>CM072997.1:144693735-147193735 GCA_037038555.1 Rhynchonycteris naso
AAACTAATAATTTTGAGCACTTTCCTATGTGCTTATTAGCCATTCTTATTTCTTCTTCAGTAAAATGTCTATTCAAGTCTGTTGTCCACTTTTAATTGTGTTGTTTGTCTTCTTATTTTATGGTTGTAAGAGTTCTTTATAGACTAGACATACAGGTCCTTTATCAGATATATGATTTACAAATGTTTCTCCCAAGTTTATCTTTCATTTTCTTAATCAAATTCTATTTAACATTTTAAATTTTATTTAAAATTTTATTTTATTTTATATGTTCTTAGTGTTGTGGTTGAATTCTTTGCTAACCCAAAGACATGAAGATTTATTCTTATGATTTTTTTATAGAGGTTTAACCATTATCTCTTTAGAGCTTTTTCTTTTTGTTTGTTTGTTTTTTTAGTGCCAGGGTAAATCAAGATCCTGTGTTTGTTTATATTATTTAGTTATTTCATGTTTTTCTTTTTGCATAAGGAATAGTAAACTCATCACTATTGAAAAGATTATATTGTCTTCAGTTAATTTTCTTGGCACCTTTGTTGAAATCAATTTACCTTAAATGAAGAGTTTATTTTGACTCTCAGTTCTATTTCATTGATCTATAGCAAAGGTCACAAAGTACGATCTATGGGCCAAATTCAGTACACCATCTCTTTTTTTAGGGGGATGTTTAAATGTTTCATAAAATGCAGATATTTCTATGTGTTTACATGTTGTCTGTGCAGTTTTTGCAGTACGACAGCAGAGTTGAATGACTGGAACAGAGACTACAAAGTCTCAAAAATTTACTACAAGGCACTTTAAAAAACAACTTTTCAATCCCTAAACTATATGCTCATCCTAATGTCAATACCGTATTTTTGATTCTTGAAGCTTTACAATAAGTCAAGAAATCAATAAAATCCTCCAACTTTATCCTTTTTAATTAAAATTGTTTTGGCTATCTTAGGAATTCTTTACTTCTATATAAATTTTCAAATCAGCTTGCTAATTTCTAAAAAAGAAAAAAACAGTCAAGAACCAACAATGTTTATGAATAAAACAGTTTATCCAAGGACTCTGGCAGCTGGCAATATACCCCAAATACTGAGCAAGTAGTAAGCTAACCATTTCTCATCAACCTTCAGTCTCTCCCCCTATAATAGGCCTTCCCAAATATTATGCTGAGATATAGTCAAGTATTACATAATGTGATTTCATAGGTACAAAAATTCTGCTGTTGTAAATTCAAGAAATGTAGAACTTTAAAGTTGCACTATTGCCCTAGCCACGTATATCTAATGAGCATTTCAAATGTGGTTTGCACAAATTGAGATTTGCTGTACATGTAAAATACATACTGTATTTCAAATATTTAGTATAATAATCACCTCAAATATAAATTTCATGCCAATTAATTTGATTACATTTTGAAGACTATTTAAAATATACTGGGTTAAATAAAACAAATTAATTTTCCCACACTTTTTACTATTTAAAATGTGACTACTAGGAAAATTTAAATTACATATGTGTTCAAGTTATATTTCTGTTGGTGGTGTTGCTCCAAAAGCACGCCCCCACTCCTCCAGGTCATAGGACTGCTGAGGACATCAACTGACACACCTACGCCAGCTTTGCCACTCTTAAAAAGAAAGTTATATTTCAAAATACCAAGAGCTAAAAACTTCCCAGAATAAGAAAATTACATATCTATCGTTACAATTGAATAAATCTGTTCAAGTGTTGCATAATGACATTTTTCACAAGTTTGAAATTATCTTAAGAATTTTCTGTAAAGTAATAGTAGCTTCTCCAAATAGTTTATTCTATTGTTTTTTTACCAGTTCACTTTCTGCTTCTCTAAAATGTCTCAAGTTATATCAAATGAGAATGATGAACTTCCATAATCCTGAAAAACAATCTTATAAAAATAATTGTAGGTCTGACCAGGTGGTGGTGCAGTGGACAGAGCGTCAAACTGGGATTCAGAGGACCCAGGTTCAAGACCCTGAGGTCGCCAGCTTGAGTGTGGGGTCATCTGGCCTGAGCAAAACAAGAAAGCTCGCCAGCTTGGACCCAAGGTCGCTGGCTCGAGCAAGGGGTTACTCGGTCTGCTGAAGGCCCGCAGTCAAGGCACATGTGAGAAAGAAATCAATGAACAACTAAGGTGTCGCAACGAAAAACTGATAATTGATGCTTCTCACCTCTCTCCGTTCCTGTCTGTCCATCCCTATCTATCCCTCTCTCTGACTCTCTCTCTGTCCCTGTAAAAAAAAAGAAAAAAAATTGTTTGTAAGAAAAAGACATACAAAAGCTGAATGATTTCTTAAGTAGTCAAAATTATTTATTACAGTAAATATTGCATTGGTTCACCCTTCAATATTAACTAGTATACAAATAAAAAACTTATGTAGAATGATTCAACTTATGAAAATCAATCAGTATAATACACCACATTAACAGAATGAAGGGGGAAAAAAATGACATGATCATTTCCATTGATGCATAAAAAGCATTTGACAAAATTTAGCACCTTTTCATGATAAGAACATGCAACAAACTAGGAAGAGAAGGAAACTACACTCAACATAATAAAGGTCTATATAAGAAAAATTAACGGCCAACATCATACCCAAAAGTAGGTTTACAGTTGTAATACAAATAAATAATACAATAATTACTTAATAATAATACAAAAATAAACTCTGTGTTTCATGTACTCGCAAATGTAATTCTAGAACATTTTCATCAGCCCTCTAACTCATACTCACTGACAATTGGTCCCTGTTACACTCTTCTCACAATCCCTGGCAACCACCAATTTACTTATTGTCTCTATGGATTTGCTTATTCTGGACATTTCACATAAATGAAATTGGATATTATGTGGCCCTTTGTGTCTGGCTTCTTTCATTTAGTTTGTATTTTCAATGTTGATCCATTTTGTATCCTGTATCAGTACTTTATTTCCTTTCAGGGCTGAATAGTATTCTGTTGTTTGAATTTATCACATTTTATTTGTCCATTAACCCACTGATGGATATTGAGGTTACTTCCACTTTTTGGATATGTTATTATGAACATTAGCATATATGTTTTACATGATCGTGTGTTTCTATTTCTCTCGAGTAGATACTTAGAAGGAGAATGGTTTGGTCATAAGGAAAATGTATGCTTAGCATTTTGAGAAACAGCCAATTTTCTAAAGTGGCCTCATCATTTTGCAATCCAACAGCAATGTGTAAGAGTTCTAATTTCTGAACATCATCAACAAGACTTGTTATTGTCTGTCTTTTATGTTTTAAGCATCCTAGTGGGTGTGAAGTGGTATTTTGTTGTTGTTTGATTTGCATCTTTCATATGCTTCTTGGCCATTGTGTATCTTCTTTAAATAAATGTCTACTCAGTTGGGTTATTTTGATTTTAATTGAATTATCCCTTTTTTATTGTTGAGTTGTAACACTTCTTTATATATCTGGTACTGGACCTTTATCAAATACATATAATGTAAATATTTTCTCCTACTCTCTAATTTATCTTTTTATTTTTTTAATAGTGTTCTTTGAAGCACAAAGTGCTTGAATCTTGATGAAGTCCAATTTATCTATTTTTCTTTGGTTTCTTATGCTGTTGGTGTCATAGCAAATACTACAACAAAAATTGTGTACTCTAGGTCTTAGAGATTTACACCTATGCTTTTTTTTTTTAACTTCTTTTTTTCTTTTATTCATTTTAGAGAGGAGACACAGAGTGAGAGAGAGAGGGAGAGAGAGGGGGGGGGGGAACTAGAAGCATCAACTCCCATATGTGCCTTGACCAGACCAGTGCAGGGTTTTGAACTGGCGACCTCAGTGTTCCCAGGTCGACGCTTTATCCACTGCGCCACCACAGGTCAGGCACACCTATGCTTTTTTTAAAAAAGGGTTTTACAATTTTATGTCTTATATTTAGTTATTTGCTCTATTTTTCGTTAGTATTTATACATGGTGTAAAGTAGAGGTCCAAAATCATTCATTTGGAAAATATATCCAGTTTTTTTATTAATAGCCAGTTTCAGCTTTTTGTTGAAAAGACTTTTTTCTTTATTGAATTGTCTTGTCACTCTTGTCACAAATCAATTTCCAATAAATATAAGAGTTTATTTCTTGACTTTTAATTCTACTCTATTAATCCATATATCTAGCGTATGCTAATACTTTCTTGATTTCTCTCACTTTTTATTAAGATTTGAAATTTAAAAATATGAGTACTTCAAATTTGTAGTTTTAAAGATTGTTTTAGCAATTCTGGGTTTCTTGCAATTCCATAAGTATTTTACAATCAGCTTGACTATTTCTACAAAGAAGACAGTCCTTATAAGGATTATGTTGAATATGTAAATTTATTTGGGGGTATTGCTATCTTAACAAAATTAAGTGTTTTAATCTAGAAATATGAGATGTCTTTTTAATTACTTACATTTTCTGTGTTACTTTTAATATTGTTTGTAATTTTCAGTGTATAAATCTGGCCCTAATTTTGTTAAACGTGTTTCTAAATATTTTATTGTTTTTGATGTTATAGAAAATAAAATTGTTTCTTTAATTGCATTTTCAGCTTTTTTTTAATCTATATTTTATTATTATTAATTCTAATGGGGTGACACCAATAAATCAGGGTACATATGTACAATGAAAACATCTCCAGGTTATCTTATCATTCAATTGTGTTGCATACCCATCACCAAAAGTCAAATTGTCCTCTGTCACCTTCAATCTGGTTTTCCCTGTGTCCCTCCCCTCCTCCCTATCCCACTGCATTTTCAGCTTTTTCATTGCTAAAACTAAAATTGATTTTTTTGTTTATTGATACTATAACTTTCATCCTTGCTGATTAATTTATTAACTCTAATAGTTTTTGTGTTTACTTCTTAGAATTTCTATGTTCAGGATCTTATCACTTCAAATAAATATAGTTTTACTTCTTTCTTTTCAATTTTGATGCCTTTTTTAGAAATTGCTTATTGCCTTGATTATAATCTCCAGTATAATATTAAACAGAAATGGCTAGAGTATCTCAGGGTTTTTTTCTGCTCTCACAAAGAAAATTTTAGTCTTTCATCATTAATTTTGATGCCAGCTGTGTTTTTTTGTAGAGGATCTTTATCAGGTTGAGGATTTTCACATCAATCCTCATTCACAACAATTGTTGAATGTTTTCATTGCAAAGGAGCTAAATTTAGTCAAACGCTTGTTCTGACTCTATAGAAAAGATCATCTTCTTTTTGTCCTTTGTTGTATTTATGTGGTGTATCACATCAATTTTTTTAATGTAAAACACAGATTGTATTCCAAAGATAAATCATCCATGGTTATGTATATCTTTGGATATAGTTGGGGAACATTAGTCTGTAGTTTTTTCAGAGGGGTGTCTGTCTGTTTTTGCTGTCAGGGTAATACTGGCCTCAGGTAATGAGCTGAGAAGTGTTTTCTCCCCACCCTAGCTTCTAAAAGAGTTTGTGAAAAATTTGGATTATTAGTATTGTATATGTCCTTAAAACTATTTGATAAAATTCACCAATAAAGTCACCAAGACTTAGACTTTTCTTTTTGGAAGGATTTTAAATTACTAATTCTATATCTCTTTTTTTAGATCTATTCAGAATTTTTATTTCTTTTAGAGTCAGCTTTGGCTGTTTCTGTCTTTCTAAGAATTTGTCCATTTCACCTAGGTTATCTAATTTGTCGATATACAATTATTTATACTAGTCTTGTATAATTCTGAAAGATCAGTAAAAATATCTTCTCTTTTAGTAATTTGAATCTTGTCTCTTTTTTCTTGATTAACTCAGGTTTGTCATATTTTTGATCCTTCTAAGAAAATTACTTTTGGTTTTATTGATTTTCTCTATTGTTTTTATATTCGCTATTTTATTTCTGCTTTAATTTTAAATATTAATGAAAATATTTAAAATTTATTATTTTCTTCTTTCTACTTGTTTTGCATTTATTTTGTTCTTTTTCTACTTTCTTAATGTAGAGGTTAGACTATTGATTTAAGATTATTTTCATCTTTTTTTAATATGTGTGTTTATAGGTATAAATTTTCTCCTGAGAACTTCTTTGGTTTATTTCTTATAAGTTTTGTTCTGTTGTGTTTTTATTTTCTTTCATCTCAAAGTATTTTTATATTTCCCTCAGAATTTCTTTTCTTTGGGATGTTTAATTTTCATACATTTGTGACAAATTTCTTCTGGTATTGATTTCTGGCTTCCTTAGGCTAGCGTATCATATTTAGATTTATCTCTTTTGTTAAATATATCAGTAGTACTTTTTCTTTTCATTGCTCAGTAGGATTTTATTATTTAGATCAGGGGTGAGGAACCTTTTTGTCTGAGAGAGCCATGACCACCACATATTTAAAAATGTAATTTTGTGAGAGCCATACAATACGTTTAACACAAAATAAAAGTAAATGTAAGCATTTTATGTAAGAACAACACTTTTAAAGTACAATAAGTCTCTGAATTCTTTTTAATAACATTGTTATGCTGTTGCTAATCAGCTTACCATTAATGCGACTTCTGGTGCTGCATGGTTTTGCTGATGGCTTTGTAGTCTGGTTGATACATGGTGAGGTTAAGCTTCATGCAGGCATTGAGACTTCCAACCATTAAACATGATCATAGGTTGGTCTTAATGTTCTTTAGATGTAAGAAAGACTGCTCACACGCATACGTAGAGCCAAACATTGTCAGTAAAGCAATACTCACATGCTGCAGTGTGTGGTATGTGACGGAAAGTCCATTCCAAGTTTTGACTATCAGCTGGGCTGCGGTTGAAGTGTTTTCATTTCTCCCCACTTGTGTTTGCTCACCAACTCTGCTTGCTGTCATGCAAGTCTTTCCAAATCTTCATTCACCCACATGTCTGAGGCCTTCAAGTCAGCAGCTTGTAGCTCAAAATCTCTAACGGAAAAACCGAGGATGTAACTCAGGTCGGCGCTGTCCACTGCACACTTGTGTGGATGGGTGATGAACTTAAAAAGATGAGTGCTCTCATAAAATTCTCCAAAGTGCGCTTTGAATGACTGCTGGAGATCAAGATGTTGAGCAGGGTTACTTGCAGTACATGCATCTTTAAACTCTCCCAGTTTTTCAAAGTGTAGTAAATGACTTGTTTCAATGTTGGTGATGAAGAGTTCCAGCTTGTTTTCAAATGCAAACACTGCTTGTTGAAGGGATAAGACTGTATTTCCAATGCCTTGCATTTTCACATTGAGCTGGTTCAGATGTTCAGTCATGTCCATGAGACGGTAGAACTTCAGGAGCAACTCAGTGTTAGCTAACTCAGGATACTCAACATTTTTCATTTCAAGAAAAGTCCGGATTTTGCTCAGACAAACCTCAAAGCTGCTGAGCAACTTCCCTCTTGTCACCCAACGCACATTGCTATGCAGAAGCAGACCAGGATAATTATTACCAACTTCATCCAGCAATGTTTTAAACAGGTGATCATTTAAAGCTTGGGCAACAATAAAGTTGACCACCCAAATGACCAGTGACCTCACCTCACCAAGCTGCTTGCCACACATCTGAGCACAAAGTGTCTCCTGATATAGGGTGCAGTGAAAACTTAGGATGGGTCTCTTTTCATGTTCACGAAGAAGCGCTACAAATCCTCTGTTTTTCCCCACCATGCACGGAGCACCATCAGTACACACTGAAATAAGTTTATCCATTGGTTGATATTTTCTTTAATGAACTCAGTGAAAGACTGGAATAAATCTTCCCCTCTTATTGTCTCTTTTATAGGCAAAACAGCAAGACTTTTCTCATGTTGTGTGTCACGGACAGCATACCTTGCAATCACGCTGAACTGGGATAAATGGCTTATGTCTGTTGATGCATCTAAAACAAAAGAAAAGAATGGTGCTGCATCTATGTCCTTCACTTGTGTTGCCTCAATTTGATTTGCCATTATGGTGGTACGATCATGAACAGTTCTTGCCGACAGAGGCATGTCTTTTATTTGTTTGATTATCTTGTTTTTATCCGAAAAGTTGTCAAAATATTCATTGGCAACATCAAGCATGAATGTTTTGGCATACTCCCCATCTGTGAATGGCTTTCTGTTTCTCACAATTGCTAAAACACCAACAAAGCTAGCCGAATTCCACTCAACTTGTTTGGTCCAAACACGGAGTTGCTGCTGACTAGCTTGTCCTCTGCACAGTAGCTCTTGACATGCTTTCTTCCTGCTGTTCCCCGCTGGATATTTCAATGCAAATGTAGTATGGCGTGTGTCAAAGTACCACTTTATATTTGACCATTTCATTGAGGCAATTTTATCATTGCATATTAGACACACTGCAGAACCTGCTCTCTCCACAAAGGTGAATTCCTCTATCCATTCCTACTGAGAAGTACAATACTCCTCATCTTTTTTCTTTTAGCCATCTTCTTCGTCAAAAAGGTTTCTGCAATTAGCTAGCTGACTACTTGATTTAAAAAAGGGATGTTTACTTCTTGACCTCACAATGACCCATGTACATTATACATTATCCAATAAAAATTTGGTGTTGTCCTAGAGGACAGCTGTGATTGACTCTAGCCACTCACAACCTTTAACATGAGCGATAGGAAATGAATGGATTGTAATACATGAGAATGTTTTATATTTTTAATGTTATTATTTATTTTATTAAATATTTGTCTATGAGCCAGATGCAGCCATCAAAAGAGCCACATCTGGCTCGTGAGCCATAGGTTCCCGATCTCTGATTTAGATAGATCAGTTTGTTTATCCATTTCCAATTGAGGAACACTTGGGTTGTTTCCAGATTTTAGCAATTATAAATAAAGCCACTATAAACAGTCATGTATAGGTTTTTGTGTAAATATAAGCTTTGTTACTTGAGAGTAGGATTGGTGGATATTATAAGTGTATGTTTAACTTTGTAAAAAAACTGTCACACTTTTTTCTAAAATAACAGTGTCATTTTGCTTTCCTACCACCAATGTATGAGGCTTTCAGTTGCTCCTCATCTTTGTCAGGACTTGGTAATGTCAATTTTTTTCTTTATATTATTTTAGTCATTTTAAAGGATGGTATCTCAATATAATTTTAATTTACATTTCCTTAATGTTAATATCAAACATCTTTAATTGTTCTTATTTTATATAAGGACATATCTGAGAAATGCACCCATATACTCTCTTAATCATGATTGTATACACAATGGGGAGGATTTGCAGGAGCTGGGTATGGGAGAAGACTTTTACAATTCACATTCTACTCTTAGTTATGTACTATTTAAATTTTGTCTAGAGAAAGTTTATTTAAATTTTTCAATTCAATTTAAAATTTTTTCCTTTATATAAAACTATCTCTGTGCTTTTTTAATCCTTTAGTAGGGCTTCATAAGCAAAATATTAAAATAATAGATTATCTGAACATAGGGTAATCTAGGCTTTAAAGGTGGTTGCATTCAGATCTATAATAAGATCTCTCCTCCGTTCTTTCTTTTTAATTCCCTTAGTTCAGTCTTCACAATAAAAAAAAAAAATTAATGTTGTTTTTTATTTCCCCCAAAAAATAAAACAATAGGTCACTTTGGTGACTTTAATAAAAGAAAAAAATCAGTGTTATATGCTCAAAACATGCCTATCAGATAAAAAAAATAATAGCTTAGAAGGAGAACACTTGGAATTTTTATTAGAGATCCAAATGTCTAAAACTAGAAATACTGGACACAGCAGTACTGATAGGACACAGAACAGCTGGAGCTGTCATGCACTAGTGGTAGGAGTATAAAAAGATACAACCAATTTGGAAAGCATTTTGACTGTTTCTTTAAAATTTTCAGAATACCTATACCACAAAACCCTGTCATTCCATTCCTAGGTTTTTACCTGAGAGAAAGTTAAGCATATGTTCACACAAATACTTGTACAAAAATGTTCACAACAGCTTTATTTGTATATCCCCAAACTGTCCAATTGTCCTTCAACATGTGCATAACACATTGAGGAATATATCCATAAAATGGAATACTACTAAATAACAACAGCAACAAAAATATGGGTGAATTCAAAAATATAATAATTACAATAAGTGAAAACAAAAGCCTGACAAAAAAAGGAAATAATTTATTTTGATCCACTTATATAAAATTCTAGAAACTGGAAACTAATCAGTAATAACAGAAAGCAGATCACTGAGAATAAGAGAAAGGGCATGGAGAGGCAAGAGAAGGGTTACAAAAAAGCAAGAAGAAGCTCTTGTGGCTGACAGATGATCTCATCATCTTGGTTGTGGTGATGGTCTCATAGGTGTATATAGATGCCAAAAATTAAAAATTAAGCAGTTTAAATATGTTATTTATTTTATATCAATTATCCATCAATAAATCTGCTGAAAAAGTTGAACTTTAGCAATATCTAAAAAGTGTTTGACCTCTTTATCATATAAATATATCGTATAAATAAGAAGCCATGCTAATGAGTTTAAACTGCAGTCTGTGCCTTTTAAAACTTAGAAGCATTATAGGCCTTGGCCGGTTGGCTCAGTGGTAGAGTGTCAACCCTGCATGTTGATGTCTCAGGATCAATTCCCAGTCAGGGAACAGCAGAAGCTACCATCTGCTTCTCCTCCCTCCCTTTCTCTCTCTCTCTCTCTCTCTCTCTCTCTCTCTCTCTCTCTTCCCTGGCCACAGCTATGGCTCAATTGGTTCAAGTACATTTGCCTGAGTGCTGAGAATAGCTTTGTGGAGCCTCCACCTCAGGCACTAAAAATAGTTTGGTTGTGAGCATGGCCCCAGATGGGCAGAGCATCAGCTCTAGATGGCAATAACCGAGTGGATCCTAGTTGGGGAACATGTGGGAGTCTGTCTCTCTATCTCTCCTCCTCTCACTTGAAAAAGAAGAAAAAAAACCTTACAAACATTAGATGGTGGTGATTATGATGAGAAAAGTGTCAGAGACACAGTGTTAAGTGGTAGAACCCTTTCTTCTTCTCAATTCTTTTCTCCTACAATCTACTGAATAACCAAATGTTGCGTCCAAAGCATTCACCACCAACACTTATGGCTATTGAGCACTTGAGATGTATCTAGTGAAGTGCTAAATTATTTACTTTACTTTATTTCAATTAACAAATTAAGTTAATTCAAATTTAATTAAAATAGCCACATGTATTCAGTGGCTACCATATTGGTCAGAACAACTCTAGAGAACTTGCTAGAAATCTGTTTCATTGTCATTCTTCCCCTGACTGCTATTTTAATTTTCATGTGCTCATCAAGAATAACTGATAAAAAAAAAGTTGCTGTCAGTGGTGGTGAAGGCTTTTGCTCTGGGAGATGAATTAAGGATGGGGGCGCAGAGGAACAGGGGAGAAGGAAAGCACACCTGAGCTTTTCAGGTCAGACTTATATGAACATCTCCATCCTCCACAGAAGTTCTTTTGGACAGCACTGCTTTCTAGAGGGTTGCTGAAGGTGTTTGAGCATGACAGGTTTGAAATAACATGCAAAATAAAATTTGCTGTTTCTTCCTTCCAAAGCCAGGCACGGGAAATGTTATCGAACTGTACTGGCTGCCTGTCTTAAAATACACTGAACAAATGCTTCAGTGAATCAGCCACCACCTAGTGGGTTTGGAACACAGCCTGGGCATCATTGTTTCAGATACCAGGTAAAGACAAGATCTGGGACTTTGGCACTGGGGCTGGATTTTATGTGGATACTTGAAAAACTATCTACAGAATGTACTCTTACATAATGAATAAGCTTCTCTCACTGATAAATGCCAATTTTCCAGTGGACCATGGAAAATTGACTATTTTTGGCCACTCCGTAGGAGGCCATGGAGCTCTTACTTGTGCTTTGAAGAATCCTGGAAAATGCAAATCTGTGTCAGCATTTGCTCCAATTTGCAACCAAGTCTCTGTCTTTGGGTGGGTGGGAAGGCAAGAATCTCTCAATGGATATTTAGAATCAGATCAAAATGAATGAAAAGCTTATGATGTTGCTGTTCTTAGGAAGTTTTTAAATTCAGGTTCTAGTTAGACATGACCAAGGAGATAAGTCAACATTTTCTCAAGATAGCTACTTCCTGACAATTATTTTTAGATTACAAGAGGGCTATGACTATAGTTACTTTTTATTGCAAAATTTATTAATGACCGCATCAGAGTTTATACATAATCTTGAATACAGGAAAAATCAGACACAAGGATCTCTCCTGAGTTATAGAACTTGAAAAGAAACACAGTTATGAGATTGTTAAATGTAGGTTTTCACAATGCTAAAGAGCTTCATTCTATAGTTGAATCATCTTCTAAATAAATGTATATAATATAAATTTTAATACTTCAAATGTATAATTATAATTTTAGAAGGGTTATTAAACATCAAACATGTTTGGGTCCTGGCCAGTTGGCTCAGAGGTAGAGTGTTGGCCCAGAGCGTGGATGTCTGAGTTCAATTCCCAGTCAGGGCACACAGAAGAAGCGACCATCTGCTTCTCCACCCCCTCTTCCCCCCTCTTCTCTCTCTCTTCTCCTCTCGTGGTCATGGCCCCATTGGTTCTAATGCATCAGTCGGGGTGCTGAGGATGGCTCCATGGAGCTTTCACCTCAGGCACTAAAAATAGCTTGGTTGTGAGCATGGCCTCAGATGGCAAAGCATCGGCCCCCAATAGGGGTTGCTAGGTGGATCCTGGTCCAGGTGCATGCAGGAGCCTTTCTCTATATATCCCCTTCTGTCACTTGAAAAACAAAAAAGAAAGAAAGAAAGAAAGAAAGAAAGAAAGAAAGAAAGAAAGAAAGAAAGAAAGAAAGAAAGAAAATAAGATATGTTTGAAAGGCACCACACAATTTTTCAGACTTTTCTGTAGTGTCTTCTTTAAAAATGTGGGCAGCCTGGTCTTATCTCACAGGTCTCTTTGACTCTTTTTATGAAGTTTTAGAAAATCATTCAAGACTTGTCTGAAGATTAAGTTTTGTTGAATGAAGGATGACTTTTCACTGTTACATCTGTAAGAAGTAAGAAATTAATCACATTTCCTCCAAATCAACCTAGATTTAAGCCTCCAGTATTTATTATTATTATTATTATTATTCCTCTTCTTCCTCCTTCTTCATGTCAGAAACTAGAAATATACAGGGTGGGGCAAAAGTAAGTTTACAGTTATGAGTATGCAAAACAGTTTACTCTTGGATCATTATTAATTAGTGCATTATTTTTCATATGAACTGTAAACCCACTTTTGCTCCGCCATATAGACTGCACTCCAATCTCTGCTGTGGAATTCTCCTCCTTCCTGTTGACAGCCCTCTCCCCACAGGCATTTGCAGAGGTTACATTAATTTATTTCATCACAACTAGAGAAATCCACAAAAGTATAGTTAGGTACTTAGTAAAGTTTCAAAATTGCAGAATTTCAACCATTAATGTTTTTATTATTCTTAAAACATAAAATCAAAAACATAACCTCTCCAGCCTCTTTCCATTTAGATTCAGGACTATGATCAGTGAAACCTGCCACATGAACATGGATTGTGGACTTGAAAGTGTTTACTTCAGCCCGGCCGTGGTCCCAGAACCCCTCTCCCCATTTCAATCAACCCCACTCCAATGACACCCACCCCTGCTGGTCAGGTTTCTTACCAACCTGGCACTATAGACTGGCTCTGGCTCTGTCCTCTCTGCCCTGCAAAGTGCCCCACACCTCTCTTGCTGCTTCCTCCAGGGCCCCCGCCTCTGTGCACTGCCAGATGGATCCATGGATATCCTCATCTTCCTCCTCTCAGTCACCACACCTGCAGTTTCTCCAGCCTCCAGCCCTTACTGACCCCCAAAAGTAGAAATATGAGAAAGGAGCCGCTGCTGAGCAAGACCTCAGCTCTTTAAAAGCTTCTCTCTTCCCACCGCCAGTCCACTCTTCACATATTCAAGAAGATCCAGAAAATTTCTGAAATGCCTTAACGTGAACACGACATGCTGTTTCTGTATCACATGAAATCCAGCTGGCAATGGTCTAGTCCCACATGAGAGTTCATTCAAAATAACAGTAATGCAGAAGCTAAAAACAACAACAAGAGCAACAAAAAGCCAAGTCTACTATGGCTTCAGACGTCTTTCGGGGAGCTCTGGTGGGCACAGACAGAGGTATCCTGTCACCACTACTACCAGCAGAAGCATGCATGATGTAATTAAAAGTGTGCATGTTGACTCTCTTTCCTGAATGCAGGAATTTCCCTCTGTATGATCAAGTTCTTGTGTTGGCAGCTGAGAAAGCCACTGACAGCTGCGGAGTTATTTTCTCCTTTAGTCACAAGATGATGAAGATAATCTAGGATGGGAACTGAGGGGGGAGAGAAGGAAGAGACAAATGCATGCCGCTCTGACCAGAATTGAGGAAGATGGCTCATAGATCAGACACCTAAATAACTCATGATTCTGTCCCTTGCATTTAATGAGAAGCGACTGGATCAGATCAACAAAGCTCTGGAGCTGTCAGAATAACGGTCAAGTTTTAAAAACAGCCTTATTGTTTTGGTTTGGTTCTTTTTAAGGATCATTACAAAATACATTATCCAGATTGCATAGTTTCCCAAAACACCTGAGGAATCCATAAAATTCAATAGAATATTATTTTCCAAGTTTGAGTTTTGGCCAAGAAAATTGTATGAAGTTAATCCTTCCTGTTTTGTTGATGACTGTTGAACTAAAACATGCACAAACTTGAATATCTAGAACTGTTCATTGTAAAAGGTTTTCAGGTATCTCACTAGGAATATATCTAATTGGAAGGAGTCATTGTTTTGGAATTTTTGCACTTGCTGTTAGAGATTCCAAGAAATTACAGGTCAACCAATTTTTTTAAATTTTAATTTATTGTGTTTACATAGATTCTTGTGTCCCCCCCAATGCATTCCCCTTCCCACATGCTCCCCACAACATCCCCCTTACCCCCCATGCTACTCACAACATCCCCCTTCCTCCCTCCCTGCAACACACTCCCCCTTTCCCTCTAGGATTAGCTTTTCTGCTTCCTATAACATTTTGTTATGTATGTATAATTTCACCAATTTCTTTCTCTTCTCTGATCCCTCCTATCATCCCCTTTCCCTCTGGACCCTTTGATCCCGCCTTCGTCTCTATTCTGTTACTCAGTTCACGTTGTTCATTGGATTCCTCAAATGAGTGAGGTCATATGATATTTTTCTTTCTCTGCTTGGTTTATTTCACTTAACATAATAGTTTCCAGGTCCATCCATGTTGTTGCAAAAGGTAAGATTTCCTTCTTTTTCACGGCCCCATAGTATTCCATTGTGTATATGTACCACTGCTTTTTAATCCACTCGTCCACTGATGGACACTTGGGCTGTTTTCATATCTTGGCTATTGTAAACAACACTGCCATAAACATAGGGGTGCATTTCTTCTTTTGAATCATTCATGTGGTATCCTTGGGATATATTCCTAAAAGTGGGATGGCTGTGTCAAAGGGCAGTGCCATTTTTAATTTTTTGAGGAATCTCCATACTGTCTTCCACAGTGGCTGCACCAGTCTGCATTCCCACCAGCAGTGCAGGAGGGTTCCCCTTTCTCCACATCCTCACCAGCACTTAGTCTGTGCTGTTTTGTTAATGAGCGCCATTCTGATTGGTGTGAAGTGATATTTCATTGTGGTTTTAATTTGCATTTCTCTAATGAATAGTGATGTTGAGCATTTTTTCATATGCCTATTGGCCATCTGTATGTCCTCTTTGGAGAAGTGTCTATTCATTTCTTCTGCCCATTTTTTGATTGGATTGTTTATCTTCCTGGTGTTAAGTTTTACAAGGTCTTTATAAATTTTGCATATTAACCCCTATCAGGCATATTATCAAATATGTTCTCCCATTGTGTGGTTTGTCTTTTTATTTTGTTCATATTGTCTTTAGCTGCACAAAAGCTTTTTAGTTTGATATAGTGCCATTTGTTCATCCTGCCCTTTATTTCCCTTGCCCGTGGAGATAAATCAACAAATATATTGCTGCAAATGATGTCAAAGAGCTTACTGCCTATGTTTTCTTCTAGGATGCTTATGGTTTCAAGACTTACATTTAAATATTTTATCCATTTCGAGTTTATTTTTGTGAATGGCTTAAGTTGGTGGTCTAGTTTCATTTTTTTGCAGGTAGATGTTCAATTTTCCCAACACCATTTGTTAAAGAGACTGTCTTTACTCCATTGTATGCTCTTACTTCCTTTGTCAAACATCAATTGCCCATAAAGGTGCGGGCTTATTTCTGGGTTCTCTGTTCTGTTCCATTGATCTATATGCCTGTTCTTATGCCAGTATCAAGCTGTTTTGAGTACAATGGCCTTGTGGTATAACTTGATATCAGGAAGTATGATACCACTCACCTTTTTCTTCTTTTTCAAGATTGCTGAGGCTATTCGTGTTCTTTTTGGTTCCATACAAATTTTTGGAATATTTGTTCTATATCTTTAAGTATGACATTGGTAATTTAATAGGAATTGCATTAAATTTATAAATTCCTTTGGGTAATGTAGACATTTTAATAATGTTTATTCCTCCTAACCATAAACACGGTATACGCTTCCACTTGTTTGTATCTTCCTTGATTTCTTTTGTCAATGTTTTATAATTCTCCAAGTACAAGTCTTTAACCTCCTTGGTTGAATTTACTTCTAAGTACTTTATTTTTTTGGTTGCAATAGTAAAGGGGACTGTTTTTTTAATTTCTCTTTCAGACAGATCGTTGTTGGTATATAAAAATGTTTCTGATTTCTGAGTATTAATTTTATATTCTGCCACCTTGCTGAATTTATTTATCAGGTCCATTAGTTTTTTGACTGAGACTTTAAGGTTTTCTAGGTACAATATCATATCATCAGCAAATAATGTTAGTTTTACTTCTTTTCCAAGTTGGATGCCTTTTATTTCTTCTTCTTGTCTGATTGCTGTGGCTAGGACTTCTAGAACAATGTTGAATAAGAGTAGTGAAAGGGGGCACCCCTGCCTTGTTTCTGATCTTAAGGGGATTGCTTTTAACTATAGTCCATTGAGTATGATATTGGCTGTGGGTCTGTCATAGATATTGCATTTATCATGCTGAGGTATGTTCCCTATATTCCCACTTTGCTGAGAGTTTTGATCATAAATTGGTGTTGAATTTTATCAAATGCTTTTTCTGCATCTATTGATATTATCATGTGGTTTTTCTCCTTCCTTTTGTTTATGTGATGAATCACATTGATTGATTTGCAAATATTGTACCAGCCTTGCCTCCCTAGAATAAATCCCACTTGATCATGATGTATAATTTTTTTTCATGTATCATTGGATCCAGTTGACTAATAAATGTTGAGAATTTTAACATCTAATCTCATCAAGCATATTGACCTATAGTTTTCTTTTTTTGTATGTTGTATTTGCCTGGTTTTCAAATCAGAATTATGCTCGCCTTATAAAAGGAGCTTGAAAGTCTTCCCTCCTCTTGAATTTTTTGAAATACTTGTGAAGTACAGGAGTTAGTTCTTCTTTGAATGTTCGGAAGAATTCGCCTGTGAAGCCATCTGACCCAGGGCTTTTGTTTGTTGGGAGTTTTTTGATAACTGTTTTGATCTCATTTGTTGTAATCAGTTTATTTAAGTTTTCTGATTCTTCCAGATTGATTTTTGAGAGATTATATTTTTTCACGGAATTTGTCCATTTCACCTAGGTTGTCTAATTTTTTTGTATACATTTTTCATAGTATTTTCTTACAATCCTTTGTATTTCTGTTGTGTCAGTTGTTACTTCTCCACTCTCATTTCTAATTTTATTTATTTGATTCCTCTCTTTTTTTCTTCGTGAGTCTGGCTAAGAAGTCATCGATCTTGTCTACTTTTTCAAAAAACCAGCTCTTGGTTTCATTGACCCACTGTATTGTTTTATTAGTCTCTATGTCATTTATTTCTGCTCTGATCTTTATTATTTCCTTCCTTCGACTTCCTCTGGGCTTTAGTTGCTGTTTTATTCTAGTTCTTTGAGTTGCAGGGTTAAGTTGTTTATTTGAGTTTTTTCTAGCTTCTTAAGGTATGACTGTAATGCTATGAACTTCCCTCTCAGGACGGCTTTTGCTGTGTCCCATAAATTTTGAGTTGTTGTGCGCTCATTTTCATTTGTTTCAAGAAAATTTTTGATTTCTTCCTTGATCTCATTGTTAACCCATTTGTTATTTAATAACATGCTGTTTAGTTTCCAAATGTTTGGGTATTTTTCTGGTTTTCTGTTGTAGTTGATTTCTAGTTTCATGCCATTGTAGTCAGAGAAGATGCTTGATATGATTTCAATCTTCTTAAATTTGTTAAGATTCGTTTTATGCCCTATCATGTGGTCAATCCTAGAGAATGTACCATAAGCAATTGAAAAGAATGTATATTTTTCTGCGTTAGGGTAAAGGTTTTGAAGATATCTATTAAATCCAGTTGATCTAGTGTGTCCCTTAATTCTGCTGTTTATTGATTTTTTTTTCTTAATGATCTATCCAGTGATGTTAATGGGGTATTGAAATCCTCTATTATAGTATTGCTGTTGATCTCACCCTTTATGTCCATCAAAGTCTGCTTTATATGTTTAGGTGCTCCTATATTAGGTGCATTGATATTTATAATGGTTATCTCTTCTTGTTGAATTGCTCTCTTTATTATTATGTAGTGACCTTCTTTATCCCTTACTATAGTCTTTATTTTAAAGTCTATTTTGTCAAATATAAGTATTGCTACCCCAGCTTTTTTTTTTATTCCATTTGCATTTTTTTCATTCCATTTGCATTTTTTTTCATCCTTTTACTTTCAGTCTATGTGCATCTTTTGTTTTGAGGTGGGTCTCCTGTAGACAGTATATGTACGGGTCCTGTTTACTTATCCATTCAGCTACCCTATGTCTTTTGATTGGAGCATTTAATTTATTTACATTTAAGGTTATTATTGATATGTAGTTGTTTATTGCCATTTTTTTCTTTAAATCTACATTCCTCTTTTACTAGATTTTTTCCCACTTTGTTTCATCAATAGCTGGCCCCTTAACATTTCTTGCAGAATTGGTTTCATTGGGATGAATTCCTTAGGTTGTTTTTTGTCTGGGAAGCTTTTTATTTCTCCTTCAATTTTAAAGGCTAGGCTTGCTGGATAAAAACGTCTTGGTTATAGGTTCTTGTTCTGCATTTCTTTGAATATTTCTTGCCATTCCCTTCTGGCCTCAAGTGTTTCTGTTGAAAAGTTGGATGTCATCCTTATGGGGGATTCTTTGTAGGTGATTGACTGTTTTTCCCTTGCAGCTAGCTTTTAATATTCTTTCTTTATCTCTTAGCTTTGGTACTTTGATTATGATGTGTCTTGATGTAAGTCTCTTTGGGTTCTTTTTTTAATGGAATTTTCTCTGCTTCTTGAACCTATATGACTCTTTTCTGCATCAATTTAGGGAATATTTCAGCTATCATCTCTTCAGTCAGGTTCTCTATCCCTTGTTCTTTCTCTTCTCCTTGAGGATCCCTATGATGTAGATATTGTTTCTCTTCATGTTGTCACAGAGCTCTCTTAGAGTTTCCTCAAACTTTTTGATCCATTTTTCTTTTTGCTGTTCTGCTTTCACGCTTTCGCTTATCTTGTCCTCTAAGTCGCTGATTCAATCCTCTGTTTCATCCAGCCTGCTTTTCAATCCTTCTAGTGTAGTCTTTATTTCTGATATTGTGTTTGACATTTCTGTCTGGTTTTTTTTAATGATTTCAGTGTCCTTTCTGATGCTACACTTTCTTTATTTAGGTGCTCATTAAGTCCATCCATTGTAGCTTTGAGATCCTTAAGCATCCTAACAATCACTATTTTAAACTTTACATCTGGTAATTTGACTACTTCCATTTCATCCAGATCTTTTTCTAGAGATTTGTCTTATTGATTCATATGGTTTACATTCTTCTGTTTTCCCATTATATCTGTTTGTGGTTTGCAGGCTTATTCAAATTGTGGTCTCCTTAACTAGTAGAGCCACATTTCCATTTTCTGTATCTTAACTGGGTCAGGTGTAAGGAGTCCTTCCTTAAGATGTTACTCTAACAAGGGTTGTTAGGTTCTGAACTGATGCTCTTTGTATCTGGCCTCTGGGTGTTTTCTCCCTGGACCTTGTTGGCCAGAACATGGCACAGACCAGTGGGGGTCACTGCCTATGATTGGCCCTTATCTATCTTTCTGGAACAACAGGTGATCCAGATCCTGTGGCTGCCTCTACTGAGCCCAGGTGCCATTGTTAATATCAACTTAGGCTGACTTTTATCTACTTTTGGCCTGGAGGATGTTTGTTTAAATGTTCAGGTTCTCCTGAGATCTGCTTTCTGCCGCCTTCTATTGGTGGCTACTTGTTGGGCTCTGTACTATAAATCAGGGGTTAGGTACGGTATTGGATGTGGCTTGCCCCTTAACCTCAGGTGTCGTTCTATCCAACCTTATATTTTATTTTATCTTATATTTTTCTCTCTTTTCAGCCCTCATAAGAGTGTGGCCACAGGGGTCCAATGGGTGTGGCCTTTGTGTTTCCAAGGTGCGGTCTTTCTGCAGGACCACCACTACTGCTACTGCCACCTCAGGTATTCAGGCACAGGCCTTGCCTGCGCCGGCCCACCACTGTGGTTGCTGCAGCTTCTGCCTCACCTCCACGGGTGGGGCTGCGCATGTGTGCCCTGTCTGCAAGCCCTGGCCGTCCTGGCCTCCACCTGGCTCCCATGGATGGGACTGCTTTCACTCATCCGGGCTGCAAGCTTTGGCCGCCCCCAGTCTCCACCTCACCCCTGCAGGTGGGACTGCTATGGCACAGCCCGGGCTATAAGCCTGGGCAGGTTCCCCGGCCTCCACCCCACCCCTGTGTGTGGGACTGCGTTCACATGCTTGGGCTGCAACTGTGGCCAGCTCCTAGCTTCCGCCCCATGGATGGGACCATGCTCCCATGTCCTGCTGCTGCCCGCCTTCCAGGGAGCACTCAGCAGTGTGGGGTGATGTTGTAGCTCAGACCTTAGCACTCAATACTGTATCCTCGATTGGCTCCCTGCTTCTAAGCCACACTGCTCTGAATGCAGCAGCAGAACTTCTGTTTGGCTAGTGACCTGCTTCCCTTTGCTGGTATCGCTGGTTCCAGGAAAAATATTCACTTTAGATTTGGAGAGTGACTCAGTCCAGGGGTTAGGGTGGCTGTCCCTCAAAGTGTTTCTCCCTGTGCCTCCTAGATTACACTCTCTTCCTGCTACTCTGCTCCTCTTAGCTGTCCCCATACCCTGGAGCCCCGGGTGAGTGGTTGTGAAAGAGGTGTTCTGCGCCGTTCCTTTAAGACGAATCCTGGGTCTGAGAAATCTGTCTCTTTCTCGCAAACTGTATCCTGTTATGCAGCTAAATACTGTCTATATACCTCTTCTAGGCTCTGGGGCTGCAGGCTGGGGCTTCAGTCCTGGGGCCCAGGACTCTCTTCTCTCCAGTAAAACACCATCACTGCACAAGTCCCTCTGGGCCACCACTCGTTTCCAGGAGCTGGGCAGCCCTCTCAACATTTCTGCTTTTCTTACCAGCCTCAGTGTAGCTTCTTCAGTGATCTTTGGTTATAGATTCCTCTTGGTTTAGCCCAAAGTTGGTTCTTCCAGATGACTGTTCTTAAATTAAGTTGTAATCCACTTTGGTTCTGAGAGGTGAAAGTTGGAACGTCTGCCTACTCCATTAACCATTCTTTATTTTATATGTATTAAGTATACTCTGTATTTAATACATGCTAAGTATATAATACATTTATATAATATTAAATTCACAATAGACCACTGATTATTATAGTTATTGTTTAAAATTATTTTGAATAATGAAAACTTTTTCGAGACAATGTATATTTTCCAGGTTGTTCTCTAAGTCTTATTTGTCACAATATTCAGTTCAACCAATATCTATTGAGAGCCTTCTACATATAAGGCGGATGGATAGTTTAACATTTCTGCCACTTAAAAGGAAGTTGGTGATTTTGGCTACATTCTAGGTAGACTTCTCCACATCTCTAGGTTTTTCTTCCTATATCATCACTAATAAGCTCCCCATCTTATAGCACAAGTATGAACACTTATATCTGCATGATTAATGGAGAAAAGAATAAGTCCAATTAAGAAACAAAATTTTATTTTAAAAACTGAGACCTAATTCTCTACTCAAGCAATATATTATGGCTTTGATTTTAACTTATAACTACATATCACTTAGAAGATACAGAAAGAAATGGATGATACCATTATTTTCATCTGCTCTGTATTTTAAAATACTAGATTAAAATGAAAAATGTATAAGCTTACCTTCTTACTAATAAACCCTTGTCGAACCACAGGCCTCTGGCAATTTCATCCTCTCAAATCTCCTGTAAACTCATAGTAAAAGAGTTGAATATCATATTGGCATTTTTTTTTCCATTCTGGGTTCAAGTTAGCCTCTAGGTTTCTTGAATTCTCTTGGATAATCTCTCTCTCCTAGGCTATCTCTAAACTTTTGATTCTGGCTTTTTTAAAAATTAAGAAATAGCAATTCTCTTATTGGCTACTTTTAAAGCCATTATCTTATTTTCCCAATAATTGGAATTTTTAAAAATACATATTAAACACTTGTAGTAATAGTTTTATTTTTCTGTACTATTTTGGACAAACTTGTCTATTTCTCTGAGCTCTGACTTTAAATCTGGATTTATTTTAGTAAGTAAACCAACAAAACTGCTTACTGACCACTGGTTGCATTTTATGCACTTTCCTTGGTTAAGGCCACTGTGAACAGCTGTGCAGACATGCCTGACAGAAGTGCACCTGGCTAACAGGTGAACAGAGACAATTTGTCAACATGTGCCAAGAAAAGACTCTGGGTAGCCTTCCCATAGTATTGCATAATGAATAAAATAAATTTGAGATACATATGGTCCTGCTTTTAGGTACTTAAATATAGATGGGAGATTTGGAAAAGAGAAAACAAAAAAAATTTTTTTGAGAGTAATTTATTTTCAGTTTAATAAAACTGTAAATTTCAAATATTCAGTGAAGAAAGGACTGGAGTATTTAGGTATAGTTGCAATGAGTCAGTGAAATAGAAAGAGAATCCCTAGTTGAAGACCAATAGTCTTCTTACCTATTTCTAATTACATGAAATTCTCATGCAGGGATGACCTTATCCACAAAGCGGGTTATTAGAGACATGCCCTGTGGTTTGAGTGGTGTCCACTAGCCCCTTCATCTCCTCGAATGCCTCTGACCCTCACCCCATGTCTACCTCAGCGTCTAGGATTACTGAGTTATCCCTGTGAGTTAAGGCATGACCATCACAAGGTGCCTTTTTAAAAAAGAAGATATCCCCAAAAGATTAAACACACCAAATATGATCTGCCTGGGTGATTCTGCTGAGCAAGGCTGTTCACGCCTCTGTTCTGGAGAAGCAGAGCCTGTGTTCACCCGAGACTGGGATGCTGGCTTTGCTGAGGGACTCAGAAAGAAAAAGGCAGGAAGGAGCCACTTTTCTCGGCTTTGCACTTCTGTACATTATTGATATCTTGATTAATTTTTTAGACATAGATGACTCTGAAAAAAATATGATAAAAGCTGTGGATCATTTTCTCAGATAAATGTACAAAACTTAAACATTACATGCATACAATTCACGGAGTTCACAGATTCCTGAAGTCTGTTTCGAGATCTCAGGTTAAGAATCTCTGTTCATTGAACAAATGTAGTGCCATATTTAATGTCAGCAGTGCTGTGAAAACTGGTGTTCACCTTCCCCTCCTTTTATTTATAGTTGATCTACTCAACTCCTATGTTCATAGCTTCCCCTCCCCCACACCATTTGTGAGTGGACAAAGCAATCAAAATAATGACTAAGGATTTTCACATTAGAAATAAAGATGACTTTGTGCTGCTACCTTCTATTTGTTTCCATGTTCTAGAACTATGTATTGAAGAGCAAGGGGTAGCCAAAAGAAGCTGTAATGTGTGTGTTGGTGGAGGGGAAGGTGGGCAGTGGAGAGAGTGTTGCAGAGGTGATGTGATGCGGCCAGCTCTGCCGTAATTGCTGCGCTGTCAAGTGAAAACTCAGTATAATATACAAGGGAAAATCAGACCATGGAGCACAGTCGTCAAAGAGTTCTCTTATAAGTTCTGGATCAGGATGTATGGACATAAATAAGATAGAAATCCTTAATAGGGACTTTGCATAGTTAAAGTTTGAGGTATTTTAAACTTGTTTTCAGTGCCTTTGGCTACCTGGCACAAGTTTCCAATGCTGCAATGGGGGGAGAAGGGTCAAGGTGCAGGAGCTGAGCTACCCTGGTTCCTCTTCCAGAAGAAAGAATATAAAGAGTTCATATGCCCAAAGCAATCAGTGACTCACTGTTACACCTGCCAGGGGAGTTTGTATTGCAGAGATGGGGCACACTTAACTTCTATAACTTATATTTGTCTACCTCTCATAAACTCAGGATAGTATTACTCACTTGCGCCTATCTCTGCACTCTGAAGTACTAAAAAGTTCTATCAGTTTCTTTAGTCAGTTTCAGTCAATCTTGTTATATCAACTCAATAGAAGGAGGATATCAGTTTTATTTCTAGGTATTCTTGGTGATGCGCAGACATCAATCCCATCACAACTATTTAGATATCTAATAGTATTTGTGATATTGAACAGTAGTTTTATATTCATTCATATTTGTTTTTCTTTGTTCTTACAAAGTGTAGTGGTTAAATGCACAAAGTCAAGCCAGACTGCTGAATCCAAAATTCCAACCCCAAGGTTACTTTGTGATCTTGGGCAAGTGGCTTAACCTCTCTATGCTTATTTCTTCATTTTGAAGTGCAGATAAGAATAGCATCCACCACATAAAGCTGATGAATTAATACATATAAAATGCTTAGAACATCTTGGCACATGGTAAGTACCCAGTAAGTCTTAGCTACGGTTATTAGACTGTTTGCTGAGAGTATTACATTCTCAGCATCCACACGTTTGAATCAGCTACTGGTAAAATTATCATTGATAACTTTTCACTTGGCAGTCATTAAAATAAAATACAAACTCCCATGGCTCACTGGGAACATGTTCTTCAGATCTTCTGACTCCAGAGAAGGCACATGCATTTGGAGGCATGCCACTATTATACTTTCCTCCTCAGGGCCAGGAAAAGTTCCAAAAAATAACATTATATTCATTGGATGCTTTTCATTTACCAGTAAGAGACTGTGCCAATAAGTTAAAGGAGTCTACAGTAAGAGTACAGGGGTAATAATACTACCTCAGCAGCCATGTGAGTGAAGCAGACTTCACAGAGACCCGGGGCCCAAGATTTAAGGCACCACTTGGAATTCAGGGACCCACTTTCTCTCTCTGTGTGCACCAGCAGGAACACTTTTTATGAAAAAGGGTGCATTTGTATTCGTTGGTTTCCCTCCAATACTTCCCTTTGGGGAGAACTGTTCACCAAGCCAGTGCAAAGACAGTTAATCTCTTGCATGTCAGACTAATACACAGGTGCATTTGGAGCCCAGGAGCAGAATCTGGAAGGGGATCTTGGAAACCTAGGTTCCCTCTGATACTTGTAGAAGCTTTATAGACTATGAATTTTGAGGTTCTGAGTAACCTACTTTCTGTCAATATTCTAGCAAAGCCCCTTCATATAAAATCATTGAAAAGTTTTACGTTATATGATGAAAAGAAGAGCAGTGAAAGCATTCTAATGATAAGCCCCTCTTTTCCATGCATCTACCATATTATCAACTCCTAGTACAGCCCTGGCTGGTTGCAATTTCAATGTGATCCAGGGGGAAAAAAATCAATGGAGAGGAGGCTCAGATGTAAGAGTAGGGGTCCAAGGCAAGAATATTGTTTGTTTTGGCAAGGAAAGGGAAACTAATTCAAATGAAATCTAAGGAACCAAGGAGAGGACAGAAGAAGATAATTTTGAAGTAGGAGAAGTTTTGAGAAAAGTTGAATGCATAGATGTTGACACGGCATCAGCAAGCATATCATACACAGCATATGAGATCACTTGCTAAGGAGAAAAGCAGGTATGAGTTGGAATCTCAAGTACAATCAAAAGATTTAGAGCATTTTCCCCTATCTTTATAAAATCCCAAATAAAATCACCAAATTAACCAGTTACCATGATTCTGCTCCAAAACTGTCAGTATCACACACACACACACACACACACACACACACACACACACACACACACACAGCTTACCCCTTAGAGTTCAAATACATTAGACTATTAGGTTATTGTCCATCCTTCCTATCCTTCCTTCCCAGATCCGGCTCCCACAACTCTCTGTTCCAGCTAAGCTCACAGACTCTCCTTCATAGATGCCCCATCTTTTGTCACCTCTCCCATTTTTGTCCCCTGCTGCTCCTTTCATCTTGAGTGTCCTTCCCCTACCATTCACTCATTGTTTTATTTCTGTTTGAAGGCTCAATTCTCACTTCCACCAGGATGCATCTTTGAGACCCTGTACTATAATCACCTTCCTCTTTTCTGCACATCCACAGAACTTTGTTCATACTTCTTTTGGGTTTTTTTTTTAAGTCTTCTTTACACTGTGGTTATTTTTATACTCTCTTCATCATCTACTATAATATAAACCTAAGGGCAGGGTTTTTGCCTTATTCACCTTTATATTTCATACTACTTCATATCCAATGCAACATACACTTAGCTAAAGGAAATGTTTTATTAAATATTTGGTGAAGTTAATGCTAGGGGAAGGTCATACTAGACTGGATGTTTGGAAGTTCCTTGTGAATCTGCACAAATTGGTCCTGTGAATATATTATTTTTTATATTGCTGGAATACATATGTTCTAAATACATAATCATTCATTCATTCGTTCTTCAGTACTGTATAAATGTATTGAATATCTACCAAATGTAAGTAAGGCATGTGCATAACAAGAATGGCACTGGTTCTGGATATATGCAGTGTATACATTCATTTCTCAGTTTTATGTCTTTCTGTTTTCCTTCTTTCTAGACAAAAGGAAGCAAAAAGGTACTCCTCATCACCACTATTAGCCAAGAGCAATGTGTAATAGGAGTGACCTTCGTTGATGTTGTGATCTATGTGGTCAGAATAAGCCTTGTATTGCACAGAACCAAATTAGATGTGATTTTAACATCAACACAAAGTATTGGCTTTTTAGACATTTATCCTGTGGTTGTCTGGAAATTTTGCTTTAAAAAAATATCAATTACACCCCCCCCTTTTCTCTCTTGTCTGTAATTATTTTCCTGGCATTCATTCAACAAAGAGCTTCAAATCCACTTTTACATATTACAATAAACTGATAAAAATTGAAAAATCAATGTTTTCCTTCTAATAGTTGGAGCAAAAAAGTAAAAAGCCTCCAATTTTGTAATTATAATCAATATATAATGGGACGATGGCCACAAAAAACACACTTAAAAAGCAGATTGGTCTGAGGTATATTTGATTTTAAATAATCAGGCACATTTTTTTAGATGTTGTATGTAATATACATTTTTTAAAAATACATTTAAAAATGTTTCAAGATATGAGTGCATCTGAACTGGATGCCCAGCTAAAGCAATAGATGCCCGCTCCCTCTCCTGTCAGGGCCTTTATCCAGGTATTGGGGTTGTGGAACCCAAAGGTCTGCTTTTTGCTTCCTAAGGACCCATCATTTTTCTGCATCAGTCTTTTGAGATCCAATCTATCTGTGGCTTCATCAGCCAGGAGCTTCCTGGATCTTTCCAGACTTCTTTGCAATGCTGCCTGATGTGGTGACTTCATTGCTTTCACAACCTGGCGCTTAGCAGGCTATCTATCTCCCTTCCTCTCCTTCCCCATCTCCCTCTCTTTTCTCCCACGGCCCATCTGCCCTTCCTCTCTTCCATCCCCCCCTCCTCCCTGCTCCCCTTTATTTCCACTCCCACACGCGTAGCTTTGTCGTCCCTCCCCCCCCCGCCGGCCTTAGCTTGTCTGTATTTGGAGCTCCCGGAAGCCGCCGGCGACTCTCCCCGGGAGCCGTGTGACTGACACTGGCTCCCGTTCTGCCGTCAGGGGGGAGGAGGCGGTGGGAAAAGGGCGACGGGGGTAGGCTGCGAGTGGCGGATCACGGATTTGCACCGCCGAGGACAAGGCATGGGACACCCTAGCAGGTAACCCTGGCGCCGGGCGGCGGGCGCGGGCAGGTGCCGGGGATGCGGCGGCGCTCGGAAGTTGCACTGAATGGGTGGGATGCGGGGGCCGGACGCGGCGGCGCGTGGGAGAGAAAGGCGGTGCGGGCGCTGGTGGGGGCAGGACGCCCGAGACCCGGGGCGGGGACGCGGGCCGGAGCCGGGCCAGACGCCCGCGAGGGCGCAGAGGGCCGCCCCATCTGGGTCAGCGAGCGCTGCGGCACGCCCTGCCCCGCCGCCGACCTCGCTGGGCGCCCGGCCGCTCGAAGGCGGGTGCGGTGGGGAGCCGGCTGGCTGCTGGGCCGGCGGCTGCGGCCTCGCGCGCCAGGCTCTTCAAACTTTGCGGGTGACCGCCCGCTGGGCTCTGAGCCTCGCGGGCGTATGTGGGAGTGGGGGGGGGGCGCCGGGGACTGTCCTTTTAGTGGATCTGACCACAGACAACTCGATCAGAAAGTGCTGAGAAAACACCGGACCTGTCTTCTCTGTAGAACCTGACTTGAGGCAATGAGTCACTGTAAAAAATTGGAAAGGCAACTGAGGCATTAAAGGACAGCTTGGATAAGGGCTTCTCACAGCTGAGTTTATGACGCTTTGGGTAAGGGGTATTCAGGGAAGCAGCCGCGCTGTCATGATTTTTAGGGCTGATAATCACATATGCGGATGGCCTTTCCTTTATTCTCATCACAAATAGGCTGCAAGTTTTAGCAATATTTGAATTGATGCATTAATCCACCTACCATATGACAGAGTGTGGAGAGGAACCTTTTGAAAGGATTAATGAGCCAGATGCTCCTAGTGCCTAGGAGTTAAGTTAAATGTCTTCAAGAATAGCATTACCTTATAAAAAAGAAGGAAATATTACCTTTGCGACATGAATGGACCTGGAAACTATTATGTTAAGTGAAATAAGCCAGGCAGAGAAAGAAAAATATCATATGACCTCACTCATTTGAGGAATCCAATGAACAACATGAACTGAGGAACGGAATAGAGACAGAGGCGGGATCAAAGGGTCCAGAGTGAAAGCGGACAGAAGGAAGGGGATAATAGGATGGAATCAGAAAAGGGAAAGAGATTGGTGAAAGAGGGAAAAGAGGGATTTTGTGGGGAACACGGGGTGGGGGAGATGCATTTGGCGGAACACTAGAATCTATGTAAACACAAATTAAAATTTAAAAAGAAGAATAGCATTAACTTAATTGGGTACTATGGTGTTTTGTCTTGTCTTAAATATTACCTAACAGATATCTTTATGCATGAGGTTTCATATTTAATTCATTAATTATATAATACTTTATATATAACAATAATATTCTAAGTTTATGTAAGCTATAAACATGACATTCAAATGACCACCTGTGACCTCATCACACAGCTCTAAAAACTAGTGTTAAGAACTAGATAATTCTAAAAAGATAACTCACAAAATGGAAGAAAATATTTTAAAATATATCTGATAAGGGACTTGTATCCAAAATAGATAAAGAGATTTTACAACTCAATAATAAAAAAATAAATAACCCACTATAAAAATGGTCGAAGGATCTGAATGGACATTTCTCCAAAAAAATGACAAATAAGCATATGAAAAGATTCTCAGCATCCTCATTCATCAGCAAAGTGCAAATCACAATCACAGTCAGATACTACTTCACACCCATTAGAGACTATATTGAAAAAGTCAGATAGTAAATGTTGGTACCTTTGTACACTACCAGTGGGAATATCAAATGATGCAACTGCTTTGAAAAACAATTAGCTCCCTGGAAACTAAATAGTCACCATAAAATAAAGCAATTTCTTTCCAAATATATCTGTCCAAGAGATATGGAAGTGTATGTTCACATAAAATCTTATACACAAATGTTTACACCAGCACCATTCATAATAGCCCAAAGGTGGACACAACTCAAGTGCATCAACTAATGAAAGGATTAATAAAATGTGGTATATCCATACAACCATATATTATTTGGCCACAAAAATAAATGAGATACTGATACATGCTACAATGTATATGAACCTTGAATACATTATTCAAAGTGAAAGAAGCTAGTTACAAAACAGCATATTTGATAATTCTGTTCATATGAAAATGTTCAGAATGGAAATCTATAGAAGCAGAAAGTCAATTAGTAGTTGCTTAGGGCTGGGAGCTGGGGTTAGGGAGGGTGATAGTTAAAGGGTACAGGGTTTCTTTTTGAGCTGATGAACATGTTCTAAAGTTGACTGTGGTGTGGTTGCACATGTCATTGAATTGTACATTTCGAATGGGTGAATTGTATCATATGTGAGTTATATCTCTAGAAAACTGTTAAAAATAAACAGAAGGCTAGGGAAAAAACTAGATTGTTATCTACGCTGTTGTATCTTTCTTTGTGCACTTCTCCTATGTCATCCCCATGTCCCTCCCAACTCTGAATTTTGTGTTAATCATTTCCTTACTGTAAAACAGTTTTATGACATACCATATTTCTCCATGTATACGATGCTCCCATGTATAAGACGCACCTTAATTTTGGGGCCCGAAATCTGAAAAAAAAAATGTATTACATAAAGTTATTGAACTCAAGTTTTAGTCATCATAAAATTCATACAACTCCTCATCACTATCAAAACTCCCATCCATTAGCTTGTCCTCATCTGTGTCTGATGATGAATCACTGTCTTCATATATTGCCTCGTCCTCAGTTCCATCTATCGCATTTGAAATACCACACTTCTTTAATGACTTACCAACCACTGTATAAGATGCTCCCAGTTATTAGACCCCAAATTTTTTGAAAAAAAATGTGTGTTTTATACATGGGGAAATATGGTACTTATGAAATATTTTATTTAGGTTTGCTTATTTTTTATTTATAGAAAGGCTACATATAATATTCTCACTTTTTAAAAGTCAACATAGCCGGTATATTTTTAAGAATTATTCATATTGTTGCATTAGCTATGTAGTATTTGTTGTCAAATATTTCACAATTTATTTACCCATTCTCTTATTGATGGGAATTTGGGTTGAGTCCCATGTTATGCTGTTACAATGAGTGTGATTTGAAAACTTTTTTTGATATGTCTTGACACACATGTGCAAGATTCTTCCATGTGAATGTGAATGTGAATGTGCTGTGTATTTTAATGACAAAAAAAAAGTTGATTCTTCTGACTTACAGATTAATGGTATATGTTCAACTTATTCACTCACCCAAACCATGATAAAGTGACTAGAGCTGACAGCCTGACTTCTCATCCTATTTAAATTCTAATTTTAATATCTATTTTCTCATGTCCTGAGATGTATGGAAAAATACTAATCTAAAACTTTACAAGGACATTTCACAGCAGGACCACTTAACCCAATCACTCATGAACCTCTTTATCCCCTTAAATCACCTGGCTTTAGGAAGGCACAGAGGACAAGTTTATTAAATCAAAGGAACATTACTTTAAGCAAAGTACATACGTGGTTAGTAAACTTCACTAACATTTTCATTGTATGGTATCCTGCTGGGTACTCCAGTGTTTCTAACATGATTGGTTTGGTTATTCTGGTAACAGGCCAGTTGGAAATCTGGCATTTTAGCCTTGGACACTTTCTAGGTCTGCTGTAAGCTTCTGCAGTTTATTCAGAGTATTTCCACTTTACTTAGGGAAAGAAGAAGCACTCTAAGGTCAGAACAGGCCATTATAAGGTATTTTTTTAAGTTTATTATGTTAAAATATACATAACATAAAATTTACCATTTTAAATTGTACAGTTCAGTGGTATTAAGTGCTTTCACAAAGTTGTGTAATAATCAGGACCATTCATCTCCACAACTTTTTCATCATCCCTAACTGAAATTCTGTCCCCGTTAAACTGTAAGTCCCCATTTCCCCCTCCCCTCAGCCCATTGTAACCACTATTCTGCTTTGTCTCTGTGAATTTGCCTATCTAGGTTCCTCATATACCTGGAATCATATAATATTTGTCTTTATTTTTACCTGAGCTTTTATATCCAGAGGAACTTAATCTTGTTTTGTTTTTCTGTTTATTAGATCCTTTTCCACTAAAACAAAACATGGCTTCTTTTACTGAGAAAATACACACTAAGATTGTTTCCCTTTAAATATCCAGCCCTATATGGAAAGAAACAGACATAGAAATTGTCTAAAACCAGAAGAGCTTTCAATTATTATGAATGCTATCTTCATCTGCCCTATAGATAGACATCTAATAATCCTGGTTTGTCATTAACCACTTAGTCAAGTGGAGAAGGTACAGTGTCCTTCATTCTTAAAAATTTACACCTACCTTATGGATGGATGAATTAGGTAACCTTTGAAGCTCCTGTTAGCCCTAGCTTCTCAGAACTTAAGGGCCATTCTACAATATAAAAATCTGATATAAAAGTATTCTTGTTTTGACTTTTAAAAAGGGGGTAACAAAGAGCAGGAGCGTTCTAGGAGACTAAAAGTAGAAGTGAGATGGTCTAAATGGCAGGATTGAAGAAGAAGATGGTCCCTGGAGAAGCTAAATGCTGCGGACACCAAAGACAGATGTAGTACATAAACAATGTTGGTTGTCTTGTGTTTATATTTGTATTCAGTTTCATGAGCAAATAACCTGTATTACTTTGCATCAGTCCACATTGAAATCCTGAGAAACTGTGGGATCCATTAGTTATTTATTCATTTCCCCCACATTGAATGACTATTGTATGCCCACCACCGTGAGAATCAAAGGGGATACAAAGTTGAATATTAGCGAAAGATCTGGTCTAAGAATACAAGATGACCTAAACTGTAAACACAGATTTCAAAGGATGTGCTTAGGTGGTTGTCATCATTAGGTCCAACTTCATTTCTATTTAGTTTTATTCAGAGAATAACCCTGTATTCTTATGAGATAAATTGATTATTTTACTCTAAGGCAACAAGAAGCAGTCAAATTGGACCACACTAAGAAAACTGGTCAATTGTATTTTCCAGAACCAGGCAAAACAAGTTTCTCAGTGGTGAATATATATTTCAATCTGATTATGGTCTGATATGTACTTGGGGGCATCCATTTTATAGACTCTGAGTTTAAAAACCTCTGTATCACCCAGACTGGATAGGTAAGGGACTAGAGTGATAGAAAGGTAGGCTTTTCATTTAATGAATACTGTCTGGCACTTCTGCTCACAACGCTCAGGTGGCAGGAAGCTCAGATATTTGGCCTAGTTAGTAGGTTGATGGAAAAGCCATCTAATGGTTGCTTGGCATTAGGTTAAGCACAAACAGTCTTTCTCCTGACGTCATCTTCTGGTGTGCTAGAAGCTGTGGCTAGCTATTTTCAAGGATACAATGTAGGTTCACAAGTATTTAAACAAAAATTTTAAAGTTTGAATTTTGAAGTTTTTCCCTCCATATCCACCTTTTCTTCTTCATTTCTTAGTACTCTCCTCAAATCCTCTGGCTGTTCAAAGTTCCTTCTGTAGACAGCCCTCCATCCCCCCTTCTTCCATCCTGCCTCCCAAAGTCCTCTCCCTTCTTAGGCCTCCTCTTCCCTCAGTGTCTCTTCAGGATGAAGGTGGACAGTTATCTAATTTAAGTCTTCAGTAATTGAAAATTTTAAGATGAAGCTGCAAATGAATCTAGACAGCATAGATGAAAGGTGGGACTCATTTTTATGGTTCCTACTTGAAGCTAACATGCTTCATACTGCACATTCACTACATACAGATTCTTTCAAACGTACGTGCACACAAGTGTTATCCTTTTTTCCTAGAATCACCTTCCTCTCCCTTTACCTAAGACAGGCATATTTCTAACCTATCTTATTAGTCCATTTTATTAAAAGGCCTGTCTCTAATCCATTTTATTAACTTACATTGTCCAAGGATGTAAAGATCTAGGGAATGGGGAGGGCGAAAAAGGGGAACATTTCAGAATATCAGTTTTAGGGGTGAGAAAGTCAATGATTCTAATTCCTGGACATTACAAATCATGTGTTTTCCAAGTCTTTGATTTAAAATAATAATAATAACCAAAAGTTATCTAATGAAATTGTAAAAGAAAAAAAATTTAAAGGATGACACATGCAAATAAAATAATGAACATTATTAAGACATTAAAAAATGAGGGAGTCGCCTGACCAGGCAGTGGCGTAGTGGATAGAGCAACGGACTGGGATGTGGATAAGGTGACCAGATGTCGCACTTTTGGCGGGACAGTCCCTATTTTTAACAATTTGTCCTGCGTCCCGCGGCGTTTTAAATAAGTCCCAATTCTTGGAAAGATTGTACGAAAAGCTAGGGAACAGCGGGAGAACGGGAAGGACATATATGGTTTTCGGCAGGGAGACCCTCCTCCACCTGGAAGCGCCTGCACTGCCGCAAGAGTTGGCTGTCCCGTGCGGGGCCGAAACAAAGAACTTCAGCTGGGACGTACCTGCTGGAGCAGCGGCTGTCAAGTCCCCTAACTACCCATAGGCCCGAGGGCAGCGCTGCCCTACCTACTCCCATTCGCTTGTGCAGCTCCGGCATTGGTTTTGGGACCATGTAACCCGATCCCTCTGACTCACTCAAAATTTTCCATACAGTAATATTTCCAAAAATGATCTTTTTAATGAGGTATCATTATTGTAAAAATATATTGATTTAAAAAAAGGTTAAATCTTGAGCATCAGCAAAAATCACAATAGAGAACAAATGCTTAGAAATATTTCATCATTTTGAAATAAACCATGTTCCATGCAATAATGCACTAAAAATTGTGGAATACACACTTTACCAGGAACTAATGCTGCCACTGAACGTGTTTTTTCTACGGTAAATAAAGTGTGGACATCAGAAAAATCACAATTAAGTGTTGAGACTTTGAAAGCCATTTTATGTGTGAAATATAATTTAACAAATTCTTGTGAAAAATTTCAGGACCTTTTAAACAACGACAGCAATCTACTAAAAAAAAATTCACTCAAATGAGAAATATGCCAAAGAATAAAATAATACTAAACATAATTTTTTAATGTATTATATTTGTAAATTGTACTTATGTTGAAATTAAAAAATATATATTACAATACTATTTTTGCATTCTATGAAAATTTATTTTGCTCCATATAGACCAAATTTTTAATCAAGAACCCCCCCCCCCCGTCAATGGTATCCTGCTTTACCAGTTTTAAAATCCGGTCACCTTAGATGTGGAGGACCCAGGTTTGAGACCTTGAGGTCGCCAGCTTGAACGCGAGCTCATCTGGTTTGAGCAAGGCTCATCAGCTTGAGCCCAAGGTTGCTGGCTCAAGCAAGGGGTCACTCGGTCTGCTGGAGCCCCCCAATCAAGGCACATATGAGAAATCAATCAATGAACAACTAAGGAACCTCAACGAAGAATTGATGTTTCTCATCTCTCTCCCTTCCTATCTGTCTGTCCCTATCTGTCCCCCTCTCTGACTCTCTCTGTCTCTCCCACAAAAAAAAAAAAAAAAAAAAAAAGAATGAGAGAGCCAGAAAAGTCTACAATCACAGTGAACCATCGATAGGAATGCCAAGATGAATTTGCTTAATAGATGTAACACTGGCTACTTCATAGTTTGAGAGGGAAGTCAATTAAACTTCCACATGACAAAATTTATTTGCATTCCATAGGCCATAATTACTTGCTTCACTATAAGTTTCCCATAAGTTAAAATCAATGTGTGCAAAGTTGTGAATTGCCCAGTTTTTGCCAAGGTTGGAGGAAATAATTCATATGGATGAATAGAGAGGGTACTCACAAAATTTCAGTCTTCTCCAACTTTTTCTTTCCCCTATGGTTAAAATAATTTTTGATAATTCATCACCATGTGATGTTTAGTATATAACCCAGAAGGGGATCAAAGAATTGAGTGACATTTCTATTACAAAATCTCATTTATTTCCAACTCTTCATTGATGTGAATAGTTTCCCAGCAAATTCATTGATAAAAATAAAAATTTCAGTCTTGACTCACTGTAATTACTAATTTTGACTCATTACTAATATGAATATTCACCCACATATGAATGAAATAATTAAAAAATAAAAGTGCTAAAAAGAGAGGTGTTTCTAATAAATATTTACTTTTTATTTAAATTTAGCAATTATTTTTTAGTTTTCTCACCATTTTCATGTAGCCCCCAACCCCATCCCCTCTGACAGCTGTCAGTCTGTTCTCGATATCTATGAGTCTGTTTCTAATTTGTTTGTTAGATTACTTTGTTCATTAGATTTCACATATAAGTGAAATCATATGACACTTGTCTTTCTCTGATTGGCTTATTTCACTTAGTGTAATAATCTCCAGGTCCATCCATGCTGTGACAAAAAGTAATTATGTGTCAACATTTGTAATATTTGTGTTATTTTGATAAATTGCATTCTAATAATAGTTAAAATGGTAACAATCAGAAGAGCATATTTTGCCATTGGATTTAAATTTAACTATATATACATATTTTGATACAGAAAAAAGTGTGATAGGGTAATAAATAAAAGACAGTAAAGCATAAAATACATAAAACTAAGATAAACTTTCATAGAGAAATAAGGGTAGAAATGCAAGTTCAAGGAGAAAATGCAATTATGTAAAATTTATGACTTTCAAAGAGAGCAGCCTGTTTATGTATTCTTCTAAAATGAATGGCAACTCAATGGACATATTTCAGAGAGTGATAGTTTTACTTTTATATTTCAATGTTTACAGAGTGCTGAAAGTTACATTCTTCACAACTGTCCTCATTTTGGTGAAAGTTTTTATATGTCTATCTAAAAATGTGCAGAGTGTTTTCCAAAATTCTTTTAGGTTATATACAAATAAATATTTGAAAATTTCTTTGTAGCTCATTCTGTTTTCTGACCAAAAATCTGTCGTGTGGTAAATAGTTTCTGCAAGTTTAGTGTTGGTAGACAAACCAATTTATTCATTGACATAGATCTAATGACTCCCTGTTCTGCTAGATTTCTGGAAGACATTTAGAAATAAAGGTCTTGGTACTAAGGGCACCTCTCAAAAATAAATGATAGCTCATCACATTTTATTTATTTCCGTTTAGGTGATTATATCTTTATGTTACTTATCTTTCTTGTTCTCCCCTTTGGAGGCACTCACTGTGAGGTATTGTGCCAGTATGCATGTATGTGTATAATGACCAGATGGCACTACCATTGGATCTGTAAAATGTATAACCTTCACCAAGTTTGGGTGGTTTTTTTTTTTTGCCATTTTTACTTCATATATGTTTTCTACGTATGTATCTGTCCTCACCTGGGATTCCAATGACACTAATATTAGAACTTTTAATATTGTCCCATAGACTTCTTAGGTTCCTGTTCATTTTTTTTTTGTTATTGTTCAATCCTTTTTCTGTTATTGTTTAATCCTTTTTCCTCTCTGTTCTTCATATTAGATCATATCTATGTCATCAAGTTCACTGACACTTCCCTTTGTCATGTCTGTTCTGCCTTTGAGCTCATCCAGTGTGCATTTTATTATTGTGTTTTTCTGTTTTAAAATTTTCACTTGTTTCTTTTTTATAAGTTTTGTGTCTCCTCTGAGAACTTCTATCTCTCCATTCATTTCAGAGTGTTTACCTTTATCTCTTGGAACATAGTTAATATAGTTTTTATATATCTAATAATTTCAACATCTGTGTCATCTTGGAGTTGTCCTCTTTTCTCTTAAGAACTGATGACATTTCTCCAGTCCCTTGCATGTCAAACATTTTAGGATCAAATTCTTGACATTTTGAGCATTATGTTGTGAGACTCAGAATTCTTTTTAAAATGCTCTTTTTTTATTTTTTTGTCTTATCAGTCAGTCAATCCAGTTCTGTCTTGCAGTGTGTGGGCAGTGGTTCCATTATCAGTTCATTTTTCAAAGCTTTTGCTGTGCTCTTTGGATCTTATGGAAGCACAATTGAGGGGTCAATCTGGGACTTGAGCAAGGGCTTAGTCATACTGCAGGTCTCAAAGCCTTTGGATCTGTCCCAGAGCTACACAGCAGGAAGAAACTGGGGCGGTGACCTGCACTGGGTCATGCACACAATCAGGGGGATCCCCTTCCTCAGTTCCCTTCCCCCTGGGCTTCCTCCCACACTCTCCCTCCCCCCAAACATCCCCCCCAAGAGCGATTTTCCCCCTGGTCTTCTGGCCAGAAGTCTTGGCTTTCTCTTGAAGCTTTAGATGTTCATATTGCTGTGGTATAGACTAGTCTCTCTCAGGGCAAAGCCATATGCGAAAAATGAGAAAGAAAAATAAAAAATAACAAGGATTCTTCCATAGTCTTTGAATCACAAGCCTACCACCCGCCCCCGCTCTATGGCAGTAAAACGAGGTTTCTTATGGAGGAAATTTTAACTTCTTATGCCACAAAGTTCTGTGACTGTGGGCACTCAAGGGAGAGAAAAAACAGGAAAAAGAGGACACTTAGTCTTTTCTTCACAATCTTTGGTTTGCAGGGGCCTCCTTTCCAGGTTTTCTGGCCAAAGAAGAGGGTTCCCTGGGAGTTCTTGCCCGCACCCCCTGCACAGTTCCGACGTTTGGGCCAGCTCTGGAGAAAAAAAGAAAACCCCAGAAATGCACTCCCCATGGGTCCCTTTTTCAAGTTTTGGTTGCTCTCAATTCACTGCTATTGATTATTTTTCAGAGTCAGGGAGTTACTTTTTGCATCTTGAGCACAGTTCAGAGACAGGCTGCAACAGACTTCTCCCTGCACACATCCCTGGTGGCTCCCTCCTCTTTCCCTAGTGTCCCTCATTCCCTTTTCCCTCTGTTCTCCCCACACCCCAGAGTGCTTTTCTTTCTTATTTGTCCTTCACCTCTTTCCCCTTGCCTTTGGGCTCCCACTTCTAAAGAGTGGAAAAAGAACCTCTAGTCTTTTGGTGGCTCACAGCACTCTTTGAGAACTGATTTTGTTAGAAGTAATAAATTGAAGTCAAATCTGAAAGTAAACCCAGAGGCTGAGACAGGAAGAAGCAAAAATGAGGTTGAAGGAGAACGTGTGCACCAAATCCATTACCTGGCTATTGTCAATCAAATGGTCAAGTCACACTTGTTGAAAATGTACATGCAGAAACCTGGCCCAATGCTTCAGAATTGATCCTTAGGATTTTTGTTTTAAGACAGTTGCTGAATCTATTATTCAATTGTGTATAAATCTTACAAGAAATGCAAAAATTTTATGATTAGGAAAAATTTCAGCAATAACTTTATTATTCCAGAGAGACATGGCATTCTTAACTCTGAAATGACAAGGTTTAATAAAGTGAAATATTTCTAGTTATGCTGTGGGAAGTAAGAAATAACTGACCATATGAAATGCTTTCCCCTTTATGTTTTCAGTCAGTAGTGATCAATCAGTAGTGATTCTGTACCTTATTTGTTCTATGGCGTGGTCTTAGAAGAGTGGTGTGTAAGATGTTATGGTCATTGTGTCTGGGGACAGGATCAGTAGTAATGCACACAATAGTTCGTAGATTGAGTCCTCATTGGGGACAGATGAGTGCTATGGAGCATTTAGAGATAAATAACAACACTTAGGCATCAATCTAGAATTCACAAAGTCTTCTTTAATCTTCCAACAAATTCTTGGGCAGTTGTTATAACTAATACTTATAATTCCATTCCTACAATCTCCTAAAGTTAGGGTTCCTATTTGCAGCTGCCAGCTACCTACCTGCTCAGTGTCACTGTAGGCACTTGAAACTCACAACTCTAAAACTGAGCTGCTTCTCTTCATTAGCCACCTCCACTCCCTATCTCTGTTTTTACTGTCAGCACCCCATCACAAAGCAAGACATCTAAGACATCCTACCTTCTCCGTTTCCCTCCTACCCCCTTTTAATCCTTTTTAGGATGTTAACCAATTCTTTACATCTCTCACATCTCCAATCTCCTATCATCTTTGTAGTAATTCCCCAGGTCCCTTTCCACCTTTATTAACCACTCTTTCTAATTACCCATCAATCCCCTCTTTCTTCTGCTATCTTAAATAGCTCCTGGCAGAAAGTGAATACTCAGTATTTTCTGGCTATATTGTCTCCATATCTTTGCACATACTGACCATAGGTTCAGGAATGCCTTTACCTACCTTTCCTTTGAATAACACCTCCTCATCCTTTGAGATTTAGTCTAGTTCTTCGTCAAGCTTTACTTCCCAGGGCTCAGTTGAGCACCCATTTTCTTAACCCTTCTTTTCTCACTTGCTCCCAAAGCATTCCTGTGTACTTTTATGTTAGAAGGCTTCTCAAAGCGTGGGGCCTCATACTGTGATGGGTACTTATTAAAAATACAGATTTCTGCAAATAGCCAGGACCACCGAATTGGTTTGTATAGAGTGGAGGCCAGGAATCTGCATTTAGGAGGCCCAGCTCCTCCCCGGTGCTTGTGATGTGCAGGAGAGTGAGGAACAGTGAGAATTGCTGCTTTGTTCTGTCCCCTATCTTGACCCCTACGACTAGTTCCAGGAGAGAGAAAGGTGGCCTCTCAAAGCAGTCTCTGGCTGAGCTTAGTTCTCACCTATCACTTTGCTGGGAAATGAGAGCATCAAATTACTGAGAGTTCATAACTTTTCCACTATACTTTTATAAAGGAAAGCTGTACTTATTTCTTATTTGTTTTTAAATGCTTTATAGAGCTAACATTTTGCATATCATGATATTCACCTATTTTACATGCACAGTTTGGTAATTATTAGTATACATACAGCATTGTGCAACTGCTACCACAATCCTATTTTAAATAATTTTCATCACTTTAAGTAGAAAGTCTGTGCATGTTTATAGTCACTCCTCATTCCTCTCCCCCGCCCTAGGCAACCACTAATCTATTTTCTGCCTCTATAGATTTGCTCTTTCTAGATAGTCACATAAATGGAATTGGACAACACATGTTTTCTGTCTCTGGCTCTTTCACATAGCATAATGTTTTGGAGGTTCATCTGTGTGTAGCATGTATCACTACTTCATTCCTCTTTATTGGCAAGTAATATTCCATTGTATGAATATACCACATTTCATTTATCCATTCATCCATTGATGAAATTTAAGTTGTTTCCTCCTTTTTTTGGTCATTTTGAACGATGCTGTTATGAACATTTGTATACAAGTTACTGTGTGTATGGACGTACGTGTTTTTTTTTTTTTTAATTTCTAGAATAGACAACTACGAGTGAAATGGCTGGGTCATATGGTTTATTTTTTAAGAAATTTGTGAAATATATGCTTTATTTTTAAGAAACTTCCAAACTGTTTTGCACAGCAGCTGTAAAATGCACCATATTACATTCCCCAGCAATATAGGAAGGTCCCAATAACTTAATGCTATTTGCATTGATTTCTTTGGGAAAATGTGTATACAAATATTTAGCTCATTTTTAAATTGGAGTAGTTGTCTTCTTATTATTGAGTTTAAGAGTTCTTTATATATGTGGGTACAAGGAAAGCAATACATTCACTTTATGGAGGGACAGAAAGTCCATGAAACCTTGCCCTGGCTGTGGTAGCCTGACGAGCGGGGTTTCCATGGCTCTTCTTTCCTCAGTGCCAGGATGTGGCCCTTGGGGACTCTTAGAAGCACCTCTTTGACCACTGCTTCCTCAGGGGCCTATCCAAGAGCAGAAGGGCAGTGGGGGAATGCAGCAATAGAAAGAGCTTCCTCAATAGCACTGGGGCCTAGGAAGGGTAATGGTAGAGTGTGGGGAGGGAGCTCCTCTGGGACATTTCTAGAAAGTTTGGAGAAATTAGTCAGCTACTCGGGATCTCATATTTTCTTCAGTTTTTTTAAAATTTAAAGTGTTCTTTTCCTTTGTAACTCTCTGGTTCTTATATTCTGAATATACTATTTCAAAACTCAGCGACTCTTGAAACTTCTTTGCAATAAAAAAAAAATAGTAGCTCCCTCCCCCCGCCCCACCCATTTGATGAGAAGCTGGCTTCAGAAATGCTCAGTAGGAGGTAATCAGAAGATGTGAGGGTGGGCACCTTGGCAACATGAATGTATGTATCTCTTAGTGAAAGGATTCTTTAGCTTGACTGAGCAGGGTTTGCTTCCAGTGCCTTCCCACTACACCTGGGTGGGAAATGTATTTTAATCACTCTTGATTTTCTAGATATGAGCATTGTGCTTAGCAGATGGTGGAGACTAACTGAATGAATGAAACAAGCATATTAGTGAGCCAGTCACTGAATGAATGAATGACTGAGTTAATTAATTAATTAATTTATTAATACATACCGCAGTTTGTTTTTCTATATGTACTTTTACTCTAATTAGTAATAGTGAATCAATCACAAGATCACTTCCCCAATGATTGGTAGCTTCCTGAGAAAAGAAAGAAGGTAATCAGTATAGTCATGGTAAAGAGAATGTAACAATCTACGACAGTCTAGTTTGATGGTTGTTTAACAAACATCTTTTTAATTTGGGTGGAATGACAGGGAAAGTATTCTATTGTGACTTTATTGTTTACAGGGAATTCACAGGTAAGCCAGCTGCCCAGACTCACCATGAGAAGAGGTTTGAAAGTCTTCAATTTCCTAGCTGTCACTGGAAGTCTATTTTCTAGTTAATCTTTGGAATCCGTTGGGCCTGGATCTCCCTTATAGAATCAGAAGAGAAACTCTCACCACTGTTATTTCTGTACCTTTGGCCTAGTGAGGAGAGCTTCAAGCTAGCAACCTGGACACCTGGAGGTCCCATCCCTTCTATTAACATGAAGAAGTTACCATTCTACCTTAATTGTCTTAAGAACTTGCTGCGAGGAATTTACAAAACCCTTTGGACAATGTATAGTTTTAAAAGTTTTGAAATTCTGAAATAAGAGGAGCTATGGAAAAGCCTAAGGTTCGCAATAGAGGAAGCAGGTGTGCTCTTTTAAATTGAGGGAGGAAGCCACTGTGGTTTTCAGTGGGGAAAACTAGTGTAGTTTCTTTTACGTTGAAATGTCTCCTGTGAATATCTGGCTTTCTGCCTGATCTGAGATTATGCCAGGATGTGGGCAAGCAAGGGAAAGGCAGTGAGTGGTAACCAATTAATTAGTCAATCACAAAGTATTTATAGAATTCTCCATGCACGTGGCAGCGAGCAGACTCAATGGGAGACATAAGAGGATCAGTCCATGGAAAGCTCAGACTAACCTCCTTTAGAGGCAAGGTGGTCATATGCCAACAGAAAAGCTAGCGTGAGCCAGTATTTTAATTGAGCATTATGTCTTATAGATACCAAGAATATTATACTGACATATAGACTGTTATTCTGGTCCTGTCACCATTTGTTATGGGCATGGGGTGTCAAATTTCAAAGCCACTGTGAACTCTGCTTTTAATCACTGGTTAGACTGAGTAGGTAGGATCTTAGTGGACCCCTTACCACTGATTATAAGATGGTTTGGGTGAAAAAATATGAGGGAAGAAAGAGTGTTATATTCCAAAAATGATTCCACAGACATGCTTTTGTCTATCGCAGAGGACTATGTTAAAGCAATAGAGTTATTAAAAATGTTTAAGGGAAAAGTATGTGGCTAAAAACCTACTAATTACATAGTAAAATTTTCATTTTATAGTGACCATTATACATAGATTTGAATAAACCCTTTTTAGAGAAATGAAATGTTGAAAAAAATAATGAGTATACTAACCTAAAATTGTCAGCTAGTCATTTTCCTTGGCCATATCTTCTAGATGACCGCTGAACATTTCAAACCAACAAAGACTTGACATAGCGGTACATAGATCTAACTATACTGCTCACAAAAATTAGGGGATATTTCAAAATGAATTTGAAGTTATAAAATATCTCCTAATTTTTATGAGCAGTGTATTTCCATGAAAAGTACAATAAGATGGGATGTCTTCATAAGAGTGGCTAGCAAGTTCATCACTGACCATGTGCCAGACTGTATGTCTTCGGATGCATACTTCTAGTGACTTTATTAACAGGTCATACCTAAAACAAAGCAAAATTAAGCTCTTTTCCCAAGTCTCCCAGCTGGTGATTCCAAAGCCTCCATCCCAGCCTAGTTAAAGATGGACAAAACAATTGCAATCTAATAAAATGTTTGCAAGTGTGGGAACTCTCCTTTTCTGGAAACTGCTATGAGAAGGATAGAAAGGCTCTCTCTCTCAGTGCTTTCAGCACAGTTGTGGTGACATTGGACATTGGACGCACATTGGACAGTGTTAGGATCCAAATGTCTGTACTTTGATGATGGATTCTATAAAATGATTAAGGAAGTTAAACAACTTTTTAAATTATGATAACTATCTTTTCTCCCACGATAATGTTTCCAGCAAACCTTATTATTCCAAGATACGTTATTATTCTCAGAGGATACTTACTGGCTGTATTCTTGATGAAGTGTATGAACTATTTATAAATGTATTAAATTGGTGTGAGAGGTGTTTGAATTGTTTAAATATTTAGGGTGTTAACATCTTTATTTGAAAGAAAAAAAAAAGAACAACTTTGGTTTATAAACTTACCCAGAAACATACAATACACAATGCCCATTCTCTTACCTTTCTACACCTCTTGAAACCACTTATAAAGAGAATATTTGATCAAAATTAATACATATCAACATGACAGTTTCAAACACTGGAGAAAAAGGGAAGATCTCTAAAACTCCCTTCAAAGAGGAAAACACAGGTTATATCCCAAGGATGAACAATCAGACGGGCTTAGACTTCTCACAGCAGTCTAGGGAGCTAGAAGACATCAGAGCAATGCCTTTAAAATTCTAAGAAAATGTTCCATCCTGGAAGTTTATACTCAGCCAAACCACCAATCAAGTGTGAAAGCACAATAAAAATATTTTCAGGCTTGCAATATCCACCCAAAATGGACCTTTCATATACCTTTCTTCAGAAAACGATACTCTTTCCATTTAAGTAAGTACACCAAGAAAAATAAGGATATTGAGTCCAGAAAACAAATGATACCATGTAAGGGGATGGAGGAGGGATGATTTCTCTATTCACACTCAATGAAGCTGAAGGCAGGACCCAGGTTACAGAAGTGCAGCAGACCTACAAAGCAATCATGCAGTTGGAGCAACTCTCCAGAAGAGATACCTCTAAGAAGAAAGAACTAAGAATTCCAGATGTGTTTGGTCCCATTGAAAGGGAATTTACACAACCAGGGGAAACGTTTGGGGATGATTACTTTTGAAGTGTGTAGAAGACTGGGAAGCTGAAAAATCTGGCTCTAGGAAAACCAGTTGTGCAAAAATGAAAAATAATCTTAGTATACATTATGACAGCTGTGAATAGTCATAATTGTGTTAACACTGATCATTGGTCATACAAAAATTGGGACATAATACTATTGAGAGGGTAAGATAAAAGGAAATATGAAGGAATGTGCTGGCGGGGATAGGGTAAGGAAAAGGGAAACTCTTGTTTTTGGTGAGAACTCAATGGATAACTGCCTAAAGGTGAAGAAAACAAACAAGACATAGAGCTATAAGCATATTATTCAGAGATAAGGAGGCAATTACTAAAATAAACAGCTAGAGTAATTGCAAATGGTTGACCCTCAAGACAAAGACTGGGAGGGGCACTCAGGGGACTGCTGTGTTTTGTCATAAGCCCGTAGAACTGCCGACTCCACATTTCTTTATGTTTGGCTTTGATATATATAAAATTTAAACTTTAAAAAGGAAAAATGAGATGCAAATTCAAATAGAAATAAAAAAGAACAAACAGGAATGTTATACTTTCCATTATAAAGAAACCCAAAGGAGAATACTCAAAAAATAATACAAAACAAAGAATTAGGATTAACCTCAAGTATTATTTCCTAAACCATTAAAAAGAGAAAGTTGTGAAATTCTATATTTTTCTACCTTTTTCTTTTGACTTACCCTCACCCTCCGGTCAAATATTGGTGCTTATTCTCTATAAACTGTGGGTTTTCATGGACCTCAGCTGAGGGTTGACTTCGACCTGAGTTGGTAGAAAATCTGAGCAACCTCATCTGACCCAGTCTTATGATTCTCCAGCTGCATGTCTGGCTTCTCTTTGCTTCTCATCTGATTCTTAAAACATCTTACAACCCCTATTTTGCCATTTTCCCCTCCTTGACTGGCTTCCTGATCCAAACTCATCCATCTGTCCACCTGACCTGTACTCATTCCTTAGCATGAGCTTGCTGTCTGCATTTGTTTTGACTGCCCTATCCATTTCCTAATCCTAATTCTTAACTCCTGGCTCCCATCACCTCATCAAAACTTGGCAAAATCCATTTTGAAAAACCCAGGCGAACGGAACTCCCTGGGAAGAATTTGTAGAACCTGCAGCTCTGCAGCTCTGTTCCTTCTTCACTCTTGAGAGCCAGGATAGCAGGTGAGGGTGCATATGGAGAGAACTGTGCATGTGCACACATATATGTGTGTGTTTGAGAGAAGAGGGCACAGCCATCTTGGACCCCATCATTTCCCTGAGAATATTAACATGGATATTTTTGATATCCCAGTGTGTTCTTTCTTCTAGTTGTTCTTCCATTTTTCTTAGAAACTGTTTTAAATTTTGAACCCAGAGGCATCTCTCCAGCTTCCTGGCATGAACTGTATTTTGACCTCTTAAGAAGGTGTGGCAAGACTTCAGCTCCTGGCGATCTTGTATGAAGTGACCTCTGATTCACTTTTAGACTACATTCCACACCAATGTGCCTAGCCCTGTAGTTTATGAGCTAACTCCTGTTGTCTTCCAACATATGAAGCACTATTAGATAGTGTGCGGTTTGGGTCTTGTCTGGGAGGCTGATTAAGCCACAGTCAGGGACAGCAATCCTACCTGTGAAATGTAACAGGTCTTCCTGAAACAGTTCTGGAGCTGCTGTAAGTGCTTGGTGCTTTTCTGTTGGGGGATAGGGAGCTTGCTAAGAAAACAAACATTTTTTTTTCTAGCATGGGCTTCATCTGTGGTGGTAACATTTGGAAAGTTGAGTAACAGGGAACATAGATAACTGTGAACAGATGGCAACTATTAAAAGATTTGAGGGGCTTATATCATTTCTCAAATGACCCTCAGCTACCTATAGGATACCCAGTTCCCTTATAAGCTTACGTAATGGATTCAGTTAATTTTCTTTCTTTTTTCTTTTTTAACTTGCAATGGAAGCAAAAGCTCTGACGTTAAGAGGAAAAGAATAGATGAGAAACTTCTAATTTTGAGTCCCCTCGGGATTAGATGCTGATTTCAGCATGCAGAGAACACTGCTCCATATTTGAAAGAGTAGCTGCTGGCAGTTTTAGAGATGACTTTCCAAAATAGACACCAAATCTTCCCCATTCGTATCTGATAGTCATCTGACATTTGGATGCAGAATTACGGAACTGTCCTCGTGGTTTGATAAGTATAACCTTGTTTTTAAAAAAGGCAGTGGTGAGTCATCATTGTGTTTAAGCTCAAAACTAACAGACAACAAAATACAAAGGGAAGTGTACTACCTAGTTCCTGGCAGAAATAGAATATAGTTACACATCTTACAGCAATAAAATTTACCCACACTCTAGAGTGGTGTTGTTTCTGATGCAGGAGTATGCCAGTCCTCTGTGGCTAAGAATGATGCTTGGAAAGTTCCTAACAGTGAGAAGGGCAGACACTGAGATAAGGCCTGTTTTACTCTCTCTGGGGCAGCAGCCTAATTTTGCCAAGAGCAAAATCGTAGATTAGTGTGGTCAGAGTTATGGTACCTATCAGCTGCATCTCATGAATCTGCCCATATGAGCTTGGGTTCTATTCCTCCGAGTTGGCCTTTATAATATTACATCCAGGGCCAGTAGTATTAAGGTACTCATCAAGTGTACACTTGGTGTATCTATCCGAGATCTGTTTGGAAGCAGGAAGCATAGATAGATAGATACCCAGCCTCATTTTTATCCCCAATTTTTTATTCAGCTTCAAAGCCAGTTTATCTCAGCCAAGAATGTTGGGTAACTGAAGGTTGCTGTCTCCAAAAAGCGCCTCATCTAAACTGAATTTTGTCTAAAAATAACCAGCATCAAAGGGAAATAACCACCTTTAATATTATAAATTCAAATCTCTACCATTCAGAAGTTTCATTTTAAAATAATTTAGCAAAGGAACCTAAATTTAGAAACAAACTAGCAGGAAGTAGAAGACAGTTTGCTGGAAGTGATGGCTTTTATTGGCCTGCTCTGTGATGCCCGGTTTCACAAACGCAAAGTTCTCCTGTGCTGAGCTGTTTGGTTGAAGGTAATTGAGTAAACAAGGGTTATTAGTGGGTTTAATGTCCCTTGGAGAATTACACTTTAACTGAAAAAAATACTGGAAATGGTTAAAATATGCTTCCACCATTTAGCAATAAGAGTTGGAATATTAATTGTGAGATATATATTACTGGGCTTTTAGTAGTAAGTGCTACACATAGATTGTATCATAGCTCAAAGAAACACTTGATACTGGTATAAATAGAATGAATGTTTGTGTGTTGCCTATGGGGTTTGTAAAAGTCATTGAATAGAAATGAGCTCAATAAAATTTGTGGGGTTCTTTGTTCCAAGTTTTATGTTCTTTTGCATTTCACATATTTTCTTGACATGTAGAAATATTCTCTAATCAAGTAAAGCCTTTTTAGGTAATTTTTATTTTTCTTCTTGCTGCTTTTAAGTTTGATGGTGTCAGCTTGCTAATCTGCCTAATGCTCACATGGCCTGTTTGTTCCTGTGTTCTTCCAGCATGGCAGAGATGCAGGGACTGGTGGAAAGACTGGAGCGGGCCGTTGGCCGACTAGAGTTGCTGTCTTCAGTGTCACACCAGCCTTCTGGGAACTTTGGGGAAATTAACGGTGTCAACAGAGGTAGGGCCACAAACTGTTGTCATTACTGATCTCTACATGGATCACTTAGCTTTGTTCCCATCATTTAGTTCTCAAATAATATTTCTGTTTACTTTCTTCAACTTCCCTACTCCTTCCTCTATATGTGACCATGACATTAACCAGACGCAAGCAATTCCTGAAAAAAAGAAAGGAGAAAAATAAATTTCAGCCCACAATCCACAAAAATTACCAGTATCTCTGCCTGTTAAGAGCATAATCCATGTGCTAAAGATTATTATTCTTTTGTTTTAGTGTTTATACTGCTGTTCCATACTCAGTGACTAAATATATTATCTAAGTAATTATCAAAAAGAAACTAATGTTCTCAGAATGTAAACTAGAAGGAATTATTATTCTGTAGATTTTCATTTTAAAGAAAACAAGCCATTATATTGAAGAATTGCAGTTTTAAAGGAAGCCAGCCTGATGTGAATCCAAATATGACTTTCTTGTTACGTGATCACATCACACTGTGTTCCCTGTGCCCCTTCTTAACCAAGTATGCTTTTAAAATTACATGCTAATACCACACTTTAGAAAAAAATATTTAAAGAAGTATGTGACCAAACATAAAAAGTTGTCTATTTCTTTAACATGATACCATGTATGGCAAACTCTAAGTTATCTATAGTGATTTTACCAATTTCTTGCCTAAGGTTGCAGATTTAGCAAATAAAAATACAGGACACACAGTTAAATTTTAATTTCAGGTAAGCTTCCTGTTTTGGGGGGAAAAGGGGTAAAAGTGTGTTCTAAATACAGTGCCGAATATGCCTCACAGCACACAGTTACTCTAAAAATGTACTCATTGTCTGTATGAAATTAAAATTTAACTGGGCTATCTGTGTTTAATCTAGCAACTTTATTCTTGTCTCACATAAGGTTCCTCTTTATATGACCCATTTTGAATCGTGTTAGGCTTTTGGAGGCTGAGGAAAGACTTATGGGAGATGGGGCTTCCAACAGAGCTTCCACCAGGCAAGGTGAGACAGGGTGCTTTGCGAGTTGCAGGCCTATTTGGAGCTGCGCCTTGGATTACATGCCCTGGGACAAAAACTACTGTGTGAGCACGAATGCACAGGCTGGGCTTATTTCCCCTGAACATAATGGAAATTAAAATGCTCTCAATGAATTGAAAGGGGGTGTTATTTAAGGGAAGGCTGCCAGGGGGCCTATATGTTCTTTCTGCATCAGCTGACACACATTGATGATTTCATTTTAGGCCTCCTTTTGTTAACTGTACAGTTGCTCTGTGAGATTCAGTAAACCTTATTTGTAAGAAAATATTTTTTATGTTCTCTTCAGTAACTTTGTTTCCTTCTTACTTAAGCATCTGGTGAACAAAAGACACTTCTCTAAGATTGCCAACCACAAATACAGAACCAGTGAACACACAAAACAAGAGTCAAAATCCAACTCCCAAGAGATCATGTAGTGTTGTTGAATAAAGGGAAAAATAATCCTCCATAATTTTATCTTTGCTTACTCAAAGAGCTACTGGACTGCATTTTTTATTTTCTTTACAAAAATTATTCTGGGAAAATTAATAGGCTAAGCAAAATTGGAAGGTATATAATTAAATTACTTAAGTATTTAAGCAAGTATTTTCTCATATAGCAAATCATTCCAAACCAGTTATTAAAGTCAGGTCTTTTAAAACAACTTAGCCAGCAATTTATTATCCTACTTGAAATGAAATAGGGTAATTAATAAGTAGGATAATTAGTAAAATGTCTGAGTGATATCCATCGTTAAGATATTTCTTTATTCTGAACAACATTACCTCCATTTCTTCTTAATTAATAAGCTTTGGTAATTTTCTAAATTGTATTTTGAAAAAATCCTTAAGGACAACCTCTCACCTTAAATATAATCATCATCATTACAATGATACTATAAGTTAAATTTTATTTTTTATTTAAAAAGAAACTTTTAGAAGGAATCCAGTCTATTACAAATCCATGTATGCACAAATCAAAGAACTGCCTTCTTATAATACTGGTGTTATGATGTGTTTCAATATGTTTTATTTTTCTCCTGACAACCAGGTAAGTTTGGCTCAAGAGCAGAAGAAATATTTTTCCATGCCTGCCAAGTGACAGGCACCGTGTGGGTGCAAGGAAATCTAAGATGAATAATACAGTCTTAATCCTCTAGAATCTTTAGTCTAAGTGTATTACTACCATACAGGGCCACAGATTCTCTGATTGAGGGATGCTCAAAGGATCAGGCTGGGGAGAAAGACAGGTCATTAGAGGCTTCCCGGAGGAGGTGTGAGCAGTGCTGAGTGATGAAAAGCAGTTGGAAAATATTCCCTTTTTATTGTACCTTCTCCACATACAGGCATCTATCATATTTCTAAAACATCCAACTACTTTAAATATTTGGCAGAGACCTACCTCTCAGGCCTCTCATAGAGTAACAAACAGGTTTATTTGTTTCCAGGTGGATGCATAAGGAATCTTTGGTGCACCCCTTCTGTGTCCTAGGAGTTGGTACATACTGCATTGTGAACTTTAAGAGAACTCAGCATCAGCAGCCTGCTTAGAATGAGAAGTCAGGCACAGAGAGCTGTAAAGGACTGTTTTGTTTCCATCACCCTTCCATCCTGTGGAAATGGGCAACTGGGAAAAAAGGAAAAGGAAGGAAACCTTTGTCTTACAGACGCTTGAGCTTGGCTATTTCTATCCAATACGAGAAAGGAAGTCCTAGCTTTTGTTTTGGATTTTAGTAGCCAATAGTTCCGATTTTCTCAAAATTATCTTTCTCAATATTAGGGATATGAAGTGCAGGGCTTAGATTAATTTCTCCTGTGAATTAAAACATAGGGAGAGGGAGTCAGAGCACACCAGGTTGGGCTACTGTCACTTCAGCTTTTACAGTAATATGACAGATTAAAATGCACTCTGCAGTAGCTCCAGTCATTTCATGCCCACACTGCTACCTCTCCTTCCCCCGGAAGTAAAGAAAGGACAAAAGAGTGACATCAGCTTTCTTCTTCTATTTGCCCAAAGTTCAGATTACCTTTTAATTGTTCTGAATAATGTTGGGAACTGTTTGCTGAGATGTTCTAGCACCTGGTCTGTTCAATATAGAAGAAAGTACACACTGCCTGACCAGGCAGTGGTGCAGTGGATAGAGCGTTGAACTGGGATGCGGAAGACCCAGGTTCAAGACCCCAAGGTCCCCAGCTTGAGCACGGGCCCATCTGGCTTGAGCAAAAAGCTCGCCAGCTTGGATCCAAGGTCGCTAGCTCAAGCAAGGGGTTGCTCTGTCTGCTGAGGGCCCGCTGTCAAGGCACATGTGAGAAAGCAGTCAATGAACAATTAAGGTGTCGCAACAAAAAACTGATGATTGATGTTTCTCATCTCTTTCTGTTCCTGTCTGCCTGTCCCTATCTATTCCTCTCTCTGACTCTCTCTCTGTCCTTGTAAAAAAAAAAAAAGGAAAGAAAAAAAAAAGAAAGGAAAGTACACTAGCTGTGGATTAATAAGGCTTGGTTCTGTTTTGGGATGATCTGCCTCTTATTTGGCATATGGGTTTGGTCAAGTCACGTGCTCTGTTTATATCAGCATTTCCTCATCAGTAAACTGTGATGGTGCTACTTACCTTATGAGTTAAACAAAATTATGTAGGTGAAAGTGCTTACTGAGGAAGATGAAGAATAAAAAACTGTTTTCTTGAGCCACTGAGAAGTGTTTAATAAAAACTGATTGAAGGAATGAATGATGTAGTGAAGAGAATGAAAATGACATGAATGATATTCAACTTTCGTATTACATATGGCAAAGCAGTACCAGCTTTTCATTAAACTACCAAAAAAATAATACCATATTCTTCTTCCAAAGGTGTGGCACCCTCAGTGGAAGCCTTTGATAAGCTGATGAACAGCATGGTGGCTGAATTTTTAAAGAAGAGTAAGATCCTTGCTGGTGATGTGGAGACTCATGTGAGTACTTTCTTTTCTTGTCCTTCATGGAAAGATAACAAGGTTAGCCAGGGTGAGGAGATGTTGGGACCTCTGTGCCCTGCAGGTGAGATTGTCAAATGGTGCAGCCAGTATGGAGAAGAATATGCTGATTCCTAAATAAAATTAGTGATAGAATTATCATACAATTCAGCAATTCCCCTTCTGGAGATACGCCCCAAAGAATTAAAAGCAGGATCTCAAAGAGCTATTTGTACACCTATGCTCATAGCAGCATTATTCACAATAGCCAAAAGATGAAGCAACCCAGGTGTCTGTGGATGAATGAATGGATAAGCAAAATGTGATATAGGCATACAAGGAATATTATTCAGCCATAAAAAGGGAAGGAATGCTAACACTTGTTACAACATGGATAGACCTTGAGGATATTATGCTAAGTGAAATTAGCTACTTACAAAGGACAAATGCTGTATGATTCCATTTATATAAAGTATCTAGAGTAGTCAAACTCATAGAAACAGAAGGTAGAAAGATGGTTACCTGGGGTGGGAAGAGAAAAATGGGAACTTTTTTAATGAGCATAGAGTTTTAGTTTTGTAATACACTACGGAAATGGTTAAGATGGTAAATTTTGTGCTGTTTATATTTTACCACAAGTTTTTTAAAAAGTACAACTTGAGGAAAACCGAAGTATAGAATTTGGTAATTTCTGGATTAGTAGAAGCTTTTAATGACATCCAGACAAACTTTCCAATTTTAGACACTTTTTATACATTTTAAATGCATAGTATCCTCTCTCAGGCTAGTCATTATTTGCACGCATTTAGTGAAAATCTAATGTCATAGCCAAACCAATTAAAAACCTAGAAGATTATTACCAGCTTCTTCTTTTCCATTTACCTTTTATTTTTTTTTCAAAGGATTGAGTTTCAAATCCATCTGCTTATTGACTTCTCAGCAATGAGGCAATCATGGCAAAACTATTTTCAGTATAGATTCACATATAATCTGATTCTTGAATAAAGTTGTGGTTTGGGGTTAAAAAAAAACATTAAAAGGAGATTCTCTTTTGGCTCTCTCCCCAGTTAGACATTATGTGCAGCCCAGCACCAGTCTCCCAGGGCATCTGGTGACTCAAGTTCCACCAGAGGTTCCAGGATTATAATTAATAGATGCTTATCTTATCACATTTACAATGGATTTGTTCGTGACATTTGAGAAACATGAAGATTCATCTCATAACCTCTATTTTTATTAAGTGTTCCTGTTGAAGTACCCATTGGCTAAAGAGAGGACGTTCTAACATACATGAGTTCTAGAAAAGTCTGTATAATAAGAGAGGTTTGCTTCAAATAGATCACACAGCTCTATCCTTACTCTGGTCTGTTCTTGAGCTTAATATTTTTGTTTGTATACAGAAAGATCCTGGCTGATCTTTTTATATTCTAACACATGGTAGTACCTGAAAGCTAATATATACAATAGAATATTACCCCAATACACAAAAAAGATTTTTGAGTGATTGACATTTACTCTCTTGATCACTGTAATAATTATTGTACCATTGTTACTATTAAATAATGTTGACATTGTGCTTCTGAGGTACACAGTATATTATAACTCTTACTAGTAATATCTCACAAAATTTTGTTTTTATTTTTTTATTCATTTTAGAGAAGGAGGAGAGAGAGAGAGAAGGGTGGGAGGAGGAGCATGAAGCATCAACTTCCATGTGTGCCTTGACCAGGCAAGCCTGGGGTTTCGAACTGGTGACCTCAGCATTCCAGGTTGATGCTTTATCCACTGGGCCGCCACAGCTCAGGCCTCACAGAATTTTATATAAAAGCTTTTTTTACTAGAGAATAATGAGGCCTATAAATAAGTATATTTAATTTCTTATTTGAAAAAATGTTGAATATGCAAATCAGGTTTCTTCAAACTGCGCAGTAACAGTTCCTTTAAATTCTTTTTAGACCGAAGGTGAGTTATAGATACAGTGCAGCTTGATCTATGTTAACTTATTTTCTTCCTACTAATTACCTGAAAACAGTATGACTCAACTGAAGAAATATTCTCAATAATTAATATGTAATTCTTTTTAAAAACTAAGGAAGGAAGGTAAGCAGATAGGGAAAAAAAGAGGAAGGAAGGGAGGGAGGGAGGGAGGTGGGAGAGAGAGAGAAGAAAAAGAGAGAAAAACATTTGTTATCTGAAAGTTTAGACTCTCATTCTAGAAGACAAAGAAAAGTACAGGCAGATATTGTCCATCTTCCCATTACTTTAATACACTGAACAAGTAGTTTATTTTTTCTCTCTTATAGAACCATGTGTCATTGATGGTAAACTTGCAGCTGCTCTCTCACACATAAGCCAGAAGTGGGGGTTGAACTTGGTTGCAAAAACACACCTGTTGCCTAGAAAAAAAACCCTCACATACCTGATTGTACAGTATGGAAATTTGAGAATGACACAAATGTGCATCATGTTAAATCCCATCCCTGTACTTAAAAGCTATTTCACAGATACTAATAATGAGTAAGGGCAGCCAAGCTATGATTTAACGTCTGTCTCAATGTGTTGGCTGCTGGTTGGGCTTAATTTACTGAACACTCAATAGTCTATTGACAGAACAGACCACAAAAAGAGGGGGACTAATAGCTACAATTAGGAAGCTCTGCTGAACCAAAGAACATAACAGATTTAGCAAAGATTAGATCTTGTAAAACCTTCTTGTATACAACATAAACCAAAGGGCTTATTTGAACTATTCTTCAACCCAGGATCACCTACACAGCTTGCACCCCTTTTAAGAAAGAATAAACAATGTATAATTTTATAATAGCTGTTTAAAGTAAACATATTCCTCACTTGTTACAGGAAAGAATTCTCTAGAAACTGAGCCTACGTAATAGCAAGCTCTTGGTCAGACATCATTTATCTTTAAGTGGACAAATATGACTTTTTTTTACGGAGCTGTCCTGCTTTCATGGTATATGGAACTAATCTCAGATATATTACTAAACAATTTGAAACTCATGAAACAGCTGCAAATGGTCTGGCTCTTCCTAACTCAGACTCTTGTTGGAGCTGTATAGGATTTACATTTGAAATGTTTCTAGAAGTCTGGAACATTTGTTTCCTATCTTGACTCAAAGGGATAAAAAATAAACAACTAAGAAGTCTATCACATATAAGCATAGTCAGATTCAATCACACCGCACAGTTGAGTCCCCTGACTTTATAAAGGATGAACCCTTTTAGATGGTTATTATACCTGTGCTTTTGATGTGTCACCATTACTATTCTAGATGTTTATACCATGCTAGCTAAGTATATTAGTTCAAAAAGGGGAAAAATAAGGAGTATCTTCCTCTGACTAGCACTGGCAATTTGTATTTGTAATTTTGAACTGATTCTGCATTTTACAGCATGACCTAGAGCTAGTCACTTACCCTGCTCAGTAATAAGGTTGAACAAGCTCACTTCCTAGGGCCTTTTGGCTCTCACAGCCCATTAGAGTGACTCACCTGTTGTCTCAGCGTTAAAGCATGAGGGAGGGGACAGTATGGTTTCCAGTTGAAAAGTTTGATAGGGCAGCAGCATCATAATAAAAGGCATCTTGAGCCATGCCAGGGGAAGCACTCCAATCATCTGAACATGCAAAGCAAACAGGACACATTTCAGCAAAAGGATGCACAGAATACTAAGGATAAAATATCAACCTGCTTTCCTGTGCTCTAGAAGAAATTCAGATCATTTTATTTAAAAACACCTTGAGGCCCCCATGAGTCTGTCCTTGGGCTTAAAGGTTGTCACTTCCTCTTTACATGGGCCTTATTTCAAGGATAATTAATAACCTTACCTCTGAAATAAATAATACAAAGACACACATTTGTTTGACTAATTCCACTTGTATTCTGCTTCTGATATTAGAAAATATCTATAGGTAATTTGTACTCATTTAAAAAGTGATGATTTGCATTTTTGGTGCTTTGTAATCTGGGTCTATATAGGAACCCTCCTGCCTCCACACAAAAACAACAACAACAACAACAAATAAATGATCAGAAACACAAGTTTTGACTCCACAAAAAGCTCATTCTACACAGATCTCCCACACTTTCCTGCTCGCCTTCAGCCGGTTTACTTCTGGTTTCCTACTAATTGAACATTTGTTTTTATTATTACTAGTTGTAGATACCTTGTCAGTCTCAAGCCGAAAGGATCTGTACATTGCCCAAAAGGCAGAGATCTAAAAATAACTTGTATAAAGAATTCGGCTCTTAGATTTCATACAGGCTTTACATTGGGAGTCTCCTTTCTTATAGTCTTAACTAGTTAATGATAGAATTATTAGAGAATGAAATACCTTGGAAATCAGGCATTCCGGTATACAGCCCCTTTATTGTTCTTTTGTTTTTTGCCTTCCTCCCTTCCTCCCTTCCTTCCTTCCTCCTTCCCTTCCTTCCTTCTTTCCTTCCTCCCACCTTTCCTTCATCCCTTTCTTCAGAGAAGGAAACTGCAAGCTGGGTAGGTTAGGTGATGTAGGTGATGTGTTGAATGGGGCACCGTGTCCTGAAGGCAGAGACAGGAACTTTGTCTCCACAGTATCAATCCATTGCATCAGGAGATGCCTGGCTTATACCTGCTGGACAGCTGTGTCTCCCAACACCTTTGTCTATAACTGGATCTCTAGTGAGAAGCAAGTGACACTTACCTGTCACCTTCCTCCTACCCTCTTACTCTATAGCTGTTACCATTCCCCTTGCCAAATTTCCACAATATGAGGAAAGGTCTTTATGACGTGGGCTGAGGCAGAAGGACTGAGAAGAGGGTGGAACATCACTGTAACTCGTACCTCTCATGTTTAGTGTTTTTGTTTGAACTGGGTTTTAGCATGTTGCTTTCTCCTTTATTATTAACATTTAAAATGATAGTCATCAGGTAAGAAATAACTTTGCAGTCTGAAAGGGCCAGTTGGGAAAGTATTTGTCTGGGATGTCACTGCGAATTTCCAACAATCAACTCTCTCTAGTTTCAAGAGTCTTTATCTTTATTTATTTAATTTTAAACATCTTACAAAATGAAAAGTGGAAAAAAAACACAATAGCTTGACTCAATATATACAAATGCAGACAGTCCCAAACCTTTAATTGGGGACTCTCACCCCAAGTTTATTTGTAAATTAGTTCTTAGAAACTTAGAAGACATTTGCTCAAAGACCTAATGTAAGCAAGGAGTGGTTGGGTTCTCATACAGAAGTGTACTACACATACGGAGTCCTCAGACCGCTGTCCTCAGACCTTTGCTAACAGTCAGCCATGAGAGAAGTACAGAAACTGTGACTAAGACTTTGAAAACTTTTATAACATCCAGCAGAGTAATTTTAAGTCTGTTAAATCTAGTAACTCAGAAAACTGGGACTTGACCTCTGTGGACCTGGTTTTCATTTCATGTTTCTAGTGAGGCTCTTTCATTTAGTTTACAAAAGTGCTAGTCTGTGATGGATGAGAAATTAAAAATAAAAACCTTCACCAAAGGTTTTTTAAAGCAGCAGTTATGTAATGCAAAATGTTAGAAAGTAATTCTTTCACTGTGCTTTTAGTTGAATGAACCAGGAAAACAATAACATTAAATGAAAAATAGCCATCTATCGAGAGTGCTGGTAATGGGGGAGTGTGAGTTTAATTAGAGAAAGACAGAAAATAGATGGGTACTTCTCTGCAGATTATTTATACTTTTAGCTGATGTGGGGCCTTATTCCTTTCCACATTCACTACCAAACATGGAATTTTCTTTTTGCTTGTATGAGTATATATCGCAATCCTTTGATTATAAGGATAATGTTGGAATTCACAAATGGGACACAAAAAAGCGGGAAAATAGATTTTCTGAGGATAACTGACCAGGAATTGAGAGAGAGCAAAGAGATCAGTTTTATACTTAAGAAACATTCACCTTATTAGAAAAGAAGTCTGGAACAGTACTCATTGAATTGCTGACAATAGTAATTTTTAGTGGGAGGACTTACTAAAAAGCTTTTACCTCTTGAACATACATGTCTTTTTAACTTTATACAACAAATATGTGTTGGCTGGTATCACTAGATGAAAAGAAAAGGAATATTTGGTACTTTAAGAAAAAACCTTGGAATCAAGGTATTATTGCCTAGAAGGTTGCTCATGGAGTCACAAAAGACAAGTGAGAAAATGTAAGCACCTGGTGGTGTCATTCCAGGCAGCATGGCTGTAGGGCACCCTAGTGGTCAGGGGTCCAAGCTGCCTGGGAATTCATGGGGAACTGGGGAACCACTGTTTGAGCAGGGACTTGTCATGGGTTGAGTGTTCATAGTAAGCTCTCAGTGTAGATGGATTGAGGGTAGCTATGACTGTTGAATATAAACAATCTGATTCATAGCTAAATTTTAACATCACTAGAGATTAACTTTATTCCCCTGCCTTATTTTCATTCTCCATATAAGAGAGAGGGGCAATTGTAAAGAAAGGGAAAGAAAGAGCATTTACTGAGGGCCTGCTTGTGTCAGGCACTTTGCCAGCTATTGGAAAATATTGCTTTACTTGACTATTAGAAGAGCACGTAGGTAGGTAATATTCAAGATCAAGAAGTCAAGACTCAGAATGGTTGAGTAACTTACTTATGGCCATACAGTTAGTAAGGGGTAGAGTTAGAGTCTATCTCAAGCCTAGCTGAAAATCTGAAGCTAGAAGTTTCTCTGCTATGCCACACTGCTTCCCAAATATTTAAGTCATTCATTACTGAGCAGTAGTTACTGAGCTTCTGTTGTGATAAAGGCCCTTTTGTGTAAGCACCCACTGGTCTAGTCCTCAAGAACACATTACCTACTTGGAGACAAAAGGCATGTGTGTGTGTGTGTGTGTGTGTGTGTGTGTGTGTGTGTGCGGGTGCGCGCGTACACCCGACAGTTAAATAAGAGAATGGCTTCAGTAACACAAGTGGAAGAACAATGCTTAATGTCACAGTGCATTCTAGAGTAAGGAATTCATGTTGTATCTAATATTTAGAACAGTCTTAGAACAGTCAAGTATTCTTTCCTTGTGTAGAACCAAGACTCATCAACCAGGAAGCAGTTGTAACTTCCTAGATCAAAAGATTTTGGTTAAGCGTGTTAATAAAATGCTTTAGATTCCTTAAGTGTTAGAAAAACAAGTTAGAGATTTGGAGAGGGGCCAATCTGCTAAATGTCTTGTAGCTACAATAATGATTGAATTTGTAAATGAGGTTACTTTAGAAGAATGGTTTTGTTCAGAATACAAACTTGTAACAATATTTATACCTGCCAGAAAAGCCAATGGACTTATCCAATAGTGGGTTTTTGTCTTATTCTTATGCCTTAAGAAATATTCAGTTTGTCATTCTTTCAAATATTTAATCTTTTACAATATAAATTGCAACAATTAATTATTTAGAAGAATTTTATATTGGATTTTTAAATTATAGTGGTTGGTTTTATTATTACAGATTTTGAAAACCTTTCCACACAGTTTTTGTACCTTACTTGTTTAACTTAAAGCATACATTCTGAGCATCTTTTCATGTCAATAAGTTGAAGTCTACATTATCATTTTTAATGACTGCACAGTACAGGTATTGATCGACTTACGACCTATACAACTTATAACCATTTGACTGCTCCAGACTGCTCCGCGTCTGGAGCAGTTTTTGTATGCACCTGTATTTTGTAATTTTGTATGTTTTGCAAATATTAAACCGGTTGTACTGGTAATGCAGTGTTTTACTTAAACCTGATGAATATAAAAATAAGAAACAAAATGGTGTAGAGATGATACAAATGGCATAAAATGAACAAAGAAAATTGTGATATATAACAACAATGAAAGAAAATTATGATATAATAGGACTTAAAGATTTTTATAACATCATTTCACAGTACTGTACATATAGCCTACTCAACTTAAGACCAAATCATGTTACAACCAGTCTGTCAGAACCAATCATGGTCATAAGTCGAGCACAAGCTGTATTTCATTATATGGTTATAGCATAATTGATATATAAATAATTGGTATACAATCAACATTGCATATAGGGGAGATAATGCACATACATGAATGTAGGGCCTAGACTAGGGAGAAACAAGTGAGGCCCCAGGGTGTGACCCTAAGAAGGAGCACACCAGAGCACCTCCCCAGCCTCACCATCATCCTGTACCTGCAATGATGCTCATCTAATATTATTTATAATCATTTAAAAAATTAGTGACATTTGACCCTGGCCAGTTGGCTCAGTGATAGAGCCTCAACCTGGCATGTGGATGTCCTGGGTTTGATTCTCAGCCAGGGCACACAGGAGAGGTGACCATGTGCTTCTTCCCTCCCTTTCCCCTTTTCTCTCTCTCTCTCTCTCCTTCTCTCTTTTTTCTCTTCCCACAGCGATGGCTCGATTGGTTCAGGCAACTTGGCCCTGGGCACTGAGGATGTCTAGTGGAGCCTCTGCCTCAGGCACTAAAAATATTTCTGTTGCTGAGCTATGGCCCCAGATGGGCAGAACATCAGCCCCTAGGGGTCTTGCCGATTGGATCCCGGTCAGGGATCCAATCATCAAGTCTGTGGAAGTCTGTTTCTCTGTCTTCTCTCCTCTCACTTAAAAAAAAATTAATGGCATTTGCCTGACCTGTGGTGGCACAGTGGCTAAAGCCTTGACCTGGAATGCTGACATCACTGGTTCAAAACCCTGGGCTTACCTGGTCAAGCGACATACAAGAAGGAACTGCAAGCTGATGTTTCCCACTCCTTCCCACTGTCTTTCTCTCTGTTTCTCCTTTCTAAAATCAATAAACTTAAAAAAAAATTAGTGACTTCAGACATTTTCAATTTTTCCTTCATTAGCGATGAAATTGCAGTGCAATTCTTCTACAAACATTATATTGTACAATTACTTTCTCAAGGCAAATTCCTAGAATTAGAAGAGTGCTAGGTCAGTGGCAAGCGCTCCCTAATATTTATTGTCCCCCCGCCCTCCCTCCCATACACACACACTGTACTAATTCATACAGTCACAGTGTCTAAAAGTGCTTTAGGCTATTTGGTGATAATTACAAACAAAGAAAGTAAGAATTTTAGGGCAGAAATGCATAATTTGAATGCACATTAATATTCATGGCATTGCTTGTTTAAAAACACTTTGCCCTCTACTGGATGAGCAAGAAAATAAAATCAAAGCTATAGTTCTTTCTATAAATCATCCTTTATTTTTTTCAAAAAAATAAAAACCGCTTTATTAATTTAACTTTCCAAGAAATTTGTTTAAGTTGCCTCTTTAGGGCTGGATATGACATGTTTCTGATGGAGTTCTTTGGGTGTAGGTCACTTTAAGAGTGACTAGTGACGCAGCTGAGATACATAATGGAAGATTTCAGGCTTGGATATAGAAAGGACACATCAGAGCTATTCTTTAGTGTCAGAACTGTGCAGCATGGCTGCTGTAAATACTTATGTGAGCTGCAAGTTGCCAAGGCAACAGTCCTATTAATGAAGAATAAACCTCTTTTATTATCAATTTTGAATGATTATTTTTTTTTATAAAATGTGCCTAGTAGTCAGACATTGACATTTTCAATCTACCTACTCATCTTTCCTGTCCAGACTGCAAAACTATTTAGCTTTATTAAATAAACATGCCTTCTTTCTCTGCCAGTGAGAGTGGTATCATTGGGGGGAAAAAGTCAACTGTAAAGGCAATAAATATACTAATTTATAACAATTACCTAATAAAAAATTATTGCTCTTTTGATATATGTTTTGGCTAAGGCAGAGACTGAAATTGACTAGGCCTTGGTCGGTATTTGAGCAGGCCAGAGTCTTTAAATTAACTTGTCTTTATGATTTAATGGAGCATTGCCAACATATTTTTAGGTAAGTGGAGTGTGACATTACTGCTTCCTTTCCCTAGTGAGACTATAAATTTAGACTCTGTAAATTGTGCACACAGTGGATACTTTAAAAAGGCAGCTGTAGCTGAATCACAGGCTTTCAGGAACCCTGTTTCCTTGAACAGCAGGGAGCCATGGTAAGGGAAATTCTGGTTAGACATGACTGTGTACCAAGCATTGTGCTCCCTGGGTTCTAGAAAGAAGGAATTCTTTTCATCAAAAAAGAATACATTCCCCTTTTTATGAGAATACTTCCTGTGTTTTGTCAAGACAATCAAATGGGAAAACTTAACTTTTCAGTCATGATTATGAGCCATCCATTGTTTTCAAGATTGGTTGGTTGTTGTCTGTCCCATACAGTTAGCACCTTATCTCTTATCACTCACGTTCACTAATCACGCATTGTGTTCCTGACTTGTTTCCCCTGATTTATACCTAGCAGCACCTACACACATAGCTACACTAGAAAATACTTTTTGTTTCTGAAATTAATTAATAAACTTCTATTCACTCAGTTATATCTTTTAAATAACTTTTTCTGATAATAAAATTTAAATGTTTGATGTGGAAAATTGCACAATACATTTGAAGAAGAGAACAAAAATCATTTATATAATCCCCCTATTCTGAAATAACTTCCACTGATATCATGGTTTACTTATTTCATAAGGACATTGTTCAAAATCCCATTTTCTCCTTGATAAGATAAAATCAACACCATAATATGTACCGTCCATACATATCAGACAAGTGACACATGTTAAGCACAGGGTGGGTACAGGTGAGATATTAAGATGCACACCGAAATGATAGAGCTAATTATAATTCAAGCAAAGATGGTCCTTCTCTCCTATGTGACTGTGGCAATTTCAAGCTCAATAACAAGTACCAGTCAATCTGATTTCTCATTTCTTAACTTTTAGCTTTAGGCATACTATGTTGCTGACAAAACAGATATTCCCCCCAGAACAAGTTTTAGCACAAGCAGATGTACCAGTTTCTTTGCCAATGGTAATTCTGGCTTCTTGTGACCACACTGATCTATTGACACATTGGGATGAGGAGGAGCCCATTCCCAAATTTATCTAATGCCAAGTCTGTGGGAACTAAAGAAGTCATAAGAAAGAAGCCTTATGTACTTGTCCATTTTATTCTTGGCTGTGATGGCATAAAGAGGCAGTTTGGGTGTTGTTTTAGTTTTACCACCCAACTAATTTTCATAAGCGTCTCCAAGCATACCCAGAAAAGTAAAGTCAAAATAACCATTATAAACACACATACAAAAAATATCTCCTTTAGTGAAGATAAAAGCAACTTTGAGAACTTTGCCTTTTTTTAACCAACAGGAACATTTCAAGTAAAAATAGTGTTAATCAGACAGCCCCTAAGTGAATCGCCCCCACCATCCTTTCCACCAGATAAATGCTCCTAAACCCCTCCTACAAAGGTGTTCCTGACACACACCCCATCCGACAACTTACTCACAAGTCCACAGACTTTTGTCAAAAGCTTGTAGCAGGGAGATACTCTGTCACCAAGAGCATGACACTAAGATGGAAGTTTCAAAATATTGTCTGAAAATTAAAATGAAATAATATTTTTCTTCTTTAAAAAAAAGTGGACAATATACAGGTGGTGTATTCTAGAATTGTACACCTGAAACCTATGTAATTGTATTAACCAGTGTTGCCCCAATAAATTCAATAATTAAAAAGTTGTTATTGCCTGACCAGGCGGTGGCGCAGTGGATAGAGTGTCGAACTGGAATGTGGAAGACCCAGTTTCGAGACCCCGAGCTCGCCAGCTTGAGCGTGGGCCCATCTGGCTTGAGCAAAAGCTCACCAGCTTGGACCCAAGGTTGCTGGCTCCAGTAAGGGGTTGCTTGGTCTGCTGAAGGCCCACGGTCAAGGCACATGTGAGAAAGCAATCAATGAACAACTAAGGTGTTGCGATGGCAATGAAAAACTAATGACTGATGCTTCTCACCTCTCTCCGTTCCTGTCTGTCTGTCCTTATCTATCCCTTCTCTGACTCTCTCTCTCTGTCCCTGTAAAAAAAAAAAAAATTATTAATTAAAAGTTTTTAAAAAGTGGATGAGGGTCTTCCAGTTTCTGGTTCCACATGTCAGGAACTTGGAAGTCACCACAACATCCTAACAAGTAAAAAGTTGAACAGACTAAAATACCAACAACTCTTCTTGGATCCATAAGAGAAGGGAAGACACAGGGCAGATTACTGTCCTTAAGATCTCAGGGACAGGTTAATACTGGAATTGCAGCCTACTGAAGCAGAGACGCATGAGGGAAACGCTTCAGGAGTCAGTGTGGGCGTAGGGAAACTGGGCCTATAACAGACAGGTTTCTGTAAGCTCAGTGCAGACAAGTCTAAGGGTTAAAGACTCCAGAGGGATCCAGTCTTTGGGAGCCCCCACAGTATTATGAGATTTACCTCAGCAGTTTGATTAGGTTTACATAGTAAATACTAGAAATAAACCCTCTTGGGCTTAAAGTGGGAATGGAGAAAAGGAAGCATTTTGAAATAAGCCAGAGAGCCCTCTGTTCTTAACATGGTCTGCCCTCAGGGAAACTAGTTATCCAGAGCATAACCTGGTAGGATAATATCAAAGCCCAATTGGACTGAAGAAGGAAAATATTCAACTTCTCTGTCTCTAATTTTCCACAAGAAGGGAAATACACAGGTCTAGCCCACTGTTGCCGTCCTGTCCACCCTAAGGCATAAAAAAAACAGTATAAGTGGTATGCTAAGAAAGGAGAGAAAATGGAATCATATGAGATGATCAATTAAAACCACAAAAGGCAATAAAAGAGTAGAAGGAAAAAATGGAGACAAATAACAAAGGCAACACATAACAAATAATGAATATGGTAGAAACTAATCCAGCTATATCAATAATCACTTTGAATATCAATGGTCTAAATTAGTGGTAGTCAACCTGGTCCCTACCGCCCACTAGTGGGCGTTACAGCTTTCACGGTGGGCGGTAGGGGAGCAACCAAATGGTGCCGTGATTACATACTAATCAACTAACTGTTGACCAGTCAAGATTAGGACAGTGGTCAGACTCTGTTACAGGGCATTTGTATTGGGGCCACACCCGACCTCTTTCATGACCACCTGGCCTGCATCTGTGAGTGACCAGGTACCTGACCCCAGGTCCACACCCGCCACCTGACCCGGCAGGCAGTTTATGACCGCTATTGTCACCCCAAAACTAGCAGTTCATCATTTTATTACCCCGTAGACTAAGAACTCCATGGTTCGACGCTTCTTTCTATGACAGAAACTGCCGAACAATGGAAAAGCCAATTGACTCATATTTTCGTCTCGATTCCCGGATTTTAGGGTAATAGGGTGACATTCTAGGAACCCCCCCTTGTACTGACAAAACTAGCTGATGTCTTGTTACTTCGCCCCAATCGCAAAGAAGTGATGCCATTGGCCAACACCCGCTACATAAAATTTTATAAAATGCATAACCATGGATACTCACTAACTTAGTCTCGTGTCAACAAACTCTCACTCAACCATTACACTAGTAACGTCGCGTTCATGCAACAGACTTCAAGCGCATAAGTTTAGTTCACATTATGTAAATGAAGCTAATCGTTACGTAATAGAAACTAAAGTCAGTATGTATTTAGATTTCTGAGAGCAAGCAAGTGTTTACAGCTTCAAACAAAATATTGTGAAATATTGTGAGCCCATGTCTCAAAAAAAGAAATACGCATGTGGCTATTTGCCAGAATATCTGAAGATGGGTTCCATAGAATCTGCTGCAAATAAACAACATCCAATGTGTTTATTGTGCCATAAAACATTATCCAATGAGGCAATGAAGCCAAGTCAATTGCGAGAACATCTTTCTACAAAGCATTCAAATGACAAGGACAAGCCCATTGAATATTTTCAGGAAATATATAGAAATTTTCAGAATTGTTCAACTATCATTGCATCATTTAAGAAACAACATACAACCAATGAAGATGGATTAATTGCCACTTATCATATTTCACAAATAATTGCAAAAAGTGGTAAAAGCTATAATATTGGAGAAACTGTAATAATACCCTCTATAAAAGAATTTATCTCAACAGTAATGCATCAGGATATACCTCAAATTTTAAAAATGTTGCCCCTAAGCGATAGCACAGTAAAGCAACGAATTTAAAAGTTAATGTTGAAAACTAACTTTTAAGTATTCTCCAAAACTCTTCATTTTTTATGCAATTAGACGAATCTACCATTGCAGGTAATGATGCTTTATTGATGGCATATGTACACTATTTTGATGAAAACAATATATTATGAGAAGAAATGCTATTCGCAATAAATCTCATCACAGATACAAAAGGATTATCTACATTTAATACTGTGAGAACATACTTTACAAAAAATAACATTCCTTTGAATAATATTGTTGCATGCACTACAATATGGTGCACCATCAATGGTAGGTCGCTATCATGGATTTGTTGCTTATTTGAAGCAGGAAGTGCCAAATGTTTTATGTATTCATTGTGTGGTGCACAGAAAACATCTTGTAGGAAAACATCTAAGTACAAGTCTCCATTCATCATTAACTATAATAATTCGAGCTGTAAACAAGATAAAATCCAATGCAAAGAATGATAGACTGTTTCAGCAGCTTTACCAGGACAATAATGAAGATTTTATTAAGTTACTTTTGCACAAAGAAGTTGGTGGCTGTCAAAGGGTACATCTTTGGCTAGATTTTTAGCATTATAAGATAGTGTTATACAATTTTTTGAAAGTAATAATGAAACCAATCTGTGTCAACAGTTAAAAACAGTAAAGAATGATGCCTATTACTTGGCAGATATTTTCAAGAGATTTAACTATGTCAATTTGCAGCTTTAAGGAGCTAATAAAACTCTTATAGGTTGCCAACGTATTTTGCTATTATTTATTGACAAACTTGAACTACTTCGTCATAATCTATTGAAGAGAGAATTTCATCAGTTTCCTCAATTATCATCTATAAAAGGTGATGTAACTGCAGAGGATATTGACAGATTCAATAGCCACCTCAACAAACTTAAATTGGACATGGAAAAACAATTTGAAGATATTTTGAAATTGAAGGTATATGACTGGATGAAAAATCCTTTTACTGTAAATATTGAAGAGGCTGATACAACTAGCCAAGAAGAACTGTTAGAAATTAAATATGAAGAAAGTAAATATAAATATGACAGTGGTGGATATGAAAACCTATTGCAAATTACAAAAATGCCGGTCTTATATCCAAATATGTGGAAAATGGTATTCAGTTTATTGATACCTTTCCCTACCTCATAACTTGTGGAATCAGGATTTAGTGCTATTAATCATATTATGACAAAAGGAAGAAACCACCTGAATATTTTTGAAAGGGGAGACCTTCGTTTGTTCCTCACAAAAATTGAACCAGATATTCAATATTTAGTTTCCCAGTATTAGCCTCAGGGATTCCACTAATAATTTAATTAACTAATGCAATTTCTATGTATGTAAAGTATAAATAAAAAGATAAATTTAACTATAGTAAGTTGTTTTATAAAGATTTATTCTGCCAAACTTAGCGAAAATCTGACATAAATACTTGGTAAGTAATTATTATTATATGCTTTGACTTGCTGTAACTCTGGTTTATAAATTATATAAAGTAAAGTTATTTCCCTACTTTATAAATCACCATTACTGTGGAACTGGTATGCAGTTGGAAAATTTTACTACTAACAGAGATACAAAAGTGGGCGGTAGGTATAAAAAGGTAGACTACCCCTGGTAAATGTACCAGTTAAAAGACAGATTGTCAGAGTGGATCAAAAAACACAACCCAACTATATATTTGTCTACAAGAAACCCATTTTAAATATTAAGGCACATATAGATTAAAAGTAAATGGATGCAAAAATATGCCATGCTAACACTAATCAAAAGAAAACAGGTGTGGCTATATTGATTTCAGACAATTCAGACTTCCTAGTAAAGAATGTTATCAGGGCATTGCATAATGATAAAAGGATCATTTCTCCAAGAAAGCATCACAAATATTAAAGAGCATGCACCTAGTAATAGAGCATCAAATGGATAGAATTGCAAGGAGAAACAGATAAAACCATCATAATATTTGGAAACCTTAACACTCCTCTCTCCGAAATAGATAAATCCATCAGGGAGGAAGTGAGGTAAAGATATAGTTGAACTCAACAATACCATCAATCAACTGGATACAATGGACACTTATAGACTATCCAACAATAACATGATACACATTTTTCTCAAACTCATCAAGATAGATCACATTCTAGGTTATAAAATACACCTTAAAATTTTTAAAATATAGCCTGACCAGTCAGTGACACTTTGGATAGAGTGTTGGACTAGGATGTGGAGGACCCAGGTTTGAAACCCCGAGCTCACAGGCTTAAGCACAGGCTTATTCAGCTTGAGCTCAGGCTCACCAGCTTGAGTGCGGGGTCGCTGGCTTGAGCATGGGATCATAGATATGACCCCATGGTCCCTGGCTTGAACCCAAAGGTTGCTGGCTTGAAGCACACTGGCTTGAGCCCAAGGTCTCTAGCTTGAGCAAGGGGTAACTCACTCTGCTATACCACCCCCCCTTCAAGGCACATATGAGAAAGCAGTCAATGAACAACTAAGATGCTGCAACAACAAATTGATGCTTCTCATCTCTCTCCCTTCCTGTCTGTCTGTCCCTATCTGTCCCTCTCTCTGACTCTCTCTTCTCTGTCAAAATTAAAAAAAAAAATTAAAAAGAATAGATTCATATAATATCTGCTTTCAGACTACAATGAAATTAAACTAGAAATCAATAACAGAAAGGTAAATGGAAAATGCCCAGATATGTGAAGATTAAACAACACACCTCTAAATGACAGTTGGGACAAAGAAGAAACTTAAAAATATTTTGACTTGGATATTAATTAAATATATTATGGTGATCATTTCACAATATATACAAGTATCAAATCATTATATTGTACACCTTAAACCAATATAATGCTATATATTAATTACAAAAAATATTAAAAATTATTTTGAACTAAATGAAAATGAAAACTTAAGATAAAAAATTTGAATATGTAGTGAAAACTGAAAACAGTGCTAAGAGTAAATTTTATACTATTCAATGAATATATACTGCACACAGAAATTAGGGGATATTTCAAAATGAATACAAAGTGACTTAAAAAAAGAAGTATTTGATTTCTTTATTAAATAAGAACATCAGAAAAGCAAATGACAAGTCAAAGAAAATTGTTCAATTATGCAAATGAAATGCAGAACCAACTTTTATTTTATTGGTAAAAATGCACTATACAAAATACTGAAAGTACTAGAGTATCTGCATGTTCGCTGATTTCCTAATTTTTGTGAGCAGTGTATTAGAAAAGAAGAAAGATATAAAATTGGTGATCTAAGCATCAACCTTAGGAAGAAAAGAAAATATAGAAGAAAAACTATTAGAAGAAAGAAAATAATAATTAGAGCAAAAGTTAATAAAATTGAAAGCAGAAAATCAATAAAGTCAGTGAAACAAAGCTGGTTCTTCATAGTGATCAATAAAATTGATAAACCTCTAGTCAAGCTAAATAAGGAAAAGCAAGAAAGGACACAAATTACTAATATCAAAAATTAAAGAGGAGACATTACTACAGATCCCATGGTAACTAAAAGGTTACTAAAGGAATACTGTGAACAATTCCATGCCCACAAATTTGATAACCTAGATGAAATGAACTGATTTCTTGAAAAGACCTATCTGCCAAAACTCACAGAGAAAGAAATAGACTATCTGAATAGGCCTATATCAAATAAAGAAATTAAATCAAGCCTGACCAGGCGGTGGTGCAGTGGATAGAGCATCGGACTGGGATGCAGAAGACCCAGGTTCGAGACCCCGAGCTCACCAGCTTGAGTGCGGGCCCATCTGGCTTGAGCAAAAGCTCGCCAGCTTAGACCCAAGGTCACTGGCTCCAGCAAGAGGTTGCTCGGTCTGCTGAAGGCCCGCAGTCAAGGCACAACTATGGTGTCGCAACAGCAACGAGAAACTAATGATTGATGCTTCTCACCTCTCTCCGTTCCTGTCTGTCTGTTTCTATCTCTCTCTCTCTCTATCTCTCTCTCTCTCACTCTCTCTCTCTCTCTCTCTCTCTCTCTCTGTCCCTGTAAAAAAAGAAAAAGAAATTAAATCAATAATTAATAACCTTCCACAAGTAGAAAGCAACAGGCCCAGATGGGTTTACTGGCTGATTCTACCAAACATTTATAGAAGAAATTATACCAGTTTTGTACAATCTCTTTCAGAGGGTAGAAGCAGAGGGAATACTTCCTAAGTCATTGTGTGAGACAAGCATTACCTTAATACCAAAATTAGATGAAGATGTTATAAGAAAACTACAAACCAATATATCTTATGAACGTATATGCAAAAATCCTCAACAAAATATTAGCAAGTCAAATCCAAAAATGTATAGAAAGAATTTACAACATGACTAACTGGGATTTATCGCAGGTACTCAAGGTTGGTTCAGCATTCAAAAGTCAAATAATGTGATCAGTCACATCAGCAGACTAAAAAAGAAAAATCACATGATCACACCAATGGATGCAGAAAAGCATTTGACAAAATCCAACACCCGTTTATGATCTGACTTTAGTCAGTGCTTATATTTATGTCTACAATATTAGGTATATTCAGTCTTGTTTGAAGCAAAATTGTGAAACAGGTGAAATTTGTCTTTGGCATCCTATCACCTCTTTTTGTCAGCCCATTTTCCTGTCTTGCTTTCATTTATCAGGTCTCTCTTTATCTTTTCAGTGGCTGCAACTCAAGGGACTTCTCTGTTAGGATAGATTGGAGGCCCTACAGAATAAGATCTAAAAATTTAACTTCTAACTATAAAACGTAGAGCATTGCCAGACTAATTTTGAAGGAATGTGGGAATGGCACTGACAGTGACCTCCCAGGGCCCACAAATTGCATCCAATGAGCAGATGCCCACCAGAGAAGGAGAAGCCCTTCCTTCAATTTCGGGTCTCATGAAGAGAGCCGACGTAGTTTCAGAAAATCTGGAAATGCCTTCAGCACAGACATCCTGGTTGGGTGCCTTGTGCATCTCTTCAAGCCTTGCCTGTGCCCTTACCCCTGGTGTACCCATTAATTTTATCATCTACATCCAGTACTTTGCAGCCCTTAGCTTTCCTGATGAAACCATGAAAGCTTTGTTAAGTATTCAGAAATTCAGCTTTCTCAGGGAACCAGCTCTCTCCCAAGGGGATTAGCTGAGAGTAAGTCATGTTTAGCTGGTATTTGCTTGTCCCAAGGCTTATTTTAAATTGATAACTGAAATTCACTCTCCTACTCTCTCCCCTAGGACCACAGAACAAGGTAATTTACCAACCTATCTGCCCAAGAACCCCAGTTGCCTAAGTGATAATGGATAGAGTTCAAACAAAATGTACAGCCTTGACTCTTACCAGAATTGTCCCTTTCCTCTCTGCACATGCTTATAGGCAGATAGATGTGCATGTTTACCCATAAAAGTCACTGAGGCTCTCTGAGCCCTGCACATGTGTGATGGACAAACTCAGCAAAAACCCTCAATTATTTGTCATTACTGGAAATCCCTACGTTTGGCTTTTTCTTTCACAATGTTTTGAACTCCCTGAGTGAGCCAAATTCTCCCTTTCATGTTATCAGAACTCAGCAGGTTCAGTAAAATTGCTCCTAAATGGGATGCTGTCTGCTTGAGGAAACTCATGGAACTATCCAGAAGCAAGAAGCAGATGAATTAGATCATCTCAAAGGTGAAATGAAAATCCTTTGAAATGCAGATTGATGAAGTTAAAAGTGAATGTGGTTTAGAGCAGTAATGGCATTCAAATAATTTAACATCCGGTTCTCTGCCCTAATGACCATTTTAAGTATAAAGAAATGATATATCGAAAGGTAGTTTATTATTTCATACAGTTAATACTTAAATAAGAACATTAAAAGAGGTACACAAAAGTAGTTTATGTTATAAGAAAGAGTTTCAAAATACTAATGAAAAATATTGAATAATACCTGGGGGAAAAAACAATAAAACTGTTAAGATATTTCCATATTGCTTCTTGACTGGTGTCCTCACTTGCAATTTTTTTTTCACCTATGGATGGAATGAATGTTACTATTGGCACTTAGGATACGTTGTTGCGCAGATGAACCTGAAAAAAAAGTAAGAAGTGTAAATTTGTGATTTCTACATGGACAGGTGCCCAGGTCCCCACCTCACAGACAAGTGCCATTTTAACAACCAGTTCACTGACCTCAACAAAAAATTAGGTTTTGGTTCTACCGAACCGGTGCAAACCAGCTGAATCCCACCACTGGTTTGGAGTTCGCTGATTATGCCCAGAGTTCCAGGGAGCTGGAAGAAGCACACAGCTGACTCAGAAAGATCTGTCTACATAGGCAAAGTGAAAGGGGAAATTGGAGCAGATGTCTAGATAGTTAACCATTCTCAGCTCCAAACTCCACCCCTATTGTTGAATGAGTATATTTGGGGAAGAAACTAATTAATGAACTCGGCCATCTTCATTAATCCAACCTGCTAGAAAATTGCTTTATTAGCAATAGGCTAAATGTTGTTTCTACGGAAAATAAAAAAGGCTAATGAGAATGTTCATCTTGGGATAACTACAAAAATATTGTTAATATTATTTCTGAGGTGCAATTTTTTCATATTAGCATTGCTTTTTTGAGACTGATGGGAATGTTATTTTATATTTATAACCTTCCATTTTCTTTGAAGTTATTTTAAACAAGAAGTTAGTTTTTAATTGTCAGTATTTTTAATATTTTTTATTTTTTTTATTAAGACAACTAAATTTAACAGGGTGACATTGGTCAACCAGAGTACATAGATTTAGAGAAAACATCTCCACATCATTTGAACAGTCGATTATGCTATATACCCATCACTCAAAGTCAAATCATCCTCTGTCATCCAATTTTTTGTTTCTCTTTAAGCCCCTCGTCCTTCCCCCTCCCCCGGGAACCACAGCACTTTTATCTATGTCCATCAGTCTCAATTTTGTGTTTCACCTATGTATGGAGTCATACAGTTCTTAGCTTTTTCTGATTTACTTATTTCACTCAGTATAATGTTATCAAGGTCCATCCATGTTGTCATAAATGATACTATGTCATCATTTCTTATAGCTGAGTAGTATTCCATAGTATATATATACCGCATCTTCTTTATCCAGTCCTCTGCTGAAGAGCATTTTGGCTGTTTCCATGTCTTGGCCACCATGAACAATGCTGCGATGAACTTGGGGGTGCATGTGTCTTTACTTACCCATGTTTTCAAGTATTGGAGGTATATATCCAGTAGAGGGATTGCTGGGTCATATGGCAGTTCTATTCTTAATTTTTTGAAGAACCACCATACTTTCTTTCATAATGGTTGTACTACTTTACATTCCCACCAACAGTGAATGAAGGTTTCTTTTTCTCCAAGCCTCTCCAGCACTTGTTATTCCCTGTCCTGTTGATAATAGCTAGTCTAACAGGTGTGAGGTGGTATCTCATTGAAGTTTTGATTTGCATTTCTCTAATAGCTAGTGAAGATGAGCATCTTTAATATATCTATTGGCCATTTGTATTTCTTCTTAGAAGTGTCTGTTCATGTCCTCTTTCCATTTTTTTATTGGATTGTTTGCTTGTTTATTGTTGAGTTTTGTTAGTTCTTTGTATATTTTGGATATTAGGCCCTTATCTGAGCTGTTGTTTGAAAATATCTCCCATTTAGTTGTCTGTCTGTTTGTTTTGTTGTCAGTTTCTTTTGCTGTGCAAAAAATTCTTAGTCTGATGTAGTCCCATTCATTTATCTTTGCCTTTACTTCCCTTACCTTTGGGGTCAAATTCGTAAAATGTTCTCTACTGCCAAGGTCTATGAGTTTAGTACCTATGTTTTCTTCTATGTAATTTATTGTTTCAGGTCTTATATTTAGGTCTTTGATCCATTCTGAAATAATTTTTGTGCAATGAGACAAACTGTAGTCAAGTTTTATTCTTTTGCATGTGGCTTTTCAATTTTTCAAGCACCATTTATTGAAAAGGCTTTGTTTTCTTCATTATTTGTTTTTGGCTCCTTTATCAAAGATGATTTGACCATATATATATGTGTGTGTTTTATTTCTGGGCTCTCTATTCTGTTCAATGGTCTGTATGTCTATTTTTCAGTCAGTACCACGCTGTTTTGATTATTGTGTCTCTGTAGTATAGTATGAAGTCAGGTATAGTAATGCCTCCAGTTTCTTTTTTTTTCCCCTTAGGATTACTTGGTTATTCAGGGTTTATTATGATTTCATATAAACTTGATTAATTTTTTGTTACATTTCTTTAAAAAATAACATTGGAATTTTTATTGTAATTGCATTAAATTTGTATATTGCTTTGGGTAATATGGTCATTTTAACTATATTTATTCTTCCTATCCAAGAACAAGGAATATATTTCCATTCCATTGTGTCTTTTTCAATTTCCTTTCATCATGCTTTGTAGTTTTCAGTATTTAGGTCCTTTACATTCTTTGTTATGTTTATTCCTAGGTATTTTTGTTATTGTTGTTGCAACCGTAAAAGGGAATTTTTTTTTCTAGTTCTTTTTCCAAAGTTTTATTGTTGGCAAATAAGAAAGCAATAGACTTCTGTATATTAATTTTGTATCCTGTGACCTTACTGTATTGGTTTATTCTTTCTAATAGGCTTTCTGTGAAATCTTTGGGGTTTTATATATACAGGATCATATCATCTGCAGAAAGTGAAACCTTTACTTCTTCTTTCTCCATATGAATGCCTTTTATTTCTTTCTCTTGTCTGATTGTTCTGGCTAGAACTTCCAGCACTATGTTGAATAAGAGCAGAGAGAGTGGACAGCCTTGTCTTGTTTCTGATTTTAGAGGAAAATTTTTAATTTTTTTACCATTTAGTATGATGTTAGCTGATGGTTTGTCATAAATGGCTTTATTATGTTGAGGTATTTTCTTTTTATACCTATTTTGTTGAGTGTTTTAAACATAAAGGAATGTTACATTTTATTGAATGCCTTTCCTGCATCTGTTGATAGTATCATATGGTTTTTGTTCTTTGTTTTATTGATATGGTATATTACATTAATCATTTTACATATGTTGAACCATTCTTGTATTTCTGGGATGAATCCCACTTGATCATTATGAATTATTTTTTTAATGTGTTGTTGTATTTGATTTGCTAGTATTTTGTTTAGGATTTCTACAACTGTATTCATTGAGATATTGGTCTGTGGTTTTCTTTTTTTGTGTTGTTTTTTCCAGGTTTTTGTATGAGGGCTATGTTGGTCTCATAAAACGTGTTTGGAAGTATTGCTTCTTCTTCAGTTTTTTGAAAGACTTTGAGAAGGATAGGAACCAAATCTTCTTTGAATGTTTGGTAGAATTCACTAGTATAGCCATCAGGCCCCAGACTTTTATTTTAGGGGAGGTTTTTGATAGTTGTTTGCTGTGAACCAGCATGGTTAGTAATTCCAGGTTCTGAGTAGGAACAGTGCAGAATTAAGAAAATAGGCTTAGAGAAAAAGGATGGGTTTGGGAAGTCTCTTTGCAATGCAAGAGATAGCTTGCAAAAAGCAAAGCTCCATTCCCCAACCTGCTTTATTTATAAGGCAAAGTGAGGCCACTAGCAAATCAAAGAGATCTCTGATTACATTTCCAAGGCAACCCAAGAATTCTACCAAGTGCAGAAAGCCCCCACCATACATAACATCTTACCTTCACAAAACAAAGGATAAAAAGAAATTTGCCTCCAGTCTTTCCGAGGGAAAGACTGGGGGCGGGGGGAGGGGGTTAGGATGAGTATAAATAATCTAGCCTAGAGCAAACAGCCTTTAGCAACTTCACAGAACAAGTGAGTGGGGAGTTGGGCAGACTGTCAGCTTGCTGCCAGTTCCCCACATATCTGTCCCCCAAAAATCTAAACTGCAAAGACTCTGTTGGCTTTCAGTCCCCAACATATCCCTCTTTTCTATTTGTTAACTTCAATTTGTGTGCTGTGATTCATACTCATCTGATTTCCCATGTTCCGATTTGGAGGCAGACTGGAAAAATATTAAATAAACACAAAATTAAAATAGCCAATACTAACAGATACCGAAACAAGTATCTTACTACAATGAAGGGATTAAAGCCTTTTAGATTATTAAGCAAATCTTAGCTCATACAGCAGGATCTAAAGTAGAGTCTTTGCAGTTTTGAATGTCCTTAACATGTTAATGTAATTCCACCAAGTCCATGTTGACACCGTCATGGCTCCACATTATCTGTAAATTCAATCCAGCCCCACTTCAGTCTGAGAACTGTCCCACGGAGCAGGAGTCACACACATTCAGAAAAAGTTCACAAGACACTGGAACTGTTGTCACATTTCCACACTCTGCAGCTAGTGTCCAAGTCCCAATGATCACTGCTTCTAGCACGTTAAGCTTTTGTCTCAAGCTTAATGTCAATACTGGATTTCTGGCAATGATTCAGGTAGACTGGAAGGGCCATCTGCAGCATGTAGGGAGACAGAACTTCTGTCTTCTTTAACCTGAAGAGATGAATTTATGGGGCATTTCTCTGGAGTTTTGCAGCATAAGTGGTGAAAACAACCTTGGGTTTCACTATGCTGGGTGGTAGAGGTAAATTTATAACAGAAGTGGGAATAAAGGAGAAAGAGAGAGAGAGAGGCTCTGAATTTGGAGAGCAGGTCCTAGCCTACAATAGGCATGGGGTATTGAGGCAGGAGGAGAAAAGAGTGTGTAAAGGAGACAGTCTGTATTAAACAAAGAGAGCAGATTTGTGGCAAATGAGGAGGATCTTCAAGGGATGAGCAGAACCCGAACATTCGGGCAAGGCAGAGTAAGTGACTCTTGTGTCTATAAGAAATGAGATCAGCTTACCAGCTACTTGGATGGTTATCCTAGGCTCATCCACAGTGATGTAAGATGGGGCCGATGGCCCTGGGCACCTTCAGCCTTCAGTGGCAACTCCCAGAAGACTGGGCAGGTTTAGGTCAAAGGTGACTGGAGCAGGGCTGGAAGAGACTGAACCCTCCCTTGGAGGAGCAAGGGGGCAGCCTACCTTCCAGTGTCCCTTTTTCCCACAGCAAGGGCATGACCCTGGTGGGGGCTAAGAAGCCAAGCAGACTTTAGCCCAATGACCTTCCTTTCCACTCTTGAAACAGGACCCCAGTGGAGTCTTATGAGGCCCCTTAGGAGCATTGGAGCCTTCAAGGGTATATGCCAAGAGCTGGTATTTTGCCGGATCTCTTTGGACTCTGTCTGCCTTTTCCTGTTCCTCTTGGTCATTATAGACCTTAAAAGCCATGCTCAGGAGATCTCATTGAGGGGTTTTAGGATCCTCCTCTGCCTATATAAACTTTTTCCATATAACTGGAGCTGATTGGAAAAAGACAGAAGGACAGTGTTATCAGCTGGGTCAAATGAGTAGGGTCAGAATTTGCAGGAGAAAGAGGTTTGGAATGTGCTAAGAGGATTTGATAAGTGGAACGTGTTTTATAGAAAAAGGGATGTGAGCATAGTAAAATAAGCCTTATACAATTGCTTTTATGAAGTGAGTCTCTCATCCTGGCTCATGGTGTCTCACCAAACATTCAAGAGCCCACTGAGGAGCCTCAGCAGACCTGGGAAAAACATACACATATTCTCAGCCCCATAAAAGAACAGGGTCTGGCCCTTGCCATATTCCTGTGAGCAAATCTCTCCATTGCACTTCAGAGAAGGCTTTCTTTGTAGGATTCCAGAGTCTCTCAACTGCTGAATGGCGCTGTACATCAGCATTCAAAAAAATTTTAAAATAAAAAGCATGATAAAGAAGATTTTCAGAAATTCCAGGATATGACTCCCCTTTTTTAATTTTTTATAAGTGACCTTTAAGCATTTGCTGGTCACATTTTATAATGCCTTGACCTTGAGGATTGTAAGAAATACCTGTCCTCATGTTAATTCCAAAAATCAGACAAAATATAGTAAATGCTTTTCTAAGTAACACTCCCATATTTTTCAAAACATTTCTACCCCATTAATTAACAGACAGTCTAAAGAGCACATAAGACTGAAAAAATCCAGTATGACCTTTGTTATCTTCCCATTGTAAAAAAAAAAAAAAAAACACTTACACCTTTGTTAGGGAAATCCACCCTGCCCCAATCCTCACAGTACAGTGACTGTTTCATGAATGAGTCAAGAGGAAGAAAAAATAAAATAAAATCCAATGTTGCTTAACAGTAAGAGATGCATCTGCTCAACCAAATTAGCAAGTCTTTAGGATCAACATTCCATTCTATTTGAATTTAAATGAGCACTCCTTACAAGTTTCAATTTAAAAAAATGTAGGGATAAAACAGTGATTCTTAACCTGGGTTCTATCGAACCCTAGGGGTTCAATGAGTCGGTCTCAGGGGTTCAGAGAAGCCTGTGCTGCGGAGGCCAGAATAAAGTAATATCGTAATTTGTTGTGAGTTCATGCACTTTGTTGGTTTTGTTCTTTGAGCAAGGTGATGTTCATGCATGGCTTATTTTGTGCACTAGTAAAAAAACATATACCTATGTCTTAAATTTGGGGGAAAAAATCATATTTTATTTATCACTAAAGAAGGGTTTGGTGAATGTGCATATGAGACTGGTGGGTTCAGTACCTCAAAAAAGGTTAAGAACCACTGGAATAAAACCATTTATTTTTTCAATATTAGAGCCGGCATTTCCAATTTTTGCATGCAAGAACTTAATTCAGGCCTTAAAATCAGACACATTTTAAAACAACGTTAAACAAAGATGAAACAGGGACAAGAATCAGACGAACGACGAACCAGACAAACTAGAGAGAAATTCGGGATTTCAGAGCACAACCAGATTAGAAAGATGCTGCCTGATCTTAGGGCGTATTTTGAGAGGGAATAAAGATAGATCACACTAATCAAAACTTTCTTGAGAAAAATCTTGGCAGCCACAAGAAAATTTTGTACACAGATCCACCTCGGGTCCCTCATTCAAATTTCCAGGCAAAGAATAGGAGAAAACAAAATGACAGTTTAGAGGATTATAGCTAAAACATTAAATAAAATTAGACAATAACAGGAAAAGCTGTAATTTTCCTAACACCTGAGTCTCCTATCCATCTCGAATTCCAATAGCTGCTGAAACTGGCAGTTCAGGTTGATTATGCTGAGATTTCTCTACCTCAATTTTAGTTGAGTGGCAAACTTTGTTGACAGGGGGCAGGGAAGGCTCCGTTGTTCGTTTCCCTGAATCACCTGCCCTTCGGCAGTATACTTAGATTTACATTCATTCACCCAATGTTTCCCTCTCCTACAGCGTGGGCAGAGGTCCAGAGCTTTAAGAGCTGGCTGCCCTTGAAGGAGAGGCTGAGGCTGATATCCAGAGGGAGCAGGGCAATTTCTAGCAAAATGTCCTAACCCCCCGCATTGGAAACAAAATCCACAGACAGAAGTACTTCCCTGACCTTCCTTCTTTTGTTTGTTCTGCCATTTATCAAAGTATTTCCTGGAGGCCTCCCCTGAAACACTGGCAACAACCAGACCTTGCATATATGAAGGCCCAATATCAGCGCATATTCTGATATAATTCTCTATATCTCAAGCCTGATCTAAAGCTTGTTGGAGTGGGAATCTCCAAAGGTCTGAGACAAAGACCCTGAGAGCAACCTGATAAGCATAAGAAAGAGCAGAGGGCATCAGAGACACAAAGGTTAGGGTGGCCAGAGCTGTAACATCCTCATTATCTCCAGAGTCATCCTCAGACTGCAAGGTCTTCTCATATTTACATCCCTCTGTTTCTAGCTCACTCTGATCAAACAAAACCTTCTCCTCAAATAAAAACATTTGTACAAAAATAAAAAGGTCCCCCACTCTTGACCCTAACTGTCCCATAATTTATTACTCCTGATTACTCTCCCCCAAAACTCTACTCAAAAATTTTACCTACTGTGCGCACCAGGGGAGTTCTGTCACCTACCTTTAGTTTAGTTTTTCCTTCCTCAGGTCCCTATTCAGGCACCACTTGCTGCAAACCAGCGCAGCTAGTAATTCCAGGTCCTGAGTGAGAATGGCACGGAATTAAGAAAATAGGCTTAGAGAAAAAGGATGGGCTTGGGAGGTCGCTTTGCAATGCAAGAGATAGCTTGCAAAAGGCAAAGCTCCATTTCCCAACTTTATTTATAGGGCAAAGTGAGGCCACTAGCAAATCAAAGAGATCTCTGATCACATTCCAAGGCAACCCAAAAATTCTACCAAGTGCAGAAAACCCCTACCTTACATAATATCTTATCTTCACAAAACAAAGGATAAAAAGAAACTTGCCTCCAGTCTTTCTGAGGGCCATGAGAGTAGGATGAGTATAAACAATCCAGCACTATAACAAAATAGCCTTTAGCAGCTTCACAGAACAAGTGAGGTGGGGGGTTGGACAGACTGTCAGCTTACTGCCAGTTTTCTACACCTCTATCCCCCAAAAATCTAAACTGTGAAGACTGTTGGCTTTCAGTCCCCAACAGTTGTGTCTATTTTCTCCCTGCTTATGGGTATGTTTAGGTTATCTGCTTCTTCATGACTCAGTCTAGGAAGATTGTATTGTTCTAGGAATTTATCCATTTCTTCTAGATTGTTACATTTGGTGGCATATACTTTTTCATAGTACAGTACTCTGTGATAATTCTTTGTATATCTATAATATGTGTGGTGGTTCCTCTTTCATTTTGGATTTTGTTTATATGAGTCCTTTCTCTTTTTTCCTTGGTGAGTCTTGCCAACGGTTTATCAATTTTGTTGATCTCTTCAGGGCATTTTTGAGAAGCAGCCAGTGAGTACACAAAGAAATGGCACAACTATATATATATATATATATATATATATATATATATGTATGTATATTCTTGACCCCATAAACCCCATAAATATATATATATATAGATATATATATAGATATGTATGTATATATATATAGATATATAGATATATGTATGTATGTATATTTTATTATTATTAATTCTAATGGGGTGACACCAAAAAATATATCAGGGTACATATGTACAATGAAAACATCTCCAGGTTATCTTATCATACAATTGTGTTGCATACCCGTCACCAAAAGTCAAATAGTCCTCTGTCACCTTCTGTCTGGTTTTCCCAGTGTTCCTCCCCTCCTCCCTATCCCACACTTCCCTCCCTTCCCCCATCCCGTAACCACCACTCTCTTGTCCATGTCTCATATTCTCACTTTTATATCCCACCTATGTATGAAATCATACTGTTCTCAGTTTTTCTTTTTTTCTGATTTACTTATTTCACTCCGTATAATGTTATCAAGGTACATCCATTTTGTTGTAAATGATCCGATGTCATCATTTCTTATGGCTGAGTAGTATTCCATAGTATATATGTACCAAAGCTTTTTAATCCACTCGTCTTCTGACGGACACTTGGGCTGGTTCCAGATCTTCGCTATTGTGAACAATGCTGCCACGAACATGGGGGCGCATTTCTTCTTTTCAAACAGTACTATGGTGTTCTTAGGGTATATTCCTATAAGTGGGATAGCTGGGTCAAAAGGCAGTTTGATTTTTAATTTTCTGAGGAATCTCCAAACTGTTTTCCACAGTGGCTGCACCAGTCTGCATTCCCACCAGCAGTGCAGAAGGGTTCCCTTTTCTCCACATCCTCGCCAGCACTTATTCTGTGTTGTTTTTCTGATGAGTGCCATTCTGACTGGTGTGAGGTGATATCTCATTGTGGTTTTAATTTGCATTTCTCTAATGATTAGTGATGTTGAGCATTTTTTCATATGCCTATTGGCCATCAGTATGTCCTCTTTGGAGAAATTTCTATTCATTTCTTTTGCCCATTTTTTGATTAGGTTGTTTGTCTTCCTGGTGTTGAGTTTTATAAGTTCTTTATAAATTTTAGTTATTAACCCCTTATCAGATGTGCTGTCGAATATGTTCTCCCATTGTGTGGTTTGTCTTTTTATTCTGTTCCTATTGTCTTTAGCTGTGCAAAAACTTTTTAGTTTGATATAGTCCCATTTGTTTATCTTGCCTTTTATTTCAGTTGCCCGTGGAGATAAATCAGCAAATATATTGCTGCTACAGATGTCGGAGAGCTTGCTGCCTATGTTTTCTTCTAAGATGCTATGGTTTCATGGCTTACATTTAAGTCTTTTATCCATTTTGAGTTTGTTTTAGTGAATGGTGTAAGTTGATGGTCTAGTTTCATTTTCTTGTAGGTAGATGTCCAATTTTCCCAACACCATTTGTTAAAGAGGCTGTCTTTACTCCATTGTATGTTCTTTCCTCCATTGTCAAATATCAGTTGTCCATAAAGCTGTGGGTTTATTTCTGGGTCCTCTGTTCTGTTCCATTGATCTATGTGCCTGTTCTTATGCCAGTACCAGGCTGTCTTGAGTATAATGGCCTTATAGTAAACCTTGATATCTGGAAGACTGATACCTCCTGCTTTATTTTTTCTTTTTAAGATTGCTGAGGCTACTCGTGTTCTTTTTTGGTTCCATATAAATTTTTGGAATATGTGTTCTATATCTTTGAAGTATGTCATTGGTATTTTAATTGGTATTGCATTGAATTTATAAATTGCTTTGGGTAATATAGACATTTTAATGATGTTTAATCTTCCAAGCCATGAGCACGGTATATGCTTCCACTTGTTTGTATCTTCCTTGATTTCTTTTATCAATGTTTTATAATTTTCCGAGTACAAGTCCTTAACCTACTTGGTTAAATTTACTCCTAGGTACTTTATTTTTTTGGCTGCAATACTGAAGGGGATTGTTTCCTTAATTTCTTTTGCTGACAGTTCATTGTTGGTATATAGAAATGCCTCTGATTTCTGAGTATTAATTTTATATCCTGCCACCTTGCTGAATTCATTTATAAGGTCCAGTAGTTTTTTGACTGAGACTTTAGGGTGTTCTATATACAATATCATATCATCTGCAAATAGTGACAGTTTTACTTCTTCTTTTCCAATTTGGATGCCTTTAATTTCTTCTTCTTGTCTGATTGCTGTAGCTAGGACTTCCAGAACTATGTTGAATAAGAGTGGTGAAAGGGGGCACCCCTGCCTGGTTCCTGATCTTAAGGGGATTGCTTTTAATTTTTGCCCATTTAGTATGATGTTTGCTGTGGGTTTGTCGTAGATGGCCTTTATCATGTTAAGGAATGATCCCTGTATTCCCACTTTGCTGAGAGTTTTGAGCATGAATGGGTGCTGGATTTTATCAAATGCCTTTTCTGCATCTATTGAAATTATCATGTGATTTTTGTCCTTCCTTTTGTTTATGTGATGAATCACATTGATTGATTTGCGAATATTAAACCAGTCTTGCCTCTCCAGAATAAATCCCACTTGATCATGGTGTATGATTTTTTTCATATATTGCTGGATACGGTTGGCTAATATTTTGTTGAGAATTTTAGTGTCTAAATTCATCAGGGATATAGGCCTATAATTTTCTTTCTTTGTGTTGTCTTTGCCCGGTTTTGGGATCAGAATTATGCTCACCTCATAAAAGGAGTTTTGAAGTCTTCCTTCCTCTTGAATTTTTTGAAATAGCTTGAGGAGGATAGGAGTTAGTTTTTCTTTAAATTTTTGATAGAATTCACTTGTGAAGCCATCAGGCCCAGGACTTTTCTTTTTTGGAAGTTTTATGATAACTGTTTCGATCTCATTTGTTGTAATTGGTCTGTTTAGGTGTTCTGATTCTTCCAGATTGATTTTTGGAAGATTATATGATTCAAGAAATTTGTCCATTTCACCAAGATTGTCTAATTTTTAGCATATAGTTCTTCATAGTATTTTCTTACAATGCTTTGTATTTCTGTTGTGTCAGTTGTTATTTCTCCACTGTCCTTTCTAATTTTATTTATTTGAGTCCTCTCTCTTTTTTTCTTGGTGAGTCTAGTTAAAGGTTCATCAATCTTGTTTACCTTTTCAAAGAACCAGCTTCTGGTTTTATTGATCCTCTGTATTGTTTCCTTAGCCTCTATGTCATTTATTTCTGCTCTGATCTTTATTATTTCCTTCCGTCTACTTGTCTTGGGTTTTATTTGTTGTTGTTTTTCTAGTTCTTTTAGATGCAGGGTTAGGTTGCTTATTTGAGCTTTTTCTAGCTTCTTATGATATGCCTGTAGTGCAATAAACTTCCCTCTCAGAACTGCTTTGGCTGTGTCCCATAAATTTTGAGTTGATGTATGCTCATTATCATTTGTTTCTAGAAACTTTTTTATTTCTTCTTTGATCTCATTGTTAATCCATTCATTATTTAATAACATGCTATTTCGTTTCCAAGTGTTTGAGTATTTTTCAGTTTTTCTTTTGGGGTTGGGTTAATTTCTAGTTTCATGGCATTGTGATCAGAGAAAATGCTTGATATGATTTCAATCTTTTTAAATTTATTGAGACCATTTTTGTGTCCTAACATGTGGTCTATCCTAGAAAACGTACCATGAGCGCTTGAGAAGAATGTATATTCTACTGCTTTAGGGTTAAAAGTTCTGAAGATATCTATTAAATCAAGTTGATCTAGTGTCTCTTTTAAGTCTGCTGTTTCTTTATTAATTTTCTTTCTTGAGGATCTATCCAGTGTTGTTAGAGGGGTATTGAAATCCCCTACTATGATAGTATTGCTGTTAATCTCGCCCTTTATATCCATCAAAGTCTGCTTTATGTATGTTGGGGCTCCTATATTTGGTGCATAGATATTTTAGTTATATCTTCCTGTTGAATTGTTCCCTTTATCATTATGTAGTGGTGTCCTTCTTTATCTCTTACTGCAGCCTTTGTTTTAAAGTCCATATTGTCAGATATAAGTATTGCTACCCCTGCTTTTTTTTTATTTCCATTTGCATGAAATATTTTTTTTCCATCCTTTTACCTTCAGTCTATGTGCATCTTTTGTTTTAAGGTGTGTCTCTTGTAGACAGCATATGTATGGGTCCTGTTTCTTTATCCATGCAGCTACCCTATGTCTTTTGATTGGATCATTTAATCTATTTACATTTAAGGTTATTATTGATATGTGGTTGTTTATTGCCATTTTATCTTTAAAGCTGTATTCTTCTTTTGCTCTATTCTTTCCTCCCTTTAAACTGTTCACAAGAGGCCCCTTAGTATCTCTTGCAGAATTGGTTTGGTTTTTATGAATTCCTTCAGGCTTTCTTTTTCTGGGAAGTTCTTTATTTCTCCTTCAATTTTAAACGTTAGCCTTGCTGGATAAAGTAGTCTTGGTTGTAGGTTCTTGTTCTACATTACTTTGATTATATCTTGCCATTCCCTTCTGGCCTCAAGTGTTTCTGTTGAGAAGTACGATCATCCTTATGGGGGCTCCTTTGTAGGTGATAGCCTTTTTTTCCCTAGCAGCTTTTAAAATTTTTTCTTTATCCATTAGCTTTGGTATTTTAACTATGATGTGTCTTGGTGTAGATCTTTTTGGGTTTCTTTTAATGGAGTTCTGTGTGCTTCTTGAACATGTGGAGTGTTTCCCAGCCTTAATTTAGGAAAGTTTTCTGCTATGATTTGATTGAACAAAGTTTCCATTTTCTGTCCTCTCTCCTCTTCCTCAGGTACCCCTATGATGCGAATGTTGTTTCTCTTCATGTTGTCACAGAGCTCCCTTAGAGTTCCCTCACATTTTTTGAGTCTCTTTTCCTTTTCCTTCTCTGCTTCTGTGCCTTTGTTTATTGTATCCTCTAACTCGCTGATTCGATCCTCAGCATGATTCATCCTGCTTTTAATTCCTTCCATTGTGGTCTTCAGTTCTGATACTGTATTTGTCATTTCTGTCTGATTCTTTTTTATTATTTCAATTTCGTTTTTTATACTTGTTATCTCTTTATTTAGGTGTTCATAATGACTATCCATTGTTGCTCTAATTTCTTTGAACATCCTATCATTATTCTAAATTCTGCTTCTGGTAGTTTGGTTATATCTGGTACATTCTGGTCCTTCTCTGGCGATTTCTCTTGATTCATTTGGTTTGCATTCCTCTGCCTGCCCATTTTGTCTGTGTATAAGCAAGTTGTGGCCACTGGAGTCCAGTAGGTGTTGCCTTTGTGTTCTCTAGGTGTGGTCTGTCTGCAGGCCCCCCACCCCCTCTGCCGCTGCCTAGGGTGGTTGGGTATGGGCATTGCCAACGCCAGCCCACTGTGGCTTTTGCTGTGATTTCTTTCTCTCCTCTGTGGGAGGCGCTGTCACTCAAGCCACAAGCCTCAGCACCAAGGGTAGAGGTGAGCACCTTTGCTCAGCTGCGGACCCAGCCTGTTTCTGGACTTCCTCCCAGAACCCGCAGTCAGAGCCTGCTCGCCACAGTTTCATGGGTTGGGCCGGGCTTTTGACGTGCTCTCATCTGTGAGCCTTTCCCCGTCCGGAGCTTTAGCCCTGCCCTCGAGGCCAGGGCCCTTCTGCGCAGGGTCACAAACCAAGGTTTATTGGGCCGGGCGTGTTTGCTGGCTTCCGCTCAGCTGCGTACTTCCGCTTGTCCCAGATTCTACCCCGCCCCCGCGTTCGGAGCCCGCTCGTTCACGTAGGATGGCAATTTGCGGTTTCTCCGGCCGGGCGGGGATAGTAGCGTGGTCTCATCTGCGAGCTTCCACTTGGCTCCGGGTCTACCCCGTCCCTGCGCTCGGAGCCCACTCGCGCACGTATAATGGCAAACCGTGGTTTCTCCGGCCGGGCGGGGCTGGTAGCTTGAGCTCATCCGCGAGCCTCCGCTCGTCCCTGGTCCTAGCCCGGTCCTTGCTGTCAGGGCCTGCTTGCGCAGGGTCGCAGAGCAGATTTCTGCCCATTCCTGGCCTCCCGCTTTGTCCCCGTAGGTGGCATTACAGGCGGGCCCACAGCCTCCGGAGCGCTTTCGCGCATCCCCTCCAACCCTGCTGGGCTAGACCAAGCTCACACCAGCCTGGCCTCTGCTTACGCCGACAGAACCGAGTCTCAGCGTCCTGCCGCCCCAAACCCTTCAGCAACCCTCAGCAGAGTAGGAAGGCACCTAATACTCCACACTGTAGTCCTGGGAGCTCCCTCACTTGTTTCACAGCTCAAAACTGTCCAAACGCCTCTTCTAGGCTCTGGGACTGCAGGCTGGGGCTTGGTTCCTGGGACCCAGGTCCCTCCCTCTCCGCCAAACTTTCCTCCCGCCACGCGGATCTCTCTGGGCTGCCATTTTCTCCGGGTAGCTGGGCAGCCCTCTTTGCGTTTTCGCTATTCCTACCAGTCTCAATGTGGCTTCTTCTGTGTTCCTTGGTTGAAGAGTCCACTTAGTTTAGTTCAATGTTGATTTATCCAGATGATGGTTCTTAAAATTGAGTTATAATCCACTTTGGTTCTGGGAGTTGGAAGTTGGCACGTCCACCTACTCCATCGCCATCTTGCTTCCCCCTCCCAGCTCCTTGTTTTACTGATTTTTTTCTATAGTTTTTCTGTTCTCTTACTTCATTTATTTCTGCTCTGATTTTTATTATTTCCTTTCTTCTGCTAATTTTGGGTTGCCTTTGTTCTTCCTTTTCTACTTCCTTAAGATGTGATGTTAAGTTTTTTACTTGGGCTCTCTCTTGTTTGTTCACATAAGCCTGTAGTGATATGAACTTTCCTCTAATTATCGCTTTTGGTGCATTCCAGAGATTCTGATATGTCATACTGTCATTTTTGTTTGTATGTTATTTTTTGAGCTCAGCTTTTATTTCTTCTTTGACCCACTCATTTTTTAGAAGTATGTTTAATTTCCACATGTTTGTAGGTTTGTTTACTTCTTTATCGCAGTTGAATTTTAGTTTCAAAGCTTTATGGTCAGAGAATGTGCTTGGTATAATTTCAGTCTTTCTGAATTTGTTGATGTTAGTTTTGTGGCCCAACATATGGTCAATTCTTGAGAATGTTCCATCTACATTGGAGAAAAATGTATACTCTGGCATTTGGGGATGAAATGTCCTGTAGATGTCTATCATATCAAATAGTTCTAGTGTTTTGTTTAAGGCCCACACTTCCTTATTGATTTTCTGTTTGGATGAATTATCTAGAGCGGTCAGTGGTGTATTGAGGTTCCTAAGTATGATTGTATTTTTGTCAGTTTTTATTTTTAGATCATTTAGTAGATGCCTTATATACTTTGGTGCTCTTTGGTTTGGTGCATATATATTAAGAAGTGTTATGTCTTCTTGATTCAATGTCCCCTTTATTATTATGAAACGACCAACTTTGTCCCTGATTACCTTTTTGTTTTGCAGTCAGCATTGTTAGATATGAGTATGGCTACATCTGCTTTTCTTTGGATGATATTTGCTTGAAGAATCGTTTTTTTAGCCTATCACTTTGAATTTGTTTTTATCCTTGTAGTTTAGAGATGTTTCTTGAAGGCAGCATACATTTGGGTTTTATTTTTTGATCCATTCTGTGTCTTTTTATTGGTGCATTCAATCCATTTACACTTAGTGTAATTATTGACAGTTGAGGGTGTCCTATTGCCATTTTATATATTGCTTTCTGATAGCTCTGTACTTTGTTTGGTTCTTCTCTTTTGGTTTTCTGTCATGTGCTTTGTTTGGTTCTATTCCATACTTCTTTTCTCTGTTTCATTTTTTTTAAGCCATGTGTTTCTGTAGTGATTTTTTTAGGGGTGGTTAACTTTAGGTAATAAAAAGGATATATATCATATTCATTGCAGTACATTATCTCATGAGTGCTTCTGCACTCCATCCTCCTTTGCTACTGTTAATTTTTGTCCTCTCCCCTTTTTTTGTTTTTGCTGTCACAGATTAATCTTTGTTTTATTGTGATCTTGATGGAGCTTTTACTTGTAATTTTGTTTTGTTTTGTTCTTTGAATCTGGTCAGATAACCCCCTTTAGTATTTCCTGAAGTTGGGGTTTTTTGGTGATAAATTCCCTCATCTTTTCTGTATCTGTGAATGTTTTTATTTCCCCTTCGTATTTGAAGGATAGCTTTGATGGATATAGTATTCTTGGCTGGAAGTTTCTCTCTTTCAGTACTTTAAATATTGGGGTCCACTCTCTTCTGGTTTGTAGAGTTTCTGCTGAGAAATCTGATAATAGCCTAATAGGCCTTCCTTTATATGTTGTATTCTTCTTTTCCCTGGCTGCCTTGAAGATTTTTTCTTTATCATTGGTTTGTGGTAATTTCATTATAATGTGTCTTGGAGTAGGTCTGTTTGGGATGAGGTAACTTGGTGTTCTTTTTGCTTTTTGGATTCTAGGCTCTAATTCTTTCCACCAGCTTGGGAAGTTCTTATCTACTATTTGTTTGAATATGTTCTTCATTCCATTTTCTCTCTCTTTTCCTTCTCCATTATTCTTATGTTGCTCTTTTAGATGGAATCAGACTATTTTGTAAGGCTTTCTAATTTTTTTTTTAATTCATGAGTCTCTCTCCTCTTCTCTCTAGTGTCTCTAGTTACCTGCCTTCTGTGTCACTAATTCTCTCCTCTATCTGGCCTGTTCTATTAGCTAAGCTTGTTACCTCATTTTTTAGTTCATGTATTGAGTTTTTCATCTCTGTTTGGTTCCTTTTTATAGTTTCCATTTCCTTGATGATGTATTTTTTCTGTTTATTCAATTGTTTTTGAGCTCACTAAATTGGCTTTCCGTGCTTTCTTGTATTTCCCTGAGTATTTTAGGACTTCGATATTTATTTCTCTGACATTTAACTCCAAGGTTTCCAAGCAATTAAAAATTTTTCCTGGCCTGACCTGTGGTGGCGCAGTGGATAAAGCGTCGACCTGGGAACACTGAGGTCGCCAGTTCAAAACCCTGTTCTGGTCTGGTCAAGGCACATATGGGAGTTGATGCTTCCAGCTCCTCCCCCCTTTCTCTCTCTCTCTCTCTCTCTCTCTCTCTCTGTGTCTCCTCTCTAAAATGAATAAAATTAAAATTAAAAAAAAAAAAAAAAATTTTCCTAGAGATTTTTTATCATCTCTCTGAGCTACATCTTTGTCTTCTGTATTCATGATATTTTATTCCTTAATGGAATTTGAGAATGGTGTTGTTAATAACACTAATAAGAGATAATTTAAAAATAAAATAAAAATTGAAAAGATACAGTGAAAAAATGAAAATTCTATTATGGTAAGTGGCATAAAAATTACAGAGAACAGGGAGCCCAGACTCAGGGAAAATGACAAAGAGATAAAAAATGAAGTAAAAAACACATAAAATGCCACAAAGAAAAATATGAATCCACAATAAAATAATCTGTTGAACAGAATAAGTGCTGGCGAGAATGTGGAGAAAAGGGAACCCTCCTGCACTGCTGGTGGGAATGCAGACTGGTGCAGCCACTGTGGAAAACAGTATGGAGATTCCTCAAAAAATTAAAAATTGAACTGCCTTTTGACCCAGCTATCCCACTTATAGGAATATACCCTAAGAACACCATAGCACTGTTCGAAAAAAAGAAATGCACCCCCATGTTCGTGGCAGCATTGTTCACAATAGCGAAGATCTGGAAACAGCCCAAGTGTCCGTCAGAGGATGAGTGGATTAAAAGGATTTGGTACATATATACTATGGAATACTACTCAGCCATAAGAAATGATGATATCGGATCATTTACAACAAAATGGATGTACCTTGATAACATTATACGGAGTGAAATAAGTAAATCAGAAAAAAACTGAGAATAGCATGATTTCATGCATAGGGGGACATAAAAGTGAGACTATGAGACATGAACAAGAGAGTGGTGGTTACAGGGAGGGAGAAGAGGGTGGGATAGGGAGGAGGGGAGGGGCACAGGGAAAACCAGACAGAAGGTGACAGAGGACAATTTTACTTTGGGTGACGGGTATGCAACATAATTGAATGATAAGATAATCTGGAGATGTTTTTGTTGTACATATGTACCCTGATTTATTGATGTCACCCCATTAAAATTCATAATAAAAAATAAATAAATTAATTAATTTTTAAAAATCTGTTGATAAATGATGATCGAATGAGAGGAAAAGTAAAAAAGAGAAAAGAAGGAAAAAAAGGCTAAGGTCTTTGAAATGTAACCCTCAAAGAAACAACAATGAAGTATGTAACAACTATTTCCTGGTTTTGAGAGGTAGCTTCTTTTTTTTCTTTTTTGGCAGGTGGTGCTGTACTACAGGTTTTACCCCTGTGGAGCTCTTGAGCAGAGATATGCTGTTGTGTTGCTATGGCAGTGATGTAGGCTGGATCTCAGTCCCATTGGTAGGCGGGGTTTGTTAGGGCTTCAATGCTCTGACAATGGGAGACTCAGTTTTCCAGGTGCCGCTTCTCAAGTCTCTTCCTCCTGAGCTAGCAGCCTGGAGACTTAGCTGTGAGGTTGCCCCAGCCACTGCTTGCAGAGCAAGAAGCTCTAAGAGGAGCCAGGTTCTTCCTTAAGTACCACTCAAACCAGAGTCCTGGGTAAGGCTGTGCCAACCAAAGCTACCGGTGAAAGCAGGCAGGCCTGGGAACTGATTGCAGATCAGGTGCCTTTCTAAGGGCCCCAGGCTTGTCTAGTATGCCTCAGCATTCCACAGATCTAATCTCCACAGGCTTCTCCCTTGTACCCTGTTGGTAGCCCACAACAAGCAACGTGTGTGCCCAGCTCCCATGACTTTTGCAGTGCACATGGAGATCTGCTTCCTCCCTCTTAGGCGCACAGCACCTGTGATCTCAGTCAGAACAAGGAAGGCAGGAATGCACTTTGAGACCTGTATTGACTCATGGAGGCACCCGGCCTGGACAGGTCCAGGACTAGTGATACCAGCCCTTGTGCACATCCTGTGCTGTTGGTCAGGGTGCCAGGACCAAACAGAAACGCTGGCTACAGCCCACGCAGATGTCCACTGCTGATAATCTCAAGCTAAGCCCTCCAGCCCACGAGCATGTGTGCCCACGCCAGAGGCACCAGGTGGAGCCACTCGCACACTGCCCGCAATCGCAGACCCAGGAGCGCACAAGCCACTCTGGTGCCGACCTCAATAGACAACACAATTTCCGTCAGAACCTGCAGGCCTTGCTCACTCCATGTCTGCAATCTCAGACCAAGTTGGCATGCTCTCTCCTCTGCTTGATCATCCATTCTATCCCAGCTTCTTCCCTCTGCCCCAGATCCTCCGTTTCTCTCAGTTCCAGATGAAAGCGGCCCTTTCTCAGATCCATGAGGAAAACGGAATACTCTGTTCTCCATCTTATTTCTTTCAGAGTGGGTTATATATTCAGCCACCTTTCCACACAATCATACCTTTGTCTGGTGTGTGTATATTTCAGGTGCTCCTGAGTTTTTTCTCTGTCTTTAGTTGTTGAATTTGTTGAAATTTCTAGGGGAGATATCCGGAGCACCCCTCATGGCGCCATTTCTGACATCACTCCGATGTTGAATGTGTTTTAAGGGATTATTTTCTTCCCACCAGAAGGTATGGAACAGATTTGGGCACACTATACAGAAGGACAAGAGAGACACCCTTTGAAAACACTTTGGGGCTTAATCATTTTGTTTAAACAGCTTTGTTGAAATATATAATTCACATAACATTCACTTTTTTAACATGTGCAATTTAGTGAGTTTTAGTATACTCACCGAGTTGTGAATATATTACCACTGTACAATCCAAGAACATTTTCATCACCCCAAAAAAAAACTTCACACTCATTAGCAGTCACTCTCCATCCCTTCCTCCCACCAGCCCCTGGCAACCACCCTCTAGATAGGCTTATTCCAGTCATTTTATATAAATAGAATCACACAAATGTGGTCTTTTGTGACTAACTTCATTCATTTAGTATATTGTTTTCAGGGCTCACCCATGTTGTAGTATGCATCAGCATTTCATTTCTTTTTAATGCCAAATAATATGCCATTGTATGGATAGATCATATTTCATTTAGTCATTCATCAGTTGCTGAACATTCTGGTTGTTTCCATATCTGAACTCTTATGAGTTATGCTGCTATGAACATTTATCTACAAGTTTTTGTGTGGACATATTTCTTTATTTCCCTGGGGTATACACTAGGAATAAAATTTCTGGGTTATACAGTAACTCTCTGTATAGGAACTCAAACATTGAAATCCCCTCTTCCTCTTTTTTCCCAGGCAGAAATGGTGCATAGTGCTTTCCAGGCCCAGCGGGCTTTCCTTCTGATGGCCTCTCAGTACCAGCAACCCCAGGAGGTAAGAGTGTATCCTGAGAGACAGGGATGCCTGGGAAATGGGTGGTGTAAGATAAAAATAACACAGAAGCAGCCGAACCAGTTACTGTGAGCAACAGCCTAAAAATGAGATATACAGCACACATAGGGTTCGTCCCTAAGCCAGAGCATGCATGGAACATTTTTTCTGCCTTCATATTCTTATTATAGCCAAGTTTATACTGTAACAATTGATATCACCAGTTTACAAGGTCAATTTATTTATGTCATCTGTATCCTATTCATTTTATTAGTCTCAGAACCATTGTATAGTCAACTGTTTACTACCCATTATTAGTTCATACTTTGTGCTGCTTTGTTATCAAAAAGTGTTCACACCTATCACCATATATTTATTCTGTGTATGAAATTGATTATCTTCTAGTTCATAAGTAGTATGGAGAGGCTAAATCAGTGTGGAATAAATTAAATTATTCATGAAAAAGTAGATCTGTTACCAGCATACACTGTTAAATAAGAAAAAATTAACTGTTCTTTTGACTAATATTCTGCATCTGAATTTTAGTAACAACAATATAAATATAGAAGATAATTGAATATTTTTTATATTCATTATAACACAACAGCTTAAACTTAATAGCTCACTTTGAATCCTAAAACAAACTCCTGGAATTTGTTTGAGCTGAGAAACTAGGACTCAGACTCTCAGGAAATGAAGCTCAGCTCCATAAAGGGCCAACATTTGAGACTCTAGCACCTCCCTGGAACAGTGGTTCCCAGGCCTACCTGTGCAGTAGTATTATTATCCAGAAAAATGTTTTAAATACCAGTGCCTGGATCTCACTCCAAGAGGTTATGGTTTAATTGGTCTGAGGAGTGATGTTGGCATTGATAGTTTTATGGGCTTATCAGGTAATTAATTATAACTTGTAGCCAGAGCTGCCAATCCTCCACCTGGGTAGATGCATGGATCACTTCTGGTACAGGAATGAGTTAGCACACAGCCTAGTCAGACAGCTTTGTAAGAATGAAAATACTGTGCTCTGCTATGGATGCATTTTCTTCCTTGGCTCTCAATCCCTGATTGTATTTTTCCTTTTGCAAAAGAGAACAATGAAACCAGGAAATTACAATGTGATGCCTTCTAGGGACAGACTTAGCCTGGCTTTTCTGTGATTAAAGTAAGAGGGAAAGTAACCTCCATGCATCATAAAGCAGGGGCTGGGAACCTATGGCTCACGAGCCAGATGTGGCTCTTTTGATGGCTGCATCTGGCTCACAGACAAATCTTTAATAAAAAAGAATAATAACGTTAAAAATATAAAACATTCTCATGTATTACAATCCATTCATTTCTTACCATTCATGTTCATGATTGTGAGTGGCTGGAGCCAATCACAGCTGTCCTCCGGGACAACACCAAATTTTTATTAGATAATGCATAACGTACACGGGTTGTTGTGAGGTTAGGAAGTAAACTTCCCTACTTTTAATCAAGTAGTCAGATAGCTAGTTGCAGAAACCACTTTGACGAAGAAGATGGCTAAAAGAAAAAAGGATGAGGAGTATCGTACTTTTCAGCAGGAATGGACAGAGGAATTTGCCTTTTTGGAGAGAGCAGATTCTGCAGTATGTCTAATATGCAATGATAAAATTGCATCAATGAAACTGTTAAATATAAAGCGGCATTTCGACACACACCCTACTACATTTGCATCGAAATATTCAGCGGGGGACAACAGGAAGAAAGCATGTCAAGAGCTACTGTGCAGAGTGCAAGCTAGTCAGCAGCAACTCTGAGTTTGGACCAAATAAGGTGACTGGAATTCAGCTAGCTTTGCTGGTGCTTTAGCAATTGTGAGAAACGGAAAGCCATTCACAGATGAGGAGTATGCTAAAACATTCTTGCTTGATGTTGCCAGTGAACTTTTTGACGACTTTTCGGATAAAGACAAGATAATCAAACAAATAAAAGACATGCCTCTGTCGGCAAGAACTGTTCATGATCGTACCATCATATGGCAAATCAAATTGAGGCAACACAAGTGAAGGACATAAATGCAGCACCATTCTTTTCTCTCGCTTCGGATGAGTCAACAGACATAAGCCATTTATCCCAGTTCAGCGTGATTGGGATATGCTGTCGGTGACACACTATGTGAGGAAAGTCTTGCTGTTTTGCCTATGAAAGAGACAACAAGAGGGGAGAATTTATACAAGTCTTTCACTGAGTTCGTTGAAGAAAAATATCTACTGATGGATATTTTTCGGTGTGTACTGATGGTGCTCCATGCATGGTGGGGAAAAACAGGATTTGTAGCGCTTCTTCGTGAACATGAAAAGAGACCCATCCTAAGTTTTCACTGAATCCTACATCAGGAGACGCTTTGTGCTCAGAAGTGTAGCGAGCAGCTTGGTGAGCTGATGTCGCTGGTCATTTGGGTGGTCAACTTTATTGTTGCCCAAGTTTTAAATGATCACCAGTTTAAAACACTGCTGGATGAAGTTGGGAATAATTATCCTGGTCTGCTTCTGCACAGCAATGTGCGTTGGTTGTCAAGAGGGATGGGGCTCAGCCGATTGCGGCTTGTATGAGCAAAATCTGGACTTTTTTTGAAATGAAAAACATCAAGTATCCTGCGTTAGCTAACACTGAGTGGCTCTTGAAGTTTTACTATCTCATGGACATGACTGAATATCTGAACCAGCTCTATGTGAAAATGCATGCATTGGAAATAGAGTCTTATTCCTTCAACAAGCAGTGTTTGCATTTGAAAACAAGCTGGAACTCTTCATCGCCGACATTGAACAGGTTGTTTACTACACTTTGAAAAACTGGGAGAGTTTAAATATGCATGCACAGCAAGTGACCCTGCTCAACATCTTGATCTCCAGCAGCTAGTGGGCTTCACATCTAATCTCCTGCAGTCATTCAAAGCACGCTTTGGAGAATTTCATGAGAGCACTCGTCTTTTTAAGTTCATCACCCATCCACACGAGTGTGCAGTGGACACCGCCAACCTGAGTTACATTCCTGGTGTCTCCATCAGAGATTTTGAGCTACAAGTTGCTGACCTGAAGGCCTCAGACATGTGGATGAATAAGTTCAAGTCACTGAATGAAGATTTGGAACGACAGCAAGCAGAGTTGGTGAGCAAACACAAGTGGGGAGAAATGAAAAAACTTCAACCTGCGGACCTGCTGATTGTCAGAACTTGGAACGCACTTTCCGTCACACACCACACACTGCAGCGTGTGAGTATTGCTGTACTGACAATGTTTGGCTCTACGTATGCATGTGAGCAGTCTTTCTCACATCTAAAGAACGTTAAGACCAACCAATGATCACGTTTAACAGATGGCAGTCTCAATGCCTGCATGAAGCTTAACCTCACCATGTATCATACAGACTACAAAGCCATCAGCAAAACCATGCTGCACCAGAAGTCACATTAATGGTAAGAAGTACTTTATTCATCATTGGTTAGCAACAGCATAACAATGTTATTAAAAAGAATTCAGAGACTTATTGTACTTTAAAAGTGTTGTTCTTACATAAAATGCACACATTTATTTGTATTTAGTGTTAAACATCTTGTATGGCTCTCACGGAATTACATTTTAAAATATGTGGCATTCGTGGCTCTCTCAGCCAAAAAGTTTCCCGACCCCTGATGTAGAGTCTCAGATGGAGGGAAGAATCATGATTTTCTTGGCTGGTGCCCTATTCAATCCCTTCTTTAAGGAAAAAACTAAAGTCCTCTTTATTGGCTTTGTATGTCTCTTATTACATTTTAAGTGAACAAATGAACAACGAATGAATGAACTGGGACTAGCCATGTGAGGGGTAATGTGTGTCTGAGCATGTGGCTATGCAGATTCTTGGGTATAACACTTATAGCTCCCCCTTCATACTCTACTGTGTTCTTGATCAAAGGGAGAGCAATGGATCTGTTCCAGGGGACTTACACCTGGGAAGGGCATGGCTGGTGGTGTTCCCTGCAACACTTATTACAGTACTCCGAGCACAGTAAGCCCTAGCAGTATCCTGTAGGCGAAATGAAAAGCAATTTTTTCCATCTTTACCCAGAGGAATGTCCTAGTACTTCCACTCAGTGGAAAAGCAGATTTGGGAGGTTACCACCTCAGTGGTGAGAACAGTCCATGGCCAGGACTTTATTTTCCCACATACATTCTGAAAGATACATCGTAAAGAAGATTATCATAAAGCACGCTGTAGCTTCTCATGGGAACAGTGTTATAACTGCCCGTGTCATTCCTGCTTCCTTCTTTCAGGAGAATATTAACTCCTGTCATTTCAACTCTATTTGTCATAGGGCAGTAGTTCCTAGACTTGAGCTTGTCTGGGAATCACCTGCAGGGTTGTTAAGACCCAGATTTCTGGGCTCTACTTAACAGTTTTTAGCTCAACCAGACCTGGTTGTGCTCTGAGAATCTGCATTTCTCAAAAGCTCTGATGTGATAGTGATGCTACTGGCTCAGGGGACCACACCTTGAGAAACTGTGTCTCACAGTTAGGCCTCCAGCTCACATTTATTTCTGGTGTTTCCAACCTTCGTTTCCAGCTGCCGCTATCGCATTGCCTCACAAGCTCAAGTCTTCGTTTGAATCACCTTGTCCAAGTGCGGGGTCTGAATTAGTAGGTCCAGGGTAGGGCTCAAGAACTTGTAGTTCAAATAAGGTGATGCTGTTGTTGCCGGTTTGTTGCTGTGCTTTGGGTAGCAGGAATGTCGGTGTCACCACCTACAATCCCCACTAGCATAAGAACCCTCAGCAGTCAGATTTCAAACTCGTGTTTCTTTTTCTCTGAACATTTCTAGATCAAAGCAAGTTGTGTTATGCTGCCGTAACAAATATCTTCAAAATCTTAGTGACTTCTAACAGCAGAGGTTTATTTCTGCTCGCGTCTCGTGCCTATACGAGGTGACTTCCTTTCTAGTGGGTGAGTTACTGAGTAATGACTCATATAATTATTTACTTAGATTGCAATACAGCTCTGAGGTAAAATGGTAGAGGAGGGTCTTTCACAGGAGTTTCAAGCGTTGGGAAGGGAAGATATTTTAAGGCAGGAGAACCTCCTAAGGGTTACCTCCAACCCTGCTGATGACAGTGACACTGGGTCTGCCAAAGCATGAGACAGGGTCAGACCATTAGTGGTCAGTGTTGATCTGAGGATTGTATAAGCTGCATGTCTAAAACAGAGGGTGAGCCCCCTTACCAGCTGGAGGCTAGCAACCTCCTAAAACATAGGAGAGTACTGATAAAATACTGGAACCCACAACAATGCAAGCTCACAGTTCATCGGAGGACAAAGATTTATTAAGTGCTTACTGTGGGCCAGGCACTGTAGAAACAAACACCTATGAGCTGGGGCAGGGCTTGGGGACAGGCATATATTATATGTTAGGTGGGGAAGAGCCCTTATAAATCATTCTTTGTAGAGCTCTCAATTTAAAGGTGAGCCAGGAGAGCTTCAGAGAGAATGCAACTGGCTTACTCTTTCATTCCAAAGCTTATGAATTGCCCAAGAATAGCTCTGATACCCAGAGACTTCAGGCAACATACCTCTCCAATGCTTAGTTGTGTCCAATGCCGGAGTGCCAGTCTTCAAAGAGATTAAATTTAGTAGAGCATGACCATCAAAAAGGAAGAGTATTTTGTATTTATCAGTTATAAGCGAACTGCCAATCAATCATGGTAGAACGTTAGTGCTACCAAAATTAAGGGAAGGAGGGGCCTTGTGGGTAAAGGTATCACCAAAGGTATCATAGAGGAAATAAAATTGACAACACTAGAGTAGTAATACAGCTCCTTCAATGTAATATTAGTATTATAGTGACGTTAACAAAGTGGTGGATTTATTTAGTACAAACTCAAGAAAAATTCTCCTGTGTTAGATATGATTAGAAAATTCCACACTCTGTTCAGTAAAGAAACATGTTAAACATTATTAAACCCACATTTTTGAAAATTTATTTGACCATGGAAGCTTTTTATAGAAGGATATCTATTCAAGTCCTGCAGAAGGCTGGTGTAGCGGTTTGGAAAACTCAGATGTATGCATTTCTTTTAAGTACTTTTAAATGCTTGATGGTCTTTAGTTTTGGTGAATTCTAACTTTTAGGGCCGTAATGGCAAACCTATGACACGTGTGTCAGCACTGACATGTGTAGCCATTTTTTATGACATGCGGTTGCATACCAGAGAAGTATGGGGCCACATGCCAAGAAGGATGTTTCATCCTCGGCTACTGCACGGCCAGGTGCAGTAGCCGAGGATAAAACATTTGCTGTAGTGTAGACACTCTGTGCTGGAGGTCTTTAGGCCAAAACAACAGAACTCCGGCACAGAGCGTCTAGTTCTGGGACTTCCGGTTAGGCCTTTTTTCTCAAAGTGACACACCACCCGAGTTATGCTCGGTTTTTTGGTGAATTTTGACACACCAAGCTCGAAAGATTGTCCATCACTGTGTTAGGGGAAATTCTGTGGTAGGCAGAATTCTAAGATGGACCCCAAGATTCCCACCACCTAATGTATAATCTCTCCCTTGACGTATTTCTGAGCAGGGTAATGTGGCAGTCACTCCAGTGATTATGTTTTGTTATATAGGACTGTCAAAGTGACGGGAGGGAGATTCTTCTGCTGTCCTTGAAGACATGAGCTACCATGTAGGGAGAAGACAGCTTCTAGAAGCTGAGAGAGACCCTCTGCCAACAGCCAGCAATAAAACAGGGAATCTCAGTCCTACAACTGCAAGTAATCAAATTCTGCCAATAACTACACGAGCCTCAAAGAGGACCCCAAGCTTCAGATGGGAATATAGCCCTGCTGACACCTTGATTTTAGCCCTGTGAGACCCTGAGCAGAAACCATAGTTCCCTTTGCTGATTTCTGACCTATTAAAATGAGATGATAAATGGATATTGTTTCAAGGCACTAGGTTGAGGTATTTTGTTGCATAGCAACAGAAAACGAATACAGATTGCCTTGAGTCCCTTCTCTTTGTCAGATTCTAAAATAATCGTGGGTTTGTTTGTTTGTTTGTTTTTTAATAAGACCATGAACCACAGACCAAAATGTGAAGCCACCCTGCTATTTGCTGTCTCTTCCCTGCACCTAGAGTTCCTCCACCCTTATCCCTCTGTCTATCCTGGGAGAAGCAGAATAAGAGCTTTGTCTATAGGCTTGATTGACAACGATGACATCCAATTTCTAATTTCTTTTCTCATTTTGAACTAAGAAACACGTTTCTTTAAAATTTTTGACCTATAGAAAAAAATATATTTTATTTCACCACTGAGTTCCTCAATAGTTACCCTTACCAGGTGCACTGCATTCTGACATCTTTCTTTTAGTCCTCTCTATTGTTCTGTTCTCTTCTTCTTCCTTTTTAAATTCTGATCATGACCCACTGAGTGGATTTCCTGATGTACTAATGAGTCATGACATCTTGCATTTTGAAAGCACCCCTCTCATTGGTATATTATAATGCTCGTGACATAGAGCAAGTCATGAAACATGTGCAAAATATTTCATGCTTGTCTTCTCTCCCCTTATTGTAATTTATAGAAATGATCTTTGGGCAAAAGAATGGCCTAGTTCTTTCAGCATTGTTGTCTATGAATTTTGGTGACAATTGATTAAGCTTGTTTCTTCCTAGTTGATGGAAAGATTCTCACATGGAAAATGGTCAACACCCAAGTGTCCATCAGAGGACGAGTGGATTAAAAAGCTTTGGTACATATATACTATGGAATACTATTCAGCCATAAGAAATGATGACATTGGATTATTTACAACCAAATGGGTGCACCTTGATAACATTATACGGAGTGAAATAAGTAAAACAAAAAAACTGAGAACTGCATGATTTCATACATAGGTGGGACATAAAAACGAGACTATGAGACATGGACAAGAGTGTGGTGGTTACAGGGTGGGGGGAGGGAGGAGGAGGAAGAGGGGGAGGGGAAGGGCACAAAGAAAACCAGATAGAAGGTGACAGAGGACAATTTGACTTTGGGTGATGGGTATGCAACATAATTGAATGACAAGATAACCTGGAGATGTTTTCATTGGACACATGTACCCTGATTTATTAATGTCACCCCATTAAAATTAATTTTAAAAAAAGAAAATGGTCAACAAACCCCCATTCTGTAAGTGCAGAAATTTTCAAGAGACCCTAGCACACCCAACTATTTAATTACTTTTACTTCCATTAGTTATAGGGAAAACACATTATTTCTAATTTACAAGGATGACGTGTGAAATTCAGAAACACATTAATGATCTATTTGTGGGATCTAGACCAGGGTCCTATCCTTTACGCAAACATCCAAAGTCCTTTTTACAGACACTACACATAATAAAAGCCACACTGCACAGACATTTGTAAGACTTGTATGTCAAAATAAAACTGTAGAAAGTATTTAGTTGAATAGAAAGAGGTGAAAGAAATGTGGGTTTTTTTATTGTGGGGGGGCATTGAGACATCTCATGTCACCTGAGAGATGTAAAACATGATTTTTAATCATCTCCACCATGGTTGACCCAAAACTCTGGCCTGCACTAAAAATGGAACCTCTAGAAAGATGAGTGTTCTAGATGGACACCACTGAAAAGAGGCATTCACTTCCCCCCAGGCATTCACCCCCACCAAGACCCCACCTCCTCAGCTCCTGTTAATTTGTAGGCAGATGGGGAGCACTAGTGTGGGGAACTGCTGAAGCTACAGCAAGCATTCTCCTTCCATTCCAGGCACATGTTCCATATTTCCTTCAACATTGCTTTTTAAAAAAAATTTTTATTGAATTTATTGGGTGACATTGGACAATAAAATTATATAGGTTTCTGGTATAAAATCCTATCATATATCATCTGTCTATTGCATTGTATGTTCACCAGCCCAATTCAACATTTCTTAACTGCTAAGTCCTAGCAGTGAAATGGTGTGTGTGTGTGTGGGTGTTCGTGGGATTAATACTGGTGGTACACAGAGAAAAAAAAATTAACCCTAAGTTTCCAACTTCAAAGATGATGTTTTATGGTCTTTGATTGCTTTTTTGATTTCATTCCATTGAAAAGACAAAGAATCTGAGTTTTTTATTCCCCCAGAAGTGTGTTTCTTCTAGCCTCCCTTTTCTTTTTCTGTCTTTATTTGGACTTGCATGTTAAAATGAAATAGTCCCTTCCTGTGTATAGAGAAGGAATCTAAAATTGATTCTTGGCCTTTTCATTTTTAGACAGACTGAAAAATTACAAAGGAAAGGAAGATGAGAGCTTCCTTCCGGCCATTCCTCTATCTCCAAGTGAATATGCACACCTACCACAGTGCTCTGCTCAAAGCACTCACCTCATGAGGATTGTTTAGTGCATGGAGCAGAAATCTAATTTGCAAATAATTTCTTAGTCTTAAAATAAGCAAGAAAGTCTAATGGCAGTAACCTTAGGACTACTGCTCGTTGTTTGATGCATCGATCGATCCAGATTACTGATCACCAGTGGGCGTAAATTTGTTTGAGATTTTTATAAAACATAGTAATCTGTGAGGGTCATCAGGAGTAGAACCTTTGGACTTGGGCCTCTCTGGATTCAAATCATAGATCTTCTCATTAGCTGTCTACTCCAAATGCAAGAAAAACAAAGCTATCTGTGTCCCTTAAACTTGAGCATTTTCTCTTTTTAGGATGACTTGTGGCAAATTAATCTGGTAAAGTCCATAGTACATTTCCACCAAGCCATTTTAACCAAATCAAATTGCTAATTACTCATTTAGGGGAAGGCAGATAATCTCTAAGTCCATATTTCCTTATCTTTAAAATAGAGTTAATAGATATTACCTCATGCAGTTATGGTGAAGATTGAAAGAGAAAAGCAACAAGTGTCAGGTGACTGAAAAGAGTAGTTCAGTATTAGCCAGGGTCCAGTATTAGCCCATTGAACTGCTTTAGGAAAAAGTCTTCAATTCTCCAAGCCCTAATGGAGTAGATATTTCTTTCTTTCCGTCATATGGTCTGCTCTGTGTTTTTGGTTGGCAGTATTCTATATGGTTGTTCAGGGACCCAGGCTCCTTCCACCTGGCAGCTCCCACCTCCTCCAGGTCTTCAGGCATTGAATTGGGAAAGTGAATGCAGAATCGTTCCTGCCAAGTTTTGTAGGCCAGCCTGAAAGTGGCATGTGTCACCTCTACCTTCATTCATGGCCATTTCTAGCCATAAGGGAAGCTGAGGAATTTAATAAATCTGTGCCTAGAATGAAGAAGTCATATATTTGGTGAGTTTCTAGCCAATCTGCCAGAATGGGTAACTTGATTTGGCTACAATAAGGTCTATTTAAGTGGAAATATATAGATTGTCTTTCTAAACCCTCATGTGTGTTTTTCCAGTTTAATAGCCCAGTGGCCATCCAGCTATTAATCTAACAGCTAAATTTGTTTTTATTACACTTGGGTATATATAGAGAGAAATACATATATAGATACATGTATGCAAATATCTTAAAGTTTCTTTTAATTACAGTGAGATTATCCTTTGTTTCCCTGTAATGTTTTGCCATAACTATAAGGTGTCAAATTATTGCCTAACATCTTAAAATGCCAAACAGAATGTGACATGATTTGGACCTCAGAGCATTTCTTGGGTAAATTAGTTGGTGCTTGCAGCAGGTCTGGAAATTGTAAGGAAAAGCAAACACATGAACGAAGCCCAAATCCCAAGTGTTCCTTACATCTATGCCCAGAAAATGTCACTGCATTGCTCCATTGGGGTTGCTGAATCTTCTTGAAAGATTTGTCTTGCTAAGTGTTTTGGGAGTGGGGGGTACATATGGCAGATAACAGACTGTAAGAAAATAATTCTGGCCCTAATGTAAAATGTAATGACTACTTTAAAATATACTATAAAGCTTTTTTTAATACAAAAGCATCAAGAAAATATTCTATTGAGTCACTGGTGTTAGTATATGGGCCAAGCAAATATTTTAATGTCATTTTAAATATATAATTTTACATTTATCTTGAAAATAGAAAAGAAAAACTATAAGACAAAAACAAGTTTAAAAGTTTTTACCATTTATATTATGCTGTTATGTTTTCATAGAATGGAGGCGTTTCCCAGTGGTCTGGGTTGATATTTTCAGGAAGAGGTAGCATTTCAGACTCTCGCCAGTGACTCACTTGATGGCCTTTTCTAAATTAGCTTTTTAGTCTCACTTCATTAATATGCATAAGCTTCTGCTCTTTTTGACATTCCTGAATGGGTTGCTTCTCTTCACTACCAATTCAAAAGCACCCAAAGGCAATGCTTTTAATTTCTAAAGAAGAGCATAGACTTAAACCCAACTAACATATCTGCTCAAGTACAATCTATGAGGAGCAATCTTTGAAGGCTGACTGATACCTACAGGATTGCTTTTTGGCACCTGGCAGCTTTCCGTGAGCATTCTGTGTTGTGGGTGGAGAAATGAGGCTGAAAGAAGCCTTCGCTTTCCATGGGAGCCTTTCCATGGCAAGAAACCCACCTCGCTAATTCCACCCTGGCTAGCATTAAAGGCAAGGTACACAGATGCCAGTTCCTGAAGAATACAGTACCAGGGAAGGAAGGCGAGGAAGAGCTTTGTGTGATATCATCAGGGTCTGCTTCAGTTGACAGCCTGAAGCTACCCAGCCAGTGCTGAATCCCAACAGGAAAGCCAATCATGAGTTTATCAGGATGCAGAGAGTAGGGTAATCAGAAAGGAGAGTAATGCTGTCATTCTTTAGCCCAGACTGTTTGCTTTTGCAACAGAAAGCTGTGAATGAGTCTGTGAGCTGTGACCATGGTTAGTAGCTTTTATAGGTATTTAAAAATGAGGACTGTGGAGGCAGAAAGGATTTGCTAAGATCCTGTCCTGTTGGACTTCACTCGTGGTGACCTTTTTATTTTTAATCTGATAAAGCACATTAGCTCATCTGTCTTTGTGTAAGACATGAGTTAGATAATGAATGACAGCCCAAAGGAAGTGGGGTGGTTATCACACACAGGGGATTTGGGGGTTATCTGAGGGGTAAAGATTAATAAAGAAGGATAATATCTTTAGTTTTATCAACTATTTCCTACAAAGTTTGTTACAATTCCAGGCTGCCTGACAGCAGATTCTTCTTAAAAGCTGGAGATAGGTGTGTAATTTTTCATTCTCTGTTTAGTCAAATGTGGGGATCACTTTGTATTTTTAATAAAATAATTATCAGCTGTTTACCATTCCCCACTATGAAGCTAAATGTTTGCTTGCTAACCACCATTAATCTGATATATTAAAAAAAAAAAAAAAAACTAGAAGCATTGCAAGTTTTTTTCTTATGGTCTGAATGAGAAATTAATTTTAAAATAGGTCATTCCATGAGTCACTCAACGAATCTTTTTAAAAGCCAAACGTATTTTGTCCTGGCTGTTGGTGGTGCCATGGATAGAGCATCAACCTGGAATGCTGAGAGTGCTGATTCAAAACTCTGGGCTTGCCTGGTCAAGGCACATACAACAAGCAACAAGCAAGCAATGAGCAACTAAACTGAAGCAACTATACGTCTCACTTCATCCTCCCTCCTCTTTCGGCAAAATTAATAAATAAGAATCTTTTAAAAACATTTTTTAAAACCAAATATATTTTGGCCTTCAATTCGGATTTGCCATTTGCTTGCAGTTTCAGCAGCCGTAATGTGGGTTCTCTCTGCAGGACTCAGCTTCTATCATCTGTGCAAAGCTGTCCATGCGAAAATAGCAGGCAGGGAGAAGGTAATTCCAGCTGGCATTCCAGCCTGGATTCGCTGTCATAAATTACTTAGCGGAGGGCATGGTCCATTACTTTTTATGGTCATGTTCTATATTTGTATGTGCTGGGGGATGGATCACATGGCAAAACCATCATTTGATATCAGTGTTTATGTACTCCAACTCATGAGGGCACGATGCAAGCTTCACTGTGCAGTACTTTTAATTTGTGTACTTAGCTCTTAATTAAAAATGCTGATATTTCCCTTAGTTACTAAAATGACAAATAACCCAGAATAAACTTTTCATAATTGTTTTTAGGAGAAGACAAACTACTGTATATCCTAATTGAAATGCACTGTGCATTTCAGAGATTTTAAAACATAAATGTTGAACATGAACAAGGTAACACTGCCAGATTAGTAAAAACTCAGATTCACCATTTTACATATTGTAGCTCTTCTTCTAATCTGAACAAGAGGGCATCTTACTGATGGCAGTTTATTTTAAAGGAGGTACATTTCCCAAACTAATCGAGAGAAGAAAACACACAGCAGCCTTTTTCTCCTCTATTCTCCATATCACTTCCCCCCCACCCACCGTGCAGATTAATATGTGGGTTTCTAAAATGACAAACACCTAGAGAATGTACTTCTTTGATGATTCCTTCTTTTTGTAAACTAAACAGAAAAAAAAAAAAAAGTCTTGTCAGGTTTTGGTGGATTAGCTGCTAGGAAGCCTAGCGTTTCCATTTCTGGAATCACTTATTAGATAAATTTGCCTGTAAGTAGTTGCTTCAGATCTTTGTTAGGCCCTGTTCACCTTACATACTCCAGCCCTCTTAATTGCCTCAATTCCATTAATTTGTCCCTTGGGTTTTTCTTTTTTAAACTAAACATTTATTAGATGCCTACTGTATAGCATTCATAGCACTTGGCACTCCTGCATCTATTATCTTATCTGTATGATAACATTAGTGGGAGAAATAGGGTCTGGGTGATGTTATTTGTCATGATTCGTGTTTTCCTGTGACTTTGCTCTTATCTCAGCTGTTACCATCCTCATACCTCCACTAGGACCACTATCCCTAACCTTTGTTCTATTTATTTTTCCTAAGTGAGCAGCAGGGAGTCAGAGAGACAGACTCCCACATGAGCCCTGACTTGGATCCACCCAGCAAGCTCCCTATGGGGTGATGCTCTGTCCACCTGAGGCTGTTGCTCTATTACTCTACAACCGAGCTATTTTAGCATCTGAGGTGAGGCCATTGAGCCATCCTCAGTGCCCAGGAACAACTTGCTCCAACCAAGCCATAGCTGCAGGAGGGGGCGGGAGGGGACAGGAGGGGAAGAGAGAGATAGAGAAAAGAGGGGGGAGAGGAAGAGGGGTCAGGGTGAGAGAGAGAGAGAGAAAGAGAGAGAGAGTGAGAGAGAGAGAAAAGAGAAGGGGAAGAGTGGAGAAGCAGATGGCCACTTCTCCTGTGTGCCCTGATCAGAAATCAAACCTAGGACATCCACATGCTGGGCCAACACTCTACCGCTGAGCCAACCGGCCCGGGTCCTAACCTTTCTTCTATTAAGGAACATACTAACCACCCTCCCAATAGGTTCTTTAGAGCTCTGAACTTTCTCAGCACCTGTATGGCAGTTTCTGTCCAAACAGAAGTAACTTCTTTGTGTGTTATGTTAGAAACATTCCAGTTATTTTTTTTTGTGCATACATTCTACCGTCTCAACAAGATTCTAAGAGCTTCAAAGATCTTTATAGTAGATGTGTCTTTGCTTTTATGACATATTGTGATCTTAACTATATCTAATTCAATTTCAAGTTTCATAAGAAGAGAAGCTTGGGCTCCTGATCACTTGTGGTTTGTTTGGGGAATAAAAGCTGGGTTAATAGATTACAGTGGCACAAGAAGGGAACAGAATGACATGACATTTTTGTTTAGTGATTCTATTATTTTTTATGAAAAAAAATCTCAATATTTGGATCAATATTTGGTGGAGATTGAGATATCATATATAAGTCATGGGTCAGCTACATAGAATTAGCCCTGAAAAAAGTATTCCTTCTGGGAATTTGGAAAAGGGAAAATTAGAGGAAGAACAAGTGACAGGGTGTCTGTAAGGCATTTCATTTCAAAGAAACCAATTCTCCTAGTCACCCTTTTACAAAATGAGTGCCTTTGAGGTTGCCATAGAATGGCTCATTCTGGAACGTTGGAGCTAATGAGGAGAAATGATCACAACCTGATCAGGGCGACAGCTGTCGCACAGCCTTCAGTGGTCATCGAATACAGGTGCTGGGATGAGTGTGCTGATTAAATTCACAGGAGTGATGGAGATCCAGCTGGCCTGATATTTAAGTGCTGTGGAAAAACGTTCCAATTAGGATTCTTCCATGTGCAGAGTTTCCCCATAAATTTTGAAAAAATGGTACTTTCTTCAGGCTGTGAAGTTGTGAGTGCCCAGTGTCAGACTTCAGAAGGTGGTAACCATGCTGTTAGAACCTGGACTGCAGGACAGGAGAACTCCAGGCTCCCTCCCATCTCCATCCAGACGGAGTCTCTGTATGGAATAATGGGCAGCATGTCCCACAAACAGGGATTCAGTGATTCAAACAACAAGAGTCCCATCATTTTCTTTGGCTGATTATCCTGTAGTTGAATGTGGACAGGATTCCTTTTGGAAAGTCACAGCTTGGGCTCTATTTTCACAGTGGAACAGAAATATAATCTGAAACTTTGTATTTTACCAATGTGACAGCAAATAAAGCCCAGACAGGGCAAACTACGCATCCTAACAATAAGCCACAGCTAAAATATTGTGATTATTTAAAATGGGAAAATGTGGCTCTCAGTACTGCAGAGTGATATACTGTTCACTCTATGAGTTTTTCTTGAATTCTAACTGCTTATCCAGCTCATAAAAAGCCTAGCTCATAACTTAGCTGTTCTGAAACTGATGATAGCTGTAGTAAATATCCATCAATAATGATTTCACTTAACTTCTGAGAAGTAAAAGGGCCTTCTTGTAGCGATGTACTGGATGATCCATTTTTTTAAGACATTTTTTATTTAACATAATAAGACAGGATACTCGTTTACCTTGATGTGAAATGCACAGCTGATTCACAAGATAAGACAGAATTATGCAAAAATACCAAACCTCTGACCTCAAATCAATGTATAGGATGCACCATACGCAGGACATTCAAAAAAAAAAAAAAAAAAATCCTCCTACTCTCCCAGCTGTTTCTAATTATATCAACTTTAATGACTGTTCCCTGATAACTGATTTTTGTAATTAAATTTATTGGGGTTATATTGGTTAATAATATTGCATAAGTTTTAGGTGTATAGTTTTAGAATACATCGTCTGTATACTCCACTGTGTGCTCACCGAAATCCAGCCTCCTTCCGTCTCTATGTATTTGACCCCCTTTACCCTTGGCATCCTTCCCTTACCCCTCTTTCTTTAAAATACTTTCTGTGGAAAAGTAAGAACTCTCGTTTTTTTCTTTTCCTCTCTTGACAGCCTGTTTCTGGCCTGAATAGAGACATTTCAAATTGTGTAATATTCTAATAGTGTACTTGAGATTGAATTATCCTTTACTAATAGCAACGAAAGAACCACAACATTCAGAAACCTTACCGGGGATGCGTTTGGGGCAGTTCTTTGGGCCCTGGTCTTCTCAGGCAAATTTTTTGGTTCTTCCGTCTCCCAGGACTTAAAGGGAGAAAGAGTCAGAGAAGAGTAACAAAGGGATGTGAGTGAGGAGGCAGAGAAGGAAAATCATGTCTCTGAGCCGAGCATGTGGCTCTGCACCTTGGAACTTCTTAGCATATGACTCCTCCGTGCTAAAAATATGTCGTTTCACTTGCTCTTATTTTCTTCTTGCTGTCTTTGTCCATCATTCGTAGCCCCCAGAGCAGGAAAAGTAAGGTGTAGCTGTTAATGAATCAGAAGGCAATAATGAAGGAGTAGAGCTGTTACATGCAGGGACACTTTAATTTCCTTGAACTTGTTTTTAAAATCTTAATTTTCTGTCAGGTTACCTCAAACATAGTTGTTTTCCCTATATTAATGGACTCTTTATGCTCTTATGTTGCTCCTGGGATCAAATCAGTTTGATTGTTGACTTAAGTAGTGCGTAACCACTTCAATCACTACCAGTAAGAACCAGGGAGGGACTAATTGAGTAGAACATGATTACTCAGTACTTCTGAGCAATGAATGCCCAGCCCTGCATCCAGTGACCACAGGAAGTGCCCCACAGAGATAGAATGAATAAAGCATTGCAACCTAACTGGACCCCAGATATTTAGGATGATTAAGACCTTCTCCCAAGATTACTTATTAAGTGACTCTGGGAGCCTCCCCCTGTGCTTGTGTTTGTGGAAAGAAATAGTACATGGGAAGTTAACCCCAGTCACTTTCCACAGTAAGAACCTCAGGGAGTCCAGATATGGAGAGTCTTCTCCACACTAATCGGGTGCATGTTCTCTAGCAAAAGGAGATTCACACTCAGCACAACCATCATGGAAGCCCGTAGCATAATTATCTGGCCTATGGATTGGTTGTGAACAGATGTTATAAGTCTATTGTTTATTAAATGCGACTTTGTCTCCCTTATGTGATAAGTTTGGGGGAGAGAGATCTGTTTTTAATAGAAAAATAAATTTAATTCTGTCAGGTTGTTTTGTATATCTGTTAGTTTTTTCTTAATTGTTGCAGGTTTGCATTTTGTCTCTATTCTTTGTTCAGGCAGGTCCTGAATAGAGTTTGTTATGCAGTTACTAATTATATTTCTTCTTACATTTTCCCCACTTTTTTCTTTAAGATTTTATTTATTGATTTTAGAGAGAAGAGAGAGAAAGGGGCAAGGGGAGAAATGGGAAGCATCAACTCATAGTAGTTGCTTCTCATATGTGCCCTGACCCACTAAGCCTGGAGCTGCGAACCAGCGACCTCAGAATTCCAGGTCAATGCTTTATCCACCATACCACCACAGGTCAAGCTTTCCCACTTTTCTTATTTGAATGTTTATGTTGTTTGGGACATAAATATTTACTATTTTAGGTGAGCTGCATCTATTACAATCCTTTTTGCTTTTTATTCAGAATTATTTTAAATCTGATAATATGTTTCCCCATTTGTGTGATTGCCCATCTAATTTCTCTAGAACCTTATCTAATCAATCATTCCCTTCTTTCTCTTTTGTAAGTCCAGTAGCTGCAGCCATTATCACAGCTGCCTGGCTCATGCAGGTTCCCATTAGATTCCAATAGATGGTAATGAAACAATGGAGCCAACAACTAGTGGGCTATTTTCTTTATTTCTAGCCTCACACTCAGCAAGGGAGTAAAAACAAACACACAGGCACCAAAACCCCATTCGCACATTCTCTGGAACCACAACCAGGAGAATTTTTTCTGAGTTTTTCTAGAATCAAAGACCCTACTAGCCTCAGCCACCTCCTTTTCCCCCTCTGCACACCTTCATCTTGCTGCTTTCTCTCCAACCACCATGTAGCCTCTCTCCCCTGAAACAATGTGGTCTCCTCCCAAAATGGCCTCCTAGCTCCTCCTTTTAAAACTTTTCACCTGAAAGCCCTCCTCCAGCACACATTAGCATAACCAAGCCCCTTTCCAAGAAGGAAGGCAATTAGCCATATCACCTGGGCAACAGCCATTTATGTGGGCAGCACCATTTTTAACAATAAAAGTGAGCAAACCAAATAACACAAATTTTACATACTTATTTGCCCAACATCTTTCTACTGCCTTCTCCTGTTTAGTCTGAAAACCAAATCAGGTTTTTTAAAAATATATTTCCTTGACCACCTAAGTCATCTCTTTCCATCCTTTCGCTTCCAAACTTTTTAAGAACACTCCGTTCTCCCTGATTTTGTGTTCTCACTTCTCTGTCACTTTTCAGTCTCCTGTCACCTGTCTTCTCTCCTTATCATTTTATATAAAAAAAAAAATACTTTCCTGATACCCTGGTATCGTACTAATTCTCTTCATTCCATTCAACCTCCTTGAAGAATTTTTATCACTGAACATCGCCCTCTTGAAGATTTTCCTTCCCTTGCAAATGAAACTCTATTCTTTCTAAGTTGTCTATTTCATCTGATTTCTTTCTCTGACTTCTCTTCCTTTCTTTACCCCCAAAGTATACGTATTTCTTCCAGTTTCACTCTTGTATCATCAGAAAAGGACTTTCTTGTACCTAGGCTCTCCTACTCGATTTCATCAAATTCCATGGTGGTATCAGTCACCCCTGTGCCAATGTGCCAACTGTACACCTTCAGACCCCTGGCTTGTATTTCTTCACCCAGGTCTGGGTGCCATACATGAGCCCCAAATGCACTTTGTCCAAATTCATACACATAGCCCAATGAAACGCTGTTCTACCTCCTGGTTTTTTCTCTCAAATTATAGATCCCCAACACCCTGCCGCTTGAACTAGAAATTCCTAAGTCCTCTTAACTCCTTTCTTCTCTGCATCCCTCACATCTAACCAATCTCTGAGACCTGACAACTCCTGGACCCCAAGAATCTTTGGGTTCTGAAACCTGTACTCCATTCCCATTGCCCTAATGTAGAAAAGAAAACAAGATGAGAGAGAGAAAGAGGACTAGAAAGGAAGGAAGTAAAAACAGAGGGAAGGAGAGAGGAGAGAAGGAGGAAAAAAGGTGGTAAAAGAAGGAAATAGAAAAAGAGGGAGAAGAGAGAAGGGGAGAGGAAAAGAGACAGCCTGCTTTTTAAATGTTTTAATCTAAAGATATTACAAGCTTGCTTTTTAAAACACTCTAAAATAAAGACATAAAAAGAAGAGAAAATCCCACCACTCACTGACAACCCTATGGCCTCATATAACTAGTCTCCCTGCCTCAAAACCCCCTCTCCTCCAGGCTGTTCCCCATCCTCTCATCAGAGATACTGCTACCCAAAAAAGTGGGCAAAGCTAATCCTGCCTCATTGTCTCCCATTGTTTTTGCAATCAATTCCATAGACTCCATAGGATGATATTTAATACCCTTTGCAACATTATCGGTTCACCATCTGAGTCCTGACTCTAAGTCCTCCCCCTGCAATGAATCAAGTATTCCTGTCACACTGCACAACCAGAGTTCTCTGAATAGATGCACTTTTGAGCCTGTGTTCCTTTGCTCATGTGAAGATTGATGGGCCTGTAATGTCCATCTTTCTCTTCCTAATCCATATTTTTGATTTTTAACAGATATATAATATTCCCTACTTTGATAAGCTATGCTTGGAAAGACCAAAAGTTGCTCTCTCCAAGCGCTCAAGTTCTAATGAGAGCAAAAGATAAGTCTAACTGTGGTGCATTGTAATAAAGGCTGAGCCGCCTTGAACATCACCTAGGGGAGGTAGGGAAAGTCGCAGAGGAGACTTGTGAACCTAGTCTTGCAAAATAAACAGGATTTGTGTGTGTGAAATTGCGTTTAACAAACAGAAAGGCCCAACGTTTCTCTACTCTTGTTTTTAAGTGGGTTAAATCTCAGACCGTTCTACCCCACCCCAGCCACCAGAATGACTTGGTGCTAAATACATTTTTCTTTTAAACAACAGATTGTTAATTTTATATTTTAATCCAGTCAATTAACTTTTTGTTTTAATAAGTAAATTTTAGCCTGTTCACATTTATTTTTTGATACATTCTTTGTCCTTCAGCCCAATTAAATGTTAATTTGTTGTAGTCATTTACTGTTTTTTCTTTTTATTTCTCTGTGTTCTGTGGTGGATTTTAAATTCTATTTCTTTTTAAGATAAGCTAAAAATAACCTTAAATAGTCAGTTTGTTAACATTTTAACATTAATGTATTTCAGGAAATCCATTTTAATTACTTCTGTTTATATTATTAACGAAAGAAACTTTGATTCCCTTTTGGAAACAGAAGTAGTATTTTGTTTCCCTTACTACTGTTTATTTTTGTAGTTATTGTCTGAGATCCTTTGAGGTTATGCTAATACCTGATAGTTCCAAGAATTTATTTGCTAATATGCCAACGGTTTTTATTATTAATGAAAGGATTACTAATTAATCCTTGCTTAATGCTCTAATTCATTTGTTTCTCAGTGGTCTTTAAATCTTTGTCTAGCTAGCCTAACTTATCTCCTACAATATCATAATGGCTATGAATCCTTGTGATCCACTGTTTGTATTTCTAGTTTGCCAATTGGGTTAAGTTCTCTAAGTCTTAAAATATTCCCCTCTGCCTTCAAAGAACAAGATGACCCTGATCAAGTACTTTTTCTTGGCTTTGTCATCATTTCTCCACACAATACTATCCTCCTCCAAAGTCAAAGGAGGGGAATTTAATTACATTATTATTCTTACATCATTAAATACCAACTTTTCCCTTACTTGTGATACTTTTAATGCTTTACCTTTGTCTTTATATATTTTTTAGTGATAGACACCCATGTGACAAGAAATGTGGACATAGAAAGTCACGCACCCCTGAGTAGATTTGTCTGAATTCTCATGTCTGTGCCAAAGTTCTGCTCCCATTCAGTAAATTTTCTGCTATCTCTGTTCCTAACTTTATGCTCATCACCATCCTTTTCTCTGATTCTTCAAAGCTTGAGATCCTTTAGTCTATTTCCTAGGTGTATTACTCTGCTAGGACAAAAACAACAGAAATTTATTGTCTCACAGTCCTGGAGGCTAGACAGCCAAAGTCAGTGTGAGCAGGGTCATGGTTCTTCTGAAGGTGCTAAGAAGGCACCTTTTCCAGGTCTCTCCTGGCGTCTGGTGGTTTGCTGGCCATCTGGTGTTCCTTGGCTTGTCAACACATTACCTTGTTCTCTGCCTTTATGTTCACGTGGCCTTCACCTGGTCTGCATGTCTCTGTTTTCAAATTTCCCCTTTTCATAAGCACACCAATCATAATGGATTAGGGGCCAACCTGACTCCAGTATGGCCTCATCTTAACGAATTACATCAGCAATACCCATTTTCAGGTAAGGTCACACTCTCAGGTATTTAGGATTAGGACTTCAACATATGAATTTGGGGAGACATAACTCAGTGGTTGATGTTAGATTGGGCAGGTACTGTTCCAATATTATTATGTATGTCATGCAGCCAAAATTTGCGCCGGTTGTTCTAGCACATCATGGTAACACCATCTGTGCTGCACCAATTCTCCTCTTTGTGTTTTTATTTCTTTATAATATTCACAAGTTTTACTGAGCTCCATGTCACTCCATATTCAAGCAGATAGCCCCAGGTCTATGGGGCTTTGCTCATTCCCCTTTAAATTGCTAAACTGTTACATAACATTTAGACTGTTAATTAGTGAATTTTACGTGGTTGGCTTATTTATTATTTATAAAGCATATCATATTATGTTTGTTATGTTTTGTGTTTCCCTATTTCAGGTCATTTTATGGAGGTGGGAGAGTTTTACCATCCCCAAAGCGTCCAGGGGACATAATCTACAGCTCTTTGTTTTCATTCTTTTTTCTCCCTCTACTGCTTCCTTTCTAATTCTTATGGCCAGTTCTATGAGAATCTGTGTGACTTCCTAAGATGTCATGTGTATACATGGAACACATGGAAATGTGTGTGGGTGGCCATGCTCCAGGGCGACACTGCCAGCAGGGCACAAGCACTACAAGGTGCAGACAGGCGATGACAGTGGATACAGTGTGACTGGGTTCATTATGACGGCGAGGTAGGATTGGGCTTGGACCTCTGTGCGAAAGAACCAAATACCAGGCCATAAAGGGAGGCTATAAAAGCATGGGAATTCAAACCTGCGTGCAGGCGAGGACCCCCTCATACAGCATTGTCACATGGCCAGCTCCCAGCACAGACCACAGCCCCCTTGGGAAAGCTGGCCTTTAAGCCAGCTTAGAGGTCTTTCTCTGGTATTACCAACAGTAATTTTTTCACATTGGGAACCACCACCTCCTTGTTCAGTGATTTAAAAAAAGGGGGGCACCATATTCATAAACTATGTGCAGGAGGACCCTGATAGATACTTGAGGAGCTCGCCCTAGAGAATGGCCTTCCACACTGTCTGCTCTGTCTCTCCTCTATGTCTTCTGGACACATACAGGTCACCTCTATTTGGAGTTGTATAATTCTAGTGGGAGGAGAGATGCCAGGGAATTGAGTGGGAAGAGCTGATCCATTTCCATTCTCATGTCCTGGGGGATGTGTCTAGGCTGCTGGGCTGAGATGGAAACCATTTTGGCAGCCCAGAATTGAAGAATTTAGACTCCATTCATTTTCTTTTCAGAGCTCTTCCATTACAGCACAGAAGTTTGTGGGCAGGAACAGTAGAAAAGAATCATTTCTGTACTGCTCACAAGTCTGCTTCTGTGTATTCAACACTCGGGCACCCTTTCCTCAGAGAAGCTCTGTTAATGAACTGTTGGAACCCACAGTCGGGCTCGAATGACCAGTGGGTGCCTCTTTGTCAGATGCACGCTGTGCATCTGGTGGCATCGCCGGGGGGGTAACATGATAGGCCTCACTATTTTAATTTTAACCAAAAATACATCTGTCGGGTTCATTTCAGCTGCTGGGATAAGTATCGTATTTCTTTAACAGTTTGTAAACACCTTGCTTTTCATCTTGATCTGACATGCTTCCTGGGTGTTTTACAAATGGGTAAGTCAAGTAGGATACACATGGGGCTGAAGTGTGTGTTGTGTCAGTCGAGTGTGGGGGTCACTTCACATGGAATGAGACCCAGTGCCAGCCACACTTCATGCCTGACCAGGAAATCTGACTGTGGCACTGTAGGATTGTCTTGAGTAAGAAACCCCAGTAGGCGATCTGGGTTTGAAAATATTCAGCAGCCACTTGTGGACACCTGGAGTCGTCCCTGTTACTGATGAAGGATGGATCGTGTCATTATCTCAGGATCCACCTCACATTGCTTCTCTGACCACAAACTGTTCTTAACCAAAGATGCTTTTCATTTTATGATTTTCTAGTGTGACGATTCTCCTAAATACATCCAAAATAACAAGACTGAAATACCCTTGTCCTGCTTTTGTCACACTCACAGTGAGTGCTAACAGAGAGGGACACTGTTTTTTGATATTGGTAAGTTCAGAAGAAAGAGAATTTGAGAAGCAGAATGGCAAATAGAAATTGCATTTTCCCCCAATCCTAATATAAATGGCATAAGTACTGATGGCATTTTGTGGGAATATTTATGAGAGACCTTGTAATTCAAGGATCTCACAATTCTCTTATCACCTGTTAATTTTCACAGTGCCATGCTCAAGTGTGTGGGCAGTAATGTTATACTCTGTCTACAGATGGAGAGATCAAAGCCCACAGATGTTCAGTTGCAGAACCTGCCAGAGACCTGCAGTGATCAGCAAAGTATTCTCTAGCCCTGGCGCAGGCCTCTAGTTACCAGTGCCACCTAGCTTTCCCCAGCCAGGCTTGGTCACCAATATCATTCCAGCCCATCACAGCAAGTGAGCTGGTTCTGGGAATCAGGTGTTTGGCCAGTCCTGCGATCCACAGGAACGGTAACTCTGGACCACACCTCTCAGCACCCCTTTCCTGCCATGCAGGCTCCCACCTCCTACCCACTCCTCTTCTCTTGTCAGCTCCTTCATTGCTCTTGCTTGATTTCTACTGACCCTGGAAAAGGGTAATTGATAACAAAAGGAGTTAGTAATTATTAATTGGTCATACTTTTCTAAAAAGTATATGCATTTGGAAGGAAAATTTAAATGGCGGCCAAACTTAGCTCCTTTTCCCTGGTTCATATTCTCTGACCCTTTATGGTTGGGAACCAGAGACTCATAGAACCTTCTATTAAAGTAGCTCTCAAACTCCATCTCCATGGCAGGCTCTGCCAGGCCGCACACAGTGCAGGAAGAGGAGGAACGAGGGAAGAAGGGATGGGGGAAGGAAGACATGTGCATGTTCCCACCACCCACAAGCCATAATGCTGTGAGAGTTTGAAAACCTAAACATCCCTCGTGTATGACAACCTCCTGCATTTGTGGCCAAACATAGTCTAAGAACCAGTAAAATAGAAAAATGCTACAACATAATAGGAAGTGAAACTCTAGAAATTTGTTGCTATTGAAAATTTAACAAAATGAGTTAGTAATTATTAATAAATTACTAACTAGGGAAAAACCTAATAAATTACTTAAAATATTTAAGCATGGCCAAAATGTCATTAAAAGACTAGAGGAAGGCTTCTTATAAAAGAGCCCACATACCATCACATGGGATCATTAAAGGCCACAATCAAAATATGTTTTCTCTTATTGACTCTATGACCATAACCCCAAAACCAACTAAAGTCACTCTTCCTTTAAGATTCAGTTAAGCCTGACCTGTGGTGGTGCAGTGGATAAAGCGTTGACCTGGGAACACTGAGGTCGCTGGTTCAAAACCCTGCACTGGTCTGGTCAAGGCACATATGGGAGTTGATGCTTCCAGCTCCTCCCCCCTTTCTCTCTTTCTCTCTCTCTCTCTCTCTCTCTCTCTCTCTCTCTCACTCTGTGTCTCCTCTCTAAAATGAATAAAATAAAAAGAAATTAAAATTTAAAAAAAAGATTCAGTTAAGATGGGCTTGAATTCTCATCCTACATCCTGTGGAAATCTCAAGAAACCTGAAAGTCCTTGTACAGCGCAGTCTCCTGGTCACCTCTAGCTTCCGGGACAGGCAGCTGAGGATGGCGTGCGCCATCTCTGTTCTGTGCATGGAATTTCGGTGGTTTTCCTGATCTTCATTAACAGAAAACAGCTGCTGTTTTAAATAACATTTTATGATGCTGTTAGACTCATCTTCTGTGTCTTCTTTTGCCATCACTTTTTATGCTCAGGTCATTCAATTTAGCACTCAGCCACTGTGTGCCTGCTATATGCCCAGTGGTCAAGATACAGCATAAAAGAAACAGAACCCATCCTCGTCCTAACAGTCCTCTCAGATCCACCCCGTCCTCCCAGTGGCCTGTGCCATGGCCTTCCCCAATCCTTTATCAATACCTCACCAACACCCCTGCTGGCCCCACTGCCTCCGCTTTGGTGCTGCCTCACACTCCTTGCTCTGAATCGTTCCTACCTACCAGGTGGTTATTTTAAACTTTCATTCAGGCACTGCTCTGTGTAAGATTCTGCCGGGACTCCGTACTGCAGTCCACATTCCCCCAAGAGCGCATCCCCACTGGGTTTAACAGCCTCATCATGCAGAACACCCCCTGCAGGATTCATATTCCACATAATCCAGAAGAATGTGTCAATTCTGCCATGCTGTGATTTTTTTTTATGTCACAGTGCTTTTTTGTCTGCTATTGTCTTAGCCAATAGTACCTTTTCCTCTCTCATTTCTTCTTATCCTTAAACAGTGAGCAAACGTGGTTGGTCCTTCTGGATTGTCCCAGTGGACCCTACCCACGTCAGACCTCCTGAGTCTTGGTAACACTGACCACTGTCACCATGTGTTCACATGCCATCTCTGTCATCTGTGGACAGCAAAGTGCTGGGAATGTAGTCATTGTACAATTAATAGTAATTATACAATGAATTTTATTCTCTATTTTTTAAGTCATCCATATTATAAACCAACATTAATTTCAGAGATAAAATATTAAATCTACCTAAATCTCAGTTTCTTCTGCTGAACAATGGAGATAGTAATACTTAATTTCAAAGTCATTGCGAGATATAGCAGCTATTGAGGTGAAAACCATTGTATCAGTCAATTGTAGCATCTCAATAAATAGTAATTTGCATTAGTCATTGAAGTACGCACTCTGAGTTAGCACAGTGACCTCAAACTATACCCCCACAGAAGTGTAAAGAGAAAGAGGATTAATGAATATACAGCATCTGTTGATTCACATCTGTTCCGGAAAGTGGGTATTATTCTCTCTGTTAATAAGGGGAAGAAAAAACCCAGGACTGACCCTGGCACCTCTGGAGCAAGGAAACTCCATTGTGCTGCCCCTCTGCCCGAGGGGAAAGTATAGCAAACAGGACATTCTATCATCAAAGGCTGACCAATGTCTTTTGCCTGTGGCCCACTCCTACAAACACAGGGAAACACTTGCACCAGAAAGTCTAGAAACTGACATTAATGCTACAATTTTTAAAATTGATAGCTACAAGAGAAATTGCCATTCAAAAAAATCAGCAACACAATAACTGCTATTCAGTACTGGCTCCAATGGGCCACAGCATTAAGTCCAGCATGGTGGCAGCACACCAGAGATGAAACAGTTGTGCCTGGCACTGAATTTGGGACCACAGGTTGCCCGTTCATGCTCCAGAGATTGTCAGGGCATCCCGTCTGTGCTCCAGCTTATCTAACACGTACCAGGAACGTATAAGTAAATTGCCTGGGATTCTCAAGGAGAGGTGACCCCATCCAGAAGGGTCTGCACTGTAAGCTCATTCTGAGTGCATGTTGTAGGCACTCTGTTCTCAATTCTGTTATTAATCATGATGTTTACTGAGCAGTAATTCAGTTTTGTTTATCCCTCAGTGACTTACTGTTCTTTAGTACTCAAGGTCAGTAAAATGCTCAAGTAATTATGAAAAGAAAAGTAGCTACTATTTTTAGGCCACTATGATGTGTCAGACATTATGCACACATGATCTTATTTGATCACGATCATAACCTTACAGATGACCATTACATAGTTTATAGGATACTGAGGCTCAGAGAGAGAATTAGCCCGAAATAGTGTGAAAGGTGAGAGTTCAACCCAGATGGGGTCTACTACAAAGCCAATGCTTTCTGTTGTTGTTATTGTTATGCTTAAGAGTATAAGGTTTGGGAGCCAGACAGTCTGGGTTCAAATCCCACTCCTAGCCAGATGACCAAGTCACTAAGTATTTCTCGACCTTGTGTCCTCATTCATAAAACAGGAATAACAGTGCCAATCTTCCCCAGGTCTTGTGACGTTTAAAATAAAATCTAGAACACAAAGTATAATGCCTGGTTTAGAACAGGCAATCAAGATTTGTTTCCTCCCTCCCCCAAACTGATCCCCAGTTGACACACACTGCCAAGGGACATGTACAGATTGTGCAGGATTCTTAACATGATCTGTTGATGAGGAGCAAACCCACTGGCTGCCCAGCTTAGCTGCTCTTGGCCCAGCATGGCCCCAAGTTCATTCTGGAAGGAGCACTTAATGTGCTAGAAGGAAGGGAAGAGTCTGACCTTTTGGTCTTTCATTTGCAGAAATTGTATTTTGAGTTTTGCAATGCTAATGTGTGATGTTGGAAAGGTACATCTTAGCAATTCAGAGAAATCTTCTAAAACCAACTATGGGAAATGTTGGTATATTATTCCTATGAATTTAACAGCTTCTTAGGATGTTGGCTACAGATAGGGTGCACGTGTTCCTATTTTAATTTTGTATTTAGGACCTGATCTGTGGTGGTGCAGTGGATAAAGTGTCAACCTGGAACACTGAGGTCACTGATTCGAAACCCTGGGCTTGCCTGGTCAAAGCACATTTGGGAGTTGATGCTTCCTGCTCCTCCACACTTCTTTCTCTCTCCTCTGTAAAATGAATAAATAAGATATTTTAAAATTTTTTGTATTTAGGGTCACCAAAAAATAAATAAATAAATGAGGTAATTGACTAATTAAGGCTATGGCCTGAAAATTGGAAGAACCCAGAGTTGACAAAAGGAACCTAAAAGAAAAAGTAAAAACAAGATTGGTAAACCATCAAGGTGGTCAAGCAGGTACTTGAAACTGCAGCCGGCGGGTTTTCATCTGTAATTCTCTTCAGTAGCAAGCGTATCACCCTGTACTACTTGCCAAGGTTAAGAGCATATGGAATTGCCTGACCAGGAGGTGGTGCAGTGGATAGAGAGTCGGACTAGGATGCGGAGGACCCAGGTTTGAAACCTGAAGGTCGCCAGCTTCAGCACAGGCTCATCCGGATTGAACATAGGCTCACCAGCTTGAGTACAAGGTCGCCTTGAGCATGGGATTATAGACATAACCTCATGGTCACTGGCTTGAGCCCAAAGGTTGCTTGCTTGAAGTCAAAGGTCACTGACCAGAGCCCAAGGTCTCTGGCTTGAGCAAGAGGTCACTCACTCTGCTGTAGCACCCTGGTCAAGGCACGTATGAGAAAGCAATCACTGAACAATCAAGGAACTGCAATGAAGAATTAATGCTTCTCATCTCTCTTCCTTCTTGTCTGTCTGTTGCTGTCTCTCTTTCTGACTCTCTGTCTCTGTCAAAAAAAAAAAAAGAGCATGTGAAATTGACAGTGATTATACCTGGCACATAATAGGTGTTCAATAAATATTTTAATAGATAATAGGAATAAGAAAGCATGATGAGGTCAGGGTAAGTAGACACCAAGCAGAAAAAAAGCTTATGAAGGAAGATATAAGAGAAGAACATAAAAGAAAATATCTGATAATTTTGTTCATTTCTGAATACAAAAATACACATATCGAAACAGTATAAACTTTTGCCATCTTTAGATAGATAAGTTTATTACTGCTACCCAGATCACATCTGACTTCTTAGAGCCATAATGGCGAACCTATGACATGCATGTCAGCACTAACACGTGTAGCCATTTTTGATGACACGCAGCCGCATGCGGCTGCATACCAGAGCAGTATGGGGCTGCATGCCAAGAAGGACGTTTCATCCTCAGTTCCTGCACGGCCAGGTGCAGTAGCCGAGGATAAAACATTTGCTGTAGTGTAGATGTTCTGTGCCGGGGGTCTGTAGGCCAAAACAACAGAACTCCAGCACAGAGTGTCTAGTTCTGAGACTTCCAGTTAGGCTGTTTTTCTTGAAGTGACACATCACCCAAGTTATGCTCGGTATTTTGGCAAATTTTAACACACCAAGCTCAAAAGATTGCCCATCTTCACATTAATTTGTTTATTCATTCACTCACCTGTTATGTGATAAGCTCTGTATTTAGAATAAAAATGGAAGCTAGATTACCACCATACACTCATATAGCATGATCAGGTCTACCCCAAGTCAACCTTTTAAACAGTGTGTATTCATCAGTTATTACAATTATTTAAACTATGGTACAGATGAAGCCAAGTCCAAAGATTTGATCTCTGTGGGCCAGCTACTTTCAGGATATAATAAGTAGTTGACCTAGGAAATTAACAAAAATAATTTTACCTCCAACCACAGAATTGTAAACAAAAGTTCCACAGGACTCTTCTGAGGATTAAGAGTTCTATTCTGATATGACTTGCAAATCAGAGAATGTAGCCTTCAGCATAAACTGAAGACAAGCTTTAAGGTGGGAAGAATAAGGGAAGAGTTTTAAAGGCCAGAGCTATGAGGAATTGCTGATCAAAAGGATGGGTTGATAGGGAAATAAGACCATAAATTTACATCATTTGTTTTCTGACTGGTGGGGATAACTGGATTTTCAGGGCTCTGCTGACTCAGTGGTCAGCAAATGGGATTGTGAGATAAAAACAATGGATAGTTTCCCCTGACTCATGGCCAGCAGGTAGAGTCATGGGGATATGGCCAACAGATAGAGCCATGACACTGTTCAGCAAAGGGGTTCGGGGAGACAAGGCAGGGGTCAATATGTCTGTTTCTCTTGGTGCCTGTAAAATAAACTAGTAAAATGATTTTTGAAGTGAAAGAGACAATGCAAAAAATGCAGTTTGTCAGGTAGAGTCAGAGTTTAACATGCAAAATGGCCTAGTCACTCAAGCGGAGTTAGAAACCAAGTTGTGGGAGGGTCCAGATATTCAGTCACAACTTATAATATCAGAATCCTCAGAATGTACCCACAATCCAGGTAGCTATCTCATAAATATTTGCTGCGGCACAAGCCATCACCAGGATAGACACAGCACAGAGCTTACCCCTTAATGATTGTATGGGAGGAACATTTACATATTGTGTTGTACGAAATAGAGAAGATGCACCCAAGCAAAGGAAAACTGAATAGTAGAAACCAGAAAGGGTCCGAGCTTGGGGGACCATGGTGGTGGAATTAAGGATATCCATAGCCACACTGCAGATAATATTAGTGAATTATGATCCCTGGGAAAGCATGGTTAAGGAAAGACTAAACAGTATATCAAATCTGAACTCCTAGTCTTCCTCCTAAAACCTGGTCCTTCTGCAATTTCTCCTCCTCAGGTGATGGAGGAGAAACCTGAGGAAAAACTCCATCCTAGTCTGCCCAGGTCAAAAACCAAGCAGTCAGCCCTGGCCATTGGCTCAGTGAATAGAGCATTGTCCCAGTGTGCTGATGTCCCAGGTTTGATCCCCAGTCAGGGCACACATGAGAAGCAACTATCTTCTCTACCCTTCCCTCTCCCCCTTCTCTCTCTCTTCCCCTTTCACAGCCAATGGCTTAGTTGGTTTGCGTGTCAGCCTCAGGCACTGAGAATAGCTCAATTGGTCCCAGATGAGGGTTGATGGGTGGATCCCAGTCGAGCTGCATGCAGGAGCCTGTCTCTATCTCCACTCCTCTCTCTTAAAAAAAACAAAAACAAGCAAACAAAAAAACAAAGAGTCATTCTTGACCCCTCCTTTGCTCAGACAGCCAACATCCAATCCAGAATCTACTCATTATACTCTCCACTATGGTCACTCTGGTCCCAGCTCCCTTCGTCTGTCATCCAAAGTGCTGCAAAGTCTCAAATATGCTCTCCCTGCTTCTACCCTTACTCTTCCCCTGCCAATCTGTTCTTAATACAGCAGCAGCCAGAGTGATCCTTATAAAGGTACAGTACATCATGTCATTTGTTGACTCAAAACAATGGAGATTTTCATTTAATTCAGGATAAAAATCAGGTTCTTTCAACAGTCTGCGTGCTTTGTGCCCCTGCTTTGTCCCATCTTCCTCTGACCCCACCACTTTCCCCTTACCCATTCCAACCCCACTCATCTGCTGCTATAACTTGAATACTGGGACACATTCCAGCCTTAGGGCCTTTACAATGGTCTTTTCTTCTTGCAGTGGTTGTATCTGCTTCCCCCAGATACCCATGTAGCTAATACTGCCTCCAAGTATTGATTCAAATGTCACCTTTCCAATGAGACCTACTGGCCATTCCATTTTAAATTGAAACCCATGGCCCTGGCTGGTAGGTTCAGTGGTAGAGCATCAACCTGGTGTGTTAAAGTCCCGGGTTCAATTCCTTGTCAGAGCACACAGGAGAAGTGACCATCTGCTTCTCCACCCCTCCCCATCCCCCTTCTTCCTTTCTCCCTCTGTTTCTCTCTCTCTCTCTCTCTCTCTCTCTCTCTCTCTCTTTTTCTCTCTCTCTCTCTTTCCCTCTCCCTTCTTCTTCTGCATCCATGGCTCTATTGGTTCAAGTGCATTGGCCCTGGGTGCTGAGTAGCCTCTACCTCAAGTGCTAAAAATAGCTCAGTTGCGAGCATGACCCCAGATGGGCAGAGCGTCCGCCCCAGACAGGTGTGGCCAGGTGGATCCCAGTCAGGGCACATGTGGGAGTGTGTCTCTCTATCTAACCTCCTCTCAACTTGGAACAGTAGGAAAAAAAAGAAATCCAGCCTCATGTATATTTCTGATACCCTTCATTTGACTGCATTTCCCCACTATGGCTTCTAACACCTAACATGCTATGTACTAGTAATTTAGTTATTTATTCTGTGTATTTCTCTTTGCCTCTTCCAAGATGGTTAATTTTATATGTCAGATCAACTGGGACACAGCATGCCCAGATATTTGGTCAAATCTTATTCTGGGCATTTCTATGAGGGTGTTTATGAATGAGATTAACATTTAAATTGTAGACTGAGTATAGTAGATTGTCCTCCTAATGTGGGTGGGCCTCATCTGATGAGTTAAGATCCTGAAGAGAGAAAAAAAAAAATAGATCCTGAAGAGAACAAAAAGCTGACCCTCCCCAGATTAAGGGAGGATTCCTCCTGCCTGACTGCCTTCCAACTGGGACATCAGCTTTTTCCTGCCTTTGGACTCAAACTGAAACAGCAATACTCCCTGGGTCTCAAGCCTATTGCTCTTTAGCCTGAAACCCCACCATTAGCTCTCCTGGGTCTCCAGCTTGTCAGCCTCCAAAATCTGTTTTTCTGGAAAACCCTGGCTAATATGCTCCCCATCATATTTGAATGAAAGAGGACAAGGACCTAAGAGTGCTGAATTTTTACTGCTGTAAATTGTCTGTACTGTTTACTGCTCTGCCCCAGCACCTCTGACCAGAGATAGCACTCGATATATATAGGTCGTACATATGAAAAAACAAGCAAATTAATGGGTAACACGGTGACTCTCTTTAGAGATATAATGAATGCAATTGTCTCCATTTTATTACATTTTCAAGAGCTATAGGCTTTATATCTAATAAGTGAGCCAAAGGTCAAAGAATGCTCTTTCTGCACTTGCCCCCTAGAAAATAATCCTGAATGTGTATCACATTTTATGCTGGTCTCATACATACTGTTAGCCACACTTCCGTTTGAGGTCAGTGTGCACAGCCAGGTACAGCAATCTGCAGGCACTGACAGACTCTTGTGCATGTGATCCATGGCATAAGGAAGCCTTGCATCAGGAAAAGCTATGGGCATCGTCTGGACTTGGAAGGAGCCAAAACCCCTCTTGGGAACAAGAAAGCATCCATGGCCATAGGCAACTTAGAGAGAAAAGAGCCCAAGACCTGAAGGCTAAAAGCAGATGTCGTTAACCATCAGTTTGCTCTGCAGAAGGAAAAGAATATTGGGATTCAGTGGCATTGTTTCTAAATGGCCTGCTCTTCGACACACAAGGTTTGAGGTGTGAGAGAAAGAAGAGAAAACAAAGAAGATAAGGAGAAAGGAGAGGAAGATATTGTAACTGCCAGTGGTGATTAGAAGCAGGGAACAGAGTTGACCAAAAAAAGAATGACAGAAAGATAGCGATAGAAGATAGAATCTTGGTGCAGAGGGGGAGGGCTAGGTCAACAGCCCTCCCAGAGATTATTTTATCTCCTGAAAACAACAAGAGAGAGAGAGAGAAAGAGTGTGTTTTGGAGGTGAGAGAGAAGAGATTTATTCCACTAAGTGCCCTCGAAAGTGGTTCCATGGTAATGAGCAAGAATAACTGGAGAGAAAGAGGACACAGATACACAGTGAGCAGTCCAGCAGAATTCTGTGAACTCCCAAAGTCACTCCATAGACCTTCTAGCAGCCTTTCCTAAAGTCTGCTCCAAAGAATACCAGTTCCCTGGAAACTGTGGGGGAAATAAAAAGTTATAGGGGCCAAAAATGCTTGAAAAACATCAATTTAAACATAGTCAAATAGGTTTATGAGCACCTCCACTAATACTCTGAGGTGAATCATGACTGGCCAAAAGGGAACACGATATGCAGAATGCCCTCAACTCCACTAACCAGGAAGCACCAATTGTGGGGAGCTGCCTGCTAAACTGGGGCCAGCACTCTGTGGGGATGCAAGGTTCCTGAGAAAGCAAACAGAGGAGTCTTATAAAGATGGTGCTGACTTTAAAAGAGAAAGCAAATTTCTGATTGAGCATGACTGGGGCGCAATATCAGTAACTTGGTACAATAAGGATTAGTCTACCCTGTGGGTTGTCTCAAGACTCACAGTGTAGTTGTTAAACTCATTTTGCATCCCCTGAGTTTGAAATGGAAACTATCAATATCATCTTAGGAACATTCTGCATAAATGAATCTCCGAGAAAAGATCTGGCCACCCTGGGACCATGGGACACTTGCCAGAAGAAAGACAGTGACCCAGTAAAGGCAGTTGACTGGGCTGGGATCTTTCAAATGGTGACTTTGGTAGTTTAAACTGAGATTTATCATGAGAAAGTAGATACAACTGGTGAAAACCAATCAACATTGTGTTTGACAAACAGTTAATGTTCAATGGTAGGAAAAAATTAATGGCACTTCAGATTATTTTTTTCTGGTGAATTTGAATGGTTTTGGCAGTTTTCTCCAAATTATGTCCCTAGAGATTGTTGAGTGAAGTCCTTGTGCATTTAAGTGAGATCTACTGCCTTTCCACTTTAATGTTCAGAATCCCATAAAGTAAAATTATAAGTGATTATAAAATTCATCACTGTCAGAGGCCAGATGGTTCCTCCTCAGATAGAGAAAGAGTTGCTATCTTCTAGGCTACACCAATAAAATAGGCTGAAACAATAATAAAGTGCAAGATCAGATTTTTCTTGGCCACCCAGTATATTCTCTCAGGCTTATCATGATGACCAGGTTAAGCTTTTGATTTTCAGCCTAATGTTCCCCTCTGGTTTCTCTCTGCCATGCTTTTGTATGTCTTTGTTTGTTATTGCCTGTTATTGACCCACTGTGTCCTTCCTGGATCTCATAAAATGTAGCGAACCCCATGTCCCTGCCATGAACCCGGCATCTTCCCAAGCCTATTTTGTCAATTCCAGTCACACAGGAGAGTTTCACTAGAGCTTCGTATGTATCTCAGGTTCATTCCTAACCTGCACATCTATACATGACTGGGAAAGATACGTTTCTCAGACTGGCTATTATCTTTTTGCATTATCAGTGAAAGATTCTACCTATCAGAACAACTTTAATGAAAACTATATATCTTAACATGAGGAACAATTAATGTTAAGGGTTTTTGTTTTATTTACTTGCCCCTTTTGCAGTAAGATTCAGGACACAAACTATTGTGAGTCACTATGTAAACATTTATATTTTCATTGAACTTGATGTTTTATATCACCCTACCCTTCTGAGACATGTTCAACATTGAGAGTTTAGATAAAATTGTGGCCCAAATGTCATGTGAGCAAAACAGTGTTCTTGTTCTGATGAATAAATTGTAAGTTTTAAAGTGAGTGCTTCCCAAAATACTGCAGAACAGAAACTAGAAATGATGAGAGATAGGGCTCATACCTGTGAACAATGGCAAAGACAGAAAACAGTAAGAACTGACAAAGACATGTCCCTTGGTCATTGTGTCAATAGCCCCAAAATCCTAAATGTTTTTTTGTTTGTTTGTTTGTTTGTCTGTTTGTTTGTTTGTTTGTGAGAAAGGCAGCTGCTCCTGTATGTGCCCTGACCGGAGAAGTGAACTGGCAACTCCCGGACTCTGGAACAACACTCCACCCAAACAAGCTATCCAGCCAGGGCTTTATTTATTGATTGATGATTATTATAATTTTTTTTAGAGAAACAGACAGAGGGAAGGGGAAGGGAAGCAATCATTTGTTGTTCCACTCAGTCGTGCATTCATTGGTTGCTTCCTTGCCCTAACTGGTGATCAAACCCACAATCCTTGTTGTTTTGGGATGATGCTCTTAACCTACTGAGCTAACTGGCCAGAGCCATTAAGGCTTTGAATAATTCTGACAAGTTAAAATATATTGATAGCAACAGTGTAAATTATTATCTGAAAAGTAAGAAAATGAATTTAGAGAAGCTCTCTCTTTAACCTATGGTTTGCTGAATGCTTTTGTAGAGAAGACTTTGCATTAAAAATGCCCAATTGAAACAAAATAGAAACAGACTCATAGATACAGAGAACAGACTGACAGCTGTCAGAGAGGAAGAGGGTTGGGGGCTGGGTGAAAAAGGTGAAGGAATTAAGCAAGGAAAAACAAACTCACAGACAGCAGTATGCTGACTACAAGAGGGAAAGGGGGTTGGGGGCAGGTAGAAGAGGGTAAAGGAGGGATAAATGGTGATGGAAGGAGACTTGACTGGGGGTGGTGAACACACAATACAGTATACAGATGATGTATTATAGAATTGTACACCTGAAAGTCTTATAATTTTATTAACCAATGTCACCCCAATAAAATTCATTTTTTAAAAATGCCCAATTGATAACTGCAAGTACATGGTATTCTACCTTTGGGAGAAAAATAGGACAATATAATATCAAGCTTTAGTGCCACCCCTGAAGTCTTATCTAAACAGCTCTACATCCCAGGCCCAGACTTCTGTATTTTCAGCTGTTCTTCAGCAAATGTCAGTAAAGGGATATTGGAGTGATGATCCTGGGCCCCAAAATGACATTATATTATGTTTTGTATACAGAGTACCTGTCATTATTATTTTCTGTGCTTTTCTATATGTCTGAAATTTACTTTTTAAACACGTTATGACTGCCTGACCAGGCAGTGGAGCAGTGGATAGAGTGTCGGACTGGGATGCGGAAGACCCAGGTTCAAGACCCCGAGCTCGCCAGCTTGAGCACGTGCCCATCTGGCTTGAACAAAGAGCTCGCCAGCTTGGACCCAAGGTCGCTGACTCCAGCAAGGGGTTGCTCAGTCTGCTGAAGGTCCATGGTCAAGGCACATGTGAGAGAGCAATCAATGAACAACTAAGGTGTAGCAATGGCAATGAAAAACTAATGATTGATGCTTCTCACCTCTCTCCATTCCTGTCTGTCTGTCCCTATCTATCCCTCTCTGACTCTCTCTCTGTCCCTGTAAACAAGTTATGACTAAAATAAAATGTGCTGATGGGTATACTGGGTTGTTTAACATTTAAAATGTAAATAGGAGTTCATACATGTTATAAGCTTCTCTCTTAGGTATCAGGACAAGGCAACCCTCCAAAGCAGTTCATTCTCCAAGGAAACCAAGTCTCCTTCATTTTCCTCATTAAGAATAATTTTTAAGGAATATAAGCAAAAGGTTTTTGAATTCTTGAGTGTATTTTTAAGAGAGTTTAGCAACCCAAAGTAAAAAATATATATATGTGGAATGTAAAGCCTTATGAACATATAAAAATATTTTCCAAGGAAATTTGTCATGATGCAATATAATGACACTACTATAGTAGCATGCATTTTGGTGGTGCTCAATAAGTTTTTTTTTATTTAGATTGACTTCTGTGATAGTTTGAAAATGTTTTAAATTTTCAAGTTGTCTCAAATGAACAAATGTTTCTGAAAGTATTTCCATGAGGCGTATCCCAAAATCTCCAAAGTATTCCTGAACAGTGGAAAATATTTATGTAGGAGGACCATGAAAGGGAATGAGCCTCGGGAACTATCTAGTTGCACCAAAGCAAGTTAACTCATTAACATTTTTGATAAAAAATAATATGCTCTTGACTTAAAATAATGAATACAATTGCTTCATTTATTAGAGTTTACCCAAATAATATATTTTTAGAGCAAACACTCTTTCTGTTTGGATAGCCTTTGCCTGAGAAAATGTTAACTATTTTAATATTCTTCATCAGAATAGTTTATTTTGTTAATTTCTGAATATGTTTCCCTGAAGCTACTTTCCTAGTAGTAAAAATGAGACATTATATATATATATATAAATTTTAGCAAGAGAGGGAGAGAAAGACAGACAGATAGGAAGGGAGAGAGATGAGAAGTATCAACTCATAGTTGCTGCACTTTAGTTGTTCATTGATTGCTTCTCATAGGTGCCTTGAACAGGGGGCTCCAGCCAAGCCAGTGATGCCTTGCTTAAGCCAGTGACCTTGGGCTTCAGGCCAGTGGCCTTTGGCCTCTAGCCAGCGACCATGGGTCATATTTATGATCCCACGCTGAAACCAGCAATCCTGCGCTCAAGCTGGTGAGCCTATGCTCAAGCCAGCGACATCAGGGCTTGAACCTTGGGACCTCAGTGTCCCAGGTCAACACTTTATCCACTGCACCACCACTTGTCAGGCATTATATTATATTTTATATATATATATATATATATATATGTATATATATATATATATAAACAATCACACCTATGTATAATTTTTTCTACCACTGAAGGTACAAAACTAGTTTATATATATATATATAAACTGTTTCCTTAATTACAAAAAACATCTATGTACATGTTAAAAAATTTAGAATATATAGATAAGCCAATAAAATTTTTATATTAACACTTAGAGGTATATCTTTCCATATGTTTTCTGCTCTAAAACTCATACACATGTACACACATGCACCCAAATAAAACAACTGCTAAAACTTTGCACAAAAATACATAAGGCAAAGTAATAATGATTGATATTTGGTAGTATAGTTGTCTAAGAAGTACTGTTCATATGAGCTTTCTTAGAATTTTAAGTGTAGGTGTGATCCCAAAATGGCAATGTCCAATTTTTACTTTAATGCTGTTAAGTTTGCCTAAGTTGTATTAGTAATGCCTTTGTAGTATTTATATTTAAAACATCCTTCCTAAAATGATAAAGATTCTCATACTACTTGCCAAGAATATATTGAGTTTTTATTTCTATACTTGTTTGTTTTAATTGAACTGCTTGAATTCAACTCTTAGGACCATTCTTTATTATCTTAATAGCCATTATTATAAAAGCAATTATGTTATTTTTGAAGATAGCTCTAATAATTATATCTACAAGGAAAAAATTTGTTTAGCAGTCATCCTCAATGTAGTGGAATTAAGAATGTTTGTTTACTTATGTTCTCCCATCTGCATTTTCCAATGTTTGATAAAGAACATACGATATTAATTTTAAAATCAGAAAAAGAAATTATTGGAAAAAATAACAATAGATTTATCTACTTTCTACCTGATGTAGAACCACATAAGAACCCCAGATTCCAGAAATAATAGGCTTCTTTCATTTAACTTAATGACAAATCTTTGAGGTCAAACTCCCAGGGTTTGTTCCATCCCTTGCAAAACAGCATGAGTAGAAATTTGGTTTTCCTTTTTGGGTAACGTTTCTACACAGCTTGCTGATAAAGCTCTTTAATTTTACTTTCTGCAAAAACAATTATTTCTGGATCTAAACTGAGATGCAGATGATAATGGCTCTCAATTCTTCAACTTTAAAGCAGAAACTAAAGTCATAAAGTCCTTGAAATATTCTCCAAAACACAGTCTCATCAAGCTAAAATCGCCCTTGGAAACATTTACTGAAACTCACAGTTGGGGCATTTATTCTCGTTCATTTTGGCCATTTTCGTCCTTTCTGTTAAAGCCACGGGAACATGAGGATAGGCAGGGGAGAGTTGTCAGCTACTCTTCACAGGAACCTTGAGAAATGATTTTCTTTCAGGGAAATGTCTCCCAGTATGAAAGAACTATGACTGATAAGTTTAAAAAATAATCAGAGTGAAACCTATGTATAATTGACAGCATAGAAGTCACTCCACAGCACACTAGCATTGATGTGTCTGAGGAGCCACTGCCAATACATTCCATTGAAAAAGCCCAGGGGGTCTCCCTTAGCAGTGGACAGCCCTGCCGCTGTGGTAACTGACATCAGTCCAATTCCACCTGTGTTTATTGAGTTTCATGCTTAATACTTAAACAGATGAAAGTAACTCTAACCAATAACTTCCCCATTTGCTTTTCTTCTTACACCCCCGACCATCAGCCTTGACGGCAGTCACACTGTAACTCTAATGTTCTCTCTCTGTTTTTGATTCCAGCTGTGAAAGTTCAGGATGGGCTGCAGAATGTAAGCCTACTTTAAAGCACAGGACAAATCTATTGGCACAAAATAAAAGCTGTACTGTTTATCAAGGTTGTATAAATAGCTGTTGAACTTAGTTCTCTCAGCATTGCTTCTTTTTTTTTAATGAAGACAATTCTTCTCATAATTGCCAAACTAAAGCAGAAGAAAACTTTCTCAATCATTATAATGCTTTAATCAGATAACTAATATAAAATATCTCCCAGAATACTCTGTCTCCTCAGACTTTAGAGTTTGTTCTCGGGGAGTTAGAGATAAACAAATGTGGCCTTAATAAATCTATCTAACATTGTAAATACATAGTTTCTGGTTCTTTTTCCCTTTGAGGCAATAGGCCAGGTTTTGCCAACAATTCAGATATTCTGGCCTTTCTCAAAAATGTCATTGCATCAAGAAACAATTTGGCTTAACAAATTGTTGGAGAAAATTAAGATGCCTTTAGTAGTTTTGTCATAATTTATTATCAGCTGCCTTCTGGGAAAACAAATAACACACCTCTGATCGGGTGTTGAATTTGGTCTAAAAAGAATGCCATGAAGAGGGAAATGTTTGCTGTTGGTTGAATAAGTTTGTAAATACGATATATATATTTGCTCGCTTATAGTTTGCATTGTGTGTGGGAGACAGGCTGTAAGCTGGCAAAGTCATTATAGCCTAAGGTGTAGTTTTAAAACTAAGCTTTTCCCCACACCCTTGACTGTTGCATGATAGGGGGTGGTGCACTCTCATGAGGAATCCCATTATGCCTCAGATAAGTGACTTTGTATCAGAGACTTCCTTGTTTGTATATTGGATTAAAGGTTTTGATTTCTACACTATAAAATGGGGCAGATCGGGAGCTTGCCCTCTCTCGGTTTCTGAGATTAGCATTAGTAGGAGAGCAGAGAAAGGCCACATGGAGGAGAGGAGAAGCAGCTAAGATGGTGGAGTGCTGAAGGAGAAGCCAGGTTGTGCAGAGTTTGTGCAGAGAGAAGGAGATGGGGAACAGAGGTGAAAAAGGCTGGTGAGCTAGAAACCTTTAATTCTAGGTGTTGGGCAGATAAAATATATCATGCTCACTTTGTTAAAGATGGCGTTGCCCACGTGGAAGCTCGTCGCCCAGGTGATTGCTCGGGATGGGCATGATTATGTTAATATGTGTTGGGGGAGGGCTTTCCGCTTCAAAAGGTTTTAAAAGGAAGAGAAATCACATTGTTCCAGGAGAAGAGTGATTACGTTCTAGGACAGTGGTTCTTAACCTTTTATGAGGTACCAAACCCACCAGTTTCATATGCGCATTCACCGAACCCTTCTTTAGTGATAAATAAAATATGATTTTTTTTCCAAATTCAAGACATAGGTATATGTTTTTTTACTGGTGCACAAAATGAGCCGTGCATGAACATCACCTTGCTCAAAGAACAAAACCAACAAAGTGCATGAACTCACAACAAATTACAGTATTACTTTATTCTGGCCTCAGCGGCAGAGGCTTCTCCGAACCCCTTGAGACCGACCATCGAACCCCTAGGGTTCGATAGAACCCAGGTTAAGAACCACTGTTCTAGGAGGAGCCCAAACTGTAGGAGAGCAGAGTAAGGCCACGTGGAAGAGGCCAGGAGAAGCAGCCAAGATGGTGGAGTGCTGAGGAAGAAGCCAGTTTGTGCAGGGAGAAGGAGATGGGGAACAGAGGTGAATAAGTCTGGTGAGCTAGGAACCTTTGATTCTAGGAAACTTGGATAAATCAGTGGCTTTGTGAGCACTGAATGAGTGGGTTTTGGAGCCCAGTGTGTGTTTTACTTGCCTGCCGGGTGCAAGCTAGGATTAAAGCTAATGGCCCACCAGTTCTTAGCTCCATTATTTCATTACTGTCTGTCCGAATCTAATGCGAACCTGCATGAGCCAGGCGGCTGTGATGGTGGCCGTGTCTACTGGCTTTACACTAGGAAACTCAGATAACTCAGTGGCTTTGGGAGCCCTGAATGGAAAGCGGATTGTTTTTCCACTGCATGTATTTCTTGCCCGCTGGGTGCAAGCTAAGATTAAAGGTAATGGACCACCAGTTCTTGGTTCCATTGTTTCATTACCATCTGTCTGAATCAAATGCGAACCTGCATTGGCCAGGCGGCTGTATTGGTGGCCATGGCTACTGGCTTTACATTTGCTTTCTAAAGAGCAAGGTTCCAGGGAGAGGAATTAAACCTGACTTTGGCAGCCCTTAACAAACAAGCAAGGGATAGTTGTGTTAGGGGCAAGGAATGTTTAGAGGGTTTTGCTTCTTTTATTGTTGTTGGGGATTTGCTTGCTTTTCCTGAATTGGCACTTCACCTTTACATTCGTCTCCTCAGCCTGCCAGGATACAGCACCACAGACTTAGGGGGCGGGGTCTCCTAATTTTGGAGCCTGGAAGTTTGAGATCAACATGTCAGCAGGGTTGGTGTCTCCTGAACCCTCTCTCTACTCGGCTTGTAGGAGTTGTTTTTCCTGGTGTCTTTCCTCTGTGCATGATCGTGTCCTAATCTCCTCTTCGTGTAAGGACAATCATATTGCTTTAGGGCCATTCTAATGACCTCATTTTAACTTAATTACTGCTTTAAAGGTCTTACCTCAAAATACAGTCACATTTGGAGGTACCAGGGATTAGGACTTCAATATAGGAATTTAGGAAGTATGTAATCCAGCCCATAACAACACTGATTCAGGGTCCTCTGGCCAAATCTATCAGACCTTTTCTCTGTGGTGGCCAAAACGGAAAGTGAGAAGGTGGGAAAGGTAGTTGTAAGTTTTCACAAGACTGGCTGACTGCTGCAGCAACTATTTTTGGGTTTACCCTCTTTCAACATGTAAACATTAAGAAATCCACGGAGAACTTTGAGCACATTCTGCTTTCTTCCCCTAGATTTCTTTCTGTTTCTCCCAAGTAAAAACATGCATCTGCATATCTCAATTAGGAAGTCACTCTCTTTGTGTTTGCATATCTGTGATAGAAAAGAGCTAATCAGTGATCTTGTCAATCAGAGGCTTTTTAATTGGCAGATGGCTTGGAGATTACCTACCATCTGTTGAGCATCCACAGCGTACCTCACACTGTACCACAGGCAGACCCATTCTCTCAGCCCTGGGAAGTGGGTACCATTGTCAACTCTATTTTGCAGATGTAATTATGGAACCATAGACACATTTGATAGTTTGTGGAAATTCCTACTTTTGTGCACTGGGGAGCAGGGACTGGAACCCAAGTGGTCTCATTCCAGACCTGAGTCCTTAGTCTCTTCGCAGTACCTTTCCCTAGTCTTGCTGGCAGGGAAGAAACCTATGTGTAGAAAGCTAATTGTATTTTTCTGAATATCAAATAGAGAATCATCTTGGGGACTCACAGAAGACCTGGGTTTCTAGCTCTAGCTCACCTAACACTTGCTAGCCGATCTTGACTTTAAAAAGTAACCTCTCTGGCCTGACCTGTGGTGGCGCAGTGGATAAAGCGTCGACCTGGGAACACTGAGGTCGCCAGTTCAAAACCCTGCACTGGTCTGGTCAAGGCACATATAGGAGTTGATGCTTCCAGCTCCTCCCCTCTTTCTTTCTCTCTCTCTCTCACTCTGTGTCTCCTCTCTAAAATGAATAAAATAAAAAGAAATTAAAAAAAAAAAGTAACCTCTCTGTGCTTGTATCCCAATTATGAAAAATAGGAGAATTGTGTTAGATCCACATTTTCCAAACTTCTAGACTGAAATTCGTTAGATGTACACTGTTTTGCAGTCCAGCACACATACACACACACGTACTGCATAACTGAAACAAGTGTTTATAAAATACCCTTTCTACATGTGAATGCCCTCGAATATTTTTTATTCTAGTCTATATTTTAAAATACTGATTATATGATCTACTCAATTTTAAGTCTGTCAAAAAGCTGAACTAGAGGACCCAATTTAAACTCTTATAATCCTAAAATCCTGTTAGTTTACATATATTTTATTTGGAGCCTCTCTTATATTAAATACACAGTCAGTCATCAGAGAAATGTAAATTAGAACCACAATGAGATATCACCTCACACCAGTCAGAATGGCGCTCATCAACAACACAGAATAAGTGCTGGTGAGGATGTGGAGAAAAGGGAACCCTCCTGCACTGCTGGTGGGAATGCAGACTGGTGCAGCCACTGTGGAAAACAGTATGAAGGGTCCTCAAAAAATTAAAAATATCTCTGCCACTGACTCATTGCCAGCACCACAGCACCATAGACTCCACAAGGTAGGTGGTCAACTTCAACTTCAGGCAGGCTGCAAAGCTGCTGCACTCAGTATTATAGAAGTACAAAAAGAATTATTAGACTACAAAGGCATTGGGATTAGTGTTCCTGAAATGTGCCACAGGTCATCAGATTTTACGAAGATTCTTAAACCACACAGAGGATCTTGTGGAGGAATTGCTAGCTGTTCCAGACAACTACAAGGAGATTCTTGTGCAAGGATGTGGGTCTGCCAGTTTGCTGCTGTCCCCTTAGATTTAATTGGTCTAAAAGCAGAAAAGTGTGTGTTTTGCGGTGATAGGAGCTTGGTCAGTTTAAGCCATAGAAGAAGCCAAGAAATTTGGTACTGTGAATACCATCCACCCTAAACTTGGAAATTATACAAAAATTCTAGATCCAAGCACCTCGACCCTCAGTCCAGATGCCTACTATGTGTAGTATTTTTCCCATGAGACTGTGCACCATGTGGACTTTGACTTTATTCATGACCTCAAGGGAGCAGCTCTGGTTTGCAACACGTCTTCAAACTTCCTACTCCAAGCCAGCGGACATTTCTAAGTTTGGTGTATTTTGCTGGTGCACAGAAAAACGTTGGATCTGCAAAGGTCTCAGTGATGATCTTCTGTGATGACCTGCTGGGGTGCACTCTCAGAGACTGCCACTCAGCCCTAGAGCTTAAAGTGCAGGCTGGAAACAACTCCTTATACAGCACACCTCCTTGCTTCAGCATCTACGTCATGGGCTTGGTCCTGAAGTGGATTAACAATGGCAGTGCAGCAGCCGTGGAGAAAGCTTAGCTCCATCAAATTGCAAATGATTTGTGCTAGCATTGATCATTCTCAAGGATTCTATGTATGTCCAGTGGAGCCCCAGAATAGAAAATTTCATTCCACGCTGATTTCTTGATAAAGCTCTTTGGGGTTTTTTTTGTTTCATTTTGTTTAGCTTCAGATAAGGCCTTGGGCTCACTATGATCTTGAAAAGGCAAGGGTCTGTGGGAGGCATCCAGGCCTCTCTGTGTAATGCTGTCACCATTGAGGACATGCAGGAGCTGGCAGCCTTCATGAAGAACTTTCTGGAGATTCAGCAGCTGGGAACACATCCTAACCAATATATATACTCTACCCTTGAACAATGTCCAAAATTTAAAGTAACTTAACAATGGCTTCAAAAACTTAAACAGTATTTTTCTCAGAGGAATATGCATATTACAGATTCTTTCTCTTTTCAGAGAGCAGCAAACCATACACAGCTTAGTAAAGCTAGTGAGATTTAACAGACACTTTAATTTTGACCTGAACTGGAAGCATTTTAAAAATCTTCCTTTAGCTTTTCTAACAAGTCCAGTTTATGTTGTCTTTGCTGCTACTTTTTCTAGCTAGATCTCAGTATTCAAATTTGTCTGTGGACTTAATACCGTTAATGTTCCTGGAGACACACAAACATGCAACATAGAGCGTGGATGGGGTCCTCTAGGTGATAAATCTTGATCCTTTCAAAAATGACAGCAGTGGGGCCCCTAGGTTCAATAGCTGTTAATTCAGGTCAACACTGACCATGAGTTGCTTTATTAGATTTAGAAGTTCCCTGGTTCATTCATGGGTAGAAGAGAAGTGTGTGACTAGAGTGATGCTGTGAGTTCTGTAAGATGCTTGCTGAAGAGTCTTTTCCCCCACTGTTTATCTGATGTCAATATTTTATGTTGAATATGTGAAGGACATTAAAGTCCTAAAGCATCTAAAAATATTTTAAATAAAACTTTAAAATGACCCAGAGCCTGACCTGTGGTGGCGCAGTGGATAAAGCGTCGACCTGGGAACACTGAGGTCGCCAGTTCAAACTCCTGCACTGGTCTGGTCAAGGCACATATGGGAGTTGATGCTTCCAGCTCCTCCCCTCTTTCTCTCTCTCTCTCTCTCTCTCTCTCTCTCTCTCTCTCTGTGTGTGTCTCTTCTCTAAAATGAATAAAATTAAAAAAAATTTGTTTTATAAATAAATAAATAAATAAAATGACCCAGAAATCTCACTTCTGGGTATTTATCCAAAGAAATTTAAAACACTAATTTGAAAATAAATATGCATACCTATGTTTATTGCAGTGTTATTTACAATAGCCAAGATATGGAAGTAACATAAATGTTCATTGATAGACAATTGGCTAAAGAAGACGTAGTATACATATACAATGGAATATTACTTGGTCATAAAAATGAAATCTTACCAGTTGTGACAATATGGGTGGACCAAGAGGGTATTAGGCTAAGTGAAATAAGTCAGAGAAAGACATACCATATGTCCATATGTCACTTATATATGGAATCTAAAGAACAAAATAAATAAACAAACAAAACAGAAACAGCCCCATAGATAGAACAGACTGAAGGTTGCCAGATGGGAGGGGATTTGGAAGACTGGTGGAAAAGATAAAGGAATTAAGAAATACAAATTGGAATTTACAAAACATAAAGTACAGCATAGGAAATATAGTCAATAATATTATAATAACTATGTATGATGTCAAATGGGTACTAGACTTATTGGAGGATCACTTTGTACATTATATAAATGTATAACCACTATCTGTATACCTGAAATGAATATAATATTGACTGTCAACAGTAATTACAAAATAAAAAATTTTTAAACATACCCAATCATTTCTTTTAAGCAAATTAATACCACATATTACAGGGGACATCCTTTTTACCTCCAGTCTGAGCTGATTGCATAATAATAATAATAATAATAATAATCACTTCCATTTACTGTAAACCTTCCATGTGCCAGGGGTTTAATATACTGTATCTCCTATAGTTTGTAGGCTGTAAGAATTATTATCTCTGATTTACAGATGAGGAGACCAAGGCTCAAGTAAGTAATTTGGGTGAAGCTGCATAAGTAGTAAATAGCAGAGCTGAAATTTGAACTAAAATCACTTTAATTCCAAAGCCTTTCTATACAACATTTCTTTTCAGGAGGGGTATATATAGGGATTGAGAAGATAAAGTGAGGTCCCAAAGCTGCAGCAGCTGAACATAATTACTTCCCTAATGTTTTGCTATCCCCAGTAGAAACAATTTTGGGGATATTAAGCTACCACAGTAGCAGGAATTAAAATCTCACCTGGGAAGATTTGCAATCTCCCTCAACCCAGATCACCTCTAGACCAGTTAAATCAGAGTCTCTGGGGATGGGACCCAGGCCTCTGTTTCTGAAAGCTCCCAGGTGACTTTGATATGTAGTTAAAGAAATTAAAGAGCTTTAGGGGCTTTTTTATTTCCTGCAAACAAAATTCAGAGTCTCTTCAGCTGCTTTTACAAAACTGAAGTATAAGATTGTTACTATTTATTTGGAAAACACACACACACACAAAAATAATCAGGTCACCTTGTATCTGCTCTTCAAAACCAGAGGATATAGAAAATGCTAGGGGATGGATGAAGAGATGTTACAAGTGCCCATCTCTGTGATACTTCATAAGTCAGCTCACATAATTTTGAAACTCATTTTTACATGGTTAGAGAAATCAGTTGTTGAATTAATCAGAAGTGATCACAGGCCAAGTTGATTAAGGATATTGTAGAGAAAGACAAACCAGACTTTCAGGTAACTAAAATATTATAAGCCATCACATTATCTTAAAAAGAACCTCAATGAAAGATTTCCACTTTTTCACATGTATTATGGTAACTCAGATAAAAGCAAAGACCCTCCCTCACATTTTCCCACAGGAATCAGAAGCTATCCTTTTACTAACCTCTCCCCAGCCCAGACATTAGACCTGTGTTACAGCATGTGATCTATGCATGCCATTTGAAAACATAACTGATCCACACTCAGCTTCACTGTGGTCCATGCATAATTCTCTGAAATGGGTATCGTATGCTAGACATCTTCCATGTCTCAAGAGACATTAACTTTGTTAAAACTACACGCAATTTTCACAGGTCGGAGAATGGAAACAATATTATTGTAACAAAAAACAATCCATTCGAGTCTGAAAGCCACTGACAAATGGCGAGTCCTGTCTACTTCCTAGACCACCATGAAGGCCATCCGCTTCTGTCCAGTCCTGACTAGCTCAATGTTTGCTTACAGAATGATGTGGCTGCCCTTCTGAAGCCAATATCGGAGAAGATTCAGGAAATCCAAACTTTCCGAGAGAGGAATCGGGGCAGTACCATGTTTAACCACCTGTCAGCCGTCAGTGAAAGCATCCCTGCCCTTGGGTGGATAGCTGTGGTGAGTCCAGGTGGAATGCCGTGCTGCACCAGGTCACCCTTTTGGAGTGTTGAATCCCTAGACCCTTCCAGCTCCTTCCTTCCTGTCAGTTCCCCTGAAGGCAGAGTCTGCGCAGGTGGAGGGCACCAGCTCTTCCCTGTGATGTGTGCAGTCCTGGACTTCGTGTTCTCGGACGTGGAAAGTGTCTCATCAATCTTTACAGAGCAAAATGTGCCTCCAGCTTTCAAGTCAACATCTCCATTGCTTTTCTTCTTCCTTAAGGCATTTTCTTTCTTATCTTTTTTTCTTCTTTCTTTCTATGCTTGGGTGACGGTCCTGTTTTCTCAGTCTCCCAAACCCGGTCCTTATGTCAAGGAGATGAATGATGCTGCCACCTTTTACACTAACAGGGTTTTGAAGGACTACAAACACAGGTACGTACCTTCTTTGCTGGCCAAATTTTCAGTTAAGTGCTTATCAGACTTAATATTATATAGTTAATGACTAATTCCTTTCAAGGGCGATTCACTTATTTACCATAAATGTTAGTAAAAAATCCTATCTTTGCAGATAAAGCAAAATGGAAAGTAAAACTGGTTATCCAGATAATACATGCGTTTTAGAAAGTCTGCCTTGGTTTTCTTGTAATGAATAAACTCTCCCACTTGAATTCACGTTATCTATTACATATTCCCACAATAATGCAAGAGCTCTATGATGACTTATGATATACCAGGCCTATATGGTCACAAAACTCTTACACTGATCAAAACAGTGGTGACCAAAATAAGGTGAGTGAGCCTGACCGGTGAGGGCACAGTGGATAGAGCGTCGTCCCAGGTTTAAAAACCTAAGGTTGCTGGCTTGAGTGCAGGCTCATCCAGCTTGAGTATGGGCCCCAGGTTTGAAACCCCATGGTTGCTGTCTTGAGCCCAAGGTTGCTGGCTTGATTGAGCAAGGGGTCACTGGCTCAGCTACAGCCCCCCAGTCAAGACATGTATGAGCCTGACCAGGAGGTGGCGCAGTGGATGGAGTGTCAGACTGGGATGCGGAGGACCCAGGTTCGAGACACTGAGGTCACCAGCTTAAGCCCGGGCTCATCTGGCTTGAACAAAAAAGCTCACCAGCTCGGACCCAAGGTCGCTGGCTCCAGCAAGGGGTGGCTTGGTCTGCTGAAGGCCTGCGGTCAAGGCACATGTGAGAAAGCAATCAATGAACAACTAAGGTGTCGCAACGAAAAACTGATGATTGATGCTTCCCACCTCTCTCTGTTCCTGTCTGTCTGTCCCTATCTATCCCTCTCTCTGACTCTCTCTCTGTCCCTGTAAAAAATAAAAAAAGACATGTATGAGAAGCAATCAGTGAACAGCTAAAGTGCTACAACTAAGAGGTGATGCTTCTCATCTCTCTCCCTCTCTCTTTCTGTTTCTTTCTCTCTTAAAAAGAAAAATATGATGAGTGAGTAGAAAAGAGGAATCCGCAAATGAAGAATAAATGAAGAGCAGAAATGAGATAAGACAAAAAACCAGGCCAATGAGAGGGAAACCAGAGACTGCATTAAGATGAAATACAGTCTGGGTAAAGGGAGAGACATCTCTGAGAACAGCAACCACTTAGAGGGCTGTTGATAGTACAGATGAGTCTGACCCAAGGGGTTTGCCTAGAAAACCAGCTTTTAAATTTTAAAACCATTGCTTTCTACAACCCGAATCATTGACCTCAGAGAGACCTAAACTAGGGTTAAAATTGAAAATGGGACCAAATGGAGACATACCAGCACTGAGAATATCCAGGAAAATGTCTCCTAACCGACAGTGCTACCTCTTTGTAAAGTTTATGTATTCTGTCTTAGCAAATGAAGTCTTGTAACTTTTAAGAAAGGCAGCTTTGAGAGACTTACAGATGCCTTTCTCCTCTTTAATCCTAAGGGAACTTCAAATAAAATAATTATACCTGGTAACAGACTTCCGGCACCCAGAAAGCTGTGGTTGAGGCCATTGTGCCCAATGAGCGATTCCAGATGTTGCCATGGTGTATGAGAGACTACAGAATTGTGGGATAGGAATGAGAAATGGCATCAAGAATGCAAAACACCCTGCTCTTCTCACATAAAAATAACAATTCAGGAATAAATTGTGTTACAAAAGCTGGGCATGAAAATTATGTTGACATGAACCTATACCCATGATGGCTCCCACATCATAAAAGATCTTCTGTCCCTAGTCCTTTTTTTAGGATTGGACACCTTAGGTACCACCTAGGTCTCTGCCTTTTTGCAGATCACCCTCAGAGGCCATTTTCGTTTTTATCCCAGGTTGTCGGCTCCTGGCCTCCTCCCAGTCTCTGCCTGAGAGTATGTTGGGGCCATGGGTGTGAGTGATTCTGTCCATGTGGTAGCATAGCCAGGAGGGTTGCATTTTTCCACTTTTTTGTACACATGCAACTACAGCCCAGTGTTTGTCCTTCGATGTCAGCGACTGAGTAGCAGACATACTTCTGGCAGCATCAAGGACAACTCAATTACCCTTAATGGACCACCTGAAGACTGCGTTGTATGCCAGGGAAATGTAGTCAAAGGGGTGGATGCATTGACTTCACCTCTGGAATAGCCAAACCAGTCCCAAGTCACTAGTCCAACTCCCAGAGGTGGTAATGTCACAGGAGCAGAATGCTGCACACCACTCAGGGCACACCCAAGCACGCTGTGTCTTCATTTTTGGACCCAGTACTCCTGCGGGAGGTTGCAGTTCTTTGCCACTCATTGCTGCCTACCTGCAGACAGGCTCATGGGTAGAGAGTTGAGTCAGACTTCCTTGTGGTTTAAACAGAAGTGCTGCGGGCAGTTGACTCTGCATCTTTGCAACACTTACGACTGGCTTAACTGGTAGTTTGGCTCTGTTTCAGTAAATGAATAGAGTAAGTCAATTGTTTTGACCTTATGGAGAAATGGCCTCCCTGAGTCATAATCATTAAACTCACATGCCCTTCCACAGCTTCTTCCAGGGTCAATGAAAACAGAGGATGGGTCTGCAGCTCCTAGTGTGTCGTTGTTGGGTCCTATTCAACGTGTGGTCTCGTAGAAACTGACTTCAGGCTAGAAGACATAATATTGTTATTCCTTGTTACAAGTTTTGCTAGAACTTTCAAGTCACAAATACACTGTAATACAGCGGTACCTTGAGATACGAATTTAATTCATTCTGTAACCAAGCTCGTAAGTCAGTCAACTCGTATATCAAACTGCCGATACTGGACCCATGCGCCAATGTGCCAACTAGCGGCAGCTTCCCTCACTACTCGTATCTCGGAATTTCACTCGGATCTTGAACAAAAATACGAACCAAGTCGCAGCTCGTATCTTAAAAAAAAGTTGTATGTTGGTCTGTTTGTATCTCCAGGTACCACTGTAGTTAAAAGCAAAGTTAATTTGCTTAGACATGTCTGCACTTCATTGTTTGTAAAATGTTTTAAATAGAAGGTATATTGAACATGCAGCCTGTTATTTCTAGAACAGGGGACAGGGGTCCCCAAACTACAGCCTGCGGGCCGCATGCGGCCCCCTGAGGCCATTTATCCAGCCCCCACCGCACTTCCGGAAGGGGCATCTCTTTCATTGGTGGTCAGTGAGAGGAGCACAGGATGCATCCGCACCCATAGTTCCCATTGAAATACTGGTCAGTTTGTTGATTTAAATTTACTTGTTCTTTATTTTAAATATTGTATTTGTTCCCATTTTGTTTTTTTACCTTAAAATAAGATATGTGCAGTGTGCATAGGGATTTGTTCATAGTTTTTTTAATAGTCCGGCCCTCCAACGGTCTGAGGGACAGTGAACTGGCCCCCTGTGTAAAAAGTTTGGGGACCCCTGTTCTAGAACATCTATAGATGTGTTGTGTGTACATGAACATACATATTTGCATATATGTGAAAAATTACTTTGAAATGATTTTAGTGCTCTAACAATAGCTGTTGTATATTCTGCCTCCTATATGCAGGGCACTCTACTAAGACTCTCACAAAGCCCATAGGATGAGAAAGCTGATGTGAGAGACATATGGAGCTATACTTAGCCTTTTGAGTTTTGACTATGAAAGTACAAGAAAGTGAAAATCAGATTTTTCACAGATTTGATTAGTATGATTAGTTAATCTAAAAATGTAGAACAAAACCGCACTGACAGTTTTCCTCTCTGACAGGTAGATTAATTGTGGCTTCAGTTCCCATTTCACTTCTCTTAAATGGCACGACTTCATACAATGAGATTTGAAACATGCTGGTGGTACTTTTCATGGAGCTTTTCAAGGAGAACAGAACAAAATATGTCCAGGGAAAAGTCATTATTGACAAGAACTTTAGTAATAGAGATTTCCTTCTGTGATTACCTTCAGATTAATGGCCCGGGTTCATGATTAAGTGAAATGATTTCATTTTCTCATTTACCACTACTTCATTCAGAGTGAAAAAAAAATTTTGTGGGTGGAAATTATCCAAAAATAAAAATGCAACTATTTTTTCTTATCTACAAGTTTAATATTTCTAATGGTCATTTCCATCCTGTATCTTAATCTTGTTGAGAAAGGTAAGCATTTATTACATCTTGGTTCAGTAAAATTAGGATAAAAATACTAGTAATACCTTGCCTAGCTTGCATTGCCGATATGAGTATCAAATTAAGGTAATTTAAGTGAGTGTTACCTTTAAAAGTGTGCAATGACTGATACTCATTTGTAGGAAAATCATATAACAGTAACTTCCTTACCAGACTAAAATTATCCAGTTTGGTTATACTTCAACCAAATAACTCAACCAAATTATTAGAAAACAAACCAAAAGACCCTTTCTCTTTTCAATATCATTCTCCTTCCTGAGAGCACACTGTTTTTTATTTAGCACCAGAAGCAGTACAGAAAGAAGGGGTCACCTGTCCACAGTCACCTTCCCATTAGAGGTGACATGAGGACACACAACCTGCATTGGCTTGGTTCTGTGGGGTCCCTGTCCGAGCTCCTGTCAGCTTCACACCTGCAGCTTAGGGCACTTGGCCCCCTCAGGAGAGAGAGACCTGGACCGCCTTTCCTGCAAGGTTCTCCTTGGAATCAGCTCACAGTGACCGAACTAGAAAGACCATTGCTCTGGGGTCATCCAGCCTTAGTTACTGGATTACCATGTGCCTCTCTCATTTCTTTTAAATCTGATTTTAGATCTTAATTCCATTCTCTTCCACTCTCTTTTATAAAAAAGTGATCTACGCCATGTGGATTGGGTGAAGTCATATTTGAACATTTGGAGCGAGCTTCAAGCATACATCAAGGAGCACCACACCACAGGCCTTACTTGGAGCAAAACAGTGAGTACCAAGCCCTCTTCCACCTAAGTAACAAAACACCACAAAATAGTTATTCCAAGTAGCCCTGTAATCTCACACTTTAGAATTTACCTCAAGAAAAACATAAGATAAAATATAAATATAGAAACGATTTATGAAAGTGTCATTTATCATAAGAAAATCTGGAAACTGCCTACATGACACACAAGAAGAAAATGATAAAGTTATCTATGGCAAGAGCACTTGACAGCTGTTAAAAATAACAAATGACAGTCTGACTGGTGGTGACACAGTGGATAAAGCATCAATCTGGAACACTGAAGTCCCAGGTTTGAACCCCGAGGTCACCGGCTTGAGTGCAAGCTTGTCAGCTTGACCGTGAGGTTGCCAGCTTGAGCATGAGATCATCAAAATGATACCAGAGTTGCTGGCTTGAGCCCAAAGGTTGCTTGCTTTGAAGCTCAAGGTCACTGACTTAAGCTTAAGGTTGCTGGTTTAAGAGCAAGGTCGCTGGTTTGAACCCAAGGTCACTGGCTTGAGCAAGAAGTCACTAGCTCAGTTGAGCCTCCCAGTCAAGGCACATATGAGAAAGCAATCAATGAACAACTAAAATGCAGCAACTATGAGTTGATGCTTCTCATCTCTCTTCCTTCCTGTCTCTCTCTCTCTCTCTCTTTCTCACTAAAAAAAATAATAACATGACAATTACATGGGAAATGATTTACCAGTCAGTTTAGTGATAAGAGTGCAAAGGTTAATGAGTGCTAAAACAACATATAGATCAAGAAACTATGTGATAAAAATAGAAGGAAACAAGATTTGAAATTGTCATTAATTCTAAGAGGGTAGAATTATGAATAAAATGTTTTTTAATGTTTTTGCTCTCTCTTTGGGTTTTTTTAAAGTTTATCGAATAATCTTTTTGCATACTTAAGCAATTCTAGTACTTTGCGTGATATCCCAATCCTAAATTAAAATCCCAGGCTGTGTTTGTTCCCACTTTAATTCCCATGGGAGATGCTGATCTGACCTTTGCCCTCTTCTTCAGCCTTCTCTCTTACCTTCCCTGTCTCACCGCATCTCAACACAGCCAGACTACTCGTGGAATCCTGACCACATGTAATGCTTAGGTCGAACCAAATTGAACTGTAGTTGTTTCAAAATATGCAAATTTCATATGGATCAGCCATTACTGCAATGTCCCAAACATATATATTACTATATGACCTGAGTTCCCTGTGAGAAGTCCCTCTCCCTGTTCTCCAAAACTCAGCCTCAACATCACTTCTTTAGGAAGCTTCCATTGGTCTCTATCAGCTCTTCACCCAGAATGGGTGGCCCTCCCTCTATACCACCTTCATCACTGTATTGTACCTCAGTCATAGCCCTTAGCATTAGAATTGTCTTTTTGTGTGTGTGTGCTTGTGAAGCTCATTCCACTGGAAACTCCTGTCCATCTCTAGCCTCTAACATAGTACCTGGCACAGAGGAAATACTCAGTAAACAGTTCGAACTAAGTTGTGAGTTAGGGGTCTTTTAGAATCCTTTTGACCTTTTAAGAATATACAGTACACTTATTTGGGAAATGCTTCTCATGGAAAATCCTTTCTGTTAGAAATGAATGTTACTATTTAGTGCTCACAGTGGATGGTCTAACTGGAGTAAACGCTGAGATGAAATGGCATATTTGTGAATTCTGTTCAAGGGTAGATAGAACCCACACTCTCCTGAGAGCCATACTCCAGGATCTGACCTTGTTCTAAATGTCATTATCAGTAGATGGTGTTAGATACAAAGGCAAAGTTTATGATTTTTCAAGGGAGTTTGGAACTTTTGCATTTGTTCTTCAACACTTGTACAAATGTTAATCTTGACCCCTAAAGACTGATACTTCTTTTTATTTTCAACTCTGCCTGTTTTTTTCCATACCTGAAATGTACATGCACTATATGATAACAAAGTTGGTTATTTTTCTTCTGCTCACAATATTATGATTTCTGAAAGAAGGGTTTTAATACAGAAGGGTATGTGTGGATGTTGGTGGGTGTTTATAAAGATTAATTGAAATTGTCCCTGGCCGGTTGGCTCAGTGGTAGAGCATCAGCCCGGCGTGTGAATGTCCTGGGTTCTATTCCCAGCCAGGGCACACAAGAGAAGCACCCATCTGCTTCTCCACCCTATCCCTCTCATTTCTCTTTGTCTCTGTCTCTCTCTTACCTTCCCACAGCCAAGACTCCATTGGAGCAAAGTTGGCCCTGGGCACTGAGGATGGCTCCATGGCCTCTGCTTCAGGCATTAGAATAGCTCCTGTTGGGATGGAGCAATGGCCCAGATGGGCAGAGCATTGCCCCCTAGTGGGCATGCCGGGTGGATCCCAGTTGGGTACATGTGGGGGTCTGTCTCTCAGCCTCCCTGCTTCTCACTTCAGAAAAATACAAAATAAAAAAAAATTAATTGAAATTATTTTTTATATGCTTCCAATGAGATGCTCTTTTGTAATAGGTCAGTTTGTCATAAAGGGTAATTGTCACGTTTGCCATGAAGATAGGCCATCATGAAAGAATATGAAACTAAACATCAAAAGTCCTTGAATGCCTTTAGATTTCATGGTAGATAAATGGAAAAGTAATAAGAATCCATTTGTGGAAAATAATCATGTCAACAAACACTAACCTATTAATTCTCTAATGGTACCCATGGAAAATGAACAGAAAATTACTTTTAAATGGTTTGAATAATTTTAATGCAATGTGAAAAGCTGAGTAATTGTGTTTTGAATATAAAAAAGAACTGATTAATTATAGAAAAATAAATGTAGTTGTTTTGCTTTGTTCTAGAGTGAATAAGTACTTTTTCATTATATTCATTAGGAATATATATACCTTGTGTCAATGACTTTCAAACTTTTCTTAAGGCAACCCATAGTAAGAAATACATTTTATACACATACACCCTACCCACAATACTAAAATAAGTTTCACAAAACAATACTTTTTCTTACTATATGATATGCATTCAGATATTTTCCATTTTATTCATTTTCTGTAAAATTCTGGCTGATACCTACTAAATTCATGACCTTTGGGTCACATTCAACATTTGAAAAAACACGTTATGAAATATAAACGTTATATTTATGCAAAATATGATACTTAGAGAATGCATTGGGCAGCATAGATTGCCATAATAAAGATGACAGTTATTATTTATTGAGCACATATCACACTACTAGAAAATGCTTGATATGATTTCAATCTTCTTAAATTTGTTGAGACCGCTTTTGTGTCCTAACATGTGGTATATCCTAGAGAATGTACCATGAGCGCTTAAGAAGAATGTGTATTCTGCTGCTTTAGGGTGAAAGGTTCTGAAGATATCTATTAAATCCAGTTGACCTAGTGTATCCTTTAAATCTGCTGTTTCTTTGTTAATTTTCTTTCTTGAGGAACTATGCAATGAAGTTAGTGGGGTATTGAAATCCCCTATTATTATAATATTGCTTTTGATCTCGCTCTTTATATCCATCAAAGTCTGCTTTATGTATTTCTGAGCTCTTATGTTCGGCGCATAGATATTTATAATGGTTATATCTTCCTGTTGGATTTCTCCCTTTATCATTATGTAGTGTCCCTCTTTATCTCTTACTACATACAGACTTTGTTGTTAAAGTCCATTTTGTCAGATATAAGTATTGCTACCCTGGCTTTTTTTTCATTTCCATTTGCATGAAATATTTTTTTCCATCCTTTTACCTTCAGTCTATGTGCATCTTTTGTTTTAAGGTGTGTTTCTTATAGACAGCATATGTATGGGTCCTGTTTTCTTATCGACACAGCTACCCTATGTCTTTTGATTGGATCATTTAATTCATTTACATTTAAGTTTATTATTGATATGTAGTTGTTTATTGCCATTTTATTCTTTAAAGCTATATTCCTCTTTTGCTATATTCTTTTCCCCCTTTGATCTGTTCACAGCAGGCCCCTTAGTATCTCTTGCAGAATTGGTTTGGTTTTAATGAATTCCTTAAGGTTTTTTTTTTTTGTCTGGGAAGCTCTTTATTTCTCCTTCAATTTTAAATAATACCCTTGCTGGATAAAGTAGTTTTGGTTTTAGGTTCTTGTTCTGCATTACTTTGAATATTTCTTGCCATTCCCTTCTGGCCTCAAGTGTTTCTGTTGAGAAGTCAGATATCATCTTTATGTGGGCTCCTTTGTAAGTGATAGCCTTTTATTCTCCAGCAGCTTTTAATATTTTCTTTTTATCACTTAGCTTTGGTATTTTAATTATGATGTGTCTTGGTGTAGATTTCTTTGGGTTTCTCTTTAATGGAGTTCTCTGTGCTTCTTGAACATTTGAGTCATTTTCCAGCCTTAATTTAGGCAAGTTTTCAGCTATGATTTGGTTGAACAAAGTTTCTATCCCTTATTCTTTCTCTTCATCTTCAGGAACCCCTATGATGCAGATGTTATTTCTCTTCATGTTGTCACAGAGTTCCCTTAGAGTTTCCTCAGTCTTTTTGGGTCTCTTTTCTTTTTTCTGCTCTGCTTCTGTGTCTTCGTTTATTTTTTCCTCTAACTCTCTGATTCAATCCTCATCTTCATCCATCCTGCTTTTAATTCCTTCCATTGTGTCCTTCAATTCTGATATTGTATTTGTCATTTCTGTCTGATTCTTTTTTATTATTTCAATTTTCTTTTTTATACTTGTTATCTCTTTATTTAGGTGTTCATAATGACTATCCATTGTTGCTCTAAACTATTTGAACATCCTAACTATCATTTTTTTAAACTCTGCATCCTGTTGTTTGGTTATATCTAGTTCATTCAGGTCCTTCTCTGGGGATTTCTCTTGATTCATTTGGGTTGCATTTCTCTCCCTGCCCATTTTATCTGTGTATAAGAAGGGTGTGGCCACTGGAGTCTAATGGGTGTTGCCTCTGTGTCCCCTAGGTGTGGTCTGTCTGCAGGCCCGCCATCCCCTCTGCCGCTGCCTAGAGCTGTTGGGTGTGGGCTTAGCTGGTGCCAGCCAGCTGTGGCTGTTGCTGTGGTTTCCGCCTCTCCTCCATGGGAGGGCCTGTGTTCTCGTGCAGGCTCTACAAGCCTCAGCCTGTCTTGGCCTTCACCCCACCCCCACGAGTGCGGTTGCGCACCGCACTCAAGCAACAATCCTTGGCACCAAGGGCAGGATGAGCACCTTGGCTCAGCTGCGGTACCACCTGTTTCTGGGCTTTCTCCCAGCTCCCCGGATCAGAGCCTGCTTTCACAAGGGCTTCCGCCCAGCCCCCGCAAACAGGGTCAGCTTGCACAGGATCGCAAACTTCTGGGGTTGCTGGCAAGCACTCAGCTGCCAGCTTTCTCCTGTCCCAGGCTTTTGCCCCACCCACTCGGTCAGGACCAGCTCACACAGGGTCGCAAACCTCGGAGGCCAGGTGTTGCTGCGGGCCTGCACAGACCCCTTCTCAGCAGCAGATCTCCCCCCGTTCCCGGGCTCCCACTTTTCCTCTGCAGGTGAAGCTGCAGGCGGGACCACAGCTGCTGGACCGCTTTTGCACACCCCCTCCACCCCTGCTGGGCTAGACCGAGCTCACAGCTAGGCAGCCCTGCCTCTGCCCCTGCCGACAGAACCACGTTTCCGCATCCTGCCATCACTGTCCCTCCAGCAAGCAATGTGGGTGGGGGCACTGCAGCTCAGACCCTAACACTCCATACTGTAATCCTGAAAGCTCCCTCCATCTAAGCAGCTCTGCTCTAAGTGCCGCGGGAGAGCTTGTTTGGCTGGTGTCCTGCCTCCCTTTGCTGGTATTGCTAGTTCCAGGGGAAATATTCGTTTCAGATTTGGGGAGTAACTCAGCCCAGGGTTTAGGGTGGCTGTCCCTCAGAGTGTTTCTCCCTGTGCATTCCAGTCCACACTCTCTTCCTGCTGCTCTGGTCCTCTCCTCTCTCCCCATTCTCCGGAGCCCCGGGTGAGCTGTTGTGAAAGAGGTTTTCTGCCCTGTCCCTTTAAGAAGAATCCTGGGTCTGAGAAAACTGTCTCTTTCTTACAAACAGTATCCTCACTTGTTTCACAGCTCAATACTGTCCAAACGCCTCTTCTAGGCTCTGCGACTGCCGGCTGGGGCTTTGTTCCTGGGACCCAGGTCCCTCCCTCTCTGCCAAACTCTCCTCCCGCCATGCGGGTTTCTCTGGGCTGCCATTCGCTCTGGGAGCGGGCAGCCCTCTTCGCATTTTTGCTTTTCCTACCAGTCTCAATGTGGCTTCTTCAGTGTTCCTTGGTTGAAGAGTCCACTTAGTTTAGTTCATAGTTGGTTTATCCAGATGATGGTTCTTAAAATTAAGTTATAATCCACTTTGGTTCTGGGTGTAGGAAGTTGGTACGTCCGCCTACTCCATCGCCATCTTGCCGTCCACTGATTGATTTCTTATATGTGCCTTGACCCGGGGTGCTCCAGCCAATTTAGTGACCCCTCGCTCAAGCTCATATGCTTGGGTTCAAGACAGCAACGATGGGGTCGCCTCAGTGATCCCACACCTCGGAGTTTCAAACCTGGGTCCTCAGTGTTGCAGGCTGACGCTCTATCCACTGTACCACCACCAGGTCAGGCTCTACTGCACTTCTTTAATAGAAGAGTAGTATGATAAAGTTTTGGCCAGATATTATTGTAAAAGTGAGGAGTGATTATGGTAGAAAATGTTGGTTCAGAGATAACATCGTATGTATAAAATGTTTTGACAAGCTTTAAAACATATGCATAGAAAGTTATTTCCTGAGATTTTTGTCCTCTTTTTATAAGGTGTGGGGTAAAACAATTTAAAAGTATATTATAAAAATTATAGTTTTCATTTTAATCTAAATTTCTATTTAAAACTATGTAAAAGATTTCAAAGCATGATCCATAGCATTAATTAAACCAATTCCTGCTCACTTACTATAGTATGTCAAAATACATAGCGAAATGAATGATAAAAAATTATAGTCAGAATCACAGCTTTCTTGCAAAGAAGAGGGACAGAGCTCTTAAAATTATCCAAGCAAATGGCATTTGGGAAGAAAAAATAAATGTTTATTTATTTATTTATTTTACGAGGACAGAGAGAGAGAGAGATAAAGACAGAAAGACAGGAACAGAGAGAGGTGAGAAACATCAAACATTAGTTTTTTCTTGTGGTTGCGACATCATTGTTCATTGATTGCTTTCTCACATGTGCCTTGACCGTGGGCCTTCAGGAAACTGAGCAACCCCTTGCTGGAGCCAGTGAACTTGGGTCCAAGCTGACGAGCTTTTGCTCAAGCCAGATGGGCCCGCGCTCAAGCTGTTGAGGTCGGGGTCTCAAACCTGGGTCTTCCGCATCCCAGTCCAATGCTCTATCCACTGCACCACTGCCTGGTCAGGCGGGAAGAAAAAATAAATGAAAATTATTTCACTATTTGCCCACTGATCGTAACTATGTAAAAAGTATACATATAGAAAATGGTAAGGGTCAAAAAAGAATATAAAAATTTGTGGTGTTGGAACTCATTTATACCACAATACTCTAAGTTATAAAAAACCTATTCCGTCTTAGTGGACGGTGCATTATGATACTCTTACATGTACCTCGAAAAGCTTCTGGCACCCCAACATATGCTGTGGGAATGTCTGTGTGAAGTGGCAATCGCTATAAACAGAGCACCTACTTTGTACAATAAAGCTTTGGCCAGATATTAAAAGTAAGGGATGATGTTGGTCAGAATATTGTGATTCAGAGATAATATTGTATGTACAAAATCTTTTGACAAGTTTTAAGATATATGCATAGAAACCTATTTCTTCATATTTTTATTCTAAAATTTGGGGTGAAAACTATTACAAAATAGATCTTAATTAGAGTTTTTAATTTAAAATCTAGATTTCAAGTATTTTTGAATAACTCCTTTTCTTCTTTCAAATTGGTTTTTGAGATTTGTGCTCTACAGGGTTTTAGTGACCAACTAAGGCATGCCTGCTGCCGGAGGTTGAGTTTCCAAGGATACACGGCTCTAAGAAAGACATTCCCCGAACTTAGCAGCTGGAACTGTGTTTGCCTGCTCCCACCTCCTAACCTTTGCATTCAGTTTGTGTTAGACAACTCTTGCTCCCTTCAGTTGTCACGGCGAAATGCAAAACTTTGAGGCCAGCGATTTTTCAGGATGGTGATTGGCACGAGGGTCCGTGTGTGCACAAGTGTGCTAGTGTTGGGTGCGGATGGAGTGCGTTCCGGGAAAGAGCAGCTGCGGAGTAATCCATCGGAATTTCTTGTTAATGTCTACTGTGGCAAATGGAATCTTCTCCTTTCTGTCAGTGTTTCTTCAACATGATCAGGGACTAGGACTCAATACCAGAAACTTCTTGCAGTTTGTCGGTAGTTTAATGATTCCGAGCTCTTTTCCAGGTTGATTTACATAGTTTCCTCAGCACTAGGTCTCAAATGCACATTGTGAAATAAGCTGAGCTTTTGGCAGGAACCCAGTGCCGTTCACTATTATCCCTCCAGTTGGTCAGATTTGTAATACTTATTGGTAGTTCCTGCAAATCAGATAACTAAAGCTGAAAGACAAAGGCCTAATCTTTACACTCATAATTACCGAAATAACTGATTTTTTCCATGAATTGTCCCGATCAACATTCCAGCTATTTTTCTGTTCTGTGCGGATCTGGCCAGGAAGAAAGAGGTCATGAAAATAATTTCATACATAGGATAAAATGTGGTTGTTTTCTTAACTTTCTGGCATTAAACTTCACAGAATTTTTTTGTTTTGTGTGTCTTTCCAAATTACTTTAGCTTTGAAAACAACTAGGATATAATTATTTTTAAAGCAGAATAAAACTACCTACCGATGAATGTGTATAAATCTTATGTAATGATAATGTCATTATTTCTGTTAGTAATGTGGGTATAAAAATATATATGTTATCCCATAACCAATTTGTCCATCTTAACCTCCCCAGGAACTCAAGAAAATGCAAACAGTTGGAAATGGTTACAGTTTTACACAAGGTGGGGTTTTATCTTTCTCAAAGCAAGAGACTCTATGATCACTGCTTTTCCCCCAGGTAGCTATTGCTTTTCAGCCCATTTCTCAACGTAAAGACCAAATGTCCATTACAAAGAGGAAATTTAGCAGTTTGCTTGTGACCAAATTAAAATTCAGCCAGAGGGTGCCCTGACTTACTATAAATAATGTACGCTGTGTAGCATGTTATTAAATATGTATACCTTTCAGTTTTCAAGACTTCTGGCCTCTCTGGCTTCCTCTTGATTTTACAAGCAAATATTCAATCTTTCATATCTAAATTTCCATTTAATCTTTAAACAGAATTATTTTATGTATTTTTAAAGAAAAAGATTTAATAATTATTTTTGCTCTTTTTAGGCAAAAGGCTTTTTATGCACATTAGTTTCAAGTTGTCCTAAACCTACGCATTAGGTGTAATCATGAAAGTGAATGGATGAGCTTCGGACCATGTGCCGGCGGCTGGATTAGCAGCCTGTCAGATTTCTGTGGCCATGGAGAGTGACTCTCTCCAAGGTACCTGATCACAGCAGAAGTCTTACTTGCTCTTGGGGTTTTAGCTCCGTTTTCTTCTCCTACACAAGTTAGGAAGCATCAATGACTAACAAATGAGCTCCAAATGCACAAATAATAAAGTTATGTTGTAAAAGGCAATGAGTTTGGCCTGGAAGAGGCTACCTAACTAGACGTTTCTTAGGAACCTACTATGCCCCCAATTCTGAGCAAGGTGCTGAGAATATGAAGATGGATGATGACTCAGGAGACGCAGTTCCTGTCCACTGCAACTCATCCTAGCTAAAACTATAAGCAGTGCAACGTGATAGCATGGGGGAGAGTAGCCTGCTAGAGGTAAGCACAAAGCATGATGAATAGCATAGACCAGGAAAATGTGGGGTGACACCCAGTCCTGTGTTGTAGTGCGGTTCTTGGGCCTGCAGCAATCAGGGACCTTGTTAGAAATGCAGAATCTCAGGCCCCACCCCAGGCCTACTGAATGAGAGCCTACCTTTTAATAAGATTTCCCCCTGTGTTTTATATGCACATTAAAGTTTGAAAAGCACTCGTACATTCAACTTGGACCAAAGGAGTCGTAGTTGAAGGAGACTCAAGGGAAATCATTAATTTTTCCTCATCCATTTATGGAATAACTGTTCACTGCCGCCTGCCATGTACAAAGCACACATCGGGCATTGTATTTACGCTACAGTTTCTGCCGTCAAACAGCAACTTTTAATTATGAAGCAAAGATAAATAACAGTACAAGCTGTGTGGAAAATAAACCTTGCTAATTAGACTACTGGGTGGGCAAGAAGGGCAACAAAGCGGCTGACTTTTGATCTGGGTCTTGCAGGAGGAGTAGGTGTTCCCGAGGCAGACGGTACGGAAAGGGCAGTTCTTAGCAGAGAAGTCAGCACACGCACACAAGATGTAAGCAAAGTGCTTTGAGAGGAGAGCTGATAGTTTCACAGAGTGGAAGGAGGCAAGAGGTGAGGCAGATGCGTAAAATGTGTAATCCTCACACAGAGGCGGATTAAGGTCGGTTGAGGCCCCAGGCACAGAAGAAAATATTGGGCCCCTTAAAAAAAAGAGAGAGACAATAAAAATAAAAATACACGTTAACCATATTTTTAAATAAATAAAAAATATGTGCTATTAAAGTTAAAATTGCACATATGAAACCAAACTTGGTCTCCTCAGAAAAAAGTGTAAAGTTGGGGTTTTGTGGGGCCCTTCAGAAGTCAGGGCCTAGGGCTTGCGCCCGGTGCACCCTTTGTTAAATCTGCCTCTGTCCTATGTGTCATCCTGAGAAGATATTTTTATGGGGTAGACATGGTTTTCTCCCTTCCTCATAGGTTTTTAAGCAGAAAGTTACACACAGTAAAAAAAAAAAAAAAAAGCAAGACAGAAAAGGGAAGAGATAAAAGGCCTGTTCCATGATAGGAGACTAGTGGATGGCCAGGAGTGGGGAGTTAGTATGTGACTGCAAAGAAAGAGAGGAGTGGACACTGAGTTGGAGAACAAAAGGAAGGAGGCAGAGAGAGGGGCAGAGAGAGATGTTAACTCAAAACACAAAGTCCCAAAGCTGGAAGTGTAGGAGAATCATAATAACAGCAGTGAAAGTCAGGAAATCAGCAGGAGGGATTAGTAGAGGAGCAAGAAAAAGTCCTGAGCTCACCGCGTTGTTTCTGGGGTGCGCTGGAGATGGAGAGCAGGAGCAAGCAGGCGAGGTGCAGGTCCGAAAGCCACTGGAGGGGGGACCTACACACTATAGTTAAATACATGAGAAGAGGGAAGAAAGAGAATACGATGGAGGACAAAAGCTTGGGGGATGCCAGTAAGAGCTGTGTAAATCAGTCCAGGGGATAAGAGAACTAGAGTCCAGGGTCTCAGAGCTCTAAGAAAGATAGGCTGGCTACCACTGTCACTGTGAAAATTAGGGAAGAATAAAGATTGGAAAAGGCTACCACCATCTTTAGAAAGCAGTTTCTCAAGGATTAGAGGTAGATGCAGGTTTATAGATTTAAGAAGTGAGAAGGTTTTACGTAATGATCTCTTGGTTTTTTATTGACCAGTTGTCTGATTTGATAGATTACTGCCTATAACTTCAAAGTCTGCCTTTTGAATTTTGGGATAATTTTCTTTTTACCTGTGCTATATCTTCATTAAAATAAGCATAGGTTAAGAATAAATATCTACTACAATTTTATATACAATCGTTTAGAGTTAGCTGTACTGTATAGCCCTAAGTAAGCTTTTTATATTTGGAGCTATTTTTATTGTCTCATAAATACCTTTGTGTTTTATTGCTAGTTGATAAAGCTGAGTAAATATATTTTAGAGTATTTCAATCTTTCTCTCCCTAAATCAAAACAGTAGTTGCTTTTTAAACTGCCTCCTTGAACAATCAGGATTATTTTATTTGCCAGAACTTTTTCATAACCAAGAACATGAATTCTCTAAACCTGAAGGCCAGCAAGTTAATATACATTCCTGATTTATTTAAACCATCACCTCAGGAATATTTTTAATTAAGGTGTGCTTATGTAAAATTCTTTACTATGTCACACTGAAGGCAATGGAGTAACTGGGGGCATCCTGTTGCCCACGCTCTCCCCCACCCCCTCTTAGCAAAATGAGGAGGCTGTGCTTTAAGGGTGTGTGCTGAGGGGCTTCCCAGAGCAGGGTTGGGGCACCTGGATAGGAGGACACCCTGGGTGAACTCGCTGTCAGTCCAGCCCAGAGTGGGTTCTTATTCACTGCTAGACTGTTGAGCCTCGGGTCCAACCTCTTAGCCTCTGCTCCCCAGGTCCCACCGCTCACTGCCTGGAGACTGGGCCTCCCAGTCCCCACCATTATACCTCAGTGACTTCACCCATCTCCCTGTCCCTCCCCAATGAGAAAAGGCAGTGACAGAGAGAGCCTCTGGCTCATCCTTTTTAGGCTAGTAAGTGGTAGCAAATCTTTCTTTAAAAGTGAATGTAGCCTGACCAGGCGGTGGCGCAGTGGATAGAGCGTCAGACTGGGATGCAGAAGACCCAGGTTCGAGACCCTGAGCTCACCAGCTTGAGCGCGAGCCCATATGGCTTGAGCAAAAGCTCGCCAGCTTGGACCCAAGGTCACTGGCTCCAGCAAGGGGTTGCTCGGTCTGCCGAAGGCCCGCAGTCAAGGCACATGTGAGAGAGCAATCAATGAACAACTAAGGTGTCGCAATGGCAACGAAAAACTGATGATTGATGCTTCTCACCTCTCTCCGTTCCTGTCTGTCTGTCCCTATCTATCCCTCGCTCTGACTCTCTCTATCCCTGTTAAAAAAAAGTGAATGTTACCTTTTCAAATGGCCAAAAGCCATTGAGACCCTCTTTGAAGAGAAATTAATACAAATTATATTCTTTTTAGTCAAAAGGAGCAAAATACAAAAGCAAGAGTGATTTCTTTTCTGTGTATGTTTCATTAAAAGTGTCTGAGGGCAATTCTAAAAGAAAACTTTGAGTAGTGATAGTTTCATTAGGCAAGTGTGTCACATCAAAGGCAATGCTTTGAAAGGCAATTCTAATGTGGATCCGTGAGGTTTTGTGTGATTGCTAAGAATTTAGTTGCATATATTTGTCATAAAGACAACACTCATGTCTCTGCTGTAGGAATCCCATTAGCCTTGCTTCCTAGTGCCATTCATCCTTCAAGGTCTATTTCAGAACGTCTGCTTCCTGATCTCTGCCGACCACCTTGCCCTGCTCCAAGCTAAAAGTCATCCTTTCCCTGCACAGAACCTCCGTAACATTTCTCAGAATCTCTATTTCTTATATGATACTTAGCACTTTGCCTTACAGAGCAGTTACTTACTCACCTCAGTCAGGATTTGTGAACCACCTACCCTTTTTAAGGCACTGGGCCACAGTATGGTAACATTAAGATGAATAATGAGTAGCACTTCAGAGCCCAGGCTTGGGAGATGACCAAACCTGAATTCACAGACAAATTAGTGTGTGCCTAGCGGGTCCTGAGAAAAGAAAAACAGGAAATTTTCTCTTAGGAGATCTCTAGAAAACCTACCAAAGAAGAGACCTTTGAACTGAGACAAAGGATAATTAAAAATTTTCCAGATAGTAAATTTGGAAAGAGCCTTCCAAACAAAGGCACAACCTGAGCAAAGACACCAAGGCCCATAGCCAAGTGCCTGTTGTCTGGGAACAGAGACATGTCATCTCTCTCCTCCGAGGCTATGAACTCATTGAAAACAGGGTCCTTTGCCCCATCCACTGGGATCTGCAGAAGTGACTGGTACAGGGCCTTAAACACATGCAATGTCAAACACATCTGCTAAACTGAGCGTGTTGATTTGTAATCACTTTTCTTCACGGTGAAATTTTCAAAGCATTATTCCATTAACTCTACCGCTTCTGTGCTTTGTTCAAGAGACACATAAATCAAATTTCTTTTTCCTTCTATCAAGTACCGATAATAGAAATGAATGATGTATTTTATTATAGAAGAATATTGGTCACCAGTGCCTCCCCTGCACCTGTCCCTAGCCACCTGCATGCCCCTTATTCCCAATGCATGTAACATTAGATTAAGCAAAAAGGTTTCTTGAGAATGGCTGGGGGAAAGGTGCAGATTGTCTTTTAAAGGTAAAATGAGCCCTTCATAGAATACAGCACAGAGCCAAGCCCAGACCACAGTTTGCTGGTCCAGGTTGTACCTGATGCAGGCTGAGCTAACAGACCTCTCCCAGACCCAAGCACCATCTAAACTTTGGGGCTGATATTGGGACAAAAGGGATGCTGTTTTAGTGTGCCTCACCTATAGAGCTTAGCAGCCATTGATGCTTCTATTTTTTTCTTTTTACTTTTTCCTAAGTAAATCATATATATAACCCAGAGCCAAATGTACGTCAGCTTTATACCAGCTAGTATTTTGCCTCACCGCCACCTCTGCCATCGACCAAGTGAGGATAATTTGAGCAGTACAGTAGTTTCTTTATGAGTCTAAAATCTAAAAGAAAATTGAAAATTTTTCTTAATTCAATGATAGTTCAGATCTACGCCTTTCTGGTCAAATAAAGGAATTGTCCAGATAATTGAAGCCACATGTCAGTCACCCTTGGTCTTCATACAGCACTTGGCTATCTATAGTTTCTCTCTTTGATGAGTATACTCTGCTATCTTTAACTCTGGAAAATTTTCCCATGGAAAACTTAATTTTATCATTCCTTTTATTTTATGAGAAATTTTATTTTCAAGCTGCCAATGTTGGCAGACAAGAAGAAAAGGCAATCTGGAAATTCCACACTTAGCTCTGATAGCAGGCGCACAGCAAGGCCAAACTCATGACTGAGGCTCCTTCTGAAGACAGTGTGTACAAAATGGCTGGCTCACTGAGCAAATTAGAATGTGTTCAGTAGATTCTTCTGGACTCTGCTCTGAGGGCTTGCTCTGCTTTTATCAAATATTTCTATTTTCTGCTGAACAAGAATCACCACCTATGTTCTTGGAAGGGCCACATTTGGTATATAAATTAGGAAAACAGTGAACATAAAAACACTAAAATTTTCTAAATAAAATTTTGAAAAAGCAAAACTAAACAAAAGAAAAACACTAAGTTACTGGCTTCCACAAACTAATGTAGACTATGTACATTATTCACAAACTGTTTCCACTTAAAACTATTATTCCTTCTCCGAAGGGACTTTGTTTCTTGTTCTTTTTTCATCTACTGCCAAGCTCACATCCCTCCCCATCATCAAAGCATGACAGAGAGACCACAGGAGGGAGGAGAGCCTAGGGAGAGGAACGCCATCAGAGGTCATTGATGACGTCAGGAGATTTGGGTTCTTCCTTACCTTCCCTCTTTACTTCTGTCCCGGCATAAGGGCATTTGGGCTTGCCTCGGAAGGAAAGTGCTCAAAATGAGCCCACATTCCCTTCATAATTGTGGGACCACCTTTTTATTTAGACTGCATTTATCATTGGTACTAGTGTTCTATTACTATAGATAAAATGGGAACTAGTCCCTCACTTAACTTTTAAAAAAATATATTATCAAATATATGCTTAAAATATTATCCAGCATTTCATTGTAGTGTTTCTAACAATTCTGTTTTCCTGGAAAGGCCCCCAGAAACTTTGTCTTCATTGGCAGAAGAAGTCTCAAAATGATAGGAAGTAATAAAAATAAGAGAATAAAGACTAAAATTATAAATTCGTTTTGGCCTATACTTTGTTGTGCAGGATGATCATCGGTTAGTTTATGTGCAATCTTTTTTCTTCATTATAGTTGTTTTCCAATAAGAGGATTACAGAAATATGGATGTAAGATTTGCAAGTAGTGACAGAAATTGACAAATTTGGAAATGTATCTGTTTTACTCATTTCTTGATCAAAATACATCTTGCAGAAAATAGAAACTAGTTTTGGTGTCAGAAATGTAAACAAACCCTATATCATGGATTTGTAAAGCATTTATCGCTGCTGTGAGAACTGTCTGAGTTATGGATATAGAAAGTCTTCAGTTCTGAAACTGGTAGTTCTTTCTTTTTATCCCTCCTCCTATTGTGAGATAGGAGAGGTTAATCATCCTCATACTTTATGTGTCATATTACACAAGACCATTCGAGATCACTTTTCTTTGGTAAAATTTATAAAACAGCATTTGAACAAAATGTTCCATTATAAAACATTGTGAATTTCTGTAGTTTTAGCATGTTAATGGAAGTGTATTTGTGACTAAAGTGGCTTGGAGATTTTTAAACTGCTTTTAAAGTGTGTAGTTGGGCACATGTAAGCTGTCACTGCTACCAGGTGATTAGTGGGCCAGGATGGCTTTGGGGTGGACAGCTGGAGACAGAATCTAACTGAGAAATAGATGACAGCCATGTGTGTGTATAAAGGGGAGTTGGGGTGCTGGCTGGGAGGGAAGGAGCAGGGTGACAAAACCCATAAACAGTACCACCACGTGTTCCAAGACACTCTCTCGTGTTTTTATTTTCTTGGTCTCTGCTTTTTAAAATAATTATAAAAACACAGACCAAGCTATATAGGTATATAGGTTGCCTGCCCTATCCTTGAGTTGGAGATTATTTGTGTTATTTATATCTACATTTCTCTCGTGATGAAACTGTTCAGTGTCTCTCGTAGGACCTCTGTTGTCTACAAAGCATTTAATGGTGAGTGATAGCAGCACCTTCTCTGATTGTCCTGAGCCCACTCTCCTAAGGAGAGGTGGTCACACCCAGTGTCCTGTGTTCATGTGACACATGACACATGTCAGACTGCATCTACAGGTAACTTATTTATGTACTTGAAACTCCCATGAGGTTATAAGCTTCTTAGCAAATAGAACATATGCCTCCTTCTTCATCATATACCCAGGTCCTAGCAAGGTGCCTTCGGTAAAGTTGTAGGATGAGCCCTACTTTTATTCTAACTTGCTTTCAATTTATCTATTAAAGAGTTAGATTCTATTTAGACCACGTTATCTGCTACCCCTATTTTATTGGGTATAAAAAATCTTGTAATTTAAAATGTGAAATTTGAAACTGTCCAAACAATGTAATTATTAAACAGAAAATCTTAGATGGAAAGCAAATCTCTTTGTAGCGGATTTTTTCCCACATAAACAGCAATGTTCCATGATTTGCTTAGTGTTGTCCTAAAGACAGAAAACCTCTGTCTAAAAGGACCCTGTTAATACTACTTTGCACAAACTAAACAAAATGAATAGTTGAATTCCATTTTGTAGATTATTTAGCTCTAGAGCTAGACAGTACCTAAATCAACTGGATACCTAATCCATTGGTGTTTGTCATTGAAGATAGAAGTGGGTTGTTAATTACATACGTAATTGCTGCTAGCAAAATAATGTGGAGATATCATTTAAGAACTGGAAGTAGTATCCTTTTCAAAATAACATCTAAATTCTAAAGTAATAAAACTGGTAATTATTTCAAGTAGCATTTATTGAAAAACTCGATGCACATTAGTACATATTATATGCACTGCAGTTATATAATTTTATATATAGTATACATGTAGAAAGCAAAACACAACAAGCTTTCACCTGCTGCATACAATGGTTTCATTATCTAATAGTTGTAGTTTATACATTTAAAATCAGAGGAGGCAGCTGTTCCCAAGACAGTTGAAGTTAATTTAGAGAAAAGGATTGGTAGATATTTTAAAAAGTCTTTGTGACCCTCCTCCAAAAAAAAGTATATAATCAAACATCTGCTCTCAAAATTAGTCTTAATAGAGCTTTCAATCAGTAGCATTTTTAGATTTTATGCTGTATTCTTGCTATGTAAGTGAACTTTTGCCCCCTAAATATGACCACTGAAAATCATAGATGTACTGCCTTTTTTTTTCTTTTGAGTTGTAAGACATTGTTAAAATGACTTGAATAAAATGTAGTGGGTTTCTTTTTCAATGTTTATTTTCCAGTCTGGGACCCTAAGATACTTGAGGCTCCTTTCATCAACCTAATAAGGTACTATAGTTTTGTTTTGTTTTTTTTAATAAGTGAGAGGCAGGGAGACAGAGAGATAAACTGTCACATGTGCCTGGACCAGGATCCACCCAGCAAGCCCCTACCAGGCGATGCTCTGCCAGGCTGGGCCACGGGTGAGGCCAAAACTGTGGTGCCATCCTCCACTCCTGGGGCCAACTTTGCTCCAACCATTCGAGTCATGGCTACAGGAGGAGAAGAGAGAGACAGAGAAAGAGATGGCGTGTGGGGGAGGAAGAAGCAGATGGTTGCTTCTCCTGTGTGCCCTGACCTGGAATCAAATCCAGGACTTCCATATGCCTGGCTGATGCTCTACCACTAAGCCAACTGGCCAGGGAAATAAAGTAGTATTCTTTTTAAAGCATTTGTGCAGGGAGGGAGTCACTGCTGCTTCTCTAAGGTGAAGTCTCCCTTCAGGTTCCTCACCTGTGCTTTCCAACCCATGTGGCCTGTGCCAGTCACCGGATATCATAATCCTGTAGGTCCTGAGCTTTTAGATGTATAATTCTACACCACTGAAATAAAATTAAAGTAATGATGAGGGTAAAACACACCATAAAAGAATTTTTTTTATTAAGAAAAGGGTTATTAACAAAATAGAAACAGATTCATAGATACAGAGAATAGACTGACAGCTGCCAGAGAACAGCGGGGTTGGGAGTTGGTGCAAAGGGTGAAGGGATTAAACAAAGAGGAAAAAAATGCTAACAGACACAGACAGCAGGGTGGTGATTACAGGAGCGAAAGGGCATGGGGGAGGTAGAAGAAAGTAAAGGGGAATAAATGGTGATGGAAGAAGACTTGACTGGGGATGGTGAATGCGCTGTACAGTATACACATGATGTATTATGGGATGGTACACCTGAAACCTATGTAATTTCATTAACCAATGTCACCACAATAAATTTAACTTATAAGTTGAAAGGAAGGGAGGGAGGGAGGAAAGAAGGAAGGAAGGAAGGAGAGAGAGAGAAAGGGTCCTTTAAGAAGGAGTATTTGGAGAATTTGCAAGTAAACAGCATCTTTTAAAAAATGTCTTATTTTTAGTCTGCATGTGTCAATTTGACCCTGTACTGTAGCCTCTATTCCGATAAATTAAAAGTCTGCAGGCTAATTACATGTTATCCCTGTGACTTTCCCAGGACCCTCTTGGGTTCCTGGAGCAGGTGTTGTTGCTTCAGAGGCCCTTCCCAGCCCTTGTCTCCGACATTTGCCCTTCTGAAGTGATCATTCTAATGTCCCACACAGACTTAACCTGAGTGTGAGCTGAGCCATGCCTGCCTTCTCCCAGGGCTCCTCCTCCGCTTTGCTGTACATCCCACAGGGCCTGCGTCCCACTGAGAATGAGAGGCAGTGGACCACTCACTCACCAGGCAACCAAGGTGAAAGGCCCTGATCTGAGCCCTATTTCTCGTTCAGTAGACAACCTGGTGCATTACCTCTGCCATGAGAGTTTCTCGCTAAAAGAAAATCACAGCAACAGGCACTGCCCCTAAGTCACTGCTGTCCCTAGGAGGGGGAATTAGGTCTCCATCACAGAACAACTTGAGCAAGAGGCAGGGAGCCAAGATTTGGTTGCCAGCTTCCCATCACTGGAACAAGTGGTACTCAGTAAAAATGAATGTAGCAAGAGCCCAGTTTCTAGAACCAGAACACAGTTGCAGCAAACCAGCATCAAGGGTGACTTGGTGCTGAGGTGTCAGTGTCAACTCCTACGACTTCTTACATCCCCATAGGATCAACTTGTTTCAGACTGGCTGGAGGAGCTCAGTCACCTGCTGAGGCAGTAGAGCAGTGGTTTTTAACCTGGGTTCTATCGAACCCTAGGGGTTCGATGAGTCAGTCTCAGGGGTTCGGAGAAGCCTCTACTGCAGAGGCCAGAATAAAGTAATACCGTAATTTGTTGTGAGTTCATGCACTTTGTTGGTTTTGTTCTTTGAGCAAGGTGATGTTCATGCACGGCTCATTTTGTGCACCAGTAAAAAAACATATACCTATGTCTTGAATTTGGAAAAAAACCCATACTTTATCACTAAAGAAGGGTACGGTGAATGCGCATATGAAACTGGTGGGTTCGGTACCTCAAAAAAGGTTAAAAACCACTGCAGTAGAGGGACAGAGCAGGTGTAGAGGAGATGAAATTAAGCCCGTTTTACATCAACTCCTAGAGGCCCATGGGCAGCACTACATATGTCTCAAGGCAGCCTATACAACTTCTGCTTCTTTAACTTGACCAGTGACTATTAAAAAAAAATGTCTGAATAGAGTATAAAAAATATCCCTGAAGAGATTTTATTAATTAAAATAATTTTATTGTGTTATAATTGACATATAACTTTATATTCTTTTCAGATGTACAACATAATGATTCAAAAGTTGTATATATTGCAAAATAATCACCACAATAAGTCTGGTTAGCATCCATCCAGCATGAAATTACAATTTTTTCTTGTGATGAGAACTTTTAAAATTTACTTTCTTAGCAACTTTCAAATATACAATACAGTGCTATTAACTATAATCACCATGCTGTACATTACATCCTTAGGATTTACTTATTTCATAACTGAAAGTTTATCCCTTTTGACCTCTTCACCCATTACCCTAGACCCCACCTTGGGCAACCACCAACCTTGAAGAAAGCTTTAGAATCAAGCAGGTACGTGCTTGAGTTGTGTCTCTGCCATTGACTGGCTATTTAATATTGGGTCAGCCTTTCTGACTTCCTGCTTTATTTTGTTAAAGAAGGATTTCAATACAGACCTAGTAATATTGTGATGACTGAGATCAGTCTTAGCACATAGCCTATAAGGGTTTTCCCAAACTTGTCAGCACACTGAGATCACCTTGGGAGCTTTAAATATATGATGGCTGTGTCCCACATCTCCAGAGAGTTTTCTGCAATGTGGCTTGGGTTTTGGAATTTCTAAGTGATCCCCAGATGATTCCAATGTTCAGACAAGTTGGTGTGGAGCTTGGCATAGAGCCTGTCCCATCCGTAGCATTAAATATCTGTTAAATGAATGGAAACAATTAGTGCCTGGCACATACTGTACTCTCCAAAATTGTTGGCTCTCTTCCCTTCCCTGACCATCTCCCTTGTTTTTATTGGAACTCTTGAAGATGTAATGTTGGGTTGTGGTTCCAGTCAGTGTGCTGCCGCTCATGGTCAGGCACATGTGGGAACTCAGGCTGCTCAGATGTCTGTGCTGTGATACCCTACAGGAGGAGGAAAGGAGAAAGAGGAAAAGTTGCCCTGCAAGGGGCAGCCCACAAAGCTCCTGTTAAAGGGCTGTCTAATGAGTTTGCTTTCAAGTACACTACTATAAGGCCCTGGAATGCTAATTATAAAGTCACCTTGGAAACCAGAGCCTAGTTTTGCCCTCTCGCTGGGGCTGATACTTGCATGAGCCAGAATGCACAAAGGATAAGTCCAAGGCAGAGTTTCAGCTGGTCCTGAGTTCTCTTTATTTTTTGGCTTTTATACGCAACACTTGTTGCAGTAAACCCTTTGTTTAGTGTTCCTGGGTCAGCCATCTGAATGTATCAAAGTTCCAAAAAGTTGAATATGTGGCTTATTGGTTTCAGTATCCTTTTATGGCTCTTGGCGAGAGGCTCTGAATTCTGAGAACGAGAGAACCATGTAAATCATTCTCAAACTTAGAAGCCAGTTTCATCTCCCCTTTCCACAGAAATGAAGGACTGTAAAGTTGCAGTGTTTCCGATGTGGGAGAAGGGTCTGTCCCTTCTCTATTTGAGTTATTATATACTTATGAGTAAAAGTAATACTTTGTGGCTGTCAATGTCTGGAACTGAGGACTAGAATATTGTTTGATGTGCAAAGCTTTTATTTTACACTCTTTATGATTGAGAGAAAATTCTCAGATTTTACCTCAGTAAGAAAATAAAAACATTTAAGATACTGAAAGGAGAATTGTGTGATCCTTTTTGACTTGACCCAAGAATACTGATGGTCAGGCTGGTCTTCCTTAGAAACAAAAATCATCCCATATTATAACTTCAGGAGGTGATCTCTAGCCTGCTCAGTATTTAAGATATGCATTATGAATAGAGAAGAATCTTTTTTAACTTATTTTTCCCATTCTAGTTGACACACAGTATTATATTAGTTTCAGGTGTACAACAAAGTGATTAGACATTTATGTGTTTTACAAAGTGATCATCTGGTATGCCTAGTAACTGGCACCATACACAGTTATTACAATATTATTGACCGCTTTTATGACTATTTTTGTAACTGGCAATTTGTACTAAGAAACAAATCTTTTCTTTCAGGTTAATCCTACACTTAATAGGGATTATATAAGTACTTTGAAAATTGTGTAGTAGCTTCTTTTCTCCAACTAAAAACTACCACAGACTAAAAACCTGATGTTGACACTTTGTAATAATGAGTTGTTTAGGAAAATGAGGATTTAGCATGACATGACGTTTTCTGTATGGCATGTGGTCCTGAAAATAAATAGTCGAATTCATATCTCTATCACTTTCTTTTAAGTTTCCTATATTTTCCTTAAAAAAAAAAAAGGTCAGTCTCAAGAACTATGTGATCACCAGAAAAAATTCCTTATCATGGAAATACAGTGTCCTACTTCAGGATATAAAAGTAAAATGTTATATAAGACAACTTTATTGTCTATGTGTTCCTCTCCTACCAGTTTTGAGCTCTGAAAACCAACCACATCTATGGGGTTCTCTCAAAATATTCAAACAAATTCCTCTGTTGTCTGCCACCCTTTGTTGCCATTTCAATTTCTTAGAACTTCATATTAAAAACAAAGTTTGGCCTGACCAGGCGGTGGCGCAGTGGATAAAGCGTCGGACTGGGATGTGGAAGACCCAGGTTCGAGACCCTGAGCTCGCCAGCTTGAGCGCGAGCCCATATGGCTTGAGCAAAAGCTCGCCAGCTTGAACCCAAGGTCGCTGGCTCCAGCAAAGGGTTGCTCGGTCTGCTGAAGGCCCACGGTCAAGGCACATGTGAGAAAGCAATCAATGAACAACTATGGTGTCACAACGGCAACGAAAAACTAATGATTGATGCTTCTCACCTCTCTCCGTTCCTGTCTGTCTGTCCCTATCTATTCTTCTCTCTGACTCTCTCTCTCTGTCCCTGTAAAATAAAAAACAAAGTTTGCACTTCACATAGCAAAGAAAATAGGAATAAACATAGATATTGCTCTGGAGATATTTAGTTTTTCATTGGTTCACTAACAATCAGCATTAGAGGAACCAAGTCAGCAGGTAGGTCCTGGACCCTGACCACCTTCAGGCCTGACAGCATCCAGGTGGCACATGGTCCTCACTTGGGGGTCAGTTTGAGGCATGTATACTTGAAAAATGAATTCCAGAGGAAGAATTTCAGTAGCTCTTTCTTTACTTGTTCAGAAATGTTCAAAAACATCTAATAGTCACTGAATAATTTTCAACACTCTCTCTTCCTATCGTGGTTGCATTTCCCAGTGTCCCAAAAAAGTGAATCCTCTTATCGGTTGGACCACTTTTTCCTTATGATTCTTGATTGGCCCAGGCTCAGTTTCACTCATATCCATCTTTTCTCTCCCGCAGGGTCCAGTAGCATCAGCTACAGCCACGTTGTCAGCCCCCTCCCCTGGGCCTGGCCTTCCTCCCCCTCCCCCTCCTCCACCTCCTCCAGGGCCACCTCCACTTTTTGAGAATGAAGGCAGAGAAGAGGAGTCCTCTCCTTCACGCTCAGCTTTATTTGCACAACTTAACCAAGGGGAGGCAATTACAAAAGGTGAGTAAAACCAGACCTTGAAGCTGTTTTCCTCAGACACCAGGCACACAGATCCCCCTGAGCCCACAGTAATGGCTGCATCACCCCATCCCCATCCCCACAGGGGAAGGCAGGAGCCTGCAGTGTTCTGCATCTCAAGGTAGGTGGGCTCAGTGAGCTGTTGCACAGACCAGAGAGAACTCAGACCCTTGATTGTAGATCAACCACGCACACTGCCTCACCAGGTCAGCCCCTGATATAACGGCACCACCAACAACCAACACATCAAGATCAAGTGAAATAAAAATGACAAACAATAGCACCTGTGTTCTCAAGCAGGTATGGGCTTATCAAAAAATTACATCACTGAACTATTTTGTCCTTGCAGCGAACAGATTATTTTAAAGTTATACAATATTTAATAAAGTCACATTGGCAAACACTTTATGCAAATGTACTTTTTGCCTTCATGGGTAATAGGAATTGTGGTATAAGTGTCCCTATGAACTGGGCTGGGAGTTAACCCAAAATTCTAAATTTGCCTCTGGCTCCCACTAGCTGCACTTTCTCCTCATCTGAAAAGTAAGGGAATGGATCTATAGCCCTGAAATTGATTTTGTGCTGGACGCACACTTACAGGAATGCCCTAACCTTTTGGCTGCGTCTGCGAATGATTTAGCTGTGGGAGAAGTAGTAAATCAGGTGATCTTTTTTGCCACAATGGTTTGCTTTTTGCAGAATGTTTTATCTCTCACCTTGTCTCCTTAATAAAAGAGGTTCCTCAAACTGAAAAATGCTTACAGTGTTTCCACTAACTCTAAATTACACACTGCTCAAATTCTGCATAGTAATCCTTGAGAAAACGCTAGACTGCTATGAAAATAGCATTAACCACCACAACAAAAAAAAATCTTGTGCTGTTTGCACCATGTTGAGCTAAGAAGTTAGGGACAGTTCCTTTTGCCTAACATATAAAGAAATGTGTCTCTGTGTCACCTTCCCAGGGCTCCGGCATGTCACAGACGCCCAGAAGACATACAAGAACCCCAGCCTGCGAGCTCAGGGAGGACAAAGCCCTCCCCCCACCAAAAGACACACTGCGGGTGCCACGCCCCCCCAGTCACGTCCCCCGCAGAAGCACGCTCCTGTGTTTGAGCTGGAAGGAAAGAAATGGAGAGTAGTGAGTGAAGCCTTTTCGCCTTTATTTCTGACACACTGACAAAAGACTTAACAGCAAAACTGTGTCGCAGGGTCTTGAGGATTTCTAAGTAAAGTAACGGAGGCAAAGGCTAGCTAAAATGGATACTGGGCCTTCTGTGAAGTCTTCCTTATACACTTTATTTTTCATTATTTCTCATTTTATTATTTTCTTCAACTTTTAAAATTATTTTTTTAGTTGTGGTAAAAAACATGTAACATAAAATTTACCATCTTAACATTTAAGTGTACAGTGCAGAGACATTAAGTACATTCACACTTTGGGCAGCCATCACCACTGTCCATCCACCCAACTCGTCTCTAAAACGGGCACTCTATACCCCTTGAATACTAACTCCCTGTGCCCCTCACCCCAGTGCTGGCAGCCACCACTCCACTTCCTGTCTCTATGAATTTGACTACTCTTTCCATCACTTTTCAACTGTACCCAATGTGAATGGCTGTAGGATGTTACATTCTATCCCACTGAAGGGGGTGCTAATATAACCTACTGCTTCACCACCTCCACCATTCTGTGAACAGGACAAAGATACTGGGGAATGAAGCTGGTGCCCCCCTGCCCTTCCCAGGAGCACCCCTAAAGATTGAGGGCCAAAGTCCTCGGAAGGTTGCCATGGTCTGAAAATACACTGGGGTTTGGACCACGGTAGTGACCCTTACTAGCTAGCTTATTTGCCCAACTCCTATTTGACACAACAGATTTTGCTGCAGCATTATTAAGTCCAGACTCAGCATCCAGACTCAGCATGAAGCTCTCCCCTCCCTGCTCCAGCCCCACCCCTACCCAGGGTACCAGATAATTGACTGTTGCAAATTTACACCAAGCCTCTGTGAGGCAGCAGTTCCGTCCCTTAGAACACTACCATGACAAAGTGAGAACTGTGGTTTACCTGTAAGAAAATGGTTCTAAAAGACAGAACATACTGAAAAACTATAATTAATGAATGTTGAACTCCATAGTAATTTCAGTACACAATGGATTTAATTCAACTTTTAAAATTATTTTATTACCCAGACACACTTATAATTTAATACTTGCATATGTTTTAAATTTTAGGAGTACCAAGAGGACAAGAATGACCTTGTGATTTCAGAGACCGAACTGAAACAAGTGGCTTACATTTTCAAATGCAACAAATCCACCCTACAGATCAAAGGAAAAATAAATTCAATTACAATTGGTAGGGCAGACCTTTGTGTCTATAATTACCATGATAAGTTGCTTATGTAAATAGTCTGTGTATATTTAGTGTAGGTATTTTTTTCCTAGACAACTGTAAGAAGTTTGGTCTAGTGTTTGACAATGCGGTGGGCATTGTGGAAGTGATCAACTCCAAGGACATTCAAATGCAGGTAAGTGTTCCTTGTAATCATGCTCTGCCCCCGCTGTGGCTTCACACAGACTCTCCACTCAGCCTGCAAGGGGCCCTTCGTGACCACCTGGAAAACTCCTATTCCTTTTCCCTCTAGATACAGCCCTGCCATTGCAGTGTTAATTCATCTTTTTCAATCTCTTAGAACACATCTTATTCTGTACTTCAAATGGTAGTTTTCCATCTCTATTTCAGGAACAGCTAATTAATATTTACAGTCTCAGAAATTTGCCCAGTACCTGCACATATTAGGTGTCCGATAGATGTCTGATGAGTAAGAAATTTAAATGAATCAATTAAAAAATGAACATAGTCCCATTTGTTTATCCTGTCTTATTTCATTTGCCTGTGGAGATAAATCAGCAAATATATTGCTTCAATAGATGTTGGAGAGTTTACTGCCTATGTTTTCTTCTAGAATGTTTATGGTTTCACGGCTTACATTTAAGTCCTTTATCCATTTTGAGTTTATTTTTGTGCATGGTGTAAGTTGGTGGTCTAGTTTCATTTTTTGCAGGTCAGCTGTCCAGTTTCCCAACACCATTTGTTAAAGAGGCTGTCTTTACTCCATTGTATGTTCTTTCCTCCTTTGTCAAATATCAATTGTCCATAAAGGTGTGGGTTTATTTCTGGGCTCCCTGTTCTGTTCCATTGATCTACAGTGTGTCCGTAAAGTCATGGTGCACTTTATATTTTGCACCGGTCAAAAGTGCACCGTGACTTTACGGACACACTGCTGTATATCCTGTTCTTATGCCAGTACCAAGCTGTTTTGAGTACAATGGCCTTGTAGTATAACTTGATATCAGGAAGTGTGATACCTCCCACTTTATTCTTCTCTTTCAAGATTGCTGAGGCTATTCGTGTTCTTTTCTTGTTCCATATAAATTTTTGGAATATGTGTTCTATATCTTTGAAGTATGTCATTGGTATTTTAATTGGTATTGCATTGAATTTATAAATTGCTTTGGGTAATATAGATATTTTAATGATGTTTATTCTTTCTAACCATGAACACGGTATATGCTTCCACTTGTTTGTGTCTTCCTTGATTTCTTTTATCAATGTTTTATCTGAGTACAAGTCTTTAAACTCTTTGGTTAAATTTACTCCTAGGTACTTTATTTTTTTTTGTTGCAATAGTGAAGGGGATTGTTTCCTTAATTTCTCTTTCTGACATTTCATTGTTCGTGTATGAAAACAATATGAACAGAATAAAAAGACAAACCACACAATGGGCGAACATATTTGACAACACATTTGATAAAGGGTTAATAACCAAAATTTATAAAATACTTGTAAAACTCAACACTAGGAAGACATACAATCCAATCAAAAGATGGCTACAAGAAATGAATAGACACTTCTCCAAAGAGGACATACAGATGGCCAATAGGCATATGAAAAAATGCTCAACATCACTAATCATTAGAGAAATGCAAATTAAAACCACAATGAGATACCACCTCACACCAGTCAGAATGGCACTCATTAACAAAACAACACATTATAGGTGCTGGTGAGGATGTGGAGAAAAGGGAACCCTCCTGCACTGCCGGTGGAAATGCAGACTGGTGCAGCCACTGTGGAAAACAGTATGGAGATTCCTCAAAAAATTAGAAATGGAACTGCTCTTTGACCCAGCTATCCCATGTATAGGAATATACCCTAAGAATACCATAGCACTGTTCGCAAAGAAGAAATGCACCCCCATGTTCATGGCAGCATTGTTCACAATAGCGAAGATCTGGAAACAGCCCAAGTGTCCATCAGTGGACGAGTAGATTAAAAAGCTTTGCTACATATATACAATGGAATACTATGGGGCCATGAAAAAGAAGGAAATATTACCTTTTGCAACAATATGGAGGGACCTGGAAACTATTATGTTGAGTGAAATAAGCCAAACAGAAAAAGAAAAATATTATATGACCTCACTTATTTGAGGAATCCAAGGAACATTGAGAACTGAGGAACGGAATTGAGACAGAGGAGGGATCAAAGGGACCAGAGGAAAAGAAGACAGAGGGAAAGGGGAGAATAGGATGGAATAAACCTGAAGGGAAGGGGGGAGGGCGCAATAGGGAGGGGGACAAAGGAGACGTGGAGGGGAATATGGGGGAGGGGAGATGCAGTCAAGGTTACCCTAGAAGCTATGTAAACACAATTAATTAAATAAATTAAAAAAAAAAAAAGAATGAGCAAAAATACTAAAAGACTCTCCTAGCATAATAGCACCATTTAGGAGAGAATATTTTCCCCTCAGGAAAAATTGGTTCTGAGTAAGGAGGGAAAAAAATTCCTGAAGAGTCAATGAGATCAAAGTGTATACACAAACTAGAAAGTAGGGTTGACATTGAATTTGCAAAACAGGAGGAAATCTGCATACCTTTAATAATTTTGATTTAGCCAAATGCAATTTTATGATATGCAAAAGGACTTCTTATCTTTGGCTAACTATAACTTTTTTCTTTGATTATATTCTTTTCATCTTGTTAGTTTATCCCTTATTATCTGATGTTTCCTAATAATGTCTGCTAAAATTGTATTCCAGTTTTATAAATATTTCTCTTTTGTTTTACTGGGCTTTTCACGACTGCCACATTAAAATTTTTTAATTAAATTTATTGAGGTAACTGGTTAACAGCATTCTACAAATTTCAGATGTACAACTTTATAACATCAGTCTACTCTATTGTGTGCTCACTACTCAAAATCAGTGTCCTTCTGTCACCATGTATTTGATCCCCTTTACTCTCTTCATCTTCTCCCCACCCCTGCTTCCCCTCTGGTAAGCATCATTCAGTTGTCTGTGTCTATGGGTTTGTTTCTTTGTTTTGTTTGTTCATTTCTTGTCTTTGGGTCAATAAACACAAACTGAAGAAAAGGACAGATGAATCTAAACACTGAATCTACTGAAATTATATATTCAGTAGAATACATCATATAAAAAAACTGAAAGACAAGCCATGGATTGAAAAATGATACTTAAAATGCAGAGGCTCAGAAAGGGCTTGTAACCAGAATTTATAAAGAACTTAACCCAAATCAATAAGAAAAAGACAATAACCCAAAAGACAAATGAGCAAGGAATATTAAGGCAATTCAGAGAAGAATAACAACCTGAAGTATTTTTATAAACATACGAAAATAGGCATGACCTTCCTAATAGAAATAGAAATGAAAATTAACAGGGCAATTAAATATATCTTTTCAAAGTCAAAATTTTGCATTCAGGCTGTCCTTACCTTACAAGGGGCATATTAGCTGAAACTTGTGTATATCACAACTGTGCAGCTTAAGGACCGACCATATATTTAAAAGTCTGATGGTACAGGGATTGTTAAGGAAGTGGAACTATGGGACCCCTGATACATCAGTGTCCGGGGAGTAAATCTGCCACACTCACTGTACAGCGTAATTGACGCCATCTAATAAAATTAAGACACTCGTAGCCCGTGACCAAGCAGTCTCACTCTTAGGTATATACAGTAAAGAAGCTCTAGAACATAATGTCTCTGAGATGTGTAAAAATGTTTATTGCAGTATCATTCATCATAGCAGTAAAAAGAAAAACAATTTAAATGTCTACCAACTGGTCTACAACTACATGGAACTAATTCCACTGACAGTCTAAATGAGTATGGAGGCAGATTCACCCCCAGAGCCTCCACGGAGTGAAGCCCTGCCAGGGTCTGGTTCTGGCCTTGGGCTACTCCAATCAGAGAAGCAGCTGAGCTCATTGTGCCTGAACTTCTGACCTATGGAAACTGAGAAACTAAATTTGTGTTGTAAGTGAATAAATCAATAAATCACACTCATGGAATAGTGTGCAGTAGTTAAAATGCATGAACTACAGCTACATGCATAAAAACAGATTAATCTCAAAAGTAGCAGTGAGTAATCAAGGCAAGTTATAGAATGACAGGCACTGTACAATGTGTCCCTTTATATAAAGATTAAAAACAAGCAAAACAATATGCACATGGTAAATATGCGTATGAGGGCTCAAGGTCACTTTTCCCAAGGGACAGATGTGGTATGAATGATAAACACAAAATTCAACAGAGTAGTTACATCTCAGGAGGAAAGAAGGGAGGTGAATGATGTGGTGGATGGTGTAGAAGGGCCTTCGAATACTATATTGTAAGATTATATTCTTTAAAAAAAGCAAATAAGCAAAATGTTCCACTCTGGTAAAGCTGTCTCACAGACATATATCTAGTTACATGTTTTTGTAACATTCTTTCAATGTTTCTGTGTTTAAAATATATAATTTTTAAGGATATGATCCACACTTTGAAAAATAATGTGGAAGGAGAAATCATGGTTATCAGTCCAAGAGGGATAGACATATATCAATGTAGCTCAGAGAAGAGAGAGAGACTTTTTTTTTTTGACAGAGAGAGTGAGAGGGACAGATAGGGATGGACAGATAGGAAGGGAGAGAGGTGAGAAGCATCAATTCTTTTTTTCAGCACCTTAGTTGTTCACTGATTGCTTTCTCATATGTGCCTTGACCGGGTGGCTACAGCAGACCAAGTGACCTTTTCCTCAAGAGCCAGAGACCTTGGGCTTAAGCCAGTGACCTTGGACTTTAAGCCAGCGACCTTTGGGCTCAAGCTAGTGACCATGGGGTCACATCTATGATCCCATGCTCAAGCCAACGACCCAGCGCTCAAGCTGGTGAGCCTGTGCTCAAGCCAGATAAGCCCGCACTTAAGCCAGTGACCCTTGGGGTCTTGAACCTGGCTCCTCCACATCCCAGTCCAATGCTCTATCCACTGTGCCATCACCTGGTCAAGAAGAGAAAGACATATTGCTGAATACTTTCTGAACTTTTGGGTGTTGAACCAAGTGAATGGCATTACTTATTTAAAACATTGAATACATTGTTTAAAAAGGGCCTGGACACACTAGAAACCAAAAGCAGATTAGTGGTCACCTGCAGGCAAGGCCAGAGACTGACTGTACATGGGCATTAGGATTATTTGGAGGGTGATGAAAATGGCCTGAAACTGAATTGAAGTGATGGTTGCACTACTCTGTGTGAATTTACTAAATATAATTAGATTGCACACTTAAACTAGGTGAATTTTATGTTTACGGATTTTACTTAAATGCTGTCATTAAAAAGATTAAAAGGGGAAGCAAGAGCATGGACTGAAATTTCAATGATTTGATCTAGTAATTCTGTGTTTTAGTAACCTAGCCCAGAAAGAGGACAGATTATGAGAAAGAAAAGACTAGGACACTCCAGGGAAATTTTGGAAATTTTTATGGAGGAATAAATTTTTGAAAATCAAAACTAGCCTTGGCCAGTTGGCCCAGCATGTAGATGTCTCAGGTTCAATTCCTGGTCAGGACCCACAGAAGTGACCATCTGCTTCTCTACCTCTCCCTCTTCTCTCTTTCTCTATCTCTCTTCCCCTATCTCTCTTCCCTTCCCACAGCTATGGCTTGAATGGTGTGAGCAAGTTGGCCCCAGGTGCTGAGGATGGCTCCATGGCCTCTCTTCAGACATTGAAATAGCTTGGTTAAGAGCAATAGAGCAGCGGCCCCAGATGGGCAGAGCATCGCTCTGTGGGGGGCTTGCTGGGTGGATCCCAGTTGAGGCACATGCAGGAGAGGAGTCTGTCTCTCTGCCTCCCTGCTTCTCACTTAAGAAAAAAAGAAAGAAAGAAAATCAAAACTAATACAGAAACGTGTGTTACATGCTAGAGCACAAGGCCTGGGCAAGGTCACATATCACCTGTCACTCAGCAGAGGTGCTGCTCTTTGGCCCACTTCTGATAAGAAACAATCCCTGTTCTCAAATGTTCACAGACTACCAGGGGAAAGGGGCATGTACATATATAATGTACTCTAATGCAGTATTGACCAAAATGTTGTGGAAATGGCCATTCTTACCTAATCAGGGTTATTTTTTTAACTCTGCTTCACTTTTTCAGATACATAGGGCATTTCAGCATTTTTAGCACAGTACTTGTATAGCAATATGTAAATATAATGTATTAGCATAATGTGCTTGCCCCATGTGGGCCCACTCTGTCTTATAAACAATCACCTAAGACTCACTGACAATTTATTCCTTTCCTTTACTTGCCTGGTATTCACAGTTCTGGTCAGTATGTAATGCTCTTCATCATTATAAAATCAACAAATCTCGACCTCCAAAACACTAATGCTGACACATTCTTGAAATAAAAATATATGTATTGTAATTGTATTTTATTTATGACAAAGCCCTGTGCTTACCTGACCTTGAACTACCTCTGCCTTTTTTTTTTTCTTTTGTACTGGGGCTCAGTTCCAACTCAGTGTCCAGTTTCTGTGGAAAGGAGAAAACAGAAGTGTGGTGACCTGGCTAGACTCCCCCTAAGGAATTCTTTACATCACCTGCACCATCAACAGGACTTGCTCCTTTGGTTTGCAATCCAGCCTTTTCTTCAGGGTGAAAGAAGAGATGTCTTTATCACTTCAATTACCATTACAAGAAGGAAAATCATAGAGTTGTAATGTGGCCTTTGGGGGAACAGTCTACCCCTATAAAGATTTTGGGGATGTCTTAAAACTGTTAAAAGAGAAATTTAAAACTGATCGAAATTTTTATAGCACTTAGATTTTTGTAAACAAAACAAGAATCGCCTCTTCTTGTGTATGGTCATTTTGCCTATACAATGTGTGGCTTGAACTAAGCCTCCAGTTTTCACTGCTGAAACTAATACATTTCAAAATACCTGGACACTCATTATCTCATTTAAGCTTCACATTCAGCTAGTGAGATTTTTATCTAGCAAAGGACTTACATGAAAAGACTCACAGTGTTTTTTATTCATTCTTATTTAGGTTCAGGAGAAATCTCAGTTACAGAATAATTCCTTTGCTCTTAAATAACAATATTAGCACTTATTTTAATCCAACTTTTACAGAGATTTGTCAAAACTAAAATTTTAAGCACATAAAGACCAATGTGTCTTGTTTCTTTTATCATGAAATCAAATATATGTTTCAAATCCACTAACGAGGTTGTGAAACTTTTTCTCAACATTTAGCTGCTGTTTTCAAATTATTCCTTTATTTTGTCTCAGGAAAGAGACCCTGAGGTTTGAGGATCCCCTTGTGTGGCCCTTTCATTCTGTCCCTGAATGACACCTACCAATTCAGCCTAGAGACTGTGCCAATAACCAGCCATCACCTCTGACCCATCTATTCCTAAAGCTTGGTTAGGCCCATAAATCGTACTTATTTGATAATATTGTAATTTCTATATTTTTGCTTTGGTCCAAGATCATTTTTTTCTATTTCAGGTAATGGGGAAAGTGCCAACAATTTCCATTAATAAGACAGAAGGCTGCCACATATACCTCAGTGAAGACGCATTAGACTGTGAGATTGTGAGTGCCAAGTCATCTGAAATGAATATACTCATCCCTCAGGATGGTGATTATGTAAGTACCTTTTAAAAGACCGTAAAGCATTTTTCTTGAGCCTTCATTATGAACATTCTTTGAGATTGATTAATTAGCTACCAACCTTTGAGCCTCATTTGTAGAATCATTCATAGGCAGGCCAGGCATTCAGAGAAGTTGTCTTTATATATCTTTTCCCCTCTTAGTTTCTTGACTATGCTCACTCCTGAAATTGTGACCCTCAAGCCGGTTCACTAATAACTACCTTAATGGGCTAGCTTTTATCAAATTGCACAGCATATATCTGAGTTCATGTCAGGGCTAACTATTGTCCTTTGCTGTTGTGGAGGCACACAGAAAAGAGAGAGAAATGCTTTGGGGTGGAAATGAAGGGAGATGATAATAATAAGTAGACCCATGTGTGTAGGTATTCTCATGTTGGAGGTTCTCAAACTCGGCCTAAGAATTAGTTGGGAAGCTTCATGAAAATGTCTGCTCCCAAACCTGCACCCAGAGCTGGGATTCGGGAGATTTAGAGTGGGGTCTGGGAATCTGTATTTTAATAGGCCGGCAGTCCATGCAGCGACCCTTTGTAGAAACACTGGCCCAAGTGGTTTTGCCACCATTATTTTTCTTTGCCTCCTCTCCCCAACAGAGCAGCTTCTAACAGAAGCATGCAGATAGCCTCACTTATTGAAAAGGAAGTATAAACAAATACATCCTGTGCATCATGCAGTGGGGTGGACCTGCCAGTTGTTACTGTTTGGAAGCAGGTTTCTGCTTTCTGTAATTACTTCTGAGATCATTCTCTCTTATTCTAACTGTGTGAGGGGGCAGTGAACCCAGGAGGATGGGAGGAAACATGGCTTAGCAGGCATACCTTTGGGAGAGGAGGCCCCCATCAGCCTGTTGTCACCAACCATCTACACAGCTGTCAGCACTCGGGTTAATCTCCTTAGGCAGACAGCATGAGTGCTCTCAAATTCTCCTTTTCTTGCAAGACATTTGGTCCTGTCCAAAATGTTTGTGGAGACATGTGGCCCGTAGTTAATATAAATCCCACTCTTCTGCAAGGTTCAAACCCCAACCTACCCACCTAATCCCGTGTGCCATTACCAGGCAGGTTACTGAGACAGGAAGAGTGATTGCGGCAATACAGCCACAACACAATTATGAGACCAAGAAAACATAGTAGTATTTGTTATGTATTAATCCTGTAAACCAAAAGTCAAAATAAACTATATGGGCTATTTGAACTCAGAGACATTTTCTAAGTGTGGACATTTTGGACAAAACCAAATACCTGCTCATCTCTCCTTTCCCCATCTCTCAGTAAATTCTTTAGCACAGCCCAGACACATCCTACATCTTGCAGCCTACAATTCACCATTTAAGTCTAAAACACAAAACTCTACCAGCATTAGGCCATGCTTCACTACTCGGTATATGGCCAGCCTAACCCTGAGCTAGAGAAGAGTCTCCTCTCATGTTCTCCACCTAGAACAAATGGCTGAAGTGCTGAAGCCACTACAGAACAGCTTCAGAGAAGCAAGCCAAACATTAGGCTAAGCCCTGGCCTTTGCAGCTATTAAAGCAGGAGGCTCAACTGCATGGGAACTGGATCTGCTAAGAAAAGCACTGGGGTTTGGATGAGCACTCCAGCCTAATTAAGCTTCAGTCCCCGGGAATGGGACCTAGACGTCTGTATTTGTTAAAGCTTCCTAGGTAATTCCAGTATGGAGCCAAGAATGAGATCCACTGATCTAAAAGATGAGCATAGGTCAAAACTTGAGCATGAAAATGTAGCCTTTCCTCTCCACATAATCTATCCTCTATGCATAAATTATCTTGTGCCTTCTGTCCTAGGCCCCCTTCATGCATTTTCCAGTTGGAAGTAATAGAGAGCAGTACAGAAGTCCTGCCATGAGCATTGAAATCTGGGAATGGATGGTAGGGATGATTCATCCCAAAATAAATCAATCCCCCAGAGAAGATCTGTCATCATATTACTATCACTTTTTGCCCCCGCCCCTCAATTTGGAGCAGTTGTAGTACAGTTACTATCAAAGAGGAGCCTTCACTTCAGAGTATTCTTTACCTGACCCTGTTTACTCATCAAGAGGAGCCCCAGGAGGGATAGTGGCTACATGCACACTCACACGTGTGCACACACACAAGGTCATTAAGGCTGTGACTTCTTTGCTTCATTATAACTCTTTGTATTGCAGTTTTCACTCAAGGAGAATTCATCACTCATTATATAAAGGGCCCTCTCTTTAAAATAAATAAATAAGGGGCTTCTTCCAGAAGAAATAGTTGGATCCTACATCTAGGAAGATATGCACTCATGTGTATCCCATAAAACAGCCCGTCTCACCAAGGGTGAGCAAAGGCATCAGATTATCAGACAGTGTGGTTTCGACAGTGCTGTGTGTAGACAAGTTTGGGGAAGCCACAGAAGCCGCAGCCAAGGGACTGCTCCTCACCTTCCTTTCTGATCCTCTTCTGAAAATGACTGGAGAACCATTCTCGGGAAAGAAGAAATTTCAAACTATGTTTGTTTTGGCTATTCTGCACACGCACACATGCACGTATGTGTGTATGTGTGTTTTGGGTACATGTATTTCCCCAAGGGAAGAGTAGGACAGCCAGATGAAGGGTGAGAAATTTATGTTTAACTCAAAGCATGTTTCATCTATGAGTAGACAGATACCACCAGATAAAGCTCAGTATGACTGGGGACCAGCAGCCTAAGCATCTCCTGGGAACCTGTTGGAAAGGCAGACTGTCATTCTCCTCCCCAGATCTGCTGAATCCAAATCTGCATTTTAACAAGATCCCCAGTTGATTCTTATGCATAGTTGAGTCTGGCAGAGTCCTGAATAAAAGAGGCTATCTAAGTTTGAACTCTGGCTGCTCTGCTTGCTAGTGATATCATCTGGGTCAGTGGCTTAACCTCGCAGGCCTCTGCTTGCTGTAGAGGGCATCTCAGTAATATCCAACTCATAAAGATGGAGGAGATTAACTGAGTTCATGTATATCCAGCACTTTAAAAATGTCTGGTTCTTAATAAGTTCTAGCTTTAATGATGACACAGATCTGACACATGACTATGCAAGTCTCCATGTGACATAAAAGCCTTCTCCATGATCCATTCCCATAAAATATAATTGTCCATCATGTGACACAGATCAGCCTTCCATTTGTTTGCCAAAGGAAGCCCTGATTTACATAACTTTGTTCATCTTCCCTTTTTCCAGAGAGAATTTCCTGTTCCTGAACAGTTCAAGACAGCATGGGATGGATCCAAGTTGGTCACCGTACCTGCAGAAATTATGGGATAACCTCCAGAGAGACCAGACCCTCTGATCCCAATCTCCCAATTAAAAAAAAAAAAAAAAAAAAAACAGCATCAAAGACCTAGAAGTTGCAATAGTGGCTACTGCGTTAGCTGTGGCCTCCAACAATTCTGTGCTATAGAAGCAGCATCACTTCTGGCATGCCTTCCTGGGCATTTTGCAATATTTAATATTTCTTCTTAATTGGACTTCGTGTGTTATTTGAGTTCTACATGATAATTTGTGAGCATTACATATTTAAAGGGAAAAAATAATTCTGTTCCCCTTATATCATTAACACAGTAGCTGATAAATAAAAATATTGCATGATTCACTTTTGTACTCATGTTTAATTGCTAGTTGGGAAATAAAACCTTTGAGAATCTAAGATATGCATTTTTACCTTTTAGACAATTTCAATATGATACAATAGTAGTATGCTCTGAAAATATTTTTTTTTCTTATTTTTACCATATGTTCACCTTTGTCAGTGTGGATACACTGTCAGCATGGATACATATTTCAACCCATGTTTTTACAAAACTAAAATCTATACTAAGGACCATATCCAGTTTCTTGGTCCTTGGAAGACTTGTATTCTTGACAGTTACTAAAAACCAAAAGTAAATTCTAATGATTTATCTAAATAGTTTTCTGCCTTCTCACTTGGAAAACTATTTTTCTACGTAAAGGTTTTTTATGCCAAAAACATTGGTGGGAGGAAGCAGATATAACACCTCACAATTTTGCTCTAAAAATCAAGCTCAGTTTTTGTTTTCCAACTTTGCACCTGTTAAATATCAGATACCTTGTAAGTGATGTCTTTAATGTTTTATTATAGATCACTTTCTTCTTTGCCATTTTCCAGACTTGCTAATCAGTCTCAAAAATGAACATGAAAAAGCCATAAATATATTACTTCTTCCAAAACCCAAGGAACTACTTGTTGGTTTGGCTTGCTGCTCCTATTTTGTAGTATTGTATTAATAGTACATGCTTTTTCAACATAATGCAATACTACTTTTTATCTTTTAAGTACACAGTGCTGAAAATCTGCAACTTCTTGAATCACGTATAATGAATTATAGTATAATGCTTGCAGACCCAATACAAGCATATATATTGTGCCTATTATAGCCTTTGGAATACATCATTTCCCTTTTTAAAAATATCTTATATATCCATATAGAGTTAAAATGACTAATGCTCATGTATCAAGGTTTTGCAATAAAAGTTTTGTTTGTATGAATAATGTTGTGGCTTTAGTAAATACCTTTTTTCCAACTGGAAACTTATTCCAAAATGAAATAAAAATCTAATTGTTTAAATGTTGTGATGACTTCTGGATGTTAAAGTTCTTTTTTTATTTTTATTTTTATTTTTGTGTGTGTGCTTTGATTTACCCTTTGTTCACCTGTCAAATATAGGAGAAACAGCTGAGGCCCTCTGGTTGAATTAGAGATTGTATCCAGCATGTCATCGGCGTCCCTGAGAAATGGCTTCCCCAAGATAGATAGCATATAAAACCATCTGTAGTTGGTGTAGATGGCCAGAAAATTATCAAATCATTTTACAATTTAATGTCTCTTCACTGAGAAAACCTCCCTCATAGATTTTAGTTAATGTAAGCATGCTGAAGAATAAATTTTAGTTTCTAAGTATAAACATGGCAAAGAATAAATTTTAGTTTATACATGTACTATATATTTTTAATGTATAATATAAATATAAATAACTTTTATAATAAATTTATAAACAAATTTCTGGAGGAAAATTTAACTGGGAAGAAAAAACTCTTAAAAAGGACATGGTCCATACCCACTAGTTGGTAATAATTTTAAACCAAAAAGTAAATCAAAATTCAAAATTCTTAGACTCTCTGTTGCTAGCTTTGGATTTACCATCAGCCTTTCAAAATGCTTCACCCCACATACTGAAAATCTGGACTTGAAGTTCAAGCAATTATTTACCAGCCATGGTGCCCTAAATCACCTACAGGATTTTTGAGTAGGCTGAATTGGTTGGAAAGGGGGAGAGGGATCTGGTAATGTATAGGAAAACAATTACCAAACACAACGCACATTTCCAGTATGCTTATTTCTTGAACATTGTTGATTTCCAATGTTAACAATGCTATCACCTAAGAAATATTGTCAAGGGGTAAGAAATTCATATTTAGCAGAATTGTGTGTCATGCAAATTTACAAAAAATTAAAACAAAAATAAGTGTCAATGAAAAAAAATTAAGTGCAAGGGTCTCCAGTATCACTTTCCTTGGTCATATTACAAAGTATCATTTTATACGACCAAAATGATTTTAGAAATAATCCAAAAGAGCCTTTGTTGTCTTGAAAATCTTTTCTTTGATAACACTGACTCCATTAGATAAACTATTTCTTACTGATAGTCTTCCTTTCATAGGAAAACATCTTAAAGTAGTTCCACTTACTCCTTATCTATGGAAATTCTTTCTAGAACTGGTAGGAAGACTTTAGTCATTCATTCTTTCATTCATTGAAAATGTCTACTTCAACTTCTTATAATCTAGATAAGTTTATCTAAGGAATCCTCTCATCTTAAAGATGAAAAGCTGGCATCCAGTGACAAGACATTTGAAATTAGACACTGGATAAGCAAACAGAGGTAAAGCAGGCCTAGAACACACACACACATACACACACACACACACACACACACACACACACACACTTTTTTATGACTACTGTAGTTTGGCTTTTAGTTTAACCACGTTTTTGAGATTCTCAAAAGTCATTTAATACTGTGGCTCTTCATTCCCCATCCATCAAGATTCTTGACATTGCCCTCCTCCCCCCCCCCCATTTATTTGAGAGAGAGAGAGAGAAAGAGAAAGGGGGAGAAAGAGAGAGAAAAAGAAGCATCAAATTGTTCTTTCATTCAGTTGTTTCATATTTGTTTACTCATTGATTGCTTCTCATACATGCCCGGACCAGGGGTCAAACCCACAACCTCTGGTGTGCAGGGTGGACACTTTATCCACTAAACCACCCACCCAGGGCCTGCATTGCCCTTTTCTTATTTAACTCCCTTTGACTTTTATACACAATAAACTTCTCTGTCTTCTCTCTTCTACTTTCACCTGCCTCAAATGCTCACTTGTCTCTCTTAAATTCACCTATCACTCTATGTAAATGATTCCTAAATCTATATCCCCAACCCAAGTCCATCTTCCCCCATTCTTAACTCCAAGTGTCTACAGAGTATCTTTGCCCATCCCAACTTCATTCAACATGTTAATAATTAATGCATGCTTTTCACACATATCCATATTTTCTTCATCTGTCTTTCTTGTTAGTCAGTTTTCATCACAGATTTAAAACCAGTCACTTCCTGTGACAGGAAAGACAGAAAGAGAACCAGATCTGTAGGGAACCATGGGTCAGCCTTGAATATGTCTAACTCAGCACCCCTTTGATATTTAATTGAAAATGAAGGTGTTGGGCAGATAAAATATATTATGCTCACTTTGTTAAAGATGGCGCTGCCCACATGGAAGTTCGTTGATATAATGTGTGTTTGGGAACAGGCTGTGGGCAGGCCGGGTCGTTATAGCCTAAAGCTTAGTTTTAAGAGCAAGCTCTTCTCCACACCCTTGACTGATTGGATGATGTAGGGTGGTGATGTAGGGAGGAATCCCATTATGCCTCAGATGGGTGACTTTGTATCAGAGACATCCTTGTTTGTATAATTGGATTAAAGGTTTTGAGTCTATGCTATAAAATGGGAGAGAGCAGTAGCTTGATCTCTCTCTCTCTCGGTTCCTGGGTTCCTGAGGTTAGTATTAGAGAGCAGAGCAGAGTAAGGCCACGTGGAGGAGAGGAGGCAGCCAAGATGGCGGAGTGCTGAGGAAGAAGCCAGTTTGTTAAGAGTTTGTGCAGGAGGAGATGGGAAACAGAGGTGAATAAGTCTGGTGAGCTAGAAACCTTTGATTCTAGGAAACTTGGATAAGTCAGTAGCTTTGTGAGCACTGAATGTGTGGGTTTTGGAGCCCAGAGTGTTTGTTTTTGCTTGCCCGCCGGGTGCAAGCTGGAATTAAAGCTGATGGCTCACCAGTTTTTGGCTCCTGTGTTTCATTACCGACTGTTCGAATCTAATGTGAACCTGCATGGGTCAGGCTGCTGTGATGGCGACCTTGGCCACTGGCTTTACAGAAGGGTAGGTAATTGGATATGGGTCTGGAGTTTTGTCCATTGTCTCTGATCTTAGGAATTATTTCATAACTTGAATATCCTAAAAATGACTTCAATTAAACATGTTTATTTCAAAAGAATTATTATAAACTATTGGCACTTTCTGCACCACTTCAGATACGACTGCAATTTTAAGGGCTTGTTTCAACTGAGACAAGCTAGTTTAATAGTCTTTTTAAGTCTTCTTTTGCATAACCATTTCAATGTTTCTGTACCTGATAAAGCTTATAACTGTGTTTCAAGTGGAAGGTAAGCCAGCTCATAGTAACCAGTGAGAATTCATCCAGGTTTCTCCAAATGGTTTTTGTTCCTCTACTGTTTGCTTAACAACTTGGCAGACAATATGCAACCAAAAAAGGGTAATGTCTGCTTACCAGAAGAGAATTATTTTCAGCTTTCCCTCTAGTACAATGTATCATTTTATATCAAAGATATTTTTGTCTAAAAATACAACTTTGAATATTTGAGTTGTAAGTCAACTCAAGTTATTTCAATACCTTGCTTTTTAGCACCATCATAGCACATCAAAAAATGATACTTCATACTGATATGAAGATCCAGATGTTTTTTAAAATGCATCATTGACCTCACTTATTAATCATTAACATTAATTTTTAAATCCCATTTACCAATGTCATAAAAGTATTTTCATCAAAATTCAGTTAGCAATTTCTCATTATTTCAATAATTAATCAGAAGGTGTGCATTTAAATATTTTATTTTTTAATAATAATTCCATGGCCTCATTTCTTCAACTCGTAAGTCAATAAACTTATAATGAGAGTCTTCCCATTAACATAACAGTCCTGAGGATTTTTTTTCTAAGAAGTGAGATTTGTTATGGAAGACTGTTTTTCTGTTCCTTGTCCCTATGGGCATAATCATACCTGCACATAACGAACGGCATGTCCCTAGCACTGGATAGCTAGTGACACATGTCCTGCACACAGTCAATATTATGATATCTCCTGCTGCAGGCATTTTTCTTCAGTTTAAAAGCTGCAGAAAAAAAATATGATGCGGACTGTCGGTTACAGGGCAGCAACTGCTTTCTGCAATCAAGCATGATAAAAATCCTTCATGGCTACTTAAGGACATTGTCCTGTAGCATTACTAAAAGATGTATGGAGGTCTGGGAAATATTTCATAAGAGGCACATATGATATGTATCTCAAAAAAAGGTTATACATTTATGGCAATATGGTATTTAAAGGTGTTATAAGTTACATGTGTTCTCTATATCCTGAGATAGAGAAAAGTTGGCTGAAATAATCAGAATTTTCTCCACCATTATAAATCTTACTTCTGTAGCTCTAATCACAATGGCAAATTAAAACAGAGATTTTGATGTTTATCTGACCAATTTGAGCAAAAAGAAATGTTTATTGAAAAGTAAAAGTATTTGAAAGCCTAAGTATCCAAATGACCTGTCCAAAATTACTAAGTACGTGGTTAGCACTTTTCTATATGCTCAATCAAGTATCTGAGAAATAAAAACAGAATATTTTCATGTAAACCCATTCATTAGCTATGGATTTCAGGATGTGATGTCCCATCATTAAAAACTGAAATCTGGCTCTCCACAGAGTTGTCAAAATGTTCTCTCATTTGTTAAAATCTAAAATAATTATACCAGCAGTGTGGTTTATATTCTGCAGGCTGCTTCTACCAACAGGCTAGACAACTGTTTTCTCAAATTAAATCAATCTCATATTCCAGAGTTTTCAGAAATAAGTCTGTCTTCAACACCTCAGGACTTAGTTTCATGGGGTGGGGAGAGAACCCTCATATTTTATTAACTTTTTAAAAAAGTAAAGTAGGTCGCCTGACCTGTGGTGGCGCAGTGGATAAAGCGTCGACCTGGGAACACTGAGGTCGCCAGTTCAAAACCCTGCACTGGTCTGGTCAAGGCATATATGGGAGTTGATGCTTCCAGCTCCTCCCCCCTTTCTCTCTCTCTCTCTCTCTCTCTCTCACTCTGTGTCTCCTCTCTAAAATGAATAAAATAAAAAAAAAATTAAAAAAAAAAAGTAAAGTAGGTCTTGCATTAATTAGAAAGATCACTGGACCTGACCTATGGTGGCACAGTGGATTACGCATCAACCTGGAATTCTGAGGTCGCTGGTTAGAAACCCTGGGTTTGCCTGTCAAGACACATGCAAGAAGCAACTACAAGTTGATGCTTCCCACTCCCCTCCCCCATCTTTCTCTCTCTTTTCTCTCTTCTCTCTCTAAAACCAATAAGTAAATCTTAAAAAAAAATAAAAAAGGTAAAAGAAAGAAGGAAAGAAGAGAGAAGCAAAGAAAAGAAGTGAGTGACGTCAGAGAAATGGCAGCGTGAAAGATACTCCCAATCTCTCCCCTTAAAATTTCAACAAAGTCTACAATTATATGCAGAGAAAAAAACCGGGATGAACCTGAAATATACACACACCAGAAAGACAAAGGCATGATTGCGCAAGAAGGCGGGACAAAGATAGAATCTGCTCACAGAAGGGAAAAAAAAGCCAGAGGACCCAGTCTTTCTCTTTACTCATGGACCTGAGGCAGGGAGGCACGGATTGCGCAGCCTTTGTCTCAGAGCCAGAGCCTGGACAAGAGGGGAGTCTGGGGGGAAGGAGCTGATATAAGGGAGCAGGGCCAAGAACAGGGAGCAGGGCCATTTCCTGGAGTCTGCCGCACCTGTGATTTCAGGCACTGGGTGCACACAAAGCTGTGGTACATTCCCAAGAACTGCGTGCAAATAGCTTGTGGAGATCAGCCCACAGGGCACTGGGACACACTTGATCTGCCTGCACAACCTGGGAGTGTAGCCTTGTAGCGCCGGACACACTTGATCTGCAATCTCTGTCACAACTACTCCAGAAGCTCAGACACCAGCTCCCAGCATGCAGCCCCCGCTCTGCCCAGGGCTGCACTTTGAGTGCTTAGAGCGGTATTGGAGGAGGAAGTGGACTGTGTCATCCCAGCCTCCCGATCTCACATTGCTCTCCTTGCTGTGCAAACAGTAGTGGTGGCAGATCCCCCTCAGCTGGGCCTCCACACTGCTCTCTCCTGTGAGAGGTGGGGGTGCCCAGGTGCTTAATCCCCTAATCTGTTGGAATGTGGGGGAGGGCCCTGGAGGACACCTGGTTTATCTCTGCTAGAGAGATAAAGTTGCAAAGCCCTAAAAACTATCCCCTCCTACAAACGCCATGGCCCTGCCTGCATCATTATCATTACAACAGAGATGCTTCAGCAAAACTCCACCCTAGAATTTTTCAGAGGCAAATCTTGTAGGACATTGCCTATCAGAAAAAGGAATAATTATCTCTTGTTAGGGTTATTAACATAACCACTTGGAAATACCATCAAAGAAAAAGAAATCGAATATGGATTTACAAGACAGAGACATAGCTCAGATAGACGATGAAAAATCTCCAGGAAAAAATCTCAATTACATGGAAACCTTGGAGCTTAATGAAAGAGAATTCAAAACTGAAGCTCTAAAAATACAAAATAAAATACAAAAAAACACTGAAAGGCAATTTAGTGAGCTCAAAAAACAACTTAATGAACACAAAGAGTACTTCATCAAGGAAATTGAAACTATATAAAAGAAACAAACAGATGAAAAACTCAATACACAAACTGAAAAATGAGATAACAAGCTTAGCTAATAGAACAGGCCAGATAGAGGAGAGAATCAGTGACATGGAAAATAGGCAACTAGAGATACTATAAAGAGAAGAAGAGAGAGATTTACAAATTTTAAAAAATGAGAAATCTCTACAAGAATTGTCTGACTTCATCAGAAAGATCAATATAAGAATGATGGGTATATTAGAAGAAGAGAGGGAAAAGGGAATGGAGAACATATTGACATAAATAATTGATGAGAACTTCTCAAGTCTGTGGAAAAAGATAGAGCCTCGAATCCAAGAAGCAAAAAATAATGCTGAGTTACCTCAACCCAAACAGACCTACTCCAAGACACATCATAATGAAATTATCACAAATCAATGACAAGAAAAGAATCCTCAAGGCATCTAGGGAGTAGAAAAATATAACATATAAAGGAAGGCCCATTAGGCTATCATCAGATTTCTCAGCAGAAATTCTACAAGCCAGAAGAGTGTGGACTCCAACATTTAAAGTACTGAAAAAGAGGAACTATCAGTCAAGAATACTATATTCATCAAAGCTATTCTTCAAATATGAAGGTGTGGGGCAGATAAAATATATTATGCTCACTTTGTTAAAGATGGCGCTGCCCACATGGAAGTTCGTTGATATTAATGTGTGTTCTGGAACAGGTTGTGGGCAGGCCGGGTCGTCATAGCCTAAGGCTTAGTTTAAGAGTAAGCTCTTCTCCACACCCTTGACTGATTGGATGATGTAGGGTGGTGATGTAGGGAGGAATCCCATTATGCCTCAGATGGGTGACTTTGTATCAGAGACTTCCTTGTTTGTATAATTGGATTAAAGGTTTTGAGTCTGCTATAAAGTGGGAGAGAACAGTATCTTGATCTCTCTCTTGGTTCCTGAGTTCCTGAGGTTGGTATTAGAGAGGAGAGCAGAGTAAGGCCACGTGAAGGCCAGGAGAAGCAGCCAAGATGGCAGAGTGCTGAGGGAGAAACCAGTTTGTTAAGAGTTTGTGCAGGAGGAGATGAGAAACAGAGGTGAATAAGTCTGGTGAGCTGGAAAGCTTTGATGCTAGGAAACTCGGATAAGTCAGTAGCTTTGTGAGCACTGAATGTGTGGGTTTTGGAGCCCAGTGTGTGTTTTTGCTTGCCTGCCGGGTGCATGCTAGAATTAAAGCTGATGGCTCACCAGTTTTTGGCTCTGGTGTTTCATTGCCATCTGTTCGAATCCATTGCGAACCTGCACGGGTTGGGCTGCTGTGATCCTGACCGCGACTACTAGCTTTATAGAAGGGGAAATGAAAACATTTACAGACATAAAGAAGCTGAGGGAATTTATCACCAGAAAACCCCCACTACAGGAGATACTAAAAGAGGCATCGACCAGATACAAAGAACAAAACAAAATAAAATTACAAGTAAAATTTTTAACAAAACCACAACAAAAACAAAAATAATCTGTGACAACAATAACATAAAAGGAGAGAGGATAAATATCAGCAGTAGCAAAGGAGGATGGAGTGCAGAAGCACTCATGAAATAATGGACTCTAGTAAATACGATAATTTTTCTTTTAAAAACCTAATGGTAACCACCCCTGAAAATGCCACTACTAAAACACATAGCTTAAAAAAAGAAAAAACAGAAGCTAGAAGTATGGAATATCACCAAACAAAAACAAATGACAGAAAAACAAAAAAGAAGAACCAAACAAGACACAAAACTATCAGAAAAAAGGATAGAAAATGGCAATAAGAAATCCTCAAGTGTCAATAATTACACTAAATGTAAATGGATTGAACTCATCAATAAAGAGTCACAGAGTAGCAGATTGGATCAAGAAGCAAAACCCAATAGTATGCTGCCTTCAAGAAACTCATCTAAACTACAAGGATAAAAACAAATTCAAAGTGAAAGGTTGAAAAAACGATTCTCCAAGCAAATATTATCCAAAGAAAAGCAGGTGTAGCCATACTCACATCTGACAATGCTGACTACAAGACAACAAAGGTAACCAGAGACAAAGATGGACATTTCATAATGATAAAGGGGACATTGTATCAAGAAGACATAACACTTCTTAATATATATGCACCTAACCAGGAAGCACCAAAATATATAAGACATCTACTAACTGATCTAAAAGTACAAACTGAAAAAAGTATACTCATAATTGGAGACCTCAATACACCACTGATGGCTTTAGGTCGTTCATCCAAAAAGAAAATCAATAAAGAAATATCAGCCTTAAAAGAAACACTAGAACAAATGAACATAATAGACATCCACAGGACATTTCTTCCCGAAACTTCAGAGTATACATTTTCTTCAGTGTACATGAAACATTATCAAGAATAGACCATATGTTAGACCACAAAACTAACATCAACAAATTCAGAAAGATTAAAATTATACCAAGTATATTCTCTGACCATAAAGCTTTTTAACTAGAATTCAACTGAAAAAAAAAAAAAAAAGTAAATAAAACCACAAAAATGTGGAAATTAAACAACATACTTCTAAAAAATGACTAGGTCAAAGAAGAAATAAAAGAAGAGATCAAAAGATATATACAGACAAATGAAATGACAATATGACATATCAGATTCCCTGGGATGAAGCAAAAGCAGTAATAAGAGGGAAGTTCATATCACAACAGGCCAATATGAACAAACAAAAGAGAAGCCAAGTAAACAACTCAACATCACACTATGGAAGTTGTGGGGGCTGGGCTGCAGGCTTCCAAACAGGGCAAAAGGGAGAAAAGCCTGTGCATATTAGACCCACGGAGCACAGAGGCTTACTAGACATGCCTGGGAACCCTTAGAAAGGTGCCTGATCAGCAATTGGCTCCCTGCCCTGCCAACTTTCACTGGCAGATCTGGTTGGCACCGCCTTACCCAGAACTGTGCTTTGAGCGATGCTGGAGGAAGGACTTTTCGGCTTTTAGAGCCTCTTGCTCTGGAAGCAGTGGCTGGGGCAACTGCACAGCTAAGTCCCCAGGCTGCTAGCTCAAGAAGGAGAGACGTGGAGAGAGGCACCTAAAAAACTAACTGACTTTCCCATTGTCAGAGGCTGCAAACCCTAACAAGCCCTGCCAACCAATGGGACTGAGGCCCAGCCTACATCATTACTATAGTGACATATCAGCAATTCTCTACGCAGGAGCACCACAGGGACAAAACCTGTAGTACAGTGCCACCTGCAGAAAAGAAAAAGAAGACAAAAGAAAAGGCTACCTCTCAAAACCAGAAAAAAAATTACATTTTTATAACTTTTTAATTTTTTTTCTTGTTTTTTTTTATCTTTTTATTTTACTTTGGTCGTTTTACCTTTTTTCCATCTTATTCTTTCCTTTTCATTTCGAACTTCATTATCCATAGGTGTTACATTTTTCATTCTTGTTTTTTATTATAAAAGTTACATTTAAAATTTTTAATCTTTTTTTTCTTCTTTTCTCTCTTTAGTTTTCTCTTTTACTTTCCCTCTCATTAGGTCATCATTTATCAACAAATTATATTATTCTGGATTTGTATTTTTCTTTGTGGCATTTTGTGTGTTTTTTACTTCATTTTTTGTCTCTTTGTCATTTTCTCCCAGCTCTGGCTCCTCATTCTATGTCATTTTTGTTCCACTTATTATAATAAAATTTTCATTTTCCAGTGTATCTTTTCAATTTCTTTTTTTTACAGATAGAGAGAGGGATAGATAGGGACAAACAGACAGGAACGGAGAGAGATGGGAAGCATCAATCATCAGTTTTTTGTTGTGACACCTTAGTTGTTCATTGATTGCTTTCTCATATGTACCTTGACCATGGGCCTTCAGCAGACCGAGTAACCCCTTGTTTGAGCCAGCGACCTTGGGTCCAAGCTGGCGAGCTTTGCTCAAACCAGATGAGCCCGTGCTCAAGCTGGCGACCTCGGGATCTCAAACCTGGGTCCTCTGCATCCCATTCTGACGCTCTATCCTCTGCGCCACTGCCTAGTCAGGCATCAATTTTTATTTTATTTTATCATCTCTTATTAGTGTTATTAACAATACCACTCTCAAATGCCATTAAGGAAAAATAAATCAAATATCATGGATACAAAAGACAGAGATGTAGCTCAGATAGATGATGAAAAATATCTAGAAAAATTTCAATTGCTTAGAAACCTTGGAGTTAAATGACAGAGAATTAAAAACTGGAAGTCCTAAAACTACTCAGGGAAATATAAGAAAGCACGAAAAGGCAATTATGGAGCTCATAAAACAATTCAATGAACAAAAAGAATACATCACCAAAGAAATTGAAACTATGAAAAGAAATCAAACAGGGATGAAAAACTCAATACATGAACTGAAAAATGAGGTAACAAGCTTAGCTAATAGAACAGGCCAAATAGAGGAGAGAATTAGTGACATAGAAGACAGGCAACTAGAGACACTACAGAGAAAAGGGGAGAGAGACTCACGAATTTTAAAAAAAAAATGAGGATAGAGGAGAGAAATGGCACCATGAGAGCGGGGGGGGGGGGGGGGGGGGCTCCTGATACCTCTCCCCGAAATTTTGACAAATTCAACAACTGGAGACAGAAAAACAATTCCAGGAGCATCTGACATACACATACATCAAACAAAGGTACGATTGGGCAAAAGATAGCTGAATATATAAATTACTCTGAAGAAAATAAGACAGATGGAGAAGGGAGTATTCTGCTTCCCTCATTGACCCGAAGAAGGTCTGCTTTCACTTGTAACTGAGAGGAAGGGAAAGGGAGGGCTAGGGCGGAGATGTACAAGCTGAGGAGACAGTGATCCCGCAGCTCAACCCATGCAGAGTACAAAGCTAACACCAGCAGCAAATCCCAGCAGAGGTGGGCGAGTGGCTTGCCTGTGGAGTGGGCTTTAATTACTCCCGGTCTCCTGTTCAGCAAGCACCGGCAGTGTATGAGGTGTACGTACGAGTGGTTCCTCCTGGTGCCTTGGGTGTGGGTGCCCGAGTTCCTGGACGAAGGAGCTGTGTCTGAAACTGTCAGTAGTGGCCTTCTGTGTGGGCTGTGACCAGAGGCTTCATGTAACCTCTGCTCCTAGAACAACAACGCATGGGGAGTGTGCAAAAGCAAGCTTTCCTACGCCCAGACCTCTCCAGGCAGGGCACCTCCGCCAGCAATACAGGCTAACAAAGCACATTCCCCAGGAAGAAAAAATACGGAAGTGCTGGAAGAAAGGGTGTGTGGGCAGCTAACAGACAGCCTTTGGAGAGCTGACCCGCAGATCTGATCACTGAAAGGAGTCAAACCCACAGTCTGCTCACTGCCCAACTAGCTTACGCCGGCAGCGGCTCTGACTGACAAGGTCTTCTTTCTCAGGTCTGCGAGTTAAGAGAACATGGAGGAGAGACTTGATAGATTTAAGGGCCTCTTGCTCTGCAAGCAGTGGCTGGGAAAACTTCTTGCCAGCCGATACGGGGTAAAAAAAACACATTCCTACGGAGCAGACCTCAGAGAACACTGCAAAAGTTGGGCAAGCTAGGCTGTAGGCTTCCTAACAAGGGAGAAGCCTGTGGAGAGCAGTTCCAATGAATGCTAAGGCAAATTTAACTACACATACCTGGGGAACCTTACAAAGGATCCTGAATAGAAGTCAGCTCACCCCCCACCCGCTTAAGCTGGTGGCTCTGGTCGGAAGAGCTTTCATACCCAGGGTTATGCTTTAAAAGGACCTGGAGGAGGGACTCAGCAGCTTTTAAGATCTCCTGTTCTGCAGTCAGTGACTAGGGCATCTTCCTGCCAGCCAATACAGGTTTCAAAGTGCAAAAAACCTGGGGAGAGTAGTCTCGCAGAGCACTGAGGTATACTAGACATGCCTGGAGGCTCACAGAAAGACACCTGAAAAGCATTTGGCTCCCAGCCCTGCCTATTTATGCTGGCTGCTCTGGCTGGCAAAGCTTTACCCAGAACCCTGCATTGAGTGGGGATAGAGGGGGATTTGGCAGCTTTTAGAGCCTCTTGCTCTCCAGGCAGTGACAGGGGCAACTTCATAGCTGGGTCACCAGGCTGCTGGTTCAGGAAAGAGAAACTTGGGGAGAGGCTCCGGGAAAATGGACTCTCCTATTGTTTGAGCATGCAAATGCTAATAAGCCCCGACTACCAATGAGACTGAGGCCTAGTTTATGACATCGCCATAGCAACACATCAACTGCAAATCTCTACCTAAGCATGCCACAGGGAAAAAGCCTGGGGTACAGTGCCACCGACCAAAAAGAGAGAGAAGAAAGAAGATAATCTCTCAAAATCAGAAATAATCCACAGTCTTTATAACTTTCTTCACTTTTTTTCTTTCATTTTTTATCTTTCTTTTTTTCTTCCACCTTGGTCCTTTTATTTTTGTCCCATTTTATTCTTTTCTTTTCATCTTGAACTTCATTACCCATAGGTGTTACATTTTCCATTCTTTTATTTTCTTTCTCTCTCTGAGGGTTACATTCCAAAAACATTTTTCTTTTTTCTTTCTTCTTTTTTCTTTTATTTCTCCCTCTCTTTTGTTTTCTTCTTTTCTCTTTCACTTTTCCTCTCATTCGATCCTCACTCAGAACAAATTATTTTATTTTGGATTCAAATTTTTTCTTTGTGGCATTTTATGTGCTTTGTACTTCACTTTGTATCTAACTAGCATTCCCCCCAACCCCAGATCTTCATTCTATGTAGTTTTTATTCCACTTAATACAATAGAATTTTTATTTTTCACTGTATTTTTCTTTTTCTTGTTTTCTTCTTTTCTCTTTCACTATATCTCTTATTCAACCATCATTTACAAACAAATTATTTTATTCTTGACCCAAATTTTTTCCTTGTAGCATTTTGTGGGTCCATACCTAATTTTTTGCCCCTTTGTCACTTTCCCCAACTCAAGTCCTTTATCTTAGGTAGGTTTTGTTCCATTTAAAACAATATAATTATCAGTTTTTCACTGTATTCTCTCAAAAAAATTATTTTTTCATTTCTTTATTGTTCTTCATAAAGTCTTATTAGTGTTATTAACAATACCACCCTCAGATGCCACTAAGGAAAAATAAATCGAATATCATGGATACAAAAGAAAGAGATGTAGCACAGACAGATGAGGAAAAATTTATAAAAACAAAATTTCAATAGCTTGGAAACCTTAGGGTTAAATGACAGAGAATTTAAAATAGAAATCCTAAAAATATTCAGGGATATACAAGAAAGCACAAAAAGGCAATTTAGGGAGCTCAGAAAACAATTCAAAGAACAGAAAAAAATACATCACCAAAAGAACTGAAACTATAAAAACAAATCAAACAGAGATGACAAACTCAATTTATGAACTGAAAAATGAGATAACAAGCTAGCTAATAGAACAGGCCAGATAGAGGAGAGAATTAGTGACATAGAAGACAGGCAACTAGAGGCACAACAAAGAGAAGAAGAGAGAGACTCATGAGCGTCAAATTCAAAAAGAAAACAGAACACTGAGTTATCTTAACCCTAACAAACCTACTCCAAGGCACATCATAATGAAATTGTAAGAAATCAATCACAAAGAAAAAATTCTCAAGGCAGCAAGGGAAAAGAATACAACATATAAAGGAAGGTCTATTACATTATCATCATATTTCACAGCAGAAACTCTACAAGCTAGAAGAGAGTGGACACCAATATTTAAAGTTCTGAAAGAGATGAACTTCCAGCCAAGAATACTATACCCATCAAAGCTATCCTTCAAATACAAAGGAGAAATATAAACATTCACAGATATAGAAAAGATGAGGGAATTATCACCAGAACCCCCATTTCAGGAAATAGTAAAGGGGGTTATCCAACCAGATATGAAGAACAAAACAAAACAAAACCACAAGTAAAAACTCCATAAAGAACACAAATTAAATTTAATCTGTGACAACAAATACCAAAAAATGGAGAGGACAAAGATTAACAATAGCAAAAGAGGACTGAGTGCAGAAGCACTCATGAGATAATGTACTGCAAAGAATATAATATATATCCTTTTTATTACTCAATGTTAACCACCCCTATAAAGACCACTACAAAAACACATGGCTTAATATAAAAGAAAGAAGTATGGAATACAACCAAACAAAAACAAATGACAGAAAAACAACAGAGAAGAATCAAACAAGATACAAAACTAACAGAAAGCAATATACAAAATGGCAATAGAAAACCCTCAAGTGTCAGTAATTACACTAAATGTAAATGGATTGAACTCACCAATAAAAAAACACAGAGTAGCAGAATAAATTAAAAAAGAAAATCCAACTGTATGCTGCCTACAAGCAACACATCTAAGCTACAAGAATAAAAACAAATTCAAAGTGAAAGGTTGGAAAACAATACCCCAAGCAAATAACATCCAAAAAAAAGCAGGTGTAGCAATACTCATATCTAACAATACTGACTACAAGACAGCAAAGGTAATCAGAGACAAAGATGGTTATTCCATAATGATAAAGGGGACATTGAATCAAGAAGACATAACACTTCTTAATATATATGCACCAATCCAAAGAGCATCAAAGTATATAAGACATTTATTAACTAATCTAAAAATAAAAACCAACAAAAATACAATTATACTTGGAGTCCTCAATACAGTGCTGATGGCCCTAGATCATTCATCCAAACAGAAAATCAATAAAGAAATATTGGCCTTAAGCGAAACACTAGAACAATTGGATATGATAGACATCTACAGGACATTTCATCCCTAAGTGCCAGAGTTTCATTTTTCTCTAGTGTACATAGAACATTCTCAAGAACTGACCATCTGTTGGGCCACAAAAATAACATCAACAAATTCAGAGAGATTGAGATTATAATAAGCATATTCTCTGATCATAAAACCTTGAAACTAGAATTCAACGGCAAAAAAGCAGTAAACATGCCCACAAAAATGTTGAAACTAAACATACTTTAAAAAATGAGCGTGTCAAAGAAGAAATAAAAGCAGAGATCAAAAGTTACATACAGACAAACAAAAATAACAATAAAACATATCAGAATCTCTGGGATGCAGCAAAAGCAGTAATAGAGGGAAGTTCATATCACTACAGGCACATATGAACAAATAAGAGAAAGCCCAAGTAAACCACTTAACTTCACCTCTTAAGGAACTACGAAAAGAAGAACAAAGGCAACTCAAAATCAGCAGAAGAAAGTAATCAAAATCAGAGCAGAAATAAATGAAATAGAGAACAGAAAAACTATAGAAAAATTAATAAAACAAAGAGCTTGTTCTTTGAAAAGATCAACAAATTGACGAACCCTGAGCAAGACTCACTAAAAAAAAAAGAGAAAAGACTCAAATGAACAAAATCCAAAATGAAAGAGGAGAAATCACCACAGATATCATAGATATACAAAGAATTATTGTAGAATATTATGAAAAACTACATGCCACCAAATTTAACAATCTAGAAGAAATGGTTAAATTCTTAGAACAATACAATCTTCCTACACTGAATCATGATGAAGCAGAAAGCCTAAACAGACCCATAAGAAGTGAGAAAATAGAAACAACTATCAAAAACCTTCCAAAAAATAAAAGTCCAGGGCCAGACAGCTATTCTAGTGAATTATATCAAACATTCAAAGAAGACTTGGTTCCTATTCTACTCAAAGACTTCCAAATAATTGTTGAAGAAGCAATACTTCCAAACAAATTTTATGAGGCTAACATAATCCTCATACTGAAACCTGGTAAAGACAACGCAAAAGAAGAAAACTATAGACCAATATGTCTAATGAGTACAGATACTAAAATACAAAACAAAATACTAGCAAATCAAATACAACAGCATATTAAAAAAATAATACATCATGATCAAGTGGAATCACAAGGATAATTCAACATACATAAGATGGTTAATGTAATACACCATATGAACAAAACAAAGAACAAAAACCACATGATCCTATTAATAGATGCAGAATAGGCATTCGATAAAATACAGCACAATTTTATGTTTAAAACACTCAACAAAATGGGTATAGAAGGAAAATATCTCAACATAATAAAGGCCATTTATGATAAACCATCAGCTAAGATCATATTAAATGGCATAAAACTGAGGACTTTATCCCTAAAATCAGGAACAAGACAAGGTTGTCCACACTTATTCAATGTAGTGCTCAAAGTTCTAGCCAGAGCAATCAGACAAGAAAAAGAAATAAAAGGCATTTATATTGGAAAAGAAAAAGTAAAGGTGTCACTTTTTGTAGATGATATGATTTGTTACATTGAAAACCCCAAAGACTCCACAAAAAGACTACTAGAAACAAATCAATACAGTAAGGTCGCAGGATACAAAATTAATATACAAAAGTTCATTGCCTTCCTATATGCAAACAAAGAAACAGCAGAAAACAAACTCAAAAAAAAATCCCCTTCATGGTTGCAACAACAACAAAAAATACCTAGGAAAAAACATAACAAAGAATGTAAATGACCTATATAATGAAAACTGCAAAGCATTGTTATGGGAAATCAAAAAAGATACAATGAAATGGAAAAATATTTCTTGTTCTTGAATAGGAAGAATAAATATAGTCAAAATGACTATATTACCCAAAGCAATATACAACTTCAATGCCATTTCCATCAAAATTTCAATGGCCTTTTTTAAAGAAATGGAACAAATAATCATCAGATTTATATGGAACTAATAAAAACCCAAATAGCCAAAGCAATCCTAAGAAAAAAGAACAAAACTGGAGGATTACAATATCTGACTTCAAATTATATTATAGAGCCATGACAATCAAAACAGCATGGTATTGGCAGAAAAATAGACACTCAGACCAATGGAACAGAATAGAAAACCCAGAAATAAAACCAAATATATATGATTAAATAATTTTCAATAAAAGAGCCAACAACACACAATGGAGAAAAGAAAGCCTCTTCAACAAATGGTGCTGGCAAAACTGGAAAGCCACATGCAAAAGAATGAAACTCGACAACAGTTTGTCTTCTTATACCCAAATGAACTCAAAATGGATCAAAGACCTAAATATAAGACCTGAAACAATAAACTACATAGAAGAAAACATAGGTACTAAACTCAAGGACCTGGTTATAAAGAGTACTTTATAAATTTGACTCCAGAAAACAAGAAAAGTGAAGGCAAAGATAAATGAATGGGACCACATCAGACTAAGAAGCTTCTGCACAGCAAAAGAAACTGACAACAAAACAAACAGACAGCCAACTAAATGGGAGATGATATTTTCAAATAACAGCTCCGATAAGGGCCTAATATCCACAATATAGAAATAATTCATAAAACTCAACAACAAAGAAGCAAACAATGCAATGGGAAGAGGACATGAACAGACACTTCTCCCAGGAAGAAATACAAATGGTCTAGAGATATATGAAAAGATGCTCATCTTCACTAGCTATTAGAGAAATGCAAGTCAAAACTACAATGAGATACCACGTCATACCTGTTAGATTAGCTATTATCAACAAGACAAGTAATAACAAGTGTTGGAGAGGCTGTGGAGAAAAAGGAACCCTCGTCCACTGTTGGTGGGAATGTAAAGTAGTACAACCATTATGGAAGAAAGTGTGGTGTTACCTCAAAAAATTAAAAATAGAGCTACCATATGACCCAGCAATCCCTCTAGAGGGTATATACCCCCAAAACTCAAAAACATTGCTATGTAAAGACACATGCAGCCCCATGTCATTGCAGCATTGTTCACAGTAGCCAAGATATGGAAATATTTAAAAATCCCTTCAATAGATGACTGGATTAAGAAGATGTGGTACATATATACTATGGGATACTACTCAGCCATAAGAAACGATGACATCAGATCATTTACAACAACATGGATGGACTTTGATAACATTATATTGAGTGAAATAAGTAAATCAGAAAAAACTAAGAACTATATGATTCCATACATAGGTGGGACATAAAATGAGACTTAGAGACATGGACAAGATAGTGGTGGGGGGGGGGAGAAGGAAGGGGTGGAAGGGGCACAAACAAAAACCAGATTGAAAGTGATGGAAGACAATTGGACTTTGGGTGATGGGTATGCAACATAATTAAATATCAAAATAACCTGGAAAAAATAATGAAAAAGCCCTACAGGAATTGTCTGACTCCATCAGTAAAAGCAACATAAGAATAATGGGTATATTAGAAGAAGAGAGAAAAAATGAAATGGAGAACATATTCAAACAATAATACATGAGAACTTTCAAAGCCTATAGAAAGAATTAGAGCCTCGAATTCAAGAAGCAAACAGAACACCGAGTCACTTTAACCCATACAGACCTACTCCAAAACACATCATAATGAAATTATAACAAATCAATGACAAAGAAAATATCCTCAATGCAGCCACAGAAAAAGGAGAATAGAACATGTAAAGAAAGGCCCACTAGGTTATCATCAGATTTCTCAGCAGAAACTCTACATGCTAGAAGAGAGTGGACCCCAATAATTAAAGTACTGAAAGAGAGGAACTACCAGTCAAGAATACTATGTCCATCAAAGCTATCCTTCAAATACAAAGGGGAAATAAAAACATTCACAGATATAGAAAAGATGAGGAAATTTATTACCAGAAAATCTCAACTTCAGGAAATACTAAAGGGGGTTATCTGACCAGATACAAAGAACAAAGCAAAACAAAATTACAAGTAAAAGCTCCATCAAGATCACAATAAAAACAAGATTAATCTGTGACAACAAAAACAAAAAAGGGGAGAGGACAAAGATTAATAGTAGCAAAGGAAGTTTGAGTGCAGAAGCACTCATGAGATAATGTACTGCAAAGAATATGATATCTATCCTTTTTATTACTCAATATTAACCACCCCTGAGAAAAACACTACAGAAATACATGGCTTAAAAGAAAAAGTAACTGAGGAAAGAAGTATGGAATACAACCAAACAAAAACAAATGACTGAAAAACAAAAGAGAAGAACCAAACAAGATACAGAGCTATCATAAAGCAATATATAAAAGGCAATAGGAAACCCTCAAGTGTTAATAATTACACTAAATGTTAATGGATTGAATGCACCAATAAAAAGACACAGAATAGATCAAAAAATAAAATCCAACTGTATACTGTCTTCAAGAAACACATCTATGCTATAAGGATAAAAAGAAATTCAAAGTGAAAGGTTGGAAAACAATTCTCCAAGCAAATAATATCCAAAGAAAAGCAGTTGTAGCCATACTCATATCTAACAATGCTGACTAAAAGACAGCAAAGGTAATCAGAGACAAAGATGGTCATTCCATAATGATAAAGGGGACATTGTATCAAGAAGACATAACACTTCTTAATATATATGCACCAAACCAAGGAGCACCAAAGTATATAAGACATCTATTAACTGATCTAAAAATAAAAACCAACAAAAATACAAACATACATGGAGACCTCAATACACCGCTTAACGGTTCTAGATGGTCTATCCAAACAGAAAATTAATAAGGAAGTATGGGCCTTAAACAAAACACTAGAACAATTAGATATGATATACAACTACAGGACATTTAATCCCAAAATGCCAGAGTATACATTTTTCTGCAGTATACATGGAACATTCTCAAGAATTAACTCTATGTTGAGCCACAAAACTAAAATCAACAAATTCAGAAAGATTGAACTTATATCAAGCATATTCTCTGACCATAAAGCTTTGAAACTAGAATTTAACTGCATAAAAAATGTAAACAAACCAACAAAAATGTGGAAATTACACAACATACTTCTAAAAAAATGAGTGGGTCAAGGAAGAAATAAAAGCAGAAATCAAAAGATACATACAGACAAACAAAAATGACAATATGACATATCAGAATCTCTGGGATGCAGCAAAAGCAGTAATAAGAGGGAAGTTCATATCACAACAGGCCAATATGAACAAACAAAAGAGAGGCCAAGTAAACAATTCAACATCACATTTTAACATCACAACTTAACATCACATCACAGAAAAAGAACAAAGGCAACTGAAAACCAGCAGAAGAAAGGAAATAATAAAATTCAGAGCAGAAATAAATGAAATAGAGAACAGAAAAACTATAGAAAAAATCAATAAAACAAAGAGCTGGTTTTTTTGAAAAGACCAACAAAATTGACAAACCCTGTGCAAGACTCACTAAGGAAAAAAGAGAAAGATTCATATAAACAAAATCCAAAATGAAAGAGGAGAAATCACCACAGATATCATAGATATACAAAGAATTATCATAGAATAATGTGAAAAACTATATGCCACCAAATTTAACAATCTAGAAGAAAAGAATAAGTTTCTAGAACAACACAATCTCCCTAGACTGAATCATGAAGAAGTAGATAGTCAGACCCATAAGCAGGGAGGAAATAGAAACAACTAGTGAATTGTATTAAACATTCAAACAAGATTGGGTTCCTTTTCTACTCAAAGTCTTCCAAAAACTTGAAGAAGAAGCAATACTTCCAAACATATTTTATGGAGCCAAAATAACACTCATACCAAAACCTGCCAAGGACAACACAAAAGAGGAAAACTACAGACCAATATCTCTAATGAATACAGATGCTAAAATCCTAAACAAAATACTAGCAAATCGAGTACAACAACACATTAAAAAAATATTTCATCATGATCAAGTGGGATTCATCCCAAAATCACAAGGATGGTTCAACATACGGGAAAACAGTTAACGTAATACACCATAACAACAAAACAAAGAAAAACCATATAATCCTATCAATAGATGCAAAAAAGACATTCGATAAAATACAACATCATGGGGCGGGGCAAGATAGCGATAGAGTAGGCGGATGTACCAACTTCCAACTCCCAGAACCAAAGTAGATTATAACATAATTTTAAGAACCATCACCTGGATAAACCAACGCTGAACTGGACTTAGAGGACTCTTCAACCAAAGAACACAGAAGAAGCCACAGTGAGACTGGTAAGAAAAGCGAAAACACGGAAAGGGCTGCCCAGCTCCCCAGAGCAAAAGGCAGCCCGGAGAGACTCGTGTGGCTGAATAAGAGGCTAGCAGAAGAATAGGGACCTGGGTGCCAGGAAAAAAGCCCCAGACTACAGCCCCAGAGCCTAGAAGAGGCATATGAACAGTTGGACAGTATTTAGATGTGAAACAGGTTAGGATACTGTTTGTGAGAAGAGACAGTTGTCTCAGACCCAGGATTCTTCTTAAAGGGATGGCGCAGAAAACCTCTCTCACAACCATTCACCCAGGACTCCGGGAGACAGGGAGAGAGGAGAGGACTGGAGCAGCGGGAAGAGAGTGCAGTCTGGAAGGCACAGGGAGAAAAGCTTTGAGGGACAACCACCCTAAACCCTGGACTGAGTCACTCCACAAATCTGAAACAAATATTGTACCTGGAACCAGCAAGGGGAAGCAGGACACCAGCCAAACAGGCTCCCCTGCTGCAATTAGAGCACAGTCGCATAAAAGCAGGGAGCTTTCAGGACTACAGTATGGAGTATTAAGGTCTGAGCTGCAGAGAGCCTGATAACAAAAACACAGCCCCTCCCATGGAGGCGGAGACCCCAGCAGTAGCCCCAGCGCACCAGCAAAACCCACACCCAACCGCCCTAGGCAGCGGCAGAGGGGGTGGCGAACCTGTAGACAGACCACACCTAGGGAACACAGAGGCAACACCCATTGGACTCGAGTACCCAAACCCTTCTTACACACAGACAAAATAAGAAGGCAGAGGAATGCAACCCAAATGAATCAAGAGAAATCCCCAGAGAAGGACCTGAATGAATCAGATATGACCAAACTACCTGATGCAGAGTTTAAAATGATGATAGTTAGGATGCTCAAAGAGCTTCGAGCAACAATGGATAGTCATTACGAACACCTAAAGAGATAGCAAGTATAAAAAAGGAAATTGAAATAATAAAAAGAATCAGACAGAAATGACAAATACAGTATCAGAACTGAAGACCACAATGGAAGGAATTAAAAGCAGGATGGATGAAGCTGAGGATCGAATCAGCGAGTTAGAGGACAAAATAAACAAAGGCACAGAAGCAGAGAAGAAAAAGGAAAAGAGACTCAAAAAATCGGAGGAAACTCTAAGGGAGCTCTGTGACAACATAAAGAGAAATAACATCCACATCATAGGGGTCCCTGAAGAAGAAGAGAAAGAATAAAGGATAGAAACTTTGTTCAACCAAATAATAGCTGAAAACCTTCCTAAATTAAGACCGGAAAACGTTTCACACGTTCAAGAAGCACAGAAAACTCCATTAAAGAGAAACCCCAAAAAATCTACACTAGACACATCATAGCTAAAATACCAAAGCTAAGTGATAAAGAAAAAATTTTAAAAGCTGCGAGAGAAAAAGAGGCTATCACCTACAAAAAAGCCCCCATAAGAATGGCATCTGACTTCTCAACAGAAACACTTGAGGCCAGAAGGGAATGGCAAAATATATTCAAAGTAATGCAGAACAAGAACCTAAAACCAAGACTACTCTATCCAGCAAGGCTTACATTTAAAATTGAAGGAGAAATAAAGAGCTTCACAGACAAAAAAAACCTCAAGGAATTCATTAAAACCAAACCAATCCTGCAAGAGAAGGTAAGAGGCCTGTTGTGAACAGTTCAAACGCGGAAAAGAATATAGCAAAAGAAGAATACAGATTTAAAGAATAAAATGGCAATAAATAACTAAATATCAATAATAACCTTAAATGTAAATGGATTAAATGATCCAATCAAAAGACATAGGGTAGCTGCATGGATAAAGAAACAGGACCCATACATATGTTGTCTACAAGAGACACACCTTAAAAAAAAAGATGCACATAGACTGAAGGTAAAAGGATGGAAAAAAAAATTTCATGCAAATGGAAATAAAAAAGAAGCCGGGGTAGCAATACTTATATCTGACAAAATGGACTTTAAAACAAAGGCTGTAGTGCCTGACTAGGTGGTGGCGCAGTGGATGGAGCGTCGGAATGGGATGTGGAAAACCCAGGTTCGAGACCCGGAGCTCACCAACTTGAACGTGGGCCCATCTGGCTTGCGCAAAAAAAAAGCTCGCCAGCTTGGACCCAAGGTTGCTGGCTCAAGCGAGGGGTTACTCGGTCCGCTGAAGGCCCGCGGTCAGGGCACATGTGAGAGAGCAATCAATGAACAACTAAGGTGTCACAATGGCAATGAAAAACTGATAATTGATGCTACTCATCTCTATCCGTTCCTGTTTGTCTGCCCCTGTTCGTCCCTCTCTCTCACTCTCTCTCTGTCCCTGTAAAAAAAAAAAAAAAAACTTTAAAACAAGGCTGTAGTAAAGATAAAGAAGGACATTACATAATGATAAAGGGAACAATTCAAAAGGAAGATATAACCATTATAATTATCTACACACCAAACATAGGAGCCCTGACATACACAAAGCAGACTTTGATGGATATAAAGGGCGAGATTAATAGCAATACTATCATAGTAGGGAATTTCAATACCACACTAACATCACTGGATAGATCCTCAAGAAAGAAAATTAATAAAGAAACAGCAGACTTAAAGGATACACTAGATCAACTTGATTTAAGAGATATCTTCAGAACTTTTCACCCTAAAGAGAGAGGACTCAAATAAATAAATTTAGAAGTGACAGTGGAGAAATAACAACTGACACAACAGAAATACAAAGCATTGTAAGAAAATATTATGAAAAACTCTATGCCAAAAAATTAGAAAACCTAGGTAAAATGGACAAATTTCTTGAATCACATAATCTTCCAAAAATCAATCTGGAAGAATCAGGATACCTAAACAGACCAATTACAACAAATGAGATCTAAACAGTTATCAAAAAACTCCCAAAAAAGAAAAGTCCTGGGCCTGATGGCTTCACAAGTGAATTCTACCAAAAATTCAAAGAAGAACTAACTCTTATCCTTCTTAAGCTATTTCAAAAAATCCAAGAGGAAAGAAGACTCCCAAACTCCTTTTATGAGGCAAGCATAATTCTGATTCCAAAACTGGGCAAAAACAACACAAAGAAAGAAAATTATAGGCCAATATCCCTGATGAATTTAGATGCTAAAATTCTCAACAAAATATTAGCCAACCGGATCCAGCAATATATAAAAAAAATCATACACCATGATCAAGTGGGATTTATTCTGGAGAGGCAAGGCTGGTTCTATATTTGCAAATCAATCAATGTGATTCATTACATAAACAAAAGGAAGGACAAAAATCACATGATAATTTTAATAGATGCAGAAAAAGCATTTGATAAAATCCAGCACCCATTCATGTTCAAAACTCTCAGTAAAGTGAAAATATAGGAAACATTCCTTAACATGATGAAGGCCATCTATGACAAACCCACAGCAAACATCATGCTAAGTGTGCAAAAATTAAAAGCAATCCCCTTAAGATCAGGAACAAGGCAGGGGTGCCCCCTTTCACCACTTTTATACAACATAGTTCTGTAAGTCGTAGCCACAGCAATCAGACAAGAAGAATGAAAAAAAGGCATCCAAACTGTAAAAGAAGAAGTAAAACTGTCATTATTTGCAGATGATATGATATTGTATTTCTGCTGTGTCAGTTGTTATTTCTCCACTGTCTTTTCTAATTTTATTTATTTGAGTCCTCTCTCTTTTTTTCTTTGTGAGTCTAGTTAAAGGTTCATCAATCTTGTTTACCTTTTCAAAGAACCAGCTTCTTGTTTCATTGATCCTCTGTTTCCTTAGCCTCTATGTCATTTATTTCTGCTCTGATCTTTAGTATTTCCTTCCTTCTACTTGTCCTGGGTTTTATTTGTTGTTGTTTTTCTAGTTCTTTTAGCTGCAGGGTCGGGTTGCTTATTTGAGCTTTTTCTAGCTTCTTATGATATGCCTGTAGTGCAATGAACTTCCCTCTCAGTACTGCTTTTGCTGTGTCCCATAAATTTAGAGTTGATATATGCTCATTATCATTTGTTTCTAGAAACTTTTTTATTTCTTCTTTGATCTCATTGTTAATCCATTCATTATTTAATATCATGCTATTTAGTTTCCAAGTGTTTGAGTATTTTTCAGTTTTTCTTTTGTGGTTAATTTCTAGTTTCATGGCATTGTGATAAGAGAAAATGTTTGATATGATTTCAATCTTCTTAAATATATTGAGACCATTTTTGTGTCCTAACATGTGGTCTATCCTAGAAAACGTACCATGAGCGCTTGAGAAGAATGTATATTCTACTGCTTTAGGGTGAAAAGTTCTGAAGATATCTCTTAAATCAAGTTGATCTAGTGTATCCTTTAAGTCTGTTGTTTCTTTATTAATTTTCTTTCTTGTGGATCTATTCAGTATTGTTAGTGGGGTATTGAAATCCCCTACTATAATAGTATTGCTGTTAAGCTCACCCATTATATCCATCAAAGTCTGCTTTATGTATGTCAGGGCTCCTATATTTGGTGCATAGATATTTATAATAGTTATATATTCCTGTTGAATTGTTCCTTTTATCATTATGTAGTGTCCTTCTTTATCTCTTACTACAGCCTTTGTTTTAAAGTCCATTTTGTCAGATATAAGTACTGCTACCCCGGCTTTTTTTTTCATTTCCATTTGCATGAAATATTTTTTTCCATTCTTTTACCTTCAGTCTATGTGCATTTTTTTGTTTTAAGGTGTGTCTCTTGTAGACAGCATATGTATGGGTCCTGTTTCTTTATCCATGCAGCTACCCTATGTCTTTTGATTGGATCACTTAATCCATTTACATTTAAGGTTATTATTGATATGTAGTTGTTTATTGCCATTTTGTTCTTTAAAGCTGTAATTTTTTTGCTATATTCTTTCCTCCCTTTGAACTGTTCACAACAGGCCCCTTAGTATCTCTTGCAGAATTGGTTTGGTTTTAACGAATTTATTGAGGTTTTCTTTGTCTGGAAAGCTCTTTATTTCTCCTTCAATTTTAAACGTTAGCCTTGCTGGATAAAGTAGTCTTGGTTGTAGGTTCTTGTTCTGCATTACTTTGATTATATCTTGCCATTCCCTTCTGGCCTCAAGTGTTTCTGTTGAGAAGTCCGATGTTATCCTTATGGGGGCTCCTTTGTAGGTGATAGCCTTTTTTTCTCTAGCAGCTTTTAAAATTTTTTCTTTATCCATTAGCTTTGGTATTTTAACTATGATGTGTCTTGGTGTAGATCTTTTTGGGTTTCTCTTTAATGGAGTTCTGTGTGCTTCTTGAGTGTGTGGAGTGTTTCCCAGCCTTAATTTAGGAAAGTTTTCTGCTATGATTTGATTGAACAAAGTTTCCATTTCCTGTCCTCTTTCCTCTTCTTCAGGCACCCCTATGATGCGAATGTTGTTTCTCTTCATGTTGTCACAGAGCTCCCTTAGAGTTTCCTCACATTTTTTGAGTCTCTTTTCCTTTTTCTTCTCTGCTTCTGTGCCTTTGTTTATTGTGTCCTCTACTCGCTTATTCGAACTTCAGCGTGATTCATCCTGCTTTTAATTCCTTCCATTGTGGTCCTCAGTTCTGATACTGTATTTGTCATTTCTGTCTGATTCTCTTTTATTATTTCAATTTTGTTTTTTATACTTGTTATCTCTTTATTTAGGTGTTCATAGTGACTTTCCATTGTTGCTCTAATTTCTTTGAACATCCTAACTATCATTATTCTAAATTCTGCTTCTGGTAGTTTGGTTATATCTGGTTTATTCTGGTCCTTCTCTGGGGATTTCTCTTGATTCATTTGGTTTGCATTCCTCTGCGTGCCCATTGTGTCTGTGTTTAAGCAAGTTGTGGTCACTGGAGTCCAGTAGGTGTTGCCTTTGTGTTCTCTAGGTGTGGTCTGTCTGCAGGCCCGCCACCCCCTCTGCCGCTGCCTAGGGTGGTTGGGTATGGGCGTTGCCAGTGTCAGCCTACTGCGGCTGTTGCTGTGATTTCTGCCTCTTCTCTGCAGGAGGGTCTTTCACTCAAGCCACAAGCCTCAGCACCAAGGGCAGGGGTGAGCACTTTTGCTCAGCTGCGGACCCAGCTTGTTTCTGGAAGGCTTATGCCCAGCATCCGCAGTCAGAGCCTGCTTGCCACAGTTTTGCGGGTTGGACAGGGCTTTTGACGTGCTCTCAGCTGTGAGCCTTTGCCTGTCCAGAATCTAGCCCCGCCCTTGAGGCCAGGGCTCTCCTGCACAGGGTCGCAAACCGCGGTTTATTGGGCCAGGCATGTTTGCTGGCGTGAGCTCAGCTGTGAGCTTCCGATAGTTTCAGACTCTACCCCGCCCCCGCTTTAGGAGCCCTCTCGCACACACAGGATGTCAAACCATGGTTTATCCGCCGGCGGGGTTGGCAGCATGAGCTCAGCCGCAAGCCCCCCGCCCATCCCTGGTCCTAGCCCAATCCCTGCAGTCAGAGCCAGCTTGCACAGGATCGCAGTGCAGATCTCTGCCCATTTTTTTTCCCGCAGGTGGGATTACAGGCGGGCCCGCAGCTGCCAGACTTCTTTCGCATGTCCCCTCTGCCCCTGCTGGGCTAGACCAAGCTCACATCGGTTGTGCCTCCACCCACGCCGACAGGACTGCATTTCAGCGTCCTGCCGCCACCATCCGTTCAGCAACCCTCAGAGAGATGGAAGTGCCCTAAGTCTCCACACTGTAGACCTGGGAGCTCTCTCCCTCTAAGCAGCCTTGCTCTAATTGCCGCAGGAGAGCTTGTTTGGCTAGTGTCCTGTCTCCCTTTGCTGGTATTGCTAGTTCCAGGGGAAATATTCAATTTTGATTAAGGAAATGACTTAGCCCAGGGGTCAGGGTGGCTGTCCCTCACAGTGTCCCCGTGTCTTCAGTCCACACTCTGTTCTCGCTGCTCTGTTCCTCTCCTCTGTCTCCATTCCCCGTAGCCCCGGGTGCGTGGTTGTGAGAGAGGTTTTCTGCACTGTCCCTTTGAAAAGAATCTTGGGTCTGAGAAAACTCCTTTTTCACAAACAGTATCCTCACTTGTTTCACAGCTCAATATTGTCTAAACGCCTCTTCTAGGCTCTGCGACTGCAGGGTAGGGCTTGGTTCCTGGGACCCAGGTCCCTCTCTCTCCGCCAAACTCTCCTCCCACCATGCAGATCTCTCCGGGCTGCCGTTTGCTCCGGGGAGCTGGGCAGCGCTCTTCGCATTTCTGCTATTCTTACCCATCTCAATGTGGTTTCTGTAGTGTTCCTTGGTTGAAGAGTCCACTTAGTTTAGTTCAAAGTTGGTTTATCCAGATGATGGTTCTTAAAATTGAGTTATAATCCACTTTGGTTCTGGGAGTTGGAAGTTGGTACGTCCGCCTACTCTATTGCCATCTTCGTTCCCGATTGCAGATGATATGATATTGTATATAGAAAACCCTAAACTCTCAGTTTAAAAACTACTGGACCAGATAAATGAATTCAGCAAGGTGGCAGGATATAAAATTAATAATCAGAGGCATTTTTATATACCAACAATAAACTGTCAGCAAAAGAAATAAAGGAAACAATCCCCTTCACTATTGCAACCAAATAAATAAAGTACCTACGAGTAAATTTAACCAAGGAGGTTAAGAACTTGTACTGGGAAAATTATAAAACATTGATAAAAGAAATCAAGGAAGATACAAACAAGTGGAAGCATATACCATGCTCATGGATAGGAAGAATAAACATCATTAAAATGTCTATTTTGCCCAAAGCAATTTATAAATTCAATGCAATACCAATTAAAATACCAATGACATACTTCAAAGATATAGAATTTAAAAAATTTATATGGAACCAAAAAAGAACATGAGTAGCCTCAGCAATCTTGAAAAGGAAGAATAAAGCAGGAAGTATCACACTTCCTGATATCAAGTTATACTACAAGGCCATTGTACTCAAGACAGCCCAGTACTAGCATAAGAACAGGCACATAGATCAATGGAACAGAACAGAGACCCCAGAAATAAATTCACACCTTTATGGACAACTGATATTTGACAAAGGAGGAAAGAGCATAAAATGGAGTAAAGAAAGCCTCTTTAACAAATAGTGTTGAAAAAATTGGACATCTACCTGCAAAAAAATGAAACTAGACCATCAACTTACACCATTCTCAAAAACAAACTCAAAATGGATAAAAGACTTAAATGTAAGCCGTGAAACTATAAGCATCTTAGAAGAAAACATAGGCAGTAAGCTCTCAGACATCGGTCTCAGCAATATATGTGCCGATTTATCTCCACAGGCAAATGAAATAAAAGGCAGGATAAACAAATGGGATTATATCAAACTATAAAGTTTTTGCACAGCTAAAGACAATAAGAACAGAATAAAAAGTCAAACCACACAATGGGAGAACATATTCGACAATACGTCTGCTAATGGGTTAATAACCAAAATTTATAAAGAACTTATAAAACTAAATACCAGGAAGACATTCTGATAAAAAATGGGCACAAGATCCTGACCAGGCAGTGGTGCATGGATAGAGCTTCGGACTGGGGTGCAGAGGACCCCGGTTCAAGTACTCAAGCTCACCAGCTTGAGTGCAGGCCCATCTGGCTTGAGCGAAGGCTTGCCAGCTTGGACCCAAGGTTGCTGGCACCAGCAAGGGGATGCTTTGGTCTGCTGAAGGCCTGCGGTCAAGGCACATGTGAGAAAGCAATCAATAAACAACTAAGGTGTCGCAATGGCAATGAAAAACTAATTCTTGATGCTTCTCACCTCTCTCCATTCCCTATATGTTCCTCTCTCTGACTCTCTCTCTGTCCCTATCTGTCCCTCTCTCTGACTCTCTCTCTCTCTGTCCCTGTTAAAAAAATAAAATAAATTAAATTAAAAAAAGAATGGGCACAAGAAATGAATAAAAATTTCTCCAAAGAGGACATACAGATGGCCAATAGGCATATGAAAAAATGCTTATCACTAATTATTAGAGAAATGGAAATTAAAACCACAATGAGATATCACCTCACACCAGTCAGAATGGCGCTCATCAACAAAACAACACAGAATAAGTGCTGGGAAGATGTGGAGAAAAGCGAACCGTCCTGCACTGCTGGTGGGAATGCAGACTGGTGCAGCCACTGTGGAAAACAGTATGGAGATTCCTCCAAAAATTAAAAATCAAAATGCCTTTTGACCCAGCTATCCCACTTTTATGAATATACTCTAAGAACACCATAGCACTGTTGGAAAAGAAGAAATGCACCCCCATGTTCGTGGCAGTATTGTTTGCAATAGCGAAGATCTGGAAACAGCCCAAGTGTCTGTCAATGGACGTGTGGATTAGAAAGCTTTGGTACATATATACTATGGAATACTACTCAGCCATAAGAAATGATGACATCAGATCATTTACAACAGTGGTTCTTAACCTGGGTTCTATCGAACCCTAGGGGTTCCATGAGTAGCTCTCAGGGGTTCGGAGAAGCCTCTGGCACAGAGGCTAGAATAAAGTAATACCGTAATTTGTTGTGAGTTCATGCACTTTGTTGGTTTTGTTCTTTGAGCAAGGTGATGTTCATGCACGGCTCATTTTGTGCACCAGTAAAAAAACATATACCTATGTCTTGAATTTGGAAAGAAAATCATATTTTATTTATCACTAAAGAAGGGTTCGGTGAATGCACATATGAAACTGATGGGGTCAGTATCTCTAAAAAGGTTAAGAACCCCTGATTTACAACAACAGGGATGGACCTTGATAACATTATATGGAGTGAAATAAGTAAATAAGAAAAAAACTAAGAACTGCATGATTTCATACATAGGTGAAACATAAAAACAGGACTATGATACATGGACAAGAGTGTGGTGGTTACAGGGTGGGGGGAACGAGAAGAGGGTGGGAGAGGTGGGAGGGACGGGGCACAAAGAAAACCAGATAGAAGGTAACAGAGGACAATTTGACTTTTTGTGATGGGTATGCAACATAATTGAATGACAAGATAACCTGAAGATGTTTTCTTTGAACATATGTACCCTGATTTTTTAATGTCACCCCATTAAAATTAATTTTAAAAAGAAATACAATATCATTTAGTGTCTAAAACACTTAACAAAATCAGTATAGAAGAAAAATATCTTAACATAATAAAGGCCACTTATGACAAACCATCAGTTAACTTAGTTAACATCATATTAAATGGCATAAAACTGAGAACTTTTCCTCTTAAATCAGGAACAAGACAAGTCTGCCCACTCTCCACTTTTATTCAACATAGTGCTGGAAATTCTTGCCAGAGTAATCAGACAAGAAAAAGAAATAAAAGGCATTCACATTGGGAAAGAAGAAGTAAAGGTTTCACCTTTTGCAGATGATATGATCCTGTACATCAAAAACCCCAAAGACTACACGAAAAGACTCTTAGAAACAATAAACAAATATAGTAAGGTCGCAGGATACAAAATTAATATACAGAAGTTAATTTTTTTCCTATATGCCAACAATGAAACATCAGAACATGAACTCAAAAATATAATGCCTTTGACAATTGCAACAAAAATATAATAAAATACCTAGAAAGAAACATAAGAATGTAAAGGACCTATATAATGAAAACTACAAAGCATTGTTAAGAGAAATCGAAAAAGTTACAATGAAATAGAAAAATATTTCTTATTCTTGGATAAAAAGAATAAATACAGTCAAAATGACCATATTACTCAAAGCGATATACAAATTTGATGCAATTCCCATCAAATTTCCAATGTCATTTTTGAAAGAAATGGAACAAAAAATCATCAGGTTTATATGAAACTACAAAAAACTCCGAATAGCCAAAGTAATCTTAAAGAAAAAGAACAAAGTTGGAGGCATTATAATATCTGACTTCAAATTATATTATAGAGCCACGATAATCAAAACAACATGGTATTGGCAGAAAAATAGACACTCAGACCAATGGAACAGAGTAGAGAGCCCAGAAATAAAACCACATATCTATGGTCAAATAATCTTTGATAAAGGAGCCAAAAACACACAGTGGAGAAAAGAAAGCCCCTTCAATAAATTGTACTGGGAAAACTGGAGAGCCACATGCAAAAGAATGAAACTTGACTACAGTTTGTCTTCTTATACCCAAATTAACTCAAAATGGATCAAAGACCTAAATATAAGACCTAAAACAATAAATTACATAGAAGAAAACATAGGTACTAAACTCATGAACCTTGGTCATAAAGAGCATTTTATGAATTTGACTCCAAAGGCAAGGGAAGTGAAGGCAAAGATAAATGAATGGGACCACATCAGACTAAGAAGTTTCTGCACAGCAAGAGAAATTGACAACAAAACAAACAGACAGCCAACTAAATGGGAGATAATATTTTCAAACAACAGCACAGCTAAGGGCCTAATACCCAAATTATACAAATAACTCATAAAACTCAACAACAAAGACGCAAACAATCCAATAAAAATGGGAAGAGGACATGAACAGACACTTCTCCCAGGAAGAAATACAAATGGTCTAGAGATATATGAAAAGATGCTCATCTTCACTAGCTATTAGAGAAATGCAAATCAAAACTACAATGAGATACCACGTCACACCTGTTAGATTAGCTACTATCAACAAGACAGGTAATAACAAGTGTTGGAGAGGCTGTGGAGAAAAAGGAACCCCCATTCACTGTTGGTGGAAATATAAATTAGTACAACCACTATGGAAGAATGTATGGAGGTTCTTCAGAAAATTAAGAATTAACTACCATATGACCCAGCAATCCCTCTACTGGGTATATATCCCCCACACTTGAAAACATGGGGACATAAAGACACATGCACCCCCATGTTCATCACAGCATTGTTCATGGTGGGCATGACATGGAAACAGCCAAAATGCCCTTTAATAGAGAATTGGATAAAGATGTGGTCCATATATACAATGAAATATGCCACGAACCTGCATGGCTAGTAATTCCAGGTCCTGAGTGGGAATGGCTCATAATTAAGAAAATAGACCTAAAGAGAAAAACAATGGGATCGGGTGGCCTCTGCAAGCTGGTGGGAAGAAGAAAGCGCACTCTCCACCTCTAACCCTGCTTTATTTATAGGGCAGAGAGAGTCATTAGCAAATCAATGATATCTCTAATTACATTTCCAAGGCAACCCAAGAATTCTCCCAAGTGCAAAAAACCCCCACCATACATAACATCTTAACTTCACAAAACAAAGGATTGCCTCCAGTCTTTCTGAGTAACAGGGGATAGGAAGAGTATAAACAATCCAGCACCACAGCTAACATGAAGGTGTGGAAAAAAATAACCTTTAGCAACTTCACAGAACAAGTGAGGTGGGGGGTTGGGCAGACTGTCAGCTTACTGGCAGTTCCCCACACCTCTGTCCCCCAAAAATCTAAACTGCAAAGACCCTGTTGACTTTGAGTCCCCAACAGGAGTACTACTCAGCCATAAAAAATGATGACATAGTATCATTTACTACAACATGGATGGACCTTGATAACATTATACTGAGTGAAATAAGTAAATTAGAAAAAGCTAAGAACTGTATGATTCCATACATAGGTGGGACACAAAATTGACACTAATGGACATAGATAAAGGTGCAGTGGTTACCAGGGGGAGGGGAGGGGAAGGGAAGAGAGTTAGTGGGATAGGGAGAGAGGGAGAGGCTTAAAGAGAAAATATAGGGTGACAGAGAATGATTTGACTGGGTGACGGGTATACAGTATAATCAACTGTCCAAATGATGTGGAGATGTTTTCTCTAAATCTATGTACTCTGGCTGACTAATGTCACCCTGTTAAATTTAATTATATAAACAAACAAACAAATAAATAATTAAAAGAGCTTTGGCATGGGAGTCGGAAGATCTGGGTTTATTCTGGACCTGCTACTAACCAGAAGCGTGTCCATTTGACAAACACTTGTGATATCTTTAAAGACATGTAATTCTTAAAAACTGTGATCTGTGTATTAAAATTTTTTCAGATATAAAACTGCTTATTGGCAGAGTCACTAGCTGTCTATCAAAATCTATTTTCTTTCCTTAGTAGACTACATTTTCCAGCCTCCCTAGTAGTCCAATGGCCACATAACTAGATTCCCCTTGAAGGAATATGAGTGTTAAGTAATATATTAATAAATCGCACTTCAGGATTTAGTCTATAAAGAGAATATGTTTCCTCCACGTTCCCTTTTTTTTCACCAGCCAGATCCTGTACAAAACAAGCCTCAATCATGCAGATGATAGTATGCTCTAGTTATGCAAGAATAACAAGTTAGACTGGGTCTCTGTGTCACAATGTGGAAGACAGCCACTTATTGACCTGAACTTGCCCTAAGTAGTTACGTGAGAAATAAACTTATATTGTACTTATATTATTACATATTTGAATTTATTTATCAAAGAAGTCTAGTCTACTGGGAAAGATATATAAATATATTAACTAAAATGAGCATGTATCAGAAAAAGTTTATAAGAACATTTTTATCAAACTGTAAATCAATTAAAAGAACTGTATTTTTGTATATAAAGTTATATAAACGTATTTGATGAGAATCAGTTTAGTATAGTGTTTGAGAGAATGGATCATAGTTTCATCGCTTACTGGTTGCGTAATTTGGGTGGTCACAAACTTCTTTGCACTTCAGTTTGTTCATCCCTAATATAAAGATGATAATAATAATACTCATTTTTATTTGAGTACTCAATCAATCAATATACATATACTACATAGAAGGGTTAAATAAGTATTAGTTACTATTATTATTATCATTATAACAGAAAAAATATGGAAAGAGACACTCTAAAATAGCAATTTCTAGGCTGACCTGTGGTGGCACAGTTGATAAAGCATTGACCTGGAATGCTGAGGTCACCAGTTTGAAACTCTAGGCTTGCCTGGTCAAGGTACATGTGAGAAGCAACTACCTATAAGTTAATGATTCCTGCTCCTCCTCCCACCGACTTTCTCTTCTTCTGCTCTCTCTAAAAGCAATAAATAAAATTTTAAAAAATAAAAGATAAATAAAATGACAATTTCTGGAGTATGAGATTAGAGAAAAATATTTTCCCCTTTATTCTTTACTGTTTATATTTGTCAGAATAAGCATTATACCTTTTAGTTTATCAATTTATTTTTGTCTGCTTTAGATTACAGGTTTCTGTTTCAAAAGCATAACATGGAAATATTTTATAATAAACATGAGTAAATACAATCCAAAGAAAACAAAAAAAAGATAAAAGCTATTTATCAGTATAATTGCTTAAAACCTAGTGATATCGATTGAGCAAATTAAACATTTTTTAAATATTTCTGCATGATTGGTATTGAGGACACAAGGGAGTGTCCTCAATACTCCCTGTCTTTAAGAAAAATATAAGTTGAAGACTTCTTTACCTCTGGCTAGTTGGCTCAGTGGATATAGTGTCAGTCCAGTGTATGGACGTCCCAGTTTGATAACCAGTCAGGGCACAGAGGAGAATCTACCATATGCTTTTCTCCCTCTCTTTATTCTGTTTCTCTTTCTCTTTTCCTCCCACAGCCAGTGGCTCAATTGGTTCGAGCATTACCCCAGGTGCTGAGTATAGCTCAGTTGGTCAGAGCACATCGACCTCAGGCACTAAAAATAGCTCCATTGATTCAAGCATTGGCACCAGACAGGGTTTTCTGGGTGGAGCCTGATCAGGGTGCATACAGGAGTCTGTCTTGCTAACTGCCCTTCTTTCATTTAAAAAACAAATCTTCAGAGAACCTTAAATTTTCTTTTAAATTAAAAATAATTATAAAAAATAAATTCAAGCCCTGACCAGATGGTTTGGTTAATTAGAGTGTCATTTCAATACACAAAAGTTGTGGGTTTGATCCTTGGTCAAGGTACATACAGAAACAGATTGATGTTCCTGCTTCTCTCTCTCTCTCTCTCTCTCCCTCTTCTTCTCTCTCTAAAATCAAGAAATAAAAATTAAAAACATAAATACATACTTTTTAAACCATTGGAAAGAGAAAACAAAAAGAAAGTGGTTATATATCAAAGTACAGAAATAAAAAAAAGAACAAGATAGAAAAAATAGAGCAAGATGAAAAATAAGACCAAAAATATTACAAAAATATAAACGTGGCAAATTTTGTCATAAGAATACAGAAACTCAATTCAACAAGTATATACAGTAGTCTCTCCTTTTACCTGGTTTTGCTTTTGTGGTTTGTTATCTCAGTCAACTGTGGTCCAAAAACATTAAATGGAAAATTATAAAACAAACAACTCATAAGTTTTAAATTGCATATTATTCTGAATAGCATAATGAAATCTCACTCTCTCACTATCCTATCCTACTCAGAACATGAGTCATCTTTTTTTCCACACTGTACAATAAGATATTTTGAGAGAAAAAGAGAGAGAGACCACATTCACATAACTTTTATTACAGTATATTATAATTGGTCTTTTTACTATTAGTTATGATTGTTCAACTCTTACGGTCCCAGGTTCGAATCCCCAAGGTCCCTGGTTTGAGTTCAGGATCATCAACATGATCACAAGGTTGCTGACTTGAGCTCAAAGATCATTGTCTTGAAACCCAGGATTTATGGTTTGAGCAAGGGGTCACTGGCTCAGCTTGAGCCCCACAGTCAAGGCACATATAAGAAACAATCAATAAACAACTAAAGTGTCACAACTACAAGTTGATGTTTTTCATCTCTCTCCCTTCCTCTCTCTCTCTCTCTCTCAAATATAAAATTAAAAGTTTTAAAAAATCTAAAATGCAAAAAATATACAGGCACTGTTTCTGAGCTCAAAACAATAAAATTAGAAAATAAGAATTAAAAAATAACTAAAAGATTAGCCCTGGCCATTGGCTCAGTGGTAGAGTGTCAGCCCAGCATGTGGATGTCCCAGGTTCAATTCCCTGTCACGGCATGCAGGAGAAGCACCCATCTGCTTCTCCACCCCTCCCCTTCTCGCTTCTCTTTCTCTCTCTCCTCCTCCCCTCCTGCAGCCATGGCTCAATTGGAGTGAGTTGGCTCCTAACATTGAGGATGGCTCCATTACCTCCGCCTCAGGACTAAAAAAAAATGGCTCCGGTTGCAACAGAGCAAGGGCCCCAGACGGTCAGAATATCACCCCTAGTGGGCTTGCTGGGTGGAGTCTGTCTCTGTCTCCCCTCCTCTCACTAAAATAAATAAATAAGTAAATAATAAAAGATTAACAATTTGAAAAGTACTTCTTTGATTTGTAAATTTCTTCAGTGGTTATAAGCATCTTTAGGTTTTTGTTTTCTTCTTGAATAGATTTTGGCAATTTATAATTTTTTAAAAAAAAATAATCCACTTCCTCTGAGCTTTTAAAGTTTGTTGGAAGCCTGACCTGTGGTGGCACAGTGGATGGAGCATCAACCTGGAATGCAGAGGTCATTGGTTTGAAACCCTGACCTTGCCCGGTCAAGGCACATGTGGGAGTTGTTGCTTCTTGCTCGTCCCCACTTCTCTCTCTCTTTCTCTCTCTCTCTCTCTCTTCTGTAAAATGAATAAATAATTTAAATAAATAAATAAATTTGGTGGAAAGAAATTCAACATAATATTCTGTTTTATTTTTTAATAATTTTAGTATTTTAAATTATATGTTCTTTCTAATTCTTAAAATTTTATAACTGTGATTTCTCCTTTTATTCTTAATTAACTTTGCCAGCATTATACGTAGTGTATTTTTTTCTTCAAAGAATGTTTTATTAGATTTATTGCCAAATTATACTATCATTCTACTTTCTAATTTTTTTTATTTTTTGATGGCTATCTCATTTATTCTTACTGTTTTACAATTACAAATAATCCTACAAGGAATATGCTGGATTTGCATCTTCATACCCTAGTTGCTCATATTTCTGAATGGTAGATTCTTAAAAGGGAGATTAATTAGTCACAAGGTTCCAAGATTCTTAATGTTGGTGGATGCTACCAAATCAGCCTTCAAAAATTGTGCAAACTTACACTCCCAAAAACTGTATGAATGAAGCTATTTCTTGACACCTCATCAACACTGGGTACCATCAGACTTAGTAAGTTTTCCAGTTTGATAGGCAAAAACATGATACGGACTATAAAATTGTACCTAAAGTTGATCAAGAATGCAGGGGAGCCTATTATATTATATAAAAAGAAGGTAACCCTGGCCGGTTGGCTCAGTGGTAAAGCCAATCCAGCGTGTGAAAGTCCCTGGTGTGATTCCGGGCCAGGACACACAGGAGAAGTACCCATCTGCTTCTCCACCCTTTGCCCTCTCCTTTCTATCTCTCTCTTCCCCTCCCACAGCCAAGGCTCCATTGGAGTAAAGTTGGCCCGGATGCTGAGGATGGCTTCATGGCCTCACCTCAGGCTCTAGAATGGCTCCAGTTGCAATGGAGCAATGCCCCAAATGGGCAAAGCATCGCCCCCTAGTGGGCTTGCTGGTTGGACCCCAGTCTGGCACATGCAGGAGTCTGTCTCTCTGCCCCCCCCCCACTTCTCACTTCAGAAAAAATACAAAAAATAATATAAAAGAAAAGAAAAGAAGGTAAGTTATGATGATTGGTTAGTAAAGACAAAATAAGCCAGGGTATAACATTTAGAAAAGAGTGTACACATCAACAAAACCCTGTGACAAGAGAAAAAATGGAGAAGAAACAAGGAGAATTGTGGGATTTTTCATTCTTTTGACCACAAGAGAGAGGGGGCCAAGAACAGAGTGAAGTTTAATGAAGTTGAGTTGGTTTCAATTCATGTCCTGCGTGTTTACAACTCCACATTGACCTGGCAGTGCAGCCCCACTTTACAATAATGGCAACACAATAGGTAATAATGTTACCATGCAAATACCATATTTCTCCATGTATGAGATGCAACTTTTTTCAAAACATTTGGGGTCTAATAACTGGGTGTGTCTAATACAGAGGTTGTAGATTTTTTTTACTTGCATTTCCCGCTTTTTCATGCTTGTTTTTGTGCTCATTGTTGAAAACAGTGATTCATCATCAGACACAGATGAGGACAAGCTAATGGATGGGGGTCTTGACAGTGATGAGGAGTTGTATGAATTTCCTGATGAATAAAACTTGAGTTCAATAACTTTATGTAATACATTTTTTTTCAAATTTCGGGCCCCAAAATTATGGCGCACCTTATACATGGGGCGTCTTATACATGGGAAAATGCAGTAACTTAAGTAATCATAGGGAGGGAGAGTAGGATTTAGGTTAGTTGACTCTGTCTTGGAGGGAGTTCAGGAAGAACTATGGAATGACTGAAGCCACAGCCAAAGATGAAATTCTAAGGAAAGAATTTGAGTTAGGCATATAAATTGACTTGGGTCCCTCAGAGGTTCTGTGACTTCTCCCTCTGGATTGGTTGCTTCCAGTGCTAACAATTAAAGGAGCAGCAGGAAAAAACAAGTCAATGTTTCTCACATTCATCTGTATCTTTACATTTCAGAAATATTCCTCCTTTTGCCTATCAGACTGGAAAACTTACTAAGTCTGGTGGTACTTCGTCATTATTGCTGACTGGGTCAAAGCCAAACCCATCTTCCCTCCCTTGACCTTTCTACACATCATAAAGCTAACATTTGACCAGGGCTCCTATTTTTGGTTTCTTTCCTTTCTTATGTCAATATTCACTTTCTTCATACACTGAACTCACTTTCAACATTTTATTTCATGGTCTCCATACCTAAAAAGTTTTCATTGCACACACACACACACACACACACACACACACACACCTATTCTCAATTTCACAAGTAAAGTAGAATCTTAACATAAAACAGTCTTTCCTCTTACCACAATTCCATGGACACTAGTGTGTGTGTGTGTGTGTGTGTGTGTGTGTGTGTGTGTGTGTGTAACTTAGAGAAAGTCAACAGTCTTTAGTTTATGTTTGTATAAAACAGAGAAGGCTGAATCAATTATTTTTAAGGTCCCAGAATTCTGAAGTTGGGTCTGGGTAGTGTGGTGGAGCTTTTAGCTTTGGAAACTCCTCCACCTACTGGTTGCCTCAAATCAGCTGAGTTTACCTAATGAGTTTATATAACATGTGCCTCTTGCAAATGCTGACACATTTATAAATAACTTTGAATTGCGGGAAAAAAATGCTTAAAGAAAATATACTTATAATGTAAAATATTTAAAAACAGATAATAAATGTTTTAATGCTTTTTAACAACCACTGGAGGGCAGAAAAAGTTCATATAGCAATTCACTCCATGTCTGGCTAAATAAGGAAAAGATACCTTATTTAATGTGTATTTCTAAAAGTACTGAAGTCAAGTTATTTTTAAATTTAATCTTTTATTTTGTGCATTAGACAATGTTTCAGAGTAAATCTTTCATGGTGGTTTTATTTTTTTTCATATTGTTTTCTATCAGTGTTTCAAATCAGACTAATCTTTATTCTAAAGTAGACCCTTTAAAGGGCTATTTGCCATCATGGTATGAGTTTGTCATATATTATTAGGAGGAGGAGGAATTGAAATATCTTGATAAGCTAAATCTGGATAAATATTATGGAAACAACAGATTCATGGCTGCCCAATTTCCAGGAATTCTCTTTTCAGTTGTCCTAGCAAAACAAGGATTCAAACATGGTCCACAGTAATTAGCTATTTCCCTAATACCTCTTTCCAAACAAACTCCTTGATGATTAGAATGCAGTTATTATCCCTACTTCCTCACTTTCTGTTCCCTCTTCAATCAGCCTTCCACCCCTCACCCCATGAAACTACTCAGGCAAAGCCACCAATGACCTTATAATGATTGAATCCAGGTAAGGTTCTTTAGTTGAAAGGATCATAAATAAGCACTTGCTAACTTACACTTAAACAGAATTTATTGGATGGATATCATAGCCTCTGAAATTAAAGAAAGGCAAATAGCAAGAAATAACAGTCTTAGCAGGGATCTCTGCTGGCATTATGCTAATACCATCCCTGGGTCACTTGGCTCAACTTACCAAGTTCTAGGTGAACATGTCCAGTTGGCTGAGCCTGGGTCATATGCCCAACCCATGGCTTGGAGTGGCAGAGCAGAAGGGCCCTTATGGTCCTTCCCCATTTGCACATATTGAGAGAGGATTTATTAAAGAAGAGGAAATTGGAGTGCTATTAGCACAAGAGGGAAAAAGAAATAGGGTACCCCAAAAAGAAAAATGTCCATCACAGTTCTTGATTTCTTTATGGGTTTTTAAAAATTATTTTTCCAAGTGAGAGGAAGGGAGATAGACTCCCTCATGCACCCCGACCGGGATCCACCTGGCAACCCCAGGCTGGGGCCCATGATCTGTCCATCCCAGGTCATGCACACAACTGAGCTATTTTTAGTACCTGAGGAGAGGCTCCATGGAGCTATTCTCAGTGCCCCTGGCCAATACACTCGAACCAATCAAGCCACAGCTGTGGAAAAGGAAGAGAGAGAAAGAAGGGGGGAGGGGGAGAAGAGTGAGAAGCAGGTGGCCACTTCTCCTATGTGCCCTGACTGGGAATTGAACCTGGGACATCCACATGCAGAGCCAGTGCTCTCCCACTGAGCCAACAGGCCAGGGCCCACGTTTACAGTTTTGATACCTTGTTTTCTCTTCTTATAGAAAATCTCTCTTCCTACTCAATCCTGCTTTCCTTCTCACCTCAGCATCCTTTCTCAGTTTTTGTTATGCTCCTTCTTTTCCTTCAAGAAGAGGCCTCTGTTCTGGCTTTCTTTTCTTCTTATTTCACTGTTTTCCACCTACTTGTCAAGGATCACCTGTATACTTATGACTCCTCAACCTGTATATTTACGATACAATATATTCAACAGCCAGTATGTGTTGGACACCTCACAGGCACCTACTGCTTCTCCCTTCTACCATCTTGTGCTTCCTTCTGCCTTCATTAATTTCTATGAATGGCATCACGATCCACTCACTCAGGCATCCAAGCCAGTGACAGTGTGGTGCTTTTCTCTCTTTCTCTCCCCAATTCCATTCAGTCACCAAATTCTACAAATTAGGCTTTATTAGTTTCACTTAAATGTCTCCTCTCCTTTATATCCCCATTGGTATTACCTTGGTTCTGGTTCTTTTCATTTTACCTAGATTCTAATTTCCCAGCTGGAGTCCTTGTCTCCAGATTTACACTATTCCAATCCATCTTTCACATGGCTACCAGAGAGAGATTTCTAAAAACAAATCCAACCGGGTTTATCTCTCTGAGTCTTCAATAGCTTCTGTTATCCACAAGGTAGAGTCCAAACTCTCTTATACAGAAGCCCTTTATAATCTGGCCCCTCCTTACATTTCCAAATTTGTCTCTACCTAGTCCACCCAAGACCATAAATATCAGCTTAACTATTTCCATAAACTTTGCTCATGTTGCACCCTCTCCCTAAAATAACTTTCCCTAGTGTGTCCTTATAATAAATACTTTTAAGACTAAACTCAGCTAAAAGTCACCTCCTACGTAAAGCCTTTCTCAATTCACAACTCTTGCTTTTTTGCAGGCAGAACTGACCACACTCTCCTTTGGGCTCACACTTTGTCCTGTACATATTCATCTACCAATCTCTCCCATCTATTCTATTGTCCCTCAACTACAAAAGACTTGGCTCGATTTGCCTTTGTACTCCTAGTATCTGGCATAGCAGTTAGCACTTAAAATGTTCAGTAAATGAGTATAGGAATGAATTTGTGACTACAGGAGATGAAGAAACTACACACTCACTTGAGGGACTCTGGGAGCACAGTTCCCAAGACTTTTTCATCAGAACCAGCTAGACCTGTCGAGAGATGCAGTGTGTACCAGTGGCTCTTTCAGCTCAGGCTGCACAGTACAATTGCCCGAAGGAGTTTTCAGAAACTGTGGATGGCTGGACCTAACCAAGACCAGTTATATCAGAGTCATTAGGGGTGGGGCCCGGACATGAGTGGTTTGTAAAGGTTCCTCAGAGATTGTAGTTCGCAGCCCCTGGTGCATAGTACTCCTGAAGTATTGGCAGCCAAACTGTGGGATAATGAGGAGAATGCCCAGATGGAAAATAACTCCCCACCAAGGAAGAGCATTAACATCAGGTCTCTTTTCTGAGCCCTGGTTTGTAATCAATGAGGAGAAATGCTTTGAAGAGTAACACTGGCTGGTACGATTTAAATATTTTGTGATCCAGCTCTAAGGAAGCTGGTTGAAAGTAAGTACTTGTAAAAAGCCATAAACAGTGAGGTCAACTTTTCTTCTTCTCATGGAATAATGCTGCAGGATAGAACATGTAAACCATTTACTTCACTAACAAGGAAAAAGAAAAAACGTGAAGGATTCTGGAGTCTGAGTCTGTATTAGAATTCTTTTGGTTGTAACAAAAACAAAGGCAAGAACAATTTATTAGGTTGAACAGCTCTAAAATTCCAGGAACTGGTTTTAGTCATAGCTGGATCCAGGATAGAAACACACCACAAGAGTACTTTCTCTGTTTCTCCATCTCGTAGTTTCACCTTTCTCTATGTTAGATTTTCTCTTAGGCAAGGTCAGTTCATGTGGCATGAAAAATGGCCACCGACAGCTACAGGTTCCTACCATCTTAGTATTGTGTTTAGCTAGCAGTCTAGTGAACCATGAGTATCTCATTTCAGATGGCAAAATTCCAAAGATGACTCAATGTAGCCCAACTTATATCACTTTCCTGTTCCTGAACCTGTGGCTAGGGGATAGAATACTCTCATTTGTCTACTTTTAAGGATACAGGGGTGAAGTCAATCTTATCTGAACCACATCGATTAAGAATTGAGGGAGAAATAGTTCTCCAAAGAGATGCCAAAAAGCGAGAAATTAATAATTCTATTTTGTGTGGCTCAACTGGTACAAGATTTTGTGATTATTATCCTGTTATAGTTACTATTCTTTGGTTAAAGTCCAAAGAATTGGATTCTGGCTAATAAGAAAAAAAACTTATAATGATTCACTCAAAAAATCAAAAAGAAAAGTGAAGAACTAGACATTAAAGTCATCAGGAACCAGGGACAATGCAAGGATTTAGCAACAGAAACTCATGAATAGTCTTTTTAGACTGATGGATATCCAATCACTTTCAGTCACCACTCAAGATTCAAGTTCTACTGAAATAAACAAACAAAAAAAGTTTGTGTTGCTGAGACAGAACCCAGATCCTGATGACATTATTTTGCACCCTCTATGTAGCCATACCGGAAGTCAGCCCACCTTCCACTTTTGTTGCCATAAGATTTTATATACATACATACATACATACATACATATATACATACATACATACATACATACATACATACAGTGGTACCTTGAGATACGAATTTAATTTGTTCTGTAACTAAGCTCGTAAGTCAGTCAACTCATATATCAAACTGCCGGTACTGAACCCGTGCGCCAATGTGCCAACTAGCGGCAGCTTTCCAAATCACAAATCATATCTCGGAATTTCGCTTGGATCTTGAACAAAAATACAGACCACGCCACAGCTCATATCTTAAAAAAAAAAAAATTGTGTGTTGGTCTTTTCGTATCTCTAGGTACCACTGTATACATATGCTTTTAAAAAATAATAAGAGAAAAATAACAATACCTTGCCCCATCTACCCACTCCCTGCCCCCATCCTGCTTGCTTCCTTGGGCTTTTTATTTCCTGTTATTATTTTTAACTGTTTATTTTCCATCATCCTTATATCCATTTTCTATTTAAGAGTCTGTGAAAGAACAGTTTAAGACTACACGGTGGATGTTCCTAGTCGTTCAGTGATCTGGGCAGTGGTGGGCTAAGCACTCCGGTCAGCAGTAGGGAGCTACTGAATAGACACAGAGGGCACCTGACGGCCTTCAGACCAGTCTGGAACTTCAGCTTTAGTAGCAGTAACTCTGAGAGCTAGAGTAGTTCATTCACCCTGCAATTTCTCCTTAGTCACAAGCCTTTTTAGCAGAAACCTGCTCTTTTCCATCTCTTCAGGAGCTCTGTAGTAGTCAAGATCAGGACTGACTTCCTAGGGGGCTCACAGGAGATGGTGCCATACATGCACAGAACTCCCCGGACCAGCATCCACCATATCAGACCCAGTGAACTAGCTCCCTTGTTGGTTCACAGGATGGCAACGTCTACATAGCACAGAGGAGAGTCTGTGTTACACAGAGCAATGGTAGACAAGTTTACATAAGATGCTTCTTGTGAGAGGCTGGTGCTCAGCCCTGGGAGCAGTAGCCACTGGAAGTTGCAGATTCCAGAAAGCAGGTTAGTAAAGGATCCAGAGTGAAGTGACCAGCAATAGGAGTGTGCAGATCTCTGGTCAGTATTCCTGGAGGAAGTGACACTGACCATCAGCAGGGTTTTCAAAGGCAACAATGGCAAAAGAAGCCAGCAGAAGCTTCTACCAGGTTTTCTAGATTTATAATGTAAAGTCAAGGTTAATACCATCTAAGTGGATTCCTGCTGAAGGGAATTTGAAGACATCTTCCTCCTTCTTTTGTAGAACATCAAGGGCTCCAGAATTTGTAAAAATTTCTCTTTAATTACATCAGAAACTCAGAACAAAATAGACCACTTTCTGGGTAGCACAGAAAGGCTTATTTTTCCTGATATTAATAGTGCCTTTCTTTACATTTTTTTCCTGGTCTGTATATCTATACAACTATTATTTTAATTGTCAAATGCTCATCAATATTATTTTCCACATTTCAAACATAATTACAGATTTCACTTTTGCCTTTGAAACTTCTTTCCATAAGAATAGTAAGTTTCAGGGGAGAGTGAGAAGCTGCAAATCAAACATTTTGTTCTTAGATCCCCAAATGGCAACATATAGAAAGATTTTCTCTGGGGCCATTCAGTTTCTCAAAAGGAGAATATTCCAAGACCAAGCTTATGGGGCATAGGTTTGGTTGATGGAATTTCAAGGTCAGAGCTGGGGAGAAACTGGGAATGAGTAGTCATTATTCAGCACACAGACTTTTACTTAATCTGCTTCCTATAAGCACTGTGCTTGATTTCCACTTCCCAAAGTATCTTATACGTCCAAGCTCCAAGCCTCTCTTTCTGAAGTCAATGGTCTTTTACCTTGCAAAAACTACAGCCATCTCATAGGCTTACAACTCTTCCTTTGTTTCTTTTAAATGGGTGTTTTGGAAAGGAGATAAATATAGGTGATCAGCTCACCATGCTTTTCTAGACTATCTTTTCAAATCCACTTAACTTTTTAGGTCCTTGCAGAATCTATTTTGTTTTTATTGTTGTTGTTTGTTTTTGCATCTCATTACTTGCTTCTGAGTTCCATTTCCCTCTGAAGCATATCCTTCAGAGTTTCCCTGTGTGAAGGGAAAACTCTTCGTTTCTGTTACTTTTTCTAACAGCTTGATGGTCTATGATAGGGTGAATAATCTTGTAATCACTTCTCCATCAAGAAACAGAATTTTGTCAGCCATGCCAGAAGCTTGTCTGTGTGCTCCATCTCAATCACAACGCCTCCCTCCCTCAACAGTAATCACTATCCTCACTTTGATAGTCATCACTTTTCTGTATTTCTTTAAATATATCCATAGACGTTATAATTCAGTCTTGCTTTTTAATATATTTTAAGTCTCCTTTAACATAAAGATTATCTCCATTTCTTTATCTTATAACTCATCTATTGAAGAACTCAGTTGTTTGACCTGTAGGGTTCTACACAGTATGCATTTTATATATTGCACACTCATGGGGTATTTCAACATGGTTCTTTGTCCTCTATTTCCTTTAAGTTGGCAGCAGGATCCAGAGGCTTAATCAGACTCAGGTTTGATCCCCTTGGTAAGATTACATATTATTATGAATTTATGTATTTGAACGTATTTAATGAGTTTCAGTTCATTCTAATTATTACCCTTATTGAAACTCAAAATGTCCCATCTGTGGCCAATTGGAGCCTCTTCAAGTTGGCTCCTGGGTCTTTTGAACATGAACTTAGAAGTCTTTAATAGTTCTTCGGGTCTCTAGTATGACAAGAAATTTTATGCTCATTCTATAGATTTCCTGTCCCAGACCTAGAATCACCCATTTCCTTAAGAAACCATTGTTTCTATTAATGGGACTTAATATCTCAAGACCACAGTCATAAGGATGATTACTACTACTGAAAAGACCCAGGAAACAAGATTACACACACACACAATTCATACTAATGATAATAACTCATTTTACACACACATTCTCAAAATAATCCTAATATTACCATCATCAATACACTGAAAAGTTAAACATTTTTTGCTGGCCCTCTCCTCATACTCCCTAGTTTTATAGTAATTTTGAATCAATATTTCAGAATATAAATATTAAGAGTATACACTGTTTTAACCCTGTTCTAAATGTCAATGTATTAACTCTCAGCTCCAAATCTTTGCTTGCTCTGCAATAATGGAGCTGAGCTGTAAATATTTCTCCCATGCCAGTCAGTTTGACATTATGCTTTGTTGATAGAAAGGACACTGGGGGCCACTGGAGGAGGAAGAGGATTCTTTTTCTGGTTTTTATGTGCTTATCTCTTGGGCTGCTGCAGGGCACACGGTTCCTTTCAGCAGTGCCCAATGGCCAGCAACAAGCGGCCACTCCCTATGACAGCTTCCCCCATGGCAGCTTCTTGGGTGGCTTTATAGTGTGCTGCTGGAACACACCTTCCTGTAAATGGACTGTCCAGGCACTTGCAGTGAATTCTGATATAAAGGCACCTCCCTATAGAGAGTTTCTCCCAGAATTCAAGAGAGAGTTTGTAATGAGTCTCACTGACACCACACCTCAGTGAACTTCTTTGAAAACCAGTGAGCCACAGTCATATCATTTCCAGCAATGAGGTGCCAGTCAGGAGTTGGGGAAAAGGAGGGGAGTACATTGGAGTTCTTTCTTGGCCACTCTATTTCAGTCTTAGGAGAGGTGGCTGCTCCTTACATCTACTATTCCTATATTGTAGGAGTTATCTTTGCCTCTTACTAGGTACCTCCCCTTTACTCCAATTCTATTACTGCTTTATAATACAGGGGATCCTTGGGTTACAACACAGTTCCATTCCTACAACAGTGATGTAATCAAAATTTCGGTCTAAGTTGAAACACACCCTAGCCTAAGTCACTTACCTATCCTAACACAGTTGTAAAATCATAATCTAAGAACATAAAAACACAACTAAGCCACAGAAAAAGGAAAAGAACATAAATATACCATCACTACACTGTACTGTAATAACGAAAAAAATGACAAAAAATGAGTAAGCCGAAACACTCGCATCAAAAATTTCTAAAGTTTTTGTCGGTGTGAGTGTCGTAAACTCAAAACGTTGTATGTCAAGACGGTCATAATCCAAGGACCCCCTGTAAACGTTCTTGGTTCAAATTACTGGGTGATTTTTCTTTCCTGGCTGGACCCTGACTGAAAAAATTTACATTTAGTCTTAGTTCTAAATGCAATTAAATAATGTTCATCAATTGACCTTCTGTCACTGTCAGTCATTTTGGATGGCTGAGCTTCATTTTCTAGTAGATTCGACAGAAAAAACTCAACTGAATAACATTCTCTGAGTTCTTTCATTTTGATAATAAATTAAGTCTATGCTTTTATACTTGAAAAAGTCAGTTTTGCTGGGTACAAAGACCTTGGTGCTCATTTTCTTCCTTTAAATAATTTAAATGTTTCACCATTTCCTTCTCACACGAAGTATTGATGTTAAAGTCTTATCATAATCCAATTTTTTTATTTCTTTTTATTGTTTTTACTAATTTTAATGGAGTGACATTGATAAATCAGAGTACATACGTTCAGAGAAAACATCTCCAAGTTATTTTGACATTTGATTATGTTGCATACCCATCACCCAAAGTCAAATTGTCTTCCGTCACCTTCTACCTAGTTTTATTTGTGCCTCTCCCCTTCCCCAACCCCCACCCTCTCCTCCCCTCCTTCGCCCCCGCCCCCCACCCCATAGCCAGCACACTCTTGTCCATGTCTCTGAGTCTCATTTTTATGTCCCACCTATGTATGGAATCATATAGTTCTTAGTTTTTTCTGATTTATTTATTTCCCTCAGTATAATGTTATCAAGGTCCATCCCTGTTGTTGTAAATGATCCGATATCATCATTTCTTATGGCTGAGCAGTATTCTATAGTATATATATACCAAAGCTTTTTAATCCACTCGTCCTCTGACGGACACTTGGGCTGTTTCCAGATCTTCGCTATTGTGAACAATGCTGCCACGAACATGGGGGCAAATTTCTTATTTTCGAACAGTGCTATGGTGTTCTTAGGGTATATTCCTAAAAGTGGGGCAGCTGGGACAAAAGGCAGTTCGATTTTTAATTTTTTGAGGAATCTCCATACTGTTTTCCACAGTTGCTACACCAGTCTGCATTCCCACCAGCAGTGCAAGAGGGTTCTTTGTTCTCCAAATCCTGGCCAGCACTTAATCTGTTTTGTTTTGTTGATGAGTGCCATTCTGACTGGTGTGAGATGATATCTCATTCTGGTTTTAATTTGCATTTCTCTAATGATTAGTGATGTTGAGCATTTTTTCATATGCCTATTGGCCATCTGTATGTCCTCTTTGGAGAAATTTCTATTCATTTCTTTTGCCCATTTTTTGATTGGATTGTTTGTCTTCCTGGTCTTGAGTTTTACAATTTCTTTATAAATTTTGGTTATTAACCCCTTATCAGACGTATTGTTGAATATGTTCTCCCATTGTGTGGTTTGTCTTTTTATTCTGTTGTCATTATCTTTAGCTGTGCAAAAGTTTTTTAGTTTGATATAGTCCCATTTGTTTATCCTGTCTTTTATTTCACTTGCCCGTGGAGATAAATCAGCAAATATACTGCTGCTACAGATGTCAGAGAGCTTGCTGCCTATGTTTTTTTCTAAGATGCTTATGGTTTCACAGCTTACATTTAAGTCTTTTATCCATTTTGAGTTTGTTTTTGTGAATGGTGTAAGTTGATAGTCTAGTTTCATTTTTTTGCAGGTAGCTGACTAATTTTCCCAACACCATTTGTTAAAGAGGCTGTCTTTTTTACTCCATTGTATGCTCTTCCCTCCTTTGTCAAAAATCAGTTGTCCAGCCTGACCAGGCGGTGGCGCAGTGGATAGAGCATCGGACTGGGATGCGGAAGACCCAGGTTCGAGACCCCAAGCTCACCAGTTTGAGCGTGGGCCCATCTGGCTTGAGCAAAAAGCTCGCCAGCTTGGACCCAAGGTCGCTGGCTCCAGCAAGGGATTATTCCGTCTGCTGAAGGCCCGCGGTCAAGGCACATGTGAGAAAGCAATCAATGAACAACTATGGTGTCCCAACAGCAACGAAAACTAATGATTGATGCTTCTCACCTCTCTCCGTTCCTGTCTGTCCCTACCTATCTCTCTCTCTGACTGTCTCTCTGTCTCTGTAAAATAAATAAATAAATAAAACATTAAAAAAAAAAATCAGTTGTCCATAAATGTTCATAAATTTATTTCTGGGTTCTCTGTTCTGTTCCATTGATCTATATACCTGTTCTTATGCCAGTACCAGGCTGTCTTGAGTACAATGGCCTTGTAGCATAACTTGTTATCAGGAAGTATGATACTTCCTGCTTTATTCTTCCTTTTCAAGATTGCTGAGGCTACTCGTGTTCTTTTTTGGTTCCATATAAATTTTTGGAACATGTGTTCTATATCGTTGAAGTATGTCATTAGTATTTTAATTGGTATTGCATTGAATTTATAAATTGATTTGGGTAATATAGACATTTTAATGATGTTTATTCTTCCTAACCATGAGCACGGTATATGCTTCCACTTGTTTGTATCTTTCTTGATTTCTTTTATCAATGTTTTATAATTTTCCAAGTACAAATTCTTAATCTCCTTTGTTAAATAACTCCTAGGTACTTTATTTTTTTCGTTGCAATAGTGAAGGGGATTGTTTCCTTAATTTCTCTTTCTGACAGTTCATTGTTGGTATATAAAAATGCCTCTGATATCTGAGTATTAATTTTATATCCCGCCACCTTGCTAAATTCATTTATGAGGTCCAGTAATTTTTTTGACTGAGACTTCATGGTTTTCTATATACAATATCATATCATCTGCAAATAATGATAGTTTTACTTCTTCTTTTCCAATTTGGATGCCTTTTATTTCTTCTTCTTCTTGTCTGATTGCTGCGGCTAGGACTTCCAGAACTATGTTGAATAAGAGTGGTGAAAGGGGCACCCCTGCCTTGTTCCTGATCTTAAGAGGATTGCTTTTAATTTTTGCCCATTGAATATGATGTTGGCTGTGGGTTTGTCATAGATGGCCTTTATCATGTTAAGGAATGTTCCCTGTATTCCCACTTGGCTGAGAGTTTTGATCATGAATGGGTGCTGAATTTTATCAAATGTTTTATCTGCATCTATTGAAATTATCATGTGGTTTTTGTCCTTCCTTTTGTTTATGTGATGAATCACATTGATTGATTTGCGAATATTGAACCAGCCGTGCCTCCCCAGAATAAATCCCACTTGATCATGGTGTATGATTTTTTTTATATATTGCTGGATAGAGTTGGCTAATATTTTGTGGAGGACTTTAACATCTAAATTCATCAGAGATATTGGTCTATAATTTTCTTTCTTTGTGTTGTCTTTGCCTGGTTTCAGAATCAGAATTATGCTCGCCTCATAAAATGAGCTTGGAAGGCTTCCTTTCTCTTGAATTTTTTTTTTATTTTTATTTTATTCATTTTAGAGAGGAGACACAGAGTGAGAGAGAGAGAGAGAGAGAGAAAGAGAGAAAGGGGGGAGGAGCTGGAAGCTCAACTCCCATATGTGCCTTGACCAGACCAGTGCAGGGTTTTGAACTGGCGACCTCAGTGTTCCCAGGTCGACGCTTTATCCACTGTGCCACCACAGGTCAGGCCGTCTTGAATTTTTTGAAATAGCTTAAGAAGGATAGGAGTTAGTTCTTCTTTGAATATTTGGTAGAATTCACTTGTGAAGCCATCCGGCACAAGACTTTTCTTTTTTGGGAGTTTTTTGGTAACTGTTTCGATCTCATTTGTTGTAATCGGTCTGATTAGGGTTTCTGATTCTTCCAGATCAATTTTTGGAATATAGTATGTTTCAAGGAATTTGTTCATTTCAACTAGGTTGCCTAGTTTTTTGGCATACAGCTCTTCATAGTATTTTCTTACAATAATTTATATTTCTGTTGTGTTAGTTGTTATTTCTCCAGTCTCATTTCTAATTTTATTTAATTGAATCCTTTCTCTTTTTTTCATGGTGAGTCTGGTTAAAGGTTCATCAATCTTGTTTACCTTTTCAAAGAACCAGCTCCTGGTTTCATCGATCCTCTGTATTGTTACTTTAGCCCTATGATAAATATTATTTATTTCTGCTCTGATCTTTATTATTTCCTTACTTCTACTACCCCTGGGCTTTACTTGCTGTTGTTTTCTAGTTTTTTAGATGCAGGGTCAAGTTGTTTATTTGTGATTTTTCTAGCTTCTTATGGTATGCCTGTAACTTCCTTCTCAGTACTGCTTTTGCTGTATACTATAAATTTTGAGTTGATGTATGCTCATTATCATTTGTTTCTAGAAACTTTTTTATTTCTTGTTTGATCTCATTGTTAATCCATTCGTTATTTAATAACATGCTATTTAGTTTCCAAGTGTTTGAGTATTTTTCAGTTTTTCTGTTGTGGTTGATTTCTAGTTTCATGCCATTGTGATCAAAGAAAATGCTTGATATGATTTCAATCTTCTTAAATTTGTTGAGACCGCTTTTGTGTCCTAACATGTGATCTATCCTAGAGAATGTAGCATGAGCACTTGAAAAGAATGTATATTCTGCTGCTTTAGGGTGAAAGGTTCTGAAGATATCTCTTAAATCGAGTTGGTCTAGTGTATCCTTTAAGTCTGCTATTTCTTTGTTAATTTTCTTTCTTGAAGATCTATCCAGTGATGTTAGTGGGGTATTGAAATCCCCTAAATGATATCAGTAGTCTTCTCAGCCAGCTAGGTGTTACCACTTACATTCCAACAGAATGGCGGCTATTTCTTGACAGCTCTAAATGAAGTCTGAAATGTGTTCTCGTACACAACGGTAATATTTATGCAGCAGTTCCAATTCGTTATTCAACTCATCTGCAAGAAGGTTATAATGACATCAAAATTGTCCTCGACTTTCTGAAGTATGAGGAGCATAACTGGATCATTTGTGTGGATCTTAAAATGGCAAATTTCCTGCTAGGACAACAGAAAGGTTTCACAAAGTATCCTTGCTTTCTATGTTTGTGGGACAGCTGAGCTCGGGAGAAACACTGGACACAGAAGGAGTGGCCAAAACATGAAGCTCTGGAAGTAGGGATGCAAAATATTGTGAATGAACCTGTAGTTAATCGAGACAGGATCATTCTTTCCCACTTCACATCAAACCTGACTTAATGAAGCAGTTTGTTCAGGCTTTGAATAGAGAAAGTGAATGCTTTCAACATATTATTTCTGCTTTTCCTACCTTGTCTTACAAGAAGATAAAAGCAGGTGTATTCGATGGACCTCAAATTCGAACCCTCATACATGACAATTTGCCAGGAAGATGAATAAGGAGGAGAAAGCAGCATGGCAGTCTTTTGTTGGCGGTTACAAAAAACTTCCCTGGCAACAAAAAAGCAGAAAATTATGAACTTCTGGTTCAAAGGATGTTGTTGGCTTTCCACAACATTGAATGGAACATGAGCGTTAAGATTCACTTCCTGAACAGTCACCTTGATCAGTTTCCTGAAAATCTTGGAGCTGTTAGTGATGAGCAGACTACTGCTGGAGCATCAAATGAGATTGTCCTCAACAACTACACAAATACAATAGCTACAAACGTGAATTTTTGTCTGAATAGAATTTAAATAAGTTTAGCACAAATTTTATGATTAAATAGGTGCTTTAATATGTTCTATTTTGAAATTGTAGACAAATTCTGATGCAATCATATCTCTTACTATATTAGTGTATTTACTGCATTATATATATTATTATATTTTCAAAAAGATGATGCCCAAGAAGACATTCTACTTCATTATGTTAAATTAAATGTTGAAAATTTTACAATAAGATAGAAAACTAAATCTTAAATTGCAAAAAACCCTGTAGCTTACAGAGATAAACTAATGTCAGATTTGAGATCAGCACACTCAAATTAGGTAAGAACAAGTGTTTTTGTGGGTGCAACAAAAATTTTGTTCCCCAGTGTTATCTATTGTGTTTGTTTACTTCTGTGTTCTTTCTAGTTTAGTATTCTTTTCTGAAATAATTTTTTATTTTTAATTCTTTCCCAAGTTCTTTTTCTTCCTTTCTGAACTTTTCTTAGCCTGTTTTATTTCTTTCATATTCTATATCATTTTTTAATATCATTATTGTTTTGATGTGATTTTTTCAGTATTGACAATGTGCAAGTTTTGTAGTTGTGTTTGACCCCACCTTATTGTTTTGGGGGTTTGCAGAGTTATCTTTTATCTAGTTTTGTTGCACATGTTGTTTCATACATTTTTTTGTTTCACTGTATACTCTTTTTATGTGGAGGTTCATGGAGATTCAAAACTCATATACCACCATATTTCCAGAGTCTATTTATATTTTGACTCATGAATTCTCCCTTTCTACATCTCTAACACTTTTAATCCTCAACTGAGTGTGATGGGAAGGAGGTAGAGTTGATCAGGATGTCATTGGATTTTCATTACACATCCTCATTCCTGAGTGATGATTCACTTGATTATAACATTCTAGGTTGTCAATAGTTTCTCCTCAGTAATATATATTTTCCGCTATTTCAGCATATATTTTTATTTTTTCAAATCTGGCTTCCATTCTAAATGCCATTGTTTTTTGTAGGTAGGTTACATTTTAACTGCTACTCTTAAGACATCCTTTAAGCCTAAACTACTCCTGCACTTTTTTTTAATTATGCAAGTCAATAAATTCATTTATTATTTTCTTCATTAAATCAGCTGCAATTGGATTTCTGACAACTGCAGCCAATAAATGTCTACTAAATGGGTGACACTGTGCCAGCTACCATACAATTAGTGGTATTCAAAACAAAGTCCGTGTCTCCAATAAGCACAATATTTCATACTTGTTCCTGCCATCTTCATTTCTTTGTTCCTGCTTCTCCTGACTTCATTCCAAAACTTGGAATGCTTGTTTCTTTAAACATTACAACTTAAGAGTTTATGTTAAAAGCAAATTTGTAATGGTTGCATTCCTAGCTATAGGCTACTGTGATTTTTCCCTTATTTTGGATTCATATTATCTTAAATAGGTCTTCAAAGTCCTTCCCTTTTGAATTCATATTATCTTAAATAGTCATCAAAGTTCTTCCCTTTAACCAAATCATTAATTTTTTTCTCTTTTTTTTAATTTTTATTTATTTATTCATTTTAGAGGAAAGGGAGAGAGAGAGAGAGAGAGAGAGAGAGAAGGGGGGGAGGAGCAGAAAGCTTCAACTCCCATATGTGCCTTGACCGGGCAAGCCCAGGGTTTCGAATCGGCAACCTCAGCATTCCAGGTCGACGCTTTATCCACTGCGCCACCACAGGTCAGTCCCAAATCATTAATTTTTTTTAAGGGCATTCCAACCCATCTTTCACATGGATACCAGAAAGATATTTCTAAAAAACAAATCTGACCAGGTTTATTTCTCTGATTAAAGCTTTTCAATAGCTTCTGTTGTCCACAGGATAAAGTCCAAATTCTTTTATAAGAGACAAAAGCCCTTCAAGATCCAGCCCTTCCCTACTTTTCCAAATTTATCTCTACTGATAAATATAAATATCAGCTTAGCTATTTCCATGAACTTTGTTCATGTTACACCCTCTCCCTGGAATAACCTTCCCTATTGTGTCCTTATAATAGATACTTTTAAGACTCAGTTCAAAATCACCTCCTTTATAGAGCCCTTCCCATTTCACAACTCTTTCTCCTTGCAGGTAGAACTGATCATACCATACTTGCTCTGTAGATATTTACCTACCAATATTTACCTACCAATCTTTCCCAGAGTAAAGTCAGTATGCATGTAACCTTACTGCATTCTTATTAACAAGTACCGACATAGTACTTGGCCCCTGTAGGTCTTCTGTAAGGTACATATTGCTATCACTTAATCATAAGGATATAGGAAAGCATATTAAAATATAGCCTGATCAGGCTGTATCACAGTGGGTAGAACATCAGATTGGGATGCAGAGGACCCAGGTTTGAAACCCTGAGGTCGCTGGCTTGAGCATGAGGTTGCTGGCTTGAGCACGGGGTCTCTGGCTTGAGCGTGGGATCATAGACATGACCCCATGTCATGATCCTAAAGGTCACTAGCTTGAGCCTAAAGGTCACTGACTTGAGTACATAGTCCCTGGCTTGAGCAAGGGGTCACTAGTTCTTCTGCAGTCCCCCCCCCCAAACAAAGCACATATGAGAAAGCAATCAGTGAACAACTAAGAAGCTAAAACAAAGAATTGATGCTTCTTATCTCTTTCCCTTCCTGTCTGTCTGTCTTTCTCTCTGTTTCTGTCACACACACACACACAAATATATATATACATATGGTAATATATATATTTCAAAAGAAGGGAAAATCATTCCAGGACTAGGGTACTCAGAGAAGGCTCAAAAGCCCTGAGATAATCAAGATGTTGCTTTAAGAGAAAATAAAGGAAAAGGCACCAAAGGCTGAGACATTGGATTTGAGGAAAGACCCAGTTTTACTGGAGTAGTAGGCTTTTGTCTGCAGCAGTGGAAAATACAATTTTATGGACATAGGTTAGTTCCAGGATAAGAATAGTCTAGCTCTTAAATCAGCATAATCCCTTCTCCCTTCTCTAACAATGAAAATGTCTATAGCCGAGCCAAACTCTCTTGACATATGTTGTGACCAATTGTCCTCCTGTAGGGAGGACAGTCGTTCTTTTGTAAGTTCCCTCCTCCCTGGAAAAGTGTCCTCTTATATGTCCTCCTTTTGATATTGGAAGACTAATTTGTAAATGTCCATATTCGATCGATGCAGAGTCGATCTATTGCGTGTGATGTGACATATTTGTATTTGGCATGACGATTTGTCAAGGATCAGTACAGTGTGGCATGACGTGATTATGAGACACATGTGCTCCGCGCGGGAGACCTTGAGAGAGCTCGGGATATACCAAGCACACATATGGCTTTGCGTACTTCTTACCAAAACACGAAACACGACAGGGCACATACGACATTGTAGACTCACAATTATTTCTTTCTCAGTGAATATTCAATCACAAACAGGTAAGCACAATTTACGTAAAATTCAACACAAAGGATATTTCTTGTTCAGGTATTTCCAATTTATTTTTATAAGATGATATATTAACAAAAAATATTCATGCAATGGAAAAGTAGTCATTTAGATAATATCTAAATGAGTACTTTTTTCTTATAATTTTTATTAAAAATGACTAGGCATGTAAACATAATACAATATAAAATATTACGAATGTTTTTATTATGCACATATATTATAGTGTAATATTGTTGCAATGAATAAAATGTTTCTTTTGTTTACAATATTGTTTTCTTCAAATTATTTTTGTCCTCCTTTTCATTGTAAAAACGTTGGGCACCTCGCATATGTCCCCGTTTGGTCTGGTTATTAATTTCTTACCCTCTTAAGGTGTTATGTCTCATATCACCTTGAGTACAAATGGCCACGGACTAGTTAACGGGAATGAATGCAGGCGGAAATAAGCAACAAGCCCTGCGCCCTCTCGAGCACAGCAATGGAGGCTAACAGAAAAAGCAACACTGACCCACAGGAGCTTTCTAGGAAATCCTCTTCCCGCATTAGTTTCTCCTGGGACGGCCTCAGCCCACATCCCGCGGGAGTACCCGGGAAGCCTCCGCCCCTAGGCCTCATTAAAGCCTTAAGATATGGAGGGGATCGGTAACCAGCCTGCAGCAACAATCCATAGCCAGACTGAACAAATGAGGAATGAGCCCGGGGTCTAGGAAATGCGCTTTTAAGAACACTTAGCCTACAACCCCTCTCTCCCACCCAACCCCCACTGGGCCCCGCCCACTCCGGGCCGCCCCCGCCCTGCCCCGCCCCGCCTCGCTGCCCGCGACGCGGTGTAGGGGCGGGGTTTCCGCTTCCGGTGGTGGATTGTTGACGCCTGTGGGTGCTGCGGCAGTGAAAGGGCTGTTGGGGGCGCGCCACTAGGAAGGAAGACGGCATAGTAACAAGACAGCGGAAGGTGCGTCTCAGGCGACGATGGCAGAGGGGTCGGAGGAGGCCCGAGGACGGCCTCCGGGGCAGGGCGACGGTGGAGGGGACTACGAGCCTGTCCCCACCCTGAGAGGCCCGCCGTCCACCGCTGCCCCACGCCCCCAGGCCGGGCCGGAGGCCGGGCCCCAGTCCCCGGGCCGGACCCCAGTCGCGGGCCTCCCGCCCACTGCGGCGGCCGCGGAGGAGCCGGAGCAGCAACGCGAGCCCGGAAAGCTCCGGGAGGCGACGTCCGACTGCAGAGCGGGGCTACAGGAGCCGGCGGGCTGCGCGGCGCCCGAGGCCGGGCCACCGCGGGAGAAGCCAGCGAGGCTGAGCGCTCGCGAGTACTCCCGGCAAGTGCACGACTGGTTGTGGCAGTCGTACTGCGGCTACCTCACCTGGCACGGCTGCCTGGCCGCCTTCCCAGCCTACTGCAGCCCGCAGCCGCCCCCGCCGAGCCACCCCCCAGGCGCCCCCCATGCCGCTACGCCGCCGCCCCTCCAGTTGGGCTACTACAACCCCTTCTACTTCCTGAGCGCCGCGGCGGCTGGGCCAGACCCGGGGATAGCTCCCGGGATCACCACCGCGGCTCCGGTCGCAGGCCTTGGACCCCGGGCTCCTCACGTTCAGGGGTCGGTCCGGGCAACCCCAGGGACGAGAACAGGATCCGCCGCCCCTTCGCGAACCCCGAACGAGACCGGGCGACAGGCAGGTGAGAAACGAAAGGTGGGCGAAGCTGAAGGGTCTTCGGGGAGCTCCCTGGGAGGGTAGCGCAGGCTCCGCTGTTTCGACGTCCAGCTGCTGCTGCTCCTCTTCCGACGGCCACTTCTCCGCGCGCTCTTCAGCTGTCGTTGCCCCAAATTCCCTAAGTGTGCAGAGAGGCTGTATAGTTTTTTCCTTTAGACCTGTTACTCCGAATTGATTCCCTTACTCCTGGGACTGGTTTCCGCGTTTAAAGAAACCTGCCCCTCAAAACATTCTCCTGATTTCCACGCTCTAGAGAATGATTCAAAGCTTCATTCACAGATGGCAAACCTGCTTGGGGCTGGGAGTAGTGGGGTTGACGGGTAATGCTGGAAATAATCCAGACGTGGACTTATTATATATTACCTATATGTGATAGAATATATGATAATATAATGTAGAACAATTCTATACTATTTTTCTATTAGGGACAGTCTAACTAATGGGTATAAAAGAAATATGAGAATAAAAATGGAGTTATAAACCTTTGACTGGGCCCAGCTTAATCTTATATTGTCTGTTTACTTCTGTATAGGAATTAGAATATTTTGCATTAGATTATCATTTAGAGTTTCTGCTTATTTAGCCACAGATATATGGGACTAGAATTAGTTCCTGAATTTGATCCCATTCAGAATTTTGTATGACAGATGGATTTATTACATAGAAAGCAAGACAACTAAATGAATTGAGGTAAAATGAGCACCAGGCTTTACTTTGTACTAATTCTTTAAACTTAACCTTGACTTTTACTAAAAAATACTTAACTTTGTGTCATAGGCTTGTGATCACTTGGATTCACAGTGAGTCTCTAGTGAAATGCATTGAGTGCCCTATTTAAATTTATCTGTGAAATCATTTTTTAAATATTAAGGAGGTGAAAGCAAAGCTTTAGACTCTTCATAAATAGTGGAGTAGTGTTGCTCTATTTCATTAATATGTACTCTGGGTGAAGTAAATAACAACGATTGTCTGAAGGTTATCTACGTACATTTTTTTAGTCCCCTTGACTTTACAGTCCCTGTTTGTTTACCTACCTTGAGTTCCAAGACCTATGTGAAATGATTAGTTTTTCTAACTTTTTTTTTTTTAATTTACAGGTAGAGAGTATGTTATTCCATCCTTGGCCCACAGATTTATGGCAGAGATGGTGGATTTCTTTATTCTCTTCTTCATAAAAGCAACCATTGTCTTAAGCATTATGCACCTCAGTGGAATAAAGTAAGTTAAGGCTGTTTGCAGAAAGGTTTATTAAAACCTGCTATCAGGATCGTGTTAAGTTCTGTTTATGCCTGCAAGTGACTGCGTGGATAATTGGTTTGCAGTGTCATTTCTTTAGCAGAGCTTTGTGAGATTTTTTTCTTGTTTTAAGAAATAACTACAAAAAAGAGAATAACACTTAATAAATTCTGCCAGATCTGTGGGAATCGCACCTATCAAAAGTAGGTAAAAGGACGACCTGGAACACTGAGGTCACTGGTTCAAAACCCTGGGCTTGCCGGGTCAAGGCACATATGGGAATTGATGCTTCCTGCTCCTCCCCCCTTCTCTTTCTCTTTCTGTCTCTCTTCTCGAAGATGAATAAATAAATAAAAATAATTTTTAAAAAAGTTAAAGAAAGAAGTAGGTAAAAGGAGCCCCTAAGCCTGGTTTGAATCTGTTCAACTATTTTTTCAGTTGAAACTCATTTTCTTCTTACTAGGCATAAAGAGCTCTTGGTAGAGTAAGTATTAATAATCAGATTTCCAAATAGGATTGCTTATAGTATCAGGGAAGTCCAAAGTGAATTTCAGAGTGAGCCATTTATTTGACTAATTCTCCTCTCAGATTAATAATCATCATAGTAATAATTATCCCTTGCTAAGTACTTTCTACATGCTAGGTATTGAGCTCACCTCTTTATATATGGATTCTTCTTAATCTTAACACCACTGAGCTGTAGTAGTTAATATCTCATTTTATAGACATTGAAATTTGGGTTTACAAGAAGTTAAGCTCAAAATTTACTAAGTTACAAAGGTAATAATTAGTGAGTCAAGATGCAAACCCTTGGCCTGACCTTTGGTGGCGCAGTGGATAAAGCATAGACCTGGAATGCTGAGGTGGCAGGTTCAAAACCCTGGGCTTGCCAGGTTAAGGTACATATGAGAAGCAACTACTATGAGTGGATGCTTCTGGTTAACCCCCTTTTCTCTCTCTAAAAATCAGTAAATAAAATCTTAGAAAGATTCAAACCTTTGTAGTCAAATTTCAGCGCCCTTGCCAGGAACTTGAGTGTTACTGTGCCTCCTTTCTGTCTCCCTCTCCTACCCCCACATATCCAATACCAGCTCCTTTCTGTTGAATCTCCTGCGTAGGCCTTCAACCTGGACCATTTATCATTGTTGCTTTTCCCTTGTCTACTTACTGTCATCTCTTGCTTGGATCAGAGCAAAATTTTTATGATTGTTACCTCAGTCTTCTGTTATATCTGAATGGAGTCTCTGACATAAAACCAAGAGATCGTAAATTGATTCTGCTCCTTTCCTGCTGTAAAACCCTTTAGTGTTTCCTCATTGCCATCAGAATCAAGTCTTGTCTTCATATGGTTTAACTTTAAATAAGATGCCCTTACTTAATTAATCACTGTTAACTCTCATACTTAATATTTGAGCCATACCAAGGATTACAGCTTCAATCAGACTCTTGCTTCACGGCTTTCTCCCTTGTTAGTCTCTCTCTCTCTGAGACTTCTCCCTTACTAGTCTAGCTAACTTCTCTTCATTCTTCAGCTCTCATCTTAAACTTCATTTCTGGGAAGTTTAACAAGTTAAATGTAGCTGGTATGTGTTTCCATACTACAGTATGGTTTCCTGTCACAACTCTCATCTCACTTTTACTTATCGTTCTGCTTCCCTTGCTTGGTTAGAATCTCCATGAAAGCAAAGACTGTGTTCACTCACATTATATCCCCAGGGCTAGTGCCGTGCCTGCTCATCATAGTGCTCCCTGTTTGAAGTAATGTTTTGTGAAACTGGATGGTTGGAAATCTAAAGATTAGTTTAGAATTTCAATTAAGTTTATGACTAACAGTAATGGGGAAAAAAAGCAATGCAACTGCTCTAATACTTTATAACCCAAAACTATTATTTTGTGTAGGGATATCTCTAAGTTTGCTATGCATTATATAATAGAAGAAATAGATGAAGACACATCAATGGAAGACTTGCAGAAAATGATGGTTGTGGCTCTTATATACAGATTATTAGTTTGTTTCTATGAGGTAAGCTGCTGACTTCAAATATTAATATATAACAATCTAATTTTAGATTATCAGCACAAGATAGGAAACCTAATAGAAATATACAGTATTCATGTATATTAAATGTCTATTTTTTCCAAATTTTAATATAAACTTCAAGTTAAAAATTTTTTTTTGCCTGAGTGGGGAGGTGCAGTGGATAAGGTGTCAACCTGGGATGCTAAGAAACCAGGTTCCAAACCCCTTGGTCACTGGCTTAAGTAAGGGTTTGTCCTGCTTGAGCATGGGATCATCACTCTGATCCTAAGGTCGCTGGTTTGAAGCCCAAGGTTGCTGGCTTGAGCAAGGGGTCACTGGCTTGGCTTGATCCCCCTTGGTAAGGGTACATATGAGAAGCAATCAGTGAACAACTAAATTGTCCCAACTTCTAAGTTGATGCTTCTATTTCCCTTCTTGTCCTTCTCTCAGAGAAAAAAAACTTTCTGAATGAGACATTTTAAAATTTCTTTGTAATATGTTTCAGTCTTGTGGTCCAAAAATATACTTGTAAAATGGTGATGGAAATTGAAATTTATTTTTCTATAGAAACTGGCTCAGAGAAATATTACTGTAGACAACTGATGGTATTTAAGATGTTCTTTAACATTTTCAGGAATATGTATTGGCCCTGGCAGGTAGCTCAATTGATTAGAGCAGTGTGTTTCAACCACCAGTCCACCAGAAATTTCGTGGTGGTTTGTTAACCACCCTGATGTATGAAAATTACAGACACAGTGATCTTAGTTTAATTTGCATATGCTCAGGGCGATTTCTGCCTTTTTGGTCCCCAAAGTAATTCTATTTTCACCATTCCCCAAGTGTAAAAAGGCAAACCAATGAAAAAGAGCATCACCCTGATATACCAAGTTGTGGGTTTGATCCTGTCAGGGCACGCACATACAAGAGTCACAATGAATATATGAATGGGTGGAACAACAAATTGACCTTTCTCAACTTCTTCTCTCCCTCCCTTTTTCTTAAAAAAGAAATCAATAAATTAAAAAAATACATGTATTAAATAAAACGTTAACTTTTGAGTATTCTGTGAAATTCTTTTCAACTTGAAAATTTTAAAATTAATAAAATGGCAGGATAACTTTCTTTTATTGATGTGGTTGAGCTAGCAAATTACTTTTTAAATTATCCTTCCTTCCTTAGATAATTTGCATTTGGGGAGCAGGCGGAGCTACCCCAGGGAAGTTCCTGCTGGGGCTTCGAGTTGTGACATGTGATACATCAGTGCTCATTGCACCAAGTCGGGTTTTAGTGATTCCTTCCTCAAATGTTAGCATTACAACGTAAGTTCTTTTCTTATCTTCATCTACTTTGTACTGATGAAAATGATAAGTTTTAAGTACAGTGGTACCTTGAGATATGAACAGACCAACATATGATCTTTTTAAGATATGAGCTGCAACTGGGTCTGTATTTTTGTTCGAGATTTGAGTGAAATTCTGAGATACAAGTCATGATTTGGGAAGATGCCGCTAGTTGCCGTACAGGTCCAGTATCGGCAGTTTGATATACGAGTTGACTGACTTACGAACTTGGTTACAGGACAAATTAAATTCGTATCACAAGGTACCACTGTGCAGTAATCAATATAATTGATGAGTTATATACCATTTAATATAGTGTTTTTAGGATGTTGGTATTTTTTCTTTCACACACTATAATAGGCTTAGCTTTATTAAGTTTAAAACAGTCTGTTTTTCAATTATATGATTGTAGACCCCTCTTCAGCATACATTTTCAAGAAAATCATTTTATGAAAAATAAGTCAGGATAATGAAATGATTTCAGGTGTCGTTATGTCAGTGCTCCATGCTTATTAGCTTTTGAATTCTCTAGACCTACGGATATTGGGTCAGTTACTGATATGCTTTGAGATTCTATTTGGTAATATCTGTCATCATCCCACCTTCAATAAGCACTGAGTTTTGGTTAACTGCATGCATACATCCTGCTTCTAATACTCCCAGTACTCATGGTTAGCTGTTAGCATCTGCCACTTGGGGAAGGTACAAATAGTGATAATGGAAGTTGTGGAGGTAAATAGGTGCAAATTATTTGAGCAAAACAAGATACTGGTTGGAAAGATTCAAAGCTGAATTGTTATGCTATATAAAAAATTAGGGCGTGACCAATGGTAGCACAATGGATAGCGAATAGACCTGGGGCGCTGAGGTCCCAGGTTCAAAACCTTGAGGTCACCAGCTTGAGCATGGGGTCACTGGCTTGAGCATAGGAACATAGATATGACCCCATGGTTGCTGGCTTGAGCCCAAACGTCGCTGGCTTAAGCTGGAGACCCCTGGTCAAGGCACGTATGAGAAACAGTGAACAACTAAAGTGCTGCAACTATGAGTCTATTCTCTTTCTCATGTGCGCACATGCATTAAACAAACACAAAAACACACAGAAATAGGAACAAGTGAGAAGCCCTCATTTTGCTGACACTCAAAATTTCCTTACAATTCTGTGCTTACAATAACCCTAACTACTAATTTTAATGAGTCAATAATGGCTAGTGTTTATTGAGCACCTCTTATAAACTATTAAAAATAATGTAGGCCCTGGCCAGTTAGTGGGTTAAGAGCATTTCCCTCAAACGACAAGGTTGTGGGTTCAGTCCCTGGTCAGGGCACAAACAGGGAAGCAACCAGTGAATGCATTACTGAGTGGAAGAACAAATGAATGCTTCCCTTCCCCCTCCCCTCTCTGTCTCTCTAAAAATCAATCAATAAATTTTAAAAATTAAGCTCTGGCTGGATAGTTCGGTTGGAGTGTCCTCCAGAAGCACTGCAGTTGCTGGTTTGATACTCAGGCAGGGCACATACAGGAACAGCTTGGGTGTTTCCGTCTGTCTCTTCCTGCCTCTCTCTCTTTCTCTCTCTCAATAAAAAAAAAAAAAGCATATGTATTAGCTAATTAAACCCTAACAACCTTATAAGTACCCCTTATAAGAGCCTTATAAGGGGCACTATTACCCCTTTGTACAGATGTAATTGCTAGAAAGTGGGTCTGAGACTAAGTAGTCTGGATCCAGAACCCATTCTTAGCTACTGTGCTCTTCTATAGCCTTTGAGTGTACTTAAAAGCAGAAATCCGGCCCTGGCCAGTTGGCTTAGTGGTGGATCATTGGCCTGGCATGTGGAAGTCCTAGGTTTGATTCCCGGTCAGGGCACACAGAAGTGCCCATCTGCTTCTCCACCCTGCCCCCTCTCCTTTCTCTCTCTTTTCCCCTCCCACAGCCAAGGCTCCATTGAAGCAAAGTTGGCCTGGGCGCTGAGGATGGCTATGTGGCCTCTGCCTCAGGTGCTAGAATAGAATGGCTCCAGTTGTGAAGGTGCATCACTCCCTAGTGGGCTTGCCAGGTAGATCCCAGTCGGGCGCATGCAGTAATCTGTTTCCCCACTTCTCACTTAGAAAAATAAAAAAAGGCAGAAAAACACAGTAATTTAAAATGCTAGTGCTTCATTGAAAGTAGAAAATGAGATTAAGCATACTCAATTTAGGAGATAACTAAAAACCCAGGAATGAGGTGACTATAGAAAAGATAAGGCAATAGCTTTCTTTGGCAAAATACTGTAAACTTTAGTTCACATTGTAAGACCTGTTACTGTTTTTCATGTGAAAGTTGTAATCTTATATTGAAGTAAGCCTTGAGAAGTAGCTAAGATAGTTTGATCATATAATGATATTTGAAAATAACTCAGATACCAAAGGCAAAAATTATCTCAACTATACTTACTTTGAATGTCTAAGTACATATTTTGAACTTGATGGAATCATCATTTATAGATGCTGGGTTTACAATTTGACATTTTTTGCTTTATTTTTTCCTATTTTAGGTCCACTATACGAGCTTTGATCAAGAATTTTTCTATTGCTTCCTTTTTCCCTGCTTTCATCACACTGCTGTTTTTTCAGCATAATCGAACAGCCTATGACATTGTAGCGGGAACCATAGTGGTAAAAAGAAGTGGGGTTAGATGATGCCCTCAGAAGCCCTGAATTCCATAACCTCTGGAATAATGACAAGACTAAATTATGTATCAAGGACATCAGTATCCCTGGGTTACATTAATTGAGGATTTAGAAATTAAAGCAGTCGCTCTGGTGTGATACAGGTGACTATTCTGAAAGTATTGATTTTACTTGAATGCCAAAGAACTTTTTCAGAAGAAAAACCTGTTGAATTCAAGTGTTAAAATTTTAGATAAAAAAGAAGGCAGGTGGTTACATAATCAACAATGAACAATATATACTAAGATCTAAGGCATCGGAATTTTCAGCTTTGAAATCTTCAGTTCAAATTTTGGTTTATCCCAAAATGATGGAAAATGTCCAGTTGTGTTTTGTAAACACATTACTCATCTTTTAGTTAACACTTCTTGGGGAAATGTTGTCTGTGCTTTTTTGGGGGGTGGGAACACAGATTTGATCATTCACTTGTCTCCATCCCAGGTGGTGGTGAGTCAATTGCAGCTGCAAGAAAGAAGGGCAAGTGAGGCAGGCCTAGCACTTCCCTTACCTAAAAAGTTTGAAAATCTGTACTGTAGTTTCCTGCGGGAATAATTTAACTTTACAACTATTCTGAATGCTTCAACACGTATTTGGGGACAACTTTTGCATGATGAAACAGTATTGTCATACTGCTATATTAACATTAACATTTTAAAGAAATGGTAAGTTAGTGATGGCTTTTAATGGGGATGGGGGTAAATGTAACTTAAAATTCATGTGCAAGTATTCTCAGTGCCCTGAACCAAATTATAAATATGTAGGAAAAACTACTTCTATCAGACTGTTGCATATTTACTGTAAAACAATATTCCCAGTATGTGTGCAGCATGAAGTGCTCGTGTTTTCCAGTGTTCTGAATATAACTTTATACACAGGATATTTACATACAAGTTTCCTTTTGCATTTTATATAGTTCCATAACTTTTCAAACATCGAGTTAAATCTGAGTATTTCATGATTACTGGTAACCTATGAAATTAGCACTTTTTCCCATTATGGAGTATTCTAAAACATGGAAGAGTAGCATTTCCAGACATTCTAACTTCTTTGGTTCTGTGAGCCATAAACTTATGTTTTGGGCCTACCAGCGATGGTGTTTTGAGGGAAATGTTAAGCAAAGGAACACTGTGTGTATTGGCTATTTTATTTTTTTTATAGAAGCAGAGTTGTGGAGTTTCAAGTACATGTGTGCTTTTGTTAGATGGCCCAGTTGAGATATACCTGAACTAAAAGTTTTGTTTCTTAAACGTTTCTCCAACTGATACTATTTCAAAATTAAAAAAACACCAGAAAACACTAAACTGTGTTGGAAGTTAATAATTTTTTAAATGGATTTTCTTTGACTTTATTGTAAAATTTCATGAATCATGTTTTTCAAAATTTATATTAAATCTAACACCACAAGAAAGCCTCTGTTAAATGTGTCATAGCATTAAACAGATCATTCACTATAACTCTGGGAAGGTGTTAGTTATATCCCTCACAGTAAAACTAAAACAAAAATTTTATTAAATTAGAAATGAGGAAATGTTAGATAAACTTAGCACTTAATGTACAGACACTATTTTTGCCACTGATTGGGACTTCCAAGTGGAAATGTCCTTCAGTTATGTAACTCTGAAATTTATCTTTTATGCATTATTTGCTCTGAGATATTGGATGGTTTACCATCTAGGCTATTTTTTTTTAATTTTTATTTATTAATTTTAGAGAGGAAAGGAAACAGGAACATAGGTCTGTTCCTGTTTGTGCCCTGACCGGGGATCAAATGTACAACCTCTGCACTTCAGGATGAAGCTCTAACCAGCCGAGCTATCTGGCCACGGCTGGGCTATTTAATGTATATAGTAAAACAAAGCAAACCAGTAGTCCAGTTTAATTTGCTATACTTAAAACATTGCACATGTATGTAGGTTTGCTTAGATCCACCTCAGGATTCCAAGTTATACTATATAGTCCTATAAAATAAGTATTATTTTGTCTGCTTTAATAACAAAAAGTGCAAGTGTGTTTCTATTTATGAATTCAGCACTTAGGAAAAGAAAGAGGAGCCATTTTTTCTTGTGGGTTATGGGGAGTGGAGAATTCCTCTTTTTGATGCTCTTCTATTTAGTGTATGTCATTTATAGAAATGCTGATTTTTCGCCTGACCAGGCGGTGGCGCAGTAGATAAGAGCATTGGACTGGGATGCAGAGGACCCGGGTTCGAAACCCCGAGGTCGCCAGCTCAAGTGCAGGCTAATTCAGCTTGAGCGCAGGGTCACTTGCTCTGCACTAGCTCCCCGGTCAAGGCATATACGAGAAAGCAATCAATGAACTAAGGAGCCACAATTGAAGAAGTGATGCTTCTCATCTCTCTCCCTTCCTGTCTGTCCCTCTCTCTGTTTCTGTCACACACACACACAAAGCTGATTTTCTGTGTCAAAGTATAATTCTCATGCTGTAGCACTAGCCTAAAAAGAAAGTTGTCTAAAAAGTACATTAGTCATCACTTTTACAACAAAAGCAAATAATGACACAAAAATTAGGAGTTAAGCTGAATGAGAATACCATTTCAATGAATGTGCCATAAATATATAAAAGCACGGAACAGTTAACTTTAGGCATCTAGAAAATCAGTACTCATTACTACAGGTAACCTGAAGTGGCTAGCTGGTTCTCCTAGAGAAAGTCTGACATACATACTCATGCTGGGCCTACGGTAGGTATGCATGAGGGATGGCAAGCTTTGCTTTTAGACTAAAGTAAGGCATCACTTTAAAATATTGCCCAACTGATGATACTTGTGTAGGACTGGTTCAGAAGTTATACTTTCTATCTAAACATTTACCTTCTAGTTTTATCCAAATATTTAGGATTGGAAAAATAGTGTATTATATTTGAGGGCCACTTTGTCTAAACTATGAAAAATTAGTCTTCAGTGTTATTTCAAGTGGTGGTAAAAATGGTTTTAACTCTTAAAAGATGTTCCCTTGTGTTATATTTCCAGCAAAAGGAGTTCAAAATGAAAGAATTTGCTACTTGGGTATAAAGGGCTCTGAAGGGAAAGTAGAAATTAAATATTTTCACTCTATACCTATTCCAGTCTATTGTTTTCAAGAATATTTCTAAATAATAGCAGTACCCTAAAATCTGACAAGTATCATTTCAATTACTTGCCTTCCCCCAAATACCAAAGGTCAAAATCTTTACAAATATGTATTTGGTTGGGTGAAGTTCCTTATTTCAAACTGTATATGTATATTTCCTTGTAGTTCATTATAATAAAGCTTGACCCACAAACAGTATCTGATGGCCTGCATATAAATAAATTCAGCATTCTATTTTTAATAATTTGTACGCCACCAATTTGTATTCTTGGTCTCAATAAATATACTTGGTCACCACTGATTTTGTGTTTTGCCCATTTCTTTGAAAAGGTTTGCTTTAGCATCTAAGGAAGGCCTTCTTTCCAAATACAGCTGTCTGCCTTCAGGAGAATGGGTACAGCAGTCAACTAGAGTGCTTTTAGAAAATAGAGGTCTGCCAAGACTGTCACCCACTTTTTGGGATATATTCTTTTAACAAATCATTTAAAACTTCCTTGTAGGTGATTAAACTTAATGTTAAAATAATTCTGTCTTATCCTTAGTTACCCATCCCAGCTATCATGCAGGATATTAAGAACTCATATTACACATGAGGAACCAGAAAATTCACGTCTCATAGCTAGTCAATGATTCAGCTGGGCAATTTAAACCAAGTTCTGATCTTAAAAGCACTTCCTATTCTAATCTTTACAAATCTGGAGCACACAGGATACAAAACAGCTTCAAGGACAAAGATAATGAAGGATAAACTTAAATGTGGCTGAACTATGGCCTGTTCTGAGTCCTGTACACAGTGTGCTGTCGTGAGCCCACCCACAAACTACACAATGTGGAACTAGAGAGCACTTCTGAGATAATAAACTTATATAAGTTGCCCATATTATAAGGAAATAAGAGCATATTCATACAGCCAGTATGTGTAGCTAGACCAGGGGTCCCCAAATGTTTTACACAGGGGGCCAATTCACTGTCCCTCAGACCATTGGAGGGCCAGACTATAAAAAAAACTATGAACAAATCCCAATGCACACTGTACATATCTTATTTTAAAGTAAAAAAACAAAACGGAAACAAAATATTTAAAATAAAGAACAAGTAAATTTAAATCAAACTGAAGTATTTCAATGGGAACGGATACATCCTGTGCTCCTCTCACTGACCACCAATGAAAGAGGTGCCCCTTCTGGAAGTGCGGCGGGGGCCGGATAAATGGCCTCAGGGGGCCGCATGCATAGTTTGGGACCCCTGAGCTAGACCCTAAAACACCCATTTCCTCAATTTTACTACAACAAATTTGTCTGTTTCCGTTAAACACACAAGCTAACCTTTGTAAAATTTGCACTTTCAAACTTAAATAGGCCCAGGATGATGTTTCAGTCAACAATAGACCACATTTAAAATGGTGGTCCTGTAAGATTACAATGAAGCTGAAAAATCCTTATAGCCTACTGACATACTAGCTATTGAATACTGTAGGCCAGGGGTGCCCACACTTTTTCAGCTTGCGAGCTACTTATAAGATGACCAAGTCAAAATGACCCACCTACAAAAAAAATGCAAAACATAAACTTATTTCTTCTATATTATCATTATTTAAGTTACTATTATTACTATTTAATATTGTGTTTTCTTCTTTCACCTTTCTCCTTCTCAGCTCTCTTTCCGGAGGAAAGTCAATGTCATAGTTTTTATGAACAGTTCGAAAAAGCCGCTCCACATTTCCCTTCTTTGGAATAGCAATGGCACACAGACAGATGAGGCAAACGCACTTAGAATATGACATAGTGAAAAAAATCCCCTCCCATTCTATATGAAAGTGGTAGGTTTTAGGCTTCTTACTCGGACCAGCTACGACACTCATTTCTACACCCTTTGTTGTATTTAGTTTAAATAAATTGAAGGCTAACTACGCAGCAATGTAACTGAACAAGTTAGCGCGGGTTTAACGCGCATGCATAGGGTGTCAAAAGTTCAGACGTCAGATTGGCTGCCCTGTATGCCAATCAAGACAAATGTCTTTATAATGTCATGCGATCTACCCACACTTCCTTCGCGATCAACCAGTAGATTGCGATCGACATATTGAGCACCCCTGCTGTAGGCAGTTCATTACAACTGCCTACAGTATTCAATATAGTAACATACCAGACAAGTCTGTAGCCTAGGAGGAATAGCCTAAATGTGCAGTAGGCTATTCCATCTAGGTTTATACAAGTACACTACACAATGTTTGCTCAACAACCAAAATCACCTAATGACATTTCTCAACGTATCCCTGGTCAAGCAACACATGACTGTTCTAATACAATTAAAGCAAATACAAATTCTTCCCAGGCAAAACCATAAAGTGTAAGGATCGCGCTGGGGAACAAAATTTTTGTTGCATCCACAAAAACACTTGTTCTTACCTAATTTGAGTGTGCTGATCTCAAATCTGACATTAGTTTTTCTCTGTAAGCTACAGGGTTTTTTGCAATTCAAGATTTTAGATTTTTATCTTATTGTAAAATTCTCAACATTTAGTTTAACATGATGAAGTAGAATGTCTTCTTGGGCATCATCTTTGTGAAACTATAGTAATTTATATAATGCAGTAAATACACTAATACACTAAAAGATATGATTGCATCAGAATTTGTCTACAATTTCGAAATAGAACATATTAAAACAATCATAAAATTTGCGCAAAACTTAAATTCTATTCAGACAAAAATTGGTGTTTGTAGCTCTTGCGTTTGTGTACTTGTTGAAGACAATCTTGTTTGATGCTCCAGCAGTGGTCTGCTCACTAACAGCTCCAAGATTTTCGGGAAACTGATCAAGGTGACTGTTCAGGAAGTGAATCTTAATGCTCCTGTTCCATCCAATGTTGTGGAAAGCCAACAGCATCCTTTGAACCAGAAGTTCATAGTTTTCTTTGTAAGCGCCACAAAAGACTGCCATGCTGCTTTTCCTCCTTATTCATCTTCCTGGCAAATTATTCGTCAATTATGAGGGTTCGAATTTAAGGTCCATCAAATACACCTGCTTTTATCTTTTGAAAGACAAGGTAGGAAATAATATGTTAAAAGCATTCACTTTCTCTATTCAAAGCCTGAACACACTGCTTCATTAAGCCAAGTTTGATGTGAAGTGGGGGGGAAATGATCCTGTCTCAATTAACTACAGGTTCGTTCACAATATTTTGCATCCCTACTTCCAGAACTTCATGTTTTGGCCACTCCTGTGTCCAGTGTTTCTCCTGAGCTCAGCTGTCCCACAAACACAGAAAGCAAGGATACTTCGTGAAACCTCTCTGTTGTCCTAGCAGGAAATTTACCATTTTAAGATCCACACAAATGATCCAGTTATGCTCCTCATACTTCAGAAAGTTGAGAACAATTTTTATGTCATTATAATCTTCTCACAGATGAGTTGAATAACCAATTGGAACCGCTGCATAAACATTACCATTGTGTAGGAGAACACATTTCAACTTCATTTAGAGCTGTCAAGAAATAGCCACCATTCTGTTGAACTGTAAGTGGTAACACCTAGCTGGCTGAGAAGACTACTGATATCATGACCGTAAACAAAGTGTTTGTCTTCAGGAAAAAAGTCCACAAAAATTTGTTCACGCTTCCTGAAATGGGATACTTTAGCTGACCGGTGAAGTAGATTCTTTTCTTGAAGCGTGGAGGCTAATCACTCAGCTGCTTTCTTTGATAGGCCCAAATCTCTTACTAAGTCATTCAGTTCGGGTTGGCTAAACTGCTGAGGGCTTAATGACTGCTTGGCATCAGAAGAAGACCCTTCAGATTCTATAACCATTTCCTCATGCATCTTATCAAAATACACTTGATCACCATGTTCACTTTCTTCATCCTTAGAAGAAATAAAACCATTGAAAACTGGAACCGGAAGTATCTCAGAGTGTAGGATAGGTCGTATTGCTGAAGGAATAGTAGGATATGCGATCATGTGCCGTTTTTTCTTGCAGATGCCCTTTGTATGGATCAGAGAGAAGTAACATTCACTGCTGTGGTCCTTAGGTTCACGCCAAACCATGGGAATACCAAAAGGCATTCCTTTGCATTTTCCTTTTGTCCAGTCACGAAGCATCTCCTCACAATTATGACACACAATATGAGGAGCCCAATTATTGTCTTGATTGCCAAAGGGAACTTGAAAATAGGCAATACATGCACATGTCACAAATGAAATATTGCGCCTTTGACGTTGAAGTGTGTAACAGCCACATATATAACAGAAGGTGTCAGGACTATTCTTACATTTATGCCTACTCGAAGAAGCCATAATTCAATCTTAAAATAAAGTAATATAATAATCTTTTACATTTAAAAACAACTACAATTAAGTAAAAGTGATGTTTGTAAAACATTAATTGCCTTGTGGTTATGTTCAATCCAAGAGTCGTTGCCCTTTAACTCCAATTTAAAAACCAATGCATGCCATTAACTGTAACAAAAAGAAATTAAAATTGCATAACAACAACAAACGGATTTCAGACTTGGAATCATCGATGCAGAAATATATAGAAACAGTTCTAAAACCTCATGCAATAGAAAATGAAAAAAAAATTCTTCCCCACTGTTATAAATTGTTCAAATTAGGCCACCTCTTTTTCAGGGAAGAATTTGTGTAACTAGTATTAATAAGCAGCTAGCTCAACGAGAAATTTTTCTAGTACTTTTTCTTAATGCCTGAAATCAAATTACTTAAAACAACCTAATATTTAATGATGCAGATTTTTGGACCCTACCCAGACTCAGTGAATGAATCTCTGAGGAGTTAGGTCCTAGAATATACATTTACACAAATCAAGGCTGCTACCACAGCCCCAGGGACGGTATCAGAAGTGGGTCTATGGCCTGGGCCAAGGCAGTATCTCTGCTGAGACTGAATAGAGGCAAACTGAAAGTCAGAGCTGCTATCATAAAGGTACTCTAGAGCTTCCACGTACAGCTTGAGAATTACAGCCACCAAGATGGAAATAAACAAGTCCTGTATAATTTTGTTTTTTGGGGGGGTGCAGGAGGGGCAGAAGATATCATTTTTAAGAAAAGCCACCTTAGGTATGATTTTCAGTCATTTGTTTTTTTGGGTTTTTTTAACAGAAAAGGTACCAAGTAAAACCTTTCTAGCACATTTATTATGAAAAATCCTTCCCAGAGCAGAAAAGGGAATATTCCCATCCATTAGGTCCTAGAGAATGGCTGAGAATAAATCTGCAGTTTGGTTAGACATTATCTTCTCAGCTCTAAAACAAAAAATTTTCACTTCTTCCAACATTCTCCATCACTGTTTGCCCCCAAACTGGTCCATGCCAAATGTGTACTATTAATAAAGTATTATAAATACAAAATTTCTACCTTAACACTAGCATTTGATAATAGCCTAAGGTATTTTTAAAACGAAAAATACCTTTTCATTGTAAACACATACTAAAAAGCTAAATATTTTTAAAGTTCTGAATTTATACTCTAATCAGAAGTTCAGCAAAACAAAAGGCAGCACAACCTAACTATGCTTTCAAATTCAAGAATAAAATTACCAAATTCTTTCCCCCAAGAGAGCTCTTTTATGGACCATAAAAAAGACAGCTAGTTTTTTTTAAAATTCAGTTAAAAACAAAGAAAAAAGGAAGAAGAAAAAGCCTGATCAAGTGGTGGCGTAGTAGATAGAGCGTTGGACTGAAACTCAGAGAACCCAGATTCAAAATCCTGAGGTCCCAGCTTGAGCATGAGCTCATCTGGCTTGAGCGTGGGTTTGCTGGCTTGAGCAAGGCGTCACTCACTCTGCTGTAGCCGCCCCCCCCCCCCGCCTTTCCCCCCTTTCCCGTCAAGTCAAACATATGAGAAAGCAATCAGTAAACAACTAAGGTGCCGCAATGAAGAATTGATGCTTATCTCTCTCCCTTCCTGTCTGTCTATCCCTATCTGTCCCTTTCTCTGTAAAAAAAAAAAAAAAAAAAGGACCACTGAAGTTTTTGTGGGCTGCTTGGGCATGTACCTCCAAGAACTCTATCAAAAAACCAGTGTCTAGTCACTTATCAAGAAGATACAAATGCAAACAGAAATGGCTGTTTATTTTCAACTTTTAAAATGGTACGTCAATTCATACGCAAAGTAGGCATGAATCCTAGCACCAGACAAAAAGCAGGGTACCTTCCATATGCTATAATTTCAGACACTTTCCCCTTTACTTAGCAGTTATCCAAATCACTTAAAAGCATTCTCTGGAATTTTTCTTCTAACTGGCCACTATTAACCTTTATAAAAAGGTTCCCTTCCAGAGTTAACACTAGAACAAAAAGAATTTCACAATTTTTTATTGATGGCATTTATCCCATGGTTTAACATGTTAATTATACTGTAATAAACATGGCTTTAATATTAAACTTTTCCTTATTATCCAAAGTCACCACAGTCCATTTCAGTAAATATAAAAATATATGCTTAATACTTTGTACAATACTGGTTTTTGGTCCAAACAAAACTGGATCAGAAAAGCCAATAAATTCACTTTAAGAATCCCCAATTTTTTTAAAGATTTCCAAATGGATTTAGGCAACTTTGAATAATGGGATTTACATAATAAAATCTGAGACAAAACTAAACAAACAACAAAAAAAATTTCTAACACAAAATTAAAATTTCAAGTTCACAGATTTGTTATGCCATAAAAGTACAGAAACAAAATTGTATTTACAGAAGTTTCATAATAAAATAATGAAAAAGGCAAGACAAGTGATAGAAGAATGAAAATATAGAAACAGCACAGAATTATTAAGTGGAGAAGGAACTAAATCTAACAAGTCCTTAGCATGGACCATTCTTTAATCAGGCTTCCTCTATCAGAAAATTTTAGTGCACAATACACCCAACTCACTCACTTCAAACATACACCAGCACAAACTCAGCATAGAAATCATTCATTTCAACATCCTCTAATCTATACAGAATTCCTCAGATATAATTACAATATCAATGCGTTCCGTAAACGCATATCAACGCACATAACAGTGCAGATGAGTTTCTATACAAAGCCATTCACTGAACGGGCTCTATTCCTGAATTCAGCTAGCCTAAGCAAAATCAGTGAATAATCTGCTGGATCATAAAATATTTTTGCCAAAGAATCAGTCATCAGACTAGCTATTATTTTTAAGGGGCATGGCAAGAGGTGAGGGCGCGGCTTTTGTAAAGAAAGAAAGAGGCAGTTTCCAAAATGAAAGAAGTCCTTAGGCAGATTTGACTTCAAATCACCCCAGCACATAGTACAATCCAATATCTAAAAGCAGGACACCAGCTTTTGTTAGAACTTGTGTATAACACCATCGTGACCTTTATTTCCTGCGTCTAACAGCAGTCTTTATCTTGCGACCAGAAGCTGAAGTTCCAGAAGAAGAGAACATATTTTTCCCATTTGACCTGTGAAAAATAAAAACTTCAAAATGTGACAAGATGTTCAAAATTTTAGAATAATAATATAACTCTAAATATGATCAGTGACAAGGGGGGGAAGAAGAGACATTGTTCAAGTTCACACACACACACACACACACACACACACACACACACACGCACACCTTGCGGTTAGTTTGTTTTCTTCAGGCAATGATTCTCCAAAACTGCAAAGTGGTAAAGGGATAGTGGAGGAGAGAACATGCTTGATTTTACCTGAACTACACTGTACCCTGGCGATCTTAAAAACAAAACACACACACTCATGCACATGCATGCATTCTTACCATGTTAAATTCTCCATTTCAACAAAAAGTCCTCTTACCCCAATGTGAATGAAGCTGACAGCTGATTAAAAGGAAAGACACCAGAACCGGAAGGCTGGGCTGAGGCTGCAGGTGTGCTCGAATTCGCACCAAATGTGAATACTTCTAATGGATTGTTGTTTGTAAAGTTAAAATTTGTAGTGCTACTGCCAAACTGGAAAACTGAACCTGTAATAGTTGAAGCAAAAAAATAACGTTCAGGTAAAAATGATAATTTTTCTAGAAATGAGTCTAACACTTTAATACAGAATAGTAAAGGGTAAGTAAGCTCTTTTACAGTAACTTAAAGATAATTGAATATTTTCTCATTGACACAGGACATACTTGACACCCTCCATTCAACAAGCAACCCAACTTACCCAGGACCAAAGAAAAAAAGATAGAGTGGACTTCTGGTTAAAGATAGCAGAATTAATAAACAATTTAGCCCATCTTATTCAAAACACTACATTGAAATAACAGTAATGGAATTTTAACAAAGATGAAGAGGAAACAACAGCAGTAAAATGTAGAAGCCAGAGGCTGACTGAACCTAGCAGCAGGATAAACACAGAAGTTCATTTACATAGACACACCCCAAGGTTCAGGTTCAGGGTACTCTGGAAGAATGAAGGGGTGACTTAAAAAAAAGGAAAGGAAAGAGGGTAGAAGAAGCAGCTCAATCCCTCCCCAACACCAGACAAGATAGGCATTCTCTCTCTACCCCAGCATGAAAACAGCTCTAATTCTCTACAGAGCTCTCTAGACTGGGGGCGGGGTCACCCTGCACAATTAAAGGCAAGCACACTATATTGAAAACAGAAGAATTTAGAAAGAGTAGGGTTGATACAATGAATATTGAAAACTGCAGCCTTCCTTTGGGACTTGGCTCCCAGAACACTGGCAATCAGGGCAGACCTACCCTCTAGGCAGGAGACTAGGAAGAATCTCTGGGGAATCTGAAAGACCTACTTAAACATGCCAAAGTCCAGATCTTCCCAAGTAAACAAGACAGCCAAATAAAACTACACTGAAATTCAAGATCTGTATGCCCTATCTATGTACAAGGAATTATCAAGTGGTATTTAGGTATAAAAATTATGCATACAATGAGAGAAATATTTGCAAACCAAATAGTTTATATCCAAAATATATAAGAAACTCCTACAACTCAACAGTCAATTCTTTCAATTTTTAAAAACAAAACAAGTGAAAAAACTGTAACTAGACAGTTGAGAAGCACCAGACATTTGCACAAAGTATTTCATAAGAGACAGTAAGACCAAAAACAATAGAAAAAAGCAATTTGAAGAAAACTGAGCAAAAGCTTTAAGGAAAAAAATCTCATCAATAATAGCAAGAGATGAATATATAACTCTTCTGAAATAAAAACAGAAGGATACAAAAAGGAAATATACACAGAACAAAAAGGAATGCTTGGAAATAAAAAAATAATACTAGTGGAACTAAAATCCCCCCAAAAAAGGTAATAAACAGTCCATTGAAGAAATCTTCCCAGAAAGAACAATGAAGTGAAAAAGTAGAAAAAAGGGGAGAGAACAGTTTAAAAAGAATGAGGCATAAAGTCTTCAAAGAAATAATTCAAGAAAATTCTAAGAATGGAAGTTCACAAAAGGACATATTAAAGTCCTTACACAATTAGTGGATAAAAATGGAACCAGACCAAGGAACATCCTGCTCAGTCAGAGAACACTGGAGGCAAAACAGAAAATTCTAATGATTCCAGAAAGAAGTAAGTCAAAAAGCAAAGATCAAGGAAAACTTCAAGAGCAATTTTGGGAGCAAGTAACTTCACCGTGGAGAAATTATCAAAATGACTTCCAATCTAAATCTATTTTCAACCAAAATCTTAGCAAACATGGGGCAAAATATTTTTCTAGAAATGTAAGGTTTCAAAGTTTTCTTCCCTGAGCCCATAAGAAAGCACTAGAAGGTTTGCTTTATCACAACAAGGAAATAAGATGGAAGAAGACATGACACCCAGGCAAGAAAGATGCCTGTTAGAGAAAGCTGAAGATAATCTCCAAGGTAATCAGTGAAAGGACGCCACCACCCCAAGTCCCAGATAAACAAGTAAGCTTCTATAGAAAGCTTGGTGGGAGGAGCAGTATAAAAAAAATTCTGTTAGAAACTTCTTTCAGATACTGAAAACCATCAATGTATTTGAAAATATTGAGATCTACACAAATGGGAGAAAAGTTAGTTATACCTAATGGTAACTACAAAGAAAATATTAACAAAGAGGTAATCATTAATGTCAGATTAAACAAAACTTTGTGTCGGAAAAATCAGTCTACCACACGGCATTTGCATACTTAGAATACTGCTCTAACTATACAATGTCATTGTATTAGGAGGATTGAGGGAAATGTTATTTGTGTGAAACTTCAATTCCATGTTGGGAGGAAAAAAAGTATCGATAAATCCCAATTATTTTTTTTTATTTATTATTTTTTTTTACAGGGACAGAAAGTCAGATAGAGGGATAGATAGGGACAGACAGACAGGAACAGAGAGAGGTGAGAAGCATCAATCATTAGTTTTTTTGTTGCCGTCGCAACACCTTAGTTGTTCATTGATTGCTTTCTCACATATGCCTTGACCGCGGGCTTCAGCAGACTGAGCAACCCCTTGCTGGAGCCAGCGACCTTGGGTCCAAGCTGACGAGCTTTTAGCTCAAGCCAGATGGTCCCACGCTCAAGCTGGAGAGCTTGAGGTCTCGAACCTGGGTCCTCCGCATCCCAGTCCGACGCTCTATCCACTGCGCCACCGCCTGGTCAGGCGATAAATCCCAATTAAATAAGATTAATGTAAATCACAAATTTTGCTGTACTTACATTAGGTACTAATGCCAAAAATACATGAAGGACTCTTACAAATCAGTAAGAAAAACAAATCAACCAAATAGAAAAATGGCCCAAAACAACCTACAAAAATGAATTCACAAAAAAATGTAATCATTTAAAATCCAACTATGAGAACCCTTGTATGCAATGCTGGAACAAGATGAATTGGCACAATCCATCAGCAAAAGTTTGTATTATTTCTGAAATATAAGATATGCACATATACCCTATAATTTGGCAATCTTGCTCCCAAGTATATATACCTTAGAAAAAGATATAGATGTACCTACCCCAAGTAACGTATACAATACTGGGCCCAGCTGTATTTCCTAATAGCTAAAAATAACTCAAACATTCATCAACATGTATGGAAATGCTGGTATATTCATGGTACTTTTATTCTACAACAATGAAAATGAACAAACTACATGCAATAACACTGGTAAACCTTATGAGTAAGAGTGAAAGAAGCGATAATCAAAAGACTGAATACAGTAAGACTCCATTTACATACTAAAAAATCAAGGGAATACTGTATTTTCTAGATATGTATCAGTAATTAACTTTAAATAAAACCCAAGAAAACAGTACCATAAAAGTCAAAACACCATTAAAAAAAAGAAAGAAAAAAGAAACAAACAAAGAAAATTTGTGATCAAAAGGGGCTCCTGGGTGGTGGCTACACTGACTTCACTTCAATATTGTGTTGCTCATTTATGTTTCATGCCTCCCTATATGAGGCTATATTTCACAATTAGAAAAATATGCACAAGCCTGACCAGGAGGTAGTATAATTGATAGAGCATTGGAATGGAATGCAGAGGACCCAGGTTTGAAACCCCGAGGTCAACGGCTTGAGTGCAGACTCATCCCGCTTAAGCATGGGGTCGTTGGCTTGAGTATGGGATCACAAACATGAACCCATGGTCACTGGCTTGAGCCCAAGGTCATGGGCTTGAGCAAGGGGTCACTCGATCTGCTGTAGCCCCCCCCCCCCGGGTCAAGGCACATATGAGAAAGCAGTCAATGAACTAAGGTGCCGCAACAAAGAAGTGATGCTTGTCATCTATCTCCCTTCCTCCTTGTCTGTCCCTATCTGTCCCTCTCTCTGACAAAAAAAAAAAAAAAAGTGTGTGTGTGTGTGTGTGTCTATGTGTGTATACACATGCATACATTCAATTTTGAGGTAATGTCATTACAGGTTGTGGCAAAAGTAGGCTTACAGTTGGAGTATGCAAAAGTTTATTCTTCTATTATTTACTATTTTCTATAAGAACTGCATACCTACTTTGTGTGTGTGTGCGTGACAGAGACAGAGAGAGGGACAGTTAAACAGGAAGGGAGAGAGATAAGCATCAATTCTTCCTTCCGGCACCTTAGCTGTTCACTGATTGCTTTCTGTATGTGCCTTGACGTGGGGGGTGGGTTGAGGGGCTACAGGAGACCGAGTGAGCCCTTGCTAGAGCCAGCGACCTTGGGCTCAAGCTGGTGAGCCTTGCTCAAACCAGATGAGCCCGCGCTCAAGCTGGTGACCTAGGGGTTTCAAACCTGGGTCCTCCGTGTCCCAGTCCGACGCTCTATTTACTGTGCCACCACCTGGTCAGGTTGTATACCTACTTTTGCATCACCCTGTGTAATACCATGTACTTAACCATATTTCTGAAAAACCACAGAAACATGTTTAAATATGCAAGTCAAGTAAAAAGTCTTAGATCATCAAATAGAAACTGTCATGAGACAACTGAGCTGGACTGTCCCAGGAACAAATACTAGAGCTGGGGCATGACTTCCTAAACCTGTGATGGCGGACCTATGACACGCGTGTCAGCACTGACACGCGTAGCCATTTTCAATGACACATGGCCGCATGAGGCCGCATACCAGAGCAGTATGGGGCCGCATGCCAAGAAGGACATTTCATCCTCGGCTCCTCTACGGCCAGGTGCAGTAGCCGAGGATAAAACCTTTGCTATAGTGTAGACACTCTGTGCTGGAGGTCTGTTGGCCAAAACAACAGAACTCTGGCACAGAGCGTCTAGGTCTGGGACTTCCGGTTAGGCCGTTATTTTCGAAGTGACACATTACCCGAGTTATGTTCGGTTTTTTGGCAAAGAAGATTAGAAAACACTATGATTATAAATCTAGACTAAAGTGCCCCAAAGTTCAGATGGAAAAAAATGGGATGGGATGGGATGAATCCAAAACCTAAATCAAGAGTTTAAGAAATAACTACATTTGAAACAAATGTTTAATACTTTAAAGCTTTAATACATTAAAAATGCTTCATGGGTCAAAGTTGGGTACATGGTTTATAGGCAACACTAACCACACATCCCTTTACTTTGCCGAGTACGAGTACAAGAGACAATAAAAAAGTAAGACGTGCATGTTTCCAAATTCAAAAAAAGAAAAATTACATTCAAGACACAGCACCTCAGTACAGACACAAACTACAATATGACTACAGCACACTCACTAGAATTTGGAGCTGTTCCAGAGCCAAATGCAGACTGACCAGGCTGTTGTCCAAACACAGGAGGCTGGCTGCTGCTTGACACTGTACCAAAGGTAGGTGGTGCAGGCTGAGTCCCGGCAGAAAACAGTGCTGCTGAAGATGATATAGATCCAAAGCCTGGGGGATTAGGCTGGCTGGCACCTTGACTCTGTCCAAATGTTGGGGTCTGGTTAGCACCAAATGCTGGGCTGGCAGATGGTGCTGAAGGTCCAGTGCCAAACACAAAGGAGGATCCTATAGGCCCAAAGAATTACTTAAATCACCAGGATAGCTAGAGACAATTCACAAGAAATCTCTATGAGGTTAAAAGCAAATTTCAAGCTTCTTTTCAGACTCTTACATTGCTGAAAAATTCCCACCAAGTTTTGGATAACGATCAGAAGAATTGTTAAGAATGCAATTCTACTTCTGTTTAGTAAAACTAGATAGAATCTGTATAAACAAAACTTCTATTCACAATACTCCCTGCCTTCAAAGTAAGAAAATTTTAAGTGAAGGTTATATAAGACAACTGACCTCATCAGAAATTTAACACATTGCAGAAATCAGCTATTGTAATATATACATACTGCACACTAAAGACTGTCTAATAAAATAATACAGAGTCTGCTTACTTACAACTTACATTTCAAAAAGAACACTTGGAAAAATTACAGATAACACTCATGCTAAGATAAAAAAAATTGCTTCCAAGAGTTAATTGTTAAACACAAGATACACATTATGCCACACACTGAAAAACTACAACATCCCAAGTATAGATGACATAAAGGCACCCATGCCATTTTGTGATAAGCTGCTATATTACTTCAATGAGCTAATATACTCATAATTAAAGCCAAGCCAAGAACATGTATTTTTTTTTTCTGTTTTATAAGTACCTGAAGAGCTAGATGTGGTTGTAGCTCCAAAGTTAAAACCAGAGTTTACAGTATTATTACTGCTGGCTCCTGAACCAAAGACAAATGGGGTAACACCAGTTCCCGTGCTGGATGTGGTGGCTGGTTTGCTCTCTTGAGAAAACAGCAAAGACTGAGATGAACTGGATTCAACAGGGTTACCAAAGGCAGAACTGCTCACAGGATTGCTGGCCTGTCCAAACACAAAGGCACCTCCCAGTGCGCTGGAGGAGGGCGTGGAGTTACCAAATATGCCACCACCAGCTGAAGTGGCTGGTGTACTTGAATTAGAGGAATTGTTCAAGAAACTAAAAACTGGCTTTGCTCCACCTTGATCTGTATGACAGAAATTAAAAAAAGAAAACCACAAAAGTCTTTAAAACAAGTAATCACAGAACACATTTTTTCCTATCCTACAATCAAAGAAGTCATTAGAAAACAATGTTTTTAGATTCTTTTGTTCATAAAGTGGGCATATCTGTTATATTAAATTTTCATGCAGTCAACTATATTCATCCTTTCTTCTATGGCTTCTAAATGTTCTCTCTTATATAGAAAAATCTTCAGTATTCAGATTAGTCAAAATAAAAATATACCTTAAATCCAAATCTCACTGAAGAGATTCTGTGTGGACAACAAACTCAGGAAGTGGAAGATAGTTGTACTTTTATAAATCTAATCTTGTGATTTATGTTAGCAGGATTACAACTTCCATTTATCCAAGTGATAGACAATTTTCTCTGCAGCATTTATTGACTAGTGCATCCACTGGTAATGAATTTGTAACTCCACCTTTATGACATATTCCAAATATATTTCCATTTGTTTTTTGTACAGTTATTAATACTAGACTGTTTTAATTACTGTAGCTTTATAGTATGGTTTGATATTTAGTAAGGTAAACATGTCTGTGTGCCTGCCCTTCTCCCCAAAATTTTTATGCATTTCCTTCCATATAAATTTTATAAATAGCTTACCTTTTCAAGATCCACAAATATTCCTCTAAGAACTAAAATTATATTGGGGGTGGGTGCTGGGAGGGAGAGAAATATTCTCACTCAGAAACAAGTATTAAATATGGCTTTATTATTGTTAGCATGTACCAGGTTCTAGAACTAATTTAAATACAAATTAGAAATGTTAGAAAATACAAATGAGATACGTTGTCCAACTCTACTGCTGATTTGTGAGGAAAGCCACTGATTTTTATATTATGATCCTGAATCCAACCACCTTACTGACGACTTTTATAACTGTTCCAATAAGTCTCAGTTCCAATACTGTCTACTAGACAGGGCTGGTCACATTATGGTATGGTCATTAGTATGGTTTACAGAAAATGAAGCATTTAAGCTTTCTTTCAAAGTAAGTATATGGCTAAGAGTGTATACTGCATAGTGTTGAGAATGCCATGACTAAATTTAATTAGATCTTATTTTACTTTTATTCCTTTCCAAATATATAATTTGGTTTTTATTTTCTTAGAAGAATGATTTTAAAATTTCCAAGTAAAAATGCAATACACAAAAACAACACATACCCGCCTGACCAGGCTGTGATGCAGTGGAAAGAACGTCAAACTGGGATGTGGAGAACCCAGGTTCGAGACCCCGAGGTCGCCAGCTTGAGTGCAAGCTCATCTGGTTTGAACAAGGCTCGCCAGCTTGAGCCCAAGGTCGCTGGCTCGAGCAAGGGGTCACTTGGCCTGCTGTAGCCCCCCCGGTCAAGGCACATATAAAAAATCAATCAATGAACAACTAAGGAACCGCAATGAAGAACTGATGTTTCTCATCTCTCTCCCTTCCTGTCTGTCTGTCCCTATCTGTCCCTCTCTCTGACTTTGTCTCTCCCACCAAACAAAACAAAACAAAACAAAAAACAAACAAAAAACAACACACCCATTTGCTGTATTCATACTTTTTTTCAGGTTTAATTTTTATATTGCTTCCAATTTATTATTCAAAAATATTCATGAGGCCCACAGTGGATAGAGCATCATCCCAGAGGTTGCTGGTTCAATCCCAGTATCGCTGGTTCAATCCCTGGGGTCGCCTGAACCCAAGGTCACCAGTTCAAGCCCTGGTAAGCACACGTATGAGAAGCAATCAATGGGTGCACAACTAAAGTGAAGCAGTGAGTTGATCCTTCTCTCTCTCTTCCTCCCCCCGTCTCAAATCAACGGGAAAAAAAATAAAATGTTCATGGGTGTTCAACTTTTGATTCTTTGTCTGAAAACATCTATATTTTGCCCTTATCTTTAATGAAATTTTGCTGGTTATAGAATTCTAGATTCAAAGACCATTTTCACTTTGAGGACACAGTTCTGTTTTTAGCAACTGATGTTACAAACTAGAAGTCTGAAGCTAATCTGGTAACTGCAGCTTTTAAACTCTCTCTGAAAGCATTCAAAATTTTAGATTGGTGTCCTAAAATTTCAATGGCCTTTGTCAGTGAGTGGGCCACTTCCATTTTTAAAACCAATGTCTTTCTTTACATCTAGGAAATGTTCTTCTGTCACTTCCGTCACAGTTCCTCCATACTGCTCTCATCGTCTATGCACTCTTACTCTAACAGGAATGGGGGAATCTGGCTTGGCTCAATCTCTCTATACTTTCGCACTGTATTCTGAAAAATTCTAGTTCCCTAATCTGATTTCCAGCTGTTTTTTCTACTCAGTACACAGAATGATTTTATTTAGCCGTGTTTTTAGCTTTTAAAAATACTACTTTATTGCCTGACCTGTGGTGGCGCAGTGGATAAGGCGTCGACCTGGGAACACTGAAGTCGCAAAACCCTGCACTGGTCTGGTCAAGGCACATATGGGAGTTGAACCTTCCAGCTCCTCCCCCTTCCTCTCTCTCTCTCTCTCTCTCTGTCTCCTCTCTAAAATGAATAAAATTTAAAAAAAAATTTTTTTAATTATTTAAAAAAAAATACTACTTTATTATTTTTTCTTCAGAATTTTAGTTTTCAAAATCTCCTCTATTTCTCAAGGATTAATTCTATTTGCCTGCATTCCTTACATGGGTGGTGATGACTGGTTATCTCTATTTATAAATGAAGATTTCATGAGTTAGAATATTCATGAGCTTAGAAAAGAATGCTGATTTTCCTGAACATATATACCAATTTTGATTATAAAGTCCAAACAGAAAGGAGACATGAATACCATGCAATACTGTGGGCTGTCCCTGAGAGCTGTACTTCTCAGAATTAGATCTGTAGATAACTTCATCAAAATCATGGGGGTTTGGAGCAGTTAAAGCTGAAAATCCTAGGGTTCTTTCCAGAGAGTTCTGTTACTGGTCCCACTCACATATGTTCAATGTGAATCATTCCTTGACTTGCTGCATCTGTCAAGATATCAAAGACACCTTGTAAAAGAAAACATTTAATACTTACCAGCTGTAGTGCTGGTCTGAGATCCAAAAGCAAAAGTGGCCTTTGGTGGCTGTTCAGACTCCTTCTCAGACGGCTTGGCCACGCTAAAACTAAAGGTCGACTTTGCAGAACTCTCATCTTTGGTTTGCTCTGAATTCCCAAAGGAAAACACTGGTTGACACTTTGGCTCTTCGTTGTCAGCTTTCTTCCCAAACGCTAGAGAAGTAGAAGTGACAGGCTCTTGTTTCTCTTCTGTCCTTCCCAAAGCAAACAATGAGGCAGATGGCAGAGGGGCAGGTTCCATATTGCCAAAAGCGAACCCTGCTTTGGCGGCAGGCGCTTCTTCTTTTTTTGATTCTGACGTCTTACATGTGAAGGAAATTGCTGAGACATTCTTGTTTTCTACAGCTCCAAAGCTGAAGCTGCTCTTGCTCTCAGAGGTCACTACAGTGGTAGCAGCAGCAGGAGCAGGGTTAATAACGCCTGTACCAAAACTAAAGCCTGCAGATGAAGATTTAGGCAGTTCCTCTTTCTTTTCTTGCTGTCCAAGATTAGACACGCCAAACTGAAATGAAGCGAAAGAAGCTGGATTGCTTAAACCAGAAGAAAGTCCAAACTTAAAATTATTATCATTCTTATTGTCCTTTTTAACTTCTTCATGTTTAGAGTCAGATGAAACTCCAAATTTAAAATCTCCTACTGGTTTAGAAAATGTGAAGCCTTCACTCATGAGGTTTATAGAACCAGGATCTGATGACACACCTATTTTAAAGCCTTCTTGATCTCCAAATTTAAAATTTCCAGTGCTTGTTAAAGTCTGAGAAGGCTCAGAGGAGGAGGATGGGACACCAAATTTGAAGGATGAGGCTGCTGGGTTTGAAGATGAGGAAGATGTGTCAAAGCCTTCAAAAATACAAGACATCACAAAGACAGTGAATTAATGTTATCCTCACAAACAAAATGTAAACCTTGAAAAGCAAAGTGTCACAGGAATAACTTTGAAAAGGCCTACTTTGAACAGTATTAGTGATGGCAGTAAAAATAAACCAAACTGCCCACTAGTCAGCGTAAGAACTAGATGTCAACCCTCACAACTATACAGACACACCACTTTCCATCTGTCAGACTTGCAGAGATCAAACAAGTTTGGTAAATTGGTGTTACCAGGAGTGACAGATATTTTATACACTAAGGTAGATATGTAAATTAGCACAAAATTATAAAAGGCATTTTGTCAATATTTACCAAAAAAATTACAAACACATATATTCTCTAATTCAGCAATGACAACTGTGTTTTTGTTTTACAGATAAACTCAGAGACAAACAAAATGCCTCATGTAATCTGGGCAACTGTGAATGAAGAAGAAATATATGTCCAAGCTAATCCGTGTTACAATCAAGGGAGCAGAAAGGTAGCATGGTACATAACCTAACCAGGCAAAATAAATAAATAAATAAATAACAGAATAAGAGTGTATGTGCTTGTTATGATGTGCATAAAGATAACTTTGAAGAGAGTTGTAAGAAACTAACCACAGCTATTTGTTTGGTAGGGGAAGAAGGATGGAAAATGAGTCAATGAGAACAAAGGACAGGCTTTTTTCACCGTGAATTTTACCATATTTTGATTTTTAAGTCTTGTGAATGTGTTTATTTACCCAAGCATTTAAAAAAAAAAAATTGCATCAAAGAACCAGAATTACATCAGTGGAAACAATATTTAAAAAGATAAACAATACTATGACAAGATCAAAGTCTTGGTCTCCTAATGTTTTTCTGTAGTAAATAAACTGAAAATAAATCACTTGACTGACTGCCTGAAAACAGAAATTATTAAAAATCCAAAGACATTCACCCATTACTCTGTTTACCCATATGGAAACAAGGACAAGTGGCAGCCACGCTTTCTAAGCCCTCATTTTCAGATTCCCCCCTTAGTGACTACCCACCCTACCTTCTTCCCCAAAGAAACGTAATTAAAAAACTATATCAGAATCTCAAAAATAAATGGCCATCCACATCCACATGGTCTCTAAGATACCTTTAGTGAAATTACACAGAAAGCTAAAAATAAAGATGCTTAAAACAGTAATTAGTCATCACCTCTGCCTCAAAGGGACACATTTAAAATGTGGCAATTACTGAACAACAAATAGAAACTATAGAAAAGGGACCATTAGGTAACAGCTTCAGAGGGAACTCAAATGGACTGGAAAGCAGTGATCTTTTGAAAGCTTTAATCAAAAATTTGAATAGAATATGACTCATAAAATATCTCATGAAATCATTCATATGAAAATAAATTATGTTAAAACAAAGTTATGTTGAGCAGTTCTTCCTTTATAACATAAAATATTAAATGAGTTATTTTTTCTAGGCAATACTCTGGAACATCAAAGCCCAAGTCTAGATTACTTCTTATAACATTCTAGGAGTGTAAACTCCCAGTCAAGTAAAATTCAGCAAATTCACCCAAATGCCAAAGGGTTGGTAAAAGTCACAAACAAAAAGCTTAATCTCTCTCAGACTCAAAAATACAAGACAGGGTAGTTCTTTACCCAGCGGCAGAAGAAATGCCTCACCGCCGATCAGGAAATAATCCAACTTTACACTAATTCAGCAATAAATGTGAACTGAAAGTCCAGAACAATACCTCATTTTATATGATTTTTCAATAGAGAATGAATAATTTTAAAACTAAAGATGTTCGAAAACTTTCACTTTAAAATGGCGATACAAAGAGGCACTTTACCACTGCCTTACCTTTAAACTCCGATTTTGTGCCTGGCTTGGCACTTTCACACGCTGCACATTGGGTACAGTCTGCTTTATTCTGCACTAGGCACACTTCACAGTCCCAGCTTCCCTCAGGTTTCTTGAATTTGTCTAATCCCAGGCAGCCTCCAGAAGAGATAGGGACAGTGCTGCTACTTGAAGCAGGTACGGAACTTCCTAAAAAAACAATGTGTAAACAAATGGAATTCTAATTCAAATTATATCAATATTTTAATGACACTACTAAGTCTAAATGTTCCATTTTTATTAGTATTTCCTATTAAGACAGAGAAAATGCCAGAAATATAAACATTACATTGTTAATAACAGTATAGACATTCTCTTAGACTTATAAAAGGAGTTCACACTCACCTTGTTCAGTGGTAAGCACCCCCTTATCCCCAAGTTTGAATAGCCATTGGTTTTTTTAAAAATCACTTTGGGTGATGGGCACACAACACAATCAACAGTTCAAAGCTATAGAGATGTTCACCTGAAACTTATTATTGACCAATGGCATTCCATTAAATTTAATTTCTAAATAAATAAATCATGCTCATAAATCAGCCTAAAAGATTAAATTTTTCTTAAAAATCTTTGTCCAGTTTCTTCAAACAGAACAGCATTATAAAACAAGCTATAAATTGTAGACAATATCCTAATACATAAAATATACAGCCACAGACCATAGTAAATTCAAGATTTCAAAGCGCAGGTCTCTGCCTTTGAAATAACCATTTTTGTACAGAAGTGTTCTATCATCCATTACGCAGTTCTACTTGACACTACCTACTAAGTTCATGGAATTTCTGTTAGAAGCTAGCCATCTAATGGACATTTGTTTGGCAGCATAATGTACTTAGGTTTTGGAAACATAAAGATGAATAAAATGTTGCTTAACTTCTAAAGATACTCATGGTCTTAAAAGGAAAAAGTACAATAAATGCATAGAGGCACTATCACCAAGATGGAAAGTGATAAATGATCTGACACACAAGTATAAGAAAGGAAGAAATGACTGAGGGGCAGGCAGATCCTCCTCTGAGGTGAAATTTAAACCTTTAAAACAGAACTACCAAGTGCTGTGGGGAGAAGAAGGATGGCTTAGGAAAGCAGTGTATGAAGAAATACAAGGTGGGGCAAAGCATGTTTACAGTTGTTCATATGGGAAATAATACAATAAATAATAATACAAGAATAAACTGTGCTTCATGTACTCACACTATAAACCCACCAAATGTCTCCACAGTACCCATCCTGTAGTGTTAAGTGTGGAGACGTTCATTCTGGTACCTCTACTTCTCTAAATGCCCCCAATTATCATCACTTCTCCCAGTTACCTGATGGGGTTACTGGTATGTTCTCTTCCAACTTGCCAATAAATCTGGTCCCTGATGATTAGTCCACTGCACTGCTCCCAAGTTCTCCACTCTGATAGCTTTAATCACCAACAGTTCCCTGCTCTGTACCTGCAGTCCACACCTCTGAGCTTCACCCCTGCAGTCTCTTAGCTGGTAGTTCCACTAGCCACATGATTAGCTAGCTTGGCTAGATGGCTCCTCCTCCCTTACATAGCTCTCAAGTCCTTTTCATCTTCTTTTCTGACCCTTCTACTGCTATTCTCATTGCTTGCCTGTATAAAAGCTTTCCTATTCAGTTTTCCCTTAAATTCATCATTCCAAGAAGCAACCAGTGCCATGTTTTTTGTCTCATTATTCCTTTAAAAAATTAACTTCCAGCCTAACCTGTGGTGGCGCAGCAGATAAAGCATCAACCTGGAGCATTGAGGTCACTGATTCCCCAGTCAAGGCACAAGCAGGAATTGATTCTTCCTGCTCCCCTACCCTGCCCTTCTCTCTCTTTCCATCCCTCTCTCTCTCGCTCTCCCGCCCTCACCCCACCTCTCTAAAAAGAAAAAAATATTTTAAATTAAAATTAAAAAATTTAACTTCCAAAATTTAGCTTCATTTTTAGACCATGTTCTTCTCTAGTCACTTCACTCACATTTCATAACCTGTACTCGCATGACTTACTAGAAAACTACGGGCTAGTCACACCAAATCTGTATCTTTAGCCCAGAGGTCCATGATCAGTATACCCAAAGGCCTCACATAAATGTGAAAGCCAGCTTCAGCAGCTTGAGATCATCATGCCTTCAAGTATACATTTTTCTACATCCCCCTCATCCTTATTGAATTTCATTAGCAGACTTCACCATTATCTCTGCCTATATTATTGATACAATTTCCCTAATCTGTCCTCTGGTCTCCAAATTTTATCATCTTCAAAAGCCACGATGATTTATCAAAATACATATTGAGCATATCACTCCTCTGCTTAAAATAATGGCTAGTTTACAGAATGAAGTTGAAGTTTTTTAAATACATCGGTGCTTCCTTTGTTTATAACAATTCACTGCCTCTCAAAGTTTTATTCTCCCTTGAACTCAGAATTCATTTCAATTTCCTACCTGCATCAGGGTCTTGCTTTTCCTTTTTTAGGGGAGAAGGGGTTTTGAGTGGGAAGAGAACAATATTTCAGAATAAAGATTTTGAAATCTTACTCTCATGGAGGTGTCCAATACGAATAAAAATATGGCTCATCCCTTGTGTTCAGACATGGGTTTAGGCTAGTAACTCAAGAGCTTTTCACTGCAGACAAAATTCCCAAGACACTCATGTTTTATTTAGTATTCATATCACCATATATCTGTACCAAATAATTATGTAACAGTATTACAAAAACAGCAATGAGTCATTTCCAGATGTAAATATTTATTAACTCTTTAAAATCTGAACAGAGAAACTCAAACCTAACTGCATTTTTCTAGCTGCCTAAGTTAGAATGTTTTCACTGATGACTCAGGAATCTACTGCCATCAGAGCATCTTGGGCAGGCAGCACACAGGTACAGGTAACACCATCAGCATTCAGTGACAGCCTTTCAAGAAACAACACTGTCCATCCTTTAATGAAACCTTCCTTGGGAATGACCATAAGCCATCCTCACTTCTACTTAGAGAAAAAGAGACAAGGTAATAGTTTATTCTGTAGAGGTTTGAGGAAGATGCCCATTCTAAGACCTTTCAGCATCTGTAACAGTCAACTTTGAAAATGATCATGAAGAACAAGTTTCTGATTAAAATGCATACAAAGAGGTCACAGCCTACCCTAAGAAAACATTCAAATCCAGCCCCAAACAAGTCATTTTTGCCTCAATATTGCTTTAAAAAGCTAAGATGTATGAGGAAATGCTCATCCTGAAACATTTTAAATACTCAGGTTGTTCTTAGTGGTTTTACAGAGAATAAATTAAAATAACATAATGAGTAAAATCAGTCCAAACAGCCATAAACGTACCTGGTTTCTCAGACATACAGGACACACATTTATTGTCTTCTGGCTTATTAGGAACACAGCATACTGGACATTCCCAAGATCCCTTGGGCATTTTGAATTTATCCGCAAATCCTAAGGTACCAGAGGTTACAGTGCAGCTGGAAGATGAAGCAGCCACGGTGACAGCACTCTCTGAAGCCACTGGCAACGTAAGGACTCGCTTAACCCCAGTTCCAGGTTTCGGTGTTTCACAAGCTACACATTTTATCGCTTCCGGTTTATTTTGCACTAAACAGGTATCACAATCCCAAGTTCCTACTGCTGGTTTAAATTTGTCTCCGAAACCTGTCCCCGGTGCAGAAAGAGTTGATTTTCCACTTTTACTTGGTGTCCCAATTCCAGTCTGTTTAGCAGTATCTCTTGGGGGCAATTTTGTCGTTTGGCAGGCGACACACTTGCTGTCTGTAACTTTGTTTTGGAGTAGACAACTATCACACTGCCATGATGATCCAGCTTTTAAACTTTCCCCCAACCCAATTCCACTAGAAGAAAAGCTACTTATTGCTGGTCTTGTATAAACTAGTGGGCTTGTATCAGTAGGATCAGCAGCAAGAGAATCTGCCGTCAGTGATGTGAAACCTAGGGTGTGAGGATTTGAAAAAAAAAGTTAAGGAAGGTTTTCTAACCAAAACATGAACTGAAATATTATTACTGGGAGAAAACATATTCACCTGATTGCTGAGTTACTGCAATCCAATATGAACTACTGTCACCTAAGCACTATTTATTAACTGCATAAACAGTGACAATTAGACCTAGTTAAAATTCTACAAAAGATGTATTATTTATAATATATCACCTTTTTCCTCTAGGAATTTCTATTTATTATATATAATTCAACCAATACCTAACTTAAGGCTTTAATTATAGATTGCCATCAATGTCCTGCTATACTCCGCATTCCTGCAACACTGACCCACAGTATATTCATAGCCTTCTTCCCCCATCTCTCTCTTCTTTTTAGGTGTTCCCATGGCTCTACCAAATGACTTTAATATCTATAATTTTTTAATTTTGTCCAGTCATAATCCACTACTGTCGTACCCCCTACTCTGGATAAAAACCAACTGAGCGGTGCAGGTCATTGGACAGATAGATATTCCTGCAAAGCCTAATAAAGTGGTAAGAGTTCTTTTTAATTACACTAAACTCATACAGAACTTTAAAATCCAACAGCTCCCTGAGAACTATGGTAAGCTCCAATTTATCATACCATTACCAGAGATGTTCCAAACCATCTGGTAAAGCCTAAAAATACAAAAAGCATTAAGACCCAGTCAATCCTAAGGGAGAACAGCTCCTGTTACTCAAGAACAGGCCCATGCAAAGTTACCGAACACTAATTCAAACAAAATTTCTTCAAATATCTGTCCAATATAATCTCAGAGCCTTTTACATTATAAAAATACCTTTTCGTAATCACTGAAGGTATACTTAGACAACTAAAGTATTCATGTAGAACCATGAAATAATAGGAAGAACAAGTTTGTGATGCCAAAGCTACTGTCATTGAACTGGTGCACTGAAACCACACTTTCTTTGTGGGAACAATGCTTGAGTCCTTTACTTTGGACCAATTTTTATTATATTCATACCAACAAACTCAAGTGATGTTTCTCCAGTCTTTAGCACCAAAGGACGAGAAAATTAGAGGGAAAGAAGATACAGAAGCTGTTAAATATTTTCTAGTGCAACCAAGAAATAATTCAACCTAGAGCTATTTTTAGCATAATGGCCAAACAACCCTACAGACCTCAGTTATTTCCAGTGGTCAACATTTTGTTAATGATTCATCTGAGTGAGTAAGGTTGGCAAAATCTTAACAGTAACCATCTCAAAGTATTACAGGTTTTTCTGGTGCTTCCATTTTTTAAAAAATTTTCCTAATTTCTCCCTCAAAAGAACATATGATCTCCAAATTTTTGCTATTTAAAAAAAGTTAAAAGGGGGGAGGTGTGGGCATAATGAATACAAAGTGTAACTTGTATGAAGATAAACTATATAAATCTGATGCTTATATACTACTTGGTTAATTCTAGTACAGGCCTTCTGGAGTTCTGCCATAACTGCATAAAATCATCCGAATCGCCGAGACTCCTAGAGGCAGTGTACTCACCTATAAAATGAGAGAGCTAAACCAAAGAAACCTAATCCTCCTAAATCTTGTTGTAGAAGCCAAATTTATTTTAAAATTCCTACTCAATTATACATGAAAACTTCTGCTGGGTCTACATTCTTTCTGAGCTACTAGATGATCTTAAAACACCTTTACATTCCAATAGTACTCACCACAACTGAACTCGTGACTATCCTCTTTTGAGTTTCAAACTGAAAACTTAACCTTATTTAAGGATTTCTAGTCACTGACTTCAAATTACTATCTACTAGCTTTCAAATCTTGATTCACGTGAGTACTGTCTCTTATATACATTTAAATCAGCAAGTGTTTGTTGGTCTATTTATATATATACCCCAAGTGGGGAGTAATCTGAGAAGAACAAGCCAGTTTCAACACTGGGGAGAAAGACATGTCCAAGTAAATCAAATTTATTTACTTTTATTCAATATTAGCCTATATCTCCTTCTACACTTGTCTCTTAGAAATTTCATTTCAGTACAAAGTCCTTTGAATCCCCCCCCCAAAAAAAGCAGTTTCAAAGATCTTTCCCCTAAAAGAATTACATCTGACTACATCTACATTCAGCAGTCAATCTCTTATCAAATTAGACATCATTTTCTTAAAGGCTAAAGTATATCATAAATGCCATTAAATAAGATTATGAATCAACAAGGAAAACTTCAGACTACCTCAGAGGCAGCCATTACCTTACCAGGCTTGTTCAGAACATCCAGGATACTTCCTTGTTTCAGGGTTTTTGCTGGTCTCAAGGGGCCCTCACAATCTTCACCTGGCTGCTTACAGGTCGTACTGTTCATTTCAGTGATATCTTGAGCTGTAATATTTTTTAATTATAAAAGATATTATGGACTCAAGTTAAATGTATTAAAAAGATCTTTCAAAGAAAATTTGAATCAACTTTTAAAACATCGTTTAAAAAGTCTGAAATTCAAAGATATTGAACAAATTATTTAACAGTACAGGGTTAAAATGCCATTATAAGGAATTAAAAGTACTATATCCCACAGTGCACATTTTTCTCCTCCAAAAGGGCAAAATATATAAACTAAAATTATTACCCAGTAAATTAGTAATTAAGAAAATCAAGCTGAAACTCTGAAGAGGGTATGGCAACTCGGGTAGGCCGATATCCTTCATTAAATATGTAATCAATTACATAGCAATTTACAATATTGATTAAAAAAAAAACTTTAAAAAAATGCTCGATTGAAGCCCTGGCTGAGTGGCTCCATAGATAGAGCATCATCCTGGCATGGTTCAATCACCGGTCAAGGAACATACGGGAAGCAACCAATGAGTGCACAACTACATAGAACAACAAGTTGGTGCTTCTCTTTCTCTCTATCAAATCAATGGAAAAATTAAAAAAAACATATTCAATTGAGCCAGTTATTTCATTTCTAGAAATTCACCCTATAATTAAAAATATCCTTCAGTTATAACATTGAAAACCTAGATGATAAGTGCTCATTAAGGGACTAACTACATAAATTATAGAATCCTAACATGATGAAATGCTATGTGGCCACAAAAATAAAATTCTTAAAAGCATAGTTATGGGTAAAAACAGGTTACAGAGTCCAAAAGATTTTGAATGTTTACATCTAAAGAATCATGGTGGCTGCTACTGACATATAACTTTTAGTTATTTTTAAATTGATTATTTTAGAGAGAGAGGAAGAGGAGAGAGAAAACGAGATAGAAGACAGATCTGTCCCTGCATGTGCCCTGACCACGGATTGAGCCAGCAACCTCTGCACTTTGGGGCAAAGTTCTAATCAGCTGAGCCATCGGCCAGGATTTAATTGCTTTCACTTTTTATATTTTCCAAACTTTCCAATATGAACATATCCTCTTACTTAAAATATCTATATTTTGAGTATGATAATGGTTATTTAGTTTTATTTTTTTTTGTACAGGGACAGAGAGAGAGTCAGAGAGAGGGACAGATAGGGACAGACAGACAGGAACAGAGAGAGGTAAGAAGCATCAATCATTAGTTTTTCATTGCCGTCACAACACCTTAGTTGTTCATTGATTGCTTTCTCACATGTGCCTTGACCGCGGGCCTTCAGCAGACCTAGCCACCCCCTGCTGGAGCCAGCGACCTTGGGTCCAAGCTGATGAGCTTTTGCTCAAGCCAGATAGGCCTGTGCTCAAGCTGGCAAGCTCGGGGTCTCGAACATGGGTCTTCTGCACCCCAGTCCGACACTCTATCCACTGCGCCACCGCCTGGTCAGGCTAGTTTTATTTTTAAGGGGGGTATTTCTGTTTACAGATGAAATATGTGTGGAATTATTTCAAAATAACCTAATAAGTACATATGTACGAGAAGGGAGAGAGGGAGGGAGGGATAGACAAGATTAGTCATAAAAGGGTAAATGCTGAAAAGAGTACATGGGGATTCAGTCTACCATTCAACTTCAGAGAATGTTTGCAATTTTTTGTAAAAAAATATAAAAAACCAACTTTTTCTTCTTGAGCGTTTGCCAATTAAAGAGTAGCTTAAAAAAAAATTCCCCATACCTCACACCATAAACAAAACAATTCAAAATGGATCAATAACCTAAATATAAGAAAACCATAATACTCTTAGGAAAAAAACCTAGGAGGTATATCTTCATGATCATGGATTTGGCAATGGATTCTTAGATAGGACACCAAAAGCGTAGCAGAAAAAAATCTGACCTCTGCCAAAATTAAAAATCCCTGTATATCTAAGGACATTATCACAAAGTGTAAAAAGACAATCCATTGTATTAGAGAAATTATTTACACATCATGTCTGATTAGTAGACAGTATCTGGACTATATAAAAATGCTTACATCTCAGCAACAAAGACAAGCCAATTTTAAAATGGACAAAGACTTAATCAGATTTTTTCCCCTAAGACAGTGGTTGGCAAACTACGGCTCATAAGCCACATGTGGCTCAATCAGATTGAGGACATATTTAGCAAAGGCCAGCTTAGGAGTACCCTAATTAAGTTAATAACAATGTACCTACCTATATAGTTTAAGTTTTAAAAATATGGCTCTCAAAAGAAATTTCAATCATTGTACTGTTGATACTTGGCTCTGTTGAGTAATGAGTTTGCCGACCACTGCTCTAAGATATATATAAAACAAAGCCAATAAGCACATGAAGACGGTCAACACCACTCATCACTAGGGAAGTGCAAATGGATGATTGTAATTTAAAAAGTGTGGTAAAAATGTGAAGAATTTTTTTATTTTGTTTTGTGATAAAGGTAGAGAGAGGGACAGTTAGGGACAGAGAGGAAGGGAGAGAGATGAGAAGCATCAATTCTTCGTTGCGGCACCTTAGTTGTCATTGATTGCTTTCTCATATGTGCCTTGACCGGGGACTACAGCAGACCGAGTGAGCACTTGCTCAAGCCAGCAACCTTGGGCTCAAACTGGTGAGCCTTGCTCAAACCAGATGAGCCCGTGCTCAAGCCAGCGACCTCAGGGTTTTGAACCTGGGTCCTCCACATCCCAGTCCAACACTCCATCCACTGTGCCGCCTTGTCAGGCAAAATGTGAAGAAATTTTAACCCTCCTATACTGCTGGTGAGAATGTGAAATGAGCCAGCTGCTGAGAAAAACAACTTTGTGGTTCTTCAAGAGACCATTTGATCCATGAATTCCATTCCTAGGTATATACCCCAAAACATTGAGACCAGTATTCAAACCAATACATGTACATGCATATTCACAGCAGCACTACCCACAACAGCCAAAAGGTAAAGTCAACCCTAATGTCCATCAATGGATGAACAGAAAAACAATCTAACAAAACAAATAAACTCATAGATACAGAGAGCATTTTGATAGTTATCAGACAGAAGCAGGGTTGAGGGGATAGATGAAAAGGGGAAAGGAATTAAGTACAAATGGGTAGATACAAAATAGTCACGAGGATATAAAGTATAAGATAGGGAATATAGTTAATAACATTGTAATAATAATAAAGTATGGTATCAGATGGGTACTAGATATATCAGAATGATCACTTCATGAATTATGTAAATGTCTAATCACTTTGTTGTACACCTAAAACTAATATAATATTGTATGTCAAGTGCAATAAAAAAATTTTTAAATAAATAATTATCTGATTATTCATCTCTTTCCCTCAATTATGCCCATTTCTTCAGTTCAAAAATTATGTTTTACTATTTTCAGAGGCCAGCAAAACCCAAACACATTAAAATTCTTGTGAACTGAACAGTATACGTAGAGATAGAATCCACTGCAATCACAATATAGACAACCCTTGAATTTCTTCTTCTAAGACTTTATTTGTAATTCACTTATTTTAACTGATCAATGACAGTGGGCAAATCTGCTGTGACTATCCCCCTCACGTTCAAACAGTAACATTTACTTTAAGGGAGAGTTAACTATCTCTGAGGAGGATAGTAACTAAAAAGCATTGTCAAAAGATTAATATTAGCAAAAAAAAAAAAAAAAAGTTGATATTAGCTCCTGTTTGCTTTTCAGAGCTAATGTCATTCAAATGTAAACACCTGTTAAGAATAGCCAAATGGAGTGGCGAACACTCAGTGCACTGTACAGATATAATGTATTATGGAATGATACACCTATGTAATTTTATTAACCAGTATCACCCCAATGAATTCCATTTTTAAAAATTGCCAAAGGTTAAGGAATTTGAAATATTAACTTAATATATGCAATTATTTTTATGTAAAAATTTATGAAAAATCTTTTACTTACCTGAACTATTTGTAATTGGTTCTGAAATACTACTAGCGCCAGAAAGTTCGGCTGTTTTTGCAACAGGCACACTAAATGTAAATCCAATCTGTAAAAGGAAAAGTTTTCCTTCAAGTGTCAACTTTTAAACAAATATCAAAGATAGAGCTTTTTAAAATTCCAAGTGAAAAGAATATACTGGACTTCATTTACTCTAAGAGTCATAGTTTTTCTTATTTTACATTTAAAAATTGGGATGCTTCTTATAATGTTCCTGATGCCCAAATATAGATTTCTAAATGATATTTTCTAATAAAAAGTTTGAGACTTTTTGCACAATGGACAGGTTTTGGGCATGCAGCAGGGAAACTACAAATGGTCTGGAACATCTAGTTGACAGAAAACTAGTACACAGTAAAAAACATAATGAGCAACATGTTAAAATGACACACATGCTAAAATGCCAAATAGCAGTGGTGCAACTTAACCACTGAACTTATTCTAAACCAACATATAAAAAAAATAAACAAATACATATTGCAAACATGAAAGTCCAAAAATTGTCTGGGTTAAAGATAATGCAAGAAACATATTAACTAAATACATCATGATTTAATTAGGTCCTAATCTTACTTAGATCTAGGACCGAGAGAAGACAAAACAGCAACTGAAGGACAGTGTGGGACCAATGAGAAAATCTGGGTATGGACTATGTTATTATTATGTCATGTTAAATTTTATGGGTATGATAATTATACTGTGAATATGCAAAGGTATGTCCTTTTACTTAGGGGATACATGGTCAGTATTAAAGGTATTAAGATATCTGCATCTTAACTTTCAAATAGTATATGAGAAAATGCATATGCTCGTGTGTGTGTGTGTCTGTACACACAGTGAAAAGTACACAGGTGTCCATTCAAATTTTCTGTACAATGAAAGTTTTTTTAACTTGGAAGGAAAATAGTAGTATTTCTCACCACCGATGGCATCCTGGATTTGATAAAAATATAGTATGCCTTTGAAATCAATAAATATAAAATATTACTTGGCTGCTACTTACCGATGAAGGAGGCAGCACATCTGCCTCAGTAGATTTTACAATTGGAGATGAAAATCTAAACATTGGGCTGTTTGTGTTGTTAGGAGAGGTCATTTGTAGCTAGTTTTCCAAATTATTTAAAAACAGAAAAATACAAAAGGATATTTTTAGGAAAATAAATTAATAATAAAACAGAGCTTAAGCAATTAATTCCTCCAAAGAAGTAAAAAGCAAACTATTCCCCTTTTAGATTTAAATATCACTTTGTAACTTCTGAAAAACACTTAATAATAATGCTGTAAAATCTGTCTTCCTCTTGAAAGAGGAGCACACACTATTTCAGACATAGGCATTTATCTAAAGAAAAAAAATAACATCTATAAGCATATGTTGAGAAAAACATTTGTAAAGTAAAAAGTTCAGAAAAAGTAAAAGCCAAAACAAAAGCATAAAATTTCAGGAGCAGATTAAAGATATTAACCCTACTTGAGAAATAAAATCTATTCTTATGAAAAAGTATCTTAATTGAAAACATTGTTTGAAAACAAGCAATCATCTCCTCCTTTAATGCATTGCTTAAGAACTGAAGAACACTCCCATTATAACATATCCCATAATGTGCATTTTTTAAAAAAGCAAAACACTTTCCATTTTTCTCTTCTTATTTCTAGTTACAGATTTCCACAGTGAAAATTAATCACTGCTTTAAACTCAAATCTTAGATTTTTAAAAATAAACAATAAAAAAGATTAAAAAAATCAACTCTTATTTGTGAAAAGGTCTTATACCTTGTTTGTTAATGGCTGTACAAGACTAACTGGTAATGGAGAAGTTGTAATCACAGAGGAAGCAAAGCTGAAGGTAGGCAGTGAAGAACTGGCAATGGGTAGAGATATTTTCGGTAATACTGGTACTTCCATTTCCTAAAACACAACAAGTTTTATAATGATATAGTTCATCTTTCATGTTTCTTTTATCTGTTCTTATTGGCAGACAGAATTTATATAACTACAGGTAAATTCAAAATAGGAAAAAGGTAGCACTCTGCAGTATTAAACACTGTGAGCTCTTGAACAAAAAAAAACATAAACAAGATTTGAATCCCAAATCCCAGCCAGCCATGTGATTTTTTAATCTAAATGTCCTCAATACCAATTTCCTAATTGGTAAAAATGAGGGGAAAAATAATATCATAGTTATAGTATTAATATGAAATATAAAGTTATAGATTGTCTTGGCATAGAACGCAAGCATTTAACAAATGTCAGTACTAATGAGCTAGTGAATGAACTACCTTGGTTTTTAACTCAATACAGCGAAGGCCCTTCCCCTCCAAGTCTCAAATAACTCACATTTAGAACAAATACAAGTTGACAATTTTAACTCCTAGCTCTTAACAATTTTAATAAACTAACCAGACAGCCACCAAATACACACACACACACACACACACACACACACACACAAGTTCAGCAAGAACAAAGACCTGGGAAATACTATGTCATCTTACCTGACTTCTACAGAACACTATATCCAACAACTGCAGAATACATATCATTCAAGATTCATCAAGCAAACCATACACTGGGCTATAAAACAAGTCTCGATGCATTTCAAAACATTAAAATCATGTAAAACCATGATTAAACACACATCTAAATAATCCATGGGTTATAAAAGAAATACAAAAAAAAATTTAAATAACATAAAAGTACTAGTAACTATCTTCCAGAAGATAACACAGGAGAATTTCTTTGCAACCTGGGGAAAAAAAATTCAGACTTCTTGTAAGACATATATCATTCAAAGTATTTTGAGCCTAGGACTCATAAAGGGTTCCTACAATTCAATAAGGCTAGCCAATTTTATAAGGGCAAAGATCTGAACAGAGACTTCACAAAGGAAAAAAATACTAATGGCCAATAAAGACATAAAAAAATACACCAATATAGTCATCAGGGAAATGCCAATTACAATTACAGTGAGATGACACCATACACAAAGCAGAATGGCTACAATTTAAAAATGACAATAAACTAGTGGTTGCAAAGTAACAGAAGTGCTCACACACTTTTGGTATAAAATGTTACTCCCACCTCCACTGCTAGATACTTAGCCCAAGAGAAATAAACGTGTCTAGGAAAAAGGCACAAGAATGTTCGCAGCAGCTTTATTCATATCAGCCAGACACAGAAATATACACACTGAATAACTGTATTGATATTGAAGTTTTAGAACAAGCAAAATGAAAACATAGTATAAAAAATAAGAATAGTGTTTGCTCCAAGGTTAGGAGGCAATAGGTATTAACTGGGCAAGAGCATGAGTAAACTTTAGGATAGGAAAGGTTTAACACCTCATAAAGGGGTTCTGGATTACAGAGATGTAAACTTCTGTCAAATTCATTAAATGGTACACCTAATAATTTTAAATTTCATTACAGGTAAATTCCTGCTGAATTAAAAAACAAATATTCAACTCTAGTTCATGCAATGTATGCTAAAGTATTTGGGGAAGAAGTATACTGAGTTAAGTCTTAAACTCACTTTGAAATGCACACCCAGAATAAAATGACTGTTTTCTAAAGCAAGTATGACAAAATATTAGAATCTAAGTGATAAGAATATGTGTAAACTGAACAATTCTTTTAATATTTCTTCTGACTGAAACTTATAATCAAATATGGGGGAGGGGAAGGAAAGAAACAAACACACAATTGGGTATTTCTGTAGGGATATTTCTTCCCATCTCCAAACTTAGCCTTATATTCTTCCCCCTAAACCCTTTACAACACCTGGAAACATTAAGTGAATAACCGGTATTTCACGCCAACTCATTAAGTCATACACTTGCTCTTACTGGTTCTTTATTTTATTGAGCATGAACCAATTTTAAATTTAATTCTTAGTAACCCAAAATTAGACTTTATGATTGATCAGAAGTGGATACCACAAATCTGGCAGAAAATCAAAAACTGTAACTGGATGCTTACAGATGCCTCAAGTTGAACATAACCACCATCTAATCTGTATATTACCTTTGTAATACCTTTACATGGGTTATCTCACATGAGGTCAATACTTATTGTGGATAGGGAAACTGAAGCATGGAGATATATGGCCTAATATCATAAAGCTATTAAATGACAGACATCTTACAGATACAAGCTGAACACATTTCCTTCTTCTTATCCCCATTTTAAAGAGGAGCTGATGTACAAGGTTAATTTGATCAGTCTCTCAAATCAGTAAGTGGCTGAACTATACATCACATGACACTATCAAGCAATTAAATTTCCCCCAACTCAACCCTTTTATACACTACTTATCTATTCTGTATCAATGAACTCTTTCATTATAAAAAAAACAGTATTCCAGGAAAGGCAAAATGCCAATATTTAGTGACTAACACATTTCTTATGAATTTTGGAATCCAATATAAGGCGAAAGCTAAAACACACATTTACTACTTCATATAGTGAACTGGGTTATTCCTAATATAGCAGTTATTAAACTGAATGTTTAGAAAATTAAAATATAAGTCCCTATTTAAGTAGCAACATAACTTGTTTACAATACATTAAAAATAAAATTTCTTCTACGGTGTGTCCGTAAAGTCATGGTGCACTTTTGACTGGTCACAGGAAAGCAGTGCACCATGACTTTCCGGACACACTGTATTTGACCTCTCCTGAAAGCCCATAAAAATACCAACAAAAATTGATCCTCAATCTTTAGCCAAAAATTCCTATTAATTATAAATGAAATTAAGAAACAATGTGGTCCAAACACAACTGACATCTAAGACAAACAAACAAAAAGACAGCACTGGACACAAATTAAGTAGTAAGGAAGCATCTATCCAAAACTATTCTGTCTAAATAAAAAAACACCAGGTAGGCAGAAAATTTGGGCAGCCACCCATCGGTACCTCTTTCCTCAGAAATGTGGAGACTAACTCCAGTGTGGAACAAAGATGGGGGCAGGAGTTGGGTGAAGCATCCTGGGATATGAAAGTGGCAGTTGGCAGTTGGCCGGAATGATGGGGGTGGGGGCAGATAAAGGAGGAAGTGACAAAGAGGTTCAGGTGTTAGATTTTCATAAAGCTCCTAAGAGTTAATATACCAAGAGGAGTCAAAGTAAATAAGTTAATTTTAACACCCCGCAAAATGCCTCACTAAACACAAATCGGCAAGACAGCTAAATATATTAGAAATTATATCTAAAAAACTAAAGGGTAATAAGCAAAATCCACAAATCTGTCATTTGGCAAATACCAAACCAAGATAATAATTGTTCTCACACAGGGATAAACTCTAAAATGGTAGGGCCACAAATTTTACCAAGAAATATAAAAACTTGCTTAAAGAACAAGTTCATGCGGCATTAATCAGATATTAATTTCCTTATGTATATAAGGCAAGACAACCCATTTCTTAAATGTAATTAAATCTACTTAAAAGAGTTTAATGACAGAAAAAGACTACTTTGCTATAAAAACTGCAAAACTTTATATACTACAGAATTAATGGCATTCAAGATTTTTTCTGTAGTATATAAATTTTTGCAGAATACATTAATATATTCCCTCCCTCCACAACACTCCAGCAGAGCAACAAGTAGAATCTAAGAAGATAAACAAAGCCTTAAGACCAGTAACTGAGCCAACACCCCTGGCACAATTATCGCAAGACAGGCTATATGGTAGGAAGTCCAAACTGCCAAAGAAGTCATGAGTCTGATGAGCTATGTCCTAAAGAGAGAGAGGCACAACTACAAAACTGCTAAATAGGGAGAAAAAAAAAATTCAGGAAAGAAATGAAAGACATTTCCCATTCTAAATAAGATTGCAAAGTAGACTTTGCAATAAACATTAAAAAAAATTAAGCTAATATTTACAACATTTGCATTAAAAACTTGATTTCATAGTCAAGAGAAACTTTTAGAGATCACCTTTATAAAAACATAAATATATACTCCTGCAATACTCATGGGTCAATTAGAAAGTCACAAATGAAAATCTAATTAGAAACAAAAGACAAATGAAAAGCACTATGTATCAAAACTTAAATGATCCAGCTAGGCTGAAATTCACTTATAAAAAGACTAAAATGAGACCTGCATTCAACCCAAAGCAGGTAGAAAATAGAGTAACCTATAGAAAAAAGTTAACTAATCTTCAAGTAGTCACTATCTTTTTCAAACTTGTATGTCCAGAATAAATAACTCTTCCTAATAAAAGTAACCCAATAAAAACTGGATAAAGAGAAAACCCAAATGGCCAAGAAACTCACAAAAAGATATCTCCCACCTTATTAAACAACAAAATGCAAAATAAAATTCCAAGGTCATGCTACTTCATAGCGATCACATTGGTAAAAAAATCACATACTGAAAAGGATGAAAAAAAAAAGCAGATCTGCCTGTTATCACATGGAAGTGTTAAATAGTAAAACTATCTTAAAGAACAATAAGGTAACATCTAATACATTTGAGGATGTGTTTTATCCCCTATAATCTAACAATTCCATTCCATATATATAGTCTATAGCAAATATTGTAATGTGTACTGAGGAAGACGTGCATAAATATTCACCTTAGCATGTATTAGATTAGGAACCAACCTAAATGTACTGTAGAAAAGATTGTGGTAAATCTTCATACTGGATAATTATATAATAATTACAGTTAGATTAAATAACTTAAGAGTTATGTTTCACAACAAGGATAAAGTTCACAAATAATATGAAGAAAGGGGGTCCCTGGCTGGTTAGCTCAGTGATAGTGTCGGCCCAGTGTGGGGATGTCCAGGGTTTGATTCCTGGTCAGGGCACACAGAAGAAGTGACCACCTGCTTCTCCACCCCTCCCATAGCCATGGCTCAACTAGTTGGAGCGCATCAGCCACAGGCACTGAGGAAGGCTCTGTGGAGCCTATACCTCAGGCACTAAAAATAGCTCAATTGCCAGCATGGTCCAAGATGGGGAGAGCATCAGCCCCAGATGGCGGTTGCTGGGTGGATCCTGGTTGTGGCGCATGCAGGAGTCTATCTATCTCCCCTCCTCTCACTTGGAAAAGAAAAAAAGGGAATAAAAAGGGAGGACAAGTGAGATAAATACAAACCATATTAATCCATGTATGTAAGTTTCAAATATTGGTAAAACCTGTCCTGGCCAGGTAGTTCAGTTGGTTAGAGCACCTTCCTGATGCGCCAGGGCTCTAGTCTGATCCTTAGTGAGCAGAAATGGCAAACCTGACACGTGTGTCAGCACTGACATGCATAGCCATTTTCGATGACATGCGGCCATATACCAGAGAAGTATGGGGCCGTATGCCGAGAAGGACGTTCCATCCTCAGCTCCTGCACGGCAGGTGCAGTAGCCGAGGATAAAACACTTGCTGTAGTGTAGACACTCTGTGCCAGAGGTCTGTAGGCCAAAACAACAGAACTCCGGCACAGAGCGTCGAGTTCTGGGACTTCTGGTTAGGCCATTTTTCTCAAAGTGACACACCACCCGTGTTATGCTCGGTTTTTTGGTGAATTTTGACACACCAAGCTCAAAAGATTGCCCATCACTGTTAGTGAGGAAACATACAAGAATCAACCAATGAATGCAAAAAACGAGTGGAACAAAAAACCTCTCTCTCTCTAAAATCAATTAGAAAAAAAATTATTTTTTTAACTGTCAAAACCTATTTATATAATAATGTTCTAAGCGTCAAATAATTTCAATTGCAATTCTTTTATTACAAGAATTATGGTTTTTTGCCTGACGAGGCAGTGGCGCAGTGGATAGAGCATCGGACTGGGATGTGGAGGATCCAGGTTCGAGACCCTGAGGTTGCCAGCTTGAGCACAGGCTCATCTGACTTGAGCAAAAGCTCACCAGCTTGGACCCAAGGTCGCTGCCTCGAGCAAGGGGTTACTCGGTCTGCTGAAGGCCCGCGGTCAAGGCACATGTGAGAAAGCAATCAATGAACTACTAAGGTGTTGCAACAAAAAACTGATGATTGATGCTTCTCATCTCTCTCCGTTATTATCTGTCTGTCCCTATCTATCCCTCTCTCTGACTCTCTCTGTCCCTGTAAATAAAAAATAAATTAAAAAAAAAAAAGAATTATGGCTTCTTAATGACACCCATGAAACTTTTTAGTTACTTGGTTTTCTGTGTTGTCACAGAGAAGATGGTTTAAAAGCCTGGCAGTTTAAATTACACACACACACAAAATGAAATGTATTAATAAAATATTCTTGAGTTGGGTCTCCCTAAACCCCACCCTGAAAGATCTCCCCTCACAACATATCAAAGCTTTTAATAAACATCAAGGGTATTAAGTATATAAGCCTACCTCCTCCTCCTGAGGCTTAGCTGCCACAAAGCGTGTTCTCTCTCGTCTCATCTTGCCGCCACCTCCACTACCTACTCCAGAAGATACACCATTGGCTGTAGACGTACTAAAACTTGGGTAAGAAAAACCACTAAGCAAAAAAAAAAAAAAGGAAGAAGAGAAAACTAAAATAAATGATATATTACTCTGGTTCATAACTTGTTAACTAACTGAATACCTAAAAATTAAAAACTGCTAACAAATAAGAAAATAAGTGTACAGCTGGATCTAATTTTAAAAGATGACAGATTTTTTTATGCATAAAGTTTCTATTTTTTAATCTTCTTAATCTTCAAAAAGGTACATGTAGGTCCTGGCCAGTTGGCTCAGTGGACAGAGTATCAGCCTCTTGTATGGATGTCCTGGGTTCATTTCCCAGTCAGGACACATAAGAAAAGTGACCAACTGCTTCTCCGCCCTGTCTCTACCCTTCTCTCTTCCTTCCCCTCCCTCAGCCTGTGGCTTGATTGGTTCGAGAGTCAGCCCCAGGTGCTAAAAATAGCTCAGCTGATTTGAGTATTGGCCCCAGACAGGTTGCCTGGTGAACCCCGGTTTAGCTCATGTGGGAGTCTGTCTCACTATCGCCCCTCCTCTAACTTAAAAAAATTTTAAAGTACATGTAAGTCATATACAGAGCTTAGAATTTACATATAAAGAAGTTTAGCTGTAAAAATGATACTACCTTTCTTGTTGTTCTCTATTTTGTCCTGGTACCACATTTTTTTCATATCCAATCTAGAAAATAAAAACAACATATTTAAATGCTCACTTATTTAATTATTTTAATACCACACTTTTATGAATTTTAATATTTGAAATCAGGAATTTGATGGTTTTTAGTAAACGAATCTTAAAATTTGCAACTTACACTTAAAATGTCACTGAGCACAATTGTGCTTCTTTTCATTTTTACTGATTGATTTTTAGATAAAATAGAGAAAGAGAAAGAGAGGAAAGGAGGAGAAGCAGGAAGCACCAACTCATAGTAGTGCTCCCTGTGTGAGCCTTAAATGGTCAAGCCCAGGGTTTCAAACCAACAACCTCAGCATTCCAGGTTGATGCCTTATCCACTGCGCCACCACAGGTCAGACACAACAGTGCTTTAAACAAATGGTATTATACAAATACACTCAACAACCATAAAAATACTTTACTATCTTGTTATAGCACATTAAATGTGCAAGAAAATTTATAAAAAGTGTTCCTTCAGAAATGATTCTCTGAAACTTACTTCCTATCCGGACTACATCAAAATTATAACTAAGTTATAGAACTTTCAACCCAGATAATCATCTGAAGACTAGAATAAGACAGAGATGTCCACTTTTACCATTCTTAGTCAATAAAGTATTGGAAGTCCTAGCCACAGTAATCAAACAAGAAGAAAAGGCATCCCAATTGGAAAGGAAGAAATAAAGCTGTCATTATTTACTGTATATACAGAATCCTAGTTTCCACCAAAAAATTACTAGAACTGATAACTGAATTCAGTTATAACAGAATACAAAATAAGTATTCAGAATACACTGGATTTTTATACAATAATAAACTATGAGGAAAAAAATCTAAGAAAACAATCCCATTTACAATTGCATTTAAAAAAACCAAAACCCTAGCAATAAATTTTACCCAGTAGTAAAAGACCTGTATTCGAAAAATTATAAGCCACTGGAGAAACTGAAAGATACAAATAAATGGATGCATATACAGCCATGCTCATGGATAGGAAGAATTAACACTTTAAAATGTCCATATTGCCAAAAGCAATCTATAGATTCAATAACATTCCAACCAAAATATCAATTGCATATTTCACATAACTAGAACAAATAATCAAACAACTTATGTGGAAACACAAAAGACCCCAAACAGCCACGGGAATCTTGAGAAGAAAAGAAAGTTGGAGTTATCATACTACCTGATATCATTAAACTATATTTCAAGTCTATTATAATCCAAGCAGTATTATACTGACATAGAAACAGACGGATCAATGAAACAGAATAGAGAGTCCAGAAATAAACCCATGCCTACATGATCAATTAATATATGACAAAGAAGGCAAGGACATACAATGGGGTAAAGGGAGTCTATTCATTAAATGGTGCTGGAAAACTGGACAGATAATGCAATAAACCGACACTAGATTACCTTCTTACAGCATACACAAGAATAAACTCAAAATGGATTAAATAAAAATCCTAGTAAAAGTCATAGGCAGTAATATCTGACATTTCTCTTAGCAATATTTATTGCAGTGCAAATCCTCGGGCAAAGGAAACAAAAAACAAACAAATGGGACTATATCAAACTAAAAAGCTTTAGCACAAAAAAATAATCAACAAAATGAAAAGACAACCTACTGAATGGTAGAAGATATTTGCTAATGATACAGCCCCCAAGGGCTTTATATTCAAAATTAATAAAGAACTCATACAACTCAACACCAAAAATTACACCGAATCAAAAATGGGCAGAGGACTTAAATAGATAGTTCTCCAAAGAGGACATATAGATGGCCAACAGACATTATGAAAAGATGTTCAACATCACTAATCATCAGAGAAATGCTAATTAAAACCATAATGAGGTCCTGGCTGGTTGGCTCAGTGATAGTGTTGGCTCAGCATGTGGAAGTCCGGTTTTGATTCCCAGCCAGGGCACACAGAAGTGCCTGTCTGCTTCTCCACCCTTCCCCCACTATTCTTTCTCTCTACCTCTCTCTTCCTCTCCTGCAGCCAAGATTCCAATGGAGCAAAGTTGGCCTGGGCACTGAGGATGGCTCCATGGCCTCTGCCTCAAGTGCTAGAATGGCTCTGGTTGCAATGGAGCAACACCCTAGATGGGCAGAGCATAACCCCTTAGTGGGCTTGCCAGGTGGATCCCAGTCAGGCGCATGCAGGAGTCTGTCTCTCTGCCTCCCAGCTTCTCACTTCAGAAAACTATAAATAAATAAATAAATAAATAAATAAATAGTAAAAACTATTTTATATCATAAATAGTAAAACAAAGAAGTAAAAACAAAGAACTCACAATGATATATCACCCCATACCTGTCAGAATGGCTATCATCAGTAACTCAACAAACAAGTGTTGATGAGGACATAAAAAAAAAGGGATCCCCCACACAGTTAGTGGAAATGCAGACTAGTGCGGCCACTGTAGAAAACAGTATGAAGGGTCCTCAAAAAATTAAAAATGGAACTGCCTGCCAGTTATTCCATTTCTAGGTACATATCTGAAGAAAGCCAAAACACTAATTTGAAAAGATACACACCTTGGCTACTGCATTATTTAGAATAGCAAAGATAAAAAAGCAACACAAGTACCCATCAATAGATGAGCAGATAAAGCTGTGAGATATATATACAATGAAATATTACTCTGCCATCAAAAAAAAGAATGTAATCTTACCATTTGCAAAAGCATGTATGAACCTAGAGGGTATTATGCTAAGTGAAATAAGTCAAACAGAGAAAAAACAAATACCATATGATTTCACTTATATGTGGAATCCAAAGAACAAAATAAACAAACAAACAAAACACAAGGAGATTCATGTATACAATAAACAAACTGACAGTTGCTAGAGGGAGTGAGGGGTTGGAGGCTGGGTGGAAAATGTGAAACCAAAGTACAAATTGATAATTACAGAACAGTCATGGGGATAAAGCACAGCATAGGGAATCCAGTCAATAATGTTGAAATATCTATGTGTGGTGCCAGAAGGGCACTTGAAATATGAGGGGGATCAATTTGTAAAGTATATAATCATCTAATCATTATGTTGTATACCTGAAACTAAAACAAAATAATACAGAATGTAAACTGTAATTGAAAAATGAAACTTAAAAAAATGTACTTAGAAAATGCATGCCAAAGTACTTAAAGAGGAACAAATGTAATGTCAGAAATTTATTTGCAGACAGTCCAACAACAAAAACACACAGATAAAGCAAATTTGGCAAAATTATTTGATCTAAACAATTAGTACATACTAGTATTTACTAGTAAAAATAAATTTGGGATTTGATTAAGGTGCCAGACATTTTAATGCATTTCATCACTAATTCACAAACTGTTGGCATTATCTTGTTGATAGGCAGCAATGATAGAGTACCTGTATGTTAGATCCTACTCTTACTCACTTTAATCAATATTCAAAGACTAGTAAAAATACAACACATACTCACACTGTGTTTTTTATCTATTCTTTGATTAGTCTTCCTTAGTTCACCAGATGGGGTCAGAGATGGTTTAAAATAAGCAGTTCGATTTGCTGCTATAGATACTGGCTTTGGAGTCATGAGTCTCTGAACAGGGGGATACTGACAAACCACCTTGTAGGTAAAAAGAAATAAAAAACAAACTTTCATTTTCATATATTATCAGCGACGCATAACTAAAGACTATTTGTCAATATTGAATGTGACCTATAGACAAGTACTTCCCAGAGAAATACCCACTAACTGCAAACAAATACTAAGAGAAAAACAATGGCAGAACCAAGAGTGTGTGTGTATATATTTACAAACAGAACCCCACACAACGTACTAATTTCAAAATGGTTTCATAGACTATTTTTCCCAGATTTAATGACTTTTCACATACATGTACACACATACACAATGAAAACTGTATTAAAAACTGTTCTTCAAATCTAAACTTTTAACAGGATGAATTTCAAGTATATAAAGAAACTGATTTTGCCATATTTTCCCCCAAATTATTATCTAAAATTTTCTTCAGCTACAAATTTTTTTTTTGACAGAGAGAGTCTGAGAGAGGGACAGATAGGGACAGACAGACAAGAAGGGAGAGAGATGAGAAGCATCAATTTTTCATTGCAGCACTTTAGTTGTTCATCGATTGCTTTCTCATATGTGCCTTGACTAGGGAGCTACAGCAGAGCAAGTGACCCCTTGCTCAAGAGAGAGACCCTGGGCTCAAACCAGCAACCTTGGACCTTTGGGCTCAAGCCAGTGACCATGCAGCTACAGGTATTTTTAAATAAAAATATTTTAATTGCTGCCTGACCAGGTGGTGGCACAGTGGATAGAGTGTCGGCCTGGGAGGCTGAACCTAGATTTGAAACCCCAAGGTAACCAGCTTGAGCGCAGGCTCACAAGCTTGAGTGAGGGGTCACTGGCTTGACCCCAAAGGTTGCTGGCTTGAGTAAGGGTTCTCTGGCTCAGCTGGAGTCCCCCAGTTAAGGCACATATTAGAAAGCAATCAATGAATGACAAAGGTGCCAAAACTATCAGCTGATACTTTCATCTCTCTCCCTTCTTGTCTGTTCCTCTCTCTCCTTCTCTCTCACACACACAAAAAAATTTAATTGCTAAAAATGTGAACAAATCTCTCTCCAAGTTAATTTTCCTCTACTGATACTTTTCAACCAAATGAAAATTCTTACAATTTACATCGAATTAGTAAAGCACTGTTAAGAATTCCAACTCTTGTCTGACTAGGCGGTGGCGCAGTGGATAGAGCGTAAGACTGGGATGCGGAGGACCCCGGTTCGAAACCTCAAGGTCACCTGCTTGAGCGTGGGCTCATCCAGCTTGAGCAGAGGCTCACCAGCTTGAGAAAGCGGTCACTGGCTTGAGCATGGAATCAAAGACATGACCTCATGGTCGTTGGCTTGAGTCTAAAGGTCACTGACTTGAGCCCGAGGTCCCTGGCCTGAGCAAGGGGTCACTCACTCTGCTAAAGCCCCCAGGTCAAGACATATGAAAAAACAATCATTGCACAACTAAGGAGCTGCAACAAAAAACTGATGCTTCTTATCTCTCTCCTTTCCCGACTGTCCCTTTCTCTAACTCTGTCAAAAAAAAAAAAAAAAAATCCAACTCGTAAAATAAACTGGCATTATTATTTAAGTGCACAAGAGTTTTGCCAACAACTTTTGCTATACTGAAATACATTAAAACTCCTGTTGGGCCTGGCCAGGCAGTGGCGCAGTGGATAGAACATCAGACTGGGACACGGGGGACCCAGGTTCAAAATCGTGAGGTCGCCAGCTTGAGCGTGGGCTCAGCTGGTTTAAGCAAGGTTCACCAGCTTGAGCCCAAAGTCGCTGGTTTGAGCAAGGGATCACTTGGTCTTCTGTAGGGCCCCGGTCAAGGCAATCAATAAAACTAAGGTGCCACAAAAAAGAATTGATGCTTCTCATCTCTCTCCCGTCTTGTCTGTCTGTCCCTGTCTGTCTCTCTCTCTTGTCTCTGTCACACATACAAAAAAAATAAAAAAAAAAAATCCGGTTGATATAAGATTACTTAAAGTCCAGAGCTTCCACTTTGTCCCAAGATTGCAGTACTGTGATTATAGTCCTTTCACTCAGCAGTAGCTATGAAGAGCACCCATTTCCTAGGCAAAGCCTGTGTATGGCTACCAGCTCTTCCCTAAATCTTCATCACAAGTGTGATCCTACAACTCAATGAGACAGTCTATTTTGTAGACTGTTCCAATTACATCCGTGAAACATGAACTATAGTACTGTTATCTGGCCTTTATAATTCTTAACAGCCACTAATAAAATTTTATTAGTAGTATACAAAACCACTAATTAAAATTTGTTTTGATTGAGAACTTCTGTTATGGCACAACTTTTAAAACTTACTTCTTTTTGTGCAATCTGATATAATATAGAAATCTGAGAAAAGCAGCTAATGCTAGTCCCATCACAGCAGCTAATAATGCATCCCCTCTGCCCTGAAAACAAATGCCTACATAATTCTAAAAATTGAAAAACAACAATATCTCAAGGGAATAACTCAATTTTAGCTTTCTTCTCTAAATTAGAATTTCAGTAAAAATAATTTTATTTCACCAATATACAATTATAGTCCCCAAATTAATTCAGAGAATTATGATAATTTTCATCAATTGATTCTTGAAAAACTTGGTGATGTAATAAATGCTTCCACAGGTAAGGATCTAAGAATCTGCTTCCCTTGAAAGATACATAACTAGCCACAAACATAACTAATAAAAACATACCTTTTTAATCCTATCATGCATTTTATCTTTTCCAAATTAATCTCCAAAGCTAAGTTAAACAAAATAGAATACACTAAAAAGGTTGTTAATAAATAATTTATAGTATATTATTTTAATAGCTCCAATATCTTGGAACACTATTTTTGGCTGACTGATGAAAAATATGCCAATTTAAAATTCTATTACACAATAGATTTCAAATAATGTTTGTTAATGAGAAAAGTTTGCAAAGACAACTATATTCAGTGGGCACTTCAGTTCACTGAATTTATAATTACTAAATACTTCAAGCTCTGTTCACTCTTCTTTGATTTTTCAAAAGGTCACTACTAAGATGCTAAAATAGAAATAACAAATAACCAAAAACTAATGACTGAGCATTTACTATATAGAGAGCATTGTGTGAAGGCCCTCACAAAAGGCAACAATGTGCAATTTTAAAACTCTTAATTTTCAAGCATGTTCCCTAAGACTATCAACTACTATATTTCCTCATGTATAAGACACTCCCATATATAAGATGCACCTTAATTCTGGGGCCCAAAATTTGAAAATAAATGTATTAAAGTTATTGAACTCAAGTTTTACTCATCATAAAATTTATACAATTTCTCATTACTATCAAAACTCCCATCTATTAGCTTGTCCTCATCTGTGTCTGATGACGAATCACTATCTTCAACAATGAGCGCAAAAATAAAGGTGAAAAAGCAGGAAATGCAAATAAGAAATATTAAGCACTGTATAAGATGTATCCAGTTTTTAGACCCCAAGATTTTGGGAGAAGGGTGCATCTTATACATGGGGAAATATGGTAAATTCAATTTATATATTGCTAACTTAAAAATAAATAAAACAATATTGCTGATACTTTCTTTACATAAATAAATGCTGAAGAAGTCTTACCTTTTCTCTTTTGGCCCGAAAATCTGTGGTAGTATCTATCCCACTCCTATCAAGAGGCTGAAAAAATAAAATACTATTAAAATAGACGGCAAACTTTGAAATATACAACTTTCATCATCAACATATAAAATTTTTTTAAGAGATTAAAAAAGTCAACTTACAGAATTCAGTGGAGAAGAAACAACAGATGGAATTCTTTTTGCATCCTGTTAATGTTGAAATAACAAAATTAAGATTTTTCACTAAACTGAAATTTTGTTACACTTCTGCTTTTAATTGCAAATTTAAAATTTTACCGCTAGAGGGCTTGACATCTTCTCTAAAGACTGCAATATTCTCCGAGCTGTTGAACTCGTCACACCATAGCATTCTGCATTCATTTGCTTAGCTTTCATCTGTCTTCTAACTGGTGCCTATAAAGTAAAAACTGCATTATTTGTTGGAACTGTAAACTCTAAAGCACATATTTCAGAAAACAAAAATATTTACAAAACAAAAGGAATGTCTAAAACAAAACAGGATTAATCTAACTATGTATCTCTGGATAATATCATTAATTGTATATTCAACATTTTTTCTTAATGTCTTTATTGAAAATCCAACTCTCTGCCTGAGAAATTATTTTCAATGGGGAAAAAATGGTACAATAGCATGTACCATTCTAAATGGAAAAAATGAGATAACTGATAAGACATTCTAGCATTACTTTGATCTATTTATCCCTAATATTTAAATCAAAAAACACTAAATTAATGACAACTGTGCTTAAATACTAGTTATTCAGGGTATTAAGTAATATTTAATTACAGTAAAATTCAAGATAATTTAAAAAAAGACTGTAAACTCTATTAAAATGGAAATTTAAAGGCTCTTGCCGGTTGGCTAATCGGTCCAGTATACTGATGTCTCAGGTTTGATCCCCAGTCATGGCACACAGGAGAAGCGACCTTCCCTCTTCCCTTGCCTCCTCCCTTTTCTCTCTCTCTTCCCCTCTCGCAGCCAGTGGGCTCACATCGTTTGAGTGTTGGCCGCTGGCGCTGAGGATGCTTGGTTGGTCCGAGCAACGACCTCAGGTGCTGGGTATAGCTCAGCTGATTCAAGTATTAGCCCCAGATGGGGGTTGCTGGGTCTCACCACTATCTCCCTTCCTCTCACTTTTTTTTTAAAATTCATTTTAGAGAGGAGACACAGAGAGAGAGAGAGAGAGAGAGAGAGAGAGAGAGAGAGAGAGAGAGAGAGAGGGGGGAGGAGCTGGAAGCATCAACTCCCACATGTGCCTTGACCAGACCAGTGCAGGGTTTTGAACTGGTGACCTCAGTGTTCCCAGGTCGACGCTTTATCCACTGCGCCACCACAGGTCAGGCCCCTTCCTCTCACTTTAAAAAAAAAAAAGAAAATTTAAACTGACTTACCAAATTTTAATATATGAAAAACTTTAAATACATAGGCTATTTCTTAATAAATCATTTTTTAACTTTCTTAAAATTGAAGTTAAGAAAATAAGCTTATTATAAGTAGACAAGAAACAGTTAATACAAAAGCAACGTTTAAAATTCCAATAGAGCCTGACCAGGCGGTGGCACAGTGGATAGAGCGTCGGACTGGGATTCGGAAGACCCAGGTTTGATACCCCGAGCTCGCCAGCTTGAGCGCGGGCCCATCTGGCTTGAGCAAAAGCTCGCCAGCTTGGACCCAAGGTCGCTGGCTCCAGCAAGGGATGGCTTGGTCTGCTGAAGGCCCGCAGTCAAGGCACATGTGAGAGAGCAATCAATGAACAACTAAGGTCGCAACGGCAACAGAAAACTAATGATTGATGCTTCTCACTTCTCTCCGTTCCTGTCTGTCTGTCCCTATCTATCCCTTTCTCTGACTCTCTCTCTCTGTCCCTGTAAAGAAGAAAAATAAAAAATTCCAATAGAAACATCCTTTTCTCAAGAATGCATTACAACATTCCAATAACCAAGGGACTACCAGAAATCAAAGTAGTCTGGTAATGCTTAATATAAAAAAGATATATTACTGCAATCAAAATAGGATAACCCAGTTTCTACAAAAAGCACAAATACCTGAAAAACTGAGTCATAACAACTACTTAAATAATGTTTCTCTGACACCAAACATTGTCTTTTCAGAGTAGCTACAATATTCTACATTAGTGTGTTTTGGGGTTTTTTTGTAATAGAGACAAAGAGTGGGACAGATAGGGACAGACAGGAAGGGAAAGAGATGAGAAGCATCATTTCTTTGTTGCAGCACCTTAGCTTCTAATTTGATTGCTTTCTCATATATGCCTTGACCAGGGAGGGGGCTACAGAAGACTGAGTGACCCCTTGCTCAAGCTAACGACCTTGGGCTCAAGCTGGTGAGCCTTGATCAAACCAGATGAGCCCACGCTCATGCATGCAATCTCGTGGTTTCGTCCCAGTCCAACGCTCTATCCACTGCACCACCACCTGGTCAGGCCTACATTAGTTTTATTAACAATTTGGTATCCATTAGGTTTGCTGTTCAGGCCAGAGATTTTGGCAAACATGAGGCAATATAAAAATCCTCTAGAGAATTATGATAGTATCTCCTGGTACTGGAGTCTACTGGCCACTGGCCTCTCAGGGCCTTAGAATTAACTAATCAATAAAATGAATTAGAGAATCTTTAATATATCTTCCAACTCTAATGCTGTAGAAAAGGAATAGCAAACAGACTCATCCCAAAAGTCAATAATAAATACTTGGAATCCTGTGTTGAGACCATTCAAAGGCATGTCAGGCTCAGCATTTAGAAGTATAAGATTCAATATAAGAAATAAAGGAGGAAGTAGCAGGACTCTGATTTGGACTATTTTACAAATCATGGGCTTCCATTCTGTATCTTCTGCTAACATGCTGAGCTATTTTAACTATAACAATTTGTTTTTGAAACAAATATAATCCAGTTTAAGCTTTCGAGAAAACTCCCGTAACTACAAAATCCAGTTAGCACTTTCTTAAATAACATATATTGCCCTGCATGAACACACTCAGAAGTAAGACTCATAATTACTGCTATTTATGAAAACACCCTCCAATTAGGAAAACAAGAAACTACTCTAAAACAAGACAAAACTTTCAAATTGTTTCTGTGCTATATCTATATGTCAGATTGTCTACATGCTTAAAAATATTACTCCTCCATTTTTAAAATGTCCAAATCTGTAACAGAAGTACCGTAACAACATATACACGAAAAAAAACAGCTTCAAGAAACTTCTAGGACAAAACACAGAGTGGTGCAATTTACATTAAAATGATAAATTTTAAAAGTCAATCGTTGCCGATTGTTCTCTGCTAATTCATACATGTCAATACAACTAACTGACTTTGTATATTGATCTTGTAGTCTATGACTTTTTTGCTAAACTCACTTATAAGTTCTGATAACATCTTACTGTAGTTTCCTGCGATTTTTCTATGTAGATAAACTCATTGTTTAGAAATAAGAATACTTTTACTTCTTTTTCAACATTTTTTACTTATATTTCATTTTTGTGTTTGCTAGGACCTACAGTAAATTTAACAGTACCAGTGATATCAGATATCCTTGTTTTCTTTCTAATCTTATGAAGAAACTATTCTTTCACTGTTAGTATGATGCTAGCTGAAGATTTTCTGTAAACAAGTTATTAAGTTGAGAAGGTTCCTATCTAGTCTTAGGTCTGCTAAAAATTTTTATCATGGAAGAATGCTGGATTTTGTCAAATGTAATTTATGCATCTGTACAGATGCTTATACAACTTTTATTGTTTATTTTCATGGTAGACAACATTAATTTTCAAATGTTGAACCTACTGCATTCCCAGGATATACTCCACTTGATCCTGATGTAATAGTCTTTTTATATATGATCTGTTCAATTTGCAAATATTTGTTGAGAATATTTGTGTCTGTAATTCATGAGAAATACTGGTCTGTAGCTTTCTTATGTCTTCGATTTCAGTTATCAGGGTAATGTTGGCTTCATAAATGTGTGGACAAGTACTATATGGAAAAGTTTTGGGAAAACTGGTACTAGAATGTGTCCGTAAAGTCATGGTGCACTTTTGACCGGTCACAGGAAAGCAACAAAAGACGACTGAAATGTGAAATCTGCACCAAATAAAAGGAAAACTCTCCCAGTTTCATACATATTCAGTGCAGTTCGATGTGGGCTCCATTTGTTGCCCTACACACATCCAAATGATAATGAAGTTCTTGCAACACACGGGTAAGGACGTCTGGTGTAAAAGAGTGAATAATATCTGTGATTCTGTTTTAAGTGATAAATGTCATTGATATGTTCAATGTACACATGTTGCTTTACATAACCCCAAAACTAGAAGTCTAAGGGCGTCAAATCCGGCGATCGTGGTGGCCATGGCTTGACAGAATTCCTGACTATCCACCGCTGGGGGAATGTTCTATCCAGGAACTCACGAACAATGGTGGCGTAATGTGGAGGAGTGCTGTCCTGTTGAAAAGATGACACCTTCTGGAAATTGTGGCACTGCATACAATTCCAACATGTCAAGATAGGTGTTTGCCATCACAGACTGCTCCGTGAAAAAAAATGGGCCTATCACCTTATCATGCATCAGGCCACACCACACGTTCACTATAGGGCTGTTAGGTTCGTACTCAACGTAGTCATGAGGATGTTCAGCAGCCCATATTCGGAAGTTATGGCGATGAACATGTCCACAGATATGGAAGGTCACCTCATCGCTAAACACAATCTTCTGCAAAAATCTTGCATCATTGTCGATCTCATGAAGCATATCTGTAGCAAACGCGCATCGTGTGGGTCTATCTGCCGGTTTGATAGCGTGCAACAGCCGCAATTTGTACCCGGTAAAACAGAGACGTTTCTTTAACACCTATGAACTGTAGTCTTGTTTAGGTGTAATTGTAGAGCACACGCACGCACAGATTTTTTAGGGCTTCTTGGGTAGCTATACCGTATAGCCTCTACAGACTCATCACTGACTGATGGCCTACCAGGACGGGGTTTCTCCACCAAACTTCCGGTTTCCTTCAACTGCTTATCCCACCGAGTAATGTTATTCCTACTGTATGTGGTGGTGCTTTGTTATAAACGCGCCGATATTCATGTTGCACTTTGGTCACAGATTCGAATTTAGCTAGCCAGAGAACACACTGAACTTTCCTCTGTACCGTCCACATCTCGACTGGCAAGGCCATGGGCTGCTCCACTATATACAGTGTTACGTCATCATCTGCGCATGCGCACATGCTGCCACATAATCCTACAGAAATTGGGAGGGTTTTCCTTTTATTTGGTGCAGATTTCACATTTCTATCATCTTTTGTTGCTTTCCTGTGACCGTTCAAAAGTGCACCATGACTTTACGGACACACTGTATTTCTTTACTAAATGTTTAGTGGAATTCACCAGAAAATTTATCTGGGCCTGAAGTTGTCTTTGCTGGGAAGTATTTTAACTATGAATTCAATTTATTGAATAGACTACTTAGGCAATTTATTCTTAACTAACACCAAATAACATAAAATATTTAGTTATAAATCTAACAAAGTATGTGCAAGGTCTGTATAACGAATACTACAAAATAATGATGAGTATATTTTCTGCAACACATGTATGTGTTCACAGACTAGAAGACTCAATTTCATTAATATGTATATTCCCAAATTGATCTTTAGACTCAATATACGGTAATCCCAAAGAAAATCTCTGTAGACTTTGTAGAAACTGATGTGGTGATTCTAAAATTATGCAAATGTAATGAAACTAGGAAAGTCAAAACAAGCTTGGGAAAAAAAGCTAGAGGACTCATATTATCTGATTTCAAGACTTACCATGAAGCTCTAGTAATCAAGACAGTTTAGTGTTAGCAAAAGGATCAATACATAGATCAGTGGAAAACAGAAAAGTCCAGAAACAGAGCCACAATATGGTCAACTGGTTTGACAAAGATGCAAAGGCAATTCAATGGACAAAGTAAAGTCTCTTCATTTTTCCCCCCCACTGATTTGGGAGAAAAGAGAGAGTTATAGAGAGGTCAGGAGGGAGGGGGGAGAGAGAGAGAAGCATCAACTCGCTGTTCCACTTAGTTGTACACGCATTGACTGCTTCTCATGTGTCCAGACTGGGGCTCAAATCGGCGACCTTCAAGTTGAATCAGCACCCTCACGATCAAGTCAGCGACCCCAGGATCTAACCAGCAACATCTGAGCTCTGGGGCAATGCTCTAGCCATTGTACCACCAGCTGGGGTGAAAGTATAGTCTATTCAACAAATGGTATGTACTAAAGAAACTGTGCATTCATATGTTTAAAAAAAAATGAATCTTGATCCCTATCTCCAGTCACATACAAAAATTAACTCAAATGAAACACAGGACTAAATTAAAACTTAAAATTATAAAGCTTCTACAAAAAATAATGAGAGAAAATTTCCATGACCTTGGGGTCAATTAAGAATATCTTTGATACTACACCAAAAACATGAACCATAAAAGCAAACAAAACATATATTGGGTTGGCAAGAAAGTAATTTTGGTTTTATAGTGTGAAAAAAACCTCTTTTTACACAAAGAATAAACTTTAATCAATTATATATTTTCCATTTTGTTCAATGACCTTTAGCCATCTTTCTTACAGCTTCATGATTCCGCGCTCATAGAAATTTTGGTCCTTATCAGCAAAACACTGAATCAAGTGCAATTTAAGGTCATCATCATTTGTACAAGCTTTACCATTCAAAGATTTTTGCAAACTTCAAAATAAATGGTAATCAAATGGTGCCAGGTCAGGGCTGTATATGGGAGATGCGACATCACTTCCCAACCAAGCTCCAATAATTTCCCATGAGTTACTAAAGATGTGTGAGGCTTTGCATTATCATGGTGGAATACAATACCTTGGGGATTTGCCAATTCTGGCCATTTTTCTTTGATTGCTTCATCTAGTTTCATTAGTTGTTGACAGTAAATGTCTGAATTGATCGTCTGGTTTCCTGGAAGCAGCTCAAAATACACAACTCCTATGAAGTCCCACCAAATTGACAGCATGACCTTTTTTTGATGCAATTTAGCTTTAGATGTGGTTTGTGCTGGTTCATCACATTTGGACCACGACCGTATTCAAAAGATGTTACTGTAAACCCATTTTCCATCACCAGTGATGATTCTTTTCAAAAAAGGGTCGTTTCATTGCATCTGAGATGCATATCGCAAATACTGATTCGTTGTGTTGAGTGAATCTCTTTTAATTCATGTGGAACCCAAATATTGAGCTTCTTAGCGAGTCCAAGAAATTTTAAGTGATTTTCAATTGTTGTGTGCAATACATTTAACCTCTCTGCAATCTCTGGAACAAGTTATATGATGATTCTCTTCAATTATGGCGTTGACTGGTCATCATCAACTTCAGTAGGTTGACTAGGAACACTGGTCATCTTTGAGTAAAAAATCTCCAGAATGAATTTTTTTTTTTTTAACAGGGACAGAGAGAGAGTCAGAGGGAGATAGATAGGGACAGACAGACAGGAACAGTGAGAGGTGAGAAGCATCAATCATTAGTTTTTCGTTGCCATTGCGACACCATAGTTGTTCATTAATTGCTTTCTCACACGTGCCTTGACCGCGGGCCTTCAGCAGACTGAGCAACCCCTTGCTGGAGCTAGCGACCTTGGGTCCAAGCTGGCGAGCTTTAGCTCAAGCCAAATGAGCCCGCACTCAAACTGGCGACCTCAGGGTCTCGAACCTGGGTCTTCCGCATCCCAGTACAACGCTCTATCCACTGCGTCACAGGCCTGGTCAGGCCAGAACGGAATTTTTTAAACCAATTCTGACACATGTCTTCCCTTACGCAATCAACACCATAAACTTCACATATCTTTTTGTGAGCTTCAGCAGCTTTCTTTCCTTTACGGAAATAAAAAAGTAAAATATGCCGAAAATGTTCATTTCTGCACTCCATGTTAAAATTGACTCTAAACTAACCGTTACAAACAAAATTACAACTTGCTTCTAAAGTAACCTAAATGTGACTGATATCAAATGTCAAAAGGATGGCCCTGGCCAGCTGGCCCAGCAGTAGAGCATAGGCCCAGTGTGTGGAGGCCCCAGGTTCATTTCCAGCCAGGGCACACAGGAGAAGCACCCATCTGCTTCTCTACTCTTCCCCTTTTCTTTTCTCTTTATCTATCCTTTCCCCTCCCGCAGCTATGGCTCCATGGGAGCAAAGTTGGCCCTGGCACTGAGGATGGCTACATGGTCTCTGCCTCAGGCACTAGAATGGCTCCAGTTGCAGCGGAGCAACGTCTCAGATGGGCGGAACATCACCCCCTGGTGGGCATGCCAGGTGGATCCCGGTCAGGCGCATGCAGGAGTCTGTCTGCTATCTCCCACCCCCCATTTCTCACTTTGGAAAAATACAAAAAAAAATATTCAAAAAGAAAAAACCATAACCTCAACAGAAGTCCTTCAAAACAATTAAAATGCTATGTGTGACAACCGAAAATACTTTCTTTCCAACCCAATAGAATGTCATCGAAAGTCTCTTCAAAAAATTGTTAAGACAAGGCAGAGAAAGGGATATTTGCAAAACATATTATCTAATAAAGAACTTATACCCTGAATAACACATTCTTAAAACTTATTAATAAGAAAACAACCCTATCAAAAAGCGGTCACAGATATGAACAGACATTTCACCAAAGAAGATATAGTGAGGGCAAATAATAAACACATAAAAAGATTCTCAGTGTCATCAGAAAAAATGCAAATAAAAACCAAAGCAAGTTGGAGCTGCTGCTATATGCCTATTAAAATGGCTTAAAAAACAAACAAACAAGACCAACAAGAGCTAGCCAGAACACTCACAGTACTGGTGAGAATGCTAAGTGAGACCAGTCACTCTGGAAAATAGTTTGGCAGTTTAATGTATACAAAATGTCCTTGCAGCGTTATTCACAATTGCCAAAAATCAGAAATCCAAGTCTCCTTTCACTAGTGAACAGATAAACTGTATTATAACTCAGCAATAAAAAGGAATTATTGATATATGCAAAAAGAGACTGATCTCAGGCATTATGCTAGTAAAATAAGCCAGATGCAAAAGACTACATACTATATAATCAAATTGATATAACATTCTGGATAAATAAATTAAAATGTGGTTGACAGAGGGTGGAAGTAGCAAGAGTGGTTGATTATAGGGATGTACAAGGTAAATTTTTGGGGTGGTGAAAATGTCTGTTCAATATTTTGATTAAAGAAATAGTAACACAACTGTTTATGTTTTGTTAAAATTCAAATTCATTAAGGTAAATTATACTATACGTAATTTATACCTCAATCTTTTTTAAAAGGATTAATCACACTTCCTGTGCGCGCACACAGACACACACACACGTCTAATGTATAAAATGTTTTCTCAGGTCTAAAATACTATCCATCTAGTCCCGTGATGGCAAACCTATGACACGCATGTCACGCATAGCCATTTTTGATGACACGGAGCCGCATGCGGCCACAAACCAGAGAAGTATGGGGCCACATACCAAGAAGGACGTTTCATTCTCGGCTCCTGCACGGCCATATGCAGTAGCCGAGGATAAAACATTTGCTGTAGTATAGACACTCTGTGCTGGAGGTCTGTAGGCCAAAACATTTTTGTTATTTAAACTATAAATATCGCGAAATTATGGGTTTTTTCTCGAAGTGACACACCACCCAAGTTATGCTCGGTTTTTTGGCGAATTCTGACACACCAAGCTCAAAAGATGGCCCATCACTGATCTAGTCCATAAATGAAAAGAATGTTTGTTATATATACCTATCATTTTACCAAACAATAACTGAACCAGACTTCTGTTTGAGTGCCAAGTTATTATTATTCAAACCAACCTGATACGGTAAGTGTTGTAATTTAGGCTGTCTTACAGCAGCTGCTGCCCCACCATACGTTGTTTTTCCAGGATAAAAAGGAGAATCTCCAAGCTGACTTGTTTTAAGGATTGAGGAACTTCCAAGTGACTGCAAAGAAAAACAACAATAAATTTTAAGAAATATACACTCAAAACTAGTGTGATTAAATCAACTCCAATTAGTACTCACAGGGGAAAGTGTTCCAAAGGCAGACAAGTTGAATGCTGGTTTCTTTGAGCTGGTGGCAGTGTGCTGTGAGAGTGAATGAGAACGTTCAGCCTCTGGAGACCAAAGAGGGGGCATGGAAGTATTCTTTGAAACAGTTATATCTGAAAAAAAAAATGCAATGCATAATAATAGCATTAATTACAAGACCCTAGATTTTTATAAATTAAAACTAGGTCAGAAAAAAATTACCCCATGAAATTTAATTTTGCTACGAAAATCATTTACTACCAAATACCAAGAATACCTTTATCAGAAGCTCTTGAAGAAAATCCACTGGTAGTTGAGATGTTATCATCATCATGCTGAGAGGTAGAATCTTTAATTTCCTTAACAAGGGAAAATCCAGAACTGCCGATTGGGAATGCCGAGGATGTGGAGGGCTGACAATGTACCGCGGGAGATTCCAAAATGGAGAAATTCAGATGGCTCCGATGGAGAGAAGGCCTCGTTAATACATCTGGATAATTTGAAGCAGTACTAGTTGTTGAGGGTTCTTAAAAGAAAAGTATTAATATTATGACTACATAACTTAGAAAATGCAATACAATGCAATGCTGTTTTTACTTTAAAAACATACTATATATAATAAATAAAGCATCAACTTAAGTCACTGAAATTAATTTATCTAACAGTGTAAAAATACATTTCACTGTTCACTTACAAACTTCCAGAAGTGTATGGTTCTTGTTTTTCCTTGAATTGGTATCAGTATAAAAACCACTCACAAGATAAAAGCAAAGCTATATAAGAAACTCACAAAACTGATAAAAAGGATTAAATTTATCCCTCTACAAACAACCACTATTAAACCTGCATATCTTCCCAGATAATTTATAGTCCCCTCTTTATCCATGGAGCATATGTTCCAAGAAGACCTTCTGTGGATGCCTGAAACTACAGATAGTACCAAACCCTATAAAAGAAAACAATTATAACATACTGTAATATAAGTTATGTGAAGGTGGTCACTCATTTCAGGGACCCCTGGCTGAAGTCTTCGTATAAGCTAAGCGCTTTCTGACACAACATGCTGCCATCACTTGGAACGTGTTTTCTGTTCATGTCTTCCACCCACACATTAATGCCTTTTCCATTTTAACTAAGCACTTACGCACTGTGGCTGTACCTTTAGTAGCCATAAAAGGTACACAAAAGGTGCGACAACAAAACTAGCAAAAATATGTTTTTCCTTCTTCACAATTTCACAGATAGAAGATTCATTCTTCTTACCATATAGATCTTAGCAACCTCAGCATGTGATTTCTTCTTTTCCTTTTAAGCTGAGAACTCTCGCCTTTTCACTGAAAGAAAGCACTTTACAGCCTGTCTTTGACATATCACTTGGGGCCTCCAGTAAAGTAAGGGTTACTTGAACACAGCACTACAGTACTGTCAATCTGATAACCAGTGACACTGGACAAAGGGATGATTCATGTCCCAGGGAGGACAGAGCAGGACAGCATGATATTTCATCATGCTACCTAGAACAGCTTGAAATTTAAAACTTAGGGATTGTTTATTTCTGGAATTTTCCAATTATGGTAGTATTTTCTACGGCAAATGACTACTGGTCACTGAAACCAGGGAAGAAAAACAACGGATGAAGAAAGGGAGACTACTGTATGTGCATACACAAATATGTTTTCCCTTAAAATAATCATGCTTCAGCCTGACCTGTGTGGCGCAGTGGATAAAGCGTCGACCTGGGAACACTGAGGTCGCCAGTTCAAAACCCTGCACTGGTCTGGTCAAGGCACATATGGGAGTTGATGCTTCCAGCTCCTCCCCCCTTTCTCTCTTTCTCTCTCTCTTTCTCACTTTGTGTCTCCTCTCTAAAAATGAATAAAATAAAAATTAAATAAAAATTAAAATAATCATGCTTCTGCATCAGGTTCCATGACCTTTTTCACTTACCAGTATAATTTTATATCTACACATAAAATATTCCCTTTGAAGATCACATTGTATTTTATCAGACTGATTTAATTATTTGATTGTTTTTCCAATATTCCATTAAACATCTATGAAATTATATCTGCATACTTTTAAGAGTATTCTTTTAGATAAATTTATGATTCTTTAAGTATGTAAGAAAGACATGAGGAGAGAATATTAAACATTTCTAAACCACCCACAAAATAATCTGATTCTGTAAATCTAAAGTTGGGCCCATAAAATAGCCCAAGTATTTGGAGGTATGCTGGGAATCAGTAAGACACGGAATGGTGTGGGAAATGCTCTGTCATACTAGACTATAGTGCATGCTCATTTCTGCTTATAATATTATGATCCAAAGACTCCAAGTTATACTCTGCCACAAACAGCAAATAACGTACATATTCCCCATGCCATATGACATCATGACTTGATTTGTATTTATTTAAATGAGAGGAATATTAAGCATCCTTCCCTATATTCATTGGCAATTTATATATTTTTCTATTAATTATGTAATTTTTTTTCTTCTTCTTTTACAAGTGAGAGGAGGGGAGAGAGAGAGACAGACTCCTGCATGCGCCCGACCAGGATCCACCCTTCAACCCCCGTCTAAGGCTGATGCTCTGCCACTCTGGGGCCATGCTCGCAACTGATATATTTTTAGCACCTGAGACAGAGGCTCCACTGAGCCATCCTCAGCAACCAGGGCTGATGCAATCAAACCAGTTGAGCCATGGCTGTGAGAGAGGGAGAGAAAGGGAGAGAGAAGGAGAGAGAAAGGGAAGGGGAAGGGATGGAGAAGCAGATGGTCACTTCTCCTGTGTGACCTGACCAAAAATCAAATCCAGGATTTCCACACAACCAGCCAGAACCTAGTAATTGCTTATAGATATACTCTTACTAATAAGATTAGTAAGATCTAATTTGTTTTTGATCAGTAAGATCAGTTTAATATATGAAATACTATTATAAATAATTTTTCACTGTTAATTGAGCCAACTTATTTTCCAGTTTTTAAAAATTATTATTTTTAAATTACAGTTGACTTATAATATATTAGTTTCAGGTATATACCCCAGTGATTACATATTATATAATATGCTAAGTGATCATCCTGATAAATCTCATACCTAACATCATACATAGTTATTAGAATATTACTGACTACATTTCCTATGCTGTAGTTCACACCCCCCATGACTCTTCTATAACTAATTTGTATTTTAATCCCTTCATTTTTTTTTACAAATCCTCCCAACCCCCCTCCTATCTGGCATTCATCAAAATGTTATCCTCTGTGTCCATAAGTCTGTTTCTGTTCTCCATCTTCGATTATTTTGTTTATTATATTGAATTGTTGACATATATTTATTGCCATTTTATCAATCACATTTTTTTATTTGTTTTTCTTCTTCAAGAAGACCTTTTAACATTTCGTGTAACGCTGGTTTGGTGGTGATAAACTCCTTTAGCTTTTTCTTGTCTGGGAAGCTTCTTTTATGTCCTTTGATTCTAGTTTTGTTTTGTTTTTTTTACAGGGACAGAGAAAAAGTCAGAGAGAGGGATAGGTAGGGACAGACAAACAGGGAACAGAGAGAAATGAGAAGCATCAATCATTAGTTTTTTGTTGCTATTGCGACACCTTAGTTGTTCATTGATTGCTTTCTCGCACGTGCCTTGACTGCAAGCCTTCAGCACACCGAGCAACCCCTCGCTGGAGCCAGCAACCTTGGGTCCAAGCTGGCGAGCTTTTGCTCAAGCCAGATGGGCCCGCGCTCAAGCTGGCAACCTCCGGGTCTCGAACCTGGGTCTTCCGCATCCCAGTCCGATGCTCTATCCACTGCGCCACCACCTGGTCAGGCTCCTTTGATTCTAAACGATAGCTTTGCTGAGTAATCTTGGTTGTAAGTCCCTGCTTTTCATCACTTTGAATATTTATTGCCACTCCTTTCTGGCTTACAAAGTTTCTGTTGAAAATCAACTGACAGTCTTACGAAAGCTCCCCTGTAGGTTACTGACTGTTTTTCTCTTGCTGCTTTTAAGATTCTCTCTTTATGCCTGACTAGGCAGTGGCACAGTGGATAGAGCATTGGCGTGGGACACTGAGGATCCAGGTTCGAAACCCTGGGGGCGTCAGCTTGAGCACAGGATCACCAGCTTGAGTGCGGGGTCACTGGCTTGAGTGTAGGATCATAGACATGACCCCATTGCTGCTGGCTTGAACCCAAAGTCACTGACTTCATCAAGGAATCACTGGCTCGACTGGAGCCCCCCAGTCAAAGCACACATGAGAAAACAATCAATAAACTAAGGTGCTACAACTATGAGCTGATGCTTCTCATCTCTCTCCCTTCCTGTCTGTCTGTCTGTCTGTCTCTCTCTCTCACATGCTTAAAAAAAATAAGATTCTTTCTTTGTCTTTAACTTTTGCATTTTAATTATGATTTGTCTTGGTGTGGGTCTCTTAGGGTTCATCTTTATTGGAACTCTGTGCTTCCTGGACTTGTGCATCTATTTCCTTCACCAGGTTAGAGAAGTTTTGTCATTTTTTCAAATAAGTTTTCAATTTTTTCCTGTCTTTTTCCTTCCAGCACATCCATGATGCAAATGTTGGTAAGTGTAAAGTTTTCCTGAGGCTCCTTACACAATATTCAATTTGGGGGGGGGGGGGGGGCTCGTTTTTCTTTTGCTGCTCTGATTGGGTGTTTGCTTCTTTATATTCCAAGTTGGTGATGTGAATCTCAGCTTTATCTACTCTACTGTTGATTCTCTGTAAATTATTCATTTCAGTTAGTTCATCCTTCATTTCTGATTCATCCTCTTGTATGGTTTCCATGTCCTTTTTTATGCTTTTGAAGTTCTAAGTTCATTGAGCTTCCTTAAAACCAGTGTTTTCAATTCTGTATCTGGTGGATTGCTTGTCTCTATTTTGTTTAGTTCTTTTTCTTGAATTTTGCTCTATTCTTTCATTTGGGACGTTTCTTTGTCTTCTCATTTTGATAGACTCCCTGTGTTTGTTTCTATTTTGGGGAAGAGCTGCTATGTCTCCTGGACTTGGTAGAGTGGCCTTATGTAGAAGGTGTTCTATAGGATCCAGTGGCACAGTCTCCCTGATCCCCAAGCTGGGCACTCCAGATGCGCCCCCACTGTGTGGGCTTGTGTACACCTTCCTGTTGTAGTTGCACCTTGATTGCTGCTGCATGTCAATAGAAGGGCCACACCCAGCCAATAGGCTACAAGGAGTGGCTGTGACCACTGCTCACCGTGGAGAAATCAGCTGTGCAGGGGCCCACCCCACAGCTCTGGTGCCCACTGAGTCTTGCCCCTTGAGTGCATCACCTCTGGAGGAGGCTGGTTGGTGCTTCAACGTGGTCTGGAGCTTTCCACGGGGTGCTCTGGCTCTGGGGCCTCTCAGGAAGTGCAGGCCAAGGTCCGCCACCATCTATGCTCTGCCTGGGTCCATCTGGCATGAATTATAAAGCAATCTGCAGATGGCTGCTACATGTGTTGGGCTTGGAAGTGCCTAGGAGAGGCCAAGCTGCAAACCAAGGCCAGCTATAAACCAAAACCTGCTACTGCTGCTGCCTAGCCTGGGCCATTTAGCTAAAGGGATAGGGCACACTGAGGCCAGATGCTGCATGAGAGATTTTAGGAAATTCTGAAGCATAAGCATCTGTACTTTATTCCAAGAGACGCTCCCCACTTTCCCCAATGTCACATCTAAATATTTCTGTACCAGTGCCATAATGTTTTAAATACTATAGAGTTTTATAACATACTTAATGTCTGTGAAAAGTTACTGCAGGCTACCCCACATTCCCCTTATTCTTTTGCAGAATTCCTCCATTCAATTTCAAGTGTATTTTCTTTTTTTTTTCTTAAACATTTTTTTAAATTTCTTTTTATTTTATTCATTTTAGAGAGGAGACACAGAGTGAGAGAGAGAGAGAGAGACAGAGAGAGAGAGAGAGAGAAAGAGGGGAGGAGCTGGAAGCATCAACTCCCATATGTGCCTTGACCAGACCAGTGCAGGGTTTTGAACTGGCGACCTCAGTGTTCCCAGGTCGACGCTTTTATCCACTGCGCCACCACAGGTCAGGCTCAAGTGTATTTTCAGAAGCTCTGAAATCTTCTGTCAAGTTTCCAAAAGAGTCTCCCAGTTAGGCTGAAATAATAGGGCTCCGAGAGTAGCCCTCCTTATTGCAAGTAACTATGAAATTGGACAAAGTATATGAAACAACAGCTTTCAGATGATACATAATAGGGCATGTGCATACATGCATGCACATATGTGCGTGCACACACACAGACACATCTCAAAGGTGAACCCTACCACTACCTCGCTTTCTGTCTGGGAACATTTTCAGACCTGGTGCGGAAAACTGTTGTCCAAGCAAAACTCATTAGGCAGAAACAAGAATTAAGGGCAACTGACAGAAGAAAATTGTGCAGGCCTCCACAGTCTCCATGGCAGTATCCAGAGAGTGGCTGGGACATACATTCACAGAGCAAGACAACCTAAGACTTATCAAACAGAGGCTGCTATAAAGTTGAGAAAACAGATACTAGAAGATGAGCAGTACTGGGGAAAAAGCAATGCTGAGAACACTGAAGTCCCAGGGCTGCCACAATTTAGAGATCCCACACCTCCTGAAATCCCTGGCATTCAGCTAAGGATCAGAAAAGCCTCCCCTTGGGACTAAGGATAAGGTCCTAGAATTAGACCTACTGTACCTTCATCCTAAAAAGCCAAAGAAAGGCAGTTTGGAACCTAAGTCCCAACACTTTAAGGGACTTAAAATTCAGTAACAACGGTCTGCTAAAATAAGAACCAATAATACTCTTCAGAGGAAGAGAAGAGTATCCTGAATCTCTGCATATATTATTCAAAGTTACAATATTTAGTAAAAAATAATTTGATATACATAAAAAAGAAAATTGTGATCCACAGTGGGAAGAAAAAGTAATCAACAGAAATTGAACCCAAGATGGCCAAGGTGCTGTACTTAAAAAAGCTTTAAAATTGGTATTTAAATATTTAAATTGGTATTTAAATATCCAAAGTTTCTAACAGACCTGTTAAAATTACCTGACTACGATCACCCTCACTGGGGAGAGTTAATTGAGAGATTCAAGAAATCATACATCATTAGGGAATTGTTAATAATACACATTAACAGATTAAATAGAACACAGAGCCCAAAAATAAACCCTCACATACATGGACCAATGATCTTCAACATAGGAACCAAGACCACCACTCATTTGGGAAAGGATAGTCTCTTCAACACATAGTACTGGGAAAACTGAATACACATATGCAAAGGAATGAAACTGGACCCTTATCTTACACAATATATAAAAATTAACTCAAAATGGATTAAAGACTTAAACATAACACCCAAAACTTTTATAAAACTCCTAGAAAAAACCATAGGGGAAGAGCTTCATGACATTGGTCTTAACAATGATTTCTTGGACATGACAAACAACCAAAGAAAAATAGACATACGGGACATCAAACTCAAAAACTTTTGTGCACTAAAATACACAATCAAAAGAGCAAAAATGCAATGCACAGAGTGGTAGATAATACTTGAAAATCAAATATCTGATAAGGTGTTAACATACAGAATACATAAAGCTCTATAAAACAAAACTGTCAAATCATCTGATTAAAAATTGGGCAAAGAATTTGAACAGACATTTCTCCAAAGCTTATTATACACAAATAACCAACAAGCATATGAAAAGATGCTCTACATCACTAATCATCACCAAAAAGAGATACCACTTTATATCCATTAAGGCAGCTACCACCAGAAAAGCAGAAAATAAATTTTGGCAAGGATGTGGAGAAACTGAAACCCTTGGGCACTGCTGGCAGGAAAAGTGAAATGGTAGACTGTATAAAATAATATGGCAATTCTCAAAATTTTAAAACAGAATTACCATATGACCCAAGCAATACCACTCACTCCTGGGGATATACCCCAAAAAAACTTAAAGCAGGATCTCAAAGAGATTTATTCCTAATCATGTTCCTAACAGCATTATTTACAATAGCTAAAAGGCAGAAACAACCTAAGTGTCATGAAAGACGAATAAATGTGGTATAGACATACAAAGAAATATTAATCAACCAATCTTTAAAAGGAAATAAATTCTGGTACATGCTACAACATGGATGAATCTGAAGACATTAAGCTAAGTGAAATAAGCCAGTCTTAGAAGGACAAATTCTATATGACTTCTCATAGACCCATTCCACCTAGTAGGCTGTCTGCCTACTCTCTCAATGGCTCACTATCATTAATGTCCTCAAATTGACTATAATAAGGGCTGAACAACTCTGTGCATATACAAAACCCACTGAACTGTACACTTTAAATGGGTCAGTGCTACAATCTGTAAAGTATATCTCAATAAAGCTGTAAAAAATAACTAAAGTGAAACGACAGAGTATTATCTTCAAACATGTCATATTCATGGGTTATTTTAAAGCTATTTTAATATTTGTAAACCCACCATAATGCTGTAAGTAGATCCAAAAGAGTTCAAGCCTTTAAAATGCAGTCACTTAATTATAAGATTAATGAAATGACCCAGTTGAACCTGCTGAAGAGAGGACAAGAGCCAACTGCAGTTATATCATACCCAGATTCACATGTGGTGGAAGGCATCAGCAGTTTCATTGTAACAATTAATATTTATACAATTATCCCTTACTGCCAGGACCTATTCTAAGAGTTTTATGTTCATTTTCAAAAGAATTTATGCCTGGCCTGTGGTGGTACAGTGGATAGAGCATTTATCCGGAATGCTGAGGTCGCCAGTTAGAAACCCTGGGCTTGCTCAGTCAAGGCACATACGACAAGCAAGCAATGAACAACTGAAGTGAATCAACTATAAATTTATACTTCTTACTCCCCACTCCCTCTCCTGTCTCTATAAAATCAATCAATAATATATATATATATATATATATATATATATATATATATATATATATATATATATATGTTTTTTGTGTTTTTTTTGACAGAGACAGAGAGTCAGAGAGAGGGACAGATAGGAACAGACAGACAGGCAGAGAGAGATGAGAAGCATCAATTCTTCATTGCATCATCCTGGTTGTTCACTGACTGTTTTCTCATATGAGCCTTGACCGGAGGGCTACAGCAGAGAGAGTGACACCTTGCTCAAGAGACAGAGACCTTGGGCTTCAAGCCAGTAACCTTTGGGCTCAAGCCAGCGACCCCGTGCTCAAATGGTTGAGCCCATGCTCAAGCCAGATGAGCCCATACTCAAGATGGCGACCTCAGCGTTTCGAACCTGGGTCCTCCGCGTCACAATCCGATTCTGATGCTCTATCCACTCCACCACCGGCTGGTCAGGCAATAAATAAAATCTTAAAAAAATAATAATAATAATATATGAGGATACAGGAGAAAATATATTATCACGCCCGAAGCCACATGTCTCAAAAATTGATGGCATGAAAAGTCAAACCCAAGTCTACCATCAGGGCTTGCACCCTTTAGCCTCCCTTAAACGAAAAGCTAATAAATAGGAGGGAGTCCTAATTTGAACCTAATTGTGCTCGCTTCCACAGCACATATACTAATTTGAACCTGATCATCACCCTCCTCCGACATTGTTTAGATACTATCTAATTAGACTTACCACAGCCAAATAATACAAAAATATTTAAATTAAGGGATGAAAATCTATCATTCATAACAAAATATTCACATTTTATTTACCTTCTGTATTACTGACTGTTGGCTCAGGAGTGATTCTCCCATCGTGGATATTAGTGCTCTCCTCATCAGCATATATCAGATGGGCATCTTCTCTGTTTTCTGGCCACTGTGGTACCTCTCTTTTGTCTGCTGAGCAGCTGCATACATCTTCATTCTTGTTGAAGTATCTCTGTAGCCATCCTGGCACAATACTCTTAACAGATTCTGTGACCCTGCTAAGAATGCCCTGTTGGGGGAAAAAAGACATAAGGCAGTTTTAGAAATTATCCAAAAACCATACCAAGAAAAGCACAACTGTTTACAACAAAGTTTCCTAAAATTCACTTACCTGAGCTAATGCTGACATAATGGTATTTTACAAATTCTACAGACAAATTCAGCTTTTTTTCTTCTATATGCATATATCCATGAGTCAGTAAGTCCCTCAACTGGCCATATTATTCTAATCTTTAAAAAACTCCAATAAGCCATCAAATAAGCAATATAAAACTTAAATTTAGTAATAAGATATGCACTAAAATGCTATAATCCAAGAGAAGGTATCTGCTTTGATCTCAGAATATTAAAAGAAGCAACATAAACAATATGTTGCTTTAACAACCTTTAACAACAGCTTCTTCAAGCAATTATTTTATTGCACATTCTTTAAAAAAATGTTTTAATTTAGACAAAAATTACTTGACTGTTTTTTTAAAACAGACAATAAAACAACTAATCAAACATAATAAACTGAAAAAATAATAGATTTTTCTGTGGTAAAGTTTTATATACTAAATATTGCCTAAAGCTGAGGAATTCCTTTTATTATGGTAACTTTAAAAGAGAGAAAAAAAATGTAGTATAACAACTGTCAGTATTAACATCTATTGTAGCTATACTATGTACTATGTGCCAGGCACTGATCTAAGCAGTTTAAACATGTTATTCAATTAATCCTCATAATACTTTTATACGGATGAAGAGACAATGAAGTGAAATAATTTGCCCCAGATACAAACACATCTACTATGATATATCCAGGATAGAGTAAAAGCATAGGTAGGGACTGCTAGGACCTATGAAGTCTGAGTACTACAAATCCCTGTACTTTGACTAAGTGCTATTATCTGATTATAATGAAGATCCAATGAAATAATGTGAAAGCACTTTCCAAATTTTCAAAAGATAACAAATGTATACTGATGAGTTTATTACTAATACGGGGAAAAAGCTAGCAGAAACAAACTGGGGTACTCCAACCAAATTGGTAGGCTACAACAGCCTTCCTAAAGTAGCATTTGTGGAATTTCAAGAGAAAAGGTCAGGGCAGAGAAAAAATGAGTTGGCAGGTACAAAAAAACTAGGTCAAGGCAAAACACTTAAATCAACCATGAAAGCAAACTCAAGATGAAGAGGCCTTGAAAAATCCTGTCAACAAAAAAGATGGAAGACATCTCTGACACAGGCAGTGCACTTGAATAGTATTTTCCTAACTGTTTAAAAAGGTGTACATAACTGGGAAATATGTAATTATTTTCCCATGTATTCTCCAAACAGAGATTTCAAACAGATCTATAATGTAAGCACTTCAGCAGCACATGAACCCAAATAATAGCCCTAGAATACTCACTACCAAAAACCACAACTTCACTGTTCCCTTTTCTATGCGAATGTTCTACAGAATTAGTTACTTTGCAAATAAAGATTATAAACCTACATCCAAATTTGTTATTTATAAAAATATACTATTTTTACTTACTTAATATTTATTTACCCTCTCTCCATATTTCAAAAAACTGAAATTACAAGTTATAACACAGTTTTTAAGACTTGAAAAATGTAAATAAGGCATCTGATAAGAAATGATAAATTAGCTAAAGCACTATAGCAAGAATTTAGTGTAAAATAAACATTTGTGGACTTCCTCTAAGCTGGCTACTACTAAAAGTTTCAGAGATTCCTGTGATTCCCTACTCACCTGAGGCAATTACAGAACTTAATACCATACTTAGTCAAAAGTCACTTCTGAAGCAGCGTTAGATTATGTGGAAAATAGTAATCAAAATGAATACACTAAAGCTCATAACTTTGCTTGGATACTTCCACTTTTCTAAACTAAAATCTAACCAATTATCTATCTCAGCCCACAGCAGCTTAGTACAAGGAAATTATAGCAAAAGACAGAGAAAGAAGTTACTAATGGCACAATGAATGAAAGTACAAAGAGCTCAACAATAAAAGAAATACAGATGATAAAACTGACCAGGACTATTGTAAGAACACAAAAATTACTATATTTCAATATAGCTCTATAGGGCAAGTGAGCTTAAGTAAGAAAAGTTAAATTAAGCTCAGTATACTCTAGTACATACTAATGATCCCCCCTTTTAAAAAATATGTATTGATTTTACGGGGTTGGGGGGGATGAGAAGCATCAACTCATAGTTGCTTCATTTGAGTTGTTCATTGCTTACTTGTGGTATGTGCTTTACCATTCCAGGTTGATGCTCTATCCACTGCACCACCTCAGGCTAGGCACTAGTGGTTTCTTTACCAGTAATATCAGCATCACCTCAGGCCCTACAAAGCTAAGGAGGTAGGGCTCACCTGTTTTAACAAATGCTTCAAGTGACTTTGATGCATGCCAAAGTTTGAAAAATATTCTAGTTAAAGAGATTAGGAAATCAGATACATTTAACAAAATTACAATACATTTCTAGGGGAAAAGTCCCTTTACAAGTGGTTAACAAAATGATGTATACTTAAAAGTCTTAAGGCTCAGTTATTTGGAAAACATAATGTGGAGCACTAGTTAATTACAATACAGGGTGGGGCAAAAGCAACTTTATTCTTATAGAATTATTTTCCATATAAACTGTAAACCTACTTTTGCCCCCCCCATATATCATAAAATATTCTAAAATGATTAAGAAAAACAAATCAGGCAATCGACTGTACCAAAAACAATGCAGCTTATAGAACTACTTTCCCAGTGTTTCCCAAACTATAGCCATGATTTTTTCTATGCTTTTATTTAATGATTTTCTTTCTAACTACACAGTTCTCTTAATTTAGCTTTCCCTACACAATAAAACCTATCAATTCACAGATCTGATATTCTATGCTGATCTTCACTTGACCTTTCCTCACTCCACTCTTGACAGGATGTCTCACAAAACTGACTTCCAAAAGGATTGGCCTACTAGAGATACTAGAGCATTCCGAGATATCAGAGGATACGAAAAAAGAAAAGTCTTCCTTCTCTAGTTCCTTCTCTGCTTAAGTGCCCCCTCTATATACAGTTCAAGCCATTGGCTCCTTCTTCACTCCAGTTACATTATTTCTTCCCTTTATCCTTTCCAGTACAAAGGATGGTAGCAGTTTCTGCTACAGCTAGTCTCTGGGCCTCTTTCTACCCTGTGTTTAGGAATACCTTTAACAACCAGCATATCTCTAAGTAGACTCTCTTAAAGACAGTTCAGTTGAACCGTCATCCAGAGTGAACTGTTTCTTGCTGGGTGCCTAAGGTATTGACACAACAGTGCTACTTATAAATTATTTTTCTTGTTTAATTAACATGAAAACTAAAACGTTAGTCCATGCTGTCAGATTCATCTTCTTTATCAACAACAGAATACATGAACACCTGGGGAAGTACTCTACCTCAAAGTTACAGCCAACCTTTATCTCTGTAAGAAAGTACACGAAATAGGCCAGAAGAGAGGCTCTATTTTGGCGAATATTTCAGAATCTTATCTAACACAGATGTAAAGGCAGACACTGCTTTTCTTCATTCAGTCAATATTTAATGGTCGCACACTTATAGGTCAAGCACAGAATACTGGGGAGACAGCCAGGAACAGGTTCCTGCCTTCTTAGAACTTATATTCTAAGTTAGGGAGACAAATGAAAAAAACTAGTAAATATGTAACACCTAATATAACTGGTGCTATGGACTAAAATAAAGCAGGGAAGCAACATGGGGTAGGTAATTTATATAAGCAAAGAGCTTAAAAAAGAAGTGAGGAATGAGCCATGCACATTTCTAGTGGGGAAGTATCATAAACTGAAGGAACAAAAAGTGCAGACTCAAATATAGGAGTGTCCTTTGTACATGCTGACAAAGCTTCTGGTAATCTTTTTAACAAATGCAAAATCTAATAAACCTTAAATAACTCTTCTTCAAGACTCCCGCTGAATCATGTGTGTGTGTGAGAGAATCTCTGAAATTTTTTGTTCTGTAGCTTATGTATCTAGTCACCACAGAAAGACTAAAACAGTGGTTTTCAGCTAGAAGTCTTCAGGCCAGCAGCTTTGGTGTCACCCTTAAGCACGTCAGAAATAGACGTTTTTTTAAAGCTCCTGCGGAAATTCTTACGTCAATTCAAGTTTGAGAATCACTGTACATATACCACCTAAAAACTCAGTGACTATTATCCCGTATCCCAATTAAAGCCATATTAAAGTTGACCCTCAGAAGACATTTAACAACAACAAAGTTTTACATAAAAGATCAACCTATTTCTATGATTACCTCATTACCTATCAAATTAAATTACACCAATTTTTATAAATGTCTATACTTCATAATATGAACTCTGAAAATCAAACCATAGACATAAAAGCCTACTTTTGAAATTATTCTATTTCCAATGTCAGAAACCTGACACTTAGAGTAAATAACCAACTACCAGGTACGTACTAGAATTCTTTTAAGCTAAGAAAAAAAAATCTTTTGATTACACAAAGAACTGGGCAGAAGTGCATAAAGAGATAAGAGACCCTGTCTATCAAATAAATTCAGAGAACTACTTCCCTGCCTGACAAATTTTAAGAGTTTTAAAGTACTAAAGATAGACTTCAGCCTGACCTGTGGTGGCGCAGTGGATAAAGCATCGACCTGGGAACACTGAGGTCGCCAGTTCAAAACCCTGCACTGGTTCGGTCAAGGCACATATGGGAGTTGATGCTTCCAGCTCCTCCCCCCTTTCTCTCTTTCTCTCTCTCTCTCTCACTCTGTGTCTTCTCTCTAAAATGAATAAAATAAAAATAAAAAAGATAGACTTCAGACACTAATGAAAAACTGAAAAAGAGCAAAGGAAGCTAGAAAAAGGAAAAAATAGTTTTCTTATGGAAAAGGTTTCTTCAACTCTATTACCAAGAAAGGTCTCTTTATAGGAGTTCATGAGATGAAATGTTTCGGGTCTTTAAAAGAAATGGGGCAAATAAGTTTCCTATGCAAACCTGAACAAAGGTTATATGATATTTAAAACAAATAAACCACGAACCAAAAAATTTGAGGGGGAAATAGGAGGTACACAGAGTAAAGGTCTGCTAAAGAATACTCAAGTCTTGCTTCACCAGATTAGCTTCCTCATTACTTTGAGAGACTTCAGCGGTGAGCAGAACTGCCATCGTTACAATTTGATGTACATTTTCCTACAGAAAACCTTCTATGATCTTCCAAATCTGGGACAATCACTCCCTTCTATGTGCCAACAGTACTCTGTCACACACGATGGCAATTAACAGTCTCTCCATCACCTCCACTAGAGCATCAACTCTGTGAGGGCAGACACAGATTAGCTGGTGTGCATGGTATTAATTTATCTACAACTGCAATGCTCAACCAACTTCTTATTCCTACATATGAATATTCCATGACAGTTTCTAAAAAGAACATCAGAAATTCTAGAATTAAAAGATAATACATTTGCTTGGTATAAGAGCTTCATCTTAAGCAAATATTTTGGTTGCTAACCCTTCCTCAAAAAACAACAAAACATGTAACGCTATCCAAGAACACAGAAGATTTGAACCATCCTCTGGTTCAAATAACACAAAGCCAACTAAATAAAGAGAAGTTGAAAAGTAGTTTAAAAAAGCAAAATTAATGAAGGTCTTAGAAAAATCAACAAAACAAGTGATGCATTAAAATCTTAAAAATATTCCTTGTAACCCAAAAGCAAAGTCTACACTAGATAATCATAAGTAATGAAATTGAGTTCCAAGAATAAAGGAGTGAATCTTTAAACTCAGACTGGTTAAACTGATTGGGTCTTTTCTCTCAAAGAACTAAGGGTTCTGCATTTGGCATAACACATCAAAAATTCCACTGAATCTTATAATAAATACCCGATTTGGGGGCCAGAAGTAAATTCAATTAGCAATAAATCGCACCTAGGATAAACCTCATCGGCTACAATACTGCCACCACGCAAAGCTCATAAGTAAATTTAGTTCAATACTATACACGTACTAAAGTATATTCAATGTATAAGGCCCTGTGAATATATTAGCTTTTCAAATTACATTTAATCTGAGTTCAAGGATTAATTAAAGAAGGCTTAGGTGGAGCAAGGCTCTTCTACAATCCTAACTAAGAACTCATTTGTAATGAAAATGATACTCTTTTCCTATATATCTTTCCACCAATTGGTAATCTGAGAATAACCAGAGACACCTCTCCTATGTCTAAAGACAGGGGCCCACAAACTATGGCCAGCGGGCCACATGCGGCCCCCTGAGGCCATTTATCTGGCCCCTGCCACACTCCCAGAAGGGGCACCTCTTTCATTGGTGGTCAGTGAGGAGCATAGGATGCATCCACACCCATAATTCCCGTTGAAATACTGGTCAGTTTGTTGATTTAAATTTACTTGTTCTGTATTTTAAATATTGTATTTGTTCCCGTTTAGTATTTTTACTTTAAAATAAGATATGTGCAGTGTGCATACAAATTAGTTCATAGGTTTTTTTAATTTTTTTTATTTATTCATTTTTTAGAGAGGAGAGAGAGTGACACAGAGAGAGAGAGAGAGAGAAAGGGGGGAGGAGCAGGAAGCATCAACTCCCATATGTGCCTTGACCAGACAAGTACAGGGTCTTGAACCGGCGACCTCAAGCATTGCAGGTCGATGCTTCATCCACTGCACCACCACAGGTCAGGCTGTTCATAGTTTTTTTTATAGTCCGGCCCTCCAACGGTCTGAGGGACAGTGAACTGGCCCCCTGTGTAAAACGTTTGGGGACCCCTGTCTAAAGCAATGACTGCGTGTGCTCCAAGAAGTTTAAAACAGACAATATCTGACTATTTAGTCAGGGAGACTGACCTCTTTTCCCTCAGACTGTCAAATTAAAAACTGAAAACAGCCAACACAACAATAGCTGTCCAGATGAATGAAACAAAATTATACCTATTTTTTGGTCAGATCAGCAAAAAATAGAATTTTTGGTGTACCACAGAATTTTAGTAGTTTATGTGTGTTATGAGATGAAAAAGGCTGAAGATCCTTCTCGTTATATACAGCTCTCTATTCCTATTAGTTTCTTTTACTGCAGTTCTGTTCAACTTTTTTCTTCACATTATCCTCTATTAACTAGTAGTATTCAGATTATAAAACCTGCTTTCTCATATAACTTCACTGGATCTCTAACTGTAAATATCAAATAGAATCCATCTTCAGTTTTAAGATTCTGGAGCCCCATTCCACCAGAATACACAGTTCTTTTGATTTCTATCTGCTTCTTTTTTTTTTTAATTTTTTTTAATTCATTTTAGAGAGGAGACACAGAGTGAGAGAGAGAGAGAGAGAGAGAAAGAGGGGAGGAGCTGGAAGCTCAACTCCCATATGTGCCTTGACCAGACCAGTGCAGGGTTTTGAACTGGCGACCTCAGTGTTCCCAGGTCGACGCTTTATCCACTGCGCCACCACAGGTCAGGCTCTATCTGCTTCTTCAGCTACCTTTATTTTGTTGAGGTCTGTTCTGATCCTAAGTTCTCTCCAAGGGTTCTGTGTACTCTTCACTCACTCAACTCCCATGTCACAAGGCTCTCCTTTTCAAACTTTTTGAAAGTCTTATTTCACATAGTCTGTCTAATAATCAATGTTCTCTCTTGCTCCCTCCAAGCCCCAGTGAAGAAGAAGAGCTAACAACCCAGGGCTTCACAGGAGACTTAAAGAATATCTTATTCTTACAAAAACACTAAAGGTGGTGGGCCAGTGGATAGAGCGTCAGCTTGGGACACCGAGAAAGACCCCAGGTTTGAAACCCCAAGGTCACCAGCTTGAACACAGACTCACCTGGCCCGAGTGTGAGATCATCGACATGATCCCATAGTCCCTGGTATGAACCCAAAGGAAGCTGGCTCTGCTGGAGTCTCCCAGTTACATATGAGAATGAATATGTACAGTGAATGAACAACTAAAGTGTTGCAACTACAAGTTGATGTTTCTCATCTCTTTCCCTTCTCTCTCTCACTAAAAACAACAAAAAACCCACTAATAGTAAAAACTATTAGTTTTACTAATAGTAAAAACACAGATGTCATTCTAATCTTTCATTTTTTCTCAGTTTTTTTTAAATAATGCTTTTCTATACTAACATTGCTCAGTTATTTCTATGAAGGAAAATAGTAATGAAGTATTCAAATTCTAATGTAGTTATAATGAACCTATTTTCAGTAATCTGAATTTAACCTACAAATCTAAACTATTAGTTGTCATATTTAATAATCAATAGGCAGGCAGACAGCAGCCAAGCTTTCCCTAGTCCAAATCCTTCCAGCCACTTAAAATCCAAACTTTTCATTTATTTTCTCAACTTCAAGAAATCAAACCAAAAAACATGAGCATAAAAATTATTCTGGCTAAGCAATTAAAAACCACAATTGGCCACACATTTCCAACTCCTTCAAAACTCTGTCACTAATACAATAAGAAGAAACATGAGCTGGCTTAGTCTGATTTTCAGATATCCATATTATAGAGATGGTATTGAAAATTAACAACAATCAAACATCAAGAACAAGAAAAGGTATCCCTCAGAGGGCCTTCAAACTAGCAATAGAAGACCCCGATAAAAGGCTAAAGCAATTTCACCCACTCAAAGTTACCTACAAGATATTGTCACTGCCTGACCAGGCGGTGGCACAGTGGAGAGAGTCGGACTAGGATGCGGAGGACCCAAGTTCAAGATCCTGAGGTAGCCAGCTTGAGTGCGGGCTCACCTGGTTTGAGCAGAGCTCACCAGCTTGGACCCAAGGTCGCTGGCTCAAGCAAGGGGTTACTCGGTCTGCTGAAGGCCCGCGGTCAAGGCACATATGAGAAAGCAATCAATGAACTAAGGTGCCGCAATGAAAAACTGATGACTGATGCTTCTTATCTCTCTTCGTTCCTGTCTGTCTGTCCCTATCTATCCCTCTCTCTGACTCTGTAAAAAAAAAACAAAAACAAAAAACTGTTACAACCATGACTATTAGCTAAGTAGCTACAAATAAAACATTTTTTTTAAATTCAAGGTCATTTACATCTTTCCAACAATATACTGTACCTAATGAAAATGTTTTAATTAGTGACATCAGATCAAAGTCTTCATTTTATTTCAAACTAATAGATAAATTGCCTCATCAAGGGACTTTCACTTTCCAGGAAATAGAAACATCTGGATATTTTTCTTCCATTTATCTCATTAGAAAAATTAATAAGTATATTGATAAAATATCACACACAAGGTCCTCTCATCGCAAATGAAAAACTGTATGGCTTGAAATAATTTAACACTTCATTTTCCTATACATGTAAATGAGTGGCATTTCTATTAAAAAAAAATTTTTAATTAATTATTTAAGGTTTGACCCTAAACTATTAGCCTAAACACACAAGTCCTTAAGTCCAATATGAGCCTATATAAGATTGAGCTTGAGGACATAAAGAATAAAACCTCTACAAAGAGGCAGCAAAATTCAGAGATAATTAAAACATTTAAATAAAAAACAAGTCTTTACTTTATATGCCACGCTCTAAGAGCTTTACTTATCTCATTTAACCCTCACAACAATTTCTACTGTAAAGATGAATAAATTAAGTACAAAGAACTTAAATAACTTGTATTTATTTACTACAGTGTGCCTGTAAAGTCATGGTGCACTTTTAACAGGTCACAGGGTCAAAAGTGCACCATGACTTTACGGACACAGTGTAGTACAAGTCCTGGCAGAACATGGACCCAAACCCAAATGCTCTGACTCCATTATAGTACTTTTACTTCTATAAACTATTCTCACTTCTATTACCAGGGGTAGAATTAAATATCTAGGATAAAGAAAATAAAAAGTCAAACTACTTAGTGATTTCAGGAATGAATTAAGTATTCAACCTGTTAGTATCCCTCCTTTTAAAAACTGAAAACATGCTTCAGCCTTCAGATAACAAGCAGGACATAACTTATTTGGAACAAAGTTTCATCTGGAAGGTACCAAAACAAACAAAAAATCCCATATATAAAGCAGAGTTAAATAAACCATGGTTTGTAGGCCAAATTAGCCCTTAGCCTGTTTTTATACAGGCCTCAGACTAAGAATGGTATTTACATTTTTTAAAGGGTTGTAAAAACAAATCAAAGAACTTGTACCAACTAACCTAAAATATTTACTATCTGGTCCTTAACAAAAAAAGTTTGCAGCCCCCTGATCTAAGCTACTGCATAGATAAAGGGGTTACCCACCCTCTTTCTGAAATAGCAAAGTGCAGGAACTGACTTTTAAGACTAACTACATCTGGGAAAATAAAATGAGTGGATTCCCTTAGCTCCACAGAAGACTAAACCTCTGAAGCACACCCCCCCAAAAAAGGGCAAAAAAAGTTCCCTCTCACCAGGAGGTGGCAGTAGATTCTTCCAAAGGTAAGGTTCTGGTTTGCCCAGGGGCTCAAGTGTTTTGTGGTGGCTATTAAGAAAAGCAGCTTGACCTTCCAGAGCTGACTTTCTGGGCCTGACAATCTGCACAAAAAGGAAATTGGAAAGGAGACTGAACAGGTGACAAGAACTAACCACATCCTCTTTAGTGACCTGTTCACTCCCAACTAGAAAAATGACACCATTTCGTAAATGCATGTGGGCTAAGAATTAGGGGGAAGGAGATAAGGCAAGTGAAAATGATCAACTGACGTTATTCAAGAGATATTTCTCAATTATGCTTCTACAATTCTTAAGTTACTACCCCTCAGTTAGTTAAGTAAGACAATAGATTTCTGTGTCCATAACTTCAAGCAAGGTGGTATTTTAAAGATCAGAAGTTAAAGGTAAAAATGCAAACTTTAGATATAGTTGAGCAGAGCTAAACCAGAAGTCAAAACAGGAAATTACAAATCAGTTGAACACATGCAAAAGTCCCAGGTACTGTGTGACTGCACAAGCCAGTTGGCCTGACAGGCAATGGCAAACGTCCATTAACAAACAGTGCCAGACCTCTCATTCTTATTCCTACCCTCTACCACACAACCAAAACCGTCATTTTTGCCCAGAAACCCTTGGACACTTAATCAAATAACGTTAGTATAAAACATGCCGTGTCATGAAGTTGCTTGCTAATCATGATGACTCAGCAGCTGCTGCAAAACATAGAGGTGACAGACTGGAATAGTAGACAGCAAGTCCACAATAGTTCCAGTGAGGAATAAAGAAAGTCCTTATTTTAAGATTTAAAAAATAGATATTAGAGTTTTATTTTTATTATTATTATTATTATTATTTTGGTACATTCCTGGATACTTTTTCTTTGGTAGTGTCTGATAATATTAAGTAACACCTACACAGTGGTCATCAAGAAACCCTCAAACATCTTTAATACCAAGTAAAAAGCTAAAAACATCTTTTCTTGTTCAATTAAATGGCTAAAGAAAGAAGCTGAAAGTATTTTAGATGGGAAAAATAAATTACCAAGCTCTAAAACAAAACTAGACAGCCTAGAATTTTATCAGCTCTAAAACAGGTTGGATCATAGGTGTTATGTTGTTAAGGCATCATAATCAAGTTTAGATTTTTATCTAACTACATTTAAAAATAAACTGTGATTATAATTTTTGCCACCTGAAATATATTAGCTCCTTTCTAAACTCTGTCCAGACAATTATCTGTATCTAAAACATTTCATTTATTACATACTTTCCTTAAAGGGATCTAAGAAAGTACTCAAAGACGTTTACTCTTCAGAAGAAAAAGAAAACATGTGTCTAACCTCCATTCTACAAAAGGATTAGGTTAAATAGCCAGGTTTGTAACCTGAATTCTAATCTTAAATCTGCCTGCAAGTACCCAGGTTCTTCACAAAGAAATCTGAAAACCAAGCACTTTATTATATATATCTAGAGAAAAACTAGTGGGAGTAATAGTAACACCAAGACTTCTAACCACTAGTAGGAAGCTACTTAATATTATAAACCACACTTTTTGTTATTAAAAATTTCCCCAAAATCTTTACTTTCAATATTGTTTTTCAATGATACATTTTAACATCACCAGCAAATAGGTTAAAGTGTTCATCATCTCCCAGAATAAAGCAATCTAGGAAACCTACCTTTAAGAATATGCAACAAGTTATCAGACTCTTCTGAAATATTTTTGTTTTCTAACAAGTTTAAGACACACACTTACTTCTTACCTTAGAGTTTTATAAATGATTTTTATTAAAATGAGTTAACATTCTCTTACTCAATCCCCACAACAAACAAGTAACATTTAAGAAAACGAATTTTCTCAGAATCAAATATCTCATTTATAATTAGGATAAACTCCTTTTCCAAATTTCAAAACAATCATGAGTATGCAAGGTGGTTAAATGACAAGACCACCAATATTCCTGGAGTGTCGAAAGTACTTTATCTTTTAAAATATGCTCCATAATATTAAAATATTTTATGCATGAGACCAAAAGTGGCGTCCTGATCAACTGTGCATAGTGGTCTATCCCAAACTCCAAAATAAAACCAGCTTTTGGAGGGGGGGGGGGGGAGATGCGAGACGGGAAGAGTCTCGCAGCTGAGAAAAGACGTTAAGGGTTGAGAGGGACTTTCAAAATGTCCCAATGCCACGGTAACTATACCCGGTTAAAAAAAGAAAAAGAAAAACTAAGCCAATGCTGTCAGATCGGGGAGGGGACACCGGCAGGGGAGAGGAACTAATTACTAGGTTGAGACTAGGTTATTCCACTTGCTGAGTAACAGCTCCCCTGCCAATCCCCAGCGCCCCGGAGACAAATTTCCTCAGGGCAGCCCCCTCCCCACAAACATTGAAACGCAGGAGACTAGAGAACAAGCGTAGGGGCCTCCAGCCACATCTTCCTTTCTCCCTGGAGAAGACGTGAGTAATACCCTCAAATCCCCAGTCCCCGCCAAAAACGAAAGAAACGCGCGCACCATGGGCCTAGGATTTCTGTTCCCGCCCTGGGCCGGCTGGGGAAAGCCCCAGCCCCGGAGGGCTGGGAAGAGGCGGCCCGAACCACACGTGTGTGCAGCAAGATCAGCCAGTCTCAGCCCACTTCCCGTCGCCACCCCAGCGGCCTGAGCTCCCGCCGCCTCGCCCGGGCCTCTCCTCAGGCCCTTCCGTCCGCTCCACGTGGGGCGCCAGGGTCCCTCACCGCCTGTTCCCTCCCGCCAAGTTCCCGATCCGCAAAACCACTAGGGAGTCAGGGTCCCGTACCTGGTGCTTTTGTCGCCCCTGCTGGTAAGGCTTAATTGGCCCCTGGTGGCAACGCCGCGTCCGGATCTTGCCGCCACCGCCCCCTCCTATTCCTCCGGCTCCCGAGGCCATGGCGGAGCCTCCGCTGCTTCCCGCTCCGGGGCGGGTAAGGGGGCGGGAGAGGCAGAGGCGGCCGCCTTAGAGCCCCCCTCCCGCCCACCCCCCAGCCCAAAAGTCCGTCGGCTGTGTCTCTGCCCACACTGTACGGTACAGGCACGCCAGGAACTGCGAGGTTACGAGCAGACGAGAGAGAACGCACGCTGGCAGAAGGGAAGGCGGTGGCGGCGACAGAGGCCGAGTAGCTGGCTCCGGTCCGGTAACTACTCGCGGACCCCCTCCTCTGTGTATGTCACGGTCTCTATGGAGATCCCCCGCAGAGGAGACAACGAGCAGCTCCACGCGCTGCTTAGGCCTAACTGGGCCGCCGGCTGATGGGGATTCTTCTTCCGTCGCCCTAGCTGTGGCTGCCGCAGTTGAAGCCGCGGGCGCCGCCCGCCTACCACTCCCCTCTGCGCACAGCGCCCGCCCCGGCGTCGTCGGCCCTGCAGTCGCCGCCGCTGTTGCGCCTATTGCCGCTGCTAACCACGCCGCCGCGGTCGCGAGCCAGAATGCCGTCATTCGTGGGCGCCCCGACGCGGTTGCATCATCACACCGCGACCGGATAATTGGCGAAAAAGAAGGAAGGGCTGGTCGTGCCCGCGCTCTCCGCCGCGCAGCACGCTGGAAAACGTAGTTCAGCGGAAAAACCGACTTCTCAGGGGGGAAAAAGACGCGGAAGGAGACCTGCGGTTCTTCGCAGAGGCACAAAGTCGGATACTCTATTCCGTTTACTAGTCGTGGCTGTCAGATTAGACTTTGAAAAAGGCTTTAACAAAAACAGTGAAACAGTGACCTCTTCACTCTACGTCTCCTCATTGGTAAAGCGGGCAGAAAGAAGTTAACAAAAATCAGACAACTAAAAAAAAAAAAAAAAAAAGCTGGTTTAAGAAACAATATCCATGATCTTTAAGCCCAAACCAGAATTAGAAACATACAGTTTCATTAAAGTTCCATTAAACATAAGATCTTTGTTGTCCAACACTCGCAATTCAGGCTCTGCCACTCTATCGCTTGACCTTGGATAAATCAAAACCTGAGCCTTGGTTTCCTCCTCCATGAAATGTCAACTTTAAAATCTACCTGTTGTGATCATCTATATAATGAACTTAGTATGTTTCTGGGTATATGTTGGGCAGATAAAATATATTATGCTCACTTCGTTAAAGATGGCACTGCCCAGGTGGAAGCCTGTCGCCCAGGTGATGATGCCCTTCTTGCTTGGGATGGGCATGATTATATTAATGGGGGGGGGGGCAGGCTGTAAGAAGGCAGAGTCATTATAGCCCAAGGCTTACTTTTAAGAGTAAACCTTTCCCACCCTTTCTAATGTAGGGTGGTGCACTCTCATGAGGAATTTCATTATGCCTCAGATAAGTGACTTTGTATCAGAGAGTTCCTTGTTTGTATATTGGATTAAAGGTTTTGAATCTACACTAATAAAGTGAGGCAGACAGGGAGCTTGCTTGCTCTCTCGGTTCCTGAGATTAGTATTAGAGAGGAGAGTAGAGAAAGGCCATGTGGAAGAGGCCAGGAGAAGCAGCCAAGATGGTGGAGTGCTAAGGAAGAAACCAGTTTGTGCAGGGAGAAGGAGATGGGAAACAGAGGTGAATAAGTCGGGTGAGCTAGAAACCTTTTGTTGGGCAGATAAAATATATTATGCTCACTTTGTTAAAGATGGCGCTGCCCACGTGCAAGTTTTAAGAGTAAGCTTTTACCCACAGCCTTGACTGATTGGATGATGTGGGGTGGTGCACTCTCGTGAGGAATTCCATTATGCCTCAGATAAGTGACTTTGTATCAGAGACTTTCTTGTTTGTATAATTGGATTAAAGATTTTGATTCTACACTATAAAGTGAGGCAGACAGGGAGATTGCTCGCTTGGTTCCTGAGGTTAGTATTAGAGATGGAGCAGATTAAGGCCACGTGGAGGCCAGGAGAAGCAGCCAAGATGGCGGAATGCTGAGGAAGAAGCCAGTTTGTGCAAAGAGAAGGAGATGGGAAACTGAGGTGAATAAGTCTGGTGAGCTAGAAACCTTTGATTTTAGGAAATTTGGATAAGTCAGTAGCTTTGTGAGCACTGAATGAGTGGGTTTTGGAGCCCAGTGTGTGTTTTTGCTTGCCCTCCAGGTGCAAGCTAGAATTAAAGCTGATGGCTCATCAGCTCTTGGCTCCATTGTTTCATTACCGACTGTCCGAATCTAATGTGAACCTGCATGGCCAGGCTGCTGTGATGGTGGCCGTGGCTACTGGCTTTACACCTTTGATTCTAGAAAACTTGGGTAAGTCAGTAGCTTTGTGAGCACTGAATGAGTGGGTTTTGGAGCCCAGTGTGTGTTTTTACTTGCCCACTGGGTTCAAGCTGGGATTAAAGCTGATGGCCCACCAGTTCTTGACTCCATTGTTTCATTTCCGACTGTCCGAATCAAATGCGAACCTGCATGGGCCAGGCGGCTGTGACGGTGGCCATGGCTACTGGCTTTACAGTATACAAGAAATGTAATAAATGGTTACAAATTACTACCAATGCAGTCAATTCACATTTGAGGTAAGTGGTATACTATCAGTAATATAAAGTATACATATATTAACAACAAATTGAAGGCATTATATTTAGGAAGGTGAATAAATGGGCTACACTCAAACCCTGAATCTGCAAAATCAAGAGATTATAGGAGCTGAACTCTAGATGGGTCTTGGTGACCACGTGGCCCAGATCCCATTCAGGGTGAAAACCTTTCTAAAGAATTCAGATCAAACAGTTGACTGAACTGGGCTGTCAAAGCCAGGACTATACCCAACCTTTCTCTAAGATTTGAGAAAAATAACCAACCAATTAGGGAGAAAAAAATACTGTGAAAAAATATACACTTAATATTCCTTTTGAGATAATTAACTTTAAAGCTTATAAATGGCTTTGAAGTCAAATAGACTTCATTTCAAAGCTGTGCAGCTTAGAGGAAGTTACTGATCCTCTTCAGAATGAATATTAACCTCAAAATGGTGGTCATCCGATAAAAGAATTAATGTATGCATAGCTCAGAATAACTGATTAAATAGAAAAAGCATCTAGTACCTTCCAGATATCAGATACAAATAATTAACTCCAAGACTTTTATGCCATCTCCACTGCACTTTAAATCACTATATAAGTCAAGTAAGTCAAATTGTGAAACCCAAATTCTAGTACCTTGGTATTTGTAAAACCCTTCAGCTCCTAAGGAATCATGCTGTATCAAGCATAAGTTTACCGAGTGGAAAGTTCTCAGATGCACCTCTGACCATAACCACCAGGACTGTCAAGGTTGTCAAATATGCCTGACCAGGTGGTGGTGCAATCGATAGAGCATTGGACTGGACATGGAGGACCCAGGTTCGAAATCCAGAGGTCGCCAGCTTGAGCGCAGGCTCATCTGGTTTGAGCAAGGCTCACCAGCTTGAGCCCAAGGTCTCTGGCTTAAGTAAGGGGTCACTTGGTCTGCTGTAGCCCCACAGGTAGCCTCCTGGTCAAGGCATATATGAGAAAGCAATCAATGAACAAGCAATCAAAAAACAAGTAAGATGCCACAATGTAGAATTAATGCTTCTTATCTCTTTCCCTTCCTGTCTCTCTGTCCCTATCTGTCCCTCTCTCTGTCTCTGTCACACACAGAGTTGCCAAGCTTGACCAGGAGGTGGCACAGTGGACAGAGAGTCGGACTGGGATGCGGAAGACCCAGGTTCGAGACCCCGAACTCGCCAGCTTGAGCGCAGGCCCATCTGGCTTGAGCAAAAGCTCGCCAGCTGGGTCTGCTGAAGGCCCGCGGTCAAGGCACATGTGAGAAAACAATCAATGAACAACTTAAGGTGTCTCAACAGCAACGAAAAACTAATGATTGATGCTTCTCATCTCTCTCCATTCCTGTCTGTCTGTGCCTATCTATCCCCTGTCCCTATCTATCCCTCTCTCTGACTCTCTCTCTGTCCCTGTAAATAAATAAATAAATAAGAGTTGTTAAATATGAAAGACAAAATTAATCTACTTTCTCTTCTGCTTCTTGTCCTAGCTTCACGCCTACCTCCACCACTAACTCCCCTCTAGAGTCCCCAGGTATACAGGCTTTCTCTCCTGAAGCACCTTTCACAGTTCTTAGCTAGTTATTTGGCAACCAGAGTAAAGTAATTCCTATTAAGTTAACTCACGGGAAAGATCTGTTACCTGAATCTTTAACTGGACTACATATATAGGAGACTGAACTATAGCTAAATACCATTTTCCCTTTCACCCTACCAGATTCAGAATTTCCAACAAAATATAGTAAACTGGCTAAGACTCAAAAATCATCTCTTTCTTGGAGGCTGTGAATTGAAGTGTGGAACTCTATATCCAAACTTTGAAAGGCAGGGACATGCAAAAACCTGGGCCAAACAATACAAAACTTTAGAATAGAAAATTGGTAGGATTTTTTAAAATGTGGAAAAATCTACATCTCCCTTGAGCCTTGATCTCAATTATTTACCCAATTTGTGATTATTTCTTTAAAGTACAGTAAAGCAATTTTTGAAGGAATGCTAATATATTAGTCCCATATTCATGTGATTGATTTATGTGAAACTGCCAGGCTTGAGAGCAGAGAAGGAATAAGAAACAAGAAGAAATCTGCATTCGAAACTTCCCTCTGCTTAATTTTACCCTTAAATACTATTTAGCCTCACTAAATGAAATGAGGTAATTTCTTGTGCATCATTTGGGATTCTAAAATAACAATGATTCTGTGCTGAAATTCAGTTTAGGGTTACAAATGATAAAATCTAGAATTCCTCACACATTTTTTTGGTATAATACTTATTCTTCAGTTAAGAATTACTAGTAGTAGGGATTACTAGTAGTAAAATGGGTCATAATAAGTTATTTTAGCCTGACCAGGCAGTGGTGCAGTGGATAGACCATCAAACTGGGACACGGAGGACCCAGGTTCGAAACCTCAAGGTCGCTGGCTTGGGTGCGGGCTCATCCAGCTTAAGCAGCAGCTCACCAGCTTGAGTTCAGGGTCGCTGGCTTGAGTGTGGGATCATAGACACAACCCCTTGGTCACTGGCTTGAGCCCAAAGGTCGCTGGCTTGAAGCCCAAGGATCTGGCTTGAGCGAGGGGTCACTCGCTCTGCTGTAGCCTCCCGGTCAAGGCACATATGAGAAAGCAATCAATGAAAAAGCAATAAAAAACAACTAAGATGCCACAATGAAGAATTAATGCTTCTCATCTCTCTCTCTTCCTGTCTGTCCCTATCTGTCCCTCTCTCTGACTCTGCCTCTGTCTCTGTCAAAAAATAAAAAGCTATTTTATAAAACATAAAGGATCTACCTGCATTCAAACATACATATAATTATTAAACTTTTCTCTAAGAGATACTATATAAGTTAGAATAAATATTAAATGGCATGGAACAATAATCCTTCCAGCCATAATAAGTAAGAGGTAATAGTTTTTTTGGAGGAAGGGAATAAATATTTACTAATGGTAAGTACATTCTATAAATGATAGAATTTAATCCCTAAAAATCCTATGAGGTTCTGTAGTTCACAAAATTGGAAGCTACCATTTGTAAATGTTGCATTCTGAACTAGCTACCTTCTTATTGATCCTTTCTTTTCTGATATAATATTCCCATCAGTCTTTAGGCCTAGACAAAATTGAAATGACTCTGAGAAGTGATCTTTGTTTTGGGTTGTTTCATTGAGTGTGTTTAATGGAAACTCGTTCCTCCCCTACTAGCTTTTAAACTCGAAGAAAATAAGGCATTTTTTACTGCTATATCTTAACACATAGAACACTGCTGACACTTAGCAGTTGCTCTGTATATATTATAACTCATTTCTCCAATATCTAATTGTTACCCAAGTCAACTGTTTCCATTTTATTGTAGTAAGTAATACAACCTTCTGGAATACAGCTAAACTGCTTTGCATAACCTTTCCGAGCTTGCATGTATTTGTTTCCTATACTGCCTAATAAATCAATATTTCTTGAATTTATTTGTTCATAATTTGCACAAATCCCTATGGTGATGTTATGTAGAGATTGTCACATAATCCTCATAATTCTGAGAGAAATTTTTCTCATCTACAAATGAGGAAACACCACATTTGAGGATACTGAGGAAATAAAAAATAATTTTTAAAAGTCATTTAAAATATAATGGCAGAGTACATATTTGAAAAGATTTCACCTCTTTTCTCCAAAACCCAAGCTCTTGCCTTTGCCATCACTCTGCTATTTTTATAGCTAATTTAGGAAACTGCCTACCACTCAAAACATATTTTCTTGGAGAAGATGTTGTTTTTTCAAGTTCAATGAAGAACTCCCTACTTTAGAACCCCCCCCCCAAAAGGCCTCTGCAATGACTAAAATGCTTAGATTTTTATCTGTCTTATTGCACGGTGAATATGGACATGTGCCCACTGTCTGATGTGAAAGCTGCTGGAAAGCTCAGACTCAACTAGCTGGCTTTGGATCATCTGGGAATGAAAGGACCCCCATCATAGCACAAGGTTATGGTGTAAATGGGAGTGAAGGGTACATCAGCAGGGCTATTTGGTTAAAAGGGATATTGTACATTAGACCACCAAGTCACAGAGAGAAGCCATGTTAGCAATATCAGCACAGTTCTATGTATATCATAGAAACAAAAGAATACTGTCAAAGATAAAGAGAAAAAACAACTATTCATATTCAGACCAAGTGGCAGAAGATGACACAAAACACAAAGAACAGAAACTCTTTCCTAATAACCAAGTTGGAAACAAAGATTGGCCCAAATTCACTTTTCTTAAACGGGGACTCAGTATTTTCATCAAAAACATATAGTTTATTGGAAGAGATCTCAATTTGTAAAAAGCATATTAGTGATAAGGTCCCATCCTCCATGAAACTTATTTTTCCCCATAAAATATAGCAACCATTTGCCAATTAGAAATGAGCAAATAGCCTGACCTGTGGTGGTGCAGTGGATAAAGTGTTGACCTGGAAAGCTGAGGTTGCCAATTCAAAACCCCTGGCTTGCCTGGTCAAGACACATATGGGAATTGATGTTTCCTGCTCCTCTCCCTTCTCTTTCTCTCCGCCTCTTTCTTTCTCTCTCTCTAAGATGAGTAAATTAAAAAAAAATTTAATTATCAAAAAAAAAAAAAGCCTGACCAGGTGTTCGCACAGTGGATAGGGCGTGGACTGGGATGTGGAGGACCCAGGTTCTAAACCCAGAGGTCTCTGGCTTGAGTGGAACTGTAAAAGGGAATAGTCGACTGCGTTAGGATGTAGTATCTGAAACGCTAGATGAGAAGTCAGGCAACATAAAGTAAAATCTATAGACTTCACTTTCCTAAACTGTGAGGACGGGAATGAAATCTGCTTTCTACTTGGCAAACCATAAAAGCTATTAAATAGAGCTCCTACTTCTAGTAGTTTGAGCTCTTTAAGTAGGTGATATGAATTCAAGACAATATTTAGATACAATATTTTCTCCAAAAATTACTTCTGGGAAAAAAATTAATAATAATAAATTATTCAGTATAAAGATTCCCTGAAGTTGGTCATCAAAGGTATTCTTTCCACAAAACACTGAATTAGTTTTTCTTGACTCTTACAACAGGGAAGGCCTAAAATGTTGTGATATACAAGAAGTGAAAATTGTTTTTAAAAGGCTCACATACACCTCCCTTCCTATAGGCCAAACATATACACGTTTGTTCATATAAACACGTACTGGCCAAGGCATTGACGTAGTGAGATAACAAAAGTTTCTGTAAAGAGCAAGCGTAGGAATTTCTGTTTCTCAACCAATATTTTGAGTAAGAGTTGATGAATCAGCAGGATTTTCCCCCTCTTATTTAGTATTTGTTACATTTCAACTTGACCAGAGACAGAGTGAGCAAAAATGAAATTTCTTTTTCTTTTCTTTTTAGTTTCATTGGCTTCTTTTTCCACAGGAAGTTAGACTACAACCTGACGTGAATTCTGGATTTAGTACATTCTCATTCTCCGTTACCATGGGTAGCCAAGCTGATTTAGCAGAGCAATGAACCAAACATGATGATTAGTTAACAGTAACTATAACCCATGGCATATATCTTCAATATGTCTCACCTTGTTTAGGTCCACTGTAAAGACTAGAGAATTTCATGAGCAATCAAAAATATAGTTCTTCAGACACATTGATCAATGGAACAGAACAGAGAACCCACAAATAAACCCACACCTTTATGGACAATTGATATTTGACAAAGGAGGAAAGAACATACAATGGAGTAAAGACAGCCTCTTTAACAAATGGTGCTGGGAAAATTGGACATCTACCTGCAAAAAAATGAAACTAGACCATCAACTTACACCATTCACAAAAACAAATTCAAAATGGATAAAAGACTTAAACATAAGCCGTGAAACTATAAGCATCTTAAAAGAAAACATAGGCAGCAAGCTTTCCGACATCTGTAGCAGCAATATATTTGCCTATTTATCTCCACGGGCAAATGAAATAAAAGGCAAGATAAACAAATGGGACTATATCAAATTAAAAAGTTTTTGCACAGCTAAAGACAATAAAAACAGAATAAAAAGACAAACCACACAATGGGAGAACATATTCGACAGCACGTCTGATAAGGGGTTAATAACCAAAATTTATAAAGAACTTATAAAACTCAACACCAGGAAAACAAACAATCCAATCAAAAAATGGGCAAAAGAAATGAATAGAAATTTCTCCAAAGAAGACATACAGATGGCCAAAAGACATATGAAAAAATGCTCAACATCACTAATCATTAGAGAAATGCAAATTAAAACCACAATGAGGTATCACCTCACACCAGTCAGAATGGCACTCATCAGCAAAACAACACAGAATAAGTGCTGGCCAGGATGCGGAGAAAAGGGAACCCTTCTGCACTGCTGGTGGAAATGCAGACTGGTGCAGCCATTGTGGAAAACAGTTTGGAGATTCCTCAAAAAATTAAAAGTCGAACTGCCTTTTGACCCGACTATCCCACTTTTAGGAATATACCCTAAGAACACCATAGCACTGTTCGAAAAGAAGAAATGCGCCCCCATGTTTATGGCAGCATTGTTCACAATAGCGAAGATCTGGAAACAGCCCAAATGTCCGTCAGAAGACGAGTGGATTAAAAAGCTTTGGCACATATATACTATGGAATACTACTCGGCCATAAGAAATCATGACATCGGATCATTTACAACAAAATGGTTGTACCTTGATAACATTATACGGAGTGAAATAAGTAAATCAGAAAAAAAAACTGAGAACAGCATGATTTCATACATAGGTGGGACAAAAAAGTGAGACTATGAGACATGGACAAGAGTGTGGTGGTTACAGGGTGGGGGGAGGGAGGGGAAGGTGGGAAAGGGAGAAGGGTAGGGGCACAGGGAAAACCAGATAGAAGGTGACAGAGGACAATTTGACTTTGGGTGATGGGTATACAACACAATTGAATGCTAAGATAATCTGGAGATGTTTTCATTGTACATATGTACCCTGATTTATTGGTGTCACCCCATTAAAGTTAATAAAAAAAAATTAAAAAGTAAATAAATAAATGTGCTGCAAAAAATATATATATGGTTCTTCAAAACCAAAAAACAAAAAGAACTCTTCAAATATTCTCCAAAGCAAATCTGAGTGGAGTTATACTGCGCAACATTCGATGTTAAATAGACATCTTGCTAAACAAATAAAAGGCAACTCTGCACACAATGAACAAAGCCTACGAAAACACATCAACACCCCCACTTAGAGAAAACTATGCTATTCAGGGTGGTTTAGGTTCAGCCACATAGTCCATGAATACAATTAAAACACCAAACCAGACTCTTCATCAGTCTCTACAGAGGCCCTAATCAAGCAACAACCAGCTTCCACCAGCCACAATGAAATGCAAGCCACAACTTAGATTATTTAAATTGGTAGTAGTTAAATCAGCTTTTTCTTTTTTTCACAAGGTCATAAAATTGTGTGTGTACCTACTGTGAGTCAGCTGTCAATCAGAAGCACCTGCTTTGAAACCCATTCCATTCAACTGAAGTGCTGAGATAAATGATTGGTGCTAGCTTCATGCTTGCTAACACTTGAGTCTAATCCAGTGGTTTTTAACCTTTTTTGAGGTACCGAACCCACCAGTTTCATATGCGCATTCACCAAACCCTTCTTTAGTGATAAATAAAATATGATTTTTTTTTCCAAATTCAAGACATAGGTATATGTATTTTTACTGGTGCACAAAATGAGCCGTGCATGAACATCACCTTGCTCAAAGAACAAAACCAACAAAGTGCATGAACTCACAACAAATTACGGTATTACTTTATTCTGGCCTCTGCGGCAGAGACTTCTCCGAACCCCTGAGACTGACTCATCGAACCCCTAGGGTTCGATAGAACCCAGGTTAAGAACCACTGCTCTAATCCCTTGTCTCTCTCATCACAGATAGTCCTATGCAGAGCTGCAGTCATTCTACAAACAGGTGGTGGTCTGCTGAGGTGGTAAGGAGACAGATCTACAAAAGGGCACTGGGAGTAGACAGTTGGTAAGGAAAGGCCATTTTTCTGTTTTCACTGTCACCCACTGTGCATATATGCCTGTCCCTTAACTCTTCATCCCACGTGGGCCTTCCCTTTGCAGCCTTTCTTTGCAGATGCCAGTGTCTTCCTTCTCCCGCGGTTTGGTTTCGCTTTACCAGCAAAAGGGAGCTGACTTTTTCATTTCTTTTGCTTCATCAACAACTATAGCACAGATTCTTTTGAAAAATATTAGAAAACCAGAAATGGAGGGAGAGAAATACAATAGTTCTTAGAAGCTTTATATTCCAATTTCAATCTAAGGAAAAGAAAAGTACAGCAGCCAGTTCTACATCACATCTAAAGAAGACAGACACGTCAGGTCATTTGTTAGATTCTTTTTTCCAGCAACTTTCACTGAAAACTTCCTAACCACACAAGCAATATAGGAAAAGAAAGAGGATATAAAATTTAAGGAGTGATAGAAGACAGACAGAGGAAGGGCTGAGGTAAGAAAGGGGAGAGTAAATTTTCAATTCTGACCAATAGTCACGATGAGCCACTTCTGAAAACTCTCAAAACTTCTGCCAGGTTCATGGCCAACTGGAACTCACCTTTTGTGTATTCACCCTCCATAAATCAGTCTTCTGAGTCCAGATTGGCTCCTTGTTGACCCAAATTCAAAGCTGTAAAATAAAGGAAGGGAAGATGAGTGGTACTTTACAGGAAGGTGCTGCAAGAGCAGAGTATCACTTACTAATGGCATAAATAATGAAAGACGAATAAATAATGTATCAGAAAGAAAAGACCCTCCTTACTGCCACTTCATGGTTTCCTAACAATATATATCCAGAGCACGAGGACAAATTGGATAAGTGTTTATTGAATGGATGAATGCATATTCATAGAAAGTTTTACAATTAGTTTATATCCTCGACAATGTTTATGTTATAGATTTTTTCTGTGTTTAAAAAATACCTTAAAATTACATTTGTTAAAATAACCCTTTATTGTGAAAACATTCCTGATTTCCCCTTTCCTTTTAAACACAATTTACTTGGGACCATGTACTAGTTGTAGTGTAGATCAGAGGAAGATAGTGCTTTCCTTCAGGGATTATAGGACCTATGAACTGAAGGAAGAAGGATCTATACTTTAGAATCAGACCTTCCAAATACTATTCAACAAATATTTATATATTCTGGGCCGTCCGTTCTTCAATAGAAATGTGATGACAAGGTCCTGCCATTTAAGGACATATGTAGAGTCTGACCAGGCAGTGGTGCAGTGGATAGAGCGTTGGACTGAGACATGGAGGACCCAGGTTTGAAACTTCGAGGTCACTGGCTTGAGCACAGGCTCCTCTGGCTTGAGCGTGGGATAACCAGCTTGAGCACAGGGTCGCCAGCTTGAGTGTAGGGTTGTAGACATGACCCCACGGTCTCTGACTTGAGCCCAAAGGTATCTGGCTTGAAGCCCAAGGTTGCTGGCTTGAGCAAGAGGTTACTTACTCTGCTGTAGCCCCTCCCAAGCCCTGTCAAGGCACATATGAGAAAGCAATCATTGAACAACTAAGGTGCCACAATGAAAAATTGATGCTTCTCATCTCTTTCCCTTTGTGTCTGTCTGTCCCTCTCTCTGACTCTCTCTGTCTCTGTCAAAATAAGTAAATAAATAAATAAGGACATATGTAGAAATGGTCTGCACTGTTACTTTATTTTTAAGAATTTTAAGTAAATACTTATACAGATAAATTTACTTTGGAAGTAAGTGTTGCCTAAATGCCTTTAAATGTACATTCTCCAATTTAAACAATTGATCAGGCAGACAGAAAAAAAGCTCGAAATAAATCAGCGTTGTTCCCACTCCCCAGGCTCAGTGAAATTGTGATTAGGACACTCAACTAGAGAACATGAGTACAATTTTATTCCTTTCTTTAGATGTAAATAAACTTTTCAGTATGAAAGATGAAGTTAAAAGAAGTTACTATAAAAATGTATACTCTAAACAGAGATACATAGACCTAAGATTACAATGGGACAAATAGTGTCCCCAAATAATTGTAATATCTAAGTGGGATCTTCTAGAGGCAAGGAAGAGACCAAGGAATATGATTTAAAGTATCCTACATTTTTACTTAGCAACAAATGCATGAAATAATAGCTATGAAGTACCCACTGTTTGCCTCACACCTCACTGGGTGTTTACATGTATGTATTATCATTCATCCTTACAAGGAGACTTCTAGGGAATAGTCTAAAAGAGAAGGGTAAATAGTTCATTCAAAGTCCAATACCTGGTAGATGGCTGGGATGAGCTCTGAACACAAGGCTAACTGATTTCAAAACTTGTACTTCTGTTACGCCAGGATGCATTCTAGAACATCCCACAGCTATTGAGCATTATGGGGCTTAGGGATATTTCCACAAGGAAGGGCCTAAGCAGTTAAGAAATATTTCCAGCCTGACCTGTGGTGGCGCAGTGGATAAAGCTTCGACCTGGGAACACTGAGGTTGCCAGTTCAAAACCCTGCACTGGTCTGGTCAAGGCACATATGGGAGTTGAGCTTCCAGCTCCTCCTCTCTCTCTCTCTCTCTCTCTCTCTCTCTCTCTGTGTCTCCTCTCTAAAATGAATAAAATAAAATAAAATAAATATTTCCAAAGTAGATAAATTACAAAGTAAGATTTTAAAAATTCCTTGTATTGATTTGTTGAAATTGTTGTTAAACACACTCTTAATTTACTTGGAGAGAATAGTGCACTTTTTTTTTAAGTGATATGGCTAGGTAGGACATGTCAGCCTGACAATATCATTGGCCTATTTTATTTCTAAATGAGGTTATGAGTGCTGCACTAGTTTGGACCTCTTAAAGGAATATGTCCAAGGGAGTGCTAATGGCCACACTAACTGAAAATCACCCACAAGTCATGATTGGAAAGACTTACCCCTTGAGATAGTAGTTGGTGTTTATAAAAGTCAGCCGTGCTTATTGACTTGACTCAACAAAAAATCATGTTTTGTTATTATGACATCAGAATACTACTGCATATTAAATAACAGAGCAAAGGATATGAAAAATGAGGGAGGTGGTAGGCAGGCTAAAAGGGAGGTAGAGAAGGGAATACAGCCTAAACTGGACAATAACTCCTTTCTTTCAGGAAACTAAATTTATACTGACTATCTCACTCCAGGTTTAAATTATTGTGAATTTTTTTTTCCTTTAAAGTTGATTCAGCAACAGGATCTCTTCCAAGTTGATTGATCAGGAAATGCAACAGATGCCAACTGTCTGCAGAGTACTCTGCTAGATGCTGGAAGTAACTGGTTTTCCCACACAGGATGTCCTTTTTCCTGAAAGGTTGATACAGGGATGGAATTAGGGATGAAAGAAATCAGACTTTGTATGTTCAAAGGAGCTACAGAGTTCCGCCAGGCCAGCCCCACATCTAATGGGTGAGTCCTGCAAGTACCCCTTCTATTGGGGCTTCATTGTCTCCGGAAATGAAGGGCCCTGCTTCCCGAGGGCTGGAGCATGGTCTCGACTAGGGAAGCTGTTACTTCTGAGTGGCAGTTGCAAGGAGGAAGGCCACACAGGGAACAGCTTGCCTTTGGCCGCTTGCTGCTCCTTGGTGAACTTGGGACCTGCTAGCAGTTCTAGGACCTCAGACCTAAAAATCTGATTTTCCCTCAATGCATGTGTTGTTTCAGGTATTTTTACCTTAGACCCCATACCTTGCCCTTTCTGGTGGTTTGTCCAATTTTGAATCATTTTTCCCATTTAATTATTAATTAATTTGCTTAATAAATTTTCATTGAGTTCCTATTGTGCTTTATTACAGATAACTGAGGCCCAGAGAGCTTAGGCTGTATACTCAAGGTCACAATTTTATGACTTAGTGATAGGATGGATAGCTCCTGACTCAAATTCTATGGGTTGTACACTATCTGGCTGTCATTTTACTTTGTTTTCATTTAGTAGTTTTTAAAATTCTTACTGTCCCTTCTTAATGTTCATCGCATATTTCTCTCTTACTAGTGGCAACAGAGGACTGACAGCAGCAGGATAGCAGGATGACGGACACAGAGAGAGGACAAAGAGCACTGACACATGCTGAAATTTTATCCCAGAGCAGGTTCATCAGTCTTACTCACTAGTAGCTTCTCATTTAGTTTGCACAACTACCCTATGAAGTATGTAGAATTGTCCTCATTCTACAGATAAGAAAACTGAGGCTTAACTTGCCTAAGTTCACTTAACAAGGTGTTAAGTTATAGAGCCAGGTTTTGAGAGGTTTTTTCTAATTCCAATGCCGTTAAATTATACTGCCTCCCGTGTCCCAAGCAGAATTAATTTGATGTCTAAATGGCCACTTAACTCCAATTAGCTCTGCCCAGATTTTTTATGTACTTTTAGGAAGAGCCTTTATTTTGGCCCTTGATCCTGAGTTCAAATGACCAGAAGACTGATAATCCCAATGTAAAAAAGTTCTCATTCCAGTAACTCAGAAAATAGACATGCGCTATTACCTATCTCCAAAGATAACTGAAGGGTGTTGCTTGAACAAAGGTGTTATGTTGTTTCCAGAATGAGTGACAGGAAAGAGATACTAGAGCTCTCTGACCTCCTGGGATAGCCCTAATTGCTTGAAAATTTATGTTGTGAGCCTGACCTGTGGTGGCACAGCAGGTAAAGGCTTTGACCTGGAGGAATGCTGAGGTCGCCGGTTCAAAACCTTGGGCTTTCCTGGTCAAGGCATATATGGGAGTTGATGCTTCCTGCTCCCCCCCCCCCTTCTCTCTTACTCTCTCTAAAAAATGAATACAATCTAAAAAAATAAAATAAAAATTTATGTTGTGAAAATTTAATTTTTTCCCCAAGAGCTTCCATTTATTAATCTATATACTGAGAGTCACATACAATTCAAATTCCTCTTCTATAGCAATGCTTCAAATTATTTGCATTTGGCTTTCAAGTTTTCCTAGCGTTTGACATGAAAGTATGGTATATACCATACTTTCATGTGTGGTATAAGTCAAGGGCTTCTGGTTAAACATAGCAGATTAATCAGACAATTTCTTTAAAAAATATTGATTTTAGAGAGAGAGGAAGGGGGAGAGAAAAGGGAAAATGGGGGGGGGGAAGATGGGGGAGAGAGAAAGACAAAAACATCAATTTGTTTCTGCATGTGCCCTGACAGGGAATCAAACTGACAACTTCCTATCAGGAAGATGCTCTAACCAACCGAGCCATCTGGCCAGGGTTAATCAGACACTTCTTTATCCTCTCCCTCCCCAAACCTAACGTTTGTGACAGTAATGAATTAATAAAGGTATTAAACCACAAGGAAAAAGAAAGAAAAGAAGACAATAGTGGACAGAAGAGTTTATCAGTTTGGTGAGAGGGAAAGCAGAAGGAAAAGTTAACTGCTTTGTAAGGCAGATACAATTACAGCCAGAGGGCTAGGAGAGGGCAATTCTGACAAATAGGAAGAGAGCCTCTGGGGAGTTTACAGTACTATTGAAAGCTAGAGTGTGGCCATGGCTAAAATCAGGAGATTTTAGCCATGGCTTCAGCCTTGGTGCAAACATAATTGATCCCTATTTCTCCTCTCCCACCCTGGGCAGGCTGGAACTCTCTCTACCCCTACCTCCTTAAGAGTCCAAAAGTTTATTCTCCAGTTAAACTGAACCAATGAACACTTTCTAACTGAGCATAGGATTGGACCCAGCCTTGTGCTGAGCTCTATGCCTGGAGCACCACAACTTCCTACACTCCTCTTTACCACTATGCTAACAGAGTGTCTTTTTTGGTCAAAAGTCTTCTCTTAGTTCCTATCAACTGATTTACAACTGTTTTGGAACAGTGTCTGATTAATTTGAGAGTCTGTACTCATTTCTGTCCTGACAGATTAATTAAATTGAAAGGTGTTCTATTGTTGCATATTTAAAATAGTGCTGTGAACATTAAAGAGCAAGTTACCTTCATTAAAATGAAGCTATTTTTAAAAAATTAAAATGTTAAAATTTAACATACATCTAAGAGCATTTCACATGCAAAATCCTGTACTAAATTTGGCACAAAGGGAGGGTAGTGATGTGCAAGTATGGAAAAGGAACTGAAAGTTGAGTTGGCAAGCTAAACATGGATATGCAATTACAAAACCAAATAAAAGTTTTTTGTTTTTTTTTTTAGTCATTGATTTTGAAGCAGCTCTTGAAGAATGAGGAGAATGAAGGGTATCTTGGCTTAGGAGTGAAGCATTTAGACTGAAAGAAAAGCATGAGTCTTGGAGTTATAGATACGCGTGGATATTAAAGATATTGAATAGAGGGGGGCAAGATGGCGATGGAGTAAGTGGACGTACCAACTTCCAACTCCCAGAACCAAAGTGGATTATAACTTTTGATTTTAAGAACCATCATCTGGATAAACCAACGTTGAACTGGACTGAGAGGACACTTCAACCAGGGAACACCGAAGAAGCAACATTGAGATTGGTAGGAAAAGCGAAAAAGTGGAAAGGGCTGCCCAGCTCCCCAGAGTAAAAGGCAGCCTAGAGAGACCCGCGTGGTGGGAAGAGAGGCCAGTGGAGGGTAGGGACCTGGGTCCCAGGAACAAAAGCCCAGAGCCTAGAAGAGGTGTGTGGATAGTATTTAGGTGGGAAACAGGTTAGGATACTGTTTGTGAGAAAGAGACAGTTGTCTCAGACCCAGTATTCTTCTTAAAGGGATGGCGAAGAAAACCTCTCTCACAACCACTCACCCAGGACTCCGGGAGACAGGGAGAGAGGAGAGGACTGGAGCAGCAGGTAGAGAGTGCAGTCTGGAAGGCACAGGGAGTAAAGCTTTGAGGGACAGCCACCCTAACCCCTGGGCTGAGTCACTACATAAATCTGAAACAATATTTCCCCTGGAACCAGCAAAGGGAAGCAGGACACCAGCCAAACAGGCTCCACTGCGGCAATTAGAGCACAGTCGCTTAGAAGGAGGGAGCTTTCAGGATTACAGTATGGAGTGTTAGGATCTGAGCTGCAGCGGCCCCACCCATACTGCTGAGGGCTGGCTGGAGGGTGGGTGGCTGCGGGATGCGGAAGCTCCTCCGGTGGGGGCAGAGGCCAAGCTGGCTGATGTGAGCTAGGTCTAGCCCAGCCGGGCAAAGGGGACTTGTGAAAGTGGTCCAGCGGCTGCCGGCTGGCCTGCGACGCCACCTGTGGAGGAAAAGCGGGAGCCTAAAAGGGGCAGAGATCTGCAGCGGGGCAGAAGCAAGTAGGTGCGCAGCTGCACCTGGTCCCCCGGCTTGAAGCCCAGAAACCAACCGGCTTTGCCTGCAGAGGTGGGGCAGAACCCAGAGCTGGGCTGAGCTGAGCGCATAGCAGCAGCCCCGCCCAGCCGAGGAGCCGAGGTTGGCTGGGGCGGGGCTTCCGGCCTGGGCTAACAGCTGAGCTTGCACCAAAAGCCCCTCCCGGCTGGAGGAACAGGCTGACAGGGACCCGCTGCTAAGCAAAAGTGCTCACTATTGCCGTTGGCGCCCAAGCTTGTGGCCCGAGTATGGTGCACGGTCCCACCCGTGGGAGAGCAGTGAAGGCCGAGACAGACTGAGGCTTGTAGAGCCAGGCACGAGAGCACAGCCCCTCCTGCGGAGGTGAGGCGGAGAATGCAGCAGCAGCCTCAAATGCTGGCACTGGCAACACCCACACACAACCACGCAGGCCTGCAGACAGATCACACCTAGGGAACACAGAGGCAAGACCCTATGGACTCCAGTAGCCAACCTCTTCTTACACACAGACAAAATGGCCAGGCAGAGAAATGCAACCCAAATGAATCAAGAGAAATCCCCAGAGAAGGACCTGAATGAATCAGATATAACCAAACTACCTGATGCAGAGTTTAAAATAATGATAGCTAGAATGTTCAAAGAGCTTAGGGCACCAATGGATAGTCATTACAAACACCTAAATAAAGAGATAGCAAGTATAAAAAAGGAAATTGAAATAATAAAAAGAATCAGACAGAAATGACAAATACAATATCAGAACTGAAGAACACGATGGAAGGAATTAAAAGCAGGATGGATGAAGCTGAGGATCGAATCAGCAAGTAAGAGGACACAATAAACAAAGGCACAGAAGCAGAGCAGAAAAAAAGAAGAGTCTCAAAAATCTGAGGAAACTCTAAGGGAGCTCTGTGACAACATGAACAAAAATAACATCCGCATCATAGGGTTTCCTGAAGAAGAAGAGAAAGATCAAGGGATAGAAACTTTGTTCAATCAAATCATAGCTGGAAACTTTCCTAAATTAAGACTGGAAAACGACTCAAATGTTCAAGAAGCATAGAGAACTCCAATAAGAGACACATCATAGTTAAAATACCAAAGCTAAGTGATAAAGAGAAAATTTTAAAAGCTGCTAGAGAAAAAAAGGCTATCACCTACAAAGGAGCCCCCAAAAGGATAACATCTGACTTCTCAACAGAAACACTTGAGGCCAGAAGGGAATGGCAAGATATATTCAAAGTAATGCAGATCAAGAACCTACAACCAAGACTATATTCTATCCAGCAAGGCTAACGTTTAAAATTGAAGGAGAAATAAAGAGCTTCCCAGACAAAGAAAACATCAGGGAATTCATTAAAACCAAGCCAATTCTACAGGAGATGCCAAGAGGCCTGTTGTGAACAGTTCAAATGGGGAAAAGAATATACCAAAAGAAGAATACAGCTTTAAAGGATAAAATGGCAATAAACAACTACATATTAATAATAACCTTAAATGTAAATGGATTAAATGATCCAATCAAAAGACATAGGGTAGCTGCGTGGATAAAGAAACAGGACCCATACACATACTGTCTACAAGAGACATACCTTAAAAATAAAGATGCACATAGACTGAAGGTAAAAGGATGGAAAAAAATATTTCATGCAAATGGAAATGAAAAAAATACCGGGGTAGCAATACTTATATCTGACAAAAGGGACTTTAAAACAAAGACTGTAGTAAGAGATAAAGAAGGACACTACATAATGATAAAGGGAACAATTCAACAGGAAGATATAACCATTATAATTATCTACGCACCGAACATAGGAGCCCCGACATACATAAACAGACTTTGATGGATATAAAGGGCGAGATTAACAGCAATACTATAATAGTAGGGGATTTCAATACCCAACTAACATCACTGGATAGATCCTCAAGAAAGAAAATTAACAAAGAAACAGCAGACTTAAATGATACACTAGATAAACTTGACTTAATAGATATCTTCAGAACTTTTCTCCCTAAAGCCATAGAATATACATTCTTTTCAAGCGCTCATAGTACATTCTCTAGGATAGACCACATGTTAGGACACAAAAGTAGTCTCAACAAATTTAAAAGGATTGAAACTTTATCAAGCATTTTCTCTGATCACAATGGCATGAAACTAGAAATTAACCACAAAAGAAAAACTGAAAAATACTCAAATGCTTGGAAACTAAGTAGCATGTTATTAAACAACAATTGGATTAACAATGAGATCAAAGAAGAAATTTAAAAGTTTCTAGAAACCAATAATAATGAGCATACATCAACTCAAAATTTATGGGACACAGCAATAGCAGTACTGAGAGGAAGGTTCATAGCACTACAAGCATACCATGAGAAACTAGAAAAAGCTCAAATAAGCAACTTGACCCTGCATCTAAGAGAACGAGAAAAACAACGGTAAATAAAGCCCAGGACTAGTAGAATGAAGGAAATAATAAAGATTAGAGCAGAAATAAATGACATAGAGGCTAAGGAAACAATACATAGGATCAATGAAACCAGGAGCTGGTTCTTTGAAAAAGTAAACAAGATTGATGAACCTTTAACTAGACTCACCAAGAAGAAAAGAGAGAGAATTCAAATAAATAAAACTAGAAATGAGAGTGGAGAAATAACAGCTGACACAACAGAAATACAAAGTATTGTAAGAAAATACTATGAAGAACTCAATACCAAAAATTTAAGCCACCTGGGTGAAACTGACAAATTTCTTGAATCATATAATCTTCCAAAAATCAATCTGGAAGAATCAGAACACCTAGACAGACCATTTACAACAAATGAGATCGAAACAGTTATCAAAAAACTCCCAACAAAGAAAAGTCCTGGGCCCGATGGCTTCACAAGTGAATTCTACCAAAAATTCTAAGAAGAACCAACTCCTATCCTCCTCAAACTATTTAAAAAAAAAATAATCAAGAGGATGGAACACTTCCAAACTCCTTTTATGAGGTGAGCATAATTCTGATTCCGAAACCAGGCAAAGACAACACAGAAAGAAAATTATAGGCCAATATCCAAGATAAATTTAGATGCTAAAATTCTCAACAAAATATTAGCCAACTGGATCCAGCAATATATGAAAAAAATCATACACCATGATCAAGTGGGATTTATTCTGGAGAGGCAAGGCTGGTTCAATATTCGCAAATCAATCAATGTGATTCATCACATAAACAAAAGGTAGGACAAAAATCACATGATAATTTCAATAGATGCAGAAAAGGCATTTGATAAAATCCAGCACCCATTCATGCTCAAAACTCTCAGTAAAGTGAAAATACAGGGAACATTCCTTAACATGATAAAGGCCATCTATGACAAATCCACAGCAAACATCATACTAAATGGACAAAAGTTAAAAGCAATCCCCTTAAGATCAGGGAAGTCCCTTTCACCACTCTTATTCAACATAGTTCTGGAAGTCCTAGCTACAGCAATCAGACAAGAAGAAGAAATAAAAGGCATCCAAATTGGAAAAGAAGAAGTGAAACTGTCATTATTTGCAGATGATATGATATTGTATATAGAAAACACTATAGTCTCAGTCAGAAAACTACTGGACCCGATAAATGAATTCAGCAAGATGGCAGGATATAAAATTAATACTCAGAAATCCGAGACATTTTTACATACCAACAATGAACTGTCAGCAAAAGTAATTAAGGAAACAATCCCCTTCACTATTGCAACCAAAAAATAAAGTACCTAGAAGTAAATTTAACCAAGGAGGTTAAGGACTTGTACTCGGAAAATTATAAAACATTGATAAAAGAAATCAAGGAAGATACAAACAAGTGGAAGCATATACCGTGCTCATGGCTAGGAAGAATAAACATCATTAAAATGTCTATATTACCCAAAGCAATTTATAAATTCAATGCAATAACAATTAAAATACCAATGACATACTTCAAAGATATAGAACACATATTTCAAAAATTTATATGGAACCAAAAAAGAACATGAATAGCCTCAGCAATCTAAAAAATAATAAATAAAGCAGGAGGCATCACTCTTCCAGATATCAAGGTTTACTACAAGGCCATTGTACTCAAGACAGCCTGGTACTGGCATAAGAACAGGCACATAGATCAATGGAACAGAACAGAGAACCCAGAAATAAACCCACAGCTTTATGGACAACTGATATTTGACAAAGGAGGAAAGAGCATACAATGGAGTAAAGACAGCCTCTTTAACACTTTAATGGTGTTGGGAAAATTGAACATCTACCTGCAAGAAAAAGAAACTAGACCATCAACTTACACCATTCACAAAAACTAACTCAAAATGGATAAAAGACTTAAATGTAAGCCGTGAAACCATAAGCATCTTAGAAGAAAACATAGGCAGTAAGCTCTCCGACATCTGTCGCAGCAATATGTTTGCCAATTTATCTCCACGGACAAATGAAATAAAAGGCAGATAAACAAATGGGATTATATCAAACTAAAAAGTTTTTGCACAGCTGAAGACAATAAGAACAGAATAAAAAGACAAACCACACTATGGGAGAACATATTCAACAACACGTCTGTTAAGGGTTAATAACCAAAATTTATAAAGAACTTATAAAACTCAACACCAGGAAGACAAACAAGCCAATCCAAAAATGGGCAAAAAAAGAAAAAAAAAAGGGCAAAAGAAATGAATAGAAATTTCTCCAAAGAGGACATACAGATGGCCAATATGCATATGAAAAAATGCTCAACATCACTAATCATTAGAGAAATGCAAATTAAAACCACAATGCGATATCACCTCACATCAGTCAGAATGGCACTCATCAGCAAAACTGTACAGAATAAGTGCTGGCGAGGATGTAGAGAAAAGGGAACCCTTCCGCACTGCTGGTTGGAATGCGGACTGGTGCAGCCACTGTGAAAAACAGTATGGAGATTCCTCAAAAAATTAAATCGAACTGCCTTTTCACCCAGCTATCCCACTTTTAGGAATATACCCTAAGAACACCGTAGCACTGTTCTAAAAGAAGAAATGCGCCCCCATGTTTGTGGCATCATTGTTCACAATATGGTAGATCTGGAAACAGCCCAAGTGTCCGTCAGAGGACTAGTGGATTAAAAAGCTTTGGTACATATATACTATGGAATACTACTCAGCCATAAGAAATGATGACATCGGATCATTTACAACAACAGGGATGGACCTTTATAACATTATACGGAGTGAAATAAGTGAAACAGAAAAAAACTGAGAACTGCATGATTTCATACATAGGTGGGACAGAATAATGGGACTATGAGACATGGACAAGAGTGTGGTGGTTACGGGGTGAGGGGAGGGAGGAGAGGAAGGGAGAGGGGGAGGGGAGGGGCACAAAGAAAACCAGATAGAAGGTGATAGCGGACAATTTTACTTTGGGTGATGGGTATGCAACATAATTGAATGATAAGATAACTTGGAGATGTTTTCTTTGAACATATGTACTCTGATTTATTAATGTCACCTCATTAAAATTAATAAAAATAAAAAAAGATATTGAATAGATAGTAAAACTCCATTTTATATGTATATATGTATCTCACAATTATTTTTTTTCTTACAGAGCCAGAAAGAGTCAGAGAGAGGGATAGATAGGGATAGACAGGAACGGAGAGAGAGATGAGAAGCATTAATTTTCAGTTTTTCGTTTTGACACCTTAATTCATTGATTACTTTCTCATATGTGCCTTGACTGCAGGCCTCCAGCAGACCAAGCAACCCCTTGCTTGAGGCAGCAACCTTGGACTCAAGCTGGTGAGCTTTTGCTCAGACCAGATGAGCCTGCGCTCAAGCTGGCAACCTCTGGGTCTCGAACCTGGGTCCTTCCACATCCCAGTCCAATACTCTATCCACTAGCAAGAGAGCAAGCAAGCAAGAGGGACAGGGACAGGCCCTGGCTGGTTGGCATAGCGATAGAGCATCGGCCCAGAGAGTGGAAGTCCTGGGTTTGATTCTCAGGGCACACAGGAGAAGCGCCCTTCTGCTTCTCCACCCTTCCCCCTCTCCTTCCTCTCTATCTCTTTCTTGCCCTCCCGCAGACAAAGCTCCATTGGAGCAAAGTTGGCCCGGGTGCTGAGGATGGCTCCATGGCCTCTACCTCAGGCAGAAGAATGGCTCTGACCGCAACAGAGCAATGCCCCAGATGGGTAGAGCATCGCCCCCTGGTGGGCATGCTGAGTGGATCCCAGTTGGGCGCATGTGGGAGTCTGTCTGACTGCCTTCCCACTTCTAACTTAGGAAAAATACAAAAAAAGGGGTGTGGTGGACAGCAACAGACAGACAGGAAGGGAGAGAGATGAGAAGCATCAACTCATAGTTGTAGCACCTTAGTTGTTCATTGACTGTCTTTTTGTATGTGACTTGACCAGGTAGCTCCAGCTGAGCCAGCGACCCCGCACTGAAGCTAGTAAACTCATGCTCAAGGTGGATGAGTCCTTGCTCAAGTTGGCAACCTCAGGCTTTCAAATCTGGGTCCTCAGCATCCCAGGCTGACACTCTGTCCCCTGCACCACTGCCTGATCATGCTTCTCACAATTTTTTTTAACTTAATTTTTATTCTTTTTTTTTTTTTTTTTTACAGGAACAGAAAGAGAATCAGAGAGAAGAGAGAGGGATAGACAGGACAAGAGAGACAGAAACAGAGAGAGGTGAGAAGCATCAATCATTAGTTTTTCGTTGTCATTGCGACACCTTAGTTTTGATTGCTTTCTCACATGTGCCTTGACCACGGGCCTTCATCAGACAGAGCAACCCGTTGCTGGAGCCAGTGACCTTGGGTCCAAGCTGGCATGCTTTTGCTCAAGCTAGATGGGCCCACGCTCAAGCTGGCGACCTCGGGGTCTCGAACCAGGGTCTTCCGCATCCCAGTCTGATGCTCTATCCACTGCGCCACCGCCTGGTCAGGCTCACAATTTCTTGATCCATTTATTTGTCAGTGGACATTTAGATTGCTTCCACATCTTGGCTATTGTAAATAAAGCTTCAGTGAACATTGGGGTACAGATATCTCTTCAAGATAGTGATTTCATTTCCTTCACATATATACACATATATACTTAGAAGTGGGATTGCTGGGTCATAGCGTAGTTCTTTTTTTTTTTTTTTTAATAAAGACAACTAGTAATTTTCTTCTTTTCCCTTTTTTTTTTAAATTTATTGACTTCAGAGAGGGAGAAGAAGGGAAAAAGAGAGAAACATCGATGTGATGTTCCACCTATTTTTGCATCCACTGGTTGATTCTTGCATGTGACCTGGCCAGAGATTGAACCCACAACTATGGTATATTGTAATGATGCTCTAACCAACTGAGCTACTCAGGCTATTTTCGTTTCTTTTCTCTCCTTCTTTCTTTCTTTCTTTTTTTTTTATTAAGTGAAAGGCAGAGAGGCAGGGAGGCAAAGAGACAGACTTCCACCTGTGCCCTGACTGGAATACACCTGGCAATGCTCTGCCCATCTGGGGCAGCTGCTCTATTGCTCAGCAACTGAGCTATTTCAGTGCCTGAGGCGAGGCCATGGAGCCATCTTCAGAGCCTGGGGCCAAATTGCTCAAACCATTCAAGCCATGGCTTGGGAGGGGAGGAGAGAGAGAAAGGGGTGGAGGAGTGGATATGGTCACTTCTCCCATGTGCCCTGACTGGGAATCAAACCCGGGACTTTCACACACCGGGATGATGCTAAATTGCCGAGTCACTCAGCCAGGGTTACCCAGGCTATTTTCAGTGTCTCAGTAACTTTCAATATACTCAGGTAAATTTTGAGTACCAACTTACCAAGTACGATTCTGTACCAATTTACATCACTACCAACAGTGCACCAAGGTTGCATTTCCTCTCATCTTCCCCAGCATTTGTTATTTGTCTTTTTGATAATAGCCATTCTAATAGATGTGAGGTGATACCTCAGTTGTGCTTTTGGCTTGGATTACCTTGATGATTAGTGATGTTCACCTCTTCATGAACCTGTTGGCCATTTGAGTATCTTCTTTGGAAAAAATGTTAACTCAGATCTATTACCCATTTAAAATTCAGATTGTTTGAAAATTTTTGCTATTGAGTTTTAGGAATTCCTTATATATCTTAGTTATTAAACCTTTATCAGATATGTTTATTTTCTCCCATTCCATAGGTTGCTTTTTCATTTTGTTGGTCATTCCTTTGGCTGTGAAGCTTTTCAGTTGGATGTAATCTTACATGCTTGTTTTCTTGCCTGACCAGGCGGTGGCACAGTGGGTAGAGCGTCGGACTGGAATGTGGAGGACCCAGGTTTGAAACCCCGAGGTCGCCAGCTTGATTGCGGGCTCATTGGGTTTGAGCAAAAGCTCACCAGCTTGGACCCAAGGTCGCTGGCTCGAGCAAGGGGTTACTTGGTCTGCTGAAGGCCCGTATGAGAAGGCAATCAATGAACAGCTACGGTGTCGCAACAAAAAACTGATTGATGCTTCTCATCTCTCTTCATTCCTGTCTGTCTGTCCTTATCTATCCCTCTCTCTGTCTCTGAATTAAATAAATAACTTACATGTTTGTTTTTGTTTTTGTTGCTTGTGCTTTAAGTGTCATATCCAAAAAAATCATTGCTAAAACCAATATCAAGGATTCTTTTTCCTATGTTTTCTTCTAGGAGTTTCTTTTAGGTTTCAGGTCTTATGTTTCAGTCTTTAATCCATTTAAAGGAAAATTTTGTGAGTGGTGTAAAATAGGGGTCTAGTTTAATTCTTTTGTATGTGAATATCCAATTTTACTAGCACCATTTATTAAAGAGACTATCTTTTCTGTATTGGGTACTCTTGGCTCTCTTGTCAAATAGTAGTTGAATGCATATGCTTGGGTTTCTTTCTGGGCTCTTGGTTCTGTTTCAATGGTTTCTGTATTGGTTTTTATGCCAGTACCATACTGTTTGGACTACTATAACTTTAAAATATGGATTTATTTATATTTTGATTTTTTTTCATTTTTCTTTGAGTGAAAGGAGGGGAGACAGTGCCCTGACCAGGATCCACATGGCAACCCGTCTAAAGCTGATGGTTAAATCAACTGAGCTATTCTGAACACCTGAGGCTGATGTGCTCAGACCAACCAAGCCATCTTCAGCACCTGGGGCCAATGCTTGAACCAGTCAAGCTACTGGCTGTGGAAGAAGGAAAGAGAGAAGGGGGAGCGGGAGGGGAGAGAAACAGATGGTTGCTTCTTTTGTGTGCCCTGACCAGGGATTGAACCTGTGATGTTTGCATACTGGGTCATCATTCTATCTACTTAGCCAAATGGCCAGGGCTGATTAATTTCCTTTTAGAGAGACAGAGAGAAGGTGGCGGGGGGAGGGGGGGAGAGAAGCATTCATTTGTTGTTCCAATTAGTTGTGCCTCCATTGTTTGCTTCACATACGTGCCCTGATCAGGGATAAACCCCACAATCTTGGTTGTTTGGGATGACACTCTGACCAATGGAGCTTAACAGCCAGGACCTGAAATATAGTTTTAAATCAGAACATATGAGGCCTCCAGCTTTGTTCTTTATTAGAATTGCTTTGGCTATTCCGTGTCTCTTTAATTTTAGGACTCTTTTGATTTCTATAAAAAATGCCATTGGAATCTTGATAGAGATTGCATTGAATCTGTAGATGGCTTTGGGCAGTATGGGCATTTTAACAATATTAATTTTTCTAATTCATAGACACATTGTATCATTGCATTTATTTGTATTTTCAATTTCTTTCATTAATGGCATAGTTTCAGTATAGTATACACGCTTTCATCTCCATTTATTTATTATAGGAATAAATAAATTTATTCCTATTTTATTGAGCAAAATCAGCTTTGATACTAAAGTTGGCTACTAGTGAAAATAAGTTATAAAAATATATTTGAGCAGTACATTTTTAACTGCATAGTAAAAGAAGAAGGAGAAGTGGAGGAAGAGAACAGTGAAATTAAAGAATATAGGGGCAGAAAGTGTCTCTGAGAAAAAAGAAGTCTACCTTTATATGACTACCTATCTGAAACAATCCATCAGTCATCTCCTCCCTCAAAGATGCCTTTGTATTTGCAACATTGAGGGCCTTAGCCACTAAATCTAACCCCTTCAGCTAGTATTCATCCCCCACATTCTAACAGTCATTTAAAAATGTCTCCTTCCATTTTTCCTTCAACTGAACCAATTCAAATCCTATCATCTTAGTTACTCTGAGAGCTTTAAAACTAGTTTTGCCATTTGGAGTCCAGTCCTCTCTCTTCATCAGGCCAACTCCTAATTATACTTCGGGTCATAGCCTGAACATAAATTCCTACAGAAAGCCTTCGACAATCCCTCAGACTAGATCAGGTTCCTCCTCTAATTTGCAATCATAATACACTATACTTCTCCTTTGCACCACCTGTAAATGGAATAATTAAAATAATAGTGTGTATGCATATATACATTGTATGTAACATATAACCCTACCCCCAACTATAAAAGGGGTGTAATGTCAATATATGCCTAATAGGACTGTTAAAATTATTTCAGAATACAAAGAACATAAAACCCTTTACACTAAATAAACAAATAACAATGCAATGGAGATATTTGTTAATAGTTCACAAAGCATCTATCCCGCCTACAGCTCATGTAGTCCTCGGGTTCTCTTTGTGTCATTGGCCTGTCTTCCTTCATGGGCTGGTGGGTACTGTCTTGAACACAGGTTGGCTTTCAGACCTCATCAAAGCAGCATGTAAATTCAAGAGCCATATTTTCTTTTTCTTTTTTTTTTTTTATGACAGAGACAGAGAGAGGGACAGATAGGAACAGACAGGAAAGGAGAGAGATGGGAAGCATCAATTCTTCGTTGAGACACCTTAGTTGTTCATTGATTATTTTCTCATTATGTGCCTTGACCGGGGGCCTACAGCAGCCTGAGTGACCCCTTGCTCAAGCCAGTGACCTTGGGCTTAAGCTGGTGAGTCTTGCTCAAACCAGATGAGCCTGCACTCAAGCCGGCCACCTTGGGGTTTCAAACCTGGGTCCTCCGCATCCCAGTCTGACACTCCATCCACTGCACCACTGCCTGTTGAAAGCCATATTTTCTTGAACCAGAACAGTTTTCTTAATTCTGATAGCCTTCCTTTACATGTTCATAGCAAAGCTTGAAGGTGATTTTGTTATAAATCAATATGTGGAGAGAATGGCTCTATGATATAAAAGCAGTTCCTGTGAGACAAGGAGGGAAAGAAAAGGGAAGAACCAGGAAAAGGGACAAGAGATGAGACACAGAGATAAGAAGGTTCACACTGTGATGAATTTATAGATGCTCTTGGCAGTCCATAGAAAATATTAGTCCCCCATGCCTTGGTCTGGGGTGACAAGTAAGACATTAGTTTAAGTGCTAAGAGAGCTTGAGAAAGAATTTGAGAGTGCCGAGGCTGGTGCTCTGCTTCTCCCCATGGGTACTCACCCTATCAGCCTCACTTCGGTAGAATGGAGGGCATAAAGGGGTGGGCTGCAGAAAGCATTCAGCTAGTCCTTGTGGCATGGACGAGTTCCTGGGAAGGTCCAGGAATGATGCAGAAGAGAGCTAAGAATTAAGAGTCACTGTCACTGTCTAGGACTCATCATGCATGAGCATGCCAAAGGAGTGCCGTGGCCAGGACTGCATGGTGGCCAGCACAGAGCTGAGTCAGAGGCAGGCAGAGTGAAGCCCCGCAAGCACCAGTGCAAGGCCAGCAGGGGGAACTGGTCAGTGTAGAGACTTTGCTAAGCTTCCTGGGAGCAACTGTCCTGTTGAAAGTTTCTCAGAGGACAGAAAGACGATTACTGACATTAGTGGTGGATGAAACTGGGACAAAAGTCTGTGCCCAAAAAGTAAAGGAGAAAAGCTCAACCAGGGGTCAGCAGGAGGCAGCAGAGGATAAGAGATTCTAAGTGCTTACAGTGGCTGACAGAACAACTAAAGGTGCCTCCAGACCCATCCTGGGATCACATGACTGACGAGAGAGGGTAAAAGCTCCCAGAGTTTGAGTTGACTGAATAGATCTACCTGAAAGAGTCGAATTTTAAACAGGAAGTTTATATAGAAATCTTCCTTTTTTTTTTTACATATCCGCTCTATTTTTGTTAGCCTATTTAAAATGCTTCCTTTATAAACTATTCTTTTAAAATCCCTTTACATTTTTTTTTCAGTTATTCTGTTTTGGCTTTAAAGTTTCATTTTACATACTTCAAGAGCCTTGAACCCCTTTTTCTTATTTCCAAACAATTTCCTTTTTTTCAGAGAGGAGAGGCAGAGAGAGAGAGAGAGGCGGGGGAGAAAGTTTTGACCAGGCAGGTGCAGAGCCTCGAACCAGCAACCTCAGCATTCCCAGTCGATGCTTTATCCACTGTACCACCACAGGTCAGTCTATTTCCAAACAATTGGATGTATATCACATTTTAATAATAAAATAATCCTATGTTTGTCAGTCTGTTTAGCCAAAAAATTCCTACGTTCATAATCTCTCTTTTTTTTATTTTTTACAGGGACAGACAGAGAGACAGAGAGAGGGAAAGACAGGGACAGACAGACAGGGATGAAGAGAAGTGAGAAGCATCAATCATTAGTTTTTGTTGCCATTGCGATACCATAGTTGTTCGTTGATTGCTTTCTCACACATGGCTTGACCGTGGGCCTTCAGCAGACCGAGCCACCCCTTGCTGGAGCCAGCGACCCTGGGTCCAAGCTGGCGAGCTTTTGCTCAAGCCAGATGGACCCGCGCTCAAGCTGGCGACCTCGGGGTCTCGAACCTGGGTCCTCCGCATCCCAGTCCGACGCTCTATTCTCTGTGTCACCACCTGGTCAGGTCATGAACTCTTATTGGCAGTTTTATTTCTAAAGCCAACCATTAATATCATTTGCCCTAATAAGTAAAGATGCATTTGAATTTCTGAAGATTCAATATCTATTTTGAGCAAAGCCATCAAATATATTCACATGCTTGTGCCTCTAATGAAGCAAATCTGAAGAGTCAAATGTGAAAAAATATAAAAATACAAAATTAAGTTTCTGATTATTTGCCTCTACCAGAAATATTAGTGCAGTTTCATTATCAGCTATAACTCACACATTCAGATCCTAGAATTTTTCACTTTTTAGAGTTAATATCTTTTCTTTATGAAATTATGGTTTTCATTTTGACCCTACTATCCTTTAAAATTTTTTTATTCATTCATTTTAGAGAGAAAGAAAGAGAGAGAAGGTGGGAGAGGAGCAGGAAGCATCAACTTCCATTTTTGTCTTGACCAGGCAAGCCCAGGGTTTCTAACCAGTGACCTCAGTGTTCCAGGTTGAAGCTTTATCCACTGTGCCACCACAGGTCAGGCATGACACTACTATTTATAAATAAGAACTGGATTGCTATATTCACTCATAGGTTCCAGTTAGCTTTGCTTTGGCCCATGGCCTTAGCTATATAACTCTTAACTAGTTATGGTAGTTTTAAAATGTCTACAGACTCTAAGATTTTCCTCTTTTCAAAAGGAAAATCTGTCTGACCTGTGGTGGCAGAATGGATAAAGCATCAACCTGGAATGCTCCTGGAACACTGAGGTCACCGGTTTGAATTCCTGGGCTTGCCCAGTGAAGGCACATATAAGAAGCAACTACTACAAGTAGATGCTTCCCACTTCTCCTCCCTCTTTCTCTTTCTCCCCTCTCTCCAAAAATCCATAAACAAAGAAAATCTAAAAAAAAAAAAAAAAAAAAGGAAAAGCTAATTCCCTTCCCTTCAGTGGGGGCTAGACTAGTGACTCAATTCTAAAGAACAGAATGTGGAGGTGGCCAAGAGAGACTTCTGAGACCAGGTTACAAAACACACTGTGGCTCCTGTTTGCTCTCTTGGACCCTTCACTCTGGGGACGGTGACCAGCATGTGAGGAAACTCCACAGGATGGAAAGGTGCACATGGTGAGGAAGCTCCAGTGCCGGGGTCGGGGAAGTCCCCACAAGCCCCCATCTCCAGTCAAGCCTTTGGATAACTGCAGCTCCAGCTGACCTCATGAACTATTGGAGCCAGCACTACCTAGAAGTGCCCATTCCTGAATTCTGGACTCGCAGAAAGTGTGAGATAATAAATGTTTATTGCCTTTTGAGCTCCCTGTTTAAGGTTAATTCACTTTGTAGCAATAGATGAATAACTACTGTTCCCACTACATATAAAAGGACTAGAAAGCAATGTGGCTAAACTGGCAATTTCGTATCATTAAGACAGCCTTGGCTGCAAGTGGTCCTGAGGTAAGATATTATTCCTGGTGAAGTGCTCTGCGAAGCAGCTGGTGCAGCTGTGTATCTTACCTGTGGTGTTCATAAGTAGTTGGCTTAATTGTGGTTGACCACACACTCAGTAAGGATTATGCTGACTCAACAAGACTGAGTAATCAATTACATGAAGGTGCGGCTCTTGGCTCAGATGTATTTTTCTATAATTTTTAGTGAAAGAAAACGACATCTACTTTGCTTGATATTCCCCCACTCACACTAAACTATGAGAACAAACAATAACAAAGAAACCTAAGAACACCACTAAATGGTTTGATTCAGGCAATTTTTAGGAGATGAAATTCCAATATTATCACTTAAAGTTGTTACAAACACCAATGTTTCCAGTTTAAAATCTAAATAGTTACCAGTGGTTTAGACTGTGACAAAGTCAAGTTGGTTTGTACTATAAAACCAAAATGGGTCCTTATTCCCTCCTCCGGTTAATCTTTTCTTCTTCCAGAGTCTCCAATTTCAAAACTTACCTTTTTCTTTACAAGACATTCATTGTTCCATTAATCAGCCCGTCACTGTCTTCCTGAATAGGGTCCCATAAGGATTTAAAAGTTCCTTTCTCATGGACACACTGGCGCTGAGAAAACCTACACTGAGCTTCAAGATGGTGGTGGTGCTGCCAGTTGGGCTCAGATTACGGGGACTGGGGCCCCCCAAGCACTTTGGAGAGCTGCGGTCTCCTACTGACTCGATGCAGTAACAGTGGCACCCAGGGAGCCTCAGAGAAAACACTGAGGTGAGTGTGTGTCCTGGAACATCAAAAAATAAGGATTAAGTTTTATTTCCACTTAAAATAACTCATGGCACTCAAATCTACAATTATCTTTCCCCACACCTTAAGGGATTAGGAACAAATGGCAAGAGTGTTAAATTTAGACTTTGTGGTTTTGTCTTCACTCCTGTAAGCTACCGTTCATAATGAGTTGAAGGGCAGAGCTCATGTCCCAACCTTCTCCTGGAGTCTTCTCCGTTTCCGGCCCCCACCAACTGGATGCTGTAGAAACCCCTAGGTGTCTGGTGGGACAGTGTCAGATGTTTGAACAGACTACCTTTCTTCTATTCTAGGTTAGGAGAAAGTCTGAATGAAGTACTGTATATTATGACTGACATTTTGTTGTTGTTTTTAAATATAGGAGGTAGGCTTAACATTACAGAGACCCGTGCTAGGGTCACTGTCATAAGTTCAAAGCCGAATACAAAAAGCTCTCTATGTGATTACATACCAGTAGCATCCTTTTCTTTTTTTAGCTCTTGGTCCAAAAATGATAGCAAGAACTTACTCAATTACATCTTCTTCTAAGACTTTTTAATTACATGAACAGAAAGCTTTGCTTTCAAAAATGAAACTTAATCATGTAATTAGTTGTCTTTTTTCCAACATAGTTCTAAAGCTTAAGTATTGCAATTTTAAAAATAAGTATTGGCTAGTGCAGGATAATTGAATAGAAGATAGCATCTTGCCCCTACCTAATCCTAAAGGTATTTTTATAAAGTTATTTTTCCCATTAAGGAGATGCCCTAGAAACAAGGTTGTATTTTTGTTACGATAAAATATGCCCAAATAACTATAAACAAATGCCATGACACTGGTAATAAAGTACTTCAGAAAAAAACCTGTTAAACATATGCCTATACTTAATTATCCCATAAATTATGTCATAATACCAGTTTGCTCTCCCATAGGCATAATGACAAATGGCAACATCAATGACCAAATACCACTGGTCTCATAAAGGGAAAGATAATTTGTTCATTTAGTGTCAAGTTGTATTTATATTTGTCAGAGTTCATTTTGCCTGACCGGCAGTGGCGCAGTGGATAGTGCATCAATCAACCTGGGACACTGAGGTCCCAGGTTCAAAACCCCAAGGTTCGCGGCTTGAGAGCAGGGTTGCCAGCATTAGCTGATCCCATGGTCACTGGCTTGACGCCCAAGGTCACTGGCTTGAGCAAGGGGTCACTGGTTTGGCTGGAGTCCCCGGGTCAAGGCACATATGAAAAGCAATCAAGGAACAACTAAAGCAACGCAACTATGATTTGATTCTTCTCATCTTTCTCCCTTCTTGTCTCTTTCTCTCTATCCCAACCCTTGTTTTGCAAAATTCAAAGAAGTTTTGGGCTTTTCTCCCCTCTCCACTTTTTCCTGGCCATCTATATAAGCCACTTCTGTCCAAAATAGATCTAATTCTTAGTTACTTCAGAAAGACTATTGTTAACAACAGATTTTTTTTCCTGAAAGATTCTGTAATAGCACTTTTAGAGAAATCTTTCCTATGAAGCTATTTTTAGCTACTATTCTATGGATGGCAGGGTACTAGTACTTCCTCTAAAAAACGTGTTTAAGCATCACCACCATGAATAATACACCCAACATTTCTGCTGCAGATGCCCCCACGTCGGTCAGTCTGGGACTTTTGCCACTCGCCTCAGCCCTGCTTGCATGCCCCTCCATGGCTCGTCACCAGACAGAACATGGTGAGGAGAAACTGATGAGAGCCTGGGTGGAATCCTTCTCCCAGGCACTAACTTCTCTACCTCAGTTTTCCATTCATCTGACACGCAATAACAACAGTACCTATGGCATCTGTTGCTGGGAGGATTAGAGGAAATAATAAACATCCTATGTTGGGAACAGTGCCTAGTACATAGTAAACCCTCAGTGAATGTTGGCTGTATTACTATTACTGTTTAAGCTGCAGGGACATGAGACAGACCAATGTGGAAAATCAGATCTGAAACTAATGGCAGAGTTATTAAAGACAAACAATTGCTGTTTTAAAATCTGAGTTAGACAGTCTGTATTCTAAAACACACACACAATCTGTACCAATTAAATACAATAAAGTTGAAAGGGGATATAAATTACAGTTTCTCTTTTTGAAAACAGACAATAGTAAAATACTACAGTCAGTTCACTATATACAACAATCATGGACAGCAGCTTTTCATCAAAGTCTCCATTATCTGACTCACTTACTGATGCTAAGAACTTAAAGGAAAGAGGTGTGGCTGGCTGTACACCTTCTCTCGCTCCCACACACATGTACCACTGGACCTCCAGACCACCGGTACTGGCATCTACAGCATGAGCACACAAGTACCTTTGTAAAAATCTCTGCACACATTATCCTTTCAACATCTCCACTAGCAGGAGAATTGACAAATGAAGACAAGGACAGCAGGGTCATCTGTATTCAATCCCCTCCTGCAAACAGTGAGTGAGCACCTGTGACCTTTATAGCTCACTCTATCTCTTCAGTGTTTTCCAGAATTAAGTACAATAGCAACAGTAAAATCCACACTACAAGGAAACCTACCAATCCAAAACAAAACCACAAAAAGACAAAAATCAACAGTCCCCACCCCTACCCCCATCCCAATCCAGCTCTTGGTATGTCCTTGTGTTGTTACAGTAATACTGCTTTCCACACTCTGCCTGCCTTGCTGGGCTGAACCAAGCTATGAGAAATGCTGGAGGCAGAGCTCAGGCATTGTTAAGGGTGATAATACAATGTCAAGTCAGCAGGTGGCAGGCCAGGTGGAAGACTGAAAAATACAGCTTTGACAGTCTTCAGTGTGCTTATGAAAAAGGACAGATTGCAGCATGTGGCCTGGCAGCCACGGGGAGTATGGCACCAAACTTGCAGTCAAAGATATATGTACACATAAAACAAGAGTGGACAGCCAAGTCAATCAGTCATAGTAAGTTCTTTGGTTATAAAGAACGGCATTCTGTAACCTTTTCTACAGAGGGATTTTCAACCTAATTCTTAGGCAATAAAATCTGTCTCATCTGCTCATGTGTACAAGACCACCCAAGTTGCTTCATAACAAAGTCCAGTACCTTATGATTTTCTACACACCACTTTTATCTGCATTTTTGTGTGCAGTCGTGTCTGTCTCGGAACAGACGGACTATAGATACACACTTCATATACATAATATATATTATTTATAAAAAACACACAGAGTATTGACTCCAGCTTCTACAGAAGAAGTGACTAAAACTGTACAAGAATAAGTTTGTTTGAATCTGGAGGTCTCTACACAGTAGGGTGTGTAGTAAGTGCAAACAAAAATACTGCCACTTAATTAATCCAGGGTTTTTGGTTCTCTGGCTTTCTGGGAAAAGCAGAAACTGTCAATTCACCAGGTGACAAAGCACCTCTGCTTCTTCGCACTGGGGAGGGGAAAGGTGGTGGCCCAGGAAGTGCCTGGCTTCTCCACGCTGGTCTGAGGTCCTGCTGGATTGCAGCATGTTTGACAGATGAGGCTGGTGCTTGTGGAAGGAGACCTCGACAAGGTGCTGGGGCCTGCGGAGGAAGTGCTTGCTGTCCTTCACCGGGCCGTGGAGGTTGTGCTCCCCTGGAATTCAGAGGCTAGTGAGTTCCAGCTCTGGGCCCCACCTCCCCTGCCCAACCACAGGGACCACCCCCAGCCAGGCTGGGCCCACTCCACACAAAGGGCTTTCCTTAAAGGGACCCACAGGATTACTTTACAATGGAATCCAGTTCTAAAATTTACAGTATACAAGGGAGAAACCGAGCTCCGTGGAGAAGCTTTTAGGAAAAGTAACAGACAGCAAGCCCTAAAGTGAAAGTAAAACACTGCTGTTTCTGGGCCCACTCTAATCATATCAGGATGACTGAGAGTGGCAAAAGCCAAATGTTAGTACTTAAAAAGTTCTCTCACTGTGAGTATCCAAAAAGCTTATTAAAACCAAAATAAAAATACTAAAGCAATAAAGAAAAAAATATCACCATAATCCTACATTACCCTGATATAACAAATATTTTTGTGAGTTTCACCTTCAAGCCAAGATCTTTGGCAACAACACATAGTTCAGGAGACTTTCCAAAGGAAAACCCAGGAATTCTTCCTGTTTGTTGGGTTCCAAATAACCCTCTTTCCCCTTTGGTGGGCTGTCTCACAGTGTGACCCCCAGACACCCTGCTTCGTATCACTTCCACAGAGGGTTTGTCAAACCATATTCTCCAGGATCCCTCCCAAAGGAAGTAAAATCTTAGGTGTGGAGGGCAATGACTCCTAGGAATCTGAATTTTTAAGAGGCGCTCTCCCAACATCCCAAGGAATTCACTGCACATTTAGAATGAGGAGCACTGTCCCAGGTGAAGAATTGTCCTTGGATTTCTTGTCCAAGTCCTTCTTGGAAGAGGAACTGAAGAGCTGATGTAGGCCAGCATTACAGACTCTGCTTGAAGACCAGTGTAGAGGAAGCTGAATACTTCTAAGCAAGTGAGTGTTTGGTTTGCAAAAACAGTTATGAGTAACTTAAATGGTGGCACTCAGGAACAGAGTGCTCCAAAGCAGATGATCTCTTAGATAATTGCTATTTTCCTTAGGAATATTAGCAAAAATCCATTCTGTTCCAATATAAGAACCAAACATAACCAACCAAGGTACCCTCCAAAGCCCAAACTTCAGTTGCTCAAGGAACTCACCTATACTGCCCAAAGCACCTTTCACCCTGTGGGCACCGAAGGACTGCATTTTATCAAATCTACGATGCATGTCACCCCCCCACCCAAACATCTCTGAAATTGGACCGTGTCTTACAATTGCTAAGATAATATATACTGCTCACAAAAATTAGGGGATATTTTATCACTTCATATTCATTTTGAGATATCCCCTAATTTTGTGAGCAGTATAGTTTAGTTGGAAGTATTTTTTCTTAATGATACATAAAGTAATGGTGTATCTTATAAGCAAAGAAATCACTAAGTTGATGAAATATGGTAGACACTCCCAAAATACCTCGGGGGAGCCATTAATTAAAAGTCTCAGGGAATGACTACGAGGCTGACTGATCCCTATCCACATGAATGCTTAGTTCAACAAGCCCCACATGCCAGTTAGAAAAGCCACTGCTCCTATATAGTTCACAGTTCCACCCTAAAACTATGCAAGCCCATGTGTTCCCCCAAACTTGGACAGATGGACAGCATGTGAGCCTGTTCCCCAAGTGGGCCCATCTTCCCTGTCAGAAATATCTGCATGAATTTCTCCTATGAAGTTACTGAGGTGAAGGGCTGCTGGGGGTTGGTGCACAATTAGGTGTGCTCATTGACAGCTCAGAACCCAAAGGAACGCCTCTGGAATTTATTACCTGGTCATTCTCTACCAAGGAATGCAGCTGGTCAGGGTCGTGTGGCTCATTCAGGACACTCTTACTGTCTGTTTTATTTGGTAGGTTCTTCCTAGTTGAAATCTCTCCAGCAGAAGAATCTGTCAGTGCATCAAAATCTTTCCCGTCTGACACACCCATAAACTCTGTGAAAGAATGGTCCTCAAGGATGTTTGTGGTATGCTCTATGGTCACCTCCCTTGGGTAGAATTCTCTGGCAGCTTGGCTATTTTTGCTGGGGCACGAATCTTGTTCTGTACATGAGCCAGTACTACAGAATATTTTGGAGTTTTTTTCAGGGGTGCTTTGGGATGATGGGCTCCCTCTGGCTAAGGCACTGTTTTCCTTCAGTGGCACCATGATAATCTTATCCTTTACCAAGCCTCTTTCTAGGTCTGTCAACTCTTTGTTTGAGGACGGTCTGAAATCATGTGCGAATGATAGTCCAGAATGCTCAGTGGAGTCTGCATCTTTTGTCTGAACAGCAAGCTGATCTGAGCTGTCACTAGAGGGGACCGCCATGTCAGACAGCGTGGCATTGGAGGCACTGTGGGAAAAGTAGCCACTAGTAATACTGCTGGTGGTAGGGCTACGGGACACTTCCTTCTCCAAGACCCTGGAGTTCGTCAGATCTACTTTAGAGGAAAACCACTCTCTGTTCTCCAAGCTGGCATTGTAAACACTGAAGTCCGCAAATTCCACAGGTACATAAGGCTGTGAACCTATCAGCTTCCTGTTAAGAGCTTCCATTTCACTTTCCTCCTCCTCAGAGTCCTACAGAGATGAAGCAAAAGTCAGTTATTAGATCTCATAGCAAGGGCAATTGTTAAGACAATTTTTAAATACTTTACTATAGTATTAAAGAGGCATTCACATTTAGTATTTTTTTTCATCCTTTCTGAGTTTGGTTAAATCTTGTCACCTACTATGGACACAAGTACATTATTCTCAGAAATCTGTGAACACAAACCATTATCTCCTAATATGAAGAATTATTTCTTCTGTGCTCATATAATACTGTAATAATTAGAAACTTTTCCTCCCCGGATTTAATAAATAGGATGGAAGAAAGTGCAGTGAACTTGAGTAAGTTACTTGTGCTTGGTTTTCAGTGGGGATGCTGTCCCTTCTCTAATTAAATGAGCAGAGGGACAGCCATAAAGGAGCTGTCACTTCACTTGCTCTTACAATCCTTCCCTTGGGGAGATAGTTGGATAAGTAAGGTGACTTGTGAAGTGTTTCTGAGCTATTTTATGACAGAGAGGGCAGTAAAATAAGGCCCCAACAGCAAAAGGGCTACAGATACAATCTCAACACCCATTCCCAGTATTATACAAAATATTGAAAGGCTGTAAAGTACTAATTGTCAATCTGACAATTACCTTTCTAGGGGTTTTGAGAAGCATGAATAGAGGATTTGACAAGAAGGCAAGGAATATAAGATTTAAATAGAAATCTCCTTTGTCACACAGCTTTGGAATTCTGTTTATAAAGATTGGTAAATTTGTAAAAGTATCTCCTCCCCAATGAATGATTCTTTTATATGTTGTGGAAAACAATGTAAAACATATAGGTATTTTATATTCAAATAAAAATAAATGATATTACTCTCTGGTCATTTCTAACTAACCTCATAAACTTTTAATGACATTGCAAATATTCCTTTTCTCTTTTAAAACGTGACTTGCACTCAACATATATCATCTAGCACCCACTACGTTCCAGCCAGTGTCCCAAGAAATGGGAATACCAATGCTGAGCAACAACCAGCACTGTGCCAGCCCTCAGGTAGTGATAACTTTGGGTTCTTGTTCTTAAAACAATCCTGGACACTGTCCAAGTGGAGAGAAATTTCCTAGAACCAAAACATCAGACTTACTCACCAGAGAGACACCTGAGAGGAGGAGGCGGGGGAGTACTGGGGAGGAGACAGAGGATGGAGAGGGGGAGGAAGACCAAGTCCCACCAATATGGCAGATGGTAGTTCACTAATTAACAAATTTCATCTACTGAGTTTTATTGTAATATTTTATTTTACATCTCATTAGATTCTAAATACCAAAAATAGTTTAATACTCGTCACTGCTTCTTAGTTTTAAAAATAACTTAAATATAAATTATTTAAAAGCACCAGTAGTCTCGCCTGACCAGGCAGTGGCGCAGTGGATAGAGCATCGGACTGGCATGCGGAATACCCAGGTTCGAGACACCGAGCTCGCCAGGTTGAGCGCGGGCCCATCTGGCTTGAGCAAAAGCTTGCCAGTTTGGACCTAAGGTCGCTAGCTCCAGCAAGGGCTGGCTCGGTCTGCTGAAGGCCTGCGGTCAAGGCACATATGAGAAAGCAATCAATGAACAACTAAGGTGTCGCAACGGCAACGAAAAACTAATGATTGATGCTTCTCACCTCTCTCCGTTCCTGTATGTCTGTCCCTATCTATCCCTCTCTCTGACTCTCTCTCTGTCCCTGTTAAAAAAAAAAAAAAAAAAAAAAAAGCACCAGTAGTCTCAATTCTTTGGCTATTAATTAAATATCAGTTATAAAGTTCCAGAAATTAGCAAAACAACTTTTTTGGCAACACTAATTTCTTGCCATCTTATCTTAGCTGCATTCTAAATCATGTGGCACTGCTACAAAATGAGTAGGGTAAAGCATTCTTTCTCTAGGATTGGGGGAATGTTTGTAAAGGAGCAAAGACTGGACAGAATTGTCTGAATTGATAGCCTTTGTTCATATTTTCTAGATTCTCCACTTGAATTTTTTAGACTTAAAATTGAATTGCAAGTATTTGTATCTCTCATATTTCCTTCTGACTTCCAGCAAGGAAACACAATTCCCCAAGCTTAGGAGTCCTGATGCAATTCATTACTAAAAAGTTACTTGTTGCAAGGAAAACCAAATTTGAAGGTGAGAATTAGTACTCAGGAGCCGTTTTTATGCCTGAAGTTATATTTTCTGAAGACTGAGGAAAGGCCTGTCATCCTAAAATAATACAATCACAAAAATACTCAATCACAAATCTAATGTGTAGAAATGGGTGTATTTATCAAATGCACGAAGATAAAAAATTATTCCTAAAGGATTAGAATGACCTAGTAAAACTGCGGAGTCTACAAAACCCCCACGACTTTAAGTTCAAACAGGGATAACAAGCACATGGTCGTGTACTTGGGGTGAGAGAGAAGGGCTAAAGCAGTGGGGACAACTAAGTCCAGAACTAAAGAACACCGAGTATGGGTAAAATATTTTCTACCCTGTAAAAGGAGACCAAAAGTTTATCAAGTTATTGTATTTAAAAAGAAACGAGAGGACTGAATTGTCTTAAACTGTATGTTCAGGAAATGTGGTTATATAGACTTTTTATTCCATAAATATTTATCATTGTATCTTAAAGAAGACTAAACTAAACACCATGTCCTAAGGACTAAAGGAATGAAAATTCTACTTAAAAGTGGATCATGGAGTCAAGTTCTCTTCACTATTTGATTTTTCCAATTTATATAATGAGCTGATATTTACCTAAAGAAAAATACCTTAATTGTAAGAAGTAATGAAAACCCACATAAAGCAGTGACTCTGCAAGGAGTTTCAGTTGAAGAAAGTCATTTTCACTCCCACTATAACTGGGTCTGTGTTGTCCATCAGAGAGATGGTCTCTGTGTTCAAAAAAACCTTAGCAGCCAAGGGCCCCAGTACTTCTGTCCATTGTACTAAGGGATGGGCAGCACCTTTTAGAAAGAGCAGCAGAGGGGTGGCTGAAACCGCATCATCTCTGGAGTCACCGGGGTCATTTCTGCTGAGGGAGGGAGCCTTTGTTCTCACACTCTCATTAACGATGAGACCTTGGGCAAGTCACTCAACAAATCTTTGGTTTCTTCTTACGGAAAATGAGAGAAATAAACCACATTCTGTGTATGCAAGACCTAAGAGAATGAGAAATGCTCTTCTCTCTGCTTCATGACTTAAAAAGACTCCAAAGTCATATTGTTGCCTTTATATTATTCATTCAAGACATGAGGTATGTCTTAAATGACTAAGACCTGATAACAAAGTACTGCTTTAAAGGGCCAAGCGTAGCTCTATTAACTACATTTTATGTGAAATTACAGGTTACATTGGTAATAAGATGGGCTAAAAGTAAAAGGAACAGTGTCTCAATATTGCTTCTCAAAAATTATTTCAAACTCCCTTGATCAGACTGAACCACTGATTCACTCTCTGATTTTTCAAGAGTGGAAAAAAGAAAGTGGATTAGGAACAGAGGAATAAAGCAATTTATACCCATTTACAAAGGGAGAAATAAAATTAATGCTTTCAAAAGAGAAACTATAACCTCAATTAAAGCAAAAAATACCCTTAAAATCTTCCAAAACATCCTTTAAAGCTGCTCTCTGAAATAAATCAAACAGTTCAACAGCTTCAGAGATGAAGATGCTTACTGAGCCAGATTTCTAAGGAGAGCAGAGGCCAATCTCTCGAGTAAGATCCCAGCAAGAAAAATGGTACTGTCAAGCCCTACTTGGTGGACTTCATGGTGAATTTCTTCATCTAGAGTCTAACTGCTGCTTGACACTTTCTGGGGCAGGAAAATCTGGTTCCATCCTACCCTCTGAGATAGTTTTTGTTTTAAAATATTGAAAGTATAGAAAACAACTATTAGGCAAACTCTGAAAACAGTGAAACTATATGCTGGGCATCTCAGAAGGGTCATCAGCTGTCTTTTAATGGTGATCTACCAACATGTACATGTACTGTTAAAATGAGTTTAAATTTAGTGCCTGTGCAGCATGGTGGTAAGGGTGGCCGATATCAAAAGACAGATGCAATCAGCCAGAGAATTTGAGGGTAACAAACTAGCCACCTGCTGCAGCCCTTATTAATTAAGCAGGGGGTGGTCAACTAAGTGACTGAGCAGCTCATTAAGATTCCAGGGAACAGCTGTTGTTTTGCACTCTTTTCCCCAGCAGGAATTAGGATGGGGATTTAGGGATAGAGGGCCTGGGAGAACACGGACAGAGGTGAGGGGGAAATGGTGCCTTTTCTCTTTCCCCCAGGACACAGGAGGAGTGAGAAGGTCAGTTCCTAAAATCCACCAGCACTACAAGCACGCAGCAGCGCAGCCAACTGCCTATCCAGAACTAGTTAGTTTCACACTGCGTGCATTAGCACCATATTCTAGAACGGTGGAAGGACCTCACACTAAGGAGCCTCTCTGGAATGGATCCGAGGCAGTGCAGCTGGGAAAGCAAGGTTCCCAAGCTCTGCCCTCAGAGCAGCCCGCACGCAAACAGCCACACTAAGCAGCCCCCTCTTGCTCCAAGCTGCTGTGCGGTTTCAAAGTGTAGGAAATGCCACATGCAAGTGAAAGCCCCAGCACAAAATTAGAGAATTCTTTCCAGGTGTGAGAAGGTTTTTTTTGTGTGTGTGTGTTTTATTTATTTATTTAAGATGAGGTGTCAGTTAGAATCCAAAGTGCCTGGTACACAGTGTTTTAAAAAGAATTCCTCAAATTTTAAATTTGAAAACCAAGTGCCAGGCAATGAAGTTTTACAGGTAGAATTTCAACCTACCCGCGGTAAAGTATGGATAAGGCATCCGGAAATCAAGACCGACACCTGGGTGTGGCATGTGTTTAGCAAGCAGATTAAAAAGGCCCTTTGGGATGGAGAGATGATGGTCATGGGAGATGACGGGCTGGGTGTGGCTACAAACTAGGGAGCAGACTTGGCGAGGGCATCAAGCAGCATGAGAAAAGCTTGCGAACATAACCACAGCTAAATGCAGGATTACTTACTCCAAGTAAGTGCAATTCCTCTAGGTAGATTAACTTCAGAATCTGGCCAATATGTACCGGCACATCAGAAAGATTCCATATTAGTTAAAGTGATCTCTTTGTTACACTTTTTATAGTCTAGAATCATGAAAAGTGACTTTTCCCCTTTTTCTAATCAAGTTTATACTAAGCAAAAATAAAAAAAACAGAATGAACACAGAAAAAAACCCCATAGGTCACAGCCACATTCATGCAAAATTTCATTGCCAATGGTCACATTAAAACAAAACAAAACAAAACCAAAAAACGCCAACGGCCCAATACATATCTTAAAGTTTTCTAAAGTATCTGGACGACTGTCTGTGACAGGGCGTGAAACCCACCACCAGGCAATATGACAGAAATGGTTCTGGAACTTACAATCTTCTTCTCACGTTTGCTATTGTGTTCTACTGGCATGCTGCTGCCATTGCTTCCTGAGGGTACAATGCAGCCAGGGTTATATGCCTGAGGTGGAGGCATGCTCTGCAAAGGTTAAGATACACAGATGCATCACACACAGAAGACGATGACAGCCGAAATACACATTAAGTCCATGCAAGTTAGAACAGCAGTGCAAACACTTCTATTACATGTGAGTAGTGCAGCAAACACTTCTGCAGGCTAGTGTTACACTACTTATGACATCTGACAAGACTACACAGAGTCTGTGTAGTGTAATTAGTTTTATCATATAAAAAAATGAAAGCCTTTAATATTTTCACAACACCTAGAAAATATCTTTTTCTCACTTCAAAGATAAAAAAAACTTTGAAAATCCACAGACACAAAGAAAACAACAGCAATTACAACAAATGAAATATTCTACCATGGCCCCACATGCTTGAGAAAGAGGTATTCCAAAATAGGATCCGGGAAGTGATAGTCCACACGTGTGTGTCCACATGCAGCACCCAACTTGTTAATGTAACCTGTCACTTCTCCATAGGCAACACAACTTCTTTCTAGTTCACGTGGTTCAGACAAGCTACTCATTTACCTCCTGGCTTAGAAGAGGTCTTGCTTCAAGAGCTATCCTTTTCTTATGCTCCTCTTTTACAGGCATTAGGGGCTTGAAAAACTTTGGTGGCTGAGGAGAGAATGCTTTAAAAGGGCTGACAGTTAAGGCATGAGGATTCTCCGATGTACAACCTGGGGAAGATGAAAAGGCAGAGGTTTATAAGCACAGAGTGCTTTAATCAATCAACACACTGGAAGCAAGATATAACCTAACCACAGGAACACCTCGTACAAAGATGAACATGCTAATATTTGGCTAAGCATTAAAACAGAGGTAGAAAACAATGCAGATATATCTAAAAAGTAATCACAAGGAGTCATTAAAGAAACGAGAAACCACATTTTCTACCCTCTTTTCTAGATCCAGCTTACGTGCCCCTTACCAGACCAATTTCAACTTGCGCTAGTCGTTTCTCTGAATTCTTAGAGCCCTCATTATCTGTGTATGTATTTTGGTACTTTATCATTTACTATCTAATTTTCTATGTATCTTATTTCTACAGTTAGATTTTAAGGTCTATAAATGGCACCTTATTGTGTCCTTCACTGCATACAGCAAGAAGAGGCTCAATAAATAATGAGTGAATACTATATACATTTTCTTGCAAGCCCCCCCCTTTTCTCAGTCACCCTGCTCCATATGACTAAGGAAGAACAATCTTCTTTCTTTCTTTTACCCATTTCTTATGTTTTGGGCCTCCTTTCTTCCTCCTGTATTTTCTCCCCAATGGCACTTAGGTAAAATACAAGGGGTAAGATAACAGAGCTGATGTACATACTGAAATCTCCCATTTCCTTCAGGGAACTGAGAGATTATGATATTTGAGCAATAGTGTTGTCACTGATCAAGTTCATTCTGGTATTATTTTAAAAACTGCTGTAGAAATCAGAGACATGTTCTAAAGAGTCCTTTATTTTGAGTACACAAACATGACAGTGGTGGATATTCTTTTGGTAAAGAATGAAGCCTAATCACAATATGTTAAGATTAGTGTGTGTCTCAAAACTGACTTCCAACTCAGGAAATGATGTATAAAAAGTGGTTTGAAAATTCTACAGTGTTAGACAAAAGGCCTATTGTTATATGAATAATATATTGGATACAAAGCAAAAAGAAATCAAATAAGCAAACATGGTACATTCCACTAAGAAGGTAGTTTCAAATTATCTAGGAAATTAAAATTTCAGCTTCCTATCTTATCATCTGCCATGTATAAAAGAATTTTACTCAATGCATTTCCTAAGAAATTATAAAGAAATAACAGAAAAACAATCTCACCACTACCTTCTTTACTCCTTCGAGGGGAATCCCTGGGTAAAGTTCCATAACACGCTACATCTTGGTAACTGGAGCTGTAGTCAGACATGTCTAACTGGTTCTCTGGCCAACCCTACAAGGTAAAAAAATATGGGTTAAGCTGTAATTAAGTCCCTCTAAAATGAGAAATGAAGCCCAGGTTTGAGGTTTTGTTTTTCTGTTTATTAATGGGATAGCAGTGTGTACTCTTCTCTATTTTTCATTGTGAAATATCTTAAACATGTAGAAACGTTCTAAATATGACAAATACCGTCATACCCAAGGTACAGCTAGAGTGAATAAATATTAATATTTTATTGTATTTGTTCAAGATTTAATAAAATCATTACAAACAGACCTACAGGTTTTTTTAATCTTCCTCCCTCCTGAGAAGCAGCCACGTTTATAAATTTGATGTGTACTTAAGGAGACTGGATAATTTAAAGGTTGATCTGAAACACTTTTTAGAAGGCAATGGCTCCATTGATAATTTTTTCCTGGGTAGCAGGCATAAGCTGGGACTGTCCCAGGTAAACTAGGTGATGTGGTTACGCTTCACATACCTAAGATTTAGAAGTATCAAACTGGCATAAGATATTGGTATTCTAAAGGGAGAAAACTCCTCTTGTATATCATATAAGCTTATTTAATTTAATTCAACTTCTCAGGAGTTGATTGCCTCTAAAGACTACATTTTAAACTTCTTGAGGACATAATCTTGTTTATACTCTCAATCATCCACAGTCCCTATGTAACCTAGTAACTTACAAGTGATATGTAGCTAAGAAATGTTTGTTGAATAAGCTGATGTTACAAATGCCCTTGATTTTAAATCCCTAATTTTACTCACTTGACATAATTGTGATTTTGCTATGGTGGATGTAATACCTTCTTAAATCATTTAGAGTTAGACCCATAAACACAGATATTCAATTATGTGTGATGTTATCCCAGTATAGAAAGCAGTATCATGCTAAGTAACTCAAGAGTGCACAGCAATTTCACATCAAGTATTTGAACTTGAAAATGGACACGTGGAGACAATGGTCAGCATAAGATTAAGACAGGAAGTCCACAAATTTTAAAAACACCAAGATATCCTAACTTTGCCAACTTAGAGAATGCTAACAACCTAGCCATGCCCACAGGTGCACACCTTATCATCTTCATCAAAGCCAGAGAGGTCTGGTCGACTGGAGGAGACCTATAAGAGATGAATGGTTTTTACCAATGCAGTTTATATATTTAACATAAGTTATATATAAACACATATAAAGAAATATGGTGTCACATATATTGGTGAAGCCTGTATGACCACTGCCCATCCCATCCTTTTTTCTTCTCTCCCAGGAGCAATGACTACTCTAAATTTAGTGTTTATTATTCTCATACAGGTTTTATAGTATATGTGTATATATATATAGTATATATATAAACATGTATATACATATATGTGCATATATATATATATATATATATATATATATATGGCATCGTTTTTGCATACTTTTATAATTCATAGAAGTGGGATCTTCCTCAACAGTCTAATAATTTATTTGTATTCTAGACAACATCCAGGCTGCTTGTAATTTGTTTTTATTATAAACTATTGATGAAATAAATGCTGCTGCCCTAAACACCACTCTCTCTGTATACTATCAGTATTGACATGTGTGTTATTTCAGCATCCTTTAGTTCAGAGGTCCCCAAACTTTTTACACAGGGGGCCAGTTCACTGTCCCTCAGACCGTTGGAGGGCTGGACTACAAAAAAAAACTATGAACAAATCCCTATGCACACTACACATATCTTATTTTAAAGTAAAAAAACTAAACGGGAACAAATACAATGTTTAAAATAAAGAACAAGTAAATTTAAATCAACAAACTGACCAGTATTTCAATGGGAACTATGGGTGCAGATGCATCCTGTGCTCCTCTCACTGACCACCAATGAAAGAGGTGCCCCTTCCGGAAGTGCAGTGGGGGCCGGATAAATGGCCTCAGGCGGCCGCATGCGGCCTGCAGGCCAGCAGTAGTCTGGGGACCCCTGCTTTAGTTCTAAATGCATTGCATGCATCTATGAGAATCTCTGTGCATATACTACAGCATGGAATCTCTGGCTGTAGATAGGTACATGCACCTTCAGCTCTGCTCCTCCACAGGAATTTTAAGATTAGCTTATCAAATCCTAAATAAATTATGTTGGGAATTTATGGATCAGTTTAAGGAGATGTGACAATGTTTTGATATTGTATATTCCCATCAATGAACATAGTCTCTCCATGGTTAAGGTCTTCTTTATGGTGAGAACCAGATTTAGACTTTCTGTTTTTTCTTTATTCTGCTTTTTGCAGGAAATTTCCACTTTAAGCTTTTACATTGACTGACATATGGTTTGCTCTTTTTTAAAAAATTTTTTTTTTAATTTCTTTTTATTTATTTATTTTAGAGAGGAGACAGAGAGAGAGAGAGAGAGAGAGAGAGAAGGGGGGAGGAGCTAGAAGCATCAACTCCCATATGTGCCTTGACCAGACCAGTGTTTTTGAACTGGCGACCTCAGTGCTCCCAGGTCGACACTTTATCCACTGCGCCACCACAGGTCAGGCCAGGTTTGCTCTTATGATGCATAAATCCCTGTTCTCACAATAGTGAGAAGTCCCTTTTTATATCCAATACTTGTATCTTCTCTCATATTTTCTTTTCTGCACCAATCAATTGAGGTAAATCCTTGTGACCAGTCTTTTTATAAAAAAAAAACAAAAACAAAAACCTCACTTTTTAATGTTATTTCTTTTCTATTTGATACACCTCTGATCTTTATTATTGCCTTCTTTATAATTTTGTATAATTCTGCTAATACTCATTACCTTCTTTTAAAAAAATATTGCTTTCTTCTAACTTTAAAAAATTTTATCCATATTTCTCTATCAATCTCTTAAAAATAAGGAATTCCTCCTCCTCCATAACCATAATACCATTATCACACCTTAAAAAGTGATTCCTAAATACTATCAGATATCCATTCAGTGTTCAAATGTCACATAAACATTTTCACAGTTGATTTTGAATACAGATCAACTAGTTCATACATTGCAATTGGATATATCTTGTCTTTTTTTAACTTAGGGGTTTTCCGTTTTCTCTGGGTCACTCTTCCTGGAGTTTCCCACAGTTGGGATTTTACTAATTGAATACTGTGGAGTTATTTAACATTTTCCTTTATCCCTTGTAAATATTAGTAGTCAGATCTAGAGTACTGATTAGATTTAGGTTCAATTTGTGTGGAGGGGAGGGTGGGGATAGGTAGAATACTTCACAGGTGGTTTTTCTTTCCTTTTTAAGATAGTTGTTTCCCTCATGGCTTTTCCACCCTTCTTTTTAATATAAGAGCTATAAATTTCCGAAGAGCAGCTTTCACTCTTTCATTTTCTCTACTGTGGAGTATTTGTAAGATTCTGATGAAAGCCCAGCCATGTCACATAGCTGTGCTCTCTGGTATGCACCCCTAGAACAGAGGAGCAGGCACGGCACCTTGGGATGCCCACACCCAGGCCGAATGCTCTATTTGCATCTATAATCCCCAACCTCAGGTCCCCTCCTGTGTTGCAGCCTACCCCTTCCCCTCCCACCCCCCCAGATACTCCTCTCAAGCCTGGGCCTGGCTGGGCCAGGGCATGCTCACATTGTGCACATTAGGCGTGCTGAGGCTCCTCCGCAGGTGCCTGGCTTTAGTGGAAAGGGCTTCTTTGATGGTGACTGCCTGTAAGTTGGAAAATAACATTAACTTTTCACCTTTGATGACAAAAGTAATATATGTTTACTGTGGACAACTTAGAAAATACAGAAATAAAGATCACTTCAATCCCATATATCACCTGCTCCCCCATATTTACAAAACTGGAAACTTTTATTTTTAATATGCAATTCAATTCATTTACTCTTCTACAACTTACCATTCCAAAGGCTTTACAATGCCACAATTGCTTAACTTGTTTTTTTGTATAATAGCTTTATTAGTTTGTTTACTTTTTATTTATTTTTCTTAGGTGAGAGGAAGGGAGATAGTGAGGCAGACTCCCGCATGCGCCCCCACCGGGATCCACCTGGCAACCCCTGATCCTCAGCACCTAGGGTCAGGTTCAGGTTCGAAGCAATAAGCCATTGGCTGCAGGAGGGGAAAAGGGAGAGGAGGAAGAGAAGGTGGGGAGAATCAGATGTTCGCTTCTCCTGTATGCCCTGACCGGGAATCGAACCCGGGATGTCTGATGCTCTGTCCTATTAGCCACCGTTCAGGGCCAACTTCATTAGTTTAAATCAAGAGAGATATCAATGCTCTAAACGAAACATCATGCCTTTTCAATATTTAGCTATTCTTTGTAGCTGGAACTCAGAAATCAGATTTCTATGAAATAAAAATGGGATGGCACATTTCCTTTTATTGGCAGTATAACAGACTTAAGATATCTTATACAGAGAATCATTACCAGTATCTTTTTTCATCTTTAGGATAAAGCTAATGATCTTGACTTTTCCTCTGTTCTCTTTCTACTCCCCCCTGATGATGACTCAGGGGACCTCTCCAGTTCTTCACTGTGCTAACAGCTCATATCATACGGGATGACTTCATCAACTCTGTTAGACTGGGACAACAAGCCAGTGGAGGGAACAGGCTCCTGGGAGTAGGTGTTCCTCCCTCTCACTTCCTCTTTATGCACTTTCTCAGGGGAGCAGTCTTCACCTTCATGAGGGTCGTCGTGAACACCCCAGCTTCCACTTGGACTCTGTGAAATACCACTGGGCCACAGCACACTGTCTGGCACAGCATTACCATAAACCAGGCCATACAAATGCATACTTTCTTTCAAAGTTGTCAGAATTCTATTACATGGGATCCTTTATTCTCTTCCATCCTTATCCTCATTTTCTCTTTCTCAAATACACAGGTTCCTTGAGGTGAGTTTCCATCTAGAATGTCATTACAAGAGCTCTTACATCATGTAGCTCCCTCTGCTGGGCAACAGAAGACAAAGCCACTTCTGTTTCTGAAGGAATGTTGCCAGTTTCTATGTCAATATTAGTAGAGATACTAGTCATCCTACTACCTATGTCACAGTTGTGGCCTTCTGAGTAAGTCTTGTGTTTTACTCACATTCTCAGCCTGCTGAAGTTTGAGTCTTTTCCATTTTTATTATTTCCCCCTTGGCCATCATAGTGCTGCAATTGTGCCTTATTGTAACACATAGGAAATATATGTCTTTGGTTAAATGTACTGGGCAATGGGGACTGAGGTACGAGAAAGCCAGGATACTCACTGAGTGCCACTGAATATGAGAAATACAGACTTTCATTTCTTAAACCTGCCCCAGGAACAGAGAATAGATGAGAGGCAGAATTCTGGTACCAGAAACGGGTAAAGTAAGGTTACTAGGCCAGTCTGCAAGTAAAAGGGTCTGGCATTACTGCCCTCAAAATGTGCACTATTTTCTAAAGAGTTCATTTTCTAGGCTGCTCTAGCTGGAAGTTTGTGTCTAGGAGCACCTGTAATAAGGCACATCAACCTGCTTCTAACTGGACCTCTACAACCTGGAGCATCTATGGTAAACCTGAAACTTTTTGTACCACTAATTTTTTTTTTTTTTTACAGGGACAGAGAGTGAGTCAGAGAGAGAAATAGATAGGGACAGACAGACAGGAACGGAGAGAGGTGAAAAGCATCAATCATTAGTTTTTTGTTGTCGTTGCGATACCACAGTTGTTCATTGATTGCTTTCTCACATGTACCTTGACCGCGGGCCTTCAGCAGACCGAGCAACCCCTTGCTAGAGCCAGCGACCTTGGGTCCAAGCTGGTGAGCTTTTGCTCAAGCCAGATGGGCCCGCGCTCAAGCTGGTGACCTCAGGGTCTCGAACCTGGGTCTTCCGCATGCCAGTCCGACGCTCTATCCACTGCGCCACCTCCTGGTCAGGCTTACTACTAATTTTTTTGACAAATCAAAAACATTTTTTCATAAATAAAACCAGGTAAACTGCTAATATTGAATTAAATACATTTATATGGCCCTGGCCAGTTAGCTCAGTCAGTTAAGAGCAACATCCCTAAATGACAAGGTTGTGGGTACGATCCCTGGTCAGGGCGCACACAGGAAGCAAGCAGTGAATGCATGACTGAGTAGAACAAGAAATGAGTGATTCCCTTCCCCTCGCCTCACTCTCTTCCACTCTCTATCTCTCTGTTATTCAATCAACCAATAAAACAATTAAGCCCTGGTTGGATGGCTCAGTTGGAGCGTCATCCTGGAGCCTGGAGGTTGCCAGTTCAATTCCCTAGTTAGGGCACTTACGGGAGCAGCTGGATGTTGCTGTCTCTTACTCTCCCTGCCTGCCTCTCTCTCTCAAATAAAAACACAGAATGGCATTTATATGTTGTAGATTTATTATATTTTTTTATATTTTTATTTTTTCTGAAGTGAGAAGCAGGGAGGCAGCGACAGACTCCCGCATGCACCCGACCGAGGTCCACCCAGCATGCCCACCAGGGGGCGATGCTCTGCCCATCTGGGCCATTGCTCTGCTGCAACCGGAGTCATTTTAGCGCATGAGGTGGAGGCCATGAAGCCATCCTCAGCGCCCGGGTCAACTTTGCTCCAATGGAGCCTTGGCTGCGGGAGGGGAAGAGAGAGATAGAGAGAAAGGAGAGGGGGGAGGGTGGAGAAGCAGATGGGTCCTTCTCCTGTGTGCCCTGGCTAGGAATCGAACCCGGGACTTCCACACGCCAGACCGACACTACTGCTGAACTAGCTGGCCAGGGCTGTTGTAGATTTTTTAAATAGATGGGCAGAAGAAACATATAAGAAATAACTAGCCTGACCAGGCAGTGGCGCAGTGGATAGAACGTCGGACTGGCATGCGGAAGACCCAGGTTCGAGACCCCAAGGTCGCCAGCTTGAGCGCGGGCCCATCTGGCTTGAGCAAAAGCGCAAAAGCTCATCAGCTTGGACCCAAGGTCGCTGGCTCCAGCAAGGGGTTGCTCCTTCTGCTGAAGGTCCGCGGTCAAGGCACATGTGAGAAAGCAATCAATGAACAACTAAAGTGTTGTGATGGCAACGAAAAACTAATGATTGATGCTTCTCACCTCTTTCCACCTCTTTCCTTTTCTGTCTGTCCCTATCTATCCCTCTCTCTTTGTCCCTGTAAAAAAAAAAACAAAACAAACAACAATAAAAAGAAATAATTATATCTCATTTATAAAACTACAATAATTTTTTTTTTAATTTATTCATTTTAGAGAGGAGACACAGAGTGAGGGAGAGAGAGAGAGAGAAAGAAAGGGGGGAGGAGCTGGAAGCATCAACTTCCATATGTGCCTTGACCAGACCAGTACAAGGTTTTGAACTGGCGACTTCAGTGTTCCTAGGTCGACGCTTTATCCACTGCGCCACCACAGGTCAGGCTACAATAAACTTTTATGCTGTTTGTGTTTTACTTATGCAGCAATTTAGGTGGGACTTCACTAAAGGAGCATTTTTTTGACAGATGCCGAACTTAGGTCTCTTGTTGCTCAAAACACACTTCCTATGACTTTTAAAAATTGTTTCTGCCTGACCAGGCAGGCGGTGGTGCAGTGGATGGAGTGTCAGACTGGGATGCAAAGGACCCAGGTTCAAAACCCATAAGGCTTGAGCATGGGCTCACCAGCTTGAGTGTGGGGTCGCTGGCTTTAGCAAAGGATCACTTGCTCTGCTGTGACCCTCCCCCTAACCCCGTCAAGGCACATATGAGAAAGCAATCAATGAACAATTAAGGTGCAGCAACGAAGAATTGATGCTTCTCATCTCACTCCCTTCCTGCCTGTCTGTCCCTATCTGTCCCTCTCTGTTTCTTACTCTTTGTCAGAAAAAAGAAATTTGTTTCTAAGAAATGACACCTCCTATCTTACAGTCCCACTACCTAGTGGATTTTCACCTGAATGTCATATCATGCCGCCAAGTTGACCAGGGTCTGAAAATTAGAAAACTAGTAAGAGTATGTGGTTAATCATATGGACTTTGCAGTTAAGCCTTGTAGGTTTATATCCAACTTTGTACCACCTCCTAGCTGTGTAACCTTGGGCAGGTTAGGTAACTTGTGTTAGCCTCCATTTTCTCATTTACACATGGGGATCAGAACAGTACTTATCTTATTGGGTATCTTGAAGATTCAATAAACGAATGTATCTAAATGCCTTAGGCACAGTGCTTAAGTAAAAGGTATTCAATAAAATGTAACCATTATTAAATTTTTGTTCTCTTTTGTTAAAGTAACTGCTTTGTCTAATGAGATCTCTACTCAAGTTTTACTTATCGAATAGATTTAGAGAGAAGGTGTTTGGTAAATAGTACATTCATCCTTGTCCATGTGGGCCGGAGGCTGGGACTCAACCCCTGGTCCAGTTACTTGCCTGCCGGAGCCGTTCAAGGCTCAGGATGTTCTCCACCTGCAGCACGCCCCGCGTGTACTTCTCGATGTACGTTTCCCCATCAGACGTGCCCTCGTTCTCGCTCCGTGCCGCCATGAGAGCCAGCGTTTCCCGGTCCTCAATCTCCTCCGTGGCCTAAAGTGACAAGAAGACAATTCTAATACTTTGATACAAACAGGATTTTTAAAATAAAAACTGTGGCGAGAAAGCAATTTAAAAGTTTCGAGAATTCACATTCTCTATTACTTACGTTGCGATCTTTTAAAAAAGTAATCTATACTTTACCTTTGGTATATTGGATACTATTTCATAGGTTACACCACAGGAATAAAATATATTTTTTAATGACATTCTCCTCTTCAAACTCTGGGTGAAACTCTGGTGGAAAAGAAAAGCTGAATTAATTGATAGGAAAATATAAGCTATCTAGTATTTTACAAATTATCATCCACTGTTTTTGATACACACACAATACTCAAAATAGAAAAAACAATGAAACAGAAAAAAAAAGAGAAAAGCTTTGTTTCCATCCTTGAGGGACAATGACGTACAGCTGTTATTTTGGCAGATTATAGAATGTACAACCTCTTTAGGGGTGTGTGTGTGTTTGTGTGTGTGTGTGTGATTGCTTCTCTCTCTCATTTACTGCCTTTCTTTTGATCACATCAGTGTTTAATCAGTCCGTCTTGGCACAATCAGAAGAAAGCCAGAGAGAATGAGTTCTGCTGACAGCACCTCTGAGATTAGATCTGGGGATGCATTTGGAGAGGGATTTATTTGGAGCCTGCATGTTGTCCTGGTTTTGTCACTAATCCTCTTGAGTCTGGCAATTAACCCTTTTCAAATAGTGTAATCTCATAGCTCCAATGCCTCCTAGAATTATGGGTCTCAAATTGGTCAAGGTGGAAAAGTCCTTGTGGATGACATTCTGCTGTCCTCAGACCTTATTATTATGGATAAATGAGAACTACTCTGTAACTTGGCCGGTATGATAACAATATGCACATCAACTGTGTTAACACCACAAAACACTATTTTGTGATAGAAGGAAAAAACTTCAAGCTCATACATGCAACTACAGAATTAGGCATTGTACTACCTGTTTGTTGTAAATATTGACTGCAATTCGTTTTCGTAACACTAACTCCATAGCAGCTGGGTGGCTGAGCTGGACTGTGGTCTTCACTATCAGGTAAGTCCGTTCATTCTGGGGAGTGACCCGATTCAAGTAACTGGAATCATGTACCGCGGAGTCCCAGGAGGCTGTGGCTGAAACCTAAAAGTGTGAGAAGGATGGGGACGTGGAAACAGGACACAAGTCAGGTATAACAATTTTGTATCACCCAGTAGAGAAAGAAAAGAAATGCAATTCAACTGAAGAATATTTTTCCTCACCTTTATTGAATGACAACCCACAAGACCTATTTTTTAAAATTTCCTATTCTATTTGCCAAAGCAGACCATAATAGTTGAATGAAAGACAGGCCCACAGACATATCCAGTAATCTGAAATCCTTAAAGAGAACCTTAGGGGTCAATTACCTCCTCATCACTGTGCTTTACGATGGGCAGGTAGAAAAACTGACTGCCGTGTTCCTTGGGCAGGATGGAGTTCACGCCCGAGGCATGGGGGCCCACAAGCTGTTCATTGGCACTGAGGTCATCCGCTAACCAAGTCCAGGGCACAGAAAACAAAAGTGAGGGAAAAGTCAGTTTTTAATAAAAGATCAACTAGATGTTGTTTACATGTAACACCCTTACTTTGTTTTTTCTTTTATTCCTTATCCTGCTCTTGATACAGAGATTCCAATACTCACAATATTTATCCTTTACAGAAACAACTATGGGGCCAAAAAAGGTACCTTTGCGAATCTCCTACAAAATGGATTGAATATTCTACATTATATGTAATTCTAGGAACAAATATTTTTATTAATACACATCTTAAAATATCGCTGCTTTCTGATGTTAATTTCTCACTAGGAATTATCCTCACTAGGTTGTAACCTAGCGTTAGGTTTGTGGTCCTACTTAAATAACTTACAGTAACATAGAGATTTGAGAAGTTCAATTATCAATATAGAATCAAAATTCTGAGCACTTGGGAGAAATCTGATCATCATATTCTAATGCTGTACCAAAAGGGGGATTCACCCTTCACAAATCTCTGCAAGTGGTCATCTAGTTTTTGCTTGTTCATCTCCAATAACAGAAAACTCAGCACTTCCTGAGATGCAGTCTACTTCTAGGATTTGAAAAAAATTCTTCATATGAAAGCCAAAGTCAATCTCCCCATATCATCTATCCATTCATGATTTGAGGCTATGTTTTGAGGATGCCAAAGGCCTTGCAGAAGAGCCTGACAGAGCCTGCCTATCCTCAAACTCAGCTCTGCTTTTGTATTCTACACATGAGGTTCCATTTAAGATTTCACTGTGAAGGTGGATTTTATTGCTAAAACATACTAAAATCCACTGTTCTAGATTCAACCAGGTTTGATCTAATTGCTATAGCATATGACAACCCTTAATGCAGGGTGACCGTGGGATCATATTCTGCCATCAGCACTATTGAGGTTGGGGAGCAAAGGACACAAGTCAGAAATGCATATGCCTAAGCCCTTGCAAAGCCTAAAGATTCAGAATCTCTGAGAATGATCACTTTCTCAGGTAATTTCTATATCTCTTAACATTTCAGAGCAATAATTGCTTTAAAATTTCTATATGAAGTTCTCAAACTCCCAAGTGCTCATTTTTTAAGATTAAATATCCTCATCTTTCTTCTAGTGATCCTACATGCCATAGCTATATATATTTGGTTGGAACTAATAATGTCACCTAGATATGGCATATGAATTATTAGAAAAATTATTTTAAGATCAAAGTCATGTGGATCTGAATAGATTATAAACCTTAATTAAATATGATAACATGTAGAATGTTAGGGGTCTACTTACCGTTCAAGTCCAGGAAGAGAACTGGTATGTGGGTTTCCATTCCGGGTGGAGGGATCCTAAATATAGTAACAAAATTTAATCATAACCAAATACATATTTTAGATCTTGAAAGATAATCAGATACCACAGAGGCATGGACGCAGAGGAAAACTACTGTGGAGATACAGGTTTTAATAGTGAAATATTTTCACATTTCTTGACATTCTTATTAACACAAACCACGGGAATTATGTGACTTATATAAGAACTACCAGTTGCATGAATTGCATGTAATTAATTGAGACAAAGATTATATGAAGCCTTTCTAAAAATAATTCTAGTGATAGAAAAAAATGATGGGGAGGTTGTTAGAGTGGGAACACAGACAGGGTCAAAACCCAAGAGACCAATATCCAAAAGCTCAGAGAAGGAGAGAATGAGCAATACACGAAAGCAGTTAGGGTAGTGTGCAGGAAAGGTCAAAGCGGTGTTTTATCAAAAACTTGCCCATCTGCATCAGAGTCAGCTAGCAGGCCTCTTACAATGAACGTCCTGGGCCCATCCTTTTTTTTCTGAATAACAGGAAATAGGAAGGGGACTTGACATTTTTTTTTCTTAAGTGAGAAGTGGGGAGACAGAGAGACAGACTCTCACATGTGCCCTGACTGGGATCCACATGGCAAGCCCCCTACAGGGCAATGCTTTGCCCATCTGGAGCTGTTGCTCCGTTGCTCAGAAACCAAGCTATTTTAGCAACTGAGGCGAGGCCATGGAGCCATCCTCAGCACCAGGAGCCAACTTCCTCCAACAGAGCCATGGCTGTGGATGATACATAGATAGATAGAGAGAGAGAGAGAGAAGGAAGAAGGGAAGGGGTAGAAAAGCAGATGGTCACTTCTCCTGTGTGCCCTGACCGGGAATTGAACCCAGGATGTCCATATGCTGGGCCAACGCTCTACCACTGAGCCAACTGGCCGAGGCCAGGACTCTATATTTTACAAATGCTCAAGGTGATCTGATGTTTAAAAATACCTCAAATGAAAGCGACTGAGGTAAAACAGTCTAAAGAGGGCCTCAAAGAGCAGGACATAACTGGGACTGAGCTGACTGTCTATCCTAAGTGGCAGCCGACACACTGCATGTGACCTATGGGATTTTAGCACAGAAGGAAAATTTGCAGGGAGCAACGTCAGGTGACAAATTATGTGCCTGCAAATTCCAATTTTCTAGTTACATAATACCATGGAATCAATTACACCTCCAATTATCGTTACAGATACAATAACATCACTAATGTTTTGACTCCTACCCAGAAGAGATTATCTGGGCATGTACATTTTGTGTTCAAAAGAAATCTGACTTTTCTGAAATGCCCAGGGCACATTTTTTAAAGTAAGAACAAGAATAAGCAGCATCAGTAGTTACCATTTAACGAATGGGCACTATAAACAAGGTGTTTTTTCGACATTCTCACTAATCTGTGAAATGGTAGCAAAAGGCAGCTCCATCAACAATTAGGAATAAAGCCACAGAGGAGTTAACTAAACAACATATAAGAGGTACAGCTGGAAACTATATCCAGACTTATTTGACTCCAGAGTCTAAGATATCATGCTGTTTATTCTTAGTATCAGGACTGACATAGCAACTGATTGATCACAGTTTAGATATATTATCTGCCCTCTTCAGCTACACCCGGGAAACACCCTTCTTCTAAGTCTAAATAAGAGAATTACTGGAGATCAGGAAACCATGTCCAAGTTGCTCTCAGAGAGGAACTGAAGAGTGTGGTGTTGGATTCTAGGGCAGGTAATAAATGCTCTCGGCTTCCTGTGAGAGCAAGTTGGCCGCGGTGGGGAGGAAAACCAGCGAGGCAGCACTAGAGTTGGGTGCCCCTGCCCTGGGCAGCTCATACTGCTTAGCATTTCCTGGGATAATTCTGGAAAGTCACTTGCATGACTCTTGCCGCAGGCCACCTGAACTATTCTGTCAGGCGTGCACAGAAGGAAAGGTGGGCTCACCAGTCGGCAGGTGCTCCGGGGATGCCACTGCCAGGCGCAGGCACCAGCACGGCATTCCTCTCCTCCGTCAGCCCCACCCACTGCTCCACAAGCCGGGCCTCCCGCTCCACATCATCCTCGGTTTTCTCTGTGCGACAAAAAGAGGGGATGAGTAGCAAGAAAGGAGAAAGTCCAATTTCTACCATTTAAAATAGATTATTATTTGGTGATATCCACACACAGCTTATACATCTGCCACGTTAGAAAGGATCTGAAGCTTTGGAGTTTGAGCCTAAGCATCAGGTGGGTTCAGAGAGCCTGCGACACTAAGTGGATGAACCATAACCAGGAAGAGTACAAAGGGCATTGCAACAGGGATGAGAAAATTGGTTATTTTACTGGTTCTGTAATTTGGGTAAATTACTCAACAGATGAGTTTAGTTTCCTAATCTGTCAAAAAGGGATTATTGAGGGTTATCTACATCATGCTCTGGTTTGGAATTATCAAATGAAATGATAGCTGTGACATTACTTTATAAATACTATCTACTGTTTTATAAAGATAGAGGATTAAATACACCTCACTCTACAAAGCTAACTTTATTGTTTTCATGGTAATGATGAAGAGATTTTATTTGATATATTTTGAAATCCTTTTACCTATAATCCAACTCTGGAGCTAGCTGGGCATAGTCAAAGTGAGTTTTCATTAGCATTTTCAGTTTCTTTCATGAGCACATACACAAACTGACACCAAGAATGTTGTGCCAAGATGTTTTATTGATGGAAATTTTTTGCTAACTTTTTCATGAAATAGATTAACACCTGTGATGTTCCTTGGTGCAAAATCAACCACAATGAGTGGATCAGAAAGTCAGGATGATGATAGGGCTGTAAGAGCATATTTTTACTTTAAAATCCAAGAGCACAAGCAAACTGCATGAGTCACGGTGGGCTCAGGTGTAGGCTGAGAGCATGGCTACCCCCCAACAGCAGCCGGGGCTGACCTGCCAAATGCTGGGCTTTCAGAAGTACCAGTAGCTGCTGTCAGTTCCATGTTCTGAGCCTGAAACACCTCATGGCTGAGATATGGTATTGATCATATTTATAGTCATCAAAACAAAACTTGAGTTGAATGTTTAATATCACAACTAAGCCACAGTTTTATGAAAACTTATTAACTTCAAATTCAGAGCCTTCTTAACTAACACTATACAGTATGATACACAAATATCTATAGCTGTTATAGGTTAAAATCGAAGACATAATTATTCAATGAAGGAAAGAAAAAACTCACCACTGTTGTCCAGAAGTGAACAAGCTACTTCCAGGGAAGAGTTCAATCTCACATACCTTTCTTATTGCTGATTTTTTTAATCTGTTCATCTAAGTATTCTCGCCGTTTAATGAGAGCGTCAGACCACCTCTCTCTTACACAGTTTAAGTCTTCTTCCTGACATCAGGGAAGGAAAGCATTTTTCTGTAGCATGCACAGACAACTATTTTTCTTTCTTTTTTTTAAAGATGTTTCATTGATTAGAAAACTTTTCATTAGGAAAGGCCATTGAACATTGCTATGTGATTAATATGCAAGAAAGCAAAAAGGCCTCAGAAACACTGCATGCTGATCAAGAATCCCATTACTCAGAAATCAGAGCCCCTGCATTTCCAAAAGAATAATTATACCTAAAAGCAAGGGAGACTCAAACTACACCAGCTGTTGGATGATTCCTACACGGGTGTGTGTGTGTGTATGTGTTTATTTAAATTATAGGTATTCATCTGTAGGATCTGCATTTCCAAGCTGAAGAACACCATGAACAGAGCCCAAACCATGTAGCAGCAAATGAAATGGAAAATGACAGGCATTTTCATAGTTCATAGTTCAATGGCCTGATGACTTATATTTTCCAAAATGCAAAGAAGAGATCAGCCAAAAACCTTTCAAATTTGCAACAATGCTTGTACCTCCAACCCCTACCATGAGGCTAATCAAAAATTTCCCATGCAAAAACCCAACATGCAGTCAGCCATGCTTTCAGAACTCTCAGCAGCAGCCACTGGACTTCACGTGGACATGTGGCAAGAAGCGCACAGACAGCCGCAGGAGTTAGTTTATGGTGTTGCTAAGATCCATGGGGATCTTCCTCTCACAGTTTGATTTTGCTTGCTTGTTTTCTTTCTTAGTAAAATTATGAGGCGGGAAAGAAACCCAAAATTCTACTCATAGTGCTCTGACTTGCTTAATTCTAGTCTAATCCTTAAGACATTACAGTAAGAGCAGACTTCTGAAGCTCTACCTACAATGCATCAACATTTTAAGTACAGAAAGGCACACTGGGAAACATGCTTTTAAAGTGTATGCAGAGAATGAGTACAGAGACTGGGAACCAAACCCAAAATAGTTTATCTTAGTTTGCTGCCTTGACCATTGTTATAATCACACATTCCATGATAGCAGGCCAGTCAGGAATGACTAGGTAAACTTTCACATTTGTACATATTAAAAAGCTAAGCCTGACCAGGTGGTGGCACAGTGGACAGAGCATTGGATTGGGATGCTAAGGACCTAGGTTTAAAACCCTGAGGTCAATGGCTTGAGCATGGGCTCACCAGCTTGAGCGTGAGTTCACTGGCTTGAGTGTGGGATCACAGACATGACCCCTTGGTCGCTGGCTTGAGCCCAAAGGTCGCTGGCTTGAGCCCAAGGTCACTGGCTTGCACAAGGGGTCACTGGCAAGGTCACTGGCTTGAGCAAGGGGTCACTGGCTCAGCTGAAGCCCCCTAGTCAAGGCACATATGAGAAAGCAATCAATGAACAACTAAGGTGCTGCAATGAAGAATTGAGCTTCTCATCTCTCTCCCTTCCTGTCTGCCTGTCCCTAACTATCCCCCCCACCCTGTCTCCCATAAAAAAATTTAAAAAAATAAAATAATAAAAAGATGAGATTAAATTCTCCAGGTTATAAATAGCTAAGCTTGGCCCTGATGAGAGAAACCAACTGGATAAATTAAACAAAACCGTGTGCATAAAATGTCTTCAATTTTCTTACCCAACAAAAGCCTATTGATGTAAAATGGCATATTAGAACAACACTGCTCTCTTGGATATAAGGAGCTAAGTGTAGTTTCTTATAGGACAAACAAGAATCTACTTAGGAAATATGGAAGGATAACTGCACAAGTTTTCAGATCTCCAATTTAATAGAGTGATGATAATAGTCTTGCTTAGAAAGGCTTTATAAGCTAGTAATTTGAGAGGGCATAGAAAAATGGCAGTATTCAGTTATAACTTTTGAACTGACAAAGAAATCTATAGAGACAGTATTGTACCCCTGATTAAACTGAAAGCAAATCAAAAGCAAGTGAAAAATTGCATATTCTGGCTCTCCACTCCTCCTCCCTCCACCCTGCCCCTGGCTTTGCGGATGCTGGCAATTAGCAGCAGCTGTGCCCCCATGCCACAGGTCTGACAGCAGCAATACCTGATAACTATCCATATCATCACCATCCTCATCATCTCTCTGGTAGGAAAAAAATAAACACAAAGAACATGCATTTTGTTTCTCAAAAAGCACACAAGGAAAATAATTCTTTAAGCTTAACACACACATTACAACAGACAGCACACACAACATGAGCATAATAAAACATTTAATGGAATCTCAAAAAGGTTTAGTGGATTTAATTCAGTTGTCTACAATTACTTAGAGAATTTAACTTTAGCCTGACTAGGTGGTGATGCAGTTGATAGAGCATTGGTCTGGGATGCTGAGGACCCAGGTTTGAAACCCCAAGGTTGCCAGCTTGAGCATAGGATCATAGACATGACCCCTTTGTCGCTGGCTTAAGCCCAGAGGTCACTAGCTTGACCAATGGGTCACTGGCTCAGCTGGAGCACCCCCCACCGCCCCGTCAAGGTAAACATGAGAAAGCAATCAATAAAGAAGGTGCAGCAACTATGAGTTGATGCTTCTCATCTCTCTCCCTTCCTTCCTGTCTGTTACTGTTTGTCTCTCATCTCAAAGAAATAAATTAATTAAATTAAAGAAATTAAGTTTTAAAAAAATAAAGGGGTCATTTAAAAACAAGACCACTCTTAGATGGGGCTACCCACCTTACTGTATTGTTATGCAAATAGCTCTACATATTTATGGGTGAGCTATTTCTCTGAGATTTAGAGTGAGCTTAAAAAGGCAGAATGACAGGGAAAGGACTTTAGAGACTTCATGGCTTGATGTCTGAGTTTTCGCCTTGAGGCAACTAAAACCCTGAAGGATGAAATGATTTAATCCAAGGATCATGCACAGAAGGGCAGGGGCAAGCTCCCGCCTCACCAACCACACCATTTTCGCTGATGAAATCCTCACAATGAAAGCCCACCGGGGAACCTAAGTTCTCCACACACAAGGTTCTGCACTGGACTGCTGCAACAAAACTAAAGCCTACTGTTTCAAATATACAGGTTTATCATTATCCTTTATTGCATATATCAGCATCCATACCAATCAGTTGAGGAAAATCAAAACTGTGTTAAACCCATAACAGTGTACAATAATAATATAACAATTTTGGCAAAATCATTTGGCAAAACAAAACCCTAGTGTTGAAAATAAAAGGATTTTAGTTGAGACAATTTGCCTTGAAATTCAGAATAAAGAAATTCCTATTTGTAGAGTAGTGGTTCTTAACCTGGGTTCTATCGAATCCTAGGGGTTCGATGAGTTGGTCTCAGGGGTTCGGAGAAGCCTCTGCCGCAGAGGCCAGAATAAAGTAATACCGTAATTTGTTGTGAGTTCATGCACTTTGCTGGTTTTGTTCTTTGAGCAAGGTGATGTTCATGCACAGCTCATTTTGTGCACCAGTAAAAAAACATATACCTATGTCTTGAATTTGGGAAAAAAACACATATTTTATTTATCACTAAAGAAGGGTTCGGTGAATGTGCATATGAAACTGGTGGGTTCGGTACCTCAAAAAAGGTTAAGAACCACTGTTGGAGAGAACATTCATCCATATGAGGGCAGGTTCTACTCAAAAAGAATGCTGGGTCATGTACAACATCCTTTCATTTTTCTATGGTTATTGGAAGGTTAATATTCAAACAGCCAGTGAAGCAGGATAGTTATAAAATAGGCAAGTTGGTTTATTCCGAGTGCTTTAAAAATTAAATTATTCTCTTATCTAAGGATACTTCAAAATATCCTGCTATTTAAGAGTGCTTTAAAAATACTGTTAAAATTATTCTCTGTACAGAGTTGAATATACACTTTCTTTTGGTTTGGTAACTACCATTATTATTTGTATAATGTATAATGTAATTCAAGCCTAATACTGATATAAATTTTCTTGAATTCCTCATATAATGAATAATTTATCATTTTTTTAGTTGGAGATACTTCTATTAAAACTAGCCTGAGCTTTTACAATGGATAACTGTTGTGTCGTCAGCATATTGTGGACTGGTCTGAGCTACTGAATCAGAGTAATTCCAAAGGACTATGTCAATGAAAGAATAAGTTACTTGAACATGGCAGCTTTAATAAACAAGTAAGTACATAAAAGCTTTACAATAGCCACAATTTAAATCTGCATGACTGGTACTATGCTCTTTAAGGAACACTGAGTACTGGGGAAAGGCCGATATCTGAAAGCTCAAATGACAAAAACCAATTTTCATTCAAGGGGTCTAGCTGTTTTAAAAAGTACAAGAAAGAAATTTTTACAGTGTTCCTCAAATGAAAACATTTAGTCACTGATGTCCCATATTCTGTAGCTCATGGTATTTAGGACACACAGATTTCAAAGTTTTAGCTAAGATCAGGTTTCCAAAGCCACCAAACTTTACTACAAAAAAAGACCTCAGAATTACTAACTCTACCGCATCATTTTGGAGATGAGGAGAAGGGAACTTGATGTTTAAATTACCCAGTCAAGATTACCACTCAGACAGGCCGAACCAGACTTCAGAACCCAGGTCTTCCCACTCCAAGTCTGATGGGTTCTCCCAGGCCCTGGGGCCACTCAAGGTAGACAGCCAAGTGAGGGACTGAACTGGGACAAGACTGACTCTAGACAATCCAGTTCTTACTCCACACACAAGGAAAAGTCTTGGGGGAAAGCCTCCCCCCGACAGATTATCCCCATACTTTCACTCACACTGTCCCCTCAGGCTTTGGGAGTCTGGCTTGAGACAGGAAAGGCAGCAAGTGTCTGAAAACGCCATGCCTTCCTTAAGGCACAAGAGCCCAAGCCAATGTTATTTTCAACTTTCAGGGAAGTCTCCACCTTAATGTCATGAAACCGAAAGAAACGGAAATGGAAGGTGAATCATTCTTGGATGGACTGGGCCTATGCCTGGACTCCACAGAGAAATGTTTTCCCCTGTCATGACAGGGAAGCGCTCCCTCTCACATGTGACAGTGAGGGAGCCCCGATTTAACGGTCTGATTTCTCCCAGTCCCTCATTCATGTCTGAGAGCAAACTGAGGAGTTGGGGAAGTACATGCATTTCTTCAGGCTACTGGGGACGGTTTCCTGATCTTAAAAGTTTATTTTCAAGGACTACTCTGGTAATATGAAGATCCATTGCTAAAGGTTTTCATCTTTTAATTTAAAAAAATTAGAACAGAAGATTTTGTAAATGGAGAATGGACAAAATAATCAGGACTTTTTTTTTTTTTTTTTTTTTTTTACAGGGACAGAAAGAGAGTCAGAGAGAGGGATAGATAGGGACAGACAGACAGAAACGGAGAGAGATGAGAAGCATCAATCATCAGTTTTTGTTGCCGTTGCAACACCATAGTTGTTCATTGATTGCTTTCTCACATGTGTCTTGACTGCGGGCCTTCAGCAGACCGAGTAACCCCTTGCTGGAGCCAGCGACCTTGGGTCCAAGCTGGCGAGTTTCTGCTCAAGCCAGATGGGCCTGCGCTCAAGCTGGCGACTTTGGGGTCTCGAACCTGGGTCTTCCGCATCCCAGTCCGACGCTCTATCCACTGCGCCACCGCCTGGTCAAGCGATCAGGACAACTTTTAATTAAAGAAAAAAAAAAGTAAATCTTCCAAGAAGCTGATTATGCCAGTGTTTGGGGATATTTTATATTAATAAGAGTAGATTAGGCCAGGCAGAAATAATAAATATCCAACAAATTTGGGCCAGATATAAAATGAAACCTGCGTGAAGTGAGTGAGTACTATAACATTAAAATGTGTTTATAAATAAAATGATTATTAATCAACACTAAGGCAATATACTATTTTAAATCTAGAAAAAGGGCAAGGATGAAAATATGAATGGGAGACAGGCTAAGGCAGGGAGTTCTGCTATATTCCCAAACAGGCCTCTATCATAGATCACTGATTTCCTTAATTCTGCATTACCCAATCTTCGTTAAATACTATTTCAAACCTGTCAATCTTACCTGGTAACTGTCCAGCCCTCTCTGGAGCTTGGTGGACCTGGCAGTCACACAGCCGATGGACACCGACAAGATGGCTTCAACCATAAGTGGCAGTGTCCCCGAGTGCTGTACAGGTTTCACTGTGACTTGCACTCTGCGGGAATGACCCTGCAGAGGGGAGGGTGAGATGAGTGGGTGATGTGGAAACAGGTGTCAGGAATGGAAACGGGGAGAGATAGAGGAAAGCAATAAAAGAAAGGAAACAAATTAGGGAACGAAGAAGCAAATAATGAGAACATTTCAGAAACTGTAAGAGTGGGATGGAGAGGCACCATGAAAACGAATGTAGCACCTGTCGGAGCTGGAAGACGCCCCCCGTGTTGACGTCTTTGGCTTGGTGAAGCTCTACAGCAGCATACTCCCCCAGCTCATTCAGCTCCAGGATGGTGATCCACATTTCTATCCTGCGGGTCACCTCGTTCCACCTACAAAACATGTGCCAGCACACGACGCTGTCATTGCCCAGGGACACTGTGAGTATCAAGTGCTACTCACTGAGCACTCTGTGTTAGGCACTGTGCTATGGATGTTGCATAGATTATTATCTTTTTAACTTTCAAAACACCTTTTGGTATAGGTTATTTTTATTTATTTTATTGAGGTATAACTTACATTCAGGAAAAGGTCCAGGTCTTAGACACCACGTTTGATGAGTTTTGACAAAGGTGTACACCTGTGTAAGTTATCTCACTGTTACCTCAGAAAGGCTGCTCACACCCCTTCCCACTCATGCTCCCCACGCTGCCCTGCAGCAGGCATGGAAGTTCACAGATTAGTTTTGTCTTTTCTAGAACTTTTTATAAATGGAATCATGTAGTAGTACATACTTTCTTGTGTATGGCTTATTTGATTCTGCATGTTTTTTAAGAGTCATCCAAATGAATATCAACAACAGTCTCTTTTCTTTTTTATCTCTGAGTAATATTCTATTACATGAATAATACTATGATTTCTTTATCCATTCTCACTTTGAAGGACATGTAGATTATTTGCAGTTTTAGAATGTTATAGTTACCATGAACATCTGTGTACAAGTCTGCTTGTGGACTTATGTGTTCATTTTTTGGGGGGTAAATACCTAGGAGAGGAACTGTTTGGTCATAGAAGAGGTAAATGATCAACTTTATAAGAAGATATTCTCCTGTTTTCTTCTATAAGCTTTATAGTTTTATCTTTTACATTTAAGGCAATGTAGTTTTGTATATAGTATGAAGTAAAGACTGAAGTTTATTTCTGTATTGGTATATAATTTTTCAGTTGTTTGTTGAAAATATTTCCTTTCCCCACTGAATTTCTTTGATGACCAGTAGTTCCTATTACCATTCTCATTTCACAAATAAGGAAACAGGCTTAGAGAATTCATTTTTTTAATTGCTGTCCAGGTGCTCATTTTGGTCCTGCGTCTAAAGCTACAGACCTGTCATGCAGCGTTCTCGTCTTGGCATGAAGAGAATCCACTTCCCAGATGGAGCTTCCATTCCCAGCACACCGGTGGCCCCACACTTCAATAGCCAGTGCTCCGTCTGAAATGAACTCCAGGAATTCCTCTGTGACATTCACCACATAGTCCTGGGGTAAATGGGAGAAAAGAAAGAACAACATGAATTACACATACAGAAATCTGTGAAATTTTCCTTTTTAACTTTAACTGTGTACAGATTCACCGTGGAGTATATGTATTAGCCTGATCCCAACCTTAAAGGTCACCTCTACTGTTTTTTTTGTTTGTGTGTGTGACAGAGACAGAGAGAGATAGAGAGAGTGTCAGACAGGGGCAGACAGACAGGAATGGAGAGAGATGAGAAGCATCAATTCTTCGTTGAGGCTCCTTAGTTGTTCATTGATTGCTTTCTCATATGTGCTTGACGGGGAGTGGGGGGGCTACAGCACACCGAGTGACCCCATGCTCAAGCCAGTGACCTTGGGTCCAAGCTGGTGAGCTGTGCTCAAACCAGATGAGCCTGCACTCAAGCTGGCTACCTTGGGTTTTCGAATCTGGGTCCTCCTCATCCCAGTCTGAGGCTTTATCCACCGTGTCACTGCCTGGTCAGGCACCTTGACTGTTTTATAGAAAAATGTAAAGAACCACAGACTATCAATCTGAAAGATACTATAAGGTAATTTAACCCAACTGCTTTCTTTTACACATGCAGACACTGAAGAATGCTACTTGTCCCACATTATACTGCTTGTTGGTGGCCGAGCTGACTCTATTTTCCCTCTCTCCTGATTCAGCATTCTGAATTCCACAGTACCGCTCTGACTTTCCACTGGCATGGACTCATCAGCACATCAAAAAAGAAACTTTGGATTGCTCACCACTAGGGCTTATAAGATGACTAACAGAATTAAATTTTATATGATTATCGTTGTGATTCTGAGCTCTTGCTCTTAAAAGACTCTCCCACCCCAATTCCTCATTCTGAAACAAAAGCAGATGATCATGAGGAAATGAATAGTGAATTCACTGAGTCATATGGCAAATCACCCAAACCAAAGCAGTAGGCAAGGAACAATGCCAGTTCACTTATTAGCATCTCAGGAAAATTTCAGGTGACAACAACCCCGTGACTGTTAATTTCTGGCAAGAGCTGTGTTATACTGCTTTAACCTTATACTGTTTACTTTTAATTTATTTCATTTGGAGACAGAGCAAGGATTTTAGAAGGAAAATCAACTTAACGATCAATTAGTATAATCTACACATTTAAAGATGAAATAAACCCCAAGGTCACATAACAAATCCAGGGGCTCTGTGGCCAGTATTTATTAAACCAGCTGTTAACTAGAATGCACTCATTTCAGATTTCATCCTGAGCAGCTCTGTAGGTCCAGAGAAACATGGGAAATACCAGAATAAAAAAGGATTAACAGAAATTTTGAGAAATAGATCAGTGAGTATAGGTAAAAATGTGGGCTATTTATTTTCAGAAAAAGACTTGATACCCTTTACATATGTGAAATTTTATAGGTGGTAACATGAATTTGTTTTCTAAATGTAGAACTAGAAGAGCTATATAGGCACAGTTTGCATTAAAAAAAGGGCGGTCTTCAGTATCTAGTAAGGATTGTAAAAGGAAAAACAAAATTACAAGAAGATAGAGTCCATCTGTCAGAAATGACTTGTTAGTCCAATGTGGAAACCAAGAAGGGTAGCTAATGTCCTAAAGTAGGTCAATGCACTATTCACCTAAAATTCACTTTTCCCATTTTTATATAGTTTTTCAAAACTGATATGGTACAGAAGAATGCTGTGCTGAGAATGCTATACTATATTTAAAAAAAATGAAAATCTCTACAGCAACATACGTGTTAAGATTTCTACATATATTAAAATAAGACGCAATTTCACATATGTATAATATAAACACATTTAATAGAAGTGTTTTAAGTAGTTATATGTGCATGACATGAACAGTGTCTATTTATGCATACTTATATATATGAATATATGTTTACCACACATATAAAAGTTGTGGTGCATAGAAAAGAGCTTATCAAAATATGTAGCAGCCTGACCAGGTGGTGGCACAGTGGATACAGTGTTGGATTGGGATGCGGAAGACCCAGGTTCGAGACCCCGAGCTTGCCAGCTTGAGCGCAGGCCCATCTGGCTTGAGCAAAAGCTCGTCAGCTTGGACCCAGGGTCACTGGCTCCAGCAAGGGATTGCTCGGTCTGCTGAAGGCCCGCGGTCAAGGAACATGTGAGAAAGCAATCAATGAACAACTAAGGTGTCGCAACAGCAACGATAAACTAATGATTGATGCTTCTCATCTCTTTCTGTCCCTGTCTGTCTGTCCCTATCTATCCCTCTCTCTGACTCTCTCTCTGTCCCTGTTAAAAAAAAAAAAAATGTAGCAAACTTTCATTGGTCATCATACTTGAGGGAAATATGATTTCAAGTTTAGGTTTTTCAGATTTTATTTTAAATACTTTTAAATTTTTTTGAAATTATATTGAAGTACATTTTGAGGCTGAAAATCAAATAAACATATTACATTTATAAAACATTTTTATGGGGAAAACTTGCAAAGTACAAGTAGACTTTTGAACTCCACCCAGATCTGTTTACTCCCACATAATTCATTTCATAACGGCACCTGTACCTTACAGTGAGAGAAGGTCACACTATACTGAGCATCCTTGGACTGTGGGGAAGGCACCTCTGGGTCCACTAGTGGGGCAGCCACTGCAGACTCACACTGGTCCCAGAATGTGTATTGACAGAAGACGAAATTTGAGAGATTTAAGGGCAGCCCAGTTGCTTCTTTAATTTTTACCTGAAGAGACAGATTTTTTAAAAAATGTGACTATAACTTCCATAAAGAAAACATTAAACTATGCATTCTTTTATTTCAACTACACCAAATTTAAGAGTAAGCAATGAAATCAATCACTGATCCATCTGACATCTGAAAATATCTGGCAGTATTTCATTAGGGGTTCTGTCTGTAATGAAATCTGTACTATGATTCTGTAACTACAGTATGTAGACTTTGCAACAAACACATACATCCCTTTAAAATTTTCTCACTGATTTTCTGATATAGTTGGAACCTTTACTAGGAGAGTATGATTTGCTGAGCAACATACACTCCTTGCATGCCAAATACATAGCCTTCTGAAATATCACACGTCTGTCACTCGAAAGAAAGTATGCTATACTTCTGGAAAAAGTACTGTGCATCATTGTATTTACTGCCAGGAAGTTTAACTTTTTAATATGCTCTATGAAAAACTCTTAAGATTGTCTATAAAATTGTTTTGAATTAAAAAGTCATTTATCTGAGCCTCCCCATCACTGTCTTCTCACCCGGCATGTCAGTTTTTTGACTCGGTGAATAACTTCCCCACTGCTGTCTACAACTTCAAGACTCCCACTTTCACTGGAGTTCTCCGAGGAGTCGTCTTCTACTACACGCTCTGGGACAGCTCCTGTAATGCGCATCACTTCCACATGGAGACGCCCTGCAACCTGGGTCAAGGAACCAGAGTACCCTGGAGTTAAAAGGCACCCAGGTGACAACACAGAACTGAGACAGAAGTACTCTGCAATGTCCCTGATGGGCAGCTCCACAACTCCTGCTTGGCCATCTTCAGCAAGGAGAAACTCGACACTCCCAGAGCCAGTCCATTCCACTGCTTGCCCCTCCAATCACCCAGCCTGACTTCGAGCCACAGTTACCTCCCTGTAACTCCCCTTCTGGAATCATCTTCATTATCATCCTTGTACAGAAGAACCCACAAACAGCTGAAAAGCTATTATCATATTCTACTGGGAGCCACTATTTTCCATGTATGTCTAGATTCATTTGCTTATGCATTTGATCAAATACTTGCCCTCATGGGACTACTAGGAGAGTATGATTTACCAAGCAACATACACTCTTGGCGACATATACTCTGCTGTCAGGGCACTCACAGTCAAGTGGGGAAAGACACAGAAGTAAAAACCCATCAACACCAGTATAGATTAGCTGCTATGACAGAGATAGATGTATCCATTGTTATGGAATAAATTTATCTACTCAACAATTAATTACAAGGAACTGACACTGCACCAGGAGCTGTGCTAAGTGCTGTACCGACAATAGTAAACCAAACAGACATGGTTACAGGGCTCGTGGACCTTCTCTTCACTGGGGAGCAGGGAACGGGCATGGAATCCACACCAGGGCTGGGAGCAGGTGACGGAGGACTCCATGAGAGGTGAGACCTACTCTAGCAGGAACAGTGCGTACAAAGCCAGGATGTCATAAAACAGTTCCTTTAAAATCGTTTTTCCAAAAAGAGGCATAAAATTTCCTCACTATCCTGGTGGGTTCTCAGAATAGGTGCCAGTTTAGCAGTGTCTCTCTTAAGGTTGTTGCATAAACCAAATTAAATTGTTGAAATTTGCATTTCCAGAGTGTTATAACTGGCCAAGTTAGCTTTCATAAAAGTCTAAGGTTTTAATAACTGCAGCTGTGAAGGTGACATGTTCTGGCACTGCCCTGTCACCTTTAATAATAAGATTGTTTATAGAGGTAGCTCAGACCCAACTTCCACACAGCAATCTGCACTGGCGCCAAGGACCTGAGAGATAGAGGCTGATGGTATTTGACAAGGGAGACAAATATGAGGAAGTAGCAAGAGCAGGGGAGGGGAATAAAAGAAATCAGAAGACAGTGGTTCTTAAGCTTTTTTCAATGCCTTCTGAGACTCAAATACATTTTAAATATAATTTCAGAAGGATTCATGGACCTAAAGCCCTTCACAGACTCTACTTAAGAACACTGACTCAGCCACTGGAATTGTACCCATTTTTAACACAGGAAAAAGCAACTCCAGCCCACTGTTCTTTTAGGGCAGAATGTTTACAGGGGTTATGACATATATAAAGTAGGCCAAGTGCTTACATACCACAACTGGGAATCTAGGGTTTATCTTCTGGGTTCACTTTCAGCAGAATGGCACTCTATTCTAGGCCTGCTCTAAAAACTCACAAAAATAACCTTGATTGTTACTGAAGAACAAGCTAGAAAATAAGGGTGTTACTAATTTAAAATAAAAATCTGAACATTTTCTGAAATGTCTTATGCCTACATAAGGCCTGTATGTCTAACTGAAATATGAGAGTTTAAGAGAAGGTAACAATGGGGTAATGGAGATTGTTTTCTTTGAATACTTTGGGTTTCAAAATGATCCTCTCAAGTTGTATCTTGCAAAGACCAGTTAGAGGCCAGGAGGGGACTGGATCACAAAGGTAAAAGATGCAAAGAAATGAATATGGACACAATGCTGAATTTGGTTTCCAAAGACTTCTAATTTGATTAAAACAAACAAATAAAACCTTGTGAACCACAAATATAAAATGTGTTATAATAATCTTTTAAAACCATGAGTTGAATTTGATAGTTCCTATTGATAAGAGTGAAAGAAGAATGAGGATTGGTATGTTTTTGCTTAGTTTCTCGATCAACCTCAAGAATCTAACTTAAATAGAAAAAAACTCCTAAAACTTGTCCTTACCTCCCCCTGCTGGCTGATGATAGGGACTGCATACTGAAGTTTCACATCACAAAAGAGACACTCCAAGAACACATTAGCCACTCCGATAAGGTTGTGATTCTCCTGAGCTTCATAGAAAGGGTCACCCCGTTTCCCGCAGAGTCTCTTTGCCTGAGTTGGTAGGAGAAGCAGGTGGACAAGTGAGAAAAAAATAAAACATCAAAATGAAACACAGGGGTACATTGAGATACAAATTTAATTCGTTCTGTAACCGAGCTCGTAAGTCAGTCAACTCGTATACAAAACTGCTGATACTGGACCCGTGTGCCAATGTGCCAACTAGTGGCAGCTTCCCGAAATCATGACTCGTATCTCGGAATTCCACTCGGATCTCGAAAAAAAATATGGACTGAGTTGCAGCTTGTATCTTAAAAAGTATGTTAGTCTGTATCTCAAGGCACCACTGTAATATGATTTAAGACTAGCATTAACAATTTTTAAAAGCATTTATTCATACAAGATAGTAAAATCAGAATCGCTCATATAAATACAACAAAATTAGCCCATGAGAGGGTCTTGTTAGTTAGGGCTCTAAGTGATCTCTTGTAGAGGACCTATTCTTGGTTACTCCCCTGGCTTCCCTCTCACACTCCACCTGCAGCCTGTTTGACTTTATTCCCTGTGCTTTGCCTCATTTCCTTCACTGACTCTTCTTTTTGATTTGTAATGCCCCCAAAATAAATTATTCATAGTAACTTACCCAGCTATGCTCAGAGCTAGGGGAGCATGAACATATACTAATGAATAGAAAATCCATGGTGACCCCATCCAGCTGGCTTCTCACAACACCGACACAACAGCACAAATTTTGTTCCACTTCGTTTCACTTGAAGTGTAGTAAAAATGCAGCCCAATGAAAAGACGCTGTGCTCTCTTCACTCAGTTCCTATCTGTGTCGAGACCACACATTCTGTAACTGATGCAACTTAGCACTCCTTTCCAAAGCACTTTCACTTTACTTTTCTAACCTAAATATCCAAAGCATCACTACAAATATTCATGGCATGTGTGTGTGTTTGTGTGTGTGTTCTGATGATTAAATCATTTATACTCCCTGCTTTTAACATGACTAAGTCTCCTTTACATTTTATCTCTTTTACCTCAGGCACTTTTTCCTTCCATTCTTGATAAAGGTCTCTCATATCAATTAATTTATTCTCCAGCTTCTCAATGGTCCAAACTTGGGTGCCCTTTCCTTTCCTCCTCACTTGAATAGCTGGCTCGCTCACTATTGCTCCTCTCTGCAGAATGAAGAGAAACAAAACCAAAACAAATAAAACAAACCTTGACATTACTTTTTGGATTGTTAAAGCAATGTGTTATTATAAAGTAGCAAGTTGTTTTAAGAAAACATAATATATGTGTACAAAAGAAGATGAAATTCCACCACCTATAGAATATTTTGGTTTATTTTCCACCTTTTATATACACCCAGGCACAGACTTAATTTTTATCACAAGCAGAACCAAAAAAAAAAAAAAAAGTAAATTTCTTATCCCAATTCTCTCTCTACAGTTTTTATATTATGATCATCTTCTTGTGTTCACTAGTTTTCATAAACTTGATTTTTAGAGATCACATGGTAATCCATTATATGGACTACTTATTTGACTAATTATTCTACTGTTCAATATAATGGCTGTTTCAAATTTTTGCTATTATAAAGGATACTTGATAAGCATCTTTATATAAAAACCACATAAAACTTTAAATTCACTTCTATGACTATGGATTTGGAATACATTTCTCAAAGGAGAAGTACTTGGTCAAGTGACTAAAACCCAGCAAGACTGATGGAGACTCCTTCACTCTTTTCTGGCTTGTTTGTTGGAGGTTAAAATGAATGGATGAAAACTTAAAATTTTTCAAAGTTTCTCCTTAAAGAAAAAAAATTCTTCAAGTTGAAATGATGGTAAATGCCCTAATTTAAAAAGAAAAGAAATGCTGGGGAACTTCTGAATGAGGGCAGTGCTCTTCTGTGTATGTAAAGACAGTTACTATACCAGTCTTCCTTTCTTGTAGAATTCAGTCTTAAAATGATGCTATAACAAAACATACACCAATCCCTATTCCAGAAGGGAGATGTATGTGAAAGAGGAAAGCAGGTGGCGTGACTTATGTATATTTCTAGTTTTAAAGAAAGCATTTAAATTAGCTTGAAGGATTTCTTCAAGCCTCCCAAATTCTCATATTCTGATCTTATCTCAGGGCATATATACATGAAAAGATTGATAATGGAAGTTTTAAAAAGAATGAGTATTCTGGCTCACTTCTGGATCTCTTCGGGGAGGTCACCTTGGACATCATGTTTATGGTCCATCTTAAAGCACGCACCAATGCGCACCTGGCTCTCATTCTCACCTTTCTATTAGCACTGAGGTTTGCGGCAGGGATCTGCAGAGTCACCTGGTAGTCAGTGAGTTTGCTCATTTCCTCAGCTAAGAAGTTTGCCTCCCTCACCAACGTGTTAGCTTTAACTAGCTGCTCGCGCAGTTTTGCCAGGCTCTGACGGAAGAGTTCATCCCTGTAGTGCAGTAGAAAAGGCAATGAGACAATCGAAAAGAAAAGGAAACTGCAATCTGGTCATCTTATTAGAAAGCGGTAGAAACACCTTTCAGGCAATAGTTTTCTATCTATTTTTGACACCAAAGGAACCTCTTATCCTTCCCCCTCTCCCCTCTAGGGTTCTGTGGGCTACCTGCCAGTTACCACGGAGGCGAAGCAAATACATGAAGTGCTGTAAGTAAAATCTATTTTAAAAAATTATATGACATTTGAAAACTACTAGATTTTGATATGGTGATGCAAAAAAAATAAATCAATGAAAGAATCCTTTAGGACAAAAGCACAATTATGACATTTGTGTGGTTTTAGGGTCAGGAAAGGGAGGGGCTGGTGAAAAACACTGGGGTCAGAAAGAAGAAAGTGTTTTGCATATGGTGTCCTCAGTGGGTGAAAGGCAGGAAGTGGGGACTTCACAGCAGCAGGAATGCTGTTCTCAACCCGACACAGCAGCACCTCTGAGAAAAGCTTCACCGACATCGTGATTGGGTCAAAACCCTATTACATGTCCTCCAAGCCCCATTTTGCCTTGGTAGCCCTTGTAATGTTTCACCTATTTGTATAATTACAATATTTGACTAAAGTCTGTCTCTCCTAAGAGGCTGTAAGGGCCTCTGTGGTAAGGACTCTAGTCTTTTCTGCTTGTCAGTACACCCTGTCTTGTCTGCATGGCCCACTGTAGGATCTTTGAAAATACCCATTGAATGAAAAAAAGAGTATGTCTGGATCCCACTTCTGAAACTGGGCCCAAAGACAACCCAGTTTAGCAGATTACTCTATGCCTAATGTAGCTTTTCTTTGCTAACATTTATGCACCTCCTGACTTCACTGCATAGGTATCTACCTATGCAGTAGAACCTGGAACACTCAAATTAGCACTGGAACACACAAATTAGCACTTTCTTCTCACCTTAGAAATGACAAAGGAGGCCCACAGCAAAGATGTTAATATAGAATGACCTAAAACAAATCACACATTGATAATGCTTTCCTGTCTTGTCTTAATTATATTTTCTCCCGGTTATTCAGGCTTGACTACTATCAACCAGCTTGGTCTTTTCTCCATAATATGTATGCAGGAAAAAGCCCTGTTGATTCTCCCTCTGACACATCTCCTGATCTCTTTCTGTTTTGTTTATTACTTCTGTTCATGTTCCTCATACTCACTCCAAATTCTCACAGTGCCCAGGCTCTTCCTCTTCCACTGTAAAGTAGTCCTTATAACCCCACCCCACCCCCACCCCGCCTTTCCTAAACAACTCCTCGGCTCAAAGCCTTCTCCTCTTCCACAGGAAAAATCCCAAACGTGTAAGTTGCATGCCTCCCACATACCCTATTTAAGAGTTTTGGAATTTATTCTTCCTATTCCTTTGTAAATCACCTTCTAGACTAAACAAAATTTCTCATGTAATCCCCCAAATACATCTTCTTCTTCTCCATTGCTTCATATTCATTTATCACATTCTACCTATCCAAATGCCTTCCTTCCCCTGCTCTCTATCCTAAATTCTACTCTGATAACTCACTTGAAATCATTCCTTGTTCAGGAAATCTCTGCAGAAAACTCAACTTCCTGGGGTCTCATTCTCCAGTACAGCTACGGCACTTTCTGTGCCCTCTGCCCAACCGCCTATCACATTCTTGCTTACCATTCAATAATCCCACACAATCCATACTTACTAAGCACCTACGGCGTGAAAACATCATTCTTGGCACTAGGGATACTCAGTGACTGAAACTGACACCCTGCCCACTAGACCTTATTTTCCAGTGGAGGGGATAACAGCAAATAAATAACTACATAATTGCAGCATTTCCTATTGTTGAATGAAACTTTTAAAAATTTGTAATTATGGTTTGATTTTCACATATTTATATCTTACTCTAAATTATAAGTGTAAAGAATGAACTACATCTTTAGCTTTCTTTGTAATTCTTACTAGCTCATATACATGATTCTCAAACCCTCAACATTTACTTAGGAATGAGTCCTTCAATATTTCACAAGCCATCAATAACGACTTAGATAAGCATCCTAGATTCTTAGAGAGCTATCTTTAATGACATCTTAATTTTACCTAGTGAAACCTGGTGAAATCAATACTGTAATCATTCTTCAAAATGTCATCCTTTCTACTCCATTTAGTTTTAAGAATTTGAGCCTCTAAGAGAATCTGGAATTATGGGAAGTGAAAAAATTTTTTGACATTCAACTGAAAAGTGCTATAAATAAAAGCAATAGACTGTTTCTATTGCACAACGTTGTTTTTGTACTTCACAACCTTATGTACATAGAAGAGTAAATAGGGAGGATAAATAATAAGGTTGTCAGCAGGTACAATTATAACAATTTCCTTTAGCTAGCTGTTGTTTAGAGCACAGCCAGCAGCTCATAGTGAATGTGGAAGAGGTAGCTCTCTTCAGAAAAAGCATCCTCAATAACCTTTGTTTTACTCAGGCACCATAAAATACAAAAAGTAACGTAAGTATGATAAGTATTCATATTCAGTGTCCAGACAGGTAAGCTGACAGCTCCTGGAGAAAATGTAATTGACTCTTTTCTTTTAATTTAGAACACTGAATGAAGTACATTACTATGGTGAGCCTTTTAATGCAGGGTAGAGTCCCCTTTTGGGGTCCTCTTCCCTGGATGTGGCTCAAATTCATCGTCTCATTGCTACAGAGAGATGCAATGTGGTTGTAAGAGTTAGAATAAGACATCTGAGGCCAGACTGCCCTGGCTTTGATCCCTTACTAGCTAAATAACTGGGAATTTAACCTCTTAGCCTCAGTTTCCTCATGTGTGAAATGGGGGTGAAAATGGTAAAATATAGTAGCAGACATGAAGATTAGATGAATATATTTAAAGCACTTAGTAACTGACACATCTGACACATGATAAATGCTCTATAAATATCAGATGCTGCTTTTATTATGATTAATTATTATTATAACACAGGAGTTATTAATGGGTCTTTAGACCTAGCTTTTTCAAATCCTGGGCTTTTCATTTATTAGATGGGTGATTAAGTCAGAATATTTAAACCGATTTCCCTATCTACAAGATAGAGGTAATAGATCCTATGACATAGGGTTGTTGGGAGCATTAAATAAAATTAGTACCATGTCTAGACTAGGGTAAGCACACAGCAGAACTTAGTAATAATTTATTGTTATTGTTATTATTATTATCACTACCATTTCTTTTATCACTAACTCAGGTCTGATATAAGGATTTTTAACTCATAATTTAAAAAAACTTATTTATTAATTTTAGAGAGAGAGGAATGGATAAAGGGGGGAAGAGAGAGAGAGAAAGAGAGAGAGAAACATAGATCTGTCCCTATATGTGTCCTAACCGGGGATCAAACCTTCAACCTTTGCATACAGGGACAATACTCTAACCAATTGAGCTATCCAGCCGTGGTTTTAAGTCATAATTTTTAAAAATTCATAATTAAGACTTGATTTCTTAACACTGAAGTTATATTTAAATACAATCTCAAATAAAATAAATATAAATTGAGAAGGCTTTTATGCTAAAGAATTAATTCAAACTACTCCATCTGAATGAACACCTAACAGACTAAGCCTTCTAACCTGGTACCATTTTTATGGAAGGGTAAGGGGGAAGTGGGAGCGTCTTTAACAACTAACTGTAAACATACCTAGGATTGACAACATTCTGGAAAAGAAAAGCCAATTGCTAATAATCCAGACACGGGATTACAGTTTCCTTCTGTGCTAGATTTGTCGCCCTTGGGCATGTCTCACAACCCTCCCTCACAGTCCCAGGGCCCCGCAGCCTCGATTCTGGGTGCACTGGGCTCCATTCTTACCTCTCCTCTGCCCACTGGGTTACCTTCTGCTGTGCGGTCTGGCTGCTGTAGGCCAGGCGGTCTGGGCCGCTGCTCTGCGGCTGCCTCTCTGGGGACAGCTGCTGGCGGAGCTGCTCCAGCTCCCGCTCGTACATGAGCCGCTGCTCCTCCAGCGCACTCCGCTTTTCTTCCAGGTATTGTTTCTCCAGGACCTGAACCACATTTTGAACCGGGTCTGGTGAGCCAAGAGACAAGGCAGGGTGTCTTCAGTGGTGGCTAAGATGGGCAAAAACCATCTCCTTCCTCCCCTGTACCTGGCCTTATACGTGCTTTCCAGGAGAGACCCTGTCCAATGAAGTCCTCTCAGCTTTCACGAACACTTTAGATCAATTCCCTACATGTAAACATGTTAATCTCTTCAGTTTGATGAGCTCATTGTAATGTTTGGATACCTCATTGATCTACTATAAGCAGAGCGAAGAGGAGATGGGGCTGGGATTCTATGCACTGAAATCTGGAACTGCATCAGAGACAGAGCCACACAAGATTTGATGTTTATGCTAGTGAATTTCTGTGCCCATTTAGTTTGGTATGTGACAAAGGCTTTATGTTAAACACACAATTACTTCTGCATTTTTCTAATGTGAGAGAAACAAAACTTACAGATCATATTATATACTTGAAAATATTGAGTATAGGGTCTGGCAGTTCCTCAGGTGCTAACAACTAGGAAGGCTATTAGCTTCCAGAAAGAAAAGGTTGCCCTGGCTGGTGGCTCAGTGGTAGAGCATGGGCCCAGCATATGGACGTCTCGGGTTCAATTTCCAGTCAGGGCACACAGGAGTAGCAACCATCTGCTTCTTCCACCCTCCTTTTCCCCATCCCGCAGCCAGTGGATCCACTGGTTAGACCAGGCATGGCCAACATACGGCCTGTGGGAAAGAGTTTATGCGGCCAACGATTAAATTTTTAATATTCTCCGCTACTTTAAAATCTCAGCTACTCAGAAGCAGAAGCATCTTTGATTATTGGAAATCGAGATATTTAAGAAGATAATGATACACGGAAAAGAATTCCTCGTGTGACTAACCTAGGGTTAACTTCCAATAATTGGTCAAATAGATTCGTGATAATTCTTTATTTTTTTAAAAAAAATTCCATTATAAAGATTTACAACTTTTATACTCGTCTGTACTCGATATGAACTGTTTGACGTTTAGCGGTGATGTGAAACCCACATTCTTTTAGGTGGAGTTTGCCAGTGCGCACCCAAGGTCAAACAATTCGTTATTTCTGTAGTCAAGTGTGCTGAATCAAGTGGCATTGTAGCATAGACAATAGCTGCAGTTGATAACTGAAAACGTGTCCAGACTGTTTGTAAACCGAAAGAATTGTTTTATTTGAGATATAACCCCTTCAAGCTCATTCTATTAATTAAATAGTTTTGATTGATTGCGATAGTTTAGATATTTATACAGTATGTAATTATATTTTTATTAAAATATATTTTTATTAAAATAATATTGTATATAAATTTTTTTCACTCACATTCATAAACAAATTACATAATAAAATTTTGTTTACTTACACAAATTGTTTTTGTATTTAACATTCTTTAATTTTAAATATTTTGTCCGGCCTGTGAAAAGAGTTTTCTTTCTAATCTAGCCTGGGGGTAAAAACTGTTGGCCACGCCTGGGTTAGACTGTGCTCAGGGCACTGAGGCGCATCAGCCCCAGCTAAAAATAGCTGTTCCTCGGTGCATCCCGGTAGGGGCGCATGAGGGAGTCTATCTCACTATCTCTGTTCCTCTCACTTACAAAAAAAAAAAAAGGCGATTTTTAGGTTTTGTTTTGTTTCTTCTGTTGCTGATCTAGAGATCACCAACATGCATGTGGGTGAACAGGCACAGAGATACTAATAGATCATGCTCAAAAGGGCCAGAACTCTGACTAGAGGTGCTGTGATGTGGGTAAGACTTGATCCTGAAGAGTTAACTGCCTCAGGGAGGACCTTAGCTTGGTAATGACTAATGAGCTCGAAGCCATGGAAAAAGATTAAGGTACTGACTACAAAGAAGAATGTTACTGATATCTTTAAGTGAGTAGACTGTAGGCAAACAGTGTGTTAGATTATCCGAAAAATCAGTATCACATAAGAGTTTCCTCTTAGTACAGGGGACCTAGATGAGATGTGTTCATATCCTCAGACTAGACAGGGGCTTAACTTCCTGCTTACACAAGGAGCCACCTTCCTGCTACTTGGTGCTACTTAGTGTTGTATTTCCACATATTGACTCTCAGTTTAATTTCTAGGATAAGAGTGGGAAATTAAGATTTTGTATGTAACGCCTGATGACAGCTACTGACAGACTTTTCCAGAAGGCCCTTATCAATTTGTGAAATAATTGTGTAAACTGTACTAATTTTCTATATGAGCAGTAAGAAAAAAGAGATACCAGCTTTAAAATAAAAATAAGGTGAAGTTATACAATACAAAAAGCAGAAAGCAATTTAAACATCATGATAAGCACAGTATAGGTGAGTTGTTTTAATAAAAATAACAACCACAATGGCAATAATAATTCTATTAGCTACTGGCTATATCTCAAGTAGAAGAATTATATATACCCTTTGCATGCATCATCTCATGAAAGCCTTGCAACAAACCATTTTAAAGATGAGGAAATTGGGGCTCAGAGAGGATAAGCAGCTGATACACTCACACCTGACCTCAGGTCTGAGCTGACTGGCTGGGGTAGACACAAACTAACCTCCAGTGTTGTGCTCAGAATTAGTACTCTGTGAAAGAATACAAGGTGAGGCAAAAGGAGGTTTACGGTTGTTCATATGGAAAATAATACAGTAACTAATAAGTAATAACACAAGAATAAACTTTAACCTACTATTGCCCCACCTCATATTTAAAAAATAATACTGTTCTTTGCTAATATAAAATTCTCTAAGTCAACCTTTTTTTAAACTAGAGTGGTTTTCTTCACAGAATCTTGACATAAAGTTCCTAAAATATGTTACCTAAAAAACTGATTAAAAATTAATTACCCTCCCCCACCTTATACCCCCCACTACTCAAACAAACCTACACAAAGGCAGACAATGAGTGAATAAGACATATTCTATAGATTAAAATTTTATATACCCCAAAGCATTAGAACTTCTGCGATAGCCCTAAAACTTCTAAAAAAAAACCCAAAACACACAAAAAGGAGTAATATTAATTTTTTTTGAGGGAGTCTGAAGAAATTTTAAATGTAAGGGCTAGAGAAGGAAAGTTCTCTCAGAATTTAAAAAGTATCTATATTTCTCAAACAGTATATATATATATATTTGCTCTATTTGGACTTTAGGTTTAAAAAGATTCTTATTATCCATTTTTATTTCCACTGAGCCTTATTTTCAAGAGTCCTGAGTGTTTATGAATCCTTTTTAGAGAAAGAAAACTGGAAAATACACCATTTTATAAAATGATATGCTAGGATTTTTGCTAAAAGACACTGAATAAGGTAGTATTTAATCCTTATTTCTACTTGTTAGTCGGTGGTGTATAGAAACACACATGACCCTAAATGGCTGAAGTAGAAGGGATTTTACCATGTGGCTGGGGCTGTTTAAACTGCTTTAGCAGCTTCCATGGCTAACACCCCTACTATTCACCAGGCTTTGTCAGTGGCCACAAATCAACAAGCAGATTTGGAAAACAGAGCCACCCTCCACTGCACCTGCCCCACTACAGCCTAGGAAGCCCTGCCTGGACTCTGGGGCCGGGCCTGCCACACACAGCACTGCTGCAGGTACTGGGACTGAGGGTATTTTTTTTAAAACTTCTGATCCTAACACAAGTCTGGAAAAACCTTAATCTTCTATATATTTGATAACATTTTCTTTCAAAATTAATTAACAGATTTCAAGCCTTTATTTCTACCCACAATTTTTTTTTTTTTTTTATACTAGGCAAAGAACTTTATTAACCTTTGTTTCAGACTTTATTCCCAGGCTTCTTCAGCTTAATTAGCTGCAAAGAATGATTTAAGTATAAGCAAAAACTGAAAAGAGCTGCAGTGTCCAACGCGCGTAGGCTTAAAATATTAAGAGATCTAGATTTTATCAGATCCATAAACAAAATTTGAAAAAGCAGTCATAATATAAAATAGCAGCTCCCAGTAACTTCTTCAAGTTTATCTTCTTCAGACGTTGACTCAATTCAGTTTGCTTCATTCTTGGAAGCCTCATCAAAATTCTCCACAAGATCTGGAACTTCATCATCATCATCCTCTCCAGTAGCAAGTGGTGCTTTTCCATCCACAGATTGTTTGGGCAGAGCTTCAGCCAGTCTCCTTAAACTAGTCAGACTGTCTGCACCGAGCTGGTTTAAGATGCTGGGTAGCATTTCTGTCAACTGCTTTGTCTCAGCATGGCCTGTAATGGTGAAAGTGTTCGCTGCCAGAGATGCCTGAACTTTAGGGTTGTTAAAGTGGATCACTGTTCCTTGGTTTGTGAACATATTTACCTCTTCTATACCAGAGATATTGTTTACCCCCAACTTCTTTAAGGAGAACTGAAGTTTTTTATCATCTGCTGTAGCTGTTCTGTGAACCACCTTCTTCTTTCTACGAGCAGTTCCTTTCCCACCAATGCGCACTTGTGCCTGCAGTTTGGCGAGTTTCTCTTGGTTCATGATTGTTTCCTTCATCTTGTTGGAGAGGAAACGGGGCCGAGCGGGGGACTAGGGTTGGTGCTCAGGGGGTCTTGGGCAGACCAGCTGAGAATCTATACCCACAATTTTTAAAAAAGATCACTCTAATCAGCAAGTCAATCTGACTCTATAAAATGGCCTAAGACAGAAGCCAAAGATTATTTGGCTTATTCACAAATGATCAATCAATTAAAACTGTGTGTCCACAGTTTTAATTTCCCTCTATCACTTTCATTCTTTTGAACAAGCTGTTTTAAGACTCAGTGAGTTTGGCACCTAAGGCCAAGTAACCAAAAGGTTGGTATTTTAGGAAGAGAAAAAGGACCACATTTCCTTTGGGCAGAGCACGTTCTTCTTCTTTAGTTTACTGTTTACCTGGTGTGTAACTAACTACGAAATGAGCTCTAACTTACTTGTCTGTACGAAGAACGGAGAAGAGAGTAGTGGTGATGGGGGTGATGGTTGGAGGACATTTATGTGACAGATAATAGGATGCATTTCACACTAAGAGTCCCAAGGCACTAAAATGAAGGAAAATAAATCCCTTTGGGGAAAAAAGAACCTTTTCATTCCAGATGAAGTAAAGGGGCTATAGGGCCCACCCTCACTATCCCTTAATAGCTCTTTACTTTAGAGCAGTGGTAGTCAACCTGATCCCTACTGCCCACTAGTGGGCGCTCCAGCTCTCATGGTGGGCGGTAGTAAGTTGTTTTATAAAGATTTATTCTGCCAAACTTAGCGAAAATCCGACATAAAGTACTTGGTAAGTAATTATTATTATATGCTTTAACTTGCTGTAACTCTGCTTTATAAATTTTATAAAGTAAAGTTACTTCCCTACTTTATAAATCACCATTACTGTGGAACCAGTGGGCAGTTAGAAAATTTCACTACTAACAGAGATACAGAAGTGGGCGGTAGGTATAAAAAGGTTGGCTACCCCTGCTTTAGAGCTACCATTGACTGTGAAAACAGAAGAGTATCTGATGCCTAATGTTATACCTTTGGGAAGAAGGCATTACTGTCTACAGATACTAGGTTTGCTTTTACTCTTCATATAAATTGAGTTTTTGATCACTGTTTACTCTAGAGATTTGAAAACACATTATTCTACTCTGTTACTGGGATAACACAGGTATATATCTACACAGCAGTAAGATGTTCTAACTGCAGTGCTTTCAACAGGAACAAAGCCATTAGCAATAGCAGCAATAACACCAGTGACATATTTGTGCTACTGGATGCAGAGGGAAAAGAACAGCGGCCAGATCTTAACCATGGAGAGGGAGTGGGGTGGAGATATGGGGAAGCAGGGGTCTTAACTGAAAAGGGAACATTCCTCAGTCGAGAATACAGAGTACCACAAGCAGGCAGGAAAGATCAGCTTCTTCCCAATCACGTTAGGTTTTGCCAAAGCACGAAGCACAAGCACCAATCAGCAGCACTGCGAAGCCCAGTCAAGCTCCCTCATGCCAGTGCCAATCAGCTGAAACCTTTATCCCACTGTTTGTGCAGGAGCTTCGTCTGAAACCACAGGAGAGGGAAGAGAATCTTCAGGTAGGACCACCAAGGGGACGACCACCAGGCAGACAGGCTTATTATCGGGAAGCCACCTAGCAGCAGAGGTGAATCGCATGAACACTATTCAGTGGCCAGCACTTTAGTCCTTGTATCAGAGCATGCCCGTGTGCCCTACAGGGAAGCTCCATTTACCAACGAAACTGGGTAAACAATGGAGTGGGGAGGGGAAAACATTACTTTTTTTAAAAAAAATTTTTGTTTAGATTTTATTTAGTCATTTAGAGAGAGAGAAGTAGGGAGGAGGAGGAAGCATCAACTCCCATATGTGCCTTGACCAGACAAGCCCAGGGTTTCAAACCAGCGACCTCAACATTCCAGGTCGACGCTTTATCCACTGTGCCATCACAAGTCAGGCGGAAAACATTACTTTTAAATAGACAAAATCAACACTGGAGAGCAAGGGTACATCTGGAATACAAATGAGTAACTCATGTTAATAGTCTGAGCCAGGCCATACTGATGGGTATGAGGACTGAAGGAATTAACAAGTGCTTACTTAACAGTCATTGGTTACTAAGGAGCTGACTAGGCATATGACAAAAAGGTGGCAACTGGACTAAATTAGAAATCTCTGATAAGGGATGATACATGATTCAGTTGATACCATGGGGACACTCTGCAGAGTTAGAGGACGGAGACGCACAGAGTCTGTGACCTCATTGAAAGAAATAAGCTCTTTTCAAGTGGGAGTTCCTCCAACTAGAGTTTGAAGCCTGCACCCTCCCTGTCCAAATAATCATTCACAGGAGGCTTGATGCTCAGGCACATTATTACGCGACCTGTTAATGTCATCCCGATGCCCAAACATCAATTTGAAACATCTTTGGGATTCTCCCGTCTTGGTGAGCAAGTAGTAGAGTGGCCTGAAGCTTGATTTCTAGCTGTGGCCCAGCCTGCACTGAAGTGTCCAAAGCTTCAATAACTAATTTAATCCCTAATCTTAACAATGTTTAAAAAGAGAAATTATCAAACATGTTTCATAAAGTTATTTTTTCCCTCCTTTCCTGTTGTTGTCACATTACACTTGTTTCTCAATCTGGCCTTTTCTTCATACCTCATTTTTATAATTAAAAAGACGGGTCCTTGAGGCCAAGAAGTCTATAAGTAAGAGATAAACAGAAACATCTGTATCCTTATTCTTGCAACAGAATCCCAATTTGATATGTCAGAGAGCTGACCAACAATCCACTAGCCATGCTCAATTCTCCCCAGACAGGATCAATTCTCCCCAGATAGGCTTATTTGAAGAGTAGAGTGAGCAGTAAACATTTAAGGGAAGAGCTCAACTGTGAAAACCAAAATACTCTTCAAGCAGCCTATCAGGTGGAGGCTGCCCGTCGTAGGGCTCTCAGGGTTCTTGGAGGCACTCCCTCATTCCAGTTTGGAATACTCAGGTATCCAAAAAATAGATGAATGGGAAAAGGAAGCTGGACAAAATGCAGAAACCAACTTGCTCAGGTACTCCTGAATGTAGCCTCAACCATGTAATAGCTGTAGTCTCAGAAATGCAGTCCTGTGCCGGGTAACAGCTGCCCTGTCCTGCAGCTGGAGCCCAGGTATTAAGTATGCTGATTAAAAGATTGGGAGATGGGAAAAGGAAGGAGGAGATTTACAAAACAGTAAGTAAGGAAAAAATTAGGTGTGTATTTTATTGAACTCATATTAAGTGTGTATGAACACAGAAGAAAGTAAGTAAAGGGCTTCCTTTCAGACACTAATAGGAAGAACTTTATACAATCACTGCAAACCTGGAAGGAGGGATGTAGAAATAATGTTTTAAGGAGAATCTCTTCTTTAAAGATCTCAGACAGGCTGGAGTGTGGGTCAAGCAAATAAGAGCCTAGAAAGGCTTTTATTTTAGCTATCATTTTAAAATAAGTCTCTTTATGGGTATTAATTTCCAACTCAGTTTATAGTAAAATGTTGTGACTTTAATCTCTCCATCAGATTCTATTTGAAATTCCTGGATTAATACTGCTTCAGTGATTTTCATGTTCTGAAGGACTCAGAAATGACACACTCAACAAGGGGACATTTGATAAGAAATTCTATGCCAGTCACTCAGTACTCTAGGACCATAAAAATGTTACCACAACTCTCCTGGGAAGAAGGGGTTGCGAAAGATTCCAGCTACTTTCTGGTCCCTCTTGAGGGAGCCATCCCGGCCCTGGAAGACTTTCATTAGCCCCTCACTTAGTCCAAAATTTCAGAATGGCACATTACTGTACACATACTGATCGCTAATTGAACGCTGTGAGATAAGGATGTGCCCAAGAAACGAGGGCCTTACCATTACTATTCAGTGTTTTCATAATAACCTCCATCTGTGCAAATTCATAGTTATAGTCTGGTTCTGAAGAGGCTTCACTGGCTGCATCCATGTCATGCTCTGGAAGGCCTGCTTCTTTCTCGAAGTCTTTCAACCAGTCTCGCCGCTTCCGCTTAGGTAAATTAATTCTGTGGGATTTTTCACCATTAGAGAAAATCAATTTGTTTTGCATTCAGATAAGAGGAAAAAAAAGTATATGAAAATATTAGTGAACACAAAGATGTTACCTAAAGAAGTGGTTATTTCCCCACAGGATTCGATCACCATGCCACAGCTGGGTGGTACTGCATACGAGGGTACCATTTACACAGGACCTGAAGGGGCACCAGGGAAAATGTCAGGTGAATGGTAAAGAACACAAAACCCAGCCCCAGTAGCTAAACAGATAACTAGGCGGGGGCGTTCTTCTAACAGAGGTATTCTATTAGTACCTGAAGAAACATAGGAGAATTATAATCACCGTTGGAATACATGATCTAACCAATGATGATTAAGGGCTGCTAAAATATCCTCCAAAAAGAGATAACCTGGTGTGCTGTGCGGCCTGTAGAAGACAGACATCACCACCTATGGAATATTCTTGTAAAAATTTGAGCCTAATCTAACCAAGCTTCTATATGTAAATACTAATTTGAGAGTTACAGAGAACCATGGGTGATGCTAAGTAATGCCATGGGATGCAAAGAGCAAAATGCTGATGATAGGAAACCCTAGGACCAACAACAAGGCATCTTCAACAAACTTAAATGCAAGAAAAAAGGGGGGGGGGTAAGGGTGGAGGAACCCATAGGCTAAAAGAGATCTAAGAGACACAATATTCAATGGCAATGGTTGATTTTTATTTGGATCGTTATCCCAAAAAGCAACAGAAAAAAAACATCTATGAGATAACTGGAGAAATCTGAACACTGACAATATATAATGATAAGAAATTGTTACTTTAGGTGTGATGGTATTAAAGTTATGTTTAAGAAGATTAGTCTTTTAGAGATACAAGCTGAGATATTTATAAATGCAAAAGTCATATCTTAAATTTGCTTTAAAATAATACAGAGGGGAGGGAGGAGATGCAGAGGGCATGTAATTAAAACAAAATTGTCTCTGAGGTGCTCATCTCGACACTGGATTATGGATTATTCCATTCTTTCCACTTTTATATCTTTGAAATTTTTCATAATAAAAATAAGGAAAACAAAATGAATATTTATATTTAGGTCTTTGATCCATTTTGCATTGAGTTTTGTGCAAGGAGACAAAATATAATCAAGTTTTATTCATTCATTTTTTTAAAATATTTTCTTCAAGTTTCATTCTTTTGCATATGGCTTCCCAATTTTCCCAGCACAATTTCTTGAAGAGGCTTTCTTTTCTCCATTGTGTGTTTTTGGCTCCTTTGTCACAGATTATTTGTCCATATACATGTAGTTTTGTTTCTGTTCCATTGGTCTGTATGTCTGTTTTTCTGCCAATACCATGCTGTTATGATGATTGTGGCCCTGTAGTATAATTTGAAGTCAGGTAGTGTGATACCCCCGGCTTCATTCTTTTTTCTCAGTACTGCTTTGGCCATTTGGGGTCTTTTATGGTTCTAAACAAATCTGGTGATTTTTTGTTCTATTTCATTAAAAAGTGATATTGGGATTTTAATGGGGATTGCATTAAATCTGTATATTGCTTTGGACAATATGGCCACTTTAACTATGTTGATTCTTCTGATCTATGAACGTGGAATATTTTCCCATTTCATTGAGTCTTTTTAAATTTTTTTTCAATAATGCTTTCTGGTTTTTAGTATACAGTTCTTCACATCCTTTGTTAAGTTTATTCCTAAGCATTTTAATTTTTTTGTTGCAATTGTAAAAGGATTTTTTTTTCAGCTCATTTTCTTTTCATTGTTGGCATTTGGGAAAGCAGTAGACTTTTGTATATTGATTTTTGTATCCTGCAACGTTACTGTATTTGTTAATAGTTTCTAATAGTTTTTCAGTAGAGTCAATAAACTCTCTTTAGCCTGATCTGTGGTGGTGCAGGGGATAAAGCGTCAACCTGGAACACTGAGGTCGCTGGTTCGAAACTCTGGGCTTGCCTGGTCAAGGCACATATGGGAGTTGATGCTACCTGCTCCTCCCCATCTTTTTCTTTCTCTCCCCTCCTCTCTAAAATGAATAAAAATTGTCTTAGAAACAAATAGAATCTTTTTAGCTTCTGTTTTGACCTCTCCTTCCTTAAAATTTTCTCTACTCTTAGCTTCCATGATTGTATCCTGCTGTTACCTCCACTGCCTCCCTGTCTCCCATCTCAGCCTCCTTCATGGACTATCCTCAGACCATCCCAAAACATTGGTTTAATTTTCACACCACACACTCTCAATCCACTTTCAAGAGAGACAATGCTGCTTATGTCCAATTCTCTATCTTTAGCTTTACAACCCTAAATCTAATGTCCTACTGGATATCTCCACATCGATATCCCAAGGACATATCAAAGTACCCCAAACTGAACCTATCTATCATCCTCCAAGCTGGTTTCTCCTCTTGTATTCCTTATTTTGGTTTAGCATTTCCACTGTTTATTTAGTCTCCCAAGATAATCATTGGTGACTGTTGCTGAGGTCCCCCTTTCCTTCACTGATTGAGTCCCCATTCTCTCACCAAGCAGATCGTTACAACTTGTTGACTTTCAAATCTCAAATACATTTTGTTCTTCACCTCTACTGGCACTTGCTGTATTTCCATAAGAATACTGAAATAAAAATCCTAACTGATCTCCCCATTTCAAGTGCCATAAACACCCTACACTTCCACAGTGATCAGATTTGCAGGTTATAAAGATCACTTCAGAAAAACAACTATCTTCCTGTATAGTAACTGTTGCTTCTATACATTCTCCTCCCCTGGGCTTTGAGTTCCTGTAATTGGGCATTCCCAGCACAAAGCCTGGAGAGAGAGTCCTGAATGAATGAACCACTAGGCTGAGGTTCCAGGAAAGTAGAAGATTGGGAAGAGTGGGGAAAAAAGAAGAGTAGAATAAAAAGCCATAAAATTGAAATTAAAGTTGGGTATTAAAAAGTTGCTGATTAAAATGATTTTTAGATACAGTGTAAGAGAGTATGATAAACCCATCATGTTGCATACTATAAATATATATAGTTTTGTTAGTTTACTTCAATAAAGACAAAAAAGAGAGAAAGTATTTAAGAAATACAACAAAACTCAGAGTCTCTATCAGAGGAGGATATAGTATAAGGCTGAAGACTATTTGAACTTAGAATAAATAAAAATTAAAGAATAGTAACATTCCACCATTAAATACATATTTTAGTCTTAACACTATAAGATCTATAAGTTTTATGCATCAGGTGTGCTATTTTTATTAGTCTCAGTTTTTCATCACTTAGAAATGTATATGGTCAATAGTAACAGAATAATTTGAAATGAGTTGTCTACGGCCATACCACCCTGAACGCGCCTGATCTTGTCTGAAATGAGTATATTTTCCTTTTAAAAACGAGTGTTTTGGATTACAATATTTATGTTAATGAATAACATTTTAGAACTTCATTGAACTATTATACCTGATGATTAAATAATTTAAAACATCTGGAGACGGCAAGAACCAAAGTGGATTATAACTTAATTCTTTTTTGTTTTGTTTTTGTTTTTATTTGTTTTTTTTTTTTTTACAGGGACAGAGAGTCAGAGAGAGGGATAGATAGGAACAGACAGACAGGAATGGAGAGAGATGAGAAGCGTCAATCATTAGTTTTTCGTTGCTGTCGCAACACCTTAGTTGTTCATTGATTGCTTTCTCACATGTGCCTTGACCGCGGGCGCTCAGCAGACCGAGCAACCCCTTGCTGGAGCCAGCGACCTTGGGTCCAAGCTGACGAGCTCAGGGTCTCGAGCCTGGGTCTTCCGCATCCCAGTCCGATGCTCTATCCACTGTGCCACTGCCTGGTCAGGCGGATTATAACTTAATTTTAAGAACCATCATTTGGATAAACCAACTTTGAACTAAAATAAGTGGAACTTCAACCAAGGAACACTGAAGAAGCCACATTGAGACTGGTAGGAAAAGAAAAAACGAGGAAAAAGCTGTCCAGCTCGCCGGAGTAAATGGCAGCCCGGAGAGACTCGCATGGTGGGAAGACAGTTTAGTGGAGAGGGAGGGACCTGGGTCCCAGGAACAAAGCCCCAGCCTGCAGCCCCAGAGCCTAGAAGAGGCATATGGACAATACTGAGCTGTGAAACAAGTGAGGATACTGTTAGTGAGAAAGAGACAGTTTTCACAGACCCAGAATTCTTCTTAAAGAGACAGCACAGAAAACATCTCTCACAACCACTCACCCAGGGATCTGGGGGCCGGGGAGAGAGGAGAAGACCGGAGCAGTAGGAAGAGAGTGTGGTCTGGAAGGCACAAGGAGAAGCACTCTGAGGGACAGCCACCCTAAACCCTGGGCTGAGTCACTTCCCAAATCGGAAACAAATACTTCCCCTGGAACTAGCAATACCAGCAAAGGGAGGCAGGACACCAGCCAAATAGGCTCCCCCGTGGCACTTAGAGCAGAGCTGCTTAGAAGGAGGGAGCTATCAGGACTATAGTATGGAGTGTTAGGGTCTGAGCTGCAGTGCCCCCACCCACACTACTGAGGGCTTGCTGGAGGAACAGTGGCGGTGGGACGTGGAAAGGGGGCAGAGGCCCAACCGGTCTAGCCCAGCAGGGGCAGAGGGGACACGTGAAAGCAGTCTGGCAGCTGTGGGCCCACCTGCAGCCCCACCTGCAGGGGAAAAACGGGAGCCCAGAACAGGCAGAGATCTGCTGCTGAGTAGGGGTGTGCGGGTGCGCAGCATCACCTGGCATCCAGAGTTTGCGACCCCACGCTAACCGGCCCTGAATGTAGGGGCAGGGCAAAAGCTAGGGAGAGGTGGAGGCTCACAGCTGAGCACCTGCCAGCAGCCCCGCTCGGCTGAGGAGCCAAGGTTTGCGGCCCTGGGCAAGCTGGCTCTGATAACGGAGGGTGGGGCAGAAGCCCGGGAACAGGCGGGGACTGCAGCTGAGCAAAGGTGCTCACCGCTACCCTTGGTGCCCAGGCTTGTGGCTTGAGTATGATGTGCAACCCCTCCTGTAGGGGCGAGGCGAAGGCCCAGACAGGCTTAGGCTTGTAGAGCCAGGCATGAGAAAACAGCCCCTCCTATGGAGAGGAGGCAGAAACCAGAGCAACAGCCACAGTGGCCTGCTCCGGCTAAGCCCATACCCAACCGCCCTAGGCAGCGGCAGAGGATGGCGGGCCTGCAGACGGACCACAACTAGGGAACATGGAGGCAACACCTATTCGACTCCAGTGGCCACACCCTTCTTATACACAGACAATATGGGCAGGCAGAGAAATGCAACCCAAATGAATCAAGAGAAATCCCCAGAGAAGGAACTGAATGAACCAGATATAACCAAATTACATGCAGAGTTTAAAATAATGATAGGACATTCAAAGAGCTTAGAGCAACAATAGGTAGTCATTACAAACACCTAAATAAAGAGATAACAAGTATAAAAAAGAAAATTGAAATAATAAAAAAGAATCAGACAGAAATGACAAATACAGTATCAGAATTAAAGAACACAAGGGAAGGAATTAAAAGCAGAATGGATGAAGCTGAGGATCGAATCAGCAAGTTAGAGGACAAAATAAACGAAGGCACAAAAGCAGAGCAGAAATAAGAAAAGAGGCTCAAAAAATCTGAGGAAACTCTAAGGGAACTCTGTGACAATATGAAGAGAACTAACATCTGCATCATAGGGGTTCCTGAAAAAGAAGAGAAAGAACAAGGGACAGAAACTTTGTTCAACCAACTCATAGCTGAAAACTTCCCTAAATTAAGGCTGGAAAATGACTCACATGTTCAAGAGGCACAGAGAACTCCATTAAAGAGAAACCCAAAGAAATCTACACCAAGACACATCATAATTAAAATACCAAGGCTAAGTGATAAAGAGAAAATATTAAAAGCTGCTAGAGAAAAAAGGCTGTCACCTACAAAGGAGCCACCATAAGGATGACATCCAGCTTCTCAAGAGAAACACTTGATGCCAGAAGAAAATGGCAAGACATATTCAAATAAATGCAGAACAAGAATCTACAACCAAGACTACTCTATCCAGAAAGGCTAACGTTTAAAATTGAAGGAGAAATAAAAAGCTTCCCAGACAAAAATACCTCAAGGAATTCATTAAAACCAAACCAATCCTGCAAGAGATGCTAAGGGGCCTGTTGTAAACAAATTAAAGGGAGAAAAGAATATAGCAAAAGAGGAATAGAGCTTTAAAGACTAAAATGGCAACAAACTACATATCAATAATAACCTTAAATAATAACCTTAAATATAAATGGATTAAGTGACCCAATCAAAAGACATAGGGTAGCTGCATGGATAAGAAAACAGGACCCAATCAATGTCGCTATAATAAATTCAACAAATAAATTTAAAAAAAAAAAGAAAAGAAAACAGGACCCAAACATAGGCTGTCTACAAGAGACACACCTTAAAACAAAAGATGCACATGGACTGAAGGTAAAAGGATGGAGAAAAATATTTCATGCAAATGGAAATGAAAAAAAAGCGAGGTAGCAATACTTATACCTGACAAAATGGACTTTAAAATAAAGGCTGCAGCAAGAGATAAAGAAGGACACTATATAATGATAAAGGGAGCAATTCAACAGGAAGATATAACCATTATAAATATCTACGCGCCGAACATAAAAGCACCGAAATACATAAAACAGACTTTAATGGATATAAAGGGCGAGATCAACAGCAATACTATAATAGTAGGGGATTTCAATACCCCACTAACTTCACTGTATAGATCCTCAAGAAAGAAAATTAACAAAGAAACAGCAGACTTAAAGGATACACTATATCAACTCAATTTAATAGATATCTTGGTGATAAAGCAGCAGAATATACATTCTTTTCAAGTGCTAATGGAACTTTCTCTAGGATAGACCACATGTTAGGACACAAGAGTGGTCTCAACAAATTTAAGAAGATTGAAATCATATCAAGCATTTTCTCTGATCACAATGGCATGAAACTAGAAATTAACCACAAAAGAAAAACTGAAAAATACTCAAACACTTGCAAACTAAATAGCATGTTATTAAACAACGAATGGATTAACAATGAGATCAAAGAAGAAATAAAAATATTCCTAGAAACGAATGATAATGAGCATACATCAACTCAAAATTTATGGGACACAGCAAAAGCAGTACTGAGAGGGAAGTTCATAGTACTACAGGCATACCATCAGAAGCTAGAAAAAGCTCAAATAAGCAACCTGAACTTGCATCTGAAAGAATTGGAAAAATACAGCAAGTAATGCCCAGGAGTAGCAGAAGGAAAAAATAATAAAGATTACAGCGGAAATAAATGACATAGAGACTAAAGAAACAATACAGAGGATCAATGAAACCAGGAGCTAGTTCTTTGAAAAGGTAAACAAGATCGATAAACCTTTAACTAGACTAACCAAGAAAAAAAGAGAGAGGACTCAAATAAATAAAATTAGAAATGAGAGTGGAGAAATAACAACTGACATAACAGAAATACACAATACTGTAAGAAAATACTATGAAGAATTGTATGCCAAAAAACTAGACAACCTATATGAAATGGACAAATCCCTTGAATCATACAATCTTCCAAAAAATCAATCTGGAAAAATCAGAAACCCTAAACAGACCTGTTGGGCAGATAAAATATATTATGCTCACTTTGTTAAGATGGCGCTGCCCACGTGCAAGTTTTGAGAGTAGGCTTCTCCCCACACCCTTGACTGACTGGATGATGTGGGGTGGTGCACTCTCATGGGAATCCTCCCATTATGCCTCAGATAAGTGACTTTGTGTCAGAGACTTCCTTGTTTGTAGATTGGATTAAAGGTTTGGATTTCTACTCTATAAAGTGAGGCAGGCTCGGAGCTTGCTCTCTCTTGGTTCCTGAGGATAGTATTAGAGAGGAGAGCAGATTAAGGCCACGTGGAGGAGCAGAGAAGTAGCCAAGTTGGAGGAGTGCTGAGGAAGAAGCCAGTTTGTGCAGTTTGTGCTGGAAAAGGAGATGGGAAACAGAGGTGAGTAAGTCTGGTGAACTAGAAGCTTTTGATGCCAGGAAACTTGAATAAGTCAGTAGCTTTGTGAGCACTGAATGAGTGGGTTTTGGAGCCCAGTGTGTGTTTTTACTTGCCCGCCGGGTGCAAGCTAGGATTAAAGATGATGGCCCACTAGTTCTTGGCTCCATTGTTTCGTTACCAACTGCACAAATCTAATGCAAACCTGCATGGGCCAGGCGGCTGTGATAATGGCCTTGGCTGTACAAAACTGATTTCAACAAAGGAGATCAAAACAGTTATCCAAAAATTCCCAACAAAGAAAAGTCCTGGGCCTGATGGCTTCACAAGTGAATTCTACCAAAAAATTCAAAGAAGAACTAACCCTTATCCTTTTAAGCTATTTCAAATAATTCAAAGCCCTGGCCAGATAGCTTGGTTGGTTAGAGCATCGGCCGGAAGCACAGAGGTTGCCAGTTCGATCCCTGGTCAGTCATATACAGGAACAGATCTATGCTCCTGTCTCTCTCTCTCTTTCTCTCTCTCTCCCTCCCACCTTCCCTTTGGCTAAAATAAAAAAAAAAAATTCAAGAGGAAGGAAGACTTCCAAGCTCCTTTTATGAGGAGAGCATAATTCTGATTGTGAAACCAGGCAAAGACAACACAAAGAAAGAAAATTATAGACCAATATCCCTGATGAATTTAGATGCTAAAATCCTTAACAAAATATTGTCCAACTGGATCCAGCAATACATGAAAAAAATCATACACCGTGATCAAGTGGGATTTATTCTGGGGAGGCAAGACTGGTTCAATATTTGCAAATCAATCAATGTGATTCATCACATAAACAAAAGGAAGGACAAAAACCACATGATAATTTCAATAGATGCAGAAAAAGCATTTGACAAAATCCAGCATCCATTCATGATCAAAACTCTCAGCAAAGTGGAAATACAGGGAACATACCTTAACATAATAAAGGCCATCTATGACAAACCTACAGCAAACATCATACTCAATGGGCAAGAATTAAAAGCAATCCCCTTAAGATCAGGAACAAGGCAGAGGTGCCCCCTTTCAGCACTCTTATTCAACATAGTTCTGGAAGTCCTAGCTACAGCAATCAGACAACAAGAAGAAATAAAAGGTATCTAAATTGGAAAAGAAGAAGTAAAACTATCATTATTTGCAGATGATATGATATTGTATATAAAACCCCTAAAGTCTCAGTCAAAAAACTACTGACCCGATAAATGAATTCAGCAATGTGGCAGGATATAAAATTAATACTCAGAAATCAGAGGCATTTTTGTACATCAACAATGAACTGTCAGAAAGAGAAATTAAGGAAACAATCCCCTTCACTATGGCAACAAAATAAATGAGGTACTTAGGAGTAAATTTAACCAAGGAGATTAAAGACTTGTACTCGGAAAAGTATAAAACATTGATAAAAGTAATCAAGGAAGATATAAATAAGTGGAAGCATAAACCGTGCTCATGGATAGGAAGAGTATAAACATCATTAAAATTTCTATATTACCCAAAGCAATTTATAAATTCAATGCAATACCAATTAAAATACCAATGACATACTTTCAAAGATATAGAACACATATTCCAAAAATTTATATGGCACCAAAAAAGAACACGAATAGCCTCAGCAATATTGAAAAAGAAGAATAAAGCGGGAGGTATCACTCTTCCTGATATCAAGTTATACTACAAGGCATGTAGATCAATGGAACAGAACAGAGAACCCAGAAATAAACCTATATCTTTATGGACAACTGATATTTGACAAAGGAGGTAAGAGCATACAATGGAGTAAAGACAGCCTCTTTAACAAATGTGTTGGGAAAATTGGACATCTACCTGCAAAAAATGAAACTAAACCATCAACTTACACCTTTCACAAAAACAAACTCAAAATGGATAAAAGACTTAAATGTAAGCCGTGAAACCATAAGCATCTTAGAAAAAAACATAGGCAGTAAGCTCTCCGACATCTCTCGCAGCAATATATTTGCCGATTTATCTCCATGGGCAAGTGAAATAAAAGACAGGATAAGCAAATGGGACTATATCAAACTATAAAGCTTTTGCACAGCTAAAGACAATAAGAACAGAATAAAAAGACAAACTACACAATGGGAGAACATATTCGACAATACGTCAGATAAGGGGTTAATAACTAAAATTTATAAAGAACTTGTAAAACTCAACACTAGGAAGACAAAAAAATCCAATCAAAAAATGGGCAAAAGTAATGAATAGACACTTCTCCAAAGAGGACATACAGATGGCCAATAGGCAGATGAAAATTGCTCAACATCAGTAATCATTAGAGAAATGCAAATTAAAAGCACAATGAGATATCACCTCACACCAGTCAGAATGGTGCTCATCAGCAAAACAACACAGAATAAGTGCTGGCGAGGATGTGGAGAAAAGGGAACCCTCTTGCACTGCTGGTGGGAATGCAGACTGGTGCAGCCACTGTGGAAAACAGTATGGAGAATCCTCAAAAAATTAAAAATCAAACTGCCTTTTGACCTAGCTATCCCACTTTTAGGAATATACCCTAAGAACACCATAGCACTGTTTGAAAAGAAGAAATGTGCCCCCATGTTCGTGGCAGCATTGTTCACAATAGCAAAGATCTGGAAACAGCCCAAGTGTCCTACAGTGGACGAGTGGATTAAAAAGCTTTGGTACATATATACTATGGAATACTACTCAGCCATAAGAAACGATGACTTCGGAGCATTTACAACAACATGGATGAACCTTGATAACATTATACTGAGTGAAATAAGTAAATCAGAAAAAACTAAGAATAAATGATTCCATACGTAAATGGGACATAAAAATGAGACTCAGAGACATGGACAGAGAGTGTGCTGGCATTGGGGGCGGGGGGAAGGGGGAGGAGAGGGAGGGTGTAGGATGAGGGGAGGGACACAAATAAAACCAGATAGAAGGTGATGGAAGACAATTTGACTTTGGGTGATGGGTATGCAATATAATCTAATGTCAAAATAACCTGCAGAGGTTTTCTCTGAACATATGTACCCTGATTTATCAATGGCACCCCATTAAAATTAAAAATTAATAAAATCAATAAATTTAAAAAAAAGTACAAATTTATTGTTACAGAACAGCTATGGGGATGTAAAGTGCAGCATAGGTAATTCAGTCAATAATAATATTCTAATAACTATGTATGGTGTCAGATGAGTATGGAATCTATTGGGGTGATCACTCAGGACATTATAAAATTTCTAATCACTTGAGTGTACACCTGAAACCAATATAATTGTATGTAAATTGCAATTGAAAAATAAAGAATGATTTAAAAACAAAACAAAACAATAAACATCATTTAATAGAAATGAAAAAGTAAATATATTATCCTGTCAATTATCAAATGCTTACATATTTTAGTAAGGTTTAGTAAATTTTCCGAAACAATAGAGTTATCTGATTAACTGCTTTTGACACAATGCATTACACTGAGTAAGAACTAATTTTATTCAATATTTATTATGTGTCAAGCACTGAGCCAAGTTGTTTACATGTTTTATCTACCATTAGCCTCATACCATAACCAAAAGCTGAAGTTTAGATAAACAAAGTGTGTTCTCCAAAATCTGTCTGCCAGGCAAGGCAGAATCAGCCTACCCCAAAGCTGGTGCTTCAAATGCTGCTATCTAGCTCTCCATAATTGAAAAGCAATGTCCGAGGACCTACTGTAGCCTTACCTTTGATACAACTGAAGTAAAAAGATAGAAAGGGGCAGTCTTTTTTTGAAAGTAAGGCACACAAGATATGTGAAGTAGCCATTTACTCTCCTTACCTTGCATTTTCTTTTGGAGTAAGAGTGACATCACCGTCGGATGCAATATCAATCTCACAGTGCTCAGGCTGAATTCCTATACCAAAGAGCTGGATGTCCTGAGAGGTATCTGCACCCACCCTTGTGTGGTCCTAGGAACAGTTGTAAAGAATGTAAAAATGCACTCTTACAAGTACTGTAACTCATCAAAAATTTATCACAATTGCCTGACCAGGTGGTGGCGCAGCAGATAGAGTGTCAGACTGGGATGCCAGAAGACCCAGGTTCAAGACCCCGAGCTCGCCAGCTTGAGCGAGGGCCCATCTGGCTTGAGCAAAAGCTTGCCAGCTTGGACCCAAGGTCGCTGGCTCCAGCAAGGGGTGGCTCGATCTGCTGAAGGCCCGCGGTCAAGGCACATGTGAGAAAGCAATCAATGAACAACTATGGTGTCGCAAAGGCAACGAGAAACTAATGACTGATGCTTCTCACCTCTGTTCCTATCTGTCTGTCCCTGCCTGTCCCTCTCTCTGACTCTCTCTATCCTTGTTAAAAAAGAAAAATTTATCACAATCAATTTCAATAACCCAACAGCAAATGCTTGACAATATTAAATGTATCAGACAGGAGATGAAAGGTCTGGAGCATTAGAAGTCAAAAGCTTACCTTTAAACACTAAAGTTTTTAAAAATGTTATAACAGGATGGGGGAGGGGTTAAACAGTGATTAGACACTGCTTTAAAATATAAGGAAATCAGACTTGACAGTAGATTACGGTTGATTCCAATTTTAACTTGATAACTTACTATTTATGTGACTACAGGCAAGCCATTTCACTCTCAGCCTCATTTTCTTTCTTTTTTTTTGTGGAAAACCAGAACAATGATATCAATTTGATTTGTTTAATAGGATTCTTTTAAAAATAAGCTGAGTTAACAGCAAAAGTACTTTGAAAACTATCTAAATTCAAGAACTACTAAGAGTAGTTTCATGGGAAGTCATACTTAAAAATACCTAACTTTTAAAATGTTAAAAATAGTTAAGTATCTAATACTAATATAACATAGAGTGGTGAAGCCTTTGGGTTATACAACGTTCAGGTCAGTGTGATGTTAAGGACCTCAAACCTCACATGCATGTGGACTGTGACTCCTGGTGATTCAGTCCACTGCTCATCCCTTTGTTTTTCTTTCACTCAAACAATCATTTAACCATTATGATAACAATACTTTCTATTCCATTGAGAATGTGAGAAATCCCAAAGCTTAGTCATTCCAAATTAGCATTTCAGAAACAATTCCTTTGCCCTTAACCATTTCCTGAATGAACAGGTCTTAAGTGTTAATGATCTCTCAACAAGTAAGTTACTATTTGTGTCATATTATGTATTTGGAAAAAGTAGAATAAAAAGGAGGATAGAAGACTAAGCTCCTTGCTTCAATTCTTTCTAGATTATTCTCCACTATATTTTGTATATTCACTAGACAGATCAGAATCCTTAACAAGGTGCCTATCTAGCCTTTCACAATGCAGACAGTACATATATGAAAGCTACTTTCAAGCCCCTAGTTCCCCAAACCTTGACAGTTATTTAAATAAATACATATACTATTTATATACCACCATAACTCAGCAACTGTGTCTGATGAAAAATGCCCTTCTGGTCAGCTGAGTGCCCTATGTCAACTGGGGTGACCTATTGCAAAACATATCTTATTTTTCCCTTAACAAAATACGTCAGCATTTCTATAAGTACAGTATGAGAATCTGTGGGGTCCCTGTGAACCATTTATGAGGCTTATGAGGTCAAAACTACACTAATAAAAATACTAAGATGCCTTTGCACTCTCATTTTATCACCAACTGTACAGTGTTTTCCAGAGGCTACATGATGTGTGATGTCATAGCTCTGAAGATTAACGGACTGTGTATTTGCACGTTTGTATCTTTAAATGGTTTCAGGTTTAGTGTCGAACACTGTAAATATAGATATAACTCATATACACAAAAGTTCTTTGGGACATTTTTAAAGAGTGTAAATGGGCTGTGAAAGTCTGGGAACAGATGCAATAAGCTATCCAATGGAGGTCAGTACCATAACCTGAGGTCAAGATGTTAAATCTAAAAGGCCACATCCTGTCTCCACACTAAATAGGTGATTATAGGACAAAAAGTTATTTTCTGAGGATGTTAAGTCTAGAAGAGATAGATATGGAAGAACCCTAGGTGTCTGATCTATCACAAGTTTGTTTTAGTCTTAACGTTGATCTTGAGATCTCTTAAGGATTACTCAGAAGCGTAACTGTGACTCTACAGAGCTTCTCAGGATCTTTGTGTTTGAACCTAAATATTGTCAGAATCCTTGTCACCACAGCCAGGGATCAGTACCTACATACTCTTGGTTGCCCATGTGTGCCCCTCTGATGCTCATGCTCACAAGAAATCAGCCCTAATGGCATAGCCATGGGATAAATACAAAATAACTGGTTTTCATTCTCGTTAGTGACCTGACTGTACTATGAATCCTCTTACTTTTAAGGATGGCTAAACCGGATACAAAAAGCAAAATCATGGGGACAGATACCCAGATTCAAATGTGGATTGTACATGAACAAATCAGACTGCAACTATGTGTTTATATACCCTCTTACCTTTAAATAATAAACCAGGAGTTCATTGAGAGCAGGGTCTGCATTCAGGTTGACTAAGTAGCACTTGTCATCCCCCACCTTGATACCAGATGTCTCCAGGGAAATCCCCATACTTTCAAGTTGTCGTTGTCTCTCCTGTGCACAAAGCAGATGAAAGCAGGGGACTCTATTTGTTGTTCTAGTTACCAGATGTATCCACGGAAAGTGTAAGTCACTGTTTCTGGGGACAATGCCAAGGAAATTACACATTCCACTCAGCTCAACCAAGTTTCTTAGAGCCTGAAATGCATGACATCTTGCGTTAGTGTTCTGGGGGCACCAGACACCATCTTGTCCTTAAGGGGCTTACCATCTAATAGAGGGGAAAGACCACATTACTGGGGTCAAAGGGGGGAGCCTTGTGCTGCTGCAGGCTTCACAGGAGGGAGACCATGATGAGTTAAAAGACCACAAAGGCTGCCGGAAGAGAATACACTTAAGGTGGTTCTTGAAGCATAAGAAGAAATTCAACAGGAAGAAATGCGGGAGTAGCAAGATAAGGGCAGGGTGTTCTGGGGGAAGGAAACAGGAAAGCAGAGTAAATACTCTGGGCATACTAGAGATATTTTAAAATTTATTTTTTAGAGAGGAGAGAGAGAGAGAAGGGGTGGGGTTGGGGGAAAAGGAAGCATGAAGCTGCTTCTTGTATGTGTCTTGATCCGGCAAGGCTGGGGATCTGAACCGGTAACCTCAGCATTCCAGGTCGAAGCTTTACCCACCACACCACTACAGGTCAGCTAGACATAATAGAGGATTTCAGGTGCCAAGAACCCCTACTAAACGTGGGAAAGTAGTGGGAGGTGGGGGTGGAGGAACAGCTTCGGTCCCTATTGTAGAGGGTCTTGAGGTCATTTGTTTGCTCGTTTGTTCATTCTCAAGCACTAGTTTATTGCACTAGTACTGAGAATACTACAGCAAACAAAACAAATCACCCTCTTTCATGAAAACTCATATTCTAGTGGAAGGATATAGACCATAAAAAAACCCCAGATGAGTAAATATATATAATTTCCAATGGGGTTAAGTGCTATAGAAAAACATAAAGCATGTAAGGGGGATAGGCAGTTAGGTGTGTGTGTGTGTGTGTGTGTGTGTGTGTGTGTATGTGTGTGTGTCAGAAAGAGACAGAATATCTACAGGAAGCACATAAGCAAACAGCTGGACTAGGTCCCAGTTACTGCTTTCAGGCTACTTGACTAATATTTCCAAGTGGTCAGTGAACTTAAAATGTTTGTGAAATGCATAGTGCAGAGATTCATAAGACACATAACTACACACACAGAATTTGTTCTTGCTTTACATTTTATCTTAAATAAAGTTCAGATACTGTTTTATAACAATCCCACAGTATCAAATACATTGAGAAAACTATTACAAATTCTGTCAGTTAGGTAGCCCTCCATGCTATGCCAAGTGATGTAAAAGCACAACATACATTTGTTTACACATCAAAAGCAGGAAATCCTAAAGGTATTTCCTATACCATCCCTGGTCAATTCAGTGCCCTCCAACACTTCTAGCAAATATATGGACCAAACTGTAGTTGAAGAAGGTCACAAAGCCAGTGTCTGAACTGACCTCTATAGGCTTTAGTTCAGCAGAAGGGGGTTCTTAAAAGACTTTCTGAGGACAAGTGACTGATGATACAGAAAAGTCAGCAAATGGAAAAAAGAATTGCGATATTTGAGGCCTCAATTCCCAAGCTACCTGAGCAATTTCTTCTGTTTTCCTCAGCTTCTCCTCCCAAGTCACTGTTAGTTCCTTTATCAGCTTTTCAGACTCTTCAAGCTTCTCTTTCAGTTCAGGGGCCTTCATAGCCTTTAAAATGAAACCAGAGCTATCAGATTTTCTAATTTTTTCCACCATTATGACAAGACAATCACTTATTGTCCTTCTGAAGCAGTTATCAACGGTCTGTTGGAAGCAATTAAGTCACACACTATGAGTGAAGTTGGGGTTTAGACCTTTATTAATCAAATGAAATGTAAGAGGCAAATGCTACTATTTAAAGGCGAAAAAGAAATACCAGTGCCCTGAATAAAATTGATACAAATCATTAGAGTAATTTTACCCACCATACTTAAATTTCACATTCAAAGACTTTTTTTAAAAGATGGTGAAGTTCATCTTCAAAACAGAAAGAAAAGAGGTTACTTAAGCAGATTATGTTTTCAAAAAGACAGAGGCACATCACCAATAATGGCATTCCAGTCATATTAACCTACCAGGAAAGGTGAAGATTCTTCTCATTTACACTGCTCACAAAAATCAGGGGATATTTAAAAATGAATATGAAGCAATAAAATATCCCCTAATGTTTGTGAGCAGTATATTTTACAATTTGAATCAGGGGCCTATGAACTACTTTTCTTATTGATGGAATATATTTAGTATATATCTTATTCACTTAGAAGGAGGACATGGTTAAAAGAGCAGTAATTCCCATCTGAGTTTGTTCAGTAAAGATAACTCAGGGGTCTAAATACAGATATATGCAGCTTGTAATTTTTGGGAAGCCTTTACTTTGCTTTGGCACCCTATAATAACACGAGTATAACCATATTCTGAACAAGCAAGATGGTAGAATTTAGAGAAGAAGCTGAAGTGGTGATGGTCTGGAGGCTAGCTGAGTATGCCTCAGTCTCACAGATTAACAGAGCCTGAGTGGGACAGTTTGTGCTGGGGCCCATGCGGACATTCCCGGTGAACCTGCTGGAGCGCCTCTCTCCTTTGGCCATGCATTGTTCTACCAACCCAGCCTAGATTATAAGGTCACAGTGAAAACATGTGGACTTAGAGACAAGAAGAAAAAGTCGATCTTCCATCTTTAAACACATTCCAGAAACACCACACTTTCCTCCCAGGATCAGGATTCTCTTTAAAGGTTATCAGCATTTTGATTTTTCACATGTTTGCCACCATTGTTGGCATCAATGAAGAAAAAATCATGCTTGATGCACTGACTGATGATAATAAAAACAGCAACATTTGCTGAGCACCTGTGATGTGCAAGGCGCTGTACTAAATGCTTTCCGGTATCAGTGTTGTACTAGAGATTAGGGACAAAAACAATTAATGAAACATAGCTTCTTGAACGACAGGAGCTCACAGCCTGAAAGAAGAGAAAGATATGAATACAAAAAATTAGAATGCAACTGCCAAGATCACCAACTAAAGGAGGATTGAAGATCTCCTTTGGTTTATCTCCTGTTGATTAATTTTGTGATTAGATAAGCCAATAGATTAAAAAAATATTTAAACAGTGCCTGGTACATAAGGGCTCAAAAAATAATGGCAATTACATTTTCTTTCCTACTCTTAATAAGCTCCTAACCCTCAGAAGAGGCTGGTGTGAAGGAATGTGAACTCAGAAGCCCTAAGTACACACCCAAGTCCTGGCATGTAACTTAACCTAAGGAACTCGGGTTCCATTTCAGTCACATTACCTCTCTCAAATGGAACAGTGCCTTACCCATAACCTGCCTGAAGTAACAGCTATTTGGGAGATGATGTGATTGTGAGAGCCTGGGTAAAGCCGGGGAAAGATGGCAACAATGCAAAGTTATGGATTTTGTTTCCTCCCAGGAGCTGATACAAAAAATATATAGACATTTCTGAATTATTCTTAACATTTAATTATTCTTGATTACGCTATCTTCTACGAATTAAGTGGGAGATGACAAACAACTAGCTTCTCAGAAGACTGCAGAGCCTTTTGGGGATACAGTTGACAATGTTGTTAAAGACATCACAGTTGGCTCTTAGGATTTCACAATGGAAGAGATCTGTGCTCTCAAGGACCAACTGATTCACTGCAGCAAACAATTAGGCAGCAGCAAGCAGCAACTCTCTGTTAACTGTCTGCCTCTTTGACAGTAAGTTACTAGGACAGAAGTCTTGTATTACTACTCATCGTGTCTTCATAAGGCTCAGCATGTAACAGTTGCCAATCAACAGTGAAATTCTGAATTATGACCTCAAACTGCAGCCAAGCATGTCCTTACCACTTAGATATCACAAGCTAGGAAACTTCAAAAACAGAAGCACCAGACTGATTTTTTATTTTTTAATTTATTTTAAAATTACAGTTGAAACAATATTATACTAGTTTCAGGTGCACAACGTAGTGATTACACGATTATGAACCTTATGCAGTGATCACTGCAATAAGCCTAGTAACTGTGTATGTCACCATACATAGTTATTACGATGTTGTTGACAATGTTCCCTATCCTGTACATTACCTCAGCCTGCGAGAGCTGCTCTTTCAGTTTCTCGACTTCCTCCCGCAGTTCCCGAATGACTTTTGCATTGGGATCCTCATTCACAACAGCGTGGTTAACAATCCTTTTGGCTCGATCTGCATATCGTAATGTAGAGAGGGTCTCTTCATAGTTGTCTGCTGCTGGACTAATGGTGGCGATCATAGAGGTCTGGCTGTTGCCTCCCAAATTGTCCTAAAAAATATTTCCAATAGCATCGTAGGAAACAAGGCCTATTCCACACATAACACATATGATGAAAGTAGTACACGTGCATAAAATATTATTCTCTGAAAAAAACACTATGTGGAAATGGATTTGTATTTCACAATTTTATGAAAAGATGAAATGTGGTCTCTCTATATTCACAGCAACAAATAATGTCCATCAAACAGTATTATAATGAAATAAAAGTCAATAGAAATAAGTTTTCATTTTGTGTTCCTAGGAATTGGGTAACAGTACAATATTGTTGGGTGTTCACTGTATGTTTAGTTAGCTTTGCACACACCTTTTAGCTGTTACCTCTGGCACAGCTGATTTTTAGCTGGAAAAGAACACTGGAACATTGACTTACCTTAAGAAGCCAAGTGAGGACTGAATCTCGATAAGGCACAAATTTGTTTTTACCCTTGCCAACTGCCTGGTCAGCCAGTGATGATATAACCAACCCCAAGGTTGTCAGTGATCTGCCAAGAGAATAATTTAAAAATTAGTTTTATGGAATGTTGATTTTGTTTTCAATAATCCTTCTAAGTAACAAGTATAAAATATGCAGAATAAGCCCTAAAGTTGATACCATCAAGTCTTCATTAATTGGTCGGAGAAACTGAGATAAACAAAAAGTAACTCCATTAACTTAAAAGAATTTAGAACTCCTATAAGATTCTATTCTGGTTAATCACAGGACCTTGGTTCAGATTTGTAGCATAATATTTGGAATAAATTAAAGTTTTCCAGTGTGATCTTTTAAATGTATGTTTCCAGGTTCTGAAATGAATGTTTCACAGGCCCTGTAATCATTTCAGAAAAGTCATTAAAATGCAAAGCAAATTCAAGAGGTAGAAATGAACAAGAATTTTAATAACTAGTAGTCATTTCCACAAAGTGGTATAAATATATATATCATAAATAACAGATTTAAAAGTTAAACAAGTCCTACCCAAGAGAAATGAAAAAATATGTCCATACAAAAACTTCTACATGAATTTTCATAGCAGTATATTCACCAAAACCAAAATGTGAAAACAACTCAAATATCCATTAAATGATGAAGGGATGAATAAAATGTAGTATGTCCATCCAATAGAGCATTATTGGCTACAAAACAGAAAAGAAGCATACTACAACATGAATGAACCTTAAAAAACTATGCTATGTAAAAGAAGACAAACATAAAAGACCACTGTTCTGGGTTGAACAGTGCTTTCTCCCCCAAATTCATGCCCATCAGAACCTCAGAATGTGACCTTATTTGGAAATAAGGTCCTTGCTGATGAAATTAGTAAAATGAGATCATCTTGGGTTAGAGAGGATTCAAAACCAATGACTGGTGTCCGTATAAGAAGGCCATGTGAAGCACACATAGAGAATAGCATGTGAAGACAAAACTCATTGTAATGATGCAGCTACAGGACAAGGAATGCCAGCGACCACTAGAAGCTAGGAGACAGCCATAAAATACATCTTCCCTCTGAGCCCCTAGAAGGAACAAATCCTATTGACCCCTTGATTTTAGATGTCTGGCCTCCAGAATTGTAAGGAAATAAATTTTGCAGTCCAGTCTGTGGTACCCTGTTATAAAAACACTAGGAAAATAATACAGCAGCATATTATTTGATTCCAGTTATATGAAATATCCAGAATAGGCAAATCTTTAGGGACAGAGGCTCACAGGGCTAGAAATGGGACCAATGGGGAATGAATTGGACAAGAGGTTTCTTTTGGGGTTGATGAAAACATTTTAAAATTAGACAGTGGCAATGGCTATACTATTTTGAATAAAGCTATTGAATTGTATACTTTAAAATGGTAAACTATATGGCATATGTATTATTTTCAGTGCAGCTTTAAAAGTGTTTTTTAATTAAAGAGAAATTCAGCAAGTTTAATCATCCTCCCAAAGCTAGCAACTTTAAGAAAGAAAACTGCATGTAGTATGTAAGAAATGGAGGAGAGTAGGAGTTCAATATAAGGCAAAAACACTTTCTGCTTTAATAAAGAATAGAGGGCATTTTTCACATTTTGCAACTATTGAAATAAAAAATTTTAGTTGAAAACAACTCTCTGAACTACATGGATTTTTACTACCTCAAAGCAGCAGAAATTGCTTTAATTCTTACACATTGTCAAGAGCTCAGTGACTGAATGGTCTGTATTAGCAACTTTCAGGTTCACAAGGGGCCTTCACATGAAAAAATGCTTTGGGCCTGACCAGGCGGTGGCGCAGTGGAAAGAGCGTCGGACTGGGACGCAGAGGACCCAGGTTCGAGACCCGGAGGTCACTAGCTTGAGCGCGGGCCCATCTGGCTTGAGCAAAAGCTCGCCAGCTTGGACCCAAGGTCGCTGGCTCGAGCAAGGGGTTGCTCGGTCTGCTGAAGGCCCGCAGTCAAGGCACATGTGAGAAAGCAATCAATGAACAACGAAGGTGTTGCAACGGCAACGAAAAACTAATGACTGATACTTCTCACCTCTTTCCATTCCTGTCTGTCTGTCCCTATCTATCCCTCTCTCTGACTCTCTGTCCTTGTAAAAAAAAAATGCTTTGGGGTTGTCCTGGATTTTTCATCGAGATGAGATTTATTTTACTTGTGGCAACTACTTATATGTCCTAATTTGACAGTGTAGTGAGCAAAAAGAGAAAGCTTCTGTCACTCCTAAATAATAAAACATACAATCAAATGAGTGCATTGAGAAAAAGGGAACGGGTGGCACAGTGTCATATATCCACCTGACGACTTGCAATTCTGCGAGTCCTGTGCAGTGACCACAGCATCAGGGCAGAGGGGTGGGGCAGAACGGAAATTACACACCCCAGCTACTGTGTGCACTTTGCTCTATCACTTATCTAGTTGGGGAGGTTTATCATTAGTAGAAGACACACCCTTTTACCGAATACTGTACATACATTCAAAATAAGAACATCATCTAAATCTATCAGAGTTTCCTTGGAACAAGCAGAGGTGAATTAACAGGGTGAGCAGGACTCCAGGATGAGTGAGAGACAGCAGGTCACCTAGAGACAAAGGGTCCAACACCATTCCTTTCTACAAGGTTATACCCAGAAGCAATGATCCAGGGGCTACTGGAATCCTAAACGCTGTTTGAAAGTTCAGTGTGAAAGGTGAACAACAGGCTTAAATATGATGAGAACTTTATCCAAGGGAGCTTAGAAAGATAACAGAATCCCTCATTAAGGATCCTGCTAGTACTGTCTTCTGCTGGAGGCAAAAGGGCAGCTTTTGTGCCTTACAGGTGTCCAGAACAGGGTGGAGTGTTTACCAATTTTCAGGGCTGAAAAAGTTATTCCAGGAATCTTTCTAATTCTGCCAAAGCAATGCTCCTTCCCTGAACCTACAGGAGTTGAAGATAACAAGGAAGCTCCTAATCTTTAAATCTCATATCACAAGTTCTTGGGCTGGGGCAGGAAGTAAAATGGGGAGGAGCTTACTGGAGGTGAAGAAAGTTAGTCTAGGGATAAACAATCATGCTTTGAGATTGAAATTTTAAAAAATCTACTTAGCTATAACAATAGACAATTTGGGATAAAAAAGAAAGTAAATAAAACTTGGGAAGATCAAAAACAATATAAGAGCTGCTCCAATAAATACAATTAATGAGGAAAAAAAAAAGTCCTAATTCAACATTATTTATTTATTTATTTTGCTTTTCTGCATGTTTCTCCAATCTAGCTTTCTAATCTTCAGTTTCCTTCCCTAAGGAGTAGATAGATATGATGTGATGCGAGTTATCTGTACTCTCTAGGATGGATTTCAAATATAGCATTGAACCTATTTTTCCAAAGGGTCTTTTTCTAAGATTATATCTGCAGTATTTATTAAACTTCATTATAGTTAGCTGTATACAGGCATACCTCAGAGACACTGTGAGTTCAGTTCCAGCCTACTGCAATAAAGCAAGTATTGCAATAAAGTCAGTCGTAATCATTTTGCTGCTGGAGGGTCTTGCCTTCAATTAGTAAAAAGTGCAACATCTGTGAAGTACAGTATTAATAAAGGGAAGTGCAATAAAACCAGGTATACCTATGCCTATTTCTCTATCTCTTTCTACTTAGGTCACCCTGAGGACAGTGATCTTTCTATTGCCGCAGATATTCCTTCATCAATTACTGTGGCTGGCTTATGGAAAGCACTGAGTATTAGTGGAGTATAACTGAGTCTACAATACACTGAAAAACAGAACATGGACCTCTTTCTAAAAAGGACTAATTCCATCACCATTGATATGCTCTGTGGGTGCTGGTTCAATATCCATTTTTCTCTTCTTACTAACAGAACCCTAATTTTATTGGGAAGTATGTGTGTTGGGCAGACAAAATATATTATGCTCACTTTGTTAAAGATGGTGCTGCACATGTGGAAGCCTGTCACCGAGATGACTGCTTGGGATGGGCGTGACTATGTTAATGTGTTGGGGGAGGGGTCTCATGCCAAAAAGTTTTAAAAAGAAAGAGAGATCACGTTGTTTGAGAGAAGAGTGATTGCATTCTAGGAGTTCATGCTGTAAGAGCAGAGAAAGGCCATGTGGAGGCCAGGAGAAGCAGTCAAGATGGCAAAGTGCTGAGGAAGAAGCCAGTTTGTGCAGAGTTTGTACAGAGAGAAGGAGATGGGGAACAGAGGTGAATAAGTCTGGTGAGCTAGAAACCTTTGATTCTAGTAAACTCAGATAAGTCAGTAGCTTTGTGAGCACTGAATGAGTGGGTTTTGGAGCCCAGTGTGAGTTTTTACTTGCCCGCCAGGTGCAAGCTAGAATTAAAGCTGATGGCTCACCAGTTCTTGGCTCCATTGTTTCGTTACTGACTGTCCGAATCAAATGCGAACCTACACTGGCCAGGCAGCTGTGATGGTGGCTGCGGCTACTGGCTTTACAATGTGCCAGGCTAACAACTCCATTTTCCATTCCTCTGCAGCTTGAGGAAGCCATGAATCACAGTTCTGGCCAATGAGATGTAGGGAGACATTACTGGCAGGGTCTTCCAAGGAAGCCATTGTGCTCCTAACAGAAAAGGCACACTTTTCAGCTGACAGAAGCTGGAGGTCTTTTACCCCTCCTCCTTTCCACTTCTCTAAGGCAACACAGGTAAGAACCCAATGCCTGAGGTTACCAGGATGACAAGAACACACACTAAGGTTAGTAGAGCTGTGTGCCCAACCGCAACTCTAAAGTGCTGCTCCAGCTTCTCAATTTTTTGTTGAGTGAGAAAAAGAAATACCGATATATCATTTCTTGTCATTATACCTGATTTATGGCTTTTAAATAATTAGTTGCCTGACCAGGTGGTGGCACAGTGGATAGAGCGTCAGACTGGGATGCGGAAGACCCAGGTTTGAGACCCCGAGCTCGCCAGCTTGAGCGCGGGCCCATCTGGCTTGAGCAAAAGCTCGCCAGCTTGGACTCAAGGTCGCTGGCTCCAGCAAGGGGTTGCTCGGTCAGCTGAAGGCCCCTGGTCAAGGCACATGTGAGAAAGCAATCAATGAACAACGAAGGTGTTGCGAAGGCAACAAAAAACTAACGATTGATGCTTCTCACCTCTCTCCATTCCTGTCTGTCCCTATCTATCCCTCTCTCTGTCCCTGTAATAAAATAATAATAATAATAATTAGTTGAAAGATGATGGAGTTAGTAGATGTGAGTTTAGTACTCTTCCACAGTAAGTCCCCACTTTTAGGAGAAATGGCAAATAAGGGGGGAAATACACTACTATCACCTGACAGGAAGAAAAACCCTTTCCTGTAGCTAATGTAAATCATTAAAACTCAAATAATGTTCATCTCATGAGTATCACTTCCAATCTCACTTTCATCTTAGCTGCTGTGGTATTTATAAAGTATATACTAACATGTCCAAAAATAAGTTCTTCTGAAAATCTGTTCTGGCAATTTTCATATATGTTATACCCAGAATGCTGTCATCAAATACGGTCAGGGAATAAGTTAGTGAAGTGGCATTCACTACTACAGGACTTCTCAGAGCTTTCAATACTGTGAATGTCCAGAGGAAGGCTTTACGGGGAGCCTTTCTCAAAACTATTTGTCCTGAGAGACTTTTCTTCCCAAAGCCACTTGCGAAACTAGTATTTTACAAAAATGCTTTGAGAAACTTTGAGATAAAAATGGCATGTGCCCAAAAGATGTGGCTACTGTACCCCAAGGAGATTTTTGCACTGTCCTTTATGAGAAGCTCTCATGTTTAATGTAAAAAAAAATCTGATTCCCCCCAGCCCCACATACTTGAACCATGCAATGTACAAATGGTAAACTAACAAGGACCCCAGCCCATTTTCATTCTCCCTAGATGTCAGTCATTGGGCGATATCCACTTAAGTGAGGTTTCCAAGAGGACGTGAACAGGGATTGTGTAAAGTAGTCAAGAAGAAAAGGAGGGCTGAGTCACATGAAGCATTAGGAACGTTAAGCTTATAAGTTATATTATTACACATTATATAACAGAATCGTAGGAATATTCTACATTAATATCCCTAGAACAAGTTCACGAGAACTCACTTTGGGAGATGTTTAGCATACACTTTATTATTAACCACAGTAACTGAAATGTAAGTGAGACTGGGAAAGGGACACCATTAGATGAGTATTGCTATTGCCTGCATTTAAGGACTGGCCATTGCTGGGATTAAAATGGAATCATTTTCAATGACATTCCTCAGGGCATTAGAGAGAATGTTCAATGATCCAAATGAGTTCTCAAGGGAACTCTGAACCAGCCAGACTCCAGCAGAAAGAAAAGGTTTTCTTCATTCCACCCCCAATAGGCAGGTGGAGCAGCAGGCTGAGTTTTCAGCTGTATTCCCCTGTGCAGACGGTACAGATGACCCACACCGATCGAGCCCTGAACAGGCCATGGTGGTGCAGTCACACAGAGCCTCGGCTCTCAAAGAGAAGGAATAATGTGAGCTTTCAAGCTCTTAAGAGCTTAAGGAGAGATGTGGCTCCTAAAGCCACAGCCCATTAAACATACACTAGTGCCTGCGTGATGAACCTGACAGGTCTGCTTAAGAGGATTATTAATGTTCCATACAAAGGAGCCCAAATAGGAGGCTGGGAGAAAGCTTAGGAAATGTCAGAGATTTCTTTAATTTTAGCACTCAACTGGGTACTGAGTTTAAGGCTTAAAAGCAATTTGTGGAACTATTGGGCAGCAGTTTCAATTTATTATATTATATTTTTTTATCAGTAGTATTTGATTTTATCCAGACTTATATAGCACTTGCTATGTGCTAGGCATTTTACAATGAGTAACTAATTTAATCCTCCTAATAGCCCTACTCTTAGAGTCATTTCCTCATCCACATTTTACAGATGAAGAGACTGAGGCACAGAAAGGTCATACGACTAGTTTCTAAGAAACTGTAGCAGCTCCTCTAGAAGCCCCACTAAACCCTCCAGCTGTATAGTCACCCATGTTCCCACTGCACCCTGTGTGTGTCAATGGCACTTACTGTATTAATGCTACCCTTCCAAGGAAAGGGCTCCCTTCCCCACTGGACTTTGAACTTCCTGAGGCCAGGGTCCCATCTTACTTATTCATCCCTATCCTCTTATGTCTAGTGTTCAACACATATTTGCAAACATGGATTTAAAAAGAAGTGCAGCTCCTCATCTCTTCTAATTTTTAGTGCTACATGTGTCCCCATGTACTGCTGTGCAGATGTTTGAGCATTGTCTTACTGTGAAAAAAATGTCTCATTCATTCAGTTACTACATTCCAATGACCACCCTGAGAGCTTGGAGGACACCTGGTGGAGACCTGGATCCATAGTAGGCTCTTGGTACATATGCACCAACTCTGGGAGATTAGAGATGTGTAAAGAAAATAGCCCTGGACTATTCAGGGGAAAGGATTCTGTGGTTGTTCCATTCCCTTCCAGCCAGTTATTTTGAGGAAAGCACAAGACCAACTTGGCAGATTCCACAGGCTGGCAAAGGAGTCATAAAAAATAGTTCCAGTTGCCTGATCAGTGGTGGCGCAGTGGACAGATCATTGACCTGGGATGCTGAGGACCCAGGTTCAAAACCCTGAGGTCGCCGGCTTGAGCATGAGTTCATCTGGCTTGAGCACAGGCTCTCCAGCTTGAGGGTAGGGTCACTGGCTCAGCTGGAGCCCCTTACCCTCTGTTAAAGCACGTACAAGGAACAATCAATGAACAACTAAAAGTGACGCAACAAGTATGCTTCTCATCTCTCTACCTTTCTGTCTATCTTTTTCTGTCTCTCTCTCAAAAAAAGGTTCCAGGATTAAATGCTGGGCTAGGTAGCAGTTCTCAACATTATCCAGTCAAAAAGAAATCCTTCTTTCTTTCATTTTTTCAAATGAAGTGATTTACTGTTGTTCTAAACTATGCGCTCCTTAAGGGCAATAATCATGCTGTAACAAATTACCATAAACAAAGAGGTTTAAAACAACACAAGTTTATCTTATAGTTCTGGTGGCAGTAGGGTCTTACTCCTTCTGGAGGTTCTCAGGGAAAATCTGTGTCCTTACCTTTGTCCAGTTTGCACAGGCTGCCCACATCCCTTGGCTCATGGCCCCTTCCCATATTTTTAAGCAAGCAGTGGCCGTTGAAGTCTTTCTCACCCTGCATCAGTCTGACTGTGACTCTGGTTCTCCCACTTCCCTCTTTTACTTCTAAGGAGCTTGGTGATTGCATCAGGCCCACCTGGATAATCTCCCCAGCTCAAAATCTTAGTAACTTAACCACATCTGCAAAAATCTCTTTGCCTTATAAAGTAACATGTGCACATTTTGGGAATGAGGACCTGACATATTTGAGGAAAGCAGTGAGGCAGTATTTTATTTACAGCAATATCTAAACTGTTTTTGCATCTCCAGCACTTACTGCAGTGCCAGACACGTAGCAGAGGCTTAAAAGGTCCGCTTGGCTTTATTTATATTACTTAAATGTCTCCAAATATCAGTTTCCTCATTTTTACAAAGAGATAAAAAATACCTAGTATGAGCCTCACATGAAATAATGCATATGGAAGTGCTGGAAACTATAAAGAAAGCTAAACATGAAGGTCACGTCCCACAGGCTAGTGATGGGGGATACATGCATCCATTTGTGAAAGAGCTAGTATGTAATAAGAAAAGACAGCAGGGTGCTAAGAGAATTTCATTCAACTCACTAAGTCATAATGAAAAAGAGCCAGTTACTGGAGGATCACAACGATGTCATTGTGTGGCTGTGAGGCAGTCCAGTTTGCACACTACAAAACTTGAGTGCCCAAATTTAAGATAATGTTTACTCTGGGACAAAAGTAGCAATCAGAACTTTTGGGGGGCAAAAAGAACAAACACATGGTCACCCCAAGAAGAGCACAGTGGTGAGCGTGGACTCCAGAGCCAGACTGCCTGTAACCAAAGCCAAGATCCACACTTAGAGCTTTGTGACTCTAGACACATTCTGTTACTGCTCTCTGCGTTGGTTTCCTCATCTGCAAAATGGGGTAACAGACCCCTTTTACAATGCTGATGTCAGGATCAGATGAGTTACAAAATCAGAGTATTCAGAATAAAGCCTGGCCCCTTGTAAGAGGATTAGTAAGAGTTAGTGATCGATCATTCCACATCAAAGACATGCTCTGAATTCCCACAGATTCACAGCAAAGAGTCTCCAGTGTTTCCCCACTATCCCAGCCAGCAGGCAGAGGGCTGGCATGGCTCAGCACCAGTGAGCAAGTCTCTGGGACAGAAGATACTCTTATTTCCTTTGGTACCTGCTCCCTCACACTCCCATTTCTGCTTTCCCATCCTGTCCTGAGCTCACTTCAAAATGCAGAGCTGTAGTGCCTGCCTCGGCTCCTACAAAGCTTTGTCATGAAATACAGCACAATCCTTTGTTATTAGAGCAGGATGACTGGAAGATTAACTCCCGAAAGCAGCAGTCTTTGCAGTTAGTGTGTCTGTGTCCATTTGAGAGAGGGGTGATATTTTACTTCTAGTTTTAAATGTGTGCATACTAAAATTCTAGTGTGCAGTGTGCTAACATTATTTAAAAATGCAAGCTGCTGCCTGACCTGTGGTGGCACAGTGGATAAAGCATCAACCTGGAATGCTGAGGTCGCCAGTTTGATCCCTGGGCTTGTCCAATCAAGGCACATACGAGGAGCAACTACTACAACAAGTTGATGCTTCCCACTCCTCCCGCCTTTGTTTCTTTCTCTATTCTCTCTAAAACAAACAAACAAACAAATAAAAAAACCAGCAAGCTACCAAAACATGTCCCTGAATATATCACCTCTTGCCACCTTCTGTCCTAAATAAAACATTGAGTTATATGTTGCAACAGAAAAATATTACAAGTACAAACTAAACTGCTTTCTGCTGAACTCGGAATAAAAATAATGATTTTGTTGTTTACATGGATTTCAAAAACAATAGCTACACCATTTAATTTTATTCAGTGCATAGTATGTGCCAGGCATTGTTCTAGGTACATTATGGGCATTTAATCCCAAATGATTCTATGAAGTAAGGACTGTTATTATCCTTATTTTACAGATGAGAAAAAGGAAGCACAGAGAGGTGACATTACTTGCCTATGATACACATCTGTCTAGTAAGTGGGGCAGCAGGATTACGCACAGGCAGCCTGGCGTGGGTACTCAGCCTCTCAGATGCAAGCTCTGCTCCCTCTCATGCCAATGTGGAAAGCAGAGAGGCTTCCTTTTGCACCCCAGGAGCCACCTGGGGTGCTGCACTCCTGAGAGAACAGGCCCTTCACTCAACTGTATCCTTGCTGCATGCTCATGTGGACTTCCTGTATCTCCTCTGTCCACCTGACAAAGCCTACACATCCAGCCCCTCTCTGCCTTCAACCTTTATTCACCATGTCACTGGGCACACTGCAGGCACTCGAGGCATATGCTGAGATCTTAGTATGGCAGTCAGTCAAGAACTGTTCATATTTTTTCTTCTTTATGTATTGATGTTTGAACAGTATTTGCCTTACAAAGGCATTTGAAGCAGATTTTCTCTTCAGAATAAGTTCCCTGAGTTAATAGACTATATGATTTTATCTTATATAAATAAAAATGTAAACATTCATTTGTTCAAAATCTTAAATCTCCGAAAGTGCTTCACCTATTGCTTTGAAATTTTGACAAAATGTTGCATTCTAATACATGCGTGTTTTTATATACCTACTATTATATAGATGTCACACCTGTGACAGGTAAAAACATGCATTTTTCGAAAAACAGCACCATCTGTTGGATATAAAAGCAACACATACTATACTAAATATTTTATGATTCCAGCCTATGTGTTACATATGGAATGTGAGTAGAAAATCATTTGAATGACGCAAAAGAAGAGAGCAAGTCGCCGGACAATCTGGCATATTCAAAGAAAGTACAATAGGCAGACTGTACACTGTGCATCCCAATCGAGATGAACGCTTCTTTCTTCTCATGCTGTTGGTAAATGTGCCCGGCCCAACATCTTTCCAGCAATTGAAAATTGTCAACGGCATTACACATGCCACTTTCTGCAGTGCATGTCAAGCTCTGAATTTATTGGAAAACGATCGACACTGGGATGTATGCATTAACGACACATGCAACACGTCATATCCAAATCAAATTTGTGCATTGTTTGCAATCATATTGACTGCCTACTCTCCTTTATCTCCAACAGAGTTATGGGAGAATATAAATTGTACATGGCTGAAGATATTTTCTATCGATTATGCACGGAAAATTCAAATATGAACATGGATTTCACAGCAGAAATCTACAATGCAGCATTGATAATGATTGAAGATTTGTGCTTAGAAATCGCGAACAAAGTTCTCAATCAATTGGGAATGCCATCACAGAATTGATCTGCTGCTGCTTTGTTCAATGTAGAATGGCATTGTGAACAAAATTACAACACGGTGATCTTTTGTCGTACGTGCAATCAAATATTCCTAAGCTAACACTTGAGCAAAAAGGCATTTACGATCAAATAATGCAAACTGTCAATAATGGGGTTGGAGAAATCTTCTTAGATGCGCCAGGAGAACTGGTAAAACGTTCCTACTTAGATTGATTCTGGCAGCAATTCGATCCCAAAATGACATAGCCTTAGCTCTTGCATCGTCCGGAACAGCTGCAACATTGCTACCAGGTGGAAGAACTGCTCATTCCACTTTGAAATTGCCATTGAACATGCAATTCATTGAAACTCCCACATGCAACATTTCCAAAGCATCTGGGAAGGGAAAAGCATTGCAGAAATGCAAACTTATTGTTTGGGATGAATGCACAATGGCACACAAAAAATCACTCGAGGCTCTTAATCGATCATTGTAAGATTTGCGTGGAAACATCAGACCATTTGGGAACGCATTAATATTGCTTGCAGGAGATTTCAGGCAAACATTACCTGTAATTCCTCAATTGACACTAGCAGATGAAATAAACACTTACTTGAAATACTCTACTTTGTGGTGACACGTAAAGACATTAAAATTAACTACAAATATGCGTGTCCAGCAGCAAAACGATCGATCAGCTGTGATATTCTCACATCAACTGCTGGAAATTGGGAACATAATGGTGCCGGTTGATCTGACCTCAGGACAAATTTTATTGCCTCATAAGTTCTGCAATTTAGTGACGTCAAAAGAATTGGTTGAAAAGTATTTCCCAATATTCAAAGAATATTATAAGAATTGCGATTGGCTGAGTAAACGAGCTATTCTTGCGGCCAAGAACAAAGATGTCTACGAACTTAACACCACGAAGCTTAAATAACTTAAGCATCTCAATAGAGGTAAACTGTTGTTTTTCCTTGACCCAGTTTACTAAAGCGGCATAGAGTCCCAAGGACCTGAGATAAGAGCCATCTGACCCCTATGTCACAAGCCCCGCCCCCTCAGGCGCACAGGATGCTGGGTGTGATGCTTCAGGTGAGTGCCCACCAGCTTACTTGTTAATGTTGCTGCCTTAACAATATTATTCAGTCTAACATTCAAAGCGAGGCAGTCACATACAAGTCCGTCAACACTGTTGTGGAAGCAGATGAAGCGATTAATTATCCAACAGAATTTTTGAATTCACTCGATCTGCCAGGGATGCCACCGCACATACTGCAATTGAAAATCGGCCTGCCGCCTGACCAGGCGGTGGCGCAGTGGATAGAGCGTCAGACTGGGACGCAGAGGACCCAGGTTCGAGACCCGGAGGTCGCTAGCTTGAGCGTGGGCCCATCTGGCTTGAGCAAAAGCTAGCCAGCTTGGACCCAAGGTCGCTGGCTCCAGCAAGGGGTTGCTCGGTCTGCTGAAGGCCCGCGGTCAAGGCACATGTGAGAAAGCAATCAATGAACAACTAAGGTGTTGCAATGGCAACCAAAAACTAATGACTGATACTTCTCACCTCTCTCCGTTCCTGTCTGTCTGTCCCTATCTATCCCTCTCTCTGACTCTCTCTCTGCCCTGTAAAAAAGAAAAAAAAAAAAAAAAGAAAATCGGCGTGCCAATTATCATGTTGCAAAATATCAAACAGTCAAAGCTTTGCAACAGCACGCAGCTTGCAATAAAAAAATTAATGAGCAATGTCTAGAAGCAACAATCTTTACAGGACCTTTCAAAGGTGAATATGTCCTCATTCCTCATATTCCTATGATTCCAACGGATATGCCATTTCAATTTAAGAGGTTGCAATTCCCAATTCGATTGGCATTTGCAATCACCATCAACAAAGCTCAGGGCCAATCTTTAGAATTGTGCGGTTTAGATCTAGACATGGGTTGCTTCTCACATGGACAATTACATGTTGCGTGTTCTAGAGTCGGCAAACCAGACAATCTCTATATCTGCACAGACAATGGAACAAAAAATATTGTATACCCACAAGCATTGTGAAATTAAACCTATTAGAAACATGTGCTTTCTCTTTTCTTTCTTTTCCATTTTACCAGACTGAGCCACAGCAACACGTGGCTGGGTACAGCCAGTTTATAATATAAATAAAAATGATGGTGACTTGCATTCACTTAAGGCTATATCACATACAATGATACACTAAATATTTGTAGAATGTTTGAGCAGGGCTGCATTACGCAGCTTAAATAACTTCAGCATCTCAACAGAGGCAAACTGTTGTTTTTCCTCGACCCAGTTTACTAAAGCGGCATAGACTCCGAACGACCTGAGATAAGAGCCATCCGACCCCAACGCCACAAGCCCCGCCCCTCAGGCGCACAGGGTGCTCGTGTGATGCTCCAGGTGAGTGCCCACCAGCTTACTTGTTAATGTTGCTGCCTTCTTTCAGTCGCTCCCCTGCAGCGCCTGTTTTAGATACTCTTTCGCTGCCAGCCAGGTCTACCAAGCTGACCTTACTGACTTTCTCTCCAGAGTTCTATTTGGAGGAAACGAGAGAAACAACACACGTGAATGCAAACCGCACAGACCTCTACATACATGTCACACTCAAAAAGAGTTCAAGTGGTAAGAATTTGGACTAGCAAATTCACAGGTCAAAATTAAGCTGGTGTGGTAACGTAGCGTTTTGTCTGGAAGCTTGGAAGCCAGTACACTGGGCTTTCCAGAATACAGGAAGCTGAAGATTTTATGTGCCGATGAGGAAATACCAGGACATGAGGATTCATGTGCATTCAGGTCAAATTCCTCATCTTTTGAGAAAGTGTCCTTCAGGCTAAATATTGTAGTTTCCTCTTTAATATCCCTTAATGACAATGAGGTAGACTCAGTTGTTTTTAGGTGAATGTCGGTATGAAAGAATACATATTAAAAGCTGCCTGGTGACATCATCATGTTCTTTAGGGAGTTCACACAAAAATTACAATTAAAAAAATAGTTACACACTAAAGAAGAACTAAGAAACTAAATGATTTAAACAAAGTAGGTCATCTTGTAAGTAGAAGAACCAGCACAAAATTCTCAGCAGCTGAACCCAACCACGAAACACATCACCCAAACGAACATTCTGAGTTCTTTTACTGCCCTCAGAGGATCTGCCCAGTCCCTCACCCCGGACTGCAGGTCGTAAAGCGTCTGTGTGATTATAATGTTGAACACAGCATGGGAGCGGCTACTTTCTTCATTCATGTTGGTTGCAGCTACGGTCCGAGACTTATTTCCCTCAGACATCAGTGACTCAATATCCTAGAGGCAAAGCATAAGGAAAATATTATAAGCAAAAAAACATAAGAACACGGTCCTGTTCACCAGGTGTATGTATTAATTATGACCCTCTGACGCATTCGCCACCACCGTTCTATAAAACCTCCCTGCCTCTCCTTCCTCGAGCACGGGTCAGCTCCACCTCTCTCAGTGCTTTCTAGAGCATGAAATGTTTCCCCCACTCTTTCCCACAACTCTATCATCTTCTTTCTCTGTTAACTATCTATTTTTCCCTTTTTAAGTTTTTAGGGGAGAAAAGAACTAGTATTTATTGAGCACTTTGGATACTCAATAATGGTAATTATCTTATTTTATTCTAATTCTCTGGGCTTAACAATCATGTGTAGCTACCTGCTGCTCACTTATTTGCCTCTGTCCTCCAACACCGTCCTCTCCAGGAAATATTCCTGTTTACCTTTGTACACCTGCTTTGTAACACTTGGAACCTGTGGATTTTTATACACTGTTTGATAAATGATACTTATAAAGGAAATATTCTCATGATTTTACAGACAAGGACACTGAAGTTCAAAGAGGTCAGATAACTTTTCCCATATCTGATAAGAGGCAGAGCTGGGACACATATCACAAGCTCCCAGGCTGTTATAAATAAGTGACAAGATAAGACGGACACTACACGGAGCTACAAACCAGGTTGACTTAGCACCTTTATACCAGAGGTCTCCATTCATTTCAAAATCTAAGTGTTTTTAAAGTAATGATTACACTGTATTTCTGATTTAGGCAATAATAAAAAATGTCTTCATTTATTTTTATTATTTATTTATTTTATTATTTTTTCTTCTTTTCCAAGTGAGAGGGGAGCTAGAGAGACAGGCTCCTGAATTTGCCCCAACCAGGATCTAAGTGGCAAACCCTGTCTGGGGCCAATGCTCTGCCTATCTTGGGCCATGCTCATAACTGTACTATTTTTAGCACCTGAGGTGGAGGCTGCATGGAGTCATCCTCAGAGCTCTAGGCTGATGTGCTTGAACCAATTGAGCCATGGCTTCAGGAGGAGAAGGAGGGGGAAGGAGAGAGATAGAGAAAGGGAAAGGGAAGAGGAAGGGAGAGGGGTGAAGAAGCAGATGGTCGCTTCTCCTGTGTGCCCTGACCAGGAACTGAATTTGGGACATCCACATGCCAGGCCGACACTCTACCACTGAGCCAACTGGCCAGGGCCTATTTTTTTTAAAATTTTTCAGTGACATTTGACATGTAATATATACTATTAGTTTCAAGTGTACAAAAATAATGAATAGACACTTATATAACTTAAGAAATGATTACTCCAACAAGTCTAGTACCTATCTGAAAACTGTCTTTGTTTACATGGCTACAGAGATACATCACAGATTAATTTCAGTCACACTAAGGGAAGACAGGGCAGAGAGAGCACAAGTTCTGGGGTGTACTCATTCGTTCATCAGCTTTCTTCAGCAACAGACAGCAGTTTGTGTTATGAAATTCCCAAAGCAATGGCAATAAAAACAAGGGAGATACATCAAGTCAGGATGTAAGAAGGCAATAAAAATCAGTAAGTAGAAAAATGAAAGAGGTCAATTGGTGGAAAGAGGATTGATTCAGAAAAATAGAACAGAAGAATGAATAGTAATGAAAACAAGGCAGGGGACCCTTTCAAGGAGAAGGTTGAATTAACCACCAAATATTGTTCACATCTGTCCAGATGGACACCACTGGAAACCTTAAGTAGAACAGTTTCCACAGAGAGCTACTAGTGAAAATATTCAGCAAGCTCAAAATGCTGGGCCTCTCAGCCGCTCTGTAAAACTGTCACAACAAAGCAGGGAGAGAAGTGTGATTAAAGGCCCTTTTTTTCTGTTTGGGGTGTGCTGATACTGCATTTTGGAGATCATGAATGGTATTGATATGCTATAGAGAATTCACATAAAAATATATTCAACATCGCTCATACACTTCAATTTACTGTCAGTTAATGACATTAAAAAACAAACACTTACCTCAAAACTCGTGACAGCCAGTTGGGATAAGCCATCTACATATGGTCCCAAAACTTTATGTTCTCGAACTTTAAGAGACTGTCTACTCCTTTGGGAAGAAGAAAAAAAAGGAATGAATGAACCAGACAAAATTTGGAGGCCCTTCTTTCTTTTGAAGTATGTATTCATAAACCAAGACGGCAGTTTCAAAAGAATATTTTTAATAATCAAAAACCATCTTAAAAGCAACTTTATTTAGATTAGCAAGACAGCAATCATTATGAGCAATGTCTTTTATACTCTGATTTCTATTTAAAGTAACTTATTATTTAAAAAGTTCTCCCTCCACTCCCAAACTGAACAGCCAGCACACAGAACATGAGGCTGTGCCAATTTACCTTAGTAGATGAACTTAAGTTTTTACATGGCCTTCTCTTTCTTCTATGATTCAAACTCAACTGGTTTTAATCACCTAGTTTTTTGAAAATACAGATGCCTGGGTTTTCTCCTGGGTCTACTGAATCCTAGTCGCTGTGGGTGGGGCTCAGGCTAGCTAGCATATCTTTAAAAGGCCCTCTAGTGGCTCCAATGCCTGGGAAGAGAACAACTTGCCTAGGTTGGGTGGTCTCAATCCTTCAACCCCTTTATCTCCAATTTAGAAGCATTGCTTTCCAACATAAATGGAAGGACCAATGTCAACCTTTATGAATAAAACATGGTGGCCAAAATAATACCAGTAGTATGACAACTTTTTAAAATGGCATATATGAGTAACTTTACAGATAAATATAGGATGGATTATGTGTACTGTGTATAGCAGCAGGCTCGGAGAGCTGATGATTTCTCAGCAAATGAACTGAAACGAGAATAGTGACCAAGGGCTCAAATCAACATATTCACTTGCAAAGTTAACTTTAGGAGTTAACTTTAGGATCATTTAAAATGATTACCTCTAGTACAAGCTTAATTTCAACCACTAACTTACCCTTTGGGGTCTAAAAGATCCCGAACTTTCTCATTATAAATTTCCATATAGGACACTTCGACTTTAAAGGTCTGTGACTCATTTTGCTCCAGAGAGATCCTTTTAAATAAAGCACAGCAGAGCCGAGGGATAAGGCCAAGCTGCTCAGCATTGCCCATCATGGAGAAGGATTTTCCCGAACCTGGAGAAGAGCAAGCAGAAAGAAAGGAGAGTAGAAGAGAAAGCAAAAATGTAATGCTTTCACCATACAAGTTTTCTACGTGTATCAGCCGAAGTCACACAGTGGAAGTGGCAAGTGTGGCCCCCAAATCTGGCCTTCAAAGAGCAAGGTGACTGACTATTTTTTCTATTACACTCACGGCCTCTGGTTTCACACTCATTGTGAGATCCAGAAGGCACCCCATTTATAGGCGAATGCCTACAGATATAACCACTAAGAAGAGTATGTATAGTAAATATCAACTAGACATTATCAAGTAGCATTAACAGTATTTACACAAAAATATTTTGTTTGTGAAAGTGTTTTGATACATAGTCTCTCATCTGAGTCTCCTGGTTGTTCTGCAATGTGACCATAGGCAGTATTGATTTATTCCAACTTTATATATGGCTGAAATGATGGTTGCTCAGAGTTAACAGCGGAGACACTGGTACGTTTGCTTGTTTCAATCAGCTGTGCCACAAGCCCAGGTTTCCTAATTTGTTATCAGTTTTGTATCCTCAGGAAAGTCCCCTGTACAGAATGATACTAAGAGTTTTTATTAAATAGTTTTTACTATAACATTTACACTGAGAAACTGGCAATTATTTTTCTAGTTAAAATACAAGTTAAGCCTGACCAGGCGGTGGCACAGTGGATAGAGCATCGGACTGGGATGCGGAAGGGACCAGGTTCGAGACCCCGAGGTCACCAGCTTGAGTGCAGGTTCATCTGGTTTGAGCAAAAGCTCACCAGCTTGGACAGAAGGTTGCTGGCTCCAGCAAGGGGTGGCTCGGTCTGCTGAAGGCCCGCGGTCAAGGCACATGTGAGAAAGCAATCAATGAACAACCAAGATGCCACAACAAAGAATTGATGCTTCTCATCTCTCTCCGTTCCTGTCTGTCTGTCCCTATCTATCCCTCTCTCTGACTGTTAAAAAAAAATTAATTACCAAAATGAATTACCAAAACTGCTGAAAAAGTGGGTTACTTTTGATAATCTAATTCAGTTAAATCCACAAAGGCAGAAGCATTTTTCTGTTGCTTTCCAACGTATTTTCTATTTTTATGTTTTAAGAAATGCACATTTAACATCATTGACTGTAAATACAAGCAGTGACTTACCTGTCTGTCCATATGCAAAAATACAAGCATTATACCCCTGAAAGGCTTTGTCAAGAATTCCTTCCCCAAGGCACTTGAAAACCACCTCTTGACCTAAAATAAATAAATAAAATATGAAAAAAGAAAAAATAGATGTTTCTTGACATATCCGTATTAATAACTGAGTCTCAGTTATCAACATTCCCTAACTCCACGAGTGTTAAAAGTATACTGTGTTTCTACTATGTGTAGAGCTTAATGCATGCAGTCTTACTTACTCTTCATTATAGCTCAGTACCTGGATCGATTTATGATGCTACCCACTGCTTCCTTCTGAGACATTTATCTACGAATTAAAGTTTCCTTTCCATTGTTAGTAGGCCATATGGAAACAGCACTTAAATTTGGTTTAGTTTCTTCCCATGAGTTAGTATGAAAATGTTGTTAAACACGAATTGTATTATTTCCCCATCTGGATTGTGAACTTCCGATGAGGAGGAACCATGTCATTCACGTTTTGGTTTACACACGCACCCCTGCTCCTGGCATGGTGCTAAGTGCTTGTTCAGTGATATGTTGATCAGCAGACCCTCTTACTTCTTTTCTCACAGAGGGTCAGGGACAAGTTCTCCACGGTGAGCCTGTCTACAGAACTCTGTCATTTAGTATAATAAAATCAATTTTCTCCTTCTGCCATGCTCTCAGTGTCTTCAGAACAGTCACTGCTACAGCATTTGCAGAATCTGCTGGCTTAAGTACCTCTTTTCTCCAATGAGATAAGAACCCCGTGATTGATGTCAGAGACTATAATCTGTTTATCTTTATAATCCTGGTGTCTAGTATGAAGTGCTTAATAAATATTTATTGAAAGAATGAGTCCGTTTAACCTTTTGATCCTATATGACAATTATTTTTACATTTGGAAATAATGCAATATAATAAAAGCTTTTGGGTATAAGTTCTTTTATGCAAAGTTGGATCTGATTTTAGCAGCCCCTTGTTACACTATGACATATCTATCATAGTTGCAGAGTGGGGCTCTTAAAAATGTGTAAACATGGAACAAGATACAATATTTTCAACCATTAGACTGACAAAAAAAAATTGACAACATGAAATATAGCTGGATGGAGGAAACAGATATTTTCATAGGCTTCCAGAAGAATAAACAAATGCAGTCGTTCTGAAGGAAAACCTCACAGCACCTATGGAAGGGAAGCTGCCCGTACTTTCTGATCTACGGGGAGGCTCCACCCTGCAGACACAAGGGATCCTTGGAAAAGGATGCTCATGGCAGCATTATTTATAATACTGTACACTGGAATCAAGGTAAATGCCCATTTGAAAGGGAGTGAATAAATAAAATGTGACTAATTTTATATGATGGAATATTACAAGTCATATTAAAAAAAACCCTGTGTGTAAACAATGCTAGAATTCAAAAACATTGTTGAGTAAAAAAAAAAATGCCATGTTTAGACTGTAGATACCATGTAAAAACTGATGTCAAATTGTGTGGGTATACTTATGAGGGAGGGAGACAGAGAGAGAGAGAAAGAGAGAAAAATCTATGGATTCTAACATAAAAAATATGAATTAGAAGAAAATTTATATACCTTATTTCTCTATTTCTAACTTCTAACATCTAGCACAAAACCTGATCCTTAAGAAGTATTCAAAGCATGTTGGCAGGATGTGTGGATTTTTTTTTTAAAAAGTAAAATTGTAGAGGATTTCCTAAACACACAGGTTTGTTCAGAAGACTACCTAGCCTGACCAGGTGGTAGTGCAGTGGATAGAGTGTCAGACTGGGATGCGGAAGACCCAGGTTTGAGACTCCGAGCTCTCCAGCTTGAGCGCGGCCCATCTGGCTTGAGCAAAAAGCTCGTCAGTTTGGACCCAAGGTCGCTGGCTCCAGCGAGGGGTTGCTCAGTCTGCTGAAGGCCCGCAGTCAAGGCACATGTGAGAGAGCAATCAATGAACAACTAAGGTGTTGCAATGGCAACAAAAAAAACTAATGACTGATGCTTCTCACCTCTCTTCGCTCCTGTCTCTCTGTCCCTATCTATCCCTCTCTCTGTCCCAGTAAAAAAAAAAAAAAAAAGAAGATTACCTAAAGATGCATGTGTGGGAGATAGGTTTACAGTTGTTCAATATGGAAAATATTAATACTAAATAATAATACAAGAATAAACTGTATTTCACATACAACTGTAAACTGTACACTCTAAGAATAAGGTATAGTTAAAATTATTATCCACTAAACACACTGACAAAATATTTGACCCACCCCCTTCCTGATCTTTCATACTCATCAATATTTTCTCACATTTTATCAAAGGACCTTCCTTATTCTATAGGTACTCCTAAGGTCCATGCCAAGAGGCCAGCCTTAAATCTGGAGCTGAGCCCTGTAGTGTAGAAGATTGGGAATTAAACAGTCTGTGTTCAGACTTTTGATAATTGATTGTGGTCCTCAGCCAGACTAAGAGCCATTTGAAGGCATTCTAAAAGCACCGCTTTCTTGGCACAGGCAGATGAAGGGAGCAATCCTGTTTGATCATCCACACTTGTTAACCAGCCCCCAGGAAAGGGGTGGGCTGAAGGTGGGGACGTGATGTTTTCACAATTTCAATTTATATTTAGTAACTTGAAAAAAAGCAAGTGCTTGAGTTGAAAGAACTCAACTGCAGAGAAGAACTGTGGTCAAAGAGCTTATGCCAGGGCTGCAAGGGGCCTAATGTCATTAACAAATCTAGAATTGATAGATATACCAGGGAGCGAAATGTAACACTTCTGGTTTCTGATGCTGAGAGGCTAGAATTAGGAGGAATCACTTTCTTAATGTTCTTTCAAGGGCAAAGCACAATGTTCCTTTTTCTTTAGTAAGAATGGCCTTTGAAACCAAATACCATTAGTTAAAAAAAAAATGATGAAAGAAAGAATGCTATAGAACTACCTGAAATACGTATGAGATAAGTCAAGTGAAAATTAAAAACCAACTCAGGATTTGTTTACTAAAATTGCAAGAAAAACCAAATGATCAAAGAATTTTCTGGGATATAAAAACATAAGAAAAAACTTTAGTTCAGCCTATATCCAAATTATTATAAATACTAAATAGCATATGAATTAAGTATTTAATTTGTATAATATTATTTATGCTACTAAGAAGAAATTAGAGGACTACTTGTTTCTTTTTTATCAATTGTCCTATTTGTAACAAATTTTACATATTTTGTTTAATTGAATCACTGTAACATAACACCTAAGTATAGCAATATGGATTGTGATCCATAAGGAGACTGGTACGCGGCAGGGCCTCTATGTACTGGCTTCTGAATATTAAGGCTGATGTCCACCCATAAGCAGTGACTTACACTACATAACACTGGGGACAGGCTGCTCCCTCTTCTGGTCCCCATGGTATTTTCTACCACCTCTCAGTACTCATCACACCACCACTATATTTTTTCTCTACCATTCCATTGCAAGCTCCTTTGAGAACAAGAGTTGTTGCATCTTAGCAGAGTGCCTGGCACACAGCAGGCACTCCTACTGAATGATTCCTATGTTGACACTGTAGGAAAGACTAAAGTGTTGTAATTGGTGGCTCCTTTTCTCATTAGTGATGACTGAGGCATAAAAAGATTGTGTGTTGGAATTTAGAGAGAAATATTTAATGTATTAGAAGTTAAACTTTGGTCAAAGTTCGGCTGTTTTTGAAATTCTAATGAGCCCCTAAAGACTACAAAGGCTTTTGTTAACAATAGACACTAGGATGTGAATAAACATGCCAATATGATATGTATGGGATAATTTTGATAAAAATCACAGATTACACTTTTACTGACACTCACAGTAACCACCTGAACCTTGAAACAAAATGTGACTGAAAAAAATTAATCTCTCACCAAGAAAAAAAGAGAGAGGACTCAAATAAATAAAATTAGAAAGGGCAGTGGAGAAATAACAACTGACACAGCAGAAATACAAAGCATTGTAAGAAAATACTATGAGGAACTATATTCCAAAAAATTAGACAATCTCGGTGAAATGGACAAATTTCTTGAATCATATAACCTTCCAAAAATCAATCTGGAAGAATCAGAACACCTAAACAGACCAATTACAACAAATGAGATCGAAACAGTTATCAAAAAACTCCCAAAAAAGAAAAGTCCTGGGCCTGATGGCTTCACAAGTGAATTCTATCAAAAATTCAAAGAAGAACTAACTCCTATCCTCCTCAAGCTATTTCAAAAAATTCAAGAGTAAGAAAGACTTCCAAATTCCTTTTATGAGGCGAGCATAATTCTGATCCCAAAACCGGGCAAAGACAACACAAAGAAAGAAAATTATAGGCCTATATCCCTGATGAATTTAGACGCTAAAATTCTCAACAAAATATTAGCACACCGGATCCAGCAATATATGAAAAAAATCATACACCATGATCAAGTGGGATTTATTCTGGAGAGGCAAGGATGGTTCAGTATTCGCAAATCAATCAATGTGATTCATCACATAAACAAAAGGAAGGACAAAAATCACATGACAATTTCAATAGATGCAGAAAAGGCATTTGATAAAATTCAGCACCCATTCATGCTCAAAACTATCAGTAAAGTGGGAATACAGGGAACATTCCTTAACATGATAAAGGCCATCTACGACAAACCCACAGCAAACATCATACTAAGTGGACAAAAATTAAAAGCAATCCCCTTAAGATCAGAAACCAGGCAGGGTTGCCCCCTTTCACCATTCTTATTCAACATAGTTTTGGAAGTCCTAGCTACATCAATCAGACAACAAGAAGAAATAAAAGGCATCCAAATTGGAAAAGAAGAAGTAAAACTGTCATTATTTGCAGATGATATGATATTGTATATAGAAAACCCTAAAGACTCAGTCAAAAAACTACTGGACATGATAAATGAATTCAGCAAGGTGGCAGGATATAAAATTAATACTCAGAAATCAGAGGCATTTCTATATACCAACAATGAACTGTCAGGAAAAGAAATTAAGGAAACAACTCCCTGCACTACTGCAGCCAAAAAATAAAGTACCTAGGAGTAAATTTAACCAAGGAGGTTAAGGACTTGTACTCAGAAAATTATAAAACATTGATAAAAGAAATCAAGGAAGATACAAACAAGTGGAAGCATATACTGTGCTCATGGCTAGGAAGAATAAACATCATTAAAATGTCTATATTACCCAAAGCAATTTATAAATTCAATGCAATACCAATTAAAATACCAATGACATACTTCAAAGATATAGAACACATATTCCAAAATTTATATGGAACCAAAAAAGAACACGAATAGCCTCAGCAATCTTAAAAAAAAAATAAAGCAGGAGGTATCACACTTCTAGATATCAAGGTTTACTACAAGGCCATTATACTCAAGACAGCCTGGTACTGGCATAAGAACAGGCAAATAGATCAATGGAACAGAACAGAGGACCCAGAAATAAACCCACAGCTTTATGGACAACTGATATTTGACAAAGGAGGAAAGAACATACAATGGAGTAAAGACAGCCTCTTTAACAAATGTGTTGGGAAAATTGGACAGCTACCTGCAAAAAAATGAAACTAGACCATCAACTTACACCATTCACAAAAACAAACTCATAATGGATAAAAGACTTAAACATAAGCCATGAAACCATAAGCATCTTAGAAGAAAACATAGGCAGCAAACTCTCCGACATCTCTAGTAGCAATATATTTGCTGATTTATCTCCACGGGCAAATGAAATAAAAGACAAGATAAACAAATGGGACTATATCAAACTAAAAAGTTTTTGCACAGCTAAAGACAATAAGAACAGAATAAAAAGACAAACCACACAATGGGAGAACATATTCAACAGCACATCTAATAAGGGGTTAATAACTAAAATTTATAAAGAACTTATAAAACTCAACAACAGAAAGACAAACAATCCAATCAAAAAGTGGGCAAAAGAAATGAATAGAAATTTCTCCAAAGAGGACATACAGATGGCCAATAGGTATATGAAAAAATGCTCAACATCACTAATCATTAGAGAAATGCAAATTAAAACCACAATGTGATATCACCTCACACCAGTCAGAATGGCACTCATCAGCAAAACAACACAGAATAAGTGCGGGCGAGGATGTGGAGAAAAGGGAACCCTTCTGCACTGCTGGTGGGAATGCAGACTGGTGCAGCCACTGTGGAAAACAGTTTGGAGATTCCTCAAAAAATTAAAAGTCGAGCCTGGCCTGTGGTGGCGCAGTGGATAAAGCGTCGACCTGGGAACACTGAGGTCGCCAGTTCGAAACCCTGCACTGGTCTGGTCAAGGCACATATGGGAGTTGATGCTTCCAGCTCCTCCCCCCTTTCTCTCTTTCTCTCTCTCTCTCTCTCACTCACTCTGCATCTCCTCTCTAAAATGAATAAAATAAAAAGAAATTTAAAAAAAAAAAAAATTAAAAGTCGAGCTGCCTTTTGACCCAGCTATCCCACTTATAGGAATATACCCTAAGAACACCATAGCACTGTTGGAAAAGAAGAAATGCGCCCCCATGTTCGTGGCAGCATTGTTCACAATAGCGAAGATCTTGAAACAGCTCAAATGTTCGTCAGAAGATGAGTGGATTAAAAAGCTTTGGTACATATATACTATGGAATACTACTCAGCCATAAGAAATGATGACATCGGATCATTTATAACAAAATGGATGGACCTTGATAACATTATACGGAGTGAAATAAGTAAATCAGAAAAAAAGTAAAACTGAGAACAGCATGATTTCATACATAGGTGGGACATAAAAGTGAGACTATGAGACATGGACTAAAGAGTGGTGGTTACGGGGTGGGGGGAGAGAGGGAAGGGTGGGATAGGGAGAAGGGGAGGGACACAGGGAAAACCAGATAGAAGATGACAGAGGACAATTTGACTTTGGGTGACGGGTATGCAACACAATTGAATGATAAGATAACCTGGAGATGTTTTCATTGTACATATGTACCCTGATTTATTTATGTCACTTCATTAAAATCAATAATAATAATAAAAAAAAAGTTCAGGTACTAGTAAGTGTTAACAAGACAGTTGATAGGGAAATATAGTGACTGTGTTGTGGGGAGAGAGCTCTACATGAGCTATAGTGGGCTGGAGCGGCTTCTGAGGAGGTGACATTTGATCTGAGAGACCTGAATGACAGGAGATTAATAGCTCTCAGTAAAATAAAGTTGTTCTCTGTGAAAAAAAAAAAAATTAATCAATCTCTCTGATTCCATGTATGTGTATGTATATATATATATATATATATATATATATATATACATATATATATGTATATATATACATACACACACACACACACATACATATACATATGCTTTTCAAAAAGTTCTTTGAGTTAGACATTTATAGTTACATTTAACAGAATATAATTCATGTTTATCATAGTTAATAAAGGTTAGACCAGGGAAGGAAAATTCGGGAAAACACAAACTGGAGTATAAAGAAGTAGAAAGCCATTATTCTGTTTCTGGAAAGCATTTTTCTCTTTTCCATCCTTAAATAGCAATCTTAAAGCACAATTTATAAAGGGATATACAAAGAACTATTGTAAAGTTCATGTATTTTTACAAATCTAAGCAAGACTAGACTGGAATCCATTTTATATGGCTTCATATCTCAAGGGAAATTTATTTTCTTTTAAGACAAAGAGAAAATGAATCATTTCCCACCCCTGCACAGATACATCAACACTAACATTGTTTTATAGTCGCTCAGCTTTCCATGGTACTCTTAGCTGATACAATCAGTTCTCTATTATGAATATTTAGATTATTTTCTTTTTTATCCCTGCAACATTCTTACATATTTACCTCTGTTCACTTTTCTACTGATTTTACTAGGCAAAACTCTAACAAAATCAAATTACTAAGTCCTCTTATAATGCATGAGTCCTTTTTTATACAACTTCAACAACACTAGCTATTATCATTCTTCCTTGTTTTGACAAGTCAGTAGAAAAAAAACCTTATTTTGTTTGATTAAAATTATACTTTTTGTAGTTTATTACTCATTTGTACTTATTCTTTGAAAAATTGGCTATTTGGGTCCTATGTTTATTTTTATAAATAAACTGTTTCGTCACTGACTTTTTACTTACTAATTTAAAAATGTTCATCAGATATTAAGGATATTAACCTTTGGTCTACCACATGTTGTAAATATTTTCCCCATCTGTAATTCACCTTTAGGCCTTATGTTGCTTTTTGTTGTTCAAAAGCTTTTGGTCTTTCATATTCAAATCTTTCATCTTTTCCTTTATCATTTTCACCTATGGTACATGTTATGCTTCCAAATCCTTTTGGGTTATTATTATCTCAAATTACATAAATATTCACCCATATTTTCTTCCAGCTTACTTTTTAATTAATTAATTAATTTTATTTTTTTACAGGGACAGATAGAGAATCAGAGAGAGGGATAGATAGGAACAGACAGACAGGAATGGAGAGAGATGAGAAGCATCAATCATCAGTTTTTTGTTGCAACACCTTAATTGTTCATTGATTGCTCTCTCACATGTGCCTTGACCGCAGGCCTTCAGCAGACCGAGTAACCCCTTGCTTGAGCCAGTGACCTTGGGTTCAAGCTGGTGAGCTTTTTGCTCAAGCCAGATGGGCCTGCACTCAAGCTGGCAACCTTGGGGTCTCGAAACTGGGTCTTCTGCAACCCAGTGCGACGCTCTATCCACTGCGCCACCGCCTGGTCAGGCTTCTTCCAGTTTTGTTGTTTTTGTTTTCTACAATTAATATTTTCAAACTGTACTCCTTATCAGCTATGTAACTTCAGGCAAGTTTTTGGTTTCTTCATTAGTACGACAGGAATAATAGCTGCTACCTACTGGGTTACTGTATGATCTAATAAGGCAATACAGGTAAAACTCTTACTGTAGTGACTGGCCATTATAAGTCTGGAATGTATTTCAGTTAATATATATTATTAATATCACCCCTTAAATCTTTAATCTACTATAATTAGTTTTTGTGTAGAGAAGGAGATGATCATCTCATTTCATTTTCATTTAAAAAGTCCCTCCATCTTTGAAATAATTCTATGAGGTAATTCAATTTCAAAGATAAAAAGACACCTGTTCTTAGAAAAAAAATGTAAAGGAATAATTTATTATCACTTATTACTATTTCTCTAGATCCCCGACAGGCCCCACTTTTAAAATCCTACTGAGAAAGAGAGGATTGAGTGTATATGCAAACAAGTGTGTATGGGGTGGGGCGTGTGTAATGATGGGGGTGTGTGTTTTGGGTATATATATGTGAGGGTTGTGTGTGTGTTAAGGGGTTAAGGGTGTGTGTGTTTATATCATGATAAGAGAAAGAAAGAACAGTGCCATTATTTGAGCCAGGATATGCCAACCCATGTTGTCCAGTATAGGAAAAATATTAACCATTCTTTTATAACATTAAGATACCTCAGAAAGGTACAGGGGGAAAAAACAACATAAAATAATATCAATAAAATGGTGACTAGAAACATACTTTTACAAAGTTTCCCTTAGTTTTTTATTCTGGTGCCTTTTTACCTGTATGACTCCTGGGCTGGGGTTATACTTGATTGATATTTTTGGTTTGGGGACTTATAGGGCACCACTGGTGCAATAAGAGACAAATGTTAAATCGACCAGGCTGTTAACCAAAGCCTGAAAACGTACCACATACTTTTTATGCAGCCTCCTGCTGTTTTTAACATAACCAGCTCTCTACAAAATACCAGCTACACTTCACTCAGTGATAGAAAACACTACATAACAAAGACCGCTACAGGGCCTATTAAGGAGAGTCTGGTTTATTCAAAAGACTGAAGCTGGCAACCTCAGGGTTCATTTCTATTTTTTAAAAACAGCGGTTCTCTTTTATATCATAGAAAAAACAACTTCCTAACTGCTTTACGAAGTTAAGCTAAGCAAAACAAAACAAAACAAAACAAGGTGCTATTTATGTTGGATGGTGGGAATCAAGGAATCCTGAAAAGATGCACCATCCCCGCCCTAAATGTTTTCTGAGCGCAGTTCACACTGAAACAGAACGGAGTGCAGCCTGTCTAGGGATACGTGCACCTGCCCATCAGGTACAGTTCAGAAGTCCTGTGGAAAGCACGAGGATCTAGGAGCATTTGTTTCTATCACAGACAAGCCAAGAAAAGCCACAACACTGTTAAACCCAAGAGCCTGTGGCTTTTCAGCGGGATTGCTGCCAGAGGAGGTGGCCACACTGCAGATATCAGCTCCTCATGCCTAGACAGGGACTCCAAATGGAGAACCTGACCTCACCTCTTAGTAACCATGATCAAGATGCCAATTTCCTCTGTGGGGTTCATGAGTAGACCACCTATAGCCATGAGAACAAGTCTTAAAACACAGGCACGCCTGAAGCAACCCATAACACAATGTCAGAACCGTAGAGGGCTTCTGTGTGGAATTTCTACAAGCAAAGCTATAGACTGATCCACCCAGCCCTGAGGCCATATATATGATACAGATCTTTGAAAAGCTGACACCCTGAATCCCCACACTTGTGCATAATCTGCCCCTACTGGGAATAGGAGCAATGAACTCAAAGCTACTAAGCATATGCTTGGGAGCTCAGTAACCAAGGGAATCCTCTTTATAGCAGGGCCCTGGCAGCACAGCACAGAGAAGAGAAGTTATAGAAGGGAACATGCACCTACTATTCACATGCCTAACAACTGACTACTGAAGAGGCACAGGGGAAACATCACAAAGGCTATGTTCTCAGAGATGGGAGAACAAAATGGGAGGGCATACCTGTCTTATTTGCAATTTGCATTGGGCAAGGCAGCCTCATGTAGACCACGGCTGAATAAAACACTAGGTATGGTAATACAAGGCTGGACATGACATACACAGAATATTTCTCATTTGCCTAAAGTAGCTATATGAAAGAGCACTCAAGATTTTAATGTGATCAATAATTTTATCCATTTAAACACTGTCTAATTCTCATTTGAGTTACTGTGGGGAAAAAAATGGTTAACCTCAAATATTTGTGATTTGGAATTCTTAGGCCTGCTCATTTGTGAGGGTGTTTTTCTCATTTCTAAAGAGGGCTGACAGCCATAGCAATTTTGATGAGTTTGAACTCGGCAGGTGGCCCAGCTCCAAATCAGAGCACCTGGACAGTGCAAGAGCAGACAGGTTCTCCACACCTGAGGGGATGAGGCTTCAATAAATCCCTCTCTTAAACAGAGCAACTCTCAGAAATTGTCACATGCCATGACTTTAAACCTATTTTAAGTTAAATGAGCAAAACTAACAGAGTTCAGATGAAGGAACAAAGGCATAACATGGTGACATCAGGCTTAAATTTTAATCCACTATAGTGGTTTGCCATTAAGGGACCCGGTAAAAGTATCTTGAAAAACTGGGTCATAAGGGTAAAAGTTCCATGGTGGCATCCAAGAGCGATCAGCATTGCAGTCCCTGGGAGTCTCACTTGCGGCATGGCATGGGTGACTCAGCAGACGGATATTTCCACCCCGGTGACAGTGCTGGGACTAGTCATGCACTGGCAGTGAACACAGCTCCTTTTCTGTTGTCAGATAGAGTGGCTGACTCACTGAGAAGGGGGTCCGGCTGTGGTGCCCAGGATAAAAGAATAAAAACAAACCGCCTTATCTATGAGGACTGTCTAATAAAAAGATTTTGGAGTGATTCAGGAGGGTATTTTCACATAAAACAACTGTGGAAACAGAAAACGTTCCTCATTTCTACCTGTTCAACCATGTTCTACACTGTCTCCTATAGAAGCAGGCTTGACTCAACCTCTCCTCTGGACTGTGGGGATACACAATATTTACAGGGAGGTGAAGACAAAGCCCAAATCAAGACAGGCATTCAGGACTGTTAGAAAACTTCTGACAGGTGGGAGAATGCCATTAGTATTATTCCTGGCTAGGTGCCAAGTCAGAGTATGCCAATCTGACTTCCTGAACACAGCCTCTTGGGATGACATAGAAGAGATGAGAACCTGGGACTGCAGCAGAATCTATAGTCTTCACACATCATTGTCTTTGACCAAAGAATACATTTGCCAATGCTTTCAGCTCGCTCACCGGGCGCAGGGGCTCAGAACCTCAGCTTCCTCACCTATAAAATGAGGATAGTCAAGTTTCTACCCAATTTGGGTGTTTTGACAATAAAATAATCTGCTGCAGGTAAAGTAATGAGCACAGTACTGGGAACCTAGTACTCAGAACTCTATTTCCTGTTGTTGTCTGTCTCTCTGAATATGCTGAAGTGAAAGGATGTCTTGGGTGCCAATAAATACCCTAAGGAATACACATAGACAAAGAAAGGAAATGTAAAGGTGGGGTTGGGTGTGTGGATGAAAAAGGTGCCACATACTAAACCTGACAAGTTCAGGGGAAGCCTGTATATGGGCCCTACAAAAGTAACCATATAGGATGTTCTGAACATAAAAATTCCTCACTAAAAGTATGTCACAGGTAGTCACATCATAGCCCTGTAGCTTCCATGACAAAGGTCAGTCTTTACCGTGAGTCTGCCTATTGTCTTTTTTGCATCTAAGATAACATGTCTTTGAAATGTGAGTGTAACCCCCCCTTCTCTGGACCTCTCAGGGTACAACCAGGCACTAGAGCAGGAGAACCACAGAACCCCCCATTGCTACCTTGTTCCTTCCCCACCATCTCCACGTGCTGTCAGTGTTAATTATTAACTATCCTGTACCGACCAGTGTGAAAGAACTTTGTGTCTCCCAGTTTTACTTTTTATCCAATCCCAGAGCTGTCCCTGCTTTTACTTTCTCCCGCCTCCCTAATCTACCACCAAACCTACCTTTCATCTCCTCCTTTGATTCTAATGTATAAAATCAGCTGCAAAACTGCCATTGTCTGGAGCATTTTCTCAAACTGCTGAGAGTCTGCTCCTTGGTAATGGTAGTCAATTTGGCTAAAATAAACTCATAAAAATTCCCTACACATATGGGTGTTTATGTCGACAGGTGAGCTAAAAAAAAATACAGAAGCATACACACATGCTCTTTTTTAAAAAAATTAATGAGGGTCTTGGTGGCTGGCTCAGTGGTAGAAAATCAGCACGGAGTGTGGAAGTCCTGGGTTTGATTCCCAGTCAGGGCACAAAGGAGAAGCTACCAACTGTTTCTCCTCCCCCTCCCCATCTCCCTCACTCTCTTCACCCCCTGCAGCCATGGCTGGATAGTTTGAGCAAAGTGGGCCCCAGGTTCTGAGGATGGCTCCACAGCCTAGTCTGAGGTGCTAAAATAGCCTGCGTTGCCGAGCAATGGAGCAGCAGCCCAGACGGGCAGAGCATTGCCCTATAGGGGGCTTGCTGGGTGGATTCCGGTTGTGGTGCATGCAGGAGTCTCTCTGCCTCCAACCCCTCACTTAAAAAATGAAAAAATTAATATTAACTTAGCTCATTTGTTTCAGAGCAATTTTTCTTAATTAAACTTCACTTATTCAGTTCTCTGAATTAACCAACATCCTCCCTTCCATCTGTAAGACACACTGGCACATGCCCATGCATGGGAAATCACCCAGCAGCAAGACTGCTTTCTGGACTCCACCAGCTGAGTTATGCTCTTACAAAGGGTCAGTTGTGTTTGCTCCTAAACTTGTTTATGTTGGCTGTACTTCTCTGTCATTCTACAATATAATTTAACAAATGCAGAAAGAGAGTTGCTAATTCTAAGAAAACTAAACTGAATGCTAAGGAACAACTTGATAAAGATGCCAGTTAAAGAATTGTCAAACTAGGTATAAATAAGACAACTTATAAATAACTATATAAAAAGTAGAATTTTGTAGTCAGGTTGTTTCATGAATGCCTCTTAATATGTCACGCACCATTTATAATGAATTTCTAACACACTTTTCAAATAGTCAACCACCACAGCTTCTTATAACTATGATTTTTATATACCTAACAGCTAACCTGCGTGTTTACTCTGTACCTAGCATTTGCCAAGTGCTTCACATATAGCAGAATAGAAAAATAATCAATACAGTATGCTAAAACAACTATTTTGAAACTGCTAAAAACATCAGTTCCAGTTTTGGCTATTGTCAGCTTTAGAATGTAAATTTTGATGCACAGTTAAACAATTGGGTCACTGCACTTATTTGTATTTCCGAGCACATAAAACCTACCTTCATGGGAACAGACTCAAACATGGCTGCTCCCCTCACAGCAGTCGCCCAGGCTGGGAGGCACTCAGCTGTCCCCTCGCAGTAGAAAGCAATGCTAGCAGGAGTACAACTTTTCTCCTGAACTACAGGGCATTAACTATGACTGAAAACACATGGCTCCAGCAGATTTGAGCAAGATGCCATATGGAGAGGATTGTTACATAACTTCTTTGTTTTTTTTACAGGGACAAAGAGAGAAATAGATAGGGACAGACAGGAATGGAGAGAGATGAGAAGCATCAATCATTAGTTTTTCGTTGCCACTGCGACACCTTAGTTGTTCATTGATTGCTTTCTCACATGTGCCTTGATCGTGGGCCTTCAGCAGACCGAGCAACCCCTTGCTGGAGCCAGCGACCTTGGGTCCAAGCTGGCGAACTTTTGCTCAAGCCAGTTGGGCCCGCGCTCAAGCTGGCGAGCTTGGGGTCTTGAACCTGGGTCTTTTGCATCCCAGTTCGATGCTCTATCCACTGCACCACCGCCTGGTCAGGCTGTTATATAACTTCTAAGTCAAAAGTTTAGAATCTCTTGGACCAGGAAATGTTCATGCCTGTTGTAATCTCCAGATCAGCCACCACCAGACTAATTTTCATTTTTGGTATGAAGGTTTATAGAAAAATATATTTATGAAAAATATTCCCCTACAAGAAAGAAAACTGAAAGGAAGATTATTGAAAATCACTGTGATTTACCAACACAACAGACTTTAGGCAGTGGGAAAACAAGTTAATTTATTGTTGAGAAGGGGAATCAGTAGTAATTTAAATATTTACAGAGACATATTATCTGCTCTGATGTTCTCAAGTTTATCCATATTCACTATAGTAACTTCGCAATCCTAAATGCAGATCTATGTGTCTGGGATTGCGGGAAGATGTGGTTTATGTAGAAATGCCAAGCTTTAGGGGCCTCATTCTGCAGGTCACTTCTGGGTTTGTTTCTTTAGCCCTGGCACAAGGGTTTTTGCTTTAAAGAGTCAGAACTATGTGCCAGACAAGCATTATTACCACTACCTAACCAAAAAGTAAAAGAAGAGACAATAGAGTTGAAATGTAAAATGTTGCAAAGCATGATTCAATGTAATTCAAATGGCTTAACAAACAAACCTTTGATTTGACTCTGAAAAGTCAACTTCTGTGTGGCCAACATAAAATGACTAATTCATGTTTTGTCAGAGAGCTGGAGGAGATGTGAGATCAGCCCAGGCCAGCAATTTTCAACTGCTGTGCTGCAAGAGGCACCCTTGGGCACCATGAGAAATTTTCAACATTCAACATGTATTTAGTCAGGGGTCCTGACCTCTTTTCCCTTAGATTGTCAAATTAAAAAATGACAACTGCCAACACAACAATAACCATCCAGTGTGACCAAATCAAAATTATACCTCCTTTTCTTTGTTAGATTGGCAAAAAAATAAATCTTTTGCCGCAGAATTTTAGTCATTAATTTCTGTGTGCCATGAGATGAAAAAAGTTGAAAATCGCTGATCTAGGCCATTTCTCCACCTTTCACAGATAAGTAAACAGAGATCTCCAAAGTTTACAGCTTGTGGCAAAATTAGGTCTAGTAAACACTAGTACAATGTATTTTCTTTCCAAAGAACTGATGCTATTACCCTTTCTCCTGCTACAATGTGACAATGAAAAAGATGATAAATAATATGTGAGCTTTTCCTATATGCCAAGTACGTCCTGGCTTAAGTACTTCACACGAATAGGCCATTTAGTCCTCAAATCAGAATTATTATTATCTGTAATAAGCATACAAGGAAACAGAAGCACTTTAGTAACTCATCTGACCTTACACAAAAGGCAGTGAAGCTGGAATTTGAATCCAGGCAAGTCTAATTTAAGAGCCCACAGCTTCCCACCACTCCAGCCAACCCACTGCAATACCTTTACACATACTACAGAACTATGTGTTTCTAAATCAGAAAACCTAAAAGTTCTTGCTATAGCTTTTAATAAATAGCAAACATAAACATAACTGAGAATTTAACATTTTACACATTGCATGAAACTTAAAGAGTTCCTGTTTCTCCTTGCTCCTTTAATCCATGCACTTAATCATTTTTTCTCCCTTCCCTGCAAGTTTTGAGATCTTTCTTAAGAGCTCGATTCAGTATGAATGATGTCATTATTTATTGAGCCTGACAAATAGGTTGGTTCCAACATATATGTGCTTCCCCTTCTCCACTTCCTCTATTTCCCATCAAAGAATGAATGTTTTATCTTAATGTTTCTGTTTACAATTAAGAAATAGCTATTTTTTAAACAAAGAAAACAAATGAAATAACCCATCAACTAACCTACTAGGTAACACATTTACGAGGCAGAGTATTTACAAAGAATGCAAACAAACCTGAGAAAACAGCAAACAAGATTTTACTTTTTGCTAAGTCAGTCACCATATTTGTATAATAATGGGGATATCTAAAGAATAAAAAATTTTCACCCCCAATTTTATTAATAGACATTGCTCTATCAGCCAAGAGAATCCTATTTCAGGGCCAACTGGAACATGGTATTTGATATGATTATGCAAAACTAAATAAAATTAATTTAGTAAATTTTAGACTATCAATATGTTTAAAAATCAGCTTTATCATTTTAAATATATCTGAACATACTGTTTGCAATGAGGAAGTAAGAAATCTTGTTTCACAGTTGAATTTTATCATCTATACTTAATAAAGTTATTTTTAGTAAAAAAAAAAAAGGTTTTCCTATATTCAAGGACATAAATGATCAACTGTAGAAGGCTAGAATTGTCTCTGGGCTATAGTACAGGATGTGGTACAGTGGAGATCTGGAAAAGAAAAACAATCTTCCTTAGGCATTATTTTAACCCCATCACTCCTAAAGCCCCCCCCGCCCTTTTAACCATATCAGTCTAAATTTCTTAGTCTAGCTTTTAAAATTCCCAATGACCTGGCTTCACTCAAGAAAGACAAATGGATTTCCCTGCTTCCCCTAAGATGCACCTTCTGCTCAGACTAGTCTGTACACCACGTTCTCTCCCACTTCGGAATCTTCACTTACAGATAAAACAAGTGGTGCACTGTTTATGGACACCTTCCATGCATCAGCATGTGAAGTTACCTAGGTATTTACCCTGTAACATCATATGAGATAGATCCTATCATTTCCATGTTTCCCATTTTAAAGAAAAATTGTAATCTCAGACACTGTAGAGATTAAATTGGCTAAGAGAACCACAGCAGATATCCTTGAGAGTTAAAACTAGGTTTGACTTACAAGTCTATGAGCATTCCTTGGTATCATTATGCTTCCTCTTGTCTGGATGCCCACTATACTGCCCTTTGGCTAAACCTATGCTAAATTTCTATGTCCAGTTTCAGTCCCCCCTCCCCTGTGATGGTTTCCCAGGCAACTGCTTCTCCCGCGCTTTTCCATAGCACTTAAAACTGTAAAACTTAGAGATTAAATATTATTTCAAAATGTTTATTGTTGTTTGTTATGCATTCTTTTGCTTTCCAACTTAGTTTTTAATTTCTCAAAGGTTTCCTAGGCTACACACACAATAGAGGATTTATGAATACTAAAAGAACAATGCTGACTTCTGGGTTATACAAGAATAAGCAATAACACTGGGCTGGGACACAGAATGGGTGGTGGGGAGTCATGGAGCAGAGAGTGGGGAAGGTAGACAGACTAGATAATAAAGAACCTTAAATGTCATCCAAGAAGTACAGATTGTATCTATTTATAAGTGGTGAGCAGTCCTTGAAAGTATTTGAGAACTGGCGCTGGCCGATTGGCTCAGCAGAAGAGCATCGGCCTGGCCTGTGGAAGTCCCAGGATCGATTCCCAGTCAGGGCACATAAGAGAAGCACCCATCTGCTTCTCCACCCTTCCCCCTCTCTTTTCTCTCTCTCTCTCTCTTCCCCTCCCGCAGCCAAGGCTCCATTGGAGCAAAACTGGCCTGGGCACTGAGGATGGCTCCATGATCTCCACCTCAGAATGGCTGAGGTGCTAGAATGGCTCCCGTGCAACAGAGCAATGCCCCAGATGGACAGAGCATCGCCCCCTGGTGGACATGCCGGGTGGATCCCAGTCGGGCACATGTGCCTCTCTGCCTCCCGCTTCTAACTTTGGAAAAAATACAAAAAAAAAAATAATAATAATAATAAAAGAAAGTATTTGAGAACCGAACAAGAATAGTTCTAATTCAGAGATATCTGACTGTATTCTGAATCACATTAATTGAACAGAGTGAGAGACTGGGTGTTCTATAGCCATAGCATTTGTCCTCATTTGTTTCTGTTACAGTAGCAAATGTTTTACTTTGTTGTTAAATCCAAAAGCACATACCTAGAGCAAAAATACAGTCTGCTAACAACAGTCAAAGACAAACTATTCCGGTTTTTGTAGAAGTTATTATTTATTTATTTAAAATTTCAAATTGAATTTACTGGGGGTGACATTGGTTAAATAAAATTAATTAGGCTTCAGAGAAACAGACTTAGTAGAATTTATTAGCTAAAGTCCCAAAGGACCAATAAAAAGACAAATTAATTACAACCAACATTATGAACTATTTATTTACGTTAATAAAATACACTGCTGGAAGTTGCAAAACTGATACTTGGAAAGAAAGAATAATTTACCCAATATGAGCAACTGAAGGAATTTTCCTAGTTCAAGACTCTCAACTTTTTAAATTTCTTTTCTTCTTTTCCAAGTGAAAGGAGGGGAGATAGATGCCCGCATGTGCCCTGACTGGGATCCACCCGGCAACCCTGTCTGGGGCCATTGTTCTGCCCATTTGGGGCCATGCTTGCAACCAGGATATTTTTAGCACCTGAGGTGAAGGCTATACAGAACCATCCTCGGCGCCTGGGGCTGATGCACTTGAGCTAATCGAACCATGGCTGCAGGAGGAGAAGAGAGAGAATGGGGGAGTGGAAAGGGGGGTTGAAATAGATGGTTGATTCTCCTGTGTGCCCAGACCAGGAATGCAACCCGGGATATACACACGCTTGACAGATGCTCTACCACTGAGAAAACCAGGCAGGGCTTTCATTTTCTTTTTAATTTGTTTTAACACTGTCAACTTTGGGGGGAAAACATCAAATAATTTCTAAACACATTTGCTTTATATGACAAGGAAAAGGCTGTCAATAAAATTCCCTATAAGCCGTAACTTTTTGCTTTCTAATCTTTTAAAGCCTTTATCCTCTCCATCCTTCCCTCACTGTTGTTTTTTTATTCAGCAAATGGGAAAGTCATTCAGCTGATATCTTTATAAGTAGAAATAAGGGGAAAACACTCATTAACACTATAATTCAAGAAAAGGGGGCCACAACAGAAAGGAAGGACTCCCTCCACTAAAACAAATACTGCACTCTTAAGCTAAAGCAATTATGATTAACTCCTAGGAAAGGCTAAGAGTCACCTATGATCACAAATAATAAAATTAGCAGTCATCTGTGTCCAACAGAATAGGAATAAAATGCCTCAAGAAAAAAACATTAGGAAACTATGGGGCTAGGAGGCCATGTTTCCCTGAGGGAAGTGTGTTTTAGTTCCTATCACCACTGACTGCTGTAGAACTCTCAGGACGGAAGGGCTCCTGGACACCAACAGCACCTGCACTTTGCTTATATAAATGGAGCTGTGCAGTCCCTGAAAGTTAATGACAAGGAAAGGTGTGGCACATTAAATCTCTTCTTATGTGACAATCTCAACAGCTACCGTTCATGACTTGAGATGGTTCCCCATTACCTCTAATCCTTGCAGCACCTCTGAAGACACTACTGTCTCTTGACAGATGAAGAATCTGAAGCTTAAGGAGGTTGAAAAAAATGTAACCATAACTTCTTAGCAAGTAGTAGCTGAGCCAATCCTGAAACCAAATCTTACTGATGTCCTAGCCCATGCAACAGACTGGAAAGAATGAGTGTGAATTTTATGGGGAAAACAGAACTCCAGAATAATTAAAAGAAAAACCAGAAGTAATAAAAGAAGAGGCCAGAAGCCCAACCATCAACTGAAGAAAGAGGGCCAACTTACCAGCATATTTTGTAGTGTTAGATTCATCCATGGACCAAAAGCAATAATCAAAGGCAAATACCTGAATAAAAGAACAAAATATTAAACTTGAAAAATTAATTAAACTATGTGTAAGTCAGACTTTGAAAAAAAAATTCACTGATGAAGGTGAGGATGTCTGCTACTGTCTGATGTTTTCAAAAACCGTTAAGTCTGATGCTTGGTTAACCTGAAGTTTCTTAGACTAAATTGATAATTATCTTCTTGTATTAGACTAAGTTATATATAAATATTTTTATTTATCCAGATTTCAAACAAGCAGAGATCTTAACTAAAAATTTTTTATATGATGCATTTAATGAGAAAAAACAATAAGCTCTGCCACGTCAACATTCCAGCACCTGCAGTAGCCCTCCGTTGGCTCTCCCACAGCTGCTCAAGAAACACGAAAGCAATCAATTTTTCATTTAAACCAATTCCTTCTAACTTTCCATAACACTACCATTTCTAGCATAGCCAAAGCTCAAAACTCCCCACATTGCCATCTTAGAAACCATTCCCTCTTCTATTTCAGCATGCAATTCTGGACCCAGAGTTGTAATAAATCAATAATTTATTCCTGCATGCATTAATTTTCTGCATAGTTACTGAATGCCTCTATGTTACCAGGAATGGCTAGTGCTGACTCTTTAAGGACACTCAGCTAATCCCTGTTTTCTATGCATACGACTACCACTCATGTTCCAGCCATCATTATCAAATGCATAGGGCAACATTCCCTAAAGCAGGGGTCCCCAATCTTTTTACACAGGGGGCCAATTCACTGTTCTTCAGACCGTTGGAGGGCCGGACTATAAAAAAAACTATGAACAAATCCCTATGCACACTGCACATATCTTATTTTAAAGTAAAAAAACAAAACGGGAACAAATACAATATTTAAAATAAAGAACAAGTAAATTTAAATCAACAAACTGACCAGTATTTCAATGGGAACTATGGGTGTGGATGCATCCTGTGCTCCTCTCACTGACCACCAATGAAAGAGGTGCCCCTTCCGGAAGTGCTGTGGGGGCCGGATAAATGGCCTCAAGGGGCCGCATGCAGCCTGCGGGCCGTAGTTTGGGGACCCATGCCCTAAAGTGTGCTCCAAGGAACAGTAGTTGCATGAGACAGTCCATAAAAAAGGATTAAATCATGTTAGAAACGGTATACATTTTGCCATTTTTGGGGAATTCTCTATATTAAAGGCTCTGAAAAGTTCTCCAGCAAATAAATCCATTTAATTGTTTAACTTTTTATTTCTCTAATTTAGGTAGGTGACCTTTTTTTTGAATAATACCTGTTAACATGCCTTGGAAGTAGTGTTTCTCAATATAGCTACCTCTTAGCTAACTCTGGCCCAGATGACTTAGCAGCCACTTTCCTGGGCTCCATTTTACAGCCTTTTGCCACTTGTAGTACAAACAGCAAATTACAAACCTTTCATGAACAGGGACCTTCTATTGCTTAATCATTTCCAAGGGATCGTAAGCACTGAGCAAACAGAACCCAAGCTCTCTGACCTGGCACTGAGACTGGCCACAATGAGGCCTTCCAGCCAATGTCCCCCAACTGAACTCAACAGCCCCTTGGAGTTACAATCCCATCTCTCTGTGTGCTCTTCATTTCCACCCTTCAAAGTGCTTCATACTCCTTAAGGACCAGTTCAGTATACTTTTCATCTGGGAAGCATTCTTTGGTTCAATCCAAAAGAATTGGCTTTCCCTTCTCTACACTCTCACAACACTCTTCATTGCATTTTTGATGACACCTATCCTGATTATTTGTTTTTCACTTATCATGTATATCATCTATGCATGTTTTAACTCCACTGGTAGAATAAGTTCTTTGAAAGCGGGAACTTAGTATCCTTTGTATCTTTCAGTGTTCAGAGTAATTGCTTTATAACTGCTTATTGAATGATTAATACTTTTGAGACCTTACATCATCAAAAGATTAAATTGTACTCTGAATAGTTTCAGCACTACATACACTTCAATACCCTTAAAACTGAATTCAGGTGTGCACACAACTTACAACATCAATCTCAAGTCTAAATTCAATTTTCTAATTTATACAAACATTTACTCTGGCCTTACAATAAACAAGGCTAAAATGAACAGCTATGAAACAACAGTTTCAGCCAAGAGAGTGTGGCCTATTCACTGCATTTAGAGGGCTGTTGCAATGACATGAGAGACCACAGAGGTATATGCCAGTTAATCATCCTGCCTCTAGGCAGGACTGAATTTCAACACTTTTTCAAGAGAGGAATATCTGTCTTGTTTTTAAATGTTTCCAGAAAAGGAGATTCCACAACCTCCCTTTTTAAATTGTTTTTAATTTATTGTGTTTACATAGATTCAAGTGTTCCACTGAATATATCTGCCCACCACCGTGATCCCTTCAACATCCCCCTTGCCCATCTCCACCAAATGCCCTTCCCCTTTCCCTCCAGGAATAGCTTTTCTGCTCTCTATAACGCTGTAATGTATACAGTGTGTCCATAAAGTCACGGTGCACTTTGACCAGTCACCGGTCAAAAATGCACCGTGACTTTATGGACACAATGTATATAATTTCACCAATCCCTTTCCCTTCTCTGATCCCATCCTCTCATCCCCTTTCCCTCTGTCTGCTTTCCCTCTGGTACCTTTGATATCGCCTGTCTCTATTCCATTCCTCAGTTCACATCGTTCATTGGATTCCTCAAATGAGTGAGGTCATATGATATTTTTCTTTCTCTGACTGGCTTATTTCACTTAACATAATAGTTTCCAGGTCCATCCATGTTGTCGCAAAAGGTAATATTTCCTTCTTTTTCACGGCATGTAGTATTCCATTGTATATATGCAGCACTGCTTTTTAATCCAATCATCCACTGATAGACACTTGGGTTGTTTCCAGAACTCGGCTATTGTAAACAATGCTGCAATAGACATGGGGGTGCATTTCTTCTTTTGAATCAGTGTCTTGGTACTCTTATGATACATAAAAGTGGGATGGATGGGTCAAAAAGCAAATCCATTTTTAATTATTTGAGGAATCTCAATACTGTTTTCCACAGTGGTTGCACCAGTCTGCATTCCCATCAGCAGTGCAAGAGGGTTCACTTTTCTCTGCACCCTCTCCAGCACTTATTATGTGTAGTTTTGTTAATGAGAGCCATTCTGACAGGTGTGAGGTGGTATCTCATTCTGGTTTTAATTTGCATTTCTCTAATGATTAGTGATGTTGAGCATTTTTTTATCTGCCTATTGGCCATCTGTATGTCCTCTTTGGAGAAGTATCTATTCATTTCTTTTGCCCATTTATTGATTGGATTGTTTATCTTATTGGTGTTGAGTTTTACAAGTTGTTTATAAATTTTGGCTATTAACCCCTTATCAGATTTATTGTTGAATATGTTCTCCCATTGTGTGGTTTGTCTTTTTATTTTGTTCATATTGTCTTTAGCTGTGCAAAAGCTTTTTAGTTTGATACGTCCCATTTGTTTATCCTGTCCTTTATTTCACTTGCCCGTGGAGATAAATCAGCAAATATATTGCTGCGAGAGATGTCGGAGAGCTTACTGTCTATGTTTTTTTCTAAGATGATTATGGTTTCAAGACTTACATTTAAGTCTTTTATCCATTTTGAATTTATTTTTGTAAATGGTGTAAGTTGGTGGTCTAGTTTCATATTTTTGCAGATAGCTCTTCAATTTTCCCAACACCATTTATGAGACTATTTTTACTCCATTGTATGCTATTACCTCCTTTGTTAAATATCAATTATCTATATAAGTGTGGGTTTATTACTGGGTTTTCTGTTCTATGCCATTGACCTATATGCCTGTTCTTATGCCAGTACCACGCTGTTTTGAGTACAATGGCCTTGTAGTATAACTTGATATCAGGAAGTGTGATACTACCTACTTTATTCTTCTCTTTCAAAATTGTTGAGGCTATTCGTGTTCCTTTTTGGTTCCATATAAATTTTTGGAATATGTGTTCTATATCTTTGAAGTATGTCATTGGTATTTTAATAGGAATTGCATTAAATTTATAAATAGCTTTGGGTAATATAGACTGTTTATTCTTCCTATCCATGAACACAGTATCTGCTTCCACTTGTTTGTATCTTCCTTGATTTCTTTTATCAATGTTTATTTTTGTTTGTTTTTTACAGGGACAGAGAGAGAGAGAGTCAGAGAGAGAAACAGATAGGGATAGACAGACAGGAATGGAGAGAGGTGAGAAACATCAATCATTAGTTATTCGTTGCCATCGCAACACCATAGTTGTTCATTGATTACTTTCTCACATGTGTCTTGACAGCGGGCCTTCAGCAGACTGAGGAACCCCTTGCTCGAGCCAGCGACCTTGGGTCCAAGCTGGCGAGCTTTTGCTCAAGCCAGATGGGTTCATGCTCAAGCTGGCGAGGCTGGGGTCTCGAACCTGGGTCTTCCGCATCCCAGTCTGACGCTCTATCCACTGTGCCACCGCCTGGTCAGGCTGAATATTAATTTTATATCCTGCCACCTTGCTGAATTCATTTATCAGTTCCAGTAGTTCTTTGACTGAGACAAGGGTTTTCTATGTACAGTATATCATCAGCAAATAATGATAAGTAATTTTACTTCTTTTCCAATCTGGAGGCCTTTTATTTCTTCTTCTGGTCTGATTGCTTTGGCTAGGACTTCCAGAACTATGTTGATTAAGAGTGGTGAAAGGGGGCACCCCTGCCTTGTTCCTGATCTTCAGGGGATTGTTTTAATTTTTACCCATTGATTATGATGTTGGCTGTAGGTTTTTCATAGATGGCCTTTATCATGTTAAGGAATGTTCCCTGTATTCCCACTTTGCTGTGAGTTTTGATCATAAATGGGTGCTGAACTTTATCAAATGTTTTTTTCTAAATCTATTGATATTATCTTGTGATTTTTCTCCTTCCTTTTGTTTATATGATATATCACATTGATTGATTTGTGAATATTGTACCAGCCTTGTCTCCCCAGAATAAATCCCACTTAATCATGATGATTTTTTTCATGTATTGCTGGGTCTGGTTTGCTAATATTTTGTTGAGAATTTTAGCATCTAAGTTCATCAGGGATATTGGCCTATAATTTTTTATTTCTTAGTATTGTCTTTGCCTGGTTTTGGAATAAGATTTATGCTTGTCTCATAAAAGGACCTTGGAAGTATTCCTTCCTCTTGACTTTTTTGAAACAGCTTGAGAAAAATAAGAGTTAGTTCTTCTTTAAATATTTGGTAGAATTTGCCTGTGAAGCCATTTGGTCCAGGGTTTTTGTTTGTTGGGAGTTTTTTGATAACTGTTTCGATCTCATTTGTTGTAATTGGTCTGTTTAGGTTTTCTGAATCTTCCAGATTGATTTTTGAAAGATTATATATTTCAAGGAATTTGTCCATTTCATCTAGATTGTCTAATTTTGAGGCATACAGTTCTTGATAGTATTTTCATACAATCCTTTGTATTTCTGCTGTGTCAGTTGTTACTTCTCCACTCTCATTTCTAATTTTATCTCTTTGAGTACTCTCTCTTTTTCTCTTGGTGATTCTGGTTAAAGGTTCATCAAGCTTATTTACCTTTCAAGGAACCAGCTCTTGGTTTCATTGATCCTCTGTATTGCTTTTTTAGCTTCTATGTCATTTATTTCTGTTCTGATCTTTAGTATTTCCTTCCTTCTACTTCCTCTGGGCTTTACTTGCTGTTGTTTTTCTAGTTCTTTTAGATGCAGGGTTAGTTGTTTATTTGCGCTTTTTCTTGCTTCTTAAGGTATGCCTGTAATGTTATGACTTCTGTCTCAGGACTACTTTTGCTGTGTCCCATAAATTTTGAGTTGTTGTATGTTCATTTTCATGTTTCAAGGAAATTTTTGATTTCTTCCTTGATCTCATGATTAACCCATTTGTTATTTAATACCATGCTATTTAGTTTCCAAGTGTTTAAATGTTTTTCAGTTTTTCTATTTGACTTGATTTCTAGTTTCATGCCATTGTGATAAAAAGAATGCTGGATATAATTTCAATCTTCTTAAATTTATTGAGACTCGTTTTGTGTCCTAATGTGGTCTATCCTAGAAAATGTACCATGAGCACTTGAAAAGAAGGTATATTCTGCTGCTTTGGGGTTAAAGGTTCTAAAGATATCTGTTAAATCCAGTTGATCTGTGTGTCCTTTAAGGCTGCTGTTTCTTTGTTAATTTTCTTTTTGGAGGATCTATCCATGTGATGTTATTCAGGTATTGAAATCTCCCACTATTATAGTATTGCTGTTGATTTCACCCTTTATGTCCATCAAAATCTGCTATATATATTTAGGTGCTCCTATATTAGGCGCATAGATATTTATAATGGTTATATCTTCCTGTTGGATTGCTCCCTTTGTCATTATGTAGTGACCTTCTTTATCCCTTACTACATATAGTCTTTGTTTTAAAGTCTATAAGGTCAGCCTGACCAGGCGGTGGCACAGTGGATAGAGCGTCAGTTTGGGATGCGGAAGACCCAGGTTCGAGACCCCAAGTTCGTCAGCTTGAGCGCGGGCCCATCTGGCTTGATCAAAAGCTCATCAGCTTGGACCCAAGGTCGCTTGCTCCAGCAAGGGATTGCTCGGTCTGCTGAAGGCCCACATTCAAGGCACATGTGAGAAAGCAATCAATGAACAAATAAGGTGTTGTGATGGCAACGAAAAACTAATGATTGATGCTTCTCACCTCTCTCCGTTCCTGTCTGTCTGTCCCTATCTATCCCTCTGACTCTCTCTCTTTCCCTGTTAAAAAAAAAAATAATAATAATAATAATGGTAAAGTCTATAAGGTCAGATATAAGTATTGCTACCCCAGGTTTTTTTTCCTTTCTGTTTGCGTGAAATATTTTTTTCCATCCCTTTACTTTCAGTCTATGTGTATCTTTTGTTTTGAGGTGGGTCTCTTGTAGACAGTATATGTACGGGTCCTGTTTTCTTATCCAAACAGCTACCCTATGTCTTTGGGTTGGAGCATTTAAGCCATTTACATGTAATGTTATTATTGATATGTAGTTGTTTATTGCCATTATATTCTTTAAATCTACATTCGTCTTTTACTAAATATTTTTTTCCTCTTTGTTCTGTTTACAGCAGGCCCCTTAACATTTCTTGCAGCATTGGTTTGGTTGTAACAAATTTCTTGTGTTTTGTTTTTCCTTTTTTGGTCTGAGAAGCTTTTTATTCTCCTTCAATTTTAAATGATAGCCATGCTGGATAGAGAAGTCTTGTTGTAAGCCCTTGTTTTGCATTACTTTGAATATTTCTTGTCATTCCTTTCTGGCCTCAAGTGTTTCTGTTGACAAGTCTGATGTCATCTTTATAAGACCTTCTTTGTAGGTGATTGACTGCTTTTCTCTTGCAGCTTTTAGTATTCTTTATCTCTTAGCTTTGGTATTTTAATTATGATGTGTCTTGGTGTAGGTCTCTTTGAGTTCCTCTGTAATGGGATTCACTGTGCTTCTTGAACTTGTGTGACTTTTCCCTGCATCAATTTAGGGAAGTTTTCAGCTATGATTTCTTCAATCCGGTTCTCTATCCCTTGTTCTTTCTCTTCTCCTTCAGGAATTCCTATGATGAGAATATTGTTTCTCTTCATGTTGTCACAGAGCTTATTGTTTCCTCAGACTTTTTGATCCTCTTTGCTTTTTGCCCTTCTGCTTCCATGGTTTCACTTATCTTGTCCTCTGAATCGCTGATTTGATCCTCTGTTTCATTCAGCCTGCTTTTAATTCCTTCTAGGGTAGTCTGCATTTCTGATACTGTATTTGTTATTTGTTTGGCTCTTTTTTTTTATGATTTCAATGTCCTTTTTGATGCTTGTTATCTCTTTGTTTTGGTGCTCACTATGTCTATTTATTGTTACTCTAAGATCCTTGAGCATCCTAACAATCATTATTGTAAACTCTGCATCCGGTATCTTGCTTATTTCCATCTCATTCAGTTCTTTTTCTGGGGATTTCTCTTGTTGATTCGTTTGAATTGTATTTCTCTGTCTTCCCATTTTGTCTTTGTACAGACTGCTCCTTTGGATGTGTTTGTGTAGCTAGCTGAGTATAGGGTTGATGTTGTCTGCCTCCAGCTTTCAGTTGTGTTGTTTCTAGATCTTCTTGGGTATGCCTCAGCTGTTTTTTGTAATCTTCTGTGGGTTACTTGTCTGCTGCTACTGCTCTTTTTGCTATTTTTGTCAGCGTTTTCTATGCCTTAGCTGGGTCAGGTGTGAGGACCCTTAAGATACCACTCTAACTAAGGTTGTTAAGTCCTGAGCTGATACTCTCCGTATCTGGCCATTGGATGTACCAGCCCTGGACCTCCCTGGCCAAAACCTGATGCAGACCAGTGAAGGTTACTGCTTATGATTGGCCCTTAGCAACCTTTTTGGAGCTACAGGCAATCCAGAATTTGTGGCTGCCTCTGCTGGGCCCTGATGCCCTTGTAAATATCAGCTGCACTCCTATGCTAGCTTTTATCTACTCTTGGCCAGTGTGCGTGGCCTATTTTTGAGGTGTGGTCTTTCTGCCGGCCTCCACTGCTGCCACCTCCTCGGGCACTCGGGCACCAGCACTGCTGGGTGCACGGGCTTGCAGGCCACACCTCAAGCTGCTCCGCGGCACAGGGGACTACTGGCTTCACCAGGCCCCGCCCCCCATGGGCACGTAGGACACCTCTCCTGGCTCCGGCCCTCACTGTCGCTGTGTGGGCTGCCGGTCTCCACACTCTGTGGGCAGGAGCTGCCTCTCTGGGCTCCGCCCTAGCTGCTGCTGCGCTGGCCGCTAGGCTCAGCCCCCGCTGCCACCCCATGGGCTGCTTTGCTGGGCTCTGACCACTGCTACCACATGGGTGAAGCACCACAGTGCCACTGCAGCCGGGCTGTCCCAATCTTCAGAGCGTACTCAGCAGTTTGGGGGGGCAGTGTAGCCCACACCTCAGCACTCAAAACCTGTGTCCCTGATATGCCCTCTGCTACTAAGTGTCTCTTTGCACTGACTGGAGCAGGAGAGCCCCTGGTGGGTGGGGTAATTGCTTCCGTTTATTGGCTTGGTTCTCTCAGGAAAATAGTCACTTTAGGTTTGCAGAGTGACTCACTACAGGGGTGAGGGTGGCTTTCCCGCACAGTCTCTCCTTGTCCCCCGAGACTACTCTCCTCTCACTACTCCAGTCCTTTCAGCATTCTCCACTCGCAGAGCCCTGGTTAAGTGGCAGTGAACAAGGTTTTCTGTGTGGTCCCTTTAAGACGGAGCCTTGGTCTGAAAGTACTGTCTCCCTCTCGCAAACAGTAACCCGGTTCTTCTTTCAGTTAAATACTGTCAGTATGCTTCCTCTAATCTCTGGGGCTCCAGGCTGGGGTTCCGGTCCTGGGGCTGAGGACCCACAACTCTCCAGGCAACTCTCCCCACCGTGAGAGTCCCTCTAGGCTGCCTCTTGCTCCTGGGAGAGGGGCAGCCCTTTCCGCATCTCTGCCCTTCCTCCTACTCTTTTCTTTTCTTTTTTTTTCTCACAAAGCCAGAGAGAGAGTCAGAGAGAGGAATAGATAGGAACAGACAGACAGGAACGAAGAGAGATCAGAAGCATCAATCCATCAGTTTTTCGTTGCCGTTGCGACATCTTAGTTGTTCATTGATTGCTTCCTCACATGTGCCTTGACCGTGGGCCTTCAGCAGACCGAGCCACCCCTTGCTGGAGCCAGCAACCTTGGGTCCAAGCTGGCGAGCTTTTGCTCAAGCCAGATGGGCCTGCGCTCAAGCTGGCGACCTTGGGGTCTCAAACCTGGGTCCTTCACATCCCAGCCCGACGCTGTATCTACTGCACCACCACCTAGTCAGGCCCTTCCTACCAGTCTTAGTGTGGTTTCTTTGGTGATGCTTGGTAATAGATTCCTCTTAGTTTAGTCCAAAGTTGGCTTTTCAAGATGATTGTTTCTAAGTTAAGTTATAATCCACTTTGGTTCTGGAAGGTGGGAGTTGTAATGTCTGCCTACTCTGTTGCCATTTTCTTTCTTTCCTGAAAACAAAACCTGGATCCCGCCTCCTCCCTCCAATCGCACAACCTCCTTTTAATGGCACCTTATAACATTTGATATTAATTCCTAGGACATCTTCCTTTCCTTTTGATCTATGTAAACTCTCCTTACTTCAAATAGCCAACAGAGGCTGTTTTCCAATTTTTACATATCTTTATTGTTTTCCTCTAGAATCTCAATGAATTCCTTCTAGTAGCTGCTATATAATGAAACAATCATTTATTTCTTGTATGTTAATTTTCAGACCTAGCTAAAAGTTATTTTTACAGTTTTCTATTTTACATACATGGTGAAAAAGCTAGTGATTTACATTCACAGTAATGCTACTTAAAACAAATAAAATCCACCTAAAACTTTCAGGGTCTACCTCTCAGTAATAATCATTCCAAAGTTCTGTGCCCACCTTCATTACTAACAAACAGTTAATAGTTTAAGGCTGTTTTTGCTCATAGAAAGATAAAAGAAAATATAATTTAAGTTTGTCCCCTAAAATGCAGACATGTTATAGCTCCACAGAAGAGAAAAGGGCCCGTTCTAATAGATTCAACTGTTCTTTGCTTGTTGAATAACAGCCTCTCTCTGAACTAAATTATGCCTCCAATCTCAAAACCTTTGATCGCAGGCATTTTAGAATGTTCATCCCTCAAACCAGTCACAGTTAGTATTTCACTAAGCATTTACCAATGAGAAAGCTGAAGCTCAGAAATTTGAGAGATTTTTCTAAAAACACAAAGCAAGCAATTAGCAATAAAAAAGTTATAAATGTTTTTCTTTAATACATGCCACAAGTGATCACGCCTTCTATGAAATTCTATAGCACTCTAGTTCCCGTGGCACTGGCTCACATGTTGTTCAGTGTGGGTCTCACCTCCACTCTCGGGGTGAAGCCACAGGGGGCAAGGACTTCAGCTCAGGCACCGCACATGCCTGCCTGGGTCAGTACCACATACAGAGCAACTGCTGTACGTAATATTTCTTCAATAAATAAACATAATACCAGAAGAAACTGGAATGTAGACAAGAGCATGAAATGGATGTGAAAACTGTTATGAATAAGCAGAGGATAAAAGTGCAGGACATATTTGTAGATGTTATATTACTTTCAGATGTATTTTCTGTGGGAATTGGTTCCATTAAAGGTTAAGTACAGAGTTGATCACAAGATGAGAACTGGTGTTCTTTTCAGCACCATTATTCCATGCTTCATGTGGGTCAGCAAGTATGAACATGTCAAATATAATTTGTAGTTTGCACAGAAATTAAAACAATTATTTGTTTATTGCTAGAATAATTTTAGTTATGACTGTTACTAAGAGAGTTTCAAAGATATTTAAAATAATTTCTTTGTCTTATCATTTGTCCTATCATTTTTCTTGCAATCTTGTTAGTAATATAAACTGTTCACAAAATATCATCTTTCTTCTCGCGGCCAAACTTTACTTATAATCACAAAAGGTTTAAAACAAAACATAAAAAACATGATTTTCTTAGGTTTTACATAAGTTTTGGTTTTCTAATACAAAATCCATTGATCTTTCAAAGAGATAACAAAACTAGTTTCTTTATATTTTATTTATTTATTTATTTAGACAGAGACAGAAAGAGGAACAGATAGGAACAGACAGACAGGAAGGGAGAGAGGTGAGAAGCATCATTTCTTTCTTGCAGCACCTTAGGTGTTCATTGATTGCTTTCTCATATATGTCTTGACAGGGGGTCCACAGCAGAGGGAGTGACACCTTGCTCAAGCCAGTGACCATAGGGTCATGTCTATGATCCCATGCTCAAGCCAGCAACCCTGTGCTCAAGCTGGTGAGTCCTCGTTCAAGCTGGATGAGCCTATGCTCAAATTGGCAACCTTGGGGTTTCAAACCTGGGTCCTCTGCATCCCAGCCCAATGGTCCCAGTCCAACACTCTATCCACTGTGCCACTGCCTGGTCAGTCAAAACTATTTTCTTGGGGGAGTTATTCAATGGAAATTAACTGCTTTAAGTAAAAAGGCATTATTTTTTTCAAAGCCAGCACATTACGTTAGAGAATTCTAACTCGTTTCACAAGAGTTCCTAAATGCTTATTTCATCTATTCATTATGGAGTCACTAGCATCTTAACTGAATCTTAATACATGATGTAAAAAAATAGATCAAGTTGGAAACTGAGTATAAATTTCATATTTCATCAATGCCCATCAACACTGTGAGAACTTTATTTGTAACGACATCCATACTTTCCAAGTGTCTTCAAGTAGAAAAAGATAAAAAATACAGATGCTCTCCAGTTGTTTTTAATATCTGAAAGCCATTGTCTTCAATAAAATGCGACTCCATCTTCTCAGAATCCTACTCCTTCCTCTTCATTTGCAACTTGTAAAATTCATCCCAGCACTTAATTCCCTGCAGCTTACAGTCCACGTATGTTCCACCTTTATCTCTTAAAAATAAACTGTTAGCTTTGCATCTTTGAGAACCAATGAACAGCGAGTAAAGTTATTACAAGTTGTTTTTAATAAGGCAAAAGTGCTGAGTGATATATATTCTGAGGCAAAGGAGCAGAATGCAGCATAGTCAAACTCCACTCTTATCTAAATGTCCAATCTCTGATGGCATTTCAGCAAAATTTAATTTACAATAAAAAGAAAGGAAAGAATATTCTAAATTCCTTGAAGAACCAGAAAGCATCAGTGTTCTAAAAAATGTGATCCGGTAATCTTTTTGCTAAGTCATAAAAACCAAATATAAAAGTACTTTCAATTGCATTGCCTCTGTATCCTCTTTTTCATTCTTTCTACTCGTATACTTACTCTAGATGCTCTCAAAGTGAAAAATGTTTAATCCAGAAAGCAATCAACAAATACCTATTTGCCACTTTTCTTGGTTTTAGGTATCTTAGGGAACTCAAGTATGTATTAGGCATTTTTTTTTTGTCCTCTAGTTGCTTATAGTCTAATTGAAAAGACAAAACTTTTATGTTTATAAAATAATTATTCTTTGTAAAAAAAGGCACTTTTTTTTTCAAAATAATTTTAATACCTCTCACAGTTCTCTTCCAGACACAAAATGATTAACCCAATACTACTCTCTACGATAATTTAATATTTTTGAGAGAGAGAGAGGATGGAGGAAGGAGGGAGAGTAAGGGAGGGAGAGAGAGGAGGGAGAGAGAGAGGGAGTGAGGGAAAAGGAGGGAAGGAGAGAGGGAGGGAGAGAGAGAGAAATATTAACTTGTTCCACTTAGTTGTAACCCCATTGTTGCATCTCATATGTGCCCTGACTGGGGCTCAAACCAGTGACCTCAGGATTGAGCCAGTGCCCCTTGGGATTGAGCTGGCAATATCAGCACTCCGGGTGACATTCTATCCACTGTGCCACTGGCCAGGGCTCAGATAATTTAATTTTATGCAAAGAAATATTATCAAACATACATATTTTTAGCAAAGTGAGTCAAAAGCTATTCTGTTTCAATTTCTCTGTATTAAAATCTTTCAATGTCACCTCAAATGTCACTCCCTTATGAAACCTTTCTTTTTTTTTTCATTATACATATGTACCCTGATTTATTGGTGTCACCCCATTAAAATTAATAATAACAAAATATTTTAAAAATCACATGTACAGTATTGTTGCTATAACAAAAAGACATAAGAAAATAAGACCACAAACTAATAAATGACTTTTCATAGCATCAGATTTGAATAGAAATTCAGATAATTTTTTTTTCAGGGACACAGAGATTCAGAGAGAGGGATGGATAGGGACAGACAGACAGGAACAGAGAGAGATGAGAAGCATCAATCATTAGTTTTTCATTGCCGTTGCGACACCATAGTTGTTCATTGATTGCTTTCTCACATGTGCCTTGACCACGGGCCTTCAGCAGACCAAGCAACCCCTTGCTGGAGCCAGCGACCTTGGGTTCAAGCTGGCGAGCTTTTGATCAAGCCAGATGGATCGCGCTCAAGCTGGCGAGCTCAGGGACTCGAACCTGGGTCTTCTGCATCCCAGTTCGATGCTCTATCTGCTGCGCCACCGTCTGGTCAGGTGAAATTTAGATAATTTACAAAAATATAAACACACAAGACAAACACACATTAATAAGAGCTCACAGATATGAAATATTTTCTAAGGTTTATTTTTTTTTTACAGGCACAGAGAGAGAGTCAGAGAGAGGGATAGATAGGGACAGACAGACAGGAGCGAAGAGAGGTAAGAGGCATCAATCATTAGTTTTTTGTTGCTGTGGCGACACCTTTGTTGTTCATTGATTGCTTTCTCACATGTGCCTTGACCACGGGCCTTCAGCAGACTGAGCAACCCCTTGCTGGAGCCAGTGACCTTGGGCCCAAGCTGACGAACTTTTGCTCAAGCCAGATGGGCTCATGTTCAAGCTGGTGAGCTCAGGATCTTGAACCTGGGTCTTCCACATCCTAGTCAGATGCTCTCTCCACTGCGCCACCGCCTGGTCGGGCTTGGCATCTTTTTTTTTTACAGCTTTTTTGGTCACTTCAACACGTTTTGCTGGCGGTTTCTTTTCTTTAGGTGATGGTAACAAGAGAGGGATAGGAGGAATAACTGTAGGAGGGATTTCTTCTGGTGGTACTGCTCTGATAGGCATAGTAGAGATTGGAACTCTGAAGTCAGGAATATCAGGAGGCTTCATCTCAAATTTGATTTCTTTAGTTTTCAAGTACAGCTCTGCTGTGCTTTTCACTTCTCCACTTGGCTCCAGGTGAGCGATTACTGAATAGACACTTCTTTGGGAGAAAATATTATGCTGCATTCCATGAGTGTCTGTTCTTCAGTGTAATTGCGACATCAGGAAGTTCACTGGTCCCACCAATCCTAAGGTCTACAGTCTCTGCATCATACACAGTAACCTTTGCCACTGTATCAAATTTTTCTGCTGTGGTAGGTGTACAGCGGATATTGAGAACAGTTAGTCCCCCAAATGAACTTACTCCTTCTGATGAAATAATATTATTGGCAAAAGACTTTTACGGCAAACCTTGAAATAAGCATGGTTTGGTCCAACATTGTGAAGAATGACTATTCTCGAGGTTGTTAAACCTTGAGGGCTATTATTATCCTTGGCTTCAAAAATATGACCCTGGAGTTACCAGGCCGTGTGACACATTTTAGTGGCAGGCTCTCTCCCTTGTCAATGCGAAGAACAAATTCTCCCCTTTCAGAAGAACTGAAGCCTGGCTCCCATACTACTTCACATTTCAATGAGAAGCATGGTTCAACAGTGCTGATGGAAAAAATAAGTCAGAACTTTTTTCTTAATGATCAGGATCACCTGAGATTCAAAGGCACTGGTGTTCCAGTTTGTAATATTGTAATTCCACTTCTACCTTGACAAATTCAGCATAATCACTACATTTCCATGGCAGCCACAGAAGGGGAAAGCCCAGCCATTCAGCCCTGGTTAGGATGGAGAAACGTGGAACAGTGCAGTGTGCTGTGCTTTCAGATGCCCGCAGCTCTATGTCACATGCTAAATCAGAACCTGGAACCACTGAAATGTGCCTAAATAGTTTTTCTTTCTTCTGATTGTTCACTCAGCTTTTCCCTCAGGGTCGGAGAAGGGCCCAGGAAGCCCCCGCACATCCCTGGGTGCAGGCATGGGGGTATGGCGGGAGGGATTCCGAGGTGGGCAACCTGGCTCGGTTTCCCCAAGCCAGAGGGCGACCCGGAGGCCCACAGAGAAGCCCAGCCAGGCTGTCAGCCCCGGGCCTGGCAGTGCGCCTTGGGCAGTGAGCCTGAAACCTTTCTTAAGGACACCACTTCTAATTACTCTTAATTTCATACATGTCTAACTAGAGTTTGTGTGTGTGTGTGTGTGGGGGGTCCCTTTATTCTACTACATTATTAATTCTTAGAGGACAAGACCTTGGTTTCCCTAATGATTTTATTGTCCATAATTCCACCAAACAAAAATACCCTGAGAATGTATTATTATTATTATTTTACTCATTTTTAGAGAGATGGGGAGAGAGAGAGAGAAAAAGAGAAAGAGAGAGAGAAGGAGAAGGGGGAGAGGAGCAGGAAGCATCAACTCCCATATGTGTCTTGACTAGGCAAGCCCAGGGTTTCAAACTAGCAACCTCAGCGTTCCAGGGTCAATGCATTATCCACTATGCTATCACAGGTCAGTCTGTGAATGTATTATTAAAGCAACTTCTTGGTGAACTACCTTTTAATTATATAATCATGTAAAACTGTGTTTTCAAATTCAATGGCTGCTTAGCATAGTGGACATGGTGAGATAACAACACAGTACTTCGTCAACATCTCCCTTATCACTTCATTTTGGGTAGTGACAGGACTGTGTCACCCTTCAGATTTATTGAATTCTCACTCTTCTTCTAAAAAGACAGAAGAACACTATTATATTTATCTATATATTATGTCATGAGTCAGCCATCTCTTCAGCTCTGAGAGCTTCCACCAATGACCAAGAAATCATCTGGGTGGATTAAGACCAGCGGGAGTCTGGGGAGGGGGGAGAAAACAGAGACATATCGGAATACCTTCCTTCCTGCAACCGCCTTCCTTTCCTCACTTCCCTGCCCAGTGAGTTACAAATCATTCTTCAAGATCTGCCTAAATGTTACCTTCTCCAGTGTCACCTCAACTTACTCTCCACATTTATTCTTTTCTGTGCTGTTTCAGTTGATAGCTCCATCTATCTAACATGCACTCTACCTAAATAATTGCACATTTTACATTAAATTAGGACTGTGGAAATTTAAACAAAATACTAATACAATGCTTGGTGCATAATAGTAACTCAGTTATCTACTGTTATCAGTATTGACAGTATCTACCCATGGGCTCCTCTCCCTAGGCTACTATGTATGGAGTACTTACTATGTATCAGACACCATCCTAAGAGCTTTATATTCTCATTAAGCTGGGAGGTTTCTTGAGCCAGGGACTCTGCTAATTCATTTATTTATTCTCTACAGCTATAGACATAGTTGATATGTGCTCAGAATTTGCTGAATCAAACAGAGATAAGGCAAAAAAAGGTCCATATGGCCATGGGTAGAAGAGTTGCTACAGTTCATTGAGTTCTGCATTGAAAACATCAATGCAAAACACACTACTTCCTAGCTTTCAAATCCAGAATCAAAGGGCTTGGGGGTGGGGCCCACTCTGAGAACTTGCTTTAAAAAAGTGTGTCTCTCTCTGCTCTCATGCTCTACTGTCATCCTTCTCTCTTTACACAATTAATACACTGTTCACATCTGCAGACCCAGCTGCTATTAACAGCCTGTTCCGGCCACTATCTACTTTGAAAACTGAGCCCAAAATCTCTCCACAAATCCCCATTTCTCCAAGTTTGTAAATATTGGCTTGCCAATGTCCTGTTTTGTGGTCACTTTTCAACTCTGTCAGTTTGAGAGTACAATTTATATAAAAGACACGTGCCAAATTTGTTCACATCTCACCATACTGTGTTAGGAGAATTGAGTCCAACAAAAATAATTAAGTACGTACTGTATTTCATGTCCTGTTAAAATTTTTCCTTTTAATGCCAAGCTTCAACACATTTTCCTCTTATCTCTTTCTCCTATTATCAGAGATTTGAAGAGTCATAAAAGAAAAAGAAGAGTTAAACTTCATTCATCTTGGAGAAGCTGGACTGAAATCGAAAAGCAAGCCCAGCACGGAAAGCCTGTCTGATCGCCGGAACTGTCTATGTTGCCATTTGCAAAGGCAGCTCTGCCAGCACAAGCTCCAGCCTGTGTTTGTGCATCTCTGTTCCTGGGCACCAAAGGAGGGGTGCCAGAATGATCACCCTTGTTACTGGTGAGTTCTACTGACAGACACCATCTTCCCATCTAAAAAGCTGTGAAGTAACTGCTGTCTTTTTTACAACATAATTAATCATTTCCTTTATATATGCCTATATATGTATGCACACCAGTGTCTTCAATTACAGTTAATATTGCCTGAGTGTGAAGATGTCAAAGCATTTTAAAGATTCAGAGCAAGCCAGAAGCATCCACACGCAATAAGGCACTGTTTCTGATCTCAGGGAATTCACAGTCTGTTGTAGGGAACAACTGGCTGTGGGGAGCACTACTCTGAATTACAGATAGAGTTTCTAAGGGCCCATGGAGAAGTGTCTCTTAAAAATACTAATTCATCTTCACATTCACTTAAAAGGCATTTACTGAGTAGCTATTACAAGCTAGTTAGCACAGAAATAAGAGCCCCAGCTATAAGGATCATACACTCTATTAGAGAGAAGTAACAAAAAAAGGGGGGGCAATTTATAGAAGTTAGTACAGGGTTCAGCTGGAATTCAAAGAAGGAATAACAGTACAGGGCAGGGATAGGGGTTAAGGGGTGGGGTAGAGCAAGGCTCAGGAGAGGTTTCTAGAAGAGGCAAAGCTTGGGGTGAATTCTGAAAGATACCATATTTTCTCATGTATAAGATGCACCATTTTTTGAAAAATTTGGGGTCTAAAAACTGGGTGCGTTGTATACAGTGGTTGTAGGTTTTTTTACTTGTATTTCTCTCTTTTTCACACTTGTCTTTGCGCTCATTGTTTTGCACTCGTTACCAGTATATTATGGTAGGTTACGTTTTGCCACGTTCTGCCCAGAAAGAGCTCAGAAAAGATTTTTATACAGTACTGAATTCAAGTTAAAAGTGATCCAGTTTGCAAAAGTGAATGGAAATTGTGCTGCTGAACCTAAGTTTGGTCTTCCTCCAACTGAGAAATCAATCCGAGACTGGCTACGGGAAGAGGAAACCCTCCTGAAAACGCCACGGCAGAAGAAGGCCATGAGAGGCAAGTCAGCAAAATGGCCTGATTAAGGGAGGGAATTGAAGATACGGATTGAAGAGCAAAGGGCAACTGGAATTCCTGTGTCCACGCAGATGGTTCAGCATGAGGCAAGAAGAATTGCTGATGAAAAATAAGTTACTGATTTCAAAGGAGGACACAATTGGTGCTTCAGGTTCATGAAACGGAATGGACTAAGCATGTGTACACGCACCAGATTGGCCCCAAAGATGCCTGAAAGCTATGAGCAGAAGGTCCTTGAATTTCATTATTTTGCCATTCAGTGTCAGAAGATACATCAGTTTGAGTTGGGACAGATTGCTAATATGGGCGAAGTCCCCCTTCAATTTGATGTCCCAAGTAACAGAACTGTTGATAAGAAGGGGATGAAAACTGTAACTGTGAAGACAAGTGGACATGAAAAGAGCCATTATACAGTTGTTCCAGCTTGTTGTGCTGACAGAACCAAGCTGTCTCCTATGCTGATTTTCAAATGCAATACAATGCCAAACCCATTTATTCCAGAAATGTACCTTTTTCTTTCATGAATTGTACTAACCTCCACTCTAGTCATTTGGTTGCCATGACTGGCTGCCATATTTTAATATGGTATATAAAATCAGAGATTATATATGATTGTTCAGGGGAGAAGGTAGGGAAGATGCATACAGAGGGCTCAAGTTGAACCTCTTGCAGTTCCATAATCTCTTGACCACAGTTAACTGGTCTCAACTGTCTGACTACATTTTTGGACTAGGAACCAAGGAAGTCAAACCACTCTTTCTTTTTTCTTTATTTTATTTTGTTTTATTTTATTTATTTATTTATTTTATAGCAACAGAGAGAGAGTCAGAGAGTGGGATAGATAGGGACAGACAGACAGGAACGGAGAAAGATGAGAAGCATCAATCATTAGTTTTTCGTTGCCATTGTGACACCTTAGTTTTTCATTGATTGCTTTCTCACATGTGCTTTGACCGCGGGCCTTCAGCAGACCGAACAACCCCTTGCTGGAGCCAGCGACCTTGGGTCCAAGCTGGCGAGCTCTTGCTCAAGCCAGATGGACCCGCACTCAAGCTGGCGAGCTCAGGGCAAACCTGGGTCTTCCATGTCCCAGCCCGACGCTCTATCCACTGCGTTACCGCCTGGTCAGCCAAACCAGTCTTTCTTTAACAACTGATACTATATACTCTGGGACATGCTGAGGTCATGTTTCTAAAGCACATGGACCAGAGAGGCAGACACAGCTGGTTTGCAATGAGAGGGAAATGAAGGGGATACACATGGGGACAGAGACAGAAGGTAGGAGGATAAGGAGAAGTGATTGTATTTGAACCCCAGCCCCTTCCTGTCTGAGTTCTTTGAGACATCCCAGAGTCATTTATCTTATGGTTCACCTAGTTTGAATTCTTATCCTTTTAGCGGGAAGACTCCAACTACTACAGAAAGGAATAACCAAGCCTGATCATCCTTTGACTATAAGAAAGAAAGTTGTAAATATTAACAATCCTGTGGAAAAAGGTACCAAAAGGAGATATACCCTAAAAACCATCCAGATTTTCAAAAATTTTTAAGTAGGAACAGGTTCCACCAAATCTCAGACCAGTATTAAGACAGAGCACAGACCTTCTATTTAGCACTAACTCAACTCCAGCTCTTTCAAGCAAATAATACTCCATTCCTTTCCTAGTTAATCCTTTATTACTCAATTTTAAATTCTGCTTCACAGTTACTGAGGGGAGAGGGCTGGGATGTCACAAACACACAATCTGTGGCACTTCTGGTTCTGTATCTTCAGGGATCTTGAGGCACAAGTCACAGTGGAACGAACACCTGGCTCTGACTAAGACCAGGGAGAGGAGAGAGTGGGGAGAGGGGGGAGGGGGAGGGGGAGGGGAGGGGGTAGAACCTGTAGAAATTTCAAGTAGAAATATACAGCACTATGTTTCGAAGGATTTTTTGTCTCTTGGGCATTTTTTACAAATGTGATTTAGAATGACAAAGTATATTAGATTGTATTACTGTTTAAAATGAGTCACTGCTCTTCCTGTAAGCAGAGTACATGTCCCTGCCTATGGGAGTGCAACGTTCTTGTAGGGAAAACGGGATTCCTGGCATTATTAAAGTCAGGTCTGGCCAAGTGACTTGCTTTGACCAATTAAATGTGGGCAAAGGGAGGCATGCCAGTTTAGAGCAACAACTTTAAGAGGCCATTGCATGGTTTTCTTTCTTTGGAACTCTGCCACAATAACAGCAAGTCCCAGACAGGGGCGATTCCTTCAGACAGTAACCCAGATTGAAGTCATATGGTACAGGGCCACAGCCGACCTCTGCAGACAACAGAGAAATGAACCTGGGTGGTCTCCCACCAAACAACTTCTAAGGTTGTTGCTGCTGTATCACCTAGCATAAACTGGCTGACACACAGATTGCTGTCTACCCTATATTCTCCACTCACAATTTATCATACATCCTGTAGTGTAGGCCAGATTAATTTCTTGCATGTACAGTTCTGATCATGTAACTTTTCTATACATAAATCCAAAATGATTCATCATAGCCTATCAGGTTAATGTCAGATTCCCAATCCTCTTATCAACTACCGACTTTCCTCGTTTTGTTTTTGTTCTTTTTTAATTAATTTTTTTAGGTGAGAAGAGGGGAGATAGTGAGAGAGAGATTCCTGAATACCCCTCAACTGAGATCTACCTGGCAACCCCAGTCTGGGGCCAATGTTCAAGTACTGAATGCTATCCTTAATGCCTGGGGCCATGCTCAAACCAACTTAGCTGCTGGCTCCCAGAGGGGAAGAGGTAGAGAAGAAGAAGAAGGGGAGAAGGGGGAGAAAGAGGAGGAGGGGGAGAAGGAAGAGGAGGGGGAGAAGGGGGAAGAGGGAGAGAAGGGGGAAAGGGGGAGAAGAAGGGGATGGAGGGGGAGAAGGGGAGGAGCATAAGGAGGGGAAGAAAGGGAAGGAGGGGGAAGAAGGGGAGGAAAGGGAGAAGGAGGAGGAGGGGAGGAGGGGGAGGAAGGGGAGGAGGGGAGATAGGGAGGTGGGGAAGGAAAGGGAGAAAGAGGAGGAAGGAGAAAAGGAAGAGAAGGAGAAGGGAAAGCAGATAGTCACTTCTGTGTTCCCTGATAGAAAAATCAAACCCAAGGCGTCTATATGCTGGGCCAATGCTCTATTCACTGAGCTACCAGCCAGGTCCAACTTTCCTCATCTTTTAAAACACAACTTCCTTTCTGACACTTTACCACTCTAAACAGGGTTTTCACTTCTAAAGATAATCTGTAACAGTGTAAGAAATATATTTTTGTTTTTCATCCCTGGTTCCTGACATAGAGCTCCAAAATCTTTTGGAATTTTGTGATAGGAGTGTCTTTTTTCTTTTTCTTGACCCAGAGCTCCTAAATCCCTTGGAATTTCCTGGGTGATAGAAACCTATCTTGCTTTAATGAGGCAACTCACAGTCAGACCCCAGGTAACTTCAGGATGGGGTTGGGTGCCAGAAAGACCAAGCCTTGATTAGCCTAAAACTTTGAGCCACACCTCGCCCACTCTTCAGGAAAGGGAGGGTTGGAGACTGTGTTGATGACCAATCATGCCTATATAGTGAAGCCTCCATAAAACCCTAAATGACAAGGTTCAGAGAGCTTCCAAGCTGGTGAACACATCCATGTGTTAGGAGGACGGCACACCCCACTCCAGAGGCAGAAACTCCTGGCTCAGGAGCTTCCAGACCTTCACCTGGCTATGCATGTGCACTCTTTATAATAGGCCAGCAAACCTCTGTGTTTCCCTGAGTTTAGTAAGCTGATGTCCCAACTTACTCAACCCGAGGAGAGGATCCTGGTTTAAAGCAGTCATATGGAGGTGTGGTAGCCTGGAGATGCATGACTTATAATTAGTGTTTAAAGTGAGGGCAATCTTGTGGGACTGAACCAGTGATAAGATTCAAATAATTTAACAACTAGTTCTCTGCCCTAATGACCGTTTTAAGTATAGAAGAAAAAAAAAATATACCAAAACATAGTTTATTATTTCATGCATTTAATACTTAAATAAGAACAATAAAAGAGGTATACAAAACTAGATTATGTTATAAGAGTTTTAAAATATTAATGAAAAAATGTTAAATAATATGTGATAAAAAAAACCCAATAAAACTGTCATTTAAGATATTTCCATATTGCTCTTTGATTGGCATCCTCACTTGCAACTTTTTTTTACCTATGGACGGAATGAACATTACTACAGGCACTCAGAAATGCTGTTGCACAGATGAACTTTAAAAAAGAGTAAGAATGTAAAATTGTGACTTGTAGGATACCCTGTTGGTGCTCAAAGACAGGTAAAGAATTGCTTGGTATAAAAAACACACACATTTAGTGTCACAAGTGTTGTGATTAAAAAACAGTTTTCCTTTAAAATCAATTACTTTGTTTCTCTCCCTCACATACATTTTGATTCCCATCCCCTATCTTCCTTTTGAAATCCTACACAGACTTGCTGTCTCTTCTCAAGCCCCACTGTTGACTATAAAGTCTTCTGCCTCTGAAGTCACAAAGGACTGAAACAATGAATGATGATGTTCATTATAATTTGCATATTTCCTATCACAGTGTTATATGTGTTTAATCTTTCTGACCACATTATGAGTTGTAGAGAGCAGGAACCACTTGAACCCCACAAACTCTTCATATAATACTTTCCACAAATATTCTCAGTTAATACTTGTCTGATTAATGACAGTTGAATGTGTAAGTAAAAATGCATCCTGGGAAAAATGCATAGTGGGATGTCTACGGTGTCATTTCCCCCGACAGCTGCAACACTCATGGACCCAGACATGAAGGCAGAGATGGGAAGGACGACAGCAGAGTAGCTGCATTTATTGGGTGAGGAAACAAGCAGAAGCTTAGGATGGATCCTGGAAAATACTCCACGCTCAGCTGTGTGTTTGGTCTAAAACAATGCAGTCCAATAGAAATGTCATTTGAAGTATGTTACTTAAAAAGTTTCCGTAAACACATTTAAAAATAAAATGATTTTAAAAATAAGTTTAACATAATATATTTTATTTAATCCAATATAGCCAAAATATTTCCCTTTGCTGTCTGGTGTGATCACTACACTTACAACCCATATCAATTCCGGACCAGCCACACACCAAACGCCCGAAAACCACATGTGGCTAGATGGCTGCTGCCCTCGACAGCACAGATCTAGAACTCATCACTCTTGAGTGATGCGTTGGCTAACACTTAGCTTTTAGAAACTCACAAAGCAAAGCAGTAGAGGCCACAGAAAATAATAGCAGTCACAGATTGTAAAACAAATCTGAACTAAACTGAACTTCACAAGGCATAAGCTGTAGTAAGGTTTTCCCCTCCTTTCTCCTGAGTCATTTTTAGAAAGCCAGGCTTTTGGTACCTCTATATGCTTCTCTAAAGGACACTGCCTTAAAAAAAACAGACATACAGACCAATGGAACAGAACTGAGAGCCCAGAAAAACCTATGGGCAAATAATTTTTTACAAAGGAGCTAAAAACATAAAACAGAGAAAAGAAAGCCTCTTCCATAAATGGTGCTGGAAAATTGGAAAGCCACAAGCAAAAGAATGAAACTAGACAACTATTTGTCGCCATACACAAAAACTAACTCAAAATAAATCAAAGAACTAAATATAAGACCTGAAACAATAAAATAGATAGAAGAAAACATAAGTACCCAACTAATGCACCTTGGTCTTAGAGAGGATTTCATAAATTTGACCTCGAAAACAAGGGAAGTAAAAGAAAAACTAAATAAACGGGACTATATTAAACTAAAAAATTTCTGCACAGCAAAAGAAGCCATCAACAAAACAAAAAGGCTACCAACCAACTGGGAGACAATATTTGCAAACAATAACTCCAATAAGGGGTTAATATATAAAGAACTCATACAACTCAACAAGAAGAATAAAAACTTAAACAATCTAATAAAAAATGGGCAGAAGACCTGAACAGACACTTCTTCCAAGAAGACATACAAATAGCCAACAGCTATATGAAAAGATAACTTCACTAGCTATTAAGAAAATGCAAATCAAAACCACAATGAGATACCACCTCAAACCTATTAGAATGGTTATTATTAACAAGACAAATAATAGCAGGTGTTGGAGAGGCTGTGAATAAAAAGGAACCCTCATTCACGGCTGGTGGAAATGTAAATTGGTATAGTCACTATGGAAAATATTAGGAAGGTTCCTCAAAAAAATGAAAATAGAATTGCCATATAACCCAGCAATCCCTCTTCTTGGTATTCACCTAAAAAGCTTGAAACAATTATTTGTGAAAAGATACGTATTACTATGTTCATTGTAGTATTATTCATGGTGGCTAAGATATGGAAACAACCAAGAGGAATGGCTAAAGAAGATGCGGTACCTATATACTACGGAATACTACTCAGGTACAAGAAAAGATGAAATACTGCCATTTGTGACAATATGAATGGATCCTGAAAATATCATGCTAAGCAAAATTAGTTAGAAGTCAAAAACCACATTTCACTCATGTGGAATATAAAACAAAGTAACAAACAAATCAACAAAAACTCGAGACACAGATAACAATATGGTGGTTAACAGAGGGGAAGAGGGGGTTGGAGTAGAAAAAGAATTAAGAGGGTCAAATATATGGTGATGGAGGGAAAACTGACTTGCAGTGGTGAACACACACTACAATATACAGATGATGTATAACAAACAGAACTGCACACTTGAAACCTATATAATTTTATTAACCAAAGTCACCCCAATAAAAATTTTAAGAGGATACTGCTTCAAAAAGCAACAACTTTAATTTGCTGCCACGTCATTTTCTTCTGTTCATGATTTTGAGGGATTAAACACCTTGATGTTCGGTACTGCCTAACCTCACTTGTAAATAAAATAAAAAACATTTTAAAGAGCCTGACCAGGCGGTGGTGCAGTGGATAGAACATCAAACTGGGATGTGGAGGACCCAGGTTCGAGACCCCGAGGTCACCAGCTTGAGTGCAGGCTCATCTGGTTTGAGCAAGGCACACCAGCTTGAGCCCAAAGTCGCTAGCTTGAGCGAGGGGTCACTCGCTCTGCTGTAGCCCCCAGTCAAGGCACATATGAGAAAGCAATCAAATGAGAAACTAAGGTGCAACAACAAAGAAGTGATGCTTCTCATCTCTCTCCCTTCTGGTCTGTCTGTCCCTCTGTCTGTCTGTCTCTGTCTCTGTGACACACACACACACACACAAACACACACACATTTTAAAGAGAATTTAATTAATAAGACCAAATTGTTAGAATAAACCACATACTAACTTATAAGGTCCTGAACATAATGATCATGAGAGAAAATAAGCACCTGAGTAAAAAAGAATATAATACTACACAAAAAGTCATCTTGCAGATATTCACATTTTCTACAAATCCTTCTTACTCTTTGACTCCATTTTTGCCCCACGAAACCCACCCAGTAGAAAAATGACTTTACAATCATGTGGTATAACGGAAAGTATTCAAGACTGTACCAGTCCAGCACTCAGAAAAACTAGGGTTGGACCTGGCCAGGTAGCAGAGTTGGTTAGAGCAATGTCCTAATATGCCAAGGTTTTGAATTCGATCTCCAGTCAGGGCACATACAAGAATCAATCAATGAATGCATAAATAAATAAGTGGAACAACAAATCAATGTTTCTCTTTCTCTCTAAAGTCAATTAAATTTTTTTTTAATTAAAATAAAAAAGTAAAGAAAACTCAGGGTTGGAGCCAAGCTCTCCTACTGGATAGTATTGACCAATTCATTCCCTAAGGCTCAAGCTCCTTGGTCTTAAATAACAGGGTTTGAATGGTCTGAGTTGAGAAATTTCCAGCTCTGTAGTGTTCACTTGGCACACAGAGGGTGCTCAATAAATACTGAGGGAGGGAAGAAAGAAACAGAAAAAGGAAGAAGAACTCGTTTGCTTTCTCTGCACATGTTGAATGCTGCTCCTCAGGAAGGTAAGGTACTTGTGCCCAACATGGCAAAAAGATGAAAAGGGAAGGGTTCTAAGATGTTCTGGTTCTTCTGCAGCCACCTGGGAGACCTGGACTTGGGTTTCTGAAGGCAAAGCTACTATGACCAAGAACATTTTCCTTTTCTTTCCCACAGAGTTCACATAATGGCATCATTAGACAGTGATTCTCCACACTCATCTTTTTCCTCCATACTACTTCCTGCCAGAATCTAGTTTATAAGAAAGTAGCTACACTAACAAGCACTTCTCTCCTTTTACTTCTACTTGCAATACCTTTAAGACAAAAACCTTGGACTCAAAACTACAGTCACACTAATAAGGAGAAACACACCTACCATAACTCTTAAAATAATGAGACAGTTTCTTTTTTTACTGTTGTTTCTTTTTAACTAAAGAGGAGGCATAAATCACGTGTCTTCATGTTTCTCTAAAAGCAAACTTCTCTTTTCAAGGAAAATAGAGCACCCCCTATAACACTGCATAATGTGCTACTGTAGAAGAATTCAAAGGCATGTACTTCACCTATGCCAAAATAAATATTTCTCTGACCAGGAGTACAAATTTACAAAAAGTAATGCCTACCATAAAGAAAAGCCCAAATATACTGCTCACTAAAATTAGGGGATTTTTATCGCTTCATATTCATTTTGAAATATCCCCTAATTTTTGTGAGCAGTATATACCTCATAAGACAATTGATAAATAAGAATTTACCTGATCTCTCTAGGGCAGAGACTGCAAACTTTGTTTAGGCATCTATATCAAATGCTTTGCTTTCATTTCCAATTCAACCCACCTCAAAATGGAACCCATCAGCTTGTCCCTGCACAAAACCAGCACTTTCTTTAGTTCCTGCTGAATTTTCAGTCACTCAGTCCCAACCTTCAGAGTCGTCTCTAACTCTGTGCAATATTAGCTTCTCCTACATGCTGTCAGCACCCAAGTCCTCAATACTTGATAGCTGCGACGTTTTGATAATTCTCCTCACTGCACTGCCCCAATGTGGGCCCTTATTACAGCCACTCTGGCACGTTTTATTGAATATCATTGCCAGTCTCCCCACCACCAAGCCAAATTTGTTCTGTCTCTGCTTTCAGATTCACCTTTTGAAAGGTATCCTCAGCGAAGCCACTGCTTTGTTCAAAACAGGCATTTGAGAGACTGAAGGTATCAGGGGCCAACCCTGGCATCAAGGCCACCACAGAGAGATGTGGTTTCAGCCTTTCTAGATCTGTCACCCAGGGCTCCCTTCCCATACCATCAGTTCATCTCCATGCCTTCTCCCAACACAGTTAACACTCTTTTATCCATCTCTTGGCACATCTGTCTATATCAGGGGTCCCCAAACTTTTTACACAGGGGGCCAGTTCACTGTCCCTCAGACCGTTGGAGGGCCGGACTATAAAAACAGCTATGAACAAATCCCTATGCACACTGCACATATCTTATTTTAAAGTAAAAAAACAAAATGGGAACAAATACAATATTTAAAATAAAGAACAAGTAAATTTAAATCAACAAACCGACCAGTATTTCAATGGGAACTATGGGTGCGAACGCATCCTGTGCTCCTCTCACTGACCACCAGTGAAAGAGGTGCCCTTTCAGGAAGTGCGGCGGGGGCCGGATAAATGGCCTCAGGGGGCCGCATGCGTGGTAGTTTGGGGACCCTTGGTCTATATGGTCATGTGCATTTTCCACTAAGCATACAGCTAGTTATTTAATGTTTTTGAAACTATTGTAAGTGATTGGGTTTTTGTTACATTTTCTTTTCTAACTGTTCATTGCTAATATATAGAAATACAATTTGTTATTTGACATTTTCTTTCCGCCATTTTGCCCTGACCGAGGATCAAACCTACAACCTTGGCAGATCAAGATGATATTCTAACCAATTGAGCAACATGGCAAGGGCTGTAATGTGGATTTAAAGTAGATCTGGCATATTATAAGTCCTGTGTTTAAGACAGTTATTATTAAGAGTAATAACAGAAATAGCATTCGAGAGGAATGTATTGTTATGCAGGAATGGATACAAAGAATGTATCCATTCCTGCATAACAGTTGGGTAGGAATAGTGATAACTCAACCAAATATTCCAAACAACAGCTGTTCCTTTCTCCTAACCAGCACTTCTAAATTCAAACATTTCTTAGTAAAATGCACAAAATCCTTGCACATTATATTGCAGGTAGGTAATTATTATTTACCAATCATCACATACTCAGACCTAATTTCAACAATTCCCAAATACAGACTGCAGGAAAAAATACTCCTTAGGAAAACACAAATTAATTACAAAAAAATCTAAGTTGGTGGTTAGATTTGTCAGATCCGGTGGGCACTTTCCCTAAAAGGTAACACTAGAGAGGCGCATCAGAATCACGGACCAGCCAGGCATTTGGATATTTGTAAGAGTGAAATGATTTTTTTTTTTTTTTTTTTTAAAAAGAGAAGAATGGAATCAGGGCAGTGTTCTCTGGCTCAGTCTCCAGCAAAGTGCTCTGTCCATCAGTGAAGGTGACTTAATAATGTAACTGGACTTGAACGTTCTTTCTGCTATGGTGAATGTCCTTTTCCAGCCGATCTTTCTTTCCCTTCTTCATTCATTCAATAGTCACTGTGTAGCTGTCATGTTCTATGGGCACTGTCTTAGGTAAACCACTAATTATTTTCCTTCAGCAAGAGAGAGACAGGGACAAACAGAAAGGAAGGGAGAGAGATGAGAAGCATTAGCACAAAATTGCAGCACCTTAGTTGTTCATTGATTGCTTCTCATATGTGCCTTGATCCGGGGTTACAGTAGAGCCAGTGACCCTTTGCACAAGCCAGCGACCTTGGGGTCATGTCCATGATCCCACGCTCAAGCTGGCAACCCTGTGTTCAAGTTGGTGAGCCCGCTCTCAAGCTGGCGACCTCAGGGCTTCGAACTTGAGTCCTCAGCGTCCCAAGCTGACACTCTACTGCGCCACTGCCTGGTCAGGCAACCACTAATGTTTTTAAAATGTCTGAATAGTTTCACCTTTACAGAGCCTCATATGAGGTGGAGTAATACAGTGGGTAGCCTTTTCGGACTGGCTTCTTTTACTTAGCCATACGCATTTAAGGTTCCTTCATGTCTTTCATGGCTTGAGAGCCCATACAGCATTCCGTTGTAGGCATGTGCCAGTTTGTTTATCCATTCCCTTACCAAAGAACACCTTGGTTGCAATTGGGGCAATTATGAATGAAGCTGCTGTAAGCTCTCATGTGCAGATTTTTGTGGGGACAGAGTTTTCAACTCATTTGGGTAAATACCTAGAAGCATGACTGCTTGGTTGTATGATAAGGATATGTTTAGCATTGTAAGAAATTTCAAAGTAATGTTCCAACATGGCTATGCCACTTTTGATTATCATCAGCAACAAACAAGAATGTGTGTACTTCACATCCTCACCAGCTTTGGTATTGTCAGATTTTTGGACTTTAGTCCAATAGATGTACAGTGATATCACACTGTGGTTGTCATGTGCAATTCCCTCATGACAGAAAATGCAGAACATTTTCACGCGTGTATTAGCCATTAGTGTATCTTCCTCGATGAGGTTGCTACTCAGGTCTTTTGACCATCTTTTAATGGGGTAGTTCATTTCCTTACTGTTGAGTTTTAAAAGTTTTTTGTATGTTTTGGATAATACTCCTTTACCAGATGTGTTCTACAAATATTTTCCCCAGTCTGTGGCTTTCTTTTATTTTTTTAAATTAATTTTTAGAGAGAAAGGAAGGGAGAGAGAAATATTAATTTCTTCCACTTATTTATGCATTCATTTATTGATTTCTGTATATACCCTGATCGGGGATCCAACCCACACAACCTTGGCATAGCAGGATAACACTCTCAGCAACTGAGCTACTACTCGGCCAGGGAATGTGGCTTTCTTTTTCTTCTCTTAACAATGACTTTGTAAAGCAAAAGTTTTCAATTTTAAGAAAATTCCACTAATCAATTTTATGGATCATGCTTTTGGTGTTATATCTAAACATCATCACCAACCCCCAGATCTCCTAGATTTCTCCTATCTTCTAGAAGTTTACAGTTTTGTATTTTATATTTAGGTCTATGATCTACTTTGAGTTAATTTTTGTGAAGGATATAGGGTCAATATCTAATTCATTTGCGCGCATATGGATATCCAGTTGTTTCAATACCATCTGTCTCTTCTGTACTTCATTTTAATATTTTCTGGTAGCCTATCTGCTATAGTTATTTAAGTTTCTTTTCAGCTGGATATATTCTACTGTTAAACCCTAACACTAAGTTTTTAATTTTGGTTTCAGGCTTGTCAGGGTGAGAATTTTTACTGGGTTATTTTCCAAATTTGTTTTTTCACTTTTTATAATGTCCATCTAAAATATAAAATCTTATATTTTACCTCTTTGAATATAATAAGCATAGGTAGGTTAAAGTTCATGCTTAACAACTTGAATATCTGAAACATCTTTGGGTCTATTACTACTTATTATTTCCCTTAGTTTTTGTGCATGTTGCCTTATCTTGTCATGCATCTCTTTATTTTTGAATGTATGCTGGACATTGTACTGTTATAACTATTTGTAGAATCATTAGAGACTTGAATTACATTTGCTTCTGCCAAGTGCCTATGGGGGCCTGCATTCTAGGATCACTTTGATCCAGTTTTAATGCCTGATATTTCCTAGATCACACAAAGATCTTGCAACAACAGAGCAACGCACATAAGGTCTGGTTTACTTCTGTTTCACCTTTACAACCCACCCAGGGCTGGGTCCCAAAAACTTTGCCAGCCCAAAGTATAAGGCGATTACCAAGGACTGCATTTCTGGCAGTCCCTGAACTCCAACACTTTTGTACTGGTATGTCCCCTAGGCCCTGTAAGGCTGTCAGAAACAAACACTGTTCTATCTTCTAGCTGCTTTTCTCCGAAAAGCATGCACCCAAACACCAGGTTAACTGCTCTGTATTTCCACCTTCTCTTGGAAGGTAGTAACTTCTCTTGATCTGGTAATACCTTACTAATTTGGTATTTCTCCAGTGCCTTCAAGCATAGGATTTTAATATTTTGTCAAACCTTTGCTGTCCTTTGTTATGCATAAGTCAGAACAGGGCCCTGCATCCTATGCATTCCACAAATATTTTACTTCTTATACCCTTTAACACAATTGATATATTAACTTGTGCATATGTTCTCTATCCTACCTCCACTAGATACTACAGTCTGACTCATGCAGCCCATGTCCCCTGCCCAGGATTATTTTTTTGTTAAATTGGACCAACAATCTTTTTTGATATTTTTGCTATTCATTCATGTCAAAATTTAATTGTTTTAAATCAGCAAAATTTTGTTCTTATACACTCATCAAACGTACTTCTGTGAGAAGTACATTTCCCTCTCCCATTTGCTTTCAATAGTTACAGCTTCTGCAAGAACAGGCTTTATCTATTTTAGTGGGGTTTTAAACAACTTGATTCTACTGTCTCACTGATTTCAAGGGGATTTTCATACTTTACAGATGTTCTTTATGGCACACATACACAGACACACACACATACATACACAAACGTATAAACGTGATCATTTAACATTCCTTTTATTTTGAAAATTTCATGACACTGCTTAGACACTATCAATAGGATACTGAGTGAAAACACTAAGCCATCTATATATACAGTGGTTGGTAAGGAACCAAAACATTTCTGTGTATAAAGAATTAGTGATTTTTTAAAACATGTGTTTTTGTGCCTCTTTTCATTTCATTGTTTCTCCTTCACTAAGTAGCCACATATGGAATTGATTAGTATTTCACTGCTTTTTTCTGTGGGGGAAAGAATTAAATACATCTCAAGGTTGACAGTCTGTTCAGTAACCTCTAGGAAGCAACAGCAAGGAAAAAATAGTTACTTAAGGGGAATGGCCATCTTCCTAAGTAGCAGAGACACTTTCTTGGTTGCAAATTTTAAGGGCTATATTTACATCAATAACTGCTCAGAGAGAACGTCTTAGTCCCCAAAGTTTGGCCAGAATACCAGTAATTACACTTATATAGCAGCATATTTTCCTCTTTCTTAATAGCTCTTACTTTATTTGCGCGATGTGTGTGTTCTTTGCTGGGATTGAAACTCTTGGTGCCATGGACAATTCCCATACTGCCTCCAACAAACATCAAGGGTAGCATTTAGCATTTTAGTGGGTTTCCATTCTCCAAAAGCTAAACTATATTTCCTGTCATAACCCCAGAGCCAAGTAAGCTTAATCTAGTCTGGATTCCTCACCCAACGTACCTCAGATTTTGACTATATAATGTATGTGGGTGTAGCCTCTCTTGATCACATCTCAGAAATGACAACTACAACCAGCACCACTGGTCAGGGGCTAGTTGAATTTCTCCTTCCTTTTGACTTTAAGTGTCCCTTTGACACCCAACAAAATGCTTACGGGTAACAAAATTAGCCTTCAATTATTCAAAAGTTGGTCATTTGAATCCCCTGCTTCTCATATTCTTTTCCCCCACCTATTCTCTAACTTTAGGGCTTCTCACTGGCAAATATGCCATTGAAGGTTAATAAGAGCAAGGCAGATGACTCCAATCAGTGGACTCTGGGATTGGTTAGAAATTCCACTGGAGCTCAGAGAGTTGGTGGATGGTTGAAACTCTATGCAGAAATTTGGAGAATTTTTCTGATGGTACCAACTATTCTAAGGAGGACACAGAAAAGAGAGTTGGCTCAGTCAATAATCACAGTTACACACTATCATTCTGTGACATTACTATTTCATCCTTCCCATTTCCAGGTGGTGAGACTGCACAGCCCCGGCTCCCCCATTTCCTCCACCTGAGAGTTAGGGCATGCTGCTTCATCTCTCAGAGCCTCACTGCACCATTAATGAAATAGAAACAGTAACCTGATAGGACCAGAAGTACTACCAAGGATAAAATGTATGAAACTGCTTTGTAAAGGTAGAGGAGAAGTTTAATTTTGTATCATTACCAATATTGATTGTTCACAGTTCAGGTTTTATAGGAGGGAGCTGATTTTTCTCCTCAAGGGGAGAGGTGTTCCACATGGGATACTGTAATGGATATAATCCTGGATGCTTACACACTGAGCCAGAAAGCATGCCAAATTCCGTAACAGTGCTTACCTTGGGAGGTTTCCTTAATGATGGGAAACAAGTATGTCAGCAGCAGAAGCAGAGAGGGTTGTCAACACAGCAGCCACATCAGAAGCAGCAATGAAAAAGAAAAAACATAAGAGAAAACTCAGCGTCCTGATAACATGATGCAGAAGATATTGTAACTTCAAAAAGGTCAGAGGTCAAATTCCCATAACTGTTTAAAGTGATAGACTCTTACATTTGCTAACAATATAGTAGAGGCATAATGAATTTCTTTCCTGGTTTAATAGAACAGGTCCAGTGGTTCAGAGATATTGTTAATGATTCTAAAAGATGCCAAAAGAAGGGCATCAAGATAAAGAAAGATGCTGCAATCATACTGCATGTGGTCAAATACGTTAAAATCAATTTTCATATTTAATTTTTTCTTAAATTAGTGTGTGTGTGTGTGTGTGTGTGTGTGTGTGTATATATATATTTCCTTGATAAATACTCTAATTTATATGAGATTTATTCCCATTTAAAAACCACAGATCTCTGCCTGACTGGTGGTGGTGAAGTGGATTGAGCATTGACCTAGGACTCTGAGATCTCAGGTTTGAAACCCTAAGGTCACCAGCTTGAGCAAAGGCTCGCTGGCTTGAGCTCAAAGGTTGCTGTCTTGAAGCCCATGGTTGCTGGCTTGAGCCCAAATTCGCTAGCTTGAGCAAGGGGTCACTCAGCTGGAGGCCCCCCCCCCCACATCAAGGTACATATGAGAAGCAATCAATGAACAATTAAGATGCTGCCACTATGAGTTGATGCTTCTCACCTCTCTCCCTTGTGTCTCTCTTGTGCTTTCTTTCTCTCTCTCTTTGAAAAACAAAAAACAAATAAGAAGACACCAAACAGATTTAGATGACAATTGTCACATATTTCAATTCTGAATAGAAACTTAAAAGAGAGTAACATTTTTCCTCTATCACCAACTACACATGCACTTTTTCAACATTCAGTTTTTATGTTAATAACTCAAAAATGGCTGAAATTGCATCAGGAGAAAACGCTGAAAAGGAAATCATTTTGAAAGTAACAAACCATTATGTTGACTTGCTCTGTAAATGTTTTCCTCATGTACAGAATTAAGATGCTGAACTTATATTTTATGGTATGTGATCCTATGGCAGCTCTAGGCCTTCCTGATGTGATGTGGTTATTCTTAATGGACCTCCAATACCATCAATTCATAAGCTGTAAAATTATTGTTAAATAGATATAGGGAGTGTTTCCCATGGCTTTAATACTTCTTTATAGGGACTAGAATCATGAGGATAAAAAAATGGACTTTCCAGGGTGGAGGGCAGGAAAATCCAAGGGTATAGACACAAAGAGCATGGTGCCCTTTCACATCACTGGGTCCAACAAGGCTGTGAGGGCCACCAGTACAACCAGTAGCTTAGCAGCAAAGACAGACTGCCCATTGAGTCCACAGTCAGGTAGACAACTCTAAACTTTTAAATTTAGGGAAAGAAAACTATGACATTCCTATAGTGACAAAAAAATTCTTCTTGAAATTCTATGAATTAGCTAAAAGGAAATGAGCCCTTATGTCATTATCTTGTATACTGATACAAGGCAAAATGAGAATGTGATTTTTGTCTTCAGGTGTTAGAGGGGAACTCTATCTTGAGAAACTGGTAATTCTGGCTGCTTCCAAGCAAGTCTTGACACTCTGTCTACCCTTTAAAACAAGATAAACATTTATAGCCATTATAATAAAAATGTGTGAGTGTTTTTAATTCTAAGAAAGCCATGGATCTCTGTGCATAAAACCTGACGTATCTACCAAGAAAATTCCTTAAGTGGAACAGTGCTCTGAAAGGTTTCTATTCTGAGCAGGTTGTACAATATTTAAGCTTTCTCTTATCGTGCTTCTTTATTCTTTTAAAGCCATTTAAATCACTGCTTTATTTAACAAAGGAAAGAAAAGTCACTTGAATTACAGGAAGGCATCATACGAAACAGCACAAACCAAGTTTGTAAAATATACATTTCACTTTTAAGCTACGATGAACCAAGTAACTTAACAGGGGCGGACATGCTAAGAGGAACCCCAGGGATCTCTCCAAAGTTCCCCCATGCTTCATTTATGTCACACTGGACAATAATCATCACCAGCATCAAAGAACAAGGGCTGCTTTGTAGATAGTACCTGTAGTACATTTTTACCCTTAGCTGTCCAATACTAAAGCTATTCTTTCTCCACTGACATTCCAATATGATACTCTTTATTCTTCTTAGGAAACCAATCCTACTTCAGCATTTTAAGTATGTGAAATATAGCACATTATATGGGAATGCCAATATAATTCTGTTACCATCTTTTGTATTTCTAATAGTTTGTTTAAAAATAAATAGACACTGGCCTGGCTCGTGGTGGTACAGTGGATAGAGCGTTGGACTGGAATGCGGAGGACCGAGGTTCGAGACCCCGAGGTCGCCAGCTTGAGCGCGGGCCCATCTGGCTTGAGCAATAAAGAATTCCAGCCTATTGCTGAGGTACTTATATGACTCAGTTACAGAAAAAGGTAGTATGGTTGGCTAAGCAAACATACAGGGAACTACAAAGAACATCCCTTCAAATAAACTGAACTGATCTGCAGCCATGGGCGTGGCTGCTCATTCATTAGAAAACAGAGCATTCCATTGACTCTTGACTAAAGGCCTGTGAACTTCTGACCACTCTCCCCGGCCCACCCTCTCATTCATCCTCAAAAAAGCCCTTGTTTTTAATTATGTGAGCCACTGTAATTTATCAAGAAATTGTGTGTATGTGTGTGTATAAATGTATCCTAAAGAAATAAACGGCATACAACTTGACATTTTATAAGCCAACAAGGTAATAATGTTTGTAGGTCCCAGGATTTGAAGAAATAAAATAGGTACGGTTCTACACTAATAGTACCTCTAATCTGCAAAATACTGAAGTTTCTTCCCTTCATTCCCAGGACAAGGAAGTCAATGGATCTCTTCAAGTCACCCACACCATGTACATTCAACACCAATGCATGTAATCTCCATGCTTTACCTCACTTTTGGTCCCTGCTCTGCTCAATCAAATTTTCTTATTCTCTAAGACCCAGTTCAAGCTCAACTTTCTCCATTCCTCACCAATTGTTTGAGGCCACCTTGGCCATCACATACTCCAGTATTCCTATGGTTATCAAAGCAGCTCAGCACTTAGTGGCACACATGAATTCATAACTTGTCTATGCATCAGTCATTCTGCCTGTACAGTACTGAATCTCGTGTATCCTTAAAATTTAAATCTCTTGAAGGCAGAGGCCATCCCATATGTTAATTTCATGATCTCTGTTCCCAATACCACAGACCCATGTAGGATGGAAAACATTAAGAGAACTAAGGAGTAATTTTTTACATTAGTGAGCTAAAAATAATCCAGATGTGAGGATTTACTTCGATCACCATTCAATCCCACAATCCCACAAGTGTTGGGGCAAGCCTGCTTACATTTAATAGCAGTGAAGAGACCTTAGAGATTGTTAGAAATTGTAGACTATTTCCAATGACTTACTTAGAAATAACTATTTCTCTAGACCAGCATTTCACACAGGAGAAATTCAACAGGATGTTAACAAAGGTCAAATCCTCAAAGCTTCTGAAGCTCACAAAGTTCAGAAATGCATGTTGTTTCATGAGACGAGAATAGATTCATAAACACGCACACACACAAACACGGAAATTAGCTGTAAAGGTAAGTTGGACCTATATTGGGCCAGGTCTTGAAATGAGAGTCTGTACTTAGTAGGTATTACAGAGCTGGAAAGTTTAACAGGAGAGTGAAATAAAGAACGCAGTATAAACAGTATATTACAACAACCCCATACAGCTGGAGTTCTTTCCTCACATCTCACACTGAAAGATTTCTGGGTCAAGGTGTCCTCTGTCCACTCTTTACAGCCTACTGATTATAGTTAGTCATTTAGAATTTAGATGGCCAAACACCCAAAAGTGTGTTAAGTCCTAACACCAGTCAATTCAAGAGACATGAATGATCAGTGTCTTCTTCTAAACACAAACTTTGCTTCAATGTATTAACTATTTTATTAATGCTTGTTGAAAAATGCTACAACCTATACCTGAAAGATATATAGCTAACTGATACTTGGCTTCTGAAGATTAGTCTATGAACACGACCTTTCGCCCTTGATGAACTAAATCCCGCTTGGAGAACTAAATCCTAAATTGTCCTTAATTGTCCACGAACTCTGTTAACCAGCAAGTATGTACTGAGTACTGATTCCCACATTGCATATGATATGTGCTCTGGGGAATATTTTAAAAGAATGGGTATAGTCTCTGACCTCCGGAAGCTTAGTACCTTGCAAGAGAATTAGATGTCCACATGAATATTAAACAGACAGTGATTAAGTGTCACAGCACAGATATCAACAAAGAGAAATATTTTGTCAGCTATTCAACACTCACTGCTGCTACTTTGACAAGCTACAAGTACAAATTAACATGCAGTTTTTCAGACAACATTAAACTGAACTCGTACACACATATTAAAATACAAAGTGATATACACAGCAGCAGCCCCCAAAGGCAAGGTCAAGTGAAAAAGAGAGCAAGTTTTTTCTCTTTGAGTAGAAAACCTCTAAGCAGAATGTAGAAGGCTGAACAGTCACCAATCTGAAAAGTCAAAGAAATGGCATCCCAGGAGGGGCAACTGCCTGTGCCAAAAGCATGGGTGTACACAGCCCACCTAGGACCAGAGAGTCATAGGATGGTTCTGTTGCCAAGTTCATAGAAACAGACAGTGGGACACAGGATGACCCAGGATTGCAATTTTGTCAGTTAAGCGGGTATAGAAGTCCAGCTTCAATTATCATTAACTGTAGTTTGAATATGAGTTATATACTTGTGTACCAACAAGTTAACATATCCATATATTTAAGAAGCACTTCTATGAACTATAGTAAGTAGATGGAATTATATACACATTTTTAAGAGCCTTTGAAACATATCTACAAGAAGAATGTTAATGCCCCAAACATTAAATGCTTATAGGAAGCTACAGCAAACTTTTCTGAATGTGTAAAGAAGCCAATTCATTCAAAGGAAACATTCTCATCAGAGCAGACTTTTTTTTTGTTTTGATGGAGACAGAAAGAGTCAGAAAGAGAGACAGACAGGGACAGAGAGGAAGGAAGAGAGACAAGAAGCATCAATTCTTTGTTGTGGCACCTTAGTTGTTCATTGATTGCTTTCTCATTTGTGCCTTGACCGGGGGGCTACAGCAGAGTGAATGAGCCCCTTACTCAAGCCAGTGACCTTGGGTTCAAGCCAGCGACCTTTGGCTCAAGCCAGCAACCTTGGGCTTCAAGCCAGCGATCCTTGGGCTTGAGCCAGCAACCATGGGGTCACGTCTATGATCCCATGCTCAAGCCAGCAACCCCACGCTCAAGCTGGTGAGGCCATGCTCAAGCTGGCAACCTCAGGGTTTCAAATCTGCATCCTCTGTGTCCCAGTCCAACACTCTATTCACTGTGCCACCACCTGATCAGGCCAGAGCAGACTTTTAACACCAATATATCTGGCTTGCTTTGGAAGAATATGTCTTCTAGACTCTAAAAGGTTTAAGATATACACATAATGTCATTAAAAATCTTTTTCTAATCTCCTATTTCCTATAAGATTTTGATTTTGCCACCTATGAATTTTGCTAACTGTGGTACTTTTCCAGAACATGGTCCCCGTGGCTGGCACAGGGCTGGTATGGGTCAATGGGAGGACGCAATGGGGCATAGGTTGGGAAAAGAAAGAGGCTGAGTCAGGAGGAGGATGACAGACTGGGAAAAAATAGCAAGGTAAGAAACTTGTGGTCTATATCAAATTAAAAAGCTAAGATGCTGCTTATAGTTGATGAGTGAGATATAACATTTTAGAAGTAGAACTTTTCAGGGCAGTAAACTCTAACCTATATGCCTATAAAATAGAATAAATAATCATTAATACTAACATTTATAGAGTTCTAACTATGTTCCAGATATGCTTCTGTTAGTTCTTCCTAAAATAATATATTTATATATTTGATGACCTTACAGGGCTCTCTTTAATTATCATTTTTAAGATGAAAAATACTGAGATACAAGGTACAGAGATTGTATGACTTGCTTAAAGCACCACAGTTAATTGGCAGCAGCACCTTGATTCAAGCCCAGGCAGTCTCTGGCTTTAGCACCCCCCCTCCTCTTAATAGCTATAGAGTATTGCCTCTCTTAAGTCTACAAGAATTTAGTGAACGCTCTTTGAGCCTAGGCTAGGATACTGGACAACAATCCATGTAGATGGTCAATGATGTGAATCATCCACATCCACATGGCTTATCCATGTGGCTAATGGCATCAACTAGCCCTGTCTGTGTCTAGGTCTGTGTAAGAGAATCTCAAAGGTGGAATGTCTTTTACATGAAAGAAAGGGATGTGGAGCAGTGTGGAGTTTGAGGAAGGCTGCAAACTTTCACATCCTGTAGGAAAGAAGGAAATTGATTATCACTAGAGAAGGCTACGGATAAAGCCACAAAAATGTGCATCTAGACATGCTGGAAGCAAACTTAGGCAAGGAAAATTGAAGAGTAGAGGATATGTACATGGAGAAGCAGGCAAACAGAGGTAATTGAGAATACAAGGCAGAAATAATAGGCAGCAACCAGAGTGCAGACAGCACTAAGTGCCACGCTGACTCTGACATTTTCTAGAAGCAACTGCCATGGATGCCTTGTGCAATGAGAGTAACAGCCAGGTCTGTTTTAGGGAGAGTGTGACTGAGGCCACACCACGTACAGAGTGAGCAGTGAGAGATGTCCAAACGACCCTCTACTTGGCACCCACCACAGGTTCATGGTATGTAAGTTGGCACCACTGCAAAGGCAAGAGAAAAGTAGGATGGAAAGAAGAGAACAAAAGGAAGACTTGAAGACAGAATCTGTACGACTTGCTGACTGATGAGCTACCCGCCTGGCCTCCCCACTGCACCATACATTAAAGATGGAAACAGATGCAGGGTGTGGAACAACTTCGACACAGACCTTGAAATGAGATGAATGAAGTGGAAAATGGCTTTAATTATCTTAATACTTAATACATTGTTGAGTTTAAAATTTTAATTTCAAATACATTTACAATAAAAAAAAACCTAATAGTCCCAAAATTCATAAAAGAAAACTGCTTCTGCTGGCTGGAGGTGGAGCAGTGGGTAGAGCATAGACCTGGAACATTGAGGTCGCCAGTTTGAAACCCTGGGCTTGCTGGGTCGAGGTGCATATAGGCAAGCAAGCAATGAACCACTGAAGTGAAACAACAATGAGATGATGCTTCTTGCTCCCCGCCCCTCTCTGTAAAATTAATAAATTTTACAAAACTGCTTCTTTTTCAAAATTACATTTCCATAATCCGCTCTTATTTTCAATAAAAGTCAGAAGAAAAACTAAACTAATTTTGTACTTGTGGGAAGACCTGTGATTTGATTTTTTGATATATTTTAGACTATATCCTTCTGGCTTAATTAAGTTTGGCTAGAATTTCTATAAGTAATATAGGATAACAGTGCCTCCCTGCCTCTCACTTAATATAAAAAAAGTAAAAATAAAAAGACTTCAGGATTTGGAGCCAAACACCTCTTGCTCTGTCACCATCTAACTATGTTGATCTTGAGCAATTTTATATAACCTGTCTGAACTTCAGTATTTCTGACTAAAAACTGGGATAGAAGAGCACTCCTTCAGGACCATTGAAACATTACATGTGAAAGCAAGGGTGACACTCCACATCATTAACACACACTTATTGCTCAATAAATGTCAGATGCCATTGCCGTTACAACAAATAGTACTGGATAATACATGCAAAATGTCAACACAGTTCAACTAAATTTCATCTAGGAAAAACTTACTTGAATTAAAGAATGAGAGCTTTTTTTTTTTTTTTTTGCAATAGAGAAAACTCATTTTCCCAAAAATGAAGGAAAACATGATGCTTAAAATGTGCCCTTCAAACAAGGACAGCAGATGTTGACAATTGTGGGAGCACACTAATAGATGCATGGATGGTCATTATACTCTTTAAAATAAAGTTTAAGGTGTCCAAAATGTTACCAATGTTCAGAAATAGGCTTTAGAGAAAAAGGAACAATCCAGCACAAAAGTAAATGTAGTGTTCTGAGTCTTGAGTGTCTTTGCTGGGAAGGTAATGAGTGGGGAAATCAGTGCAGTGAGGACCACCGGGCCAAAACTGAGCCCTCTGGGGGCTGGGAAGAGACCCCAGGCCTGAAAAGTGCCACTCTATTTACCTCAGTAATGGCATACCTTTGAGCAGTGGTTCTCAAACTTTTTGAAGTCGGGGCACATTTAAAATCCTACTAATAACTGTAGGTGCACTATATACAAATTTCTGAGAAATATGTTATAATAATTAAGTCAAATATTAAAGAAAAAAAAATAAAGTCCAAGCGTGCTTTTGTGGTAATTAAACAAAATAAATACTACAAAATTAAATTTATTCTGACATTAAAAAACATTTTTGTTACATTTTTTGTTATGCTATTTAGAATTCGTAAAAAAAGAGGGGTTAAAAATATAAAAACAACAAAAAAGTTATCTTTATATAGATAGATAGATAGATAGATAGATAGATAGATAGATAGATACATTCTTAGTAAGATTTAGTAAATTCGGCAGGTCCTAGTGCGAATGTGTTAAGTTTTTTCATTCTTGTGTTTATGAGAGACAAGAGCCTGATGTGTCCTAACGATTTCTTCCATGTTTGGGCATATAACTGAAAGGCAAACTCTCCTTTCCTCATCAATACATTGAAGAATTCCTCTCTTTCTACTCTTAATTGGGTTGAGGGTAGACAATCCTAATTCACATAAATAGGATGTTGAAAATTGTAGTAAAATGTTCAAAGGTTTTTTAGATATTGCCACATATTCTTCTTTTATAGAAATCCAAAAGACTTCAAGAGACAATTCCTTATGTTTAATCATCAATCCACGATCAGTGGATATAGCTTCCAGTTGTTCTTCTGTTAATGTTAAACCAAAATCACTTGAGGCTTCCATGAATGGGTTTCTAATCCAATCGCATTGTTCAGTGTTAAGTGATGGAAAATGCTGTAAATTAAATTCTGACGGTCAGCCTTCAAGTCCTATTTTATTTACACTTAATTGGTGCTCACTTCCAGAATCGGATTCTTCAATATCATGCTTCTTTTTGAGAAATCTATCCATTTTATTTGGGTGTATTTATCTAAAAATAATATAATGATGTGTTAATAATAAATATAATAATGATGTGTTAGCAAAAAGAGCAGTATTTCCATAATGAAATGGTATAATAGAGTAACTATATTTATTTTTATATCTGGGCACATGCTGTGAACCAACGGAGCTAGTAATTCCAGGTCCTGAGTGGGAACGGTGCGGAATTAAGAAAATACGGGTTTGGAGGGCCCTGTAATTTCTTCTGGCAAGAACAAAGCACATCCGGCCTGACCTGCGGTGGCGCAGTGGATAAAGCGTCGACCTGGGAACACTGAGGTCGCCAGTTCAAAACCCTGCACTGGTCTGGTCAAGGCACATATGGGAGTTGATGCTTCTAGCTCCTCCCCCCTTTCTCTCTCTCTCTCTTTCTCTCTCTCTGTGTGTCTCCTCTCTAAAAATGAATAAAATAAATAAAAAAAGGAAGTTTTTTTTAAAAAAAGAACAAAGCACATCCAAAAACTGCATCTTGCTTTATTTAGGGGGCAAAGTTAGTCCATTAGCAAATCAATGGTCTCTGATCACATTTCCAAGGCAACCCAAGAATTTTACCAAGTGCAGAAAATCCCCACCATACATTATCATCTTAACTTGACACCAAAAGATAGAAACTTGCCTCTAGTCTTTCTGGGGAACATAGAGGGTAGTGTAGACAATCTAGCACCACAGCTTAACAGCCTTTTGCAACCTAATCAGGCAAGTGAGGTGGGAGGTTGTGCAGACTGTCAGCTTATAGGCAGTTCCCCACGCCTCTGTCCCCCAAAAATCTAAACTCCAAAAACCTTGTTGGTTTATTGGGCCCCAATAGGCACATATTTCTCTGGAATACCATAGGTCACACCTGGAAATCTTTTAGGGTGTACCAGTGCACCCTGGCGCACACTTTGAGAACCACTGTCTTAGAGCAGGGGTCCCCAAACTACGGCCCGCGGGTTGCATGCAGCCCCCTGAGGCCATTTATCCAGCCCCCACTGGAAGGGGCACCTCTTTCATTGGTCTTCAGTGAGAGGAGCACAGGATGCATCCGCACCCATAGTTCCCATTGAAATACTGGTTAGTTTGTTGATTTAAATTTACTTGTTCTTTATTTTAAATACTGTATTTATTCCCGTTTTGTTTTTTTACTTTAAAATAAGATATGTGCAGTGTGCAAGGGATTTGTTCATAGTTTTTTTTATAGTCCGGCCCTCCAACGGTCTGAGGGACAGTGAACTGGCCCCCTGTGTAAAAAGTTTGGGGACCCCTGCCTTAGAGGAATGTATAATATTAAAATCTTGAAGCCCTGGCCGGTTGGCTCAGAGGTAGAACATCAGCCTCTGTGTGTGAAAGTTCTGGGTTCGATTCCCAGGCACACAGGAGAAGCTTTTCCACTTCATCCCTTCCCCTCTTGCAGCCATGGCCTGAATGAGCAAGTTGGCCCTGGGCACTGAAGATGGCTCCATGGCCTAGCCTCACATGCTAAAATCACTCAGTTGCCGAACAACAATGAAGTGGCCCCAGAGGGGCAGAATATCAACCCCAGACAGGGGTTGCCAGGTGGATCCCAGTCCAGGTACATGCAGGAATCTGTCTGTCTGCCTCCCTGCCTCTCACTTAATATAAAAAAAATAAAAATAAATAAACTATGATATTAATGTTTTAACAAAAAGCCAAGAGCAGGTACATAACTGCAAACATGTCAGCATACTTTGTAGAGCTGATATCCGGTCCCATGTGCAGCTACACAGATAGAGTAAAATTTTTCTGACAGCAGGCTGGCAAAGTGGCCACAGGAATGATTTAAATTATAAAGACAGTCCTGGCCAATGGCTCAGTGGATAGAGTATAGGCCCAGTGTATAGAAGTCCCAGGTTCAATTACTAGTCAGTGCACACATGGGAAGTGACCATGTGCCTCTTTCCCTCTCCCCCTTCTCTCTCTCTTCTCCTCCTGCAGTCAGTTGCTCAGCTGATCTGAGCGTTGGCCCCAAGCACTGTGGATAGTTTGGTTGATTCAAACATCGGCCCCAGACAGGGGTTGCCTGGTAGATTTCAGTCAGGGTGCACATGGAAGTCTGCCTCACTATCTCCCCTCCTCTTACCTTAAAAAAAAAATTGTAAAGACAGACCTTTCTTTCTAAATGTCCTAATATTTAAAATTTTGTCATTTATTTTCTCAGTCTAAAAAGTAGTAGTGCCTGACCTGTGGTAGCACAGTAAATAAGGCATCAACATGGAATGCTGAGGCCACCACTTTGAGATCCTAAGCTTGCCTGGTTGGGGCACATACAAAAAGCAACTGTGAGTTGTTACTTCCTGTTCCTGTTTCCACCTTGCCTTTTTCTCTCTCTCTTTCTAAAATCAATAAAAATCTTTTTAAAAATAAAATAAAAAGTAGTAGTTATTCATCCTACCCTATCACTAGCTGAAGAATCTAGAAGCACTATTTAAGGACCTGAAATGTCAGCAGTAAAAAGGTCAGGGGTCACAGTCAGAAACAGGACCCAAGGAAGCAAATAGTTTGGGTTCCTTTTCCCAAAATGACACCTAGAATTTTCAACTGAGAACCAAAGAGCAGGATCACATTATCAATGTAAGATGTGCTTAACTGGCCAGGATGAACATGTATAATTTGAAAATTTCACTGCTGAAGTTCACTGAAGGAATAGTGAGACAATGATGATTAAAAAAAAAAAATTGTTACTCTTTGTTCAAAACATTTTTTTTTGTAATAAAAACATACCAACTTTATAATAGAAGCAATAATCTTCTGAAATAAAGTGAACAACAACAGCAAAGTCTTATAATTCCTACTGGAAGTTTCCTAAAGTTCAAGTTTTATATATTAATTTTATATTAAAACTCTGATGATTCTAAAACTGTTTTAGAGTTGCAAGAGTTTGTTAATATAACAAACATAATACAAACTCAATTTTTAAAATCATCATTTTCTTTCTGCAGTTGTGTGCAATCTGTGTGCTACAGAGCAAGACTCAAGTTTAATAATAGGGGCCATACCATCTCCACTGACCAGAAAGGCAGACATGCAGCAGTGGCCCTTTACGGGGATCTGTCCACAGCCCTCATATTACACATTGAGTGGCTTACAAATAATTAAATGAACTCCTGCTAAATCAGCAAGTTCCAACCTCTCCTAATCTCAGGTTCATCCCCACTATGACACTAGTAATTGTAAATATGCTTCTAATAAAAAATTTATTGGCTAAAAATATTTTTTAATAATAATAAAGAAATAACTAAATGTCATTCAGGCTGAGTCCAGAATATAAATAACCCAACCTTGGAGGAAAGCAGAGGGGCTTGGGGCTGAACCAATCACCAATAGCCAGTGCCTTAATCAATCATACCTATATAGTGAAGCCTTCATAAAAAATCCTTACAGATGGGTTCAGAGAGCTTCCTGGTTGCTGACCAGGTGGAGGTGCTGGGAGGGCAGAGCACCCAGAGGGCACAGAAGCGTAGCCATATACATCTCTTTCATCTGCTGTCCCTGAGGTGTGTTTTTAGAATAAACTGATAATTGAGCAGATAAATTGTTTTCCCTTAATTGTGTGAGCCATGGTAGCAAGTTATCAAAACCCGAGGAGCGACTCAGGGTAACCATTTCATTTATAGCCAGTAGGTCAGAAGACAACCTGGGATTTGTGACTGGCATCTGAAGTGGGAGTGGGGGGGGGGCAGTCCAGGAGGACTGAGCCCTTAGCTTGTGGGATCTCATGCTTACTCCAGGTAAATAGCATCAGAACAAAACTGAATGGTAGGACATTCAGTGGGTGCTGCAGAGAACTGGACAACCGGTTTGTGTGGAAAAAGCCCTACACAGATGGCTCAAAGTGCTGAGAGCAGAGCAGAAAAACAGGAGTTTTTTTTTGCCTTTACGGTGGTCACTACCAGGCCCCATGCTCCTCACAGTATAGTCTATGGGGTGGTGGCAGTCCATAACTGTCTGTTAATGGCCTGAGAAGAGATAAGAATGTCTCCAAGGTACAACTGCTCTAGCCTTCCTGTAACCATAAAATGCAACCATGCTGCTCTCCCCCAACATTTACAAAAGTATCTGTCTTTGACGGATTGGGAATTAAAAAGGAATGGTCCTTCTGAAAGACTTCATATTGCTTCTCATAAGACACTAAGAAGTTTCAGAGGAAATTTACATTTCCATGCAATCAACTGGTTAATAAAGATCAATGCATACCACCAACTGAAAGAAGCTGACCTGAAAAGGCTACATACTGCATGATTTCAACTGTATGATATTCTGGTTAAGAGAAAACAATGGAGAAAGTAATAATAATAATAATAATAATAACCAGTGATTCCCAAGGGGTGCTAATGGGGGCAGGGAACAAATAGAGACAGAGGACTTTTGGAGCAATGAAAATACTCTGGGGGATACCAATATGGCAGCGGAGTAGGCAGACGCACAGACGCCCAGCTCACACCACCAAACTCGATTACAAATTAATTTAGGAACAATCAGCATGAAAAACCAACTCTGGACTACAAGAACAGCTCTCAAAAACCAAAGAGCAAAGAAGCCACACCGAGCCTGGTAGGGAGCGCTGAGGCGTGGGGGGTCTCCCCTGCTTCCAGGAATGAAGTGGGGGTGAAGCTGAGAGCCCAGAAGGGCTTTCATTCAAAGAAGAAGAGCAGAAAATATCACTCACAGCCACTTGCCTAGGGAGCTGGGAATGAGGTGTGCTGAGAGGGCTGGCTTGTCTTTCAAAAGGAAAGTTGGGAGACAGAAACAGACTGTGACAGGCAGAGGAATGCATGGGATGACCTGAGAAACTGACTCATCCAGTGTGGAGGTGGCCATAGCTGGGATAGGGGTTAACCCTTTCACACACCACAAGCCTAAAGTGGTTCCAGGTGACCCATCTCTGGAAATTACTCCAGCTCCAATCAGTGCAACAAGACACGGCTGAACAGGAAGTGGGGAGGAGGGACAGTTGTTCAGGTCCCCATGGAGATCTGAGATACACCTGACCATACTGAAGCAGAGAAAGCACCCTGTCCCCAGAGAGTAGCTGGCAGATCAGACCTTAAGAGTCTCAGGTTACACCCACTGCAATCTTGGATACAGTTTCAAATAAGCCCCTGCTGAGATCAGTAAACAAGACTATCACCAAGTTAAGAAAACTGAAAAGAAAACAAACAAATCAAGACTTCAAAGCTGCTCTACTAGGAAAGCCAAATTTGACAGTAGATTACAAACAACAGCTGATGCCAACCCAGGAAGACTTAGAAATAACACAACTGAAAATTCGAGGCAGACAACACCAAACCTAGACTCAACCAGATCTACAAACAACACACCCAAACACACAGACATAATGGGAAGACAGAGAAGTGCAATCCAAATGAATCAACAAGAGAAGCCTCCAGAAAATGAATTGAGTGATATGGAAATAACCAAACTACCAGATGCAGAGTTTAAAATAAGGATTATTAGAGTGCTGAAAGATCTTAGAACAACAATGGATAGACACAATAAGCACATAAATAGAGATTATAAGCATCAAAAAGGACACTGAAATAATAAAGAAGAACCAGTTGGAAATGTAAATATAGTATCAGAAATGAAGACTACATTAGAAGCAATTAATAGCAGGTTAGATGAAGCAGAGGATTGAATCAGCAATTTAGAAGACAAAAATAAATGAAAACACAGAAGCAGAGCAGCAAAAAGAAAACAGGCTGAAAAAATATGAGGAAACTCTAAGAGAGCTCTGTGACACCCTAAACAGAAACAACATCCGCATCATAGGGGTTCCTGAAGAAAAGAAAGAACAAGGGATAGAGACCTTGTTCAATGAAATCATAGCTGAAAACTTCCCTAAATTGATGTAGGAAAAAAAATCACACAAGTTCAAGAAGCACAGAGAACTCCATTAAAGAGAAACCCAAAGAAATCTATACCAAGACACATCATAATTAAAATACCAAAGCTAAGAGATAAAGGGAATATATTAAAAGCTGCTAGAGAAAAAATGGTTATCACCTACAAAGGAGCCCAAGAAGGATAACATCCGACTTTTCAACAGAAACACATGAGGCCAGAAGGAAATGGAAAGAAATATTTAAAGTAATGCAAAAGAAGAGCCTACAACCAAGACTTCTTTATCCAGTAAGGCTATCATTTAAAATTGAAGGAGAAATAAAAAACTTCCTAGACAAAAAAAAAAAAAAAAAAAACCACCAAAACTCAAGGAATTCATTAAAATCAAACCAATGCTGCAAGAAATGTTATGGGGCCTGTTGTAAACAGAACAAAAAGGGAAAAGAATACAGTAAAAGAGGAATAAAGCTGCCTGACCTGTGGTGGCACAGTGGATAAAGCGTTGACCTGGGAACACTGAGGTCGCCAGTTCAAAACCCTGCACTGGTCTGGTCAAGGCACATATGGGAGTTGAGCTTCCAGCTCCTCCCCTCTTTCTCTCTCTCTCTCACTCTGTGTCTCCTCTCTAAAATGAATAAAATTAAAAAAAAAAATTAAAAAAAAAAAGAGGAATAAAGCTTTAAAGAATAAAATGGAAATAAACAACTACATATCAATAATAATCTTAAATGTAAATAGATTAAACAATCCAATCAAAAGACACGGGGTAGCTGCATGGATAAGAAAACAGGACTCATACATATGCTGTCTACAAGAGAAACAGCAGATTTAAAGGACACACTAGATCACTTGGATTTAAAAGATATCTTCAGAACCTGTCACCCTAAAGCAGCAGAATATACATTCATATCAAGTGCTCATGGTACATTCTCTAAAATAGATCACATATTAGGGCACAAAAGCAGGCTCAACAAATTTAAGAAGACTGAAATCATATCAAGCACTTTCCCTGGTGACAATGGCATGAAATTAGAAATCAACCACAACAGAAAACCTGGAAAATTCTCAAACACATGAAAACTAAATAGCACATTATTAAATAGTGAATGGATTAAGAATGAAATCAAATAAGAAATAAAAAGATTCCTAAAAACGAATGATAATGAGCATACAACTCAAAATTTATGGGACACAGCAAAAGCAGTACTTGGAAGTTCATAGCACTACAGGCATACTTTAAACTAGAAAAAGCTCAAATAAACACTTTAATCCTGCATCTATTTTTTATTTTATTTATTTTATTTTATTCATTTTAGAGAGGAGACACAGAGTGAGTGAGAGAGAGAGAGAGAGAGAGAGAGAAAGAGAGAGAGAGAGAGAAAGGGGGGAGGAGCTGGAAGCATCAACTCCCATATGTGCCTTGACCAGACCAGTGCAGGGTTTTGAACTGGCGACCTCAGTGTTCCCAGGTCGACACTTTATCCACTGCGCTACCACAGGTCAGGCTAATCCTGCATCTAAAAGAACTAGAAAAAGAACATCAAGTAAAGCCCAGAGGTAGTATACAGTGTGTCGCAAAATCATGGTGCACTTTTGACTGGTCACCACTCAAAAGTGCACCATGAATTTACGTACACACTGTAGAAGGAAGGAAATAATAAAGATAAGTACAGAAATAAATGACATCGAGGCAAAAGAAACAACACAGAGGATCAATGAAACCAAGGGCTGGTTTTTTGAAAGGGTAAACAAGATCAATGAACCCTTAACCAGACTCACCAAGAAAAAAGGGAAGAGTACTCAAATAAATAAAATTAGAAATGAGAGTAGAGAAATAACAACCAACACAACACAAATACAAAATATTGTAAGAAAATACTATGAAGAACTCTATGCCAAAAAATTAGACAACCTAGGTGAAATGGACAAATTCCTTGAAACATATAATCTTTCAAAAAACTATATGGAAGAATCAGAAAACCTACACAGACCAATTACAACAAATGAGATCGAAACAGTTACCAAACAACTCCCAACAAACAAAAACCCTGGACCAGATGGCTTCACAGGCAAATTCTACCAAATATTTAAAGAAGAACTAACTCTTATTCTTCTCAAGCTGTTTCAAAAAATTCAAGAAAAAGGAAGACTTCCAAGCTCCTTTTATGAGACGAGCATAATTCTCATTCCGAAACCAGGCAAAGACAACACAAAGAAAGAAAATTATAGGCCAATATCCCTGATGAACTTAGATGCTAAAATTCTCAACAAAATATTAGCAAACCAGATCCAGCAATACATGAAAAAAATCACACATTATGTCAAGTGGGATTCATTCTGGGGAGGCAAGGATGATACAATATTTGTAAATGAATCAATGTGATTCATTACATAAACAAAAGGAGAAAAAACACATGATAATTTCAATAGCTGCAGAAAAAGCATATGATAAAATCCAGCACCCATTCATGATTAAAACTCTCAGCAAAGTGGGAATACAGGGAACATACCTCAACATGACAAAGGTCATCTATGACAAACCCACTGCCAACATCATAATCAATGAGCAAAAACTAAAAGCAATCCCCTTAAGATCAGGAACAAGGCAGGGGTACCCTCTTTCACCACTCTTATTCAACATAGTTCTGTAAGTCCTAGCTGTCGCAATCGGAAGAAGAAGAAATAAAAGGCATCCAAATTGGAAACGAAGAAGTAAAACTATCATTATTTGCAGATGATATGATACTGTATATAGAAAACCCTAAAGCCTTAGTCAAAAAACTACTCCACCTGATAAATGAATTCAGCAAAGTGGCAGGGTATAAAATTAATACACAAAAATCAGAGGCATTTTTATAAACCAACAATGAACTGTCAGAAAGAGAATTAAGGACACAATCCTCTTCATTATTGCAACAACAACAAAAAATAAAGTATCTAGGAGTAAATTTAACCAAGGTGGATAAAGATTTGTACTCGGAAAATAATAAAACATTGATAAAAGAAATCAAGGAAGATACAGAAGTGGAAGCATATACCGTGCTCATGATTAGGAAGAATAAACCATTAAAATGTCTATACAAAGCAATGTATAAATTCAATGCAATTCCTATGAAAATACCAATGGCATACTTCAAAGATATAGAACAAATATTCCAAAAATTTATATAGAACCAGAAAAGAACAAGAATAGCCTCAGCAATCTTGAAGAAGACGAATAAAGTGGGAGGTATCAATCACACTTCCTGATATCAAGTTATACTACAAAGCATTGTACTCAAAACAGCTTGGTACTGTCATAGGAACAGACATACAGATCAATGGAACAGAACAGAGAACCCAGAAATAAACCCACACCTTTCTGGACAATTGATACTTGACAAAGGAGGTAAGAGCATACAATGGAGTAAAGACAGTCTCTTTAACAAATGGTGTTGTGAAAATTGGTGAGGTACCTGCAAAAGAATGAAACTAGACCACCAGCTTACACCACTCACAAAAATAAACTCAAAATGAATAAAAGACTTAAATGTAAGTCGTGAAATCGTAAGCATCTTAGAAGAAAACATAGGCAGTAAGCTGTCCGACATCTCTCGCAGCAATATATTTGCTGATTTATCTACACAGGCAAGTAAAATAAAAGACAGGATAAACAAATGGGACTATATCAAACTAAAAAGCTTTTGCACAGCTAAAGACAGTAAGAACAGAATAAAAAGACAAACCACACAATGGGAGAACATATTCGACAATACATCTGATAAGGGGTTAATAACAAAAATTTATAGAGAACTTGTAAAACTCAACACCAGGAAGACAAACAATCCAATAAAATAATGGGCAAAAGAAGTGAATAGATACTTCTCCAAAGAGGACATACAGATGGCCAATAGACAGATGAAAAAATGTTCAACATCACTAATCATTAGAGAAATGCAAATTAAAACCACAATGAGATACCACCTCACTCCAGTGAGAATGGTGCTCATCAGCAAAACAACACATGATAGGTGCTGGTGAGGATGTGGAGAAAGGGGAACCCTCCTGCACTGCTGGTGGGAATGCAGACTGGTGCAGCCACTGTGGAAAACAGTATGAAGATTCCTCAAAAAATTAAAAATGGATCTGCCTTTTGACCCAGCCATCCCACTTTTAGGAATATATCCCAAGAACACCATATCACCAACTGAAAAAAAGAAGCACCCCATGTTCGTGGCAACATTGTTCACAATAGCAAAGATCTGGAAACAGCCCAAGTGTCCAGCAGTGGACGAGTGGATTAAAAAGCAGTGGTACATATATACTATGGAATACTATGGGGCCATGAAAAAGAAGGAAATATTACCTTTTGCAACAACATGGAGGGACCTGGAAACTATTATGTAGAGTGAAATGAGCCAGGCAGAGAAAGAAAAATATTATATGACCTCACTCATTTGAGGAATTCAAGGAACACTGAGAACTGAGGAAAGGAATTGAGACAGAGGAGCGATGAAAGGGACCAGAGGAAAAGAGGACAGAGGGAAAGGGGATGATAGGATGGGATAAACCTGAAGGGAAGGGGGGAGGGCACTGTAGGGAGGGGGGCAAGGGAGATGTTGAGGGGAATAAGGGAGAGGGGGGATGCATTCATGGCAACCCTAGAATCTATGTAAACATAATGAATTAAATTTAAAGAAATACTCTGTATGATATAATGATGGATAAATGTCATTATACATTTGTCCAAAACCACAGAATTTACAACACTGAGAGTGAACCCTAATGTAACCTATGGACTTTAAGTGACGATGATGTGTCAGTGTAGGTTCAGCTGCAAAAAAAGCAGCACTTGAGTGCAGGATGTATCTGATAGGGGAACCATGCAAGCAGGCAGGGGGTACATGTGAAAGCTCTCCTTTCTACTCAAGTTTGCTGTTAACCTAAGATGGCTCTTAGAAACCAGTTTTGATGTTTTTTAAAAAATGTTTTACCTAAGCACATAGACAAACAAACCAAAAAAACCCTATCTAATTATACCACATGTCATCTCCCTACAATGCCTGTCACCATCCAGAGCAGAACTGAGTACAGGCACGTTTGAGATGATGCATGAAGGCTCAGAATTGCTCAACCAAGGCTGCGCTCACGCGGCAAACTTCCTGAGAACAGCTGCCATGTCTGGGTCAGTTTTATTACCCCCAAACCAAGCAACAGCATTTTCTTTGCATGTACTATTTATATTGTTAAAAAAAACAAAACAAATATTGTCCCCACTGTCCAAACTTACAACATGGACCCAATGAACACTATTATCATGGAATTCTTGAGAATTAAGTATTCTCCTTAAAATTGTATAGGAAATTCATGATTTGTGGAAGACATTTAGAGATTCAAAACAACAGAAAAGTCCAAGTTAACTGACAGGTAAAGAAATGTCTTTAGTCCAGCAATTTTCATCCTTTTTCATGTTATGGCACACATAAACAAATTATTAAAATTCTGTGGCACACCAAAAAGTATTACATATTTTGCAGATTTGACTCCAAAAATGGGCATACTTTTGACTCATTCATGCCGGACAGCTATTGTTGTGTTGGCTGTTGTCATTTTATTTATTCGACAATCGCAGTGGTGGTCAACCTGGTGGTCCCTATGGCCCACTAGTGGTCATTTCAGCTTTAACGGTCAGCGGGAACAGAGCAAGCAAAGTATAAATAAAAAGATAGATTTAACTATAGTAAGTTGTTTTATAAAGATTTATTCTGCCAAACTTAGCAAAAATCCGACATAAAGTACTTGCTAAGTAATTATAATTATATGCTTTAACTTGCTATAACTCTGCTTTATAAATTTTATAAAGTAAAGTTACTTCCCTACTTTATAAATCACCATTACTGTGGAACCAGTGGGCGGTTAGAAAATTTTACTACTAACAGAGATATAAAAGTCACTTTTTTTTTTCTTAAAAAATGGACGGTAGGTATAAAAAGGGAAAAGAGGTCAGTGCCCCAACTGGTATTGCACGCTTTAAATTTTTTTGCAGCACACTGGTTGAAAATTGCTCCTTTAGTATAAAGTAGAATCCAAGGTCATAGCTCCCAACTTACAATGGTTCAACTTAAGATTTATTGTTTTACTATATGATGATGAGAAAGCGATACACATTCAGCAGAAACCATTCTCTGAATTTTGAATTGTGATTTTTCCTGGGCTAATGGAACGTGATGTAATACTCTCTCATGGTACTGGGTGGCAGCAGTGAGCAGAGCTCCCAGTCAGCCACATGATCATGAGGGTAAGCAGCCCTCACTCTACAATGCACTGTGGTGCCAGTGTTTTCTGGACATGGTGTTTTGTGTTTTCACATCTACAACATGCCCACCTATGTCTCCTGGTTCTGATGACAAGAAGAGGAAGGCAATGACTCGATATGAAACTCAAGGTAATTGCCCAACTGTATGTTAATGTAAGTGTTCTGATCCCATTTAAGTAGGCTAGGCTAAACTATAATGTTTGTAAGGTTAGGTGTATTAATTACATTTTCCACTTATTTTATTTCCAACTTATGGTGGGTTTATTGTGACATAACCCCATCATAAATTGAGAAGCATTTGTATAACTGAGAATTATTAATAAAAGAGCAATAGTAGCAATGGCTTAGCAACTTGGTTCTCTCCTTAGCACTTTACTCATGTATTCTACTCCACAGGAAGGAGGGAACCAATGTTATTGAACATATTCAGTCTGTTACACGTGGTTCTTGACACCTTATATCATTCACTCAGTTTGCACCACATGTGAGGTAGACTTCATTAGCTCCATTTCTCAGATGGGTAAACTGCCCATGAGATTAATTAAAAAACAAAGCTAGGATTAAGACAAAGTTCAGAGTATGTATTTTTAGTACATTCCTTTAAATCCACATCTCACATTGCAACCAGAATGATCTTTTGAAAATAAATTTCCTATCAGTCTCCTTGTTTAGTATCATGCAAAGACTCCCCTATTCCACTTGGAATAAATACCAAATTCCTTAATGTCATAAACAAGCAGTCCTCAGGTTACAATGAGAAAGGTTCTGTAGGTTTGCTCTTAAGTTGAATTTGTATGTAAGTGAGAACAGGTACATTTACCTATTAAATGCAACTTAGACATGTTTGTCTTAACATAGTATTTATTTTTACCTTTCTGTGCATATAAATACTTAAACATTTTCAAACCTATACAACCTATCTCATTCATAATCACGGGTCAGGGGACATACAGGAATCAACCAATGAATGCATAAATAAGTGGAACCATAAATTCATGTTTCTTTCTCTCTCTCCCCCTTCCTTCCTCTCTCTTTAAAATCAATCAATAAATTTTAAAAATTAAAAAAAGAAAGAAATCATGTAGTGAAAAGCAGAAAACTCCCTCCTGCCTCAGAGCAATCACTCACGCTGCTCTCTGCCAGGAATGCCCTCCCTCATTGCTCATTCTTTCTCACACTTGCCATGATTCACCTCCTCAGAGAGACCTCCCCTGACCTTTCTATCCCATGTCCCCTGTTATTTACTATCAATTTTCTGCATGACACCTATCACACTTTGTCAGTGTTGTGGCTTATTATCTGTTGTGTCTACTGCCACACCAGAGCTATGCCAGGTTTGCTTGGCTCCTTCCACCAACCAACCCCATGTCTGGCACATGTACACATCTGGCCTGGTCACAGACACCCATCTTCCCCTCTCTGAGTGCCTCCCAGGCACAGACTGAGTCACACCTGCCCTGATTCTTTCCTGCTGGTCTGCATATAGCTTGATATACAAGAGGGGATAAATGTTTACCAAGGTACAAACACATGCATAAAAAATAATCTCAGAACTACATACTGAAAGAATGTAGATGTCTCTAAAGGCCGTTTATGACAGTCATGAAGGATAGCCTATTTGTATGTAAATAATACATTTATTTTACTATTGCGTAAAAGTATTATTGTTTTGGTGTGGTTAATCACTAATTTGAAAGTTCTTTTAAAAAGAAAGAGTTTACTGGCTTGTTTACTGAATTAATCAGTGGGGCACAGTGTCAGGTGAACTGGCTGGCCTGCATGCTTTCTGGGACCACCTTCCTCCAGATGACAGCATCCCTCCTCAGAGCAGAGAGTACTCGTACTCCAGGGTCCCTGCAGAAGCTCCACTGCCTGGAATGCCCTCCCTGGGCTTCTCTGGTCGGGACTTCCTCAGCTCTGTCCTCAGTGATGCTGCTGCCACACCACCCTACCCATTCACCTTCCTCACTGCACTCTGCTCTCTTCTCAGCACCTTTCAGCATTTTAAACCATTTCTTTTATTTATTTACTTATTTATCTACAAATCTTCTCCCCTGAACCTAATAGGTGCAAGAGCCATAGAAATAGCGACTTTGTCTTGTTCCCAGTGCCTAGAAACTGTCAGGCATAAAATTAATAAACAGCCTGACCTGTGGTAGCACAGTGGATAAAGTGATGACCTAGAACACTGTGATCACGGGTTCAAACCCTAGGCTTTCCCAGTCAAGACACAAATGGGAGTTAATGCTTTCTGCTCCTCTCCTCCCCACCCCCTTCTCTTTCTCTCTCCTCTCTAAAGTGAATAAATTAAAATAAATAAATAAGGCCCTGGCCGGTTGGCTCAGCAGTAGAGTGTTGGCCCAGCGTGTAGAAGTCCCGGGTTCGACCTTCTGCTTCTCTACCCTTCCCTCTCTCCTTACTCTCTCTCTCTTCCCCTCCCAATGGAGCAAAGGCTCCATTGAAGCAAAGTTGGCCCAGGCGCTGAGGTGCTCCATGGCCTTTGCCTCAGGTGCTAGAATGCCTCCGGTTGCAATGGAGTGATGCCCCAGATGGGCAGAGCATTGCCCCCTACTGGGCATGCCAGGTGGATCCCAGTCAGGCGCATGCGGGAGTCTGTCTCTCTGCCTCCCTGCTTCTCACTTCAGAAAAATAAAAAAAACACAACTAACTAAATAAATAAATAAAATATTTGACTTTAAATTTTTTTAAAAAAATGAATAAATATCTGTTAAAGGAATAAATGAATATAAGAGGTCCTTTGCTCATATTAATTACCAGGTTGGTTATTAGTAACATTTGAGACAATGGTTATGTTCTCCTCACCATTAACTCTACTTTTCCAGGTTTCTCTGAAGACCAATCAAATATACATGCAGTGTTGTATTTTTACAAATGCTTGCTTAGGGAAAATTTCAAACACATACCAATGGAGAGGGACTAGCATAATACAACATCATATAACATGATACCATGTCCCATCATATAACAACATAACACAATGAAGCTTTCTTCAACAATTATCAATACATGACCAGTCTTGTGCAAGTAAAGTACAGTATGTCCATAAAGTCATGGTGTACTTTTGACCGGTCACAGGTCAAAATTGCACCATGACTTGACGGACATACTGTATATACTTAATGCCCGAGATAGGGTTATTAGAGAATTTCAAAAGTTATACTGGCCTGACCAGGCAGTGGCGCAGTGGATAGAGCATCGGACTGGGATGCCAAAGACCCAGGTTCGAGATCCCAAGATCACCAGCTTGAGTGCAGGCCCATCTGGCTTGAGCAAAAGCTTGCCAGCTTGGACCCAAGATCACTGGTTCCAACAAGGGGGTGCTCAATCTGCTGAAGGCCCCCGGTCGGGGCACATGTGAGAAAGCAATCAATGAACAACTAAGGTGTCGCAACGGCAATGAAAAGTTATACTGATGTCCAAACCAAGGTGGATTGCTATTCAGTTTTGGAAAATAAAGTAGTAGATTTTAAACTTCCGAAGGGCTCATCTAGGTATTACATGGTATAATAATAGTGATGACTCCTTTTCTAGGGACCACAACCCTCCTGTATCCAGAAGAAAACCTGTGGGCACCAGAAATAGACGTTCAACAGCTCCAAGGCATCAGCCCCTTCTCTACGCCTGATGCATTCACTCTGTGGCTGCTTTCTTCACTCCAATTTGACTTGCTCTGCTATCTAGTTTCCCAGGACATCGCAGAGAGGACAGCCAATACACACGGCCTGTGAAGGGAGACAACAGCAGGGCGGGACCCCCTGACAGCCCAATACTGAGAAAAAACCAAGCTCCTCTCACCACGCAGAAACTAGTGAATCATGATCATGTCCAGCAGCCTCTGGCCAATCAGAGCTTAAAAAGAGAGGAAAATAGGGCATAATGGTTAAGGATTGGTGTTTAAAAAAATAAGCTTCACTTACCTGGAAAGTAAGCATACATTAAATTAGTTATGGTTGGGGGAATGTAAGCAGCAGGTAGAGTTAAAAAACACATAACTTTTGTTGAGAGAAATTACTTTGGATAAAGATTCTAGACAATTTTCAATTGTTCAGAATTGAGCTTCTCTGGTTTTTGTTTTGGTACATTGGTAGAAAAGGTGTAATTAGATGTAGTTTTTATTTCAGTCTCAGTCCCTTCCACATATTCAAGGACAAGAGAACACAGAACAGTAGCAACAGAAGAAAACAGACTCTCAGCAAGGCACAAAATGAGATCTATCTAATACACTCAAATCAGCAAGCTGGGTACCTATCATAAAACATGTCTTAAAAAAAATGATGTATCAGCGTCCCTGGCATCATCATCTTCACTTCTCCCCACTTGCCAAAAGAAAGGGGGGGGGGGGAGGAAGGGAGGGAAAACCAGACATTGGGAAGAACAATCATTTTCATTAGTGTTTTTATGCACAAAGTATTTGTTTCTCTTCCTGGAGACAGTCACAAAAAAATAACTTTGGTTTGGGTTCTTTTGTTACTCTCCTACTTTTGTGGAATATAATTCCAAGGGCAATGAATACACATTTTAAAAGCTGACACTTTTTTTTTTTTTTTTTTTTTTTTTTTTTAATATATTTTATTATTATTAATTCTAATGGGGTGACATCAATAAATCAGGGTACATATGTACAATGAAAACATCTCCAGGTTATCTTATCATTCAATTGTGTTGCATACCCATCACCAAAAGTCAAATTGTCCTCTGTCACCTTCAATCTGGTTTTCCCTGCGTCCCTCCCCTCCTCCCTATCCCACTATTCCCTCCCTCCCCCCATCCCATAACCACCACTCTCTTGTCCATGTCTCATACCCTCACTTTCATGTCCCACCTATGTATGTAATCGTGCTGTTTTCAGTTTTTCTTTTTTTCTGATTTACTTATTTCACTCCGTATAATGTTATCAAGGTACATCCATTTTGTTATAAATGCTCCGATGTCATCGTTTCTTATGGCTGAGTAGTATTCCATAGTATATATGTACCATAGCTTTTTAATCCACTCGTCTTCTGACGGACACTTGGGCTGGTTCCAGATCTTCGCTACTGTGAACAATGCTGCCACGAACATGGGGGCGCATTTCTTCTTTTCGAACAGTGCTATGGTGTTCTTAGGGTATATTCCTAAAAGTGGAATAGCTGGGTCAAAAGGCAGTTCGATTTTTAATTTTCTGAGGAATCTCCAAACTGTTTTCCACAGTGTCTGCACCAGTCTGCATTCCCACCAGCAGTGCAGAAGGGTTCCCTTTTCTCCACATCCTCGCCAGCACTTATTCTGTGTTGTTTTGCTGATAAGTGCCATTCTGACTGGTGTGAGGTGATATCTCATTGTGGTTTTAATTTGCATTTCTCTAATGATTAGTGATGTTGAGCATTTTTTCATATGCCTATTGGCCATCTGTATGTCCTCTTTGGAGAAATTTCTATTCATTTCTTTTGCCCATTTTTTGATTGGGTTGTTTGTCTTCCTGGTGTTGCGTTTTATAAGTTCTTTATAAATTTTAGTTATTAACCCCTTATCAGATGTGCTGCCAAATATGTTCTCCCATTGTGTGGTTTGTCTTTTTATTCTGTTCCTATTGTCTTTAGCTGTGCAAAAACTTTTTAGTTTGATATAGTCCCATTTGTTTATCTTGCCTTTTATTTCAGTTGCCCATGAAGATAAATCGGCAAATATACCGCTGCTACAGATGTCGGAGAGCTTGCTGCCTATGTTTTCTTCTAAGATGCTTATGGTTTCACGGCTTACATTTAAGTCTTTTATCCATTTTGAGTTTGTTTTTGTGAATGGTGTAAGTTGATGGTCTAGTTTCATTTTTTTGCAGGTAGATGTCCAATTTTCCAAACACCATTTGTTAAAGAGGCTGTCTCTACTCCATTGTATGTTCTTTCCTCCTTTGTCAAATATCAGTTGTCCATAAAGCTGTGGGTTTATTTCTGGGTTCTCTGTTCTGTTCCATTGATCTATGTGCCTGTTCTTATGCCAGTACCAGGCTGTCTTGAGTATAATGGCCTTGTAGTAAACCTTGATATCAGGAAGAGTGATACCTCCTGCTTTATTTTTTCTTTTTAAGATTGCTGAGGCTATTCGTGTTCTTTTTTGGTTCCATATAAATTTTTGGAATATGTTTTCTATATCTTTGAAGTATGTCATTGGTATTTTAATTGGTATTGCATTGAATTTATAAATTGCTTTGGGTAATATAGACATTTTAATGATGTTTATTCTTCCTAGCCATGAGCACGGTATGTGCTTCCACTTGTTTGTATGTTCCTTGATTTCTTTTATCAATGTTCTATAATTTTCCGAGTACAAGTCCTTAACCTCCTTGGTTAAATTTACTCCTAGGTACTTTATTTTTTTGGCTGCAAGAGTGAAGGGGATTGTTTCCTTAATTTCTTTTGCTGATATTTCATTATTGGTGTATAGAAATGCCTCTGATTTCTGAGTATTAATTTTATATCCTGCCACCTTGCTGAAATCATTTATAAGGTCCAGTAGTTTTTTGACTGAGACTTTAGGGTTTTCAATATACAATATCATATCATCTGCAAATAATGACAGTTTTACTTCTTCTTTTCCAATTTGGATGCCTTTTATTTCTTCTTCTTGTCTGATTGCTGTAGCTAGGACTTCCAGAACTATGTTGAATAAGAGTGGTGAAAGTGGGCAACCCTGCCTGGTTCCTGATCTTAAGGGGATTGCTTTTAATCTTTGTCCATTTAGTATGATGTTTGCTGTCGGTTTATCGTATATGGCCTTTATCATGTTAAAGAATGATCCCTGTATTCCCACTTTACTGAGAGTTTTGAGCATGAATGGGTGCTGGATTTTATCAAATGCCTTTTCTGCATCTATTGAAATTATCATGTGATTTTTGTCCTTCCTTTTGTTTATGTGGTGAATCACATTGATTGATTTGCGAATATTGAACCAGCCTTGCCTCTCCAGAATAAATCCCACTTGATCGTGGTGTATGATTTTTTTCATATATTGCTGGATCCGGTTGGCTAATATTTTGTTGAGAATTTTAGCGTCTAAATTCATCAGGGATATAGGCCTATAATTTTCTTTCTTTGTGTTGTCTTTGCCCGGTTTTGGGATCAGAATTATGCTCGCCTCATAAAAGGAGTTTGGAAGTCTTCCTTCCTCTTGAATTTTTTGAAATAGCTTGAGGAGAATAGGAGTTAGTTCTTCTTTGAATTTTTGATAGAATTCACTTGTGAAGCCATCAGGCCCAGGACTTTTATTTTTTGGGAGTTTTTTGATAACTGTTTCGATCTCATTTGCTGTAATTGGTCTGTTTAGGTGTTCTGATTCTTCCAGATTGATTTTTGGAAGGTTATATGATTCAAGAAATTTGTCCATTTCACCAAGATTGTCTAATTTTTTGGCATATAGTTCTTCATAGTATTTTCTTACAATGCTTTGTATTTCTGTTGTGTCAGTTGTTATTTCTCCACTGTCCTTTCTAATTTTATTTATTTGAGTCCTCTCTCTTTTTTTCTTGGTGAGTCTAGTTAAAGGTTCATCAATCTTGTTTACCTTTTCAAAGAACCAGCTTCTTGTTTCATTGATCCTCTGTATTGTTTCCTTAGCCTCTATGTCATTTATTTCTGCTCTGACCTTTATTATTTCCTTCCTTCTACTTGTCTTGGGTTTTATTTGTTGTTGTTTTTCTAGTTCTTTTAGATGCAGGGTCAGGTTGCTTATTTGAGCTTTTTCTAGCTTCTTATGATATGCCTGTAGTGCAATAAACTTCCCTCTCAGAACTGCTTTTGCTGTGTCCCATAAATTTTGAGTTGATGTATGCTCATTATCATTTGTTTCTAGAAACTTTTTTATTTCTTCTTTGATCTCATTGTTAATCCATTCATTATTTAATAACATGCTATTTAGTTTCCAAGTGTTTGAGTATTTTTCATTTTTTCTTTTGTGGTTAATTTCTAGTTTCATAGCATTGTGATCAGAGAAAATGCTTGATATGATTTCAATCTTCTTAAATTTATTGAGACCATTTTTGTGTCCTAACATGTGGTCTATCCTAGAAAACGTACCATGAGCGCTTGAGAAGAATGTATATTCTACTGCTTTAGGGTGAAAAGTTCTGAAGATATCTATTAAATCAAGTTGATCTAGTGTATCCTTTAAGTCTGCTGTTTCTTTATTAATTTTCTTTCTTGAGGATCTATCCAGTGTTGTTAGAGGGGTATTGAAATCCCCTACTATGATAGTATTGCTGTTAATCTCGCCCTTTATATCCATCAAAGTCTGCTTTATGTATGTCGGGGCTCCTATATTTGGTGCGTAGATATTTACAATAGTTATATCTTCCTGTTGAATTGTTCCCTTTATCATTATGTAGTGTCCTTCTTTATCTCTTACTACAGCCTTTGTTTTAAAGTCCATTTTGTCTGATATAAGTATTGCTACCCCTGCTTTTTTTTCATTTGCATTTGCATGAAATATTTTTTTCCATCCTTTTACCTTCAGTCTATGAGCATCTTTTGTTTTAAGGTGTGTCTCTTGTAGACAGCATATGTATGGGTCCTGTTTCTTTATCCATGCAGCTACCCTATGTCTTTTGATTGGATCATTTAATCCATTTACATTTAAGGTTATTATTGATATGTAGTTGTTTATTGCCATTGTATTCTTTAAAGCTGTATTCTTCTTTTGCTCTATTCATTCCTCCCTTTAAACTGTTCACAAGAGGCCCCTTAGTATCTCTTGCAGAATTGGTTTGGTTTTTATGAATTCCTTCAGGCTTTCTTTTTCTGGGAAGCTCTTTATTTCTCCTTCAATTTTAAACGTTAGCCTTGCTGGATAAAGTAGTCTTGGTTGTAGGTTCTTGTTCTGCATTACTTTGATTATTTCTTGCCATTCCCTTCTGGCCTCAAGTGTTTCTGTTGAGAAGTCCGATGTCATCCTTATGGGGGCTCCTTTGTAGGTGATAGTCTTTTCTTCTCTAGCAGCTTTTAAAATTTTTTCTTTATCCATTAGCTTTGGTATTTTAACTATGATGTGTCTTGGTGTAGATTTTTTTGGGTTTCTCCTTAATGGAGTTCTGTGTGCTTCTTGAATGTGTGGAGTGTTTCCCAGCCTTAATTTAGGAAAGTTTTCTGCTATGATTTGATTGAACAAAGTTTCCATTTCCTGTCCTCTCTCCTCTTCTTCAGGCACCCCTATGATGCGAATGTTGTTTCTCTTCATGTTGTCACAAAGCTCCCTTAGAGTTTCCTCACATTTTTTAAGTCTCTTTTCCTTTTTCTTCTCGGCTTCTGTGCCTTTGTTTATTGTGTCCTCTAACTCGCTTATTCGATCCTCAGCCTCATCCATCCTGCTTTTAATTCCTTCCATTGTGGTCTTCAGTTCTGATACTGTATTTGTCATTTCTGTCTGATTCTTTTTTATTATTTCAATTTCATTTTTTATACTTGTTATCTCTTTATTTAGGTGTTCATAATGACTATCCATTGTTGCTCTAATTTCTTTGAACATCCTAACTATCATTATTCTAAATTCTGCTTCTGGTAATTTGGTTATATCTGGTTCATTCAGGTCCTTCTCTGGGGATTTCTCTTGATTCATTTGGTTTGCATTCTTCTGCCTGCCCATTTTTTCTGTGTATAAGCGAGTTGTGGCCACTGGAGTCCAGTAGGTGTTGCCTTTGTGTTCTCTAGGTGTGGTCTATCTGCCGGCCCCCCACCTCCTCTGCCGATGCCTAGGGTGGTTGGGTATGAGCTTTGCCAGCGCCGGCCCACTGTGGCTTTTGCTATGATTTCTGCCTCTCCTCCGTGGGAGGGGCTGTGACTGAAGCCACAAGATTAGCACCAAGGGTAGAGGTGAGCACCTTTGCTCAGCTGCGGACCCAGCCTATTTCCGGACTTCCGCCCAGAACCAGCAGTCGGAGCCTGCTCGCTACAGTTCCGCGGGTTAGGCGGGGCTTTTGACGTGCTCTCAGCTGTAAGCTTTTGCCCGTCGGGAGCTTTAGCCCCGCCCTCGAGGCCAAGGCCCTACGGCGCAGGGTCGGAAACCAAGGTTTATTGGGGCGGGCGTGTTTGCTGGCTTCCGCCGAGCTGCGTACTTCCGCTCGTCCCGGACTCTACCCCGCCCCCGTTTTCGGAGCCCGCTCATGCACGTATGAATGGTATCCGGGGTTTCTCCGGCCGGGCGCGGATAGTAGCGTGGGCTCAGCTGCGAGCCTCCACTTGTCTCTGGGTCCACCCAGTTCCCGCGCTCGGAGCCCGCTCGCGCACGTATACTGGCCAACCGCGGTTTCTCCGGCCCGGGAGGGTTGGGGTGGGGGAGTGAGGGACTGGTAACGTCAGCTCAGCCACAGCCCCTGCCCGTCCCTGGTCCTAGCCCGGTCCCCGCGGTCAGGGCCGGCTTGCGCAGGGCCTGCCCGTTCCTGGCCTCCCGCTTTGTCCCCGTAAGTGGGATTAAAGGCGGGCCCGCAGCTTCTGGACCGCTTTCGCGGTCCCCTCTGACCCTCTGGGCTAGACCGATCTCCCACCGGCTTGGCCTCTGCCCACGCCGACAGAACCGCCTTTCAGCGTCCTGCCGCCCCAAAACCTTAAGCAGCCCTCAGCAGAGTAGGAAGGGACCTAACACTCCACACTGTAGGCCTGGGAGCTCCCTCACTTGTTTCACAGCTCAAAACTGTCCAAACGCCTTTCTAGACTCTGAGACTGCAGGCTGGGGCTTGGTTCCTGGGACCCAGGTCCCTCCCTCTCCGCCAAAATCTCCTCCCGCCACACGGGTCTCTCCGGGCTGCCGTTTGCTCCGGGGAGCTGGGCAGCCCTCTTCGCGTTTTCGCTATTCCTACCAGTCTCAATGTGGCTTCTTCTGTGTTCCTTGGTTGAAGAGTCCACTTAGTTTTGTTGAAAGTTGGTTTATCCAGGTGATGGTTCTTAAAATTGAGTTGTAATCCACTTTGGTTCTGGGAGTTGGAAGTTGGTACGTCCGTCTACTCCGTCGCCATCTTGCTCCCCTAAAAGCTGACACTTTATTCTCATCAATTTATGAAACTACTTCTTTACCACACACACACACACACACACACACACACACACCTCTCTCCTTGGCCTAAATAGTCTAAAGTTAAAGGTTCACACCCTCTCTCAAGATGAAGAGACATATCTAAAGTACTAGAAAATCCCACTGCAATCCTGAGCTCTGGGTAGATGGGACCAGCATTGACGATGGAAAATATGTTAATGATGTCTTGCCCAGAGTACTCAGAGGAAGATGATCACTGCCAGATGTACTGTAATCAAACATGTTTTTGAACTCCTGCCTCTACTAGCTCCCCATTTAAATGTTCACAAAGCCTGACAGACAGCATAGCAAAGGCTCTGAGGAGCCCTGCAGCAAAAAATAAAAATAAAAATAAAATAAAGGACTTAACATTTACTGCAGAGTCATCTTTCTTACATGGTAACCATTAACATCAGTCTAAGGATAGCTGGAACAAATCTCAGTTTTCAATAAACAGCTAATACAGAAAACACACTCTTCATGTTATGAAAAAGGAAAACCATACTCAGAGACCTACCTTCAAAAGCGTCACAAGACAATAATGACACCACTAACCTCTTAACACAATCTTAACTAGAAAATTTTTCAAATTTGAAAATAAATGTAACCAGCTGAGGTTTTATTAAAGCTTTGGTCATTTCTGCAGAGGTATTTTAAAACTAAACATTGAGAATGCCCATTAACAGACTCCTGCAGTAGAAGGCACAATGTAATGGTAAAGAAGAGGGAGAGGAAAGAAGAGGAAGGGAGAGGAAAGAAGAGGAAGGGAGAGGAAAGAAGAGGAAGGGAGAGGAAAGAAGAGGAAGGAAGAAGAAAGAAGAAGAAAGGAGAGGAAAGGAGAGGAAGGGAGAGGAAGGGAGAGGAAGGGAGAGGAAAGAAGAGGAAGGGAGAAGAAAGAAGAGGAAGGGAGAGGAAGGGAGGAAAATACCCCTGGAAAGCGTGTGCAGGAAGATGAAAACTCTTGATGTCTTCCTGAGCTCTAAAGGCTAGCCTGGTTCTAGGCAAAGCACTCAGGATTCTAGCTGGCCCCAATCTACCTAGAGATTTTTTAAAAAGAGAGAGCTAGGAACCCTGAAAGGAGTAAGATGATCACAGGGAAGGTTGACCCACAAGATCTTGCAGGAACAGGGCTTTGATTCCAGACCTAGGAGAATCAAGAGTAACAATCTCTGAAGAAGTCAAAGCAAGTTCATTTGCTAGGTGGTCTCCAGAAATAAGCACATCCTGTATTCCCATTAATAAAAACAAGCCACCTGGAAATTCCCAACCCAGACTCAGGGGATTGGGCTAGAAAGGAATCAATTCTTAAAGCTTTAAATAGCAAGCTAACTTGCTGAATTTGGGGTCCATGTTATTTTCCAAATACCAGTAAAGAAACAAACTCAGAGAATGGAAAAACAAATTGTGGCAATATACACAATGCAATACTTTACAGCAGTGTGAGAACATGAACTACAGTTATACACATCAATGCAGGTGACTCTAAAAACCATAATGTTGAAAGAAGGTCTCTGAATAATATATTCAGTTTGATTCCATTTATATAAAGTTCCCCCCCAAACAGGTAAGACTAAACAATATATTGTTTGGGAATATATATTGAGAAATAATGAACACAAAAATTAGAAAACTGAGACTACTGCGACGGCCACACTCCCTTTCATCCACTCTTCTAAAGTACAAGTAATCTGTTTCCTCAGCTGGATGGGGGTTAAGTGGGTATTCATTTCTATTATCAGTCTTTAAATGCACATACATGTTTCATATACTTTTGTATATTTGATATATTTCACAATTAAAAAACCCACCAGTGCTTCTCCTCAAGTCTTTAATGAAACAAATTTAAAAAACAAAGTTGATAAGTCAGGAAACTTCAATTAGGAAAGACTCATCAATCACAGTAAGGTTGAGAATGACCCTGAATTCATCAAGTCTTTGCAATTAAAACAGGAAATTGCATTACATCAACCCTGTTCCAGAGAACTGGAGGCTGCAGGATGAGTCCCTGGGTTTTTTTTTTTTTAATTAATTAATTAATTTTGGATGGTTAGCGGTCTAGATTTTTTCATGTTTGTGGAAGGACAATATAGATGATTGGGGTGACCCTCTTTACAATTAATGTATTTTCAAAGGAACACAAATTTCCAAATGAACCACTTAGATAAATGACAAGGGACAGCAAAACGCAGCAGACCAAAATCCCTCACAAACTGTACTTGAGGGATCACATAAAAGTGCTCTCACCCTTTCCCAACATCCTCCAATTCCGTAGTCGCAGACTGATACCAATGTGTCAGCTGGGAATATGCTAGCAGTCCTCATTTCTGATCTCAGCTGTCAGTGAGGGCAAAGCTCTCATACATCTCTCCCTAAGATCCAGATTAGGCTAAGAGCCCCAGGAGGATAACAACTAGTATTCACACAGTAAACTTATCTAGGTCAGTCATAGCTCAATCCCACATCTCCTGCACCTGCCTCACTATCAAATACATGAAGATGCTCAAAAATACATTAATTTAAATTGTGTCTAGAATTTTTAAATTCTTTGTATTTAAAACTTTTGAAAAAACTCAGAATCACTGAATAAATGTGTGGGTTTTTTTTACAGGGACAGAGAGAGAGTCAGAGAGAGGGATAAACAGGGACAGACAGACAGGAATGAAGAGAGATGAGAAGCATCAATCATTAGTTTTTCATTGCCGTTGCGACACCTTAGTTCTTCACTGACTGCTCTCTCACATGTGCCTTGACCGTGGGCCTTCAGCAGACCGAGCCACCGCTTGCTGGAGCCAGCGACCTTGGGTCCATGCTGGTGAGCTATTTGCTTAAGCCAGATGGGCCAGTGCTCAAGCTGGTGAGCTCGGGGTTTCGAACCTGGGTCTTCCACATCCCAGTCCAATGCTCCATCCACTGCGCCACCACCCGGTCAGGCTGAATAAATGTATTTTAAAACTGAAAGATACCATTGTAAGCAGAGATTATATTTCTAATTACATAATATTTTAGATACTATTTATTAATGTGCTTAGAAACTCACACAGGTTCCAACAGAACTCGTACTTAATGAATGTTTTCCTGCCATTAATTACAATACTGGTTAGAGCTGCTTACAATACTTTGGGGATTTTCTGGACAATTGCTAGTCTTGGACTTGAACTACATTATGCTATGAGTCCATATGATGCTCTCAAGCTGTTAATTTAAAGTTCTGTAGTTGTGTTTTATTCTTTTTGTCTTATTTAAAAGTTTATGTTTCTCCTTGGAGTAATCAATAGTACAGTACTTTTATAAATAAACTGTAGATTATTTTTAGTCACTCAGGTAATAGGATTTGGCAAGTAAAATGAAAAGTCTATAAATAATAAAAAATTTCTTTACTGAGGATGGCCCTTTTTATACAAAGCTTGCATTTATGTTGGATAAAACATTCATTTTTTGCCGAAAGAAAACATTTATCTCCCTTACAAACACAATGGAACAAGGGCAATGAGTTCTAGAAAGGATAGCACTATGATATGATAAGAGGGATCAGAAAGGGAAAGACAGAAAAATCCTAGACAGAAATAAAAAGCCGTTAAGAAGCAAATCTCCTCTACGTAGATAGAAATATACTTAGCATAATTATTATTATATTCCAGGCATATTTTTTCTTTTATTGCTGGTTGCAGATAGGTATGAAATAAACACTTAGCTGTTGGGGAAGTGACAGCAACAAGTTCTTACAAAACCCGGGTTAACTAAATTCCCCTACAGCTTATGGTGCACAATATCTAAGAAGACAGGAAACAGATATACTCTTTTAAAAATTTATTGTTACATACAAACTCCATATTAGAATCAAATTAAATTCATTCCTTCCTTCAAGCATGCTTTTCGAAAGAGAAAAAAATATCAACAAATGCTTCAAATCTCTCCATCAGTTATGTGGGAGAAGACTATGCAAGGTGGAAGGGCTGGCAAGTGCAAAGATACTGAGGTCAGTGCATGTCTGGGGACAGAGATATTAAGAAGCAGTCTTCTTCAGGACATATTTTGAAGTTAGAACTAATGAACAGATGTGAGGCATGTGGGTAAAAGAGGACTCAGTGAGAAAAGTAATGTTTTACACCTGAGCAAGAGGAAGACAGGAGTTGTCTTTTACTTAAAATGGGAAGTTTGTCGGAAGAGCTAGTTTGGGTGGGGGATCAGAAGTTTGGTTTTAAACATAACTTTGAGTTGGCAATTATACATTTAAGTGGAGAAGGCAAGCAGGCAGTCTAGAGATACACAGAGGTCAGAATTAAAATGATGTTTAAAGTGAAGTACCTGCATGAGATTATATTCTGTCTTGGGTAGAGTAGATGTCTACTAGCCAACATGAAGTAAAAACACTTGGTTTCTCTATTGCTTTAAAGAGATAGTCCAATGGGAGGTTCACAAGAGGAAGCTAACAATTTCTTATGCACTTTACTTAGGAGATAACACAAACAACACATCCCTGGGGGCAGGGAAAGATAATTGAATTATGTGTGTATGTGTGTACAAAACAAAGTTCACTGCCTCAAAACTTAAGAAATGTTTGATGAACTGCACGCAGTCATTCACTGAGAACAGGAAGACCACCAGAATGACAAAGGAAAATAGTGTTATATCTTAGAATGGGTTAAGATACACTTAGTAAAAAGATACTTAGATGTGAGTTTGCTCTGGAAATCACTTACTAATGATAAGGATACTTGGCTAGGAGAGAGGCCAATCAGAAGGAAAATCTATTAAGTAGTACAGATAGCAACATTTACTAAAGATGTCAGTTATTTCTACCCTGCCCCAACCCAACTCTTAAAAAAGCTGCTGTGCCTGTCCCATCAGAAAGGGCAGCCATAGTCATGACATCCCTGTAATACACCGCTCATCTTATAATGAAGATGTCAGAATCAAAACATGTAATTGAAATGTTCATTATGTACAAGTTCCTATTATGTCAGAAAAGAAATACAATGTTCATCTTTTGTTAAACTATAAGGCTGCCAAGAAATTCAGTTCTTATAAAGTTCAACAAGTTCCTAGATTTACCTCTTCGTGTATAGTAGTCCCCCTGTCTCTACTGGGTATATGTTCCAAGGCCCCTAGTGGGTGCGTGAAGCCACAAATAGCATCAAACCGTATATTTACTGTTTTTCCCTATACATACATACCTATGATAAAATTTAATTTAGCACAGTAAGCGATTAACAATAACTAATAAGAAGGTAGAACAATTATAGTACAGGTATTGATCAACTTACGACCTATGCAACTTATGACCATTTGACTTTACGACCACAATGGCTAGCAACAACTGGAGCAGTTTTTGTATGTACCTGTATTTTGTAACTGTATGTTTTGCAAATATTGAACCAGTTGTACTAGTAATGCAGTGTTTTACTTAAACCTGACGAATGTAAAAATAAGAAACAAAATGGTGTAGAGATAATACAAATAGCATAAAATGAAAAAAGAAAATTATGATATATAATAATGAAAGAAAATTTTGATAAAATATGACTTAAAGATTTTTATAACATCATTTCACAGTACTGTACATATAGCCTACTCATCTTACGACCAAATCGTCTTACGACCAGTCTGTCAGAACCAATCGTGGTCGTAAGTCAAGCACTAGCTGTATACTGTAATAAAAGTTATATGAATTTAGTCTCTCTCTCTCTCTCTCAATATGTGGAATTTTCCATTTAATAATTTTAAACTGTGGCTGTCCACAAGTAACTGAACTCATAGAAAGCAAAGTTGCAGGTAAGGGGGTACTACTTACTATATGTCCCAGAACATTGTAAGGCCAGTAGCTGTGGCCACCATCACACAGCCACCTGGCTTTTACAGGTTCGCACTTGATTCGGACAGACAGTAACGAAGCAACAAAGCCAATAACTGGTGAGCCATCTTCCTTTATTCTAGACTCATACCGGCCAACAAGTAAAAACAAACACACAGGCACTAAAACCTATTCTTTCCAGTTTTTTCCTAGAATCAAAGGCTCTCACCTCTGTTAGCCTCCATTTTGGCTGCCTCTCCTCCTTCAACCACATGGCCTCCCTTCTCTGGAACAGCATGGTCTCCTCCTCTTCAAAATGGCCTCCTAGTTTCTTCTTTTAAAACCTCTCAGCAGGACAAGCCCTCCCCCAGTGCGCATTAGCATAACTAAGCCCCTTCCCAAGCAGGAAGGTAATTAATATTATCACCTAGGGTACAGCTATTCATGTGGGCAGCGCCATCTTAACAATCAAAGTGAGCAAAACCAAATAACACAGATTTTACAACTTATTTGCCCAACAAACATATTAACTGTGTCTTGACTGAAAGGCATCCCCAATTATACACTGACTTGGAAAGCAGAGAACTAAAAAAGAGATTGAAACTTTCTTTGATGTAAAAGTATTTATCATTTCAGTGTGTAATAATGGCAGAATTCAGCCTTAAAGAGGAAATCCTGACACATGCTACAACATGGATGAACCATAAAGTTATTAATGTTAAGTGAAATAAACCAGACTCACCAAAAAAAAAAAAATACTGTTAATCAAATTCATACCAACAGAAAGTGGAATAGAGGTTACCAGGGCCAAGCAGAGGGAGCAACTGGGAGTTGTTGCTTAATGAGTAAAGAACTTCTGCTTGGGATGATGGGAAAAGTCTGGAAATGGTGACGGTTGCACAACATTGTGAATGTTCTTAATTCCACTAAATTCTACACTTAAAAATAGTTAAAGTAGTCAATTTTATGCTGCGTATAGTTTACCACAATGAACAATCAAATCAGAGTACAAATAATTTCCTACTTTCGTAATCACTGGGTTCTGAGACAGATAAGAGAGCAAGACTTCCCCTAAATAAAACAGGAAAAGAAGACCCCAGGGAAGGCCAGCCCAGGCAAGGTCTCTCAGCATAGAGAAACAGTTTGAGCCCCTAGCACCTGAGTCCCAACCCCAAACACCCCAGAGGCAGACAGTGAGTGGCAAGCAGCAACAACACTGACTCTCATAATCACCAGCAAGAAGATGTGTGAAAGACAGCTTCTGAGAGAAAGTTTAGAATAATCTTATCAGCTAAAATCTGCAAAGTGCAGTCTGTGAGAAAACACAGTGTATGAAAGTGTAAAGCTCCTGTAGAAGTTCAGGTTTTCATTTCTCAGGCTGGTTTAAGCATGGGAAAGTAAACCAAGGTCCGTGAGGGAATAAGCTGGGCTGGCTCCTCTCGTCTTTGTCAGACTTTAAACAGTATGGTTTGATGAACCAAAAGGAACAACATCCATGTGTGTATGTGCTTCTTTATAACTCAGGTATTTCCTGTGAACATATTCTTGGGAGTTTCTCAACCTCCAAAATGTACAAAGTGTTCCAAACCAGTCTCAGATGAAGTTCAAAGAAATCTTTTCACAGCAGTCAGAGTAAATAACAGGAGAGATTCAGGACGCTCAGGAGGCCTGGGATGGTAGTGATGGTAAATTCAGAAAGCTACAAAACCTAGGGATTCGGTAAATCAAACCCACTAGAACCCGGTACTGCCAGCCTGCTCACTACATCTGAGGTCACCAGCAAAGGACATTTTGGGAAATGGAAGCCATAATTATAATTAGTTCTACTTCAGTGATCAACATGGTAATTAAAGATTAAAAGAAAATTCAGAGTTCGTTTTATTCTGCTATGCATGTATTATTATGCTACACATAGACTGCAAAGCAGTCAAGAGTCTCACTATAAATATCTTCACTTTGCTACTCTGTATCACGCTGTCCCATAGATCTTCATATCAGAACCATACAAAGTAAGAAGTTTAGTTCTCTGGTCTGAGTAAGGCCACACATGTGGAAGAGGACAAATTATGCCACCCAAAATATGCCTCTTTGGCATCAGGACTATTTTGACAATCAGCAGATGCAGGAGAAGCTTGGAAAACAGAGACTTACTTCTTTTTAAGGGACATTTGCGTTTACAAGTAAATACCCATTTGTAAGTATCCCCCTCACTGTACCAAGAACAAAAGAATGACTCTCAATCATAAGAAACTCTGAATAGAGAAGACTGGGACTTAAATCTACCTAAGAAAACTACTCATGTTTACACCCTGTTGTTCCTGAGAACCTCCCATAATTGCCCCCCTCCCCACACACACCTTTCTCCTGTCTTTAGCTGAAGATGTTTTAAGGTGGTAGCTTAGGCCACCTCAGGGAGTCACTCATTTTTCACTGAGTAATTCCAACGTATACATGAGATACACGTGTTCGTAATTTTGTTTGTTTTATTCCTGTTAAACCGGGGTCTCAGCCAAGAACTTGAAAGGATAAAGGGGAAATTCTTTTCCTCTCTTACAGTGTTGAATGTCATAATCATCCAAAAAGTTATAATGTTTAAAAAGTCATGACCAAAGCCTGACCAGGCAGTGGTGCAGTGGATAGAGCGCCAGACTGGGACCCAGAGGACTCATGTTTGAAACCCAGGGGTTGCCGGCTTGAGCGCAGGCTCATCTAGTTTGACCACAGCTCACCAGCTTGAGCCCAAGGTCACTGGCTTGAGTAAGACGTTACTTGGGCTGCTGTAGCCCCCCAGTCAAGGCACATATGAGAAAGTAATCAATGAACAACTAAAGTGCCACAACGGATGCTTCTCATCTCTCTCCCTTTCTGTCTGTTCCTATCTGTCCCTCTCTCTGTCTCTGTCACACACACACACAAAAAGACATTAGCAAAAAGACTTAAGGCCATACCAAGTCCTAACCTTCAACTGCAGAATAATTTAAATAGGTGAACTTAGAAAAACCAGTATACAATGAAAATGTTGAAGAATTTAATGTAAGATCATAGATACCATAAATAACATGAAAGTTAAACATAAGATTACAATTTGATCATGCAAGCATTCTAGTAGAAGTTTATATCACAAGCAATAACTCAAAAGAAAAGAATTTCTCCAACAAACAAAGCAGCTCTTCAAGAAAAAGGTACAAGACTCTCATAATTAATTTTTAAATTAAGTGTTTTATAAAGAGTAATGTACATTTTAGGTTAAGAACTGTATTATTCTATCTAGCCACCTGGTTTTATCTTTTTGACCTCTGTCTCTAGCAAGAATAAAGCACTACATGCATGAACCTTGGCCAGCCTTTATGACAGCATGAATCCCAAACCACAGATGAAAGAGAGCAGCATACAGTCCAAGGACAGCTAACAAGTACACTGTTACATGAGACTCAGTAAACCTTAAGTCTAAGAAAAGGAACTAAAAATGGAGTTACAGTCTGCTTGCAATACTTAAAAAGATGATACCATTTGTGAAGTATATTATCCTTTTGCTCTTTGCAGGATAAAATGAATGTAAATGAGAACTAAGAGGCAGAGCAAAATTACCCCTTTCCTGAAAAACATCACAATTTATTTTGAAATTGTCATCAATACACATCAAACCATTACAGAGCCTTCACTCAAAAGTAGAGCAAGTGTCAGTTTAGCCAGAATGGTGAAGTACCGTAAGAACTTGCAAGGGAGAGCTCACAAAGGTCTGACTCCTTAACTTCCTAATAGAGGCAGTGAACAATAATGTGACAAATTCCTCAGGTGAGAGATCATTTTTTTATATTACACATACATGGGTTTCCGTAGAGACTGTAAATACTGGAACTTCCTGGAGACAGTGTAATTGGAAAGGAACTTAGTGTATTATCAGAAAAAACACTGTTCAGAAACTATCTTGCTTTTCCTAAAGTTGTCTGACTTCAGAGTTCATGCAGAGGCTAGATAGTGTCACAGCCAAACTGGCAGGGTGGGAAAGAAGGTAGACAAGTAGAACCTGGCTCTACCAAACTTTGCCACAATCTTCTCTAAAGCAGAGACACACAAATTGTGTAAATTTTCATAACGAACCACAGTGCTGAAAAAAAGAAAGAGGCAGTGGTGCTCTCACTTTTCAGATACCACCGCTGCCTTAGAGTTTTTTGGGTTTTTTTAAAAATTTTTATTTTATTCACTTTAGAGAGGAGACACAGAGTGAGACAGAGAGAGAGAGAAAGAGAGAGAGAGAGAGAGAGAGGAGCTGGAAGAATCAACTCCCATATGTGCCTTGACCAGACCAGTGCAGGGTTTTGAACTGGCGACCTCAGTGTTCCCAGGTCGACGCTTTATCCACTGCGCCACCACAGGTCAGGCTGCCTTAGAGTTTTAATGTTCCTAACTAGCTTTGTTGATGGCTGGCTCACTTAATCAGTGCGGCAATCTGAGGTGTTTACAGGGCTAATTATTCTCATTTTCACACTAGTGTTTAATTCAAGGACCTAAGCAACTTATTTAAAATTTGAAAGAATCAGACCTGGAAACTATATAGTTCTCTGGATTCAAAGTCTTGTGTTTTCTCACCTAACCAATATCTAAATTTATTTCCAATTGCCTAAAATACTAATGAAACTCTCAAAATACTCTCGCTATTCTTTCATGGGAAAACACTGCATTCTTGAGGTTTTATTTTTCATGTTTGGTGTTATACACATATTATTCTTAAAATTCTATGAGGCAAACTATGGAGAGTCCTTTCCATGATAAAGTGCTAATTCAGTGCCAAGTTTTTTTTTGTTTTTTTTTTTGGTTAATGGTTGGTTGACTGGTTTATTCCCAGAGTTGGATTATCATTTTGGTCTTGACTTATTTTGTCAAATTCTTTACTCTTCTCTCAGATTTTGAGGAGAGCACCATCTTCCAAAGAGATATCAAATATAAATTATATTCATGAAATTGGATTCCTTCGGGTCCTAAGAGAACTAATGTGGCATAAAAGAACCTGATATTTTGAGATACTGACAACATACTGAACACTTACCACGTGTTTAGCACCAGGACTGAAAGAACTCCATGTGACAAACATAGCCCTCTGAAAGCTCACAACTTGAGAAGACATAATAAAAATAAGGACCTCAAAACAATGGATTCTTGAAACTTTTTAAAATGGCAATAGTGTATGACTGGACCAGGGGTCTCCAAACTACAGCCCGTGGGTTGCATGCGGCCCCCTGAGGCCATTTATCCAGCCCCCACCGCAGGAAAAGGCACCTCTTTCATTGGTGGTCAGTGAGAGGAGCACAGGATGCATCCACACCCATAGTTCCCATTGAAATACTGGTCAGTTTGTTGATTTAAATTTACTTGTTCTTTATTTTAAATATTGTATTTGTTCCCATTTTGTTTTTTTACTTTAAAATAAGATATGTGCAGTATGCATAGGGATTTGTTCATAGTTTTTTTTTATAGTCCGGCCCTCCAACGATCTGAGGGACAGTGAACTGGCCCCTGTGTAAAAAGTTTGGGGACCCCTGGACTGGACAATAGAGTACAATAGAAACTATATGTGCTCACAAGAATAGCAGTACTAAAAACTCAAAAAGTGTTAAATGCTGTTCTTCTGATGACAGCAATAACAGTCATTGGGGAAAAAAATAAAATACAGAAATATAAAGAAAAACATAAAGAGCCCTTGTAATCCTATTACTGAGAAATAAGATAACTACTGTTAGCAGTATATATGGCGAATTATCCTTGTAGACTTTTTCTAGGCTTCTCTTTGAAAACCACAGTGGTTCTCAAAATGTGGTCTCCATACTAACAGCATCAGTAACTGAAAACTTGTTAAAAAAGCAAATTCTTAGGGTCCAATCCAGATCTACTGAATAAGAAACCCTGCTCTAACCAACTAAGCAACCCTGGCTGGGTTGCTCAGTTGGTTAGAGCATCGCCCTGATATACCATGGTTGCAAACTGGATCCCCAGTGAGGGCACATGCAGGAATCAACCAATGAATACATAAATAAGTAAACAAATTAATGTTTCTCTTTCTTTCTCTCTCTCTTTCTCCCCACCTTCCTCTTTCTCTAAAAATCAATTGATAAAAAAATTTAAATAAAGAAACTCTTTGGGTGGGACCCAGCAATCTATTTTAACAAGCCTTCCTGATGATTCCAGATGATGTGTCGCAAAGTTTGAGAAGCACTGACTGTAAGGTGGTGGGCAATGGGGGAAGGTCATGTGAGAAACCAGACCCAGGAACTTTGGCTAGAGCCGCCACACCCATGCGCGCTAAAAGAAACTTCCCAGGAGTCCTTTGGAAAAGAGCAACTGTCCATCAGCCAGTGAGATTTCACCACGTCATGTTAACTCGACCACCCTAGATGAGACCCTTTAAATATCCCACACACGGTTTCATCCATGCGACTTCCCTGGCCTCTGTCCCCGGGGTCAGTGAACATCGTCCAGGAAGCACTCTGTACTTAATAAAGCTTTTGCTTATACACACTTTGTGGCTATGCCCCTTCCTTCTTCCTTGGTGGGGAAAAATACCTTACACTGACATTTGCTATAAACATATACATACCTCTCCCCACCCCCCAAAAAACGGGGTCATGGTATATATGTTGTTTAAAATTTTAAATCCATACTTGGCACCAAGCTTATATTTTGGAAATTACCAAAATTTTGCAGAAATACTCTAGTATATGCATAAAATGTCTTCTACATGGGTGAAGAATGTTACAAAATGGTTCATATAACAAATGCAATTAAACAAGAGAGCCAGCCAGACTAAGATGTGGATAGCTGAATAAACAAATCAGTTAGCAATGTGAGGACCTAACGAAATCCACTTCAATCTGAGTAGTTACGTAAGGTCTTTAGACTTAAAAAGATAAAAAAAATAAAAAAATAAAAGGCAACATCTGTATTAGATTCTCTACCCTGCCTGTGAATCTATTTTGGGGCTACTTAGAAACTTGCTTTTGCTTTCCAACATTCCGGCACCAGGAACAGCTCCCTGACTCGCCAATTGGCACACACTGGAACAGCCCCACGACAGCTCCTGCCTGTGTCCCTCCACCACAGCACAATGGACCTCTACTGCACATACTCTGGAAAAGCAGTGTAAGCTCTGGAAGCTTGTATGCAGACCAGGGCCTTGGCTCCGATAATGGAGGGAGGGAGGGTGGAAGTAAGGAGGAAGTTTGTGGACTGGAAGAGAAGAAAACTGGAGTGAGCAACACCAACATCCCAAGGAGAATTTCCTTCCTTTTGACCAATTATTTCTTGAGGTCTATAATACACAGCTTCCAAAAATCTTTGCCAGCACCAGGGAAACCCCAGAGGAAAAAGTCAAGCTTTTTATTTGCCTCAGGTTATCAAAGAAGCTTAATTGGATCTTAAATATATCATTATTACTTCATAAAACAGATAAGCTTTGTGATCCTGAGTACCCTGTTGAACTTTTCTGGGCCACAGTTTCTTCTTCTATAAGATTGACAAGATTGGAGAATATAAACTTAACAGTTGTCAAGTGATGGCAAGAAAGATAACCCAAGAAAGTGTATGTGTAATAAGATTTTACGGCATCTGTAAAAGATTTACTGGAGAGCAATCTCTCCTCCCAACCACAAATAAGACTACATTCCAAATGCATTCTTTTTTGTTAGAAACTTTGCAAGTGGAGCTAGATATGGTACAGCAGGCACAGGATGAAAGGAATTGTGGAGAAAAGGTTAACAGAGAGGCCAGAATGCCCAGGCTCAAGTGCCAATTTCACCACTTACCAGCTGGATGACTTGGGCAAACACCTTAATCCCACTGAACCTAAGTTTCCTCATTTAGAAAATAAGATAAATAGAATTTTGTGAGGATTAAATGATTATTTAAAATACATAATTTTATATCTATATGTTCTATTATTATTATCAATATTATTATTAGTGGTCATGGCCAGGTGGCTCAGTGCACAGAGTGTTGTAGTGCACCAACGTCGTGGGTTCCATCCCTGCTCTGGTAATATACAAACTGCAATCAGTGAATGCACAACTAAGTGGAACAGTGAGTTGATGCTTCTCTCCTTTCCACAATCAAATCAAATGGGTACTTTAAAAATACATATTATTAGTAATATTGGATTTCTTCTCAAGAGGTGGTTATAGTCTGGAAACATCACTAAAATGTAACATGTGCCAGAAAACAAAATATGTACCTAGATGGCCTGGGGCCACCAAAAAGGCAGATAATGGACTTAGTCAGTAAGCATGCTCATCTAAATCCTAGCAGAGACTACCTACCACATAGCTTACTGCAACAGTATCTTTCAAGGGACAACATACAACCCACAAGCAGAGATCAAAGGTAAAGTAGATCAGAAGAAAGCTTCAAGGCTGTGGGTTAAAATAGGATCTGGGTCCAAATCTTAGCACCTCTATTTCTGAGCTTTGTGGCTTCCAATAAATTATTTAAGCTGAGATTTATGGCCCTCATCTCATAAAATGATATAAAATGATCGATTTACAACCTATGCAACTTACGGCCATTCGACTTTATGACCACAATCGCTAGCCATGACTGCTCTGCATCTGGAGCAGTTTTTGTATGCACCTGTATTTTTTAATTGTATGTTTTGCAAATATTAAACCAGTTGTACTGGTAATGCAGTGTTTTACTTAAACCTGACGAATGTAAAAATAAGAAACAAAATGGTGTAGAGATGATACAAATGGCATAAAATGAACAAAGAAAATTATGATATATAACAGTAATGAAAAAAATTATGATAAAATATGACTTAAAGATCATTTCACAGTACTGTACATATAGCCTACTCAACTTTCGACCAAATCATGTTACGACCGGTCTGTTGGAACCAATCATGGTCGTAAGTTGAGCACTAGCTGTACTTTCATCTACCCTACAAGATTGATATAAACCAGGCACAGGAACAGCCAAATAACAAGTGATCAAGGGATGTTAGTAATAATAAAGTCTTTTTCTTTTTTTCCCCCAAATTCCATGCATTTTTATTTTCATTTTCATTTTTTATTGTGTAGACATGGTTTCAAGTGCCCCACTCAGTATAACACCCTCAACACACTGCATTGTGCCCCCATCTGCCCCCTTCCCCTGCTTCCACCCCCCTTGCTTCTGGCTATTGAAAAGCTCCACTTAAAGTACAATGAATCTTAAGGGGGACAAATAGATAATCAGATCATCCAACCTTTTTCTATTTTGATGCAGGAAGTGGAGACTGTGTGTAGATCTTGGTACAAAAAGGGTGAGAGTAGCCTACTTAGAAAGAGACAGATGACCCAAGGATGGACAGAGGTACTGACCAGAACCAGGCGAAACCACAGAATTCACAGCTTTGCTCAAAGGCTACCCTCTTTGCACTGAAATATTTTTTTATCGTTGAGTTACAAAAGTTGCTTTGTTTCGCCTGTCTTAAGGGATTTTTGTTTGTTTTTTGTCTTGCTTTAATTGCAGGCTTTGATTCTTTAGAAAGTATTTTTACCTGTATTAATAATAATAACAATTTACTAATATCATAAATCATATGCTGGGACCAAAATTAGTGAAGCCATCACTTCCCATAACAAGGAACTAGGAAATGAATACAGGATATATCTTTTAATGTTTGCCCTATCTATAATCTGGTTGCTCTTCTTACCCTGAGGTGATGAGACGTGGTTAAGTTTCATTCATAGAAAGCCATTTCACTTGATTCTACAATAAATTCCTATCTTTTATGGCTGCTTTTCTTGCAGTAGACTGATGTACATAACTCAGGGAAAACTAACAAGCATCAGCCACAGGGAGATCTGCTTTAAAAGAATAACAGAAAGTTGAAAGAAAAACTGGAACTCTAATATTTAGATCCTTGCTCGGAAAACAAAACCATGTTTATACAACATTTTACATAAAAAAAAAAAAAAAAGCTGGTTTTGACTCAGTGCATAATTAGTCACAGAAAAAAAGGAACAGAATAAATTTTATACTTTTCTTCCTAACAGGGTAATTCAATCAGGCTTTCTAAACTCATTTTTCACCCTTAGACATTTTTTTTTATTAATATGCCCTTTTAACTAGCTGACATAGTTAAATAAACGATATCCTTCCTCTAGCTGGTGGGAAATGGTGTTTAAAAAAAAAAAAACTAGAGCAGAAAATACCTTCAGCTTTCTTGTGAATTAGATAACTATTCTTCCGCAAAGCAGATTTTTAAAAAGTGATTATCGTTAAGCTCAGTAACTTCACGAATGGTAAAATTTCACCAATAATCTGCCTAAAATTCTGCTTCAAATTCCAAAGACATCTTCAGTGTTGTTTATATTCTCATATATTGCATATAAGAACATGGCTGGACAAACTGTGCTACAACCAAATGGAGAGACTCTTAAGAAACTTTCCAATTTGGTCAATCTTCAGAAAGCAGCACAAACTAATCTATAAACTTTATTGAGAGGCAGGCAAACAAACATCAATTATCATCTCTAAAAGTGGTACATTTACACTGGTCCAAGGAAAAGTGAATTAGAGGTAATATACATAAGGCTGATGTCCTATCTGTAGCAACTCTATAGTGGAGACTACTAATCACTATTTGAACAAATATTGATTCTACCCTTCTTCAACTCATATTATATATAGAAAAAAAACAATTTAGACAGCTTCGTACTGTCTGCTTTTAGTATTAAAAACAGAAAACATTATTGCTGAAAAATTTTTCACCATTGTTGGGCAAATGAGTTTGTAAAATTTGTGTTTTTTGAGTATGCTCACTTTTATTGTTAAAAATGGCGGTGGACAGCCACTTGTGTGCTTGCCCTCAGGGCAGGGCAGTTGATTGCAGATTGCGGATTACCTTCCTGCTTGGGAAGAGCCATTGTTATGCTAATGTTTGCTGGAGGAGGGGTTTCGCACCAAATGAGTTTTAGGAGAAGGAGGAGAGGAAGAAGGAAAGCAAGATGGCAGGGTGCTGAAGGAGAAGCCAGTTTGTGCAGAGAGGAGAAAGGAGAAGGTGTGCTGATGGGGAACCAGAGGTGACTGAGATTGGTGGGGTCTTTGATTCTAGGAAAACCCAGAAAAGATTCTCCTGGTTGTGGAACCAGAGAATGTGTAAGGGTTTTGGAGCCCTATGTGTGTTTACATGCTGACCGGTGTGAGGCTACAATAAAGGAATGGCCGACCGGTTTTTGGCCCCATTGTTTCTTTACCATCTGTCCGAATCTAATGGGAACCTGCATGTGGATGGACACGACATGCATGTGAATGGCCACGACAGCACCTACTGGCCACACAACCATGTACCATTTCCTGCCCTACTCCCACTCTAGTTCTCAAGTAATTCAATCACAAAAGTGTATTAAATAACCAATGTTCATTATTTAAAAATTAATACGTAGTTTAAATAAGCAAAACTGAAAAGTAAAATATTTGGACCAAGTAAAATACACACTCAGCTAAAAGTCTCCAGAATTCTTGGAATAAAGAAAATAGTGAAACAAATGGAAGATAAAATGTGGTAGAAATCAGAATGATTAAACCAGGAATTTAAGTTATAAAGCTTATTGAGTTCCTGCATGGGGGGGAAATAATGTGCACACGTCCAAAGGGAACAATTTTAGCAAATTATGTGTCTAGGTACTGGTGAAATATAAACTCCAAAAACAGAATCAACAGTCTGAGTTTCCTTGATCAATTTTTATCTTAAACACAAAGTATGAAAATGCCTCTATTCCACTAGGAAAATGCAACCCGTTCACCCTGGCCACCTGGCTCCTGACTAAAAGCCTGCACAGCGGCTTTAAAACCACATTTATTATCTCAGTCAGCTCCAGGAGTGCCTTTCATATCCATCCTTTAGTCTGACTTTTACCTCACGACAATGCAACGTAACTATGGAAACATAGGATTTAGAGTTACATTTTTCCCTGCTGCTTTTCATAACTCAATTCCATGTAAATTGTGTAATTTAGGGTCAATTTTATTTTTATAAAGGTTAGAAGAAGCAAGCATTTAAGGGGAAAAGGATAAAAAGAAGAAACTCATTTATTAAAATCCAGGGCAGATTTTCTTTGTAATTATAAAAAAGTCCATATTTCTAACATGGTCCCTACTGCCTAATGGCCATAAGGCTCTGACCTCCTTCAAATCCCGTAGTGATCCTGGTGGGGTCAGAGCAGGGGCGCAGGCTGGTGGTACTCACTCACTTGAAAGTGGTTGTGGGAGAAATGAAAGACAGCTGCTTACCAGAGTCAAGGGAGGCAGAACACAGGCTCAATCCTAATTTAGGAGCTTTGAACTCTTCCTGCACTACATGCTTCTGCAGCTGGAAAGTCAAATAAAATATTCTGGCAAGTAAGCTTTCTAATAGCATAAACACACACTAATGAATAATGTCATCATAAAAAGACAACATCTAAAAATAATACTCTTATGCTGAGTGTCATAAATATGAACACTGTTCAATGTAGAATGTGACCCAGTATTTTGTTTGTTTGTTTTTTACAAGGACAGAGAGAGAGTCAGAGAGAGGGATAGACAGGGACAGACAGACAGAAATGGAGAGAGGTGAAAAGCATCAATCATTAGTTTTTCATTGCCGTTGCAACACCTTAGTTGTTCACTGACTGACCTCTCACATGTGCCTTGACCGCGGGCCTTCAGCAGACTGAGCAACCCCTTGCTGGAGCCAACGACCTAGGGTCCAAGCTGGCGAGCTTTTGCTCAAGCCAGATGGGCCCGCGGGATCTTGAACCTGGGTCTTCCGCATCCCAGTCTGACGCTCTATCCACTGTGCCACCGCCTGGTCAGGCTTTTGTTTGTTTTTTTAAAGCATTACACAAATATAAATATATCTATCACATGGGGATTAGAATCCTTCACCTTGCAATTAGATAGATCCTGGATTGGTTTATTGGCTGCCACACCTGGGCAAGTTCCTTCACACCTTGAAGTTTAGTTTTCTTATCACTTTAAGGCAGGGGTCGGGAACCTTTTTGGCTGAGAGAGCCATGAACACCACATATTTTAAAATGTAATTCCATGAGAGCCATACAATATGTTTAACACTAAATACACGTAAATGTGTGCATTTTATGTAAGACTAACACTTTTAAAGTACAATAAGTCTCTGAATTCTTTTTAATAACGTTGTTATGCTGTTGCTAACCAATGATGAATAAAGTACTTCTTACCATTAATGCAACTTCTGGTGCTGCATGGTTTTGCTGATGGCTTTGTAATCTGGTTGATACGTGGTAAGGTTAAGCTTTAAGCAGGCGTTGAGTCTTCCATTCGTTAAACATGATCGTAGGTTGGTCTTAATGTTCTTTAGATGTGAGAAAGACTGCTCACATGCATACGTAGAGCCAAACATTGTCAGCACAGCAATACTCACATGCTGCACTGTGTGGTATGTGATGGAAAGTGCTTTCCAAGTTTTGACAATCAGCTGGTCTGCGGGTTGAAGTTTTTTCATTTCTCCCCACTTGTGTTTGCTTGCCAACTCTGCTTGCTGTTGTGCAAGTCTTTCCAAATCTTCATTCAGTGACTTGAACTTATTCACCCACATGTCTGAGGCCTTCAGGTCAGCAACTTGTAGCTCAAAATCTCTGATGGAGACACCGGGGATGTAACTCAGGTCAGCGCTGTCCACTGCACACTTGTGTGGATGGGTATTGAACTTAAAAAGACAAGTGCGCTCAAGAAATTCCCCAAAGCGCACTTTGAATTACTGCAGGAGATTAGATGTGAAGCCTGCTAGCTGATGGAGATCAAGATGTTGAGCAGGATTACTGGCTGTGCATGCATCTTTAAACTCTCCCAGTTTTTCAAAGTGTAGTAAATGACCTGTTTCAATGTTGGTGATGAAGAGTTCAGCTTGTTTTCAAATGGAAACACTGCTTGTTGAAGGGATAAGACTGTATTTCCAACGCCTTGCATTTTCACATTGAGATGGTTCAGATGTTTAGTCATGTCTACAAGATAGTAGAACTTCAGGAGCCACTCAATGTTAGCTAACTCAGGATGCTCTACGTTTTTCATCTCAAGAAAAGTCCAGATTTCGCTCAGACAAGCCGCAAAACGGCTGAGCACCTTCCCTCTTGACAATCAATGCACAATGCTGTGGAGAAGCAGACCAGGATAATTAATCCCAACTTCATCCAGCAGTGTTTTAAACTGGCGATCATTTAAATCTCGGGCAACAATAAAGTTGACCACCCAAATGACCAGCGACATCACCTCACCAAGCTGCTCGCCACACATCTGACACAAAGTGCCTCCCGATGTAGGATGCAGTGAAAACTTAGGATGGGTCGCTTTTCATGTTCACAAAAAAGCACTATGAATCCTCTGTTTTTCCCCACCATGCACGGAGCACCATCAATACCCATTGAAATAAGTTTATCCATTGGTAGATTTTTCTCTTTAGCGAACTCAGTTAAAGACTTGAATAAATCCTCTCCTCGTGTTGTCTCTTTATAGGCAAAACAGCAAGACTTTCCTCTCGTAGTTGTCAAAAAGTTCATTGACAACATCAAGCATAAATGTTTTGGCATACTACCCATCTGTAAATGGCTTTCAGTTTCTCACAATTGCTAAAGCACCAGCAAAGCTAGCTGAATTCCAGTCACCTTGTTGGGTCCAAACACAAGAGTTGCTGCTGACTAGCTTGCACTCTACACAGTAACTCTTGACATGCTTTCTTCCTGCTGTCCCCCACTGGATATTTCAATGCAAATGTAGTATGGCGTGTATCGAAGTGCCGCTTTATATTTGACCATTTCATCAATGCCATTTTATCATTGTATATTAGACGCACTGCAGAACCTGCTCTCTCCACAAAGGCAAATTACTCTGTCCATTCTTGCTGAAAAGTACAATACTCATCTTTTTTCTTTTAGCCATCTTCTTCGTCAAAGGGGTTTCTGCAATTAGCTAGCTGACTGCTTAATTAAAAGGAGGGAAGTTTACTTCCTGAACCTCACAACGACCGGTGTACATTATCATTATCCAATAAAAATTTGGTGTTGTCCCGGAGTATAGCTGTGACTGGCTCCAGCCATCCGCAACTATGAACATGAGCGGTAGGAAATGAATGGATTGTAATACATGAGAATGTTTTATATTTTTAACATTATTTTTTTTATTAAAGATTTGTCTGTGAGCCAGATGCAGCCATCAAAAGAGCCACATCTGGCTCGCGAGCCATATGTTCCTGACCCCTGCTTTAAGGGTAATAGTAACTTGACTTGTTGGCCCAATATACAGATTCAATAAATGGAAGTTTATTTTGGGGTATTTTTCTTATTTCCATCATTTACCTGGGAGAGATGAAGAGACATTAAAAGACTAAAATGTTAGGATGGTTCTTTCTCTTGGAGGTGGGGCTACAGATATTTTTATTTTCTTGTCTGTTCTTAAATTTTCTACAATGACCATTTTAATGCCTTAGCAATCTTCTCTTTTAAATTGGTCACTCTCCTGAATTAATGTCACTATCAGAATCTACAGAAACATTTAATCTCTTCAGAAAAATAAAAGCTTCATGCTTAACCTCCTCCTGTCTTCGGCAGATAATTGTTGCAAAGGATAGTCAGTCTGAGACACAAGACAGACAAACCCAAGGTCCCCAGGGACTCAATGAGGGAGATTCAGTGCCACTGACCCCTGGCTCAACCCCAGCTCTGCAGATGGGGGGTGGCGGTGCAGGGAGACATGGGTACATAGTCCTGCAGGCAGCTGGGTCCTCACTGCACCCTGAGGAAAGTGCTGCATCTGCTTTCTTCGGTCCCCAGCAAGTGACCAGAAAGAGGCTCTGCAGTTGGTCCTGTGCAGAGCATTGTTTTAAAGCACCTAAGTCAGTGGTTTTCAACATTTTAACATGTGGGGACTGGTGCAAACAAGAGTACTATTTTGGGGACCGCTAAGGCAGAAATCACCCCAAGCATAAGCAAATTCGACTAAGATCATTGGGTTTATAATCTTCATACAACATCAGAGTGTTTAACTCTTTCTTAGGCCTGCAGTTGAAAAACACTGACCTATGTGATCTTAACACATAATTGATGTTAAGAATTACTACCCTACCAGGTCCATGAACCTCTATGCACCAATTCTTCAAATGGAGGGAATTTCATTCAATTCTCTAAAAGTTCAAGACGTTCCCCCTAATCTGTAAGTGGGGTGGAGGGTAGGGGAAGAGAGGCGGAAGACAACTCTGGACAGTTTTATTGGACTCCCTTGTAAACAAATATTTTTATCTCCTTAGATTTATACAGGTGTATAACAAAAACCTGGTTAATTTCAAAATTCAAAAGCTGATTTGTTACTATACTGATTAGTATGAGACTTTTAAAGAGATAAATTAATTATTTCCAACACAATTATTGAGCTACAATAAAATCTGATGGCTTATTTCATTTTAAAGAGAGTATAAAACCATAGTATTTTGATAAGGTGCCGAAAAATTGTAAAAGTTGTTAACATTAGTATTTTAAAAGGAAGAGTCAGGCCCCCTTACCCCTCCTTTCTGAAAAGAAAATAAAAACCAGAAAAAGAGATTAAAGGGACAAAAGTTAGTAACTAATCATAGTTTAACTACAGTTCTCTGGAAAGACAAAGGCCACTTACTAGACAGCAAGGAAGATAAAAGTTATCTGAAAAATTTCCTCTTCCCTTCAATAAGATCCTTTAGGAAACAATAGTTACATATCCTACACTGATTCTAACTCTTCCTCCCCTCCTTGAGTCCTGAGAGTGACTTATACCTCTAGACAAAGGGATCACGAGTCCACTCTCCTTGCTTGAAAAACCTGCATTCTGTAACATTTTGTATGCTTTCTAATAATAATCCTTTTTGAAAGTCTTTATATGTATAAAACTTGTAAACTAAAGCAAGCAGAAACTAGTTTATTAGGTTTTCCTAATGGCTAGCCCTAATTTTTAGCAAAGGAAATTTCATCATTTAGCTTCTCCCCTTATGCTAAGCTAAAACTTTTCACTATTGTGGCAACAAGGATAAATGTAAACCCTGGAAGATTTGGAAATGTCTTTGATAATGTAAAACTATTTATTCCTAATGTGTTGATATGTAAAACAATATTTATCCCTACTGTGTTGATATATAAAATGACATTTATCACTACTGTGTAAAACAATTATCACTATTGTGTTATTTTGTAAGTTTTGATATGTAGGAATGCTTTTTCCTTTTAATAGATCCTATAATGTTGCAAGCTTATCAGTAAATAACTTTTGTATCATGCACCCCCTTTTTTCCCCCCAACCTGTATGTGATCATGTCTATATAACTAGCCTAAGAGCTATATTTGAGGCTGCACAATTTGGGTAGGCTGTACCCCGTGTAAGTCATATATGTAGCCGGCTTATTAATAAATCTTCTAAAATATTTTCTGTATCCTGCCTTGGTGTCTCTATGTAACCCGTGGATTGAGCTATTTTAAGAACAGTATCTCCTACTCTTTAAACCTCACTTCCTTTCATCTTACACTGTGCAGACTTTTTAAAATAAAAACAAATTTTCCCAGTGAGAACAACACACATGACCCTCACCAACCAACTTGAACACATACAAATGACTAATCGTGACTTCATACCACTTACATAAAAATCAATGTTAGACTGGCACCATTAGATCAGTTCATCAGACATCAGGGAACAGAGGGCTGGACCACCTCTTTACTGCCCGATTAGAAAAAAAACTCATTCCTTCCCTTTCAGTCTCACACTCAACACTTCTGACACCAGACCTGTGGGTTTTCTCCACCAAGCAATTCTGATGCTACCTGCCCACAGTTAGCATCAGACCCCCACAGGATAAGGGCTCAGTCTGACCAGATTGTCCCCAAACCCCTTAGACACCAGTTGCAAGCCTAGGTTGTCACCTGTGCTTCTGATCAAGCAGTTATATAAGGCAGAAGTTCCCAAATCTCTTTCTTGGATTCAATCATTTACTGGAACAGCTAGCTAACAGTACTCAAAAAGACATTTACCTTTACCAGCTTATTATGTAATAAAGAATATGATAAATGATGCAGATGAACAGCCAGATGAACAGGTATGCAGGGCAGGTTCCAGAGGGTCCCTGTGCAGGAGCTCCTGTTCCCATGAAGATGGGGTGTGCCAAACTTCTGGCACATGGGTGAGTTTTTTCACCAACCTGAAAGTTCTCTGTGCCCTGTACTTTTGGTTCTTTAAATAACGGAGGCTTTATCCTAGGCATGTTGATTAACTCATTCACAATTCCCTTCCCCTTTCAGGAGAATAGGAATTGGGTCTGAAAGTTCCAAGTTTCTAATCACAGCTTGCTCTTTCTGGTGACCAGCCCCTTGCCAAGAGGCCTCTAAGAGTCACTTCATTAGAACAAAAGATGTCCCTATCAGCCAGTGAGTTACAAGGTATTTAGAAGCTCTGTGTCAGATACTACTACCTCTCAGAAAATTACAAAAGCCTTAGGAGCTCTATATCAAGAAATGGAGTCCAGTGACTGAGACCAATATGTGTGTGTATTTCTTATTATTTCACATTTCCCTAAATTTTCAGTAAGGCAGCAAGGTGTCGCTCTCTCTTTCTCCCCAAGGCTCCCCCCTCCTCCCCATGAGCCTCATATCTTTCTATGCTTCACAGTCCCGGGTAATGTCGCAAGAAGAAAATGGAGGTAGAGAGAATTGCAGGTATTATGTATCAAGTTTAGGGTCAAGTATTTTACACATACAGGGTTGGGCCAAAGTCTACTTCTTCAAATAGAAAATAATTCAGTAATTAAAAATACAAGCATAAACTCAGTCCTCACAACGGTAAACCTACTTTTGGCACACCCTGTATTGTTTCATTTAATCACAGTAATCCTGTAATGTGGCTACTGTTACCCTAGTTTTGTGATGGTGCACCTATGACACGCGTGTCAGCACTGACAGGTGTAGCCATTTTCGAAGACATGCGGCCGCATACCAGAAGTATGGGGCCACATGCCATGAAGGGCGCTTCATCCTCGGCTCCGGCATGGCCAGGTGAAGTAGCCAAGGATAAAACATTTGCTGTAGTGTAGACACTCTGTGCCCGAGGTCTGTAGGCCAAAACAAAAGAACTCCCACAGTGCATCTAGTTCTGGAACATCTGGTTAGGCCGTTTTTCTCGGTGTGATACACCACCCAAGTTATAAAAGTTTTTGTATTTTGTTGTTTTGGTTTTTTTTTACAGAGAGTCAGAGAGAGGGACAGATATGGACACACAGACAGGAACGCAAGAGACGAGAAGCATCGCCTGACCAAGCGGTGGCACAGTGGATAGAGTATCAGACTGGAATGCGGGAGACCCAGGTTTGAGACCCGGAAGTCACCAGCTTGAGCGGGGGCCAATCTGGCTTGAGCAAAAGCTCACCAGCTTGGACCCAAGGTCACTGGCTCCAGCAAGGGGTTGCTTGGTCTACTGAAGACCCACGGTCAAGGCACATATGAGAAAGCAATCAATGAACAACTAAGGTGTCGCCATGGCAACGAAAAAACTAATGACTGATGCTTCTCATCTCTCTCCGTTCCTGTCTGTCTGTCCCTATTTATCCCTCTCTCTGACTCTCTCTGTCCCTGTAAATAAAAAAAAAAAAGAGAGAGAGAGAGAGAGAGAGAGAGATGAGAAGCATCAATCATCAGTTTTTCGTTGTAACACCTTAGTTGTTCATTCATTGCTTTCTCATATGTGCCTTGACCACAGGATACAGCAGACCGAGTAATCCCTTGCTCGAGGCAGTGACCTTGGACTCAAGCTGGTGAGGTTTTGCTCAAACCAGATGAGCCTGCACTCAAGGTGGCAAACTTGGGGTCTCGAACCAGGGCCCTACCGCATCCCAGTCCGACGCTCTATCCACTGTGCCACCGTCTGGTCAGGCTATGCTTGGGTTTTTGGCGAATTTTGACACACCAAGCTCAAAAGATTGCCCATCACTGTCCTAGTTCATAGATGAGGCTCAGAGAAATTAACAAACATCCTGAAAGTCAGCAATCTAACAACCTCAATTGTCTGTATTCATAAGCAATATTAATGAGTTATACAAACACATCAAATCCCACAAGCATTATAAGATTTCTATGAAGTTGATTCATGTGTTAAATTTAAATGTGTTTGCATCCCTCAGAGGTAAAAACGAGTAGTAACAATAAGAAACTTCGTTAAAGGAAAAGAAAAAGAGAGTCTGGATTCATAAGGTGACCAACTTTTTTACAATGATATGGAGGACAAAAATAAATTGAAGAGCCAGATCAGGCAGTGGCGCGGTGGATAGAGCATCGGACTGGGATGCGGAAGACCCAGGTTCGAGACCCCGAGCTCACCAGCTTGAGTACAGGCCCATCTGACTTGAGCAAAAGCTCACCAGCTTGGACCCAAGGTCACTGGCTCCAGCAAGGGGTGGTTCGGTCTGCTGAAGGCCCACCTTCAAGGCACATGTGAGAAAGCAATCAATGAACAACTATGGTGTCACAACGGCAATGAAAAACTAATGATTGATGCTTCTCACCTTTCTCCGTTCCTGTCTTTCTGTCCCTATCTATATCTCTCTCTGTTCCTGTAAAAAATAAATAAATAAATAGAAGAAAAAAATATTGTAAATAAAAGAAATATTTTTTCACTGCAAAAACAATGCACTATAACATGATAAATGCACAATAAAACATTTGTAATATTTTATATTGTAATTATGCTTACATGCCTATTAATTTTTAATAATAATTGCAAGAAAAAAGTACTCATTTATATACAAATACAGCACATCACACGCAATGGATCAACTCTGCATTGATCAAAACAGTCATTTACAGACTAGTATTTCCTTCTTTTTTTCTTATTAATTTTAATGGGGTTACATTAATAAATCTGGGTACATATGTTCAAAGAAAACATCTCCAGGTTATCCTGTCATTCAATTATGTTGCATACCCATCACCCAAAGTCAAATTGTCCACTGTCACCTTCTATCTGGTTTTCTTTGCTCCTCTCCTCTCCCCCTCTCCCTCCCTCTCCTACCTCCACCCACGAAGTAACCACCACACTCTTGTTCATGTCTCATAGTCTCGTTTTTAAGGCCCACCTATGTATGAAATCATGCAGTTCTCAGTTTTTTTCTGTTTTACTTATTTCACTCCGTATAATGTTATCAAAGTCCATCCATTTTGTTGTAAATGATCCGATGTCATCATTTCTTATGGCTAAGTAGAATTCCATAGTATATTTGTACCAAAGCCGTTTAGTCCACTCGTCCTCTGACGGACACTTAGGATGTTTCCAAATCTTCACTACTGTGAACAATGCTGCCATGAACATGGGGGCGCATTGTTTCTTTTCGAACAGTGCCATGGTGTTCTTAGGGTATATTCCTAAAAGTGGGATAGCTGGGTCAAAAGGCAGTTCGATTTTTAATTTTTTGAGGAATCTCCATACTGTTTTCCACAGTGGATGCACCAGTCTGCATTCCCACCAGCAGTGCAGGAGGGTTCCCTTTTCTCCACATCCCCGCGAGCACTTATTCTTTGTTGTTTTACTGATGAGCGCCATTCTGACTGGTGTGAGGTGGTATCTCATTGTGGCTTCAATTTGCATTTCTCTAATGATTAGTGATGCTGAGCAATTTTTCATATGCCTATTGGACATCTGTATGTCCTCTTCAGAGAAATTTCTATTCATTTCTTTTGCCCATTTTTTGATTGGATTGTTTATCTTCCTGGTGTTGAGTTTTACAAGTTCTTTATAAATTTTGGTTATTAATCCCTTATCAGATGTATTGTCGAATATGTTCTCCCATTGTGTAGTTTGTCTTTTTATTCTGTTCTTATTGTCTTTAGCTGTGCAAAAACTTTTTAGTTTGATATAGTCCCATTTGTTTATCCTGCCTTTTATTTCACTTCCCCGTGGAGATAAATAAGCAAATATATTGCTGCGAGAGATGTCGGAGAGCTCACTGGCGATGTTTTCTTTTAAGATGCTTATGGTTTCACGGCTTACATTTAAGTATTTTATCCATTTTGAGTTTGTTTCTGTGAATGGTGTAAGTTGATGATCTAGTTTCATTTCTTGCAGGTAGCTGTCCAATTTTTCCACCATTGTTAAAGAGGCTGTCTTTACTCCATTGTATGCTCTTACCTCTTTTGTCAAAAATCAGTTGTCCCTAAAGCTGTAAAGGTGTGCGTTTATTTCTGGGTTCTCTGTTCTGTTCCATTGATCTATGTGCCTGTTCTTATGCCAGTACCAGGCTGTTTTGAGTACAATGGCCTTGTAGTATACCTTGATACCCGGAAGACTGATATCTCCCACTTTATTATTTCTTTTTAAGATTGCTGAGGCTATTCGTGTTTTTTTTTGGTTCCATATAAATATTTGGGATATGTGTTATATATCTTTGAAGTATGTCATTGGTATTTTAATTGGTATTGCATTGAATTTATAAATTGTTTTGGGTAATATAGACATTTTAATGATGTTTATTCTTCCTAACCATGAGCATGGTATGTGCTTCCACTTGTCTGTATCTTCCTTGATTTCTTTTATCAATGTTTTATAAGTTTCCGAGTACAAGTCCTTAAACTCCTTGGTTAAATTTACTCCTAGGTACTTTATTTCTTTGGTTGAAACAGTGAAGGGGATTGTTTCCTTAATTTCTTTTGCTGGCAGTTCATAGTTGACATATAAAAATGCCTCTGATTTCTGAGTATTAATTTTATATCCTGCCACCTTGCTGAATTCATTTATCAGGTCCAGTAGTTTTCTGACTGAGACTTTAGGGTTTTCTATATACAAGATCATATCATCTGCAAATAATGAGTTTTACTTCTTTTCAAGTTTAGATGTCTTTTATTTCTTCTTCTTGTCTGATTGCTATGGCTAAGGCTTCCAGAACTATGTTGAATAAGAGTGGTGAAAGAAGGCACCCCTGCCTGCTTCCTGATTTTAAGGGGATTGCTTTTAATTTTTGCCCATTTAGTATGATGTTTGCTGTGGGTTTGTCATAGATGGCTTTTATCATGTTAAGGAATGTTCCCTGTATTCCCACTTTACTGGGAGTTTTGATCATGAATGGGTGCTGGATTTTATCAAATGCTTTTTCTGCATCTATTGAAATTATCATGTGACTTTTGTCTTTCCTTTTGTTTATGTGATGAATCACATTGATTGATTTGCGAATAGTGAACCAGTCTTGCCTCTCCAGAATAAATCCCACTTGATCAAGGTGTATGATTTTTTTCATATATTGCTGGATCCAGTTGGCTAATATTTTGTTGAGAATTTTAGCATCTAAATTCATCAGGGATATAGGACTATAATTTTCTTTCTTTGTGTTGTCTTTGCCTGGTTTCAGGATCAGAATTATGCTCGCCTCATGAAAGGGGCTTGGATGTCTTTCTTCCTCTTGAATTTTTTGAAATAGCTTGAAAAGAATAGGAGTTAGTTCTTCTTTGAATTTTTGGTAGAATTCACTTGTGAAGCCATCAGGCCCAGGATTTATCTTTCTTGGGAGTTTATTGATAACTGTTTGATCTCATTTATTGTAATTGGTCTGTTTAGGTGTTCTGAATCTTCCAGATTGATTTTTGGAAGATTCTATGATTCAAGAAATTTGTCCATTTCACCTAATGGACAAATTTCTTGTTGTCTAATTTTTTGGCATAGAGTTCTTCATAGTTTTTTCTTACAATATTTTGTATTTCTGTTGTGTCAGTTGTTATTTCTCCATTCTCATTTCTAATTTTATTTATTTGAGTCCTCTCTCTTTTTCTCTTGGTGAGTCTAGTTCAATGGTTCTTAACCTTTTTTCAGGTACCAAACCCACAAGTTTCATATGTGCATTCACCAAACCCTTCTTTAGTGATAAATAAAATATGATTTTTTTTTCCAAATTCAAGACATAGGTATATGTTTTTTTACTGGTGCATTAAATGAGCCGTGCATGAACATCACCTTGTTCAAAGAACAAAACCAACAGAGTGCATGAACTCACAACAAATTACGGTATTACTTTATTTTAGCCACCCCGGCTGAGGCTTCTCCGAACCCCTGAGACCAACCCATCGAAGCCCTAGGGTTCGATAGAACCCAGGTTTAGAATCACTGGTCTAGTTAAAGATTCATCAATCTTGTTTACCTTTTCAAAGAACGAGCTCCTGGTTTCATTGATCCTATGTATTGTTTCCTTAGCCTCTATGTCATTTATTTCCCCTCTGATCTTTAGTATTTCCTTCCTTCTACTAGTCTTGGGCTTTATTTACTGTTGTTTTTCCAGTTCTTTCAGATGCAGGGTCAAGTTGCTTATTTGAGCTTTTTCTAGCTTCTCATGGTATGCCTGTAGTGCTATGAACTTCCCTCTCAGTACTGCTTTTGCTGTGTCCCATAAATTTTGAGTTGATACATGCTCATTATCATTTGTTTATAAGAACGTTTTTATTTCTTCTTTGATCTCATTGTTAATCCATTCGTTATTTAATAACATGCTATTTAGTTTCCAAGTGTTTGAGTATTTTTCAGTTTTTCTTTTGTGGTTAATTTCTAGTTTCATGCCATTGTGATCACAGAAAATGCTTGTTATGATTTCAATCTCCTTAAATTTGTTGAGACCACTTTTGTGTCCTAAGATGTGGTCTATCCTAGAGAATGTACATTGAGCGCTTGAAAAGAATGTATATATTATTGCTTTAGGGTGAAAAGTTCTAAAGATATCTATTAAATCAAGTTGATCTAGTGTATCCTTTTAGTCTGTTTCTTTGTTAATCTTCTTTCTTGAGAATCTATCCAGTGATGTTAGTGGGGTATGGAAATCCCTTACTATTATAGTATTGCTGTTAATCAAGCCCTTTATATCCATCAAAGTCTGCTTTATGTATGCCAGGGCTCCTATGTTCAGTGCGTAGATATTTATCATGGTTATATCTTCCTGTTGAATTGTTCCCTTTATCATTATGTAGTGTCCTTCTTTATCTCTTACCACAGCCCTCTTTTAAAGCCCATTTTGTCAGATATAAATATTGCTACCCCGGCTTCTTTTTTCATTTCCATTTGCATGAAATATCTTTTTCCATCCTTTTACCTTCAGTCTATGTGCATCTTTTGTTTTAAGGTGTGTATCTTGTAGACAGCATATGTATGGGTACTGTTTCTTTATCCACACAGCTACCCTATGTCTTTTGATTGGATCATTAAATCCATTTACATTTAAGGTTATTATTAATATGTAGTTGTTTATTGCCATTTTATTCTTTAAAGCTGTATTCTTCTTTTGCTATATTCTTTTCCCCCTTTGAACTGATCACAACAGGCCCCTTAACATCTCCTGCAGAATTGGTTTGATTTTAATGAATTCCTTGAGGTTTTCTTTCGGAAGCTGTATATTTCTCCTTCAATTTTAAATGTTAGCCTTGTTGGATAGAGTAGTCTTGGTTGTACATTCTTGTTCTGCATTACTTTGAATATATCATGCCATTCCCTTCTGGCCTCAAGTGTTTCTTTTGAGAAGTCGGATGTCATCCTTATGGGGGTTTCTTTGTAGCTGATAGCCTTTTTTTCTCTCGCAGCTTTTCAAATTTTCTCTTTATCACTTAGCTTTGGTATTTTAACTATGATGTGTCTTGGTGTAGATTTCTTTGGGTTTCTCTTTAATGAAGTTCTCTGTGCTTCCTGAACATGTGAAACATTTTCCAGTCTTAATTTAGGGAAGTTTCCAGCTATGATTTGATTGAACAAAGTTTCTAGCCTTTGTTCTTTCTCTTTTTCTTCAGGAACCCCTATGATGCGGATGTTATTTCTCTTCATGTTGTCACAGAGCTCCCTTAGAGTGTCCTCAGATTTTTTGAGTCTCTTTTCTTTTTTCTGCTCTGCTTCTGTGCCTTTGTTTATTTTGTCCTCTAACTCGCTGATTCGATCCTCAGCTTCATCCATTCTGCTTTTAATTCCTTCCATTGTGGTCTTCAGTTCTGATACTGTATTTGTCATTTCTGTCTGATTTTTATTATTTCAATTTCCTTTTTCATACTTGCTATCTCTTTATTTAGGTGTCTATCCATTGTTGCTCTAAGCTCTTTGAACATCCTAACTATCATTATTTTAAACTCTGTATCAGGTAGTTTGGTTATATCTAATTCATTCAGGTACTTCTTGGGGATTTTCTTGATTCATTTGGGTTGTATTTTTCTGCCTGCCCATTTCTTCTGTGTATAATTAGGGTTTGGCTACTGGAGTCCAATGGGTTTTGCCTCTGTGTTCCATAGATGTGGTCTGTCTGCAGGCCTGCCACCCCCTCTGCCGCTGCCTAGGGCGGTTGGGTGTGGGTGTTATCGGTGCTGGCCGCTGCCACTGCAGCTGCTGCTATGGTTTCCACCTCGCCTCTGCGGGAGGGACTGTGTTCTCATGCCAGGCTCTATAAGCCTCAGCTGGTCTCAGCCTTCTGCCCCTCTCCCACGGTTGGGACCGTGCACCACACTCTGGCCACAAGCCTGGGCACCAAGGTCAAGGGTGAGCACTTTTGTTCAGCTGAGGGTTCCTGTCAGCCTGTTCCTCCGGCTGGGAGGGGCTTCTGGTGCGTGCTCAGCTACAAGCCAGGCTTCCGCCCCGCCCGCCTACCTGGGTTCCTCGGCTGGGATGGGCTGCTGCTACCCAGGAGCCAGGCTTTTGCCCTGCCCCCGCCAACCTCAGCTACTAGGCCGGGAGGGGCTGCTGCTACACGCTCTCCTGGGAGCCGGGCTTCTGCCCCGCGACTGACAACCTCGGCTCCTTGGCCAGGCTGCTGGTACATGCTGAACTGCGAGCCCGGGCTTCCACCCCACCTCAGTGGGCAAAGCCGGTTCGTGCAGGGCTTCAAGCCTCGGAGGCCAGGTGAGGCTGCGCAAACACTCGCCCCTGCCCAGCAGCGGATTTCTGCCCGTTCCTGGCTCCAGCTTTTCCCCCACAGGTGGGGTCACAGGTGGGCCCACAGCTGCCGGACCACATTTGCCGAACCATTTTGCCCCCACTTGGCTAGACTGAGCTCATGCCAGCCGGCTTGGCCTCTGCCCCTGAAGGTGGAACCGCGCTTTCACGTCCTGTCGCTGCCGGCCCTCCAGCAAACCCTCAGCAGTGTGGGTGGGGGCGCTGCAGCTCAGCCCCTAATACTCCATACTGTAGTCCTCAAGGCTCCTTCCTTCTAAGCGACTGTGCTCTAATTGCCGCAGGAGAGACTGTTTGGCTGGTGTCCTATTTCCCCTTGCTGGTTCCAGGGGAAATATTGTTTCAGATTTATGGAGTGACTCAGCCCAGGGTGTAGGGTGGCTATCCCTCAAAGCTTTTCTCCCTGTGCCTTCCAGACCGCACTCTCTTCCTGCTGCTCCGGTCCTCTCCTCTCTCCCTGTCTCCCAGAGTCCCAGGTGAGTGGTTGTGAAAGAGGTTTTCTGCCCTGTCCCTTTAAGAAGAATCCTGGGTCTGAGACAACTTGTCTCTTTCTCACAAACAGTATCCTAACCTGTTTCATAGCTAAATACTGTCTATACGCCTCTTCTAAGCTCTGGGGCTACAGGCTGGGGCTTTGTTCCTGGGACTTAGGTCCCTACCCTTCCGCTAGCATCTCTTCCCGCCACATGAGTCTCTCTGGGCTGCCTTTTGCTCCAGGGAGCTGGGCAGCCCTTTCTGTGTTTTAGCTTTTCCTACCAGTCTCAATGTTGCTTCTTCAGTGTTCCCTGGTTGAAGAGTCCTCTCAGTCCAGTTCAATGTTGGTTTATCCAGATGATGGTTCTTAAAATCAAGTTATAATCCACTTTGGTTCTGGGATTTGGAAGTTGGTACATCCGCCTACTCCATCGCCATCATGCCCCTCTAGACTAGTCTTCCAATATCAAAAAAGAGGACATGTAGCAGGACACTTTTCAAGGGAGGACGGAACTTACACAAGAAGGACTGTTCCCCCTAAAGGAGGATGATTGGTCACCTTAGGATTCAGGATTGGCCACCAACACTCCAAGGTGGAGAACAGGAATTGGAAGCGTCTGGTAATTCAAGGAGGTATTACTGCTGGCCGGTTTTAAATCCAAAGGAAAACACACTTTCAATATGGATTACAATCTGAGGCAGCAGTGACTTCAGCAGTGATCCCTAATTGTTTTACTCCTTCATCCCATATAGATGTTTTTCCTTGTAACTGCTCAATGTTGCTTGCAGGAGATTATGCCATAGTCCTGAGGACACAGGACTAATTGTGTTTTCTGGAAAAAGTGACAGCCGGTGTCTCCATATACTTATGGCAAACAAAGATGCCTTTTAAGTGGAGAACTGGGATGATTTAATTCAAGCTTTTGATAAGAGAAATTATAAAATTCTAGACATGTACATTAGCACCTCAGGCATTGCTTTCATCTGAGTGTTAGTTGTGGAATATAAGAATGGACAAGGACAGGATCAAAGAAGGTAAAGAGATTAGCCAAAATCACATATACATAACACAGATATACAGACAACAGGGTAGCAGTAGCCAGAGGGAAAGGGGGAGGGGAGCAAAGGAGGGGAATGGGGATGGAAAGAGACTTTGCATGGGAAATGAGGGTCATGATGCAGTACGTAGAGAGTGTTATATTGTGTGGGACACTTGAAACCATGTCAACACAGTCATTTTTTAAAAAAATAGAAAATAGGGGGAGATATATTTGGTGGACACTTGAATCTATGTAAACACAAACTAAAATCATAAAAAATGGAAAATAATGGATAAGAAACTATACTGCTTTTAAACAGATTATAGTCCAATTAGGAAGGACAGTGCCTAACACATAGTAGGTGCTCATCAAAGACCTGATGAATGAATGAAGACCGGAATGGTTATGAAACAAGCATATAAAAATGATAAAATATATATATATAAAGTATGATCAATACAAGAAAGGTATGAAGTACTCTTGTTTGGAAAGTGGAGACATTGCTCCCAGCAGAAGTTATGAAGTTTTTCATGAAGACAGAATAAATATGGTCCTGCAAAATGAGGAAATTTGTCTGTCCACCCTTTTCACCTGAAGAAGCATAGGGCATATTGTTATGGTAGCCTTGAAGCATATGCTTATGACTAGATATAAAACAAAATTCATGCAAAAAATAAGAATTAAGTTTAAAATATCCTTTTCCTTTGGAACTCTGGCAACTAAATCTCACTGAAATGTCAGAAACTAGTATCCCAGTTTTCTGAGCTATAATGGATTCAATATGGTACTCTAAAAATTCCCTATCTTCCATCTTTCTGCCACATGTAGATTGTCCTTGAATCATTATCTTGGAACTGTAGGTCTTTAGAATTTAACTCCTTTGGAGGTGACTTCTTTAGCTAGCAAAGAAAAGATAGTGCTTCTTATATGTAAAATATACTCAGTTAATTTTTATTTACTCATGCCTGACCAGGCGGTGGCACAGTGGATAGAGCGCTGGACTGGGATGCGGAGGACCCAGGTTCGAGATCCCGAGGTCGCCAGCTTGAGCGCGGGCTCATCTGGCTTGAACAAATGCTCACCAGCTTGGACCCAAGGTCATTGGCTCGAGCAAGGGGTTACTTGTTTTGCTGAAGGCCTGCTGTCAAGGCACATATGGGAGAGCAATCAATGAACAACTAAGGTGTTGCAACAAAAAACTAATGATTGATGCTTCTCATCTCTGTGTTCCTGTCTGTCTGTCCCTATCTATCCCTCTCTCTGTCCCTGTAAAAAAAATAAAATAAAAAATTTTATTTACTCATTCTGTAAAACCAATTCAATTTAATCAATCAATTTCATGAAGTTTTATAGTCTTACATGTTAAAAACCCCATGCTGATGACAAGAGCTGTTTAACTCTTATACATATGCAACTGTTATGCAAGCGAGTTGGCACAAGTTCCTTCTTAAGACCTCCATTATTTGTTCCAAAAGAATAAAAATTCAAAAAGAAACAAATTCAAATCTTGGAAAAACTCTAAGGTGTTCCATGATGCTTTGCCCATCCTCTCCCCTGCCCCCCTCCCTGTGCATCTGCTACATATTAACAACACTAAAACAACAGAAGATATCTATAAACAACATTTCCTGCAAGGAAGACAGACATTCTGGTGTGTATCATAGTAACAGATGTTTTGTACATCTAAGATCCAATATCCAGCAAAGCAGTGATGATATACTTCACTGTAACATAACAAAGAAATATGTTATATTTGATTTGTTTTTATTTATAATAGCTCGTCAAAGCCATTTTAGCTCAAGCTTATTATTCAACTGTCTTGGTATCACTGAACACAACCTCCGTCAGAGTCTGAAAGTCTAACCATTTGAAATGGAAATAAAGTCTCATAAAGGCTGCCCTGGAATGCTACATACACTCACAGGATCAGAGAATACAAGCAAATATTGTGTTTATTTCAAAGACAGGTTTAAAAGTCTGGGTGAATTATCTGGTGGGTTGGTATAATATACACATTCATGGTGAGAAATGCTCTTAATAAAGTAATTATGACATTTAATATTCACTCTGTAGTAGGCATTTTCCTAGACTGACTGATGGCTGTTTGTCTGGCTGTGGTAGCAGCAGTGACAATAGTGGTAATAATTAGTAAGGACAACAACATAAGTCAATAGACTGAACTCACTGTGCCTATCACTGTTCTACAAACATTATTAACTCCTTTAATCTTTCAATACTAAGGTTTTATTCTCATTTATACACAAGGAAGTTAAAGGAAAGAGAAGGTTATGCTGTTCTAATGAGCCACTGAGTCCTCTGGTATTCTGCTTAGACCAACTGGACATACCACTGGAATGGAAAACATAAACAAAAAGCATTGTGGGATTTTTTAAAATAAAATGTTCAATTAATGTCCAGCTACTGTTACCATCTAGAGGAGTGCTTTTTAAACTTGATTATATAGGCCCTGGCCAGTTGGCTCAGTGGATAGAGTGTCAGCCCCATACAAGGACATCCAGGGTTCATTCAATCCCCAGTCAGAGCACACATAAGACCATTTGTTTCTCTCCCTCTCCCCCTCTATCTTCTCTCTCTTCCCTTCTCCCTTCCTCTTCTTTTTCTCTTCCCCTCTCACAGCCAGTGACTGGACTGGTCCAAGCGTTGGTCCCAGGCACTGAGGATAGCTTAGTTGATTCGAGCATCAGCCCCAGATGGGGGTTGCCAGGTGGATTCTGGTTGGGGCATAGCGGGTGCATGCAGGAGTCTATTTCCTCTCCTTCACTTTAAAAAACCCAAAACAGTCAAAGCCCTTACCTCTTATATACTAGCTTTGGCAACTGGACAGTAAATTAAAAAACTAGGCTAAAGCAGGGAATTATAAAAACTGATACTTGCACTTTTAAACATTTTAATGTTAATTTATAGTCTATAAAAGTTCATTCGCAAATCTTTAAATGTGAGGCAAAGGCTCTTTGAGAACAGTGTGCTGAACGGGGTTTTGGTTTTCTTTTCTATGTGAACTATCCAATGATCGGCAAACTCATTAGTCAACAGAGCCAAATATCAACAGTACAACGACTGAAATTTCTTTTAAGAGCCAAACTTTTTAAACTTAAACTATATAGGTAGGTACACTGTTATTAACTTAATTAGGTACTGCTAAGCTGGCCTTTGTGCCGCACTCAAGGGACCAAAGAGCCACATGTGGCTCGCGAGCCGCGGTTTGCCGAGCACTGAACTATACCACTATACATTAACATTTTCAGTTTCCTGTTTTTTGTTGTTTTTTTTTAAAGAAGAGCATGAACTAAAAGATCTTTAAAAAACAATCTGAGTCCAGGAATCTTTTATACTTTTATAATCCTTGTCTTTCTGTACTAAATTCAACTACAATTATTTTTTAGTACAGTGGTTCTGAAATGTTAGCATGCTCCAGCATCACCTGGAGGGTTTGGTAAAACAGATTTCTCAGAGTTGCTGCCCCAGCAGGCCTGGGGTAGGGCCCAAGAATCTGCATTTTCAACAGGTTCTCAGAGGATATTGCTCCTGCTGCTATAGGAACTATACTTTGAGAACTCACCCTCACTGATCCTGTCTTTCAGAAAAAGTGTATCTCTCTACATCCATATTTCACCAATTTACGTAATTTTTAATTAAATTACATTATGTAAGGACAAATACTACTGGTGCTTGGTAGCTTAAAACTCCACAACGGTGGGGGGTATTGGGGATCCAACTGGGATGGCCATGGTGTAGACCCTGAGAAAGAAGATACTTACTGAGAAAGTTTACCAGTGGCTAATTGGGCTCAAATTTAAAAAAAGAAAAAAAGAATCAGGGCCAACCAGCCATTTCTACACAGGGACCTCTAACTGCACTTCAGGGAGAAGCCTGCACTGAACTACCTGCCTCTGCACTAAACTACCTAATTGCACTGTTTCTGCCCTCTGAGCCAGCCCCTATAAAGGAGTTACTAGAATCCTATTTCAACTAATAGGACTGAAGTTTTCCCATCCAATTCCAGAGCTGCACAACTATGTATATCAGCTTTTTCACTGCCTAATCAGTGTAGCTCCATTCTGACCAATCAGGACAGTGCCTTTTGGACCAATCAAACTAATCCTAATCCTAACCCTTTCCACCAAAGACTGAAGACTACATTTCCCAGGCTGAAGATGACTCAGGAGCAGGCAAGCTCAGGGCAGAGCAGATCAGCAAGGAGCAGGGCAGAGATGTCTAGCTTGAGAGGGACCTCGCCCCAGGACCTCCTAACAGCCTGTGGTGCTATATCACAATTGAGCTGTTTCCACTGAATAGTTTCCTTCTTTCTGCACCCCAAATTGGGGATTCCTGTTGGTGTTGAATTGACCCCCACAACCTCCAGTTGTCAATGGATGTTTGACCCATCATAAAGATCAGCTAACTGTTACAGAAAGAGTAGGGAACACCAGTTAATGCAGTAAATTGGGTAAATGGAGATCAGTTAAAGAAACTTCTCAAGTATTGGGCTGAGGCTTATCACTTTAATGCATTCACTCTCAATATGTAAGAGAAAAGAACTGTGAGCTAGAAACATATACTTTTCTAATCATCAAATATTTATTAAAGAGTGTACTCATTATTCAGCATCACAGGCTACAATTTTATTAGTATATTTATTGAGTAGTATGAGGTGATCAATCCAGCTTTAATTTGTAAGTATAAAAATACCCTGTTGAGAGTTCACAGGTAAGCCTTACTACCTTTATCACAGTTGTCTTCTGAGAAATTACATAACAATTTGGGATTCAAGACTTTTGTGACTTTAACTTTCTTTTAAAACCTCACCCTATTTTCTAGGAGGAATTTCAGCTGACCCATATACACTGGAGTTCTTCAAATGCAGACCTAAGACAGCAGAACTTACTTGTGCCTTGACATCAGTATCCCCTAAATCTATTGTCATTCAATGAAACAACAAACATATGTGCATTCACAAACTACCCCCCCCCCACACACACATCTTTTGGATATCCAACTGCACTGATAAAACCAAGGAGAGAGTAAGCAATTGTGACAGTTTGTCAAGACCCCATGAAAGAGATTCATCTCCATCTGCACACACATAAACTGGAAGCTGAGGACAAAGAAGCCGCCACCTGTATCTCACGCCTCCCAAACCACAGAGGCACTGAAAGACAGCAGAACATCAAGGCTGTAAAAAGTACAATAGAAAATCCAGCTCGATTTCACTTCCAAATCTAAAGAAATACCTAACCTATTCATAAAAAATATATTCCATGGTTTTTGCATCTGACTTGTTTTGTTTTTCTTCTCAATCAAAAGAAATGAAAGATATAAGGAACAGGGAAAACAGGGTAACCATTATTAGGAAATAATATGACTGTCTATGAAGAAAGTCCAGAACAATATGCAAAGAGATGTTAGCATTAATGAGAATTTAGCAAAGTTACTGCCTATAAAAATCAGCATATACTATAGTCAATAGAATTGTTCTAAGCTACAACAAAAAGCTCAGAAATACAATTTAAAATGATCACTGTGGTACAGTCACACAATTGAATACTATACAGCAATGAAAATGACAAACTACAACTACAATGAAGTGATCACAAAAGTAACACTGAACAAAAGCCAGATACAGAACAAACACTATGATTCATTTACATAAAGTACAAAAACAGTCCACACTGACCCACACTTTTGAGTGTCCAGAGAGGGGCGGCCTTTGGGGGCATGGCAGTAATGAGGAAGGCACAGGAGGGGCTTCAAGGGGACTGCTAATGTTCTGGTTTTTGATCTGGGTGCTAGTGTTTAGTTTAAAATTCAGCAAACTATACATTTATACCTACAGAAAAATGCATGTATCACATTGTGTATGACAATAAAAAGTCCTTTAAAACATGTCACTTATGTCTGAACTGTGGCGGCACAGTGGATAGAGCATTGACCTAGAATGCTGAGGTCACTGGTTCAAAATCCTGGGCTTGCCCAGTCAAGGCACATAAAACAAACAAGCAAGCAATGAGCAACTAAAGTGAAGCAACTATGAGTTGATACTCCTTGCTCCCCTCTCTCTTTCTCCTCTCTCAGTAAAAGCAATAAATAAAATTTTTTAAAAAAATAAAAAGAAAATATACCACTTAAAACAGCAAAAAAACAACAAAAAAACCCATTTTTAAGTACCTAAGCTTAGATACAAATCTAAAAAAAAAATACATTTTTAAAGAGATATACCATATTCTTAACTTAGAAATTCAATACCATAAAGATTCCACACTGAGGAATAATCCAGTGCAATCACAACAGGGTTTCTTAATGGAAATCTATAAGATGGACAAGCTACCCAAAGCAGAACAAACTGGCCCTGCAGTTATCAGGAAAGCTGAGGATGTGGTATATCATGGGGATAGACAAACAAAACACAAACAGAATGGAGAGCTGAGAAATGATCCTCAGTTATCTGGAAACTTTATATGACAGAACCAGTATCGCAGATAAGTGGTGAAAGGCTGAACTACTCAGTAAACAGTGCTGGGGCAACAGGTTATCTATAGGGAGGGGAAATTTTACACTGACCTCATACTACATTTAAAAAAATAAATTTAAAGAATTTAAATGTGAAATTTGTAGAAGAAAATACAATTGAGTGTTTTTATGACTTTCAGGTAATATATAACATTTTTCTTTTTTAGTATATGATTTTTTAAAATAAACACATATAACATTAACCTTAGACAAAGGTAAATGGTGAATTTGAGTATTTTTAAAACTAGAACTTCTGATAATCAAAAGAAATCAAAACCAACTAAAAAGATAAACTACAAGTTGGGACATGATATCTGCATATGACCAAAGAGTAATACGTACAGATATCAATAACACCTACAAATCAATTAAAAAGAGGCAAAAAAAAGAACAAAATGGGCAAAAAAATGAGCATGCATTTTACAAAAGAAAGCAAATTAAGAGCCAACAAATATATGAAAAGATATTCTATTTTATTACTTAAGAGGGAAATGCAAATTAAAGCCATAATGAGATAGCATTTCACATGCTCCAAACTGATAAAAATTTTAAAGTCTTAAATATTATCATTATTCTAAGCAGCACCATTATCATATATGCTACATATATAAAGTTCAACATGGACATATCCTACAATCCAGTTAATCTCAATGTGCACAGGAGCATTGTTCATAAAAGCCCAAACCTGGAAACTACCCAATGTCCATGAACAATGAAAGGATGAACTATAGTATTTCATACAATGGAATACCACACAACAGCAAAAGTTAATAAAATGCAGCCGATGCATCAACATGGATGAATGAACCCCCCAAACAGTTGATTGTGGAGGTAGAGGCACCTCTGTGTATATTTACCAAAGCTTACCAAACTTTATACTTAAATGGGTACATGTTATTATGTATAATTCCTGTCTCAACAAAGCTACCTGCCAAAACTGAGCAAGTGGGTGGTAGTGCAAAGAGTATTGTCCCACTTGCCAAAAGATCAAAACCAGGCAAACATAAAATTAAATGTACTAAAATTATAAAGAAAGTTAAGAAAAGAAGTATACAAAATTCAAGGGCAATGGCAAGGAAAGTCAAACCAGGGGTTTCAAAAGTACAAAGTGGGCAGTGATAAAAGGTACTCCCTTTTAACTGTTAAAACCAAATATATAAACGATATACTCCTTTATTACATGTTTTAAATATTTTTAAAATAAAGGAAATTTAAATAGTTCTAATTCAGAGTGATAAACAGAAAACAAATTTACATTAGCAAAATTTGGTAACAAAAATAATTAAGGCTAGCTACTTTTACTTTCAGGTTAATCCTTAACTTCAAAATTTCAAAACTCTGATTGACTGTTAAATATTTTAAACGTTGTATATTTGTAGAAAATACACCTTTAAGTGTTAAGGGATAAAGGACTATGATGTACATAGACTCCTCTCAAACATTCAAAAAGCACAGTGTATATACACACACATATTCAGATGGAGATAACGACAAAGCAAAGGAAGAAAGGTTTACAATGTGGACGTCTGCTATTCTTGCAACTTGATATTTTTTCAGAGTTCAAAAAGTTTTAAACTGTGGTCCAAGGACAGACTAAAAATTCAGCATAGGAAACATCATGTTATATTGAGAACACACTTTAATGCCTCTACCATATTCTAACCATTTTTGATGGTAATAAATCACCTAGCTGAGTTAACTACTCTCTCCCACTAGTCCCAGACCAAAGGTGCTAGAATGACCAGACTGAAGCATCTGAGCAGGGCTGACCTCATTGTTAAAGTGTCCAGGGCTAAAATTAATTTTCATCGAGTAGCAAAGTGGTTTTGTATGGCACCAAAGGTGGTAGCATTTTGGGAGCGGCCACAGTAGATTCACAAATTTCTGTTTAAAAAGAGTATCATTTACTTTTGGGCAAAAAATACAATGAGCCAAATGTCTTTCAATGTCCATAAAAACAATGACAGAAATCACTTCACTCTCTCAACACTATAGATTTTCAAAAGTAAAATAAATTATGCTGCATGAACACTGAAGAAAATATTTTTGTTCCAAAACCTAATATATTCTATTACAGGTCATTTTTTAACAATATAGTGGAGCAATGCAAGAGGTGAATATAAGCTTTTTGAAAGCAAAATTTATACTCTTAGACAGAGGTTCCCAAACTATGGCCCGCGGGCCAAATTGCAGCCCCCCGAGGCCATTTATCCAGCCCGCCACACTTCCGGAAGGGGCACCTCTTTCATTGGTGGTCCCTCCAACAGTCTGAGGGACAGTGAACTGGCCCCCTGTATAAAATGTTTGGGGACCCCTGCTCTAAGAGATAGATGCTTTCCAACTAAAGATAAACAGCCTCTTGCTTTCCAATATTATAGTCAATATGAACACAAGTCAAATGTACAATATATAATATGACCTCAGGATAAACAAGACCAGATGAGATGGAGAGTAAGCCACCTCAGAGGAGATGCTGAAAACTCACCCACCACTATCCATCATAGCTCATTAGAAATTTACATTCATTTCCTCTGGGTCAAAAAGCACTTTGCATTAAAAAATTTATTGTGTCATGGTTTGCCGTAAGTATAAATCTTTTAGAGAAAAGTCACCAGAGTATATATACTACAGCTCATTGATAAGTTAATTACTAGTGAGGCAAAGCACGTGACCGGTGGCTTTGGGGAAGGCTCTGCTTACCATTTATTACAGTAACACCACAAGGCCTTCCTGCAATGAATTAAAGCCATCCACAACATTTTAATTCTGGCTACTGAGCAATTAGAGAAATAACACACAGCTGCTATAGTTCACCACTTTAGTATAAACAACTGTGACAGTCTGGAGCTCTTGGATACATAAGTGGTCTCTAAAAGTATTTTGTTGATAGTGCAGGTCTCATAAGGAGGGGAAAGCAGTTAGGATACAAAAATAAAAACATGCTTCTAAACACAACCATAAATATACCCAACACCGATGTTTTTAATCTTTTGGAGTTGTAAAAAGCTTTGAAATTCTGGTTAAAAACAGGAATTCTCACTCTTGGAAATTGCATGTGACCCACGCACACATAATTTTACATTTAGTTTCAGGGTTTCACAGACCCCAGTTTAAAACCCCCTGTACTACACAGATAGTCATAATACTGCATACAAGGTTTAAAAACTTAAAAAGTGACAACTAAAACTATTATGCCCAAAGAATGACAAATTAAGAGGTAAGGCCAAAACTAAACACAGTTAAGAGATAACTAACTAAGGGTGGACTTTAAAAGTAATACTTATAATTGCTTTTTATATTAATAAAATTCATTGATTAACATGAAACACTCAAAACAAAATGCAGTCACGAACTTATTTTAGCTAGTCATGGTAGTTCCCTTCTTCTTAAACAAAGACCTGCACTAAGACAATTATTAATTACAACCAATTTACGGGGCACTCACAATGCAAGAGTCTGTTGAAGACAAAAACTACTGACCCAAATAGTTTTCCTGGGATATGGTCTGTAGCATATTGCTCTAATTGTTTAACTTAATCCTTGTTCTTTTGTAAATCATTGTTCAAATGGAAATTACATCTGGCAGAGTCTCAAAAGTGTGGGATATCTGATCTTGTTTGTTGATCTGCATAAAAACAAAATTACAAATCTCTACTTCCTAACAAATAAGGAAAAGAGGAGTTGAAAGCAATCTAATTCAATTCTAACAAACCAGAGGGGATTTGAACAAGTATGACTACAAACTTTATTTTTGATTAGAGGAAACAGAATATTAAAAATATAATTACTCAAATACATCTGATGTTATAAAACAGTTTATTAATGGGTTATAAAATAAAGTGCTATAATTATGGATTTCATTTGTCAAATTTACCTTCTTAAACTCTTTAGGACCAACAGATAGTAGAACATATATACACAAACACATTCCTTTCTTACACCCTATTTTCTGGATGAATGCCCCATGAAATTTTAACAAAAGTATTATTTATTCATCAGTTGAGTATCTGACAAAGCTACAAAGCAGTAACAATCTCTCAATCTTAGAAATTTATCTTTATTTGTCTAATAATTCTCAAAACATTTTAAATCATACTAAACAAATCCGAATGAAACATTTAAAAAAAAAAGATTTAGGCCTGACCTGCGGTGGCGCAGTGGATAAAGCGTCGACCTGGGAACACTGAGGTCGCCAGTTCAAAACCCTGCACTGGTCTGGTCAAGGCACATATGGGAGTTGAGCTTCCAGCTCCTTCCCCCCTTTCTCTCTCTTTCTCTCTCTCTCTCACTCTGTCTCCTCTCTAAAATGAATAAAATAAAAATTAAAAAAAAAAAAAGATTTAAAATATCCCTTAAGCATCTACCTAGAAAAAGCTCTAGTGAAGGACTTCATATTTTTTAATTTTAAATTTCTTTAAAATTTTTCTTAAAAGAATACAATACTGCTGTCTGTGAATGATGTAGACCTTGAGAAAGAAGATACCTACTAAGAAGAGCTCCCAGTGGCGAACTGGACTCAAATTTAAAAAACAGAACCTAGCAGTCATTTCTACACAGGGACCTCTCAATGCACTGCAGGGAGAAGCATGCACTAAACTACCTGCCTCTGCACTAAACTCCCTGACTGCACTGTTTCTGCCCTCTGAGCCAGCCCTTATTAAAGGAGTTCCTGGAATCCTATTTCAACCAATAGGATTAAAGTTTTCCCCATCCAATCCGAGAACAGCAATATCCAGCCACCACCCTCTCCTCGGCTTCTTTACCAACCAATCAGAGCAACTTCACTCTGACAGATCAGGACAGTGCCTTTTTGACCAATTTTTAAGGATTTGGAGCCCTCATTTTCATGAGGATGAACCTATCGGGGACCAGGAGTAAGGACTTCTGTCTATGTAAGTCATCACCCCTCTGCCTCTGAGAGCATACTTTCCCTTCCACAGAAAACTGTTTCCCTGGCTGGAGCTGAAACACCTGAGATGTCCCACCTGAACACAGCAGGGGAGACCAACACAATTCAGAACAAACTAGAGCAGAGTGAAGACAACTGGGGCACAGTAGAGCTGTCTAGCTGGAGAGGGGCCTGGTTCCTAGGCTCCCTCACGTCAGGGCCTCTAACAGCAGTGCTATTTCCATCTGGGTGCTGTATCACAGCTGAGCTGTTTACACTGAATAAAGTTTCACTCTTCACTGCACCCCAAATTGGGGATTTCTGCTACTGTTCAACAATCTTTGGTTGATAATGACTAAATATGTGGGCCACCACAAGCCACTTCTAAGGAGTTGCATTTTGCCAACCATACGTTTTACATATCTGCTCTGATGCAATTCACCCCATGGTTCATTTTTTTTTTAATTAACAGCTTTATTGAGATATCTACATACCATGCATTACACCCATTTAAAGTATACAATCAATGATTTTTAGTATATTCACAGAATTGTACAATCATTACAACAATTAACTATAGAACATTCTCAGCACCCCAAAAAGAAACCCATACCTACCTATTTTAAGTCACTCCCCATTTTCCCCCAAAGACCCAGGCATAGGCGACCACCAATCTAACTTTCTATCTCTATGAATTTGCTTGTTCTGGACAATTTATATAAATGGAATCATACAATATGTGGTTCCTAATGACAAGCTCTCAAAGACAGAATCTCAAAATGTGAGAAATGTACAATCTAATTAGGGAGCAAGGTATGTCTAAATGAAATAATTAGTGATGGCAGCGTTAGGGATATCACAGTATCTGAAAATATTCTGTGTATGGAGTATCTAACAGCCAAATACAGGGGTTTGTTTTCTTCCTGTTCACATTGTCATATGCTTATCCTAACAGTAGCTTCACAAACTTTGTTTAAAAGCTTTCAAAGAACACTCTGAGGTCTTGGGCCAGTCTTTCTCCAGGGAAGATTCAGAAAAAACTTTTTTTTTTTTGTATTTTTCCTTAGTTAGAAGTGAAGAGGCAGTCAGACAGACTCCTGCATGCACCCAACCAGGATCCACCCGAAATGCCCACCAAGGGGCAATGCTCTGCCCATCTGGGGCATTGCCTGAGCCATTCTAGAGCCTGAGGTGGAGATCATGGAGCCGTCTTCAGTGCCCGGGCCAACTTTGTTCCAATGGAGCCTTGGCTGTGGGAGGGGAAGAGAGAGATAGAGAGAAAGGAAAGGGGGAAGGGTAGAGAAGCAGATGGTCGCTTCTCCAGTGTGCCCTTACCCGGGAATCAAACCAGGGACTTCCTCCACACAACAGGCTGATGCTCTACTGCTGAGCCAACTGGCCAGGGCGAGAAAACATTTTTAATAGAGAAATGTCTCTGAAATCTGTCAAAAACTGCTACTGAGGTAGTTGTCTGTCTGATAACTTGACACAAGAATGGAAAACTTCATATAATACACAACACCTCGACAAGCCATTGAACTTCCATCTAGTTACAATTATACCTGTGCACAATGAGCGATCTAACCAAAGAACGATCACCAGCACTAATCAATTGTAATTCGTTTTCAGTGACATTAATTTCATCTACTATCTCCAGATGATCAAAAGATACTGAAGTGGCTAGCAAAAGCTCATCTCTGAAAAATGTTATCTCTGGCCCATCTTTCTTAATAACAGAAATATTTTTTGCAATTTCTCATTAAGAATAAGTGTATTTGCACTGAACATTCTATATAACACACATCTAACTCTGTATCTGGTGAAAACTAAATACAGCAAATGTTTTAGTATTTGAAATTAAGAAAAAGAAAAGATCTATAAATACCCCAAAACAGAGTTTTTGCTTATAACATTGGTTCTCAATCTATAGATAGTAAAATACTAATCTCTATTACTGTAGTGCAGCTGTTATTTGAATTTTGAGAGGCAAAGTCTACAATTGGGTACTCTAGCAGCAATTTAATTTTCCCCATAACTACTCCTACAGTTCAGGTTGAAAAATTCTATTAAATTCCTTCATCTTCACCTTGAATGTATATTGTGATCTTTTCAATTAATTCCCAATATATGACTTATACGTTAATTTCACTTACTCTAATCCACTGTCATGGTTTTATTCATACAAACAATAAATTGATTTTCATCTATTATGTTCTTGAATGCATAAAATGCAGTTAACATGATGCCTGAAGCTTTGTGGGAGCTTCTAGAGACACTGTCATTTATGTTCAGAGAGTCTGCATGGAAAACTCAGCCATACCCACACAAAACCTTATATTTGATGTATATTTGCATTTATTAATTTTATAGCCTAAACGGTGGTGGCGCAGCACATAGAATGTCAACCTGGGACTCTGAGATCTCAAATTCAAAACCCTAAGGTCGCCAGCTTGATTGCAAGCTCATCCAGCTTCAGCACAACTGTGCTTTAACTGCGAGGTTGCCGGCTTGAGCCTGAGATCATAGACATGATCCCAAGGTCGCTGCCTCAAGCAAGAGGTCACTGGCTTGACTAGAGTCCCCTGGTCAAGGCATGTATGAGAAGCAATCAATGAACAACTAAAGTGACACAACTATGAGCTGATGCTTCTCATTTCTCTCCCTTCCTGTCTGTCTCTCTCAAAAATAAAAGAGGAAAATATAATTTTATAAAATATTCAGTTGCCACTAAAAATAAAATTTTTGGAATACCAGACATTTCTCTGTATGGATAGATCCAAATTAAAAGCTGGACAGCAGGGGGAAATGTGTTACTGCTAGAAAAATAAACTGGCTAGAAAACGGAAATCACTATAAACCCTGAAACAGGATGATGTCAGCACCTTCAATATTAGTAGCTTTCTCCCCAACAAGTAGAAAGCTATCCTGCTGGAAGCATGGAGGACCCTTCTCAGGAAAGATAGAAAAATGTTAAATTATATTTATTAAACCTCCACATTAACCCAGAATCCAACATGAAAATCAGGGACATCTAATGGTAGATTTCCTCAAGCAATTAATAGCTCACAGTTCCCACCAAGCAGCATGCTCTCCCAAAGAGGATGTGATCACAGTTACTTGTAATTTCCTACCCAACAAAGAAACTTATTAGGAGTTAAAAGTTGCCATCATAGTAGAATCATAAGAACACGAGTCAATGGGAAATTAAAAATAAAAAAACTCTCTAAGAGTGGGAAACCATAAAAAATTCCTTCAGATTTTGCCTTGACTCTGAACACTAATGGATCAGCCTCTGGGAACTGTTGACTAAACTTAAATGATAATAACTGAAAATAACAGGGCTAAACTTCAAAATCAAGTTGTCTTGGTTGAGCAGAACTCTCTCCACAAGTAACTTTTTCCTTCTATATCCTAAATATGCGTTTATGAATGTGATCAGGCTGGCCAACAAATAGTGACTATTTTAGAGTCACAATCTTCAACCCCATCACGTGAATGGATAGTCATATCAGTTACAGTTGGAGAGACATTACAGGGCACCACCTTTATTCCCACTGGGGCTATATAAGAATACCATTTCCCAGAGAGATGCAAGATTTTTAAGTTGATCCAAAGGGGCCAGAGTTTTAAATGTTTGAAAGATGCTTTTTATGTCATTTCTCAAGAGAGGAATGTTACCCCAGAAGAATAAGTAAATAATTCCCAGGAGAATTGTGATGGAGTTGTATCCATCATATAGTATAGTATGAGAAACAGCAAAGCAAAAGTGAATGGAGCTAGGAAGAATCCCTACTCCACTGGCCACCAGGGAGTGAATTCAGAGTGCTACACACACCAATTCCTTTGTTACACTTTTCAGTGCCCACTTTCTCACTAGACCCTTTGAAGCTTCAAAGTAAAAGACACTAAGCCCTTTCAAGAAGTTTATCATATAATTGTTTTTTGAAATTATAAAAAGGCAAATGAACAAGTTCATGATAACATGGTCAAAATTATATAAATAATGTTAAGGGGGTTTGAAGTTAAGACAGTGTCAGAGGAAGATTCTTAGAGAAGGATGCATTTGGAACTATCCAGAGGAAACTAATAAATGTTAAGTTTGTGGAAAGAAGCATTTCAGATTGGACACACTAAAGAAGTGAGAACTTGGATGTGCAACTTAAGGAGACCTGGAGATAGCAAGGGGATCGGAGTGGGCTGATAAGGAGCTGGGATTCTCAAGGTGTGAGGTAGCAACTGATGATGAGCTAATAAGCAAAGTTATTAAGATATGAGTGAATTCAAGCACCAGCAAGCAAGCCCGGGATCAGAATCCACCACAGAATCAGCCCAACAAGCACCACACATATTTTAAGCCTTTTATATTATCCCTGAATTAGGCCAGACAATGATAGGCAAGCTACACTTACAATTATTTTACCAACCTACAACCATAAATTACGTAGACAAAAACAGACCAATCAACTATATTTAAAGTTCTGGGGATCTAACATGGTGATTACAGTTTAAAATATTATATTATATACTTGAAAGTTGCTAACAGAGGTCTTAAATATTCTCACCACAAAAAAAGAAATGGTAATTATGTGATGTGATGAAGTGATAGCTAGCACTATGGTGGTGATCATTTTGTAATATATAAACAGTGGTGAGATTCAGCCGGTTCACCACAGTTCAGCAGAATCGATACCTAATTTTTTGTTAAGTTTGGTGAGCCAGTTGTTAAAATGGCACTTGTAATCAGGGTTCTAAGGTGGGTGCCTGGGCAGTTGCCCAATGTGGAAATCACAAATTTACATTCCTTACTCTTTTTTAATGTTCATCTGCACAACAGCGTATTCTAAGTGCCAGTAGTAATGTTCTTTCTGTCCACAGGTAAAAAAATTGCAAGTGAGGACGCGGATCAAGAAGCAACATGGAGCCTGACCAGGCGGTGGCGCAGTGGATAGGGCGTTGGACTGGGATGCGAAGGACCCAGGTTTAAGACCCCGAGGTCGCCAGCTTGAGCACAGGCTCATCTGGTTTGAGCAAAGCTCACCAGCTTGGACCCATGGTCGCTGGCTCAAGTAAGGAGTTACTCGATCTGCTGAAGGCCCGCCGTCAAGGCACATATGAGAAAGCAATCAATGAACAACTAAGGTGTCACAACAAAAAACTGATGATTAATGCTTCTCATCTCTCTCTGTTCCTGTCTGTCTGCCCCTATCTATCCCTCTCTCTGACTCTCTCTCTGTCTCTGTAAAAAAAAAACAAAAAAACAAAAAAAGAAGCAATATGGAAATATCTTAAATAAGAGTTTTATTGTTTTTTGTCAGGTTATTATTTACTATTTTTCATTAATATTTTAAAACTCTTATAATTTATTTTGTGTACCTCTTTTATTGTTCTTATTTAAGTAGTAAAGACATGAAATAATAAACTACCTTTCAGTATATCATTTTTTTATACTTAAAATGGTCATTAGGGCAGAGAACCAGTTGTAAAATTATTTGAATCCCACCGCTATATGTAAGCGTATCAAATCAACACACACAGCTTAAACTTACATATGTTATATGCCAATTATATTTCAATAAAGCAGGAGGGAAAGTGATTGTAATTAGAGTGAAGATATTGTTGAGGATCTTGTTCACTGAATGATACCATAATGATAAGGAGATGTTCCATCCAGGGCTTAGTAACAAGAATAACTATGTCCTTTTTGAGTAGTGTGTTTTCTTCTTATAGAAAACAAGCAACTGATAGTGCTTTCCTCCTTGCATGGGTTCCTAGGATCCTCCAGCAAAAAATAAGGTTCACCCCCAGCAGCTACAAGGATGTTACTGAGTATAGAAGGTATCTTACCCCGGTTTCAAATGACTTCTCTTATTCTCCCTTCACCCTGGATATCCTTCCCCTAAGCCCTCTGCTCCAGTCTATACTATGACGCACTCATGTTTTGTTGGTGATACTGTATCTTTCACCCACGTTGTAATATTTTTAAACTAGGATATATCTTACAATCAAGGTTTAATGGTTCAATTGGCAACAGTTTGTCTCCCTTTTGTGGCACCTAAGTACGATGTGTCTTAAAACCCATAGCATTTTAGATTCAGCGAAAATATAATAAAACAGCCCTGACCTGTGGTGGTGCAGTGGTTAAAGCGTTGACCTGGAATGCTGAGGTCGCTGGTTTAAAACCCTGGGCTTTCCCAGTTAAGGCACATATGGGAAGCAACAATGAGTTGATGCTTCCTGCTTCTCTCCACCCCTCTCTCTCTCTAAGTCTCTCTCCTTTCTCTAAAATCAACGAATAAAATCTTTAAAATATATATATCAGTGGTTCTTAACCTTTTTTGAGGTACCAAATCCACCAGTTTCATACGTGCATTCACTGAACTCTTCTTTAGTGATAAATAAAATATGATTTTTTTCCCCAAAATTCAAGACATAGGTATATGGTTTTTTACTGGTGCACAAAATAAGCCGTGCATGAACATCACCTTGCTCAAAGAACAAAACCAACAAAGTGCATGAATTCACAACAAATTACGGTATTACTTTATTCTGGCCTCCGCAGCAGAGGCTTCTCCGAACACCTGAGACCGACTCATCGAACCCCTAGGGTTCGATAGAACCCAGGTTAAGAACCACTGATATATGTTATAATAAATTGCAGAACAGAATGGAAGCCACCTTCACAGGTCAGGCTTTTTCTACAAAGGTTGGAGACCCAGGAAAGAAGCAAGCAGTAAACCACAAAGGAGGCCCTAAAAGAGAGCAGCCCAGGGAAGATATGTGAAAGCACCTAGCGATGGAGGCAAAAAACACGACACTGCAGAGATGAGAACAGCCAGTAAGTTGCAGGAGCCAGAAAGGTTCGACAAGAGGAGAGCAGAGCCAGACAGCCATCTGTACCTCAACCCCAGCCTAGGGGAACATCTGATGCTGCTGTGGACATAGCAGGTGTGTTTGCCCACGTCTGGAGGTCATAGACCGGCACACTAAAGCAGCTCGCCACAGAGTGGGGGATGACTGCTTTGTCTATTCTGTCCTGACAAATTCCCAGTGGTTCTCTCTCTCACTCTCCTCAAAGCCTCCAAATGTGGGAGATGTAACAGCCAATCAACATTGTTCCATTCAATTGGAATTGTCCTCATCCCTGACTCAAATTCTATTATTTCTCCAATTAGTTCTGGCTTATTAATGACAATGTGGTGAGTAGAATCAAGCTCACATTATGAGCTAGCTCCAAAGCATCTTACATATATGCATGATACAATTATTTAGATAGCAGGTCTGGCTGTCCTCTCCTACTGCACAGTAAAGTTCAAATTCACAAGGATAGTCCCTAGGTGGCCATTCTGGCACTCCGAAGTCATGGGTTCAATCCCCAGTCAGGACACATACAAGAAGCAACTAATGAATGCACAACTAAATGGAACAATGAATTGATGCTTCTGTCTCTTTCCCTCTTTCTCTCTCTCAAATCAATAGAAAAATTTTTTTTTAAATTATAAGTTCACAAGAATAGCATGGATGGACCTGGAGAGTATTATCCTAAGAGAAATAAGCCAATCAGAGAAAGACAAATACCGTATAATATCACTTACATGGAGAATTTAATGAACAAAACAAACAAAATAGAAACAGCCTGACCAGTGCTGGCATAGTAAATAAAGTGTCAACCTGGAATGCTGACATTGCTGTTTCAAGACTCTAGGCTTGCCCAGTCAAGGCACATAAGAGAAACAACTGCAAGTTGGTGCTTCCTATTCCTCCTTCTCCCCTGCCTTTCTCTCTCTCTCTCTCTCAAATCAATAAATAAAATCTTTAAAAGAAGAAAAGAAAGAACAAAAGACTCATAGATACAGAAAACAGACTGACAGCTGTCAGAGAGGATGGGGGTTAGGAGGCTGAGTGGAAATGATGAAGGGATTAAGCAAGAAATGATGATAGATAGATAGATGGAAAAAAAGCTCACAAGGACCATCATTTATCCTGTATAGTACAATTACATAATTACTGCATCAAGATATCAAAGGCTTTTGCTTTCCTTTCAACACTGTGACCAACAGAAATGGGGTAAGGAGGGAGTAGGAGTGGCATGTGGAGTAATATGGCAGAAAAGGTTTTACAGTATGAAAAATATGTATTATATGTATTAACAATGACTGCAAAAGGGTCCAAAAGGAAAATTTGGATGATGGAAATGTTCTATATTATAATAGGTGCATTTTGTGGTAGATAAATTATACCTCCATAAAATTGATTTTAAAGAAAATTATTGGCCCTGGTTGGTTGGCTCAGCGGTAGAGCATCAGCCCAGCATGTGGATGTCCCAGGTTTGACTCCTGGTCAGGGCACATAGGAAAGGCACCCATCTGCTTCTCCACCCCACTCCTTCCCCCTTCTCTATCTCTCCTTCTCTCTCTCTCTCCCATCACTCAAAGCCATGGCTCAAATGGTTTGAGCAAGTTGGTCCCAGGTGCTGAGAATGGCTCTATGGCCTTACCTCAGGCACTAAAATAGCTTGGCTGCCCAGCAATGGAGCAGAAGCCCCAGATGGACAGAACATCACCTGGTAGGGGACTTGCCAGGTGAATCCTGGTTGGGGAGCATGCAAGAGTCTGTCTCTCTGCTCCCCCACCTCTCACTTAATAATAATAATAATAATAATATCCAGGAACCAATTGTTCAGTTTAGAGTAAATAAAGACTAACTCTACTTGTTCTCTTTTAGCTGTTCATATTGTAGCCACCTCACTAATTCTCACAAAAAAGATTTGAAGAATGGGAGACACAATGCAAGTGATATTTAAATAAGTCATTTTTTCTACATTTTAGAAGTTAGGATCATTCAATAGTCTAAAAACAATGTTTTAAAAAATCTTGCTTTTGATTCTCAAAAGTTGACATCAGGAAATAATACATTTTTCCTTATTGCCCTCAAATGTAGAAAAAGCAAAAAAAATAGAAAAGTATGAAACCCAATCAATTGATAAAGCACAAGTAAATCAAATCCCTAGAAACAGTAGAAAATTTCAGTATTGTATATACTAAGGAGGAAAATATAAGTGGAGTGCTATCAAATGACACACTGTTGCTGCTTTCTTGAAGTGAAATCTAGAAGTTTAAGAGATTTATGTTAATAACATGTAAAACTGTACAAAAATAACACTAGCCTGTCAAGTATTTCATGGGCTTAGGTTATTGTGATCTGTGGAGTTACAAAGTTAGCTTGATTTTATCCCAGATAAATCCATAAAAGCCATATAAGCCATCCAAAACTTGACCATTTGAGAACAGTTTTCAAATATTAAAAATCATAGTTGGGGAAAATAGGCTTTTGTTCTATTTGATTCAAATCTCCTAAAGACCATTTTATTGGCCAATATTTCAATGACTGAAACTCAGAATTTAGACACAGAAACTGCTTCCCTGGTCCTTATAAAATTTCACATAACTTTTACTGAGTCAAAAGTTCCATTCTCTTTTTAGAAGCAGGAAGGAAAAAGATTATTACAAGTGACTCAAAACAAAGTACTGTAACTGTGTTTCACTATGAGATGTCTTCAGAGCACAGCTACTGAAGAATCGGTGATGTTAAATCTTATTACTTATCTAGTAGCTTCATTATCAGAGTTGATGTTGACCTTGGTGATTTACTTTAGATTTATCTTTGTGGTCATAGATAACACAATAGCTTTAGTTATAATTTTAGATTAAGGAATAACCACATGCTCACCAAATTTAAAAGAAGTATAATTTTGACCAGGTGGTGCAGTGGATAAAGTGTAGACCTGGGACACTAAAGACCCAGGTTTCAAGGTCACCGGCTTGAGCACAGGATCACCAGCTTACGTGCCGAGTTGTCGCCTTGAGTGTGGAATCAGACATGACCCCATGGTCACTCGCTTGAGTCCAAAGGTTGCTGGCTTGAGCCCAAGGTCACTGGCTTGAGCAAGGAGTCACTGGCTCAGATGGACATATGAAAAGCAATCAATGAACAACTAAAAGTGCTACAGCTATGAATTGATGCTTCTCATCTCTCTCCCTTCCTGTCTATCTCGAAATAGAAAGAAAGAGAGAGAGAGAGAGAGAGAGAGAGAGAGAGAGAGGGAGGGAGGAAGGTAGGTAGGTAATTTTGGGATTAAAAACTTTTAAAATAGTTAAGTGGTAAGAAAAAGGTAAGGTTAAAATGAAAATTATCAATGTCAACTCTTAAATATTGTGTATCTATCTTTATAACTCTACTCCTCAAGTGGCCTAACAAACTTTAGTTCTCATGAGAAATGACTTGGTGCCCCCATTTGCATGTCTCTCATGTTCTCTCCCCTCCAACCCAAATCAAAGTTATATACTGAAACAGTAAGTATTCATTATCCAGACCACTTTTCCCAATGAGCCCACATACTTTCAAAAGTTCTGAAGAGAAGTTGAAAGGGCACAATTAAGATTCTCATTGGTCAAGATGTAACAATTTGAGCATTTACAAAAAAGGAGGGTGTGAATAACAAGTGTCCACTAGATCCAATCCAAATATGACACAATGCTCTATTGTTTCAACATAGATCAGGCATAGACTGGCGTAACTGCACCCTCCCCATCAGATAATTCTGAGACATTATCAGTATTGTTGTTCTTATTATCACCATGCATCATCCTATTTTAGCATTATCCTGCTGTCTATGGTTCTTACTATTGCATTAACAGTAATAATAATGTACTAACAAGAACAGCTAATACTTTAATCACCATGTGCAAGCAATTCGTCTCAGTGCTTTATTTATTTTACACAAAGTTGGGAATTAAGGAACAGTGAAATTAAGCAGCTTGCTGAAGATCATCCAGTTAGTAAGAGCAGGTGCCAACATTCACACCCATGGATCCTAAACCCCAGAACCCGTGCACCTCATGTAGCTGCGTCAGTAAGGAAGGAACACTCAATATTCTAGTGGGATCTAGCTTAGCTAGTGGACATTCTATTCCCTTTTAGTGCTCAGCACACTTTTACAGGAAAAAGGGAGACCAAGGAGGAAAAAACTTTGATAAAGGGAGATATTTAAAAAGCAAAACTAAAAATATATCAATGAGATAGGACTTTGACTTGGGCCAATACTTTACTGAACTTAGTATTATATATTTTTATATAGTGTTACAGCCTAGAGGTAGCATGCAATTGCTGTGTTTTCATAACCCTAAGAAATAAGTTTTCCAGCCCTGGCAGGTTGGCTCAGTGGATAGAGTGCTGGCCTGGTGTTCAGATGTCCCAGGTTTGATCCCCAGTCAGGGCACACATGAGAAGCGACCATCTGCTTCTCTTTCCCTTCCACTTCCCCTTCTCTCTCTCTTCCCCTCTCACAGCCAGGGGCTCGATTGATTCAAATGTCAACACGGGGCCCTGGTTATGGCTCAGTTGGTTTCAGCTGAGGATACTCAGTTGACTGGAGCATGGAGCATCGGCCCCAGATGGGGGTTCCCAGGTGGATCCCAGTTGGGGCACATCTGTCTCACTATCTATCTCCCCTCCTCTCACTAGGAAGGGAGGGAGGGAGGGAGGAAAAGGAAAGGAAGAAGAAAGGGAGGAAGGAAGAATTTTTTTTATCTGAAAAGTATAAAACATGCACAGAGGTCTTGGCCAGCTGGCTCAGTGGTAGAGCATCAACCTGGTATACTGAAGTCCCAGGTTTGATTCCTGGTCAGGGCACACAGGAAAGGCAACCATCTGCTTCTCCACTCCTCCCCCTCCCCTTCTCTGTTTCTCTATCTCTCTGTCTTCCCCTCCTGCAGCTATGGCTCGACTGATTCAAGCGCACTAGCTCAGGTGCTGAGGATGGCTTCGTGGAGCCTCCACCTCAGGCAGTAAAAATAGCTCAGTTGTGAGCGTGGCCCCAGATGGGCAGACATCAGCCACAGACGGGGTTTGCTAGGTGGATCCAGTTGAGGCACATTCACGAGTCTATCTCCCCTCCTGTCATTTAAATAAAAATAAATAAAAACCATCATGCACAGAAAAAGGGAAATGCATCAAAATGTTAAGAGATAATGAACAAATTTTATCTCTAATGTTCTACAGTTTCTAAGTAGTTTAATAGTGAATGGAATCACTTTTATATTTAGAAAAATTATACATTAAAAGGTTACTGAAGATTTCAAACGGAGAAGGAAAGGGACATGCCTCTCACTGTGACCTGCAGGGAGAAACCTGGAGCCATTCAAAAGTTAGCTGCAACTTCCTAAAGAGTCAGTCACACAGATGTGTGGGGTTTTTTTTTTTTAATTTATTTTTATTTATTCATTTTAGAGAGAAGACACACAGAGAGAGAGAGAGAGAGAGAGAGAGAGAGAGAGAGAGAGAGAGAAAGGGGGGAGGAGCTAGAAGCATCAACTCCCATATGTGCCTTGACCAGACCAGTGCAGGGTTTTGAACTGGCGACCTCAGTGTTCCCAGGTCGACGCTTTATCCACTGCGCCACCACAGGTCGGGCTGATGATGTGTGGTGTTTTTTTTTTTTAAGATTTTATTTATTGATTGTACAGAGAGAAGAGAAGGCGGAGGAGTGAAAGTATCAACTCCTAGTCACTTCACTTTAGCTGTTCATTGGTTGTTGGTTGTACGTGCCTCGACTGGGAAAGCCCAGGGTTTTGAACCAGTGACCTCAGCATTCCAAGTCGAGGCTCTATCTACTGTACTACCACAGGACAGATGTTTAGATTAAAACAATACTGGAAGTAAAACAATTTTGTTTGCTATTTTATCATTTAAAAAGTGTTATGAAAAAGAAAGATAGCAAGAGCCCTCTTATACTCAACTGCTTATGGATTAGAAAACTAAACTTATCCAAGGCAAGAAATTTGTCCAAAGCTTTTCTGGAAGGGCTGTAGGCCCCAAGAGCCAAGATGCTGAATTATCTCCAGAGTCATGAAATACTCAATAAGACAGACTGCTATTAGCAGCAACTTCTTCTAAGCTGCTGCCCATCTTTCACTCCCGCAGGTAAAAATTGCAGTGTGGGTTTTCTCCTACTCTTAGCCAGTGAGTCTTCTGCCTTCCTTCTCTGATTTCTAAACCAACATGGCTCAGCCACGGTAGTATGACTCCTTAAAGTATGGCAATCATTGGGAACTGTATCAAAAGTAACTTGTTAATAAGGTGCTTTACTAAGTAAAATCTGTAATGGCTTATTTAATAAAGTCTATATAGTCTTACCAAAGACTTAATAAAGTCTTCAATGGCTTACCTAATAATATATGTAAATAAAAACAGAGTTAAAGTTATCCCTGTAAAGTGCTATTCTCATGGGACTTCCATTTCAATGTGCACTCTTAGACAGCATGCTATGAATTACCTACAACACTTAGGAGGAACACCCTGGGGGATGGACATACTCAAGAGTATCATTTGACCTTTGTGTTTCAGAGTTAAAAAAAAAACAAAAAACTGACATCTGCCAAGATGCAGCATCAGAAAATGAGAGGTGCCCTTCCCCACCAGGAGACAGAAGAGTAAGCAGGCCAGCAGCCCCTACCACTCACGGTGCTGTCCCAAATTAACAGGCACCACATGCCAGTATCTTCCCCTTCTCTCTACTGTCCCTCCAGCCTCTCTGTTCACAAAAAATGAAGAAAACTTCTCATAATCCAACTCACATCAATGCCAACCAAGTAGGATGGTGCAAGGTGCACCCAAGTAAGGCAACATCCACCACCTCTGGGGAAGACAGCAACTCTGGCACTATAGGAAGTGAAACGTAACTAAGGTCATGACTTTGCCTGTGACAGGATTCTCTACCATGAGTGAGCTGTACAGAACTTGCTGCTGAGGCTGCTATGTCGGTTGTGCAGTAAACATTAAAAATGTAAACTCTGTCAAAGTCTCTGGGTGACCCCTCAGCTAGATCAACCTATTTTAAGTAGTGCTAACAGAGATGGTCTCTGCACATCAGTCCCAGGCAGTGGCAGTCAAAGTTTTAAGGGACCAGAGCTACATTTGCACTGCCTTATCCAAAAAAAGCCACATGATAGTGCATAGCCTATTATTATGTAATAATACAATGCAGAAATTAAAGGTCTCGTGGGACCCAGGCTAGAAGCGGTAGAACCACAAGTGACACGAAGGATGCAGCCTGAGGATCCCATAATAACACTCCACTCACAGACTCACAGACCAAGGCACAGCTCTTCTTATAAAATGCAGATCCACCACTTTCATTGTATCCAATCATCATTTGGGGGCACCTACTCTGTACAACAGGTATGCGCCAGCTGCAGGGGAAAAGCAGCAGATAAAGAAGGAAAGAAACAGAAGATAAATAAGACATGGGGCTCTCTGCTCTCAAGTTTATAGTCTAGAAAGGGGGGATAACCCTTTTGCACAAATTCTTCAGGGACATGGAGTTGGTCGTTACCTTCCACCTGAACATCTGGAAACATTTACTCCTTACTATATGACTAAACTCAAAGAGCTATAATGAATTGTCAGTGAATAAATGCCAAGGCACTTTATGAGAATCATTCTGCTGGTAAATCAGCTTAAATAAATAAGCAAGCATGCATGCACGCACGCACTTACAAAATGTCCACAGTCAGCTGTGCCTCTATCCTGCAAAGACTCTAGAAACTAGAAAAGGACCAGAACCATGGAACACCTCTTCACAGATCACAGTCCTCGAGGCCTGTGACCACGACCCTCTGGGCAGCCTCTTCAGAGCATGGCTGCCCAGCTGTGCCTGCCCCACACCCACCCAAGGGGAGCGGCTGACTTCGGTGTAGAGGCAGCAGGTGGAGGGCACACTTGGACAAAGGGACCATGTGATTCCTGCACGTGCTCTATGCCCTCTTTAGTCTTCACTATCCACACATCTCTCCAATTGCCTACAGAAGCAAAGAAGATTGGACAGTTTACTAAACAAAATGTCAAGCTCCTTCCCAAAAGTACAGTCCAATATCAAGGATGCCATCCGGCCAAAATGAGAAACTAAGTGCTTCAAGTTCTAAAGATGAAGTATTCAAAAGGTCATGCACCAAGCAGGCGCAAAGCAGCACAGACCCTGTTAGCACCTACCTGTCCATCACCACAATCAGCGCGTGTGAGATGGTAAGCAGTTCCAACTTGAGCACTGGCCTCCATAAAACAATACCTGGAAGGTGGCACCAGACAATGGCCAGGGCTACCAACCACGCAGGGACACTGACTGCCATAACTCTGGTGCCATGTGGCTGTGTGCTCTGATCTAATGCCCTGTTGCTACAAATGACAAGTCTTTTCTTTTCTTATTAATTTTAATGGGGTGACATTGATAAATCAGGGCACATATGTTCAGAGAAAATATTTCCAAGTTATTTTGACATTTGATTATATTGTGTACCCATCACCCAAAGTCAGATTGTCCTCCGTCACATTCTATCTGGTTTTATTTGTGCCCCTCCCCTTCCCTGACCCCCTCCCCGGGTAGCCAGTACACTCTTGTCCATGTCTCTGAGTCTCATTTTTATGTCCCACCTATGTATGGACTCATATAGTCCTTAGTTTTTTCTGATTTACTTACTTCACTCAGTATAATGTTATCAAGGTCCATCCATGTTGTTATATATGATCCAATATCATTATTTCTTATGGCTGAGTAATATTCCATACTATATATGTATCAAAGCTTTTTAATCCACTCATCCTCTGACGGACATTTGGGCTGTTTCGAGGTCTTCGCTATTGTGAACAATGCTGCCACGAACATGGGGGCGCATTTCTTCTTTTCGAACAGTGCTATGGTGTTCTTAGGGTATATTCCTAAAAGTGGGATAGCTGGGTCAAAAGGCAGTTCAATTTTTAATTTTTTGAGGAATCTCCATACTGTTTTCCACAGTGGCTCCACCAGTCTGCATTCGCACCAGCAGTGCAGGAGGGTTCCCTTTTCTCCACATCCTCGCCAGCACATATCACTGACTGGTGAGAACTGATATCTCATTGTGGTTTTATTTTGCATTTCTCTAATGATTAGTGATGTTGAGCATTTCTTCATATCTGTATGTCTACTTTGGAGAAATTTCTATTCATTTCTTTTGCCCATTTTTTGATTGGATTGTTTGTCTTCCTGGTGTTGAGTTTTATAAGTTCTTTTTAAATTGTGGTTATTAACCCCTTATCAGACATATTGTCGAATATGTTCTCCCATTGTGTGGTTTGTATTTTTATTCTGTTCTTACTGTTTTTAGCTGTGAAAAACCTTTTTAATTTCATATAGTCCCATTTGTTAATCCTGCCTTTTACTTCATTTGCCCGTGGAGATATATCAGCAAATATATTGCTGCGAGAGATGTCGGAGAGCTTACTGCCTATGTTTTCTTCTAAGATGCTTATGGTTTCACGGCTTACATTTAAGTCTTTTATCCATTTTGAGTTTGGTTTTGTGAATGGTGTATGTTGGTGGTCTAGTTTCATTTTTTTGCAGGTAGATGTCCAATTCTCCCAACATCATTTGTTAAAGAGGCTGTCTTTACTCCATTGTATGTTCTTCCCTCCTTTGTCAAATATCAGTTGTCCATAATGGTGTGGATTTATTTCTGGGTTCTCTGTTCTGTTCCATTGATCTATGTGCCTGTTCTTATGCCAGTACCAGGCTGTCTTGAGTACAATGGCCTTGTTGTAAACCTTGAATCCGGAAGACTGATACCTCCCGCTTTATTTTTCCTTTTTAAGATTGCTGAGGCTATTCGTGTTCTTTTTTGGTTCCACATAAATTTTTGGGATGTGCTCTATATCTTTGAAGTATGTCATTGGTATTTTAATTGGCATTGCATTGAATTTATAAATTGCTTTGGGTAATATAGACATTTTAATGATATTTATTCTTCTAAGCCATGAGCACAGTATATGCTTCCATTTGTTTGTATCTTCCTTGATTTCTTTTATCAATGTTTTATAATTTTCCGAGTACAAGTCCTTAACATCCTTGTTTAAATTTACTCCTAGGTACTTTATTATTTTGGTTGCAATAGTGAAGGAGATTGTTTCCTTAATTTCTTTTGCTGACAGTTCATTGTTGGTATATTAAAATGCCTCTGATTTCTGAGTATTGATTTTATATCCTGCCACCTTGCTGAATTCATTTATCAGGTCCAGTAGTTTTTTGACTGAGACTTTAGGGTTTTCTATATACAATATCATATCATCTGCAAAAAATGACAGTTTTACTTCTTCTTTTCCAATTTGGATGCCTTTATTTCTTCTTCTTGTCTGATTGCTGTGGCTAAGACTTCCAGAACTATGTTGAATAAAAGTGGTGAAAGGGGGCACCCCTGCCTGCTTCCTGATCTTAAGGGGATTGCTTTTAATTTTTGCCCATTTAGTATGATGTTTGCTGTGGGTTTGTCATAGATGGCCTTTATCATGTTAAGGTATATTCCCTGTATTACCACTTTGCTGAGAGTTTTGATCATGAATGGGTGCTAAATTTTATCAAATGCTTTTTCTGCATCTATTGAAATTATCATGTGATTTTTGTTCTTCCTTTTGTTTATGTGATGAATCACATTGATTGATTTGCGAATATTGAACCAGCCTTGCCTCTCCAGAATAAATCTCACTTGATCATGGTGTATGATTTTTTTCATATATTGCTGGATCCAGTTGGCTAATATTTTGTTGAGGATTTTAGCATCTAAATACATCAGGCATATTGGCCTATAATTTTCGTTCTTTGTGTTGTCTTTGCCTGGTTTCGGGATCAGAATTATGCTCGCCTCATAAAAGGAGTTTGGAAGTCTTCCTTCCTCTTGAATTTTTTGAAATAGCTTGAGAAGAATAGGAGTTAGTTCTTTGAATTTTTGGTAGAATTCACTTGTGAAGCCATCAGGCCCAAGACTTTTCTTCGTTGTGAGTTTTTTGATAACTGTTTTGATCTCATTTGTTGTAATTGGTCTGTTTAGGTGTTCTGATTCTTCCAGATTGATTTTTGGAAGATATGTTTTAAGAAATTTGTCCATTTCACCTAGGTTTTCTAATTTTTTGGCATAGAGTTCTTCATAGTATTTTCTTACAATACTTTGTATTTCTGTTGTGTCAGCTGTTATTTCTCCACTGTCCTTTCTAATTTTATTTATTTGAGTCCTCTCTCTTTTTTTCTTGTTGAGTCTAGTTAAAGGTTCATCGATCTTGTTTACCTTTTCAAAGAACCAGCTCTTGGTTTCATTGATCCTCTGTATTGTTTCTTTAGCCTCTATGTCATTTATTTCCGCTCTAATCTTTATTAATTTCTTCCTTCTACTTCTCCTGGGCTTTACTTGCTGTTGTTTTTCTACTTCTTTTAGATGCTAGGTCAATTTGCTTATCTGAGCTTTTTCTAGCTTCTCATGGTATGCCTGTAGTACTATGAACTTCCTTCTCAGTACTGCTTTTGCTGTGTCCCATAAATTTTGAGTTGATGTATGCTCATTATCATTTGTTTCTAGAAACCGTTTTGAAAAGTCTTTATTAAAGAGCCACATTATGCAAGCGAGAAGCCACACACAACTCAAGAGTTTTCATTACAAGCAGCTTTTCAGAAAACTGAAAATAGGAGCATTATTATTTTCTCCCCAGTTTACAGGCCTGAAAAGGCACAGCAGTTCCTAAACTACAGCTTCTCTCTACTACACCTCACCTGTCCGAGGGCAGCCTGGGACATCTTAATGACACTGGGCACCCTGGGGACAGCAGTGACGCAGAGCCTCCAGACGCAGGACCATAAGGCCCTGGCCCATGAGCATTGCACTGCAAACACTGTGAGAAACGAAAGTGCTCTGAAACCTCCTTACTCTACCCGAGGGCTTGGTGAAATGAAGGAGGGGATGCTTTGGAAAGCGGTAGCCTCGGTTTAAGTTTCCACATGTTCAAATTCAACCTAGAGTTTCTAGTCCTACCCGAACACCACCTTACTCCTCCGGCTCAGCTTTAAAACACACCGAGAACCACTCTGCTTGCATGTTGTCAGCTGCCTATCCCAGGCACACACGTGAGCAAGTTGGCCTTCTGCAGCACTGACGTGGGCCTTTACTCAGGGCAACAGGTTCTGGCCACATGAATGGAGGAAGGGCACCAGAATAAGAAAGGACTCACAGCTTTTAAATGGCTGCAACCTACTTCTGCTCAGCACTCCAACCAGAGCCTATCACTGACATCCCTAGAAAAAATTCACTAAATAAAAGGCTTATAGAAAAGAAATTCCTTGTCACTAATACCCATAGCCAGGGCTACCCAGGATCCAGATGTTTAAGTCAAAGACTGTGTTGAAATTAATTTTAAAAAACAAAACAAAAAACCCACTTGGTAATCGAAGCAGGCAAATTACTGTGAGTGTATAACTGCTCTGCAATCTATTTACTTTCTTTGTTTAGGCTTTTAAATAGATTGGCAAGACTACTTCAATATATCAAACTACAAAAGCAAAGATGTGCCCTGCCATTTAACACATTCAATTTTACACACAAATAAGGAGAATTCTATCCAATTTTTAAAGGAAAAAAATACATTAACAGTTTATAGTTTATGCTTTGGCCTTAAGGACCAAAGAAGTTTAAGAAGTTCATAACCTCTAAGAGCTGATGTCTCATTAGACATCACAGGCACCAGGGACATCTACACAGTCCAGACATCACCTATAGTGTATTTCCAGTAGTTGCCAAAAAGGAGAAAACAATGTAGTTTTTAAAAAAACTAAACATAGCCAATGTTTAAATTCTAATTATGTTCTTCCCTCTATTCTGTTGAGAGTCTTTTATTGAATGCAGTACCAAGATATAGTGCTATTTTTCTTGTAGTGTGCTGCTCAGCACATTTAAGAAGTCAGAAACTCACTCAGTTTATCCAATTTTTTATTTCTACTGGTTTTTTTTTTTTTATTTTATTATTATTAATTCTAATGGGGTGACATCAATAAATCAGGGTACATATGTACAGTGAAAACATCTCCAGGTTATCTTATCATTCAATTGTGTTGCATACCCATCACCAAAAGTCAAATTGTCCTCTGTCACCTTCAATCTGGTTTTCCCTGCGTCCCTCCCCTCCTCCCTATCCCATTCTTCCCTCCCTCCCCCCATCCCATAACCACCACTCTCTTGTCCATGTCTCATACCCTCACTTTCATGTCCCACCTATGTATGTAATCGTGCTGTTCTCAGTTTTTCTTTTTTTCTGATTTACTTATTTCACTCCGTATAATGTTATCAAGGTACATCCATTTTGTTATAAATGATCCGATGTCATCGTTTCTTATGGCTGAGTAGTATTCCATAGTATATATGTACCATAGCTTTTTAATCCACTCGTCTTCTGACGGACACTTGGGCTGGTTCCAGATCGTCGCTATTGTGAACAATGCTGCCACGAACATGGGGGCGCATTTCTTCTTTTCGAACAGTGCTATGGTGTTCTTAGGGTATATTCCTAAAAGTGGGATAGCTGGGTCAAAAGGCAGTTCGATTTTTAATTTTCTGAGGAATCTCCAAACTGTTTTCCACAGTGGCTGCACCAGTCTGCATTCCCACCAGCAGTGCAGAAGGGTTCCCTTTTCTCCACATCCTCGCCAGCACTTATTCTGTGTTGTTTTGCTGATAAGTGCCATTCTGACTGGTGTGAGGTGATATCTCATTGTGGTTTTAATTTGCATTTCTCTAATGATTAGTGATGTTGAGCATTTTTTCATATGCCTATTGGCCATCTGTATGTCCTCTTTGGAGAAATTTCTATTCATTTCTTTTGCCCATTTTTTGATTGGGTTGTTTGTCTTCCTGGTGTTGCTTTTTATAAGTTCTTTATAAATTTTAGTTATTAACCCCTTATCAGATGTGCTGTCAAATATGTTCTCCCATTGTGTGGTTTGTCTTTTTATTCTGTTCCTATTGTCTTTAGCTGTGCAAAAACTTTTTAGTTTGATATAGTCCCATTTGTTTATCTTGCCTTTTATTTCAGTTGCCCATGAAGATAAATCGGCAAATATACCGCTGCTACAGATGTCGGAGAGCTTGCTGCCTATGTTTTCTTCTAAGATGTTTATGGTTTCACGGCTTACATTTAAGTCTTTTATCCATTTTGAGTTTGTTTTTGTGAATGGTGTAAGTTGATGGTCTAGTTTCATTTTTTTGCAGGTAGATGTCCAATTTTCCCAACACCATTTGTTAAAGAGGCTGTCTTTACTCCATTGTATGTTCTTTCCTCCTTTGTCAAATATCAGTTGTCCATAAAGCTGTGGGTTTATTTCTGGGTTCTCTGTTCTGTTCCATTGATCTATGTGCCTGTTCTTATGCCAGTACCAGGCTGTCTTGAGTATAATGGCCTTGTAGTAAACCTTGATGTCAGGAAGAGTGATACCTCCTGCTTTATTTTTTCTTTTTAAGATTGCTGAGGCTATTCGTGTTCTTTTTTGGTTCCATATAAATTTTTGGAATATGTGTTCTATATCTTTGAAGTATGTCATTGGTATTTTAATTGGTATTGCATTGAATTTATAAATTGCTTTGGGTAATATAGACATTTTAATGATGTTGATTCTTCCTAGCCATGAGCACGGTATGTGCTTCCACTTGTTTGTATCTTCCTTGATTTCTTTTATCAATGTTCTATAATTTTCTGAGTACAAGTCCTTAACCTCCTTGGTTAAATTTACTCCTAGGTACTTTATTTTTTTGGCTGCAATAGTGAAGGGGATTGTTTCCTTAATTTCTTTTGCTGATATTTCATTGTTGGTGTATAGAAATGCCTCTGATTTCTGAGTATTAATTTTATATCCTGCCACCTTGCTGAATTCATTTATCAGGTCCAGTAGTTTTTTGACTGAGACTTTAGGGTTTTCAATATACAATATCATATCATCTGCAAATAATGACAGTTTTACTTCTTCTTTTCCAATTTGTATGCCTTTTATTTCTTCTTCTTGTCTGATTGCTGTAGCTAGGACTTCCAGAACTATGTTGAATAAGAGTGGTGAAAGTGGGCAACCCTGCCTGGTTCCTGATCTTAAGGGGATTGCTTTTAATCTTTGTCCATTTAGTATGATGTTTGCTGTCGGTTTATCATAGATGGCCTTTATCATGTTAAGGAATGATCCCTGTATTCCCACTTTACTGAGAGTTTTGAGCATGAATGGGTGCTGGATTTTATCAAATGCCTTTTCTGCATCTATTGAAATTATCATGTGATTTTTGTCCTTCCTTTTGTTTATGTGGTGAATCACATTGATTGATTTGCGAATATTGAACCAGCCTTGCCTCTCCAGAATAAATCCCACTTGATCGTGGTGTATGATTTTTTTCATATATTGCTGGATCCGGTTGGCTAATATTTTGTTGAGAATTTTAGCGTCTAAATTCATCAGGGATATAGGCCTATAATTTTCTTTCTTTGTGTTGTCTTTGCCCGGTTTTGGGATCAGAATTATGCTCGCCTCATAAAAGGAGTTTGGAATTCTTCCTTCCTCTTGAATTTTTTGAAATAGCTTGAGGAGAATAGGAGTTAGTTCTTCTTTGAATTTTTGATAGAATTCACTTGTGAAGCCATCAGGCCCAGGACTTTTCTTTTTTGGGAGTTTTTTGATAACTGTTTCGATCTCATTTGCTGTAATTGGTCTGTTTAGGTGTTCTGATTCTTCCAGATTGATTTTTGGAAGGTTATATGATTCAAGAAATTTGTCCATTTCACCAACATTGTCTAATTTTTTGGCATATAGTTCTTCATAGTATTTTCTTACAATGCTTTGTATTTCTGTTGTGTCAGTTGTTATTTCTCCACTGTCCTTTCTAATTTTATTTATTTGAGTCCTCTCTCTTTTTTTCTTGGTGAGTCTAGTTAAAGGTTCATCAATCTTGTTTACCTTTTCAAAGAACCAGCTTCTTGTTTCATTGATCCTCTGTATTGTTTCCTTAGCCTCTATGTCATTTATTTCTGCTCTGACCTTTATTATTTCCTTTCTTCTACTTGTCTTGGGTTTTATTTGTTGTTGTTTTTCTAGTTCTTTTAGATGCAGGGTCAAGTTGCTTATTTGAGCTTTTTCTAGCTTCTTATAATATGCCTGTAGTGCAATAAACTTCCCTCTCAGAACTGCTTTTGCTGTGTCCCATAAATTTTGAGTTGATGTATGCTCATTATCATTTGTTTTTAGAAACTTTTTTATTTCTTCTTTGATCTCATTGTTAATCCATTCATTATTTAATAACAAGCTATTTAGTTTCCAAGTGTTTGAGTATTTTTCAGTTTTTCTTTTGTGGTTAATTTCTAGTTTCATGGCATTGTGATCAGAGAAAATGCTTGATATGATTTCAATCTTCTTAAATTTATTGAGACCATTTTTGTGTCCTAACATGTGGTCTATCCTAGAAAACGTACCATGAGCGCTTGAGAAGAATGTATATTCTACTGCTTTAGGGTGAAAAGTTCTGAAGATATCTATTAAATCAAGTTGATCTAGTGTCTCCTTTAAGTCTGCTGTTTCTTTATTAATTTTCTTTCTTGAGGATCTATCCAGTGTTGTTAGAGGGGTATTGAAATCCCCTACTATGATAGTATTGCTGTTAATCTCGCCCTTTATATCCATCAAAGTCTGCTTTATGTATGTCGGGGCTCCTATATTTGGTGCATAGATATTTACAATAGTTATATCTTCCTGTTGAATTGTTCCCTTTATCATTATGTAGTGTCCTCTTTTATCTCTTACTACAGCCTTTGTTTTAAAGTCCATTTTGTCTGATATAAGTATTGCTACCCCTGCTTTTTTTTCATTTCCATTTGCATGAAATATTTTTTTCCATCCTTTTACCTTCAGTCTATGAACATCTTTTATTTTAAGGTGTGTCTCTTGTAGACAGCATATGTATGGGTCCTGTTTCTTTATCCATGCAGCTACCCTATGTCTTTTGATTGGATCATTTAATCCATTTACATTTAAGGTTATTATTGATATGTAGTTGTTTATTGCCATTTTATTCTTTAAAGCTGTATTCTTCTTTTGCTCTATTCTTTCCTCCCTTTAAACTGTTCACAAGAGGCCCCTTAGTATCTCTTGCAGAATTGGTTTGGTTTTTATGAATTCCTTCAGGCTTTCTTTTTCTGGGAAGCTCTTTATTTCTCCTTCAATTTTAAACGTTAGCCTTGCTGGATAAAGTAGTCTTGGTTGTAGGTTCTTGTTCTGCATTACTTTGATTATTTCTTGCCATTCCCTTCTGGCCTCAAGTGTTTCTGTTGAGAAGTCCGATGTCATCCTTATGGGGGCTCCTTTGTAGGTGATAGTCTTTTTTTCTCTAGCAGCTTTTAAAATTTTTTCTTTATCCATTAGCTTTGGTATTTTAACTATGATGTGTCTTGGTGTAGATTTTTTTGGGTTTCTCCTTAATGGAGTTCTGTGTGCTTCTTGAATGTGTGGAGTGTTTCCCAGCCTTAATTTAGGAAAGTTTTCTGCTATAATTTGATTGAACAAAGTTTCCATTTCCTGTCCTCTCTCCTCTTCTTCAGGCACCCCTATGATGCGAATGTTGTTTCTCTTCATGTTGTCACAAAGCTCCCTTAGAGTTTCCTCACATTTTTTAAGTCTCTTTTCCTTTTTCTTCTCGGCTTCTGTGCCTTTGTTTATTGTGTCCTCTAACTCGCTTATTCGATCCTCAGCGTCATCCATCCTGCTTTTAATTCCTTCCATTGTGGTCTTCAGTTCTGATACTGTATTTGTCATTTCTGTCTGATTCTTTTTTATTATTTCAATTTCATTTTTTATACTTGTTATCTCTTTATTTAGGTGTTCATAATGACTATCCATTGTTGCTCTAATTTCTTTGAACATCCTAACTATCATTATTCTAAATTCTGCTTCTGGTAATTTGGTTATATCTGGTTCATTCAGGTCCTTCTCTGGGGATTTCTCTTGATTCATTTGGTTTGCATTCCTCTGCCTGCCCATTTTTTCTGTGTATAAGCAAGTTGTGGCCACTGGAGTCCAGTAGGTGTTGCCTTTGTGTTCTCTAGGTGTGGTCTATCTGCAGGCCCCCCACCCCCTCTGCCGGCGCCTAGGGTGGTTGGGTATGAGCGTTGCCAGCGCCGGCCCACTGTGGCTTTTGCTGTGATTTCTGCCTCTCCTCCGTGGGAGGGGCTGTGACTGAAGCCACAAGATTAGCACCAAGGGTAGAGGCGAGCACCTTTCCTCAGCTGCGGACCCAGCCTATTTCCGGACTTCCGCCCAGAACCAGCAGTCGGAGCCTGCTCGCTACAGTTCCGCGGGTTAGGCGGGGCTTTTGACGTGCTCTCAGCTGTAAGCTTTTGCCCGTCAGGAGCTTTAGCCCCGCCCTCGAGGCCCGGGCCCTTTGCGCAGGGTCGGAAACCAAGATTTATTGGGGCAGGCGTGTTTGCTGGCTTCCGCCGAGCTGCGTACTTCCGCTCGTCCGGGACTCTACCCCGCCCCCGCGTTCGGAGCCCGCTCGTGCACGTATTAACGCTATCCGGGGTTTCTCCGGCCGGATGGGGATAGCAGCCGTGGGCTCAGCTGCGAGCCTCCGCCTGTCTCGGGGTCCACCCCGTTCCCGCGCTCGGAGCCCGCTCGCGCACGTATACTGGCCAACCGCGGTTTCTCCGGTGGGCGGCGGGGGGGGGGGGGCGGGGGGGGCGGACTGGTAGCGTCAGCTCAGCCACGAGCCCCTGCCCGTCCCTGGTCCTAGCCCGGTCCCCGCGGTCAGGGCCGGCTTGTGCAGGGCCTGCCTGTTCCTGGCCTCCCGCTTTGTCCCCGTAAGTGGGATTAAAGGCGGGCCCGCAGCTTCCGGACCGCTCTCGCGCTTACCCTCCGACCTTCTGGGCTAGACCGATCTCCCACCGGCTTGGCCTCTGCCCACGCCGACAGAACCGCCTTTCAGCGTCCTGCCGCCCCAAAACCTTAAGCAGCCCTCAGCAGAGTAGGAAGGGACCTAATACTCCACACTGTAGGCCTGGGAGCTCCCTCACTTGTTTCACAGCTCAAAACTGTCCAAACGCCTCTTCTTGGCTCTGGGACTGCAGGCTGGGGCTTGGTTCCTGGGACCCAGGTCCCTCCCTCTCCGCCAAACTCTCCTCCCGCCCCGCGGGTCTCTCCGGGCTGCCGTTTGCTCCGGGGAGCTGGGCAGCCCTCTTCGCGTTTTCGCTATTCCTACCAGTCTCAATGTGACTTCTTCTGTGTTCCTTGGTTGAAGAGTCCACTTAGTTTTGTTCAAAGTTGGTTTATCCAGGTGATGGTTCTTAAAATTGAGTTGTAATCCACTTTGGTTCTGGGAGTTGGAAGTTGGTACGTCCGCCTACTCCATCGCCATCTTGCTCCCCTCTCTACTGGTTTTTAAAATTTGAGTTCTCAACTCTAAGAACCAATCAATGGGCAAGGACAGCATGAAGTCACCCTTGGAAAAACTAGTTAATAACCTGTCTAGAGAACGTTTTTTTTTAAAGTCCCTTAGGAGTACAGTATACTAGCATTTTTGGAAAATTATTTCCACTGAATAATTCATCACAAAATGCAGACTAAGCTGTCATCCTCAAGAGAGGAATACAGTTCTAACTATCAAAGCCAGCAATGCTTCAAGGCTTCAGGAAAAGTTAAAGTGACATTTCCATGCTAATGTTACCTATTTATACTGCAACTCTAGATCAAAAAGCAGATGTTTAAAACTGGATAAGGCTGCTCAAATTTAACACCATTATCTTGATAAACTTTCCCGGCCACACTCCTCCCTACTTAAAACATTACCCAAGAAAAACAAGTAATTTTAAGGATCATTCTCAATATAATATAACCCCATTATGATTTGTATGATGAATACTAAACTTTAACTATATAAACAGAAGTAGTTAAAGATAGAAAACGAAGAAGCAAGGCAAAACAAAACACCCTAACAATGTGTTATTCAATTTTAAAAAGGGCAGTTACAATTACAGGTTCAGCTAAACCTTGACACATTCTCTGCTTATCTGAGATAATAAACTCGTGCACATGTCTATTAAACCACAGAATATAAGCATATTTAAAAGGCTTGTTAATCTAATCAACAAACTACATGTGAGTTTACTGTATAGGACCTTTCAAAATTTGGGATAAATCTACCCTGTACTGGCAACAGAACGCCTGTGCAGTTCACCATTGTTTGCTTTCTGATTTTCCTCTGAGGCTCCCAGATGGAGATACAGGGATGTTTGTGGTCATTCATGGTGGGTGTAACAATCTAGGGCAGGGGTCCCCAAACTACGGCCCCATGGGCCGCATGCGGCCCCCAGAGGCCATTTATCCGGCCCCCGTCGCACTTCCGGAAGGGGCACCTCTTTCATTGGTGGTCAGTGAGAGGAGCACAGGATGCATCCGCACCCATAGTTCCCATTAAAATACTGGTCAGTTTGTTGATTTAAATTTACTTGTTCTTTATTTTAAATATTGTATTTGTTCCAGTTTTGTTTTTTTACTTTAAAATAAGATATGTGTAGTGTGCATAGGGATTTGTTCATAGTATTTTTTATAGTCCAGCCCTCCAACGGTCTGAGGGACAGTGAACTGGCCCCCTGTGTAAAAAGTTTGGGCACCCCTGATCTAGGGAGTGTCTCCGCAAGACACCACAAAGAGCCAATAGCAAAGGGAAGAGTTTCCCTTAGCTCAAAGGCTTCCTTCCTGTTCCCTGTTTTAAAAAAACAAGGTTCCAAATTTCTTCCCTCAAGGGAACAGCAAACAGGTTGTCATGACTCTTCTGACAGCAGCAAAGCTCATCACACTTACAGATCATACTGTGAAGGAACCCACAAAATCAACAACTCCACTTTGCTTTCAAAAGGATGAGGCACAAACTTGAGGAGAAATGGCGCGCGCACAAACACACACACACACACACAAACACATGCGTGCACACACACAGAGTTCTCCCACCACAGAAGGTAAGAAATATTGGGGATTAACCATAATTTGGTAGAGTTGTAACAAAATCCTCAGAAACAAAACAAGCTGCCCAAAGGAAGCTTTAAGCTAACAGTTCTGGAAATGCCATTTCTCCACCCCCATACATACATACTTATTGCATAAAACAGCTATATGCCTACAAAAACAGTTTGAAAATCACTGGATCCTGAAAAAACACAACTGTAGAATATGAAAAGTAATTGAAAAGTCCAAATCAGATGGTTCACAATCTCATGCAGCCACATGCAAAAGCTGCTATCCCAGCAAAGGACAGAGGCATGGAGAATGTCTGTTAAGGACCCAAGCTCCTCAGCCAGCTGATAACAAATTTGGGTATCTGGAGCTGGTGGCTGTCTTATTTCACCTGACACCCTCAATTCTCTCATCAGCCACTGCAGGCAAACTGAGCCTGCCGAAAACAGTGACACCATCCTCCCTGGCTTGCCTAACACTCTGACAAGTAAATGCAACCAATTTCAGCCCCTATGAATTTTACCTATTTGACTCAACTTTACAATGAAGTACAGTTGGAATAAATCTGAACTTCAGTGCTGAAAAAAACACAGATTATCTAGTTTAGCCCTCAATTTTACAGATAAAGAAATTCAGATGAAGAAGGATGTGGCCAGCTCAAGGATATAGAACAAGTTAGGGGCAAAACCAGGAAGCACCCATCCTCCCCCCCAGTTCATCGTGCCGTGCATATCCTTGGCACAGTGGGTTACAGGACCTGGGAGGTTCGTATTGCCACATAGTTAAAGGGCCTGAGGCCGGGTACTGTGGTCCACAGGCCACTGGAAAGCTGAAGATCCTGTGCTTCTCAAGAAGTCAGTACCATGAAAGGGGTAGGCAAGTACGCTGCATCTACACAATTTTAGTAATTCCTTTCTCCTCTGCTGAAATTCAAGTACAAACAAATGAGGAGAGGCATTATAATTAAATACTTCTGGCTAGGATTAGGAATCTTTTTCTTAAAATAGGAGAGAATTTATTTAGCTTTCTGTGGCTTTACTTTCACAATAATACACACCCTTGGCAGAGAAAGACCTGGCTAAAGTTCCATAAATTGCCTTAATAAGGTAAATATTTAGGCTGATTTTATGAGGTTTTCAAATATTAATTTTGAGAAAGCTAATGAATGGTTCTGAGAATTTGCATACATGATCACAATCAATATGGTAAAAACAAAACAAAACCAAAGGATGACTGGTAAAAGTGGGCTCTAAAACCTGGTTTATTGCACTAGCCCAGTGGTTTTCAACCATGGCTACACACAAGAATCAAGTGCCAACCATCTGAGTTAGTCACCTTGGACAGTCAACCTGGTCAAACCTTCAGATGACTATAGCCCCAGACTTCTAGCCTTCACATGTAAGACTGCAGACATTGTGGAGAAGAGACAAGTGATATCTACTTTGCTCTGTCCAAATTCATGACCCACAGATTCAATGGGCGTGAGAAAGTGGTTGTTTTAGACCATTAAGTTCTGGAGTGATTTGTTAAGCAACCCAGGAAATGTTTAAAAATCCCAATGTCCAAGTTGTACTGCAGCCCAGTTAAGCCAGAATCTGTGGGGGTGGGTCTCAGGCACCTATTTTTAAAGCAACCCAGGTAATTCAACTGTGCAACCATGGTTAAGAACCATCTGTAGGTCTATGCTGTCTAATATGATAGCCACCTGCCATATATAGCTATTTCAATTATTAAAATTTAAGTAAAATTTAAAATTCAGCTCTTTGCACTGGCTACATTGAAAGTGCTTTGTATTCACAATGGTTAATAGTTACCATATGGAACAACAGATATACAGAACATTTCCATCAACACAGAAAATTGTACTGGACATTGTTGGTGTAGACCAGTGGCACTCAAAGTTAACAGCATCATCTGAAAATTTGTTAGAAATACAAATTCTCAAGCCACACACCAGACCTGCTGGATAGAACCTTTGGGGGTAGAGCTCTCCAAATGAGTCTATACACACTTTAGTGAGAAAACCACGGCTCTTATTACTGCCCATACAAAATATTATCCTTAACGTATCTCATACTTAGATCTGAAAATTATCAAGTTTTAATTCCATTATAATGAAAGACAATAGTGTATGCTGTCAAAAAATTTCAATGTATTTTTATATCAGCAAGCTTGTTTGAAAAGAAAAGCCTTTCAATTAGCAAGGGTTATTTAAAAGTGTCATAAGGATGCTGTTATTTATAATCATCATGTGAAACAATCTTAAGGTCCAAAAATATAGAAATGGTTAAAAATTATAAAACTCAACAGATTATTCAATTATTAAAATTACAAGGGTGGGCCCTGACTGGTTGGGTCAGTGGTAAGAGCGTTGTCCTGGCATGTGGATGTCCGGTTAGATTCCCCATCAGGACAAGTGACCATCTGCTTCTACACCCGTCCTCTTCTTCTGTCTCTCTCTCTTTCTCTTCCCCTCCCACAGCCAAGGCTCCACTGGAGCAAGCTGGCCCGGCTGCTAAGGACGGCACCATGGCCTCCACCTCAGGCACTAAAATGGCTTCAGTTGCAACGGAACAACGGCCCCAGATGGGTAGAGCATCACCCCCTGGTGGGCATGCCGGGTGCATGCGGAGTCTGTCGGGTGCAAGCGGGAGTCTGTCTCTCTGCCTCCCTGCTTCTTACTTAAGAAAATAACAACAAAAATTACAGGGATGGGTAAAAGTAGGTTTACAGTTGTTTATATTGAATATAATAATAATAAACAATAATACAAGAATAAATTGTTTTGTGTACTCATAACTGTAAACCTACTTTTGCCTACCACTGTATAATTGTGAAAACTATGTTGCATGACAAAATATAAATAAGAGAAAAGCAAAACAAACTTGTAATTGCAAATATCTGTATTGTATGGACAAAGACAATATGAAGGCAGAGGGAAAATAAGAATAACTGATTTGTTAAGGTTGGCTGAACAGTGATCCCCCCTGTTGATTCTGCTATGCTTCTTACAGTTACCTGTGTAAAAACATATTACCACAGCTAAGGAAGCAATTAAAAAAAATACAGTTGTATTTTGATGTGAAAAGTCTATTCCAAGAACATCTTGGTAAAATAGTTCTATGACTTTATCAATGATTCACTGAATTGTTCACCTCATAGTAACAGGAAATAAAGACAGGATTCAAGCAAATGGAAAGGCTTGGTCTGGCTGTCCTTCTAACACTGATGGTCTACAGGATTTCTCCTCTTTTGTAAAAAAGACTTAGATCCTACAATTAAAAATAAGAATTAGGCATTTTTACAAATAAAATTTTAGAGTTATAAAAATTTGTCTTTCCCTGTGTTTATTTAGTTTCCACAGAGTGTGGATGGTAAACTACCATTAAACCCAACACCTATATGTTTCTCCCACCGTCTGCTTCCATTTACAAGTCTAAATTCCCAGAAAGACTTTGTAGAATTATCTTCTTCAAAAAGATACCACCTACATCAATTCTTGATTGTTTTCTAAATGTTTTTTGTATAAATTTTAACATTACCTCCTTTGTTGACAGTTTTGTTTTTAATAATCTTAATGTCTAACATTGTCAAGATACAAAATCATCTTTCTGAGCATTATGTATGTGTTGGTGTCTCTGCTCTTCTTTTTCCTTCCTAGGTAATGGTCTCTGAATTCATTTAAATCCTAAATACATTACCACCTTCTCTGCTCTAGTACCCTAGAGATTTAAGGAAAGGTAATTGGTTGAATAAGTCCGAAAAGCCTTGATGTCTTTGAATAACTTATTTGGAAGAAATTTGTTCCTATAAATTTCTTAAAATATGAGTGCATGGCATGTGCAATTTTACTGAAAATTGGAAAAATCCAAGTTATACACTTGTCCCTTACTAGATTTTGCCAGAAGAAGCCAAATTAAGTGGTAAGAAAACTAACTGGCCAGATTGGTATCATTTTAAAAAGTTTCCCAGTCCAACAAGTATACTCATTTTAATATTATTTTTTTGTTTGTTTTCTTAATTGAATTTATTGAGGTGACTCTGGGTTGACAAGGTTTCACAATTCTCCACACATTTTCTGTACACCACATTGTGTGTTTATCACCCCAAGTTGAGTCTTATATATACACATTTTTAAATTAAAGGTGACTTTTTAAAATTTCTGCAATAAAATGTTCATAATAATGACATAAAAATAGAATTATTTTTCAAAATTTCCAACTTTCTGTACTGACTACAACTAATTACCTTCATGAATGGGGGTAACTGAGATTTGTCTTAGGGCAGCTGTCACTTTCCATTCTAGCATTTACATATGCTCTTAAGAGAATTATAATTTTTATTTCTATTGTTGGAAGTTAAATAAAAAGGGAATTTGATAGAAGCTTCTCGTGGTAATAGTTTTTTAAAAAAAACATAGCAAAGAACATGTACAAAATGCTTTCTGTGTGCTGGGAATTCTTGAATATCGACACTGAGAACACAAAAATAAATTACATATAGTCTTTATCCTCGAAAAACTCCAGAGTCTAACTAATATAGCTACACCTGAGATAGGTCCTTAACATTAAAGACAGAGACAAAGATAAACAAAACAATACATTAGGGGAGAGGGGAAGCACACTACAGAAAGGAATCTATCATTAGTGTCCTCAGAAAGAGGGCAAAAATGCCACAACAAGAAACAAGACTAGGAGACTATTAAAAAATATATCAGGGACCAAAAAAAGAGCTATTGGAAATTAAGAACATGACCACAGAAAAGACAAATCAAACATAAGGGTTGCAACATAAAATGGAAGAAACTTCCCAGAAGGTAGAACAAAACACAAGAGCTGAAAAGTAGAATGAAAAAATAAAAGTATTTAGATGAACCAATTCAGAAAACTAATTCCATGTCCAAATAAGTGTTCTGGGGTGGGTAGGAGCAGAGCACAAACAAAAAGAAGACTCTGTTAATGAATTAATTTAAGAAATTTTTTTAGAACTGAAGGACATGAGTTTTCAGGTCAAAAAAGGCCCACCATTGTTATTTCACAAAAATAAAAGGGAGAGAAAGGAGGAGAAAAGAATATTCCTCAGGATTCAGAGAGGGAAGATTCAGGTTACACACTAAGGATTAAAAATACAGTACAGCCTGACCAGGCAGTGGTGCAGTGGATAGTCGGACTGGGACGCAGAGGACCCAGGTTCGAGACCCCAAGGTCTCCAGCTTGAGTGAGGGCTCACCTGGCTTGGGCAAAATGCTCACCAGCTTGGACCCAAGGTCGCTGGCTCGAGCAAGGGGTTACTTGGTCTGCTAAAGGCCCGCGGTCAAGGCACATATGAGAAAGCAATCAATAAACAACTAAAGTGTCACAACGAAAAACTGATGATTGATGCTTCTCATCTCTCTCTGTTCCTGTCTGTCTGTCCTTATCTATCCCTCTCTCTGACTCTCTCTCTCTCTGTCTCTGTAAAAAAAAAAAAACAGTACAAATAGCTTTGGACTTTTCAGTAGAAACACTAGAAGAAAAAAGACTTGAGGGCAATCAGTACCTTTAATTTGATGCCCATCAATGATGTGGGTGGGTACAACAAAGATATTTTTGTGGCTTCAAAAAAACTTTATCTCCCAAGCACCCTTTCTCAGGAAAGTACTAAAGGATGTGCTCTACAAAACTAAGGCAGTAAACCAAGACAAAAAAGGGAAACAGAAAAACAAGACATTCCACAGAGGAGACAGGTAAAGGGAATTCTCAGAATGCTATGACGGAAACTTCTGGGCTAAACCAGGTAGGGAAGGCCACCAGTTCACAAAGGAGTGTGTTGGAAGGGTTGAGGAGAAATGTCTCTAAGAAGATGAAATCAAGAGAATACTTGATGTGTTTGAATGTTTTGAAATGAGAGTTAGGTAAGGGGCAGATAATGTAAATGGTGAATAAAGGGTAAATACATAGAAAGAGTAACAAATCAAAGGAAATGAAAAATAGAAATAATGCCAGGGAAAACCAAAAGTTCTATATGACAGGAAAAGAGATCATAGAAGTGTACATGGGTCAACTATAAACAGTGTTCTATTTGTTCATTTAAATGAGGTAAAGACTTAAATATTGATACAACCAAATTACTGTATAACTATATAATGAGAAAAAGGGAAATGGAAAGAATTTGGAGTGGACTGGGGATAGGACACAGAAAGAGAACAAAGAGAGCAAATAAAAAATTAGCACTACCAGCATGTTACTCAGAAATATGGAGGGAATTTCCAAAAGAATGAGCTAAAATTGCTGTATGTGGTTGCCTCTGGGGAAAGAAATGAAAAGAATTATTTTTATTATAGCCTTTATAAATTATAGAACTACTTTACACTTTAAATTATGTATACTGATTTAAATATACAAGTTGGGGCAAAAGTAGGTTTATAGTTGTTTATATGGAAAGTAATACAATAATAATATAAGAAAAAGGGGGGGAAGTGAGGGAGAAGGATGGAGAGGGAGGGAGGGAGAGGAGAGGGAAGGGGAGGGAGAGGGAAGAGGGGGGAGGGGGAGAGGAAGGAGGGGTAAGGGGAAGAGGAAGGGAGGGGGAGGGGGAAGGGGGAGAGGTAGGGGAGGGGGAGAGGAGGGGAGGGGTGGGGGAGAAAGGGGAGCAGAGCGGAGGGAGAGGAGGAGGGGGAGGGGGAAGGGAGAGGGGGAGGGGGAGGGGGAGGGGGGGGGAGAGAAGCATCAACTATTGTTTTACCCATTGATTTCTTCTAATATGTGTCCTGGGGGGGAGGCCTTGAACTGGTGACCTTGGGGTCAAGCTAGCAATCCTGGGATCTTACTAGCAACTTCTGCACTCCAAGATGACACTCTATTCACTGTGCTTCTAGTCAGGGCTCAGAGGTAGATTAAGTTTGGTTGAGGCCCCGGACCACAGAAGAAAATATTGGGCCCCTTACATTAGGAAAAAGTGTAAAGCTGGGGTTTTGCAGGGTTCTTCAGAATTTGGGGCCCAGGGTGTGTCCCCCGTGTGCCCACCATTAAATCTATATCTGCCAGGGCTATAATCGCTTTTAGTCTTGTTTTTAAAAGTAAGGGATTTCAATCAACATTTATTTTAAAACAAAGAAATGGAAAATGGTGACAGCCAATAAAATACTCCATTATAATGCTCTTTAAAATACCATCAATATCATGCATGAACAATGTTCACACTTACATTAGTGAAACCTAAATACTCTTTGCTTTCTTTCAATCAACTCTGTAGTATTTGGGCCAGAAAAAAAGAGTAACAACACAGAAAACAGAACAGAATTCCAATATGGAATAGTATGCTTCTTAGGTTATCTTTTAAATTCTGTATGACTTTCCCTGATATTTAAATTTCTGATCTGTACAGACACTTAAGCAGAAGGACCCATCCTAGAAGCATTTTGGAGTGGCAAAAGAAGCCAGTTTGGAAATAAAAACTTACAATTCATAATGCATCAATCAAAAAATATACATGCAGTTGACCAAGACATAGCTTTCTTCCACTGACCTCCCTCGTACACTTCGTAAAGCATGCTGCTCACCTTGCAGGATGGAAAACGTGGGCAAAAAGTTAAAACTTTGATGCTCTTTTACTAAGAGATGAAATTTAGCCCAATTTTTCTTTTAACTTAACCAGGTTATACATACATTGCTTTGGATGCTTACCGTACAATTTACTTACATAAAATAATCAAGAGCAAAGATTTCTGTGGAAAGCATGTTCCATTTATACCCTTTTTCTTCATGGTAAAGCTTCACTTCTCAAAAGTTATGAAGATCGGATTCATAAGCCACCCACCGGTATTTTTAGAACAACCACTACCATACACACTGGATGTAAAAAAGAATAAGTCTTTATATGGGTAGTATTTAAAGATAGAAAAGATACTTGTTGAAATATATATAAACAATATATAAATGTGTGTGTGTGTCTGAAAATATTCATGAGGAATGAATGACCAGGGTTATCTTTGACAGATGGAAGAATAGAAGTGAAAGCATAGGTGAAAGGGAGACTTTTCACCATATATCTCTTAATAGATTGATTTCTAACTGTTACCCATTTTGGCAAATTAAAGGTTCTCATTCTATTTTCCCTCCTGAATTACCTTGCTTCCGTACACTACTCCACACTGTGCGCATGCATGTACACGCTATCACCCAGAGTAATTTCTGGCAGGTACGCTTTCACTTTCTTTGACAAAGACTTTCTCCCATTCTTACACATAAGTGAACCTACATGATCAGCACCCACATGACCAGCATAAATGCCACCTATCTATTCAAGGTGCCAGAACCCTGGGCCACTTCCACAGTCCCTCCTCGATGCTCCCTCACACTGGGAACCTGAGTGGTACAGGCATTTGCTGAGCACCTGCTCTGAGCCAGGTGCTGCGCAGAGGCATCCACACAAGGATAAGAAGAAAAAGATACCTTCAAGGAGCTCACAACCCCAAGAGGCAGCAGAACAGGAAACAGGTAATTTCCAAATAATACAGTACATGCACTATAGTCTACATAATCTACCAAATTATATTTTAATGATTTTTCCTTAAATCGCTAAAGGTGAGATACTCTGACACAGGCCCACAGTGACTGAGCCTGTAGTTATCATTGGATCTCCTGTACCAAGTAGAGTGCCCATATTATCTGAACTCCACAAATGTCTCCTGCATAGTAATACAACTGTATTTTAAGGAACAGATTCATGTCTTAATGTTTCAGAAGAGTAATACACATCAATTACTAACCTGGATCTCTGCAGTATATTATATCAAGACCAAACCATCTTTAACCTCAGAAGCCCTGTGATCCACGGAGTCTTGGCTTTGATTCCATAAAGGGGATAAATTATGAAAGCTAAGCCTGTCTGTTTCTTCTCCTGGAAATCAACCCACTCTCACTTGTTTTACTGGTAGAATTAAAGACTTTCAACCAGTAACTTAAAATTACTACTTGTGGTTAATACGTTAACAATGTCTTACAATTTTCAAGCAAATGGTACTGAGTCCATTTGATACAGGTTTGCCAATACTAATTTAAGGACTTTTTACACTTCAAACCTTGAACTTCTAGATAATAAAAATAATATTCTGGCCTTTCCCTGACTCTATCCAAAAACAAATGAAATAAATTGTAAACATAACATGAAGCACTGTCACAATTAATCAACCCAGAGCCCAAGAGAGGAATTGTTTCTATTTTTAAATGCACTGTTGCTTTAAGGGAAAACCTGGTGGAGAAACATGAAACCAAGCTGCATAATGAAAATCAAAATGCATTTGGTGTCTCCATCCTTGCAATACAGTAATCCTAACCTACAAGCAACACTGCTGTATTGACCCCTCTCAATTGGTCTGTAAACTAAATGACTGGTACCCAGGCAGAACCCCACAGAAAAGGCCTATCTACACTCAAAGAGTCAGATCTATCAGAAGGACAGAACAAGGGAACATTCATATTTCAGTGCTATTCTTGTACCTTCAGAGAAGGGGCTATTCCAATAAGCAAGCAGATGGATAAATCCCAAAAGCATCCTACAAATTTTTACTTAAAAGATCCTGATTAATAATGGCAGTTGCGGCACTAAAAATGAACAACTGATTATTTAGCATTTCTAATTAACTGTCTACAGTTACACTTTATATCCACATTCCACAAAATTAAATCTGCTTATCCCCACAAATGACAAAGCTTCATTTCGTTAAATAGTAGCTAACGGTAGCATTCCTTATGGTTAAGAGTGACAAGGAACAGGTGCCAAACCAACAAGGAAAAGACACACAGCAGCTACATAACAGGAGTTGAATATTCTACCTGTTTCATAGACTGCTTTGAAGTATCTGACCCAACAGAATTTCTTTTCTGAAACAATATAAAACTCTCCAGTTTGGGGGGTGGGGGTAGGGGAGTTGGTGATCTTATTTAACCTGTATATATTTTAATGTACTCAATGAGTTTACTTACTAACCATGAAGTATACAACCACAATGCTATAAATGTATCTAAAATACAATATTGTATTTAAAATTGTATCTAAAAATATCAGCCAAAGAAACATTCATTATTGAAAAATATTTAACACACATTTTAAATACAACTTATTTACTATCACCATAACAACCTGCTCTAGGAAGCAAAATGTTTGCAAATAAAAAGCAAAGCAAAAAAGGAATCTCATATCCAATCATTTCTTTCCCCAAATTTAGCAAAACTGCGCCTTAATACCGCAAGATTATAGAATGGAGATAGTTGCTTCTTTTAGCAATAAAGTAACAAACACTACTTCAGAGTCTCCAGTGAAAATCTTTGAAGAACAAAATATCACTAAATTGTAGCACATCAGTCAACAGGTGACTTCTAGAAATACAAACTCATACTCATGTCCCAGAGGAACTGATTTTGCCAAATCTCCCGTTTTTGCTTTCCTATTTTTTATAAGCTATTGAACGAATTCCAACCGTTTTCTTCTCGGGAGATTGCCAGAAAAAATGCCAAATATTCAAATTATTTTAGGGCATTTTCCCATACTGCCAGCTGGAATAGAGGAGAATTAATAAGGATCCAACAGTTACAACTTTTCAAATGCAAATATGTTGCCATCTAGTAAATGCAACCCCCATTTAAACATCCCCCAGTGCCTACACAGCTCCGACACTACTTTTGTTTCCTTGAAAATCAAAATTCGCGTTCTACATTCAAGCATTTTCTCAACCCAACACCGTCACCACCAACAACAACAACAAAAAAATCGATTTTAAATGGTCCAGGCCTGAGCCTGCATCTTACAACACTGTTTTTGCTTGTTTAGGGACTTTGTATGTAAAACAAAGTCCCTGAACAAGTCTGCCAAACGAAGAAAACAGTGCAACGGTGGGCAGAACCTGGGGCACTGGGTTCCCCTAACAACAAGTCCTTGGGGTGGTCACTTGTTCACTTGGGCCTCAGTTTTGTCATCTGTAAAATGTGGCTACTGGACTATCGCTCTAGGGTTCCTCCCACCTGGTCCCTCTATGTCTGGGTGCCTTGAAGCCTGCCAGGGAACCAGCTGGCTGGTGCTAGCTCTTGATACCGCTCTTAGATGGGAGGGGGATTAGAGGGAGGAGAGGAATTTGGACTTGCAACAGCTTCAGACCCAAGCGTGCGACAAACTTGAAGCCCTTCCTCCAAACAATAGGAAAGAGCACTCCCATTTTCCTGGCTCAAACTTGAAGACTGCAGGGTCGGATCCTCCTCCCACCCTCTGCGCGCCCGCGTTACCTTTCTCCCTGTTTGGTGTTGGAAGGAGGAGGGTGCAGGACCGTCTGATTCCCTTCCATCTCCACCACGCACTTGGTGTTCAGTTCCAGTTCTGAAAGCAAAGGGAACACGAACGTTGTCAAGTCGAGCATCCCGCCGGCGCGCGTCCCGGGAGGCGGCCGAGCCGGGCACCGGTCTGCACGGCCGCGCGGCGCCGCGGCGCCGCGTCCGCCGGTTTTCCGGCCTCCACCGTGCGCCCGCCGCCCGGCCCCGCGGCCCCGCACTTTCCAAAGTTGCCCCCGCCCTCGGCCAGACCCCGGAGAGAAAAGAGCGGAAAGCTACTCACCTCTTCGGTTCATGGGCCGAACCCGGACGGCAACTTTTACCTTGGTATCCGACATGTTGGCGGCGCCCACTCCGCCCCAGGCGGCCCCTCACGCGCCGCGCCGCCGCCGCCGCGCGCCCCCCGAGCGCGGCTGTAGCCGCTCAGCCGTGAGCTCCGTGAGGCAGCGCCGAGGCGCGCGGGCCATCCCGGGGGAGCGCGACGCGGGGCACGGCCGCGGCCCGGGGAGGGGCTGGCGCGGGGCGGGGCGGGGCGCGCGGGCGGGGTGGAGGCCGCGCGGGCCCAGGCGCCGCTCTAGCCGCGCTGGCCCAGCCGAGCGCGCAGCGCATCGGCCCCTCGCGGCCTCCCGGGGCTCGGCCGCACCGCCATCTTCCGAGCCCCGCCCGCCCGCCTGGGCTCCGCGGCTCGGGCAGGCCCTACTCGGCCCCTCACGGGGTTCTCCGGAGCGCGGCCGGGAACGGGAGTCGGGAACCGCGGGAATTAGGGGCGGGACGCCGGCTGGCCTCGGGCGGGGCTCCCGGGCCAAGCGTGCACTGGCGCCTGCGGGGACCCCTCGGGGACCGCGGTGGAGTCCCCTTCTGGGGCCGCTGTCACCCGGAGCCCGGGGCGTGCCGGGTGGGCCGGCCTTCCCACGGATCTAAATGCGCCTGAACCGAAATGCCGGCGCGCCGGCCCGCCCCGCGAGGCTCCTGCAGCGGTATTTTAAGATCGTTGTGGGGAACCGAGGCTAGAAATTAATCTGTACATCTACCACGGAAAGAGTGTGTGTGTGTGTGTGTGTGTGTGTGTGTGTGTGTGTGTGTGTGTGTGTGTGTACTGGTGTACTGCTCTGGGGTCCTTTCCCTTCCCTTCCACTTCTCTTGTCGTGGGAGGGCCATTAACTCTTACGTAAGAATTTAATAGCAGTGGATTCTGTCGCGCTGCCAAATGCAGACCTCGCTGCCAGGGCGGAACTGGGTGAATCTGATTTATTCTGTTTGTTCAACAAGGGCTTTGGGGCGCTGTGTGCCAGGCGGGCACTTTGAAGCGTACGGATGTGTAAAATCCAGAGTTCAGATCTGAGGAAAGCTTTCGACTTTGCGTAATTATGGAAATTTAATTATTCATAAGTTCATTGAAAGTTGTATTGGGGACCTACTGTGTGCAACATGTTGTGGAGAACACACTCAGACATGATTAAAGTTATGCTTCCTCTGCTTCAAATGCACCCTCTGCGGTAGGGAATAGCACGGAGTCAGACATAATGCCAGATTGTGCAGATGGGATGAGAGAAGCTCAGTGCTGTCTGGAACAGGTGCCTGTAATGGGCTTGACTTTAAGTGACGCTACCTTGCCTGACCAGGCGGTGGCGCAGTGGATGGAGCCAGGACCGGGATACGGAGGACCGAGATTCGAAACCTAAAGGTCCAGGCTTGGGCGCAAGCTCACGGGCTTGGGCGCGGGCTCACTAACTGGAGCGCCGGGTCACTGGCTTGAGCATGGGATCATGAACATGACCCCATGGCCGCTGGCTTAAGCAAGACGTCTCTAGCTCTGTTGTAGCCCCTGCCCCCCAATCAAGGCACATGTGAGAAAGTAATCAATGATGAACTACTGAGGAGCTGTAAGGAAGAGTTGATGATTCTCATCTCTCTCCCTTACTTTCTCTCGATCTAAAAAAAAAAAAAAAAAAAAAGTGACGCTACTTCTACACCTCTCTTGTTCCAGGTCCAGCTAATTCAGTCTACATCAGAAAGGCCTGTGGTATCTTTCCTTCCTCTCCTTTTCTACTACAAAAGCCTACCTCCTCCACTTGTTAATCTATTCAACAACTGTGTACTGAGCTCTTATGATGTGACAAACACTGTTCTAGATTCTTGGGATATATTGCTGAACAAAAGAGACTAAATTAACAGCCTCCTGGGGCTAACAATCTAATGTTGTGCCTGTTCTCCTCGCCTTTGGCTATTGTGACATCTTCTTAACCAAACTTTATAACTTCACTCCTATAATCTTTTCTATATCTAGCTTTCAGATTGATTTTTCACTAGTAAAAATTTATCATTTGACCACATGTGCCATTCCATTGTTCAAAAAGTTCTCCTGGCAATCTGGTTTATCCTATTACTATCACTTCCCCTGCTCCTAAAATTCTTCATGTCATCCAGAACTCTTTCACAAGCAAGAGTCCATCATATGTTAAGCAATTACACCAATATAAAGTATAGAGGATTGAATTGTGTCTCCAAGAGATACCTTTTAGTCTCAACCCCAGTAACTGTGAATGCAACATTATTTAGAAATAGGATCTTTGCAGGTGTAATCAAGTTAAACTGAGATCACACTGCGTTAGGTTGGGCCTTAAATCCAATGATGGGCATCTTTATAAGAAAAGGGAGAGGGAGATTTGAACCCACTTACACACAGAGAAGAAGGCCATGTGAAGGGATCATATATTAGAGTGATGCAGCTCCAAACCAAGAAAGACCAAGAATTTCAAGAAGCTCTGACAAGCTGGAAAGAGGCAAGGAAGGAGTCTTCCCTAGAGCCTTCAGGGGGAGCACAGCACCTTGATTTTGGACTTCTAGCCTCCAGACCTTCAAGGAAATAAATTTCTGTTCTATGAAGCCATATGGTTTGTGGTAGTTTGTTAGAGCAGTCCTAAGAAACTAAAGTAGGACTTGATGTCTCTATCTAACCTATCTTTCTTAACACACACACACACACACACACACACACACACACACACATTCCCTGCCACATTGTGAAAACCTAAGAATTTTCAGCTTTATTCTTTCATTCTTTTTTTTTTTTTTTTTATGACAGAGAGGGACATACAGACAGGAAGGGAGAGAGACAGTTTTAGCCTTAACTCATTTGGAATTATATCTTTTTTAGAGTTGGAAAGTACCTTTGGGGTTGTAAAGCCAGTAGCCACGGCCACCATCACAGCCGCCTGGCCCGTGCAGGTTTGCATCTGATTTGGACAGATGGTAATGAAACAATGGAGCCAAGAACTGGTGGGCCATTACCTTTAATCCTGGCTTGCACCTGGTGGGCAAGAAATACACACGGTGGGAAAACACTTCCCTTTCCATCCAGGGCTCCCAAAGCCACTGACTCATCCGAGTATTCCTAGAATCAAAGGCCTCACCAACCTTATTCACCTTGTTCCCCACCTCCTTCTCTCTGCACAAACTGGCTTCTCCTTTAGCACTCCACCATCTTGGCTGCTTCTCCTCTGCAATGCTGATGACAGGATCTGAGCGAGAGTGCCCCGGTTTGCCTTATTTTATAGTGTAAAAATTAAAGCCTTTAAGCCAATATACAAATAAAGAAGTCTCTGATACAAAGCCACTTATCTGAGGCATAATGGGATTCCTCATGAGAGTTCACCACCCCATATCATGGGTGTGGGGAAAAACTTAGTTTTGAGAAGATCTTAGTATTAGAAGAGTGGGAAAGGCTTAGTCTTAAAACTAAGCCTTAGGCTATAAGGACCTTGCGGGTTTATAGCCTGTCCCCCACACCCAATGCAAACTATAAGCGAGCAAATGTATATAGCATATTTGCAAACTTATTTGACCAACAGGGGTCTTCTGGGCCTTTCTACAACATACCCAAAATTGGTCATCCCTCTGCTTGAATGTGTCTGGTGGCAGAGTGCTCACTGTTGCATGCCTCTGTTTAAAAGTCCTACAGTTAGAGAACCTTCATGAATCATTAGATCTGCCTCCCAAGAATAACCCAACTGTTGCTATCAGTGCATCTCCTAGAGCTTCACACTGCAAGTCAAAATTCTCACAGACAAGACAGCCCTTCAGATACTTGAAGATGGCTCTCATGTCCTGAAGAGATCTGTTCCTCAGAATATGCTTGTCTGGTTACCATTGTTGTATAACACATCCTCCCAAAACTTAACAATTTGAAAAGGGCTCACTTGGGCAGGCCCAGCTCTGGTTCTGTCATGAGATTGCAGTCAGATGGTAGCTGGAGCTGGAATCATGGGGGTTGGAACAGCAGGAACAGGCCAGGCATTTCTCCTTTTCTTGGTAGGTTCAAGTTGTCTCCATCTGGTCTTTCCACAGGGCTAGACTTGGGCTTCCTCACAGCACAGTGGCTAGGTTCCAAGTGTTGAGCATTTCAGTAGTACCAGACCAAGATCATCTTTTATGACTTTACCTTAGAAGTCCTGGCGTGTCACTTCTGCTATAGCCACACAGCCCTACCAAGCCCAAGTGGATGACTATGTTCCCCTTATCTCGATGAGGGAAATGTCAAAGTGAATATTTTAGGAAGCTCAATGTGGGGTGTGAGATATTTGTTGTAGCCCTTTTTGGTAAATACCATCTGCCACATAGTGCATTCTCTCCACCATCCTGGCCATCCTCCTCTGGAAGTGTATTACAATAAAGTAAGGCATAGGAATTAAATAGGTTGTGTTTGAATGGTCTTACTTATTCATAGCCTGGAACAAGTAGTTTAACTTCCCTAATCTTCAATCAGTTCACGGGTAAATGTGGAATCTGTACTCCTACCACACAGGATGTAATAATACCTTTATGAGTAAATGCCTGTTATTCAATGTTCCACTTTTCCAGAGAACTGCTGTCCCCTCTCCCCCACACCCCAGCCCTTGGCTCCTCATCTTCAGCTGCCATGTTTATACTAATATCCCTGGCTGCCTGGTATAGTTCATAGGACACGAATGGCTATTCCCACCACGTACTGAGTCTATCAGGTTCTTCTCCCTGGAAACCTGGGCTTGGGATTCAGAGGGTTGTGATCTGAGGGTGTGACCCTTGGATTCAGACTGTCTGATCTGAATCCTGAAACTTCCCTTTATGAGTTAGAAAATCTGTATAAACTCTTCTGGGCTTCAATGTCCTTATTTGTAAAATAGGATAATGGTAACTGATGATAGCAGAAGTACCTACTTTATATGGTTGTTCTGAGAATAAAAAATGAGTTAGTACCTGTAAAATTCTTATCACAGCACAGTGAATGGGGGTGGTATGTCCAGGAAGGTAGCCTGAGGGCTATGGGGGGGGGGGGTGTCTGGATTTCCCATAGTCACAGGGCAGGCCAGAAAACTGCTCTGAAGAAGAATCCTGAGCAATCATACGTGACACTTAGGGAAAAGGGAACTGTCGGTTTCTGAAAATCTTCCAGGTTCTGCTTCTTGGCTCTGTCAAGGTGGAGCTGGAGTTCTGATCTTTGATTCTATAGTGGCGTGAGCACAAACCTGGAAAAAGTGCCAGTGTGGCTGAAAAGATAAGAAGATGCTCAATGAACAGTAGCTATTATATTTCATCAGCATGGATAAGGTCAATAAATTAAACAAAATATTGCTAACATCACCCTCCATCCATAAGACACTCCAGATGGGGAATATTAGTGTTGGCTACGTCGAGTACACATGATGGGGAATGGAAGGCAGCACAGTGCAAGAAGTGAAAGCTCGTACTATGGAGTCAATTTCCAACTCTGGCACTTGTAAGCTGTACAATATTGTTCAAGTCAATCATTCTGCCCTTCCATTTCCTGATCTTTAAAATGGTGCTGATGATACTCACCTTGCTGTGCCAGGCACACTTAGACCAGGATCTGACACATCGTAAGGGTAAAGTAAGCATCAGGTGTTATTATTGTTGATATCATTTTCATCACTGTTGCTATTATATATTGATCCAGGACTTCCTTCAGTAAGCCTAGGTCACTCAACCTTATTCAGTAGATATGACACTACCATATTCTTTAAATGTCTGAGGTATTTTACAGTATGAAATGAAGAACATCCTTAAAACAACCCCCAGGAGGGAAAGCCCTCTATTTCCCAATGCCATCAGCCCTCTGGGAGCCCCTAAGAAGTACAAATTACCCAAACCAAAGCCACCAAGGGACCTCATGGTCCTGCCACAATTTGCTAGCATGTGGGAGCTTTTCCAGAGCCCTTCCCTAGAAAGAAGTTTCCAGGGGAGGTATGGGAACCCCATCCTCAGACATCTGGCAAGGGCAAATTCAAGGTTATCCATATAAGAAGGAGTAATAGACTGTATACTAGAAATTTTAACTGGATGGACTTCTATTTTTTTTTTCTTAATTTTTCCATGGATTTAGAGAGAGAGGAAGGAAGTGGGAGGGAAAGACAGAGAAACATCAACTTGCTGTTTCACTTAGTTGTTCCATTCAGTTGTGTACTTATTGATTGCTTCTTGTATATGCCCTCACTGGGGATTGAACCCATAACCTTGGTGTGCTTGATGTGCTTTATCCACTGAGCCATCTGGCCAGAGCCCTGGATGGACTGCTTAAGAAAAATCTGGAATGTTCTAAGTTTACCCATACTTGTTTTATTCCTTACTTAATGAAGTAAGCAGAAAAAAAGGCTAATAAAAGCCTGCAAGTGCTTTTCTCAAGTGACAGCAAGGAAGGCTCTGGAAGCTAGGCAGTGTCCCACTCCAGAATCAAAGGAGAGAGGAGCTTAGGGTGCAGCAGGGCAGCTTGTCAAGGTCCTGGGCCTGTTCTGTAGAGGTAAAGGTTCACCTGAGAGCTGAATTAACCTGGAAGAGCCCCAGACTGGCTGTGGAAAGGCCAGGGACTTCCTGTTGGCACAACTGGGCTCAGACATTTTCCACCATCTCTTCAATCACCAAAGACCAGCTTAACCAGCAACAGTTTCTGTGCACTAGTCACTACCAGAGGTCCCCAAACTACGGCCCGTGGGCCAAATTGCGGCCACCTGAGGCCATTTATCTGGCCCCCACCGCACTTCCGGAAGGTGCACATCTTTCATTGGTGGTCAGTGTATGGAGTACTGTATGTGGCGGCCCTCCAATGGTCTGAGGGACAGTGAACTGGACCCCTGTGTAAAAAGTTTGGGGACCCCTGCACTAGACACACCCCAGTCTGTGCATTCTACAAATATGCTCTTTGTTAGGAAAAGCTTGTTAATATGGTTTTACTTTAGAAACTGGAAATGCCATAGGTTTTGAAAAACTGGCAGACACCTGATAACAAACATCCCCAGGCCTCTAGAACCATCCAATTTCTGTAAGATGTCATCCCAAAGCTATTTCAGTGGGAAAAGAGCTGCCAGGCTGATGTAAAAACTGCTTGATGGCCTAAGTCTATAGAGGATCAGAGTAATGGTGGATCAGGCAAATACTTAACTAAGAAGCTTGTTATAAATCTACTTTAACAACTGCATCTGTCAGCCTAGGCTAAGTTACAGCATAGTGACCAACAACCGTCAAATTTCAGTGGCTTATAAAAATGAGGCTTTATGCGTCAATTACATGACTTCTCTGTCACAGCCTGGCTGTCCATCACAGTTCTGCTCCTATCATTTTCATTCTGACTCGCAGGCTGGTGGAACAGATTTGTGGTAGAAGGGAAAGGGAAAGTGACAGGCCACACAACAGCTCTTCAAGCTTTAGCTCAGAAATGACGCCTATCGCTTCTCAATTTTCACTGGACAACGCAAGTCACGTGGTCAAGCCTAGCCTTGATGGTGCAGAAAAGAGTAATTCTCCCCAAGAAGTGTGTCATGTTGTCATATAAATAGTAGGTATTACATATTTTGTTTTCTACCCACAGTTCCTGGCTCATAGCTTCTAAAACTCTTATAATTACATAAGAGATCAGAGCATAGTAGCATCTTTGGTTACATAATTCGGTTTTTGACTTTTATTCCTGAAATAGCTCTAGAGCATAAATGGTGAAATGAGGTGATTGCTAGAAAGCTCCTAGATAACCAGAGGATGGAAGCTGGTTGTCAAGGGAACCAACCATGTGACCAGAGGAATCTTCAGCCCTGGTTTCCTCAGGGGAGGGGAGAGGGGCTGGAGGTTAAGTCAATCACCAATAAGCCTATAATTTTAGGTTATGCCTACACAGTGAAAATTAAAAAATGTTTTGTTTTGCTTTTAAAGGATTGGATTCAGGAGCTCCAGAGTTAGTGAACACGTGGAGGTGCTGGGCAAGTGGTGTGCCTGGAGACAGCATGGCAGCTCCATGCCCCTTCCCCATACCTTGCCCAATGCATACCCTATTCGAGGTCAGCTAGTAATCTAGTGTGTAAACTCTTCCTGGGTTCTGTGAGTTGCTCTAGCAAACTATCCAACAGAGGAGGGAGTCATGGGAACGCATGGTGACAACGGAACTTGTGATTGGTACCTGAAGTGGGGCAGGGGACAGCCCTATGGGACTGAGCCCTTCACCTGTGGGATCTGATGCTCACTTCAATTGTAGGACATTCAGGTGGAGAGTGTCAGAATTGAGTTAAAGTGACCTACAGGTCACCCACTTGTTGTCCCCCCAAAATTGGAGAACTACTTGGTGAGGGGGGAAACCCATACACATTTGGAGTACAGAAATACTGACTGAGTAGTCAGTAGACAGAAAATACAGTGAGTTTTTTCCTTACAGAAGGACTAAAAACCATCTACTACAATAACATTTATATGTTGCAATAGTTAACAGTAGCAAACATTTATTAAACATTAACTATTTACCAAGCACAGTTTTAGTATATAACCCTCACAATAATACTATGAGGCACACGTTATTATTATTATCCTTCATTTTGTTGATCAGTAAAAACTAAAAAAAAAAATTTAGGTTACTTGTTCAAGGTCACATACCTCAGATGAGGTGAACTTGGGATTTGAACACACAAATTGGAACATGCATGTGAGTGGTTTTCTTAAGGGTAATAATGGATTTGCTCTGACACCTATATTTTTCTAGCAAAAAGATAAGCAATATAAATAATAGTATGTTAGTATTACACTTTACAGTTTAATGCAATAGGTAGCTTCAATAAAAGAGTCACAAAATACTATGAGAGATAGAAGAGAAAATAATTGTTTCTATGGCAGTGATCTAGGATGCAAGGCAGAAGCAGATTTAACAGCAGGCACACAGGGCGCACGCCCTGGGTCCCAACTTCTGAAGGCCCCGCAAACCCCCAACTTTTCACTTTTTCTAATGACAACAAGTTTGGTTTCATATGTGCAGTTTTAACATTAATAGTACATAATATTTTTTATTTATTTAAAAATATGGTTAACATGAATTTTTATTGTCCCTGTCTCTTTTTTTAAGGGGTCCAATATTTTCTGCTCGGGGCCTCAACGGACCTTAATCTGCCTCTGATGAAAGGGGCAGTATTTGCAGAGAACATTAGGTCAAAGTGGCATAGTAGGAAAAGCAAACTTTGGTGTCAGCCTGATTACTTACTTGCTGTGTTTACCTTGGACATTTAAACCTCAAGTCCCTTGTATGGCCTGACCAGGCGGTGGCACAGTGGATAGAGCATAGGACTGGGATGCAGAGGACCCAGGTTTGAGACCCCGAGGTTGCCAGCTGGAGCGTGGGCTCATCTGGTTTGAGCAAAGCTTGCCAGCTTGGACCCAAGGTCTCTGGCTAGAGCAGGGGGTTACTTGGTCTGCTGAAGGCCCACGGTCAAGGCACATATGAGAAAGCAAGCAATGAACAACTAAGGTGTCACAATGAGAAACTGATGATTGATGCTTCTCATCTCTCTCCGTTCCTGTCTGTCTGTCCCTATCTATTCCTCTCTCTGACTCTCTCTTGTCTCTGGGAAAAAAATAAAAAGAATAGCTTGGTGAGGTCACCCAGTCACACTGGCTACAACCCACATGTGACGGCACAAGGACTATCTCTAGCTATTGTATAGCCTTAATTCTTGAATATAAGCTTATGGAATGATTTGGAACTAGCCAAAACCAAATCAAAATAAGATGAAAAGAAGCCCAAAAGAATACAAGCCTTTCCTGAGGGATGCACCCAGTTGTGAAGACTGCAGGTTGGAAGTTGTGTGGATAAGTGTAAGAGAAACAAGAGCACTTTAGTTTTAATTCTACAAAGTCACCGATAGAAAGTGCGAAAACAGCCCCCCTTCCATCTACCAGTGAATCCATTCATTCATCAAATCTTTACTGAGCAGCTGGTACATGAGGTACTTTGGGAAGTGCTGGGAATTTAGAAACAGATATCTCTCCCCTCAAGGGATTCCTGAGACAGGGAGGAACAGCTAGATGCCATCTTAAATGAACCTTATTCTCATGGTTATTGGGGGGAAGTCACAATTTCCATTGTGAGGGAGGCTTCACGCTAGAGAAAAGTTTTGAGCTGGATCCTAATGGCTTAGAGGTAGATTGCCAGCCAAGGAAAGAGAATATCTTAATCAGGAATGATTGAGTTGCAAGAAACAGAGACAGATTCAAACTGGCTAAAACAAAGAGAAATATGGAGGAAGCATCTTCTTGGGGAGGCAGGTATCCTAAGTCTCTTGAAGGGCGGTAGCCAGAGTCTGCCTTGTTGCCCTTTAGCCCCGTGGTCTTTCATCTCTCTCTGCCTGTTTAATAACTTCTTCTCTCTCTCTGGATGAACTTTGTACATATAATGAAAAATAGTCCCCATCAACGTGTGTGTGTGTGTGTGTTGTGTGTGTGTGTGTGTGTGTGTGTGTGTGTGACAGAGACAGAGAGAGTCAGAGAAAGGGACAGTTAGGGACAGATAGGAAGGGAGAGAGATGAGAAGCATCAATTCTTTGTTGTGGCACCTTAGTTGTTCATTGATTGCTTTCTCATATGTGCCTTGACCGGGGGGGGGGGGCTACAGCAGACCAAGTGACCCCTTGCTTGAGCCAGCAACCTTGGGCTCAAGCTGGTGAGCCTTGCTCAAACCAGATGGGCCCGCACTCAAGCTGACGACCTCGGGGTCTCAAACCTGGGTCCTCCGTGTCCCAGTCCAATGCTCTACCCACTGCGCCACCACCTGGTCAGGCCATCAACACCTTTTTGTATGGTCTCCTTGTTCCACTTCCCAACAAAAGCTAACCACACTGAGCAGCGAGCAATATCTTGTCTTCTAAATAACTTGTCCAGTTAAAGTTAGAATGTGAGTGTATATATGTGTGCATGTGTGTGTTTTGAAGGGGGTGACAGAGACAGAAGAACTGAAAATGTTAGCAGACTGAAGATAAGGCAGAGGAGATGAGTGTGCGGGGCGGAGAGGGTGGCTAGCTGGGTGGAGAAGGAAGAGGAAGACTGGAGTCATGAAGTGGGGGCTAGGAGGTCATGAGTACTGCAGAGGGAGTGAGGTTGTAGATGGAACTTGGAGTTTAGGGGTCCTGCATGTGGGGGGGTTGATCACTAACTTACCCATTCCCACCATGCTTATTTTGCTGCTGCAGTTCCACCAAAAGGGGTATTTTCTTTCATTTGGGAAGAAAATAGGTTATATCTCCACATCACCTTTAAGCATGAAATCATTCGGTCAGATTCCTATTCATATGATCCTGCCTGCCATTTCCCTTCTTGACGTGAACAACATCAAATCATCCACAGGAAGCAGCCTGAGTAGGAAGGAGTAGCTCCTGGGACAGGTGTGGAGGGGATCAAGTCTGGGCTGTTCTATACCTTCTGCACAAGTGTTAGCTGCTGGAGGTGGGGGGCTGCATGGGAGGTGGTGTGTGAGTGTGAAGGAAGCATAGTCACATAAAGTATGACACATAAAGAAATGGTCTAGAAGACATGGGACTGGTGAATTGAGATCCCCTTAAACTGCCTTGTCACTTATAAGTCATAAACACAATGTCCGGTCTCAGAAGTAAAAGGTCTCAGCACATTAACTCAATGAGATGGAAGGAGAGGCTGAAGGGCTCAAGGAAAAGTTTGGGGCTCGAATGCCTGTCTCTGGAGCTATGCTCATCTTTATTTTACCCAGACCATTTTGTGTACCCCACTGCCTTAGCCCTCTTCCTTCTGCAGGGGCTCTTTTCTGTTTCTTGGCTTATGGATTGCATATGCTATGACACCCTTCTATGATTCCAGCATGAGATAGTGTAAAAGGATAGAATCACCAGCCCTTGTCATCCTTTTCTCCCTCCTATCCTGCTCCTCAGGGACAACACTAGCTGTGTGACCTTTGGCAAATTACATAACATCGCTACACCTCAAATTCCTCATCTACAAAAATGTCACTAATAACAGAACTACTTCATAATGTTATTTTCAAAATTAAATGAAGTAATTCATGTAAAGTGACTGACATTATGCCTTCACATAGTAAACATCCAGTCATTGTTAGCTATTGTAATCACAGCTATTATAATCCATTAGTTTGGTTGTCCCCTTCCTAAACTGTGAGCTCCTTAAGGACTTAGAGTCTGTAAAATGATGGGCACATTGAAAGAGCTCAGTAAAAGGTCAATTATTTTATTGTTACTACTATTGAAGATGGTAGAAAACTTGCCTTGCTCATCTGAATATCACCAGCTCACGGCACAGATTCTAACACCTAGCATCTTCTCAGTGGGACCTTTCCTGAATGAGTGAATTGAATAATTGGGTCTCTGTTCTTTTCAAAATAATCAACATGGGCCTGACCAGGCAGCTGTGCAGTGAATAGAGAGTTGAACTGGTACACAGAGGACCCGGGGTCTTCAGCTTGAGCACAGGTTCACCAGCTTGAGTGCGGGGTCGCTGGCTTGAGTGTGGGATCATAGACATGACCCTATGATCACTGTCTTGAACCCAAAGGTTGCTGGCTTGAAGCCCAAGGTTGCTGGCTTGAGCAAGGGGTTACTCGCTCTGCTGTAGCCCCCAGGTCAAGGCACATATGAGAAAGCAATCAATGAGCAACTAAGGTGCCGCAATGAATAATTGATGCTTCTCATCTCTTTCCCTTCCTGTCTGTCTGTCCCTATCTGTCTCTCTTTGTTTCTCTGTCAAAAAATAATAATAATAATCAACATGGAAGCAAATGCACTTATTATTGTGATGTTTCTCAATTTTTTCCTTTCAGAGATTGTGACATTCTTATGAGCATTCTCAGCAATGGCAGGTCTTCATTCATCACTTAGTCCTGTTTTTTTCAAGCTGGAAGTTACCTTAAAGATCATTTAATACAGTTACTTTGCCTTAGACAGATCAATTGGCACTTGAGACATTAGGGAGTGACTAAGGCCACACAGTTGGTCGGTAAAAAAGCCAGGAAGGGGGCTTGATTTTCATAAACAGCGTACAGTCATTTGTACTTAAGTTCAGAAGTAAAAATGGATAAATCAGCTGAAAATATTGATTTGTTCAGATTTGAGATAGGAGTGAAAATAAACTAGACTTGCTTGTCTCATGAGAGTGAAGGCAATTCCAAGAGAAGACACCCCAGCGTGCTGGAATGTCATCACTGGAATGTGTGAGCTGACTTTGAAGGACAGTGTCCAACCAGCTCTACCCCCTCTTTGACAGCTCTCAGGATGCTCACCCCTGGCCAAATTACAAGTTTTTCATTAAAAACTCCCTCTGAATCTGACCAGGCAGTGGCACAGTGGATAGAGCATTGGCCTGGGACGCTAAGGACCCAGGATCAAAACCCTGAGGTCAACAGCTTGAGTGTGGTATCATTGACATGACTCTATGGTTGCTTGGCTCGAGTCCAAAGGCTGCTGGCTTGAAACCCAAGGTCACTGGCTTAAGCAAGTGATCACTAGCTTAGCTGGAACCCCCAGGTCAAGGCACATATAAGAAAGAAATCAATGAACAACTAAGGCACTCCACTATGAGTTGATGCTTCTCTTCCCTTCCTGTCTGTCCCTTTCTGTCCCTCTATCTCTCACTCTCACTAAAAACAAAACAAAACAAAACAACTCCCCTGAGTGATGCCACAGGCCTGAGAATCTAAGTGTTTTACCTGACCTCAGTCCAGGCACTGATTTTCTGCCTGGAGCTCCACCCTCCCCTTCTAATATGGTGCTTTGGAAAGTTTTATTAATCCAGGTTCCTCCTCTGAACAAAAGAACACAGAACATGATTTCAGTGATTCTTTTCTCATTTCTCCCAAGGTTGGTACAAAACTAGCCTGCTCTAGAAACCTAGAAGAGGTTAATTCAGTGCACACAATGGATGCCTTGAGGCCTTCGGGCTTAATCCTCCTGCAGAACCCACTGAAGAAAGGCTCCAGTTGGCTATTCTTGTCATTTCTAATCTGCCAGATTCCAGCGTTTTTGCTTCACAATGCCGAGATGCAAGCCTGCCCTGTCCCCAACCACTCCCCTCACCTGTGGCCTCATTGGAATGTTTGGTGAAAATTCTCGTCTCAATAAGCACCGATATATTTGTTAAAAAACAAAAAAGAGTTTCTTTTTCATCAAGTTAATATCAAGACAGATATCTACAGATAAAAATTTAATGGCAAAGCCACAAACTATTGTTGTTTGGCGTCAGTTAAAGGCAGCTGTTATAAATTTAGTAATATTTTCCTCTGGTGGAAGTGAGAAAACCCTTTTGCTTCATTCACTAGAACATTCAGGATAGCTAGCTCCTTTGAATCGTTTCCTAACCTCTTAGGGTCTCCTTAAACACTTCTGCAGATTTCTGCCCCACCGATTGTCCTGTCTCCCAGAGATCTTTAAGATGGAAGGAAAACAATAACCCACAAACATTTCCTCTGGGAAGAGTGCCTTCATCAGAACTGGAGAAGTTCAGGCTTCCACACAGGTGCTTGCCGAGAAATGGTTTATTTTCCTGCTCAGTGGCTCCACTTTCTGGGGAGTCCTGCACGTACATATAGCTTAGTAATTGTAGAAAGCATTTCCTAAAGACTGCCAGATAAGTGGAAGAAATAAGGCTTAAAAATGACAGTTCCCTTTTGAACAAGAAAACCTCACATTTTTGTGGCGGGAGTAATGCACTGTAGTGGCAACAGACAGATGTGTTTCCAAAAAGAGATTGTAAGGCGACACTTGGGAGGCTGTTGAGAACCTCGCTGGTTATGTGAATGCTTTCTCCAGAAGAGCTAAACTAAGTTCAAGCACCTATTGACCTTGAGAAGGCTTTAGCTGCATACACATTTATTGCCTCCATAGTCTATGAAATCATTATTATAAAAGGTCAAATATTTTCGTATAATAAAGAAGAAGAAAGATGAGTGACAATAAATTTTCCTGTAAGAGCTTTTAATACAAAACTGAACCAAATGCAGTTTGTGGAATGCTGGGTCCTGAATTAAACAAATCAACTATGAGCAGATATTTGGGGGCCACCAAAAAATGTCAATATGGATTGAGTATTAGATGATAATTAAGGAATTGTTACTTTTGTAAAGTGTTAATAGTATTCTGACTATGTAATTAAATGTCATTTTTAAAAAAGATGAATACTGAAGTAGTTAAAGGCAAACGTGATGTCTGAGATTTATTTTAATTAGTTTATCAAATATGTATAGCAGATGATGCCACAGGGACAAAATGTCCATTATTAATATAGATAATATTTTTATGTTGGGGTTTATTATAATAGTCTCTTGATTGATTTATAATGTTTAAAATATTTCATAACAAAGTGTTTTAACAATAAAAATAAATACAAACAAGTCACTTCTCACACAAAAAATAGAGGCATTTTGCGAGTGGAAACAATAATGAACCTAAAACAGGTCATTTGCAAAGCTGATACAAAGCAAATTTAGTTTTTCAATGAACTTTCTTAATTCACTCTCAGACACAATGATGGTATTGAGCACAAGAGCCTAACCACGATAAAGACATTAGGAAGTCAGAATAATATAAAATGTTTCATTTACATTAATCCCAAAATGCACTTTTAGATTTTTAAAGAAGTCTGACTGTATGGTGCCAAGTGGGTGCTGGAAACATCGGGGGCGAACACTTTGTAAAACTATATGATTATCTAACCATATGCTTGCTGTACACCTAAAACTAACAGAAAATAATATTGAATGTAAACTATTGGAAAAAAAAGTCAATTTTTTAAGTATATCTTTGATCATTTATAATATAAATTATCCATATAAATGACTGTAATGCTAATATATTTAGTGTTGGGTGATTTTTTAAAAAATATGCATTAATTTCTAGGTTCTTTACATTAGCAGAAAAGTAAAATCAAATTGCATAAGCCCTACCAATCAGGAGCAAGTTGATTGTGTGTTATGCAGTAGCAAGAAGATCTCATACAGAACTGTGAGTTACCGTGTGGGTTTCCACATGTGTGAGGTCATGTTGTCTCTGAGATGTCCCTAGTAGAGGATGCTTCCTTGTGACCGACTTCACATCAGCAGCAGGACTTCACCGAAACTTACCAGTAATGGAATTTCACCCGTAAGTCACAGCCTTATTCTGGACATTGCTCGGGTTCAGGCACGTCTAGACTGTGTTTGGAAAGCTCATCAGGACTGTCTTGGAGGACATGGATTTGAAGGTAGAGCTAAAGCTCCCAGGACAGAATTCATTCTAAGGGAAGAAGAAACTAGATATAAGGCCTTAGTCATTGAAAGACGGGGAGGATTCTGAGCAGAGTAGAGTGGGCTGTACTCTAATTCTGTATAGTAGGGCATCCCAAACATGAAATAGAGGGTGCCCTTAAATTAGGATAACTTGAGGAGAGTCTGGGTTTTTTTTATAGGGTGAGGGGGGATGCTCCGGGATGGTTCAGTAAACTGGGGTAAAACCAGCACAGATCTTGCCAGAGGGAAACAGGAAGGGAAGGAGTGGTCACTGTCAGCAGATGTAGAAGGTTTTGAAGAGGGGACCACCTTGAGAGGAGTAGTGACTTTTGGTGCAGATATGCTAACAGTCCAAGATGACCCCACAGGAAGGAGACATCAGAAGGGGAGAGAGCCTGGCTGAGATAGAGCAGGAAGTGAAGCCCAGAGAGTGGGTGTAGGGGCACACATGCTTTCTCCTCTGTCCAATATCCACATGACAGCTGGAGTAGTTTTGTAAAATTTTCCATAGATAACATCATTCCTGTATTCAAACCCCACCGTAACCTGCCCTCACACCTGGAATAAGTTTAAACCCCCTAGCCCATGGAGCCGTCACCTCCTTGACATTGTCTGCTCTCTGGTCTTGCCTCTCAGCCCACTTCCAGGGCGCCCTCAGCTCAGCCACACTAATTTTCTTGCTGTTTCAGGACACACCATGCTTTCTTGACTCAGGGCTTTCATTCTAGCCTCTGTCTGGAAGATTCTTTGTATCATTCATATTATAGCTCAAAGGCCACCTTGAAAAGGCCATTCCTGACCACCCTAACTAAAACAGCTACCTTTCTCCAGGGATGTTTCGTCCTCTTACCCTGGGTTTAGTGCTCCTCTATTCCTGGGCCCCTGAGGCCCCTGAGGTCCCTGACCTGGGTGCAGTGCTTCGTGGCAAGAAGTCCACGAAGCCAATGAGATATGTCCACCAAGGACCCACACCTTTGAATTAATGTTCAATCTGAGCAGCAGAATCACTAGGGGATGTATATATTTACACACACATACACATTTACTGTGTACATATTATACAGATATATGGAAAGGAGGAGAGAAATTTGTCACAGGAATTTGACCTCATACAGTTGAAGGAGTGATTGAGCCACTATCATGATGTCTGGTGTTGAAGCTTGAAGTCCACAGGGCAGACAATGGGGAAGGGAAGACACACATAAAGTGGGGAGGTCAAGAGCAAGCTTGCACCAGCAGCATGGGCTGGAGTCCCACGAAGCTGGACAGAAACCTGTGTCAGTTCTTAGTAACTCTGACATTAGGGGTGTGAGTGTTCCTTGTCACAAAAGTAAACACATGCACACACCTAGCCCAGAAGTCAGAGAAGGTGAAGGAGGACCCAGGGGCAGGTTGCTGCTGCCTCATGGGCAGCAGGTAAACCAGCAGATTAGCAACCATGCTTGTGATTTACAAAATGGCTGCTAAGTCCTCCCTGCCCACCAAATCTCCCACAAGAAACATGGGAAGAGAATTCTGGGAAATAGAATTCAACCCATCCAACTTTATACATTAAAAATCTCTCATTCCTGTCCTGGCTGATAGCTCAATTGGTTAGACTCTAACCATTAGAGCATTGTTCCAATACACAAAGGTTGCAAGTTCGATCCCCAGTCAGGGCACATATAGAAACCAATCAATGTTTCTGTCTCTCTATCTCCCCCCTCCACCTTCTCTCTCTAAAATTAATAAATAAAAACATTACTTTTAATTTTAAAAAATTTACCACCCCTGTTCTTGACTGCCTTCTAGACATCTAATACCCTGAAACTCCCAAATGGGGAATTCTCAAGGTTACATGGAACTCTTTCCTAGTCTATTTTTCTTTGGGTCACTCACACCACTCTGAGGTATGACCAAGGGATGGCTGTTTTCAGAAGCGGAAATGGAGATGGAACATGCAGGCCTGTCCACGTGTGTGTGGGAGGCCACTCATGATTCAGGACAGAGTGGGAGAGGGCAGAAGACAAGGGAAGGCCGCAGGCCAGCACTCCCCCATTATTACATTCCTAGGTGAAATCCTCAGGAAACCAAGAAACCTAAATTTGAACATTAAAAATCATTATGAAGGCATATTTGTCAAGGTTGATGGATACATGTTTAAATTTTTAATATAGATTTATAAATTTGAAATGTTTAGACTTTGTAAAAGGATGTAGCTGGAAGGGTGATTCAAGGTAATTTACTCTGAATAAATAAATATCCCTGAGGTACACAGTACATATCTACTTTTCACTTATTTAGGATGCAATAGCATGTATCAAGTCAAAAAAGAATCTTAAATTTCTTTTTAAAAAACATTTTAAAATTACTGATTTTAGACCCTGGGTAGTTGACTCAGTGGATGGAGTGTTGGCCCGGTGTGTGGACATCCCCAGTTCAATCCCCTGTCAGGATACACATGAGAAGTGACCATCTGCTTCTCTCCCTCTCTTCCTCTCCTCTTTCTCCTTTTTTCCCTCCTGCAACCATTGGCTCAATTGGTTCAAGCATTGATCCCAGGTGCTGAGGACAGTTTGGTTGATTCGAGCATCAGTCCCAGACAGGGGTTGCCGGGTGGATACCAGTTGGGGAGCATGAGTGGTCTGTCTCTCTATTTCTGCTCCTCTTATTTAAAAAAAATTATTGATTTTAGAAAGAAGAGAGAGAGAGGGAGGGAGAAACATTGATGTGTCTTTCCACTTATGCATTCATTGGTAGATTCGTGTATGTTCCCTAACTGGGGATTCAACCTGCAACGCTGGTGTATCAGGACAACACTCTAACCAACTGAGCTACCTGGCCAGGGCCTTAAGTTTTTTTTTAACTTTGTATTTATTTTTTGAGTTCACATGATTCAAAACTCAAAAGAAAAAAAGGATAATCAATCCCATTTCTGTCCCCACTAACCCAGTTCCTCTCCTTATTCTCCGCATATAGAAACAGATGTGTACATCTATCCCCCACCGCTTTAAAGTTTTAACCTAAATTTTAGCACACGTTTGCATTATTCTTCACCTTGCCTTTGTCATTTGATCGTGTATCTTTAAAGATTGTTTCATGTCAGCACATAGGAGCTTCTGTCTTCTTTGTTCAACAGCTTCATAATATGCTATAATTTAACCAGTTCCTTATTGAATGTACATTTAGGTTGTTACCAACCTTTTGCTGTTACAATGTTGAAGTGAATCCTCCTGAATGTACATATGTCTGTAGGAAAAATGTGTAGAAGTGAGATTGCTGGTTCAAATGGCTTAGACATTAAAAATTTTGGGAGATGCAACCAATTCCCTTCCACGAATTATACCACGCTGCACTCCCATCACCAATGTAGGAGAAGGCCTGTTTTGCTCTGCTTTTGCCAACAAAGCATGTGTGATGACTTTGAGCATGCACCACTCAGACTTGAGTATGTAATATGTAATTACTGCTGTGTTCTGAATCCACCACTAGGCACTCAGGGATACTCAATTCCTGCAAGACATAGGATTTCTCTGTAGGTGACTTTAGCTCAAATCTCCATCAGTTTGTCAAAACTCTCTTAGAACTGTGCTGCAGCCTGAGACGCTGCTATCCAACCCACCTTCTTTCCTTTGCTCTTTCCCAGAGGTCAGATCAGCATCATGGTCTTAAGGCTCTCTTCACTTTCTTCATCTTCCTTCCCCTTGTTTCTTCACTGGAATTTCCCCCAATCATTTCTTGCAGATATAATCTCATCTTGGTATCTGCTTCTCAAAAGAAACTGAGTTTTCTTATTATGAGTGAAGTTGGGCATGTTCACATATTTAAAAACCATTTGCACCCTGGCCGGTTGGCTCAGCGGTAGAGAATCAGCCCGGCCTTTGGAAGTCCCGGGTTCAATTTCCAGTCCGGGCACAATGGAGAAGTGCCCAACTGCTTCTCCACCCTTCCCCATCTCCTTCCTCTCTGTCTCTCTCTTTCCGTCTGCAACCAAGGCTCCATGGGAGCAAAGTTGACCCGGGCACTGAGGATGGCTCCATTGTCTCTGCCTCAGACACTAGAATGGCTCCAGCCACAATGGAGCAATGCCCCAGATGGGCAGAGCATCACCCCCTGGTGGGCATGCCAGGTGGATCTCGGTGGGGTGCATGTGGGAGTCTGATTTCCTCCCCGCTTCTAACTAAGGAAAAATACAAAAAAAGGAAAAAAAATTTGCATTGTTTTTTATGATATATCTCTTTGTCTCCTTTACTCACTTTTCTATTGGGTTAATGATTTTTCTTACTAACTTATAGGATCTCTTCATACTTGAGGGAAATCAAATCTTTTAAATACAAATTGCAAAACTATTTTTATAGTTTATGGCTTCTGCTTTTGTTTGTTTTTCTCCTATGGAGAAACTACTTATTGTTTTCTGTCAAATTTATTTTCCTATTCTTTCCTGGCATCTGGATTTTGTTTCACATTTTAAAAGTTTTTTACTAATTAGAGGAGATTTAAAAATTCTCCCTTCAGTGCTTTTTAAAAATTTTTAACATTTAAATCTTTAATCCTTTCTGAACTTATTCTAGTATAACAAATGGGGTAAGAATTCAAAATTTATTTTTTTCCAGATGGCTACCAATTGTCCCAACCTATTTGTCAAATAACCTTTTTCTTACAAATTTGAAATGCTATCTTTTTCAGGTAGTAAATTTCAATTTGCACTTGAGACTTTTTCTCTATGCATCATTTGATTCTTGGAGTGATGCTTTGGTCTGATTTTATTAATCTAGTATTAAAAAATTAACACAGATATCAAAGACTCTGATATAAATGTATTAAACTCTATCCATAGTGATAGATTCAATATATGAATGTGTTCTTTGGAGAAAGTATTCTGAACCCTATATCTGCCAAAATCCAATCTTCTTTACCTGTTAAGGCTGAATTCAGTCCAAACTATAAGTATTGTCAGTATTAGGTAATAAACTTTTCTATAGCACAATAGCTGGGCTAGTGTCAGTTTTGTTTGCTTTTGTGGGTCAAGTTAGCATGCTAGAGGACTATGGTCAGCCAGAGTAAGAAACTGATTCTCCCATTTCTCTGCTCTGCTCACCTTTATACTTTCTCCTAAAGCGTGGTTCTGGTTTTTTGTTTTGTTTTGTGTCATCAGCTGCCTGTATGCACTTTATATCCTTACCACAAACCATCTTCTCCATATTAGTGCATTTTGATGTATTGATAGCTAGGAGATTGTGATTTGCTATGGGGAGTATAACTGACCATGAACCTCAGTTGCTGCGCTCTGAAATTCATGGTAGTGTGTGTGCTGAGGCAGGGCCCCCCAAGGGCTGCTCCCCGTGGTGACTGAGGGAAGCAGACATGCCAAGGCAAGTTGTTCTGGAACAAGGAATGCCTCTTACAGCTGACTTTGACTCCCAGGCTACCCAATAGCCTTGCTGAGCCTTTCTTTGATTGCACAGTGGTCAAGAACACCTCTACTCATTGCCTTTCCCTCTCTCCTTCACATGGGGTCAGATGTGTATGGTGGTCTGATGGTTCTCCCAACCTTACCCAGCTTTCTTTTCATCTCCTCTCACACAAGTATTTTGTCCTGCTAAAATCCTTGCATATTTAATCCCAGTTTGATGTGTGATTCTTGGAAGACCTGCATTAAAAAGAGTGTCCTGTTCAATAAATGAATTTATTGGTGCTTTTCTACATATTATAATTGTACTTGCATGTTGGATCCTGGATCTTGAACACCTGCTTCACATTCTGTGCAATAAGAATCACTCTTTTTCTCAGCTGAGCACAGCATCATGCCTTAGATACACAGATAATCAGTCAGACATCATTAAATCTGTATGTCAGTAAGTCAGGACTTTCAGACTTTAGAGCTCACAGAGCAAAGATGAATGGAATACTCATCTTAAGAACAATTAGTGCCTGACTAATAATACAAACATATCATTTCAACCTGGATTTCATTGGGACTATACTCCAAGAACAGAGCTGCTCCCAGGGGCTGAGAACACCCTTTTGTCTGTAGGTGAAGCAGTAATATCATCATGACCCACCCAATGATAAATAGACACACCTTGATTTTAGTTAAATATTACCCTCCTTGCCTTTTCTAAAGATTAGTGTTTCCAATACTTTTTGATTTAATTGCAAATACTCTTCTTTCCATCTTCAGTGATTCTAATATTCTGGAGAAACCAAGTGTTATGTGAAGGTTAAAGCTCAAATTAATCCTTTCTCAGAATTCCAGGATAACATCATTGTCAAGCATGAAATGTTTCACAAAAGAGTCGTTGACTTGCTGCCTGACCAAATCCTTTCACGTTGTGGCGTGCATAATGTAAAATTGTTTTGGAATGTCTTGCAGATGACTTCTGTAGGTGAGTCTTCCCTCTGAGTATCTTTGGGGCTAGATCAGTCATGTCCCTTTCATTGCTGATGAGGTGTTTGTGCGAAAAAGAATTTTTAAATGGTTTACCTAACAGCTTTTTATTAACATTTAGTATTTGGTTACTAACAGGTCAGTTATAGACATGTAATCTCTCATTATGAAAAATTCCTGCCTCTTTCACTGTCCAAAGAAGGATGTATAAGAGTCACATATGGGTGGGGTTGATCTGAGAAAGAATTTAGGGAGGAGAAAATTATACAATCTCCAATTTTTTAGGGAGAGCCTGAATTTTTACTCAGTGACCTCACTAATTTTTATGAGGCTTGCCTCACAGGTTCTTATCTGTGAACAGACAATTCTAGTTTGGTCTTCCAGCTGAAACAATGTGCAATTTAACCCAATTTCCATTTCTCTTGACCCTTCAGACTTCACTGCTAAGGAAATGTCCTCATCCCAAACCAAACTCTGTAGCAGGTTACTCTTGATAAAAGGCTTATTGAGCAAGCCAGCAATGTCATGACTGAGGCCCACACTCCTTACTGGAGTGAACTGTGATCCATTGCCACCTGAAGATGAACTTGAATGTTGACAACAAGGATCAACCCTCCTAAGACTGCCTCAGAACTTTGGCAGTCTGCCATTTTATAGATGTTTAAATGTCACAAAGAAATGCTAATAAAAAAGGAAAGTGCCCACCTATCTTCACACCACTTTATGCATCTGTATTATCACTGTGTAATCCATTCCAATCTGTACTGATATATGCATTTAGTTTTCACTTGAATGATAGGGTCTATAGAACGTATCCTACTTCTTTCACTTGTCTCAGTGTTATGACATAACCAACATATTTATCATTTTCAATGGCTACAGAATATCCCATCATTCATATGTAATTTATTTCATTACTCCCAACTACAGTGTGTCTGTAAAGTCAAGGTGCACTTTTGACCGGTCACAGGAAAGCAACAAAAGACGATAGAAATGTGAAATCTGCACCAAATAAAAGGAAAACTCCCAGTTTCATACCTATTTAGTGCAGTTCAATGTGGGCTCCATTTGTTTCCCTACACACATCCAAACGATAGTGAAGTTCTTGCAACACACGGGTAAGAACGTCTGGTGTAACAGAGCGAATAACGTCTGTGATTCTCTGTTTTAAGTGATTAATGTCATTGATACATTCAATGTACACAGTTGCTTCACATAAGTAAAAGTCTAAGGGGATCAGATCCGGGGATCATGGTGGCCATGGCTTGACAGAACCCTGCCTATCCACTGCTGGGGGAATGTTCTATCCAGAAACTCACGAACAATGGTGGCGTAGTGTGGAGGAGCGCCATCCTGTTGAAAAATGACACGTTCTTGAAATTGTGGCACTGCATACAATTCCAACATGTCTAGATAGGTGTTTGCCGTCACAGACTGCTCCACGAAAAATAATGGGCCTATCACCTTATCATGCATCAGGCCACACCACATGTTCACTTTAGGGGTGTTACGTTCGTACTCAACGTAGGCATGAGGATGTTCAGCAGCCCATATTCAGACGTTTTGGCGATGAACATATCCACAGATATGGAAGATCACCTCATCGCTAAACAAAATCTTCTGCAAAAATCTTGCATTGTGTGGGTCTATCTGCTGGTTTGATAGCATGCAACAGCTGCAATTTGTACCCCGTAAAACAGAGACGTTTCTTTAACACCTTATGAACTGTAGTCTTGCTTAGGTGTAATTGTCGAGCAGACGTACACACACATTTTTTAGGGCTCCTTAGGTAGCTATCCCGTATAGCCTCTACAGACTCGTCACTGACTGATGGCCTACCAGGATGGGGTTTCTCCACCAAACTGCCGGTTTTCTTCAACTGCTTATCCCACCGAGTAATGTTATTCCTATATGGTGGTGCTTCCTTATAAACGCACTGATATTCACGTTGCACTTTGGTCACGGATTCGAATTTAGCGAGCCACAGAACATACTGAACTTTCCTCTGTACCGTCTACATCTCAACTGGCATGGCTATGGGCTGCTCCGCTGTATACACGGTGTTACATCATCATCTGCGCATGCGCACATGCTGCCACGTCATCCTACAGAAACTGGGAGGGTTTTCCTTTTTATTTGGTGCAGATTTCACATTTCTATCGTCCTTTGTTGCTTTCCTGTGACTGGTCAAAAGTGCACCATGACTTTACGAATACACTGTATTAAACACCCGTGTATTTTCAGGTCTTTGCTTTTTAAATATCCTATTAATGCCATTATATATCACTTTTAAACCATTTATTTCATTTGTGCTCAATTCCCAGGTATACTATTAGTGAATCAAAAAATACTATAAATATGCCTGACCAGTGGTGGTGCAGTGGATAGAGAGTTGACATGGAATGCTGAGGTTGGGGGGTTAGAAATCCCGGGCTTGTCTAGTCAAGGCACATGTGAGAAGCAACAAGCAAACAATGAACAATTCTTAAAATTATGCTGAGAGAAGCCAGTCTCAAAATGTCATATATTGTATGATTCCATTTATGCAAAATACCCAGAACAGAGATAGTAAGTAGATTAGTGATTGCCAGGGGCTTAGGGGAAAGGCAAGGGAGAGACTGCTTAATATATACAGGGTTTCTATTGGAGGTGATGAAAGTTGTGGTACTTTTTTTTTTTTAACAGGGACAGAGAGAGAGAGTCAGAGAGAGGGATAGATAGGGACAGACAGACAGGAATGGAGAGAGGTGATAAGCATCAATCATTAGTTTTTCGTTGCCATTGCAACACCTTAGTTGTTCATTGATTGTTTTCTCACATGTGCCTTGACCGTGGGGCCTTCAGCAGACCGAGTGACTCCTTGCTGGAGCCAGTGACCTTGGGTCCAAGCTGACGAGCTTTTGCTCAAGCCAGATGGGCCCGTGCTCAAGCTGGCGACCTCGAGGTCTCGAACCTGGGTCTTCCGCATCCCAGTCCGACACTCTATCCGCTGCACCACTGCCTGGTCAGGCTAAAGTTTTGGAACTATACAGAAGTAAGGGTTGTACAACATTGTCAATATAATAAATGCCACCTACTTGTACACTTTTAAATGGTTAATTTTATGTTATGTGAATTTTACTTCAATAAAAAATGAATAGAGATTCTCTAGGTGGACAAGGTGAAGAGGTGAAGGAAGACATTCTCCAGATTTCACAGCATGTGCTAAGGCCCAGAGGTACAAGCATGGGTCTTTTGAAAACATGAAGTACTTAGTGTGGCTAGAACACCTGGGGAGCAGTAGGAGGATGGGGCAGAAGCCAAAAATTAAAGGGGTCAGGAGCTTCATTTTGTAGAAGCAGGTACTTCCTAAATCAGGGATGAAAAACCAGCAAGGCTGAGACTGTAGGTGAAGACACTCTGCCCAAGTTTACGGTGACCACAATGGCTTTTTGTCATTGTTCACAGAATGTTAGAAATGGAAGAGATTTAGAAAATATTTAGATTGGTCTTTCCCACGGTGGAGTCATAAAACACAGGCATTGTGTGGTACTCTAGGGGGAAAAGGCTCTGTGGTCAGTTTGTTTATTCACTGCTGGGTCTCCACCATCTAGAACAGTGCCTGGCAGAGAGCAGGGACTCAATTAATAATTGCTAAATCAATGGAATCAGTTTGGGGAAAATGGCATACTATAATTCCCTCTTGGAGAGCAACTAGGCACATTAGCAAAACACAGTCTCTGAGAATTCAGAACTAAAAATTCAGCTTTAACTATCTATCCAGCATTTTCGAGCAAATGTGCACACATACTTCTTTTTCATAATGCTTATGCACATCCTGTAGATATCTAATGCTCTCCAGAAAAGTTTGGGAAATAATAACCTGATCCACCCTCTTTCTCTTACAGGTGATTTATAGAATGCCAGACAGAGAATTTTAAACCGAACCCAGTTGCAGTGAAAATTAGAAGTATCTAAATTGCAAGGACCTACACCCTTAGAAAACAATAACTGCTTTGAGGGGCAAATTGTTCCTTGGCTTGGATGGAAGTGGAGTTGTCAAACAGCTTCTTTTTCCTCCTGCCGGCAGCCTCTGAGCTGTGTGCCCTGGCTGAGGGGGAGCTGACTCCACCCGGTACCCCGGCAGTTGTTTAGACTTCCTTGGGTTGAGCAAGAGAATGCTCAGTCTTAATGACCTCACATCAGACATTTACTAACGGAACACCAGCTTTTCTTACCTATAAAACTGAGATAAGCTATGACCTACTTCCCCGTTACAGAATTTATTATGAAACATGTGAAGCTTAAGCCTCAGGTCTTTCATTTAGATGGGCCTTTTTATGATTTTTTGTAATTTCTATACTATTTATTATAAATAAGTATGTGATAATTATTTATAATAAATATAGTTATTTATATTCTCTCATTTTTGTGTGTGACAGAGAGACAGACAGAGGGACAGACAGACAGAAAGGAAGAGAGATGACAAGCATCAATTCTTCGTTGCGGCACCTTAGTTGTTCATTGATTGCTTTCTCATATGTGCCTTGACTGGAGGGGAGGGGACTACAGCAGAGCGAGTGAGCCCTTGCTCAAGCCAGCGACCTTGGGCTCAAGCTGATGAACCTTACTCAAATCAAATGAACCTACGCTCAAGCTGGTGACCTTGGGGTTTTCAAACCTGGGTCCTCCGCGTCCCAGTCTGACGTTCTATCCACTGCACCACCACCTGGTCAGGCTGTATTCTCTTTTTAAAAGATCACTCCAGCCTGCCTGTGGTGGCGCAGTGGATAAAGTGTCGACCTGGGAACACTGAGGTCACCAGTTCAAAACCCTGCACTGGTCTGGTCAAGGCACATATGGGAGTTGATGCTTCCAGCTCCCCCCCCTTTCTCTCTTTCTCTCTCTCTCTCTCTCACTCTGTGTCTCCTCTCTAAAATGAATAAATAATAAAAAAAAAGAAATTTAAAAGATCCCTCCAAAAGGGGATGATAGGGTGGGATAAACCTGAAGGGAAGGGAGGAGGGCCCTGTAAGGAGGGGGGTAAGGGAGATGTTGAGGGGATTATGGGGGAGAGGGATGCAGTCAGGGTCACCCTAGAATCTATGTAAACACAATTAATTAAATAAATTTTTAAAATATAATAAAAGATCCCTCCAATTGTGTACTCCTGGGTCCCCATGCATCTTGGATCCCACACTCAAGTGACCAGACTGGAAGCTCTATGGGGGCAAGAATCTCTGCACCCAGCATTCAGAGCCTACCTGACACTTAGTGGGAACCCAACACATATTTGTTGAGAATTGACTGTTTAGAGGTTATGTGCATTAAACACTTGGCAACTAGTCCTCATTATCCTCATTACACAGAATTTTATGAATAAGCAATCAGAGGCAGAAAAGGAAAGTGCACCCAAAGGAATTTATATGCAGAACTATGTACAAGTCAATGTCTTTTGTTCTGTTTTTGCTTTTGAGAGAGAGGGAGAGAGGAAGAGAAGGGAAAGGAAAAGAGAAGAAAGCATCAACTTAGTTGTGCTTCCATTGATTGCTTCTCATAGTGCCCTAACTGGGGCTCCAACCAGCAACCTTGGGATCCAGCCAGTGCACGCTGGACAGAACTGGTGATCCTGGGATCGAACTGGCAACCTCAGCACTGCAGGAGGATGTTTTATTCACTGCACTATGGCCAGGGTACAAGTCATTGGTTTTGAACTGACCCACAATGCCTATGAAGCATATTCAACATCATCAAAACAAACTGAAGGTTTAGGAATATAAACTTGTCCCTGTGCTCCAAAATGAATTTGCCCTTTTCATCGCTTACTGTCACATGGCATATCCCTTCTGGTTTGAAAGGCAGTTGTGGCACTCTGCCCTTATCTGTGAGAATGTAACAAAGAGAATTTTGATGCAACATTTATCATATTAGAACAGCAAATACTCTGTCTGATGTTCTGAGATGGATGATTTTCTCACTCAGGGATGATTGACATTCTTTGTAGTAAAGATGGGGAGCCTGAGGGCATCCCAGGAAGCCAATCAGAAGGCAGCTGGAAGAGTAGGAATTGTGGCATGTGTGTGTGTGTGGAGTGTGTGTATGTAGTGTGTGTGTACTCTTTGTTGTAGTTGCCTCTCAAATAGAAAACCAGCTGAATCTTCTGAGAACAGTCATTAACTGCAGCAGGAAGCAACTGAGCTGTTAATACAGCACACCATGGCCACACAGGGCATGAGAGGCTCTGCCCTTCTCCTCCGCACTTCCCACTCTTTCCAGAACCCTTCCTGGAAGATGCTCACCCTTCCCATGGTTATCATAAAGAATGGCTGGAATGTGAGGGTGGTGAAACTAACTCCCATTGATTTTGTTGTCTGAGTTCTAAACACTGCTTCAGTCTAGTCAAAGAAAATGAAAGTGGAGGGACAGCCCAGCTTATAGACACTGGGGACAAGCTGTCAGTGCCATCCACTGCTAGACAGAAACACTGGGCTATTTATCACACAGAGCCCCATCTGTTCAAGGCAGAGGAATGCTATTTGCTTAGAGAGGAAAGGAAGAATTGATAGCAATATTCCCAAGCTTTTTCATTAAAGTGTTTGAAAAATAGCCTTTCAAAAGAAAGACACCTTTGTATTCCAATTGAGTTATGGATTTAACAGCATTACTGGGCTGAGGTTCATTACCTGCTTTAGTCAACCATAAGATGCAGCAGGACTCCAAACCTTTGAGAATTCTGCTCTGTGAATGAATCCCCTGAATCTCTGGCAATCTTTTGTTGCCAAAAAAAAAAAAAAAGCATTTGGTTTAGTATTTATAATGACCAGTATTCAAAGGGCAAATGGAAAGAAAATAATAGCCTAGATAGGAAAAGAGTACATGTACAGGAAACGTACACACTGTCATCTTAATTCTCAACAAGGAATATTTTTGAACATGAATATGCATCATTTAAATTCGCCCTTCATTCCCAGTTTTCAGAAAATTCATGATAAAGTACCTTAATGTGGACCTTATCGTCATCATCATTTTCATCATTATCATCCCATTATTATTTTGGGCTATTGTTATCTTTAAATCTGGAAATTTACATCTTGCAGTTCTGAAAGTCTTTTTTTTATGTCATAGATAATTTTCTCCATTCTATTTTCTCTATTCTCTCTTTCTATAAAATCTGTTAGCTGAATTTTAGGTCTCCTGGAATGATTCTTTAATTTTTTAAAAACTCTTATTATTCACCTTGTTCTGCATCTTGGGAGATTTCCACCAACATCACTATTAAGCATTTCCATAAAATTTTTTTATTTGGTTAGTGTCTTTATTTTTTATTTCCAAAAGCTCTTTCTTGAATTTTGTTTTCTTAGAATTCCTTTCTTGTTTCTCTTCTTCTCTTATGTTTAAGTATTCTGTTCTTGGTTTTCCTTCTTGTTCTTGAGAATATTAATTTCAGTGTTTCAAAGTTTTCTTCTATTTTCTGCATTGTTTTTGTTTCTTCTATATTATTTTGTTTGTCTGTTTATTTGTTTGTTTTGGACTCTTGCATCTAAATCATTAGCCATTATCTTGAATGAATGTAGATTCTTCCCCTTAGAAAATCATCCTTCCAGACAAAGTGAATAACTAGAGCTCCTGTTTGACACCCTGTGCACCAGGAGGCTTTCGCTTCCTCACTTTCCTCCATGACTACTCCTGAATGAGTCTTCAATGCTGCCAACATCCAGCCAGTGCCAACATGTGGTGCAAAGTAATCTACAAACAATTCATTAAGTTTTCTTCTTTAATCCACTACTTATTAGGAACACTCATGAGGATATAGATACGGGGTAAGGAAAGGGAACAACACAGCAAGAGTGAGTGCTATGGAAGTCATGCTTTATGGCCTCCTCAAGACAGTCTCGTCTATTCCATTTCTGCTTAATGAAAGTTGAAGCAGTAAAAAACTGAATAGCAGGTGTGTGTATGTGTGTGTGTGTGTGTGTGTGTGTGTGTGTGTGTGTGTGTGTGTGTGTGTGTCGCTTTTCAAATGCTGGATCTTAGAACAGGGTGATTATGTGACAAGCCAGATTTTTTTATTAGACCATTGAAAAACAGAACTCTTTTTTCCTGGGACTACTGATAGCCTTATAGAGGTTTCATTATATGTGGTAAGTTGTTTTTTTTCTCCTGCTGCTTTCAAAATGATCTCTTTGTCCTTGACCTTTATGATTTTGATTATAATGTATCTCAGAATAATTCTTTGGGTGGATCTCCTTTGAACTTCTTATACCTGGATGTCATATGTCTCTCAATATTTGGCAAGTTTTCAGCTATTGTTTCTTTAAATAAACTTTCTGCCTTTTTCTCTCCCTCTTCTTCTGGAATTCCCATGATGTGAATGCTCATTTGGTTGATGGTATCCTATAATTCATGTAGGCTTTCTTTACTCTTTTTAATTATTTTTCCTTTTTGGTCATCTAACTGGCTAATTTCAAATAATCTCTCTTCAGGTTCATTGAGTCTTTCCTCTGCATTTTCATTTTATAAATGAACAAGCTAGCACACCATGTCTTATACCAAGATAGGCATCTTTTCATAGAAGTATGAGTAGACCATAAATGACCAGATTTTCAGTTCATGTTGGCCTCAAGGGAGAGTTGGACGATCATAGTATAAATGGTCAAGTTCAAGGATATTTTATAACTTTGGTGTAAGGGAGTGGAAATTTGGGATGACAAAGAGTAAAGCTGTTGAGAGTGACTTTTCTGGATTGGTTTTCCCTACATAGCTAACTATCACAGAGCTATTTCACATCTGTAGAACACTTTGAATAATTAGAAGAAAATACTTTAGATTGGCTTTGCTCAAGGCTTTAGATTCAAGTTGCCCTCTTCTTTCCTTGGTAAACTTTCCTTGGTGAACTTTCCTTAGACATGTTTCTCCTTGTCTCTTCTTGTCACCGGAACACTGAGATCTAGAGAACTGATAATAAAATGAGGGCTTGTAGCATGGATACTGAATGGGTCTCAACTTGCTTATCACTCCAGGTGAGTTTTTTGTAGTTACTTACCAGCTATTAGGAAAAAGACCCTTAAGATTTATTCAGGCTCAGCAAGAAAAGACAAGTAATATGATTAATTAGCAATGTATTTGGACATGGCCAGTGTTTTAGATGGATCCTGTAGAAACAAACTCTGAGAGTCAGAGACTTGCTTGCAGGAAGTTTATTAAGGTGTTTACTCAAGAACAACACTTGTAAGGAAATGAGGCAAGCAATATGAGACATTACAGTTGCTACAAAGTCCTTAGCCAATCTCATGGCAGATCTCTACAGCTGGGTTGTCCCAAATGAGACAAAATGCCAGGCCTTTCTACTAATATCACCCCACCCCTCCTTTTCCCCCTAACATTGAGCCTAGAAGGCTGAAGCCTTGGGCAATGTAGTTCCCTTTGATCAAAGCCATTGTCAGAGAATATTCAATGATGAGCCATCACTGCCAAACACTCATAACAGCAAAGGGAATAGATGTATGGGTCCGGAGAGGGGAATCTGGGTTGCACACCACAGTATCTGCTATAGCCACCAAAGTGGGAGTGACCATGCATGGAAGAGATATTTGTCATTCTGGTCTAGGGAAGAAGGTCAGAGCAGTTCCCTGCTACTTAAAGAGCAAACCTTAGGCTACAGGAGCAAGATAAGACCATGCAACAAGGAAGGGCCACTCTAGCTTACTAGAGAACAATACTGAAGTTCAGGACCCAATGTTGTTGTCATAAGTGTTCCTGTGCCTGGTCTTGTCTATTGCGCATATTTCCTCTGGAAATTCACAAGGGATAACAGCTGCTTTATTAGCAATGGGAGAGGTTTTAGAAATTCAGGTTCTGAATTCTGGTCATCTTTCTCAATATCTTTCCACATTGGAAACATGACTAATACTTATTTAATCCCAGATCATTATAACTGATTATATTATTCTCCTTTACTTACCCCACCCCGCTTATCCTTCTTAACTCCTGCTCTGGAGGTGTCCATGTTGGAAAGTTGGGCTTTCCTCACAGTCTACATGGACTACAGAAGAAGCCCAGACGCTGCTGTGAATCTAAGTCATGAAGAAGAAGAATCATGTGAGGCCTAGAAGTTCTTTATGTATCCTCCCCAAATGCCTGAAGTCTTCTCCCAAATCTTCAACTCTAAGAAACCACAGATAGAGCTATTTTGGGGGCCAGAGTTAGAGTCAGAATGTTCTACAGAATCACATCACTTGTTCTTTCCACTCAGGTGAAGTCATACTGTGTTACTACCAAAATTTCAACATCTCCCAACCTAGAGAATGGATAAATTCACTGGCAGCCTGCCATTTCTATTTCTTTGAATTCATTTTCTCCCTGATTAAAAAATCATAGATCGGGTGCTCGCTTCGGCAGCACATATACTAAAAAATCATAGATCGAAACATGAGGCTAATACTGTAAAGCTTCTAGGAGAAACCTGAGAGAAACATTTTTATGACTTTTGGGTAGGCAAAAATTTCTTCAACAAAATACAAAAAGCATAGAAGACAAAATTGAAAATTAAACTACATCAAAATTGAAACCTCTGCCCATCAAAGGACATCATTAAAAATATAAAAAAATGTAGACTTGGTAAAAATATTTGTTATATATAAATTTGACAAACGACTAATACCCAGAATAGATAAAATGACACATACATATATTTCAAAACTCCTACACATTAATACTAAAATGACAAACAAATCCATTAAAAAATAGCAACAGACTTGCACTGGCACTTCACAAAATAAGAGAATTGAAAGTCTATACAATGTGTGAAAAGGCCTTCAAAATCATTATTCATCAGAGAAATTAAAATTAAAACCACAGTGAGATACAACAGACATGACCGAATGAATAAAATTAGAAAGACTGACAATATCACATGATGACAAGGATGTGAATGAGCTGGAACTCTCATACAGTACTGCGGGGAATATAAAATAGTGCAACCACCATGGAAAGCTGTTTAGCACTTTCTAACAAAGTTAAACATATATCTGCCTCCTAACTCAACCATCCCACTGCTGGATATATATTTATAAGTGAGTGTATGTCCGCATATTAAAATTTGTATGTGGATGTCCATAGCAGTTTTATTCATGATAGCTCCAAAATGGACATAAGCAAAATGTGCACCAGTAGGAGAATAACTGAACAAATTGGTATATTAACACAATGGAATACCATTGCAGCAGTGAAAAAAACCGAAAAACCATACCAGTATAGGCAACAAAAATGGATGACTTTCAAAAACATTAGGTTGAGTGAAAGAAGTCAGATACCACTAAATAATATATACTGTATGATTCCATTTCTATAAAGTTTAAGAACAGAAAAATCAAGGTTGCAAGTTTAATCCTTAGTCAGGGCACATACAAGAATCAACCAATAAATGCATAAGTAATTAGAACAACAAATTGATTCTCTCTCTCTCTTTCTTTCGCTGCCTCTCTAAAATTAAAAAAAAAAATCTTTTAAGCAGAAAACAATTGCCTAAAATCGAATCATTCTGAGACATTCTTGCTAACACTTGTTTCAGTTACATTCTATATGGTTGAAATATTATTGCAAATACATGTTTTATTTTGCTTTCATCCCTTATCACCTCATAAGCACTTTTTCATGACATTAAAAAAACCTCATGAACGTGATTTAAAACAGCTATATCACATGTCATCATACATAGCAAATTATTTAATAATCCCTTTAATGGGTGGATCCTCTGTGTTTTGGGTTTTCACTGCTAAATGTAATATTTATTTATATAAAATGTTGTATACCTAAAGTTTTATTTCCTGTAATTTAGGTTATATATTTAAGTAACATTCCCAACTGTGTATCAGCTGTAATCTTTTAAAGAGTCAAAGAGGTAGCAGCAAAAAACATACGTCTGTAATTTCTGCTCCGTGGTGTAGAACCCTGACATCCTGCCATGGAGGTGAATATTGCTCCAAGCTGATTTGTCACTCACCAAGAAATGTTACTGATATACAGAAGAGATCCTCCTCTATGCCTATCCTTGGGGGACAGGCTGAATTGATGGTACAGACCCTGCTCTTATGGACTGATCGTTTGGGGGATAAAGGAAGAATTTAGGAAAGCTTCACAGGAGAGTTGATATTTTGACTGAAGGATGAGCAGGGCTTTGCCAGACAGGAAGTGAGTGATAGAAAATGAGCAAAGGCATGGAAGCACATTAGGAGCTGGAATTCTGCAAGTGTTTAAGCATTAGAGTGACACTGTCATATTTGTGTTTTTGAAATTCTCTGGCAATGTTCTATATCTAGAAGGGTGGATTGGGAGTGGAAACGAAAGTAGGTATTAAGGGTGGTAGACAAATTAGGGGACTCTTGATAACCAGGCAGGATGAGTGGAATTGGGGTAGAGGAAATATTTTTGAGAGGTATTTAGGGACAAGTATTTAGAACAACTTGATTCAGAAGGTGAAGGGGAGAAATTTTATACAAGAGCAGTTTCCTACTGAATTTACAATCTTAGCCAGGGGTAGTCAACCTTTTTATACCTACCGCACACTTTTGTATCTCTGTTAGTAGTAAAATTTTCTAACTGCCCACTGGTTCCACAGTAATGGTGATTTATAAAGTAGGGAAGTAACTTTACTTTATAAAATTTATAAAGCAGAGTTACAGCAAGTTAAAGCATATAATAATAATTACTTAACAAGTACTTTATGTCAGATTTTCGCTAAGTTTGGCAGAATAAATCTTTATAAAACAACTTACTACAGTTAAATCTATCTTTTTATTTATACTTTGGTTGCTCCGCTACCGCCCACCATGAAAGCTATAATGCCCACTAGTGGGCAGTAGGGACCAGGTTGACTACCACTGTTAGCTATGCCACTAAATAATTGTATGATTTTAAGAATGTCTCAATCTATCAGGATTTTAATTTCTGACCCATAAAGTAAAGAGATTGAGCTAGATCAGGACTAGAGTGGACTCATGTTGTCATTTTCCCCTCATATATCAAAGGCAGATAGATGTTACTAACTAAACTGAGTCCCTTCCCCTGTTGAGCCAAGACAAAATTACAGGCAGGCACAACCAATGGGGGAATGTAGAAGAGTTGAATTTGTATGTTTGCTTTAGACATGATGATCTCCAAGTTTATTTCCAACTCTAAAAGCTTGATTATAAATCACATCATCACATTCTTTAACTGAGAAGTGACATTAAAAAAACTACTGCTTAATAATGACCTGTAAGTAATACTATGCTTGCAATAATCTGAACTTATTCCCATGTTTGGGAGATCTGATTTTGAGAATAGAAATTTCTCACACAGTGTAAATAGCAATCAACACTGAACAATGAAATTGACATTTGGTTTCCTATAATTCAAGAAGATACTTGGTTTTCTTAGAATAAAATATGAATGGCATGCTCTATTGATTTCTTGAGCATGCCTGCCTCCCTACCCCCGCCACACCTTCTTTCCTCAGGGTGCTTTCTCTGGAGCACAGCCTTACCTTTCCTCTCACCTCCCCCAGGTGTGTTTTCTTTACCTTTTTTTTCCCAAAGCTCCAAAGACCTTATTTTTTTGCCTCGCCCACATCCTTAGCTGGCTCACATCTTCTACCTCTGTGGCTTTCTAAATGAACCTTTGCTTGTATTTGAGTCTTGGCTCTATATTCTCTTAGCCAAAACTCAATCACTGAGGTCTAACATCTAGTGCTGTTTGCTGTTAACAGTTGTAGATTTACTTGTCTATTAAAAGACATACTAAAAAAAAAAAGGCATGCTCCATAGGTACAAAGAGAATTTTTAATTTCAGCATTCTAAAAAAAAAAAAGAATTAAATATGAGTAAGTTTTCAAGACTTTAAACTGGGTAATGGTTTCTTACATATGACATCAATAGCATGAGTGACAAAAAAAAATTGATAAACTGAACTTTATCAAATTAAAAACTTGTGCTTCAAAGGACACCATTAATGAAGTAAAAAGATAACCTGCAGAATGGAAGAAAATATACTGCTCACAAAAATTAAGGGACATTTCAAAATGAATATGAAGTGATAAAATATCCCCTAATTTTTGTGAGCAGTATATTTGATTACCATATATCTGATAAGGGACTTGTATCAAGAGTATATAAAAACCTTACAACTCAATAATAAAAAAAATGGTGAAGTGTTTAAATAATATTGTTTTTCAAAGAAATATATAAACGCTAACAAGCACATGAAAAGATATTCAGCATACATTTTTAGAGAACTGCAAATCAAAACCATAATGAAATATTTTATTTGTGGCTGATATGTAAAAAGGATAGATAATAACAAGTTTTGGGAAGGATGAGGATAAATTGGAACCCTCATACATTGCTATGGGATTGTGAAATAGTATAGCCACTTTGGAAAATAATTTGGCTGTTCTTTAAAAAGTTAAACATAGAGTTATCAAATAAACTAGTAATTTTATTCCTAGGTATATACATAAGAGAGGTGAAACAATATGTTTATACAAAGATTTGAACCTGAGTTTATAGCAGCATTATTCATAATAGCTCCAAATTGAAAACAAACCAAATGTGTTTTAACTAATGAATGGATACACAAAACGTGGTATATCTACATTGGAGTATTGCTGGGAAATAAAAAGGAATAAAGAGGAGCATTTCAGATCTTGCTCCCAAGCATATGGCCTCATTTTGGCTCAAATAAACTCATAAAAATTCTCTACAGGTTTGGACATTTTTTACCTTGACAAGATTATTGTTTGACGTTATTCTTGGAATTATTCTAGCCAAAGTCTCTCTCCATGGTTTTCAGCCTTTTTACACTTGGGGAAGGATGAAAATAGGAGAAATATTTTGGGAACCACTAAGACATAAATCACCCTGTGCATAAGTGAATCTGACTAATATCACTGGGTGTATAATCTCCATATAACCTCAGGTGGTTAACTCTTTCACAGACTGCAGACTGGCACAAAATTTCTGGTGGGCCAGTCTGTGGACTGGTGGTTGAAAAATAAGATTGTTATTAATTAAGGTATAACTGACATATAATATCACATTAATTTCAGGTGCAAAACATCATGATTTTATATTCGCATACATTGCAAAATGATCACCACAGTAAGTCCAGTTAACATTGTGGGGAACAAAAGACTTTCCTCTTTTCTCAAGGTTCTAATAATTGAATAGATATGAGACAGATTAGCAAGAGAAAATAACCAAAAAAAAAAAGAAAGAAATGAATCACTAATTTGTGCTACAATAAGGGTGAACCTATACCAGTGATGGGCAATCTTTTGAACTTGGTGTGTCAAAATTCGCCCAAAAACCGAGCATAAATCGGGTGGTGTGTCACTTCGAGAAAAACGGCCTAACTGGAAGTCCCAGAACTAGACGCTCTGTGCCGGAGTTCTGTTGTTTCGGCCTACAGACTTCCGGCAGAGTGTCTACACTACAGCAAATGTTTTATCCTCTGCTACTGCACCTGGTCATGCAGGAGCCGAGGATGAAACGTCCTTCTGTGCATGTGGACCCATACTTCTCTGGTATGCAGCCACATGCAGGTTAGTGGTTGTGCTGGAGGGAAGGAAAAGGGAAGTAACTACTAATGGGTATTGGCTTTCCTTTCCAGATGATGAAAATGTCTGAAATTAGATAGTGTTGATCGTGAACAACATTGAATGTGATAAAAAATACATTCTAACTTAGATTTTATACTTTTCTTCACAGAGACAGAGAGAGAGTCAGAGAGAGGGAAAGATAGGGACAGACGGATAGGAACGAAGAGAGATGAGAAACATTAATCATCAGTTTTTTGTTGCGATACCTTAGTTGTTCATTGATTGCTTTCTCACATGTGCCTTGACCGCTGGCCTTCAGCAGATCGAGTAACCCCTTGCTTGAGCCAGCGACCTTGGGCACAAGCTGGTGAGCCTTGCTCGAGAGCCTGAGCTCAAGCTGGTGACCTCAGGGTCTCGAACTCCGGTCCTCTGGGTCCCAGTCCGACGCTCTATCCACTGCACCACAGCCTGGTCAGGCAGATTTTATACTTTTAAAAGGGTGAAATTTGCCTGACCTGTGGTGGTGCAGTGGATAAAGCATCGACCTGGGAACACTGAGGTCGCCAGTTCAAAACCCTGCACTGGTCTGGTCAAGGCACATATGGGAGTTGATGCTTCCATCTCCTCCCCCCTTTCTCTCTCTCTCTCTCTCTCTCTCTCTCTCTCTCTCTCTCTGTGTGTGTGTGTGTGTCTCCTCTCTAAAATGAATAAAATAAAAAGAAATTTTTTAAAAAAAGGCTTAAGCAGGAGGAGAGTAGCATTATTTGTATTTTTAAAAAATATGTGACTGTGTGCAGGGTAGACTTGGGGTGGGTGAGAGAAGCAAAATATGTGTGAAGACACCAGTCAGGAGATCTTAGCAATAGTCAAAGTAAGAAACCATGTTGCCCAAGACTGGGAATAGCTATAGTAACAGAGACAAGTGGAAAATGTTGAGATGTATTTTGAAGGTCGAACCTACTGATTTGTTTTTGGATTAAATGTGGGGGCATGAGAGAACAGGGAGTATTAGGCCTGATCCATAAGTTTCTAGCTTGGGCAAAAAATGGATAGTAGTCTTATTTACCGCTGGAGAAGATTCATTTATGTCTCACCAAAGCCCTATGAATAAAGCATACACTAAACAATTGGCAAATAAAGATACTGAGGATCAAGAGTTGTTAAATTAATTTTCCCCAAACAAACAGCTAGGAAGGAAAAAGTTGTGCCTCTGTCTTAATTCTAAAGCCCACACACTTTCTACTAGGCAATCTGCTGCTCATGTTCCCTTTACAGCACCTGAAGATGTCTGCTACAGCAGGAATTTGCATTTAAGAAGGTAACATTTGCAGAAGATGAAACCAAAAATTTTAAAAAGTTAATTAATGTGTATATTTGGCTTTTAAGGGAAAAAAAGATGAATGTGCATGAATTTGTAGCCTGATCTTTGACTAGGTTGAACTTTTCACATACAAGAAAATAGTTTTTGCATTTATGTGAGAAAAGAAAACAAGTGAAGTACCATTTGTTGATTTATGATATTTCCAATCACTGAATGTTTGAATTTAGAGAACAATTCCACAGTTCAGTGGGTTAGATATACAGATCTTTTTAAAAAAATATTTTATTTATTGATTTAAGAGAGAGAGAGAGGGAGAGGGAGAGAAGCATCAATTTTAGTTGTTAATTGATTGCTTCTCATATGTGCCTTTAGCAGGTAAGCCCCAGGTTTCAAACTGGTGACCTCAGCATTCCAGGTCAACACTCTATCCACTGTGCCACCACAGGCCAGACTAGATATACCATTTTTGTTTCTTTGACAGATGAAAATATATGTTGTCTCTAACTGCTGTTTTTTTAATGCTTTCCACAATTAGCTTCCGTTATTAACTTTCACATGCAATTTTGGACAAATACTTTATTCTTAGGCTAACCAGGAAGAAAGCAATCACAGAGGCCCTAACTCTGCTGCCTACTTATTAACCAAAAAGAAAGAGCACCCCAAGGGAAAATGGGATCAGGATTCAGAGAATTAAGAAGACATGAAGAAAGTGTGAGAAAAGCTTCACAGAGAAGCAAACCAAGTAAGTGTCTACCATGTGAGGGTGACATATGTCTGGCACAGTGCTGAAGCCTGAAATTGTGACCTCAAACTTATATCTCTTTCTGTTAAGGCAGAGTTTCTTAATCTTTTTAAACCTCTGCTCTCTTAGCTAAAACTCCACTTCAGCTTCTCACTATCTCTGTTCTCTACCAGCTGAGATTCTGATGTAGACTCCTTGGGGTCATATTGAGGAGAGAGCAAGCCTCCCTTCTCCCTTGAGCGGGGAGAAACCAGAAGAATACAAGGGAAAGGAGCCAGCAGGGATAACTGAGTCAGCCAGTTAGAAATTAACTACATCCCATAGTTCTCTAAACTGTTGCTTAGAGCTGCTTGCAACACAAAGCAAGAAAAGCAGGATCTGTATGTAGCTAGGACCATTGATCTGGAAACCCCTTCCCCCTTGCTGACCCCACCAAAATTCCCTCTCTCCTTGAGTCCTGGGAAACTTTAAACAAAGGAATCACGTGCCCATTGCTTGGATACTGTAAAGGTATATATAACCTGTAAGAAAATCTAAATTGGGGAGCTCGTGCTTTGGTGCTATCAATCCCATGTGCTCTGCCAGCTGCTAAAAAATTCTCCTTGTTTCATTAATTAGGTTGTCTGAGTGTCTCCTCCATCAGGGTTGTTTTCCTGCAACAATATTATCCTTAGTTATTTGCCACCAGCCAAGATTGAACTTCACTGTTGGCACTTTAAATTGCTTTAAAATTTTTCCCATCTAAATTTGTGTTATAATATTTAATATGCCTTCTCAAACAACAACTCACTCTGCTTCTCTAGCCCCAACAAAGAAAGCACTTTTCTTCTTTTTTCTTCCTCTCTCTCCTTCTAATTGGAAAATCAGGAATTAAGGAATTATCAGTAATTTCATAACTGACACAATGGAGGGCAGAACATTGAACTTCAATTGTCACTTTCACATTTAGAGTAGAGAGGTGTATCAGAGAATATCTAAAAGCGGGGATAGTAGGTGACAGTAAGTTTCAACTGGAAAAGAAAAAGATGGTGAAGGACATCAGGAAATGGGGGCTGCAGGTGGGTGAGATGTTCCTTCTCTTAGGCCACCAGGCTGGTGTCCTGGTTAGCCTTCCACTGCTTCCCTTGACCTACAAGTCTTAGGATTTTAGGATAGGTGCTAAACTCAGTAATTTTGCAGAAGGGTGGGCTCACTTGCATATTCCTGTTTCTGTGAGGAATTAATGGGTCTCAAGTGCTGCTCTCCAGTGAGTTGAGACTATTTTACTGAAATACACCAAGGAGGTAGGCTGGAAAAGAAAGCCCAATCCAGACACTATGGGGTTGGGAGAAGACTTCTGTCTTGGATACATCAGATGAATACTCAATAAAACTATCTTGAGAAAAAATGGGATTTTTTGTAATGAAACCAAGTTATTGGCCCTGAACCAGGAAAGGAGCCAGAAATGAGGGCTGCTCCAGGGAACTGAGCCTCCCCTGCTCTCAGGGAACACTTGGTACCTCTACCCTCTCCTGTCACCTCTCTTCTCTTCTCTGGGACTTTCTGCTGCTTATTTATGGTTTCTACTCCTTCTTATCTTTGGCTTGGCCCTAATGCCACAAACCTACCTCAGGCATCATTCTATGCATCCTTTTGGCTTCTGTCCTTCTGGTTGCTAACTTACTCCTTTTCTAGGTGCTCTTCAGTTCAAGTTGTTGGAACAGAGAAGCCGCTTGGCCACATTCAGGCTGGAAGTCATGGCCAGCCCCTATAGAGCCCATCCCTATTTAGGACAAGAGCACCTTCCTGGCCCCATCAGCTGTGTACAAAAGAGGTTGGTAAAAAAAATATGGGTGCCTGACCCTACTGCTCCAACAAGCAAGTCAGTGGACAGACTCCGTGAAGCTGTTGAGCACAGCCCTGCTGTTCCTGCAGGGTAATAAGTGCAGCAGCAAAGATCTTAGCTGCCTTCCCAGGGCTCCCCTCCAGGAATTCCAAGCCAGAGGGTGTCATCCTAGGGGACTCCTACACTGAAAATAGCTCAAAAGCTGCTGTTTGCTTCAATGTCAGTCTCTTAAACTAGGGAAACTGAGGCAGCACAGCAAACTTTTTCAAAAAGGTAGCTAGTATAGAAACACAAAGTAAGTGCACATTGTTTAATATTGCTGTGTCCCTAACTTCTTATCTGGCCCTCCTTACTTGATGGAGAGGAGCTGACATGGCCACCACCTATAGCTGTGTGGGTTGTAACTGCACAACTCCAGGGAGTGCTTTTTTCACATCATCATCATCATCATCTTTATCTTCGCCTCACCTTTGCCCCCACTCCAGGCCATTCATATTTTTCCAGCCTCAGCATAGAGAGAACACAGGCAAAGAAAGAATCCCAACTATTTTTGTTCTTCCCATCAAAAGGTCATCTTCCAAATATATGCCCCTGTGGTGGCCCATTTCATCCTCCCTGTGCCGTGATGTGTCCTGGGTGCATAGTAAAAGGTTTCTGACTCAGTTCATTTGGGCTGTTATAACAAAATATTATAGATTGGGTAGCTTATAAACAACTTGGCTGGAAAGTCCAAGACAGAGACAGAGAGAGATGAGAAAAATCAACTCATAGTTGCTTCTCTTTAGTTGTTCATTGATTGTTTTCTCATATGTGCCTTGATCAAGGGGCCCCAGCTGAGCCAGTGACCCCTTGCTCAAGCCAGCAACCTTGAACTCAAGCCACACTGGCTTCAAACCAGTGGCCTTTGCGCTCAGGCCAGAGATCATGGGGTCATGTCTATGATCCCACGCTCAAGCTGGCGACCCTACATTCAAGCTGGTGAGTCTGTGCTCAAGCCAGATGAGCCTGAGCTTGGCAACCTTGGGGTTTCGAACCTGGATCCTCAGCGTCCCAGGTTGATGTTCTATCCACTGCACCACTGCCAGTCAGGCTATAGTCATCTTCTCAAAAGGGTCCTCTTTCTGGCTCACAGCCAGCACTTTTCGCTATACTCTCACATGGTAGAAGGGTTAGGGATCTCTCTGGAGCCTCTTTTATAAGCACTAATTCCATTCATGAGGGCTCCACTTGAATGACTGAAACACCTGCCAAAGTCCCCACCTACTCATACCATCACCATTGGGGGTTAGGATTTCAACATGTAAATTTTAGGGGGACATAGACATTCAGACCACAGCATGGTTTTCCTTTCTAGAGGTGAAGTAAAGAAGTAAGCCTCAACTACCTCTTGACTTTAGTACCTGGAGGGTGTTCTTTCCAGAGGGGATGAAAGTGGTGAAAGGCAAAGAGGACAATGTGTGGAAGACAAGCCTGACCAGCTTCCCCATTCTGCCCCTGCCAGCCCCTCTGCAGAAACATCCACATCACCATTAGTGCAAGGACAAGCAGCCACAGTCAATGTGGCCAGGACAGAAAGGGCCCAATCTGGGGCTGACATGATGCTTGACAGAGGCTCATGGGGCTCTTCCATCCCTCTTCTCCAGCAGTTTCTGTCACCCCTCTTAGAAAAGCAAAAAATTGCAAGGGTTGGAAAGGTTGCCATTGGAAGTGAAGCTAGATAAGGCTGGAAAGGAAGTTTGTATTCCTTTGCGCCATTTTACATACAGTGTCTGCATCAATTTGGTTGAAAAAGAGGAAGCGAATCACTCCTTGCAGTGTTTTTAATCAGTTCCTATTCCTCTGTTCCTTGAGCTCACCCAGTACTTTGAAGTTCTCTGCTTTGAACTCTGCCATGTTCAAAGCTCAGTAACATAGAATTCTCCCTAGCCAAAATGTTTTTAAGAAAAAGTTTTTTACTAAGAAAAATTGCTAAAAGACAAAACAGAGAGAATAATAGTATATATAATACACCCTGTAGTGGGTTGAGTGGTGACTCTCTAAAAGGCATGTCTGTCTATGTTCTAGCCCTGGGAATGTGACCTTATTACTAAAAAGGGTCTTTTTTGCAGATATAATTAAGTTAGGAATCTTGAGATTAGATAATCCTGGATTATCTAGTAGGCCCTAAATCAAATGACAAATGTTCTTCTTAGCCACAGAAGAGGAGAAGACGCAGACACAGGGAAGAAGGCCACATGACCGTGCAGGCAGCTACTGGAGTTTGGCAACCGTAAGCCAAGGAAAGCCTGGAGCCTTCAGTAGCTAAAAGAGGAGATGACAAATTCTCCCCCAGAGCCTCCAGAGGGAATGTGGCTCTGCTGACGCCTTGATTTCAGACTTCTGGTCTCTAGAACTGTCAGAGAGTAAGTTCTTATTGTCTTAAGTCCTCAATTTGGAGTACTGTGCTATGGCAGCCAAGGACACAAATTGATAGACTGCAGATTAAAAATTAAAAATTTTTCACACTTGTTTTATGGATAAAAAAGGGGGGGTTCTATGAAAAGTAACTTCACAGGATGATCTGATCATAAATTCCTAACTGGGCAGGTCATGGCGGTAGTCACACCCCAGGCATTTAACTTTTTAGTAAAAGACTAGGTTAACATACCTTTGATATAAACTGTAACTACCCTCAAGAAAGCACATAATCTTATTAACTATCCTATAACCCAGCGTTTTTCAACCAGTCTGTGGATCGGTGTTGGTCCGTCAGAACTTTCATGCCAATCTTTCGCGGACTAGCACGAAAGTTCCGTCGGATGGGCAACCGTCCATGGACTGGTGGTTGAAAACCACTATAATAATCTAATTTCTGCCTTGCTTTTTTTCCCACCTCTGTAATCTTCCTTAAATTTCCTCCTTAATTTCAAATGCATAAAAGAACTTGCAAACTGTTATTCTTTAGAGCATCTGAGAACTTGATCTTTGTCACATGTAGTCAGATTGACTCAAATAAACTCTGATAAACATTCCTATGGATTGGAATATTATGTCAACAGTTTTATATCTCTTTCTCTTTTCCTCTCTCTCTCTCTCTCTTCCTTCCTTCCTTCCTTTGTTTCTTTGTTCCTTCCTTTCATTCATTCTCTCTTCCTTCCTTCTCCTTTTTCTGTAAACTGAACTGTTTTAAAGCATATTCCAAACATACCATTTAATCCTTAGATAATTTAGTATACATCTCAGAATTTATGGACACTTTAAAATTTAACCACACTGTCATTATAACAACTAACTAAATAACAACTAAATAACTAAAGATATGTTCTTAGTATCCAAAATGTCTTAAAATATTTTCCTTTAACTCTATCTCTGAAATCTTGTTAGTTTTCTCATGCCTCTTTGAATTACTCTTTATTTTCTGTTCTGTTTCTAGAAAGGAAATGCCTGGGATTAAACATACCATTACAGGGTTGGCTCTTAGACGTATGGATGCGAGTACATATCTCAATATTCTTTCCCACTCAATGATAAAAAATTCTTGGAATTCTCTTTCTGGTTAAAAATAAAGATTTCCTTTTTCTTTACAATATGAGCCTTTGTCTAGGAATTGTGATAGGCAGTTTAGACAGACACGAGCAGAGCAAGGACGATAGGCCAGGTACAGAGAGTCACCAGAGCAGAAAGCCCTGGGTGCCTAGCAATGGGCAAAACTGGGAAAACAAGGACCTCACCCCCAGTGTAACCTTTCCTCCCCTAGCATATCACTGGTCATATTGGTTTAGACCCCCTGACCTTTCATTATCATTGGCCATGCAGTTCCCTCCCCTGGCATGTTGCTAGTCATGTGGTAGACCTTAGAGGAGGAACAAAGGGTAGAACAGCCTCATAAAGACCCCCATACAAGTCCTTACATGACCACTCCTTAACCCCTAGGGATAACATCTCGGCCTTAGCTATGTTTCAGCTCCAGGCCTAAAAAATCAGCAAAACCAGATAAGCAATGCCATGGCGGAGCTAGGGCCAGCTGCACTGACTAATGACCCTTAAATGACACACCTGGACAGCTGATGAATATTTTATTGAGATCCTCCCCAGGACCTCCCCTAAAATCCCCAACCTTAAAAGCCCCTAGGAAGGAGGACTGTTTGCTCTTTGCCTTTCTGTCCTCCTCTTTTCTCCCCAGACACTCCATTCCCCCTGTAGAAGAAATGGGCCTGGGAAACAAGCTATAGAGCAGAAAAAGGACCTTGGAACTTAGGTAGGAAAGGGTAAAGGTAATGGGGATGGGTGGGGGCTGGGGAAAGGTTCAGCGTGCACTGGGTCCTTGATTTAAAGGCTTCCAAGGGTAGTAAGTTTAGGGGCGGTCCCAGGGGAGGATCTCAATAGATTACTCATCAGCTCTCCAGGTGTGTCCTTTCAAAGTCATGGTCTCCACTGACTGGCCAGCACCAGGCAAAGAGTTTTTAATCAAGCAAAGTACAAGAGAGCAAGCCTAACACAGCTGTTTTCCCAACAGTACCCCTTGTCAAAATTTAATTCTCCTTTGAAAAGTTGAACCATTGCAGTTGGTTCTGCAATATATTCTGAGATATATTGATGATGGGAACAAAAAGGTCAAGGTCACTGTAACTGACAATTAGCTGAGAGCTGGACTTGCAAAAAGTGGACCCTGAATATTTCGAGGAGACAGAAAAGAAGGTAGTGTCGTCAAGAGGGGAGAAAGACAATCTGAATAACAGAAAAGTGGGAGGCACCAAAGATAAAACCCCTCAACTTTCTCTTTCATGGTTCCTCCTTCAGACGTGGTGCCCCTGGGCTGAAGGCTACCATGGCCATTGGGGCAATTGCTCAATGGCAACTTTTTCTGTCTGAAAACAGTGGAAGCTCATCATCTAAGTGAGTTTAGTCAGGTCTTGAGATCTAGCCAAGTGACTCCACCTCCTTTGTCTTCACTCATGTATGTTCCATGAATGGCTCTCTGTCAACAAGGCAGCTGAATATCCCTCCAGCAGGCTTTGAAGTCCTTGATTTATGCAACTTGTTTGTTCATGTTTAAATGAAATCTTTGGCAAAATAGAGAGGCTTGTTCAAATCTCTCTTCTTGATATTTTTTTCTATCATAACCCAGTCAAGGGGAAGGAGGAATGTATCTGATATGCACATAGTTTATAGCTAGACAGAAAAAAGTTAGAGAAAAGTCCCAAAGAATGGCATGAGGAGGTAGGAGCTGACACCCTCTCACCAGAGCCCCCACTTTGAGGCATGATCAAAGAGAAAACAGTTTATGGCAGGAACACCTCTGCGGTAGTTGTAGAGGTCAACAACAAGAACTGGCTCGAACCAGATCAGTAAAACATAACAGGAAAAATTGACCAGAGCCTGACCCCAAAGCTCATTATACCATCATTAAAATAAAAACACCACAAGTGGAAAGGAAGCTAAGAGGAACAAGCACCATGACACTTTCAGAACAGAACATGTTAAGAACAAAGCCCCCTCCCAACCAAAAGGCAAGTCAGAATTTGGCACCACAAAGCTTGAAGGCAACGCCCTTTTCTTGGAAACAAAATCCCCAAAACTGACTACATGTGCAAGCTCATTCTAGAGTTGGACCACATCCACTGGGATGTGTATTTTTGCTCTTTCACAGGGGTGCCCTCTAAATGAATAAAACTTGCTTTATTCTCACTCTAATTCATCCTTGAAATCTTTCATGACTGAATCAAGAACCTGGAGGTTGTCTGACATGTAAAATATCCTGGACTGTTCTGGGACCGGGCCAGCCTTGGGTGGGAAGTGGTCTGGTAACACTAAGAATGATGCAGCTTGAATTCCAACACTTTCTACCTTTCTTGGTAACTTAATGTCTTAGTGTTCTCAGCATTCTACCAGAAGGAAAGGAGAAGAGATCAGTGGAAGTTTTCCAAAATATAGGCAGAGGTGGGTTTAACAGCAGGCGCACCAGGTGGGCACCCTGGATCCCAACTTCTAAAGGGCCCTGCAAAACCCCAACTTTACACTTTTTTCTATTGACACCAACTTCGGTTTCATATGTGCAATTTTAACATTAATAGAACATAATATTTTTTATTTATTTAAAAATATGGTAAGCCCTGGCTGGTGGGCTCTGTGATAGAGTGTTGGCCAGGTGTGTGGAAGTCCTGGGTTTGATTCCCGGCCAGGGCACACAGGAGAAGTGTCCATCTGCTTCTCCACCCTTCCCCTTCCCCTTTCTCTCTGTCTTTCTCTTCCCCTCCTGCAGTGAAGGCTCCACTGGAGCAAAGTTGGCCCGGATGGCTGAGGATGGCTCCATGGCCTCCGCCTCAGGCGATAGAGTGGCTCTGGTTCTAATAGAGCAATGCCCCAGATGGGTGGAGCATCGCCCCCTAGTGGGCATGCCACGTGGATCCCCATCTGGTGCATGCGGGAGTCTGTCTCTCTGCCTCCCTGCTTCTCACTTCAGAAAAATACAAAAACAAAACAAAAATATATGGTTAACATGTATTTCATTTTCCCTGTCTCACTCTTTTTTTTAAAGGGTCCAATATTTTCCTCTGCACCAAGAGTCTCAACCAGTCTTAGTCTGCCTCTGAATATAGGAGAGATCTACTTCTAGCTCCAACACTTAAAATGCTTGGAAGTCACCACTTCTATCTTTATGACAAGAATAAAAAACTTTTCTTAAATCTATCAAAGGAATGAGGTTACAGGGCAAACTACCATTCTGAAATCTGGAGAGACAGGCAATTACAAAGAATAACTGAAATCAGCTTATCTGGAACAGCAGCTGCTAGAACCATGAACTAGTATGAATATCCAAACGGTAATGTTCATGACTTGCTGGAAGCTGACAAGTGTAACTAGTTTGACAATGAGAAATTCAAGGGGGCCCAGGCTAGGGGGACACCCATACTTTCATGGGTTTAACTTTCAGGAGCCTCATCAAGTTCTCAAGATGAATATCGGAGAAATAAGACACAGACAAGTGGATGGAGATTACCAGAGGGAAGGAGGAGTAGGTGGGAGGTAGAAGAAGGTATGAGAGTATAAATGGCGATGGAAGGAGACCTGAGTTGGGATGGTGAGCACATAATAAAATATGCAAATAATGTATTATACAATTGTACACCTGAAACCTATATAATTTTATTAACCCAACCTCAATAAATTCAACTAAAAGGTAAAAAAGAAAATCTAAGAAATGTCCCATATATTTCTGGCAGAAAAAAGTAACCATTTTGAAATTCACCTAGAATCTTCTCCATACAAAGTCCTTCTCTCTGAGGATAACTTTATCAGAGCCTTATGAACTTGGAAGAATGAAAATTAGCCAACTCTAATGCTCTCCATTCTTCTATTTGTCCTAAAGGGGATAAAAAAAGGATAAGAAACCTTTCCAAAGATCACAGTTCAGGAAGCCAGGTTCAAAAATATGAAATTTAAGTATAAGATTATAGAGCACTTCCCTTCCCCCACACTTTATCTTTAAGCCAACAGGGCTCCAGCATAGTAACAGTAGGTTATAACTAAAGGAAATGCAAGACACAACCTTGTTGGGCAGATAAAATATATTATGCTCACTTTGATAAGATGGCGCTGCCCACGTGCAAGTTTTAAGAGTAAGCTTTTCCCCACACCCTTGACTGATTGGATGATGTAGGGTGGTGCACTCTCATGAGGAATCCTCTCAGTATGCCTGAGATAAGTGACTGTGTATCAAAGACTTCATTGTTTGTAGATTGGATTAAAGGTTTGGATTCTACACTATAAAGTGGGGCAGACCGGGAGCTAGCTCTCTCTCAGTTCATGAGGTTAGCATTAGAGAGGAGAGCAGATTAAGGTAATGTGGAGGAGAGGAGAAGCAGCCAAGACGGTGGAGTGCTGAGGGAGAAGCCAATTTATGCAGAGTTTGTGCAGGAGGAGATGGGGAACAGAGGTGAATAAGTCTGGTGAGATTTTGATTCTAGGAAACATGAATAAGTCAGTAGCTTTGTGAGCACTGAATGAGTGGGTTTTGGAGCCCAGTGTGTGTTTTTACTTGCCCGCTGGGTGCAAGCTAGAATTAAAGCTGATGGCTCACCAGTTCTTGGCACCATTGTTTCATTACTGACTGTCTGAATCTAATGCTAACCTGCATGGGCCAGGCAGCTGTGATGATGGCCGAGGCTACTGCCTTTACAGACCTCTATTTAAATTTATGGAGAAACCCAAAGAAAATATGAAAGAAAAAAACATAAGAACCCCAGAGGAAACTTAAATCTCTGGCAACCACAATCTACAGAAAACATGAAACATAGCCCAGTTCCTAGTCAAAATAGCATAAATTCCCACCGTAATAATATTTCTTATTACCTAAAACATCATATCCTACCTTAAGCTAAAAATGACAGGTATGCTAAAAGACAAAGAAAAACTAATAATCACAATTAGACTCAGATATGATACAGATTTTGGAATTATCAGATAGGAAATTTGAAGCAACTATGAATAGTATGTTAATGGATTTAATAATAAAGGTTGATAACAGTAAGGCCAGTAGTCACCACCACCATCAGAGCCACCTGGCCAGTGCAGGTTCACATTAGATTCGGACAGTTGGTAATGAAACACCGGAGCCAAGAACTGGTGAGCCATCAGCTTTAATTCTAGCTTGCACCCGGCAGGCAAACAAAAACATACACTGGGCTCCAAAACCCACTCATTCAGTGCTCACAAAGCTACTGACTTATCCGAGTTTCCTAGAATCAAAGGTTTCTAGCTCACCAGACTTATTCACCTCTGTTTCCCATCTCCTTCTCTCTACACAAACTCTGCACAAACTGGATTCCTCCTCAGCATTCCTCCATCTTGGCTGCCTCCTCTCCTCCACGTGGCCTTAATCTGCTCTCCTCTCTAATACCTCAGGAACCAAGAGAGAGCAAGCTCCTGGTCTCTCCCACTTTATAGTGTAGAAATCCAAACCTTTAATTCAATCTACAAACAAGGAAGTCTCTGATACAAAGTCACTTATCTGAGGCATAATGGGAGGATTCCTCATGAGAGTGCACCACCCTACATCATCCAATCAGTCAAGGGTGTAGGGAAAAGCTTACTCTTAAAACATGCATGTGGGCAGTGCCATCTTTAAAAAAGTGAGCATAATATATTTTATCTGCCCAACAATAACATGCAAGAATAGATGGGTAAAGGCAGCAGAGAAATGGAAACCTTAAGAAAGACTAAAGAAATGCTAGAAATCAAAAGTATGGACAGAATAAAGCCTTAGTGGGTTCATCAGTAGCCTGGACACAGCTGAGGAAAGAATCAGTGAACTTGAAGTTAGGCCCACAAATAATTTTCCACTTTAATATGTAAATAGAAAAAAAAAAGAAAAAGAAAAACCAGAACAAAATATGCAGGAACTGCGGAAAAATTACCAAAAGTGTAACATATGTATAACACTGAGGAACAAAACTTCTGTTGCATCCACCAAAACACTTGTTCTTACCTAATTTAAGTGTGCTGATCTCAAATCTGACATTAGTTTCTTTCTGTAAGCTACTGGTTATTTTGCAATTCAAGATTTTATGTTTTTATCTTATTGTAAAATTTTCAACATTTAGTTTAACATAATGAAGAAGAATATCTTCTTGGGCATCATCTTTGTGAAAATATAATAATTTATACAATGCAGTAAATACACTAATACACTAAAAGATATAATTGCATCAGAATTTGTCTACAATTTCAAAATAGAACATATTAAATCACTTATTTTAATCATAAAATTTGCGCAAAACTTATTTAAATTCTATTCAGGCAAAAATTTGCATTTGTAGCTCTTGCGCTTGTGTACTTGTGTTGAGTACAATCTCATTTGATGCTCCAGAAGTAGTCTGCCATCATACTTCTGTCCCATCGCCCCTGATAATGTTCTTTCATCGTCTTCAGATCTTGCTGAAAGCGTTCTCCCTGTTCATCACTTTTTTCATCGGAAAAAAAGTCTACAAAAATTTGTTCACACTTCCTGAAATGGGATATTTTAGCTGACTGGTAAAGTACATTCTTTTCTTGAAGCCTGGAGGCTAATAACTCAGCTGCTTTCTTTGATAGGCCCAAATCTCTTACTAAGTCATTCAATTCGGTTGGCTAAACTGCTGAGGGCTTAATGGCTGCTTGGCATCAGAAGAAGATCCTTCAGATTCTACAACCATTTCCTCATGCATCTTATCAAAATACACTTGATTACTATGTTCATTTTCTTTGTCCTTAGAAGAAATAAAACCATTGAAAACTGGAACTGGGAGTGTCTCAGAGTATGAGATAGGTTGTATTGCTGAAGGAATATTAGGATATGCAATCATATGCTATTTTTTCTTGCTGATGCCCTCTGTATGGATCAGACAGAAATAACAGTCACTGCCGTGGTCGTTAGGTTCACGCCAAAACATGGGAATACCAAAAGGCATTCCTTTGCGTTTTCCTTTTGTCCAGTCATGAAGCATTTCCTCACAATTATGACACACAATATGAGGAGCCCAATTCTTGTCTTGATCGCCATGGGAACTTGAAAAAAGGCAATATATGCACTGGTCAAAAATGGTGAAATATTGCACCTTTGACAAAGTTGAAGTGTGTAACAGCTACATATATAACAGCAGGTGTCAGGACTATTCTTACATTTATGCCTATTCAAAGAAGCCATGATTCAATCTTAAATCAAAATAAGAGGGTGTCTTTTATCAGATAATCATTTTTTACATTTAAAAACAACTACAATTATGTAAAAGTGATATTTGTAAAACATTAATTGCCTTGTGGTTATGTTCAATCCAAGAGTTGTTGCCCTTTAACTCAAATTTAAAAACCAATGCCATTAACTGTAACAAAAAGAAATTAAAATTGCATAAAAACTAGAGCATGCACCAAAAAATGGATTTCAGATATGAAATCAGTGATGTAGAAATATATAGGAAAAGTTCTAAATCCTCATACAACAGAAAATGAAAAGAAAAAGTGTCCCCCCAGTGTTGGAATAGCAGAAGAAAAAGAAAAAGAAAAAGGGGCAGAAGAAATATTTGATGTAATAATGACTGAGAAATTTTATAAATTAATGACACACATAAAAGTACAGATTCAGGAGGCTTAAAGAATACCAAGCATGACAAAAAAGCTATACCTAGGAATATCATATCTAAATTGCAGGAAACTAAAGACAGAGAGAAAATCTTTTCTTTTTTTTAAGTTGAGAGGAGGGAAGATATTGAGATGGACTCTTACATCCACCCCAACCAGGATCCACCCAGTAACCCCTGTCTAGGGCTGATGCTTGAATCAACCTAGCTATTTTTAGTGCTTGAGGCTGATACTTGCACAAAACAATCTATCCTTAGCACCCAGGCAAAAGTTCAATCAGGTCACTAGCTGCAAGAGAGGAAGAGGGTGAGAAGGAGAAGAGGGATGGGGAGAGAAGCAGATGGTTGCTAATCTTATGTGCCCTGACCAGGAATTTAACCTGGGATGTTCATTCACTGGGCTGGTGTTTTTATCTACTGAGCCAACTGACCAGGGCCAATAGAGAAAATCATAAAAGAAGCCAGAGGGGGGAGGAAATCTTATTAAAAAGAGCAAAGATAAAAATTAAATGTGGCTTTTCATCAGAAACTTTGTAAGCAAGAAGGGAGTGGCATAAAATATTTTAAAATGTTTAAAAAGCCTGACCAGGCGGTGGTGCAGTGGATAGAGCGTCGGATTGGGATGCGGAAGACCCAGGTTCGAGACCCCAAGCTCACCAGCTTGAGCACGGGCCCATCTGGCTTGAGCAAAAGCTCGTCAGCTTGGACACAAGGTCGCTGGCTCCAGCAAGGGGTTGCTCGGTCTGCTGAAGGCCCACGGTCAAGGCACATATGAAAAAGTAATCAATGAACAACTAAGGTGTCCCAATGAAAAACTGGTGATTGATGCTTCTTATTTCTCTCTGTCCCTGTCTATCCCTCTCTCTGACTCTCTCTGTTCCTGTAAATAAATAAATAAATAAATAAATAAAATTTTAAAAAATGTTAAAAGAAACCCCACCAACCTATAATTCCATATCCAATGAAATTATCCTTCAAAGGTGAAGGAGAGCTCTGGCCAGATGGCTCAGAGAATAAAGCATCATCCCAGTATGCCAGAGGTTGTGGGTTCAACCCCTGTTCAAGGCATATACAAGAGGAAATCAATGAGTGCACAACTAAATGGAACAACTAAGTGAAATAACAAGTTGATGCTTCACTCTCTGTCTCTATCTCTCTCCCCCTTTCTCTCAAATCAATGGAAAAAATATTTTAAGTGAAGGAGAAAAAAAAAACTTAGACAAACAAAATAAAATAATTCATCACCAATAGACCTGCCTCAAAGAGATGTTAAAAGTAGTTCTTCAGAGAAGAGAAGAAATTTTACACAGGTCAGAATTTCAGATCTACATAAAGCATGTTGGAGGTGAATAAATGATAAAACAAGATAGTATATTTTTCATTTTTAATTTGGCTAATACATAACTATTCAAAGTAACATTATTGGATGATTATAGCATAGCTAAGTAAAATCAATGACAGAAATGTTATAAAGGATTGGAGGAAGGAATCAGGAATACTCTATAAAAGGTACTTGCACTATCTGTGCAGCTGTATAAACTTATTTGAAAGTGTACTTTGGGTAGTTGCAAACATGTATTGGAAACTCTAGGTCATCCGCTAAAAATTTTTTTTTAAATGAAGTAAAATTGATATGCTTAGAGAAGAAAGAAAATGAAATCACATAAGATGCTCAATTAAAACCAGAGGTGGGGGGGGGAGAGAAGGCAGAACAAGAAGATAGTAAAAAAAACCCAAATAACAGTGCAACAAATAAAAAATAATTAAAAATAGCTTGACCTTTTTTGGCACAGTGCATAGAGCATTGACCTGGGATGCTGAGGTCCCTGGGGTCAAAACCTTGAGGTTGCCAGCTTGAGCAAGGGGTCACTGGTTCATCTTGAATTCCCTGGTCAAGACACGTATGAGAAGCAATCAATGAACAACTAAAGTGAAGCAACTCTGAGTTGATGCTTTTCATCCCTCTTTTCCTTTTCTCTCTCCCTTCCTGTCTCTCTCTCAAAAAAAATAAAAATGTTACAAACATGGTAGATAGTAATCCATCATTTTATATGTGAATAGTCCTAATAACACTAATTGAAAAACAGAGATTGTCAGAATGGATTAAATAATAAGATCCAACTAGATGCTGTCTATAAGAAACTTTAAGTATAAAGACAGATACAGGTAAAAAGTAAAGAGATGTAGAAAGCTACTCTGTGTCAACATTCACCAACAGAAAGCTAGAATAGAATATTATTTTCAGACTTCAGAATAAGGAAAAATATCATGGATAAAGAAAACATAACAATCCATAATATGTTTGTGTCTGGCAACAGTCAAAATACATAAGGCAAAAACCAATAGAACCCCAAAGAGAAATAGATAAATCCACTATGATAGTTGGAGGTTTTAACACCCCTGCATCAGTAATGAATATACAGCAGGCAGAAAATCAGTAAGGTTATAGTTGAACTGAACAGCACCATTAGTTAACTGGACCCAAGTGACATTTATAAAATATAGGTTAGCCTTACTTTAAACAAAATTGGAAATATAAAAATACATACTTAGAAAACCGATAAGTTTAGCCTGACCAGGCGGTTGAGCAGTGGATAGAGCATCTGACTGGGATGTGGAGGACCCAGGATTGAGACCCCGAGGTTGCCAGCCTGAGTGCAGGATCATCTGGTTTGAGCAAGGCTCACCAGCTTGAGCCCAAGGTCACTGGCTTGAGCAAGGAGTCACTTGGTCTGCTGCAGCCTCCTCCCCTTTCACCCTGCCCCCCGTCAATGAACAACTAAGGAGCCATAAGAAAGAATTGATGTTTCTCATCTCTCTCCCTTCCTGTCTGTCTGTCCCTCTCTCTGACTCTCTCTGTCTCTGCCACAAAAAAAAAAAAAAAAAAAAAAAAGGGAAAGAAAAGAAAACCAGTAAGTTTAGGAGTGATGATTCAACACAGAAAAGAATTACAGTGTGTCCGTAAAATCATGGTGCACTTTTGACCCGTCACAGGAAAGCAACAAAAGATGATAGAAATGTGAAATCTGCACCAAATAAAAGGAAAACCCTCCCAGTTTCTGTAGGATGACGTGGCAGCATGTGTGCATGCGCAGATGATGATGTAACACCGTGTATACAGTGGAGCAGCCCACGGTCATGCCAGTTGAGATGTGGACGGTACAGAGGAAAGTTCAGTGTGTTCTGTGGCTCGCTAAATTCGAATCTGTGACCAAAGTGCAACGTGAATATTGGTGTGTTTATAATGAGGTGCCACCACATAGGAATAACATTACTCGGTGGGATAAGCAGTTGAAGGAAACCGGAAGTTTGGTGGAGAAACCCCGTTCTGGTAGGTCATCAGTCAGTGACGAGTCTATAGAGGCTATACGGGATAGCTACCTAAGGAGCCCTAAAAAATCTGTGCGTGCGTGTGCTTGACAATTACTCCTAAGCAAGACTACAGTTCATAAGGTGTTAAAGAAACGTCTCTGTTTTACAGGGTACAAATTGCGGCTGTTGCACGCTATCAAACCAGCGGATCCACCCACACGATGAGCGTTTGCTACAGATATGTTTCATGAGATCGACAATGATGCAAGATTTTTGCAGAAGATTGTGTTTAGCAATGAGGTGACCTTCCATATCTGTGGACATGTTCATCGCCATAATGTTTGAATATGGGCTGCTGAACATCCTCATGCCCATGTTGAGTATGAACGTAACACCCCTAAAGTGAGCGTGTGGTGTGGCCTGATGCATGATAAGGTGATAGGCCCATTTCTTTTCTTGGAGCAGTCTGTGATGGCAAACACCTATCTAGACATGTTGGAATTGTATGCAGTGCCACAATTTCCAGAAGGTGTCATCTTTCAACAGAATGGCGCTCCTCCACACTACGCCACCATTGTTCATGAGTTTCTGGATAGAACATTCCCCCGGCAGTGGATAGGCAGGGGTTCTGTCAAGCCATGGCCACCATGATCCCCGGATCTGACGCCCTTAGACTTTTACTTTTGGGGTTATGTGAAGCAACATGTGTACATTGAATGTATCAACGACATTAATCACTTAAAACAGAGAATCACAGACATTATTCACTCTGTTACACCAGACGTCTTTCCCATGTGTGGCAAGAACTTCACTATTGTTTGGATGTGTGTAGGGCAACAAATGAGCCCACATCGAACTGCACTGAATAGGTATGAAACTGGGAGAGTTTGTGTACCATGACTTTATGGACACACTGTATATCTGTTTTTATTCTACCTAATAACTTTTACAGACTCCCTTTAAACATTTAAATTATTAATTTATTTAGAAGTTTCCAGATTGTGAATCATCATCAGCCCCTATTTGGGGAAGTGAATCCCAGAAGCACGAGAGGTTGTCCCTGGGGACGGAATCAGCATGCAGCCCTGTAAAGAGCTCTTGCCGAAGGACTTCTCTTGTACTTTGTGGAGTTTTTTCCTTCTTAAATCTGAAGGAGAGAGTGACAGATGAGTGCTGCTTCTGCAAACCAAAAACCCCACTTTTTAGTGGCAGTTAGGGAAGAGCATACATAAAACAGGTCCTTCTCCAGGGTCTCTCTGCTTGCCAGCCTGCTCTTATCTGCTCCTTGTTAGCCCCTGGCATCCATTCATTCTTTTTTTTAATGCAGTGACATAGATAAATCAGGGTACATAGGTTCAGAGAAAACATCTCCAGGTTATTTTGACATTTGATTATGTTGCATACCCATCACCCAAAGTCAAATTGTCTTCTGTCACCTTCTATCTGGTTTTCTTTGTGCTCCTCTTCTCCTCTCCCTCTCTCTCCTCCCTCTCCCCCCACACCCTGTAACCACCACACTCTTGTTCATGTCCCTGAGTCTCAATTTTGTGTTCCACCTATATATGGAATCATATAGTTCTTAGTCTTTTCTGATTTACTCATTTCACTCAGTATAATGTTGTCAAGGTCCATCCATGTTGTTGTAAATGATCCAATGTCATCATTTCTTATGGCTGAGTAGTATTCCATAGTATATATGTACCACATCTTCTTTATCCAATCCTCTATTGAAGGGCTTTTCGGTTGTTTCCGTGTCTGGGCCACTGTGAACAATGCTGCAGTGAACATGGGGCTGCATGTGTCTTTACATACCAGTGTTTTTGAGTCTTGGGGGGTATTCCCAGTAGAGGGATATTTCTGCATTCATTATTTTAATAACATTTACTGAGCACCTGCTGTGGCCTGGTCACTGCCCCAGATGACCACAGACATCCAGATCAATAGGTGGGTTATAAACATTATTATGTACATCAAAACAATGGGGACAGGTTAGAAAAGTGAAAATGCTCAAACATGTTGTTCGCCCAATTTTGCATCTATTAGCAACCAGGAGATCCTCAGATAAATAGAGTGAGAGTCATGGCAGACCAAGGCCCGCTCTTTGTCTCTCCTCCTCTCTTCCTGTCCTAAAGCTACAGAGAAGCAGAAGTCCCAGTTAGCCAGTTGGGCTTTTTTTTTTTTTTTTTTTTTTTTTGAGGAGGGGGGAGTCATGAAAGATCCATTAAACTTTTTATTAAACTCTGTTTTCATTGCACTTTTCTTAAGTTCTCCCCTGAACCCTTGATGAGCGAAGTGCAAGATGCTGCACTGAGAATTCTCCAAAATGCAAACGTGAGCAAACCTCAGTCACTGCCCTCTAGTAGTTTGCAATCTATCATATTTCTTTGTTTTTTATCTTATCATTTTTAATTTTATTTCTTAACTTTAATTGATCTCCTGACTGCTGAATCAACAGAAAATAACATAACTTATATTGGCCAAGAGAACATTTGGTGGTGGATGTAAATCATTTGGAATTTTTATTTTTGCTAATGTCTTTTGGTTCTGGAAGCAGTCAGGACAGCTTCCATGCTTATTATACAAAATTATATTCAACTCCCTCCCCCCAAAGTAACCCCGATGATTAGATGCCACGATGTAGGTGGCGATGCCTTAACTGTATGCATGTTGTTGGGCCTGAGAGCCTCTTCCATCCTTGCTTAGGGGAGTGCTAACCTCCTGTTCTTTTGTACAACACTCATATTTCTTCCAAACAGTTCCCACAAGGTTCTTACCTGCGTCCTGCATTTCATAAATTTGGTTACTTTCACTGAATTTTATTTTTTCCTTCATTTTTTATATCTTTTGAAAGCACCATACAGGGCACAAGACTAACAATAATCTATCTTTGTATGTGTATTTATAATTTCATAATTATCAAAATCAAAACAAAAACTTTCTTAGCACAGATTTAAGAATCAGAAGATCTGGGTTTGAGCCTCATCTGTGCCTGTGTAGCCTTGGATCAGCCACTTGAATCTCAGTTATTTTGCCTATAACATAGGACTAAATATTTCTGCCTTATCTATTGCACAGTTTGTGTTTGTATATCAAATGATTAAATGTACGTACAAACATTCTCTACACAGTAAAATAATATACAAATGTGAGTTGTTATTATTAAAAGTTTATAACAAAATCAGCCTCAGACTTTGCTTATGTGTACAGTACAAATACCATAGAAATAGTAACTAAGGGTAGAATTTGGCCTAGGGCACTTAACTACAGCAACTTTTTTTTTTTAAGGACAGAAGGAAAAAATGAAAGGCTTTTTATACAAAGTAGAAAACTTTCAAACAAGAGACAAAACTTGGCAAGTACGCAGTTACTAAATGGATCTCCTTAAGAGAAGTTCAGAGGATGTAGGCAAACTTCAGAGAGCAGGAACTAAAAAGGTCTTTAATGTTATCATCTTCCTCCTCCACCCTTTCTTCTAATTCCTTATCTAATCAACTGGAGACACATCTTAACAGTCAAACAATAAAAATGGGATGGGGGGACATGGGATGTGGTTTAAATAAGGATCATAACAGAGCCCCCAAAATATTCTTTATCTGGCTGCTATCACTGTACCCATAGGGCAACAAACTCTACTTCCACTTCTAGGGGAATGACAGATAAAATGATGGTCTCTCCTGAATTTCTGAAGTGTTTGTGGTTAAATCTAGTTAAAATACCGTGCTAAAAATTACATTGTGTTCCTAGAACCTAGCAAAACAGTGAAGTTCATACTTAGTTCCCCTGAGGAGAATCAGCCAGTGAAAGGGAATGCCGTGAACTGGGGGAAGGGAAGACTTCAGTCACTACAAATTTTTCCAGCTTGAACTTCTATGTGTTACAGCTAGTTTCAAAAAAGTAGAAATAGAAGATTTTTGTAACTCCACTTGATCTAAGAGAGGGTAATGGTTAAGAAAGGGGTAAAGGAAATTAGAGAGTACTACTTCAATTAAAAACAAAGAATAAAATTTCACATCCATTAGGATTGGCCACAGTTAACGCATACACGCATATGTGCGCGCGCGCGCGCGCGCTCGCGCACACACACACACACACACACACACACACACGACAAGTGCTGGTAAGGATGTGGAGAAATTAGAGCCCTGTGCATTGTTGGTGAGTTGTGAAATAGTGCAGTTGTTATTGAAACAATATGATGATTCCTCAAATCATTAAAAATAGAATTACCACATGATCCAGCAATGCCACTTCTGGGCACATATTAAAAAGAAGTGAATCCAAACAGGATCTAAAATAAATATCTGTACACCCATGCTCATAGCAGTAGTATTCACAATGGACAAGACAGGTGTTGGGCAGATAAAATATATTATGCTCACTTTGTTAAAAATGGCGCTGCCCATGTGCAAGTTTTAAGAGTAAGCTTTTCCCCACACCCTTGACTGATTGGATGATGTAGGGTGGTGCACTCTCATGAGGAATCCTCCTATTATGCCTCAGAAAAGTGACTTTGTACCAGAGACTTCCTTGTTTGTAGACTGGATTAAAAGTTTGGATTTCTACACTATAAAGTGGGGCAGGCCAGGAGCTTGCTCTCTTTCAGTTCCTGAGATTAGCATTAGAGAGGAGAGCAGAGTAAGGCTACGTGGAGGAGCAGCCAAGATGGCGAAGTGCTGAGGAAGAAGCCAGTTTGTGCAAAGAGGAGATGGGGAACAGAGGTGAATAAGTCTGATGAGATTTTGATTCTAGAAAACACGAATAAGTCAGTAGCTTTGTGAGCACTGAATAAATGGGTTTTGGAGCCCAGTGTGTGTTTTAGCTTGCCCGCCGGGTGCAAGTTAGAATTAAAGCTGATGGCTCACCAGTTCTTGGCTCCGTTGTTTCATTACAGACTGTCTGAATCTAATGAGAACCTGCACTGGCCAGGTGGCTGTGATGGTGGCTGCGACTACCGGCCTTACACCACAACGTAGGTGAAACTTGAGTACATTATGCTTAGTGAAATAAGCCAGTCACAGAAAGGCAGATACTCTATGATTCCACTTGTAAGAGGTACACAGAGTAGTCAAATTTATGGAAACAGAAGTGGAGTGGAGATTGAGTAGGACTGAGGAAAAGTTAATGGGGAGATGTTATTTAATGGGTATAGTTTTAGTATTGAGAGATGAAAAAGTGATGAAGATTTACTGCCCATAGTGTGAATATACTTAACACTACTGAACTTAAAAATGATTAAGGTGATAAATTTTATGTTAAGTGTTTTTTTTTTTTACCAAAATTAAAAAATGTAAAAGTTATTGTAAAGCCAGTAGCCGCAGCCACCATCACAGCCACCTGGCCCATGCAGGTTTGCGCTTGATTCGGACAAATAGTAATGAAACAATGGAGCCAAGAACTGGTGGGCCATTAGTTTTAATTCTAGCTTATACCCAGCGGACAAGAAATAAACACAGTGGGAAAACACTTCCCTTTCCATTCAGGGCTCCAAAAGTCATTGACTCATTTGAGTTTCCTAGAATCAAAGTTTCTAGCTCACCAGCCTTATTCACCTCTGTCCCCCATCTCCTTCTTTATACACAAACTGGCTTCTCCTTCAGTACTCCACCATCTTGGCTGCTTCTCCTCTTCACCATGTGGCCTTTCTCTGCCCTCCTCTCTAATGCTAATCTCAGGAACCAAGAGAGAGCAAGCTCCCAGTCTGCCCACTCTATAGTGTAGAAATCAAAACCTTTAACCCAATATACAAACAAGGAAGTCTTTGATACAAAATCACTTATCTGAGGTATAGTGGGATTCCTCATAAGAGTGCACCACCCCCTATCATCCAAGGGTGTGGGGAAAAGCTTAGTCTTAAAACTAAGCCTTAGGCTATAACAACTCTGCCTGCTTACAGCTTGTTCCTCAAACCCAATGCAAACTATAAGTGAGCAAACATATATATCATAATTACAAACTTATTTGACTAACATTCCACCCCTTTTACTCTCTTCACAATCTAAAGCGCAGGTATTCCTGCACAAGGAGATTAGGCACATTACACAAATTACAAAAACATGACAAATCATACAATTTCAACAATTACAAAGGTACATTTCACCAGTCTCTGAGCACTTTGCCCAAAGTGCAAAATGTCCTTGGCCTTCTTTCTAGCCATGAGAAAAGCTTCCTGGGGCAGGGGAGGGCTTCCAGCAAAGCTGCCCCCCAACCCCATCAGGGTATTTCACATTGTCCAAAATCCGTAAGTTCATCCAACAAAAGAGCCAGTGCGTACTCTGGCCATAGTCCAGGAATCAGTCCAAGCACATGGGGCCTCAGCCACCCTCCTCATCCCTGCCATCCTGGCAGGTCTTACACTGTCCCAAGGAGGAACACATGGCAATGGCAGTCAGCATTTCCTTCTCTGCTCCGAAGAGCATGATGGCATCCACCCTTATGTCCCAAAATTGCAGACCTACCAGGGGCATAGTAGGTACTCCTTGATGCTGAGCTATCATCTTCTAGAGACTGCAGATTGCAACTCCAGCCTGATTCTCCTCATCCTCCAAAGAGGAACTGAAAATATCAGCTCCTGCTGCCAAGCTAGAGCCCCCGGCCCCCTGCCGCTGCTGGCTCTCCACACCTTCCAGGGCAATCTGCAACTCACAAACCTGTGATTCCTCCTTCAGTGGCTGCTCCATTTCCAAATCAATCTCACAAACCTGGTCAGCCTCCACAGGTGCTTGCTCCAGCTCCAGGGTCGGCATCTCTTTCTCCCATGTTTGCTCCAGCTCATTCCACTGATCAGTTTGCAGGTCCTGGTCAGCCTCTTCCACAGAGCTCTCGGTTTCCTCACGCATGGCTGTAAAAGTCAGTCAGCCTACGGCCCCCAAAGGACAGCCATGGTGAGTCATAACAGCAGCTAGTCCTCTACTTAACCACTCAAAGGTGGTGGTGGCTCCATGCCAATCTGTATTGAATTTTGCCGACTACGGCAAAAGTACAGCCAGTAGGCACAGCCACTATCAGAGCTGCCTGGCCAATGCAGGGTCACATTAGATTCGAACAGATGGTAATGAAACAATGGAGTCAAAAACTGGTGAGTCATCAGCTTTAATCCTATCTTGCACCTGGCGGGCAAGTAAAAACACACACTGGGCTCTAAAACCCATTCATTCAGTGCTCACAAAGCTACTGACTTATCCAAGTTTCCTAGAATCAAGGTTTCTAGCTTACCAGCCTTATTTACCTCTGTTCCCCATCTCCTTCTCTTTGCACAAACTCTGCACAAACTGGCTTCTCCCTCAGCACTCCACCACCTTGGCTGCTTCCCCTCTCCTCCACATGGCCTTACTCTGCTCTCCTACAGCATGAACTCCTCCTAGAGCGCAATCACTCTTCTCTCGAAGAGAGATCTCAGGATCTTTCTTCCTTATAAAACCTTTTGGCGTGAAATCCCCCCCCCCATCACATATTAACATTATCACGCCCATCTACAGAGCAAGAAGCGCAACCAATATCATCACCTGGGTGACAGGCTCCCACGTGGGCAGTGCCATCTTTAACAAAGTGAGCATAATATATTTTATCTGCCCAACAACCTCTATTCCCCATCTCCTTCTCTCTACACAAACTGGCTTCTCCTTCAGTACTCCGCCATCTTGGCTGCTTCTCTTCTCCTCCTCGTGGCCTTTCTCTGCCCCCCTCTCTAATGCTAATCTCAGGAACCAAGAGAGAGCAAGCTCCTGATCTGCTCCACTTTATAGTGTAGAATCAAAACCTTTAATCCAATTATACAAACAAGGAAGTCTCTGATACAAAGTCACTTATCTGAGGCATAATGGGAGTCCTCATAAGAGTGCACCACTCCTATCATGCAACAGTCAAGGGTGTGTAGAAAAGCTTAGTCTTAAAACTAAGCCTCAGGCTATAATGACCCTGCCTGCTTACAGCCTGTCCTCCAGACCCAATGGAAACTATAAGCAAGCAAACATATATATCATATTTACAAACTTATTTGACCAACAGTTATTTTAAAAATAAGGTCCAGGGCCCTGGCCAGTTGGCTCAGTGGTAGTGCATTGGCCCAGTGTGTGAAAGTCCTGGCTTTGATTCCTAACCAGGGCACACAGGAGAAGCACCCATCTGCTTCTCTACCCTTCCCCCTCTCCTTTCTTTCTATCTTTTCCCTTCCTGCAGCCAAGGCTCCATTGGAGCAAAGTTGGCCCGGGTGCTGAGGATGGCTCTATGGCCTCCACCACAGGCACTAGAATGGCTCTGACAGCAAGGGAGCCACGCCCCACATGGGCTGAGCATCGCCCCCTGGTTGGCATGCCAAGTGGATCCTGTAGGGGCTCATGCGGGGGGAGTCTGACTGCCACCCCGCTTCTAACTTCAGAACACACACACACACACACACACACACACACACACACACACACACACACTCACACGTCCCTGCCTTTTAGAACAGCATTCAAAAGAACAAAAACCTCCTTGGAGGTGTTCCTTATAGCACACCCCCTCAATCTTCCCTTCTACTACTTCTAACAGCTCCGTGTTTCATGGTCCCGGCTGCGGTCACATTCTCATCTCATGCATCTTCTCAGATGGTGCCCCTGCTCTGCCGTGCCCTCCCTTCACCTTTGCCAGCCAAAGTCTCACCCACAGGTTAGGTCCATTCATGTCCCATGGAGTCTTCCCTGGTGGATCACCAATCACCTTGGAGGCAGTGAGCTCACCCTGGCTGGGTTTGTAGCCTGTAATTCATCATATCCTGCCCTGTGCTCTATAAGTACGTGAATCCTAGCAATCAGCTCTTCAAAGGCAGGCCTTCCTTAGTCATGTGGTCGGTGTCTTAGTCATTTGGCATCTTCACAGCACCTGTAGCCAAGACATGTTTCATGTAAGTCAAATCGTGCACTCCTCTGCTGTGAATCCTCTGCTGGCCCTAGTGACTTACACAAGGGCTTCAAAGCACCCACAGTCTCCCTAGCCTGCATCTCCACCTCCCTGTCTCATCTCCTACCACTTTCGCCTCCTTCACTCTGCTCCAACCTCTTGGGCTCCTTGCTGTACCCTGGCCCCTGGATGTGTTCTCAGTTTAGGGCCTTCACAAGGGCTGATTTCTCTGCCTGGAATGTTCCTCCCTCAGACTCCTACCTGGCTCACTCCTTCACCTCCTTCAGGTTTTTGCTCAAAAGTTACTTTCTGGAAATGTCCTTTCCTAATCATCTGTCCTACTCAGAATTACAACCCAGTCCCATCTTCACCCGAGCACACCCTACCCCTTTCCCGTCCTTATTTTTCTCCATCAAACCTACCACCAGGTGACATATATTTTATATATTTCTTTGGTCTTTGTTTCTTCACTGGAATGTAGGTCCCCTGAGGGCTGGTATTGTTTTACACTCTTATTCACTGCTTACAGTCCCAGCAAATAGTAAACTTCCAATAAATAGCTGTCTATTCAATGATTGAATGACAGAAAGCACATACAGTAATTGTTTGTAATCCAAATCTTCTCTGAGCACTTATCCTGCGCTTGAGGAAGAAATTGCAATACAAGACTTTCTTTGTCTTCATGAACAGGAGTTAACCTGTGCTAAGTAGCAATTGATTGATGTTTTTCTGTTGGCACACTCTAGTCATTTCCTGTCAGGAATGAAAGCAAAGGTCATGTTGGATAAGCACTCAATTAAGTCTTAAGATGATAGTGGTGTGTAAACAGACTTAGTCCATATGTGTAATTAATTCTCACATTACCTTGTAGGTTGCTTTAACACTGTAGTAACATAAGATTCCCTCCCACTAACCTGTTGACTTGTATGCCATTATGAATCCCAATCTTTTAGTAAAGCTCTGCTCCCTACATTTTCTTGTGAAATTTTATGAACATAGGACAATGGAAAGATTTTACAGTTAATTTTCGTATACCTGTTCCTTAGATTCTGCTACTAAAGTTTTAGCACATTTGCTTTAATACCTAACTATCCGTCTATCCGTCCCTAATCCTTTTTTTCAGGGGTGGAGGGCTGGGTACCAGTGTACTTTATGGACGGTACATGATAAAACAGGGTTCCCTAAACCCATCCCTTTCTTCAAGGGTCTGGGGTGGCCACTGTGCTGAGGACAGGAGGTTCTCAGCGTGCTGGGGTTTAAGTTGCAGCGGGGACTTCCCAGTGGCTTCTCTCTTCCTCTCATGCTCTTGCTGGGGTTGGTGGTTCAGGAGTCTCTTACTCCTTACTGCCCTGTTGCTGGCAACAAACTCATTTTAATAATAGGAAATGAGCTTGACAAAGTGGTGGCTGAGAGTAGTGAAAACACCAGCTTTGAAGGAGGACGAGTGGGTGTCATTGTTAAAGTTACAGGAGACAACTTGGTCCTCAGTGTGGCCCAGGATGCCCTATATGTGGCTCTCTGATGTCCTCTTCACCACATTCTTGATGTCATATTTGGCAGCTTTCTCCAGATGGCAGGTCAGGTTCATAAACAACACATGGGGGACAGAGACATAGAAATCCATGCCAATGAGCTTCCTATTCAGCTCAGGAGTGACCTTGCCCACAGCTTGGTAGCACTGGTAGACGAAAGAATCATGTTGTATTGGGCAGCCCCTCTGACTGTAATACCATGGCTTCCCACAAGGGCCACCAATGATCTTCTGGGGGGCAGGGATGGCATGAACTGGATGGCAGGGATGAGTCCCTCCACAATGCCAAAGTCATCATGAATCACGTTGGCCAGTCAGTCATTTAAAATTATATATTTATTCATCCCTACTTTTTTAAATTTCTTCTCAAAGTGTGGTTTTTATTTCAACATAAATTTTGTGGGAGGTATACACATATTCACTTCATATCATTTAATTCAAAATGTTTTCTATTTTTTGTGTGTGTGATCTCTTCTTGGTCTGTTGGTTACTTAGAAATATATTGCTTAATCTTCAAGCATTTAACGATGTCCTAGTTACCATTTTGTTAATGAGTTATAACTTAATTCTTCCTGAATGAGAATGTATATAATTTTAATCCTTTGAAATAGTAAAGACTTTTTTTGGCCCAACATGTAATCCATTTCGTTAAATATCCTGTGTGTACTATAAAAGTTTGTGTTTATTACAGGTGTTTGTCATAGTGTTCTTCTATATCAATAAACTTAAGTTTTCTAATGTTGTTAAATTGTTGTTTACATTTAATCTGATTTATTTATCTGCTTGTTCTTTCAGTTTCTGAGAGAGGTTAAAATTTCCTATTATATTTGCAGATCTGTTCATTTCTCTTTTTAATTGTCAAGTTTTTCTTTATTTTGAGGCCATGATTGTAAACTAAATACAAATTTTGGATTATTATATTTTCTCATTGATTTGGTCATTCTATCAGTTTACAAAATGTCCTTCTTTACCTCTAGGAATAGTTCTTGCTTTAAAATCTACTTTATCTGATTTAGTAGAGATGTTCTAGATTTATTCTGGTTAGTGTATGCATAGTATAACTTTTTCCATCTTTTTTCAATCTTTCTATGTCTTTGTAATTAAAGCGCATCTTTTTTTTGAGCAGCATATAGCTCTTTCTTAAATTCAGACCAAGATATTTGTATTTTAGAGTATTTAATCCATTTATATTTAATATAATTACTGGTATATATGAGTACAGGTGAGGGGTTCATAAAGCTTGTTAAATCTATTGCTTGATGCCTTTAATCAGCTTGAATTCTTAGCCATTCTTCTTCATATATTTATATTAGGTTTGCACATGTTTTATTTGTCTCTTATGCTCCTTTCTTTTCCATCCTTGTTTTTCCTTGTACTTCAGTTTGAATATTTTATACTCATCTATCTTCTAGTTCATGATTGCACTCTTTCACTATACTTTATTTTTTAGTTTATAATTTCCATTGGAATTTTCTACAGACTCCATTATTTTGGTGAAATTCTCCCTCTTTTAATTAATTTTTTATACATGTTAATCATATTAATTTAGAGTCCTTTTTTGCCTGACCAGGTGGTGGCACAATGGATAGAGCATTGGACTGGGACTCAGAGGACCCAGGTTTGAAACCCGAGGGTCACCAGCTTGAGCACGGGTTGGTCTGGTTTGAGCATACCTCACCAGTTTAAACCCAAGGTCGCTGGCTAGAGCAAGAGGTCACTTGGTCTGCTGTAGTCCCTCAGTCGAGGCACATATGAGAAAGCAATCAATGAACAACTAAGGTGCTGCAACAAAGAATTGATGCTTTTCATCTTTCTCCCTTCCTGTCTATCTGTCCCTCTCTCTGTCCCTGTCACAAAAAATAAAATAAAAAATAAAGTCCTTTTCTGATAACTCCAATATCTAATCATATGTAGGTCTTTTTCTGCTGTCTATTTTTTCCTCTTGGTTTTAGGTCATTTGTCACTATCTCCTAGACTGATTGTTAAATACTAATTAAATTCCAGATACTGTAGGTGAAAAATCATAGAAGATCTGGATGTCATTATATTTCCTCAGAGAATATTTGATTTAATTTTAGCATGTAACTAGATGAAGAGTCAAATACCTTTGTCCAATCAGAAACTGAGATGATTGAAGCTGAATTTCAAGCTTTGGGGATGCCATTTTATTTCTGGTTTTCTTAATTCTAGGGCAGTAGTTGTCAACTGAACATGATGTTGGCCCCCAGAGGACATTTGGTAATATCTGGGGACATTATTGATTGTCACAAGTTGAGGATGGGTGCTATGACATCTTTTTGGTAGAGGCCAGATATACTATTCTACAAGGCACAAGACAGTCCCCACCCCCAACTCACACAAATTACCTAGCCCAACAAGTCAGTAGTGCCAAGGTTAAGAAACCCTGCCCTAGATCATAGTCCTTTAAGATTCTTAACTGCAAACTAAAATATTTACCGAGGTTCTTTCTCTTTGGCAGGCTTTGATCTCCAGCTTTTCTCTTTCCGACACTTTAATACTGCCAATCCTTTGTTTACCTTTATAGTTTCTCAATAGCTGCTTTCTGCTTGGTGTTTCATTCTCCTGTCCTGCTCATATACAGTTTAGGAATCTGCCAGTGCCTCAGGGGAAAAAGTAGTGTTGAATGTGGGTGTCACCTAACCAGGATCTTAGCCCCTTACAGTCTGGCTGCTTTGGCTGATTTCTGATGCCTTTAAAAAAAACAAGCCATTGCTTATTTACTTTGTTTATTCACTTTATTTCTTGTTGTTATTATTCCTTTGCATTTTATCCGGCTATTATATTTATTCTGGTGGCATGGTTATTATGATCCAAGCTACTCTGCCATAGCCAAAACTGTAAGTCTGTTTTGCTTACATATAATTGAGCCAGTTTGATTTCATTTTGAAAGTCCTTCAGCTAATAAAATCTCCCATGATTATTCTGATAACAAGTTATTTAAATAAAATCATGTTTAGATTTTATTTCCTGCCCCAGGTATATGATATATGAAAACATTTAAAGGATAATATACCTTTCAAATATGTATTCAGTTTAAAAAATCTGTTTAATTTACTAGAAAAATTTAAATAAAAAGAAAAAAGTTGTAAAAATATGTATATTTGCACCACTCAAAATAGCCATTAGCAAAGTTGGTTGTCGTTATTTCAGTGTTTCTTCGTTGCATCTCTAATCATTTCTTTTTAGGACTAACTCATAGGCCTTTATTAATTTATTTTGCATTTTTGGACATTTTTTACAGTTTTATTGAGGTATAATTTGTGTACAATAACATTCATCTGCTTTAAGTATTCAATTCTCTGATTTTTAGTACATTTAGAGTTAGAAAACCATCTCCACAATTCAATTTTACAGTTTAAAAAAAATTTATTCACTGACTTTTAGAAAAAGAGGAAAGAAGAAAGAGAGAGAGAGAGAGAAACATTGATTTGTTGTTGCACTTATTTATACTATCATTGGTTGATTCTTATATGTGCCCTGACTGGGGATTGAACCTTCAACCTTGAATTATTGGGTTGATGCTCTAACAAACTGGTCAATCCAGCCAGGGCCAGTTTTAAAATACTTTTAGCTCAGAAAAGAAAAAGCCTATTCCCCCCATTCAAAATTAATACATAAAACTTTTTTTTTTTTTTCTACACAGGGACAGAGAGAGAGAGTCAGACAGAGGGATAGATAGGGACAGACAGACAGGAATGGAGAGAGGTGAGAAACATCAACCATTAGTTTTTCATGGCCACTACAACACCTTAGTTGTTCATTGATTGCTTTCTCACAAGTACCTTGACTGTGGGCCTTCAGCAGACCGAGCCACCCCTTGCTGGAGCCAGCAACCTTGGGTCCAAGCTGGCGAGCTTTTGCTCAAGCCAGGTGGGCCCGCGCTCAACCTGGCGAGCTGGGGGTCTCAAACCTGGGTCTTCCGCATCCCAGTCCGACGCTCTATCCACTGCGCCACCGCCTGGTCAGGTAATACATAAAACTTTTTAAAACCCTATTTGCAATAAAAATTTGGGACATGCTGAACCATTTTTCTTTAGGGAAGTTGGAGACCACTATTATGAGCAGTGAAGAGCAGTAGAAAGATTTTGAGCAGAGGAATGACATGATCAGGACAGCATCACTAGCCTAAGAAAGGGTTTCTCAAACTATATTTTTGACTAAATCAAACTGAAGTTTTCCCCCACTAATTTTTCTAACAGGTAGCATTTTTTCCTAGTTTAGCCTGAACTTCCACTCAACCCTGGTTTTCTGCTATTTCTCAGGAGCTCCTCAGAGTGCTAATAAGGGAAGGAAGCAAGAAGGAGGTCTTTTGGAAGGGAAAGGTCAGGGACAGGCCCACAGTCTGTCACTTAGTATGGTAGCATGAGGATGCACCACTGAGGTCTCCCTTTAAGAGAACATGTGGGAAGTATGAGTGGCTGACAGTCCCAGCTGCTGCACACTGCCCTGGGCTGCCTCACCCAGTGACCGAGCATGGTAGGGGTGTTGGAATTAGAGAACACAAGACCTCACTAACTGGCAGTGTTTGCTCGGGGACTCCCCACACACTTGCTGCAGTCTGAGGCTCTTCCTACCCAATTCTCCATCCTTTACCGTCTTATTCCACAGATATCTTACTCTACAATTGGCATGGTAGTCCAAGGTTCTTAACCTTCTTCTCCTTCCTCCCCTTTTTCCTTGCTAGGCACTTCCTTCAATAAATCTCTTGCTCATTGTTGGAGGCTGTCATGACAATTACCACAAACTAGGGGGCTTGAACAACATAAATGTATTCCCTCAAAAGTTCTGGAGGCTGGAAACCCAAGATCAAAGTGCTGGCAGGGTTTGTTTCTCCTAAAACCTCTCTCTTTGGCTTGTGGATGGCCGTCTTATTCCTGGGTCCTCACATGCTCCTGCCTCTGTACCTGCTTGTGTCCCAATCTCCTCTTCTTGTAGAGGCACCAGTGATATTGGATTAGGTTCACCTGAAAACCCTATTTTAACTTAATTATGTCTTCAAAGGTCCTACCCCAAATATAGTCACATTCTAGGGTACTAGGGGTTAGGACTTCAACATGTGAATTTAGGGGGTGGGGTGGATGACATAATTTGGCTCATAACAATCATCCAATTCTCTTAGCGTCTTGCTGCTGTTGCTGCTTCTTCTCCTTCTTCTTCATCTTCTTCCTCTCCTCCTCCTTTTTTTTTTACATTTATTTGTTGACTTTAGTGTGAGAGGAAGGGAGGGAAACAGACAGGAACATCAATCTGCTCTTGTATGTGCCCTGACCAGGGATTGAACTGGCAAACTCTGCTTCAGGATAATGCTCTAACCAACCAAGTTATCTAGCCTGGGTGTACTTGCTTCTTGAATGCCAGGTTAAACTAATAGAAAATGTAACAGCCATGTGAAGTAGTCAAAATGACCAGCGAATCTCCAGCTCCAGCCTGACTCCTAAAGAATAATAAATATACAAAAACATGGGAAAATATTTCTCAAATATAAAATAAATCTCCAATTTCTTGGATAACCCCTAATCCCTCAGAAACCTATAAAAAGATATTTTAACATGGAAAGCAATAGTGGCAAGAAACAAATAAGGCTCTTCCTATCAGTGGCCTCTGTAAGTAGAGCACGCATGGTCCTCAGATCACGGGTACTTTCTGTGTGGCTGACATGGGGAAAGCCACAGACCTGTCCCTTTGAGTGGCACACCACATTCCATCACCAACATGAGGACAGTCTTCTCTAGCCAAAATGACAGATGCGAAGTTTAAAAGCTTGGGTTGTAAGAATATGAGTGAAAAATAAACTCTAGCTGAGATTCGGTGATGATATCATTTGTTGGCTGACATCTGAAAATTATTAACAGAGTTTTAGGGCATATTTTGCTTTAACGAATAGGGAAGGTGCTTTAATTGGTGCCCTTAACTTACAATTTTTAGCTTTCATGTCCATGGAAAATGCTAACATCTTCTATGTTCATAATTTCTAGGGGTTTGGCAGCGTACCAGATCAGCAACTGCATCAAAAGACAGAAGTCTCTTCTCTCACTCAGCAAACATGCTTTATTGCTTAGAAGATTGCTCTCCATTAACACTTCCTGGTGAATCTTAGTATAATCCTTATAGTTTAAGATACCCCCCTTGTAATTGTTTTTTATATCATACCACTTTTTAATGGTTAGTCGATGTTTAATAAGTGCTCATGTATGTCAAATTCCACATGAGAAAGGACAGAGTTTGCTCAAGGGTGACAAAGAAACAGATACAGTCTTTGTACACAGTATGTTAGTACTCTTATTTTTTAAATCAGAAGTTCTTATGTGCACCCAATTGACCTGGTTAATTTTACTTTATAATTTGTTGTGGTAAATATGTACAACCTAAAAATGTCCATTTTAAACATTTTTAAGTGTACATTCACAACGTCGTGCAGCCATCACCCCCATCTATTACAAAACTTTCTTTTATCGCCCCACTAGAAATTTTGTAACCATTAAACTCCCCATTTCCCCCTCCTTCTCCAGTCTCTGGCAACCACCACTCTACATTCTACCTCTATGAATTTGCCTAGATAGTTCATATAAGTGGAATCATGCAATAGTCTTCTGTGTCTGACTTATTTCACTTGGCATAATGTTTTCAAGGTTCACCCATGTTCTATCATATATCAGAACTTCATTAGTTTATGAATGAATAATATTCCATTGTGTGCATAAACCACATTTTGTTTATCCATTCTCTGTTGATGGCAGTTGGGGTTGTTTATATCTTTCGGCTATTGTGTGTAATGCTGCAATGAACACTGGTATATAAGTGTCTGACTCTGCTTTTACTTCCTTTGGGTATATATCTAGAAGTGAGATAGCTGAGCCTATGGTTATTCTGTGTTTAGCTTTTTGAAAAACCACCAGAATGTTTTCCACAGAGGCTGCACCGTGTCTCCTTTTCATCAGCAATGTACAATATCTAAGTTCCTTTCATTTTTTAAAGCAATGTTTTGTAGTTTTCAGAGCACAAGTCTTATACTTTCTTGGTTTATTTTATTCCTAATCATTTTATTATTTATGATGCTATTGTAAATGGAATTTTTTAAATTTATCCTTTTTGAGTGTACAAGTTGATGAATTTAAGTAAATGTATGCTATTATGCAACCCTCATCACAATCCAGTTTTAGAATACTTGCGTTTCCTCAGAAACCTGTCCCCCCACCCCTCACCCTGTGTCTATTTGCATTCAATCCCTGCTCTTACCTCCCTGTTTCAGGCAACCCCTGATCTGTTCTTTGTCCCTATAGGTTTTCCTTTTCTAGACTTGTCATATAAGTGGGTGCTTACATTTATATAATATGCATGTATAAAAACAAATCATCTGTTCTTTTTCCTTTTCTCCCATGCAGAATACAAAAACATACATCTTAATTTGAGTGAATCCTGGCAGCCAATGACCTTACCTCTTATAACATCCACGACGTACCAACTGAGAGTATCTTGACTCATCCCATGTTCGAGGAAGATGTTGAGAGCCAGGCTAATCAGAGCAGTCCCTGGGTGGGCTAGTCCTTGTGAAAACACCAACATATATGTCCAGTCCTCCAGGTAACTGAGGCTTGTAAATATCTGCTAAGTTTCTGTTGGAGAAATCCATTGCAGAGAGAAACTCAGTAACTGTTACAGGTTATTTACTTTATTGAAAACCTAAAATTAAAGACATTGTTCAGCAACAGTTTAGAATCCATTAGAAACTGTTGGATGTGGTTAGCTCATTAGTTTAAAGGTATACTGTGAGTGAGTGATGTTCCAAAACTTCAACTGTGTGGAATGTGAAGCTGCATTATTGCAGGATGAATGAAATGAAAATAGGGACTGGGTGGAGAATGACAGCCAATCACCAATTGCCAGTACTGGATCTAAATACACTTCCACAGTCCAAACCTCAACCTCCTGGAAGATGGCCCATACGCCGTAATAACTGCACAGCTTCTTGCACTCCACTTTCCCCTGGTAGCCTTTGTTGACCTTCTGTATGAATTCCCAAGACACCTTATTTGTGTTTTTGCTCAAGTCTCCTGAGAAGGGTCAATTCATGGTTAACAATGACTCAAAGGCTTTCATTAGCTCAGATAAAAGGCTCAGTTACTTTAACCTACTTCTCCCCTTCAACTACAAATGCAATGCAAGGCTCAGATGTTCCTAGGAGTTGCTGAGGTTTTTGCTCTTCAAAAAAATAGAAGAGCGGGTTTCTTAGAGCACACAGAGCCTGAGGTTTACAAATTGTTCAAAGGATGGGAGATGGGGTAGTATTTTTGGTCAGGATGGGGGGCAGAGTGCAAAGAAATTTGATTTGTTTAAAATTAGTGGGGAAAATATTGAGTCGGGTCTGACCAGGCGGTGGCGCAGTGGATAGAGCGTCGGACTGGGATGCGGAGGACCCAGGTCCGAGACCCCGAGGTCGCCTGCTTGAGCATGGGCTCATCTGGTTTGAGCAAGGCTCACCAGGTTGGACCCAAGGTCGCTGGCTTGAGCAAGGGGTTGCTCGGTCTGCTGAAGGCCCGCAGTCAAGGCACATGTGAGAAAGCAATCAATGAACAACTAAGGTTTCACAACAAAAAACTAATGATTGATGCTTCTCATCTCTCTTCATTTCTGTCTGTCTGTCCCTATCTATCCCTCTCTCTGACTCTTTCTCTCTGTCTCTGTAAAAAAAAAAAAAGTTAAAAAGTATTGAATCGGAGTTCATTTGAGCGATTGCTGTATCCTGTCAGCTCTCAAAGACACAACAAATGTCTATCGAAGACCTAGTATGTGCCAGGTACTGTTCCAGGTACTGGGAATACAGTGGTGAACAAAAACAAATATCTCTGCTCTTTAAATTCTAGGGGGAGAAGACACACAATAAACAAAATAAGTAAATGAGATATAAGTGGTATAGGGACTAAGTGCTGTAAGGAAAACTGAAATGGGAGGGGCACAGGGAACTCTAGGTGAGGAAGGATGGTTACCTGCTGTGATTTGACATAGAGTGGTCACAGAGGGCTTCACTGACAAGGTGGAGAGTGAGTAAGGACTGAGAGAGGCCAGCATCAGGGAAAGGAACAGGCCAGGTAGAAGGAACAGCAAGGGAAAAGGCCCTGACCTGGGACTGAGCCTGGTATGAGAACCAAGAAGAGCCAGGGAGGGAGAGCAGGAGGTGAGGTGGAGGGCATGGGGAGGGAGCAGCTCACATGGGGCCTTGTAGCCACAGCAATAACTTTCACTTTTTACCAGCGTGAGATGGAAGTCACTAGAGACTTTTGAGCACAGGAGGGAATAGATTGATTTAAGTGTTGCCTTTTTCCCACCTGGTTACTCTGTTGATTGCACAGGATAAAAATAACACACTGCTGGGCACATAATATTCATTCCATGAATGTTTATGTTTTGGGGTATTCCAAACACATGCATATTATCTCTGAATTGAAACCTGGGGCTCTGGAGGGTTAGCTCAGTTGGTGAAGAGCATCCTCCCAAAACAACAAGGTTGTGGGTTTAATCCCCAGTCAGGGCACACATGGGAAGCAACCAATGAACGCATGAATGAGTAGAACAACAAATTATTGTCTCTCTTTACCTCTCCCCCTCTCTCCCTTCCTCTCTCTGTCTGTCTTTAAAAAAAAATCAATAAATAAAAAATATTAAGCCCTGTCTGGGAAGCTCCATTGGGTCCGAGAGAGCAGAGGTTGCTGGTTTGATTCCCTGGTGAGGGCACATACAGGAGCAGCTTAATGTTCCTGTCTTTCTATCTCTGCCTCTCTTTCAGAAAAAAATGGGACATATTCCCACATAATTCTATGGTTCTGAAGGGCATCTTTATAAATGTATGGACAAATTAAGACCATTCATTTACCAAACTTTTATTAAGGTGTGTCTACAATAATCCAGGCACTATTTTTAAGCACTGGGGACACAATGGTGAATGAATAAGCTAGAAAATGTCCGTGCCTCGATGGGGCTTTCATTTGATGGGAAGGCAGAAAAGAAACAAATAATATATAAATAAATACATACGTATATCATGTCAGGTGGTGACAAGTACTAAGAAGATAAAGTAGGCAGGGGGGCAGTAAGTGGCAGAGTGAGGAGCTATTTTCAATGGAAGGGTCAGTGATGTTCTTCTTTAGCTCAACAATATTTGAGTTCTCACTATGGCAAGGCAGGGTGCTAGGTTCTGAAGCATTTCCTATATAATCTCTGCCCTCAAGGGGTTTTGAGTCTGTGGTAGGTAGAATTCTGTGGTGGCCCCTAAAATTCCTGTCCCTTGTTGTACACACCTGTATAATCCCTAAGACTTGTGAATATGATGTGATAATTACTCCTGTGATTAGTTTATGTTATATGGTTTAAGAAAGGGAGATTGTCTGGGTGAGCCCAGCTGAGTCATGTGAACACTTGAAAGGGACTAAGGCTCATCCTGAAAAGAGTTAAAGCATGAGACAAATGTGAAGTCAGGAGGGTTTTGTGCTATGGGTTTTGAACATGGGAAGCCATGGGGAAAGAAACCGACAATGACTTATAAAAACTGAGAGTGACCTGAGGTCAAGAGCCACCAAGAAGACAGACCTCACTCCTATAATGACATAAGACTGAATTTTGACAAAGAATTCAAAGCAGATTCTTCCTTAGTTAAGTCTCCATATGAGAATTTAGCCTAACTGATTCCTTAATTTCAGGTCTTGTGAGAACCTGAGCAGAGAACTCGGCCATGTTGTGCTTGGACTTCAGACTTACAGAGCTGTGATATGATAAGTGGGTGTTATGTCAAGCTGCTAAATTGGTGGTAATTTGTTACGCAGCAGTGGAAACCTAATATAGAATCTAATAAGACTTCTGAGTTCCAGTCTGGCATATAGGAAGCTTCAAAGTCACCATGCTATTCTAACAAGTATGTAAAAAGCTGAACCAACAGGACAATCAGCTCTTTTTAAATACGTACTAGAGTGAAGTCACAGGGCAAACCCATGGCCCCAGAATTGGAGAGATCAACAGGCACAGAGAAAGAATCACAACTTGGTGGAGCAGAAACCTCCATGGGAACCAGAACCTGAACTGTAATGACAAGTTGCTGAAAGCTTCACGTGGATAAGGCTGAGAGAGGAAAACTCTAGAGGGATCTATTATTGTGAGTTTTGCATCCAGGAATTCTACCAGGTCCTCAGAGTGAATATCAGAGAAAAATCCCCTTCTGCTTCTAGCAGGGGGAGATAAAATGGCACCATTTTGAAATGCACCAGAGCACTCTATTCTTAACAAGATCTGTCCTCAGGAGAAACTGTTTAACCAGAGCTAATGTGCTGAAGGTTTACCAAAGCCTAACTGATCTGAAGGCAGAAGAATACCCAACTCCAGCTGATTCTAGCATTCTGCATGGGAGAAGGGAAATAGCCAACACCAGCCCTCTCTAGTCATGCTGCCCCACCTCTAAAGGGAGAGATGAGAATGCTGCATCAACTAATAGTGGCTTCACTTTAGTTGTTCGTTGATTGCTTCTCGTGTGTGCCTTGAGGGCGGGGGAAGGGTGGGAGGCTCAAGCTGAACCAGTGACACCTTACTCAAGCCAGTGACCTTGGGCTTCAAGTCAATGACCTTTGGGCTCAAGCCATTGACCTTGAATCATGTCAATGATCCCACAGTCAAACCAGTGACCCTGTGCTCAAGCTGGCAAGCCTGTGCTCACAGCCTGGGACCTTGGGGTTTCCAATGGGGGATCTCAGTATCCCTGTCGATGCTCTATACACAGTGCCACCACCAGTTGGGCTTTAATGGCTCATTTCTAAAAAATAAAATACAGCAGAAATGGTGGAATGTCATTGCTGAGATTAGGTTACAAAAAGACTGCTTTGCATTTTAGCCATACTCTCTCTCTCTCTCTCTTGGACTGCTCACCTTGAGGGAAGCCAGTTGTCCTGTTATGAGGCAGCTCTACCGAAAGGCCCATCTGGTGAGGGATTTAAGTCAGCCAATAAACACATGAGTGAGCCTGGAGGAAGCCGTTCTCACCTCCCACTTTCAGAGGAGACCACGTGACCAGCTGACAACTTGAGTAATCTCATGAGTGTCCTCCTGTCAGCGCCACACGGCTAAGATGCTCCTGAATTTCTCACTCACAGAAACTGAGTGGTAATAAATATTTGTTCTGTTAAACCACTAAGTTTTGGGACAATATATTATATAGCAATAGAAAACAAATACAGAAGCCTTATTTATGTTTCACTCATCAAAATTAAAAGACATACATTTCAAAATAAGTAATATCATTTTTAATAGCAACAAAGTTTTATTAATATCGAGTAATGCAGGACAATCATATCGAATGGGGGAGAAATAGGACACTTTAACTTATGAAATATGAAATCTCTAGAGGTTATAAACTTCGGAGTGTCCATCAAAGTTAGGGGTGCTGTTATTGATATAGCATCTGGTATATTATCAATGTATTGTGCTTATTTATATCAAGCTACAATGATATTACAAACTTCAGACTTAAACATTTAGAGGAAGAAAATGGTAAATAATAGGATGTTAAAATGAGACTCTCATTGGCTTGGTTTCAGATGAGCTCCCCAAAGCTGAGAGCAATCAAAAGTGCAAAGTGTCACCCAGATGATTGAAGAAGGGCTCTGGTCCTCCCTCATGGGACATGCTAAAAGAATCAGAAACCAGGTTGCCAGCATTAGCTGATCACTTACACACTTACTGTTTCAAGACTGAATTTAAGCCCTAGCTGGTTAGCTTAGTCCAGTGGTTCTCAAACATTTTGAAGTCAAGCACATTTAAAATCCTATAAATAATTGTAGGCTCACTATATACATATTTCTGAGAAATGTATTATAATAATTAAGTCAAATATTAAAGAAAAAATATAAAGTCCAAGCGTGCTTTTAAGGTAATTAAACAAAATAAATACGATAAAATTAAATTTATTCTGACATTAAAAAACATTTTTATGTTACATTTTTTAAGTTATGCTTTTTAGAATTCATTAAAAAAGAGGGGTTGAAAAGTAAAAATAAGGACAAAAGGTTATTTTTATATATATATAGATACATTCTTAGTTAGATTTAGTAAATTCGGCAGGTTCCGGTGCAAATGTGTTAAGTTTTTTATTCTTGTGTTTATGAGAAACATAAATAATATAATTATGTGTTAATAATAAATATAATAATGATATGTTAACAAAAAGAGCAGTATTTCCATAATGACATGGTATAATAGAGTAACTACATTTATTTTTATATCTGGGCACATGCTATAAACCAGCACAGCTAGTAATTCCAGGTCCTGAGTGGGAACGGTGTGGAATTAAGTAAATATGGAGTCAGTAGGGACCTGTAATTGCTGCTGGCAAGAACAAAGCACACCCAAAAACTCCATCTTGCTTTATTTATAGGGTAAAGTGAGGCCATTAGCAAACCTTAACTTTACACCAAACAAAAGATAGAAGAAACTTGCCTCCAGTCTTTCCAGGGAACATGGGGAATAGTGTAAACAATCCAGCACCACAGCTTAACAGCCTTTTGCAACCTAATTAGGCAAGTGAAGGGGGGGTTTGGGCAGACTGTCAGCTTATGGCCAATTCCCCACACCTCACACCTATGTCCCCCAAAAATCTAAACTCCAAAAACCTGTTGGTTTTTTGATCCCCAACAGGCATATATTTCTCTGGAATACCATAGGGTGCACCTGGAAATCTTCTAGGGTGCACCAGTGCACCCTGACGCACACTTTGAGAACCATTGGCTTAGTCAGTTAAGAACATCGTCCTGAATGGACAAGGTTACTGGATTGATTCCCGATCAGAGATCACATGGGAAGCAACCATGAGTGCACGACTGAGTTCCTCCCCCTTCCCCTCTCTTTCTTCCTCTCTCTGTCTCTCTAAAAATCAATCAATAAAACAAAAGAACTGAATTTGAGTAATCTATACTAGAAGAAGGATTTTTCTGTGTGTGAGAATTTTCAGTGTGTTGCGTACTCTGACCACACAAGCAGGAGAAGAATGGGTTTTAAGTCAAGGAAAGGAAGTTGAAAAGAACCACTTGCAGAGACTGAGTTTTGAGGTCACAGAGACTAGTGTCTGACTCTTGCTGTAAAGCCAGTATCCACGGCCACCATCACAGCCGCCTGGCCCATGCAGGTTTGCATTTGATTCAGACAGATGATAATGAATCAACGGAGCCAAGAACTGGTAGGCCATTAGCTCTAATCCTAGCTTGCACCCGGTGGGCAAGAAATACACAGTGGGAAAACATTTCCCTTTCCATTAAGGGCTCCCAAAGCCTCTGACTCATTCGAGTTTCCTAGAATCAAATATTTCTACCTCATCAGCCTTACTCTCTTCCTTATCTCCGTCTCTCTACACAAACTCTGCAAACTGGCTTCTCCTTCAGCACTCCGCCATCTTGGCTGCTTCCCCTCTCCTCCATGTGGTCTTTCTCTGCTCTCCTCTCTAATGCTAATCTCAGGAACCAAGAGAGAGCAAAACCCTGGTCTGTCCCCATTTTATAGTGTAGAAATCAAAATCTTTAATTCAATTAACAAATAAGAAAGTCTCTGATACAAAATCACTTATCTTAGGCATAATGGGATTCCTCATAAGAGTGTACCATCCCCTATCATGCAACAGTCAAGGGTGTGGGCAAAAGCTTAGTTTTAAAACTAAGCCTTAGGCTATAATAACTTTGCCAGCTTACAGCCTGTCTCCCACACCCAAAGTGAGCAAACATATATGTCATATTTAAAAACTTATTTGACCAACACTTGCCAAGGGACATGTAGAGGTGAGAGAACATGGCTGGACCTGCTCCTGTCTTGTAGAGGAGTGAAGATAGGGTGCCCTGAGGGGCAGCTGCATTTCCACTGCTTTATTCTAGGAACTGCATTTGAAGGCCATTGGTTTGGAATTTGCGTAAAAATAACTCTTCCCAGGAGTCCTGCCTAAAGGAGCAATGTGACCCAGGTTGAGGGTGTAGACACCAAAGGCCCAGGGGTCAAGAGCAACCAGGAGGAGGGACATTATCTATATCAAGGAGTGGATGGCGAGATCTCTGAAGAGTGTGCAAAACTCACCATGAGATAAATCACCTGCCACCCCGAGGGACCAGCAGCAGGTAACAGCAGTCCAATGGAGTGAGGCTATGTCCTTGTCCTTAACCCTTCTCCCCAACACCCCACATTAAGGAGGTTATGAACAGTAGGTCATAAGTGGGGAAGCAGAGGGACTGGGGAAAGAGATAAAAAAGAAAGTGTATCCTTAATCTTGTCTCCTGATTGACCAGACCCAAACTAGAGAAGGAAAGAAGTCTTAGTTGAATAAAATCTAAAGTTCTGATTTTTATACTGAACTAAATGAGATTTATATAATTATTAAACTGACTTTTTAAATTTGATTGATTGATTTTAGAGTGAGAAGAAGAGAGAGAAACATGGACCTGTTGTCGCATTTATTTATACATTTATTGCTTGCTTCTTGTATGTGTTCTGGCTGGGGCTTGAACCCACAACCTTGGTGTATTGGGACTATGCTCTAACCAAATGAGCTACATGGCCAGGGCCTAGATTTATTTATTTATTTATTTATTTATTTATTTATTTATTTATTTATTTGCAGACAGAGAGAGAGTCAGAGAGAGGGATAGACAGGAACAGACAGACAGGAACAGAGACAGATGAGAAGCATCAATTATCAGTTTCTCATTGTGACACCTTAGTTGTTCATTGATTGCTTTCTTATATGTGCCTTGACCGCGGGCCTTCAGCAGACTGAGTAACCCCTGCTGGAGCCAGCGACCTTGGGTCCAAGCTGACGAGCTTTTGCTCACCCAGATGAGCCCGCGCTGAAGCTGGCGACCTCGGGGTTTCGAACCTGGGTCCTTCCGCATCCCAGTCCGAAGCTCTATCCACTACACCAACGTCTGGTTAGGCTGATTTAATTTTTTAAAATATGAAAACAAGGGGCTTTTCATTTATTTTCTAAGAATGACTGGGAAAGTCATGGAACATGCCCATGATTCCTTCCTCAGGCAGGGAAAAATTAGACCATGGAATGATTTGAGCGAACAGTGGAAAAAAGAAAAGAATAAAGTTATTTTATTCTTATACTCCACCAAGTCCAGCTCATTCAACAAAATAACTGCAAGTGTTTCTGGAAAAAGGAAGGGAGTGTCCTGTTGCCAGGAACCTGCCTCTAGCTACAAAGGATATGTGGATCACTAAAGATAAGAGTTTCCTAGTGAAGCCTTAGATATCTTCCACTTGACTAGAAATGATGCCTACCCCAATGTTCAGGTTCCACAAAGGACCTTGGAAATACCAATACCTGGACCCATTCAACAGCTGCTAAGGGAATTTATCTCAAGTAAGGAGAAGGATTTTGGATCCAGGAGAGCCAGGTGTCTTCCCACCTAGTCTACAACCTTATTGGTTTAAAGCCAACATCAGTGTTTTCAACTGTGCTTCCACAAAGCATGACATCCACAGGATATAAATAGTCATTATGAAGGAAAAGAGGTAAAAAAGTTTGATATGTGCTAAGCCAAACAAAGCTAAACAGTTGTCTTTCCTGCAGGACTTCTCAGAACCTTTAATAAGCTATAAAGCATGCTGGTCATGTTTTCCCAAGATGAGATCACATTGTATAGTATTTCTTGCAGCTTCTGTCACTGTGGAACACTTTTCTTAATTCCCAGGAATACACTTTAGGAGACACTGTGTAGAAGGAGGGGCAGGCCCCCCATATGGCCAGGAGCTGCCATTGTGGCCATTCACATGCAGGTTCTCATTGGATTCGGGCAGATAGTAAAGAAACGGCGGAGTCGGAGGATGGTGGGCCATTCTGTTTATTGGTGTCTCACCAAGACAGGCAAGTCACAAGAGAAGACAAGGGAAAAGCAGAAAACCTGCTTTTCTCATGAAGGACAAGGGGTCAGGGAGGCCCCTGCAATGATGATAGCAGGAACCAAGAGAGAGCAAGCTCCTGGTCTGACCCCCTTTATTGTATAGAAATAAAAACCTTTAATCCAGGGGTCCCCAAACATTTTACACAGGGGGCCAGTTCACTGTCCCTCAGACTATTGAGGGGCCAGACTATAAAAAAATACTATGAACAAGTTCCTATGCACACTGCACATATCTTATTTTAAAGTTAAAAAACAAAACAGGAACAAATACAATATTTAAAATAAAGAACAAGTAAATTTAAATCAACAAACTGACCAGTATTTCAATGGAAACTATGGGTGCAGATGTATCCTGTGCTCCTCTCACTGACCACCAATGAAAGAGGTGGCCCTTCCAGAAGTGCTGCGGGGGCCGGATAAATGGCTTCATGGGGCCGCATGCAGCAGGTGGGCCATAGTTTGGGGACTCCTGCTTTAATCCAATATACAAACAAGGAAGTCTCTGATACAAAGTCACTTATCTGAGGCATAATGGGATTCCTCATGAGAATGCACCACCCCACATCATGCAATCAGTTAAGTGTGTGGGGAAAAGCTTACTCTTAAAACTAAGCCTTAGGCTATAAGGACCCTGCCTGCTTACAGCCTGTCCCCCACAACCAATACAAACTATAAGCAAGCAAACATATATATCATATTTACAAACTATGTGACCAACACTTCCTCTTCCCTGAGGAGGAAGAAACGAAAAGAATACAGGGAAAGGAGCCAGCTGGGGTAACCAAGTCTACCAGTGATAAATTATCTATATCCCATAGTTACAATTCAAAACAAGAACAGCAATAATAATAATAAATAATAATAATACCAGAAAAATAAAAACAAGAACAGCAACATCTGTATGTAACTATGGCCAGTGATCTGGAAAACTCTTCCCCCTTGTTTACCTCACCAAAACTTTCTCTCCCCTCTCCTTGAGTCCATGTAATTAAACAAAGAAATTACATGCCCATTGCTTAGATAAAGGCATATAACCTGTAAGAAAGTCAACTTTGAGGAGCCCATGTTTTGAAGCTACAAGTCCTGCCAGTTTAATAAATTCTCCTTCCTTTAATAATTGAATTATCTGAGTGTCTATCCTCCATTGGGTCGCTTCCTGCAACAGATGATTTAGAGAATTGTACCCAGGAATAGTACTAACCAGATGAGCCACAGCTGCTGGAGAGTAGATTATGGTCATCAGGTAAAAGGGTAACAGTTTTTTTGGCATCCTCCTTGGTTCTTTGGAGCAGCCCCTTGAGGCATCTGCTCTTCCCATCCAACCCCTGATGTCTTGCCATCCTCCCTCTGGTTCCATGACTTAAGTCTGATTTTGTCCCTTCCTGCATACCTACCTACCAAGATCAAAGTCTTGTTCTCTGATCCAAGCATTGTGCCATTGTGTCCTGAATATCCTCTCCAGCCTGCTCGGGATTGCAAAGCTTTGAATTAAGAAATTTTATCCCCTCAAATGACATGTTTATGCAACATGTATTGCTAGAAATTTAAGCTTTAGGTGATAATCTAAGATTTTATGTTAAATTGCTGGTTAAATGGTTCCATGCCCCTGAAATTGTTCTTACTCCAGACTTTAGTCAGTGTGGTCTGGCTCCAATTACCTCCTAATTCTCACTTTTTGCCCTCTCCAACCATGTTCCCTAAGCTTTAGGGACACTGGTTTGTCCCAACTCTTTGGAAGCACATTATCTTCCTTTTTCTTGTCCTCTGTAAAGCCAGTGGCCCAGGCCACCATCACAGCCGCCCCGCCAGTGCAGGTTCGCATTAGATTCAGACCGTCGGTAATGAAACAACGGAGCCAAGAACTGGTGAGCCATCAGCTTTAATTCTAGCTTGCACCCGGCGGGCAAGCAAAAACACACACTGGGCTCCAAAACCCACTCATTCAGTGCTCACAAAGCTACTGACCTATGCGAGTTTCCTAGAATCAAAATGTTTCTAGCTCACTAGACTTATTCACCTCTGTTCCCCATCTCCTTCTCTCTGCACAAACTGGCTTCTTCCTCAGCACTGCGCCATCTTGGCTGTTTCTCCTCTCCTCCATGTGGCCTTAATCTGCTCTCCTCTCTAATGCTAACCTCAGGAACTGAGAGAGAGCAAGCTCCTGGTCTGCCCCACTTTATAGTATAGTAATCCAAACCTCTAAACCAATCTACAAACAAGGAAGTCTCTGATACAAAGTCACTTATCTGAGGCATAATGGGATTTCTCATGAGAGTGCACCACCCACATCATCCAATCAGTCAAGGGTGTGGGGAAAAGCTTACTCTTAAAACTTGCACGTGGACAGCGCCATCTTTAACAAAGTGAGCATAATATATTTTATCTGCCCAACATCCTCCTTTTTTCTCGCTCAGTCTCACTCACACTCCTTAAGGCATTGGTACATTTTCCTGTTTTGGATACCTCCTACCTCTTTGTAGCATCTTATCTTGCCCCCCAAACTAAATTAGGTGCCCCGCAATTGTGTTACCAACCACTCTGTGCTTACTCTTATATCTCTGAATTAGGATTTCCTATTTTCTTTTTTCTCTATTTTTCATTTAATTTTTAAAATTTTATTTATTGATTTTAGAGAGAGACAAAAGGGTGGGGCAGAGAGAGAGAGAGAGAGAGAGAGAAACATCAATTTGTGTTTCCACTTATTTGTGTATTCATTGGTTGATCCTTGTAGGTACCCTGACTGGGGATCAAACCATCAACCTTGGCATATCATGATCATGCTCTAACCAGCTGAGCTACCCACCCAGGGCTGCCTGCTTTCTTGTATGTATTTTTCTCTAGGCTATAAGCTCCTTAAGGGATGATATTATATCTTATTCATTGCTACATTGTGTCTGGCACATAGTAGATATATGGTAGATAAATGAATGTGTACCATTTCATTGGATAGATATAAGCAGAAAGCAACTTTATTCTTTTTTATTTATTCCACTCCAGTAAGAGTTGACTGTCAAATCATCCCTAAGTGCAATTTCCAGCAAATGAGAACTTTTTCTATAATTTGTTTGAATACTAAGTCCACAGGTCACTGGCCTAGAAGCCAATCTAGTCAAATAACCACACTGCTCCAGCTCCAGTCTATTACAGTATAATATCAAAACTCTAAATTTATACAATGTTAAAATTTCTCCCATTTTTCACTGAGGCCTCCTTAGCTTGGAAGCCTAGAGTGAAAAATAAAGAGGCACAACTGGTTCCTCTGTCCCCTTACTTACTGCTTCCCTTACTACAGATATGATGTTTCTGAATGTGTTTGCATTCCCATCTCCCTATCCCTTCCACCCCTCTTGCCTCCCCACTAAGATCAGGCACAGACCTAGGGGAAAGGCCATGGTTTATGTGGCTGCTTAAGTCGTGGTTGGCTTCAGTGCTCTTTTAGAGTGGTGTGTGTCTAAGATTGCAGTTGTGGGCATTTTTCCAGGTTCCTGTGAGATTTCCCTACTGGTGACCTCTAACATATATTAGTTATCTATTGCTGCATAAAAAATTACTCCAAAACTTAGTAGCTTAAAACTATAAATATTATCTCACACAGTTTCTACTTAACTGTTTGGTCTGACTAAGAGTCTCTTATGAGGTTGCAGTCAAATGTTGGTAAGGACTACAGTCATCTGAAGGCTGGACTGGGGCTGGAGGATCAGCTTCTAAGATGGTTCTCTCACATGCCTGATAAGTTAATTCTAGTTTTTGGTGGGAGGCCTTAGTTTCTCACTACTTGGACCTCTCTGTTTGGTTGTTTTCCCCAGAGTGAGTGATCCAAGAGAAGAACAAGAAGGAAGCCATAGTGCCTTTTATAACCTGGTCTTAGAAGTCACACACCATCACTTAAATTGGTCACTGTCTTGGTCAGATCAAGTTGTCATAACAAAGTACTATATATAGATTAGATGGCTGAAACAACAGGAATTTATTTCTCCCAGTTTTAGACGCTGGGGAATCTAAGCTCAGGGTGGCAGCCTGGTCAGTTTCTGGTGGAGCTCTCTTCCTGGATTGTACATGGCTGTCTTCTCCCTCATAGCAGAAAATGTCCTCTCATAGCAGAGAAGAAGCAAGCTCTCTGCTACATATTCCTATAAGGGCATTAATCTCATCATGAGGGTCCCATCCATATGATTTCATCTAAACCTAATTAACTTTCACCAACCCCAACTCCAAATACCATTTCATGTGAGTTGGGACTTCAGCAAATGAATTTTGGGGAGACACAATCAGTCCATATCAGCCACACACCTCTGATATACTGTAGGAGGGGACTGCTTGGGAGTATAAACATGGGGAGGTGGGGCTCATTTGGGGTGTCTTGGAGGCTGGCAGCACACAGACAAAACCTCTCCTCCAGCTGGCCCCTTATGGCTCCCAGCTCAGTCCCTGGGCTACCCCTTGCCCACCCTCCCCCAAACCCTAATATCTACTGGAGGTTCTCTGCCCTTTCAAGTGATCTCTTGGAGAGATTCATTACTGCAAGCTGGCTCCCTTTACAGTTCCCCATATAGCCCCTGGGAAATATGTGTCTGTGCCTTGTAGTGGTTAGAAGTGCAACTCACACCCAGTGCAGTGCCCTCCCCCTGGTTGGTCAGCATCAGCCCTTATGATGATGACCCTTAGCTTTCTCCACGGTGTTTTAGAAACCAATCTCTGTGGTCTCTAACTCCAAAGAAGGTTGTCAGGTTCTTTGAGCATTCCCCTTGAGTTCCGATTCTCACTTAGTTTAAGGTAAAGAATAGAACCCTTTTGTCCTCCAGTTGGGAGAGGATATTGGAAATTTGCTATACACTGACAAATTTCCCCAAATATCCCACTTTTCTCTAGCCTCTTCTGTCATGACTCTTGTATAACTTGGGTATACAATTTTCTTTTATAAACAGTTTTTTAATCTCTCCATATACCCTGCAGAAGAGGTTGTAGAAGATGCTTTTGGTGTCCTGTCCTTTGGTCCTTTTAGTTGCCCACCCATGGTTTCATACTGTTACTGTCTGTGACTCTGCCTAGGAAACATGGTCTGCCTTGGGCACAGGGGAAGTCCGAAGGTCTGGAAGGTAACTCCTTCTGGAGTAGCCATCAACCAATGACACGTGGGAGTTGGATATGATATTACCCAGTTCCCTCAGATGGGACAACTCTGGGGTATATTCTACAGTGTCTATCAGAAGTCCCCAGTGGGATTGATCTATAGCTGAGGATAGTGGTCACCTGCTTATTAATGCACCTTAAATTGGCTTCCTACCCTTTCAAATCTACTTTTTCACACCTTCTGTTGATGCTTTCTGAATTTACCTCTCAAATAAATTGTAATCTTAGGGTCTGTGACAGGAAGAACCCAACTTGATGGGTTTGACCTGTGAAAGGCCTTATTTTCAGCTTGCTTCTCTGCTGTTGCCTTCTTGAAATATGAATAATTTTTTTAACAAGGAGTCTCAAATTTTGATTTTTGACCAGACCATTCAAATTATGTAGTCAGTCCTGAACCGAACTTAAGACAGTGGTCTAGCCCCTTTATTTAGGTCTGGGGGATTTGATACCTATTGTATTATTTTGGCCTTTGGGATTATAGTTCATTATTTTATTACAAATACATAATTGGGAATGCAGAGAAGGACTGGGTTTTATACTCTTTTGTAAATAATTACATTTGATTTTGTTCTATATGGTTTTCATTGGTTATCCCATAGCTTGGGTTGTGATTAGTCTTTTAAGTTCAAAAGAAAGCTTATTATATTTGTAATGTGCTGTCACTTATACTCTACCAGGCTGTGTTCATTGTTGCAATTCCATAGACTTTTATTTCTATGACTTCTTATCACTTTTCTCAGTTGACTCAGATTTCCCAGTTTCTCATATTTGTATTAATAAAGGCTCTAAATACACAAAAATATGTACTCATAAGGAAACAATGAAAAGAAATATGGGAGAAGGTTTCTGTGGAGCTGGGCCTGCTCTGAAAGAGAAGTGATGGAGCTTAGGGTTTCGACTTAGACAAAAGGAAGGAACCTTTATCATTGGTCACGGTTTGGCCATGCTATAGCCTTTCATACCTCAAGGGTGCTGTGTTTTCAATTAAAGAGAATCTCCTCTGTCAGAGAGTCGACACACCTATCCAAGAAATCATTCTATTTTCCAGATATATTACTAGGGAACAATTTTCTTTTCATTTTCTGTTGCATGAGGTTTTAGAACATTTTCTATATATTTCTGCATTGCTGATTCCAAATCTGAAATCCATTTTTTGGTGTATGCTCTAGTTTTAAAGAAATTTTAATTTATTTTTGTTACAGTTAATGGCATGCATTGGTTTTCAATTGGAGTAAAAGGGCAACGACTCTTGAATTGAACATAACCACAAGGCAATTAATGTTTTACAACATCACTTTTACATAACTGTGGTTGTTTTTAAATGTAAAAAAATGATTATCTGATAAAAAACACCATCTTATTTTGTTTTAAGATTGAATCATGGCTTCTTTGAGTAAGCATAAATGTAAGAACAGTCCTGACACCTTCTATTATATATGTGGCTGTTACACACTTCAATGTCAAAGGCGCAATATTTCACCATTTGTGACACGTGCATATATTGCCTATTTTTAAGTTCCCCTTGGTGATCAAGACAATAATTGGGCTCCTCATATTGTATGTCATAATTGTGAGGAAATGCTTCGTGACTGGAAAAAAGGAAAACGCAAAGGAATGCCTTTTGGTATTCCCATGGTTTGGCGTGAACCTAAGAACCACAGCAGTGACTGTTATTTCTGTCTGATCCATACAAAGGGCATCGGCAAGATAAAACAACATATCATCGTATATCCTAATATTCCTTCAGCAATATGACCTATTCCACACTCTGAGACACTCCCAGTTCCAGTTTTCAATGGTTTTATTTCTTCTAAGGACGAAGAAAGTGAACATGGTGATCAAGTGTATTTTGATAAGATGCATGAGAAAATGGTTGTAGAATCTGAAGGATCTTCTTCTGATGCCAAGCAGTCATTAAGCCCTCAGCAGTCTAGCCAACCTGAATTGAATGACTTAGTAAGAGATTTGGGCCTATCAAAGAAAGCAGCTGAGTTGTTAGCCTCCAGGCTTCAAGAAAAGAATGTACTTCACTGGTCAGCTACAGTATCCCATTTCAGGAAGCGTGAACAAATTCTTGTGGACTTCTTTTCTGAAGACAAACACTTTGTTTACTGTCATGATATCAGTAGTCTTCTCAGCCAGCTAGGTGTTACCACTTACAGTCCAACAGAATGGCGATTATTTCTTGACAGCTCTAAATGGAGTCTGAAATATGTTCTCTTACACAATGATAATGTTTATGCAGCGGTTCCAATTGGTTATTCAGTTTATCTGTAAGAAGATTATAATGACATAAAAACTGTCCTACACTTTCTGAAGTATGAGGAGCATAACTGGATCATTTGTGTAGATCTTAAAATGGTAAATTTCCTCCTAGGACAACAGAGAGGTTTCACGATGTATCCTTGCTTTCTGTGTTTGTGGAACAACCGAGCTTGGGAGAAACACCGGACACAGAAGGAGTGGCCAAAACATGAAGCTCTGGAAGTAGGAATGCAAAACATTGTGAATGAACCTGTAGTTAATCGAGATAGGATCATTCCCCCCACCCCCCACTTCACATCAAACTTGGCTTAATGAAGCAGTTTGTTCAGGGTTTGAGTAGAGAAAGTGAATGTTTTCAACATATTATTTCTTTTTTTCCCTGCCTTGTCTTTCGAGAAGATAAAAGCAGGTGTATTCGATGGACCTCAAATTTGAACCCTCATAATTGATGAAGAATTTGCCAGGAAGATGAATAAGGAGGAGAAAGCAGCATGGCAGTCTTTTGTGGCAGTTACAAATAACTTCTTTGTCAACAAAAAAGCAGAAAACTATGAACTTCTGGTTCAAAGGATATTGTTGGCTTTCCATGACATTGGATATAACATGAGCATTAAGATTCACTTCCTAAACAGTCACCTTGATAAGTTTCCTGAAAATCTTGGAGCTGTTAGTGATGAGCAAGGAGAACGCTTTCATCAAGATCTGAAGACAATGGAAGAGCGTTATCAGGGGCAATGAGACAGACTACTGCTGGAGCATCAGACAAGATTGTCTTCAACAAGTACACAAACGCAAGAGCTACAAATGCAAAGTTTTGCCTGAATAGAATTTAAATAAGTTTTGTGCAAATGCTATGATTAAAATAAATGTTTTAATATGTTCTATTTTGAAATTGTAGACAAATTCTGATGCAATCATATCTTTTAGTTTATTAGTGTATTTACTGCATTATATAAATTATTATATTTTCACAAAGATGATACCCAAGAAGACATTCTGCTTCATTATGTTAAACTAAATGTTGGAAATTTTACAATAAGATGGAAACCTAAAATCTTGAATTGCTAAAAACTGTAGCTTACAGAGAAAAACTAATGTCATATTTGAGATCAGCACACTCGAATTAGGTAAGAACAAGTGTTTTTGTGGATGCAACAAAAATTTTGTTCCCCAGTGATATCAACATAGGGATTTACCCTTTTTCTCTCATCCCACAATAATCATATAAAATAGCTTCAGCCTTCTGAACTAAAAATATTATTCCAACTAAATGGCTAAATATCAAGACATTATTGAATGCAGGTGGAAAGTGGAATTTTACCTCTGTGACCTTGAAATGGAAAAGACAAGTTCTCTTCATGGGAGGGAAAGGTGAACCAGATGACCCTCAGCTCCCTTTAAATGCTCAAATTCTAGTTTTTGTTCTAGGTGGCAAATCAACTCTTGTGGTAAATAAATTCCATTTTATTATACTTGACTTTGTTGAGTGACAATTTAATGGTAAAGCATATTGGTAAGTATAATAATGACCATTTATTGAGTAATTAATGTGCCTGTCATCTGCCACAAGCATTCTGTCATTAATTTAAAGTAGATACTAATGCTTCCATGCTACATTTGAGGAAAGTGAGGCTCAGAAAGTTTAAATGATTTACCACTGAGTCAATGTCTAGATCCAACTGTCCATGCTTATATGTACTGGGACAGTTTCAATGTCTGAGGTATTGTTTAAAAGCCTTGTTACATAATCTTCCCACAGTTTGATTTCTTAGGAGTCTGGTCTAGTTTCCATTGCGTCTTTTTACTAATTTTAGAGTTAATATTCTGGTCAGAAAAAGTACAAACAGCAACAGCCAAAAGACCTCTGGGAAAATAATGTCTTCAGAAAAAAATCTGCTAAAGAGCAACATTGCTTTGGCCATAGGGAAATGGTTGATGGAGGTCTCTGTGATAGATGAAGTGTGATTCTTTTGGTCTGAATACAATGTTATTTCCTTCCTCCTTGCCTTTGCTCATGTCCTCTCCTCTACCAGCCGCATTCATCTGGTCATTCCTACTCACCCCTCTAAACCTCTGTATAAACATTTCTTCCAAGAAGGCTACCCCGCCCTTTCCCCCCTGCCCAGTCCTGGGTTGGGCCACTGTGATTAATCATTGCTCCACAGTGCTCCCGGAAGTCACTGTGCATATTTGTTACTAGTGACCTGCTTCCTCCACTGGGTTATAAGCTCCTTGGACACAGGTGGGATACCTTATTTATCAGTACCCTTTGTACACAGTTGCAGCTTCTTACTGAACGTTTGTGCAATGACTATGTAAGTGGCTCACTACCTGATAGAACACAGGATCTTCCAAGAACTTGGCCAACAGAGCTTTGCACAGAGGTGAAGTATGTAAAGGAAGAGGCATCAACTGCACAGAGAGCTCAGAAAGTAGAACTCTTCCTTGTGAATGAATACAGCAGCTGGTCCAAGCCCAGCGATGATCTGAAAGGAAACATTTGCTATCAGACCACTCCCTTGGACTTGGCAAGTTCTTCCTTATTTGAGTTATTTGCTTCTATTTTAAATGAGGAAAGAAGTAGGTGCCCTAAGGGTCTCTTAGCCTTTTATTGAATGAAAGGCCTTTATTACAGATATAATGGTATCTTTATTTTTTTTAAGCAAGAGAGAGAGAAAGAAAGAAAGAGAAAGACAGGCAGGGACAGGCAGACAGGAAGGAAGAGAGATGAGAAGTATCAATTCATAGTTGTGGCACCCTAGTTGTTCATTGATTGTTTTCTCATATGTGCCTTGACGGAGGACCCCTGGCTGAGTCAGTGACCCCTTGCTCAAGCCAGCAACCTTGAGCTTAAGCCAGAGACCTCTAGGCTCAAGCCAGTGACCATGGGGTCATGTCTATGATCCCACACTCAATCTGGTGAACCTGTGCACAAGCTGGTGACCTCAAGGTTTCAAACCTAGGTGTTTAGTGTCCCAGGCTGATGCTTTATCCACTGTACCACCACCTAGTCAGGCATTATATCTTGAAATAACAGACTTAAGTGAATACAAGGTCTGAAGGTAGGTATAAGACAGCCCTTCATCAGTTCATTACCCTGTAGGCTTTACTGACAGATGGATGCCAAAGTGGACAGATTCTGGGAGCTGACATAGCATTGGATTTTTAGTTAGAACTGGATTTGTGATACGCAGTTAGACAGACCAGATCATGGATGATGGGCCAGGTACAGAAGGTTACCAAAGCAAGAACTATAGGCTAAAAAACCAAAACAAAAATGATAGGTAAGGCCTAATTGCTGTTTCAGCTCCAGACCTCCAAAAAGCAGCAAAACCAGACAAGATACCCCATGGTTGACCTCAGGACCAGCTGCATTGGCTAATAAACCCCTGCCCTGACACCAACCAATCAGTGGAGACCATGAAGCTAAAGAGACACACCCGGAAAGCTGATGAATATTCTATTGAAATCCTCCTCAGGACCTCCCTGAATATCTCCAGCCTTAAAAGCCCTTTGGAAGGAAGACCCAGTGTGCTCTCCTGATCTCTACCCTGGAGCACACCCAAGGCTTTTCCCTCCCCCTCCCCTTTTCCCTCCCCCCAGGCACCTTACTCCCTTTCTCCTAAGCTCCAGAAACCTTTATTTGCCTCCATAACTTGTTTCCTAAAACCCATTTCTTCCACCTCTCTGACCTTCTAAATAAACTTTTATAGTTTGAGTCTTGCCTTTGAATTCTTTCCTAGCCAGAACTCAAGTACCAACATTGCTGAATCAAGGTTCAGTCTAACCTCACTGGCCTACCGCCTGGTGCTGTTTTCATTCTCACTGCCACCAAAAGACTCAATTTCCAGTTCGTGGAGTTCGTAAACAAGTCATTTCTCTTGGCTCAGTCTTCCTTTAAGCAGAGATTATAACATACCTAATTTTGTGCTATCATTATAAAGTTTCAATAACGTAACTTCTATACAACAGTGGACAAAAAAGAGGCCACATATTAAGCCGGATAAGCCCAGGGGAGGCCTGCATGGTGGGCCTCACAAACTCAGAATGAAAGTAACCACATAGGACATTTTATGTTCAGACCATCTCTAACTAAAAGCAGGTCATGGAGGGAAGTCATGTCCTAGGCCTGAAGTTTCCCTGATGAAGGTCAATCTTTACTGTAACTGAGCCTGTCTATTGTCTTTTTTTATCTAAGATAGTACACATTTGAAATATCAGAGTATTTTTTACCAGACCCCTCGGGGCACAACCCCCACCAGAACAGAGACCACAGAACCTCCTTGTTATCTTGTCCCCACGCACCATCTCCATGTGCTGCACATGTTAATTACTGACTGTAAAGCCAGTAGTCAAGGCCACCATCACAGCAGCCTGACCCGTGCAGGTTTGCATTAGATTCGAACAGTCGGTAATGAAACAATGGAGCCAAGAACTGGTGAGCCATCAGCTTTAATTCTAGCTTGCACCTGGCGGGCAAGCAAAAACACACACTGGGCTCCAAAACCCACTCATTCAGTGCTCACAAAGCTACTGACTTATCTGAGTTTCCTAGAATCAAAGGTTTCTAGCTCACCAGACTTATTCACCTCTGTTCCCCATCTCCTCCTGCACAAACTCTTAACAAACTGGCTTCTCCCTCAGCATTCAGCCATCTTGACTGCTTCTCCTGGCCTCCATGTGGCCTTAATCTGCTCTCCTCTCTTCTACCTCAGGAACCAAGCGAGAGATCAAGCTACTGGTCTCTCCCACTTTATACCGTAGAATCAAAACCTTTAATCCAATTATACAAACAAGGAAGTCTCTGTATAATGGGATTCCTCAGGAGAGTGCACCACCCTACATCATCCAATCAGTCAAGGGTGTGGAGAAGAATTTACACTTAAAACTAAGCCTTAGGCCATAACGACCCCGCCTGCCCACAGCCTGTCCCAGAACATACATTAATATCAAGGAACTTCCATGTGGGCAGCGCCATCTTCAACAAAGTGAGCATAATATATTTTATCTGCCCAACACTGACCATGCCGTACCCACCAATGTGAGAGAAGTATGTGTTTCTCCATCCTGCCTTTTTATCCAATCCCAGAGATTCCCTGCTTTGCTTTCTCCCGCTCCCTTAATCTACCACCAATGGATTTCATATAATCCCCCTTACATCTGTTCCTTTGATACTAATGTATAAAATAAGCTGCAAAACTGCCATTCTCTAGAGCAGTGGTTCTTAACCTGGGTTCTATTGAACCCTAGGGGTTCGATGAGTCAGTCTCAGGGGTTCGGAGAAGCCTCTGCCGCGGAGGCCAGAATAAAGTAATACTGTAATTTGTTGTGAGTTCATGCACTTTGTTGGTTTTGTTCTTTGAGCAAGGTGATGTTCATGCACGGCTCATTTTGTGCACCAGTAAAAAAATGTTGGGCAGATAAAATATATTATGCTCACTTTGTTAAAGATGGCGCTGCCCACATGGAAGTTTGTTGATATTAATATGTGTTCTGGAACAGGCTGTGGGCAGGCCGGGTTGTTGTAGCCTAAGGCTTAGTTTTAAGAGTAAGCTCTTCTCCACACCCTTGACTGATTGGATGATGTAGGGTGGTGCACTCTCCTGAGGAATCCCATTATGCCTCAGATGGGTGGCTTTGTATCAGAGACTTCCTTGTTTGTATAATTGGATTAAAGGTTTTGAGTCTATGCTATAAAATGGGAGAGAGCAGTAGCTTGATCTCTCTCTTGGTTCCTGGGTTCCTGAGGTTAGTATTAGAGAGGAGAGCAGATTAAGGCCATGTGGAGGAGAAGTAGCCAAGATGGCAGAATGCTGAGGAAGAAGCCAGTTTGTTAAGAGTATGTGCAGGAGGAGATGGGAAACAGAGGTGAATAAGTCTGGTGAGCTAGAAACCTTTGATTCTAGGAAACTCGGATAAGTCAGTAGCTTTGTGAGCACTGAATGTGTGGGTTTTGGAGCCCAGTGTGTGTTTTTGCTTGCCCGCCGGGTGCAAGCTAGAATTAAAGCTGATGATGGCTCACCAGTTCGTGGCTCCTGTGTTTCATTACCGACTGTTCGAATCTAATGTGGACCTGCGTGGGTCGGGTGGCTGTGATGGTGGCTTCGACTACTGGCTTTACAAAAAACATATACCTATGTCTTGAATTTGGAAAAAGAATCATATTTTATTTATCACTAAAGAAGGGTTCGGTGAATGCGCATATGAAACTGGTGGGTTCGGTACCTCAAAAAAGGTTAAGAGCATTTTTTCAATCATTGAGATTTTGCTCTATGGCAATTGTCAGTTTGGCTCAAAGAAATTAAAATTTTTTCTAGGGTTTGGACATTTTTTACATTGACACAAGGTACTAAAACGAGGTCATCAATAAATAACTCCTTTGCTTCCATACATGTTTAGCTCAATTTCAATCACTTGGCAGTTTATCTCTGGCAACCTTCCTCTGAAGACTGCTTTTCAATCCTCCCGGGTTTAAGAAAAATCTGAGATCCTTGTTAAAGGCAGCCTCCGGGCATCACTGCCTCTCTCCCCACCCTCGAGATTCTCGTGCTCTAGGTCTGGGTTACCACCCAGGAAGTTTCATTTTTAACAGTTTTCCCAGGTAATTCAGAGTTAGGTGAACTGTTATTCACACTCCTGGAAACATGATTTGAAAAATGCAAACTCTTTTTTTTTTTTTTTTTACCCTAAATGAAGACTGCTTTCCTTTCATCAGCAACAAGCCAAAGAAAAATACCTTTAAGCCAAAATATCTAACTGCATACTCTGACCTGGGAGGTGTTTAGAAAAACAGCAAACTGAGGAGGTAGTGGAGGTTATGGTGGAGAGTGGGGAGAGTTGGTATTTTTTATTGGCCTATAGAGCATACTCCTTGGGGAGTGGTGAAGTGAGAAAAATAGCAGGTGGTCTGTCTGTACTGGAAGTGGGGATGAAGGAGGGGAAACTTAATGGGGCTGGAGAGCATCCAACTTATACCAAGTCAGCACTTTGAAGTACAGCTTTATTACCTAACTTTAAGGGTTCTAAATTTCCTCTACATCAGACCCGTTCAAATGTAAGCATCAGTACTCATATAAATCCCTAAGCCAAATATAAGAGACTTTGCTATTACCAGTGGGTTTGGTTTCCCTCATCCCTGCAGCTTTTTTTTTAATTAAGTGAGAGCATGAGAGGCAGAGAGATGGACTCCCACTTGTGCTTTGACCAAGATCCACCCAGGAAGCCTTATATAGGGCAATGCTCTGCCCATCTGGGACACTGCTCCATTGCTCCACAACTGAGCTATTTTTAGCACCTGAGAAAGAGGCCAGAGCCCTTCTCAGTGCCCAGGGCCAACTTGCTTGAATCAATTGAGCAATGAGTATGGAAGAGGAAGATGGAGAGAGAAAAAAGGAGAAAGGGAAAGGGGAGGGGTGGAGAAGCAGATGGTCACTTCTGTGTGCCCTGACTGGGAACTGAACTCAGAACATCTACACACCTGGCTAATCAATGCTCTACCACTGAGCCAAACAGCCAAGGCCCCTGAAGTTTTATTAGAAGGGGAAAACGAGAGGTAATTAGCCATTTGCTCAAATTGCCTTTTGCAAAATACCCACCAAGGTCCCAAGTAGACAAAGCCTTAATCTGCCTCACCTTGCTAGGCACTGAGCAGGGCTTTTGGCCAAAAAGCACCTGGCAAGGGCTCCCCAAAAGGCTAATAACTAACCAGGTATGGGCTATTCCTGGAATTTCTCTCCCAGTTCTTATTTTCCACCTTTCCCTCTCTTTCTACATACCATTGAAATTTGGAATTCATTGCTATTTAAAGAAATGCTATTTGTTGTTTTCATAGGTCCTTCCTGCCCTATCTGCCGTTCTTATTTTTGTCCTGCCACCACCTGGTCATAATATAGAAGGCAAGTGGTTTTCTCAGCTCTGCATTGATTCAACAACAAAAAATTATTTTAATTGTGCATATTCAATGGAAGAAAAGAAGCCATTTCTTCCCACACGTAGTATACACATAATATCAAATTTACTATCTTCATCATTTTAAAGTGTACAGTTCAGAAGTATTAAGTTATTCATTGTTGTGTAATCAATCTCCAGAACTCTTTCCAACTTTCAAAACTGAAACCCTGTATCCATTAAAGAACAACTCCTCATTACTCCCTCCCCTCAAAACCTGGCAACTAACCTGCATTCCACTTTCTGTCTCTACAGATGTGACTGCTCTAGGTACTTGATGGTGAAGTGGAATTGCACAGTATTTGTCTTTTTATGACTGGCTTATTTCACTTAGCATAATGTCCTCAAGGTTCATTCATGATGTAGCTTGTGTCAGAATGTCCTTTTTTTGAAGACTGAATCATATTCCATCGTATGTATGTACCACATTGTATTTGCCCATTTATCTGTCAGTGGACAGTTGAGTTGCTTCAACCTCTTAGTTATTGTAAATAATGATACTATGAACATTGGTGGACAAATATCTCTTCAAGACCCTGTCTTCAATTCTTTAAGGTATCTACCCAGAATTGGAATTGCTGGATCATATGGTAATTCTACTTCTAATTTTTTAAGAAACCTCCATACCGTTTTCCACAGTGGCTATTACCATTTAAAATTCCTACCAACAGCTCACAAGAGTTCTCCTTTCTCCCCTTTCTGACAACATTTCCATCATGTTCTGATTTTTTTAATTGTAGCCATCCTAATAGGTGTGAGATGGTTTTGATTTGCATTACTCTAACTAATTATTAGTGATGTTGAGCATCCTTTATGTGCTTGTTGGCCATCTGTATATCTTCTTTGGAGAAATTCAACATTTTTTGGTTGTCTGTGAGTTGCTTATCCAATAGCCATTTTTCTCTCATCATCCTGGCTGACCTCTGATATCATTTCTCCCTGATTTGGCTCAGGGATAAATCCTGTTTAATCTAAGTCAGTGGTTCTTAATCCTGGCTGCGCATTAGAGTTACTAAGGGTAACTTCAAAAAATATCCATGCCTGGCTTTCCCCCCTAACCTCAGGCCAATTAAAAATCCAAATGCCTTGAGGTGGTCCTGGGCATTACTACTTTTAGAAGTCTCCTACTTAGCCCCAGATACTCAAATATGCTGCCAGGAGTAAGAGCCACAACTCAAAACCAATCACACTGGTCCCATTTCTCTTGCCAGAGATTGGGTTAGGATTGGATGGATGTCTTGGTTCTAGTCAATGTGATGTGATGGCTTCTAGCAAAGAGTTACATTTTCCAAAAATGAGACATGGGACAGAGTGGGAGGTTGGGGGAGGGGGGAGTAATTTTTCCTTCACTGAGTATGACTCTTTAACCTAGGACAGTCCTCTTGCTACTATGAGACACTAACTGAGGCTGTCGGAACAGGGGACCCCGGTGTTGCCACTGAGCTGCTGAGTTGACCCACCTTGGAGCCAACCTACTTTTGGAATTCTGATAATAAATGTCCTTCTAATTTAAGCTATTTTGAGTTGCGTTTTCTGTTACTTGCCACTGAAAGTATCCTAACATTACATTTTCTATGTGCTGAGAATTTCAAGAAGACATAGGGCTATCCTTATGAAGTATCTATTATGATAGGAGAAAGGAACAGAGACATTGCCTTGAATAGACTTAAACCCTGGATTCTCACACTGAAAGTCTGAAGCTCTACTGTCCAAGGTTTTTTTAAGCTTTCTTTGTATAGGCCTGACCTGTAGGGGTGCAGTGGATCAAGTATCGACCTGGAACACTGAGATTGCCAGTTTAAAACCCTGGGCTTGCCTGGGCAAGGCACATATGGGAGTTGATGCTTCCTGCTTCTCCCCCCGCCCCCTTCTCTCTCTTCTCTCTAAAATGAATAAAATAAAATATTAATTCATTTAAAAAAAGAACAACTTTCTTTGTGTAATGCCAGTGACAGAGGCCAGGCAGGGCCACTTTGGATTTGGGTAGAAGGTAGAGAAACTGCAGAGCCAGAAAGGGTTGGGCCATTCTGTTTAATAAAATCTCACAATGGCAGACGAACACACAGGCACGGGAAACCGCCTCTCAGGCAAATAAACAGTAAAATGTCCCCTCACGGTGGCAGTCAGGCAATCCGCCATCCACAATCCCCCTGAGCACAAGCACCCATAGCCTTATACACGCCATGCACACATGGCACTGCCACATGCTCACGCACCAATTAGGCAAAGTGCTTGCAGCTAGTAAACCAGAGAGCAATCCTAACACAGCTGCCCCACATTTTGAAACCTGGGTAAGACAGAAAACCAAGAAAGGTGGGCATGCCATGCAGTCAATGGCTAGATCAAAACTGAGGCATTCTGAACTTAAATCCTGTCCCTGCCTCAACTTGCCCTGTAGTCCAGGCCAAGTCCTTAGGTCTGGGTCAGTTAAAAGAATTTGAAGGCAACATGAAAATGGAAAGAAGCTGTATACTTATGAACACTCTGAGCCCAAACCACATAAGTCTTTAGAGATTAAATTTTACACCTTGGTGTGATACCCGAGCCCAAACAGGTAACTTATTTAAATTAACAGTCAGCAAAGTAGTACTTCTCAGGTGACACGATTCTCATCTTTATGGCAGGGCTAACGTTCTTCAGCATCGTCTTTCCTGGATCTAGGTGTTATCACATCAAGCCTCCTTTCTGCTACAGTTTCCTTCAACTTGACCTGCGAGGGTGGCTTGGATATCACTGCTTAGTGAGTCCCAAAGGCGAGGCAGGGTGAGGGGGTACATGGGACAGATATTCTGTTGGCTGGTCAGAGTTTTCTGCCTAGGAACCAAATCTCAAGATACACCAAACATTTAAAAATAACAAACAATTAGCTACTAGCTCACAGCACTCTGGGACCAGAATCAGCCATAGTAAGGTTTGGCTTAGTGTAAACTAGTGAAAAGTATGTCTGTCTCTAGGAAAGCCATTGAAGTGGGAAATACTAAAAACTACTACCATCCACTTTTCTTGTGGATTGTATCAAACTTTAAAATGAACATTGATGGGTATAAGGTGTGGCCAGATCGCCATGTGTCAATAATTACCAGCCGGCTTTTGAACTTGCTTGTTGGGTTTTGTGGTCTCTCCAGTAAAGATGAGGGCCTGGTTAGTATTCCCAAAGCTCCTCAGATATGAGAGTTGCATCAGGTGCATTTTAGTTTTAGAATGAATGTGAAAAATGTTGGGGAGAAATGGGTGAGAAGGAGAAAAGTCAGGGGGTGTTCCTTTAATTGGATTGGTGTTGATGTTGCTTCAACCACGGTTTCGTTGTGGAAACAGCACAATGATACTCCCAACTCTGCCTGGTCTGTGAAAAGAAGGTAATTTTGAGTGTGAAAACTATAAGGGAAGGTAAATCCTACCCGTGTGTAAAATGTATTCAAAATTACTGCTAGAAATGTGAGGACATAAGGCAGAGATAGAAAACACAGAAGAACACTTTAGAAAGGTGAAAGACAATACCATACTTGGTGACAGCTGCTGCAAATCTTCACAGAGGAGGCTGATTCTCCCATCAGAAGGTTGAGCTGGGAACAGACTGGGGTGTAACACTGGAAGCTGGGTGAGTCTCAGAGGCGACCTGCTGCCAGGACTGTGCCTGGAGAGACCTAGACTCAACAAGGGGGCCTAGGACTTTCCCTGCACTTCTGGGCAAGTTCTCAAGGGCATCTCAAAACACTGCTCTTCCCCAAAGCCCACGTTGGCAAGTGGGATCATTGAGACACAAAGAAACCAGGGCTGATTCTGACCTTCTGTGTGAGCCCAGGGTAGCCCTTCTTCCTAATATCTCTGCCAGAGACATCGTCTCACCTCTACCTCCAAAATAATGGCCACACATAAAGAGACTGAGAAAGAGCGCCACAGCCAGAAAGCAACCAAATAAAGAAACCTGGAAGAATAGGAGGGTGGGAGGGAGTATAAAAATTGAAGTAAGCATCTAAAAATAAAGATAAGAATTAGAAAATGAAGACTCAAAAGGACATCCCCAGAAAGAGCAGAATTAAATTGCTGAGAAAAGTAGCTCTTGAAAAAAATGTGAAAATTCCAGCCTCTAATACAGCATTCCTTAGAACACAAGACCTGGAGTGAAATAAGTTTTAAAAATATTGTATCCTAGCCCTGGTGGTTTGACTCAGAGGTAGAGTGTTGGCCTGGAGTGTGGATGTCCCAGGTTCGATTCCTGGCCAGGGCACATAGGAGAAGTGCCTATCTGCTTCTCTACCCCTCCCCCTCTCGCCTCTCTCTCTCTCTTCCCCTTCTGCAGCCAACGCTCCATCCAAGCCTCCATTGGTTTGCCCAGGTGCTGAGAATGACTCCATGGCCTCTGCCTCAGGTGCTAGAATGACTCTGATTGCAACCTGGGCATGCCAGGTGGATCCCAGTCAGGCGCATGCAGGAGTCTGTCTCTCTGCCTCCCTGATTCTCACTTCAGAAAAATACAAAACAAAAAAATCATTGTATCATATATATAGCAACTTAAAATGCAAAAGAGCTTATTAATGGCTCTGTAAAGAAACCCATTTATCTCATAAATTGATTTAAATACAGAACCTCTTTTTCCACATTACTCCATTTTAGTACCATCCTGCAGGGCTAGGGTTCTACACATTTTCTATATTCTGTTATAGCATATTAAGTAAATATAGCAGCCACAGACATTGTTTACTCACGGGAAGAAGCATGATACAATGGGAAAACCAAACTGGGTTTAGTGTCAGGGGAGCTGACATCAGCTGCTGACTCTCTTCAATTCTGCACATCTATGTAGAAAAAAAATGTTATGTGTAGCTTAACACATAAAAATGTTATGTATATTGCTGAAAATCCGAAATCAGAGAGAATTCAAACGACAGCAATATTTAGAATTCTGGTTATTCTCTTAAGAAGATTAATCACTTGTCCAAGTCACCTAACCTATCCAGGCTTTAGTTTACTCAGAAAGTAAAGGAGTTAGTAAGATCCCCATGGTCCTTAAAACCTTACAAAACAAAGGAACTCTAATAATGCAAAAATATCCTTTTTTTTTGGAGAGCAAGAGACAGATAGACAGGAAATGAGATGAGAAGTATCAACTTGTTAGTTATGTAACTTTTAGTTGTTCATTGGTTGCTTCTCATACGTGCCTTTATGGGGGGAAAGGGGGCTCAAACTGAACCAGTGAGCCCTTGCTGAAGTCAGCGATCTTGGGCTTCAAGCCAGCAATGTTTGGGCTCAAACCAGTGACCCTGGGGTCATATTGATGATTCCATGCTCAATCTGGTGACTCCACGCTCAAGCTGGTGAGCCCGCACTCAAGCCTGCAACCTCTGAGTTTTGAACCTGAGACCTCAGCATCCAGGTCGACACTATGAACTATACCACCACTGGTCAGCCAAAAAACATCCTTTCAGTTGGTCCCAGGCAACTCTCCTCCCACTTGTTAAAAAAAAAAAAATCTAAGAACTTATTAGCAGTATGATATCCCACTCTCTGAGCAAAGACTGAAAACCAGCTTCATGTTGACTCGACAAAAGGTGTAAAGCAGAGTCTTTGTAATGTGTGATGTTTTCTAGAAATTTCTGCCTTGGACTCTCAAAGGGCTCCTTTAGGTAAAAGTAATAGATACCGAACTCAAACTTAGTTAAGGATAACAGGGCGTTCATCCGCTCAGATAACTAGGATATTCAGTGTTGCATCCAGCTGTGGGAACAGAACATTTTAGGAACCAACACAATGTTAGACGGACGTTGTCTTCCTCAGTATCTCAACTCTGGCTTTCTGTACTGTGAGCTTCATTATCAGGCAAGCTGTCTTCACATAGGAACAAAAATGGCTTCCTGCATGTCTAAGCTTCACAGTCCTCACCTTCTTGCTTAAAAATAGAGATACCAGTTTCTCTCCAAATCAGTCAAGCAAAATAGTGATTTCTAAGAATTTTTGAGCACCTACCAGGTACCAATCCAATGCACGTGTGCAAACTTATTTAGGCCTCACAACAACTCTAGAGAGCAGGTACTATTAAAGTTCCATTCTACAGACAAGAAAACCAAGGCTCAGAGAGATTAAATGGTTTGCCTACTTTCTCTATGGGTGACCTTGGCCAAGTGACTTAAGCTCTCTGTGTCTCAGTTTTTCTCATCTGTAACATGGTTTCCCAGGCTGCAGAGAAAATTTGATAAGAATATGTAAGAACTTAAAGATGGTACCAACATAGAGTCACTACATTCAACGAGAAACCAATAATTCTTGGGACCATTTCCATTTGCTATTCTCTCATCCCTTTGTTGGTTCACAAACTGGCTCCTGCACACAGAGGGCAAGGAGTGATGGGAGAAAGAGGCAGACCACTCCAGACTGCTATGTGGCAGGTTTAATAAGCAAGAGGACTTACATATGAGCCTTGCCTTGGGCAGCCACAAGAGATATATTTATCCAAACCTGCCCACTAGAATCTTAAGAGTTTATATTAAAGGCCCTAACTGGGTTCAATCACGTGTTAGCCCAGCTGGTATCAACAACACATTGCTCTCTGAAGCCTGCGTTCTTGAAAACAGCTCCTGCTGTGGGCACAGTGGGCATAGTGTACATTCCAAGGACAGGGGAGGGGTGAGGAGCCTCTGGTTGCCCAGGTCCAGCTCATAGGTCAACCTACGATCATGTCCCCTTGGTGACCTCCTCCAAAACCCCTGCTTCTTTTCCTGTAATGGTGCAAAAAAATTCAGTTTTATATGTTCCATGGTCTCTAAGAACATTAGATAAAAAAGAGAATATTACAATGGATCACAGCTATAGATGGAGGAAAAGAAGCTCAAAACAGCAGACCTAAGGCAAAGCTGGGACCTAGATATTGTATCCATGTTGGGACAATGGAGTGGAAGGTAAGAACAAGGTCAAGGCTGTCAATATAGGCAAGATGGAAGCAAGTAACAAGGCCTATGCCCTGGGTGGCAGACTCCAGGCACTCCAGCACAGGTCATATCCCAACAGGAAATCTTTCATTGATGGTGATTACATGGAAAGATGGTACTAAATATTATTTATAAATTATTTGGCAAGATTCGCAACAGTCAAAAATCTTTTTTTTTTTTTTTTTACAGGGATAGAGAGAGAGGAGAGAGAGTCAGAGAGAGGGATAGATAGGAACAGACAGACAGGGACTGAGAGAGATGAGAAGCATCAATCATCAGTATTTTGTTGTGACACCATAGTTGTTCATTGATTGCTTTCTCGTATGTGCCTTGACCACGGGTCTTCAGCAGATCGAGTAACCCCTTGCTGGAGCCAGCGACCTTGGGTTTTTGTGGGGGGTTTTTGCTCAAACCAGATGGGCCCGCGCTCAAACTGGCGACCTCGGTTCGGGGTCTCAAACCTGGGCCCTCCGTAAGCAACTACTATGAGTTTAAACTTCCCGCTCCTCCCAACCTCACTTTCTCTCTCTCTCCTCTCTCTAAACAACAAAAATACTATTCAAGGCTCCATATTTATCCTACATTATTCTTTGAAATTAGCTAATGTTTCTGACCTCCTTAAAGATACACTTTCCAATCGTTAAACAGAGTTACCAGGTGAAATCTTGCGATCTCTTCACCTTGAATACTGTGCCTCTCCTTGGTCCTTTGGTTAGTGTACAGGAGTTATGCCACCTGAACTGCTGAAGTGGGGTAAGGGGAGGACTCAAGTAATACCATCAGTGCCAAGATGTCTAACAAGTTTTTGATTCCTCAGTGCCTATTAACAGGTTCTGAGCATCGAGTGATATCAGAACATGGAAGACAGGAGGACACCTTCAATGACACATCTCTGAATTATGAAAGTATTTGTTATAATGTCAATTTTACTCCTCCCCCACAAAATCTGTGGTTGCCACGATGATGAGAAAGAGGTACACATGGGAGAAGATTATAAAATATTTCACAGTGAGAGATATTTTATTATAACATCAATAAGCTTTTTAAAAAAGCCAAAATTGACCTGGGCAGATATTAATAAATTTACTACTGTGGTGTTTGGCTAAATGTGAAAATCAGTAAAATGCCCTTTGATGTTCTGAAACTTTTTGTCTTCTTTATATGGTCCTAGAATCCTGACTAGAGACAGCTACAGAAAAATTGATCTTGATATTGGTAATGCAAAGAATCAATACAGGTTTAAATAAAATTGTTTACTTTTAGCTTGTTTTGGATGAAACAATCAGTATTCATGATATTTATTTGTCTGGAGTTGTAGGGTGACATCATCTCTTCCAATATGCCTTTTCTCTTATAGCCATTTGGGGTCACCTCTCCCTCTTTGTGGAGCCTTGACCACACCTGTGCAGGCTGCTTTCCATCCTGTCTTGTATTGTTCTGGTTAACTTGCCCACTCCACGCCAGACCCTTGCTGCTTTGAGAGCCTCTTTATACTCCCACTGCTTAGCAAATTGTTTAACATAGAGTGAACACATAGAAAATATTACTGGATAAATGCTTGCCAAAAAAATCAAAGAAATTTAAAAGTTAACTTTTTAAATTGATAAACTTCCTTTCCCAATATGGTTATTTTCAACTGGCCAATCTTTCTCTAGAAAACAACTATAAACTCTGGACACACACACAGAAACCTCCTGGACTACCACATTTCACTGTGAAGTCTATCAAGCATTTAAGAAAAAATAATATCTATGTTACACAAATTATTTTAAAAAATAAAAAAGGAATGAATATTTTCTTTTTTTAAAAAAGTATTGATTTTAGAGAGAAAGGAAGGGAGGGAGATACAGAAACATCAATCTGTTCTTGTATGTGCCCTGACTGGGGATTGAACCTACAACCTTGCCATATCAGAACAATGATCTAACCAACAGAGCTATCTGGCCAGGGTGAGAAGGAATATTTTCTGAGTCACAGCACAACCCTACTGCCCAAACCTCACAAAGACTTTATCATAAAAGTAACCAGATAAATTTCCTACATGCCCAAAATACATTTGGATATCCTCATGTCCTTCACTTGTGCATAGAATGCTTCTAGCAAATTTAGCAAATTCATATCAGGTATTTCTTACTGATTTACCAGAAAAGAAAAATTACTAATTTTAAGATTTTTATTTTCATATTCAGCAGGAGGACTGGAAATTAACTCCAAAATGTGATGAAATTGAATTCCTGCATCTTCAGTTTCACAGTCAGTCCACAGATATTTCAATCCCTGGTTTGGAAATGGAAACAGACTGGGAAGAAAGAGCATTACTCAGAAGTCTATTGTGGAATATCTTGCTCATCAGAATGCAGCCTGGGCACAGGGCACGGAGGGCTGACACGAACGAATTGGAGCAGAAGTATCCTCTGATTCTACCAGCCGTCACCATGCAGCTGACTGCACAGCGCTCCAAACAGCTCGCAGCCCTGCTATGACCTTTGATTTCACATACTTATCGGAACTCTCCTCCCTCTGTACCACAGCAGGGCCCGGTGCCCTGAAAACATACGTGAAACTGAACTTCCTGCTTATAATGCTAACTTTGGTATGACTGAAAAGTAAATCAGACTCCACTAAATTTTACTTTATACAATATTTTATCTCTATATATTACAGTGCTTTCATGATGAAACTTGAGACCTTTGCTTCACCTCAAAAATATATATTTTTTAAGCCTGTATCTTCACGCTGTCATTCTTCTCACCCTACACAAATTGTACTCCTTCCTCTTGGGTTCTGTTCACCGCTAGAACGTGTCATGTTGCACCTGGAAGGGCAGTGCCCTGGGACATGAGACACATGGGAGGCAAGGGGAATGTTTGGTGACGACCTCTCTCTCTGCCACGGAGCTTGTGCTGCTCGTGGGTTATGGTCTCCAAAACTGAACTTCAGCCAAATGCTACTAAAAGTTACTTTGTGGAAGTGCTACCAATTTATAGGATCCATTCACTGTTTTACAAAATTTGGATCAATAAAGTGATTTCCAGAAATACTACTAATTCCACAGTGATGAGTCAACTAATTTTAAAATGATAACATTAGTTTTCTCTAATTAAAAGTGATTAAATATCTTTATACTTATTTCTGTTTTCGGATTCTACTATGAACATATGTTACTTCTATAATTTGGGAAGTTGGGAGTGAATGACAAAGAAAAGTAAGGGCACATGACAGAGAGAAGAATGGAAGAGAATGTTGGGGTCTTGGTTTTGGACCATGTGGCCTTTCATAGGCAATCTTCTGCCACTCGTCACTTGGCTCTTGAAGTCTCTCACTACCTGACTGGTGATGCCCTTCACAATACTGACGAACATCAGTTTACAGAGCTACTGAGCTCAGTGCACCAGGAAACTGCAGTTACATTCTCTGATTTCTAAAAATATCAAGTACATTCCTTTATTTTATTTTTAACAAAAGCATTCAGTTTAAGGAAAATATCAGAACTGGAATCTCATCATGCAGAGCCCTCCTAAGACCAAGTCACAGAGCTTGCTCTCACCATGGAAACAAGCCTCTCTCCATAGCACCTCAGAGAAGGTTCCATGCATGGAGCTGTGGAGCATTGCACTCAGAAATCGGTAGGATCAATATCCGTTTTGAGCAGAAGCTCTGAAACCCAAGGAGGATTGCAACATTTCTGCACGAAAAACATCCCTTAGTGCTGAGACAAATTGATGTGAAGGGTAGATGTGGTGAGGATACCACCGGGAAGGGATGGCTGGCATTTGTTTGTTCTCTAGAGCAGTGGGAACCAACCTTAACTGTGCATATTGTCACCTGGGGAGATTATATTTTAGAAATACCTACTCTCCCCCAACCCAACACACAGCTGGATTTGGTTATATAATCTTGAGCATCTCTCCATTTCTGTCCATCTCTGCTTTCTCACCTGTGAAGTCACCCTAATCAAACCTGCTCTATCTCAGAGTCAGTGTGAGGGTCACATTAATAAACAGCTTTGTGCCTAACCAGGCGGTGGTGCAGTGGATAGAGCATCGAACTAAGACGCCACGGACCCAAGTTCGAGACCCCGAGGTTGCCAGCTTGAGCGCAGGTTCATCGGTTTGAACAAAAGCTCACCAGCTTGGACCAAAGGTCACTGGCTTGAGCAAGGGGTTACTTGGTCTGCTGTAGCCCCATGGTCAAGGCACATATGAAAAAGCAATCAGTAAACAACTAAGGTGCTGCAATGAAGAATTGATGCTTCTTATCTCTCTCCCTTTCTGTCTGTCCCTATCTCTCTCTCTCTGTAAAAAACAAACAAACAAAAAACCCCACAGCTTTGTGAAACAACTTTAGAGTATTGTGAAAATGTTGGTTTAAAAAAAGGAAAAGAAAATGTTGGTTATGTTTAAGCTCTTTAATCATGCTCTCTTGCAAAGAAAGTTTCCTTTTTATAACATATAGGTGCTGCGAGAGGACATTTGAGGATCCTGAAATAGAATGAAGTTATCTGGCTCCTATAGGGACAGAGTCTCATGACTTTGGACTCATTGGAACTTATTTACGACTAATGATACTGGCCTTATGGTTATAATCTGATCAGTCAACTTGGAAATACTACGGTGCTCTCTTGGGCCAGCCTGCATACAAAGCTGGATGTTATATGTTATTAGAGAGAGAAACAGTAGGACATTCCCAGTAGCTGCAGTGAAACAATAAAATATAAGTTGACTTAGGAAAGTTCAGACAAAATATCTATTTGTAAGAACATAAAAGTTAGTGCCAGCACACCTGTGTGCACATATACGTGTGTGTGTGTGTGCCCAAACCTTGGACCTTCAGATCCTTTCCCATTAGAGGGGTCAGTGTGGAATATGGAAAAGTCCAGTTTCCAGTCCTGGTTCTACACTTAACTACCTGTGTGACCTAAACTTGTTTTTTTACAACTCCGCAGGCCTCAGTTGTCATTTGAGTGTATGTAATTAACAATTTTGAAATTTCCTTCCAGGCCTTAAATCTATGGCTTGAAGCGGTTTCAGATTATCATTCTTCATGGTCTGACAAAAGAGGTGACTCATGAAAACTCGGCCCATGCTTATACCTCAAAGTGCCATGTGTTTGGTGAATTAGAAATGTGGTGACTAAGAACATGAAGTTCTTCACCCAGTCCCAACCCAGGCTACCACAAACTCACCATAATGCTTTTGTCCTCTCTCTGAGTCACTCAGCAAACCCACCACAAATTGTTTTCATGCTAGACTAGCCTCCCCAAGCTACCCAGCTACCTACAGCACTTCCCTTTTAGTGAAAGGATACAAAGTCTAGAAAAAGTCCTTGAAAAAAAAATACAGTAACTCAACAACTATTTCTGAATGTCTACAATGTGTCAGGCAATGTTCTAGGAACTAGGAAGAGAGCTGTGAACAACAACACAAACATCTTTGCCTTTGTGGAGTTTACATTCTAATTGTTAGAGGGTGACCAAAAACGAAACAAAACAAAATATGCTTTTTAGGTTCTTCTTCAGACCTTTCAAACATACTTTACCTTAGCATGACTTTTCTTAAAACTTTGGCATCCCAAATTTGACCCAAAACTCCATCCAAGTATTCTCAAATGGAATCTGGCCTTCCAAATCACAATGAAAGGACATTTTTAACTTACACGTTTACCTTCACCAAGGTAGAGGATTGAATATATTTTATTTAATAGTGTGGTGGCTTGCTTTACAACTCAAATGTTTAGACCTTTGGTATGTGGGCCTCTACTTGTACTCGGTCTTGGGCCCCACCAGGATGAGGGGTGGATGTATTGATGGAAATGTGTTGAAGCTCTCAGAATTAGTTTCTTATTCATGGCATCAACCATAAGTTTAAGTTTAATTTTCTCCAGATGAGTCAACAACATAATTTTTTTAAGTGAGAGGAGGGGAGATAGACAGACTTCTGCATGTGCTCTGACTGAGATCTACCCAGCAGCCCTGGTCTGGGGCCAACGCTCGAACCAACTGAGCCACTGACTGTAGGAGTGGGAGAGAGAGAAGGTTGAGAGGGAAGGCAGTGAGAAGATGTTCACTTCTCCTGTGTGCCCTGACCGGAGATCAAACCCAGGAAATCCACACGCCACGCCAACACTCTGTTGAGACAACCAACCAGGGCCTATAATTTTTGTTAAGGTACTTTCTGTTGCAAAAAAAACAAACTCAGTGTATTTTTTCCTTCAATTCTCACCTGAATTCTTCATAAGGGTTATCTTTTCTCTGCCACATAGCTTCTTTTCCTTCATGACTTTGGCTTGCTCACAGCTGTTCTGTGAACCTCTAACTGAGCATACTTTCAGCATTCCTCCTCCCGCCCCACCCCCACCCCCGCCCCTGCCCCCGCCCCTGGCTGCCATTTTCCTGATTTGTTCCATATTTTTCAACTCAAAATTTCAGGGACAAGAATCTATAGTTATGCACCACATGACAATGTTTGGTCAAGATAATGAAGCTAAAAAATTCCTGTTGCCTAAAGATGTCATAACTATCATAACCTCATAGCACAACACATTACTCACATGTTTGTGATGATGCTGGTGTAAACAAATCTACTGCATGTGCCAGTCATATAAAAGTATACAATTATGCATACAATTACAGTAGTAGGCTATACCATCTAGGTTTCTGTTAGTGCACTCTATGATGTTAGCGCAACAATGCATTTCTTAGAATAGATACTGTCAGTAAGTGGCATATGACTGATTTTATCTCCTTGCCCCTTTCTGGGAAAACCTGTTTACTCCAGTCTAATGTGTAGGACAGGCCTCATCTAATTAATGCATTTGATGGGACATTGATGAGTAGGCTGTTTTTTAGTGTTAGGGAGATATTCATAACCAATCAGCTATTGCTGGAGGGGATCATAGCAACTATGGTGGCTGAGGGCAGGCTTGCCAGCAGGGCCTGCAATGAGGGTGGAGCCAGTTTTCCTCAGCAGCAGCTGCAGGCCCAGGAGACTCCATGATTATTTAGTGTGGTAGTTGTGGTGAGTGTTGGAAGCCTCCCTGTCATATTTTCTACATACTCTACAAGAAAAGTTCATCTCCCTATTAATCATAATAAACACCACAGTGTACCACTGTTGATAAAGCACTGAACACCAGTATACACACCTTCTTCTGTGGGAGGTGTAAGGATGATTTAGTCATCTGTCAGCAGGTACATTTTTCTGAGATGCATGAACTATCCTGCTTGTTCCTCTAAGGTATGTAATTCACTTTGGGTAGGGTCTGTACCCCACCTAATTGGGGGCCAGGAAAGGTCTATCAGATGTCCCCAAACTATGGCCCGCGGGCCAAATTGCGGCCACCTGAGGCCATTTATCTGGTCCCTGCCACACTTCTGGAAGGGGCACCTCTTTCATTGGTGGTCAGTGTATGGAGTACTGTATGTGGCGGCCCTCCAACGGTCTGAGGGACAGTGAACTGGCCCCCTGTGTAAAAAGTTTGGGGACTCCTGGTCTAGATAAGGCCCTAGCTAAGTGATCATTTTGGGGTCCTGGGTAAGACTTGCTAAAGGGAAGATGTATGAATCTGAACCAAATTCTTCTGTTGGTGGTAAGACAGCCCCAGATATTAGGCCGGTATAGTGAGACAGAACCTCAGCTCAGCAACCTCAGTCCTTGAGTTCTAAGAAAGAATTCAGAGCCAAGACTCAAACTATAAGACAAAGTTTATTTAGAAAGTCACAGAGGTAGAAGTGAGCTGTAGAAGAAATAGAATTTAGGAAATGAGTTATAGAGGCAACAGAATGGTCCTTGGATCTTAGAGGAAACAGAGAGTCAAGGAAAACTCACCTGGGAGTGGGGTGGGAAAAGACATGGACCTGTTTTGTAGAGAGAACCACATTGGGTTGTGTAAAGGCAGTAGCCACGGCCACCATTGCAGCTGCCTGGCCAGTGCAGGTTTGCATTTGATTTGGACAGACGGTAATGAAAAAATGGAGCCAAGAACTGGTGGGCCATTAGCTTTAATCCTAGCTTGCACCCGGCAGGCAAGAAATACACACAGTGGGAAAACACTTTCCATTCAGGGCTCCCAAACCCACTGACTTATCCAAGTTTCCTAGAATCAAAGTTTCTACCTCACCAGCCTTATTCACCTCTGTACCCCATCTCCTCCTCTTTGTACAAACTGGCTTCGCCTTCAGCACTCTGCCATCTTGGCTGCCTTTCCTTTCTAATGCTAATCTCAGGAACCGAGAGAGAGCAAGTTTCTGGTTTGCCCCATTTTATAGTGTAGAAATCAAAACCTTAACGCCAATCTACAAACAAAGAAGTCTCTGATACAAAGTCACTTATCTGAGGCATAGTGGGATTCCTCATGAGAGTGCACCACCCCACATCATCATGCAACAGTCAGGTGTGTGGGGAAAAGCTTAGTTTTGAAACTCAGCCTTAGGCTATAACAACCCTGCCTGCTTACAGCCTGTCCCTCACACCCAATGCAAACTATAAACGAGCAAACATATATATTATTTACAAACTTATTTGACCAACGGGGGGTCTACTACATGACTAGCGCCATGCTAGAAGAGCAAAGGTCAGGGGAGGGCCCAAATCATGTGACCAGTGACATGAAAGGTCAGGGGGTTTAAACTGCATGATCAGCAATATACTAGGGGACAAACAATTACCCTGGGGTCAATGTTGGTCAAATAAGTTTGTAAATATGATATATATATTTGCTTGCTTATAGTTTGCATTGGGTGTGGGAAACAGGCTATAACCTGGCAAGGTCCATATAGCCTAAGCTTTAGTTTTAAGACTAAACCTTTCCCACCCTTTTAATACTAAGATCTTTTCAACATCTTTCTGATACTAAGATCTTCTCAAAACTAAGCTTTTCCCCACATCCTTGACTGTTGCATGATGTGGGGTGCTGCACTCTTATGAGGAATCCCATTTATGACTCAGATAAGTGGCTTTGTGTCAGAGACTTCCTTATTTGTATATTGGCTTAAAGGCTTTGATTTCTACACTATAAAGTGGGGCAGACCGGGGGCTCTCTTTCTCGGTTCCTGCTATCAGCATTGCAGAGGAGAGGCAGCCAAGATGGTGGAGTGCTGAAGGAGAAGCCAGTTTGTATAGAGTTTGTGCATAGAGAAGGAGATGGGGAACAGATGTGAATAAGGCTGGTGAGATAGAAACCTTTGATTCTAGGAAAACTCGGATGAGTCAGTGGCTTTGGGAGCCCTTTCCCCACTGTGTGTATTTTCTTGTCTACTCGTTTGAGCTAGGATTAAAGGTAATGGCCCACCAGTTCTTGGCTCCATTGTTTCATAATTTTCTGTCCGAATCAAATGCAAACCTGCACTGGCCAGGCGGCTGTGATGGTGGCCGCAGCTACTGCCTTTATAGTCATGGTCCTTGTTTTCCCAGTTTTCCTGTTGCTAGGCCCCTGGGCTTTGTACCCTGGTGACCTTGTCTACCTGGCGCATTGTCCTTGCTCTGCTCATGTTGTCTAACTGCCTGCCATATTTGGAAAATGTCAAGGAAAAGAAATTGAGAAAACAAGTTCAGGTGGCAAATCCAGAAGGCAAAACAAGGGCTAAAACAGGAGACAACCAAAGGATCAGAGACTGGGAAAAATGGAAACAGACAGAAGGTGAGTGAGGACTGCTGAGCGGGGGGAGCCCAAGTGTCTACGCTTGCTTTTGTGGCCTCACCAGGCAGTGTGGGGTGGGCAGTGCTGGCCTAAAGGCTCATGAGTGAGAGAGACATCGGGAAGAGGCTTTCTTCTTGTAAAGCCAATAGCCGCGGCCACTATCACAACCACTTGGCTTGTGCAGGTCTGCATTTGATTCAGACACATGGTAATGAAACAATGAAGCCAAGAACTGGTGGGCCATTAGCTTTAATCCTAGCTTGCACCCAGCAGGCAAGAAATACACATAGTGGGAAAACACTTCCTTTTCCATTCAGGGCTCCCAAAGCCACTGACTTATCCGAGTTTCATAGAATCAAAGGTTTCTAGCTCACCAGCCTTATTCACTTCTGTTTCCCATCTTCTTCTCTCTGCACAAACTGGCTTCTCCCTCAGCACTCTGCCATCTTGGCTGCTTCCCCTCTTCTCCACGTGGCCTTTCTCTGCTCTCCTCCAGCATGGGCTCCTCCTAGAACATAATCACTCTTCCCCAGAATGTGATCTCTCTTCCTTTTAAAACCCTTTGGTGGGAAAGCCCTCCCCCAACACATATTAACATGATCACGCCCATCCCAAGCAAGAAGAGCAACTAATATTACTGGGGCGACAAGCTTCCATATGGGCAGTGCCATTTTTAACAAAGTGAGCATAATATATTTTATCTGCCCAACTACCTCTCTTCCCCATCTCCTTCTCTCTTCACAAACTGGCTTCTCCTTCAGCACTCAGCCATTTTGGCTGCTTCTCCTTTCCTCCACGTGGCCTTTCTCTGCTCTCCTCCAGCATGGGCTCCTCTGCCCCATTTTATAGTGTAGAAATCAAGACTTTTAATGCAATCTACAAACAAGGAAGTCTCTGATACAAAGTCACTTATCTGAGGCATAATGAGATTCCTCATGAGTGCACCACCCTACATCATAGAACAGTCAAGGGTGTGAGGAAAAGCTTAGTTTGAAAAGATCTTAGTATTAAAAGGGTGGGAAAGGCTTAGTCTTAAAACTAAGCCTTAGACTATAATGACCTTGCCTGCTTACAGCCTGTACCCCACACCCAACGCAAACCATAAGCAAGCAAACATATACATCAAATTTACAAACTTATTTGACCAACACTTCTTCAACACTTCTTTCTGGTCATATTCTTTTGTCATTTCAACTTTCCTTCATCACCTTGGAACCTTTTGCTTTCTGTTGCAATGATCTCTTCCTGCCTATCTCAGGAGATCAGAAATAGCCAGCTTTGCACCTTCCCTGGGGAAACCTTGCCTGTTGCTCCCCCATTATGCCTTCCTAGGAAAAGCCACTTTCTCTTTATGGTGCAAATCTTGCCCCACCCACTTCCACACTGATAACAGAGGTAGCAGTTAACGAGGTCACTTGTTATCACCTCTCTCATTGGCTCTCACATCATCTCAGGGACTCACACCCCATTCTTCCGGTGGTATACACCCCAGGAAACAAGCAACACCTTGCTCACACACCTCCACACATGCTGCGTGTTCCATATCTTTCCTCCAAGTGCTATCTGAGAAAGACACAGCACTGCTCTATAGCCAAAGATGATACCACCGGTAATTCCCCCATAGGAGAAACTCCTTTGAATTGGCTCAACTGACCCTGAGGTCATTAAAATGTCATTATTCCTAAAGAAAACTTTAGGGATCAATCCACAGTTGCCCTACTTGCAAATGACCAAGTATGAACCTATATCTCCACCTGTGACTTTTCTTGATATGCAGTACAAAATACATGTGAATTTACTGACCTAAGATGACTTCCATGGGTAGGGTGAGTGGCGTTGGAGATTGCCCTCAGAATTCCTATCTGGAATGCATTGACAAAGGTGACCCAGGGTGCCTGAAAATTTCTATTACTGCTATATGATGAGAATGTTAAAACAAAATGGGCTTCCGTGGACTGCATGGGAACTAAGCTCTCTTGCAGCTCCAGAGCACAAACGTCCAGTTTTGGAACATATTTTACTAATACTTTTGGGACTGTATCTAGTGCATATATTATGTCTATTAGAACTGTTGGTATAATAGAATCCCGCTGTTAATAAAGCATCAGCTATTACTGGAAGCACACACTCACCTTTCAAACCAGTATTTACTTCCTGACAAAAACATTTTGGTGCTTCTGAAGTTCCAGTTATTCGGTGCTATTCCAACAGACTTAAACTCTGAGATATTTATACTGGCTAAAAATACATGACTTATAAAGAACTGGCCACTTCACCTGAAATTTCCATTCACTGAATCAACTGCAACATTAAGCAGGTGTTATCTTGGTCAAGGCTATACTTCAACTCAAGAGCTATTTCTGTGTTTACCAGTGGCCTAAATGCTGACTTAGGGTCAAGGGAGGTAGTTATTAAGTACAGTGTTTGTAGTGCTGTGTCTTTCTCAGATAGCACTTGGAGGAAAGGTATGGAACACGCAGCATGTGTGGAGGTGTGTGAGCAAGGTGTTGCTTGTTTCCTGGGGTGTATACCACCAGAAGAATGAGGTGTGAGTCCCTGAGATGATGTGAGAGCCAATGAGAGAGGTGATAACAAGTGACCTCGTTAACTGCTACCTCTGTTATCAGTGTGGAAGTGGGTGGGACAAATGAGAAACCACAACACAAAAGTGCTTCAGGTTACAACTCATTATAAAAGTCGGCATACCCATTTTACCACAAACTGTGGTGACTTATCTTTGTATTAACATAACCATATAACAGGAATATAACCCAGTCCTCTAATACTGTATAAATGTATTGTATTCTATAGTTTAGAACTTACACCAACACAGCCTTTCTCAGCCAAGCAAGTACTATTTCCTGAGTGCCTATGCAGTGGGGGAGGAACAAGTACCAAGTGACACATTCAGTTCCTGAAATAAGCAGTTCAACTGTTTTTCTTAGTCAAGTAACTCAGGATCCACAATAATTCCATCCAGTGTGACATCAGAGGAGTTGCAAGTTGAACTAACCAAATCCACTCCACACAACCCTTTTTCTCTTGAACTCTCTATAAAATCTCCTATCACTGTGCATCCAACTAAAGTAAATGGCCACTTGTAAACAGTATACACATAGCAATAATTCACATCCATATATTCCCCTCTGCCAACATACACATCTATTATTTAAGAGAAAAGAGTTTGAGAGTCAGAATTGAGTTCCAGTGGTGATTGTCACAATAAGTGAGACTTTGAGTAAATTATTTCAGCTTTCACGGTCTCAGTTTTCTCATATCTAAAATGGGATTAATAATAGAAATTACCTTATTGGGTAGTTGTTAAGGATTAAATGCGCTAATATTTACACATTTCTTAGAACAGGGAGTACATACTCAATAAATGGTAGATTTCATTATTATTCTTTAATAATTGCCTTAATCATTGTAAGTCTGCCAGGCAGTGATAATGATTCCTATTGGGTAGCTGAGATTAGGTTGTTTATTTAGGGCTAAACAATCCAGTAGTAGCGGCTCCAGGGCTTCTGGTTCCAAGCCCCAAGTCTCTCTCTCACTATGCCCATCATCCCAAGTCATACTTATAGACGTTTACAGAATGGGCTGCACTGTCCAGCACAAGAAGAGAATTCTCCTTGGTGAAGGTCAGTGCCACAGGATGGGAAATACCATGGGTGATGATGGGCTTCAGTACTGGAAATTCCTCTGGTTTTCCTAAGCATAGGACAGCCTGATTAGATGTATCGGTGACAATCACATTCCCTTGGTGATCGAAGGTCACAGCGGAGGCAGTTATTTCAGACGGGAAGAAGAGGCTCAGCCCAAAGTTATCCACCTGGCCGATTAGCTGCATGCTAGCGTTGAACACCTTCACCGTGTTGCTGCAGGTGCCGGTCCTCAGCGCCAGGGGGCGCTCTAGGACCGCAATGGCCCCGGTGAGCCAAGACACCGCCACTCCTCGGGGACTACACAGATGCGCTTGCAGCCTCTCTGTTCTCCGGAGAACCCCTTCTGGAAAGTCCACTTCCAAGACGTGCAGGGACCCTGCCTCCGTATCAGTTACCACGACCCCATTCTGAGGGGTGGTCTCCACACCCCAAGGCAGGGAGAACTGGCCTCCAATGACAAGCTTGATCTGGCCAAAAAAATCAAACACTTTGATGGATCGGTCGCCGGCGTCAGTGACAACCACATGGCAGTCGTTGGTGACGGTGACATCAAGTGGGTACCTAATGTGCTGGGCAGCGTCCCCCTTCTCTCCAAACTGATGAGCGCATCCTCCCCCGGAATCAAAAATCTTGACCCGTTTCTTGCCGTCGTGTACCACCACGACCCGCCCCGTCTTGGGACACAGCGCCAGCCCGGTGGGATTGACCAGGGTTCCCCAGCCGCCAAAGGTGTGGTGGCAGGTGAGGACCCCAGGGCTGCAGGGGACGATGCGTTGGGCGGCGGGGGCCGGGCGAATTGCGGAGCCCAGGAGCTCCAGAAGATGCAGCACCGGCAGGCAGTCGCTAGTGTCGCAGCCCCGGCAGGCTCGCCGACAGAATGGACACTCGAGGGCCAACGTCCGCGGGTGCGCCAGGGCGGCAACGCAGGCCAGGCAGACCACGTGGCCGCAGGGCAGATTGCGCGGACGCCGCTGCTGGCGATGGCCGAACCTTTCAAAGCACACCTTGCATTCGAGCAAACTAATCTCGGCCTCGCGCATGAGCTCCCGCAGCTCCAGCCCGCTCCCGGACGCCTCGGCACCCATCGCCCAGCCCCAGGCGCTCCCACCTCGCCACCAGCCAGCGGTGCTGGACTCCACCCCCACGCCTCCGGACACCGCCCCTACGCCGCCCTGGGTCACGGTCAAGGGGCGAGGCGATGACGTCAACCGCGGGGGGCCGCTAGGCCATGATCTGCTGCCCCCTGGTGGTTGCTTGCGGCACTGCTCCCTGAAAGTCTGGTAAGTGAGTATTTACGGGCTGTATATACAGCGCGTGGTCACTTCGCAATACTTCACAACAGTCATGGTTGGATTTATCTCCATGTAACACATGAGAAAATGCACCTATTGAGAACAAGGGGGTTCCTCCCTATTACTCAGTAAGTGGCAAAGCAAGAACTACAACAACCGAGTTTTCCAACCCTGCTGCCTTGCAGTTTCCAATTTGTGGTGCTGGGTGCTAGTTGCTAGGGCTGACTCGTCATAAAATTTGGTGTCATGGTTCATGATGCTTATGATCAGACTGGGAAAACACACATACACACACACACACACACACACACGAGGAAAGTTAAATTTTAAGGGGGTGACACAGGTGTGTGTCGTCTATTACACTTGTAGTAGAAGTAGATGCTTACTGAATATGTGTAAAATAAATTCATGTATGAACAAAGAAATGTTACAGGACAATACAAGAAACCCGGTAGGTGAATGAATGTCAGATGGGGAAACCATGGCTGGTAATATCTTCCAGAGGAATTAATATGAAATAAGTAAGCTGTTCATCATAATTGCTATAGAACTTATGCCATGCCTGCTTTCTATTAATTGGTTTATACAGATTATCTTATTTAAATCTCATGACAATACTATAAGAGTGTTGTTTGCATCATTCCTTTTCTATGATAGAATTCACAACGATAAGCATCTTGTCCAGGTTCTGTGGCTAGGAAGTAAATGGCTGTGCTGGGATTCGAAGCCTGACAGTTTGATCGCAGAGCCCACATTCTTACCTATCTCAGGGTTTTTCCAACCTGGCTGCATATGGTAAATACCTGGGCTGCATACACATACGTAGGCTTAGTTGGTCTGGGCAGCTGGAATTTTTAAAGCTCCACAGATAATTATAATGTGCAGCCAAGTTTGACAACCACTAACAACTGCACTACAACAATCTCTTTAAATGACCCCAGGTCAGTGGTTCTTAACCTGGGTTCTATCGAACCCTAGGGGTTTGATGAGTCAGTCTCAGGGGTTCGGAGAAGCCTCTGCCGCGGAGGCCAGAATAAAGTAATACCGTAATTTGTTGTGAGTTCATGCACTTTGTAGGTTTTGTTCTTTGAACAAGGTGATGTTCATGCACGGCTCATTTTGTGCACCAGTAAAAAAACATATACCTATGTCTTGAATTTGGAAAAAAAATCTTATTTTATTTATCACTAAAGAAGTGTTCAGCGAATGCGCATATGAAACTGGTGGGTTCAGTACCTCAAAAATGGTTAAGAACCACTGCCCCAGGTTAAATTCTTCCAACCTTGGTTAAGTTCAAAAGCACAGAGAATCTACCCTATGTTTCAAAACGTATTTTTTAATTAATAATTTATTTAGAGAAACAAAGAGAGGGACAGACAGATAGGAATGGAGAGAGATGAAAACACTAATTCTTCGTTGCAGCACCTTAGTTGTTCATTGATTGCTTTCTCATATGTGCCTTGACCAGGGGGCTACAGCAAAGCGAGTGACCCCTTGCTCAAGCCAGCGACCTTGGGCTCAAGCTGGTGAGCCTTGCTCAAACCAGATGAGCCCACGCTCAAGCCGGTGACCTCAGGGTTTCGAACCTGGGTCATTTGCGTCCCAGTCTGATGCTCTATCCACTGAGCCACAGCCTGGTTGGGCTACCCTATGTTTTAAAATCTTCAAAAATCCCTCCCTCACTCCACCTCACTACCTTACATGAACATTTTCTTTTTTTAAAAATTAATTTTAATGAGGTGACATTAATAAATCAGGGTACATAGGTTCAAAGAAAACATCTCCAGGTTATCTTATCATTCAATTGTGTTGTATACCCATCACCCAAAGTCAAATTGTCCTCTGTCACCTTCTAGCTGGTTTTCTTTGTGGCCCTCTCCTCCCCCTCCCCCCACTCCGTAACCACCACACTCTTGTCCATGTCTCATAGTCCCGTTTTTATGTACCACCTATGTATGAAATCATGCAGTTCTCAGTTTTTTCCGTTTTACTTATTTCACTGCGTATAATGTTATCTAGGTCCATCCATTTTGTTGTAAATGACCCAATGTCATCATTTCTTATGGCTGAGTAGTATTCCATAGTATATATGTAGCAAAGCTTTTTAATCCACTCGTCCTCTGACGGACACTTGGGCTGTTTCTAGATCTTCGCTATTGTGAACAATGCTGCCACGAACATGGGGCGCATTTCTTCTTTTCGAACAGTGCTATGGTGTTCTTAGGGTATATTCCTAAAAGTGGGATAGCTGGGTCAAAAGGCAGTTCAATTTTTAATTTTTTGAGGAATCTCCAAACTGTTTTCCACAGTGGCTGCACCAGTCTGCAGTCCCACCAGCAGTGCAGAAGGGTTCCCTTTTCTCCACATCCTCGCCAGCACTTATTCTGTGTTGTTTTGCTGATGAGTGCCATTCTGCCTGGTGTGAGGCGATATCTCATTGTGGTTTTAATTTGCATTTCTCTAATGAGTAGTGATGTTGAGCATTTTTTCATATGCCTATTGACCATCTGTATGTCCTCTTTGGAGAAATTTCTATTCATTTCTTTTGCCCATATGAACATTTTCTATATAAAACTACATATCAGCTCACTTATCTTCATTTAAAGATCATTATTCACCCTTCTGAGAAAACAGGATTTTTATCTTGTGTTGAAACCTCTGGAGGAACTTTAATGGAAGACAAGAAAAATATTTTTTATGTGTTACATGATCCAAATATTATTTGTGTATCGGGACATAATAAACAATTTAACATCATAATTTCAGGCTATAATGCATTTTTACTCCAAATAAATAGCCAACTAAAGTCAAATCAAATAGAAATTACTTTCTGAAGTAGTCTTTAAGTCAAGAAATGCATTCAGGATACCAAAAATATAATATTTTTAAGAACTACTGTTTAATAGAAATTAAAGCCACAGATAGAATATTAAATTTTCTAATGCCCACATTTTAAAAAGTAAAAAGAAACTAAGTGAAAATCACTTCATAATTTATTTAATACCAAATATACATTTTGACAGGAAATGGCTATAAAAACTATTGAGGTATTTTACCTTTTTTTTTTTTTTTTAGTACTGAGTAAAACTCAATGTGTATTTTATACTCACAGTACAATCCAGTTCAGACTAGCCTCACAGCAAGTGTTCAGTAACCACCTGCTATGGCAAAAACAGTACAGATCTAGACCAAGTCTGTGCTGTGAAATGTTGCCTTCTCAAGATGCTTTGGAGACTGGTCTCATTCATCTTTGACTCGCTTCTAACTTGTCTCTGCTCCAGCATTGTCTTAAAATGTATCCTAAGCCCTCCAACTCGCTGCTGACTGTGGCAAGCTTAGGCCCTTCAGTGACCTTGGCTGCAGATCAGGAGAGTTCAGCTGTAAGGCTCACTCAGCTCCTTGCTGGCTCCCTGGTAATCCTACAATCTTCTTCTTGATCCTTTGCTGCCCCTGCGGGGGAACCAATAGTACTGCAGCAGAGACCATAAAAGGCTGCAATAAACCTGACATTTTTAAAAGAATGATCATAGTAATCACTCTCCCATTTGGTACAGCATAGTAGTTCTGGAAAGCGTTTTGGCACATACACCGACAATCCACCCTCATGAATTACTGTCAAGACTCTAATGGTAAATTTAAAGCATGGAACTATTTCGGAGCCTTGATTGAGAGTTAAGGTTTTCTCAATTACTCAGATCTTCAGAACTAAAAACATGCACCTCTCCCTTCCCCCTATACTTTTCCCACAGGCATCCATCTCCTAAACTCTAAGGGTCCCCAGGAGAGTTGCAACCAGGGGAGCAGTGGGCAGCAGCAGCTCATCCTGGGCTAACCCCTGAACTGGTCTCTAAGGCCCCCTTTTCTTTGACTCTCCAGTGAACTCACTTCTTACTCATAATGTTTCTAGAGAGCCAAGGCAGCCCCACTATTCCTTCTTCTATTCTAGACCCTTCCTTGTCTCACTGTCCCCCAGATTTAATAAACATACTCTCAAAATCAAATGGACTCATCATGTTGTGAAATCCTTCCAGCTCCTAGTCAAGAGCCCACACACTACAGGTCCACCTAAGAAAGACAGCTCTGGGCCCAGTCCCTTTCCAGTAACGAAAGAACAAAGACAACACTTAATAAAATAAAATAAAATAATAAAATAAAATAAAACAAAACATGTCAATTTGAGTCTTTCACCATTTAGGACCCCACATTCTCACTCAGCATCCTTAGCAATCATTTTCTTCACTGTTTGATACCTCTCCAAGGAATTAAGCACAGATTCTGTTCTAGCATTCCTGTCAACCCAACCTAGTCACTCCCTCCCCTCGCGTTTTGTCCTTTTTGTACTTTGTCAAGTATGAGGAATCCAATTTCCCTTTTTGTCCAATCTTATCTTCACCCCTTCTTTCTTTTGCTCCTGTCCCTGGAGAGAGAAAGTTTCAGGAGAGCAGGACCCACATCTGGTTTTGCTCGGCACCATATCCCCAGAGCCTAGCACGTGCCCGATACACAAGTAGCTGCCCAATAATGTTTCTTAAATGGATGAATGAAGGAATACTTAGAAGGCTATTTCTTTCTTTCTTTCTTTCTTTCTTTCTTTCTTTCTTTCTTTCTTTCTTTCTTTCTTCTCTCTCTCTCTCTCTCTCTCTCTCTCTCTCTCTCTTCTTTCTTTTTGTTCATTGATTGATTTCTCATATGTGCCTTGACCAGGGGGCTACAGCAGAGCCAGTGACCCTCACTCAAGCCAGCGACCTTGGGCTCAAGCTGGTGAGCCTTGCTCAAACCAGATGAGCCCATGCTCAAGCTGGTGACCTCAGGGTTTTGAATCTGGGTCCTCTGCAACCCAGTTTGATGCTCTATCCACTGCACCACCACCTGGTCAGGCAGAAGGCTATTTCTCACAGGTAGTAAACCCAAATATTATACAAGAAGCATTGTTAGGAAAGTAGCATTTAGTCAGAAACAGTTTTTGCCTCTCTCTAGAGTACATGCTAATGGGTTTCTCAAATATTGTATGAAGTATATAAGCCTCATCAGAGATATACACGCAATGATTAATAACAGATCTGTCCTGAGTCGAACGCTAACACTTTGAGTTTTTGATGATGAATCTTTCTGTGGCAGAGTCTCATTGATTTCTTCTCTTTCCCTCCAGAACACCTTGCTGGGTATCCCTCTCCTCCCTTTCTGATTCCACCTAGAATGAGAACTGGGGATTATGGAACAAAGGGCTTGAGGAATAGAACCTTTGGCCAGTGGCTGGACCTATGTGCAAAGTACCACCCATCAGAAGAGAGAAAACGGAGTCTCAGCCCAAGTGGTTGCAGCAGAGAAGAGGGAGCATAGGGGAATGGGCTAAGGGACTTGAGGAGGGAGTTAGTGCTTAGGCAGGTGGGTTCCTGGTTTTGTAAATGTGGCAAGATATACCACATGCATGCAGTTAGAAGGCATCCTAGAGCAAGTCCAATGGCACAGTTACCTCCCAGACTGTACCTGGCAATGGCAGGAGAGAAAAAAGAGCTGTAGGCCACATTGAATGGAATCACCTCAATCAGGGAGGAGAGGTGCAACTTCTTGAAAGAGGAGAAAAGACAGTAGTTGCCTTAGCATGGGCTTATGAGCCCACAGAGCCCCAAAAGTGCTACCTTTGCTAATCTGCATTCTTCCTAAGTGGGTCAGGTTTGAGTTTCAGGCCAGCTCAGGACACCTCCTCAACAGGTGAATCCCTTTTGTCTGTGTTGTTCCTTGGACTCTGACCTGCCTGAGCTCTGGTGACACCTCCAGCTTTGCACTTCCCCTGGGGCATTTGCCTTCCCAGTGTCCCCTCTAACCACTTACCTAATTTTCTAACTCACACTATATTTGCTTGGCTTCCTGGGTGACGGGTTTCGTGGACCAGGAAATGGTGGTTCAGGCCTGAATGCTTTGAGTGCCTACAGAAAAATGAAGTGTGGTACTGGAAATGGGAACCTGTAGATTTCAATGTTTGTCAAATTTGAAAAATTTGAGTGTTGCTCAGGGCACCATCCTTGGTCTTTTTCTCCTTTTCCCCACCTGCTTTCACTGAGCAATACCGTCCTCACTTATTGATGGGTTAAGTGGCCACTTACAAGCTGACAGCTGCTTGTGTGTCCCCCTAATGCAGCCTTACCACACTGTATAGTAATGATTAATGTTCAGTCTCTGCCGCTGGAGTCTAAGATTCCTCAGAACAAAACTGTCTCAATCATCAGCGAATCCTCATCCAGCACTTTTTTTGTGTGTGTGGCAGAGACAGGGAGAGTCAGAAAAAGGGACAGATAGGGACAGACAGACAGGAAGGGAGAGAGATGAGAAACATTAATTCTTCGTTGCGGTTGCTTAGTTGTTCATTGATTGCTTTCTCATATGTGCCTTGACCGGGGGGGGGGGGGGCAAAAGAGGGGGCTACAGCTGTTGAGCCTTGCTCAAAACAGATGAGCCCGCGCTCAAGCTGGCTGGGTCCTTCACATTCCAGTCCAACAGTCTATCCACTGCGCCACCACCTGGTCAGGCTCATCCAGCACTTTCAAGAGTACTACTTAACATTTGCTGAATGACTGTGTAACAGGAGGACGATGAAATGATGATGGTACTGCCATATGACAGAATATTATGCAGCTATTAAGAAATATTATTTCTAAAAAGCAGTGATGTGAGAAAGGCCTGATGAAATACTAGAGAAGATAATAGAGAGACAATACCGTATCTATAATAAATATGATCTCAACTTTGCAAAAACATAACTGTGTTGTGAGCTAGCAGAAAAGATTTAGAAAAAATACCATATCACTGGTTTAGCAGTAATAGTATTCAGTAATAGGACTTGGCTGCTTTTGTGTTTCTTTTTCAGATTTTCCTATAGATCTTAAATTTTCAGTGAGAACATATTGTTTTATTGTTATTTAAATATAAACATTAACACTGTATGGTATATTTGATTCTTAAATACGTTCCTTTATTATCCTCCTTCTAGCTGCTGTTGAGATTTAACACCAATTCTGACACAAATTTATATTAATACCCAGTGCTTGGGGGCCACAGATTTTCAGACATATGTTTTTAGTTCACATGTTACAGCTACATATTATAATAAAACCGGGACACAATGATTTGCCACAAACCAGCAGTGTGACAGTGCTTAATGTATATATACAGAATTCTACCCTATTCCCATCAACCAGCCACTTCAGAGAATTTGTCAAATAATGTAAGAAATAAAGTCTATAGGATAAGAAGTAATGGACAGTCAGAGCTGAATTAAAGATAATTTTGATGTTTTAAAAAGTAGTCAGTAGAATCTCTTTTTTAAGATCTTTAAACAGTGTGTGCCGTGTGTGTATTACAATACACATCTATATTACACCATTATTAAAATAAAACAATGACAGCTATACACTATAGATGTGAATGGGAAAAATTATTTGGACTAATTTCTCTGTGGGTGACATTTATATGGATCACTTCATTCTTCTGGCCAGGAATCCCCTTTCTTATGATAGTGTGTCTCCCAAAGTCCACCTTTCAGACTACCTTCTGTGGGCCCCACACCACCAACCCTTTGGAGAACCAAATCTCCAGCTCATCACAGGTAGGTGTGAAAGCTTTGGTTGTATTCTTTTGTAGTTTCCCATACTCACCCAAATAGACTATTACATACAGCTCTCATTCCATCCCGTCTGCCACTGCAAACCCTGCGTGTCCCCTATGTTAGTGTACTTGTGCCCACTGTTCAGGTGGGGCAAGGCCTTTCCTGAATCACTGGGTCAGGGCCCAGAGGCTCAGGAGATCTTTTATTTAAATTGCAAAGCTGAATAAAAGGCATCTCTAGAAAACTCTGAAAATAATACATTTGCTCTAAAATAATCTGTAATATGTAGTATATCATCCACCCTGAGACTTTTTAAAAGGTCATTGTTCCCCCAATAAGGACACATAATATATAAAAGGTCAACTCCATAAGGCTATCTTTTTTCTATTATTTAAGAATCTTTGGGTACAAAGATAGAGAACAGAGGTCTCTATCACAGGGATGCACAGTGTTCTCCTCTCCGGAGCAGCAGGGCTCTGGGAAGGATGAAAACCAAAAATACCCAGGCTGTCTCCAGCTCTCATCTTGGCTGCATTCTGCAGACAGCAGTCTCTCTTTCCTTAGATGTTTAGAGTACAATGTGGCTGCCTTCCTGCTCTGTATTCACCTGTTAAGTTTCACCCCCTCTATGTGGCTAACTTGCTTGTCTCACTCCAATTCTAAAAATCTCTGAAGAGAATGAGACTGGCCCAGGTCAGGTCAGCTGTCCCTTCTTGGTCCACTCAAATGGTGACAAAGGTAGAGTCAGGTAGTCATGGCTTCTGAAAGTCCACATTATGAACTGGGGACAGGTCTCAGAAAAGCAAGAATTATTATGACCTAGAAGACACTCCAAATTACTAGCCTTGTATTAGAATAAGAGCATCTAGGGCAGCAGTTTCTAAACGGGTGCAGAATGGACAGGGAGGTAAAAAACTCTGAACCCTAAGGAAGTTTTCAGAGTATCTTGCTTTTATATTTCTAAGGAGAGTATCTATACCTTCCATCAATATACAAGTGGTCTATAAACTTCCCTCTTTAATCCAGCACACACACATGCACAATTAAGTAACATTTCTTAATAATAAGCACACACTAGCCTGACCTGTGGTGGCACAGTGGATAAAGCATTAACCTGGAATACTGAGGTCGCTGGTTCGAATCCCTGGGCTTGCCTGGTCAAGGCACATACAATAAGCAAACAGTGAACAACTAACGTGAAACAACTACGAGTTGATACTTCTCATTCTACCCCCCTCCTTTCTCTGTAAAAATAAATAAAATTAAAAAAAAAATAATAAGCACACACTATCCTCTTAATATACACCAAACAATCTAAATCATTTAGGTATTATTGAGGTTTGAGAGGAATGTCTGATTTAACAAAATATGGTTGTTAATGGAACACTGAGAAATACTGAATCTAAACTATTATAACGACTGGTCCTGAATCCAGCCCCAGTACAATGCACTTAATAAGACTATAATTTAAACAAGATTAAATTAAAAGAAACAAAAAACTGCCAAACTCAGAAAAAAAATTTTAAAAGAAATTTATTTTTATAGTTTTGGAACAATATTTTGTTGCAGATAGATTAATTTATTTAATTAATTTTAAAATCTGTTTCTTGATTCTGTTACATATGAAATTCTATGAAGAGAAACACAGAAAGAGGAATGTTGGACGTGAGCATAATTTGAAGGTTTATACACAGGGGTAGTCAACCTTTTTATACCTACTGCCCACTTTTGTATCTCTGTTAGTAGTAAAATTTTCTAACCACCCACCGGTTCCACAGTAATGGTCATTTATAAAGTAGGGAAGTAACTTTACTTTATAAAACTTATAAAGCAGAGTTACAGCAAGTTAAAGCATATAATAATAATTACTAAGTACTTTATGTCAGATTTTTGCTAAGTTTAGCAGAATAAATCTCTATAAGACAACTTACTATAGTTAAATCTATCTTTTTATTTATACTTTGCTTGCTCTGCTACACCCACCATGAAAGCTGGAATGCCCACTAGTGGGCGGTAGGGACCAGGTTGACTACCACTGGTTTACAGGAAAAGCTAACATTTTATGTAATTTCTTAGATCCTATTAAAGTGTTACATTTCCTCAATGGTTCCGAATTTCATAAAGAATGCCAATTTTTCTATGTCTCAAATATTTAAGTTATGTACATTACATTTCTCTTCTTTAAATTATAGAAGTAATTAATCATGCTGATTGTAAAAAATTCTTGCAATTCATAAGTAAAACACGCAGGTATAATCTTTCACACCCAACCATATTCTCCTTTCCAAAGGCAGCTGCTTCAACATTCTAGTATGTGTTTTGTATTTTTTCTAAAAAGTTTTATGCATTTCTGTTATGTAATTTGTGAACAATTTTTTCAAAGGTCACCTGTTATATTTTCATGCTTTGGCATAATTTTCAGTGGCTCAAAAGCTCAAACACTTGATGTTACTTGCTTTTATTTATGTCTCATTTACTTTTCTGTAAGTAGATATAACTTTTCAACAAGGGAGACAATTCCCCAACTTTTATGTTTTTCTTCAAACACATCTACCTCCTCAAGGCACTGAGTCTTGCATATTGAACCTGAAACAAGAAGAAAGGGTAACAAGTTAAAACATTAGGAAGAATGCAATCGGCGGAGGTTCTAAAAACACATCAGATGATTTTTAAAACTGGGTATATTGCAGATTTCTCTCCATTTCAAATAGAAAGTTTTTCTTTTTTTTTTTAGATTTTATTTATTCATTGTTAGAGAGAGGCAGGTCAGGCCTCTTTTTTTAAAATGAAAATGGGGAAATACTAGGCCAATTTTCTGAACTCTGAATTGTTATCACTTACAACTTTTAAGAGCCCAAATAAATATATCATCTCTCCAGAAGAATTCAAATGTCTTCAACATAAGCATACCACTTAGCTAAAAAGGCATATTACAGAAATCTGTAACCCTTTTCTAGGATAAAATAATCTTTAAGAAAATGATTTCTGCCTGACCTGTAGTGGTGCAGTGGATAAAGCATCGATCTGGATGCTGAAGTCACTGGTTTGAAACCCTGGGCTTGTCTGGTCAAGGCACATATGGCAGTTGATGCTTCCTGCTCCTCCCCCTTTCTCTCTCTCTTCCCCTTTCTATCTCTTCTAGCTCTAACGGCATACATGAAAATCTAAAAAAAAAAAAGTTTCTGATCTTTAAATTTCATACTTCTAGATAGTAACAGTTTGATAAGAGCTCAGAACAGTCAACTGTTAGACTTTATTTAAAAAGTTACAGCACATATCCATAACTTACCAAATAATCTTTTAATTTCAGCATCGGAAACATAAAATGGTGGGCCTAGGTAAAAGAGAAACATGGTTAGATCTAATTGTAAGGAGGAATAAATTCTCAGGGCCCCTTCTCAGCATATATCCAACGACCTACGTATAGTTATTCTACATGCAACTTGATTAGCCAAATAGGTGAGGTTGTGACAGGTTCTTCTGCTTCCCCCTTTCTACTGTCTCATACCAAAGACTGGCTCACTGAGGGGAAGGCAATGGTAGGTGCCCATCTCCAGCATAGGTGAGATGCCCGAGCCAGCCATGGGACTTGGGAAGAATGAAATCAGAATAGAGTCCATTAACAAATTCCCCTGGGGTTTCCCTCACCTTTTAGGGCAGGCGTGGCCAACAGTTTTTGCCCCTGGGCCAGATTAGAAAGAAAACTTTTTTTACAGGCCAGATGAAATATTAAAATTAAAAAATGTTAAATACAAAAACAATTTGTTTAAGTAAACAAATTTTATTATGTAATTTGTTAATGAATAAATGTAAGTGAGTGAAAAAAACTTTTAATATACAATATTATTTTAATAAAAATATAATTACATACCATATAAATATCCAAACTGTATCGCAATCAATCGAAACAATATTTAATTAATAGAATGAGCTTGAAGGGGTTATATCGCAAATAAAACAATTCGTTCGTTTTACAAACAGCCTGGACACGTTTTCAGTTACCAACTGCAGCTATTGTCTATGCTACAGTGCGACTTGATTCAGCACACTTGACCACAAAAATAACAAATTGTTTGACTTTGGGTGCGCACTAGCAAACTCCGCCTAAAAGAATGTGGGTTTCACATCACCGCTAAATGTCAAACAGTTCATGTTGAGTACAGACGAGTACAAAAGTTGTAAATCTTTATAATAGAATTCTTTTAAAAAATAAAGAAGCATCGCAAATCCATTCGACCAATTATTGGAAGTTAACCCTAGATTAGTCACACATGGAATTCTTTTCTGCGTATCACTATCTTCTTAAATATCTCGATTTCCAATAATCAAAGACGCTTCCACTTCTGAGTAGCTGAGATTTTAAAGTAGCGGAGAATATTAAAAATTTAATCGTCAGAAAAAAAAATTTAATCGTTGGCCACATAAACTCTTTCCCACAGGCCATATGTTGGCCGTGCCTGGGCTAGGGTATTGATTTTCTACTGCTCCTGCACTCACCCACAGACTACACACCTTTCCACTTTGCCAATGGCCATAACTTTCAAGGAAACTTAGCTCCTTCCCCTTCCTAAAGCTTCACCCCACACAGAGCTTGCTGTGTGTTCTTCCCACAGGTCTGTCCCGAAGCCTGCTGTTCAGCAATGAAACTGGAATTAAATTAGCAGAGCTGATGTCTGTCTCCATTAATTTCTATGTTTATCCGATTGTCCCAGACTTAATTAGGAACACTAGGTCTCAACTTTTAATGAAGTTTACAAATTGTTTATTCAAACAGAAAAACAATCACTAACGTGTAAATGTTTATAAACACAGCACTTTTTAAAAAGCTCAATTAAAAATCAAAAAGGGTAATTTTACAGAAGTTGACACATATGGTTTTCAGATCTTGCTGAAAATGAAAGTTCTGCTATGACAAAGGTTAAGCTTTAATGTTCAAAAACATCAAAATGGGACCAGAAGAAGGCAGCATTTTTATAAATTCAAAACAAAGATAGTTATAAAAGAATGCAGTCAATAAACTATAAAATTTGCCCTGGCCAGGTAGGTCAGTTGGTCAGAGTGTCATCACCATACAACAAAGTTGCAGGTTCAAGTTCCAGTCAGGACACGTAAGAGAATCAAACAATGAATACATAAATAAGTAGAACAACAAATTAATATTTCTTTCTAGCTCTTTCTCTATCTTCCTCTCTCTCTAAAATCAATGAATAAAAAAATAAACACATTACAAAATTTCAAAACTTAAGAAATAGCTCTAGTTTAGAGATTTTCCTGCACACCTCTTACTGCCCCACGCCCACGTTTCACCCCATCCCTCCATGAGGGTGTTTGCGTGTGTTTGCAGTAACCGCCCAAATCACCCCCACTGCCATAGATGCCGTGGATATACTCAGTCTATAGGTGAGCAACCCTCCTAAGCATGAGATTTCTCTTTTATATTAGAGTCATCCATTTCTTGCTATGCCTCACAGTCTGAGCTGTGAATGGGAATGAACAAAATGGGAATGGAGTATGAGAAAAATACATATTGAGTGGAGAAGCATGTTTATATAGTAGCTTCCATTAGGCAAAAATAGACTTATTTTCATGTATGTGTATAAGCAGTATACTTCCTAAGGGATAAATTAGGAGAAAATGAATGCAGTGTCATAGGATTAAATCAGGAAATGAGACAACTAGGAAAACAAAAAGACTTTACCTCTATGTTTAGTTGGATCATAAGACAAAACACACAGGAAGTAGTGAATCCCTTTTCTCATTAGGGACAGGATTATGTCTGCATAACTAAAACAAAAATTGTATGTTAGATTTCTGTACAAAGGCAGGGTGGAAAAGCAGCATTTACTTCTATCTACATTATCGAGTTTATTTCCCTTCAGAACCCTATGAAGCTGATTCTCATTCTAAAAGTGAGAAATGGGCTTGTCACCTGCTTAGACTGGGAAATAATAAAATGGGAGCCAAAACAAGGCCTGCCTCCAGAGCTGCTTAGACTGGAAGACTTCACTATAAGATTAGCAGAAGCTCCTTCCAGCCTGATGTACTCAGAGGCCTAGTAAGTTTGAACACATTCTTCCCAAAGACCCACCACGCTTCCCTGGGCTCTGGGAAAGTGACAGACACCTCTTCCCAGGTTGGCATTGAAGTCACCTGGGCACACACTCAGAGAGAAGATGCTTGAGCTCCACTCCCACAAACTGAATCAGCAGGTTTCCTGTGGAGCATGGGATGCTGCAGGGTGACAAATATCCTGCGTGATGGGGACCTCTCCAGGGACATATGTAAGAGGTACAAAACACAATCTCTTTCCTCTAATTAGTTCAGGAGAGAAAGACTAACAGGCACAAATTCAAGGAAGGATGAAATTTAAGTTCTGCAAGTACGGCATAAACCAGGAGTGTCACTGGAACAGTTCTTTGTAGCAGGTGGCTTGGGGAGCAAGGGATGCCACTTCTCAGCCACGGCTGATTGATTCAGAGTGGGGACCTGGTCCTGATGGGGCCTGTTAGTGGACTGACCAGGAGCCAGGATTGGGACCAGTACAGAATGATGAGCTGGGCCAGTAAGACGACTCCACTGGGAAACTGAATTAAGAGCCCCACTGAGAGGTCACGAGGTCACTGTGGCCATTGCACTGAAAGCTGGTGCCTCTGTGCTGTGTGGTGGGTGGAGCTGAGGAGGCTGAAGGGGGTGAGCAAGTCAGATACATGGAAGCAGAGGTGGAGCAAGCTGGGAAGCTGATGGTGAGGGGGGAGGACAGAGGATACCCACACAGGGAGGAGGAGAGGCCAGGGGAGACGGACAAACAGAGAAGGACAGACTGCTCAGCTCTGCTGGAGGAGCTTTGGCTCTTGTCACACAAGAGCATGGTCTGCCCTCATAGTGAGCTTTGTGTCTTCCAGTTAGCCCAGTGGTTGGCAAACTCATTAGTCAACAGAGCCAAATATCAACAGTACAATGACTGAAATTTCTTTAGAGAGCCAAAGTTTTTTTTGTTAATTTCTTTTTATTTTATTCATTTTAGAGAGGAGAAACAGTATGAGAGAGAGAGAGAGAAATAGAGAAAGGGGGGAGGAGCTGGAAGCATCAACTCCCATATGTGCCTTGACCAGACCAGTGCAGGGTTTTGAACTGGCGACCTCAGTGTTCCCAGGTCGACGCTTTATCCACTGCGCCACCACAGGTCAGGCCTAGAGAGCCAAACTTAAACTATATAGGTAGGTACATTCCTTATCGAGGTAGCGCCCACATGTGGTATTTTGTGGAAAAGCCACATTCAAGAGGCCAAAGAGCCGCATGTGGCTCGTGAGCTGCAGTTTGCCGACCACTATTAGCCCCCAACTGCCTTGTGGGTTTTAAATGTGCAAACCAAAGCCCCCAGAGGGACTAACCTCAAAACAGATGAACATCAAAAACAAACAAGACACATAGATGAACATCCTTAGGGAGTGGGAAACACAAAGTTAGACATTTAGCAGGATTGAGTTTAGTACACAAATATGTTTTGTTTTTATCATATATATATATATATATATATATATTTTTTTTTTTTACAGGAAAGAGAGAGGGATAGATAGGGACAGACAGACAGGAACAGAGAGAGATGAGAAGCATCAATCATTAGTTTTTCGTTGTGACACCTTAGTCGTTCATTGATTGCTTTCTTACATGTGCCTTGACCACAGGCCTTCAACAGACAGAGTAACCCCTTGCTCGAGCCAGCGACCTTGGGTCCAAGCTGGTGAGCTTTTTGCTCAAGCCAGATGAGCCCGTGCTCAAGTTGGCGACCTCGGGGTCTCGAACCTGGGTCTTCCGCATCCCAGTCGGATGCTTTATTCACTGCACCACCACTTGGAGAGGCAGTACACAAATATGGTGTTTTATGGATAACAAAGAGATCAGAGGTGAATCTCTGAGTGGATAAAGGACACCAATATTACACAGGAAATGCCAAGCAGACCTGGGAAATGTGACATGAACATTTGGGAGAAAGAACAGAGCTGGAAATATGAAAACGATAAGGGTAAATACCATGTACGATTACTCGAGTTATTTAAATATATCCTATGCTGACATCTGGCATAGGATATATTAAAGTATAATAGGAATTTAATATGTATTTGTTGAAGAACTGAAAGCAACAGGTGAACTAAAGTGTCATTTTTTTTTTTTTAAGTGAGAGGCAGGGAGGCAGAGAGACAGGCTCCCACACGCACTCCAATCAAAATCTATCCAGCAACCCCTGCCTGGGGCTGCTGCTCTATTGCTTGGCAACAGAGCTATTTTAGCACCTGAGGCAAAGCCATGGAGCCATTCTCAGCACCTAGGACCAACTTGCTCAAACTATTCCAGCCACAGCTGCAGGAGAGGAAGAGAGAGAGAGAGAGAGAAAGAAAGAGAGAGAGAGAGAGGAGGGGAAGGGTGGAGAAGCAGATGGTCACTTTTCCTGTGTGCCCTGACAGGAAATCGAACCCAGGACTTCCACACGTTGGGCTGATGTTCTACTGCTGAGCCAAGTGGCCAGGGCCCTAACGAATCATTAATACAGCAAGTATAAGAGAGAAAAGCAAAGGGCTAGGCTGGTCCCTATGGGAATGACGATTTAGGCATGTGAGAAAGGTGAAGATTCTAGAAAAGAAATCAAGGAGGAGTGGTGACAGAAAGAGAAGGGAGAACAGGAGAATGAGTTATCACCAAAGAAAAATGTTTATTAAGAAGTTGCGCCTGACCAGGCGGTGGCGCAGTGGATGGAGCGTCGGACTAGGATGCGGAAGGACCCAGGTTGAGACCCCGAGGTCACCAGCTTGAGTGTGGGTTCATCTGGCTTGAGCAAAAGCTCACCAGCTTGGACCCAAGGTCACTGGCTCGAGCAAGGGGTTACTCAGTTTGCTGAAGGCCCGTGGTCAAGGCACATGTGAGAAAGCAATCAATGAACAACTAAGATGTTGCAATGGCAACAAAAAACTGATGGTTGATGCTTCTCATCTCTCTCCTTTCCTGTCTAGACATCTGTCCCTATCTATCCCTCTCTCTGATTCTCTCTCTGTCTCTTTAAAAACAAGTAAAAAAAAAAAATTAAAAAATTAAGAAAAGAACTTGCGGCATGATTTAATTTAAAAACATTAGATTTGGCAGTAAACTTTATTTATGAAACAACTTTTAAAAATAAAAATGTAGCCTGACCTGTGGTGGCGCAGTGGATAAAGCGTAGACCTGGGAACACTGAGGTCGCCAGTTCAAAACCCTGCACTGGTCTGGTCAAGGCACATATGGGAGTTGATGCTTCCAGCTCCTCCCCTCTTTCTCTCTCTCTCTCTCTCTCTCTCACTCTGTGTCTCCTCTCTAAAAAATGAATAAAATAAAAAAAATAATAAAATAAAAAGACATTTAAAAATAAAAATGTAATTTCTCTGATGTGGATTCCAACCTTTTTTCCTGTGTTTTAAGAGTCTGCTTCCATACAACTAATTCAATATTATATGCCAAATCCAAGTAAGTATGTGAGGGATATCTGAATTAGAAAGTACGTAGGTGTGGTCACATTCTACTCAGTACACTTTCACCTATTTTAATTTTACTTTCTAATGAGGCTAGGTATAGTAAGCATGGTCACCAAAAACATCAATCACAACAGCTCTAATATAATAGCAGTGAATCTTTATACAGTGATTTAAATGACCAGGCCTTTCTTACACATATCATTTCTTTTAATTCCCGTAACAACCCTGTAAAGCAGTATAATGTACGGATCATGAGTGTGAGCTTTAAAGCCAAGCTCCCTGGTTTGAATCTCAGTTGTCACATACTAGCTGTCTAACTTAAGTAACTTCCTCTCTTTGACCTTAGTCTCTTCATCTGCAATGGGAATAATGAGAGCATATATACCTCACAGAGTTGATTTGTGGATGAATGTGTTGATCCACATAAAGTATTTCAAACAATGCCCAACACATGGCCAATGCCTAACATGTATCACCTGGTAATATCAGTGGAGGTGGTGATGGTGGTATCAGTAGAGATATAACAGCTTTGCGGAGTAAACTGAGACTTAGAGAAAGTGAGTATTTTGATCAAAGCAACACAGCTTGGACGTGACAGTGTCACAGCCTTGAACCCAGGTTCCAACTGCTAAATCCTACAGTTTTTAGATGATACTGGATTCAGGTTTTCTAATTCCAAATTCAAAAAGCTACTTCAAACCAGTAAAAGTCTAGCTAATTTTTTAGAATCCAGAAAAAGAACCTGAAATTAAGAAGAAAATAAAGAAAGAAAGAGAAAGAAATAGAGAAAAAAGAAAGAAAAAGCCAACATAATGAAAAAAACCAAATTACTAACCGTTTACGATCAGCTGGGTTAACAGCAACTAATGAGCCTCGATCCCAAATCCTGTCAAATTGGCCAATATTTGCTCTTTCAGAAAGAAGAAAATATATATAACATTTTAATGTAAGAATTAAATCTTTAACATGCAGGTGACTGTCTCACTCTCCCTTCTTTTTCCTTGCCCGTCTAGGATCATAATAATGGTTTCCATAGTTGGTAAGCTATCCAACGGAGGCAGGACAGTAAGAAGCTTGGGAAATTCCTTGACAACTGGAATAGGGAAACTGAGAGACACAGCTGAAAGGCCAAACACTTTATAGCCATCTAGTAAATCACAAAACTCTATCTTCTGTAAGCAAGGACACTTCTGCTTCCCAAACAGAGAGTAAATAGCTGAAATCACCCTACTCAGGGAGAGAGAGAGTAGAGATCCAGTTAGTGCCATTTGCTATCTACACCCAAGGACAGATGAAGTTAAAGAAATAAATCTCTCACTTTGGGACATCAGCATAAGGCTGATGAATATTCTATTGGGATCCTCCCCTAACACCTCCCCTAAACCTCCAGCCTTTAAAACCCTTAAAACAAAGGGTCCAGCACACCCTCCTTCCCAAGAGAATGCCTGTGCCTTTCCCTTCATCCATTTAAAAATAAAACTTTTTTTATAATAGAAAAATCAGCATTTGATTTGAAAGAGGAAGTGCCAGGTTGAAAAAGAAGAAAGCATTTTATTTCATTTATTTATTATTTTAGATTTTATTCATTTTTAAGACTTTTTATTTATTTATTTATTTTATTCTTTTTTTTTTTTTTTTAGAGAGGAGACACAGAGAGAGAGAGAGAGAAAGGGGGGAGGAGCTGGAAGCTCAACTCCCATATGTGCCTTGACCAGACCAGTGCAGGGTTTTGAACTGGCGACCTCAGTGTTCCCAGGTCGACGCTTTATCCACTGCGCCACCACAGGTCAGGCCCCTTCACCCATTTTTCTGCTCACAGGCATGCATCTCCTAAACCCTAAGGGCCCCAGGGGACTTGCCAGCAGGGGAGCATTGGGCAGTGGCAGCTCCTTCCCAGCTAAGCCCTAAACTGATCTCCAAGACCCCCTTTTCTTTGATTTCCCAGTGAGCCAGAGCAGCCCTGTCTAGTCTATCTCCTGTTGCTTCTTCTATTCGAGGCCCTTCCTGTTTCACTGTCCCCAGCTTTAAGAAATGTACTTTCAAAATCACCTGGACTTGTGTTATGAAATCTTTCCTACACAAAGCCAAGAACCCATACACTGCTGCCCAGTGCCCTTTCCAGTGACACAAGGACAAAGATATTGGGGCAGTAGGATGTGTTCAATGACCGTTGACCTGGCTAATTTTTTGTCAGACACGTAGCCTGCAGTAAAAGTAATTGCAGAACAGACTCAAATCAACGCTTGCAGGTGCTGCTACAAGTGGATAGGAGGGAGGAAAGGCCCAGCCCTCACCCCAGGCACTGCCAGCAAGCACTCAAGTTTTTAAAAGTGTGGAAGCTATATTCAGTCCTACCTGGGAAGATCAAAAAGGTTGCAACAGTACAATGAGATGTTCCCTGAAGAACTCTGTAATGAAAACATCAAGAAAAAAAAACTTCTTAATTAGGAGATAGCCGAGTAGTCAAGGAAAGGAAAGAGGGGCAAAGTGCATTGGAGCTGACCCCCTTTTCTCATTCATCCATTTGTCTATTGAGCATTTGTTTTTGGAGCACCCTGTGGACAGTACTGCCCAGGTTTTAGATAGTGGGTGTGAACAGGACACAGTCTGACTTCAGGGGGACAGCCTACCAGAGCAGAGGGGCCTGGGTACACAACAGCATGCTGCAGGATGCTCTGTACTGTTCTGGTGTGCAACCAAACCATGGGACAGAGGACAGAACAGGGAGCTGCCCAAGGGAAGGCTGAACAAGAGGCTGTGTTTGAACAAGAGGATGTTGATGCATCTGCTAACACTGGGCTGGGGTGTGATGCAGAGGAAGGACCATGACATGGACTGCCATGTCCAGGGGATGGGAAAAGTCTAGGAGGTGGGGTGGGGTGGGGGTAAAGGGCAAGTTAGCAAAGGTTCATCATGATGTGAAAATGTTGGATTTTATTCTAAAATGAGGTGCCAACAGAGGAGGGAGGTCTTTGAAGACTAGTTGGGAGGTACCTGGGGGCGGGGGGCAGCCCAGAGAAGGCTGGGTCTGAAGGCAGGTAGAACAACCAATAAATCTTTGGTTGCAGATCGGAATCACTGGGGAGCTTTAAGTAGTACTGCTGCCAGCCCCACCCCTAGAGATCCCGATTTAACTGGCCTAAGGTGAGACCTCAAACTAGGAACTTCAAAAGAACTACAGGTGATTTCAAATGTGGTACTAGGGCTGAGAACCATTGCTCCAAGAAGAATCTGGAAGCAGGACTAGCCTCTCTGGACTGAGTAATCTGGTATCCTTAGATGATTATGAACAGTGTGGGAGGAAGCTGTATAATGCAGTTCTAATGACCTTAGCAATTAATTTCAACTTTGAGGGGAAAAAAAAAAGAGTACTTTGTGAGAGACTGAATGTGCAGACAACAACCACACCATGAAAGATAAGAGAACCAGGACCCATAACCTCTGCAGCAACTAGCCTGGAGAACCAAACCACAGCCTCTGCCAGCCTCCTGAATTTTTACCCCTTCTATTCAAGAACAGCCAGAGAAGGCCATATACTTACTCCAAGCCCATCACATCGAATACTCCTCTTTAGTTAGTCTCTCTCCTGCTTCCCAGGCCAACAGCCTCCAATCAGGGCACAGCTGAAAGCCTTTGTGTTTCTCACTATAGTGTCCCACTCTCCTGCCTGTCTTTGCACCTCTGCCAAATGCAAGTGGCTGACTCCCACTGTTTGTTCACATGGGGGTGGTGAAAGGTCCAGTAGTCATAGGATGACAAGTCCAGCCCAAGTGCTGCCCTGTGCTTCAGAGACAAAACCATTTGCCAACTCCTCCTTTCCATTCCACAGGTCTCTTAAACTCATCATCTCCACAACAAAACCCATCCGCTCTGCTCTTCCATTGCTTCTCCTGTATTCTCTGCCATTTAATCAGTCCTCTACGCTGGAAATGTGAATGCATTTCCCCTTGATTAACTGAGGTTAATCACTAAATCCTTCCAGCCCGACATCCTAAATATTGCTTTAACCTACCTGGGTTCCCCTATGCACTCCCATCTCTCTCCTAGTTCAGGTCTTTAAGATCTCTTTCCTAGACCACTGCTTGCAGCCTCCCACCTGGTCTCTTTGCCAGGAGGCTCCTTCCCTTCAAGTGTACTGCCCTTGAGGCCACAAGGATTTGTTGGCTCAAAGGAAAATCTGGCTGTGTCATGTTCCCACTTAAAACTTCAGTGCAGGATGAAGTACCAGCTCCACAGGCATCTGAGACCATGCACCTGACTCCCTGCCTGTCCCAGCCCACAGCCATCATGCTTCCGGGAGCTCCCAGACAGGATTAGATAGCTTTCCTCTCTGTTCCCTTAATACCCTGTGCATGACCCATAGCTCTGTGGATGACAAACAGCATTCTCTGCATTTCTCTTTTTTCTCTTAAGCTAAAGGATTCTTTAGGGCAGGGACTGTGTAATCTATTTAATGTCTCATGCAGGGTGTGGCACAAGGCAGGTTTTCAGAAATGCCAACTTATAAATTTTAAAAATTGCACAAACCCATGAGTACAGATAGGCTCTGACCTCATCTTTTACATATATTTCCATATCTAGCTATTTATCAACCTTATTAAGCCCAGTTCCTTACTAGTGTATAATGTCTAGGTGGATCTTATATTCCTTTGTGTAGTATGGAAATAATAATTTATTAAAAATAAAACAAACCTTGAATACTTTGGCTCCAGGAATTTCCATGATTGGTTCTTCTGAGTAAGAAAGATTCTGCTCCATGAAAAATTCCCGTATCCCAAGTTCACTGATTTCCACACCAACTACACTGTGTCCTCGATCTGCAAACCTGTGTGCAACCAAATATTTATACTTAAATTTGTATTTCAAATACAGTACTAAATAAAAGATATGTCCTGATACACATATATTATTCATTAACTTTAAGGGATTCATATAAATCCAGGTTCATAGGGTTTTATAGAACATGTAGATTTACAGAAAGTGAATCTGTACAGTGTGTCCGTAAAGTCATGGTGCACTTTTGACCGGTCGACCAGTCAAAAGTGCACCGTGACTTTACGGACACACTGTATATTCTCAAATTGTATGTTATATGGAATTCTGAAAAGTTGATTTATATGACTTTAGAAAAATTTTTTTAATATTTTGGAAAACTATACCTTAAAATGTTGATTTATTATAAATGGATTTGATTAGTAGAGTTTCTAATGTAAAAGTATCTATGGATTAGTGTGTGGCCAGGAGCTGGCATCGTGGTCATTCATATGCAGGTTCGCATTGATTCAGACAGACGGTTATGAAACAATGGAGCCAAGAACTGGTGGGCCATTAGCTTTAATCCTAGCTTGTACCCAGCGGGCAAGAAACCACACAGTGGGAAAACACTTCCCTTTCCATTCAGGGCTCCCAAAGCCACTGACTTATCTCAGTTTCCTAGAATCAAAGTTTCTACCTCACCAGCCTTATTCACCTCTATTCCCCATCTCCTTCTCTCTGCACAAACTCGCCTCTCCTACAGCACTCTGCCATCTTGGCTGCTTCTCCTCTCCTCCACGTGGCCTTTCTCTGCTCTCCTCTCTAACGCTAATCTCAGGAACCGAGAGAGAGCAAGCTCCCGGTCTGCCCCATTTTATAGTGTAGAAATCAAAACCTTTAATCCAATATACAAACAAGGAAGTCTCTGATAAAGTCACTTATTTGAGGTATAATGGGATTCTTCATAAGAGTGCACCACCCCACATCATGCAACAGTCAAGGGTGTGGGGAAAAGCTTAGTCTTAAAACTAAGCCTTAGGCTATAACGACCTTGCCTGTTTACAGTCTGTCCCCCACACCCAATGCAAACTATAAGTGAGCAAACATATATATCATATTTACAAACTTATTTGACCAACAATTAGAAATGCTTTTCAATTTCTCTAAATTAACTCTGTTCATTACAATCTTTAGTGATGATGGAAGTGTCTATACCTATGCTGTCCAAATCAGCAGCCACTAACCAAACTGCCTCTGGAGCACTTGCGATGCGGCCAGGGTACTTTAGTGTATTTAAGTGGCCACATGTGGCTAGTAGCTACTGTACTAGAACATACAGCTCCAGAACACTTGCATTCTTATAAAAATTTTGTATTTTTCGTTTACGTGCAATTTTCACTTTCCAGAAAGTTATATACTTACCATATGCAAATAACTAGTATTTTTCTGATAAGTTTTATAATTACAGAATTCACAGACTTGGAATCATGGACTCCAGAGAAAACACTACTAGTGGCACAAAATACCTAAGCACAGTATTGATCTTATGTCAGATTTAATAAACACATTCAGTCAGTTCTGCTATAATGCAACATATGCCTAAATAAAAATCATTGCACTATGCAAAACCATGCAATAAAAATCACAAGGCTCATAGAGAAGGGTTGGGGCACAACTTTAAAAACTTTATCATAATGGAATATGATTCAATTGTTAAAAAGAATGTAATGTTGCCTTTTGTGACAACATGGATGAACCCTGAAGGCATTATGCTCAGTGAAATAAGTCAGAAGAGAAAGACAAATATACTATATGATCTCATTGGTATGTGGAATCTAAAAAAATCAAACAAACAAATAAGCTCACAGTCAGAGAACAGACTGATGGTTGCCAGAGGCTGGATTAGGGGGTGGGCAAAATGAGTGAAGGGGGTCAAAAGTACAAACTTCATTATAAAATAATAAGTCATAGGAACGTAATATACAGGATGGGAACTCTACTGCATACAGGGTGGGGCAAAGTAGGTTTACAGTTGTTCATATGGAAAATAATTCAATAATAAATAATAATACAAGAATAAACTTTGTTTTGAGAACTCACAGCTGTAAACCTACTTTTTTGCCCCACCCTGTATTTGAAAGTTGCTAAGAAAGTAAATTATATTTAAGCAAGATAGAGAGAGAGAGCGACAGACAGGAAGGGAGAGTCATGAGAAGTATCAACTTGTAGTTGCAGCACTTTAGTTGTTCATTGCTTCTCACATGTACCTTGATGGTGGGGGTGGGGAGGGACTCCAGCAGAGTCAGTGACCATGGGATCATATGACTGATCCCTTGCCACCACTGGTCAGGCTAAGAAAGTAGATCTTAGAAGTTCTCATCATGAGAAAATAAAATTTATAACTATATATTGTGATGGATGTTAATGAGACTTATTGTGGTGATCATTTTGTATTACATACAAATATCAAATCATTATGTTGTACACCCAAAACTAACAGAATGTATGTCAACTATACCTTAATTTAAAAATGTTTAAATAATGCTGTCACACATTTGTCATAATTTATCTCTGTGAATCATAATTTCCTTAATAATATACAATTAAGAAAAATTTAGAAATAAACTGGGTAAACTTTACACAAGAAAAAAAATTTTGCTCTGGCCAGATAGCTTAGTTGGTTAGAACGTCGTCCTGAAGTGCAGAGGTTGCCAGTTCAATCCCCAGTCAGGGCACATACAGGAAAAGATTGATGTTCCTTTCTTTCTCTCTCTCTCCCTTCTACTCTCACTAAAATCAATAAATAAAAATAAAAATATGAAAAATCTTTGTCAGAGCCACATTAAAAAGACAGAAACCTAATAGAAATAGTGGCCCAGTTTTATACATGGTAAATGGTTATATAATACATAAATACTACAACATGGCACTTTACCTTGAGAGAAACTGGATGTTTATGTGTAGAACTGGGCGTTGGAAGGGCTGTAGCTTTCAAGTTATTGTGAAGTGATGGACAGAGGATCACTGAGTATCAAATTTAAAGTCCTGACTCTAGCTGTGGATTGGAGTGACTCACACATAGCACACAGGATGAACTGAGACATCTGGGAGGGGTTTGAGGTGTGTGCCTGTTTCGTTTTGTCTATTCATACACAGCTTAGTCCCACTGGACATAGGTATCTGCTTTTACCTCGCTTTTTGTCCAAACTAAGCAAATGTAAAATTCACATCATGCTCAAATTATTCCCTAACATATCAATGGAGTGGAATAAAATTTGCATTTTTAAAACAACAGGTAGCGCAAAAGTGACTGTACCAATTCCCCATACAAGACTACACAACTTTTCAGTTTGGTCAGTTGTTTATAGTTCTAAAATAAACATATCAATAACTTGTCTTTTATGTTTCCTAGGAAGTCTGTAAATTAACATACCCGGAATATTTTTTTAATTTCTCATACATTTTCTGAAGTTACAAAATATAAATAAAAGAGTCTAAACTAGCTGTGTGAATTTTTATTTCCATTCAACATATGGAAAAATGACACGACCTACTATAGACTGGTATAGGCTGGATAAAATTGGAACATACTGCTCAAGATAATGTCTTAAACATTTTATGTTAATGTTTTTGGGCCTCTGGTTATTGTTCATTCACTTTTGATATCTATATAGACCTCAATATATAAATTAGTTACATAAATTAAAAATCCTTTAATATATAACTTATATACAAGTTTAGTTCTGATATTTTTATTATAAATTCAAAAAATTTAACAATCACATTTAATTTGCTGTTTCATCATATAATTTCCTAATTTTGTCTCAAAACCTCTGCTAGGGTTAGATTATTATTATCACTAATGCAGTGGTTCTTAACCTGGGTTCTATCGAACCCTAGGGGTTCAATGAGTTGGTCTCAGGGGTTCGGAGAAGCCTCTGCCGTGGAGGCCAGAATAAAGTAATACTGTTATTTGTTGTGAGTTCATGCACTTTGTTGGTTTTGTTCTTTGAGCAAGGTGATGTTCATGGACGGCTCATTTTGTGCACCAGTAAAAAAACATATACCTATGTCTTGAATTTGGAAAAAGAAATCATATTGTATTTATCACTAAAGAAGGGTTCGGTGAATGCGCATATGAAACTGGTGGGTTCGGTACCTCAAAAAAAGTTAAGAACCACTGCACTAATGACATGGCAATAAAACGATCTATAGAGTTAATATATTTTAGGTAATTTTTCTTCTGGTTCAGTCAGTTGGTTAGGATAAAGTCTAATGATATAGTTTAAATGTTCTCAATTTCATGATCACACTATAGCAACTGTTCCACACATGCTCTAAGTTACAACGACTTTTCATCAAGACAAGAAAGTATGTTGTTAATGCTTATCTGCTCATACCATTTCATCTCAACTGCTTTTCCACAAAGAGGGAAAAATACCCTCAGTCCACTCTCGCCTTTAAGGAAAGAATCCAAATACTTCTTTAATAACCTGGGGAGAAAAAATATTTTTTTTTGTTTTCATTAGCCAATGCACAGAGTAAAGGATGACAACTGTATGATGCTAAGCACTTTTCGTGCATTATCTCACTATTCCCAACTGCTTTACACAGTAGACAACATTAATTGCTATAACCTCCAGCTCACATAGGGAGAAACAGGGAGGTTAAGTAACTTGCTCAGTAACATAGCTACTAAATGATTTATCTGACTCAAATCTGGAGCTTTCCTGATTAATAATTTAAAATAAAAAAATTTTTCCCTTGGTTGATATGTCTTGAAAATTCTTTATTAATTTCCCAAATGTATACGCGTATGTGTGTATGTGTGTGATGTGTGGGACCCTCTGAAAGCACTGAGTTTGTCAACATTCATTTTAGGGTAAGCTCTCTAAATGTGTACTCAGATCTCAAGAGGAGTTCTGACAAGTTGTAGTTATTCTTGTAGTTAATTTCTCTGTAAAAATGTGGCTCTACTAAGGCCATCCACATGGCAGAGATAACTCATACAATGATTCTGGGATGACGCCCCAACTACCACTCAGTGTATAAAATATAATAATAATAATAATAATAATAATAATAATGTCCCCTGGGAAGGCAGGGTGGCTGCCCGGAACAAGGAGTATCTGACATGACCACTTTACTCAGCACTGGCTTATGATTTATCGTCTCTACTTCCAAACCTACTACTACTGCTTCTGATATGTGGCTCGGCATTATGGCTGACTTGCTAATATCTTTGAACTTCTCTTCTTCTACCATATAGATAACAGCATACTATTGGAAATCAAAATCAGAATACCATTTTTTAATATAAAGAGACATAAGCAGTGTTGCTTAAGCTTCTGTTGTATATGGATAAACATGCATGTTCAATACTTAGATGCTATGGGGCTTAAAAAGCTGTATGTCATAAATCTAAGATGCCTTCAGTTGTAACTCACACCATTATTTATACTCCATGGGAAGAAAGAACATTGCCAATTCACCTATGACATTCCACAGATCCATTCTGATTTTAGAGATGCTAAAATGTGAAAAACTAAACATGTACATCTTAAAAGCAGTCAAGTAATGTGTACCCTATTATATCTATTTCCAAAGTTAGTTTCTTTTTTTTTTTTTTTTTTACAGGGACAGAGAGAGAGAGTCAGAGAGAGGGATAGATAGGGACAGACAGGAACGGAGAGAGGTGAGAAGCATCAATCATTAGTTTTTCGTTGCCATCACAACACCTTAGTTGTTCATTGATTGCTTTCTCACATGTGCCTTGACCGCGGGCCTTCAGCAGACTGAGCAACCCCTTGCTGGAGTCAGCGACCTTGGGTCCAAGCTGGCGAGCTTTTGCTCAAGCCAGATGGGCCCACACTCAAGCTGGGGACCTCGGGATCTCGAACCTGATTCTTCCGCATCCCAGTCCGACACTCTATCCACTGTGCCACTGCCTGGTCAGGCCAAAGTTAGTTTCTAATAAAGCATTTCTCTGTTATATAACAAACATTTCTTACTGGTGTCCTTGTTTTTGATGAAATGTAATTTTGTGGTCCACCCACTTTTCTTGCCATTCTTCCAGAGTTAGTACTTGGTTTTTTTGTACCTCAGTATCGGGGTACTCTTTAATATCAAGTGAAGTCCTTTCATTATCCATAGTTTTGCAGACACCTTTGCTTCACAAGCAGGTCTCCAATGCCTAAATGGAACATATTTGCAATGTTGACATTCAAGGGCACAGCTATTCTACTGAGGAAAAAAATTAAAACCATTATCCTCAGATGTATGTCTTTTAAAAAATATTTCAACATCCCAGGAAAAGCCATACAAAAATTACTTTTCAGTGAGTCTGATATTAGAGACAACCTCATATTACACATTAGAAAAGATCTTTAAATAAACTGAATTACACACACACACACACACACACAGAGTGAGAGGAGGAGAGATAGTGAGATAGACTCCCACATATGCTGGACTGGGATCTATCCCGCAAACCCCGTCTGGGGCAGATCCAATAAACCAAGCTATCTGCTATGCTTGAACCAATTGATCCACTGGTGGCAAGAGGGGAAGAGAGAGAGCAAGAGGGAAGAGAACCAGATGGTCGCTTCTTTAGAGAGAGACAGAAAGAAAAGGAAAGAGATGAGAAGCATCAATTCTTTGTTGTAGCTCCATAGTTGTTCATTAATGGCCTTCTCATACGTGCTTTGTGGGGAGGGACACTCCATCCAAGCCAGTGACCCCTTGCTCAAGCCAGCGACCTTGGGCTCAAGTCCGAGACCAAGCCAGTGACCATGGAGTCATGTCTACACTGGCAACACTGTGCTCAAGCCAGTGGGCCCACGCTCAAGCTGGCGATCAGGGTTTCAAACCTGGGTGGTATGCATCCCAGACCTACGCTCTATCCGCTGCGCTACTGCCTGTTCAGGCAGATAGTAGTCGCTTCTCATGTGTGCCCTGACCTGGAATCGAACTCCAGATGTCCGCATGCCCACTTGATGCTCTATTCACTTAGCCAACCAGCCAGAGCATATATCTTAATTTTAGAGTAAAAGGATTTAAGATTTAAAAAGAAGAGGGAAAAAAAACAACCAGATGTTTCATACTTTATAACTTTTGTAAACTTAGAATTCTTTTCTAGCATCTCAAGTTACTTAATTTAAAATTTTTCTTTTAATGTCTATTTCTTTTTTATCAGTGCACACAATTGAAAGACTTCAACAGAGTTATGAAAATAACAATTCCCATTCCCATAAGAGAGGCAACCATCTTTAACCCTTTTAGCTGAGTCTTAAAATCTAACTCTGTATCTCAACATAACAAGCTTAACTTTTCATTTTTTAGTTCTACAGATAAGCATTTAGCCCTCTTTCAGCTTACACATACCATACACATATACACACGCTTATCATTTTTCTATTCTTTCATAAAGACATAGTAGTTTTTTGATAAAATACGTGGAGCACACATTGTTGTGACTCACTAAATACTATTCACAGCCAAGCGACATAGTATTCTATGATTGCTTTTCCTCTGCTGTACAACTTTTTTATTCTGTAGTTAATAACTCTTTGCTTTTTTATTTATAAAATTTCTATATAGTAGTTTGGATTATACTATTATGCTATTTTGGTGGTTCTAATTTGATGATTTATTCATGAAAATAGCAGACAATACATAAAAACAAGTATTTCAGGAAAAGTCCCCTTTATTGACATAGACCTTTGTAACCACTATCGAGCAAGACTAGCTTCTCTTAAAAATTTCTTATACACAATGTTTTGGTTTCCCTTTAAATCATGGACCCACAAAAGAGTTGTTTACTGCCAGATATCACTATTTCCAGATTCCACTCTCTGCTCCCTGAATCCCATTTTCAGGGAGCGAAATGATGAGCTGTTCACCCTTCTTAGGCTGTCCGATTGCGGAATGCCCGCACCCTCTCTAACCCAGGGGAACCTACCTTGCGAGCCGCCTGCCTCCTCGCAGCCTAGCTCTGAATCACTGCGGGCAGGAAAGAAAAGGACTACGAGTGCCCAACTCCTCCCACGCCCCGCCTCAGTCCCCGCCTCCGGACCCACCCCCTCACCGGCACCCAGACCCCGCCTCCGCCCTGGTGCCCACCTCAGTCCCCGCCCCGAGTCCCACCTCCTTACTCGTGTCAAGCCCGCACCCCTTCCCCAGGCTCACTGGCTTGCGCAGCGGCGGAAATGGCCGAGGCGGGGCGAGCACCGCGGCGAAGGCAAAGGCGGGGACCCTACTCCTCCCAGCTCTGTCTGGCTCCTCCCACTCCGGGTCACGCCGTCATAGGGGCGGAAGCGGCGGCGGCGGCGGCGGCCACGGCCGAGTGAGGGCTGCAGCTGGCCGCGCGGGTCCTGCAGTCCTGTGCGCGCGGCGCGCGGCTGGGGAGAGGCGCCCGCGGCCTGGGGCGGCGCGCACCGTCTCGCACGCGCTCAGAGGTGAGGCGCACGCGGCTCCGGGGGCGGCCGTAGGGGCTACGGCGGATTTCAGGTGACAGCTCTGCACAAAGCAGCTTGTCTGGGGTGCAAACCCTCCTTCTCCCTCTGTGCAGCGCCCCTCGCTCGGGTGGTATAGGTGGACGGATGCCCGAGGGGCTGATACCTGCCTCTGCGGGTTGGAAGCGGGGTGCGGGGTGAGGATCCCTGTCTGAGGAGGAGTAGGACGAGGAGGAATTCCCGGGCCAGGGTGTTGAGGCGACGGGATTCCCCGATTCGTCGTGGTTTTGCGAGTCTCTCCTAATCCCCTCTCCTAATCTTTCTTACAGCGCTGCCTTCTCGCGACTGCTTGCACCTTTTCAGCGCTCAGGTGAGCCCCGGAGGCTGTTGCTTCTCCGACTTCGGAGAACAGACCGAAAGCTTTTTGGAAAGCTGGGTGGCTGCAGATGGCACAGGGAACGTTGGGGCTCCCTCCTGGGGACTGTTAGAACCCTGTCACCTGGGGAGTGTGCGCTGCGTGGGGGAAAACCCACAGTCCGGAGTAGGAACTCCTCGCTTGTTCTCAGCCGAGAGTGTGGCGTGAGGAGCCCGTACAGCCTTACAGGTGTCGTAGTAATGCTCCAGCGCTGCCACCACGCGTTGAGGCGCGATCAGCATTGCAGGGTTGCTGGGGTAACTCCTCTGGGACTGAGAACCCGGAGCGGGCGGCCCCATAATGGTAGTTGTTAGTCAACAGCCTGGCAGCTGGCAGGTGAAACAGGAAGAAGAGGAAGGCCCAGCTGCAGAAAGTTGGGGTTCGGTGTCAGGGAACCTCGCCAGTAAGAGGCCTAGCCTTCCCTTGGGTGAGCGCGCAGGAACCCATAGACCAGTCTATTGGGGGATATCCATCACTCCATATTCACACATAACTCAAGGCTTTCGGGTTTTGTTTGTTTGGTTGGCTTAAAAAGAAATGATCGATTTCAGTGGAAGAAAGGCAAATGGAGGGGAAGGTTTCTTAAAGAGGTACATGAGAAAATGACCATCAATAATTAATAGTCTTCCAGGCAAGGAAAGTAATCAACAGAGCATTCAGGTAATTGAACTGGATACATATTTTGAAAAATTTGATTAGTATGGGTGCTGGTCCTGCCTTATTTTATGTGGCCCAAAGGGAAATTCCTGTTTCTGTTGTCTAAAGAAGTTTCTAGGTTTCTTATTTTTAGAAATGCTGATGCCACTATAAATTTGTATTCCAACCTGGAGTCACTCTGATTTATTTTTATGAATACTGTATGTGTGTGTTGTTTAAAATCTTTTTGAATAATCTATTTCAGAAAAAATTCTGAGAATTTTCAAAATAGAAGTCTAGGCATTGATATATCCACTTATATATGTACCCCCCCAATCCACTTTTAGGGTCACATTAAAAGAAAACCAAAACTATGAATTTAAAATTGGGAAGATATATGCTTATAAAATTGTATGGAACATGAAACAAATAGATTATCTGTAAAATTAGGTGTGTTTATTAATTTGAAGAACCAGGTGGGAAAGCACTTCAGTACACTAACTTTTTTAATGACACTTTTGATCAGTATTTCTGAGATTATATTTAAAAACACAAGAACTATAGTCCTTTTAAATTTATTAAAATTTTTTTTTTCCATTTTAAGCCCCAAGAACTAGCAACCGTGAAAATACAGAAATTACAGCAGGTGTCAAAAAAGGATGAGGTTACCTTAATGTAAATCATATACTATAATTAAAGGTGAAAATATACTACTTAAAATCTTCAGTCATATTTTCCCCAGACAACACAGATTTAATGATGGCTTTTGTAGCTAATCTATTCATTGCATCTAAACCATTTCTTGATTTACATCATTCTTTATTATAGTTCAATACATATTTTTAGTATACAGTTGGACTTAAATGTTTGATGATGTTTCTGGAAATTGTGCCATGCCCCTTTTCTTTTTTTCTTTTTCTTTTTTTTTTTGAGAATGCTTGCATTCCTACGGACAAATGTTGCACGAACCTAGGCTGTCCCTAAACCCCGCATTCAACTGAAAGATTTTTGCTGCAATACTTTTATATATGTTATACATTTACAAGAACTGTATTTACATATGCCTTATTTGTGGTTCATTTTGTGAATAATGTGGGATATATGATTTATATAAAGAGATTTGTTAGATTGGACAGCCTTTTGAGACTATAAATGTGATCTAGGAAGCTGCCTTTGGGTTTAACAATTATAGGTAAGCAGTAGTACTTTTAACATTATTAGTGTTTTATCCACCTGTATCCAGAGTGCTGTAGAACTAGACAATAACTTATTTAATGCTTAAAGAACTATAATGCATTTCAGAATATGTATTGAGTTTGTGCTTACAACTAACAATGGTTTTGAGGAAGTAAAGAGTTTGTGAAAGGAAGATCATCCATAACATCAGTGTCATGATTTCTCAAAGGCGATGTAGCCAGAAAACTCAAAGTTTTCACACGTGATGTTAATAATCCATTAAAAATGCTCCCAGGAGTAGTAGTAGTACTCACAGATAGTAAAAGATAGGATTACAAGCCCCTCAAAGTTTTTCTTCAAAATTAAGACATTCCTCACTTTATTGTACTTCACAGGTGTGACAGTTATTTTTGCTGATTGAAGTCAAGATAACCCTCCCCCCACCCCCCCTCCACAGGCCAGTAAAAAGATTATGACTCACTTTCTTGCAATACTCACTTTCTTATCATGGAACCAAACCCACAGAATTTCATAGGTATGCCTATATGTGGAATTTATATATTATGGTAACACTTTTCCACTTTCAATTTTTTTTTTAACAGACAGAGAGTCAGAGAGAGGGATAGATAGGGACAGACAGACAGGAACGGAGAGAGATGAGAAGTATCAATCATCAGTTTTTCATTTTTTGACATCTTAGTAGTTGTTCATTGATTGCTTTCTCATATGAACCTTGACCGCGGGCCTTCAGCAGACTGAATAACCCCTTGCTCTAGCCAGTGGCCTTGGACTCAAGCTGGTGAACTTTTGCTCAAACCAGATGAGCCTGCACTTAAGCTGGCGACCTTCAGGTCTCGAACCCAGGCCCCCCGCATCCCAGTCCGACGCTCTATCTACTGTGCCACCGCCTGGTCAGGCTCAAATTTCTTATCCATAAGTATGTCCTATTTATTTTACATGTTATTTTGTGTAAGTGTATGTGTGTAGTAAATACAGTAGACTAGGGAAGGAGATGTGTGATAATTGTAGAACCAATATTTTATTGACTACTTATTTCTGCTAAGAATTTTTCATTTTTCCTGTAACTTAATTAAAAAAATACTAATTTGATAATTCAGTCTTTCATGATTGCTGTGTATTATTTTTCTCGTAGACTTTTGGTTCTTAACTGTGCTGTTATTAGACTAGTCTGAGAACTTATAAAATTTTTTCAGTAGAAGAGACAGTAACTATCCCAGATTCCTATATTTGGTAGTAACTAGATGGTGTGTCTGAGATTTATTTGTTGGGTTTTACTTAGAAGTAGTGAATTTTTTATTTTTAAAGTATAAATGATCAAAATTCAGGAACTGTGAAGAAGACACAGTAAGATGGAGAGAAAAATACAAAAACTAGGTATTTTTGCTCATTGAATTTTACAGTGTAATTTGTTTATTGGTCACTTGAACAGTGTTTTTCTCAATTTTTTGTTTTTAAATGCATATACTACTAGTGGATAACATTTATTGCATACTTATAATATGCCAGTCATGGTGTTTTAAATAAGTTACTTTACTTAATGCTCACTAATGTTATGATGCACTCTTGCTATGCCCATTTTGTATATGAGAACACTGAGATCTTAGAGACATTGAGGAACTTGAAATCAATGGCTTCATATTCAGGCAATCTAACTGCAGAGAATATATTGTTACCTAGTACAGCATAATAACTTTGCTCCAGAATGTTAAAAATATTTTCAAATACTAATATTTAATGGCTTATTTTTTTTTAACATTAATGGCTTATTTAAAAAAAATTTTTTCTAAAATTTTTTGCAGAGTATCTGATACAATGGCAACCCTGCGGGGGAGAACAAAGAAAAAAGCATCTTTTGATCATTCTCCAGATAGCCTTCCTTTGAGGAGTTCCGGTAGGCAGGTATTATTCATTTGTTTCTTCTGTGCATCTGTTTTAAGCACACAGAATTATTCTCATTGGGACTGAAGACTTAGAAATGAAAAGATAGAATTTCAGTCCTCAAGGAACTTGCAGACTCATGGAGAAGTTCACATGGAGCAATCAGTATAGTGATGCAGTGTGAAAAGCATACCATCAGACGGAACTGCAAAGATAAAGACATGGGGTGTGAACCAGCATGGGGTGTGCAGAGCATTGCAGCTGTGTGCTTGCCTCCAGGATGTGAGCTGGGGCCAGACCATGCTTGGCTTGCTGTCATTCATACGAATTTGACATCAGCTTATTGCTGGTTGAGTTCTGTTGATGGGTTACTTGTTGCCATCTCTGTTGTAGGGCTTTTTTCTTTCCTTAAGAAAAATCTTGAATGATGTAATTCTATTTTTCTACTTGGTTTTTTTTTTCATATACAATACTAAGAGGATATAATTGCCCTAAGGAAAAAATATCCTAATTTGAGAGTGGCTTTTATTTTGATTGATACAGCTTTTTCCCCAGGAAAAAGGCTTGCATGCATTTTAGCTTTCTCCTCAAAGACCTGTCGTTAAAGTGCTGGTTCTGTATGTCAGGCAAGTTAGCGAATTATTTGCACCATACAGTCTCAAGGAAGTTGCTGTGCTGTCAGCCCCTATCCTACTGCCAGGATGTTTATTTTCATTTTCAAACTCCTCCTAACATGCAAGTCCTTTCAGTAGTAAACCTTTTACCACTTTCACCTTTGGCCGTTCTGGTGAAATCTTAACGTCAGCTGGTTCTTCTTCAGGCAAAGAAAAAAGCAACGGAGATGACAGATGAGGATGAAGATGGTGGGTCAGAGAAGAAGTACAGGAAATGTGAAAAGGCAGGCTGTACAGCAACGTGCCCAGTGTGCTTTGCAAGTACTTCTGAAAGGTCTGTTGGGATGACATGACTTGGCCTCACATTCCTGCCTGTGAGAGCATTCTTTGTGGGAACATCATCCTCAGTGATAGTTTTACTAAAGATAGATACAGATACTGTAAGTCATCTAATAATAGCGACATTGCCCGTACATTCTATACACACCTCACCCTCCTATATGCTCCCCTTGTTAGACATAGCCATTTCAGCTCTGCACAGTGAATAGTCGGTGTCCTCAAACTCCACTGACCATGGCTGTACTTCTCTTGGGGGTTGAGGGTGAGATAGGGGTCAGGGATCAGGATGCAGCAGAGAACTGTGGGGTTCCCTGTAGGCCAGCAGGTGTTTTCTTCCCCTAGGCTTCTTTTCTCCCTCATGTAACACACCTCCTCTTCCAATAGGCATAAACAGGTCTCATTGAGAAAACGAGGCCAACTGCACTTGCCATTTTTATTGCGATGATGCAAGCATGACCTTTCACTTTCAGAAAGCTTCAATGAAGCTTAAGGTTCAGTAAAACCTGGGACACAAATCCCATTTTTGTTTTTTTAATCATAAAGAGTAGTGGTGTTAGTATTCGTTGTGGCAATAGATTTCATTCTTTTATCAAATTTTTGGCTGTTTGACAGGTTATACTTGCCAGATTGACTGCTTAAGGGTCAGAGTCCAGCTGGCCAGTTTCATTCAGTATTCACTATTGGGCCAGATATTATTACTGAGATTGCTTTTCTCCTTCATCCACGTGCGATTTGCAGCAGCCACAGTAACATTCCTTGTTTCACATCATAAAACTCTATCATTCCTCCAGGGAGTCTTGATAAAACTCCTAAGCCCTAGGCCCTTTAATGTGCATCCACCTAGGTTAGGTCCTCTGGTCTAAGCCCCTGTGTCCTCACCACATGTTACAACCTATCAATCATCCATTCTACCTTCCCTGTTATTAGCTCCTGGTTGGTAGGATTCTAAGTAGAGAAAATGCAACATGGGCTCACAGGAGGTGCTCAAAACATGTTTTGCTTTGTTTTTTTAAAGTGAGAAGAAATATTTGTTACCAAAGCTTCATGTTTTTACTATTTTCAGATGTGCCAAGAATGGCTACACCTCCCGATGGTATCACCTCTCCTGTGGGGAGCATTTCTGCAATGAGTGCTTTGACCATTACTACAGAAGGTCTGTTCTCTAATTGTGGGAGGTTTTCATAGTGGAGGGGGCAGGGGTGGGGTCGAGGAGGGGGTCAGAGGGTTCAGGCTAAGCCCATAAGCTTAATGAATTATGCCACTATTGCAGCCACATCTGTGTTGACTATAGCTGTGCCAGAACTTTATGCTGAAGTTTGCATGTGTGCGTGCTCATGTGTGTGCACACTCAAGGTTCAAAAAGTAATTGCTGTGAGACAGTTACTCTCTTTAGTCCGCAAGTTGCAGAAACTCGAGGAGCTGCTTTACTATTCTGTAACAGTGCCTAGGGGGATGAATGCTGAGATGTGGGGGAACATGCTGACAGCTAGAGAGAGCTCAGACAGACAGGGAGCAGCTGTCCCTTCCTGATAGCCTCTTTATGGGTAGCATCATAACTTCCCCTCTTTTTTTATAAGATGCCTAGTTGAATCCTTTACATAAGATTTTCTAACCTGCCTCCTGTTTTGAAAGTCCAATTAGCTTATAGTTTGATATATTTATTTTTATTGTTTTTCAGCCATAAGGATGGATATGACAAATATACCACATGGAAAAAAGTATGGACTACCAATGGAAAAACTGAACCTAGTCCCAAAGCTTTCATGGCGGACCAGCAGCTCCCCTACTGGGTAAAAAGGATAATATTTTATTATTCTGTAAGGCACTTAACCTAAAAAACAGAAAGAATGGATGAAAATACTGATTTGTACAAAACTTTTCTTTTATTGCATTTGTTGTTTTGTTTCTACTAAAGGAAATCACATTTTCCACTTTTGTAGGGACTTAGATAACTCAACATAGTGTAAAGAAGAAACTATAAAGACTTATCACCAGCTGGTGAAAGCCATTGTTAAACTTATGTATCTTTCTTATCTTTTATTCTGTTAATTTTTTTTTTTTAGTGAAAGAGACAGACAGGAAGGGAGAGAGATGGGAAGCATCTCTCTAGTTGGAGCACCTTAGTTGTTCATTGATTGCTTTCTCACATGTTCCTTGACTGGGGGCTCCAGCTGAGCCAGTCACCTCTTGCTCAAGCCAGTGACATTGGATTCAAGCCAGCGACCTTGGGCTTCAAGCCAGCAACTTTTGAGCCCTAGCCAGCAACCGTGGGGTCATGTCAATGATCGCATACTGAAGCCAGCAACCTTGAGCTCAGGCTGGTGAACCTGTGCTCAGGCCAGTGACCTTGGAACTTTGAACCTGGGTCCTCTGCATCCCAGGCCCATGCTTCATCCACTGTGCCACTTGCCTGGCCAGGGTTTTTGATTAATTTTTTAAATGTATCTTTAAACACAATTTCATGCTTTGTATACAAATTCTAATTAGGTTAACATTATACTTTGCATATAATATTTTGTTAACTTTTAACTTTTTTGTTAATTTAACTTTATATTGTTTTTTCTTTTATCCAGTTTTTGAAAATAAATTTTAGTGTTGCATATATTGGATAAATATCCCATCATATAATAAATGATTTACTAAATTTTTTTTTTCTTTTTAAGATGTTTCCTTTATTTTTTATTTTTATTTATTTATTTTACAGGGCAGAGAGAGAGTCAGAGAGAGGGATAGATAGGTACAGACAGACAGGAACAGAGAAAGATGAGAAGCATCATTCATTAGTTTTTCGTTGAGACACCTTAGTTGTTCATTGATTGCTTTCTCACATGTGCCTTGACCGCGGGCCTTCAGCAGACCGAGCAACCCCTTGCTGGAGCCAGCGACCTTGGGTCCAAGCTGACGAGCTTTTTCTCAAGCCAGATGGACCCACACTCAAGCTGGCGACCTTGGGGTCTCGAACCTGGGTCCTCCGCATCCCAGTCTGACGCTCTATTCACTGCGCCACCACCTACCTGGTCAGGATACTAAATTTTTTTTTTTAATTTTTTTAAATTTTATTTTATTCATTTTAGAGAAGAGACAGAGAGTAAGAGAGAGAGAAAGAGAAAGATAGAAAGAGGGGAGGAGCTGAAAGCATCAACTCCCATATGTGCCTTGACTAGACCAGTGCAGGGTTTTGAACTGGCGACCTCAGTGTTCCCAGGTTGACGCTTTATCCACTGCGCCACCACAGGTCAGGCAGGATACTAAATTTTTAATATCATAGGTAGAGTAAGGCTTTTCTGGTACTTAAAATTTTTTTATTGACGTGAAACTCACGTTATAAAATCAACTCTTTTAGAATATACACTTCAGTGGGCACTTAGTACATTGGCAGTGTTGTGCAGCCACCAGTTCTCTCTAATTCTAAGCATTGTCATCATTCACAGAGTAAACCTGTCCCCATTAAGTAGTCATCTCTCATTTTTCTTTCCCCTAGTCCCTGGAAACCGCTAATCTGATTTCCCTCTTTATGAATTTACCTATTTTGGATATTTTATATAGAGAAATCATGCGGTATGTGACTTCTCATGACTGGCCTCTCTCACTCAGCATAATATTTTTGAAGTTCATCCATGTTGTAGCATATATTTTTATGGGTGAATAATATTCCATTACATGGATTTAGCAGATTTAATTTATCCATTCACCTATTCATGGACAGCTGAGTCACTTCTCCCATTTAGTTATTACAAATAGTGCTGTTATGATATTTGTGTACAAATATTTATTTGGGTATCTGTTTTCAGTTCTTTACAGTATGTACCTAGGAATAAAATTGTTGAGTCACAGTCTATGTTTTACATTTTTAAGGACTACTGAACTGTTTTCCTTAGCAACTGCTGTAGCATCTTTCATTCCTACCAGCATTGTATAAGGATTTAAATTTCTCCACATCCTCACCAATTCATGTTTTCCCTTTTAGTTGTTATTGTTCTAGCTATTGTAGTAGGTGTGAAGTGGTTTCTCATTGTGGTCTTTTTTTCTTTAAAGATTTTATTTACTGATTTGATAGAGAGGAGAGAGAAAGAGAGAGAGAGTGAGAGAGAGAGAAAGGGGGGAGAACCAGGTAGCATCAGCTTGTAGTTGCTTCTCACATGTGCCTTGACTTGGTAAGCTGGGGATTTTGAACTGGCATCCTCAGCATTGCAGATCAACGCTTTATCCGCTGCTCCAACACAGGTCAGGCTCATTATGGGTATTTTTTGTCTTTGTTTTTATTCATTCAGTGAGAGGAGGGGAGGCAGAGAGACAAACTCCTGCATGCACCCCAACCGAAATCCACCCAGGAAACTCACTAGGGGATGAGGCTTTGCCCATCCAGAGCGTTGCTTTGTTGCTTAGCAGCGGAGCTCTTCTTAGCACCTGAAGCAAAGGCCATAGAGCCATCCTCAGTGCCTGGGGCCAACTCGCTCCAATCAAACCATGACTGCAGGAGCAGAAGAGAGAGAGAGAAGCTAGAAGGGAAGAGGTGGAAAAGCAGATGGGTGCTTGTGCTATGTGCCCTGACTGGGAATTGAACCCGGGACATCCACATGCCGGGCCAATGCCCTACCATTGAGCCAGCCGGCCAGGGCTGTGGTTTTGATTGGCATTTCCCTAATTGCTACTGCATCTTTTGTGTGCTTGTTAGCTGTTTTGTATCTTTGGAGAAATATCTTTTTGGTTCTTTGCCTTTTTTAAATTGGGTTGTCTTTTGTTATTGAGTTGTAAGCATTCTTTATATATTCTGGATATAGATATAGAATTCACAAGTATTTTCTCTTATAGGTTGTCTTTTCCCTTTCATAATAGTGTCCTTAGGGGCACAAAAGTTTTTAATTTTGATGAAGTACAGTTTATCTATATTTTGTTGTTGCGTGAGCTTTCAGTGTCGTATCTAAGAATCCATTGCTAAATCTCAGGTCATGAAGATTGGATCCTGTTTTTCCTTCTAAGAGTGCTATCATTTTAGCTCTTACATTACAGTGTTTGATCCATTTTGAGTTAATTTTTAGATGTGTGTGAAATAAAGATCCAATTTTATTATTTTGCATATGTATAGTAAATCTGCCTGTTTTTTTTTAAAATTAGTTTTTATTTTAGATTATTTTAAATATACAGATGAGTTGCAAGGATAATATAGAAAGTTACCATATATCCTTCACCCAGTTTCTCCTAATGTCAGTATATAACACACTGTGATTATTTGTCAAACTAAGAAATTAACATTAATACAGTATGAGTAACTACATTACAGACTTTATTTGGATTTCATCAACTTTTTCACTAGTGTCTTTATACTCTTCTGGGTTCCTACTCAGGATATCACATTTCATTTAGTGTACATACTTTATGACTGTAACTAAATTGAACTCTGATTATTTTCTTAGGTTAGAGCTGGAAAACCTTTCTGACAACAGTAGTCAGATTCTGTTAGCACTTTCCTGGTGCCTGAGCTAGTATTGAGTCAGAAATACTCTAATGGGGTAAAAGTGGATTATATGGGTGGTGGTCATGCAAGCGAGAGAATAAGACTTAGCAGAGCTAAAAGGTTGGTCAAATCATGTGACAAAGATGCCAAAGTGAGTGATGGAGGAGGGAAATGCAGGCTCAAGGTTAGCCAACTGATTGACCTTGACATGTTACTGTCCATCTAGGTTCAGTGTACAAAACCTGAGTGTAGAAAATGGAGGCAACTTACCAAGGAAATCCAGCTTACTCCACAGATAGCAAAGACCTACCGTTGTGGAATGAAACCAAATACCACTGCTAAGGTATGATCTCTGTTGGTTTTCCTTTTGAATTATTTGATAGGTTAATGTAGTTGTCAGTAAATAGTAATGGTGTGTGCTTCTCATTTATTGTGTTGATCATTGTAACAGGATTGTATTAGCCCCCATATATAAACAGAACCCCAAGTACAATGGTTTAACCAACAAAAGATTTTATTTTTCTTTCACTATGGGCAGTTTGGAGATAGGCTGTCCAGGGTTGGTGTATTTGCCCTAAGAAGTCTCCTTGTAGGTTTTAGTTCCACCACAAGGTGGTTTCTGCACCATCTGCCCTCCTGTCCAAATGCTAAGCCTGGGAGAGTCACATAGTAAGAGGAGTGTGCCAGTTGAGTTTCTTCCTCTTTTACTGGGAAAATGGGGGCTTTCCTGGAAGTTCCAACAGTAGATTTCTATTTATATATCATTGTCTAGAACAGGATCATGTAGCTACTCTGAACAACGACAGAGACAAAGGAAGAAAATATTTTACAGTTGAGCATGTGCTAATATCAAACAAAACCAGGATTCTTTTACTAAGGAAGAAGGGATAACTGGATATATTTGGGCAATTAGGAATCTGCCATTGTTGTTATGATCTGCCTTTTTGATATTTGGCAATTACTTAGTGTTTAAAATGTATTAAAACATTAATCTATACAAATGTCCCTAGTTTAAACATGTTAATAATTAATCTCAGAAGTAAGATACTTTCTTTAAAAAAATTGATATATGTATAATTCACAAGTCAAAAAATTCACAATTTTAAAGTATATAATTTCATGTTTGTGGTACAGTCACAAAGATATATAATCATCACTGGCAAAATATTTTCTTAGTTTAAATATTTCCTATAAAAGAATGAATGAAAGGTTTTATATAGTTTTTGGTCAAGTGTTTTAAAACCTAGGATTTTAGATATAAATATTATTAAAGCAACTCAATTCTTTTAAACATTTGGAAGATTTTGCTAAGTGAAATGGTGAGAAGTAATGTATGGACATTTAGGGATTATATTTTATTGTTTTAAATTTTAGATATATATTACATATTATCTTGGGATTTTTAAAAAAGGAAATTGAATACAATAAAATAAAATATAAATAAAACGTGAAAGTTCTTGATCATTTTCTCCTTTCACCCTAGCAGGTAAACACTCTTAACAATTTATCCTACTAGAACGGTTTTTATGCATCTGATTACATACTTCTGGTATGCACATCTTTTAAGGCTCTTGATATGAATATCTAAAATACTTTTTAAAGGTTTAAAGACTTATAGTAGAGAGATCATTTTCTTAAAACCTTATCTATATTGAGTGATAGTATTTTTTATAGATGTGAAATTGCCTGAGGAATAATACATGCACAGATCTTAAATGCATTTCATTGAGTTTGGGGAAATGTCTACATTGTATAACCAGTACTCAATTAAGATACACACTTCTACTACCCTAAAAATTCTAGTTATTTCCTTCCCTACTATTGTTCTGATTTCTGTGCTCTAAACCGGTGGTTCTTAACCTGGGTTCTATCGAACCCTAGGGGTTCGATAAGTTGGTCTCAGGGGTTTGGAGAAGCCTCTGCCCCAGAGGCCAGAATAAAGTAATACCGTAATTTGTTGTGAGTTCATGGACTTTGTTGGTTTTGTTCTTTGAGCAAGGTGATGTTCATGCACGGCTCATTTTGTGCACCAGTAAAAAAACATATACCTATGTCTTGAATTTGGAAAAAAAAATCATATTTTATTTATCACTAAAGAAGGATTCGATGAATGCACATATGAAACTGGTGGGTTTGGTACATCAAAAAAGGTTAAGAACCACTGCTCTAAACAGAGTTCTACCTGCTACTGAACTTCATAAAAATGGAAATTAGCCACTATATATTCTTTTATGTTTAGTTTCTTTAACTGAGTGTAATTGTTTTTAAGATTCATCCATGTTGTCACATGAATCAGTAGTTTTCCCTTTGTATTACTGAGTAGTATGCCATTATGTAGATATACTACATATTCCATTATATAGATATACCACAATCTGTTTAACCATTTTCCTTTTGAAGGGCATTTGTGATGTTTAAAGTTTCATGTTATTATGGATAAAACTGCCGTGAACATTCCTTGTAAGTGTTTTTGTGGACCTATTGTTTCATTTCTTAAGGGTAAATACATGGGAGTAGAAGTGCAGAGTCGTATGGTAAATTTGTATTTCAGAAACTGCCAAATGGTTTTCCAGTTATTGTAGCAGATTACAACATTATGTAATATTAACTCTTTTTTATTTAGCTATTATAGTGGGTATGTACTGGTATGTCATTATGGTTTTAGTATTCATTTCCCTGATGACTAGTGATGCTGAGTATCATTTCATATGGTTGTTGGCCATTCATATCTCATCTTTGGAGAAATATATATCCAAATTTTTTGACCTTTTTTAAAAAAAAATTTATCTATTGATTTTGAAGAGAGAGGAAGAGGGAGAGAGAGAGAGAGACAGAAACAGTGATTCGTTCCTGTTTGTGCCCTGACCAGGGATCAAACTGGCAATCTCTATACTTCAGGAAAATCCTCTAAACAACTGAACTATCCTGCCTGGGCTCCAAATCCTTTTTTTTTTCTTTTCTAAGTGAGATGAAGGGAGATAGAAAGACAACACTCTCTGGGGCTGATGCTCTACCCATCTGGGGCCATGCTTGCAACCAGGCTATATTTAACACCTGAGCTGGATGCTCCACAGAGCCATTTGCTTGAACCATTTGAGTTATGGCTGTGGGAGGAGAAGAGAGAGAGGGGGGGGGGGGAAGGAGAGGGATAGAGAAGCAGATGGTTGCTTCTCCTGTGTGTCCTGACCTGGAATCAAACTGGGACATCAACAGGCCAGGCCAATACTCTACCACTGAGCCAGCTGGCCAGGGCCTCCAAATATTTTTTAAAAATCAGTATTGTCTTATAGGAATTCCTATATGATCTGGATATGAGATATGATCTTGAATATTTTCCCTAATCTTTGTCTTACTTTTTTTTTTTTTTTTACAAAGACACAGAGAGAGTCAGATAGGGATAGATAGGGACAGACAGACAGGAATGGAGAGAAATGAGAAGCATCAATCATCAGTTTTTTGTTGAAACACTTTAGTTCATTGATTGCTTTCTCACATGTGCCTTGACCGTGGGCCTTCAGCAGACCGAGTAACCCCTTGCTCGAGCCAGTGTCCTTGGTTCCAAGCTGACGAGCTTTTGCTCAAGCCAGATGAGCCCATGCTCAAGCTGGCGATGTCAGGGTCTCGAACCTGGGTCCTTTTGCATCCTAGTCCGACGCTCTATCCACTGTGACACCGCCTGGTCAGGCTCTGTCTTACCTTTTTTTTTTCTTGAGCAGTTTTTAATATTGAAATGTTGCTTATTCATTTTTTTTATGCTTAGAACTTTTTATATCTTTTCTGAGAAATTATTGATTACCTCTTAATTTACACAGATAGTCTCATATTTTGCTTTATAGATTTAGTGTTTATATTGAGGTCACTAATCTGTCATGATAATTTTTGGTTTTGATGTGCAGTATGGGGCAAGATTTAAATTTTTTTTCATAGGAACATTTAGTTTTCCAGTACCATTTGTTGAAAAGACTATTATTTTCCCCATTGAATTATCTTGGCTCTGTTATCAAAATAAGAGTTGGCAATACATGTTGGTCTACTTCTGGACTCTGTTCCATTGATCTCTTTGCTTATTATTACCTCAGTACTCTGCTGCCTCGATTATTGTATCTTTATAATAAGTCTTCTAAAATCAAGTAATGTCAATTCCTCTTGTATTTGTTTTTCAAGATTATTTTGACTATTCTAGGTCCTTTACATTAGAATGTAAATTTTATTATCAGTTTGTTAATATCTACAAAAAATCTTCTGGGATTTTTTGTAATGCATTGAATCCATAGATAACTTTAAGAAGAATTGACATCCTTATATTTATCTGGGTTTTAATCCATGGGTCAGCAAACTATGAGTCAAATCTGGCCCTCCACCTGTTTTTCAAAATAAAGTTTTATTGCAACATAGCCATGCTTATTCATTATGTATTATGGCTGCTTTCATGCAACAGTGGCAGAGTGGTTGTGACAGAGGCTGTGTCATCCACAGAACCTAATATTTACTCTCTGACCTTTTATAGAAAGTATTTCCCACCCCCTGTTCTGACCCATGAGCATGGTGTATCTTTCCATCTTTTCAGAGTCTTTAACCTTTGAGTAGTGAGTTTCTTTCATGTTCGTTAACCCCCGGGAGTGAGGTTTTTTTTTCACAAAATGAAATTAGTGCCAGTTACAGTTTTATTAACTTAAAATCATGTTTGTTTGATAACCAATTTATGGAAATAAGAATAACATTATTTGCCTTTTTTTAATGTTGCCTTACACATTTTTAAAGTAAAAATTTTTGTACGATTGTACTCTGGATGGTCAGGAGGCGTGAGGACGTTCATGAACGTCCGTACTACTCAAGATGTTAATTTCTTCCGGTAATGTTTTCTAATTTTCAGTGAGGATGTCTTTTGTTATGTATCTAGGTATTATGTGTTTATTTTTTCCGTGATTGTAGAATAAGTAGATAAGTAGAATTTCTTATTTTTTTATTTTAAGATTTTATTTACTGATTTTAGAGAAGGGAGAGAAAGGGAGGAGCGGGAAGCATCACCTCCTAGTTGTTGCTTCTCATATGTGCCTTGACCTGGCAAGCCCTGGGGTTTTGAACTGGCGATCTCAGCATTCCAGGTTGACACTTTACCCAGTGCACCACCACAGGTCAGGCAGAATTTATTTTTAACTTCATTTACAATTTGTTGCAATGCTATAGAAATACAATATTTTTATATGTGTTGATTTTATACCAACAGGCTTTATTAAATTACTAAACTATAACTAAATTATTAATTTGCATAGATTTTTTTCTGTAGAGTCCTTTGGATTTTCTATAGTTACATCAACTATGAATGAAGACTGTTTGCTTTTTTAAAAAACTCAATCTTTTTGCTCTTTCTCTCTCTTGCCTTATTATTACTGGTCAGGACCACCAGTACCATGTACGTTACACATTTTCCGATAAAAATTTGGTGTTGTCCCAGAGGACACCTGTGATTGGTTCCAACCACCCGCAACCATGAACATGAGCAGTAGGAAATGAATGGATTGTAATACATGAGAATGTTTTATATTATTAACGTTATTTTTTTTATTAAAGATTTGTCTGCGAGCCAGATGCAGCCATCAAAAGAGCCATATCTGGCTTGTGAGCCATAGGCTCCCATCCCCTGCTCTAATAGATGCATGGAGATTTAGGTGGTTTATTCTACCAGTTTCAGAAAGTTGTTGGTTTTCAAGAAATTTGCCTATTTCACCTACGTTGTCAAATTTGTTAACACAGTTTGCGCTACTAATTTATACTTCTTTTAATGTTGGTTTAACTCTGTGCTGCTGATATCCTTGTTTTTATTTTTGACGTTGGTAATTTGTAGGTGAAGCTTGAGAAGTACAGCTCTAAGCCTGGGACCAGGGTCCTGGAATGAACGAGTCTTGTTCTGAAACCTTTCAATTTAGCCCTTAATTGATTCTTAAGTTCAGTCTTCAGAGTAGAAGGCCTCTCTTAGGAGAAGGAGAGAAAACAATGGGAAGGGCTGAAACTGAGGGGGTAGGTAATTCATTTTCCAGGGTGAGTGCACTGATGGGAATTGGGGTCTGTGTAATGAATGTATGTACAAAGGGGAAGCTGGCTGAAACAATGTCATGGCTGTACTGAACTTAACTAGTACCTGTGCCCTAGATTATTTCTCAAGTCAAAAGCAGACTCAGTGCATTTCATTATAATATTTAAAGGAGAGTTCAGCCAAGAGCAGTAGAAAATAGCAGATTGTTTTATAGATACTAGCTCTGTTGGGCCATGTTCATTCAACCTATTTCTGCGGTTTCTAAACAGTTCTAAACAATTAAAAAATATATTTTGGTTGGTTTGCTTACTAATGTATATTACTAAATACTAGGCAAGATTTTCCATAAAAAGTTTATTTTGTGATATGTTTCAATTAACTTCAGTTGAATTCTCATTTGGAATTATACTTAATCCCTCCTCTCTTTTACCTGACGACAATAGAATGTATAACTATGACTTCATCTCTAGTAATTGTTCAAATTATCCATGTCCCTTTTTTTGTTTATTTGATTTTTCTTTTGATGGTAATTGTTCTTTTCACTTTTTTCAGTTTAAGTAGTTTTGGATAAGTCTAAGGTTTGTTTTTTTTAATGAGTTTATTTTTAGATGAATATGTTCATTACTGAAAAATTGAAACAATGTAGAAAAGAATAAAGATGATAACAAAAAGTCATGTAGTCACGCCTGACCTGTGGTGGTGCAGTGGGTCAAGCGTCGACCTGGAAATGCTGAGGTCACCAGTTCGAAACCCTGGGATGCCTGGTCAAGGCACATATGGGAGTTGATGCTTCTTGCTCCTCCCCCCTTCTCTCTCTCTCTCTCTCTCTCTCTCTCTCTCTTCTCTAAAATGAATAAATAAAAATTAAAAAAAAAAAAGTCATGTAGTCTGACCAGGCGGTGGCACAGTGGATAGAGCGTAGGACTAGGATGCGGAAGACCCAGGTTCAAGACCCCGAGCTCGCCAGCTTGAGCACAGGCCCATCTGGCTTGAGCAAAAGCTTGTCAGCTTGGACCCAAGGTCGCTGGCTCCAGCAAGGGGTTGCTCAGTCTGCTGAAGGCCTGCGGTCAAGGCATATGTGAGAAAGCAATCAGTGAACAACTAAGGTGTTGCAACGGCAATGAAAAACTAAAGATTGATGCTTCTCACCTCTCTCCGTTCCTGTCTGTCTGTCCCTATCTATCCCTCTCTCTGACTCTCTCTCTGTCCCTGTAAAAAAAAAAAAAAAAGAAAAGAAAAAGTCATGTAGTCATCATCACAAACTAACCTTCATTAAATGATATTTATTAAAAAATAAAAAATAGACTGACCAGGCAGTGGCGCAGTGCGTAGAGTGTCAGACTGGGATGCAGTGGACCCAGGTTTGAAACCCTGAGGTCGCCGGCTTGCATGCAGGTTTCAGCGTGGGATCATAGGCATGACTCTATATGGTCGCTGGCTTGACCCTAAAGGTCTCTGGCTGGCTTGAGCAAGGAGTCACTTGCTCTGCTGTAGCCCTCCCCCGCCCCCCCATCAAGGTACATATGAGAAAGCAATCAATGAACAACTAAGGAGCCACAACGAAGACTTGATGCTTCTCATCTCTCTCCCTTCCTGTCTATCTATTCCTATCTGTCCCTCTCTCTGTCTCTCTCTCTGTCTCTGTCACCAGAAAAAAACAACAAAGTTTTTCTGCATGTAGTTCAGGGAGAAGGCTAGGGTGACAAATAACTTCATAGTAATAAAGAGTATTATGCAGACTGGTTTTATGTAAAATGATTGAGTTCCATACAATAAAATTTAAAAGCAGAAAAAGAAGCCAAAGTGAAATAATAGTTGAACATCTGGTAATTCTTTCCTCATCTCCAGAAATAGTAGTTTCTAACTACTCCCTGAAAGGTTATGAAAACCTATGATGAGAGTGGTGCAAGGTTGGAATCACTTTTTTTAGTTGCACGTTTCAGTTTTACATAGTGACACCTTGCTATGAAAGTGGGAAAAGTAAACTATGTCACACTTTAGTTTACCTCCCCTTTTCTTCTCCCCCAGTTGTTATTAGTGTTTTGTTTTGTCTTTTAGTGTTCTCTGTCAGAGTAAATGTATCATTTATTTTCTATAACCGTAGTCCCTCCATTGCTTACTTTTGTTTCTGTATTTAGGTGGGTTTGCTGCTCCCCACAATTTCTCTTACCACAGTTTCTTCTCTCTCAGGTTATTTTGATTCATCAGAATGACATTAGGAACTTTTTTTTTCCAGGAAAACCGAGAGGTGTCAGATTCCTTAGGCGTTTGAAAACTTAGTTGCCTTTGTTTCCTTCCAAGCATCTTAATGTTGAAGGCTTCATGGTCTTAAGTTTCAGCTTCTAAGCATGGTATCACGTTCTACACTTCTTTCCCTGCCCACACCCATATCCTATTTTGAGACACTGCTCCTCAAGTCTGTTTCTGTCTATAGCCTGAAGTTTTGAAATATTTATTTAAATGATGTTTATTGATCCAAAGTCCCTTTGGTTTTCAGCTTGGTGTTCTGTCAAGGCCAAAGTCTGGAAAGGTTTATTTGTAAAACAATATTAAAAACAGTAGTGGCAAACTATGTACAGTTTTGGAGCTTGCTTTGGTCATTTATTGTATCTTCAAGATGCTTCCATCTCAGATCTATTTCTCTTTAAAGATTGTATAATAAATATAATAAATAGTCTACTGAACGGATGTATTGTGATTGAGAGCATTTAAGTAACTTTTTTTGTAGAGAGAAACAGACAGGAAGGAAGAGATGAGAAGCATCAACTGGTAGTTACATCACTTTAGTTGTTTGTTTACTGCTTCTCATACATGCCTGGGAGGGGTGCTCAAGCCAAGCCAGTGACCCCTTGCTTAAGCCAGTGACCTATGGCTTCAAGCCAGTGACCTTTGGACTCAAACCAGTGATCATGGGATCGTGTCTGTGATCCCATGCTCAAGCTGGCAATCCTGCACTCAAGCCAGATGAGCCCGTACGCATGCCAGTGATCTCAGGTTTTTGAACCTGGCACCTCGGCATCCCAGGTCAATGCTCTATCCACTGCGCCACCACGAGTCAGGTGCATTTCAGTGACTTTTAAACGTTTGCCATTAGGGAGGGATGGCTGCAATGAATAGCTTTATGGTTTTTGTCATTTTGCTAGTATATTTATAGCTTCAATTCCTAGAAATAAAATTTATGTCAAAGAGAATATAACATTGTTTTATTTTTATTTTTTTAAAGATTTTATTTATTTATTTTTAGAGAAGGAGAGAGAAGGGTGGGGAAAAAGAATCAACTCATAGTTGCTTCTTGTATGTGCTTTGACCGGGCGTACCTGGGGATTTGGACCAATGACCTCAGCATTGCAGTTTGATGTTCTATCCACTGCACTCACAGGCTACCATTGTTTTAATATGAAATAATTCTTAGACACAAAAGAGGATTTATAATTTGTGTGTAAGGAATAATAAGCAAACACACACAGTACCCGGTTTTAGAAACAGCATTGCCAGTGCCTCTCTGCATGCCCTCAGTACTTACCTTCCTCCCTCTCCTGCAAGGAGGAACAATATTCCGAATTTTGTATGTATTAGTCCTCCACATTTTGTTATAGTTAATACCTATTTACCAAGCCATAAAAACATGTAAAGTTCTGCAGTTCTGTTCTGGTTATAAATTACATTGTATTCTTTTGCTGCTTGCTCTTTTCATTTAGCACAGAGGTTTTTCACATGCACCCATGTGGATACCTAGAGCTCTGAGCCATTCATTTCCCCTGCTGTATAGTATTGCATTGTGTGAATATACCATGATGTATCTATTTTTCTGTTCACTGGCATGAGGGCTGTCATCATTTTGGGGTTATTATACACAGTGCTCCTGTGAGCATTTATCATGCCTCTCATAATGCACATGTGCAAGAGTTTCTCCGGAATGTATTCCAGGGGCAAGATTTGCCAGGCTATATGGGATGCCAATCTTCAGTTTATGTAGTAAAGTTTTTTATTGAAATAGGCAATAAAGAAAATGCACAAAGCAAATGCATAGGTCACTGGCTGGATGGCTTGGTTGGTTGGAGCATCAACCCAATATGCAGGGGTTGCCAGTTCAGTCTTTGGTCAGGGTGCATGCAGGAATAGATTGATGTTTCTGTCTTTCCCTAACTCCCTTCCTCTCTCTCTAAAATCAGTCAATAACTTTATTTAAAAAAATATATATTCAAAAATGCGTGCTCAGTGAATTTTCGTAAGACCTCATTTAGCCAGCTTCCAATAAAGAAATGGAAGGCCTAGCAAACCCTCAGAATCCCCCAGTGCCTCCTATCACTCACAGCCTCCATCCCTTGCTCCTCCCCCGCTTCCAATTCTGACTTACAAAAGCACAGATGTTTCACTTGTGTTTGAACTTTACACGAATGGAATCATACATATGTTTTCTTCGGGGTCTAGCTGCTTTCTCTTACCATTATGTTTGTGAGGTGCATCCGTGTTATAGTGTTGCCATGTAGTGACCATTGTTTCATACATTTTTTTTTTTTAACAGGGACAGAGAGAGAGTCAGAGAGAGGGATAGATAGGGACAGACAGACAGGAACGGAGAGAGGTGAGAAGCATCAATCGTCAGTTTTTTGTGTGACACCTTAGTTGTTCATTGATTGCTTTCTTATATGTGCCTTGACCGCAGGCCTTCAGCAGACTGAGTAACCTCTTGCTCGAGCCAGCGACCTTGGGTCCAAGCTGGTGAGCTTTTTGCTCAAGCCAGATGAGCCCGTGCTCAAGCTGTTGACCTCGGGGTCTCGAACCTGGGTCCTACGCATCCCAGTCCAATGCTCTATCCACTGTGCCACCACCTGGTCAGGCTGTTTCATACATTTTTAAGATTTATTTATGTATTCTGCTCTTGGTGGATTTCTGGGTTGTGTTTGGCTTTTTCCTATTACAAACAGGCCCTGTGCGAAGGCCTTTTCTAGATAGAAATTATAACACAGGTTAAAATTGCTGGGCATATAGTGTGTATATCTTCAGTTATACATGATAATGCCAAATCAGTGTTCATTTAAAAGTTTTGCATTTTGTCCATGTGCTTTCCAGAGTCGTTATGCCCTTAGATTTCAACCCAGGACGTCCTTGTGAGAGCTGTCCTCCCCACACCTTCACTCGTGCAGTGTTTTGTTACACTTCTTTGCCAGTCTGATAGGTGGAAAGGGGTATCTTTTTGAAGGTTAATTGATCCTGGAGACTGTATTTTATAAGTAAAGCTAATTAATGCTTGGTTTTCCTTTGCAGCCCGAGACCCCAGATCATTGTTCCCTCCCAGAGGATCTAGTGAGTATTTCTGCATGTTCTAGATTGGAGTTCATTGTGCCTTCCATGATGAGTACTAAATATAAATGACAGTAACCGTTTTTGTGAATTTCTTTCTCTTTGGTTGCTGACCAAAGGCTTTTCAAGCTAACATAATGATATGAAAATGCTAGCAATAGTTCTGTTATAGGTTATCCTCACCAACTAAAAAAATATAAAAGTAAAGTTATACTGCTTTACATCAAAAGGAAATAAAAAGGAAGAAACTGCTACTTTGCCTTACTGTAAGGATCAGGCTTGTTATACTTGTTTTTCATGGTTGACTTCATTACCTTATCTCCACTTGAATCCTGAGAAAAGAACAAGAGGCCAGTATTGGATGGTCTCGTACCAGACTACCATTCAGCTGTGAGATGTTCTTGTGTGTTCTGACATTGATGTAACTGCGTTGTCCTGTCTTGCATGGAGGGGAAGGCTGTCTCCAGCTGGCTATACCTCGTTTCGTTTCATTTATCTCAGGAGGCTTTGCTGCCTGAGCCAAGTCCATGGGCCGTACAACCAGAGGCAATGGCTATTTCAGAAAGTAACTTTTTAAAAAGCTCTGAGTTTCTAAAATTATGAGATTTCTGAGTTATTCTGCATTTCAGTAACTCAGGATGGTTAACTTGTAGTTTTTTTCTATGTCTGAAACTTAGGTACTGTGGTTGATTTTTAGGCAAAGGGAGAATTGACATCTAGCAGATCTGTTTTAAAGCCATTCTGTTATATAAAGAGCTGTGTAAGACACACCTGTACACACTTTTTTTTTTTTGGTGACAGAGAGAGGGACAGATAGGGACAGACAGGAAGGGAGAGAGATAAGAAGCATCAGTTCTTCGTTGCGGCTCCTTAGTTTCTCATTGATTGCTTTCTCATATGTGACTTGACTGGAGGGCTACAACAGACCAAGTGACCCTTTGCCCAAGCCAGTGATCTTGAGTGCATGCTGGTGAGCCTTGCTCAAACCAGATGAGCCCACGCTCAAGCTGGCTACCGCGAGGTTTTGACCCTGGGTTCTCTGTGTCCCAGTCTGATGCTCTATCCACTGCGCCACCGCCTGGTCAGGCCCCAAAGTGGAATTTTTGATTGCATGTGGACAAAATTATAGCCAGGTGCCCAGAAATTGTGCGTGTGTTGAGGTTACTACACTTGGACTAAACTAGCAAAATCAAATGCTAGTTTGTTAGTTACTGTTTGAGTTTCTCATATCCCAATGCAGAGTCTGACTGGAACACCCTCAAGTGGGCTTCTACAGAGAGGCAGACTGGGGGAGGTAATAGGATGGCTAGGTCCTCTCTTGGGTTCTGATTCTAGTTACCAACACAGTTACAAGACCCAGGAAGAGGTAGAGAATGAGAGAGCACAGGTTCATGTCTTTTAAGACACCTGTATTCTGCCTTCTCTGCGGTCTATTTGGGGTATCAGGACCTGAACACCCAGTGCAGTATCTCCTTGGGGCTGAGGTTAGAAAGGGTGCTGGTGTATGCAGAAGGGACTGAAGCTTCCCTTCTCTTTGGCACTGCACACTCTGGTCAAGGGTAACCAAATCGAAGATGAGACTTGAGAACAAAGATTACACACAGGCATGCCTTTGGGGCCAGGCCCATACAGTGAACTTTGAAGCAGCTGGGAGTGATTTATAGGCAGCTTTGGGGCTTGCTGTAAACTGAAAATCACTCATCCCAGATTTGGACTTGGTGAAATGTGAAGGGCAGACAAAACGCATCCCTAAATTGGATTAACCCCGAAGACATTAAGTTCACAAACCCCCGCTGGATGTCCGGTGGCATTTGTTAGGAGCCTAGAGAACTAACACCGGAGGGGCCCTGAGCTCAGGGTTCTCCTGTATGAGATTCTTTGAATTCCTGGAGCATGCATCCAGGATCATTTTTAGAAAGGGCTGTCTAGCATGGGATTTGTGGCATGTAGCTGTAAGAGCCTACCAGATTTTCTTTTTATTGCAAGAGTGAGTCATTGTGGGGATGCTTTGATCCAGTGGTTCTGTATGTTGCTTCAGCTCTGGAATGTGATCACGTATTTTAAGACTGAAAATAGCTTTTTATTGTTCAGTTCTACATTTAGCATCTCACTTAATGGTTGTAGTGTACTTTTCCCTCTGAAAATATTTTAGTAGGCTCTGGTGAAAAACATTAATACTTGCCTGCTGTGTAGGAGAATTGTTTTTTTCTGCCCACTTTTGCAATTTCAATTATCTATAGGTCCTAAGTACAAGGGAGAGATGGATGATAAATGGTTACTGAATAGGAAGAAATTTGTCCTGTCACACCTTAAACCTAGGCTTGCTGTGTCATCAGTAGATGCAGCACTAAGACTGACCCGGGATTGGTGGGTTTGCTGAGGACGGAAAGGGAGAGAGGAGGAGGTTATTGTGTCTCTGAAATAACTTGGAAACACGCTCTCCTGTTACGGCCAGCCACCTCTGCTCCTAAGTCTGAGTGTGCTGAGCTTGGTGTAGGCTTGTAGAGAGGGAAAGGCAGAGAAGGGTTGAGGATGAACACCATGATGAGAAATGCCTTGCTCTACCCATTTCAGAGAGTGTTGGAAGTCTCCAACCATTGGTGGTACTCCATGCTCATCCTACCTCCTTTGCTGAAAGACAGCGTGGCGGCACCCCTGCTCTCCGCCTACTATCCCGACTGCGTTGGCATGAGCCCCTCCTGCACCAGCACAAACCGTGCAGCCAGCAATGCCAGCCCTGGGAAGCTGGAGCACCCCAAGGCAGTCCCCTCTGTGCTGGGTGAGAGCTGGTCCTGGCACTCCCTGCTCCCTCCATCCCCACCCCCACCCCCAGTCCCTGGAAATGTGTTTGTGGGCAGAATGGAAAAGATTGTTTTAATGTGCGCAAGCTGTGGGATAAAGCACCTTATTAGATCATGCGTTTGCTTATAATGTGGACGTCCTATCATTTGTGTATATTGTGCCGTTAATTCTTCCCACAGTAATTGGAAAGCCTGTAACATTTGTCCAGGAATCATTTCTACAGAGTTTAATGAGTAGTTATTTGAAAGCTGGATAAGTTGATGATAAAGCACAATCTTAAAATACTGGAAGAAACTTTTGATTGTAATAGCAGCCCTTCTTTTTTTTTTTTGAGTTTTTTTGCTTCTAATTATGCCATTGAGAATCTCAGCAAAATGATCCATCTTGAAAAAGTTCAAAACTTCCGATCAGGCATTACTGTTGATCATATCTTTAAAATTCCGGATCAATTCTTTGTATACAAGCAAGAATTCTAGCTCTTCTGCCTGAATATGAACAAAGTTTATTTCTTTTCTTTTTTTAGTTTCATTTTTCAATTACAAACTTTCATTTTGATTGGAGCAAATAGATTTTGACATGGTGGCCCTATCTTAAGATTTTTAATTCCTAACATGGGGCCCTATAAAAATGTAGTTGTAGAAATCAAAGCAGAAGGGGAAAAAAAAATCCCAGTGTTAGGTTAAGTGGAATGAAGCAGACACTCAAATTAGTGGATTTGTACACTTTGTACATTTTTGAAGGGCATTTTTGGCAGTGTGAATCAAAAACCTTGAAGTTGATACTCATTTACCCTCCAAATTTTTCCCAAATTATCAAAGTACATTATAAAAGTAAGTCCAAAGATTTATGTGCAAAGAAATGTGTGGGGCATTGTTTTTAATAGTGAATGATTGGATGAAGTTTAAATGCCCAGCATTAGTGGAATGATTAAATGATGAGAAAATAGTACATGTCCATTGAAGTCCTATTTAATGACATAAAAAAATGTTCTTAATGTCCTAAGTTTTTTAAAAAAACAGGTTATAAAATCTTAGAAAAGAACATTTCTCTGGCTTTGTAAAAACAAATATCTATAATATTAAAATCCTCTATTCATAGAAATAGCACAAATAGTATATAAACCCCAACTCAAGGATTCACAGGAGTTAGTAATTGCTACTTACTTATGTGAACCTATTCATGTTGTACTCAGAAAAATTACAATAAAAGTTACTTTTAAAATATATTTCCATGGGGAGTTGTTGTTCAGTAGGTACAGAGTTTGAGTCTTACAAATTATAAAAGTTCTGGAGACCTGTTACACAATATGAATATACTTCACACTTAAACGTGGTTAAGATGGTAGATTTAGTATGTGGGGTATATATTTTGTTTTAACCGCAATTACAACTTTAAAAAAGTTGTCCATGTCATGGAAATTGAACTTGTGAAGAAAGAATGGGGAAAACCTTTGTTCAACTCGTACAGATGTCTAATTGGGTGGAGGACGCAAAGACGCAGTAGGACAGACTGGGAGCTTGTCTTGGCATCCTCGTGGGTTTGGTTTTCCTCTTAAGTTCACCCTCATTTGGAAGTGACAGCGTGTTGGATTTGCCTGTTGGTGCTTCTGTCAGTTCCAGGCATGAACCGGTACTTCCAGCCTTTCTACCAGCCCAACGAGTGTGGCAAAGCCCTGTGCGTGAGGCCGGATGTGATGGAGCTGGATGAGCTCTATGAGTTCCCAGAGTATTCTCGCGACCCCACCATGTACCTGGCACTGCGGAACCTCATCCTAGCCCTGTGGTACACTAACTGCAAAGTAAGTGGAGGACGTGTTAGCTATTAGCACACAGACAGAGACCTCCTTGAGAGAAAGGAGCTGTGCACAGAACCTTTTGACCAGGGCTTCTCCACCTCCATTGTGTGGACATTTTGGGGGATAGTCTTTATGGGAAGGGCTGTCCTGTGCATTGTAATATGTTTAGTTATGTCTTTGGCTTCTGCGCCCTAGATGTCAGAGCACCCCACAGTTGTGATGACCAGGAATGTCTCCAGCTCTGTGGCCCAGGGAGGGCAAAGTCTTTTCTTCCTCAGAACCCCCACTTTAGACCATGTGTCATCAGAATTCTTGACTCTAGAGAGTGAGCAGAATGTGCAAAGTTTGGTTCAAACAATTCCAGTGGCTATGCCAGGAGGAAAAGGGGAAACACTAAAGACTGGATTAAATCCACTAAGGGCAGGGTTCACATTCACCTCATTAGCCTCAACCTTTGCTCTCCGTTGGGACTGGAGAAATGTTAGAGGCCTCATACCTACAGGACCAGCATTGAAAGGGTAGAGAAATGTAAACTTCTTTCTTATTTTTTTTTTAAATAAAGTCTTTTCTAAGTCTAGTATTTTTCTGATTTATTAATTTCTTCTGCAATTACTGAGTAACTAAGAACATTTTGCAAAGCCACCAAGAAAGATATTCCAGTTCCACGCTGGTTATTCACTGGATTAGACTCCAGTATGCAGTGACCTGATTAAGTGGTTACTGTTAATGCCATTTATATGAATTATACCCAGGTGAGTAAGCTGGGCAAGGCAGGATTATTCATTTCCTCCCAGCAGGCTTGAGGTAGGTACATAGTAAACATTTGCTGAACTACACAAAATTGTGGTCAGAATTTCCTGTGAATAATTCTAAAGATACACATTTCAGAAACAGCCTTAGATTCATTTTTCTTCACATTTTTAAAATTTGACTTTGAAGTTTAACTTATATAGGGTAAAACACAAATGTTTCTCTTCACATTTTTAAAATTTGACTTTGAAGTTTAACTTATATAGGGTAAAACACAAATGTTTGCTATAGAATCAAAGGCTTTGAAATGATTATTATTATTATTATTTATGACAGAGAGAGGGACAGATAGGGACAAACAGGAAGGGAGAGAGATGAGAAGCATCAGTTCTTCATTGCAACACCTTAGCTGTTCATTGATTGCTTTTTCATATGTGCCCTGACCAGGGGGCTACAGCAGACCAAGTGACCCCTTGCTCAAACCAGCGACCTTGGGCTCAAGCTGGTGAGCCTTGCTCAAACTAGATGAGCCTGCGCTCAAGCCAGTGACCTCAGGGTTTTGAACCTGGGTGCTCTGCGTCTGATGCTCTATCCACTGTGTTACCGGCTGATCAGGCCTGAAATTATTTTTGATTTTTATTTTTTTTTTAATTAAGTGAGAAGCAGGGAGGCAGAGAGATAGATTGGGATCCACCGAGCAATCCCATTTGGAGGCTATGCTCTGCCCATCTGGGGCTGCTGCTCCATTGCTCAGCAACTTAGCCATCTTAGCACCTGAGGTGAGGCTCTGGAGCCATCCTCAGTGCTTGGAGCCAACTTGCTTGAACACTTTCGAGCCATGGTTGCAGAAGGTAAAGAGAGAGAAAGAAGGAGGAGGGGGAAGGATAGAAAAGCAGATGGTTGCTTCTGTGTGCCCTGACCTGGAATTGAACCTGGGACTTCTACATGCCATGCCGACACTCTACTGCTGAACCAGTTGGCCAGAGCTAATTTTTTTAAATTTCATAAATGCAAATACATTTATCTTCTGGAGCAGTGCGGGTCAATGTTGTGTGTGTTATTTTTTGAAGACTTTGAGTGTATAGTTTTCCTGTGTTCAGGTTCTGGTGGAGCTGGGGGTTGGTGACAAGTTAAGGAGAGGCCAGGGGTGGGGACCCCCTCACCTCCACCCCCAGTGCCTGTTCTAACCTTATCCAGGCCGAAGCCATGTTACTCTGGCATCTTTGAAGTGGACCAAGGCCTTGCCAGAGCTGGGCTGAGCAGTGAAAGGCAGTGTTGTTTGTCTTTTTTTCTCAAGTTCCTTAATCAGTCTCCCCTCTTCTTATCAGTGATAAGAATCCAACTTTTCCTGCTGCCAGTACACAGAACAGCCTGGGTTTTCCATAGTGGCCTTTGTTGTGTGGCTTATTGAGTCAGGAATGTATTTGTGATGGGGTCTGCCCCCACACTCCCTGTAGCAGTCATTCTCAGCAAGGGAGCATAAGTGATAAGAAACAAATTGTTCCATCTGCCTCTTGTTCCTTTTTTTGTCCCTTCACCCTGCAAACCTCCCTTTAATCTTACTATAGCTTAGTTAGAAATGATGGATTTGAATGATCCTGAGAGTTTCTATTGTGATAAAATACACACAACATAAAATTGACCATCTTAACTATTCTAAAACATATAATAATTCAGTAGCATTAAGTACATATACAATGTTGTTTATCCATCACCACTCTCTAGTTCCAGAAATTTTTATTACCCCAAGAGGAAACCCCACAGTCCTCCCTTTCCCCCACAAACCACTAATGTACTTCCTATCTCCAGAGATTTGTCTCTTCTGGACATGTCATATAAATGGCAGCACACAGTATGTGGCCTTCTGTAATGAGCTTCTTCACTTAGCACTGTTTGCATGCATATTGAAGATGGATCAGCACTTCACTGCTTTTTATGGCTAAATAATATAGCACATATATGGAATATTATTGACCACATTTATTTATTTGTTTAGTTTTGATCAACATTATTTTGTTTATTTGAATAGTGCCGCTTTGAACATTTTTTTTAAGTATCTATTTTCAATTCCTTCGGGCATGTACCTAGGAGTGGAAATGGCTGGGTCATGTGGTAATTCTAGATTTAACTTTTTGAGGAATCAAGAATTGCTTTTTGTTGGTTTGCCTTAACAGTTTGATTTTATTTCCAAATACAGGAAGCTCTTACTCCTCATAAATGTATTCCTCACATCATTGTCCGGGGTCTCGTGCGCATACGATGTGTTCAGGAAGTGGAGAGAATACTTTATTTTATGACAAGAAAAGGTCTCATCAACACAGGCGTTCTCAGCATCGGCAGTGACCAGCGTCTTCTTCCTAAAGATTACCACAGTGTAGGTGACTAGCTCTGGCAGTAACACCACCGGCAGTCATGGTAAAGGCTGGTACATTGTTGTTAGTAACACGGGCAAAGGTCACATTATGGCCATAAAAGTTATAAAGCAACACTTTTTAATTATTTTTTAAGATTTTTTTATTGATTGATTGTAGAGTGAGGAGAGAGAAAGAAAGCGGGGAGGAATGGGAAGCAGCAACTGATAGTAATTGTTTCTCATATGTGTCCTGACCGGGCAAACCCAGGGCTTCAAACCGATGACCTCAGTGTTCTGGGTCGATGCTTTATCCACTGGGCCACCACAGGTCAGGCAAAGCAACACTTTTTAGAATATGTGTTTCTCTGGAGAAGAAACTAGGAAGCACTTTTTACCTGGACAGTGATAGAAAAGAGAAAGGGATTGCTTGAGAAAAGTACTGCATATTCTTTTGAAAAATAACTTTCTGCTATGGACATCAAAGAAATGTAGATGAACCAACATTGCTTGGTAGTAGTTGTACCTTCCAGAACAGCTAAAACAGCACATTGTTTTCATTGCTCTAATTAGATTTTTGTTGTTGTTGTTTCTTTTTATTTTTTTCCCTCAAAGAAATCAGTCATCATCATCGGGGCTGGTCCAGCAGGATTAGCGGCTGCTAGGCAACTGCATAACTTTGGAATTAAGGTAAGATTTTTGGCTCATGAAGGCAGAAACAGATGGTTAACTGCTCCTCTGGTCCAAATTTTCTAAGGCTTAGAAACCAGTTCTGGATTTTAGCAAAGAATGCTGACTACATGATATCTTGAGATCTTTACAATTGGTCCTAGAAGAGATACAAAATTTGAAATTGACTTAAGAAAAGAAAGGTAGAGAATATAGAAATTCCCAGTTTTATAAAGAGTTTCATTTTTTTAAGATTTTATTCTTTTGAGGTGTGGGGAGGAGCAGGAAGCATGAACTCATTGCTTCTTGTATGTGCCTTGACGGGACAAGCCTAAGGCTTTGAACCGGAGAGTTCAGTGTTCCAGGTTGATGCTTTAATGGAGAGTTTTACACTCAAATGAGCAACTCGGAATACATTTCAGTTAGGTTGGTATCATAGCAGAAGTTCCTAATAGGTTATTACTGACATAATAGAGGGATCATTGGGAAAAATTCTTTAATTCTGCAACAGTTTGAGACAACAGATAACAGCTTGGAAATTTACTTTTTCTTGTATAAAGTTTCTGAAATATCCAGTTACAGTTCCTTATGCAAATTAAAGGAACCCTTTGAATCTTACTCTGAAAAACAAAAATCTTTGGTTTTGGAAGCAGGATTGAATTAATTAACCCTTTAAGTAGTGAGTGTTTTTCATGTTCGCTGACCCCTAGGAGTGAGTTCTTTTTCAAAAAATCAAATTAGTTCCAGTTTTATTAACTTAAAATCATGTTTGTTTGATAACCAATTTATGGAAACAAGAAGAGTATAAATTTACCTTTTTTTAATGTTGCCTTACACATTTTTAAAACAAATCGATCGTACTCTGGATGGTCAGGAGGCACGAAGAGGTACATGAACATTCATACTCAAAGGGTTAATCTATGGTTGAGACAGACTTACATGTCTTTCAAAGTACTGTACATGTTTGAGGTTGCCTACTTCCCCAATGTAGGATATTCTTTCTATCTGGTCTGTTGCCTTATTCCAGTTGTTCAAAATTAACCAAAATGGAGACTATTACTAAAATCTATTTGTGTAATTCATTATCTAATTTGTGTTGGAGTTATTCAATTAACCATCCCCTAGATTTCTGTGAATTCCTAAATCTGACACATTTCTCCTTTTTAAAAACTTATTTTGCAAGGACTTTGATTTTCGCTTAATTCACTGAATATTAATTTGTCTCTTGTAAAATTGAGTTAGTCTCTTTGCTCTTCTCTGTCTGGCAAAAAAAAAATGATGACTAGGCCCTGGCTGGTTGGTTCAGTGGAGGAGCATCAGCCCAGTGTGTGGAAGTTCTGGTTCGATTCCCAGTCAAGGCACACAGAAGAAGCAACCATCTGCTTCTCCACCCCTTCTCCTCCCCTTCTCTCTCCCTTTCTCTTTTTCCTCCCGTAGCCATAGCTTGAATGGTTCGAAAAAGTTGGCCTCAGGTGCTGAGAATGACTTCATGACCTTGCCTCAGGCACTGAAATAGCTCAGTTGCTAAGCAACGGAGTAACAGCCTCAGATGGGCAGAGCATCACCCTGTAGGGGGCTTGCCAGGTGGATCCTGATCTGGGCACATGCAGGAGTCTCTCTGCCTCCCTGTCTCCCTGCCTCTCATTTAATAATAATAATAAAAAAATGATAACTTTTTTACAATATCTTTGTTATGGGAGTATTAGGGGCAGGATAAGTTTTTAGCAGCTGGGTCTGAGAGGGGTTTTCCTCTTAACTGAATTGAGGACCCAGATCTTGAATTACAGCATGTTACTGACAAAGCAGAAGAATTGGAGTTGGATTTATAGGAAGTGGGTTTGCATTGGCAAATGTTTTCTTAGTATTATTAAGCTATGAGGTGTTTTAATTAATTGTTTATTTCAATGTTAGGTATTAGAGTCTCGGCTTCCTGTTTGTTCTTTACTTGGGAAACCCACAGATGATGTTCCAGCGGAGGTTGTTACTATCCAGAGTCTTAGGCAGTCAGCCTTCCTCTTACCCTAAATGGAAACTGGACACGGATGGTTCTGTGTTCATCTGAAGTCAGAGCGGGAGAGTGGGGAGGGCTGAAGCACCAGCTGTAGCCTTTCTAGTTGGAAGAAATAAGGACTGGAGGTCTGAGGAAGAGTATTCAGAGGATCCCTATTATCCCTTTTCTCTCGCTAGGTGATGAGGGGGACACCATGGAGATTACCCATCCCTGTTATGCTTAGGAAGTGTGTAGGTTCCTCTTAGTCACCTGAAAGATGGTAAACTCAGGGAAGATTCTTGAACAATTTGAAGGAGTGCTTCTAGGGACTCAGAGATGAAATGACTGGCCTTGCAATGACTGGGACTCACATTTTTAGTTACTGCAACTGGTGAAGTGTAGGTAGTGTAGCACTTTGAGTCACAGGGGCACCCACCTGAGAGCAGCCCTCCTGCCACCAGAATGAGGAATTTAAATAAGTTAAAATAGCCTGGGTGTTGGAACAACCTCCTTAGGCCAAGTCCATAAGGTGACATGACCATTATTTTTTTTAAGTGGCAGTATTATCTTAGGGAAGTTAAGGTCTATGTGCAGTGTTAAAGGATCATAGGACAAAATCTCTTTAACCTGTTCTTTCTTTTTAATTTTAATTTTTTTTCTTTTTTTTATTGGTTTTAGTGAGAAAGGAAGGAAGGAGGGAGGGGAGTGAGAGGGAGCAGGAGGGAGGAAGAGAGAGATAGAGAGAGAGAAGCATTGATCTGTTCCTGTATGTGCCCTGACCAGGGATTGAACCGGCAACCTCTGCACTTTGGGAGAATAATCAACAAAGCTATCTGGCCAAGGCTTAACCTAGTTTTTAATAGCGCTTTTTAAATTATGGAGTGCTATTTAATAAAAGCTTTCCAAGTGTATTTCATGGGCTAGTTCATCATATCTTATGGGATTTGAAAGAGAACAGTTTGAGGATTTTGCCAGCAGATCACTGACTTATTCCTTACTAGACTCTTGAGTTGTTTAACAGCCGCTTTGGCTTCTCTTCACACTGGTTTCTTTTCAAAGTCACTTCTCTAGGAATGTAATAGGCTCTGGCTGGTGGCTCAGTGGCTAGAGCATTGGCTGGCATATGGACATCCCATGTTCGATTCCTGATCAGGGCACACAGAAGAAGTGACCATCTGCTTCACTCCCCTTTCCTCTCCCCCTTCTCTCCCTCTACCTTTCCTGTAGCCTGTGGCTCAAGTGGTTTGAGCGTTGGCCCTGGGCACTGAGGATAGCTCAGTTGATTCAAGCATCTGCCACAGATGAGGTTGCCAGGATGATCCTAGTCAGGGTGCACCTCACTATCGGGAGTCTGTTTCACTATCTCCCCTTCTCTCACTTAAGAAAAAAAGTAATGTAATAAAACTATTAACCAAATATGAAACTTACTTAACTGTATTAGTCTATATTTATAGTAGTGCATTTGATATGACTATTCTACCGAACTTAGCTTCCTCAATTGTTTGTATTTGTAGGTGACTGTGCTGGAAGCCAAAGACAGAATTGGAGGCCGAGTGTGGGATGATAAATCTTTTAAAGGTGTCACAGTGGGAAGAGGAGCCCAGATTGTCAATGGCTGTATTAATAACCCAGTAGCGCTCATGTGTGAACAAGTGGGTTTCTTCCTTTAAGATTCCTATTGTAGACAAAAGAAAGAATTCTCAGTGTGCTTCTGTGTAGTGTGAATGTGATCTTCAATAATAGGATGATCGTTTGCCACTCATCTTCTCTGACAAGCAAATACAGTTACAGTTCTTCCTTTCTGAGAAGGTGGTAACACAGGTCTTACAATATTTTTTTCTAAGGTGTTTAATTATATTTGTGTGTTATCTGCAGGCCACTGGATTAGCGCAGAGTGTTAGGGTTGCCAGAGTAAACAAATAATAAATACAAAATGCCCAGTTACATTCAGATAAATAACAAGTAATTTTTTAGTGTAAATATGTCCCAGATATTTCACGGGATACTTTGCATGCAATATTTGAGACACACTTATACTAAAAATATATATATATATATATATTTGTTGCTTACCTGAGAGTTGTATTTAACTGGACATCTTAATCTTTTGGGGGGCTACCCTGCATAGTTTCTTTGAAGACCAGTTAAGCCCAAGGTATTTCCTGAAATATTTATCAACAGTAAATTCAGTTGCAGCCTTTGTAAGCATGTTTGGTGCTCACGCACATGAGCCTGTAGAGGAGACAGCACGTGGAGTGAGGAGAGGCTGCCGCCATAGTAACTATTGGCTGGAAAGCTGGAGAGTGCGTGGCACAGATGCTGTCGCTGTCCCCCTCTCATTCTCAGTAAAGGTCTCCTAGACATCATGCTGTTTTTTCACTGCCTTCCTTTGCTGTCATTTTCTGTTAAGCATATTCAGCTTTATTTTTGAGAGGCTCTAGACTAGACCTTTTTCTCCATGAGAGCTCTAATTGCAGCTTAGAACCTGTACGTAATATTTTCCAGGGAAAATTTTCACCTTCTTATTCTTATTATTTTGAAGCTTGGCATCAGCATGCATAAATTTGGAGAAAGATGTGACTTAATTCAGGAAGGTGGAAGAATTACTGACCCCACTATTGACAAGCGCATGGATTTTCATTTTAATGCTCTCTTGGATGTTGTCTCTGAGTGGAGGAAGGATAAGACTCAGCTCCAGGATGTCCCTTTAGGAGGTATGGGGAGAATGGTGTTCTGATTTTTCCCTCTGAGTCTCATTCTAACCTAAGCTTGGTCAGCAGGAACATCATTCATCTGGGAGGTTGATGTATGCAGTAAAATTAGTTCTTCAGAGAATTCCTTTTGGACTGACGGGTTCTCCGGGCCATTCTGCAGAGGGAGCAGAACTTCCTCAGGGACCTGTAGGTGCTTGTGTGTACACACAAATCTTACTTTACACAATAGCTGGTATTTAAAAAAATTAAATGTTTAATTTTCAGTTTCCCAGAGGAGCTTCCCTTTGAGTGAAGTGTGGTAAGCCCTATGTGAGCTAATAGTCACCACATAATGTCTTTTCTAGATAAGTGTTTCTATGTGCCAGGGTTCCCTTTGTTTTCCTTTTTTGGGGCAGTAGGTTAAGATTTTTTTCAGTATATTTTGTTTAAGAATGCAAGGATGTGTATTATAACTTAATAATTTTACTTCAAATTACTTAGGCGTTGGTCCTTAATAGACAATATTAACTGCAGTGCTCTAGGCAACTTGACTGTGTATCGTGACTCATTTCCTTGATGGTGCCAGCTGAGATTTTGTTATATTGTTTCTTACATTGGTATTTACTTAACATGTAATTTTATGACCTGAATTTATTCACTTGTGTTCTTGGAAGCATGTCAGAGTTTCTTAAAGTGCAAACATTAGAATTGAGTTTTCAGGATATTAATTTGCTTCAACTCTGTTTCTTTGTAAGAGTTCTTAGTTCCTCACACTGGTGTATACTCCATGTCTGTTTGGGGTGAACTCAGGCAGCGACTGCCTGTCTCTTGTTTTTCATTGGCACTCCCCACCCCCGACCTTTTGAGGCTGACCCACACTGTAATCACCCCCATTGCTGTTGACAGACAAACCATAACAGAACATCTTCAGAAATTTACTGGGGTCAACAGGGATCATTTAATTATCTGCCATAGTGTCCAGACCAAGTGGTGAGTTGCTGAATTTTCTGGAATTGATGATAGTTATTAGGCTGACTTTCAGGGTGTTTTGGTTAGTGTTTGTTATATGTGTAGTCATTGGATGGCATTTTCTTGATACGTTCAGTGTCACCAAATAAAAATGTAATGATATTGCTTTGTTTTGACCTTATTTAAAATAAGGGAGGATCAGCAACACTTACTGTGTAAGTAGCTGTTTCATCTTATTAATAGTTTTTGGAATAGCTTTAATAATAATGCACATATCTGTTTCTAAGGTTAGTTATATCCAGACTGGCAGTATCTCAGCTGAGATCTTAGTTTGTTAGCACTTAACTGAAAAAAACAAAATATAAATAGTAAGAAACTAGTGTTAATTTTACAGAGCATATGTACTGAAGTTTTTAAATAGTATTGACATAAAAATCACATTTATATTTTATCTGTTAATACTTAATTTTATATACTGTTCCACAAATATTGGTTCTTGCTGAACCTCCACAGAACCTAAAGGAAAGCAAGTGACTGGAGGCAGGAATGGGATTGCACAACAAGGCTCCAAAAGTGGTAGAAAAGCCCAGTGGTCTGGGGCCAACAGCCTGGTGCAAACCCAGGGGTGCTGTGACATTCCCATATTACAATTCAGGGGAAGAATGGATATTTTTAGTGAGAGTCTTGAGTTGTCTAAAAAACAAACAAAAGGCAATTGATATGCCTTCCTGGTGCTAGTCAAGCAAGTTCACAGCACTTTATAAAAGCTTCACATCTGCAACATGTGCATTGGATGGTCATCTCCCCCAGGAAGGTTATAAATAAGTAATCTGGACTACGATGCTCATAATTTGTCTGTTGTGAGCCTCCTTAAACCCCCCAAAAGGAGTCTAAGACAGTAATTGGAATGGTATCACAACACTGTGTGAGCATTGTTGAAAGTTCCAGTTGAGTGGGATAGATAAGTGCTGAGGTTGATAACAAGACGTGATTTCTGAGGCGTGCAGAGTCTGGGCACTGTGGGACTGGGAGCCAGGTGGGTGGTCCTCGGTGAGGGGCACTGTCGCAAGCACCATCTCAGGCCTGGGGAAGGGACTCTGCAGCAGAGTGAATTGGCAGGTGGTGTTGCCATGTTTGGAAAAGCTAAAAACGTGCTGGCACGGTCTGTCTGTGGGTTTGGGATTTATTACACAGGCAACAGAGAACCTCTAATTAAAGGTACCGAGGTGGAGGGTTGGCGTGATGACAGCCCATAGTGGGCTTTTCTTGCTGGGGACAGAATATAGCCAGTGGTCAGTGTCCCACAGATCTCCCAGTTGAGGTGAGATGTTATAAAAACTTGACTTTCAGGCGATAGTAGCGAGATCAAAAGGAATGGGAATCCTCTTTGTGGGTGGGTGTCTGTCTGGATGTGCAGAGAGTGTTTTTCTGTATCTTGCGCTAAAGAGGAAACAGCTTCTCAACTAAGCAGAAATGAGACATGGAGATACGGAACCTACATAGCTTTGTTTCCAGTTAAGATAAGCTTTCACTTCCTGAGAGAAGCCAACCTTATCAAGATAGTCTTTCCCCTGCGTCGGCTGGGGAAAGGACCTCAGAAGTTTGGGGTTTTGCGGGTTGGAGGAGGTTGAGGGCAAACTATAATGAATTAGAGAATAGTCCTAATGCTGTTTGTTTCTGCTTTTCTCCATTCTGACTACAGAAAAGATAGAGGAGATCTACAAAGCTTTTATTAAGGAATCTGGTATCCAGTTCAGTGAACTGGAAGAACAGGTGCTTCAGTTCCACCTCAGTAACCTGGAATATGCCTGCGGCAGCAGCCTCCATCAGGTGTGACTGGGTTTCGTGAAACGTGCTTCCGAAATGCTTTTTGTTTGTGTGTGTGTATTTCATATGATCTCAATATTGAACTTGGGCTGGTTTGGACAAACAGGAAACAATGGTTCTGCTGCTTAAAAGCTAGAAAACCACGATTTCATAGCGTATTAACCCCACAGTGGTTTTTATTTTCTTCTTTTTTCCCCACAGTGGTTTTAAAAAAAAATTTTTTTTAAAAAAAAAAACAAGAGAAACCTTGTTTCCAATAATGCCTGTGAAGAAGCTCAGTGTGTGGTGCAGGGCGGGACTGGGTTGGGAGCCTGTGCTCTCCCCCTTCCTCCAGGTGCCCCAGAGAGGTCCCAGCGGCCAGGCTGTGGAACCCTGCATGGTCTGAAACACTGCTCTCGGGGAACAGCAGTATCCTCACAGTGGTGGCCTGTTTATCTTGCTGAAATCAATTTAAACTTGCCTAATTTATTTAACCAACTGATTTCGATACTTAAATATTCCATATTTTGAATAGAGGCTCCATGGGTGACCCCACTGTCCTCTTTGGAACCTCTCCATGTTCATTTGATTCCTTTTTGTTCCCCATTGATTTGAGAGAGAGGGAGAGAGAAAGAGAGAGACAGAAACATCAACTTACTGTTCCACTTAGATGTTCCATTCAGTTGTGCACTCAGTGCACTTGTCCTATGTGCCCTGAACTGGGATCGAGCCTGCGACCTCGGTGCACCAGGATGACACTGTATCCACTGAGCCACCTGGCCAGGGCCTCCACGTTCATTTGATTCTTCATGGCAACTGGAATAGCACTGTTTTCTCAAGTCATACTGCTTTTCAATCTCTATATTTTCCATGTTGAAGACCAATAGTTGGTATGTTTTTATAGGGAGCTGATCAAATGTGGTTTTACTCTCATCGAATTCTCCTTTTCTGAGGTCGTCTTTTATTTTTATTAAGAAGTGATACCCACACCCAAATCATATTTGCCTTTTATTTTAAATAAGCTTTCCAGTGCATTGTTGAGCGATTTTCTTCTTCAGCACGGTCTCTACCTGGGTTGGTTTGTGTGTCCCCTCCTTCTATCATGTTTGGCTCTATTCATGGCAGCCCTGCCCTCATGCCCCAGGTGGCTCTTCCCATCTTGAGGTTCGTTCCTCCTCCCTTAGGTGCAGACTCAAGAAGAGGTAGGAACACCTCTCTGTCTCCAACCTCTCCTGTTATTTCCCAGGTGTCTGCTCGCTCCTGGGACCACAACGAATTCTTTGCCCAATTTGCTGGTGACCACACTCTCTTGACTCCCGGCTACTCTGTCATCATTGAAAAACTGGCTGAAGGAATAGACATTCGGCTCCAATCTCCAGTGAGTATGACAGTGGTAGGAGGCTCTGGTTTGGCCTTGTTTTTAGAGGATGTGAAGTTTGGGGCAGGTGGATTACTCAGGAGACAGGATACTTACTGTGACCATCAACTAGTGCCTGCAAGTACTTCTCTCCATGTCAATTACATAGCTGCTGCTATTTGGAAACAACAGTGATACAATTACATTTTCATTAATAATAAAGTGTTCAAGTTGCTCACAACATTCCTGACCCAGTGTACTTGTTTTCACTTTGAAATTTTGCCTTCAAATCCTTGTCCCTTTGCATTTCTACTGTACATTGTTGTAATCATAAAGGCAATTATTTATATTACACTTTATACTATATTATAAAGGTGTTTCATATTTTAACATAGTATTTAAAAATTTTTCAAAAATTTAATTTTTAGAGAGAGAACAAGGGGGAGAGGGAGAGAGGGAAACATTGATTTGTTGTTCCACTTATTGACACATTCATTGGTTGATTCTTCTATGTGCCCTGACTGGGGATTGAACCCACAGCCTTGGCATAGCAGATATAGCTATAACTGAGCTACCTGGCAGGGCCAATATTTATAAATTTTAATGCCTGAGTGATAGAGTGATAGTTCCCTGAAATAGGCCGTAACAGGTGTTTCTTTTTTTAAAGATTTTATTTATTGATTTTGGGGGGGGAGAGAGAGAGAGAGAGAGAAAGGTGGGGAGGAGGGAGGTGCAGGAAGCATCAACTCATAGTTGCTTCCTGTATGTGCTCTGAATGGGCAAGCCTGGGGTTTTGAACTGGTGACCTCAGCATTCCAGGTCGATACTCTATCCACTGTGCCATCCCAGGTCAGGCTCTAACTGTTGGTTTTTATTTGGTTTTTTTTTACAGGGACAGAGAGAGAGAGTCAGAGAGAGGGATAGATAGGGACAGACAGACAGGAGCAGAGAGAGGTGAGAAGCATCAATCATTAGTTTTTCGTTGCCATTGCGACACCTTAGTTGTTCATTGATTGCTTTCTCACATGTGCCTTGACCGCGGGCCTTCAGTAGACCGAGCAACCCCTTGCTTGAGCCAGTGACCTTGGGTCCAAGCTGGTGAGCTTTGGCTGAAGCCAGATGGGCCCGCACTCAAGCTGGCGATCTCGGGGTCTCGAACCTGGGTCTTCCGCATCCCAGTCCAACGCTCTATCCACTGCGCCACTGCCTAGTCAGAATCTAACTGTTGTTTTGATCTCTGAATGCCAGGAAAGGATTTTTCATTGCCTTAAAGATGTAAATTCACATAATAGGGCCATGATGGTGAACCTATGACACGTATGTCAGCACTGACACGCGTAGCCATTTTTGATGACACGTGGCCGCATGCAGCCACATACCAGAGAAGTATGGGGCTGCATGCTGAGAGGGACATTTCATCCTCAGCTCCTGCATGGCCAGGTGCAGTAGCCAAGGATAAAACATTTGCTGTAGTGTAAGACACTCTGTGCCGGAGGTCTGTAGGTCAAAACAACAGAACGCTGGCACAGAGTGTCTAGTTCTGGGACTTCCAGTTAGGCCATTTTTCTCAAAGTGACACACCACCCGAGTTATGCTCGGTTTTTTGGTGAATTTTGACACACCAAGCTCAAAAGATTGCCCATCATTGTAATAGGGTAATTGGGAGAGGTCCTAGATAATTTGGTTCCATCATGTTTTTTATAATTGTTTTTCTGAGCAGGTCCAGAGTATTGATTATTCGGGAGATGAAGTGCAAGTCACCACGACAGATGGGATAGGGTATACAGCACAGAAGGTAAGTGCTGGAATTCTTCTAGGTGCTTCAGGTGCCTGGCAGTAACTGAAAAGAGTCTTTTCCACCAAGAAGGTGGCCTTTGGCAATCTGCCTGGAACCTTGTTTGATTTTTGAAAAGTTATGCACGTCCAGTTAATTGTGCAAATCCAATTTAACTAACACTAATAAATTCATGACAGATAGAATTCTTAAAGTGGGCTCTGTGGTACATTAGTCCTAAGAAATAAGAAATAAATATTTTGCCCACATGAATTTGAAAAGGATTGTGTACTACAATTTACATTTAGGGTTATACAGGGGCATATTAAAGGCTCTGAGAAGGCCTACATTTAAAAATACCTATTTTACTTTAATTCACTGTTTTCCAGATTGATAGAGTTTTTTGTTCATTTTGGCATGAAACCATTTTTCAAATCAAGAAAGCTCTGTGTTTTCATTTAGAAACTGCAGAAGTACTTCTATACTATTTGAAATTTTTGTAAACCAAAACTATAGTAGGTGGACAGTGAAAAAGGTGCTATAATGTAATATGTGAAATCACACTGAGATTTCTGTAGCGTTGGAGAACAAAGGCACTTAACTTGGGATGTGGGAAGATTAATAAACCTGATAAATTTATTTAAATTCAGTTATGTCTATGTTTTGTGCTTTTCAGTTATCTAAAAGCATTTCACAGTCCTTGATAGTCATACAGAAGTAAAGGATGGAATGTCAGATGGAAAGATGGGGTATTGTGCATGGGATGGGTCCTCATATCATTCGTCCCTTTAACTAGCTGGGTAGTTAGTTAGTGGTGCTATAAACGTGGGACTGATAGTGGCTCTCAGTCCCGGCTGCACATTACAACCACCCAGAAGAGGTGGTTTGAAAAGACTGCAAAACATCACCCCGCAGGGATTGTCATTGAATTGGTCTGGTTGCATTTGTGATGCTCCCCAAATGGTTACAGCATGCAGCTAGAGTGGAGGACCACGGGGGCAACAGTGTCCTTATTCGTAAGATTACCCTAGTCAGGGTAATCTCTCAAATTCTTACTAGTGGTAATTTTTTTTTTTTTTTTAATCTCTCTTTTTCAAATTGCAAGTCAGCCTGTGGCTCAACCTCTGGTATGTTGTAACTTGGCCTTTTGTCATCCAGAGACATGCTTGTTAAACTCACCCTGCTGGGTCACCCTCTGCTGACCCTAGCCAGGCATGTTTGCTCTTCTCTCTTTGTGTTCTGGCTCCCAGAGATATTACAGGGCACAGCTTCAGCCTGCGTTTCAAAGTCTGTTCTGAATGGTTAAAGCAGTGGTTCTTAACCTTCTTTGAGGTACTGAACCCACCAGTTTCATATGCGCATTCACCAAACCCTTCTTTAGTGATAAATAAAATATGATTTTTTTTCCCAAATTCAAGACATAGGTATATATTTTTTTTACTGGTGCACAAAATGAGCCGTGCATGAACATCACCTTGCTCAAAGAACAAAACCAACAAAGTGCATGAACTCACAACAAATTATGGTATTACTTTATTCTGGCCTCCGTGGCAGAGGCTTCTCCGAACCCCTGAGACCGACTCATCGAACCCCTAGGGTTCGATAGAACCCAGGTTAAGAACCACTGGGTTAAAGCAAATGTTTTTATTTTTATGGTTGCCAGCACACATCACACGGTTTGAGTTGGAAGTTTCCCCAGTTTATAAATGAAAGATTCCTAACCCGACAGGATGCCCTGATAAACATTTGAGAAACTAATTCAGTCTAGGCTTCTTCAACTGAGATGTAGCTTTAGTTCTTTAGTAGCGTATGTTTATATGTGCTTTACCTAAGTTTCTGTGCTTTTGAAAGCTTTTTTCCTTATTAAGAAAACCTATAGATCTTATGTTCTTCTAGTTTTTATTTATATATCCAAGAGAGTAATTTTTTTTTTTTTGGTTGTTACATGGTAGCTATTTTCTATAACCAGATTGAAGATAGGGTACATGTCTTTTACTTTTAAATTTTTCTAATTTTCTTGTGGCAGAAAACAGTGACAAAATTCCAGGAAGAGCTATGAACTTCTGTGGATCAAGCCAAATATACTAAATCTTTTTTTTTTTTTTTTTTATTGAGTGGACGAGAGAGAGAGAGAGAGAGAGAGAGATAGTAACTTGTTTCACTTAGCACTATTGATTGCTTCTCATATTGCTTTGACCGAGCTCAAACTGGTGCCCTCAGGGTCAAGCTGGCACTCTCCAGATGGAGCCAGTGACCCTGGGATCCTACTGGCAGCCTCAGCACTCCAGGAAGACACTCTGTCTACTGCAGGGCCAAAAATACACTGAATCTCTGATGAAGGCCATGGTGGATATTGTGCTTTACATTCAGCTTTATTCCACTCCCGTCTTCCTGTCATCTTGCACTGTAGATGATGGAAAGTAAGCAAGTGCGCGCGCACACACACACACACACACACACACACGCACACACGCGCACGCACACACACCTTTCCAGACTCCTTTGCGGCTGGGGCTCTAAATAAGAAATGGTTTGGTCACGTCGATGCACTTGCATGATATGGAAGGTCTAGTCTGACTTTTACTTCATTTCTGCTCCATCTGTTGACAAACACAATGGTCAGGGTGTTGGGTTCTTCTATAGCAGGGACAGTGAAGGGTCCTGTTCATTCATTAACTACAAGGGAGTTGAGTCTACACCCATACCACTCTGAACACACCTGATCTCGTCTTATCCCGGAAGCTAAGCAGGGTCGGGCCTGGTTAGTACTTGGATGGGGAGACAAGGGAGTCGAGGCAGGACACGGGGAATCCATTTGGCTGGTACAGGTTCCTCTATAAGTGGCGTGATTCTGATAGTGGTAATAAGGCTCCTGATTGTGGCATTGGTCACATGATTCTGGAGCCAGAAATTTCCTGATTGTGTGGAGAGACAGCAAGTTTCTTTGATGGCCTGGTTTTGTGAAAGGACTTTTGAGAGCCATTCTTGAAGGCTCTGTTAGCATCTGTTACTTCATCTGTTAGCTAAATGATTCTGTAAGCCACTTGAGACCATGAAATAAATTTTTTTAGATTTTATTTATTTATTTTTAGAGAGAGAGAGAGAGAGAGAGAGAAAGGGGGAAGGAATAGGAAGCATCAACTCCCATATGTACCTTGACCAGGCAAACCTGGGGTTTCTAACTGGCAACCTCAGCGTTCCCAAATTGACACTTTATTTACTGTGCCACTGTAGGTCAGGCCAAGATCCTGCAATAAATTGCTTCCTTCTTTTAAAAAAAATTTCATGTGGCTTTACATGATTGTAATAGTCCCTAGTGTTTGTGACGTGCTTTACCATTTATGAGGCATATTGATGTATATTGTAAGGGGTTTTGTTTAAAGCATTAACCCAATCCTTTGAGATTAGTAGGGTCGGTATTTTCTTGGCCACACATTTGAAAGCGTCAGAAATGATGCACAAGGTTAGTAGTTCTCTTGACTCCAGATCTAGGTACATCCCTTCTTACAGCACTTCTTTTCAGGATTGGGATATGTTGACTCTTCTTAACCTGGGGTTACTGTAAATCATCTAGACCTTTCTGCAAGTTCCTTCATGCAGATGCCAGTGCTGCCCAGCCAGGCACCCTTGTGCAGTGAGCAGCCTGCACAGCTGTGCATGGCAGCGCGGGATACTGACTGTCTCATGACCAGCAACAGAGAGGAATGTTCTTTAGGCATTCAGATTTTCCTGGAAACGTACACACCAGGTTGTAGTGGTGTTAAATCAGTTGCTGCTTGTATGTTAACTGTTAATTATTTCCCACAGGCATTAGTCACGGTGCCACTGGCCTTACTGCAGAAGGGTGCCATTCAGTTTAACCCACTGCTGTCAGACAAGAAGATGAAGGCTATCAACAGCTTAGGTGCAGGCATCATTGAAAAGGTGACTGGATCACGTAAGCCCCAGAACTACAGAGATTAATGTCAGTTGACAGGAGTTCCTTCACTTCTGATATTGAGAAGTAGTAGGTAATTTTGAATCCAAATAGAATTTAAAGATTTTCTTTACGTTTGAGTTATTGTTTCTGCATAATACAGAAGGATATTATGAAAACGTAAGGAGGAGAGCTGTCTGAGCTCTGTGAATTTTAACTTCAGGAGGATAATCTTGTTATTCAGAATTAGAACTTGTTATATAAATAAACAGTTCTTCTTTTTCTTCTATCCTCCATTGGTCGGTCCCAGTGGGGAGAACGTTTGGCTTCCTCTGCCTTTAAAATCCTTTTTAGCAGAATCTGCCAGTGCTGTAGGAGATACTGGCAGACTGATGAAGGAGTCAGAATTTATTGTAGGGACTTCAGCTTTGAGACCGTGTCTTATGAATGCTTTGTATTTTCAGATTGGCTGAGAGGTTGTTAGTGGGAGTACGGATCTGAGGGACAGGAATGGCCAGATGCTCCCCGAGAAGAGAACGGAGGTTGGAGAATGGAAAGGGAGTAGTGAGGCTTGTTTTTTAGTGTAGTTTTAGTTAAGAGCTAGAGGTTGCTTCTTAGAGATTGTTGTACTTTTGATTGAAGACACTCTTAACCATTTTCTTCTTGCTTACTTTCCAGATTGCCTTGCAATTTCCTTATAGATTCTGGGACAGTAAGGTTCAAGGGGCGGACTTTTTTGGGCATGTCCCTCCTTGTGCCAGCAAACGAGGGCTTTTTGCTGTATTCTATGACATGGATCCCCAGGTAAAGTCATTGGTGAAATGTGGTGTGAATTTCTCTATTACAGTTTAAAATTCGGAGTGGTAATTATTTACATGTCAAGCTGAAAAACTAAAGGACATCGTGGACACTCTCGATATAGTTTATATTCTGGGAGGATACTTGGATTGGGACATTTTCCTATAGGGTAGGAGCCCCATTATCTGCCATATTTTCTCAAAGTGCTGATGTTGCTCCCTGAGAAATGAATTGGTCACTTGTGGAAACTGCATTATTGTAGGCTGATAGGGGAATTCCTACTAGGGAGAGTCTACCACAGCGCAGTGATGAGTGGTAATAGAAAAGGACTTTCCAAGGGTCCTCCAGTGGTGCTGTGAAGTCTGGGATCTGATTGGCCCAAGTGAGGGCAGGTCTTGGTGTCAGTATATGTGATTAGTGGGGAACAAACAGAAGGGAGGGCGTACAGTGATTTGAAAGCTATAGTGGTACTGATGTCATGCAAGGAATCCCAGTTGTTTGTTTTTTGTCTTTATTCCAAGAAACATCTTAAAAGGTTTCACATGGGAGCTGAGGGCAAAGTTTCTTTACCATTTGAGAAAATTTTTTCCCTTATTTTATCCACAGACTTCCCTTCTCAACCTTGTTCCACTTCTTCTAAAACAAGTTCTTACAAGCGAAAAGCCAAGAGAACTCTCAATCTGATATTTACACTGCTTCCTGATTTATTTTTTCAGCAGGGAACAATTAAAAAATGTGTAGTGTCTAGGCGAATAATGAGTGTCTGTGAGGAGAATGGGTAGGTGAATGAAAGGATAGGGGACGGTAGGAAATAATGACATTTAATTTGTGAGGTTGAGGTCATCTCTTTGGAGCAGTGCATTTAGAGACTTTTGCACCCAAGTGAAAAGTATACAAACTGCTTTTCTCTGTCACGTGTCCAGAAGAAACACAGTGTGCTGATGTCTGTGATTGCCGGGGAGGCGGTGGCCTCCCTCTGGAACTTGGATGACAAGCAGGTGCTGCAGCAGTGCATGGCCACGCTCCGGGAGCTCTTCAAGGAGCAGGTCAGAGACGCCCGCTCCCAGTGTGCTCTTCCCCGCGGCAAGCCGCCATTGCCGAGAGTGAGGGGAATCAAGGCAGTGGGCCACATTCTTCTCTTGGCCAACATCCAACTTTCCACCTAAGTTCCTGGATTAGATCGCTAGAGCTGCCATAACAAAATACCACAGCCTGGGGGGTTTAAACAATGGGGCCTATTTTCTGACCATTCCGGGGGCTAGAAGTCCAAGATCAAGATGTTGGCAGGTTTGGTTTCCTTTAGGCCTCCCTCCTTGGCTTATAAATGCTGTGACTTCACATGGTCACCCCTCTGTGTTGTCTGTGGCCTAGTCCTCTTTCTTATAAGGACACCAGTCATACTGGATTCAGGCCACCCTAATGGCCACATTTTAACTTAATTACTTTATTAAAGGCTCTTTCTCAAACATGGTCCTATTATAAAGTAGTGGGAGTTAGGGCTTCAGCGTATGGATTTTAGGGGGGACACAAATGTAGCCCATAACAGTGCCCATCCCTTCTTTTACACTGTTATCTTCCTTCCCTTTTTCCTGACGTTATGCATACCCTCTTTCTTAAGGATGTAAAAGGCTCAGAATTTTCAACAATTCTGTATTTACCCAAACCCAAAAGGCTTTAATGATAACTTTCCTTTTAAAGGGACATTGTCCAGGATTTTTTTGTACCCCACATAAGCAGCTAGTGTCTTTTCTGTCTTTCTCCAAGGAGCTCAAGGTACTTTTTATTTGTCAATTTATTAAATCTCAGTCTCTGGAGATTCATAAATGGTGTGGCTTGTATCTTTTTCAAATAAAGGAACAGACGTGGAAAGAAGTAGAATGACTCAAAGGTTACAGAAATTAGAGAAAGAGAGGCATCCAGGGGTGTTGCTTATTTTGCATGATGTTGTTTTATCTTATAGTAGTGTCTAGCTTTGGGGTTTTGTCCAAATATTTGTTTTCAAATTAGTTATTCAGCACTGAGGACATAGTTTCATGGTAGTGCTTAGCAGAGACTGGCCTATGAAATGATTTGAAACTTAGCATGAAACACATCTTGGATAGCTGTTTGTGGAGCTTGTTGAGAATTCCACCTTGAGGTCCTAAAACTCCAGCCCTCCCTTTCCTGCTCTGGCCGAGGCCTCGCTCCCTGCCTCTCAGGCACAGGCCAGGTAGTGGGCAAGGGAATGCCCACACTCGTAGTGGTGATGGCCCCATGTACACAGGAGGAGGGTAAGTGTAAAGTGAGGAGACGCGTGTAGGGGGAGGTTGCAGAGCTGGTGCATGAGATAAGAATGGTGCACAGATATGGGTTAGGGTCATAAAGGGGTCAGAGGAACATACTGAAAATAGCTATTTCAGAAAGCTACAGGAATGACCTCAGTTTCTAATGGGAGGGAGGACTGTATATTTGTAGTTTGGGTTACATCATGTCTAACTCCCTTCTTGATTATGTTCAACCTGACACAGGAAGTCCCCGATCCCACAAAGTATTTTGTTACTCGGTGGAGCACAGACCCCTGGATTCAGATGGCATACAGTTTTGTGAAGACAGGTGGGAGCGGTGAAGCCTATGATATCATTGCTGAAGAAATACAAGGAACCATCTTCTTTGCTGGAGAGGTGTGTATCATGATACTAAACTCAATTACTTTTATTTTGATTACTTTTAATTAAAGTGATTAATGTCCATAGTTTAAAAACTGTTTTTTTTTCTTTTGTGTGTGTGTGTGTGTGTGTGTGTGTGTGTGACAGAGACAGAGAGAGAGAGGGACAGATAGGGACAGATAGGAAGAGAAAGAGAGAAGCATCAATTCTGTGTTGTGGTACCTTAGCTGTTCATTGATTGCTTTCTCATTTGTGCCTTGATGGGGGTGGGGGGAACGACAGCAGACCGAGTGACCCCTTGCTCAAGCCAGCGACCTTGGGCTCAAGCCTGCCACCTTGGGATTTCAAACCTGGGTCCTCTACGTCCCAGTTCAACACTTTATCCACTGTGCCACTGTCTGGTCAGGCAAAAAAATACAACTGTCAAGTTTTTTTTATTTTTATTTTTCCATGGACAGAAAGAGAGAGTCAGAGAGAGGACAGACAGGAATGGGGAGAGGTGAGAAGCATCAATCATTAGTTTCTCGTTGCCCTTGCGACACCATAGTTGTTCATTGATTGCTTTCTCACATGTGCCTTGACCGTGGGCCTTCAGCAGACCGAGCAACCCCTTGCTGGAGCCAGCGACCTTGGGTCCAAGCTGATGAGCTTTTGCTCAAGCCAGATGGGCCCACGCTCAAGCTGGCGATCTCGGGGTCTCGAACCTGGGTCTTCCGCATCCCAGTCTGACACTCTATCCACTGCACCACTGCCTGGTCAGGCACAACTGTCAAGTTTTATGATGACAAACAGCAGAGGTCCTCTCAATAATCCTCCTCAGACTCCCAGAGCAACCATTTCTAACTCTCTGCTCTTTCTTCTGGAATTTACTTTATATTTTAAAATACGTATATTGTCTTTTGATTTAACAAGTTAGACATTATTAATGACTTCCTATAAGGTTAAAAGATTTAGCCCGTTTCGTCTCTTCACTATGCGTTTATTTCCCAATGAAGTTGGTGTCATTGTTTAAGTGATGTGGCTAGGTGAATGTTGCTTACTGCTGACCAAGGTGTTCATTGATTCCATTCTTATATAGCTCTCTGTTTTGATTGTCATAATAACCTTGTTTTTTGTTAGCTTAATTCTTTTTTTAAATTTAAATATATATATTTTTATTCAGTGAGAGGAGGGTAGGTGGAAACAGACTCCCGCATGCGCCCCAACCAGGAGCCACCTGGCAAGCCCTCTAGGGGTTGATGCTCTGCCCATCTGGGGTGTTGCTGCATTGCTCAGCAACCAAGCTCTTCTTAGCACCTGAGGCAGAAGCCATGGAGCCATCCTCAGCACCCTGGGCCAACTTGCTCCAATCGAGCCATGGCTGCAGGAGGGGAAGAGAGAGAGAGAGATAGAGAGAGAGAGAGAAAGAGAAATGCGAGGGGGGATGGGGTGGAGAAACAGATGGTGCTTCTCCTGTGTGCTCTGACCAGGAAGTGAACCTGAGACATTCACACTCCAAGCTGACGCTCTCCCGCTGAGCCAACTGGCCAGGGCTAATTTTTATTTTTCAATTCCAGTTAACATACAATATTATATTGCATAGTTTCAGATATACCACCCAGTGATTAAACTTTTATATAACTAAGTGATCATCCTGATAAATCTTATAGTCATCTGATACCATACATAATTAGAATATTGACTATATTCCTGTGCTGTACTCTACAACCCAGTGAGTCTTCTGTAACTACCACTACCAATTTATACTTCTTAATCCCTTCACCTATTTTATCCAGCCCCTCAACCCTCCTCCAGTCAGGCAGCCATCAAAATGTTATCTGCATCTATGAGTCTGTTTCTGTTCTGCTTGTTAATTTATTTTATCTTTTAGATTCAGTTGTGGATACATATGTATTTATTACCATTTTATTCATATTTTTTATCTTTCTTTTTTTCTTCTTAAAGAAGACTATTAACATTTCATATAATACTGGTTTGGTGGTGATGAACTCTGTTAGCTTTTTCTTGTTTGGAAAGCTCATTTTATGTCCTTTAATTCTAAATAATAGCTTTGCTGAGTAGAGTAATCTTGGTTGTAGTAATCTTTGTAGGTCTTTGCTTTTCATCACTTTGAATATTTCTCGCCAGTTCTTTCTAGCCTGCAAAGTTTCTGTTGTGAAATCAGCTGACAGTCTTATGGGAGCTCCCTTGTAAGTAACTAACTGCTTTTTTCTTGCTGCTCTTAAGATTCTCTCCTTGTCTCTAAGCTTTTGCATTTTAATTATGATGTGTCTTGGTGTGGGCCTCTTTGTGTTCATCTTGTTTGGGACTGTGCATTTCCTGGATTTATATGTCTTATTTCCTTCAGCTTAAGTAATATTTCTGTCATTTTTTCATAATAGGTTTTCAATTCCTTGCTCTCTCTTTTCTCCTTCTAGCACCCACTTGATGCAAATGTTGGTACGCCTGAAGTTGTCCCAGAGGCTCTTTACACTATCCTCACTTTTTTGGATTCTCTCCCTCTTTTTTTTTCTGTTGATGGTTTTCTGCTTCCTGATATTCCAGATGGACGATTTGATTTTTGACTTCATCAACTCTACCCTGTACTTTATTCTTCATTTCAGATAGTGTATCCTTCATTTCTGACTAGTCTGTTATGTGTCCTCTTTCATTTTTATGCTTCCTATCTCTTCATTGAAGTTCGCACCAAGTTCATCTACTATTCCTCTAAGTTCATTGAATCTCCTTATAACTAGTGTTTTTAACTGTGCATCTGGTAGACTGTTTCCATTTTACTTAGTTCTTTTTCTGGAGTTTTGTTCTATTCTTTCAGAATGTTCCTCTGTTTCATTTTGGGAACCTCCCTATGTATTAGATAGAGCGCTATATCTCCCAGGCTTGGTGGAGTGGCCTGGTGTAGTAGGTGTCCAAGTGGCACATCCTCCCTGGTCACCTGAGCCGGGCACTCCAGATGTGTTCCCCCGTGGGCCTCCTGTTGTAGTTGATCCTTGATTGCTGTTGGCACATCAGTGGGAGGGATTTACCCTCAGGCTGATAAGCTGTCAGAACTGGCTGCAACTGCCATGGAAGATCTACTGTGCAGGTGCCCACCCCATGGGGCTAGGGCTCTAGTGCCTGCTGAGTCTGCACCTTGTGCATGTGGCTTGTGGAGGTGATTGGGTGGTGCTTCAATGTGGTCTGACACTGTCCACTGGGTGCACTGACTTGGGCCTCCCAGGAGGTGCAGGCCAGGGTCAGCCTCCACCTGTGTTCTACCTGGAGCTACCAGGCATGAGCTACAAAGCAATGTGCAGATGTCTGCTACTTTTACTGGGCTTGAGGGTGCCCAGAAGAGGCCAAGTTGTGAACCAAGGATGGCTGCTGTGCCAGGCCGGGGCCATTTAGCAAGAGGTACTGGGAATGCCAGGGCCAGAGCTGCTTGTTGGAGAAATTTTAGGGAAGTCTAAGCATGAGCCAAGACAGGCCATCTGTATAGAAAAGCCACCAGAAATAGCTTGAGTTGGCCCTTAAGCTGGGTGTAGCCAGGCCTCAGGGAATCACCAGGGTGGCACAAACAGTGTAAACCAGGTTCATGGAGACTTTGATATGGTGCCCACCTGCTGGCTCTGTGTGGGGAGGGTTCAGGAAAGGAACAATGGCTTTTGTCAGCACTTCTGTTTGGGAAATAGCTGCCCTACAGCTCTTGCCTTAATGCCTGACAATTCAGTTCCTCCCATATATCCCTGGTGCCCTTTCAAACTGCTGCTGCAGCTCTGGAGCTCAGAGAGAGTGAGTCCAAGTAAGTTTGTGCTCAAGCTCTAAGAGGAACTGCCTGGGACTCCCACAGACCTCTGTCTCAGCCATAGTCCCTAGTGGTTTTTACAGTGAGAATGTGGACTTCTTTTCCAGTGCCCTGGGCTAGGGGGTCTAGTGTGGTGCTGGGCTCCCTTGCTCCTCAGTGAGGATTTCTACTGCTGAGGTATCCTTCCCAATTTTTATCCACCATAGGTGGGTATGGATCAGCCTGTTGTGCATCTCCACCCCTCCTACCAGTCTCTTTGTGACTTCTTAATATCCTTAGTTGTAGGACTTCCATTTAGCCAGATTTCAGGAGGCTATTCTGTAGTTTAGTTGTAATTTTGATTTGGTTGTGGGAGGATAGAAGTACCTTGTTTACCTATACTGCCATCTTGACCCAAAGACCCTAACCATAGCTTAATTCTTATATACCCCTCCTAAGTCTCCCTGAACTTCAGTCACCTCTAAATCACTATCAGCTGAGGTGTTAGTCCATGTTTTGAAACCTCTTTTTGGTATCCTCATTCCTCTGCTCCTGTCTGCACTGGGTTGATCTCTAGGACTCTTGGGAACATCTCCTCCATACCACTTTCCCTCTCTTCTGTTTTTTCATATTTTTAAAATTTTGATAAACTACATATAAAATTTACCATGTTAACTACTTAAGTGTACAGTTAATTGACATTAAATACATTTATATAGAACCATCAACACGATCCATCTCCAGAACTTTTTCATCCTGCCAAACTGAAACTCTGTCCCCACTCAACAACTATTCTCTCCCCAGCCCCTGGCAGCCACTACTTTGTCTCTTTGTATTTTTTCTAGGTACGTCATCATAAGTGGAGTCAGAGTATTTGTCCTTTTGTCACTGGCGTATTTCATTTAGCATAATGTCCTTAAGGTTCATCTGTATTTATTGTAGGATCTCAGACTGTCTTTCCTTTTTAAGACTTATATCCTGTTTATCCATTAATCTGTCATGGACACTTGAATTGCTTCCACCTTTTGGCTGTTTTGAGCATTGCTGCTAACATGGGTGTATATGTATCTCTTCAAGAACTTTTTTTTTTGTATTTTTCCTAAGTTAGAAGCGGGGAGGCAGTCAGACTCCTCCTGCATGTGACTGACTGGGATCCACCTGGCATGCCCACCAGGGGGCGATGCTCTGCCCATTTGGGTCGTTGCTCCATTGCGGCTGGAGCCATTCTAGTGCCTGAGGTGGAGGCCATGGAGCTGTCCTCAGCACCTGGGTCAACTTTGCTCCCATGGAGCCTTGGCTGTGGGAGGAGAAGAGAGAGAGAGGAAGGAGAGGGGGAAGGGTAGAGAAGCAGATGGGCACTTCTCCTGTGTGCCCTGACCAGGAATCAAACCCGGGACTTCCACACACTGGGCCTGCACTCTACCGCTGAGCCAACCGGCCAGGGCTGAATGCCTATTTGATTCCTTGCACCTGGAAACTCATGACCTTCAGCTCTAGATTTTAATTCTGATTGTTTTCATTTTTTCCTTTATTTCTGATCTTCTATTACATATATCGGAACTCTTGTATTATCTAATTTTCTTTGCTATTACTCATTTGTCTTTTTATTCTGCTTTTGTGGTGAGGAGAGTTGTCATCCAGCCTTTATACTGACTTAAAATTTTGGCTTTTACTTTCTGAGCACTTTATTTTCAGACTATTCCATTTTTGGTTGCTTCCTCTTGTTTTGTAACTTGTTCTTTGCATGACTCTTCAGAATTCCTATATTGTCTCTTTTAGCCTGTGCCTCCCACATGTCCAAATAGCCAGTCCTAAACTGTGCTCAGATTTGAGTGAGGCATTGTTAATTTTTTGAGTGAGTCATTTTTAAAAAGCTCATCAACTGGTGATTGAATCCACAAATCAGTATCTAGCTCTTTTTGCAGGAACATGGTTTCTCTCATTTGTATGGTGAAAACTCAGCTCCTGGCATTCTGGGAGCCGGAAGCCTCTTAATTATGAAGACTTTACTTAATCCCTATTTCATTTGGCATCTTACCCCTGCCCTCTACCTCAGGTCCCCTGGGGGTATAGTGGGCAGGAGTGGGGAACCTGTGAGGGGCCAAAATGCTCTTCGCAGTCCTTAATTTCCTTCTCAGCCATGCCCAACCTCTGTCTCCATGGTTCCTGATGCCCCCAGTGGCTGAGAATTTTTAACGATTATTTGGGGTGAATTGGCTTGCTTTTGTTATCACCCTATCCTGCCCTATCCCCCAAACTTAGCTGAGTCAAGTGACTTCTCAGCACTCTTTCCTCTGCTTTCGTGCTTTGTACATTATGGTTTGGGTTACTGAGGTCTTCCAGCTTTATCTAAAATAGTGCTTTTATTTTTTTCTCTTCATTCTTAAATGACCACAAAAGACCATTTAAAAACCAGCGACCTTTGATTACTTCACAGGCCAACTTTGTAGGAAGAGAAAATGGCTGCATGCCAGGAGACAACAGCCAACTGCTCCCAGGAGATGGCTGCATTAGGCCAATGTGCCCTGGACCATGAGCAGGGTGTGGAAGGAAACTGTTTTTCTTTTCTTTGCTGTTTAATAGTTGTTACCTTCTTTTTTTTTACAGGGACAGAGAGAGTCAGAGAGAGGGATAGATAGGGACAGACAGACAGGAACGGAGAGAGGTGAGAAGCATCAATCATTAGTTTTTCGTTGCCGTTGCGACACCATAGTTGTTCATTGATTGCTTTCTCACATGTGCCTTGACCACGGCCCTTCAGCAGACTGAGCCACCCCTTGCTGGAGCCAGCGACCTTGGGTCCAAGCTGGCGAGCTTTTGCTCAAGCCAGATGGGCCCGCGCTCAAGCTCGCGACCTCGGGGTCTTGAACCTGTGTCTTCTGCATCCCAGTCCAACGCTCTATCCACTGCGCCACCGCCTGGTCAGGCTGTTACCTTCTTATAGAACCCATTTCTTTGTTGTTTCTATTAGTCACTCTCTCCTCCTACTTGATTGTATTCCTGCTGACCTGATCCATCCACTTACTGAAGTTTTTGTCATATCCAGTTTCCATGTCAGACCCCTTCCACTCAGCCATCAATTTAGGTGACATGAAACCTAGAGCAGTTCACATGGAACTTCATCTGTTTATCCTCCATTTTCTATGACCTATTCATTTCAGCTACCCTATCCCACGGGCTACATCCCAAGCCTACTTTCTTGTCCTTGGCTTGCTTATTGTTCTCACAACCTACGTGAAAGCGAGTGGTCTCATTGACAGCCCTCAGTCATCTTGACTTCCTTTTCTGCTGAACTGCTCTATTCTTTGAGTCCCTCAACTCGAGCTATCCATTTGTTCCATCTAGCTAAACCACGTTTGAGTTGATTCACTTTTTGTGGTTTCATTTATTGCTGATTTAACAGCTAGATTACTTGTCTGAGAAGTACTATGACTTATTTATTGTACTTAATTCTAGTACCTGTCATATATAAGTCTGTGGTAGAATGCCAAACAGTACTTCAGAGTGCTGAATTTACTTTAGAATGAATGCATTTAGCAATGCATGAAAGACAACCAGAAAAAGCTCGGGTGCAGACAGGTGTGTGCTGTTATCCTGAGCACACAGGAGTGGCACTAGTCTTCACTTTAGTAGGATCAGAGAAAGCATATGCTCATATTACCTTTATTATCTGAATTCCTCGTGATATCAAATCTTGCATTTATTTTTTACAGGCAACAAACAGACATTTCCCGCAAACGGTTACTGGGGCATATTTGAGCGGTGTTCGAGAAGCAAGCAAGATTGCAGCCTTTTAAATAGAATTTGGCCTGGACCCAGTTTTCTTCTGTACCCAAGTGGGAAAGATGTTAACCTCACTTTCATAAAATCAAACAAAATCATCTGAATAACAAAACTGCAGTTTCTAAGGTGGTTTGATGGTAACACACGCCAGCACTCTGAAAGCATTAGCCCAAGAATTGTTTTATAAGCACTTATATTTACTTGTGTTTTTCACAAGTCTAACTTGCGTTCAATCTTCTGCATTTCAGAATAAGGCAGATTCTAAACTTAAACTAAGACCTTGGGTATGATTCTTACATAGTTGGAGGTTCCCTTTAAATCTGACTTTTTGTTTGGCTGATTAATTTTCACATATTGAGAAACCAAGCCAATCAAGCAGAAATTAAAAAAGAGCCATGTATTTTTCTTCTGTGACAATTTATCACTCTTTGCCAATGAGCCTTAAGATTTTTATATAGCTCTAACACTGAGCTTTTACTTAAAATTTAGATAGAAGTCTTTCCTTTTTAGATACAGTACAAACTTCAGTCAAAAGTAAATAAAGCTTCTGGAATATTTTATATACTTCACATTGGGTGTTCAAAATAATTATAAATTGGTTATCTTTTGTGATCAAACATTTTAGGTTTGTGTACTCATTGGCAAGAGCAAACTTTTCAATCCTTAAACAGTACAGATTTGTACCACTGAAAATGGGGTAGAGATAGTGTGGTCTTCATACTTGACAGACTATAGGGATGATTTTCCTTTGAGCCAAATTTAGGTGGATGGCACACTTCAAACAGCCTTAATTTTGGCAACTATTAGCAAAAATATCTTGTCAGAATACTTTAATAAAAGCCTCTTCCCACTGCCTCTTAAAAATAACATTCAATCTATAAGAGTATTTTTTTACAGAATTGTTTTCAGTATTCCATCGGCAGGTCCACTGGAAAACTGCAGAAAAATGTGATATCCTGGTTTTTCCATATTCTTCTTTTATAAGCCATATTGTAAAAGCCTGAGAACATGGCAAACATTTACTTCTTCCTTTTATCGCTCATGACAAAAGAAAAATAAGTCACTTAAAACAGACATTGGTTTCAGAGTCTTCAGGATGTTTATCTTGCCAAGAATTTCAGTTTACAGGTAATAACATGGATAACTTAAGTGCTTCTGAATGACTTTAAAGCCACTTTTTAAAATACTAGGATTTTAAGTCAGCTTATAAATAACAGTATCATATGCAAAAAGATGATGGTGAAGCTAGACACATCTCCCTTCCCATCCAAGTGTGATACAAATGAAAGGAAGATGGAGTTTCAGAGTTACACAGGGAATGATATTTAGGTTTTCTGACGAAATTCATTGGTACTAACTGGCAAGTATTCTGCTTTGAAGTGTTAGGAATTAAAGCATTTAAAGAATAGCATGTGTTATGTGATAAATGCAAAATATTTTGTTTGAAATGGTTCACAATAAATTATTTGAGTCTAGGCACTTAAACTTACTTGTGCTACAAACAAAGGAAAAACCTACTTAATAAAGTATGGTAAATGTGTATTTAAAAAAAAACCCATTTCTTTGTCTTGTGTCTACATCTGACGTTTTGTTAAGGAACCATGGTACTTTAAAATTCTTGAGTTACTATGAATGCTTTTCATTGTTCTGAAGATTCTGTAATTGAGTAGCCATGAATATACAATGTTTTACTTGCAGATTGTGAATAGCTGGTTGTGTAAAACTAAATAAAAACTAGATTTTTTAAATCCACTCTGCATTGTAGTGATGAAAATACTTATTAGTTACACTTCATCGTCATGAACTATCACATCTGCCAACCCCATACCTTCACCTCCATCCTTTCCTTAGACCGTTAAGGTCATAGGCATTTCTATACATCCCCTTTAAGTCAATGGCCATAAAGTAAACAATTGTTTACCTTGATCAACTTACTTTTGTGAACAACTTCTATTTTCCCCAGGCAATTTCTTTGTTGTGCATTTATTCAAAGCTAAAGTTGTTATCACTGAAGAACATTCTAATTTTATACATGTTCTGAAATCCTTATGTAGAGGAGAAACACTATAAAAACCTCTAAATTAAGATGACATATGCAAGAGACAAAAGCATTGTTTATTTTATTGACAAAGTTTACAGGAACAAATGAAATACTTAAAATCAAAGGCCAATTCACAGGTTCATTTAGTTTATTCATTTGTATTAAGTGCACCTTTCTCTAATGTGTTAACAACTTAAGAAATCAAAACTGAAAATACCTGTTAAGTCTACCTATTTTTTCCTATTTCTGTTCTACAATGCAAAGGTATTTTTATTTTAAACACTCAATTGGTTCATCAAAGGCCTAATTCTCTCATAAGCAGCATGTTTTAGTTTTAAAATTCAGAGACTTAATAAACTGATTAAGATAGTCAATTTAAAACAAATTAGTTTCATTCAGGGGTGGTTCATATGTTGATTACCTAGAATCCTGATTAGCCAAAATTTAAAACCCACCAGCTCTCATTCCACAAATACATTTCTCCAACGTTAGAAACATTTCTTGAATGTTAGGAACGAGTCTATTATCACTTTTGAGAACTATTTTGTCAGAGATACCCACTATTGCCTGCACATTATCTTCTAGCATTACACCTGGTGCTTTTTGTCATAATTACAGAGGTCAAAGTTTCCTGTAAATACTAGCATCTTTTATGGGCAAAGCAGTTAATAAAAATCAGTAAGCAGTTAATAAAAATCAGTAATTTATTATAAGCCAAATGTTCTTGTCCTTAATCCCAGTATTCCCTAAATTTCCAAACTTTTTGATGTGTTGATTTTGGTCTGTCCTTCATATAAAATATATCTATAAACAATGGTTGCAGAGTTGACACCAAAACTACAAATTAACGACACTTTCAAGGCAAAGCAGAGAAACAGTTACTTCAGTGTTTTCTTCACTGAATTCTGACTCATTGCTCTGTGATACCATCTGGCTGAACACCGACATTTTAGTTTATAACGGTAAAGACACCTACACCTCTATGGGTTTAAAAATCGATCTGCACAAAAGAAATAAAAAAAATTTATATACAACAAATTTGTTTTTCAAAATACAAAAATAATATCTGTCACTTGTCATGCTGACAAATTGACACATATATACATGCAGGAGAAAAGTTCCAATTCAGTCATCTTAACAGCTGAAGCTTCTATATTCTTAGTATGATGAACACACTGCCACTGAGTTTTTACGTTGACAGATATTCAAAATATTTCACATACTAAATACTGCATTGGTCTCTGCATGTATAAATGCCAGTTATAATAGTTTCTGTTCTACTCGATTAAAAGTATGTCTCAAGCTAATATTAACTGCACTAAAAACTACAACAGTTCAATAATCGATGACCTTATTTAAAGAAATCCAAAATGTACAAAATACAACTATAAAAGGAAGGAACAATCACTGCCATGCAAAATTTTAAACTAAAAACTGCATAGAAATGTAATTTTAAATGGCAAACTCAAATTTACATGAACACTTAAGATAAAAAAGTCAGAAGTAAATTCTACCAACACAATTATTGCAAAGATTTAGAAAAGTAAATACATTCTCTTTGCTGGTTTAACGGTATAAAGCAGATCTTTAAATCCATGGAATCCTCTGTCCTTTATTTCAGGAAATTAGCTGTAACGAAAGAGAAACATTATTTTTCATACTCAACATATAGTATCAGGTACACATAAATCATAAAACCTTATTTCACTTTAAAATTTATTTTACTACTGTGACCTTGGGAAATCAGTGGGAGTCAATATGAACTACATAGCTACTGTTAGCCCTCTCCTCACTTGACCGGTAGACAGACATGTGCTCTTAAGTTGACTGAGCATCTCTTCTCCATCTGAGATCAGGGTCTGTCTCTACTATGGAGGCTTTATTTTCAACTAAAATGGGAATGAAAAGAAATATCTTTCCCCATCTATTTTAAGGAAATCTGAGGATCAAATGTGACACTTAGTAATATATTTTGAAAAACATGCACTATCTGATATATTGTACATTTCTTTTGTCTCTTATGTCCTAAATGGTCAAAATTAGAAATGGTGGATAGATTTACCTCTTTAACAGTTGTTTTTATGAAACCTTTTCTTTCAGTCAAATCATAAGCAGGATAATTTTCATATACCTATAGTGAAAAGGAAAAACAATGTTAAAAGATTTAAAAATCCAATAATGCTATTTTTGAACAAAATGAAGTGTATATTATGTACTAACAGCTGCATGTATATTTTAACAGTACTTTGACTCATCAAAGAATTCAATTGCAAACGAGTAGTTTTAATATTATTGTATATACAGGAGAAAATAAACGAGCATACAAACATGCTCAGTGTTTTAAACCGGGAATATCGGTTGAATTAACAAACATGAGCAAGGAAAACATCTAGATAACCTCTGTACTCTTATTAATCAATGTCACCATGTTCAAGTTAATTTTCTAAATAAAATTTCAAAAATAAAAAAGACAGCCTGACCTGCAGTGGCACAGTGGATAAAGCGTTGACCTGGGAACACTGAGGTCACCAGTTCAAAACCCTGCACTGGTCTGGTCAAGGCACATATGGGAGTTGATGCTTCTAGCTCCTCCCCCCTTTCTCTCTCTCTGTGTGTGTGTGTCTCCTCTCTAAAAAATGAATAAAATAAAAAGAAGTTTAAAAAAAAATTAAAAAAAAAAAAAAAGAAAAAAAGACAATAAATGATATTTTGTGTGTGTGTGTGTGTGTGTGGCAGAGACAGTCAGAGAGAGAGGGACAAATAGGGACAGACAGGGAAGGGAGGGAGATGAGAAACATCAATTCTTTGTTGCAACTCCTTAGTTGTTCATTGATTTCTCATATGTGCTTTGACAAGGGGGCTACAGCAGACGGAGTGACCCCTTGCTGGAGCCAGCGACCTTGGGCTCAAGCTGGTGAGCCTTGCTCAAACCAGATGAGCCTGTGCTCAAGCTGGAGACCTCGGGGTCCCGAACCTGGGTCTTCCGCATCTCAGTCCAACGCTCTATCCACTGTGCCACCGCCTGGTCAGGCTAAATGATATTCTTAATATAAAAAATCTAGATAGATCTTAACTAAGTGGACTGAATTCTTTATATTGACAAGTTATCTGTCATTTTTTAGTGCTAACCTCTTCTGTTATACCATTCAACTTATTTATGACAAAGTGACAGACAGGAAGGGAGAGAGATGAGAAGCATCAATTCTTTCTTTGTTGTGGCTCCTTAGTTGTTCACTGACTGCTTTCTCTTATGTGCCTTGACCAGGGGGCTATAGCAGAGCAAATGACCCCTCGCTCAAGCCAGTGACATTGGGGTTTCGAACCTGGGTCCTCTGCATCCCAGTCCGATGCTCTATCCATTGTGCTACCACCTGATCAGGCTCATCCAACTATTTATAATTCAGTTTGAACTGTAGTGTACTTCAGCATTCATTCATAGCTCAATCCGTTCCCCAAGTAGGTTTTGGGAGTACTCTATTCCTAATATCTGACTCTAAATTTCCCTCTTTTATCAACTCGATACCTGTTTTCTTCACAATGACTTCTAGTCCTGACTCCATATGCACCCTGCCAGCTTCATGCCTGCAATGTAGTTCAAAGTCGGCAAACTTTTCTCTAAAGGATCAGATTGGTTAAATGGTCAGCTTTTCTCATGACGCCTTTATGCCACTGCACTGTGAAAGCTGCCATGGCCCATACTTACAATGAACACGTGTGGCTGTACTACAATGACATTACGATGAATTTTGCCCACAAGCTATTTGTTTGCCATTTCCTGCAAATACAATCATTTACATTACTCGAACTGTTTACTCCTTGTTCATTTTATACAACACTACAAACCTGAGGTGGTCTAGCTACCAACTTTTCTATGGTTAGGCCCAGAGGAAAGATTGCTGTGGGAAAATTAAACAACTTTGCAGACTGATCCTGTTTTAAGTCTATGATATTCAATGCCAAAGCCTCCCCAGCAATCCCAAGTAGCTCTATTCAGGTCCTTTCACTCCTGTCAGTGGCAATTTCATCTCCTTACTCAAGTGTCCCACATTTTTGTTCTCAGCCAGGAAGCTATTATTCCAAACTCCTTCAACTCTCTGACATAACTTTTCCTCCAGTTTCTGTTTCTGGACCATCACCTCCCCACTTCTTTTCCGTCTGCAGAGAGCCGTCCCTCAACTCTCCTGATCTTCTGCGTCTTTTCTCCTGCTCTGCTCACAGCCTAATACAAGCTTGTGATCTATTTCCCTTCTAATGCAAGCCAATGGTCTCCAGAAACTAATTTATTCACTTCCCTCACTATTCATTTACCAACCATTAAAACTGCTCTTTTATATACAATTATCTCCTAATTGCTGAGTCCAAAAACCCCTGAACCTCACTCAACATCCCCATATTAATAATCCCCTTTTTAAAATGACAAGTGTACTCACAAAACCATTCAAAGGGACAAAACTAGTTTCCCTATACTCTGCCCTCCTCCCTTTCCCTGCAGACTGGTAGTCAGCATGCTGGGCATCCTTCCAGACTGTCTTTAAAAAGTGAATTCATATACAAATGTATAAATGTGTCAACGACTATATAGTTTTTCTGTATTTACCCAAATGGGGTAATATTCTATATGTCTTAGTTTTCACAATTTTTCCATGTTCTTTTGAACTGCTACATAGTATTCCAAAAATATGGATGTTGTTACCAGTTTAACCATTTCCCTATTGAGGGCCATTTCTGATTTTTCCAGTATTAGACATGCTGAACATCACTGTAATCATTTTGGGCAGATGTGACTATATCTTCAGGATAGAAACCTAGAAATGCAATTGCTAGGGTAAAGGGTATTTGCAATTTAGAGTTTAAGATACTACCTAATTGTTTTCCAAAGCTATTACATCTTAAGGCATGAGAATGTTTCCCTGGCATCCTCGTCAACCATGAAAACTTATTCCTCATAAATATTTTATCATGCTAATAAGCAAAAAATAGTCCCATTTAATTTCTACTGCCCGCATTAGTAGGGAAGGTTAAGCATGTTTTCATTTGTTTACAGGCATTTATTTATTTTTCTGTGATGTTTCCCCTCTTGGCTCTCATAGCACTGCTCTCTGGCCTTCCCTCTAAGACTGACCACAATTTCTTATATTCTGTAGAAATTATGTCTCAACTCTTTGGTGTTAATGGTCTCCAGGACCCTGTCCTTTGCCATTCTCACCCTTTATCTTCTTCCATGGGCTACCTTATCTATATTTCTGGTTTTAACTCCCAGCAACATCCTAGTCTAGGTTTCTCTCCTAACTTGAAGAATTACAATGTTCAGAATTTCCCCCACATCAGTGTTCAAAGTACCGCATCTCAAAACGTCTAGAAAAAACTCATCTATTCCTCAAAAAATGTGTACACACACACACACACACACCCCTTTTATCTGTTTCCTATTATGATTAATGTACCCAAAGCCTTAATACCCACACTGAAACACCTCTGATCATTCTCTTGATTTGACTTGGATTATGGTAACTGTAAACTTTAACTATGGCATAAACTGGTTTCTTGTCTCATCTCGTTCTTCACCAGTCTGTCCTTGGTTATGTCTAGGATGACTCTTAAAAAATTGAAACCTGGCCTGACCTGTGGTGGCGCAGTGGATGAGGCGTCGACCTGGGAACACTGAGGTCGCCAGTTCAAAACCCTGCACTGGTCTGGTCAAGGCACATATGGGAGTTGATGCTTCTAGCTCCTCCCCGCTTTCTCTCTCTCTCTCTCTTTCACTCTGTGTCTCCTCTCTAAAATAAATAAATAAAAAGAAATTTTAAAAAAAATGAAAGCTGATTAGGCCACGCCCTTGACAAATAGCTCACAAAAACCTACCTAACCTCCCAATTCCTATTAGTTTCGGGAAGAAAACCAAACTCTGTAACATGGCATTCTTAAGAATTGCAACACTTTAATCTTCTCTAACTTCTGTGAAGACTTATTTCCAATTCTAGTCTTCAGCCAAATTAAACTATTATTCCTTGCAGTCACAATTTGTCCTATTTTGTGAATGTGTCAATGTTCTTCAATTGTATGGAACAGCTGATGCTCTACAATCTCTTCCAAGGTGCTTTGCCACATTTCCTCAACCCTATTCCTCCCAATCCCAAGATCCTTTTTGTTCCATGGTGATGTGGCTGCCCTCTTCACTCCTGTAACACAGCCCTCACAGTGTACTCTACGAAAAGTTGTCTTTTGACTCCACTGGACTATATGCCCCTAACGTGAAGTACTGTAACAGCTTCTCCAGCTCTACCTCTAACATCTATCCCAGGAGTTAATATAAAGTAGAGGTTCAGTGAGTGCTGAGTGAATTAAATAATAATAAATAGTATAGAACATTTCACCTTTGATACATTTCAAATCTTAACTTCATTATGCCATATGAAGAAACCAGATCGTAAAACCTCCTAGTGTTGAGGTAAGGTATGGACTCTCAATGGAATCATACTCAAGACTAGATCATTTTAGTATCTTCACAGAAGTCTAACCTAAGAACCTGATCTATATGTAACATCTCATTTATCACAGTGACACTGAAAATGAGATGATCCATAAGATTTTGCTTTGTAAAACTAACATAATCTAAGGATGCATGAATAGAAAGTTCCCACCTCAGGAAAAGGAAGTTCCCTATGTAGTGTGGAATGTAACACTTTAATCACTGTATACATTCTAGTGTTATTTATGGGATAACTCCAAAGAGCCGAGGCTTTTACTTACTTTAATGTGGTTATCCCAGCACCTGTAACAAGATGCCTGGCATGTGACAGTTAAATAAGAATGTGCTCAATGAAAGTTTCAAATGCATGTAAAAATCTGGCTTCGAACTGAGGGATAGGTAAAATTTTTCAAATAAAAGCAAAGTGATCTAAGCATATGTCCAATTACCTTTTTGCAAATCTGCTTCATTGTAACTTCCTCCAAGTTAGCACTAGCCAACAATTTCTTTACTGTTTCCTTTAATTCTTCGTCTGTAGGAGGTTTCTTCAATTTCTTAATTAAAGGTTCATCATCTGAACTATCTTCAGATTCACTTTCTAAAAGACATTACATGTGAATTAAAATTTTTCTTACATAGTAAATTAATATTCAGGATAGACTGAAAAAAATTCTATAAGCATTTATCAGATTCTCAATGAGGATACGAGGTAAAAATAATTATAAATCAGCGAGTATAAAACATACATTAAAATTTTTGGCCTGACCAGGCGGTGGCACAGTGGACAGAGCGTCAGCCTGGGATGCTGAGGACCCAGCTTCAAAATCCTGAGGCTGCCAGCTTGAGCAAGGTGTCACTGGCTCAGCTGAAGCTCCCCAGTCAAGGCACGTATAAGAAAGCAATCAATGAACAGCTACAGTGCTGCAACTATTTTTAAGTTGAGGCTTCTCATCTTTCTCCCCTCTTGCCTGTCCCCCCCTCTCTTAAAAAAAAAAGTAAATTTTAAACTATAAAAAGCTGATATACTACAACCCCCAAATGTTCTTCTCAGTTTACCTATTTTCTAAACACTTAAGAACTGCTACAGCACGTTATATATTTAATGATGTAGAATTTCTTTCTTTTTAATTGAGAGATGGGGAAGTAGGGACGCAGAAAGACAGACTCCTGCATATGTCCCAACCGCGATCAGCTCGGCAAGCCCACTAACTAGAGGGCAATGCTCTGCCATCTGGGGCTGCTGCTCCATTGCTCTAAACCAGTGGTAGTCAAGCTTGTCCCTACCGCCCACTACTGGGCGTTCCAGCTTTCATGGTGGGCGGGAGCGGAGCAACCAAAGTATAAATTAAAAGATAGATTTAACTGTAGTAAGTTGTTTTATAAAGATTTATTCTGCCAAACTTAGTGAAAATCCAACATAAAGTACTTGGTAATTATTATTATATGCTTTAACTTGCTGTAACCCTGCTTTATAAATTTTATAAAGTAAAGTTACTTCCCTACTTTATAAATGACCATTACAATGGAACCGATGGGTGGTTAGAAAATTTTACTACTAACAGAGATACAGAAGTGGGCAGTAGGTATAAAAAGGTTGACTACCCCTGCAAACAGAGCTTTTTCAGTGCTTGAGGTAAGGTCATGGAGCTATCCTTAGCCCCCAGGGCCAAACTCCTTGAAGCATTCGAGCTATGGCTGCGGGAAGGAAAAAGAGAGAGAGAAGGGGAGGAGGGGTAGAGAAGCTGATGGTCACTTTTCCTGTGTGCCCTGACTGGGAATTGTGGCTGGGACTTCCACACGTCAGGCCAACTCTCTACCACTGAGCCAACTGGCCAGGGCTAATGATGTATAATTTCTCACATACCTTTTTTGGAAGTGTTTTGATTTTTCTTGGTGGTGCTGCTATCTGCCTTCTTCACATTCGCATTCTTTACAGATTTTTTACTTTTAGTAGTAGTTTTCTGTTTAGGTTTTTCTCTTTTAGAAGTTTTTTTTGGTGGCTGTCATAAAGGAAAAGCAAAGTATATACATTCATGAGATTAACTGCTATCTTTCTACTCCTCTATACCCCTCAACATTATTAGAGAAAATTAATGTGTTCATCAATGTTACCCATAAAAAAGTATTACTAATTATCAATTTTTGAGATTACTAGTATGTCCAACAAATTTAATTTTATGTCAAGATATTAGTCCTGTGAAGTAAAGAATAAAACACTAAAAGTAACACATGTCCACATTTATTTCACAAATGATTAAAAACTTTACATGCATTACCTCACTTAATCTTGAAAAACTCTAATATAGGTACTAGTAATACGCTGTTATTTACTGTCACTATCTCCCAATTCATATGTAAGTTCCATAAAGATAGGAATTTATTTAAAAAATCTGGACCTGTAAAATATCCAGATAATTTACAAAAAGCTAAGTTATTACAGAAAGAGCTGGAGAGGGTAATAATGTTTAAAACATTACTACTTAATTTACTTTTTTGACCACTGTAATCGTATATATCCCTCACTCCTAATACAATGCATGGTACTGAATAACTACTTATAAATATATGAGGAAACTAAAATTATTTCTTGCCTGACCAGGCGGTGGCACAGTGGATAGAGCATCGGACTGGGATGCGGAAGACCCAGGTTTGAGACCCCGAGCTCGTCAGCTTGAGCGTGGGCCCATCTGGCTTGAACAAAAGCTCGCCAGCTTGGACCCAAGGTCGCTGGCTCCAGCAAGGGGTGGCTCGGTCTGCTGAAAGCCCGCTGTCAAGGCACTTGTGAGAAAGCAATCAATGAACAACTAAGGTGTCGCAACGGCAACGAAAAACTAATGATTGATGCTTCTCATCTCTCTCCGTTCGGTTCAAATAGATCTGACTCCAGAACCTGTGCTCATAAATAATAATTCATAGCTCATAAGACAAAAGCAAAGGCTATACATATGACTAGACTAAAATGACAAAACTGGTTACTTTGTCTCAAATACGGTCTATAAAAATTAGAAAACATTACTTCATTTAATTGATATTTCCAAAGGTAAAAGTAGACTGGATAAACAAATATCCCAGATTACTTAAATTTTCATCTTTTAAACCAAAAATACTGCAAATCACCTCTGACAGAATGTTTCTCCAAATGTTTTACACTCAATTTCTTGTTACTGTCATAATTCAACCTTCTTTGTTTTTAATTTTTTTTGTATTCTTTTTTTTTTATTTTATTAATTTTAATGGGGTGATCAACCTTTTTTTACAGGACATTGTGTTGAATTTATCCTTAAGAAAAATTAAAGTGTATAGACCAATCTGTTCCAAAAATTAAATGGTTCAGTCGATTTCTAAGTGCAGTTCATTGGATTTTAGTACCCATCTTTTCTCTTGCTCCACTGCCATTACCATACATACTTACTTCCACAAGCCTAAGAACCACCCTGCAATACTTCAATATACTGTCACCTGGGAATTAGCTAACTTTTCTAGTTCAACCACTATCAACTCTCCTAAGAGGTAGGTGTCAAGGGGCTGACATGAGTCTAAAAATAAAGTATTTGAGCTTTCCTATGGGTTTTTGCAATTTTTAAAATTATTTTTATTTATTCATTTTAGAGGAGAGACAGAGAGAGAGAGAGAGAGAGAGAGAGAGAAGGGGGAGGAGCAGGAAGCATCAACTCCCATATGTGCCTTGACTGGGCAAGCCCAGGGTTTTGAACTAGCGACCTCAGCATTCCAGGTCGACACTTTATCCACTGTGCCACCACAGGTCAGGCTTTTGCCATTTTTTAGAGGCCATTTTTACTTATTTCCTAATTCTCAGAGGTGTTCCAGATAGTGAGTGTTGCTGGAAAGGCATGAATGATTCATCCCAGTTTTCTGTGATTAACTTGAACTAAGTTTTAAGTTTATAAAGCATCCACTTAATCATAACCACTAGGCCCGGAAAGGAAATACTAAAAATTCATTAAGTTCTGTTGACGCACTTAATACACAGAATAAAATCATCACTATTAAATATCATTCTTTAGTCAAAGTTTAATAAAATCTGGACCTGTAAGATATCCAGATATTTTACAACAAGCTAAGTTATTACAGAAAGAGCTGGAGAGGGTAATAATGTTTAAAACATTACTACTTAATCTTCATTCAAATTAGATAATTACAATAATAATTAAAATACTTCCAGAGCCTTTTAAGTCCAGAGTATCAGGCTGTCATTAAAATTTTAAAAGGCATACATAATATATCACCATTTTAAAACCTGCAAGTTGGGGCCCTGGCCTGTTGGCTCAGCACTAGAGCATCAGCCTGGTGTGTGGATGTCCCAGGTTCAAATCCGGATCAGAGCACACAGGAGAAGTGACCACCTGCTTCTCCACCCTCCTTCTCTTTTTCTTCCCCACCTGCAGGCATGGCTCAGTTGAAGCAAGCTGGCCCCAGACACTTAGGATGGTTCCATGGCCTTGCCTCAGACACTAAAATAGCTTGGTTGCCGAGCAACAAACCTAGATGTGTAGAGCACTGCCTCATACATGCTTGCTAGGTGGATCCTGGTTAGGGTGCATGTGGGAGCCTGTCTGCTTCCTCACTTCTCACTTAAGAGATATCTATCTATCGATATCTATGTATATCTATAGATATCGATAGATAATAAAACCTGAAAGTTGGAAGTAGTAATAGTTTGAAATTTGCAGTAATAAAGAATAATCAAGCTATCTCCATAAAATGTTACTGTGGTACAAACACATGTTATTAAAACTATGCTTCTTTTCATATTTAACATTACTATCTAGAATAAGGTGACCAGATTTTAAAATTGGTAACGCAAGACACCATTGACCGTGGGGGGGGGGGTGTTCTTGATTAAAAATTTGGTCTATATGGAGCAAAACAAAATTTTCACAGGATGCAAAAATAGTATTGTAATATATTTTTTTTAATCAGGACTTTTTTAAAACGCCGTGGGACAAATTGTTAAAAATTGGGACTGTCCCGCCAAAAGTGAAACGTCTGATCACCTTAATCTAGAAGAAAAAACGTTCTAATTTTTAAATGGACAATTAGTCTATTATCTATTAATAAAGACTGCAAAAATTCTGTTACAAACAGTATAAGAGACAGACTGTAATAGGTAAGAAGGTGGCTCTGGAGGCAAGCTTCCTGGATTCTAATTCTAGCCCAGCACAACTCCAGGCTCTAACTTCCTCATTCACAAAATGAGACAAACAGAAAATACTGTCTATGGACAGTAAGTGCATTAATAACATTGGGGAACAATTCTTTTTTCATTTTCTGTTGCATGAGGTTTTAGAACTGTTTCTATATATTTCTGCATCACTGATTCCAAATCTGAAATCCGTTTTTTGGTGTGTGCTCTACTTTTTATGCAATTTTAATTTCTTTTTTGTTGCAGTTAATGGCATGCATTGGTTTTTAAATTGTAGTTAAAGGGCAATGACTCTTGGATTGAACATAACCACAAGGCAATTGTTTTACAAACATCACTTTTACATAATTGTAGTTGTTATTAAATGTAAAAAATTATTATCTGATAAAAACACCCTCTTATTTTAAGATTGAATCATGGCTTCTTCGAGTAGGCATAAATGTAAGAATAGTCCTGACACCTTCTGTTATATATATGGCTGTTACACACTTCAACATCAAAGGCACAATATTTCATCATTTGTGACATGTGCATATATTGCCTATTTTCAAGCTCCTTTTGGTGATCAAGACAAGAATTGGTCTCCTCATATTGTGTGTCATAATTGTGAGAAAATGCCTCATGACTGGACAAAAGGAAAACACAAAGAAATGCCTTTTGGTATTCCCATGGTTTGGTGTGAACCTAAGGACCACAGCAGTGACTGTTATTTCTGTCTGATCCATACAAAGGGCATCGGCAAGATAAAACAACATATGATCGCATATCCTAATATTCCTTCAGCAATACGACCTATCCCACACTCTGAGACACTCCCGGTTCTAGTTTTCAATGGTGTTATTTCTTCTAAAGACAAAGAAAGTGAACACAGCGATCAAGTGTATTTTGATAAGATGCATGAGGAAATGGTTGTAGAATCTGAAGGGTCTTCTTCTGATGCCAAGCAGTCATTTAGCCAACCTGAATTGAATGACTCAGTAAGAGATTTGGGCCTCAAAGAAAGCAGCTGAGTTATTAGCCTCCAGGTTTCAAGAAAAGAATGTACTTCACCAGTCAGCTAAAGTATCCCATTTCAGGAAGCGTGAACACATTTTTGTGGACTTCTTTTTTGAAGACAAACACTTTGTTTATTGTCATATCAGTAGCTAGGTGTTACCACTTACAGTCCAACAGAATGGCGGCTATTTCTTGACAGCTCTAAACGGAGTCTAAATGTGTTCTATACAACGGTAATGTTTATGCAGCGGTTCCAATTGGTTATTCAACTCATCTGCGAAAAGTTATAGACAAATGACATAAAAATTGTCCTCAACTTTCTGAAGTATGAGGAGCATAACTGGATCATTTGTGTGGATCTTAAAATGGTAAATTCCTGCTAAGACAGCAGAGAGGTTTCACGAAGTATCCTTACTTTCTGTGTTTGTGGGACAGCCGAGCTCGGAAGAAACACTGGACACAGGAGTGGCCGAAATGTGAAATTCTGGAAGTAGGGATGCAAAATATTGTGAATGAACCTGTAGTTAATCGAGACAGGACCATTTTTATCCCACTTCACACCAAACTTGGCTTAATGAAGCAGTTTGTTCAGGGTTTGAATAGAGAAAGTGAATGCTTTCAACATATTATTTCTTCTTTTCCTGCCTTGTCTTTTGAGAAGATAAAAGCAGGTGTATTTGATGGACCTCATATTCAAACCCTCATACGTGATGAAGAATTTGCTAGGAAGATGAATAAGGAGGAGAAAGCAGCATTGCAGTCTTTTGTGGCAGTTACAAAGAACTTCCTTGGCAACAAAAAAGCAGAAAACTATCAACTTCTGGTTCAAAGGATGCTGTTGGCTTTCCACGACATCGGATGTAACATGAGCATTATGATTCACTTCCTTCCTGAACAGTGACCTTGGTAAGTTTCCGAAAATCTTGGAGCGTTAGTGATGAGCAGACTACTGCTGGAGCATCAAACGAGATTTTTCTCAACAAGTACACAAACGCAAGAGCTACAAATGCAAATTTTAAATGTTTTGCGCAAATTTTATATGATTAAAATAAGTTTTAGTACGTTCTATTTCGAAATTGTAGACAGATTTGATGCAATCTTATCTTTTAGTGTATTAGTATATTTACTGCATTGTATAAATTATATTTTCACAAAGATGATGCCCAAGAAGGCATTCTACTTCATATGTTAAACTAAATGTTGAAAATTCTACAATAAGATGAAAACCTAAAATCTTTAATTGCAATAAAACTGTAGTTTACAGAGAAAAACTAATGTCAGATTTGAGATCAGCACACTCAAATTAGGTAAGAACAAGTGTTTTTTTGTAGATGCAACAAATATTTTGTTCCCAGTGTAATGCAAGTACTTTTAATGGCACCTAGCACATAGAAAACAGAAAGTATATTTTTAGACAAATGTTGGCATGAGGAGTGAAAGCTACAGAGTAACTAAACTCTGCAGATACACATACTTAGAGGTTTGATCTCAAGCAGAGAGGCAAACAGACAACTGATTGATTCACTTGTGTGCTTTGGTCTTGCAGGTATTAAAAAAAAAATCATACCAGCTGTCCTCAAGATAAGTTATTAGGGACAGGAGGAATAGGTAACTGGAGAATTTTTGGCAGGTCAAACAAACATGGGAAATCTGGAATTTTGGAGGTAATGGAAAAGGACCCAGAGAGAGCGGAGACAAAGTTAAACCATGCTCACTTAAATTTTATATGAACTTTCAAATCTTCACCACTTTTATTTCTTTCTGTGTGCTTAGGAAAATCTCATTCATGGTTCTAAATCCAATGTAATCAATCACCTCCTCTAAATCTTTCATACCACTAATTTGATTAATCCACTGTACCAGTGGTCGGCAAACTGCGGCTGCCGAGCCACAATCGGCTCTGTGGCCATTTTAGGAGCACCTAATTAAGTTAATAACAATGTACCTACCTATTTAGTTTGAGTTTAAAAAACTTGGCTCTCAAAAGAAATTTCAATCATTGTACTGTTGATATTTGGCTCTGTTGACTAATGACTTTGCCCACCACTGCACTATACCACAGTATATAATTCACCTATACCTACTTTTAAGGGGATTTGTGAAGCAGTGAAAAAAACCACAGGATTTAAAGCCAAACTTCCTGCCTCAAGTCCTCACTCTACTACTGACAAAATCTGCATTCTAAGGCAAGTCACCCTTTGCTATACCCGTTTCTCATCTGTAAAATTAAGGTAATACCAAAGTAGGCTGAACTTACACCCTTTTTTCATATTTTTATATCTCTGATATTAGTGCACATTTCACAATTGACATTAAAAGGATGCCTTATATGTATTATACAGATTTGATGGCCACAGCTGTAGAATTTTTGTGAGGATCAAATGCATAAATACATACATATAAGGCAGCAGAAAAAATAAACACGTTATATGCATTATTATACTATAATTATTTATATAGTTTTTTCACTACAAGTTTCTTATGAGCAAATCTGACAATCTCCTTGAGGATAGGCATATATCTTATTTAGGCCTCTGCACCCCCAACAACTGCAAGTGTTTGGCATAAAGGAGCCACTTAAATATTTGTTATGTTCACTTCTGTATCATTTGTAGGATCTGGCTTTGAAGCCAGGATGTGGTTAAAAATATGAAAGGAAAACAATGCATTTGTATAACACTGCTTTCTTATTCACCATAAAGAAAAATTAAAAAAGAAACCCAAAGACAAATTCTCATTGTGAGTTAATAATGCCTTATAGCTAGTAAAAACCAAGACCTCTGATTTTCAGTGTGCCTCCTACTATACTAGTTGTACAGAAATGAGTAACTTACCTATATATTTAGCCAGAGTTGAAACTACTTAACTAAATTACAGAAATAAGCCGGTGGTACCAAGTGGTACTAATGATGACAAAGAATAAAAAATACTGGCAAAGAACAGAATGGCAATAAAAGGACAACCAAACTCTGTATTAGGGCTGTCTGAGTTTACCCCCAAACTTTGCATGGGCCCCTAGATCATTTCTTCTTTTTTTGTGTGTGGCAGAGACAGAGAGTCAGAGGGACAGACAGACAGGAAGAGAGAGAGATGAGAAACATCAATTCTTCGTTGCGGTTCCTTAGTTGTCCATTGATTGATTTCTCATATGTGCCTTGACTGGGGGGCCACAGCAGACCGAGTGACCCCTTGCTCGAGCTGGTGAGCCCTGCTCAAACCAGATGAGCCCACGCTCAAGCTGGCAATCTTGGGGTCTTGAATTCGGGTCCTCCGTGTCCCAGTCCGACACTCTATCCACTGTGCTACCGCCTGGTCAGGCTAGATCCTTTCTTAAAAAAAAAGAAAGTTTTTAAAGCTAAAATTGGTGTAAACCAATCTGTATTCTTCTCCAAATATCTTTCTTTTGCTATGCCATTCTTTACTGTTTTCCCTTCAAGGTTTGTATCAAATTGTTACCTCTTGTGAAGTTTCCCTATTTGGATCCTTGCTTCCCACATACCTTTACAAAGAGGTAAACGACTCCCTGCACCCTCTGAGCTTCCAAATTACCCTTGTCCAAGTTCTTTTTTAGCTACATTATATTCCACTGTACCTTTTCCCCCAGTCTTTGACCTCTTCCCTACCAACTGAACTGAACTGCGTAAGGGTAGAGACCCTGTCTTATTTATTGATTTCCAGTGCAGAGCTTAAAACTGGAACTTAATAGTTGCTATGTAATTATTTTGAAAATTGAGATGAAAAAAGATCCTTGCAGACTAGATAACCTTTAAAAATCTATTCCAACCCTGAGGTTGTTTCATTAGAACCACTCTGTTTGCTGAGATAAACATGTTCTCTATTAAAAGCAGTTAGCCAAACTTGATTTTTAATATCACTGCCTTCGGGTACAACTTATCTATATAGAGCATACAATTAAGAGAAAAAGAAAAACCATCATGGGTGGGGTCTTGGCACCTATAACTTTTGGCCCCAGAGCTGACTGACTCTCCTAGCTATAAACCATATAAGAGAAATTTATAGTTAGATCTGTAAACTTTTCTAAAAATTGCCACATAGTAAACATTTTAGGTTTTTATGGTCTTTTGTGTGTTCAATTTCTGATTTTTTTTACAAGTATGAATCTCGTGTACAGGCCTCAGTCTGCCAACTCCTGGTCTAGCTTATGAATTATTGGAGATATATAAGAAAAAGGCAGGAACCAATAAAGCAATCAATAGGATAACTTCTCAAGTTATAAAGTTTATGTCAATAGTTTTTATGCTCAAAATCCAAAAATGAGGTTAAACACTCCTCTCATGGGGTCAAAGCTAAATGAGATGCAAGACCTCAACAGCTTCTCCTCCTTGTATGTACCAATAAATGCTTACTGAACAAGTGGCACTTCTCCACAGACTGTCAGTTCCCAAAAGGCAGAGGTCAGGTCTCTCATTATTCTCCCACAGAGCAAAGTATCAGGTAGAATAAGTGAATTAGAATGATGAATCTATCCCCAAAGGTTTTATTCACACAAGGTCCAACCTCATGGGTTCTTGGTCTGGCTTCAATTGTGTTCCTCTAGTTTCACCCGTCACTGCTCTACTTCTGGACACACGTCATAACCGCAAGCGCTGGTCAAAGTTACCCTTTATTTTCCTGCTTCCCATCTTCGTTCACATAGCCAAATTTCCTTTCCATTACCAAGGTCAGCTTCAATTGGTACCTCTCATTTCTCCCTAAAGCTTTCCCTCATCAACAGATAAGATTCTTTTTATTAAAATTCTATAATATTAGGTATCACTTAAAACGGTATTTTGGGTAGAAAGTATCTTCTGTAACTCCAACAGCACTTAGCATAACCCCAAAACTTGAGTCAACTAACAAAATATATGGGAAAATAAATTAGTTAACAAGTTTAAAACAAAAAGAAAAGGCTAGTTTCTAAATTGTCATGGATTTATCTTTAAGATTTTAGCTCACTGTTTTTGAATGTGCTGTGAGTGGTTCAATCAGGACCACCCAATATCATATTTTTGATGTGCTAAAGGGAAGTAGGTAAGAATCAACAGCTGCTATTCATTTTAGATAGTACACTGTACTGTAACCTAAATTTTAAAAAGATTAAAAATATAAACTTTTAAAAATCTAAAGGGGATGTTCCATGCCTATCATAACCATAAAGGTATAAAATCAAGAGGAATGACACAACCACTTCTTGAAGGAAGGCAAAAAAAAAAAAGTCCTGGCAGAGAAGGCTTACCTATCTTTTATAGGCAGCAGGGCTCTTTGAAGGAGGGTCTCCGAAAAAGACGCCTGTCAGAGCCAGAATCCTGTTCTCACAGCAGAAAGGTGTACTGGGTGAACAGATGAACAAAATAAAAATTAGCTTAAATATACTATTCTTAAAAAAACAACAAAAAAACCCCTATTCTTATAACAACTTGGCTAAGAAAACTCAAGAATGCCAAGAGTAAAAAATGTGCTAGTCTCCTTATATTTCACAAAAGATTATTAAAAGGTTGATTAAATAGATGTTATTATGGTGATTATTCAACTTTGCTTTCCAACAAAAGGTTTAATATAGTTTATATGGTTTTCTAATCCCTCTGATCAAATTATGAGATGGAAGAATCTTATTTTTTAGAACATAATTAAGAACTTAACAATGCCTAACCAACCAGGTGGTGGAACAGTAGATAGAACATTGGCCTGGTACACTGATGACCCAGGTTCTTAACCCCACGGTCACCAGCTTAAGTATGGGATCACAGACATAACCCATGGTCGTTGGCTTGAGCAAGGGGTCACTGGAGTCCCCTGGTCAAGGCACATTTGAGAAAAATGAACAATTAAGGAGCCACAACAAAGAATTGATGCTTCTCATCTCTCCCTTCCTGTCTGTCCCTCTCTCTGCCTCCGTCTCTCTCGCTAAAAAACAAAACAAAAACTTTCACATTCACCCTCCTACCACTGCCAAGTAACTTTTTATTATTTCATTTATTTATTTTTTTAAAGGGACAGAGAGTCAGAGAGAGGGATAGATAAGGACAGACAGACAGGAACGAAGAGAGATGAGAAACATTAACCATCAGTTTTTCGTTGCAACACCTTCGTTGTTCATTGATTGCTTCCTCATATGTGCACTGACCGCGGGCCTTCAGCAGACCGAGTCACCCCTTGCTGGAGCCAGCGACCTTGGGTCCAAGCTGGTGAGCTTTTGCTCAAGCCAGATGAGCCCGCACTCAAGCTGGCGACCTCGGGATCTCGAACCTGGGTCTTCGGAATCCCAGTCTGACGCTCTATCCACTGCGCCTGGTCAGGCTGCCAAATAACTTTTGAAATGGCCTGAATATGTGTTTATCAGAAACAAAAATGCAGTTTCCCTTATTTGGCAAACATTATAGAATGGCTCACTGAATATCTCTTTGTATTTGCCTTCCTCCTATAGAGGCAGGAAAGCTAACACCTGGATCTTTCAGCCTTCTTTTCAGCTAGAAGTGGCCACATATCAAAGTTTGGGACAATGCAATATATATATGGAGGTCTCTGGTAAAAAGCACTGGGAAGGGGTGGGTGGAGGAGGCAAAACACCTCTAGAAGAAAGCCCTTTCTTTGCTCTTTCCTACCTGGAACAGGGAAACAACACCTAAAGATAAAACTACCTTTTGTGATCATAAGGTTAAATGCCATATATGAAGATGATGGCATTAAAGAAAAAAAAAAGGAAAAGGTACCCAAATTTTTCATACCTTTCTGGAGATGTTATAGGTCTAGAACTGCCTGTCTGGATTTCTTGCCATGAAAAAAAAAGGAACTTCTGTTTTGGACATTATTAGTACATTTCTTTCTTTTTTTTTTTTTTTAAGATTTATTGATTTAATAGAGAGGAGAGAATGAAAGAAAATTGTTGGGGGAAGAGCAGGTATGTGCCTTGACCGGGAAGGCCTAGGGTTTTGAACTGTCAACCTCAGCGTTATCCACTGTGCCACCACAGGTCAGGCATTATCAGTAAGGTTTTTAAGTACAGTGTGTCCGTAAAGTCATAGTGCACTTTTGACCGGTCACCTGTGAAAAGTGCACCATGACTTTACGGACACATTGTATTTACAGCTGAAGACATTCCTCATTCATATTCGAACATTCAGATACACGTTCAACACTCACAAAGTAAAAAATGCAATTTTATACTTTTTCTAGAAATTGAGTGTTATAAAAACACTAAGAAGCAAAAATTACAGAAGTAACTGATAAAAGGAAAAAATGTTAAATATACTTTTAAGGGTCTAAAAAGAATTAGTTTCCTCTAAGCTGGGAAGCACTGCTTTGCACTTCTCTGTACTCCAGTAATTTTTCTTTGCCTAAGGCCTAATGTCAGTGATTGGTGTGCTTGAAAATGATTTCATCTCACCGGTTCATTTTTAGAAAAATTCCCCTAAAAATGCTAATCCAATATGGGAACCAGTTCGTTTTCAGAGTTAAGTTTACAGAAATAACTAAACCCGTCATTTTTCTAGTCTCTTCATATACTGTCTTCTCAGTTCCAACTGCTCTCCTTCTGTAAATGTCCAAGAGTCAAGATGAAGTTTTAAACAGGTTTTTCATAAAACAATTACTACCCAAGCAATTCTCTGAAAGAACACCTTATTTTTCTGAAGAAAAAGAGAATTAAAAACTATTGTGAGCCACTCACTGCACATTACAGAAACAAGAGGTACAGGTATAGAGAACTTCAAATAAAATGTCTTAGTAATTACTGGCTGATATGCTAATATATTTTCTTATAAAAGACTTTTAAAGAACAAAAAGAGGTAAACTTAATCTTCAAAGTTATTTACTCCAAGACACTAAACTAGAACATAAAACTGACCTTAGTAGGAAGAAATCTTTTATTTATGAAAGAAAAATTCACTATGAAATAAACAGAATAAGTAATATTTATCTGCATCTCTTCTTTATGGCCTCTTAGAAAAGAGGTCTTTTCATGGTAATGACCAAAATTACCTCTACTTATGAAGTCCCTAACAAGGCTGCCACTTAACAAAGTCCTCAAAGAATAGAAGAATAAAGAAAAACAGCTATCATAGAAATACTGTTCCTTCTGTTACCACTTACCTTCCAAAGGCAATCAGAGCTTTTCATCAAAATAGAATCAGCAATAAAGTTTTTAAGGAAGATAGGTCTAAATTTGAAAGTCTTTTGAACAATAAAGACTATGCTTACTGGAGGGAGTTTTATTGGGAAAATGGGGTCCATTTTTCAGTCCAGATTTTGCTGGCACTGTATTTTATGGACTCTGACTTTTTCAGCCCAAGCAGAAAAATTGAAGCAGAAAACACAGCATCATGATATAGCTTCAATATTGTGTAGCTTTATATACTCAATGTCTATAAAAGCATTTTTTCTGTTTCCCTTTTTCCTCCACTTATTTTCATCATCTGAACTGGGTTTCTAGGAAAAGATCCTTATTTATGGCACTGTAGAAAGAAAATCTTTGATTTACATACAGTGGGACAGTTTCACTTGTGATCATTATCCAATAACCAATATGGTTATAAAACAGGGGTCATTCCAATCAAAAAATGGGCAAAAGAAATGAATAGAAATTTCTCCAAAGAGGACATACAGATGGCCAATAGGAATATGAAAAAAATGCTCAACATCACTAATCATTAGAGAAATGCAAATTAAAACCACAATGAGATATCACCTCACACCAGTCAGAATGGCACTCATCAGCAAAACAACACAGAATAAGTGCTGGCGAGGATGTGGAGAAAAGGGAACCCTTCTGCATTGCTGGTGGGAATGCAGACTGATGCAGCCACTGTGGAAAACAGTTTGGAGATTCCTCAGAAAATTAAAAATTGAACTGCCTTTTGACCCAGCTATCCCACTTTTAGGAATATACCCTAAGACCACCATAGCACTGTTCGAAAAGAAGAAATGCACCCCATGTTCGTGGCAGCATTGTTCACAATAGCGAAGATCTGGAAACAGCCCAAGTGTCCGTCAGAAGACGAGTGGATTAAAAAGCTATGGTACATATATACTATGGAATACTACTCAGCCATAAGAAACGATGACATTGGATCATTTATAACAAAATGGATAGACCTTGATAACATTATACGGAGTGAAATAAGTAAATCAGAAAAAAAGAAAAACTGAGAACAGCATGATTCCATACATAGGTGGGATATAAAAGTGAGAATATGAGACATGGACAAGAGAGTGGTGGTTATGGGATGGGGGGAGGGAGGGAAGAGTGGGATAGGGAGGAGGGGAGGGACACAGGGAAAACCAGATCGAAGGTGACAGAGGACAATTTGACTTTTGGTGATGGGTATGCAACACAATTGAATGATAAGATAACCTGGAGATGTTTTCATTGTACATATGTACCCTGATTTATTGGTGTCACCCCATTAGAATTAATAATAATAAAATATATATATATAAGAAACAAAACAAAACAAAACAGGGGTCATTTATATTTTCAGACTTCAACTAATTCTATCTAGAGCAAAGAAATAATCTAGAAAGCAAATAAAATCAGTAACCTGCACTTTATAATAATGACAGGAGATTGGATTTAGAAATTCTAAATATGAGACAAGATCAGCTTCATACTAACAGTAACAGCAGCAGCTAATACTTAGATAGCACTTGTGCCAAGCAGTGTTCTAAGTGCTTTACACAAAATCATTTAATACAACCCTTTGGAGCTACTACTATTATTATCCCTATTTTACAGAAGGGAATCTGACATTACAGAGTATAAATTACTTGCCCAACCAAAGTCATATAATGGTACACCTGGGATTTGAACCCAGATAGTTTCCAAAGACCATGCTCATTATCATACTGCCTCTATGAAAAAATCAGATGTTTATATTCTATGACAACTTTTCATGCTTTAATTAACTCTGCCTTTAAAAGGTTTCAAGGGGCTTGCCTGACTAAGTGGTGACAGTAGATAAGAGTGTCGACCTGGGAAGCTGTAGACCCAGGTTTGAGTTACCAAGGTCACTGGCTTAAGCATGTGATAAAAGACATGACCCAGTGGTTGCTGGCTTGAGCCCAAGGTCACTGGCTTGGCTGGAACCTCCCAGTCAAGACATGCATGAGAAAGTAATCAATGAAGAACTAAAGTGCTTCAACTATGAGCTGATGCTTCTCATCTCTCTCCCTCCTGTCTCTCTGGCTAAAAATAATAAATAAATACATACATACAAAAAGGTTTCAGAGAAAGCATAGTGAATACATGTTAGATAATCCAAAATTTGTTGAATGAGGAATACTATTATTGCAAAATTGCTATTACATATTCACATATAAACAAACCTGTTTTCCTCCAGATGCTTTTAAAATCTAGTTCATAAAAACCTTAGTGCTCAGATTATTCATCTTCTTTTCCACCAAAAATTTACTATTTCTGAAATACATGCTAGATCTGTAATATTCTTTCAATTATGAAACATTTCATACTTAGTTTTATTGAAGTCTTTATAAAATTTGACTTTAAAATAAGCATGCATTTTAAATACCTAAATAAAAATATATACAAAATATGAACCTAAAATCAGAGTTCACCAAATCTTTATTCCCTCTAATCTAGAAGTTATCAACTGGATGTGATTTTGCCTGTCCAGGAGATATTTGCCAATGTCTGGGGACACTTTTGGTTTTCACAACTGGAGGTTGGGGAGGTATGCTACTGGTATCTAGTAGGCAAATATGCCATACAATGCACAAGACAGCCCTCCACTGTGAAGAATCATTTTGGCCCAAAATGTCAAGCCACACTAATCAAGTCTTAAATAAAACCAAGTTACCAAGCAAGTTCTGACCAGTGAAGGGGGCACCAAAAGAGAATAGTTTACCAAAACATTATTAACAATAATTGAAACTCACTTTCTTGTACCCATTCACCACCTACTTGATTAAAGATACACAACAAGGAAAGGGTAAAGTTAACCCTTTAAATGGTTTAACAGTGGTTGGCAAACTTATTAGTCAACAGAGCCAAATATCTACAGTACAATGATTGAAATTTCTTTTGAGAGGCAAATTTTTTAAACTTACACTATACAGGTAGGTACATTCCTTATCAAGGTAGCGCCTGCACGTGGTATTTTGTGGAAGAGTCACACTCAAGGGGCCAAAAAGCCGCATGTGGCTCATGAGCCACGGTTTGCCAACCAGGGGTTTAGCAGGTCTTCCCTTCCTGAAACTTCACTTTGGAAACTAAATAGTCAACATTTTATAAAGATTTGCAAGTAAAAGATGATGGCAAGCATTTCTAAGTGATACAAAACTTGCCATCAATCAAAATTGAAATGCTATTCTTCTCATTAAATAATACCTAACTAGTTGAGGGAAAAAATGGTGGTTCTTAAATCCCATACTTTTTGCATAAAACAGAATAAAATGGTTTAAGACCATCATAATATATTAATATATTATAAAAAAATTCTCAAAAAATCTGTTCCTTTGGGTTCCCATGCAGGATACCCACTCCTCCCAATGTCTCTTTCCTTCCCATGTGACCTACTCTAGTCAAGGCCCAGCTCAAATCCAGTCCAAACCAACCTCACTCATCTTCAACTTTTACAGTATGGCGTGGCAAGCTTCTGAAGAGAAAGAAAGGGTTTAGAGTGAACTACTTACATGTCTTCAGAATTAAATATAGCCAATAAAGTACTGACTTCTTAGAATGTTTCCTGGCCACACCTATTATACAGCAGGAATATTTCACTCTCCCCGGGAAATAAGGAACCCAAAATGTTACCTCCTCTTCACTTTCTTTATCTTCATCCTCTGAAGACTCTTCCTTGTTTTTCTTTTCATCTTCATCACTGCTAGACTCATCTGACAGAATTTCAGGACATTTGGTCCGCTTTGCTTTCCTTGCCATTCCAGAACTGTTCCGTTCCTTTTTGTTGCCTTTGCTAGAAGATTTTTTTGATTTTGGCAATGGCTGCATAAAATAAACACCAATGAGGTATTGTATTTCCAAATTAATCAAGTTTATGAGAGCTTCTACTCAACTCAATTCTTATTTCTATTTCTAGATACGATTTTTCCAAGCTTAGCAGCTTTAGAGAATAATTCATCTTTAGCTCAATGTGTTAAATTAATCTGTCTGAATTACCAAGACCCTTTCATTTGTATTCTAAATACCTAAGCAAGAGACTCATTTAAATATGCATTCTACATTGAGTCGGACTAGAGGCCCATGTCCATACCATGTTTGAGCTCAGTCGTTTACACTTCATCTTTCAGAGAAGGTTGTTTTAGGGGACCTGACTATCAAAATATTTGCAAGAAGAACCATCTATAAAGTAAAATCTCAGTTTAAATATCCTGAATTTATGAATATATAGTTTATATTCCTATTACCTTTGGGCTCTACTTTCAATGCCAGCACTATATTCTGATGATTCTAAATATGCAGTAAGCATTGAGTATGTTATTTAAGAAACTAATTAAGAGCCACAAAATAGTGCATTGTAATCAGAATCAAATATGAAAAATTGATGTTAGAGATACCTTAAAGGATAAAATAGTGGTTTTCAAAGTGTGGTTTATAGACCTGGGCTTCCTGAGAACTTTTCAGAAACTTACCAGGTCAAAACTATTTTCATAATACCAAGGCAATTATTTGCTATTTCACTGTGTTGACATTTGTACTGATAATGCAAAAGCAAAGGTAAGTAAAACTGCTGGCATCTTACCTCGTAGTTAGCTAATCAAAGCAGAGGGGACAAACTGTGCTGGTACTCATTATTTTCCTCACCACCACACACTAGCAGGGGAAAGATGTTTTACTTAAGAGGGTCTTTGATGAAGCAGTAAATAGTAACTGTATTAACTCTAAACTTTTGAGTAGATGCCTAGAATATCTGTAAGAAAATGGGAAGCACAATATAGAGTACTTTGCTACAAACAAATTCACTGTTTTCTCAAGAAAATACCCTTGCTCTACTTAGTTGTGAGCTATGCTACTACTTTTTTCATGGAATACCCTTTTTAAAAGGATAATAAAAAAATTATGCCTATTTAGACTTAGGTAAATGATATGTTCTCAAAAATGAAAAGCACAACCCGTCAGGTCAAGGAAAATAATAACTGCCAATGATAAATTTCAAAATTCAAACGAAAATTAGAATTTCGAAAAATTAATGTCAAATATCATGAATTTGACATCCTCCCAATATGTAAAGATTTTTCTGATAAGATGGTAGTTGTATTACTGAATGTCACTTACTGACAGTGTTTAATGAAATGTGCTAATATCTGGAAGATATGCATAATCAGGGAACCAGTATTTCCCAACCGGTGAATGTTTACTATAAAATCATGCATTGGACTGGACCAGGTGGTGGCGCACTGAATAGAGCATCGACCTGGGATGCTGAGGGACAGGTTTGAAACTCTTGAGGTCGCTAGCTTGAGTATGGGCTCACAGATATGAGCAAGGGATCACTGGCTCAGCTGGAGCCCTCTGCTCAAGGCATGTATGAGAAAGCAATCAATGAATTAAAAGTGTCACAACTAAGAGTTGATGCTTCTCATATCTCTCCCTTCCTGTCGGTCCCTCACTCCCTCCCTCTCGAAAACAAACAAAATCATGCATTGGTAAAAGGTCCAAGTTCATTAACATATCAGACACATTACTACTAAACTTCAATGAACTACCACTGTGAAGTTTTGATGTTATATCAAAGGAGAATACCCACAAAATTTTTAAAGGGCTTTAAAAATAATCCGTTTTTCTAATACATAACTTTTGTGAGACTAGATTGTCTTCATATACTTCAAGCAAAACTATATATATTTCAACAAATTGAAATGCAGAAGCAAATGAGAATATAGCTGTCTTTTCTTAAGTCAGACATGAACAGATTTGCAAAGACATAAAATATCCTCTTGCTAAAATTTTATTTTTCATAAAAATACGTGTTACTTTGTTACCATGTAGTAGGCTTACTGTTATTTTAAAATTTTTCTGTTTTAAATTAGAATACAGAAAATATCAAATTGAGCTATGTAAATAACTCTTGAAAGCTTCATTAATTTTTAAGAGTAGTCGAGTCCTGAAACCAATTTAAAAATAAGAAAAAATGTAAAACTATTCTTCATAACTTAGGCAACTTAGTAACTACTTCTGGAAAAAGTATTCAACTTGTCACATGAAATTCTGAAGTAGAGCTTTAGTCATGGTAAAAGTAAACAAGTAGGAAGATAATCTCTCATCTTTAAATAAGCCAATTTGACCCCCTGTGTTTGTAGCTGTAGGAGTCTTTTTCTGTGTCCACATAATGGTAAACATGACCAAGACCAGACAAAGTCCAGGGTTATTTTCCGGTTTCTAATCTTTACATCCTCTTTGCTTGTTGATTGTTTCCCCTGAACCCCAACGCGCTCTAGGTGACTTTAGGATTTTGTTCCTATCATTTTAATGATTATGAAAATACTTCCTGACAGACTTAAAACGAAACATGCAAGGTCATAAAATTAACACCTCAATAGACATTTTAAATCAGTGACATAATTTGTTACTATTAAACAATTAGGGCAAACAATATAGAGTTCAGGAAGAATAGGGTAAATTATAAGGTCATTTTACATCTCTGTCTAGCTTTTGGGCTCTGCAGACGACTTTTGAAACCAAATCCAAGAAACTTATTAAAATGAGTCAGTTTTATGTCACTTTTCCATAACTTTAATCCAGTGTCTAGAAAACATCCAGTTCTAATATACTCCCATCTGTCTTTTCTGACCTGACTGCAGGTTGCACACCAGCCCAAGACCTCATCAACTCAACCTGTTTCCTTTGTTCCAGTGCCTTCTAGATATTTAACTCTCCATATTTAGTTTGTATGTCTGTACCATCTGATCTTTAATGATTATTTTTCGTAATCTTATATCCTTTAGACTTGACCTGGGGCAGTGAACACAAAGTGCAATGTACAGATGAGGTCTTCTTACACGATGGTACATGTGAAATCTATTTAATTTTACTAACCAATGTCACCTTAATTAAATTCAGTTAAAATATCTTATATCCTTTATATATAATAAGGGAGAACATATCCATATGCCTTCCGTTATTTCTATCATGACATTGTGGCAGATAGGTCAATGGAAGGCAAATTCTTTGAATGTAGACAATATAACTGAATGCTAACAATGCCATTATCTAAATTTTTCCATAGGCCCTGGCTAGTTGGCTCAGTGGTAGATCGTTGGCACGGTGGGTGGATGTCCCATGTTCGATTACCAGTAAGGGCACACAGGAGAAGTGCCCATCTACTTCTCTACCCCTCTTTCTTCTCTCTCTCTCTTCTCCTCCCCTCCTGAAGCCAAGGCTTGATTAGAGCGAGTTGGCCCCAGGCGCTGAGGATGGTCCTATGGCCTCTGCCTCAGGAGCTAAAATGGCTCCTGTTGCAACGAAGCAAGGGCCCCAGATAGGCAGAGAATCACCCCCTAGTGGGTGTGCCAGGTGGATCCCGTTTAGGGCACACACAGAAGTCTGTCTCTGCCTTCCCTCCTCTCACTAAAAAATAAAATTAAATAAATTTGTTCCATAAAAAAAGAAAAAGGAGAGGCTATAAATAATTAATTTGTTACTGAAATAATACAAATTGGTCCTCACTTTGCCAGAAGGCTTTGGATGCATTAAGAAATTCAAGATCCTCTTCACCAGTTCACTATTTACACCTGATCTCTCCAAATCAAGAACCTCACAAATGCTTTTTAACATGGCATTTCTAAATCTGAAAAAGAAAATAAAAGAAACCAAGGTGATCATTTAGGAAAGTGTATAAACATTCTCCACATATAAATGCAACAGCTAACCAAACTGGGTAAGCTACAAACACTAAAAAAGTAGCCAATATTTTTCTGAAACTTAGAACTACTCCCTCAGCATTCCTACTGTGATGTTCCAATGAAGGAAAAGGTCATTGTCTTTATTATTTCAAGTTCTTAAACTACAGGGAATAAGGAAAAGCACTAAATTATCATCTAGGTTACACTACAGTAGCGAAGGACATTGTTTCAATCAAATTGATTATCTTCAAAAGAGCTTAAATCCGTGGTTTTCAATTGCTGGTCCTCCAAAATTCCACGCTGGTCTAGTGGTTAACTTCTGCAAACTGGCATGGAATGTCCGTTGGACCAGCACCTTAGGGTCTATAATCTTTCTACAACACATCAGTGTGGTTAATCTTCGCAGACCATCAGGAAATTTCTGGCGGACTGGTGCTTGACAACCACTAGCTAAAATGGTACCTATAGCCTGACTTGTGGTGGCTTAGTGTATAAAGTGTCGACCCGGGATGCTGAGGTCCCAGGTTCAAGCTCCGAGGTCACTGGTTTGAGCGTGGGGTTGCTGGCTTAAGAGTGGGATCACAGACATGATCCCACGGTCATGGGCTTGAAGCCCAAGATCGCTGGCTTGAGCAAGGGGGTCACTGGCGCAGCTGCAGTTCCCTGGTCAAGGCATGTATGAGAAGCAATCAATGAACAGCTCAAGTGTTGCAACTACAAGTTGATGCTTCTCATTGCTCTCTCTTCCTAGCTGTCTCTCTCTGGCTGCTTATAAAAAAGGGTACCTATGTAAGTGGAGGAACAATGGCTGACAGGATAGAAGAGTTTTCACTATATTCCTTTTATACTTTCTGAAATTTGAATTGTGAACAATATCCCCATATGTATTATTCATCTAAGAAATACAAACATCTTTGAGCTGTCAATAATCTTGATAGCCACTATTTACTGGAATGTGATGAAGATCCCAATAGTTAAGAAGACAAATCAGGTTTGGCTTTAAGCCAAAATTAGCTGTCTATTGAAAATGTATGGGTGGTCACATTCAATGTAAAGCATATTGACCAAAACATAGTATTTGTAAAAATAACTTACTTTTTCAACATTTCTTCCTTTTTTTTATATTGGGTACTTCCTTTTTCAAATGGAAAGCCACTGAACTGACCCACATTCTTCTTTAATGAAGATACCTGAAAATGTTTCTTATTATTAATGCTACTTATTACCCTGTATTGTACACAAGAAAAAAATTCAAAGCCAAAATCTTAATTTTCCTATCTGTGTCTAAGTTATAGTATTCGTTTATGTAACATTTCTTACCCATAAATTAAAGCCATATTTATTACTAGAATATTAACACTATAAAAGGTTTATAACCTTAATTTTTTGAAAATGATTATCTGAATCAATTTTTTATCTGGGAATCTTTACTGGTAATCATAAAACCACAACCAAATGTTATCTGACAGTACCAGGGGATGTGGAAAGTACTTAAAAAGACATTCTTTCCCTCAGTAATAAAATATCTCTTATTTTCCAAATCAGAAAAGTCAAGGATTTTATTCTTTGAAAAGTAAAGAACAGAACACCTCCAAGTTATACAAATTAACAGTAAAGGGACTTTACTGAGGATTAAATGACATAATACAAATGAAAATAAATTATACCATGCCTCATAAATTCTAACCTAACTACGCCAAACTTTCCTTTTGACCAGTGCACAGTCACAAAGCAGTTTCCTTGACTGCATGGAATACTGAAGTTGTGTATACAGGAGAGCCCCATACATGGATACTATGGTCTGAAAATATTATAATTCCAGAATAACCAGTTCTAAGTTTGAGTATTATTCTAAGTAGCTTGATGAACTCTCAAGGCATCTCACTGGGATATAAAGCATCCCTTTGTCTAGTACAGTGGTCGGCAAACTCGTTAGTCTGCAGAGCCAAATATCAACAGTATGATTGAAATTTCTCTTGAGAGCCCCATTTTTAAAACTTAAACTATATAGGTAGGTACGCTCCTTATCGAGGTAGTGCCCGCACGTAGTATTTTGTGGAAGAGCCACACCCAAGGGGCCAGAGAGCCGTGGTTTGCCGACCCGGGGGCTAGATTACCCATGCTGCACAAGAGTTCCCGTTTAGGTACCTGTTCCAAGACCCCAACTAGACGCCTACAACAAGTTAGTACTGAGTCCTATATACATATCTATCATGAAGGTTAGTATATCAGTTAGGAATAGTAAGAGATCAATAATAACCAATAATAAAATAGAACAATTATAACAATATACTGTAGTAAAAGTTATGGGGATGGTTTTGGGGCCATTCTTTAAAGTAAGTGAACAAAGGCTCTTCAATACTGAGTCAATCTGATAAGCAACCAAGAATTCATACCAAGTGACTAACAGGCAGATAGGGTGCACAGCATGGAGATGCTGGACAGATTCACATTTCAGGAAGAGCATAAGATTTCATCATGCTACTCAGAACATGTGCAATTTAATACTTACAGATTTCTAGAATTTTCCATCTAATACTTTTGGACCACAACTGAACACAGGTAAGTAAAACCATGAAAAGCCAAACCGTGGAGATAAGGATAAGGAAGGACTACTGTGTAAGTTCTCTGCCTGTTAGTCACTTAGCAAGCTCAGGTGAATGATGGCAGTATCTCAGGGTTTGCGTTCAGGTAATTACTTAATAATTTAATTTTACTTAAAAATAACAGCCCAAAAGCCCAAGAGGAATAATGTTGGAAATTCAGATAAGCCAAATAAAAGCCATAACGTATTTTCTTTAAGCAAAAAGATGAGTACTGGACAGTAAAATAAGATATTTTGAGACCACATTCACATATAACTTTTACTGTAGTACATTGTTATAATTATTATTTCATTGTTATGGTTAATTTCTTACTGTGCCTAATTTAGAAACTAAACTTTATTGTAGGTATGTGTGAAGGGAAAAAAGCAGTATGCATCAGGTTCGATATTATCCTTGGTTTTAGGCATCTACTTGGGTCTTGGAATGTATTCCATGCAGATAAGAGACTACTGTAAAATAATTTAGTAAATGAAAACACTGATTTATTTTAACAAATCTACTGGCAAAGAATCATCACCTAATTTATCAGATATTTGCTCAAAAACATGTACAATTATACTGTATCATTAATTCTGAATGACTAATAAAAATCCAAAAAATAATTGTTTATACAATTAAAAACTACCACAATCATCACATTTGACATTTTAGTTTGGCATAAATACAACTTCAGTAGAAAGTCCCCTGGATATTGCAATCCTAACTGCTAATACCCTACTACGTATCCTGTGGTAAGTCACTTAAAAAGTATGTGTCTCAGTTTGCTCACTTGTATGGTATGAATATTGAACTATATGGTTGCTAAAGTCCTTTCCAAGACTAAAATTATGCTTCTATTGTGAAGTATTTTAATACATATTAATATAATAAATATGCTATTAGGTTAAAGGTATAAAAAAGGGCTTACTGTGCCTGGTCTGTTGTAAAGTAGTTTATGTAGATTTCTAAGTTCATCTGTTTTCTTCTTACTTAGAAAAAAATGTATCCTTTCAATTTCACAGAGTTTCTGCCCTTTTCCTAGGGAAAAAAAATAGCATAATTACAGTTAAATACCATTCCAAGTTAACACATTTACAAATTTTTAAAAAAGATTTGTTAACTTTACAGAGGGGGGTTCAAGAAGTACCAACTCTTCATTGTTTCCCTTTTACTTGTTATTGCTTGCTTGTCGCTTGCCATAGGTATCTTGACTGAGCAAGGCCAGGGTTTCAAATTGGCAACCTCAGCATTCCAGGTTGATGCTCTATCCCAGGTATGGCCAACATCCGGCCCGTGTAATGAGTTTATGTGGCCCACGATTAAATTTTTAATATGCTCCGCTACTTTAAAATCTCAGCTACTCAGAAGCGGAAGCGTCTTTGATTATTGGAAATCGAGATATTTAAGAAGATAGTGATACGTGGAAAAGAATTCCACGTGTGACTAATCGAGGGTTAACTTCCAATAACTGGTCAAATGGATTCGCGATACTTCTTTATTTTTTAAAAAAATTCTATTATAAAGATTTACAACTTTTGTACTCGATGTGAACTGTTTGACATTTAGTGGCGATGTGAAACCCACATTCTTTTAGGCAGAGTTTGCCAGTGCACACCCAAGGTCAAACAATGCGTTATTTTTGTGGTCAAGTGTGCTGAATCAAGTGGCATTATAGCACAGACAATAGCTGCAGTTGGTAACTGAAAACGTGTCCAGGCTGTTTGTAAAACAAAATTGTTTTATTTGCAATATAACCCCTTCAAGCTCATTCTATTAATTAAATATTGTTTCAATTGATTGCAACAGTTTGGATATTTATATGGTATGTAATTACATTTTCATTAAAATATATTTTTATTAAAATAATGTATATTAAAAATGTTTTTCACTCACATTTATTCATAAACAAGTTACATAATAAAATTTTGTTTACTTAAATCGTTTTTGTATTTAACATTTTTTAATTTTAATATTTTGTCCAGCTCGTAAAAATAGTTTTCTTTCTAATCTGGCCCGGGGCAAAAACTGTTGGCCAAGCCTGCTCTATCCACTGTGCCACCACAGGCCAGGCAATATATTTACAAATTTAACAAAAATAATTTTTCAGCATAATTTTTGTAACTTTTGTTCTGACGGTAAATTAAGTAATACCAATATATCACTACATAGAAAACACTAAAAACTAAGCACTGCTAACCATCACTTTGTATATTCACATTATTTCCTCCATAAAATGAACACAGAATAAACTTACCTTGTGCAATTGTAAATGGCTCTCTTTGTAAAGAAGATACTTGCATTGTCAACCTCTCGACTTTTTTCTTTTCCCTCTTGCCTTCCACAATGAGACTCTTTTCTAGAAATTAATTTAATACTTCTTAAATAACAAAAAATTTAAAAATGTTAACTTTATTGAATAAATATATAAAAAATAATCACAGAAACCTAACATCTTACTTTCTCTGTAGCAGGATTTTGAGAAGAAAATAAAGTAACAGATAAAAATACTTGACCAGTCAATAGCAACACCAAACTATTTTGGGATAACATTATACTTACCTGGCAACCTCAGAGGAGTTCCAATTAAAAAAAAGTCAGAAAGCAAATAAACCTTAAAAAAAGAAATCTTTAAATTTACTGATTTTAGAAAAAGGAAAGAAATACTGATTTGTTGTTCCAGCTACCCAACCAGCTGGTTGATTCCTTTATGTACCCTGATTGGGGATCAAACTCATAAGCTGGCATTATCAGGATGATGCTCTAAGCAACTGAACTACCTGGTCAGGGCATAAACTTTTATACAACTACAATAATTGGAAAGTCCAGTTACTTTGTGAAGTCACCAAGGTCCTCACTTAGCCTAATCTTCAATTACACATAATTATGCTAATTGCAATTCGTTATTTATGATACCTCAGGCAATAGTAAATTCAGAATAAGATCTTAAGAACTCCAAAAGTTATAAAGAGAAAAAAAATAATTTAGTAGGCTGAGAAAGAAAATAAGAACTTTCAGGAAAGCAAAGCAGCTTGGAATTATTATAGGGTAAAATTCTACAAGTTTATACCTACTACATCATCTGGGAGATCATGTACATTATTTCATAGTTTAATAAATGATGTTCATAATTATGATCATAAATTATTCCAAAAATGTTTATTTTTATTTTATTTGTTTTTAGAGAGACAGAGGAACAGATAGGAAAGGAGAGAGATGAGAAGCATCAATTCTTCATTGCGGCACCTTAGTTGTTCATTGGTTGCTTTCTCATATGTGCCTTGGGGGCGAGGGAGCTTCAGCTGAGCCAGTGACCCCTTGTTCAAGCCAGTGACCATGGGGTCATGTCTATTATCCCACGCTCAAGCCGGTGACCCTGGGAGTTTCGAACCTCGGTCCTCAGCATGGTCAAGTTAAAAATGTTAAAATGTTTAGTCCAGACTGTCTTTTTTTTTAAAGCTAGAAAATATAGAACATATACTTTTTTTTTTAGATTTTTTTAAAAGACTTTATTCATTTTATAGAGGGGAGAGAGAGAGAGAGAGAGAGAGAGAGAAGGGGGGAGGTGTAGGAAGCATCACCTCCCATATGTGCCTTGACCAGGCAAGCCCAGGGTTTCATTCCAGGTTGATGCTTTATCCACTGCACTACCACAGGTCAGGATAGAACATATACTTTTAAATTTAAAACATTAAGCCTGACTTTCCAAAACCATTTACCTACAAACTGAGATAAAGTCAGATAAATAACAGGACACTGTATTTTGCCATTGGTGATCCTTCCAAGTGCTTGTTTTGACTGCTTGTTTTGTACGAACCTGTACTAGATACTAAGGGAGACTGAGTAGATGATTAAGACAGAGCAATTTCTTTTAGAAGACCATGTTTACCAGGGGGGTGATGAGACACAAATATACTCGAAAGATTATAGAATGCCTTTAATAAAAACACGAATAAGAGTTCTGAGAGTTGAGAAAAGAGTAAATATCTCTGAATTATTGGTGATGGCTTTGAAGGACAGTTAAGATCTGGAGAGGTAAGGATCTGCACAGAAAGTCAGGAGAAAGGGATTGTAGCAGATATATTCTGGGAAATGGTGTATAGAAAAGAAAGCACTCAAACGCAATCTGTTATCACTTGGCTTCCTTCCCCTGAGTGATTTAGAGCATTTGCTTGAGTCAGATTACCATCTAAAAGCTAATAATTTTCCTAGTCTATCTAGTGCCCCCCTCTTGGACTTTCACTAACGGGGCTGCCAACTGGACAGCTCCACTTTCTGTCCTCCAGGTACCTAACTCAGTGCATCCAAAACAGAAGTCAAAAACATCTTTGAACTCAGTCACCGGCATGAATTCCGTTTTTCAGAAAACGGTAATACTATTCACCCAGCTGCCAAAGGCAGAAAGTGAGTCTTACTAGGCACCCCCATTCCCTGCCAAGTTAAATCAGGGCTAAGTACGATAAACACATTCAGAATTTTAGTTGTTCCATTAACACCTAAAATGAGGGAAAGTAATAAACTAGAACAACTATAAACTGCCTGAGAATGTTTTTGTTTAATTTTCTGTTAAAATTCATCATCTCTGTTGTATCCAAACTGTCTTAAAAAGATTAAAAAAACAAAACAAAAAATTGGAGGAAAAAGGGTTGAGAAAGTCTTGGACTAGGAGTTACTCCAGCCAATTTTGTCAATGTATTGTGAATCATTTAAAAAATAACATTTTTTTTTTCCTTAAGCATTTTTGTACTTAAATGTGTATAGGCTCCCTTCTTAGAGCACCTAACACTTTCAACAAACAAAAGGCACACCATTTGGTGTAATCTCAACCCAGGCTGTACTTATAAAATGCTTACTGTAGACTGGTTTTGGCTTAAAATAAACAGTTTAAAACCTGCTTTGAGGACAAAAACTTCAAACATCTTCCCAAGTTTGGCTGAGTGGTAGCCATATATATGTCCAGTAACTCTAGACTGGGCTGCTATCAAAGACTGATATCTCTGAGCTGGATTTCCAAGTGGCTGGAAACATTTAGGAAGCTGGCACCCCTCAAAGAGGCATTCACTGTCCATCTACTTGGGATAACCCGGTGCAGTACTATTCCTTAATCCTGTTTTGTTCTGCTTCTTACTCCAGGCGAATAGTCAATAACGCTCTCCCTCAACACCAAAACTGAGACAGCGCTGAGCTCATCTTTAACTTTCTCTCACAGTTCACTGCTTCCATATTTAACCACTTTCTCAAGTAGCAATAGCTTTCACCGGTGTTTCCCCGTGAAAACAATCCCCCCTGGGCCTCCAAAAAAGGACTTCTGCTGAAGTTCAGCAAATAAGTGAAAATATGTTCAGGGCTCACACGAATAACCCAGTGAGTGTGTCGTCTCATTCAAGTAATTAGATTACTTCAAAAGGTAAAAGATGCCTACTTAAGTCATCGAGAAGAATAAAACAATATCCTCAGTAATTTCAAAGGCTACGAGTTTTAAAAACATCTGAAACTTACAAGCTTCCTGTCAAAGGCAGCAATGTTATGAAAACATACGCATGGTGATAAGCTGACCACGCTCCAAAACACGCAACAACGCTGACGGGTCTATTTTTTAAAAAACTGAATTCTCAAAGTTAGTGTTTTACTACTGCTAACACAGAAACAAACGAATTTCGCACTCCCGTTGGAAATCACTCCAACTTAACGCCTCTAAGCGCACAAAAAGCTGGAAAACTGCCCTGTAAAAGCCGTCACTTAGGGACAGGACTTCCCACCTTTTTCTTCCTCCTCGTCGTCGTCGTCGTCCTCGTCCTCCTCCTCGCTTTCCTCTCTCGGGTCGGGAATTTCGGGCTCTTTCTCCGACGCGGGCTGGTCGGGGGCTCCCTCCACCTCCGCAGCAGAGGCCGAGGAGGACATGCTGCCGACCTGCAGGCGGGAGGAAGCCAGACGACTCGGTGTCCTCGTCCCGGGCGGGCGGGACCGGGGGGCCCCCGCCACTGCCCTGACCGTCCATGGCCCCCGGGAGAAGGCTCGCGGGAAACCGACCTCAGAGTTGCCTCCTCCAGGAGCGGGGACAGCGGCCTCCCTCCCCCGCTCCCTCGCCTGGGGCGACTTCCCTCCCGCACCGCCCGGGCTCCAGAAATCCCCGAGGCGGGAACCGCGGACCGAGCCGCCCCTCCCACCACCGGCCGCGTCCCCTCCCCCGCCGCAGGCCGCCGTCCAAATGGCCGCGGCGGAGCGGGCGGGCCCCACGGCGCCTCTCGGCCTCCCTGCCCCGACGCAGCCCTCACCGCGGGTCCCGGCCGCCGCGGGCCTGGCGCGCGTGGGCACAAGGAGGCTCCGAGAGACCGCGGCGGGTGCGGAAAAGAAGGCGCCTTGGACGCTCCCTGGCGTGACGCTCGCGCCGCGCTCTCTGCTCCCCAGAATCAACAAGATTTTCAAAATGGCGGTTCGGGCAAGAAAGCGGGAATACGGCGGCCAATCAGGGCCGCCAGCTGGGAGTTGGCGCGCGGGTCGGGAAGGCGGGGCGGCCGGCGCCTCCGCGGGAAACCCGGGAGGCACGCGGGTGCGGGGGGGCCGAGGGGCTGCGCGCAGAGCTGCGTCTGGCTGCCTGGCCGCCTCCGGGCGACGCTGAACGGGAGGACGCTAGGGGGCCTGCGTGGTATTGTCCCCCACGGCTCATGCAGGGGAAGGAGGACGCGCCGTCACGGGCCGGGGACGGGGCGGGCCGGTGGTGGCAGAGAAGTTTACAAACCACGGAGTCGCGGTCTGCAGTATTTCACAGAAATGGAGGGGAACAACGGTTTGAGCGATTCCACTTTAGGATTTAGGTCCCAGAGTTTCTGCTGGTGGTGACTCCCAATTCCGCTGTATTTCTGAGGACCCATCGCCTGTACGGTGCACCGTAAGGAAAAAGACTGTCACGGTGGAAGTTCACGTCACCAGACAAGTAGATTTCCAGACCTTAACAAGTAGAGAAAAACCGAGCACCTGCGGGTGAGGAAATAAACAGTATTATTGCCCAGTCCAGACCCTTCTCCCAGAGTTCTAGGCCAGCTCCGTGGATAACTCTTAAACTCAGCATTTCAAAAACTGAATGTCCTTCCCCCCTCTCAAATATTCTCCCTTTCTGTAAGTGATTCCCTTCATTCTTCCTAATTCCTAAACTACTAGCTGCCCAAAGGGTCCTTTTACACAATGGACTTAACAGGAATAAGATTCATTCATACAGAAAAAATTAATTTGCCCGAATGGGCTCGGGGTTGCAGGGCAAAAATCAGACATTGTGCTTGAATCCTCTCTTTTCCTTTTGTGCACCTACCGAAAACAAGCAAATTTGTCATTTCTAACCTCAAATTTTATACCGTTTCCCACTCACTCCATTTATGCCATTCAAATCCTTGTGCTTGGATTTCCACACAACCTGTCACTCACTGGTCAAGGAAGGGGCTTCCACATTGTTACTCCCATCCCCTACTAGTCACACAGCAGCCAAGGTTTTGTTGTTTTAATGTGTTGGTTTTCTTGCTTAAAACTCTCCAATGGCTTTCAGTCATACTTAGAATGAAGTTAAAAAGACAATGGTTTGTAAGGCCCTATGTAATTCAGTTACTGATAATCTATTTTTTATTTTATTATTATTTTTTAAAGATTTTATTAACTTTTAGAGAGGGGGAGAGAGAGAGAAGGTGCTGGGGCGGAAAGCATCCACACCCATATGTGCCTTGACCAGGCAAGCCTGGAGTTTCCAACCAGTGATCTCAGCATTCCAGATTAACACTTTATCCACTGCACCACCACAGGTCAGGCGATAATTTATTATTTTTTAAAAAGATCTCATTTATTAATTTTACGGGGGGGGGATGAGAAGCATCAACTTATAGTTGCTTCACTTTAGTTGTTCATTGATTGCTTGTCATATGTGCCTTGATTGAGCAAGCCCAGGGGTTCAAACTAGCGGACCTCAGTGTTCCAGGTTGACGTTCTATCCACTGTGCCACCAAGTAGCCATGCCAGTTGGTGATAATCTTGATCTCATCTCTCTGACACAATGGCTGTTTTAGCCACACAAGCCTTACTTCATGTAAAGCCAAGCTTATTCCCTCCCGCCTTGGAACTTTCCACTTAACTTTTTCTGCTAGGACTGCATTTCCCTCAAAATCATCAAATGATTTGCACCTTCACATCACTTAGCTCTATGCTCCAGTGCTTCTCCTCTCTCAGTACCATCACTATTCCCTTCCCATCCTTTTTCATTCATTCATTCATTCAAAAAATATATTAAGCACCTACTACTCTCTGCTCAGGACTCGGAAGCTAGAGAGCAGAACTAAGAAAGATCTTGGTAATAGATGACACTTGGAAAAATATCTTAAGTAAATGAGAGCAGTGAAGAAAGATGATAAACTCTACATAATTCTATAAAGTATTGAACGTGGGGTGTAAGAGACAGAAGTTAATGATGACTTTGAATTTTTGGTTCAATAACCAGAAGAACCAAGTAGCTATTTGCTGAGATGAGGAAGACCTTAGGCGTTGGGAATGGAATGCAGGGCTTTGGGGGCAGGGGGAGTGGGTGATGAAGAAGGGGATCAGCTGTTTTGTTTTGGATATGTTAGGTTTGAGATTCCTGTTGGGATCTAAATGGAGATTCAGAACAGGCAGCTGGATGTAAGAGTCTGGCATTTAGAGGAAGAAGCTCTAGCTCAAGATACAAATTTAGCAGTTATCAACATGTAGATGTTATCTAAAACCCTGAGACTGGGTGTGATCACTAACAGTGAAGATTGGTAGAGATGAGGAAAAGGTCAAAATTGTTCTTTGGAGCTCCCCAATGTTTATAGGTTCAGGAAAGGAAGAGAAACCAGTAAAGGAGATGTAGCCAGTGAAGTGGGAGGAAAGTTGAGGGAAAGTTGTGTCTCAGAAACCAAATGAATAACAAGAGTCTAAGAGGGAGAGGGTGATTAACCGGGTCAGAAGCTGCTGAAAGGTCAGGTGAGATGAGAATTGAGAATTGACCATCTGATGTAACTGGTAAGTTATCAGTGACACGGGCAACAACTATCTCTGTGGGGTGGTCAGTACAGAGGTACTGGAATGGGAATCTCGAGAAACAGGTAGGCAAGGAATGGACTCAGATACTCTTCAGGAATTTTTCTCTTCAGGGGAGTTGAGAAGTGGGGTGTGTGGTTTTTAGGAAGGAAGATACTACTGTATGTTTATCGGATGATGTGAATGAATCAGTAAAGAGGGTTAAATTGATGAAAGAGGGAGGGTCAATATCTGGAACCAAGTGACTGATGGTAGGTATGTCATGTTGAGTTCTCTGTAAGCAGATGCTGAAGCAGAATCTGAGGTGCCAGATATTTACTGGGGATCAGTACCTGTGAAAGGTAGGGGGAAAGAAGCAGGATTGGACAGAAGTTCAACTGTGAATCATACCTGACAAAGCCTTAGCCAGCCCTGTGGGGAGCTCTGGAGTGAGGACTGCTCTTCTGAGTGTCCTGCCTGGCTGGGCTTTCATACTCCAACCTTTCCAAGTCACTACATGCAGACTGTCCCAGGAAGGACAGGACCTCAGGTGAAGTGACTCGACAGGTGTGGCAGACCCAGAAGGAGCTGACAGATGGAGGCTGCTGACTGCAGTAGGCTCTGAAGCTGGGCAGCAGGTCCATCCATGAGGGAAGATCAGGGTGGCACATTTCCATGTTTACCGCAGGAGATAAGAGGTGACAGAATCTAGTACACAAGAGGAGGATTGTCCTTACATGGAACAATGGACATTGTCTACACAGTAACAAGAGGAAACATGGAGGATATGGGTACTGATGCTGGGCGGGAGTTGGCAGATGTGGTGGGAGTTTTAGAAGTCTTATTGCACTAAGTTTCTCAGTGAGGTCAGGAGCAAAATCAGTGACAGTGAGTGAGTGTGAGAGAGGATTGTTTGGAGTTTCAGGAGAAAGGAAATGTGAGCTAGGTTGGTAGGGCAATGGGGATGGATTGATTAGGGAGTGTAATATGGTTGCGCGAAAGCTGCAGGGAGAACTGAGTGAGAATAGTGGCCATGAAACCTAAGTGAGACCGGCCAGATTATTGTGTTTCTCCAGCCATATTCAGCTACCTGAGAGTAAGTGTAAAGATGTTACAGATTTGGGCCCTGGCCGGTTGGCTCAGGAGATGGAGCATCGGCCTGGCATATGGACGTCTTGGGTTCGATTCGCAGTCCAGGCGCACGGAGAAGCAACTATTTGCTTCTCTCCCTCTCCCGCTCTCCCTTCTCTCCCTTTTCCCCTCCTGCAGCCAGTGGCTCAGTTGGTTTGAGCTTTGGCCCCAGGTGCTGAGGATAGCTTGGTTGATTTAAGCATTGGTTCTAGATGGGGTTGCCATGTGGATCCCAATCAGGGCACATGTGGGAATCTGTCTCACTATCACCCCTCCTCTCGCTTTAAAAAAAAAATAGATAGATAGACAGACAGATAGATGATAAAGAGTTGGGTTTAATCAGGCTAGGGTTTTGTCGGGAAGTATGAAGACAGGAGAGAAGGGTGAGTCGATGCTACCTAGAATCTGAACTGAGTAAAGAGGAGAGTAAGGGCAGAAGAGAGGTGAGACTAGAGAAAATGGGGCAAGATCAGGAAGCAAGATCTTTATTTCTTTGCTGCATTTATCACTACCTGAAAATTTCATTGTCTGTCTTCCCCAGTAGAATAGTAAATTCCTTATAGCTGTGGGGACTGTCTTATTCATCATGGTATTCTCAGCTCAAATAAATGCAAACTGACACTTATTAAATCTTATTGTGAAGATTCAGAACATTTTTTGTTTAATGAGATGGTATATTAGGTAGGACAGGTTATTTCAGCAAAAGTTAATCTAACAGCAGTTCAACAGTTTTTGTTGTTGTCTTTTTTTTAAAAACAGCAAAAGCTTATTTCTCACTCTGTAAAGCTTTCTGTTGGTTTGGACAACTCCCCAGGGCTTCCATTCATGTAGTTTATGTACTTCCCCAGGCTACTTTGATCTTATAGATGCACTATCTCAACACAAATCCTTGGTGTTCTTGGTGGTATGGGATGACAGCAGCAGAAGGAGAACTCATTCCTGCTCTTCTGTGATTCTTCTCATTGGCCAGTGGCCAGATCAGACATATGACCCCACCTAACTGCAAAGAATCTAGGCCAGGGGTCCCCATACTTTTTACACAGGGGGCCAGTTCACTGTCCCTCAGACTGTTGGAGAGCCAGACTATAAAAAAAACTAAACAAATCCCTATGCACGCTGCACATATTTTAAAGTAAAAAAACAAAACGGGAACAAATACAATATTTAAAATAAAGAACAAGTAAATTTAAATCAACGAACTGACCAGTATTTCAATGGGAACTATGGGTGCGAATGCGTCCTGTGCTCCTCTCACTGACCACCAATGAAAGAGGTGCCCCCTCCAGAAGTGCGGGGGCCGGATAAATGGCCTCAGGGGGCCGCATGCGGCCCGTGGGCCGCAGTTTGGGGACCCCTGATCTAGGCAATATGGGGCATATATGGAGTAGCTGGTGAGCACTGCTGTCTCTGTACTGAAGAGTCTAATAATTGTGACCAGATAAAATACAATTGGGGTGAACAGGGAATGTGCCTGAAAATACCTTTTAGTTTTATTTTGAAAAACACAGGGTGGGGCAAAAGTAGGTTTACTGTTTTTATATGGAGAATAATTAATAATAACAAGAATAAACTGCCTGACCTGTGGTGGCGCAGTGGATGGAGCGTTGACCTGGAATGCTGAGGTCGCCTGTTCGAAGCTCTGGGCTTGCCTGGTCAGGGCACATACGGGAGTTGATGCTTCCTGCTCCTCTCTCTCTCTCTCTCTCTCTCTCTTTTCCTCTCTAAAATGAGTAAATAAAACCTTAACAAAAAAAAACCTTAAAAAAATAAAAAGGAATGAACTCTGTTTCACACACAACTGTAAACCTACTTTTGCTTTACCCTAATTAAAACTCTGATTCTTAATGTCTTTTCATTTTGCCTTAAGAAACTTTTATATACACTGCACACATATATCTGTCTTTCTCATACAGATATCTAGCTCTTACATACACATATCTATTCTTCTCAGTCATAGCCTCATAAGCTCCATGGATACTCCCAGTACTTGGCACATAGTAAATACCTTAAAAATATTTAATTGAAATGTATCCTTTTTTGGTTCTTAGACAGTGGCATGAGTCTGTTGTCTGGGTCCTATTTAAAGACCTCCCAGCAATATCAACTCAGTAAATGAATATGGCTTGAATAAGCTGAGGACCAGATTCTTATTTAAACCTGGTCATAAATATAAATATAGTGACACATTTGGTTCTTCTAAAAACAAGAATCTCATGCTCTATTTTGGTAGAAAGAGTTAGCCAGAGTACACATTTTAGTAATTTGAGATTAGGTTTGAAAATAACATGAAGGCAGCAATATTCATATTCAGTTGGTTCGTGAACTGGATAATGGTCAGGGAAGACTATTCAAGGTGAGCAATAGGAGAAACTGAGGGAAATGATGGTGAGACTTAAAACGTTGGAGAACAAAGGATAAGTGGTTGCCAATTTTGGGTCCTAGCACCAATTCTGTTCTAAATTTAGCAAGTATAATTTGTAACAGTTCGTTAATATTAGTATATCCTTATCAACTCTTCCAAGCAATGAGACCAAAGTAATAGAAAAGCATAGAGTTTTGCTATTTCCTTTGTTCATTGTAAAATAAGACCATCTCTGTTGAAGGGGGCTTTTCTGCTTAGGGACTAACACTCACTGCTTAGATTATATTTAATGCCAGAGCATCAGAAGCAGAAAAATGTTTTCCACTACAAGTTGGCTAGAAATCCTTAACATTGTCACAAGATTATAAAAATGAGACGTTATCTTAGAAAATAGGTATGTCTGCCTGACCAGGTAGTGGTGCAGTGGACAGAGGATCAACCTGGGACACTGAGGACCCAGATTTGAAACCCCGAAGTTGGTGGCTTGAGTGCAGGCTCACCAGTTTGAGTGCGTTGTCTCCAATATGAGTGTGGGATCATAGATTCAACCCCATGGTTGCTGGCTTGAAGCCTAAGGTTGCTGGCTTGAGCAAAGGGTCACTGGGTTGGCTGGAGTCCCCTGGTCAAGGCACATATGTGAAAGCAATTAATGAACAACTAAAGTGCAGCAACTATTATGAGTTGATGCTTCTCATCTCTCTCCCTTCATCTGTTTCTCAAAGAAGAGAAAGAGAGAAGAGAAATAGGTATGTCTAGATGGCACCCATGTTTAGCAGTCTCAGTTGGCTCTCCACTACACATAGGACAGAATTTATTTATTATTAATGTGTGTTTTAAAAATTTTTATTGAATTTATTGGGGTGACATTGGTTAATAAAATTATATAGGTTTCAGGTACATAATTCTACAATAGATCATCTGTATATTGCATTGTGTGTTCACCACCCAATTCACATAGGATGGAATTTAAATCTGCAACAAATTGTATAACAGTCTGAGCACTAGCTTCATCACTTACTCTTTCTTGCTATTCATACAATCAACCTATTTTTCCTTTCTGTTATTTTGTTTTACAATTTATTGAGGTATAATTAGCATGAAATAAAATGCCTGTAATGAAAATATACTATCTGATAAGTTTGACATATGTATGTCACATGGAACCATGATCATACTTAAGATAAGGAACATTCCCTTTTTTTATACAGTTTGTTTTCCTACCCTTTCATCTGTCCAATCCCTAATCCTGGAAGAGGACTAATAATATCCTTTCTGACACTATTGGAAAAAAAAGATATGTCTAACTCTTAAAATATTCCTATAACCTGTACTTTGTATCTAGATTTTTATAAATAAAATATTTCTTTTTATAACTTATTCTTATTTAAGTAAACTAAGGAAGGTTTGGGTAGATATTTGTTCCATAGGTGACTTGAGTTTAAAAAGTTAAATTTAGAAGAAATGTATGTTTGCAAATTAGGAAAAGAAAAAGATTTTTAAAAGGTGATGCTACCTCCTAACAATACACACACACACACACTCACTCTCTCTCTCACACACACACATTAAGATTTTATTTAATGATTTAACAGAGAGGAATGGGGGGAGGTGTGGAGTAAAAAGTGTCAACTCATAGTTGCTTCACTTTAGTTGTTCACTGATTGCCTGTCATATGCTCCTCGACTGGACAAGCCCAGGGTTTTGAACGGATGACCTCAGCACTCCAGGTTGATGGTTTATCCACTGTGCCACCACAGGCCAGGCAATAATATATATATTTTTTGAAAGATACATTTGTTGTGTCGCCTATTGGCATCTCAATTTAATACAGTGGTTATCAAGTAGGGAGGACATTTTGCCCTAAGGGACATTTGACAATATCTGGAGACATTTTCAGTTTTCATAACTCTGGGGAGGTGCTACTGAGATCTAGTGGGCAGGGGCCCAGGGAGCTGCTAAACATCCTATAAGGTACAGGACAGCTCCCACAAGAAAGAACTGTCTGGTTCAAAGCATCAATAGTGCTGAGATTGAGAAACACTATATAATGTACTGTTCTCTCTTCATAGGATTCCACTGAAACTGGTATCATAAAGACCAACAATGCAATTCAAAGGCTTCTTTTGAATATTCATATAATATTATTTAGTTTCTATACAGCATTTGACACTATTTACCATCTTCTTCTTTAAAAACCTTTTTCTCTTGACTTGTATAACACTGCTTTCTCTTGGTCCTCCTTCTCTGCTGGCTGTCCTGTGTCTGTTGGCCTCACAAATCTTGGTTTTCTTCAGGGATCCACCTATGCCCTTGGTTCTTTCCTCACACATGATTTCCTGGGTGATCTCATCCACACCCATGTTACCACTGATCTCTAGATTCATACAGTCTAAAGAAATATACTTAGCAATTCACTTTCTCCTTGAGTGTCATACTCCTGTCAACTGCCAATTAGATTTCTTCCTTCAATAATCTGTCAGTACCTGAAATTAACATATTTAAAACTAAACTCATTCTCTTCCTGAGAAAATCTTTCCTCTTTTTATTGATTTGTTTAATAACTTTGTTGTCTGCCTTGTTGCTGAAGCTTGAATATTTGAGGTCATCTTTGGCATCTCCCTCTTTGCAACCCCCCATCAAATCCTCTGAACTCTAAATCTCTGTCTCTCACACACATCTTTCCCTTCAGGCCATATCAGCTCTCTCCTTAACTTATAATAGACCTCTTACTGGTATCTCTCTGAAGCCTTGTCAACAGTGAAATAAAATGCATGTAATGAAAATACACTATCTGATAAGTTTGACATATGTATGTAGCATGGAACCATGACCATACTTAAGAAAAGGAACATGCCCACCACCTCCACCAAACAAGGAATAATTTTTCAAATCCTATAGATCAGCTAGTGTGTTTGGCAAACATGGATTAATCTTCTTTTTTCTTTTTTTGTGACAGAGAAAGAGACAGATAGGGACAGACAGACAGGAAGGGAGAGAGATGAGAAGCATCAATTCTTTGTTGTGGCTCCTTAGTTCACTGATTGCTTTCCCATATGTACCTTGATTGGGGGGCTACAGCAGACTGAGCGACCACTTGCTCAAGCCAGCAACCTCAGGGTTTTGAACCTGGGTCTTCCGCGTCCCAGTCCGATGCTCTATCTACTGCACCACTGCCTGGTCAGGCCATAGATTAATCTTTTAAGATTGTATTTAATTCTTAGTTCCAGTTTGTTGAGGAAGTCTGTCTGTATCCATCCACTGGACTTTGTGGGGGCAGCCCTATTACCTTTTAAGCAGCCCCTCCCCAACTAACCTGCCTTGACTACATTTTTTATTAGTTATGTCCATAGAGTTCATGCATCCATTGACTTATTCATACATCCACTAACTATGAATTAAAGGGTAAGGTCCTTGCCTTGGCCATCTTTGTATATCTAGCACTTATCCTAGTAACATAATAGATAGTACTACATAGATACAAAATAGATAATAGATAAAAATGTTGTGGAATGAATCAATGAATAAAGGAGACAAGGAAGAAAGGAAAGAGGGGAAAAGAAGTGATGAGAGGTTTAAAATAAGAGGAGAAGAGAAATAGAAATAAAAAATACATACTTGGCTGGTTTGCTTATTCGGTTAGAGTGTCGTCCTGAAACACCAAGGTTGTAGGTTTGATCACCAGGCAGGACATCTAAGGGAAGTGACCAATGAATGCACAAGTAAGTGAAATAATAAATGAGTGCTTCTCTCTCTCTCTCTCTCTCTCTCTCTCCCTCCTCCTCCCCCTTTCTCTTTCTGGAAATAAATCAAGTAAAAGGTAAGAAAAAAAATTGAGGCAAATAGAACTGAATTTAGAGAGAAGACAGCAAACGACCTTAAAACAACAACAAAAGAATAATGAAGAGCATGATCTAGGGGTAAATGTTTGGCTTCCTGCTCTGGCCCTGCTCTCCTAAGGTCAGCCAGTCCTTCCCTCTTGCTTTCATCTTTGCCCATTTGTCTGAGTCAGGTGAGAGGATCCAGAACGGAGATCTAGTACCTCAGAGTACCCTTGCCCAGGCTGTAATCTTCTGATTACAGCCCCCCCCCCATGGTTACAGTGAAATAAATCAGCTCCTGGTGGCAGACATTAGGTCCAGATTGAGGAAGGTCATAAAGAAATTAGGTGGGAGGAGTGAAAGGTAGTAGGAATAAAATAACTTTTGAAAGGAGAAGGAATCTGGTGTAGGAGCACACTTTTACATAGTAGGAAATTTTGGATGTAGTTCAAAGTAATATCTGCGTCTCAAATTTTCCATTAATTTATTCCATTATTCAGTTACGAGTCAACGTTCTGTTCATCCTTGAACTGTATGAGATAGAGTTACAGAATAAATAAAATATTTCATTGTAACACCTCAACCCATTTTCTATCTCTATTTTCTGTTTACTTCTATTGTTTCTCTGTTGCTTATTACCACTGACTCTCCTTCCTGCATATCTTCCTTCAGGAAAAATTTATCTGTCTAGGGACTTGTCATGGGACTGAATTTAGATTTCATAAAAGCAGGAGGATCCATACTCTGCCACTGATTGATCTTGTATCTCTTCTAGAGATTTTCTCCCTGGATCCCTTTCAACCCTAACCCCATCCTCATTTGAGAGAGCCTACTACTAGAGCCAGTAATCTTTCTCGGGCAATACCTGATCTCACCACGACCTTGCTTATAACATTTCAATGCTTCCCCCATTGTCTGTGGTATAAAGTGCAATTTTGAAAACATGACCCAGAAGGCTCTCCATGACCTGGCATCTGCTTACCTCTCTAGATTTTTCTCTCATCTTGCTCCCAGCCACTCCCACCCCCAAGGAAAAATCCTCTAGCCATGAGTTTCTTTAAATTCTTTGAATTGACATGTTCTTTCTCATTTTGGTTTTCTCTCCGTGCTATATACCTCCTACCAGAAAACTTTCCTCCTCGTCTCCTGTCCCTGGCCAAATTACACTCACCCTTCAGGTCTCAGTGTAATTAGTCTTGTCCTCTGGGCATCATGTATACTGCCTTCCCTGTGTGCTGTCCTCCATTAGAGTGTCTAGTTTTAGCAGCCCATTTACTTGTTTCTTTCTTTTTTTTTTTTTTTACAGGACAGCGAGAGAGTCAGAGAGGGATAGATTGGGACAGACAGACAGGAATGGAGAGAGGTGAGAAACATCAACCATTAGTTTTTTGTTGCCATTGAGACACCTTAGTTGTTCATTGATTGCTTTCTCACATGTGCCTTGACCGCGGGCTGAGCCACCCCTTGCTGGAGCCAGCAACCTTGGGTCCAAGCTGGTGAGCTTTTGCTCAAGCCAGATGAGCCCGTGCTCAAGCTGGCGAGCTGGAGGTCTCGAACCTGGGTCTTCCACGTCCCAGTCCGACGCTCTATCCACTGCGCCACCACCTGGTCAGGTACAGCAGCCCATTTACTTGTATATCTCCCTACTCAGCTTGGTGAGGTTGGGATGTTGCCTTTCTTATTAGCTCTGTATCTCTAGCAATCAGCAATGTCTTGAACTAGCAAGCATTCAATAAATACTGGCAGAATGAAGAAGGCCAGAGTCTTTGTGCTAACCTCTTCCTAATCCTCGTCCAATGTCATTGAAGCTGTTCCTTGCAATAACTTGTTTGATGAGTTTATCTTCCAATATTCATTTCCTGCCCATTAGAGAAACCTGACAATTTTAGTAAGTATTCATTTTTCTCCCCAGCCCTCAGATTACAAATTATCTGGTCAATCTTTAATAGGTATTTGCATGATCAGGGCTCTGTAATAAACTGATTGCTTCTCATGTTAATTCCTAGCACCCTTTAAATTATAGCATGACTGATTATGAATAAGGCTAGACTGCCTCCAACTTTTCCATAAATACATACATAGTATATGGATAGGTAAATGAATGAATGAATGAAATGCCATTAACTAGTCACCTTCCATATTCCCAGAAGGGATTATGTCACTCCAGTTCCTGCATATTAATGATACAGCAATGTTTTCACGGATCCCCTCGCATCGTTATCTTCTACATTACAGTATGCTCTGCCCATTGCCGGTGCTCGCCACTGGAACTCTCTTTGAGTACATCCACCTGTTCCTTTCCAGAACTTTGGCTTCAGAGCTGCGTCTCTCCTAAGTGAGAACAGAGGCTCAGGGCACGCTCAGTAACCAAAGCCAGTTGTAATTAACTGCTCTGGCCCTGACTCGGAGGTCTGACAGGTGGCAGGTATCAACAATGCTGGCAAAAGGGACTTGCCCTGTTTTGTGGAGCTGAACATATCCTCCCCCTCCCCCAACGCGGCCAATCGAACGGCCTGGCAACCTAAGTTGAAATAGTGGGGACGTCTTCGTTTTGAAACCAATGAAACAGGAGTTATTTTGAAAAATTGAAATGACTGGCAGGAGGTTCTTATCAAAGACTACAAGAATATCAAATTGTGGCTAAGAGAAACGAGGACGGAGGCGGGGGATAAATGGAAGTGGTGCCTATCTTGAACCTCATTGGGCAGATCAAGATTTTTAAAAGGATTTTCTGAGATTGCCCAGCCCCAGAATTTCTAGAATCCCAGTCGCTGCCTCCTTGCTAAGAGCGCGTTTCTGGCGGAGGTGTGTGCGTGCACGCGCCCGGGAGGGCCGGCTCGGAGAGGGGCCACTGCTCTCCGGAATAAACAGTAGGGGGAGAAGGGGAGCGCAGCGGTCCGCTCGGTCCGCCCCTGCCGGAGGGGAGCGGAGTCAGGCTGCAGGGCAGGGCAGGAGGAGGGGGCCGAGACGTGCCTAGGGGCTGGTTGCGGGAGACCAGAGTGCCCCCACCCAGAGAGGCTGCCGGGCGGAGCTGACAGCGGGCCTGAGCAGCGCACTCTGGAGCCCTGCGCCCTGGCTCCCCTGCTCCTCACTCCGACCTCGTGCGCAAGGTAAGGAGGGGCGCAGGGTGCAACCCTCTTCCGAGTGCGTCTTGGCCAGCATGCCAAGACGCGGTTCAGCCTCCTCAGGCTGTCACCACCTCCCTTTCTGGCCCCTCCTTGGTCTCCTCCGCGCACGGGAGCCCTGGGCTGTTTGTCCGCAGGGATTCGGGACCCTCAGCCACCCCCGCTTTTACTCTGCAGCTTGTAGGACCCCCATCTCCTTCCTACTCTCACTTCCCCTCCCCCCTCCTGGGCAGCTCCCGGAACCCCGTTTCTGCAGGCAGAGACTGAAGGTCTTCCATCCTCACCAGGTGTGGGGCGCAAACACCGCCATCCACTCCCCCCCCCCAAAAAAAACCCCAAGTCTGCAGTAATTTCCAGGTTGAAATATCCCAGCTCTTCTTCCAAAACATACCTGTCCCCGCCTTCTGTTACCATCATAACTTTGAGGTATGTTCACCCTAGGTCTAGGTAGGTATAGCGTCCTACCTTTTGTATTGGCAGCACACAATAGCTTGAGGGTCTTTGGGATTTAATTTTCCTGAAAATCAAATACTGTGATAAGTTTCCAAGGTTTTATGGGTGACTATGATGCTAGAACTTTATAACAGCCTAAAGCAATAGCTCCTGGTCCGGCGCTAAGATCCTGTAGATCCTGTTTCAGAAATGTGTGTGTGTGTGTGTGTGTGTGTGTGTGTGTGTGTGTGTGTGTGTGTGTGTGTGTGTGTGTTGCAGGCTTCTGTGTATTTAGAAGTATTCTATGTGCTGTGATCCTGTTTCAGAAATCTGTGTGTGTGTGTGTGTAGGCTTCTGTGTATTTAGAAGTACTCTATGTGCCTGCGATGCGCTGTCCCTTTATTATCACTTGAACCTATCTGTAGAGTTTGCATGGGAGAGGAGGGCGCCCAACTGTTTGTAAGCCTCACCTGGAAACAGTAGTGTGAATAGAGAATAAAAACGGAGTGAAAAGCTCCGTTTCCTTCAAGTTAATGAATTTGGTGGGGTATCCTTGGTTCAGCGATGACAATTTTGGGAAGGGAGGGTTCAAGTTCATTTTAAACTCAGATATAGGGTGGAAAGAAATATCCCTTCTAAGAGCCCTCGTTGAGTTAGCATTAAAACATCAATTCAAAAAATGTAAGAATTCCTTCATAGAGACTGGGTATTAGAAAGGAATGAGGCCTGTGCTGGTGAGAATCAGAAAATCTCCCTTCACATGCTGGCATTGACTGACTTTCTGTCAGTGACCACTGGCATTTTTACATGCTGGTTACTTTACAACTAGAGACCCAAATGGACTATTCTAAGAAACAGGAGGAGGAATCATATGAATTAATTTGGATACTGTTTATATCCCTAATTGACTTGATTGTCAATTATATTGTATTTGAATCTATACTGGTGACTAGCTCTTTCTCCACCTTTCACTTTGTCATAGACGTACAGCTGCTGCTTTTCATATATACGTGTCTGTATATGTACTTGCACCATGCTGAGTATCCAGCAAACTCTCAGAGTGTAACTGCCAGAGAAAACAAAGATTGTTATTTGTCTTTCGGAAAATTGAGGTGAAGAACTAACTTTTAAAAATACCATCAAATACTGTTAAATCATACAACTTTTAATGGAATGAAGTGCTTGTTATGAAATAGGAATGGTATTTGGTACCTGCTTTTAAGGATTTTAAGAAGTAAGAGACTTTCTGTAAAGCATTTTGAACTTGAAGAGTCACTGTCTAGGTATTGAGCCAATGTGATTGTTTTTCTGGCAAACTTTTTCTTCTTTCTAAAATTAACTTTCCCTTAGGAAAACTAGTGCAGATGCACACAGTTCAGCTAACCAGGTCCAGAAAATACTATTTAAATTTCAAAAGTGACCTTAATTTATCTGTATAGATCTAGTATTTGCAGCCCATGTCACAAAATATGCAGAAATATTTATTGCTTGCTGACCTTTTTGAAAGCATTGACTTAATGAGGGGAGTTATGGATAGAATGCAAATTATATTAAGAATTCCGTTAGCTTAGGCAAAACTATTATTTTTCCCCCAAAGGTTTTTGTGTATATGTGTGTACACTAGGTCTGGGGCTTACATAATTATGTATATATATGTAACACATGTTTTTAATAGGAACAAAAACCCACAGTATTTTTCTTTGTGGCAGAACACTGTAAGCATTGGGTTTTGATTACTTTTTCATGGAAATTTTAATATGAGAGAACTAAAAACTTCAAGGAAATAATTCCATAAAGATCTACTTGGAACTAAAGGCCTTTTAAATAAAACATGTTTTAAAACCTTAGTTTTGGCTTTTGTGAGTGGGTAAGGGTGGTAGATCCAATTCTGGCAGCTTCAGACAGTGGATGACTAGACCCTGCCACTCTTCTCCAGACCATTAATTTAGTCTGTAACTTGATGCTTCACTGACCCCACACTCTGCCTGCCACGCTAGCTCACAGAGGAATTGCTGGCACTCTGGATTGAATTTTTTCTCCTCCCATCAATTAGAACATGTTTGCATTGGTTACAGAATGCAGTTACATTTTTAGCTCAGTATTCTAAGAAATACCTTTAACTATGAAGAGAGTAGTCTTAGTGAGGCCTAGATCACAAATTGCCTTATTTAATTGCTATATTAATTTCCCAACCATTCAAGTATGTAGAAATAATAGTTGTAGAGTATTAAAATTGGAAGGCACTTTAGAAGTCATCTAGATTCTAATAATTTCTTTCTACAGATAAATATTGAAGCACTCATCATAGTCATAAACCATACTTTGAGAGTACCCATTAAATTTTATATTCTTTCTAGTTCTTGTAGTAATGTGGATTTTGCTCATTTCAAATAAATTTATATACGAGTTCAATAATGTAGCAATGTCAGCAAAGTATGTTGAAAATCTCAGCAGGATTTCCAGTGAAACTCCAAATGTGATGTTAAAGGCAATATAGGTCATTTACAAAGGCAGTGAACTTTCTAAACTAGCATCCTAGGTTTTTCATTATAGTAGGGGAGGGGCTACTTCAACTGGTGATAGAAGAAAAGGAGTAGACTGTGAAAGATGAGTATAAATGGGGAAGAGTAAGGTAGTGAGATGGGTGAAAAGCATAACATACTAAATCAGCAAGTCCTTCAGGAATGGTTGGCCTTCAGACTCCTCCCTAGAGATTGTAATCTGAAATAATGCAATCATTGGAGTTTCTAGTCTTCAGTACCCTACTGGGTTAAGGCTTGATTTTGGAAGTCCCACCTGATGTTTCTGTCTTTCAAGATCTCTCATCTTAAAAGATGCCTTTTCCCAAGATCCTAAAGTTGAGACATTCTTCTTTTGTCACCAGTTGTAAAAGAATTTGTCCCAATATGTAGGCACCAAAAGATTACATCTAATCTTAAGAAACAATGTAGAATCTAGGGAAGTATTCTTCCTAGTGCTTCAACTTGCTACCATTTATTTATTGAGGTACTTTACATAAATTTTTTAAAACAATCTCTTCACAGCTCTAATAGGTAGCCATTGTTATCCCCATTTACATAGATCTGTGATTCAGAGAAGTTAAGCATCTTGACTAAGGACGCATCTTACTTTCATCACCCCACACTGCATCCCTAACTAGTGCAAGTTTGCAAGTTGTTGATTGAACCTATAGATGATAGTATGCTTATTTTAGGGTATCTGACAAATTTTCTATTTTGAAGGGACTGTATAAAGTCTTCATATGTATTTATATTTTAGTTTAGGTGTCTATGGTATATGGAACTCAACATTCTGACATTGATTTAATGATAAATACAGTTACTACATTTAAAATATGTGAAATTCTTAACAATCAGGATGTCTTTAAAAATATTTTTCTTGTATAATTTCATGAAATTTTGGTGATTCACAAGACAGCTATAATATGACTAATTTGACACACTGTCAGTTGATCTGTACAACTGACTCCCCAATGCATGGTACTGATTCCTTTAAGGCGTTAAGAAATTGTCTTATAATGTCATCCTGCCAGAGCAGGTAGAAGTTAAAATGTATATTACTTTATTAAATGTTCTCTCTTTTATGTTTCCTTGATATTATAGTTAGGATATTTTATTTGTTTGGTTCAGAAAGTATGTATGTAATTAGGCTATATCTTCTATGAATTTCAAGATAGTAAAGGAGTAACTAACAAAATCTTCATTAAAAAATGAGCATTATCATGCAAATGGAAATGAAAATAAAAGCTGGGGAAGCAATACTTATATTTGACAAAGTGGACTTTAAAACAAAGGCTGTAGTAAGAGATAAATAAGGACACTACATAATGATAAAGGGAACAATTTAACAGGAAGATATAACCATTATAATTATCTACGCACTGAACATAGGAGCCCCAACATACATAAAGCAGACTTTGGTGGATATGAAGGGCGAGATTAACAGCAATACTATCATAGTAGGGGATTTCCATACCCCACTAACATCACTGGATAGATCCTCAAGAAAGAAAATTAATAAAGAAACAGAAGACTTAAAGGATATACTAGATCAACTCGATTTAATAAATATCTTCAGAACTTTTCACCCTAAAGCAGTAGAATATACATTCTTTTCAAGTGCTCATGGTACATTCTCTAGGACAGACTACATGTTAGGACACAAAAATGGTCTCAACAAATTTAAGAAGATTGAAATCATATCAAGCATTTTCGCTGATCACAATGCCTTGAAACTAGAAATTAACCACAAAAGAAAAACTGAAAAATACTCAAACACTTGGAAACTAAATAGCATGTTATTAAATAATGAATGGATTAACAATGAGATCAAGGAAGAAATAAAAAAGTTTCTAGAAACAAATGATAATGAGCATACATCAACTCAAAATTTATGGGACACAGCAAAAGCAGTACTGAGTGGGAAGTTCATAGCACTACAGGCATACCATGAGAAGCTAGAAAAAGCTCAAATAAGCAACCTGACCCTGCATCTAAAAGAACTAGAAAAACAACAGCAAATAAAGTCCAGGACTGGTAGAAGGAAGGAAATAATAAAGATCAGAGCAGAAATAAATGACATAAGGACTAAAAAAACAATAAAGAGGATCAATGAAACCAGGAGCTGGTTTTTTGAAAAGGTAAACAAGATCGATGAACCTTTAACTAGACACACCAAGAAAAAAAGAGAGAGGACTCAAATAAATAAAGTTAGAAATGGGAGTGGAGAAATAACAACTGACAACAGAAATACAAAATATTGTAAGAAAATAGTATGAAGAACTCTATGCCAAAAAATTAGACAACCTAGGTGAAATGGACAAATTTCTTGAATCATATAATCTTCCAATAATCAATCTGGAAGAATCAGAACACCTAAATAGACCAATTACAACAAATGAGATCAAAACAATTATCAAAAACTCCCCAAAAAGAAAAGTCCTGGGCCTGATGGCATCACAAGTGAATTCTACTAAAAATTCAAAGAAGAACTAATTCCTATCCTCCTCAACCTATTTCAAAAAATCCAAGAGGGAGGAAGACTTCCAAACTCCTTTTATGAGGCGAGCATAATTCTGAACCTGAAGCCGGGCAAAGACAACACAAAGAAAGAAAATTTTCGGCCAATATCCCTGATGAATTTAGATGCTAAAATTCTCAACAAAATATTAGCCAACCGGATCCAGCAATATATGAAAAAATTATACACCATGATCAAGTGGGATTTATTCTGGAGAGGCAAGGCTGGTTCAATATTCGCAAATCAATCAATGTGTTTCATCACATAAACAAAAGGAAGGACAAAAATCACAGGATAATTTCAATAGATGCAGAAAAGGCATTTGATAAAATCCAGCACCCATTCATGCTCAAAACTCTCAGTAAAGTGGAAATACAAGGAACATTCCTTAACATGATAAAGGCCATCTATGACAAACCCACAACAAGCATCATACTAAATGGGCAAAAATTATAAGCAATCCCCTTAAGATCAGGAACCAGGCAGGGGTACCCCCCTTCACCACTCTTATTCAACATAGTTCTGGAAGTCCTAGCCACAGCAATCAGACAAGAAGAAGAAATAAAAGGCATCCAAATTGGAAAAGAAGAAGTAAAACTGTCATTATTTGCAGATGATATGATATTGTATATAGAAAACCCTAAAGTCTCAGTCAAAAAACTACTCGACCTGATTAATGAATTCAGCAAGGTGGCAGGATATAAAATTAATACTCTGAAATCAGAGGCATTTTTATATACCAGCAAAAGAAATTAAGGAAACAATCCCCTTCACTATTGCAACCAAAATAATTAAGTACCTAGGAGTAAATTTAACCAAGGAGGTTAAGGACTTGTACTCGGAAAATTATAAAACATTGATAAAAGAAATCAAGGAAGATACAAACAAGTGGAAGCATATACCGTGCTCATGGTTAGGAAGAATAAACATCATTAAAATGTCTGTATTACCCAAAGCAATTTATAAATTCAATGCAATACCTTTTAAAATACCAATGACATACTTCAATGGTATAAAACACATATTCCAAAAATTTATATGGAACCTGAAAAGAACACGAATAGCCTCAGCAATCTTAAAAAGAAAAAATAAAGCAGGAGGTATCACTCTTCCGGATATCAAGGTTTCCTACAAGGCCATTATACTCAGGACAGCCTGGTACTGGCATAAGAACAGGCACATAGATCAGTGGAACAGAACAGAGAACCCAGAAATAAACCCACACCATTATGGACAACTGATATTAGACAAAGGAAGAAAGAACATACAATGCAGTAAAGACAGCCTCTTTAACAAATGGTGTTGGGAAAATTGGACATCTACCTGCAAAAAAATGAAACTAGACCATCAACTTACACCATTCACAAAAACAAACTCAAAATGGATAAAAGACTGAAACGTAAGCCATGAAACCGTTAAAATCTTAGAAGAAAACATAGGCAGCAAGCTCTCTGACATCTGTCGCAGCAATATATTTGCCTATTTATCTCCACGGGCAAATGAAATAAAAGGCAAGATAAACAAATGGGACTATATCAAACTAAAAAGTTTTTGCACAGCTAAAGACAATAAGAACAGAATAAAAAGACAAACCCCACAATGGGAGAACATATTCGGCAACACGTCTGATAAGGGGCTAATAACCAAAATTTATAAAGAACTTATAAAACTCAACACCAGGAAGACAAACAATCCAATCAAAAAATGGGCAAAAGAAATGAATAGAAATTTCTCCAAAGAGGACATACAGATGGCCAATAGGCATATGAATATATGCTCAACATCACTAATCATTAGAGAAATGCAAATTAAAACCACAATGAGGTATCACCTCACACAAGTCAGAATGGCACTCATCATCAGCAAAACAACACAGAATAAATGCTGGTGAGGATGTGGAGAAAAGGGAACCCTTCTGCACTGCTGGTGGGAATGCAGACTGGTGCAGCCACTGTGGAAAACAGTATTGTGATTCCTCAAAAAGTTAAAAATCGAACTGCCTTTTGACCCAGCTTTCCCACTTTTAGGAATATACCCTAAGAACACCATAGCACTGTTTGAAACGAAGAAATGCGTCCCCATATTCGTGGCAGCATTGTTCACAATAGCGAAGATCTGGAAACAGCCCAAGTGTCCGTCAGAGGACGAGTGGATTAGAAAGCTTTGGTACATATATACTATGGAATACTACTCAGCCATAAGAAATGATGACATCGGATCATTTACAACAAAATGGATGGACCTTGATAATATTATACGGAGTGAAATAAGTAAAACAGAAAAAACCTGAGAACTGCATGATTTCATACATTGGTGGGTCATAAAAGTGAGACTGTGAGACATGGCCATGAGTGTGGTGGTTATGGGGTGGGGGCTGGGAGAAGAGGGAGGAGAGGGGGAATGGGAGGGGCACAAAGTAAACCAGGTAGAAGGTGACAGAGGACAATTTGACTTTGGGTGATGGGTATGCAACAAAATTGAATGATAAGATAACCTGGAGATGTTTTCTTTGAACATATGTACCCTGATTTATTAATGTCACCCCGTTAAAATTAATAAAAAAAATGAGCATTAGTCTGATAGGATAGAAGCCATTGCCCTATAAGGAATATTACTTCCTGAATCTGATACAAATATAGCCATTTAGCAGTAAAAGTTTTACCTTTAGTTTCATGAATTTTTATACATTTTAATCAGCTTTTTTTGGCTTTTTAGTACCATCGAGCCTTACATCAAAAGGTGAAGAGGTGTCTCCTTAAACTTTAATGTTGAAGCTTCTACCTCAAGAGGGAGTCTTTGCACCTGTAGAGGTCTTTCTTTTTCTTTTACCACCATTCTTCCATTGCATGTTCTTTCACATTCCCAAAGACAGAAGTTATCCTTTCTGAGTTAGTTCATAGAAAATCTTTGTAAACTCCTTGAAAGGCTCCAGTGCCAGATTTAGTACATACAACAATTGTCCTGTGGCCACACCTTGGAAAAGCCCAGCTTTGCAATCTGCAGTTTAGGAATGTTGCTATGAGCAACTCAGGCAGAGTGTTTACCCCCTTCCTCACCTCCGCCCCCTCCCGGAGAGGGTAGAAGTGCCTCACAAAATTTAATTGATAAAGGAATAAACGAAAGAGAAACAGACTCATAGATACAGAGAACAGACTGGTGGTTCCCAAAAAGGGAGGGTGTTTGGGGGACTAGGTGAAAAAGGTGAAAATATTGAGAAGTTACAAAATAAGCATGGTGATGTAAAATATGGCATAGGAAATATAGTAAATATTGTAGTAACTATGTATAGGGCCAGGTGGGTACTGGAAATACCAGCGGGAGCAGTTTGTAAAGTATCTAATTGTCTAACCATGATGCAGTACACCAGAAGCTAATATAAAATAATATTGAATATATACTGTAATTGAAAACAATTAAAGAAAAAGAAAAACGTTTCAAGTAAATTATTATAATTTGATGGTTTTTTTCCATAATATTTAATAATTCATTTTTTTCTTTTTAAAAACATACTCTATTAGTATACTTCAGGTCTTTATTACTATTTAAATGTTTATGGAGAAACCATGTCAAAAGAAAGAGGTAAGAATATTTGGAGTATTGTATATAAATTTGTATATAAATATATTTAAGTTTCTTAGGTTTCTGAACAAGATTAAAGAGCACATGTGACAGTTGACTAATTTTACATTTTGGTTTTGGAAACTACAGAGGAGTGTAAAGAAAAATATCAGAATCACCTCTAGTCCTACCACCCAAACACATCTGATATTTTTCACATTACTTTTCCAGTTTTTAAACTATGCACGTCGGCATTATGTGCATGAATGTTGTTACTGAATTAAGATTTTTTCTATTTATTCTTTTTCTTTAGTTTGAAAAAAATTTGATAATGTCATATAATTGCCCATGCTATTCAGCATTTTTCTTAGCTGTCTAGACTGTATTTTATCTGCTCCCTTTACTTCTGATAGATTGAAAGGTGTGGATTATATCTTAAAAATCTAACTACTGCCTTTAAGGTATGTGTGTGTGTTTATTTTCCCTAATCAATGCCAGGATGAAATGGGATTTACTACCTTATTTTCCATAAGCTGAGAAATGTGACCCTTCTACTACCCCCTTGCTCCAGCTTCTCTGTTTTCTAGTTTTGTATTGATATGATCTAAGATTATTAAAATCAAATTTATTATTAATAATAGCTGAAACACTTTTTCTATTTAAAGAATTACTTTAGACATTGTATGAAGGTTTATGCCCATATTGACCAAATTTATTTAGACTTAATTCTGTTTAAGTTGTTCTACTACTTATACCAGCTTAGTAGCATTACAGTTGCTCCATTCTTGAATTCATATCACAACATGTTTAAGTATATATTCCAGTAATTATTTTAGGAGATTAGGTGCAGCTGAGAATGTTTTTAAAAAACTTTTCAGGAAGCCTCATATAGATGAGAACACTTTTCTGTTTTTTCTTGCTCTGCATAAAATGCTCGGGTCACAGTCTGAACTTCAATAATCTAGATGTTGCCTGACTGAATCTAGCATTCAGTCAAGTTGCAGAAAAGAAATAAATTTTGTAGGTAATCTGTTTTTCTATCTGGATGCTTAAAATGTTTTTTTTTTCTCTAATACTAAATTATTTTTTAACCAGACTATATCATGGTGATTGTTTTATTAATTTTTCCTGGCACTCTCTTGAGTAGTTTTGATTTGAAGACTTAAATCCTTTTTTTATCTCAATATTCAATTATTTTTTTCTGATTATTCTTTATTGGTATTTTTCTTTTTGCAATTATCTATACATTTATGTATTCATCTCCCATCTTTTATTTAATAAATTTAATCATGTTGCCTTTTCTCAGAGTATTGGCGGAATTACTCAAGCTCATCATCTACTTTGAATAGATTTTCAGTCATTTCCAATCTGTTACCATCTCCACTGAAACTTTTTATTTGGTAATGATATTTTTAGTAGTCCAAGTTGTCCTTCCTACTCTCAGTTCCTTCCTGCTTTATGTTTAACTACTTTGACTTTATAGTAATGTTGTCCTTTGCTTTTTACTGAATCTACTAAATAGAAAATCTTATAAAAATTGTTGCTGTGCCACAACTTTATTTTGGTAGAAACAGTTACTATCTATGGAAATTCATTAGAAGAGTCTCCTTGAGAAATGATAGTCTCTTTGTAACACAGTATTTTTTGTTTGTTCACTATAGTTTGGGGAAGTGATCCCTATAAGTGAAAAATCAGGAGTTAAGCTGTGTTCTGTACATATGTGTGGGTCTCTGGCTGAATCCGTGATCAGTGGAAGGAGAAGGAAAAGGTTGAAATGTGCTTTGATTTACTTTCTGCCTCAGAGATAAGGGAGTAAGCAAGAGGCAGATGGCATTAAAGAAGGGTACTTTGGCTCTTTATAAAATTTTCTGTAATATACAGTGTGTCTGTAAAGTCATGGTGCACTTTTGTCCTGTGACCTGTCAAAAGTGCACCATGACCTTATGGACACACTGTACAATGTCAGAAATTCATTAAAATAGAAACCTTTATCTCCTTTTTCAAACACTTTTATATATTATCTTAGTTTATTCTTAATGCTAACTGCTTAAGAGTCAGTGGGCCATGGCCTTTGGATTTGGAAGGTTGTGGGTTAAATGAGTTCCTTACCACTAGTATTGGAAACTTTGCAAATTGTTTTAGTTTTCTTAGCCTTATTTCCTTTACCTGGAAAAGGTAACATTTACTTCATAGAGTGATAGAAATTTTATGAGATAATTATGTAGGAATTATCAAAACACAGGTGATGGGAAGAGTGGATGAGATGGCTCCTGGATAGTGTGAAGCGAGGCTTTCAGCAATGAAACTCTGCAGATACAGAGCAAAAGCAAACCAAAGGAGACTGAGTAGGAATGGCCAGGGTGAAGGACAAAGATCAGGAGAGAGTGACACAGGAGAATCAAGGGAATAATAGAAATTTAAGATGAAAGAAACTCTCATTAGTGGCATGAGGACAAAGAAATTATTATTGGGTTTGACAATTAGAGTTGTATGACCTCAGCCACAGAAGAAACATGCAGCTAGCAGGAAGCGTTCAGTGGAATGATTAATGAGAGTAAAGAAGATAGGAAAGTGTAAACAGCCAATAAAAAAGTTTCTCCCTAGAAGAAAGGGAAAAGATAGGAAAGGAGAGAGATAGTTGGTAGCTAGACAGATACTCAAGATCACAGCATTGGATTTGGACTTGAAGAAATCCCAAAATTTCAAAAACAAATTTTAGGGACTGAAAATTTGCCAAGTTAAAAAAAAAAATTTTTTTTGCCTGACCAGGTGGTGGCGCAGTAGATAGAGCGTTGGACTGGGACACAGAGGACCTAGGTTCGAGACCCCGAGATCACCAGCTTGAACACGGGCTCATCTGGTTTGAGCAAGGCTCACCAGCTTGAGCCCAAGATCGCTGGCTCCAGCAAGGGGTTACTCGGTCTGCTGTAGCCCCCTCCCTGGTCAAGGCACATATGAGAAAGCAATCAATGAACAACTAAGGAGTCGCAATGAAGAATTGATGTTTCTCATCTTTCTCCCTTCCTCTCTGTCTGTCCCTCTCTCTGACTCTCTCTGTCTCTGCCACACCAAAAAAAAAAAAAAAAAAAAAAAAAATTTAAACAAATAAGGATATTAAAAACAACTACAACACTGTTTCGGAAAAGGAAAAAAGTATTAACATTAGAAAGCTGAATAAATTTAGCATTATGAAAAAGTCAGTATTTAAATAGTGAAGCTTTTCTTTTCCTGTCCAAGGTTTATCCTTTTCCCTAGATTTAAGGTTCCATCTCTCCTCCCTTAAGGGTGTGTCCTCACCAGAGATCTTCTCTCTTGAATATTTTTAACCTCTTCTCTATGGACTCTTTTCCATTAGCAAATAAGTATATTCTACTCTCCTATCTTAAAAACATAGGTAAGAGTTAATAAGGACCTAAATGAAAACAGTGGCAGAGGAGCTGGGAGGAGGGGCTAGATGGGAAGGATGTTTTATAAATAGCATTAATAGGACTTGGTGACTGATTAGATCTGGCAGGTGGGAGGGGGAGGAATCTAGAGAACTCCCAGAGTGACTGTGCTACATGGTGCTGTCATAAAGGAGGAGTGAGGCTGGGGGCTTAAACACTCAAGGACTCTGTTCAGGGTGCAGCATGCTTTATAGGTTGGGAACTTGGAATGTATTTTTGACTCCATTTTTTTTTTTTTTTTGCAAGTACATTTATTAAAGCTGAGGACAGCGAAACAAGGAACAGTTTAGAATAGAAGTAGCAACAGGAGAGCCTAGGCGGGGCTGCTTTAGTTCACTGGGAAGTCAGAGGAAAGGGGTCTTGGAAACCACCAGTTCAGGAGGTTAGCCCTGGATGAACTGCTGCTGCCCACTGCTTCCCTTGTTGCAAGTCTGGTGGGGACCCTTAGAGTTCAGAAGATGGATGCCTGTTGGGGAAGAAAGGGGGGATGAGGAAGGGACAGACACTGGTGTGCTCCCGGGAATGCTCCTGTGTGCTTCTAACTAGGCCCCCACTTAACCCGAACATCTCACCTCAGCCATTGTGATTTCATCCCTCATGGTTGGTATTTAAACCTCAGTTTCTGCAATTATTTAACCCTTAGAAGTTCAAACTCTGCTTGCAGGAGTTCGTGAACCAACAGAATCTACATATTTTCTACTAGGAAAAAAAATAAAAATGAACCAACTGATAGAAATAAGAGTACCCGTGAAACAGGATGTTAAAACGGAAGCTTCGTAGTTTTCAGTCTTAGTTGTGGCTGGAGGCAATAGAGGCCATGTTCCAGAGTTATAATTTCACAATGCAGAATGAGAGAGAAGGACAGGAGAATCAGTTCAGCATTGTTTGTAGTTAGCTCATCTGCTACTTGTAGCTGCTAAAACAGGCTGGAGAGACCAAGAAAATAATGATTAGAAGACATAGAGTTGGTGATGGGTTTGAGTGCCCCTTCTGGCCATGCTAAGAGCTGGGTGTGAGGTATTTGCTCCTTCATCTCAAGTTTGGGAGAAGGTGTTTGGTGCAGATCACTTGGTGTGTTTAATGTGTATGCCCCACAGAGTCAGAGGCCCAGTGGATCAGAGATTCATGCTTGAGAAATCTTAAAGGACAAGAGACTGGCTGGCTGGGTCCCCTGATGGAGGATCAAAAGAGATAGCTGCATTGTTCCAGAGATGGATCGCACAGAGTGCAGGTTTGTTCCCTAAGTACCAAAGATAGGCCACACTGGAGTGAGCTAGCTGGGGTCATCTCAGGTCATGTGTGAAGGGCCACCGGAACCCTAGCATGGTAAATTGAGGGAAGAGCCTTAAGTAACCAACTGCAAAAAGGGATATGTTGGTGAAAGATCCCAGTAATGGGGTGGAATGGAGGCTCCCCACCTCTCCACCCCCTGTTCCCCTCATCACCATTCTACCCTTGGATCAAGAGAAAAAGTAAGATTTAAATGCCTACCAAGTTCATAGATCACCAGCATTAGGTCATTTTATGTTATTAGTCATGGAAGAACATTGTGGCTATCTCTTCACCCCTCCTCCCCCGTGTCATCTCTGCTCTTATATCAGAAAGTAGGGTAACCTTCCTCAGCAGTTTGGCTAAAGAGGAAGAACCTTTCCTTGTCCACCTTCCCCAGAACAAGTGGCCAGTGCTTAGCTGGTCATAGCTACAGGAGGGGAGAAGTTTAACTTTACATGAAGTTGAAGGAGTTTGATGGCTGTATTAGATTGTATTAAATTATCAAACTGTGATTGATATTTGGACTTAGAGTGACTTGGAGTGTTTTCATTATTAAAAGTCATGACAGCTATCCTGAATTTCATCCAAGGACAGGGGAAGAACCAGCTCCACACAATAAATTTGAAGAGGCAATGAAGGAAACAAATTTCTGATTATATTACACAAATCCTGCTTGTTCGTTATGAGGATCACACTTGTAAATGCATCTATAATTTTTCAGTGATATATAATTGACAAGAGAATAGAAGGAAAGGGCAGAGAATTCTATTCACAGAAATGTCACAGTCACTATTTTCATATCTTAAAATGATGCTAGCAGAATTTTAATTAATCAGTTAAAACATACATTAGGCAATTTTAAAACGAGGTTTGCAATCTGTTCCACAGCTGGGAAAATGAGCTGAGATAGTGCCCTTGTGTAATAAGCACATGAGACATTTCCCCTTCTGTTTCCAAAGAGTCACAGAAGCAAAAACAGCAAAGATTAATTGTTCAGCATCTGTATTCTGTCATTGATCAGTTTAAAAAAGTGTGTGTTTCTGTAAACCAATAACGACGATGCTCATATGCTCATAAGCCCATAAATTCTAGAATAAACAGAATGCTAATGGGTTTCTCTTTTCAGCTTTGGGGAATTTAAAAAGGGCTTTGAATTATTAGCTCCCATATTTTCTTCCCAGAATTTGCAATGTTATTTAGTCAAAGTCTTTTAATAGTAAAGGAGTGAAAAGGAGACAATCTAAATAACATCTCTATTAATGTGTTCCTAAAAGTTGAACAGACAACTTGAAAAATATACATGAGATGTATATAGCATATTTACACTGACAGAGAACACATGCAGTTTATTCCATTGGAGTGGACTTTGGATCCAGAGGTACGATATTAGATTGACCTGAAAGATGAAAGAAAGGTGATGACTTGGCATGGGGTTTCTAGTCAGTCTTCTGTGGCTCTAGAGAAAACTGCCATGCCTTTAGGATCCTGAGGGCAATGCTGTGTTGCTCTCGTGTCCCGCTAAAAATACCATGTGACTTCCTTTAGAGTAGTGGTGAGAGCCAAAGTGATAGAAGCGATATGACCTGGGGCATATTGCATCTTCTAATAGTACTTGTTCCCTATGGTTGGCAAAATTCCAAGACTTCCGCAAGATTCTGTCCCCTGGAGCACACTGCTGTCAATTCCTTCCCCTTAAGTGTGGCCTGTGAAGATGCTAAACATTATGTTATATAAGACTGGAGAGAGATGCATTATGTTTTATAAGACTGGAGCTAGTGTTGAAGAAGCAAGCTGCCATGTTGTGAGAGGGCCACGTGACTATACTCTAGAGCAGCAGCTGCATTTGTGGTAAGTTATTTCATGACTATGGAAAACTAGTACATTTCCCATTTTCTCTAGTCCATACTCTCTGAGTTATCATAAGCATGTGCTGGAAATTCTATTCTATCCTCATGTCTCTTAACTGCACATATTTTCTGTAAGGTATTTTTCCCCACCGAGGAAGGAGGAAGGGCATAGCCACGAAGCGTGGAATAGCAAAAGCTTTATTTAGTACAGCACTTCCCAGATGAGGTTCTCTGGTCCAGGGGACAGGGGCCAGAGAAGTTGCATGGGGAATATGCCTGGGGGAAATTTAAAGGGTCTCTTAGGGTGGTCGAGTTAAGATGACGTGGCTGGCAGACAGTCGCTTTTTTCCAAGGGACTCCTAGGAAGTTTCTTTTGGCGCGCATGGGTGTGGGCAGTTCTAGTCAAAGTTCCCGGGTCTGGTTCCTCACATGACCTTCCTTCATTGCCAACCAACCTCACATTTTCCATAAAATTTCTCTATATTGTGTCCTAGGATTTCTTTAGATTTATTTTACTTTTATTTTTTTTACAGGGACAGAGAGAGTCAGAAAGAGGGATAGATAGAGGCAGACAGACAGGAACGGAGAGACGTAAGAAGCATCAATCATCAGTTTTTCATTGCCGTTGTGACACCATAGTTGTTCATTGATTGCTTTCTCACACGTGCCTTGACTGCGGGCCTTCAGCAGACCAAGCCACCCTTGCTTGAGCTGGCGACCTTGGGTCCAAGCTGATGAGCTTTTGCTCAAGCCAGATGGGCCCGCACTCAAGCTGGCGAGCTGGGGGTCTCGAACCTGGGTCTTCCCCATCCCAGTCCTACGCTCTATCCACTGCGCCACCACCTGGTCAGGCTCTTCAGATTTATTTTTAGTTTCACTAATTATTTCTTCAGCTGGCTGCATTGGTCAGCTTTTGCCTTGGTGGTACAGTGTAACAAAAAAATCTTAAAACCTCAGTGAGTTAGATATCTCTTCCTTGCAGTGCATAGCAATGGCTGCAGGTCGGGTGCAGTGCTTTTGCTCCAGGTGATGGGTCAAGTTTATTTGACAGGAGGAGAGTAGCCCCTGTCTGGGATGTGAGGTTCACATGGTATGCAAGAGGGCTGGCTGAGACTTGCAGTGCTTCCTAAAGCTTCTGCTCATAACTGGAAGTCAGTGGCCAAGCCCAGCATCAGTGACATGGAAAACTAGACTCTTTGCCAGGAGAAGATGAAAAGAAAAATTTTAAATACCACTACAATATATTAAATTGGTCTGTTACCTGACCAGGCGGTGGCACAGTGCATAGAGCATTGACCTGGGACACTGAGGACCCAGGTTTGAAACCCTAAGTTTGCCAGCTTGAGTGTGGGCTCAACCTGCTTGGGCACAGGCTCATCAGCTTGAGTGTAGGGTCACAGGCTTGAGCATGGGATCATAGACATGATCCCATGGTCATTGGCTTGAAGCCCAAAGTCACTGACTTGAGCCCAAGGTCACTGGCTTGAACCATGGTTGCTGGCTTGAGCCCAAGGTGGCTGGCTTGAGCCCAGGGTCATTTGCTTGAGCAAGGGATCACTGGCTCAGCTGGAGCCCCCCAGTCAAGGTACATATGAGAAAGCAATCAATGAACAACTAAGGTGCTTCAACTACGAGTTGATGCTTCTCATCTCTCTCTCTTCCTGTCTATCTCTCACTAAATTAAAAAAAAAATGGTCTTTTTTTCATTAACAATATTTTAAATTCTTGTGTTCTTAAAAAAGTTACAATGATAGAAAACTTGACATATTTCACTTTTTAAGGAGCCTGCAACTAGGCTAATTAGAATTAAACACGCATCTCCTACCACTGCCAAACACAAATATGTATAAGTTATATAAGCAAAGGTTTATAAAACAAGTTGGGAAAGAAGGGTGAACACACCCATATATGATATACGTGCAGGTTTTCCTTAAAAACTTATAACACAGTTGTCTTTCATTTACTCAAAGAAATTCTTTCTTTAAAACTGTGTCATGCCTAACACTATACATGGGCAATATCATAAAGCAAAAGTGGTTCTTTCTGAAACCTCCTTGTTCTTTTATAATGCCTTGATGTATATGTTCTATTCCATTTTCTATCTTGTCAGACATCTTAAAAACATTAAAGAGTGCTCTATTATCTATTTTTGGTGAAGTAAGTTTCCTTATTTTAAAAACATTTTTATTTAGAAAATTAAATTTAACCAGGTGACATTGATCAATAAGAGTACATAGGTTTCAGGTAAACATATCTATAGCATTTGAACTGTTGATTTTGTTGTATACCCATCACCCAAAGTCAAATCATTTTCCGTCACCTTATATTTGTCCTTCCTTCTTTACATCCTACCCCTCCTGTCCCATCCCCCTCCCCACATCTCTCTTGTAAATTTCCTTTGTGATTCACCACTAATTTCATCTTCCTCATGGCATTTTGCTCACCCATGTGCCTTATCATCTTTGACTGTGAGTTCAGTGTTTGAGTTCCATGAATCCTGGCTCGTGGAGGTGTTCCTCTGAGGCAGTTTTCCATTTCGTTTGGTGAAGCCTGCATGATTTTTCAGCTTGGGATCTGATTTCCAATCCTGTGTAGCTAGAGTGCACTTGGATTCCTTTTCGTGCCTTGAAGAGACGTAAGTCTAATTTTTCTAGCCCAGAGCCAGTCGCATGCTTTATATTATGTCCTTCTGAGAGGATGCAGTTTTTCTTGTCCTCCCTCCAGTCCTGACTTTGTGTAAGGTGTTTATTTTCAGCTCTACATGGTGGATAAACTCCACGCTCCACGGTGAATATCCTAGTCTTATATTCCTACTAGGTCTTCAATTTTTAATCACAATTTTAGGTTTAGAGTTTCCTTTTCGTTTCTGGGAGATTTCCCTTTGTTGCTTTCATCCCAGCTTGTATTTTTAAATGATTTGTTATATTTTGTGTAGAGCTTATTTGTTAGCAGACCAGGGTGTAGGATGTTGTGGCAAGGTGAAGAACGGAGTGGCTTCCCAAGTCAGCTAACCGTGCCTTATTGACAAGAAGTCCTTAAATTCCTTTTGTAACTTTTCCACCCCCAAATTTCATTTTATTTTTTATTGGAATTACATTGAATGTATAAATTAATTTGGAGAGAATTTATGTACTCATGATATTGAATCTTTTTATGAATCGGACATATTTCTCACCATTTGTTTGAGACTTCTTTTTAATGTATAGGGCAGTGGTTCTTAACCTGGGTTCTATTGAACCCTAGGGGTTCGATGAGTCGGTCTCGGGGGTTCGGAGAAACCTCTGCCATGGAGGCCAGAATAAAATAATACTGTAATTTGTTGTGAGTTCATGCACTTTGTTGGTTTTGTTCTTTGAGCAAGGTGATGTTCATGCATGGCTCATTTTGTGCACCAGTAAAAAAACATATACCTATGTCTTGAATTTGGAAAAAAAATTATATTTTATTTATCACTAAAGAAGGGTTCAGTGAATGTGCATATGAAACTGGTGGGTTTGGTACCTCAAAAAAGGTTAAGAACCACTGTCCTAGGGTAACAATTTTCAATTGGTGCGCCGCAGGAATTTTTAAAAAATGCAATACCTGACTATTTAGTCAGGGGCACTGACTTCATTTCCCTTAGACCAGAGATGCTCAATACGTCGATCGCAATCTACTGGTCGATCATGAAGAAAGTGTGGGTAGATCGCATGCAGGGTAGCCAATCTGACGTCTGAACTTTTGACACCCTATGCATGCGCGTTAAACTGCTCTAACTTGTTCAGTTACATTGCTGCGTAGTTAGCCTTCAATTTATTTAAACTAAATACAACGAAGGGTATAAAAATGAGTGCCATATCTGGTCTGAGTAAGAAGCCTAAAACCTACCACTTTCATACAGAATGAAAGGGAATTTTTTTCACTATGTCATATTCTAAGTGCGTTTGCCTCATCTGTCTGTGTGCCATTGCTATTCCAAAGAAGGGAAATGTGGAGCGGCTTTTTCGGACTGTTCATAAAAACTATGACATTGACTTTCCTCTGAAAAGAGAGCTGAGAAGGAGAAAGGTGAAAGCATACACAATATTAAATAGTAATAATAGTAACTTAAATAATGATAATATAGAAGAAATAAATTTATGTTTTGCATTTTTATTGTAGGTAGATCACTTTGACTTGGTCATCTTATAAGTAGCTTGCAAGCTGAAAAAGTGTGGGCACCCCTGCCTTCGACTGTCAAAATAATAATAATAAAAAAAGACAAAAACCAACACAATAGCCATCCAGTGTGAATGAATCAAATTAAACCTATTATTTTATTTTTTTTACAGGGACAGAGAGAGAGTCAGAGGGATAGATAGGGATAGACCAACAGGAATGGAAAGAAATGAGAAGCATCAGTCATCAGTTTTTTGTTGCGGCACCTTAGTTGTTCATTGATTGGGTCTCCCATATGTGCCTTGACTATGGACCTTCAGCAGACCGAGTAACCCCTTGCTGGAGCCAGTGACCTTGGGTTCAAGCTGATGAGCTTTTGCTCAAACCAGATGAGCCCGCGCTCAAGTTGGCGACCTCGGGGTCTCGAACCTGGTTCCTCCGCATCCCAGTCCGACGCTCTATCCACTGCACCACTGCCTAGTCAGACAAAATTATACCTATTTTTTTGTCAGATCAGCAAAAAATATATCTTTGACGTGCTGCAGAATTTTAGTAATTAGTTTATGTGCGCCATGAGATTAAAAAGGTTGAAAATCGCCTTCCTACCAAAATTGTGCAATTAAAAATAGGTACTGTGCACTAATTGCTAACTTTAGTTCTAGGTTTCATACTTTATTTCTAGGTGTTATTCCTGGCTTGTTGAATAACCATGAGCAAAACTATCATTATAGTTTTAACTTGGTTGAACTGTTTAATTACTATTATGTAACTCAATTGTAGTGAATATAAAGTCACAAACTTACTGGGTTTCCCAGTACAGCCCAAGCCCTACGTTGATCAGGTGTTCCTGATTCGACTTTCCTGTGCAGTGGGACATTCCTGCTTATCAGCAGGGCTGGCAGCCTCTTGGAGACTACTCTTGAGGTGGCTATGAGGATGCTACTAATCAGCGCTGACACTAACTGCCATTGGAGGAAAAGCATGAGACCGAGACCGACACACAGTTAGTTGCAAGAATCACACAGGCAATTTATTACTCACAAATCCCTTTGGTGTGCCTAGGTACAGTTTAAAGAGGCCTCGTTGACATGCTTCTCTCGGCTCTCTTTGGTCAGAGCTCAGAGCCACGTGGAGACAGTCTATGTTCAGGTTGGAGTCTGGGCGACTACCTCAGCAGGGGGCCCTCAGCTTTAGTCCTTTTCTGGCCAACGCCTTCTAACAGGTGTCAATCTACAGGATTATCACCTCAAACCACCTCTTTGGGAGTTCCTTGCAGGGATCCCCTTTTATGTTAATCTACTGAAATGTTACATCAAACCATTTTTTGAGATGTTCCTAGGGAAGCTTCTTATTTATGTTAATTTACAGAGTTATGACACCAAGCTACTTATCTGTGTATAACTTCTCACACACTAACTGGGCCCTGCTCAAAAGTCAGAGTCTGTTTATCACATCTGAACACACTATATTAATTCCCATCCAGACAGCATAACTTTAATTTTCTTAATTAATTTTAATATTATATCTTAATTACTTTTATATATCTTCCATATTTTTTATATTTCTATTTATTTAATTGCTATAACATTATATTACTACAACACTGGGATACATAATTCAGTTTTTTAACATTTTCATTTATGAGTTTAGTATTAATATATTATACTTCCAAAATTTAAAATATACATTTATTCACCAAAATTACTCAAAATTCACATAAGTAAAACATTTTGAAGGAAAAGCAAAAATAGAAATTGCTAACACAGCAGTAAATTAAATTAAATGTATGATTTTATTACTTGATGCATGCCAGAACCAGGATTTGTAAAATCATTGGTTGAAAGAAGGACATTGTGGAAACTAGGTCTGTTGCTAACTAGGGAGCTCAGCTGTAGGCAACAGACAGTAAGTGAGCTGAGTGATCTTCATTGCTAGGATATGGTAAAAGTCAACTCAGACACAACAGAAATATTAAGTTCTTGAAGAGGGCTTGTAGAGGCATCTGTGGAAAATAGGACTTCACCCTCTGTTGGAGCATAACTGTCTACCATGGTTTCATGCACCATCAATTTTAAAAGATTTTGCAAAATTATTGTGAAAACTTATTTTTTCTTTTAATTAAAAGATAGATGTATGACCCTGGCCAGACCACTTTGTTGGTTAGAGCATTGTCCTGAAATGTAGAGGTTGCCGGTTCGATCCCTGGTTATGGCACATACAGTAACAGATCGATGTTCCCGTCTCTCTCTCTCTTTTCCTCTCACTAAAATCAATTAAAAAATTTAAAAAAATAAAATAAAATAAAGAATAGATGTACGGCATGACATGTCAGGTGAGACAAGAATCTAAGGAGGTATCCCAATATCAACCAAGCCTAAATGGGCAAATCTTGAAACATATTAGTGATTTCTGGGCCATGCCATTCTGTTATTTTAGTTATTCTGGTATGTTTAGCCCCCTGTATTAAGTAGCCCCCCATGTTAGAATTTGCTCATTTTAGAAAAATTCACCTTTGCTATTTATTTTTCTTATTGTTTTCCAATTATTGGAAAACATTTAAAATATTAACTCTTAAATACACAAGTCAAATTTGTTCACATCTGAGAAGCCTGGTGAAAGGCTAGGAGTTGCTATATAATCACCCCCTTTATATTTGTGTAATATTTAATATACATTAAATAAATTTGATATATATTCTTTCTTTTTCTTTTTTTATTATTAATTTTAATGGGGTGACATTAATAAATCAGGGTACATATGACCAAAGAAAACATCTCCACGTTATCTTATCATTCAATTATGTTGCATACCCATCACCCAAAGTCAAATTGTACTCTGTCACCTTCTATCTGTTTTTTTTTGTGCCCCTCCCCTCCCCCCTCTCCCATCTTATCCTCCCTCCCCCTGCCCCGTAACCACCACACTCTTGTCCATGTCTCATAGTCTCACTTTTATGTCCCACCTATGTATGAAATCATGCTGTTCTTAGTTTTTTTCTGTTTTATTTATTTCACTCCGTATAATGTTATCAAGGTCCATCCATTTTGTTGTAAATGATCTGATGTCATCATTTCTTATGGCTGAGTAGTATTCCATAGTATATATGTACCAAAGCTTTCTTTCTTTTTATTATTATTATTAATTTTAATGGGGTGACACCAATAAATCAGGGTATATATGTACAATGAAAACATCTCCAGATTATCCCATCCTTCAATTGTGTTGCATACCCGTCACCCAAAGTCAAATTGTCCTCTGTCACCTTCCATCTGGTTTTCCGTGTGCCCCTCCCCTCCTCCCTATTCCACCTTCCCCTCCCTACCCCCTCCCCGTAACCACCACTCTCTTGTCCATGTCTCATAGTCTCACTTTTATGTCACACCTATGTATGAAATCACGCTGTTCTCAGTTTTTTTTTTCTGATTTACTTATTTCACTCTGTATCATTTTATCAAGGTCCATCCATTTTGTTGTAAATGATCCGATGTCATCATTTCTTATGGCTGAGTAGTATTCCATAGTATATATGTACCATAGCTTTTTAATCCACTCGTCTTCTGACGGACACTTGGGCTGTTTCTAGATCTTCGCTATTGTGAACAATGCTGCCATGAACATGGGGGCGCATTTCTTCTTTTCAAATAGTGCTATGGTGTTCTTAGGGTATATTCCTATAAGTGGGATAGCTGGGTCAAAAGGCAGTTCGACTTTTAATTTTTTGAGGAATCTTCAAACTGTTTTCCACAGTGGCTACACCAGTCTGTATTCCCACCAGCAGTGAAGGAGGGTTCCCTTTTCTCCACATCCTCACCAGCATTTATTCTGTGTTGTTTTGCTGACTAGCGCCATTCTGACTGGTGTGAGGTGATATCTCATTGTGGTTTTAATTTGCATTTCTCTAATGATTAGTGATGTTGAGCATTTTTTCATATGCCTGTTGGCCATCTGTATGTCCTCTTTGGAGAAATTTCTATTCATTTCTATTGCCCATTCTTTGATTGGATTGTTTGTCGTCCTGGTGTTGAGTTTTATAAGTTCTTTATAAATTAGGGTTATTAACCTCTTATCAGACGTGCTGTCGAATATGTTCTCCCATTGTGTGGTTTGTCTTTTTATTCTGTTCTTATTGTCTTTAGCTGTGCAAAAACTTTTTAGTTTGATATAGTGCCATTTGTTTATCTTGCCTTTTATTTCATTTGCCCATGGAGATAAATCGGCAAATATATTGCTGCTACAGATGTCGGAGAGCTTGCTGCCTATGTTTTCTTCTAAGATGCTTATGGTTTCACGGCTTACGTTTAAGTCTTTTATCCATTTTGAGTTTGTTTCTGTGAATGGTGTAAGTTGATGGTCTAGTTTCATTTTTTTGCAGGTAGATGTCCAATTTTCCCAACACCATTTGTTAAAGAGGCTGTCTTTACTCCAATGAATGTTCTTTCCTTCTTTGTCAAATATCAGTTGTCCATAAAGGTGTGGGTTTATTTCTGGGTTCTCTGTTCTGTTCCATTGATCTATGTGCCTGTTCTTATGCCAGTACCAGGCTGTCCTGAGTATAATGGCCTTGTAGGAAACCTTGATATCCGGAAGAGTGATACCTCCTGCTTTATTTTTTCTTTTTAAGATTGCTGAGGCTATTTGTGTTCTTTTTTGGTTCCATATAAATTTTTGGAATATGTGTTCTATATCTTTGAAGTATGTCATTGGTATTTTAATTGGTATTGCATTGAATTTATAAATTGCTTTGGGTAATATAGACATTTTAATGATGTTTATTCTTCCTAGCCATTAGCACGGTATATGCTTCCACTTGTTTGTATCTTCCTTGATTTCTTTTATCAATGTTCTATAATTTTCCAATTACAAGTCCTTAACCTCCTTGGTTAAATTTACTCCTAGGTACTTTATTTTTTTGGCTGCAATAGTGAAGGGGATTGTTTCCTTAATTTCTTTTGCTGACAGTTCATTGTTTGTATATAGAAATGCCTCTGATTTTTGAGTATTAATTTTATATCCTTCCACCTTGCTGAATTCATTAATCAGGTTGAGTAGTTTTTTGACTGAGACTTTAGGGTTTTCTATATACAATATCATATCATCTGCAAATAATGACAGTTTTACTTCTTCTTTTCCAATTTGGATGTCTTTTATTTCTTTTTCTTGTCTGATTTCTGTAGCTAGGACTTCCAGAACTATGTTAAATAAAAGTGGTGAAAGGGGACACCCCTGCCTGGTTCCTGATCTTTAATTTTTGCCCATTTAGTATGATGTTTGCTGTGGGTTTGTCGTAGATGGCCTTTATCATATTAAGGAATGTTCCCTGTATTCCCACTTTACTGAGAGTTTTGAGCATGAATGGGTGCTGGATTTTATCAAATGCCTTTTCTGCATCTATTGAAATAATCCTGTGATTTTTGTCCTACCTTTTGTTTATGTGATGAATCACATTGATTGATTTGCGAATATGGAACCAGCCTTGCCTCTCCAGAATAAATCCCACTTGATCATGGTGCATGATTTTTTTCATATATTGCTGATCCGGTTGGCTAATATTTTGTTGAGAATTTATTTATTTTTTAACATTTTTATTTATTCATTTTAGAGAGGAGAGAGAGAGAGAGAGAGAGAGAGAGACAGAGAGAGAGAGAGAGAGAGAGAGAGAGAGAGAAAGGGGGGAGGAGCAGTAAGCATCAACTCCCATATGTGCCTTGACCAGACCAGTGCAGAGTTTTGAACCGGCAACCTCAGCATTCCAGGTTGACGCTTTATCCACTGCGCCACCACAGGTCAGGCTATTTTGTTGAGAATTTTAGCGTCTAAATTCATCAGGGATATAGGCCTATAATTTTCTTTCTTTGTGTTGTCTTTGCCTGGTTTTGGGATCAGAATTATGCTTGCCTCATAAAATGAGTTTGGAAGTCTTCCTTCCTCTTGAATGTTTTGAAATAGGTTGAGGAGGATAGGAGTTAGTTCTTTGAATTTTTGATAGAATTCACTTGTGAAGCCATCAGGACCAGGACTTTTCTTTGTTGGGAGTTTGTTGATAACTGTTTCGATCTCATTTGTTGTAATTGGTCTGTTTAGGTGTTCTGATTCTTCCATATTGATTTTTGGAAGGTTATATGATTCAAGAAATTTGTCCATTTCACTGAGATTGTCTAATTTTTTGGCATAGAGTTCTTCATAGTATTTTCTTACAATGCTTTGTATTTCTGTTGTGTCAGTTGTTATTTCTCCACTGTCCTTTCTAATTTTATTTATTTGAGTCCTCTCTCTTTTTTTCTTGGTGAGTCTAGTAAAGGTTCATCAATCTTGTTTACCTTTTCAAAAAACCAGCTTCTTGTTTCATTGATCCTCTGTATTGTTTCCTTAGCCTCTATGTCATTTATTTCTGCTCTGATCTTTATTATTTCTTTTCTACTACTTGTCCTGGGTTTCATTTGCTGTTGTTTTTCTAGTTCTTTTAGATGCAGGGTCAGGTTGCTTATTTGAGCTTTTTCTAGCTTCTCATGGTATGCTTGTAGTGCAATGAACTTCCCTCTCAGAACTGCTTTTGCTGTGTCCCATAAATTTTGAGTTGATGTATGCTCTTTATCATTTGTTTCTAGAAACTTTTTTATTTCTTCTTTGATCTCATTTTTAATCCATTCATTATTTAATATCATGCTATTTAGTTTCCAAGTGTTTGAGTATTTTTCAGTTTTTCTTTTGTGGTTAATTTCTAGTTTCATGGCATTGTGATCAGAGAAAATGCTTGATATGATTTCAATCTTCTTAAATTTATTGAGACCACTTTTGTGTCCTATCATGTGGTCTATCCTAGAAAACGTACCATGGGCACTTAAGAAGAATGTATATTCTAGTGCTTTAGGGTGAAAAGTTCTGAAGATATCTATTAAATCAAGTTGATCTAGTGTCTTTTTTAAGTCTGCTGTTTCTTTATTAATTTTCTTGAGGATATATCCAATGTTGTTAGTGGGGTATTGAAATCCCCTACTATGATAGTATTGCTGTTAATCTCGCCCTTTATATCCATCAAAGTCTGCTTTATGTATGTCGGGGCTCCTATATTTGGTGTGTAGATATTTATAATAGTTATATCTTGCTGTTGAATTGTTCCCTTTATCATTATGTAGTGTCCTTCTTTATCTCTTTCTACAGCCTTTGTTTTAAAGTCCATTTTGTCAGATATAAGTACTGCTACCCCGGCTTTTTTTTCATTTCCATTTACATGAAATATTTTTTCCATCCTTTTACCTTCAGTCTATGTGCATCTTTTGTTTTAAGGTGTGTCTCTTGTAGACAGCATATGTATGGGTCCTGTTTCTTTATCCACGCAGCTACCCTATGTCTTTTGATTGGATCATTTAATCCTTTACATTTAAGGTTATTATTGATATGTAGTTGTTTCTTGCCATTTTATTCTTTAAGTTGTATTCTTCTTTTGCTCTATTCTTTCCTCCCTTTGAACTGTTCACAACAGGCCCCTTAGTATCTCTTGCAGAATTGGTTTGGTTTTAATGAATTCATTGAGGCTTTCTTTGTCTGGAAAGCTCAGTTTTTCTCCTTCAATTTTAAACGTTAGCCTTGCTGGATAGAGTAGTCTTGGTTGTAGGTTCTTGTTCTGCATTACTTTGATTATATCTTGCCATTCCCTTCTGGCCTCAAGTGTTTCTGTTGAGAAGTCCGATGTCATCCTTATGGGGGCTCCTTTGTAGGTGATAGCCTTTTTTTCTCTAGCAGCTTTTTAAATTTTTTCTTTGTCCCTCAGCTTTGGTATTTTAACTATGATGTGTCTTGGTGTAGATCTTTTTGGGTTTCTCTTTAATGGAGTTCTGTGTGCTTCTTGAACGTGTGGAATGTTTCCCAGCCTTAATTTAGGGAAATTTTCTGCTATGATTTGATTGAACAAAGTTTCCATTTCCTGTCCTCTCTCCTTCTCTTCAGGCACCCCTATGATGCGAATGTTGTTTCTCTTCATGTTGTCACAAAGCTTCCTTAGAGTTTCCTCACATTTTTTGAGTCTCTTTTTCTTTTTCTTCTCTGCTTCTGTGCCTTTGTTTATTGTGTCCTCTAACTCGCTGATTCGATCCTCAGCGTGATTCATCCTGCTTTTAATTCCTTCCATTGTGGTCTTCAGTTCTGATACTGTATTTGTCATTTCTGTCTGATTCTTTTTTATTATTTCAATTTCGTTTTTTATACTTGTTATCTCTTTATTTAGGTGTTCATAATGACTATCCATTGTTGCTCTAATTTCTTTGAACATCCTAACTATCATTCTAAATTCTGCTTCTGGTAATTAGGTTATATCTGGTTCATTCAGGTCCTTCTCTGGGGATTTCTCTTGATTCATTTGGTTTGCATTCCTCTGCCTGCCCATTTTTTCTGTGTATAAGCAAGTTGTGGCCACTGGAGTCCAGTACGTGTTGCCTTTGTGTTCTCTAGGTGTGTTCTGTATGCAGACCTGCCACCCCCTCTGCTGCTGCCTAGGGCGGTTGGGTATGGGCGTTGCCAGCACTGGCCCACTGTGGCTGTTGGTGTGATTTCCGCCTCTCCTCCGCAGGAGGCACTGTCACTCAAGCCACAAGCCTCAGCACCAAGGGTAGAGGTGAGTACCTTTGCTCAGCTGCAGAACCAGCCTGTTTCCGGGCTTCCGCCCAGCACCCGCAGTCAGAGTCTGCTCGCCACAGTTTGGCGGGTTGGGCGGGGCTTCTGACGTGCTCTCATCTGTTAGCCTTTGCCCGTTCGAAGCTTTAGCCCCGCCCTGGAGGCCAGGGCCCTCCTGCGCAGGGTCACAAACCGCAGTTTATTGGGCCAGGCATGTTTGCTGGCTAGCGTTCAGCTGCGAGCTTCCGCTCGCCCCAGGCTCTACCCTGCCACCGCGTTCGGGACCAGCTTGCACACGCAGGATGGCAAACCGCGGTTTCTCCGGCCGGGCAGGGCTGTTAACTTGAGCTCAGCCGCCCGCCCCTGCCCGTCCCTGGTCCTAGTCCCATCTCCACGGTCAGGGCCGGCTTGCCCAGAAGCAGGGTCGCAGAGCAGATCTCTGCCTGTTCCTGGCCTCCCGCTTTGTCCCCGCAGGTGGGATTATAGGCGGGCCCGCAGCTGCCGGATGCTTTCCTGTGTCCCCTCCGCCCCTGCTGGGCTAGACTGAGCTCACATCGGTTGGGCCTCCACCCACGCCGACAGAACCACGTTTCAGCGTCCTGCCGCCACCATACCCTTCAGCAAGCTTCAGTAGAGATGGAAGTGCCTTAAGTCTCCTACTGTAGGCCTGGGAGCTCCCTCCCTCTAAGTAGCTCTGCTCTAATTGCCGTGGGAGAGCTTGTTTGGCTGGTGTCCTGTCTCCCTTTGCTGGTATTGCTCGTTCCAGGGGTAATATTCGTTTTTGATTAGGGAAGTGACTTAGCCCAGGGGTTAGGGTGGCTGTCCCTCAGAGTGTTTCTCCCTGTGCCTTCCAGTCCACACTGTCTTCCTGCTGCTCTGTTCCTCTCCTCTGTCCCCGTTCCCCGGAGCCCTGGGTGCGTGGTTTTGAGGGAGGTTTTTTGCGCTGTTCCTTTAAAAAGAATCTTGGTTCTGAGAAAACTCTCTTTCTCACAAACAGTATCGTCACTTGTTTCACAACTCAATACTGCCCAAACGCCTCTTCCAGGCTCTGGGACTGCAGGCTGGGGCTTGGTTCCTGGGACCCAGGTCCCTACCTGTCCGCCAAACTCTCCTCCCGCCACGCGGGTCTCTCCGGGCTTCCGTTTGCTCCGGGGAGCTGGACAGCCCTCTTCGCGTTTTCGCTATTCCTACCAGCCTCAGTGTGGCTTCTTCTGTGTTCCTTGATTGAAGAGTCCACTTAGTTTAGTTCAAAGTTGGTTTATCCAGATGATGGTTCTTAAAATTGAGTTAAGAACCAGTTATTGGTTCTGGGAGTTGGTAGTTGTTACATCCGCCTACTCCATCGCCATCTTTGCTTCGATACATATTCTTATTTGGCTCTCACAACAGCCAGAGAAGCAGGTGATGAAGTGGTGAAGATATTAGCATTCATCTACTTTACACAACTAAGGCCCTCAAGATACAGTGACTTGCCCTGGGCAGCCTATGCAGTAAGTCCTCACTTAGCATTCTCCATAGGTTCTACAACATAAAGGAACCAATTTTCCCGTAGGTGATTGGTGTAATGAAAAGCTCATATGGCAATTCATCAAAATTATAATGAAATAGTGTTGAGTAACGTTGAGTGGCCTTATTTGAGGATGTGCTGAATTTAGAAAAGTGCAGACAGAAATGACTGAAGTGAGGTGTGTGGTTGAGGAACCATTAATTAACTGAGGTTTGTAGATAACTGATTGTAGTATTTCATCTCTCTGTGACATACCTTTCCATAATTGGTATGAATAATTAAGACTTCACAGTTCTCTCTTTAAATTAAAATGTTTTATTGGTTTTACAATGAGAATACCCTTTTATTTAATTTTTTAAATTAAATTTATTGGGATGACACTTGTTAACAAAATAATACAGGTTCAGGTGCCCAATTCTGCAACACCTCTCTATGTACAGTACTGTTTGTTCCAAGTCAAGTCTTCATCCATCACCATTTATCCCCCCCATACATACCTTTCACCACCTCCCCCACCTCTGACAATCACCATACTGTTGTCCATGTTTGTGAGTTTTGTCTTTTTTTTTGGTCCTTTTTTTGCTCAATCCCTCTACCCACCTCACCAAGTCCCTTGCCCAACCGTTCTCCTCAAGGGAGCTGACTTTTAAAATACTTGAAAAGGCTTATTTTTAGAGAAATGAGGAGACAGAAGCAGGAGGAAGTGTATTAGGTTTGGAAGTAACCTGTACCCAGCACCTATTTTATGTCAAGGTCTGCATGAGGCACTGTAAGCAGGTGACAGGGACTTTTATTCCCATCTTATGTATAACAAAACTAAGGCTCAAATGATTTAAGTTTACTAACTAGTTACAAGTTTAGTTATCCAGCTACTAATTAAGAAGCAGTAATTTGATTTTGGGCCAATGCATACTCATTCCCCTTCTCCACGCAAGATTCTGAAATGCAAATCTAATACTAGAGTCATCTGAACAGCTGTAGTATAAGGTGGAGACCATGTGCAGTTCTTTCACCAGGATGCCATGTGTGATCAATAAATCATTATTGCTTGTATAGCTCTTTTATCATTGGCTTATTTACTTCTTTATTTATTGACAGAAAGAGACAGGGAGAGAGGGACAGATAAGGATAGACAGACAGGAAGGGAAAGAGATGAGAAGCATCAGTTCTTCATTGTGGCTCCTTAGTTGCTCATTCATTGTTTTCTCATCTGTGCCTTGACTGGGGGCTACAGTAGAGCAAATGACCCCTTGCTTAAGCCAGTGACCCTGGCGACCTTGGGATTTTGAACCTGGGTCTTCTGCATCCCAGTTCGATCCTTTATCCACTGCGTCACCGCCTGGTCAGGCTGTTGGCTCCATTTATTAATGTAGTACTTAGAGCCAGAGGGCCTTCAGAGATTATAATTTACAAACTAAAGGTATATAACAAAATCCTTTTGAGGAACATTTTCAAAATATACATATTGTCTTCTGATTTAGCAGGTTTGGGGTGTGGATCATATATATGTTTGGAAATTTTCCTAGGTATTTTGGTGTGGTTTTCTGCTTAAGTATCCTTTCTCTAGGTTAACTCCTTTAAAACTGTATAGATGAAGGAGTTTTTTTGAAAGGAAGAAAAATCCTTCTAATTTAAGATTGCCATGGTTAACTTGGGTAGTTAGAACATTTAAACCTTAATGAGTCTGTTTCTCCAGTTCTTTTTGAGCTCATATTTCACTACCATTAACTTGCAATTTAGTTCCTGATTTAATGACCTGAGACTTCAGGTAGATTTTTATTTTCAAAACAAATCTCTGTATTCTTTTTATAATGTAGATGAATTAACAATGCTCTGCACTGTGTTTTGGGTTCAGAAAATTTGAGGAGCTCTTTAATGATAATAATTCAAGTTAGTTGCAAACAGCTGTAGCAGGGAGAGGGCACACAGAGCTGCTTGGTTCAGTGCTGAAGCTGCACTGAAGTGCACATAGTGTCTGTGGGGCCATGACTTAGCTCAAGGCTGGAAAATAACTTTTTAAAACCCCCTAAGTTTATTTTACATTCATATATTTCTGATGTGATTTATGACTTGGCATCATCTCCCACTCTAGTCATGTTTAATGACTTTGAAACATGATTTCACAATTCTTGAACTTTATGTATACAAATATTAAAGTTTACTTTTTCAAATGTGTAAGTCAGGCTCCTGGAGACAACAGGACAGCAAGAGTGTCTTTTCCTTGTATTGGATAGTTGAAAAAGAAACCCAAGAAGGAAGCTATCCTTTGTGGAAGAGACAAGAGCATAGGTAATTTTAACCTTAGTTGAGACCATCTACCATAGACCCCCCAATTCAGCTTCCTTTACAGCTCTAATCAAGATATTTAGTAATATATAATCCAAATAAAGTATTTTGGGTTCAAGTGACTTACTTTGTGATCTACCTTTTATTAAAACAGACTCATTTTTCAAAGGGAGTTATATCTCTAGTTTCACATTTTCCCTTTTCAAAGAGGGGCTTATACTATTCTTTTTCCATATTATAAAACAATTTTTTAAAAAATTAAGATTATTCTTAATAATTGGAAGTTTAAATGAATGTCCACATCTCCTCAACTGGTTGAACAGAATGACCTTAGTTCAGGTAAAGTGTAATGGGCTGGTTTCTGTAAGGAAAAGTGTAATGGACCTCATCAAAATTACAACTAAAGTATAGATCAACCCATTCAGAACCACCTCAAATCTAGCTGAATGGAAGCCATACTGAGACTGGTAGGAGGCACAGAGACAAGAAATAGCTGGTCCCATACCCACATGTGGCGGACAAATATCTGGAGGGTATCTTGGATATAGAAATGTCCTGTGAGGAGTAAGGGGTCCAAGCTTCACACCAGGCCTCCCAGCCCAGGTTCCAGAGCCAGGAAGAGAAGCCCCCATAGCCTCTGGCTGTAAAACCCAGGGGGGTTGTGGTTGAGTAAGACAGAGCCTGAAGGAATCCCAGGCAGTTACTCTTAAAGGGCCAGAGCACTGAGTTACTCACACTTACTACCCCTGAGTTCCAGTGCTGGGGCAGCAGCACAAAAGGCACCAGGGACATGTAGGGAGGAACTGAACTGTCTGGAATTGGAACAAGAGCTGGGGGACAACTTTCTCCCAGATATAAGTGCTGGCAGAGGCCATTGTTCCTTTTCTGAACCCTCTACCCACAGTGCTGGCAGGTGTACACCAGATCTGAGTATCCTTCAACCTGGCTCACACTGTTCGCCCCAGCCTGGTGATTTCCTGAGGCCTCACTCTATGCAAACTGTGGGCCCACCCAAGATCTTTTCAATGTTTTCCATACAAACACTCTTTCTTGGTTCATGCTTTAGACTTTCCTAAAATTTTTCAAACTAGCAGCATCTGGCCTAGTAAGAGGTAGCAAATGCTTACCTCTTATTAAGTGGCCCCAGACGTGGCATTAGCAGTAGCCAGCCTTGCTTCTCAGCTTTGCCTCTCATGGGTACCTACAAGCCTAGCACAAATAGCAGCCATCTACAGATTGTAGCTCATGCTGGGTGGCCCTGGGCAGAATACAGGTAGACGGTGGCTGGCCTCTCCCTGCACCTCCTGGGAGGCTTTAGAGCCAGCATACCCGGTGGCTTCAGCTTCAGACCATGTGGAAGCACCATATACTCAAGGGGTAGACTTAGCAGGCACCGGAGCCCTGGTGAAATAAGTCCTCCTTATTGGGGTGGGTCCGTGTGCCGCTAGTTGATCTCTCACAGCCAGTCCTTGCCACCAACCTGCTTAGGGGTAAATTTCTCCCCATGATGTGCTTACAACAATCAAGTCTCAACTACAATGGGAGGGTGTACATAGCTCACACAGTATTGGGGGGGGCAGCTCACTTTGAGTGCCTAGCTCAGGTGATGGGGAAGATGTCCCACCGGACACCTGTAGGACACCTACTACATAAGGCCACTCTACCAAGCCTTGGAAACATAGCAGCTCTACCTAATACATAGGAACAAACACAGGGAGGCTGCTTCCCAAATGGAAGACCAGAACAAAACTTCAGGAAAAGAACTAAACAAAATGAAGACAGGCAATCTATTAGATATGCAGTTCAAAAACACTGCTTGTAAGTATGCTCAGTGGACTTAGGGGAGGAGATAAGCTTAGAACTTCAACAGCATAAAAAGGGTCATGAAAACCATAAAAACCAGTCAGAAATGAAGGATAAACTAGCTAAAATGAAGAATAAAGTACAGGGAATTAATATAGTAGATGAAGTCAAGAATCAAAATAGTGATTTGGAATATAAGGAAGTAGAAAACCACCCAATTAGAACAACAAAAAGAAAAACAAATCCAAAATCATGAGGATAGCATAAGAGTCTTTGGGACAACTTCAAGCATAGCAACATTTGCATGATGGGGGTTCGAGAAGGAGAAGAGAGAGAGTAAGGAATTTAAAACCTATGTGAAAAAATGATGGAAAACTTTCTTAACTTGATGAAGGAAATAGACATAAAAGTACAGGAAGTGCAGAGTCCCAAACTCCCAAATAAGATGGCAACCAAAGAGGCCCACACCAAGACACATCATAATTAAAATGCAAAAGGTTAAAGACAAAGAATCTTAAAAGCAGCAAGAAAAAAGCAGTTAGTTACTTACAAGGGAGCTCCCATAAGACTGTCAGCTGATTTCACGACAGAAACTTTGCAGGCCAGAAAGGACTGGCAAGAAATATTCAAAGTGATGAAAAGCAAGGACCTACAACCAAGATTACTCAGCAAAGCTATTATTTAGAATTGAAGGACAACTCTCAACTCTATTAAAAAGAAAGGACAAATATAAGCAGAGAGAAGTACATTAAAAATAGTGTATCTAAACATAGTAAAGCACAGTCAAGTCCAAAATGAAGAGAAAACTTTTATTTTGATTAGAGAAACTACTCCTAGATATTGGCATAGGACTGTTTGGAAGAGAGTCCTTGAACAAAATAAGTTTTTCTACTTGGAAAAAAAAAAACCAAACAAAGAAAAACAAGTAATCACCATTTTTGTACGATTTTTTGAGAGTGAGACTTCCATATTGAATGTTGCATTTTCAAGAAAATATATCTGTATTTTATCATTGCTAATGTAAACAATGAGAAGACTTCTTGTACACTCATAGAAACTCAGTTATTCTTTCTCACTTGTTATTTTCAGGTGAGAAATCTGGTGTGGCTTGCCAGGCACATTGGTCATCTGGTGGTTGATCAAAGGCTATTGATGAAAGTTCTTGATTCTTAGTGACATTCTTTTTGGCTTCTTTCTGCTTGTGATAAATAAATTTAGGTACTTAAATTTGTTGTATTTGCCTGACCTGTGGTGGTGCAGTGGCTAAAGTGTCAATCTGGAATGCTGAGATCACTCGTTTGAAGCCCTGAGCTTGCCTGGTCAAGGCACATATATGGGAGTTGATGCTTCCTGCTCCTTTCCCTCTCTTCATTCTTTCTTTCTCTTTCTCTCTCCCCCCTTCTCTAAAATAAGTAAAACTAAAATAAATAAATAAATTTGTTGTAGTCAATCAGAGAAAGTCAATATCTAGTTTTTCATGTTTCAGGAATATAGAGTATGTAGTAATTCTGTTCTCCACATATTTCTGGCTTTCTGCCTTTTATATTGCATTTCCTGAGCTTCATGTGGTTGGATGGGACCACATGAACAGTTTGACCAATGATTTTTGAATAGAATTGTGTGTAACTTCTGAGGGGGAGTGTTTAATCCATGATATGAAACCCTCTAGGGATCTGTCTATGGTAGCTACTCCATTGGCCTGTGTCCCTCAACCATAATGATACGCAGCATCCCCTGCTGAACCAGAATAGACATAACATAAGTAAGAAAACTCATTTTGTTTTAAGCCCTGAGATTTGGGGTTTATCTATAACCTCAGGTTACAAACTTGCTAACAAGGTGGTTTCTTTTAAGAAAGAAAATGTTTCTAATTTAGGCTGTAGAAATAAAGGCAAATGAAGAATTTAGGTAACACATTTGACCATTTACGGCAAAAAGAGTTATACTAATTATTTTGCTTATGAGAGATTGAGAGTATCTTTGGGGGGGAGGGTGTTTGGTATCATTATCTTGATTCTCCATTTGGTTATTTTTTATTACCTATTGTAGCAAACAATGCATGGAATGACTGCTGCAACCAATCTCAACATTTTTTGAACTATTGTCATTTTAAATCTCAACTAGAATTCAATAAATTAAATTAAGAATCAAGGAATCAGGGTTGTAATTTGCATATTGCCACTATATAAACTTCATGCTTTCTGGGCCTCAGGACACACATCTATAAATAGGTGCTGAAACAAATTATCTTAAATATCTTTCTAGCCCTGTTGATCTGTAATTCCAGGAAATTAGAGTAACATATTGCTAGCTATTTTAGTGGCTATTTAAAAAACAGTTTTAAAATATAAGAATAGGTCAAAGCATATCTTAGTATAACAATTCGAGGAATAACTTATTGTACTGTGAGAGTATCCTTTTTAAAGTGCTATCCATGATTTTTTTAAACTCAATGAAAGAAGGAGAGGCAGAGACAGACTCCCGCATGCACCCCAACTGGGATCCACCTGGCAATCCCACTAGGGAGCGACTCTCTGCCCATCTGGGGCATTGCTCTGTTGCTCAGCAACTGATCTCTTCTTAGTGCTTGAGGCAGAGGCCATGGAGCCATCCTCAGCACCTGGGGCCAACTTGCTGCAGTTGAGCCAGGCTGCAGGGGGGGAAGAGAGAGAGAGAGAGAAAAAGAGATAGAGAGAGAGAGAGAAAAATGAGAGGGGGAGAGGTGGAGAAGCAGATGGGCACTTACACTCTGTGTGTCCTGACTGGGAGTCCAATCCAGGACATCCACATGCTGGGACAATGCCCTCCCACTGAGCCAACTGGCCAGGGCCCAATAATTTTTTTAAAATATATGTTTTCCAATATTTAAATGTATTTTTATTGTATTTAAGAACTTTTTTTTAAAATTTGCTATTCAGAAAAATTTACAAAGATGTGGTGGAACTGTGTTGTTTTATTTAACATGCTTTTTATTTTATTTTATTTTAAATTTTATTTATTGATTTTAGAGAGAGAGGAAGGGAGAGAGAAAGGGGGACAGAAATATCTATCTGTTCCTGTATGTGCCCCTACTAGGGATTGAGCTGGCAACCTTTGTGTATTAGGGTGATGCACTAATCAATCAAGCTGTTCGGCCAGGACATGCCTTTAAATCTCTCCAATTTCTTATAGAGATGTGGATGCCAAGATCTTTAACACTTTTTCATGAGATTTGTCAACTTTATCCAAATTTGCTAAATTTGAGTTCTAAGACATTGGGAAAGTATTGGCAGGCTAAGCATTACCTTCTCCTTTTAGTGGAAGTTCAAAGGTGGCTGCACTTAAAGGTTCAGCTATCAAATCCTCAGAATGTTTTGTTTGCAATCAATTTATATGTAAGGCTCAAGTTACAAAGCCTTTAGGACAGTGGTTCTTAACCTGGTTCTATCAAACCCTAAGGGTTCCATGAGTCGGTCTCAGGGGTTTTGTTCTTTGAGCAAGGTGATGTTCATGCATGGGTCATTTTGTGCACCAATAAAGAAACATATACCTATGTCTTGAATTTGGAAAAAAAAATCATATTTTATTTATCACTAAAGAAGGGTTCGGTGAATGCGCATATGATACTGGTGGGTTCGGTACCTCAGAAAAGGTTAAGAACCACTGCTTTAGGATAAATTGCCATGTGCCTGTTTAAAGGCAGTTGCAGTGTCACTGGTTTCTTGCTCTGACTTTTGACTTCTGCTTTCTCAGAGGCAAAAATAAGGAGGGCACAGAGCTATAGCCCTTACCTGGGAGGTGCCCATTGAAGAAACAGTCATTTCATTGCTGTCCTAATGGATTGATAAAATGACTAAATGATCTTTGAAAGTCAGTTTAATTGTTTACTTTTATTCAGACAGTATTCTGAATTGTTTAATTTTACTTATTATTTTTTGTGTTGCAGTTTAATATAATTAGTATTGTCGCACATACTCTTTTATCTTAGGGATGTATTAATGATGGAGAAAGTTACCCATAATGATGGTCATTCTTGATGGTTGTAAAATATACATCTAAGAATCAGAAACTGCCTAAAAATATAAGCTTATTGTGCTGAGCTCCTGACACCTTGTGTTAATTCAATGGCAAATAAAATGCTTCATATATAAAACTTGGTTTTTAAGAAAGCAGACACAAGACATTTTGAATACTGTTACTTTGTATTCCTAAATCATTATTTTCTGCTTTATCTGAATCTTTTTTAAAATTGATTTTAGAGAGAGAGGGGAAGGAAGAGAGAAAGGGAGAGAGAAACATTGATTTGTTGCTCCACCCGCTCATGCATTCATTGGTTGATTCTTGTATGGGCCCTGATGAAGGATCAAATCTGCAGCCTTGGCTTATCAGGACAATGCTCTAACCAATAAAGCTACCCGTCCAGGGCCATCTGAATCTTTAAATGTAAAGACAGTTTTAGTGCACTGACCCAAAGAAATGAAAATAAAATGAATGCAAACATTATTCAGTTCCAAGAATTCACGAGCCTGAAGTCCTGTGTACCGAAGCTTTAAAAAGCTGGAGAAGGGTGATCTTAGCAGTACAATCTTACCATCTTCAACAAGTCATCTTACCTGATCTTAAAAATTGGCTACTCATAGTGGAGCTGAGTGTTAGAGAAGGGGATGTGCCTCCAGATGTCAGTTAACTCTGAGGAATGCATAAGCCCCCAGGCTGAGGCAGCACACTGTAAGCTTTCTGTATATTTGGGAACCACAAATTTGGGGTCTCTGGATAGGTATGAGAGGTATGCAGGGTGAGGTATTTTATTGACTCCTCCGTGCCACCAGGCTCACAGCACTCAACTGAGCTAAGCCAGATTCCACATGTCACAACTTGGGTGGCTTAATTGGTGAGGAGTGTGACCTGGATGGAATGCAGTAACTCAGAGGATGTCCTGAAATGTGTGCAGAGTTGATGGTATTAAGAGAGATGTGCATTTGACATGATTATTTGTAGTGGAATACTTGCAATTTTAGACATTCTTTCTTAGCCTTCTATTAACTATTAAACAATGTCACCCATAAACTCAATAAAAAAGTGAAACTAAAATAAAAAGAGACAGTAAGCTCAGGTTCAGTAGTGGACATCTGTCCCCCATGTCCAGTGGGTGCAATTGGCTTGACAGGCACTCCTCTTGGGCTACAGCAGAAGGGCCCTGGTCTCTTCCTTCTGGAGCCTGAAACGCACTAAACTAGGGGTGTGCCTGAGGGCTGTTGGCATACACGCTGGCGCAGAACAAAGGAACACACATTGAGCCTGAAATGGAAAGATATTCCCACACAAGGCAATAAGCCCTGCATGGTGGGCTATGTGGGCTGTTTATCTCCTGGTAAGGAAGTGTTTTAGGCCCGTTCTTAAGTGGCAAGTAGAGGTTGAAAAATTACTCACGAGACTGCTTTTCCCTATGCATACTATGACGAATTTATTTTTATTTATTATTTTATGTTATTATTTTTTTATTTACCGAGAGAGACAGTGAGCAGAGATAGGGACAGACAGGAAGGGAGAGAGATGAGAAGCATCAATTCTTCATTGTGGCACCTTAGTTCTTCATTGATTGCTTTATCACATGTACCATGACCAGGGATGTGGTGTGTGGGAGAGGATGCTACAGCCTGAGCCAGTGACTCCTTGCTCAAGCCAGCAAGTGACATTGGGCTGCAAGCCAGTGACCTTTGGAATTAAGCCAACAACTATGGGGTCATGTCTGTGATCCCACACTCAACCTAGTGACCCTGTACTCAAGCTGGTGAGCCTGCATTCAAGCCTGATGAGCCCTCGCTCAAGCTGGTGACCTTAGGGTTTTGAACCTGGGTCTTCTGCATCCAGGCCGAAGCTCTATCCATGGCACCACCACAGGCAAGAATTTCTTGATTTCTGGATTATGTGTGTTGCTGCTGTTCTTGTTTCTGCTTCTAGGTCTGTGCTTAAATACATTTCCATCTTTGAAAAAGAAAGAAAAACAAACAAAAACCCCCAAGTAATGTTTGCTTGATTTGTTACCATAGCCATTTCTCCAAGTCCAATGGCTACTTTAAAGAAAATCCTAATAATTACATTATTTTGTGCTTTCACTTATAAGACCTGTTAGGTTCTGCTCCGCTCAGCAGCTGTTCACAAAGGAAATGAGCTATATATATTCTTATATACTTGGCATTTGAGGTAAGTACAGATTTTTTTTTCATTCATACTTGAGAGGTTTTTAAACACATTTAAGTAACTATACCTACCTACCCTAACGGGATGTTGACAAGAATGGGTTTGACATTTGGAAAATAACAGAGTTTGAGCACAAGAAAGTAAAAACAAATTAAAGAGCAAAGAGGCACTAATTCTTGCACACATGTTCTGTTAACCTGTCTGTTGGATTCTGAGGGCAAGAGTGAACCATTTCTCCAGGGTGAGTATTGGGTGTCCAGCTTGCACCAGCTGCTGCCGCTCAGTGTCAATTAGGCGGGGCCCCTCACCCCTTTCTACTTTGAGAACAAGAATAGGACTAATTGTAGCATGAGGATGCACCGCATTCCAAAATATATTTACTCTGAAGCAGTAATCTTTCATATCCTGCAAAGCAGCCAAGGACGTAATTTTTGTCACATAGATCTTTTTTGACATTGGATTTGAAATTCTAAACCTCAAATGTGCTGAAAAAAATTAGTGCAAATAATCCAATTTGTGTACAGTTCTGTGTATTGATTTAATATTACAGTATTCCAAACCCACTTACTTATGACTTAAGTTGTTTTAGTCCACTTATTTAGAACTAAGATAAAAAATTTGCTTCAATATAAGTATGAAGTCGGTCACACCAGGATGTCATCATTCTACCTCTGTTACTAATAAGCAGTCAGCAGTTTATTGAGAGAGAACAGGTGAGGAAGCAACTATGGCAAGGGGACATTCAGACTACAAATACTGAAAGCTTTTGAGAACTATTTGAGAGTTTTGGTTTGGGTGAGGTGACTCTTCGCTAACCTAAAAACTCTGTATGCCCTTGGAGCATTTGCTCCTGTCTTGGCAAGAAAGTCCTCATAGACAGTGGTGTCAAATCACTCAGTGGCTTGTGAAAGAGATCAGGCCCCTACCAACATTAGAACCTTCATTTCCTAGCAACATGCTCTAGCAACAAAGGATTTTTACTTCTTCATACCCTAATGGAAGTTGGAAATCAGTAGTTGGAAATCAGCTCTTGGTTAATCATCAGAGTACCTGCTTGTTTAAAAAGTATGGTATTGGAGCCTGACCTGTGGTGGTGCAGTGGATAAAGCATTGACATGGAACGCTGAGCTTGCCGGTTCGAATCCTGAGCTTGCCTGGTCAAGGCACATATGGGAGTTGATGCTTCCTGCTCCTCCTCCTGTTCTCTCTATGTCTTTCCTCTCTCTCTCTCTAATAAAAATGAATAAATAAAATCTAAAAAAAGAACAAAAGGACTGAAGGCTCACATGAAGTTTTTTTTTTTAAAAAGGTATGGTATTAAATTTGGACTTTCTCTCACCTCCTCTTGCCTGAAACAATAGTGTGATTAATATGTCATATGTGAAATATGTTATTCTTTATTTGGTTTAGTAAGAGACATTATCTTGTATGCTATTGGCTTGTGAAACTATAATGTCCACCATGAACCTCTGCTAAATAAATTGATGGCAAAGACACACTCAGTTTCTGAGTATAACTTTTGCTGCCTTCTCCCCGCCCCGCCAAAAATACCAAAACAAGTACAAATAATTTAATAATGAACTCCATGAAACCATTCTTTTACTATATTGGCAGTATGCTATGTTAGCTTTTACTTAAAATGAGATTAGAGAGGATCTTCTGATAATGGTATTTGCCATATGACATTGGGTCAGCACCCACATCCTCCCTAGGTCAAGTCGTACACTTGGCAAAGTTTGTAGCCCTTTGCTTCGTTTCCTTTGTTCTTTAAAATTTCTGCCCTGCCAGAAGCCCTCACCCACACCCTCCCCCTCATTCCAGCAACCCCCAAGGGTTAAAGTCCCTCCTAACCACTGTAAACAATCTGATCTTCAGAAGGAATGTAAAACTAATCTACAGGTATTGTTCAAAGGTATAATTAACTATTAATGAGCAGAGGTAGGAAACCTCTAACTTTGATGCCCCTGGACTGACTTCATCTAACTATAGTGACATTTCTATAGTTTATGCCCACTGTACATGGAACCTGAAGACCTGTGTTCAAGCCTGGCTTAGCCACTCTCTCAGCCTCTGTCTTTCTCACTTTCTTTATATCTGTTACTTGGGGACTGCAGTGCTTCTAGGTGATGGTGTCTGGAAATGGTTTGTAATCCATGAAGCATTTTGTAAGTGGTCTTTTCAAAATATTGCTTTAAAATCATGATAGGAACTCCAAATAGTAAGTCAGGAATTCTAACCTTTGAGACCTACTCATGCCAGACTTGTTTCCTTGTCATAAAAACCTTCAGGTCGAGCCTGAAAGTCCATGAAATAAATAAGGTATGTAGTTTGCAAAGAAAACATAATGGCACATGAATTTAAAGTAGGAGGTAAGTGGAGGAATAAAGGAAGTGGTGATTATGGGAATCGAGTTAATCACTCCTCCCCCAGGGCTGCAGGTGGAAGCTGTAGGCAAGAGCTGGTGGGCTCTGTGGGGAGGGACTGCAAGAGAGTGGGGGTATTGGTTTAGATGGGTTTGCCGGTTTGGGCTGAAGGTTCCAGGGATGTCTGGGAGCTGAACGAACAGCTAAAACTGTCTAATGACTTTTGCGGGACAGGGTTGCCAGGATGGTAGGCTCTAAGGCTGTGAGGATTGTGGGGTTGGTAAACGCAGGGGTGGAAGTGGCAAGAGTACTGCTATTACTATAACAACCAGCTCCTCCCCTGCATTCAATTCACTGGGCAGTGAGGGCAATGAACTTGAAATGTAAATCACACGACCTCTCCCCTGCTTAAAGTCCTTTAATGTCTTCCATAGTATTGAGAGTAAAATATAAATTCTATAACTTTTGCTTTGGAATTGGCACATGCTTACCTCTAACCACTTTCTCCCCTTCCCTCCACCCCTCTTTCATTCCAACCTGCCGCTTTCAAAGTTTAATCTACAGGGGTCAGCTTGAAGTCACTCAGGTTTTCCTGCCTTAGGGCCTTAGCACATGCTGTTTCCCCACGTTTTCATAGGGTTAGCTTTGGGTTTTTGAGAGCCTACCTTAAGTATGTCTTCAGACACATTTTTTCTTACCACTCTATGCATAGTACCCTTTGCCCCTTGTCTAAGCCATTTATTTGTTGCCATAACAACAACCACAATCTATAATTATTGTGCCCTTGCAGGGTGTCTGACTGTAGACTTCTTTGTCCAATGATTGAGTGAAGGAATGAGTTTACATTTTTCCCCTTTTCTCTCTTTTCTTTCTATCTTTTCTCTACTAATCTTCCCCTCATTTTTTTCAAAGTCAAATAGTTTATACAGTTTTCTTTGATTCTAAAAGTATACATAATTAAGTAACACTTAAGTATATAAGGAGGGAAATGAAAAATCACTGAAATTTTATCACCCAGAGAAAATCAGAGCTAAAGTTTTATTATATATACTTAAAATCTTGTTCTTTATTTTAAAGATTTTATTGGTTTTATTTAATTTAATTTTTATTTTTTTAGAGACAGAGAGGAAGGGGAAGAAAGAGAGAAATATTGATATTGTTCCACTTATTTGAGTATTCATTGATCGATTCTTGTATGTGCCCTGACCAGGAATCAAACCCACAACCTTTGTGTATCAGAATGATGCCCTAATCTACTGAGCACCTGGGTTAGAGCTTTGGCTTTATTTTAAAAAATATATTATTGACTATATTTCCTCTGCTGTACTTTATCCCCCTGACTATTCTTTAACTACATTTGTACTTCTGATTCCTTCACTATTTTTACTCAGCCTTGCAAACCCACTTTCATCTGGCAAATGTAAAAATGTTTTCTGTATCTATGATTCTGTTTCTGTTCTACTTATTTATTTATTTTGTTTTTTAGATCCCACATATAAGTGAAGTAATATGGCATTTGTTTCTCACTCAGCACATTACTCTCTTAGGTCTATCCATGCTGTTGCAGATGGCAAGATTTAATCCTTTCTTATGGCTGAATCACATTCCATTGTACATATGCACCACTTCTTTTTTATAATCTTTTTTTTTTTAAAGTTTCTATTTTATTTTTCCAAGGACAGAGAGAGAGAGAGAGTGTCAGAGAGAGGGATAGATAGGGATAGACAGACAGGAACGGAGAGAGGTGAGAAGCATCAATCATTAGTTTCTTGTTGCCCTTGTGACACCATAGTCGTTCATTGATTGCTTTCTCACATGTGCCTTGACCGCGGACCTTCAGCAGACCAAGCAACCCCTTGCTGGAGCCAGTGACCTTGGGTCCAAGCTGACGAGCTTTTGCTCAAGCCAGATGGGCCCAGCGCTCCAGCTGGCGACCTCGGGGTCTCGAACCTGGGTCTTCTGCATCCCAGTCCGACACTCTATCCACTGCGCCACCACCTAGTCAGGCTGCACCACTTCTTTATCCACAAAATCTTGTTCTTAATTTTCAAAAGCAATTGAGGCCATTATTTTTATTTTCATATTCAACAAAACCAAGTTTTTCCTCTTGAAAGGCCTTCAGTTAGTTGAGTCTGTGCATCCTTTATGGAAACCTTTCCCTCGGTTGACATTGCGCTAGTCTTCTCTGCTGAGGAGTTAGACTGGTCCTGCCTTTTTTAGGCACAATCTGGCATTTATCTTTGATAAAAAAAAAGTAGCTGTTATTCTTGTGTTTCACTGCCAGCATTGCAGACTTGGCATTTAAATGCCTTTGATTGTGTATTTGTGGAAGCTAACAGCTGCATGTGCTATTTCCAATAGTTTTTAATATCCACTCGGGATGTGACCATGGAATGCTTGTAATTTTTTGAAGGGGAGAATAGATGTAAAATTGGTGAGTAATATACAGAGGTGAAAACTAGGTGAAATATTCTTCAATAGATTGTAGGCTTGCCATCTGCTCTCTAGAGAAAACTACGTTCCTTTGAGCATCTCTCAGAATGCCCATCTGCCTGAACTCTGGGCAGCTTCAGATGGCCAATGCTTGGGGAGTCAAGTAAAGCCAGCATGCTTCCAAAACAAACAATATGCATCATCCAGCTTGTGGAGATAATAGACCATGGCTGGAAGGAATGAGATCAATACTAGAGTGCTCAAAACAAGTTTCACCAGTCATATCTGCCCGAGAAACTAGTCTCACAAGTATTTGCTCCTGCCAATGTAAATTTAGAAGATACAAAAGAACTCACTTCTTTCAATTTCCACTGAGCCCTGCAGAAAAGAGACCAGAGAGGCTGTCTGCGAAAATGTTTACCACTTCTGCTGGCCGTGGCCAGACATCCAGCAATCCAGGGAGCTAGTAGTGTCCCAACCTGTAAACTCTTCTGGATGGCTCACCCGCCAAATGGTGGAAGTAAAAAATATGAATACTTTTCCTTCCCACTTTCTAAGTTCTAACTGAGCTAAAAATTAAATTAACAGAGACAGCCTAACAAGAGAAAATCAAGTTTTAATATATGCACATGGGGAATTCACGTAACCATGAAAACTTCAATACAATGAGGCAACATTGGGTACAGAAGACATTTTTAGACAAAGAAGAAAGGGGAGGTATTAGATTTCAGAAGTGAGAAATGATGACAGTACTGTATGCACTATGCATATATAGATTTATGCACACACATACACACACACACATCATGCAGAAGTGCTGTTCTCCAACCTATATTTAAATTACTATAAAACAACAAACAGAAACCAAATGAAAAACTACAATTTTTCTTTTAAAAATTGGATTGGATAGGGGGCCTTGGGCAAGTTCTTCCCTTCTTTGAAGCATTAAAATATACAGCTGGATTGTGTTTCCAGGTTTCATATTTACCCCTGGCTCAGTCAGTGAACCACTTGTTGACACTGTGTTGGGATCTGATCAGCTGAGAAATCCTTGTTAAATTTTAGTAGGGCCAATTTTATAGATTTTTCTCAAAATATTCTGCAACCCAAAGCCTAATTGAAGTTTTTTTGTTTTTCTGTTTGTTTTTAAATGAGAGAGAGCCTGACCAGGTGGTGGCATGGTGGATAGAGCGTCGGACTGGGATGTGGAGGACCCAGGTTCGAGACCCTGAGGTCGCCAGCATGAGCGCCGGCTCATCTGGTTTGAGCAAAGAAGCTCGCCAGCTTGGACCCAAGGTTGCTGGCTCAAGCAAGGGGTCACTTGGTCTGCTGTAGCCCCCCAGTCAAGGCACATATGAGAAAGCAATCAATGAATAACTAAGGTGTTGCAACGAAAAACTGATGATTGATGCTGCTCATCTCTCTTCGTTCCTGTCTGTCTGTCCCTATCTATCCCTGTCTCTGACTGTCTCTCTGTCTCTGTAAAAACAAACAAACAAAATAAAAATGAGAGAGAGAGAGACAGAAAGGAAGGGAGAGAGATGAGAAGCATTAAGTTATAGTTGTGTCACCTTAGTTGTTCATTGATTGCTTTCTTGTATGTGCCTTGACTGGGGGGCTCCAGCCGAGCCAGTAGCCCCTTGCTCAAGCCAGTGACCTTGGACTCAAGCCAGCAACCTTAGGCTTCAAGCCAGTGATCTTTGGGCTCAAACCAGCCACCATGGCATCATGTCTATAACCCCATGTTCAAGCTGGTGACCTAGGGGTTTCCAGCCTACGTTCTCAGTGTCCCAGATCAATATTCTCTTCACTGTGCTACCGCCTAGTCAGGTCTAATAGAAGTTGAAATGGAATTATTATTATTATTTTTTTTTCATATAGTGATATTATTTGATGATCTAAGAATTCTTTGTTTGGGACAAGATGTTTTAAACTTGAATTATTTTTCTTGGCTATACTTAAACCCTCACTGCTAGATTTTGACTATTTGTTTTGATGTGGGAAAGAGGCAGTTAGCATGTTATTTGCATAACTACTTCATGTAACAATATATTAATATGTTTATATTGTCAATACTCTGCCTACTTAAGGACCTTATCATTTCATTGGATTCAGACTTCCAACTTTGACTATATGGAAATTCTGGGGAATTAATAGCCACCCCTAGCACTCAGTCAGTGGATGGTAGGCGTTAGGGTCTAGTTGCTCCAGCGCCCTCCCTTCTTGATGATTATAAGGACTTTATGAGATGTCCTCCCTTTCCTGCTGCTCCCAAACCAGTTATGCCTGAACCTTTCTAATAAACTACAATCAAATCTTTGTCTCACATCAAACCAATTTCTTTTGGGGAATACCTAATCTAATACAAATCACTTGTCTTCAAGCAATATTTTAATCTAGTATCCTTGGTAGTTAAAAAAAAAAATTGGAATGGCTCTCATTAACAAATCAACACACAATTAGTGCTGGCCAGGGTGTGAAGAAGAGGAAACCCTTCTGCACTGCTGGTGGGAATGCAGACTGGTGCAGCCACTGTGGAAGACAGTACATCTTTCCTCAAAAAGTTAAAATGGAATTGCCTTTTGAGCCAGCTATCCCACTTTTAGGAATATATCCTAAGAATACCAAATCACTGATTTAAAAGAAGAAATGCACCCCCATGTTTATTGCAGAATTGGTTACAATAGCCAAGATCTGTAAACAGTCCAAGTGTCCATCAGTGGATGAGTGGATTAAAAAGCAGTGGTACATATACACAATGGAATATTACATGGCCATGCAAAAGGAAATCTTACCTTTCACGATGGCATGGATGCACCTGGAGACTATTATGCTAAGTGAAATAAGCCAGGCAGAGAAAGAAAAATATCATATGACCTCACTTATGTGTGGAATCTAATGAAAATGGTGAACAGAGGAATAGAGACAGAGGTGGGGTCACAGGGAGCAGAAGGACAGCTGTCAGAGGGAAGGGGGATGAGGAAAAGGAATCAGAGAAGGTGAAGGGATTAGTGAAATTACATAACACGTAGATACAGATAACAGAACAGCAAATCCCAGAGGCAATGGGGGTAGGGAGTCAAGGGGAGGGAGACAAAAGGGATGTAATAGAGGGCTCATTGTTGGGGGGATGAGTGTGTTATATTGAATGGGACACTTGAATTCATATTAACATAAATTTAAAAATTCAATAAAAAATAATTTAAAAAAATTTCTTAATTTAATTTACTTAACAAGAATACTAGTTCTCCCCTTTATTCACAAAGGATTTGTTCCAAGACCCCCAGAGGATGCTTGAAGCCACAGATAGCACTAAACCCTCTATATATGTACTAGGTTTTTTCCTGTACATACCTACAATAAAGTTTAATTTATAAATTAGGCATATTAAAAGGCTAGCAACAATAACTCATAATAAAATAGTTATGTTGTAATACAAGTTTATATGAATGTGGCCCTCTCTCCCCCACAATATCTTATGGTCCTGTCCTCATCTTTCTTGTGAAGAGAGATAATACAGTGCCAGTGTGATGACCTGTGTGAGGTGAATGGCATAAGCATTGTGACATAGTGTTAGGCTACTGCTGACCTGATGGTACTTCAGGAGGGTCATCTGCTTTGAGTAATCTTGATATTGATGAGTAACTAGCAAGAGTGAATGATGTTGGTGGTTGGGAAATTTAATGTTTTCGGACTGTGGTTGACAAACCAAGGAAAGCAGAACTGCAGATAAAGGGAGACTACTATACTTTATACAGGCATGCAGACGTCATTTTATTGTGCTTCACAGATGTTGCATTTTTTACAAATTGAAGGTAAGACCCTGCACTAACAAAAAGGTTTCAGTTTGCTTTATTGTGATATTTGCTTTACTGTGGTGGTCTGGAATCGACCCTGCAATATCTCGGAGGCACACCTGTGTGTTATCTGGTGGTACATATTGTTAATTGTCTAGTAAATAATATCTTTGTTGTTTCTTTTAAAAAGGAAAGCTTTTGTACATCGAAAGCATAATCAAAACAATTAAAATGTAACAAAAGCCTCAGAAAAATAAGTAAGTTAAATATGATCATGTTTTAAGAGTTTCCAGTCTCAATAGTGACATTTAAAGATAGCAGAATATACCCCAAGTGCTAAGGTTAGTCTCTAAACTTATAATTATGCTTTTATTGTTGCTTTTCATACCATCTTCTATGTTATATAGCCAGGGACTTATAAAAAACTTGTAGTTTTAGCAAAGGTAAGATCTGAGGTCAAATATAGTGTGTGTGCCACTTAACAATGCGGACATATATATATATATATTTGTGTGTGTGAGAGACAGAGAGAGTCAGAGAGAGGGACAGATAGGAACAGACAGACAGGAAGGGAGAGAGATGAGAAACATCAATTCTTTGTTGCGGTTCCTTAGTTCATTGATTTCTCATATGTGCCTTGGGCTATAGCAGATTGAGTGACCCCTTGCTCAATCCAGCGACCTTGGGCTCAAGCTAGTGAGCCCTGCTCAAACCAGATGAGCTGCTTTCAAGCTGGCAACCTCGGGGTCTTGAACCTGGGTCCTCCACTTTCCAATCCGACGCTCTATCCACTGTTCCACCGCCTGGTCAGGCCATATTTTTTTTTTGTTTGGTTGGTTATTTTTTGTGTGTGAGAGACAGACAGACAGACAGACAGGGACAGACAGGAAGGGAGAGAGATGAGAAGCATCAGTTCTTCGTGGTGGCACCTTAGTTGTTCATTGATGGCTTTCTCATATGTGCCTTGACCGGGAGACTCCAGCTGAGCCAGTGACCCCTTGCTCAAGTCAGAGACCAGCAGCCTTTGAGCTCAAACCAGCGACCATGGTGTCATGTATACAATCCTGCACTAAAGCTGGCAACCCTGTGCTCAAACTGGTGAGCCTATGTTCAAGTTGGATGAGCCCATGCTTAAGCCGGATGAGCCCAAGCTCAAGCCAGTGACCTTGGGGTTTCGAACCTGGGACCTCAGCATCTCAGGCTGATGCTGTGTCCACTGTATGACCACCTGGTCAGGCCAGTGGGGATATGTTCTTAAAAATGCATCATTAGGCAATTTTGTCATTGCATGACATCGTAAAGCGTACTTACAGAAACTTGAATGGTACAGTCTACTACACACCTAGCCTATATGATATAGCCTATTGTACCCAGGCTACAAGCTTATACAGCATGCTTTTGTACTGAATACTATAAGCATTTGTAACAGTGTTTGTGTATCTAAACATAACTAAACATTGAAAGGTTCACTAAAAATACGGTATAAAAAATAAAAGATGATACCTCTGTATAGGGCACTTACCATGAATAAAGTTTGCAGGATTGGAAGTTGCTCTGGGTGAATCAGTGAGATAGTGGTGAGTGAATGTGAAAGTTCGGAATATTAATATACACTACTGTACACTTTATAAACACTGTACACTTAGGCTACACTAAATTTATAAAAAAATTTTCTTCAATAATAAATTCTTTGCTTACTATAACATTTTTTTACTTTATGAAGTTTTTAGTTTTGGTTGGCTCAGCAGTAGAGCTTTGGCCCAGCGTGTGGATGTTCCAGGTTTGATTCCCAGTCAGGGCACACAGGAAAAGTGACCATCTGCTTCTCTACTGCTCCCCTTCTCCCTTTTCTCTCTCTCTCTCTTCCTCTCCCACAGCCATGGCTCAGTTGGAGCAAGTTGGCCCTGGGCACTGACTTCAGGCACTAAAGTAGCTTGGTTGCCAAGCAATGGAGCAATGGCCTCAGACAGGCAGAGCATTGCCCAGTCAGAGGCTTGCTGGGTGGATCCCAGTTGGTGTGAGATTCTGTCTCTCTGCCTCCCTGTTTCTCACTTAAGAAAAAAAAAAAGGAAAGAAAAATATTTAACACTCTAATCCTAACACTTAGCTTAAAACATAAACATGTACAGCAGCAGAAAAATATTTTCTTTATACCCTTATTCTGTAATATTTTATCTATTAAAAGAACTTTTAAAACTTTATTGTTAAAAACCAAGACACAAACACACACATTAACCTAGGCCTACACAGGGTCAGGATTATCAATATCCCTGTGTTTCACCTCCACATCTTGTCCCACAGGAAGGTCTTCAGGGCAGTAGCACACCTGAGGCTGGCTCTTCTATGATAGCAATGCCGCCTACTGGAAGGCCTCCTGAAGGACCTGCCTGAGGCTCTTGTTGGGGAGGTCTCACTCTTTAGAAATATGTCCATGGTGATTTGCTTGGTTTCTTTCTTTTTTTTTTTGTTATAAATTTATTTATAAACAGGTAGCACTATGATGTTACAATAGTTACAATGATACTAGGTGACAAGAATTTTTGAGCTCCATTTTAGTCTTATCACTGCCATTATATATTCAGTCTGTCATTGATCCAAAGGTCGTTATGTGGCACACACATTCCTGTACCATTTGATTCACAGTAATGTAAGAGCTGTCCATTGTGGATCTCACCCCATGTAGTATGTATGTATAGAATACCACTGAATGCAAAATAAAATATTTTGCAGAACTAGAGATTGCATACACATGCATAAATCACCTGTGTCTTGAAAGATACAGGTTAAGTGTGACTCTCCTAGGATCTTTTGGGTGCAGTGAGTTGCTTGGGTTTGCAGCTGTAGTCTGGCCCCCTAAATGTTCCAGCTATCCTAAGAATGTACTGCCTTGGCCAAGTGGTCGATGGGGTCAGAGGTCATGATATAACCAAATTCATGGTTATTAGCTAGAAGCGCGTTCTCTCTGTGGTGGGTCAGCAGTGTCCTGTAATGTAGGGAGAGAGGCAGTAGGGCATGGAGACTGGATACAAATTCTCACTCTGCCACTTACTGTCATCAGATAAAATGAAGGTAATAATTCCTACCCTCCAAGGTATTTGTCAAGATTAAATAGGTAGATAAAGCAATTTGAGCACAGTGTCTGATAGTAAACTCTTGGAAAAATGGTAGCTGTTTGTCCAAAACAGTATACTTTCAAAATTGAAAGAAAGTATTTAAGTTATACATATTATATAACATATAATTTAAAATTATTTACTGAAAAATTAGTTTTATTATATGGATAGGCCTACAGAATATTTGTATTTAAACATTTTTGAAATGAAATTCTTTAAAAAATTCATGTATGTTAAAGCAAAATAAAAAAATGAGACCTTTATATTTTTCTCATTTGAGTACTAAAAATAAGTAGAATGATTATTTTTGTTAAATATTTGTATAGTTAATCAGCTTTTTGGTCATATCTGGCTCTATTACTATTATCACTAGCATTTTTCTGAAGAATGCCATTTTTTCTAATATGTACATATTATTTTTAATTTTTCATAATCTGCAATTATTTTAGTTGTACTTTATCCTAATAAATAGAAATTACCTTCAATTGCTGCTTCTCTGTAAACCATAACAGTTTTATTTAAGAAATAATCTCTCTACAAGAACTGAGTGAAAACTCAGTGCATTCAGCAAAATGGAGACTATTCTCAATTATAATATTTTTGTATTAAAATGTATATGTAATCAGCTAAAATATAATCCTTGATGCACGTTTGTTTTTTTTATTCTTTTGGACTCTATTTGAGGTATCTTTTCTTGACAACCATTTCCAAAAGACAAAATTCATTAAATAAATTATCTCCAGATGTGATTCTTTTGCTGTTTCCCCAACAAGGATGCTACACAAAGACGCTACTAATTTTGTACAATTCCATTGGGCATTATAAAAGTTTCTTTCCACAAGTGGGTATATTCCAAAGAGCAATTATTGATTTTTAATATAAAATATTGGACATGACTTGTATGCCTATTATTTAATTTATTCACACTTTGCTAGTGTTTGGATGTTTCATGTCTTGCTTTTTGCACATTTTGTTTTCCAATAACTGAAATTCTCCAAAAACTTTAAAAGCTAAATTTTTTTGGTACTCCTTAAATTTCTTTTTTAAGTGAAGGAAATGAGACAAAGAGACAGACTCCCACGTGTGCCCTGACTGGATTCACCTGGTGACCCCCATCTGGGGCTGATGCTCACAACTGAGCTATTTTTAGCATCTGAGGCAGAGGCTCCACGAAACCATCCTCAGCACCTGGGGCCAATATGCTCGAACCAATTGAGCCATAGCTGCGGGAGAGTAAGAGAGAGAATAAGAAAGAGAAGGGCGAGGGGAAGGGAAGGAGAAGCAGATGGTCACTTCTCCTGTGTGCCCTGACCAGGAATCGAACCTGGGATTTCCACACACCAGGTTGATGCTCTACCATTGAGCCAACCAGCCAGGGTCTGAATGTTTTAATTAAAAATTTTAACTGCTATTGAGTGAATAAACCCCAAATCTAGAAGACTCATTTACAAAAAAGTTTAATATTCTTATAAAATACAAATTGATTTAACAAGTAGTTCCAATTAATGATGGGCAGTGAAGAGAGCAGTCTGGTGGGACCTTGCTGAATGTTGTGGTCTTTTTTTTTTTTAATTCAGCATCAGCTTCATAAAAATTTTGTAGTTTAATACTTGGCATATTCAAAATTTGTAAATTTAGATAAATATAGCTTCTATTGGTATAATAATACAACTTTTTTGACTAAAATTATGATTTACATTTACATTTTAACCAATTTCAATTACATTTCTGCTTCATGTCAATTTTAAAATTAGATATCTTAAATTAGCAAAATATTATTTTTATCATGGACACAATGTTCCAACAGAATTATATAGTATTATCACAAATGCTTTTACAGTTAATGTTGAACTTTTAAACTAAATTTATGGGAAGATTCACAATGTCATCTTTCATCTTAGACCAGGGGTTCTTAACCTTTTTTGAGGTACCGAACCCACCAGTTTCATATGCGCATTCACCGAACCCTTCTTTAGTGATAAATAAAATATGATTTTTTTTCCAAATTCAAGACATAGGTATACCTTTTTTTACTGGTGCACAAAATGAGCCGTGCATGAACATCACCTTGCTCAAAGAACAAAACCAACAAAGTGCATGAACTCACAACAAATTACGGTATTACTTTATTCTGGCCTTTGCGGCAGAGGCTTCTCCGAACTCCTGAGACCGACTCATCGAACCCCTAGGGTTTGATAGAACCCAGGTTAAGAACCACTGTCTTAGACTAAATTTCTAGAAGCATTTCTTTGATTTCATGAATAAGTTTTAAAAAATCAAACCATTTTTGGATTTGATCATTTTCAGTGAAGCTTTGGTAACAGTGACAAAATTAGCAACATGACATTTATAAAAATTCTTATGTTTTCATGAACAAATACATTATAGCTTTTGCTTCACTTTTTGTACATCAACACAAAAACTTGAGATAAAAATTGGCATAGTTATTTCTTTCTTCCCTGGTTGTTTGAAGATTGGCCACCATCATGAACAATACAGTAACTTTCCAGACCAGGAAGTTCATGACCAGCAGAGTACTACAGCAGAAACAAATGGTCATTGAAATCCTTCACCCTGGGAGAACCTAAGGAAAGGTAAGAAATTTGGGGTGAGGGTATTCAAAATATTTTCAGGGAAGAAGAGGTAAAGAGCACTTAGAAGCATGCAGAGACCAGTCTGCACACTCTTACCATAATGATCTGGCCATTTTCTGCTCTTGTCTTAGTACCTAAGTCAGAGATTCCATTAAAACTTGCCAAAATATATAAGACCATACCCGATGCCATCTTTGTATTTGGATTCAGAACTCATTTTGATGGTGGCAGGACAACTTTGGTGGTTGGTGTCTTTGGTCTGATACATGATTCCTTGAATTACACAAAGAAAAATGAACCCAAATATAGACGTACACAACATGGCCTGTGTGAATGCTCACTTTGGCAGCACAAACACTCAGATTGGAACAATACAGAGAAGATTAGCATGGCCCCTACACAAGGACGATATGCAAATTCATGAAGCGTTCCATTTGGGTTTCTGGTCCATCTGAGAAGAAGAAGAATTAAAAAAAAAAAAAACAGTGAAAGAAAGGCAAGAACAAAAGGAAGTAAGTCAGGGAAACTGTCAAGTCCAATGTTGGTGCTGGTAAAAAGTGTGCTGGAGATTGGATAGCACAGGAATAAAGATTCTTCAGAGGCTTTATGTGGTGATTGTGTAGATTTTTTTATGAAAAGATTAATAAACTAAACATTTATGTGAAAAAAAAAGCTTGGCAGAGTCAATTTAGAAGAACAATCAGTGGCTGTAAATGTTATGTCAGCACCTCTACAGCTGCATGTGATAAATCATAAACTTCAAGTACAGGGCTCTCAAAATAGCTTTTGATGTCCATTATAGTGCTTCCTTAGCAGATTTGTGTTTTTACTTTGTTATTGATATCGTTTTGTCCCTCATGGCTGAAGGGGATGAAAATGCTAATATTCTCTGTGCAATTTCACATTCATCATTAACTTACCTGAGAATCAGAAATTCAGCACTTAATATTTTACTAAGTGTAAACTTCCACTTTTGAATGCATGCTATTGAAATGGTTTAATTCAAAATATAAAAGCATCACCAAATAATATGGTCATAGTAGGTATACATCATTCAAGAAATGGCCAGATCATTATGTTAAGAGTGTGCAGATTGGTCTCTGTATGCTTCTAAGTGCTCTTTACCTCTTCTTCCCTGAAAATATTTTTAATCCCTCACCTCAAATTTCCTACCTTTCCTACTGACCCCACAGCTGTGCCTTTGTGGTTTCATTCATTTGGTGGGCCTGAGCATGGGCATGTCACACCTAGCTGGTAAACTCAAGGGCTCAGGGCATTAGACTGTTCTTCCACTGTCAACAGAGGCAAGAGGCAAGAGCTGTTTCTGGCACCTCCTGTTTGAGTGCCTTTTCCTTTGTGTAAGCAAATGTCCTGCTGTCCTGAAAAGGAAGTGGTAGTTCTGTTGTGTTTGCAAAGGATTGGGGAAAATAGAAATAGGTCATTGCTGATTATCCTTTGTTACAGTGACATCTTTGTTTGCTGGTTGTCTTAGCTCAGGCTGTTATAACAAAATATCATAGACTGGGTGGCTTAAACAACAGGTATTTCTCATAGTTCTGGAGTGTGGAAGTTTAGGGTCAAGGTGCTAGCAGATATGAGAGCCTGTATCCTTGTTTGAAGATGGCCATCTTCCTGTTATGTCCCCACATGGCCCTTCTTTGATGTGCATGCATGCATGCACATGTGTGGGTGTGTGCTGGGGGAAGTAGGGGATCTGGTTTCTTCCTCTTATAAGGGCACTCATCCCATTGGGAGGGTTCCATCCTTATGACTTCATCTAAACCCAATTACCTCCAAAGCGCCATCTCCCAATACCACACCATTGGGAATTAGGGCTTCAAAATATAAATTTGAGGCGGGGCACAATCATTCAATCATAGCACTACTCATGTGCTTCATAGTACTGGATAAGACCACGGGGGAAGCTTGGAAATACAAAGTGGAGGCCTACTCAACCAATCCCAGATTTTTATGCGACTGTTAATAATAATTCTCCATTAAACTGAAAATGTCAAGGCAAATGTTAAACCAAACAGGATGGCATGCTAATAGGACTAAATTAGAACTATCCAGGCCAAAAGGGACACTAGCCATTATATAGCAAGGATGGGACTTTATCTGAAAAGTTTTTGCATAAAAACACTAGAGGGCGCTTTAGACTGTAAGGATTCTGCTTTAAGTTACACGAGGGAACATATCCAGTACCAAATTGATGTTAATAAATTTCAATAGTGAATAGTTTATATACTTTTCAAATAATTGTAAAATAATAAATTGTTTATTTAATTAGGTAAATGCATATCAGGTAATTTTGATATTCCAAGAACATGAAAAAATTCAACACAAATGTTTTGATGTTTGTCTACCCAATCCCACTCTATGCTAACGGTTATGATGATCCTATATTTGTTTTACTTAAAAATTTTAAAAAAATCTTTAGGAAGTGCCTTAAGGTTAAATATTGGGTTTCAATTTTCTCTCACTAATTGAGAGTTTATTTTTTCCTTGGGGGGATGGCCAATTTCTGGGACGGAGTGCTTGCTCCACAGCCAATTAAAACAACTACAGCATTGTTCTTTGAGATAAGTGTAATGAAATTGTTTTACATTCATGTGATGTCCACTGTTATAATAAATGTTGACAAGTAAGAATAGATTATTGAGGTAAGTACTCTAGTCTTTAGGGAAGCAGTAGAAACAGTGGAAGAAAATGTTTGACTGGACATCTGACCCAGGGTCTGCGGTTCTGCCCCCACCTCTGTGACTTTGGGAAAATTTTATAGTTTCTCTGGGTATGTTAATAAAATGATGGGGTTGAACTAAATGACTGCTAAATTTTTTTTTAAGTTTGAAATTCTCTAATCCTGAATTTTATACTTGACTTTGATTAGTCTTTAATCTACACTTGCATATAGGTGTCATGTCTAGAAATTACTTTCGGCTCTAACCATGAAGTCTGGGACACCGTGACAACTGGATCAGAAGAGAGTGGGGAAGTAGGTGGTTCCATCAAGTTCTTTATAATAATGGCTTGTTTTGCATTATGAACAGATTGCTTTTGTCAACTTCTAGAAAATACTAATACAGGCACTGCTATCCAACCTCAAACTTCCCTCAAAGTAAACATGATGTTCAAATGTTTATATTGCATTGACTCTCCAGCTAGGATTCAGACTAGATACAAAGTGAGAGGCCAAAAGTCACTTGAGATTTTAAATCAAGTCTAACTAGTCTGTTTTTGATGTTATAAAAACAAATGAGGTAAACATTTGCCAGATAGCTGTTCGCCCCATCTGCCCTCGTGTAATTGAGGCCAGACTGTTTAGTGATCTGGTGTTTGACTTAATATTGTTGCTACACAGCTTTTGTAACTCCTGAAGAATGCTCTGACATTGTTAACTGAGTTTTCCTTATAAAACATATCGTTGAATGGTGTACACTTTACATGGAAGAATAAAATGTTAGCAACATACACCTATGTTGGAAGGACAATAATTTGGTTCAAGTTCTGACTTAAAGACACACAAAAAATGATTCCTACCTGTTTCTAGAGTTGTCAGACTTTCAGTAGTCTTTTGCATGTCTTTGTATGAATGCGTCTGTGCATGCATCTGTGTGCATGTATTTGCATGTCTTATTCCTGCACATGTATCTCTGTGTTTATACCTCAAGAGTACATTCATTACAGTTAGTACCTCTTGGATGGTTACTTGTTTTACATCTTGAAAGTTTCTCCACACTTTAAAGTTCCCCGTCTGTGATGATGAAATTGAAATTAAGGAGCAATCCCAAAGGGAACTTCCATATCTTGATAATTTCTCCCTGACTCATAATGTCTAAATTGAATGTTGGGAGCAGCAGGCAGAGCAGGGAGGAAAGGACACAGAGGCTAAACCCAAAACAGCATAAGGCAGGGGAATCCTGATGGGTCTCACCTTGGGCAGGAAGGTGCACAACTCGTCATGTCTGCAAGGAGACCACAAGTGGTAGTCTTAGGAGGTCATTGTCAGGAAGATTCTACCCATCTATTATTCATCAACCCTGTATTGAGTGCCTGGTTTGTGCCAAGTGCAACAGTTTGTGAAATGAATGTGGAAGTTCTTTCTGGCAAGCATTTTAAGGACTAGCATATAAAATAGGCATAGAAATAAACCATATGATAAAACAAATGCTGAGAGAGATGCCAAGGGAATATTGGGAGTTCAGGTTATGGGAGGACAGGAGAAGACTCTCTGAGGACACAATGCCTAATGTCTTCTAAGGGAAGACAAGGGTTTCCCTGATGGACAGCATTCCTAGGTGTGAATAGAGGGAGCATGAACCCCCATCCTTGTGCAGAACAGTTGAGAGGAAGGTCATGCTGGGGAATGGCAGCAGTGCCTGTGAGGGATGGACCTCTTAGTTCTTTTATTTATTTATTAATTTTTTTTTTAGATTTTATTTATTCATTTTAGAGAGAGGAGAGAGAGAGATAGAGAGAGACAGAGAGAGAGAGAAAGAAGGGGGGAGGAACAGAAAGCATCAACTCCCATATGTGCTTTGACTAGGGTTTTGAACTGGCAACCTCAGCATTCCAGGTAAATGCTTTTACCCACTGTGCCACCACAGGTCAGGCCTCTCAGTTCTTTTTTTCAGGTCTCTCAGGTTTTTAAACATTTTTTTTACAGGAACAGAAAGAGAGAGACAGGGATAGATAGGGACAGACAGACAGGAAGGGAGAGAGATGAGAAGCATCAACTCTTCGTTGCGACACCATAGTTGTTCATTGATTGCTTTCTCACATGTGCCTTGACCGCGGGCCTTCAGCAGACCGAGCAACCCCTTGCTGGAGCCAGCAACCTTGGGTCCAAGCTGGTGAGCTTTGCTCAAACCAGATGAGCCCGCGCTCAAGTTGGCAACCTCGGGGTCTCGAACCTGGGTCCTCCGCATCCCAATCTGACGCTCTATCCACTGCACCACCGCCTGGTCAGGCTGGTCTCTTAGTTCTTTTAATGCTTCATAAAGTCTTTGATGGACAGGATGGCTTGAATTCAAGATAGTGAATTCTGTTTTGTTGTGGTTGTTCCAATCTTCATTTATTTAAGGCGTGCAATACTTTCCTCTGTCATTTAGCTAAAAATTAATTTTAGTATTCTTCATTAAAAGTATGTCAGAAACAACACTAGCAGAAGAGAGAGATCAGATGGATATCAATATCAACACTATTGTTTTTACTGACATTGCTTTCAAGATTATCAGTCAAGACTTTCTTGGTTTTAAGTGACTGAAACCCCACTCAAACTAGCTTATGCAGAAAAGGGAATTTGTGGGCTTACATAATTGGGAAGTCTGGAGGGTAGAGACAGTAATAACTGGACCAGAGTTTCTGTTGCCCCTCATCTCTGTTCCCCTTTGCTTACAGTTTTGGATCCTACAGTTTTTTAAAAAAGATTATCTTTCTTGAGAATTCTAATGCGGTGGAGAACTTCAGTGGATTTAGCATGTGCCAGATGGTTGGCTGGTATTTTGGCCGCTGTAGTATAAGTAAGTGGTGAAGAAACTGTAGAGAGAGTTATAGAGTTATGAAGTAAAAAGTAAAGCCATCCTCTTGCACCCCCTTTCTTGACTTTTGTGGGACAAGAGTGTCAAACATTGGGAAAAAAATGTCACATATCAGCAATGGGTAATGAAGATCAAATATGTTAGACTGACTGAGATAACAGGAATGACACTCAATACGTGTTGAGTGGTTTTCCTAAACCTTTTATGTGTAACACATACAATGTTTATCAGAATCCTATGAGATAGGCATGAGTATTATCTCCACATTATGGATGGGGAAACTGAGGTGCTGCAGATTGAGGAGTCTGCCCAGAGTCACTCATTAGTGCACAGAAGTTGTTCACTAAGCCCATGATAAAGAAGGAAAGTGGGAAAACTTGGTATTTTTTCCCAGCAGCTAGCTCAATAATTTGATGTATCCACCTAGCTCCCAAAGGTCCAGTGGAACCTACTTTAGCTGGGGAATGGATTTGCCTGGGTCACATCAAGGCTTACCTGACAATAGTGAATATGGATTCAGGGCCACCTGCTAACCAACCCTTGGGAGCTTGGCTCAGGGAGAGCATAGAAGAGCAAGGGTAATGAGAATGGGGTCCACTTCCTGACAGAATAGGTGAAATGCAGGAAGGAGACATTGCCTGAACACCTTCCGCAGCTCTGTTCTGTAACACCAAATCAGTAGGCTTGTCTGTCTCTCTGCTCTGGGAGCCAGACCTACTTGGGTGGACCCCTAACCGGAGAATGTAGACAGACACTGAGGTGTCAGGTTTAAAGCCGGTGTCAGTGAGGGACGAATGAGGTGGGGGGAGAGGGCGGTGTGTGTGAGGTTGTCTCCCTTGGCTAATTTTTTGTTTTTGTAATTTTTTTGTTGTAAGCTTCTAAATTATGGTTAAATATACTTTACATAAAACTGTCCATTTTTCAGTGCACTCTTCAGTGGCATTAGAACTTTCACAATGTTGCACAACCATACTCACTTTCTACAGGCATACCTCATTTTATTGTATTTCTCCTTACTGCATGTCACAGATGGCTTTTTTACAAATTGAAGACAAGACCCTCCCTCAGCAAAAAGATTGACTTGCTTCACTGCAGTGGTAGGGAACCAAGCCTGCAATTTCTCTGAGGTATGCCTGTTTTTTAGAACTTTTTCATCATTTCAAATGGAAACTCCCCATTCTCCCCTCCTGTCAGCCCCTGGTGACTTCTGTTTTAGTTTCTGTCTCGGTGAATTTGCCTGTTCTTCCTCATATAAGTTAGGGGAATCATGCAGTATTTGTTCTTTTGTAACTGGTTTCTTTCATTTAGCATGTGTTCAAGGTTCATCCATATCGTAGCATGTGTTCGAATTTCATTTCTTTGTTAAAATTAGAAGACTGGAGAGGAGATGGCATGAGGTGGTCTGGGTGTGCCCTCCTTGGGGGCAGTGGGGGAAAGCAAAGCAGGGGTGCAGTCTTCGTGCCCTTCAAGAAACTCTGAGTCATCACCCTACTGTTTCCTTGACCTTATCAAGGCTAGCAAGTGTTGTGATTGATGGGGCAACAGAAAAACAACCTTCTCATTCCCAAGCTATCTCCAGATTTCTTCTCCATATTACCTAAAATACGAAGACTAGGAGATTGACTTAACAGTGAGAGAGAGTATGGAGTTGAGGTAGGAAGAAGGCTGTCAATTATTCACACTTTAATGGGAGTTCCTGTCATGGGATCATTCTCTAGAACTCCCAGCTGAACTAAACAAGTAGGAATTATGGAGTGGGAGTGCAGAGTAGAGTGAGGTTGAAACTTTGTAGCATGCTGGCAGTTTATTAGGATATCAGCTAAGCTCCGGACACCTGCAGAGAAGGAGGCAGAGAAGGGGAGCCTGGGATCCAGAGGAGAAGGGCAGAGGAACCATTCTTGCTCTTGCCAGGCTTAACAGGGACCAGGTGGGGCACTTTTGAGGCCCACCTAGAAACTGTCATTCAAAACATCTTAGGGGGCATGATCTCCTGGGAGCAACCCTCACCTTTCCCTCCCCCATGTTTCTCCCCACAGATGTGCATCTCCTAAACTCCAAGGGTCCCTATGAGACTTGCAACCAGGGGAGAAATGGGCAATGGCAGCTTGTCCTGGGCTAGCCCCTGAACCTATCTCCAAGAATGCTTTTCTCTGACTCTCCAGTGAGCTGACAGCAGCCCCACCTTGGCTCACTTCTTTCCCTTAATGTTTCTAGAGAGTCAGAGCAGCCCTGCCGAGGCTCTCCTGTTGCTTCTTCTATCCTAGGCCCTTTCTTGTTTCACTGTCCCTAGCTCTAATACTCCTCTCAAAATCACCTGGACTCGTGTTGTGATATCTTTTCTGCACGAAGCAAGAACCCACACACTACAGGTCCACTCTGGGCCCAGTCACCTTCTGGTAACACACCTGTCTGGCTGCCTGTGGGAATATTGAACTCAGAGGCTGCTGTTGTCCCATGCATTGTGTTTAGACTGCGGGGACACCATCTCAGACCTGTTGATGCTACATGGAAAAAAAAAGGAAAAGAAAAGAAAAAAAAATCTAAAGGCCCAGCCCACCTGGAGTCTTAAGGAGGAATAGGGAGTGCTGTATTTTGCACCCTCTTTGGCTCCCTTCTTTGCAGACTTTCTGGTGATGGAGCCACGAAGAAGTTTCCAAAGCTGACTCTGGGTTAGGCAGTCAAAACAGAAGTTCTTTGTGGAGACAGTTTATGTTCTTTTCAGCTGTGCTCACATGTTCGCTTCCAGCTGTAAGGTCTTGTGGCGATGCCTCTGTACTGGCTTCCCGTGGGTTTACAGACTTTGACACTCTTGTGGGAGGACGGCCTTCTCTCATCTCTGTGTGCTTCTTTCTCAGCTCCACACTGGCTAGGCTGGTGTAAAGGTAGTCAGCTCTGACCGAACGCAGTACGTGCAGAGAGGGGAGACAGGCAGGAGGTTTCTAGGTCTGTGTCCTTGACCTACTTCTGCATCATGTTTTCAGCATTGCTGACCTAATTCTGCATCATGTTTTCAGCATTGCTGACCTAATTCTGCATTATGTTTTCATTGAATGAGTTGATTATTTTTATGTCATATTCTGGTAAGTGAATTACCTTTACTACTTTCAGTTTTTCCATGTCCCATTTTCTAGTTCCTAAACACATTTATATGCACTTGAAATTCCTTGCTTAAGCTCTTTCTCTTTCAAGTCAGTGGGGACAGCATTGCCTGCTTCTTGTTTGAATGGCAGCGTTGCTACTATTATAAACACCCCGGTCTTACACGTAATTTGTATAAGAAATAAATTAAAATTTGTTGTCAAGTTTTTATAGGAGCTGTATTCTTCATATTGCATTTAATATTCAGTGTACCAATGTTGTCTTTTTGCTTTAATCACCTTCCTTGAGTGATTAAATATGGGTTGCTAGATCTGGCTTTCACTATCTCTGAAATCTGATTCATTATTAAACAAGTTAGTTATTTGTTCCCTGAAGTTATATTTACTATGGACTGCAGTTGCTGGCATTGCTTTTTGTGTTTCAGTTTCAATGAAAACATTTAAACAAATCACTTAAAATATATATATATATATATGTTCTCATTGTATTTTGATATTCATGTTATCTTGTTGTCAGGTTGAACATTGGAGGGACATTCTAAGTTAATGTTCAAACTCACAGCAGCATGGCTTTCTTCTTTCTAAAACTTACTCGGTTATGCCCAATTTCTGCTGGTATGACATAATGAAAAGACTCTCATGTCTTGTGTAAATTTGAATTTTGTATCCCTTCACTGATAGTTGCTACATTTTGAGATTCTCTTCACTCCTAAAAATTAAGTGGAAATAGTAATTTGATTAAGTATGTCTTTTAAAAATGTTTAATAACAAGATGTCATTATTTAAAAATTATTTTAATGATTAGAACATTCCAGTAGGAATGATTCATTTCCTTTTTTCTTCTTCTTCATTTTTTATGTGAGAGGAGGAGAGATAGAGAGACAGACTCCTTCCTGCATGTGCTCAGACCGGGGTCCACCCAACAACCCCCTTCTGGGGCTGAAGCTCTGCCCATTTGGGGCCATGCTCGCAATGGAGCTATTTTTAGCACCTGAAGCAGAAGCTTCATAGAGCCATCCTCAGCACCCGGGCCAACTTTGCTCCAATGGAACCTTGGCTGTGGGAGGGGAAGATAGAGACAGAGAGGAAGGAGAGGGGTAAGGATGGAGAAGCAGATGGACGCTTTTCCTGTGTGCCCTGACCAGAAATTGAACCCAGGACTTCCCCACGCCAGGCTGAGCCTCTACTGTTGAACCAACGGGTCAGGGCCTGGGTACATCCTGTTTTTAAATTACACCTGTTTATGTGTGTGAGGCCTATGTTAAATGTAAATAAATACATTTAGTAACCCTTTAAGAAACAATTCCCTCTCTTCCATAAAAGGATACACTTACATTTTATAAGAAATAGCATCTTAAATTTATTTAATGACAGGTGGTTTTGAGCAAAAATTTGCAATATAATATTTATGTTCCCTTTTTATGTTACTGAAGAGGAAAATGGCTTCAGAGGAAAAGCAGAAAGAAAGGTTTTAGGTCCTGTCGTTGACTCTGACTGTATTCCTTTACTATAGCTGTATTATCTGCATAGATTACTATAATTATAGAGGTCATCTTTGCAGCAGCCTCAACTAATTCAGTTTAAAATCGGATTAAAACAAAACAAAACTTTCTTTTTCTTGTGTGTCCAAACCTGTGATTTACACTGTTCTGGACTTTTAAAAGAATGCTTAGCCAGTTCTTTTTCCAACCACAAATTGATTTAATTTCCTTAAAAAGCAAGAAAATTGTGACACATTCAAAGAGATTTAGTTGTTGAGGAGCTATTTCAGATGATGAGGGAAATTAAGTGGACCACCATGTACTATTTTCTTTCATAAGTACAACTGACCTTTGAAGACCATGGGGGTTGGGATGCTGACCTCCCACACAGTAAAAAATTCATATATAACTTTTGACTCTGCAAAAACTTAACTACTACTGGACTACTGTTAAGCCTTACCAATAACATATAGTGGATTTACACGTTTTGTATGTTATATGTGTTATATAATGTATTTTTACAGAAGAGTTGGTTGAGGAAAGGAAATGTTATTAAGAAAATCATAAGAAAGAGAAAATATTTATTGAAAAAAATCAATCTATAAGTAGACCACAGTTTAAACCCATGCTCTTCAAGGGTCAGATGTAGGGGAAGAGAATTAGGGCTGGGAAACTGGGGGTGAGTCTCAATCAACTCAGAGGAAGAGTTGGCTAGGGTGGGGATTCTCCCTTTTTGACCTTAGCATCTCAGTGGGCCTTTGTTTTCATGTGGACTTCTCCCCTCCTTCATTTCTTTTCTTCTTTTCCCCCTTCTCCCTCCCTTCCTCTTTCCCTCCCTCCCTTCTTTCAAAATATAAGCATTAAAAGAATGGTAATATTTGGATGTTCTCTGACCTTTGGAAAGACATTTTCTTTGAGTTTAGTCCACGGAGTCCATTTAGTTCTGTGTTTTCATACTGCAGCCATCAGAAAAACTTTAAGTGGAATGAAGCACACAGAAGTATTAAATTATCTTGAGTTTCTTCTTGAGTCATTTTAACTCCAGAGTTTTTCTCTTCCTTTTGCTAGTCAGAAAATCTGGGCTTTGGAAGCAGGACTTCCAAGCTAGAAAAGCTCCACATAGTACAAACCAAACTTTTTTCGACTTCCCCATGGAAGTCCAGCATCTGATTTCTGATTAGGTCAGTACTGAAAAGAGGGCCTCTGGCTTAAGCAGTTGTGAAAGGGAAACTGTTAGCTCTGGCCCCATTGCACAGCCAGAGGAGACTATAGCTATGTCTACTTGGAGATTCTTAGTAGATACAGAAACAAGGGATTGGTTTAGGTAAGTGCAATATATGGTTTATGAAAGAGGAAATTTGGATTGGTGATTAAGCATCGATGTTAGATAAACCTGGTTAAAAATCTGGCTCAGACATTGACCAGTCAGGTGATCTTGACCTAACTAAGGAGTTTTCATCTGTAAAGATAATAATATAGATAGTGTTTAAGGGATATTGTGGAACATAATATACATATTGTGGTATCTAGCAGAAGGTAAGTCCTCAGTAAGTGGGTTATTAATTCATAAGTGTATCCACAAATATTTTGTCATGTGTGTACCAAGAGAAATAGCCATTACAAATTTCTTACAAATTTTTTTGTGGCTGTCTGGTTGAAATAAGAATGATGTGTATTGTCTTCAGGATTAAAGGTACTTAAGGAGAAGGTAAATTGATGTGACATTCACAAGTAATGATATACTGGGAGGCAATTTTCCTGCCTCTTGCCTGGTGAGCTTGTTTTTCCTTTAACTTTTTAAAAATTTTTTTTATTTTTTCGAAGTTAGAAGCAGGGAGGCAATCAGACAGACTCTCGCATGTGCCCAGCATGTGTACCAGGGGGTAATGCTCTGCCCATCTGAGGCGTTGTTCCATTGCACCCAGAGCCATTCTAGCACCTGAGGCAGAGGCCATGGAGCCATCCTCAGCACCTGGGCCAGCTTTGCTCTAATGGAGCCTTGGCTGCAGGAGGGGAAGAGAGAGAGAGAAAGGAGAAGGGGAAGGTTGGAGAAGCAGATGGGTGCTTCTTCTGTGTGCCCTGACCAGGAATCGAACCTGGGACTTCACACGTGGGGCTGACACTCTACTACTGAGCCAACCGGCCAGAGACTGTCCTTTATCACCTTCCCTAACCCTCCAGAGGGCTATTTCCTCTGTGTTTCCTTTGTACTAGGGCTTCTAGTCTGTTGTTACCTTTATCTCAGGTTTCCTGCAGTCTCCCCTTTTGGACTGAGAGCATTATTGAAACAAGAACTTCTTTATTCATACTTATTTCCTCCCCCAGCCCCACAACTCCCCACTGTCTAGTATGTGACCTGGCATAGATATCACTTTGATTGAAATAGATTGACTTTAATTAAATCAAATACCTGTATAGAAAACAGAGCCATGCAGAATATTTGGGGCTCACAAGACCGCTAGCTAAGGCCACGAGGTGTATCACTGTGCAGCTTTATGTTTGATTCCAGGACCTCAACCTCGGCTTGGTCCCAGACTGCACATCACATTGGATGTGCTCTGTGCTACAGTTGCCACTGCAGACGAACAATGTGGTGTGATCCAGCTGCCAATAGATGTCAGGTTTTTCTAGGCTCAAACAAGTGGATTGGTTGTTCTTTGGGATATGAACAGCCATGGGTTCAGCTTTCTGGAATTAAGGAATGATTGCCAGTGTTACAATGGGGAATAAAGGCCCAGATACAAGCTCAGGACTTGTGCTCATATGTCATGGTTTTCCTGGTGAGACTGAGTTTTAACCTGTCGGTAGGGCTGTGTCTCTATTTGTAGCTTCTTTGAGGCTTAGGTTTACTTTTGAGTCATTCAGTGTCCTTTTTAAGAAAATAGGAATGAGTTATTCCACATATGGTGTCAGTCAAAAATAACACTGACAGTTACACCTTTAAATGTAAAAAATACGTTTGAGCCATTTTTATGTACAAAATTTTTATGTAATTGCCACATCTGTTATATAGATTGCAGTTTAAGTGTAGATTCTTTCCTGGTACTTTGATATTCTTGAGAGGGTGGTATCATTTAAATATATGTTCTACTTGTTTTAATTCTTTATTCTCCATTTAACAAGTGTATATTTCTTATTTTATTCAAGAATTGACTTAAACCTCCTTTTTCCCTAATCATGACCCACCCAAGGTAGATGAATCAGTAAGAGTGGCCTGCTGTGGGTAAGCCCTATGAGGAGTGCTATGTCTGTGTATAGTTATAAAACAAAACCAATAAATGTTGGTCTGCATTTTAATATTACCATGTGATAACAATTCTAGACAAATGTCAATGATAAAGAACTCTTCCCTGAAAAAACTCTTTTGTTGGCCTAAGTTCTAAGCCTGCTAGGGTTACCGGGGAGTTTTAATAATATACATGTAAACTATAAATTGGCACATTTTATTATGTATTTCATAATAAATATTGTTTCTATATGGATGTTAATTTGGAGAACTATTTAAACACTGAGCTAGTTATACACATTCATATTTTTAAAAATTATTGTGAAAATATTGGTTAATAACATTAAAAAAAAAATAGACATTTCTTTTCTCACACAGTATCTGAGGGGCAGGATTTGGGAACAGCTTTAGGACCAGAGCTCTGGCTCAGCCTCTTTCATGAGGCCGCAGTAAAGATGGCAGCTGCAGCTTCCGTCATTTAAAGCCTTTTGGTTGGAAGCTTCAGTTCCTCCTCTGGTTTCTCCACTGGGTAACCGTCATGGCATCAGGCTTCCCCAGTGTGAGTGATCCACACACATTCTTTTTGAGAGTAAGTTTCTAAAGGTTCAAAATTGCTTGAGCTCACTTTAGGTGTCATTTGAGTCTCTAACCCCTATGGAATTATACATTTCTGTGTTTAAACCATAGATTGGAAATAATGACAGCACAGTGATTGTACAGGAAAGGAAATCTACTTTCTTTAATCCTGTCACTCTGTGACTATAGGCAGCTTTTTGTGTGTGTGTGTGTGTTTTCAAAATTTGAAATAGTAAAACAGTGCAAACTGAAAGGGGTACAATTTTAATATGTAGTTTATGCATGACATTTTATTGAATTTGAATAATGATTTTTGTCTTAAATTCTTGTTTTCAAATAAACAAGAAAAGACAATATTACAGCAATATGATTTAGCAGCTACCCTAAACATTAAGTTTTTCAGATATTTCCTTTTTATTGAAATTAGTTTATTCAGTTACTGTAATATTAATTATAATGGATAAATTAGTATTAATTATTTATAATAAAGACAGGTCAATATATACATCTTTTTCCTTCTTTATTACAAAAATACACTAAAGTAATTAAAGGGTACTGGACCATTACTTTTATTCTTTTTTTGAATGGTAATCTTTCTTTTCTTTTTTATTTTATTTATTAATTATTTTAATTAATTTTAATTTGTTGTGTTTACATAGTTACAAGTGTACCCACGAATATATTTCCCTCCTTCTCCCCTTGTTCTCCTTGATACCCCTTTTGCCCCCTCTCCCCATGACCTTCCCCCCTTTCCTACATTATTTACTATCCTGCCCTCTATCTCTGTGTTAGGTTTATATACTTTCACTAATGTCTTTACTTTCTTTGATCCCCTCCTCTCATCGCCTTTCCCTCTGGACTCTTTGACCCCTTCTCCACCTCTCTTCCATTCCTCAGTTCACATTGTTGATTGGATTTCTCATATAAATGAAGTCATATGATATTTTTCTTTCTCTGCCTGGCTTATTTTGCTTAGCATAATAGACTCCAGGTCCATCCATGTTGTCGCAAAGGGTAAGATTTTCTTCTTCTTCACAGCTGCATAGTATTCCATTGTGTATATGTACCACTACTTTTTAATCCACTCATCTACTTATAGACACTTGGGCTGTTTCCAGATCTTGGCTATTGTAAACAATGCTGCAATAAACATGGGGGTGCATTTCTTCTTTTGAATTGATGATGTTATTCTTAGGATGTATTCCTAGAAGTGGAATAGCTGGGTCAAAAGGCAGTACTATTTTTTATTTTTTGAGGAATCTCCATACTGTTTTCCACAGTGGCTGCACAAGTCTGCATTCCTACCAGCAGTACAGGAGGGTTCCCTTTTTTCCACATTCTCTCCAACACTTATTATCTATTATTTTATTAATGAGCACCATTCTGACAGGTATGAGGTGGTATCTCATTGTGGTTTTAATTTGCATTTCTCTAATGATTAATGATGTTGAACATGTTTTCATATGACCATTGGCCATCTGTATGTCCTCCTTGGAGAAGTGTCTAGTCAATTCTTTTGCCCAATTTTTGATTGGATTGTTTACTTTCCTGGTGTTGAATTTTAGAAGTTCTTTGTAGATTTTGGTTATTAACCCCTTGTTGGATGTGTTGGCGAATATGTTCTCCCATTATGTGGATTGTCTTTCTATTTTGTTCATGTTGTCTTTTTCTGTGCAAAAGCTTTTTAGTTTAATATAGACCCATTTGTTCATCCTGTCTTTTATATCACTTGCCCATGGAGTTAAATCAGCAAATATATTGCTGTGAGAGATGTCGGAGAGCTTATTGCCTATGTTTTCTTCCAAGATGATTATGGTTTCATGACTTACATTCAAGTCTTTTATACATTTTGAGTTTATTTTTGTGAATGGTATAAGCTGGTGGTCTACTTTTATTTTTTTGCATGTACTTGTCCAATTTTCCCAGCACCATTTGTTAAAAAGACTGTCTTTACTCCATTGTATGCTCTTACCTCCTTTGTCAAATATCAATTGACCATAAAGGTGTGAGTTTATTTCTGGGTTCTCTGTTCTGTTCCATTGATCTGTATGCCAGTACCAGGCTGTCTTGAGTACAATGGTCTTGTAGTATACCTTGATATCATGAAGAGTGATACCCCTGCTTTATTTTCTTTTTCAAGACTGCTGAGGCTATTCGTGTTCTTTTTTGGTTCCATATAAATTTTTGGAATATTTGTTCTATATCTTTGAAATATGACATTGGTAATTTAATAGGAATTGCATTGAATTTATATATTGCTTTGGGTAGTATAGACATTTTAGTGATATTTATTCTTTCTATTCATGAACACGATATGTGTTTCCACTTGTTTGTATCTTCCTTGATTTCTTTTATCAATGTTTTATAGTTTTCCGAGAACAGGTCCTTTACCTTCTTGGTTAAATTTACTCCTAGGTACTTTATTTTTTTGGTTGTAATAGTGAAGGGGATTGTTTCCTTAATTTCTCTTTCTGACAGTTCATGTTGGTGTATATAAATGCCACTGATTTCTGAATATTAATTTTATACCCTGCCACCTTGCTGAATTCATTTATTAGTTCCAGTAGTTTTTTGACTGAGACTTTAGGGTTTTCTATGTACAATATCAAGTCATCAGCAAATAATGAAAGTTTTATTTCTTCTTTTCCAATTTGGATGCCTTTTATTTCTTCTTCTTGTCTTATTTCTGTAGCTAGGACTCCCAGAACTACGTTGAGTATGAGTGGTGAAAGGGAGCACCCCTGCCTTGTTCCTGTTCTTAAGGGGATTGCTTTTAAATTTTGCCCATTGATTATGATGTTGGCTGTGAGTTTGTCATAAATGGCCTTTATCATATTAAGGTATGTTCCCTGTATTCCAACCTTGCTGAGAGTTTTGACCTTAATGGGTGCTGGATTTTATCAAATGCTTTTTCTGCATCTATTGATATTATCATGTGGCTTTTATCTTTTCTTTTGTTTATCTGTTGAATCACATTGATTGATTTGTGAATATTGTACCAGCCTTGCCTCTCCAGAATAAATCCCACTTGATCATGGTGTATGATTTCTTTTCCTGTATTGCTGGATCCGGCTTGCTAATATTTTGTTGAGAATTATAGTATCTAAGTTCATCAGGGATATTGACCTATAGTTTTCTTTCTTTGTAGTGTTTTTACCTGGTTTTGGAATGAGGATTATGTTTGCTTCATAAAAGGAGTTTTGAAGTCTTCCCTCCTCCTGAGTTTTTTGAAATAGCTTGAGAAGAATAGTTGTAAGTTCTTCTTTGAATATTTGTTAAAGTTTGCCCATGAAGCCATCTGGCCCAGGACTTTTGTTTGTTGGGAGTTTTTAGACAACTGTTTCAATTTATTTTGGTGTAATCAGTCTGTTTAGGTTTTCTGATTCTTCCATATTGATTTTTGAAAGATTATAATTTTTTAAGAAATTTATCCATTTCATCTAGGTCAGTGGTCGGCAAACTCATTAGTCAACAGAGCCAAATATCAACAGTACAACGATTGCAATATTTTTTGAGAGCCTAATTTCTTTTGTCTCTATGTCATTTATTTCCGCTCTGATCTTTATTATTTTCTTCCTTCTACTTCCTCTGGGCTTTACTTGCTGTTCTTTTTTTAGTTATTTTAGGTGCAGGGTTAAGTTATTAATTTGAGCTTTTTCTTGCTTCTTAAGGTATGCCTGTAATGCTATGAACTTCCCTCTCAGGACTGCTTTTTCTGTGTCCCATAAATTTTGAGTTGTTGTATGTTTGTTTTCATTTGTTTCAAAGAAGTTTTTTATTTCTTCCTTGATCTCATTGTTAACCCATTGATTATTTAATAGCATGTTATTTAGTCTCCAAGTGTTTGAATGTTTTTTTTAGTTTTTCTATTGCAGTTGATTTCTAGTTTCATGCCATTGTAGTCATAGAAGATGCTTGATTTCAATCTTCTTATATTTATTAAGACTTGTTTTGTGTCTTAACATCCTAGGGAATATACCATAAACACTTGAAAAGAATGTATATTCTGCTACTTTGGGTGAAAGGTTCTAAAGATTTCTATTAAATCCAGTTGATCTAGTGTGTCATTTAAGGCTGCTGTTTTTGTTAATTTTCTGTCTGGAGGTTCTTTCCATTGATGTTAATGGGGTATTAAAATCCCCTACTATTATAGTATTGCTATTGATCTCGCCCTTTTTCCTCATCGAAATCTGTTTTATAAATATAGGTGCTCCTATGTTAGGCATATATATATATATATATATATATATATATATATATATATATATATATATACACACACAGTGTGTCTGTAAAGTCATGGTGCACATTTGACCGGTCACAGGAAAGCAACAAAAGACGATAGAAATGTGAAATCTGCACCACATAAAAGACCCCCCCCAAGTTTCTGTAGGATGATGTGGCAGCATGTGCGCATGCGCAGATGATGACATAACACCATGTATACAGCAGAGCAGCCCACGGCCATGCCAGTCGAGATGTGGATGGTGCAGAGGGAAGTTCAGTGTGTTCTGTGGTTCTCTAAATTCGAATCTGTGACCAAAATGCAACGTGAATATTGGTGCATTTATAACAAAGCGCCACCATATAGGAATAACATTACTTGGTGGGATAAGCAGTTGAAGGAAACTAGCAGTTTGGTGGGGAAACCTCATTCTGGTAGGCCATTAGTCAGTGACGAGTCTGTAGAGGCTATACGGGATAGCTACCTAAGGAGCCCTAAAATATCTGTATCTGCATGTGCTCGAAATTACACCTAAGCAAGACTACAGTTCATAAGGTGTTAAAGAAACGTCTCTGTTTTACGGGGTCCAAATTGTGGCTGTTGCACGCTATCTAACCGGTGGACAGACCCACACGATGCGCATTTGCTACAGATATGCTTCATGAGATCGACAATGATGCAAGATTTTTGCAGAAGATTGTGTTTAGCGATGAGGCGACCTTCCATATCTGTGGACATGTTCATCACCATACCGTCCGAATATGGGCTGCTGAACATCCTCATGCCTACATTGAGTACGAACGTAACACCCCTAAAGTGAACGTGTGGTGTGGCCTGATGCCTGATAAGGTGATAGGCCCATTTTTTTTCGTGGAGCAGTCTGTGACGGCAAACACCTATCTTGACATGTTGGAATTGTATGCAGTGCCACAATTTCCAGAAAGTGTCATCTTTCAACAGGACGACACTCCTCCACACTATGCCACCATTGTTCATGAGTTTCTGGATAGAACATTCCCCTGGCGGTCGATAGGCAGGGGTTCTGTCAAGCCATGGCCACCATGATCCCCAGATGTGACGCCCTTAGACTTTTACTTTTGGGGTTATGTGAAGCAACATGTGTACATTGAACGTACCAACAACTTTAATCACTTAAAACAGAGAATCACAGATGTTATTCACTCTGTTACACCAGACATCCTTACCTGTGTGTGGCAAGAACTTCACTATCGTTTGGATGTGTGTAGGGCAACAAATGGAGCTCACATTGAACTGCACTGAATAGGTATGAAACTGGGAGAGTTTTCCTTTTATTTGGTGCAGATTTCACATTTTTATCATCTTTTGTTGCTTTCCTGTGGCTGGTCAAAAGTGCACCATGACTTTACAGACACACTGTAGATTTTCTTGCTTCCTTAAAATACTGTATAAGTCAGTCTGCATATTTTCCTAAAGCAAAGTAGGCCCTGTGAAATAAATATGATGCATATTAAATTAAGAATTTCAAAATGTCAATTTAGGAAGATTTCATAGGCCACAGTCAGTTCATTCATTCAACAATTAAATGAGGATCCACTCTTCCAGATGCTAGGGAAACAGCAGTGAACTGAAGAGACAAACATTCCAGCCCTCATGGAGCTAACACTCTAAGGGACTGGGGTGAGTAAATGAACGATACTCAAGTAAACTAGTGTGTCATCAGATGGGAATATGTGCTATGAGAAAAAGGATTACAGGTTTTTAAAGGGAATGATTGAGCCTGACCAGAAGGTGGTACAGTGGATAGAGTATCAGATTGGGATGCAGAGGACCCAGGTTGAAAACCTCGAGGCACCCAGCTTGAGCACAGGCTTATCCTGCATGAGCATGGGCTCACTAGCTAGATTGCGGGGTCACTGGCTTGAGTGTGGGTTCATGGACATGACCCCATGATCACTGTCTTGAGCTCAACATCACTGGCTTGAGCAAGAGATCATTCACTCTGCTGTAGTCCCCCGCCACCCATCAAGGCACATATGAGAAAGCAATCAATGAACAACTAAGCTGCTGCAACAAAGAATTAATGCTTCTTATCTCTTTCTCTTCCTGTCTGTCTGTCCCTATCTGTCCTTCTCTCTGTCTCTGTCAAAAAAAAGAAAAAGAAAAAGAAAAAAAGGGTATGATTGAGAAGGTGATATTTAAGGATAGATCTGAAGGAGGCAGGTGAGGGAGGAGCGTCTGGATGAACAATTGAGTAAGTGTTCTTTCTGTATCCCAGCCACCTGCTTCTCCTGGAAGGCAAAATTATCACTCTGTTTCTGTGCCTAGAGACAATCCAGGCACACAGATACAAATATAGCATAGAGGTTGGAGACACCAGCTATGGAGCCAGGTGACCTGTATTTCAGTTCTGGTTTTGGTACTTGCTACCTATATGACCTTTAGCCAAGTAGCTAAATGTTCAAATGCCTCCATTACTTCATCCAAAGAAGGGAGAGAATAATCATAGGGTTATTGTGAGGATTAAATGTGATTATGTATTTATGTAATGCATATATATAAAATATTATATACATATAAAGAATTTAGTACTGTTTCTAGCAAATAGGAAGTACTTAATAAATGTTAGTTATTATCACCATATTTAATTTTCATAGAAATATCTCATAGGGTAATCCCATTATACAGATGAGGAAAATAAGTCTTAGAAAGGTCATGACATTTAGTATGCAGAGGTACAGTGATGTTCAACCAGAATTCTCTTACCACGCGCCAGGGTTTCTACATGAACATCATTGATTGGTTCTCTTATGTGTCTTCCTTTCAACCAAATAAAGTGTGTAAGAGCCAGATGAATGTAAATATAGAAAGACTTGTCAGTATTTGCTTTGAGACCCTCATCAAATACTGTTATTTTTTATGGTTTTAGCTATAAATGCACAGTTTTTTTTTCACCTCAAGCAACTTTCATTTTTCTAACCAATGCTTATTAAGAATTTATTATGTTCCAAGCAGCATATTAGGCACAGTAAGTGAAAAACTATAAAGTAGAGTACCGAGTGCTGTTTACTCTCATAGGGATTTGTCCAATTTGGGAAAAGCTTGCTTTCATGAATCCAATATGGGTGTTTTCAGAAACTTTTCTTTTTTGGGGGAGGTTTGTTTCTCATGGACGTACATCAAAAAATTCTTAGAAATAAGCTTGTTTTTTCTTTGATACCCTGAGAACATCCCAGACATTTGGTTGGTGCTGTCTGCTTTCAAGGTTCAGTGGGTTGCAAGCATATTGCATGGTTTGCCCCCACAGAAGTCATTATCGGTATAGCACATAAAGGAGATTATAAGCAAGAGGTGTGGGTTTTTAAAAGGAATGTACTAAGGGTGGGAGATGTGAGCACAGTCTGTCTTGAAACACTGTTAAATTATAAATGCTGTTAGCTATTACTTCTTGGAGGGAGGAAGTGGAAAACCTCGAACCCTTGTTCTGGGTTGCTAGATATAGATGGTCTGCTCAGTGCTACAGGCCCAGGGGAAATAACATACATAGTTGAAGGCAATGCTTTTTATGTCAAATTTGCTGATAAATCATGGTAAAAGCTCAACAGAAAAGGGAAGTATAGAATGATTTTTAAATATTTACTTATTACTCTTACTATTTACTGTCTTCAGTAAAAATCATTGCATATATGTCCTTTCGTTCACTGGCCCTTCTTTTAGAATGTATTACACGTTGCCTCCCTTCCACGCTCCTCACCCCTGTGGTCCTGTGCTCTCACCTACCCGACTCGTCTGTTCCTGGTCTTGTCTGGGAGCACATCTCTCCCAGAGACCCTCGCTTTTCCACTCCTGCTTCAGTCATGAGTGGGATTCACTTGCATAACTTGGCCTGCCTTTCAGTTCCAGTTAATTAATGCCTTTGAGCATAGAGCAACCCATAGCCCACGTGGAAAGATTGAAGAGCTCATATTCTAGGGTCAGAGCTGTTACTCCCTGATGCTTGTGCTGTTGGGGCAGGGTTTTTTCTTGCCAGCAAGCCTTTCAACTTCTTTGGAACCTGTCTGTGTGCCCAAGTCCAGGGTTTCTTCTAGACCCTTTCCTCAGCTGGTCAGCATAGAGTCTCCATATAGTTAAGGCTTAATGTGCCCTGTGACCTGGCAAAATAGCAATGGGCCTCTGAAATTCTCAAGGCAAAACACATTTCCTTGTGGCTCTTCTTAGCCAGACGCTTGGGAGCGGGAATGCGGAATCCCTAAACAGTCAGAGATGGGGGAAGGTGGCACTCAGCAGCCACTCACCACTGTTCTCTCTAAAGACACAGGCAGCCTCTCTTGGCCGCTTGCCAAATGCTTCCTGTCCTTGGAGTGCAAGGCATTGGATTTTGCAACCCACTTCTTCCTTCTTATCACTACTCAGGGAGAAGCCTAAGGCAGGACAACAGGAATGGCTGTTTTGTTTCTCTGTAGAAGTGGGAGACATTGGCTTGTCTTGAAAGGTATTGTCATATCATGTCACTCCTCAGAGTGGGTGGACCTCTACCCTTTGTCCTGACTTGTTAAGCTTTGCTCTGAGCGTATGTCATAATGAAACTTCTGTCCCTTCCTGAGACCTCAGGAAGCATTTGTCTCCAAAGATCTTCATGGCACCCCCTCCACCAAGAACCCTCCCACAGCCGGCCAGTCACTCTGCTCAGCCTCCCCACCCCCACCACACACCCGTACAACTGGCTGTATCCAGCCTGCTACATCCACTTGGAAGGTTTCTTTGGCTAATTTATTTGTTTGTTTGTCCTTCCCACAATGCTCTGCAACTGCTCTTTCCACCACTAGGCAGCGAAGCATGCCCATGACAATTGGATTATATCTGACTCTTGGACTAGATGAAATCATATACACGAAGCTCCTAGCCTGGCACTTGGTACACATGGTAGGGATTCAGTAAGCGTTAGCTTCCTTGATCTTTCCTGTATTCTTTTTCTGGCAGTGAGCAATGTGTTGGCAGGCTTTTCAACTCTTGTTTGATGAGCACTTGTTGGGCAGATAAAATATAATATGCTCACTTTGTTAAAGATGGCGCTGCCCACATGGAAGCCCGTCACCCAGGTGATATTATTTGCCCTTATGCTTGGGATAGGTGTGGGGGAAAGGCTGTAATGTTAGCAGGCTTGGTTGTTATAGCCTAAGGCTTAGTTTAAGAGTAAGCTTTTCCCCATGCCCTTGACTGATTGGATGATGTGGGGTGGTGCGCTCTCCTGAGGAATCCCATTATGCCTCAGATGGGTGACTTTGTATCAGAGACTTCCTTGTTTGTAGATTGGATTAAGGGTTTGGATTTCTACACTATAAAGTAGGACAGACCAGTAGCTTGCTCTCTCTCGGTTTCTGGGTTAGTATAGAGAGGAGAGCAGATTAAGGCCACATGGAGGCCAAGAGGAGCAGCCAAGATGGTGGAGTGCTGAGAGAAACCAGTTTGTGTAGAGTTTGTGCTGGAGAAGGAGATGGGGAACAGAGGTGAATAAGTCTGGTGAGCTAGAAATCTTTGATTCTAGGAAACTTGGATAAGTCAGTAGCTTTGTGAGCACTGAATGAGTGGGTTTTGGAGCCCAGTGTGTGTTTTTGCTTGCCCACCGGGTGCAAGCTAGAATTAAAGCTGATGGCTCACCAGTTTTTGGCTCCGTTGTTTCATTACCGACTGTCCCAATCCAATGCGAACCTGCACTGGCCAGGCGGCTGTGATTGTGGCCCCGACTACTGGCTTTATAGCACTGTTATAATGTTATGGGTAGGAGAGTGGACCTTGGTCCCCCACTGTTAGGGTCCAGCTTCATTGTCTAGGTGACTTTGGGTAACACAGTTTGCTTAACCTCTCTGCTTCAGTTTACCCACTAATGGAGTTAGCACTGAGAGTTCCTATTCATAACATTGTTGTGAAGGTTAAATTAGTTAATCTACCAGGTACTGGTAAGACCATGTGCCTGGTACATATGTCTAAGAAAGTGGGAGAAACATTGTATTACATTAGTAATAGAAGTGGGGCTACCAAGGGTATCATTGCCATACAGCCTAAAGTAAAGCAAGTTCCCACTCTCTCTTTGGAAAAATCCAGGTCAGAGTAGAGCTGAACGCATCGAATGGGGGCTCCAAAAAGGGTCTAAAGGGCCGTTGGAACAACCTTGCAGCTAAGTAAGATGGACACATTTCTCAAACTCTGGTTAGACACACACTCTAAGGCCTTGCCCCAGGCAGGCCTAGTGAGTCAGAATCAGGGGGGGCCTTAGCATTTGGTGGCTAACAACCCAGACTGATAGCACCACCTGGAAACACAAAGCACTTCATCACCCAGGAAGCTTGAAAACCCTGAGGACTGGGCCTCATGCTCTCCCTGCCTTGATTTGATTGTTTTGAGGTCATGGTGTATAGGCATGAGCACTCTATTTTTTTTTAATGCTTTGCACAGAAATGTAATATGAACCAAAGTTGAAATCCACTAAAATAGAATCAGAATTAACTCTTTGAGTATTATGAATGTTCATGTACGTCCTTGTGCCTCCTGACCATCCAGAGTATGATTGATTTATTTAAAAAATGTGTAAGGCAATATTTAAAAATGGCAAATGTATATTCTTCTTGTTTCCATAAATTGGTTATCAAACAAACATGATTTTAAGTTAATAAAATTGTAACTGGAACTAATTTCATTTTTTGAGAACAAAAAATTCACTCCCAGGAGTCAGCGAGCATGAAAAAAACTCACTACTCAAAGGGTTAAGTCAGTATTTCTCAGAATCAGTTAGGATCTGTGCTAAAAATGCAGATTAATAAGCCCATCCCCAGGCTGCTGAATCCCACTCTCTGATAGTAGAGGTAGAATTGGAGGAGGTGGACCCTGGATTCTGCATTCTAAACAGATTTGCAAGGTGATTCATCTGCATGCTAGACTTTGAGAACTACCCACTGAACAATGTTTTCCCTTAGTAGGCATATGTGAAAGTGGCTGAATAAATGAAACAAAATTATTTCCTTTCCGGCTAAACCAATCTGTTAGAAACATGCTTCTTCATGTATTGTATATAAATTTATTACTTGCTCTGCTTTGATAGGCATAAGGTTTCTAGATAGTGGTCTAATTTTTCTCATGGTACGATTTGACCTGGCAGAATTTTCTGGGAGTTGCTTTTCGGCTTTTGCACGGCCATATGCACATAACAGGTGAGCTGATGAAACCGGGGAAAGTGCTGTGGAACTAAGTAGACTGGTTGAGCAGGTTGTAGTTCAGCACATTGTGCCTGTGTTCTCAAGGCTGTTAAGCCAAGAGTCCACTGAAGGTGAAACTGACTGAAAGGAGTAAGTAGACAGTGTGTAAGAGTAAATGTTTATGTACCCATCCTAAAGACAGAAAGCATGCATCTTCTTTCAAATCAGGGCCGGAGTCTTGTCTGCTTTTGCTCACCACTGCATCCCAGGTCGAGCACGTGTTTGGCTCTCCATTGGGGCTCCATAAATAGTTCAGGCATGAGAATCCTCTCTACTGTGGCAGCAGCATAAGTGTGGCATTTTCTCTTTTTCATTAAGACTAAAGGAAAATAATGATTAGAGAGCTAATTTAGGACGTTTATAAGCACTAGGTCAGTGTAGAGATTTATCAGGTCCTCTTGGAGGGAATGACTCCTTGGTCTGCAAAACCAGCTCATAAACTAATTGAAAGCATATATATATATATATATATATATATATATATATATATATATATATATATATACACATATATGTACATATATATGAATCTGTTACTCCCACTGCAGGTGGGAGGAGATTAAGTGTGGAAGCAACATAGGAAGAGTCCCTGGAGCTGCATATTGGCGGTACCCGTGGGAACCCTGTCCAGGGGAAGGGGTGAACTGCCAAGGATATGCCACCACTGAGTGCTGGTAGTGGGAGATGGATGCATCAGGCAATCAAAACCTGATGGCATTTAAACAGGTGGTCAACCGCTCCTGTGATGTAATTCATATTCAAGTCACCATTAAACTCCATTCTTACATGTTTGGTCTAGACAAGTTACATGTTTTCGTTGTAACTTGTCTGGACCCTTGCTATGTAAAGTATGGTCCATCGACCAGCAGGATTGGCATCACCTGAGAGCTTGTTAGGAATGGAGACTCAGAGGCCTTACCCTACAAAGCCCAATGTGTCAGCTTTGCCTGACATGTGGCATTCTGTTTTTCTATATCATATTCACTGATGCTTCATTAGTATGAGTAAGCCTCTATGTGATACTCACGAAGTAGTTGCTGAACCTGTAAGGCTGAGAGCTGACCCTGAGCAGAGGCGAATTCACCAAGGGAATGTCACTGAATGGGTGATGGGTTGGCCTTCTTCCAGTGATCTCCCTTTTTGTCGTGTACTGCCTTTTAATTTCAGCACCCACACCTTGCCCGATGGTGAACTGTCTCCCTTCCAGTTGCATGAGCAGGCTTCCTCTAGCTGCTTAGCAGCCAGCCAGGCCTGCAGCAGCTTCTGAGAGCCTTTGCAGTGGTGAAGGAAGGAACCTTACTTGTTGAGATTATATAGGATACATTTGTATAGATATATAATTTGTATAATATATATTATCTAGATTATTATAATAATTTTTTTAAGTGAGAGGAGGGGAGATAGAGACAGACTCCTGCATGCACCCCGACTGGGATCCACCTGGCATCCCCCATCTGGGGCTGATGCTCATATCAGTGGAGCTATCCTCAGTGCCTGAGGCTGATGCAACTTGGACCAACCAAGACATTGGCTGCCTGAGGAGAAGGTGGAGAGAAGGAGGAAAGGTTGGAGGAGATAAGCAGATGGTTCTTTCTCTTACATGCCCTGACTGGGGATCAAATCCAGGATGTCCATATGCTGGGCCCATGCTCTATCCACTGAGACAACCAACCAGGGCTTATTGTAATCATTTTTAAGTGAACTGAAGCCCTTACTTTGTTCAGACTTTCTTAGGTTTTACCTAATGTCCTTTTTCTTTGCCATCTACAATACCATGTTGTGTTTAGTCATCAGCTCCCCTTAGGTTCCTCTTGGCTAAGTTTCTCAGACTGTTCTTGTTTTTGATGACATAGTGTTGAGGAATAAGGGACAGGTATTTTGGGTGTCCTTCAATTGAGATTTGTCTGATGTTTTTCTCACGATTAGGCCAGGATCACAGGTTCTCAGGAGGACAACCACAGAAGGTATATACTATCCACATGACTTGACATGGTTGATATTGGCCTTGATCACCTGGCTGAAGAGTGTTTGTCAGGTTTCCCACTTTACCCTGCTCTCCCCCTTTCCCTGCAGTATTTTTTAGAATGAAGTCACTATGTATTGTCCACACTTAAGAATTGGGAAGTTATGCTTCAATGTGGAGTATCAACATCAATTATTTAGAATTCTGTCTGGGAGATTGGTCAGTTCTCCATCATTTATTTATATAAGTATGAACTCCTAAATGCCTGTTTTATAGTTTGTGTTATAATCCAACACAACTTTATTTTGTCACTCAAATTACAGATTTTTTTAAAATGCCTACTAGACATAGCTTTTACTGTTAACTGGGGTCTAAGTCTGTGCTCATGTAAAGGTGGTAACTGCTTAACTGGTATGAGTTTAGTGATGCTTCCCACCAATTTTAAAATTGGTGTCATTTGAAATACTTAATTACTCCTTGTATTAGTCTGCTGGAGTTATTATGACAATGTACCACAGATTGGGTGGCTTAAACAACAAATTTATTTTCTCACAGTCCTAGAGGTTGTAAGTCTGAGATCACTTTTGATCAAAAGTGTCACCAGGATTGAATTCTTTTGAGGCCTCTGTCCTTGGCTTGTTGAGGGCCATCTTCTCTCTGTGTCCTCACATGGTCTCTGCTGGACTTATGTTCTATTCTCCTCTTTTTGTAAAGACACCAGTATTATTGGAGTAGGACCCACCCTACTGACCTCATTTTAACTTAATCACCTCTTCAAAGACACTATCTTTAAATACACTCGTGTTCTGAGGTACTGGCAGTGTTAGGACTGCAACATAGGGATTTTGGGAAGACTCTGTTCAACCCTTAACACTTCTTCAGAGAATCTTAGGTGCACATTTTTACTAGCCATGTTCTCTAGTTTATCTTACTACCTCACGGTCACTGCCAAGAGGCAATAGTGTACCTCCTCTAGGATGGTTTGAGACTCGCAGTGGGAGATGGGGCCGCCTGAGGTCCCTGGACACCTAAAGGAGTGAGGGAGGAGAGAAGTGTCAGGACAAAATTCATAAAGAAGGTATGGGACCCAAAAATAAGACGTTTGTAGTAATCTGATAGCTCTGTCCATTATTGAAAAGCATCTTGCTTTTAGCTGCTTAATCATGTACAAAGTCTATAAGAATGACCTGAGGATCAAACTCAGAAAAAAATGGGTGATTTATATTACAATGGTGACTTCCTCTTTGTACACCAGCTACTCAGTGCAATGTATAAGCATGTATGTCTCTATTCTTATGTTAAAAAGACTGGGTTTTACACACCCTTGCCCAGAAAAGGTAGGTACTGAATGAATAGTCCTTGATTCTAAGCCCAGTTTTTGAAGCTGAGTTCATTGTGACTTTATAGACAACAAATCTTGCCAATGTACGTGGTATGGCATCTTCAGCTTATTCAACCACACAGAAGATAATGGTGTCAAAAACTTTATGTCTCATATCATACCTGTCTTCTAAGGCCAGGGGCAATTTGGGATCCCACATAACAACATGGTTGATTCAAGGAAGAGAGCAAGATGGTGTGGAGATAGCTATAGCTATGCTGCTGATATCTCCACCTGTGTCAGAGACTACTAGCTGCCCTTCTGAATCTCATTTTCAACTTCTCCTTTAGCAAGAACTTTAGCCTTGTCAAAACTATACTTCCCAGCCTCAGTTACATCCCAGTGAGTCCACATAATTAAGTTTTAACCAATAAGATGTACATAGACAGATGTGCTTGGGGAATTCCAGGAAGACCATTGAAAAGGAGGGGCACCTGTAGTTTTCCTCTGTTCTCAATTTTTCCTCCTTATAATCTTGAATATGATGGGTGGAGTGTCAGCAGGCAATTTAGAATGTGAAATGAAATGAATTAAAGACATAAACATAAGACCTAAAACCATAGGGGAAAGCTCCTTGACAATGTGTTGGTAATGATTTTTTAGATACACCATGAAAAACACAAGCAATGAACCTGACCAACGGTGGTGCAGTGGATAGTGTTGACTTGGAACGCTGAAGTTGACGACTTGAAACCCTGGGCTTGCCTGATCAAGGCACATGTGGGAGTTGATGCTTCCTGCTCTACCCCCTTCTCTCTGAAATGAATAAATAAAATCTTAAAAAAGAAAATAGCCACAAGCAAAGAAAGCAAAAATTATTAAGTGGGACTACATCAAATTAGAAAGCTGCACAGCAAAAGAAACAATAAGCAAAATGAAAGGCAATCTATGGAATGAGAGAAAATATTTGCAAATCAAATATGTGATAATGAGTTAATTCCCAAAATATATAAAGAACTCATACAACTGAGCAAAACCCACCAAAAATCCAATTAAAAATGGGCATAGGAACTGGACATTTTAAAAAAAGAAGACATAAAAATGGCCAGCAGGTACATGAAAAGAGGCTCAATATCACTAATCATCAGGGAAATTTGTATCAAGATCACAATAAGATATCACCTTACATTTGTTAAAATGACTGTTATCAGAAAAAGACAAGAAATAAAAAGTATTGGCAAGGATGTGGAGAAAAGGAACTTTTGTGCATTGTAGGTAGAAATGTAAATTGGTACAGCCATTATGAAAAACAATATAGAGGTTCCTCAAAAAATTAAAAATAGAACTACCATATGATCCAGAAGTTCCACTTCTGGGTATATGTCAAAATGAAATGTAAACAGGATATTGAAGAGATATCTACCACTTGCATGACCATTGTAGTATTGTTTACAGTAGCCAAGATATGGAAACAAATGTCCATCAACAGATAAAAGAATAAAAGAAATATGTTACACAGACAGGAATATTATTCAGCATAAGAAGGGAAATCTTGACATTTGTGACAACACGGATGGACCTTGAGGATATATGAAAGGAAATAAGTCAGAAGAGAAAGACAATTACTGAATGAGATCACTTGTATGTGGAACCTGGAAAAGCTGAACTCATAGAAAAAGTAGAATCGTGATTACTGGGGACTGGAAGAGGGGGAATGGGGTGGTATTGGTAAAAGGGTACAAAGTTTCAGTTATAACATGAATTAAGTTTGGGGATGTAACATACAGCAGGAGATTATAGTTAACAATACCATATTATATACTTCAAAGTTGCTGAGAGAGTTAATTTTAAATCTTCTCACCACAAAACAGAAATTGTTATTCTGTATGGTGATGGAGGTATCAACTACAGTTATTGTGGTGATAATTTTGCAGTGTATAATAGTATCAAATCAACATCTGTATATCTTAAACTTACACAATATTATATGTCAATGATATCTCAAGCTCGACAAAAAAGATACTATTTAGAAATATCAGTACATTAATACTTCTGAAAAGCACTAACATTTTCTGAGGTATAACTGACCTATAGCATTATAGTAGATTCAGGTATATATATAACAATTTTATATTTGTATACATTGTGAAATTATCACCACAATAAATCTAATTACCATCTAAAAAGCACTAACTTATACATGATTTTTTCTTAAAGATTTCATTTATTGATTTTAGAGATAGGAGAGAGAGAAATAGAGAAAGGGGGGGGAGCAGGAAGTATCAACTCATAGTAGTTGCTTCTCATATGTGCCTTGACTGGGCAAGCCTGGGGTTTTGAACTGGTGACCTCAACATTTCAAGTTGACACCTTATCCACTGCACCATCACAGGTCAGACTACATAATTTTTTCTATTGAGATCGCTATTTTAGGGTGAAATTTGCTTGGATTGTCTTTTCTTGTCTTTTCTTATCTAAGGCAAATTATACACTTGGGCTCCTGGTCCATTTCTTCCCATCTTTTCAACGACCCTTTATGTTTTACGATTTATCCTGACATTCTCCAGTATCTTCTCTTTTACATTTGCTTTTAGACATGCATTAAAAAATGTATTAGATTAATTCCACCTTCCTCTCCAGCTACCAATCTATCTTCTCATCTTTAAAATAGAATTTCTTGGCCATGCTGTCTATTTGCCATCTCCATTTCCTTACCTCCAGCTTACTTTTCAGTCCATTCCCAACTGGCATTTATCTCTGCCACTTTCTGAAGCTTCTCTTGTTCAAATCATCATTGACCTCTAATAACATCAACCCCAATGGACCCTTTTGGTCTTTACCTTGCTTGAACTTCCACCAGCATTTGATTCTGTAGTCTTCTCTTTGCTTCTTGGAGCTTTCTTTTACTTGGCTTTCCTGAGCTACATTTACTTGATCCCTTGGTTTTCCTCTTATCTCTCTGGCCATTTCTTTTTTATCCTTTGCTATCTCTCTCATTGTTATCCCTTCTTCCTCTGCTCATTAGCCTTCTTATGGGGATAGGTTCTAAGCTTTCTTCATCTCAGACTTGAATTACTTAAGTGATATCATTCACATTCATCGCTTCAGTAACCATGAATAAGCAGGCTACTCCATAATCAGTATTTTCACAGACCTGTCCTCAAAGATTCTACTAGACATTTCACCTATGTATCCTACCTTGAGCTCAATATGCTTAAATCTGAACTTGTTTATCCATGTTCTTATCAGAAACATGGAAGTGAACATTGACCTCTCACATCTCCAACATCCCACTAATTCCCTAGTCTTATCAGATCTGGCTTTTAAGTAATGTGTGAGCTGAGCTGTTAACTTCTGTCCCACCCCGTGCTACCACCAGCGTCATTTCTCACCTGGACTAGTGAGACAGATTCTCATCTAGAAGCACCTGATTAAATTTTGCTTCTGGTCAACCTATTGCAACACTGTAGCCAGGGTGACATTTAAACAAAGATGGGTAATGTCAAGTTGCTTAAAAAGGTTTCCCTGGTCTTTTGATTCAACTGTTAAGCTTACTGATTCCTTATCATCTTACCAAATTCCTTCATTCTAATGTCAAAGCACTCTCCCTCAACCTTACTATAATCCAGCCCTGCTGAAGTCTATAAATCCTTCAAATGAACTCTGCCTTTCTGCCCTCTGCCTTTTAAACATGCAGTTTTCTCTGCTTTGAAACTCCCTTTTCCCATTTATTTTCATACTCCTATTCATCCAGGTCTCAGCTGACCCTGTGGACCAGTTCCACAGTAGAATCAGCTAGGAACATCTTGGAATACCAGTGATCCCATGTAACAGCAATGGGATGGGGTGTGAATCAGAATCTGGAATCTTGTTAGAACCACAGAGTAACACGGGTGCTGCTGGTGTGGGGGCCGCACTTGGGAAATATTGCTTTAGATTAGACAAGTTTGGGCTCCAGCTGAGTGTTGTCACAGCACCCATGAATCTCTTAGCACATACTTTATTGTTGTCACTTAACAAAAATTCTTGCTTGCTTGAAAGAAAAGACAGTTTTGTGAGGTCGGGCACCCCTGTGCCTGGCACATAATAAAGATTTATTTAATATTTGTTGAATGAATTAATAAAAGACTATGTTTGAGTAAGAAGGTGGTATTTAGATAATCTATGAATGAATCAGGGTAATAATAATATAGAGATAAGATTAGAGTTTGTTCTATGAATCTATCTTTAACTTATTTCAACTTTATTTTTTGTTTAACTATTCATTCGAAATTTTGAGGGCATTCTTTTTTGTGCCTCAAAGTGTTTCTATACTCTAATTCTCCTTCCCATCACTACCACTACCCTTAACATATATAAAGAAGCAACAAGTGAGTATATTTTGGCTAATTGTGGTATAAAGCAGTTCCACAAGAATCTGACACTTATTTTTAATGTGTACATGTGTGTGCTCACATGTTTGTGTGTATGGTGGAATTTATTTTAGAAATGTTTTAGAGTAGAAGAGAATTAAATAAGAGCAGAGAGATGCATTGTATAGAGCTTCATTGCCAAAAAATAGAATTCTTTAGAATTGACCAAGCGGAGACTTCCTTCAGCTCCTATAAGGTTGTATGGAAAATACATTTGGGGGTATTCTGGAATGGATTAAGGTCCTTTTATTGTCTGCGCACTATCTTAAATTTTCTATTTCTCAAGTAAAAGACAAGCATAAATCGTAATTTGCATTTATAAAATATTACATATTTACTTATCATTTATTGAGTATTTACTGTATGGAACATAATCCTAGAAATAAATGACACATATTCTGTCCTCATTCATATTTTAGTATGGGAGACATGTGCATACCTGCTAGATTGCATTTCAGAAAGATTACTAGCCTAGGGGTAGGGAACTTAAAGCAGGTTATCTTTTGCCTGTGGATCATACCCAGGGATACTTTCTGACACATCGACGTATTTAAAGAACTACCAGCTAAAGAAGTTTATCAGATTGTTCAACCCTTGGGGAATTCACAGATGAGATTCAGGTGCATCATGCACACCGGGCAATGTGCTGAATCTTCCAAAGTGAGAGGTTACACTTCTATCATATTCCCCAAAGACTCTATGATTTCTGCAAGGACTAGAACTGTTGCTCTAGTGTGTAAACTGATGGAGGAGGAAGAGGAGTTGATAAAGAAGTGATCCTCCACTTGGGATTTCCTACTGGGATTTCCCTAGGATTTTTCTCACAAATATAGAGGTAACCTGTGGTCAGTGCTACGTTAAAAAGCATTTTAAAATCAAGCTATATTTTGCATATACTAGAGTCTCTCAGTGAAGAAACTTAGGTTGAATTATTTTGTAAAGTACAGAATTTAAGAAAAACATCACCTGTATTCATAGGTTCTTGTGTTTGTAAACAGCCCTGCTATTGAAGTATCCATGGTGATGCTGCTATGGCCAACATGGCTACTGTTCCAGTGAACTCTGCCAGGACTTAGTTATTTTGTGTTTACTATATGCCAGAGGCTCTCTCTGTGTAGCTCTGATTTTCACAACAATTCTTGATGGAGGTTAGTATCTGCATTATAATTGAGGGGACCAAGGTTCGAGGAGACAGCTTCTTATTCAGTAGAGCCGAGATCTGAAACCAGCATTGGCATATTCAAAAGTCCATGCTCTCCTTGTAGCATGATGCTGATTTATTTTTACAGTAATGCGGCTTAATAAAGGTGTTTCTGATTTCAGATAACCGAAATAAATTTGGACTATCTTTAGCAAAACTTTGTTATAAGGACAAGAAGTATCTTGAAGAGCTCAAAGGTAGTGCAGCTTTTGGAAGGAGCTGTAACAGAACTTTTAAACCATTCTCGTTCTCTGACTCTCATCTTATCTTTTCTCTTGGACATTACTCTACTGTTCTCTCCCTGGCTTCTTTTGCTGCTCATATAGATGATGGAATATGGCTGCTATACTGCTTCAACCAAGCACAGAGATTGGCTGCCCCTAAATCCCAGAGTCTGACTCTTGTCTTTTACTCATCTGGTTTGACTACTGCCCATTCTGGGTATTCTAATTGTTGCATGGAGATGTCTAAGGATTCCCTTCCTGATCTGACTCATGATTATAGTTCTTTGAAAAGAAACATGACCAGGACAGACTTAGCTAGTATGTTGTCACATCAACAATTTTCCTCTTTTATTGTCATTGTCATCCCCACCCAGTCTTATTCCTTATAGCTCAGTTGCTTTTACACACACATGCCCATGAACACACATACACACACTTACACAGGAGTGTATTTTACAGTGTCTACTTGTAAGAAACCACCTGCCACCTGCCTCCTGCCTCATTAGAGTTCAACTTTCACCTTGGGCTACTGTAGCAACAAGTCCACTAACTCCCTTTGTGAATAGAAAGTAAATAAAACCCTCCCTCACCTGTTACTCTCCCTATCTCTTTATGATAATGATGAAAGTTCTTTTCCCAATAGTCATTACTTATCCAGAGTGGGCCCAGTTACTCTCATTGGGCACAATGGGAAGAATAAATTTACCTAGGGTCTCTTAGAACAAATGGTGGTCACCAACTTCTTTTTCAACTAAAGCAGCTTCTAAGGAAGAAGGTCAGATCTCAGCACCCACTCACATACATGTATACTTTCTATATTCTGCAGCTGCAAAAAGAAAGAAACTTAGGGAGAAAAGTCATGTCATTACATTTTTTGTAGGTGGTTAAAACTTATAAACGTCAAGTGTTCCCAAAGGTTGCAGGTCAATTGTTTAGAATTTGGAACTCATTTAACTATGAAAACAATATTATATGTGCCAGTTTAGGTTTCTAGCCAAACTGCAAATGATCATTTGGACTGCAATATAGCTGAAGTGTTAATTATAATCTTGATATTTCCTTGCCTTTAAAGTTGAGGTCTGGACTCTTCTGTGTCTGATGCTCTAATTCATTAGCTTCCTGAATACTAATCCCACTGAACTTCCCTAAAGTGTGATATTCTCTGGACCTTCCATTTGCTCTCATTGTAAAGGAGATGGGGGAATGATGTGCAGGTGAGCGATGGATGGGGGTTCCAGGTATTAAAAGATGCAGGGGTACTAGATTCCACAGAGGGAAGGGAACAGAAGGGAGAGTAGTGAGTTTGATGTCCTTGGTGATTCCATAGGGAAGATTGGGGAGTATGAAGAGGAGAATCATTAGTTAATCAATGACTGTGTTGAAAATAGTAACTTTTTTTTCTTGTATGCAGTTCTGTTAATTGTTCTGTCACCTGAATTAGCTTGAAGGACACGAATACAGAATTTTACAGCATCTCCTATTTGTCTCACTGAATCCCTGAGCACACCTCCCTGCAGTGAGGTGCCGTGACTGCACAGCAGTCCAGCCAGGTAACGGGAAGTGTGCCCTGGCCTCTCACCACGTGGCTGTGGCGTGTCGCTGCTGCCCCTACCTTGCAGCTAGAGTGGATGATGTCCCCTTTTATGACTTGGACCCAGATGACTTTACATTCCCAGCAGATGGATGGACAACAAGGTTGAAACAGGATCTTGTTCTAAAATAATCTTTGAGTCGTTCTTCTTGATTATTTGCTCTTTCGGGAAACTTGTCCCTTCCTTCTTGCAAAAGGCCAGTGCTGAGAATTAATGTATTCAGACTTGTTGGACTCTCTTCCTAATGTGTTCTTCATATTTTTCTTCTTGGTCTAGATTAGGGTTTCACTAAGATACAAATAGTGTCTAATATGCTCAGGTTTTTTGCCCTAAGTAGACCTTTAAAAATAGAATAAAAAGTTTTGCATCACCTTTCTATTTTTGTCCTCTTTCCAAAAAAGGTTCTGGTATGAGAACAGGAAAGCTTGATTTCACCTATAACTTTATTTTGGGAGGCATGGGTGCCCTAGCAGAAAGTCACTTGACTAGGTTATTAGGTTCTAGTCCAAGCTGTGCAAATAACTGCCTGTTTGACCTCAGGAGAGATGATTCATTTTTCAGTGCTCAGTTTTTACATCTGTAAAATGGAATGATAAAACATCAGCTGAAAGGTTGTGTCAAGTATTCAGTGAGATGATGTTTGTGAAAGCACCCAGATGAGGCATTGCTTTAGTAACATAGGTTTTGATTAATTTTCAGAGGTTTGAGCTATCCTTTCTTTATAGTAAACATTTATAATGAGCAAGGAGTAATTCACTTACAGATTTATTTACTGGAAGCCTAGAGTATTATGCTCAGTAGCTTTTATTCAGTTCTTGCAGAATAGTGATAACAATATTTATGCCTTTGTTGTTTATTCCTCCATTTGATTTTTTGAATGCAGTATAAAATGAAGCAAAGCATAATTCAGGATACGATGTGGCTCATACTGTCTCCATCTCGCCTAGTTGGGACATTTACTGTGAAGTTGTTATGTATTTCGGTAAGAGCCATAAACTGATATGCTATCAAACGAACATCTTGAATGAAATGAACTGTTGAAATAGCATAAACTGGGCGGCCAACCCCCACCCCAGGTTTCAGTATGCTTTTGAGGATGATGGCATCTGCTTTCTCAGTGCCAGTTTTTGCAGCTGTAGGTAGCTACGCAAGGTCCTGAGGAAGTATGTGTCAAAAATACAGCAGAAAAGATTGGAATTTTACTTTTCAGAATTTAAATAGCAACATGTAATAACACTGGCCACTCTGAACCGTTTTGTCTCTGTTGGTCAAAGAGGATACAATTTGGATTAGAGATTTTTTTATATAACCACTGAGGAGAACTTTTAGCCTGTGGATATGAATTAGGTCAAAAGAAAGGAAGACAGGTGCTTGAAAGTGCCCCTAACCCCCCTAGGATGGCCTAGAGGTCTTACACCAAAGTTTCTATCATTTGTGTTGATTTGTTCTCACCCTTACCTGGGGAGGTGAGTGAGTCTCTTCCCCTCACCCCATTTCTCAGTCTCACACGACTGAACTATTTTTCTTTATTCGCTAATGCTTATCAGGGAAGTTATAAAATAGCCTTTTTGCCTTTAGACAAAATATGAAAGTCTCATTTAGATAAAATAATGAGTCTCTTTGTGTTTAAGAAAGAACTGGATACTACTGACAATTAGGAATAAGGTTAGGGTTGACTTTCTACCATTATATTTTATTTTACTTTTATTACAGCTTGCAAAAGTTTATAAACAAGTAGTTTGAAATTTTATTTTTTAAATAGTGTGCCTTGATTGGAAAATTTTGTTTTCTGCCTTCAACAGAGTTTACCTGTAACCTATCTCTACCTTTGCTTATGTGGTTCCTCTGCTCCAGGGGTCCCCAAACTACAGCCTGTGGGCCATGCAACCCCCTGAGGCCATTTATCCGGCCCCAGTGCACTTCCAGAAGGGGCACCTCTTTCATTGGTGGTCAATGAGAGGAGCACAGGATGCATCCACACCCATAGTTCCCATTGAAATACTGGTCAGTTTGTTGATTTAAATTTACTTGTTCTTTATTTTAAATATTCTATTTGTTCCCGTTTTGATTTTTATTTTAAAATATGTGCAGTGTGCATAGGGATTTGTTCATAGTTTTTTTTATAGTCCGGCCCTCCAACAGCCTGAGGGACAGTGAACTGGCCCCCTGTGTAAAAAGTTTGGGGTCCCCTGCTCTGCTCATTACACTTTCCCCACCCTTCAGGGTGGGGCCCATGAAGCTGCTGTCCTGGATCAGGGACAGCACTGTTTTGACTTATTTACATGTCTGTCTGTTCCTGTACCACTTGAAATCTTAGGTTTTATTTATCTTTGTATTCCCAGCACCAAATAAAGAACCCCATAGATAATAGCAGCTTAATAAGTGTTTGCTGAATGAAGGAATAAGATCTGTAACAGGGCAAGAGCATTGTACTGAGGGAGGAAGGCCAGAGGAGGCTATGTAAGCACATAGTAAGAAAGTAGAGGGGCTGTCCCAGAGAAAGATACATTTTGAGTAACATTTTGGTGAATGAGCAGCTCTTCGTTAGGAGAAAAGGGTAGGGAAGAATGATTGGCTTGGGCAAATGGAGACCCAGAGGAATTTGTGAATGAGAAATGTGGGTGACTGAAATAGTTTAGTGTGTGTGAAACGTAGATGCAAAGTCAAAAGGTTACAAGATGACTCTAAAAGGGTCAGTCAGTTATGTGTTACTTTGAATTTTCTGCTAGTTAAAAAGAATCACTTATGTTATTAGCCATAACAACCTCTGTGATGCCCTGATCAATTATAAATAAAAAGTCAACTATAATGGGATTAGATCTCATGAGGTCAGGTCATTTGATTAGGTGAGTTATTATTTAATTTTTATGTAACACTTTCTTCAAAGTAAATGGATGGGCATATTGGTCTGTGTTTAAAACATAAAATTTGCTGAAATCTTAGAAGTTTTAGTGGGTTACTCCTGACTAAATGTTAGTCATAATTTATCTTCAGACAACTTTATAGTCAAATCTATGTTTTAGTGAGCCTTTCTTGGTATATTAGTTGCTAACCATTTACAAATATGATACTTACAAAGAGTTTGTAATTAGATTAACTTAGATTCTATTTTATAATGACTACTGTTGTGAATATTAAAAGAGAATGTATGCAAAATGCTTATTACTAAGTACTGGGCCCGGCACACAGTGGGTACTCAAGAATATATCATTTGTTTCTTCCTCAAACTTACCAGACCTGAGGAAGCTTATGGTCTATCTCTATGAGCTTTCAGGAGAAACTTTAAGATAACAACACCCTGCCTCTCTATGTATCTTTGCTTAAATATCTGCTAATTATTTTGAAAGAGTTTGGAATCTCCTTTGTGATAATTAACAAGATTTCCTCTCTTAAACATGCTCATTCTCTGAGTCTTAGGTCACAAGGCTGATGTGATTTGAGTTCAGAATCTTTAAAACCTTGGTGGGACTAAATATTTTAGCAGTTACTTGCATTTAAAGTAGTTTTAGCTCCTTCCAGCTCAAGGTGTCAGATATCACGCTGAAGTACTCTTGACTGGCAAATCAAGTGTTTTTCTCTTGGATTTGTGGATGGGCAGTAGGTTTGCCTGATGCCTACTAATGCCCACTAATGCTGAACAGGAACTAAGATGCCAGATTGGAAAAGGAATTAAACTGGGTGTTTGCCAATCCTATAAAAAAATGGAAAGAGGACATGAACAGATACTTCTCCCAGGAAGAAATACAAATGGCCAACAGATATATGAAAAGATACTCATCTTCACTAGCTATTAGAGAAATGCAAATCAAAACTACAATGAGATACCACCTCACACCTGTTAGATTAGCTATTATCAATAAGACAGGTAATAACAAGTGCTGGAGAGGCTGTGGAGAAAAGGGAACCCTCATCCACTGTTGGTGGGAATGTAAAGTAGTACAACCATTATGGAAGAAAGTATGGTGGTTCCTCAAAAAATTAAAAATAGAACTGCCATGTGACCCAACAATCCCTCTACTGGGTATATACCCCCAAAACTCAAAAAACATTGCTACATAAAGACACATGCAGCCACATGTTCATAGCAGCATTGTTCACAGTGGCCAAGACATGGAAACAACCAAAAAGCCCTTCAATAGAGGATTGGATAAAGAAGATGTGGTACATATATACTATGGAATACTACTCAGCCATAAGAAACGATGACATCGGATCACTTACAACAACATGGATGGACCTTGATAACATTATACTGAGTGAAATAAGTAAATCAGAAAAAACTAAGAACTATATGATTTCATGTATAGGTGGGACATAAAAATGAAACTCAGAGACATGGACAAGAGTGTGTTGGTTATGGGGGGGAGGGAGGAAAGAGAAGGAGGGGGTAAGGGGAGGGGAGAAGCACAAAGAAAACCAGATAGAAGGTGACAGAAGACAATTTGACTTTGGGTGATGGGTATGCAACATAATCAAATGTCAAAATAACTTGGAGATGTTTTCTCTGAACATATGTACCCTGATTTACTGATTTATCAATGTCACCGCATTTAAATTAATTAAAAAATAAATAAATAAACTGGGTGTTTGCTAGGCACCATTTACAGTATTGTGTGCCTTTGGTTTGTTTTGATTAAATTCCAAGGGGATAAAAATCACCTGCTTGTTAAAAATAATGAATGGCCTTCTTTTGTACTTAGAGGTATCGTGCTTCCAGATTTCCCAGTTAGGGTGCGTTTTGCAATGAGACATTGGAACATGAACAGTTGATAACTGACTTAGCCTGTAGGCGAGTGCAGCAAGTGACCTGGTCATATCACCATGACACTTTTCAGAGAACATTTCTTTGGAGATGGGCAATTTTTCAACCCCCAGTTACTGAAAATAATAGAATTATTAACCGATTTGGCCAATAACAAAACAAAACTATAATAAATATAAAAAGTAGACATGTTTAGATCGTGCTCTCTAATCATAATTCAATTAAATTAGAAGTTGATATTAAAAATATTACCAAACAACAACTACTTGGAAATTAAACACTGTCCCAGAAAAACTTTTGGTCAAAGAGCAAATCAAAGAGAATGATAGGTTCATCAGAAAGAGACAAAGAAAGTTACTTTATACCCAAATCTTTAGGGTATTGCAGGTATCCTAACTTTTACTCAGGTAAAAGTTAGTATATAACAGTAAGTATTCATTAATATTTTATTCATGAAGGAAAGATCAGCAAAACACCTGCCTCCCCAATAACAAATGATAAAGTTAAAAGGTGGAATTAATGGAATAGAAACAAAAGTAGCAAGGCTAAATAAGAAAACTGGAAAAAGAGTAAAAATATATAAGACTAGGAATGAAGAAACAGACACAACCACAGAAGTAGGAGAGTTGGAAAGAATGATAAGAATTATATTTAGAGATAAGGAGCAAAACTCCATAGAAACAAATTTGGAAATGTGGAAGAAATGGACAGATTTATAAGTGAAATATAAATGATCAATACTGACTCGTAGAAAATTCAAACAGATTAATTATTGTGGAGGTCCTAGTTGGTTCCTGTTATATCCCATTTGGCATTGGTTCTGTACTTTTTTTGTGTTTTTAAGGAAGTATTATTTTAAAATGCACTAAAATAAGATGGGATAATAGTCCTCCATCTTATAATATCAGCTTTTACTATAGTGTCCTCTAATAGCATATGAAGAAAAGCATTTTTACACAAATTTAAAGGTGAAAGATGACAAGTATGACCCTGTATCTCACCCCCCACTGTTTCCAAATGCAAGTTAACTCTCACATCTCTTTAAAGAACAGCATGCAAAACACTTGCTAGTAGAATGAAATCTGTTCCTATGTAGATGGCTAAGAGTAACTAATTTATTCCAGTCTCAATGGTGGGGGAAGTACTTGGTGCTGCTACTTCTGTTTGCGAGTTGGGTTCTAGTTGGTTGTGCTGTGGCCCCCATTGTGGTCACAACACACAGGAAGCTGCCAGACTGCCAGGTTGGTTGCTAGAGTGGGAAGTCTGAATTCTCCTGGTACAGTGGTTTTGTCATTTCTATATAATGTAAACCTATAGCTCTTTATTTTATTGTTTATTACCTTAAAATTTTATTTTGGAATGATCTTATTCCAATAATCTAAAGAAGGACAAATTTGAATGAAAAATTAAGCACTGAATCTGTTTCTCATGAAGATGTTGATGAATGTGTAACTCACACATCTAATGGAATAGCATTAATGTCTTTTTAAAAGTTTGTAATTATTATAAGAATGCTTTGCCCAAGCATCATGATTTAATACATGCAGCTATAGAAGGTATCATTTCATTCTGTGAAGCATGACTTTTCATTTAGACCCAATGACTACTTAAATCCATTTCACCCATCTACAATTTTAAGTTTTCTTATACATATAAGAATAGTGAAGTAGTCACTGTTCATCTGTTGGTGCCATTAGCATAAGAGACATTTTCACACAATTAGATCCAGACATTTTTATAAAAATATTATCAGATTCTTAAAAATAGAAATTCAACTGAATTTTGTTAAGAATGGTTTAATTTTTTATATAATTTGTAAATCTAAGTAAAGCTTTTATAACAATCATCCAACTGAAATTATGTTTAAAATTATGAATTCTATTTGGTATTTATTTTAAAGTTTATCATCAAAAATAATAAATTTTTAAACAGCTTTATTGAGGCAAACCTTATATACCAGGTATTTCACACATTTTGAGTGCTCAGCTGGGAGTGCAACCATCACTACCATCTTGTTTCAGAACACCTCTGTCACCTCCGAAAGTTACCTGCTGCCTATTTGCAATCAGTCCCCACTTTCACCCCCAGTCCCAGACAATGACTAAAAATGATTGATTTTTTTCAACCAAACTGCAGTAGAAACGTATAATTGCCAAATTATTTATTTTCTACATATACTAAGAAGCTGAGCTACAACATTTTTGTGATGAAGCCAGTGTTGAATATAAAATGTCTTTCAGCATGCAGAATGTTTTCTCTCTTTTTTATTTTATATTATTTTATTTTTAAAATTAATTTTAATGTAGTGACATTGTTAAATCAGGGCACATATGTTCAAAGAAAATATTTCAAGGTTCTTTTGACATTTGATTATATAGCGTACCCATCTCCCAAAGTCAAATTGTCCTCTGTCACCTTCTATCTGATTTTATTTGTGCCCCTTCTCTCCCCACTCTCCCTCCCCCCTCCCTCACCTCCCCCCCTCCTCACCGGGTAGCCAGTACACTCTTGTCCATGTTTCTGAGTCTCATTGTTATGTCCCATCTATGTATGGACTCATATATTTCTTAGTTTTTTCTGGTTTACTTACTTCACTCAGTATAATGTTATCAAGGTCCATCCATGTTGTTATAAATGATCTGATGTCATCATTTCTTGTGGCTGAGTAGTATTCCATAGTCTATATGTACCAGAGCTTTTTAATCGACTCATCCTCTGACAGACACTTGGGCTGTTTCCAGATCTTCGCTATTGTGAACAATGCTGCCACGAACATGGGGGCACATTTCTTCTTTTCGAACAGTGCTATGGTGTTCTTAGGGTATATTCCTAAAAGTGGGATAGCTGGGTCAAAAGGCAGTTCGATTTTTAAGTTTTTGAGGAATCTCCATACTGTTTTCCACAGTGGCTGCACCAGTCTGCATACCCACCAGCAGTGCAGGAGGGTTCCCTTTTCTCCACATCCTCGCCAGCACTTGTTCTGTGTTGTTTTGCTGATGAGCGTCATTCTGACTGGTGTGAGGTGATATCTCATTGAGGTTTTAATTTGCATTTCTCTAATGATTAGTGATGTTGAGCATATATTCATATGACTATTGGCCATCTGTATGTCCTCTTTGGAGAAATTTCTATTCATTTCTTTTGCCCATTTTTTGATTGAATTGTTTGTCTTTGTCTTCCTGGTGTTGAGTTTTATAAGTTCTTTATAAATTTTGGTTATTAACCCCTTATCAGACGTGCTGTTAAATATGTTCTCCCATTGTGTGGTTTGTCTTTTTATTGTCTTTAGCTGTGCAAAAACATTTTAATTTGATATAGTCCCATTTGTTTATCTTGCCTTTTATTTCATTTGCCCGTGGAGATAAATAGGCAAATATATTGCTGCGACAGATGTCAGAGAGCTTACTGCCTATGTTTTCTTCTAAAATGCTTGTGGTTTCACGGCTTTCCTTGATTTCTTTTATCAATGTTTTATAATTTTCCGAGTACAAGTCCTTAACCCCTTTGGTTAAATTTACTCCTAGGTACTTTATTTTTTGGTTGCAATAATGAAGGGAATTGTTTCCTTAATTTTCTTTGCTGACATTTCATTGTTGGTATATGAAAATGCCTTATTTCTGATTATTAATTTTATATCCTGCCACCTTGCTGAATTCATTTATCAGGTCCAGTAGTTTTTTGACTGAGACTTTAGGGTTTTCTATATACAATATCATATCATCTGCAAATAATGACAGTTTTACTCTTCTTTTCCAATTTTGATGCCTTTTCTTTCTTCTTCTTGTTTGACTGCTGTGGCTAAGACTTCCAGAAGCATGTTGAATAAGAGTGGTGAAAGGGGCACTCCTGCCTGGTTCCTGATCTTAAGGGGATTGCTTTTAATTTTTGTCCATTTAGTATGATGTTTGCTGTGGGTTTGTCATAGATGACCGTTATCATGTTAAGGAATGTTCCCTGTATTCCCACTTTACTGAGAGTTTTGATCAAGAATGGGTACTGGATTTTATCAAATGCTTTTTCTGCATCTATTGAAATTATCATGTGATTTTTGTCCTTCCTTTTGTTTATGTGATGAATCACATTGATTGATTTGCGAATATTGAACCAGCCTTGCCTCCCCAGAATAAATCCCACTTGATCATGGTGTATGATTTTTTTTCACATATTGCTGGATCCAGTTGGCTAATATTTTGTTGAGAATTTTAGCATCTGAATTCATCAGAAATATTGGTCTATAACTTTCTTTCTTCGTGTTGTCTTTGCTTGGTTTCGAGATCAGAATTATGCTCACCTCATAAAAGAAGTTTGGAAATCTTCCTTCTTCTTGAATTTTTTGAAATAGCTTAAGAAGGATAGGAGTTAGTTCTTCTTTGAATTTTTGGTAGAATTCACTTGTCAAACTATCAGGCCTCGGACTTTCCTTTGTTGGGAGTTTTTTGATAACTGTTTCGATCTCATTTGTTGTAACTGGTCTGTCTAGGTGTTCTGATTCTTCCAGATTGATTTTTGGAAGACTATATGATTCAAGAAATTTGTCCATTTCACTTAGTTGTCTAATTTTTTGGCATAGAGTTCTTTATAGTATTTTCTTACAATACTTTGTATTTCTGTTGTGTCAGTTGTTATTTCTCCACTCTCATTTCTAATTTTATTTATTTGAGTCCTCTCTCTTTTTTTCTTGGTGAGTCTAGTTAAAGGTTCATCGATCTTGTATACCTTTTCAAAGAACCAGCTCCTGGTTTCATTGATCCTCTGTATTGTTTCTTAAACCTCTATGTCATTTATTTCTGCTCTGATCTTTATTAATTCCTTCCTTCTACTACTCCTGGGCTTTACTTGCTGTTGTTTTTCTAGTTCTTTTAGATGCAGGGTCAAGTTGCTTATTTGAGCTTTTCCTAGCTTCTCATGGTATGCTTGTAGTGCTATGAACTTCCCTCTTAGTACTGCTTTTGCTGTGTCCCATAAATTTTGAGTTGATGTATGCTCATTACCATTCGTTTCTAGAAACTTTTTTATTTTTTCTTTGATCTCATTGTTAATCCATTTGTTATTTAATAACATGCTATTTAGTTTCCAAGTGTTTAGTATTTTTCTGTTTTTCTTTTGTGGTTAATTTCTAGAAGAATCCTGGGTCTGAGACAACTGTGTCCTTCTCACAAACAGTATCCTAACCCTTTTCACAGCTAAATACTGTTCGTATGCCTCTTCTAGGCTCTGGGGCTGCAGGCTGGGGCTTTGTTCCTGGGACCCAGGTCCCTACCCTTCCACTAGCCTGTCTTCCCGCCACATGAGTCTCTCCTCTCTTTGGGCTGCCTTTCACTTGGGGAGCTGGGCAGCCCTTTCTGCGTTTTCGCTTTTCCTACCAGTCTCAATGTTGCTTCTTCAGCATTCCCCGGTTGAAGAGTCCTCTCAGTCCAGGTGGTGTTGAATATAAAATGTCTTTCAGCATGCAGGATGTTTTCTCTCTTTGCAGTCTATTATCATTCAATTCGGATCTTGTAAATGCTTTGAATTTTTGAAGAATGACTTTGTAAATCAGTACCTATTGACAGTTGACTTTTATGTATTTATTTATTTGCCATGGAGTCCTCTAAATTTGCATTGTATTTTGTCTGAAAGGAATTGGAAATTTTTAATGAAAGTATTCAGCTAATGGAGCAAGCAAAATATTCAGCTTTTGAAGTTTTACATATTGCAGTTATGGAAGACAAAGCTTGCCAACAGGAAGGCCCTAGAACAGTGGTTCTTAAACTTTTTTGAGGTACCAAACCCACCAGTTTCATATGCGCATTCACCAAACCCTTCTTTAGTGATAAATAAAATATGATTTTTTTTCCAAATTCAAGACATAGGTATATGTTTTTTTACTGGTGCACAAAATGAGCCATGCATGAACATCACCTTGCTCAAAGAACAAAACCAACAAAGTGCATGAACTCACAACAAATTACGGTATTACTTTATTCTGGCCCCTGCGGCAGAGGCTTCTCCGAACCACTGAGACCGACTCATCGAACTACTAGGGTTCGATAGAACCCAGGTTAAGAACCACTTCACTAGAATTTAACCTTACATATACAATGTAGGAACTGAGCAGAAATAAAAACTCTGAGTTATACAGGATTTAATTTGAAATTTTATAGTGAGTCTCAACCCTAAGACTAACCTGACCAGGCAGTGGTGCAGTGGATAGAGTGTTGGACTGGGACGCTGGCCAACTAGGTTTGAAACCCTGAGGTCACCAACTTGAGTGCAGGCTCATCTGGCTTGAGTGTGGGATCATAGACATGACCTCATGGTCACTGGCTTGAGCCCAAAGGTTGCTAGCTTGAAGCCCAAGGTCACTGGCTTTAGCAAGGGGTCATGCACTCTACAATAGCACCCCAGTCAAGGCACATATGAGAAAGCAATCAATGAACAACTAAGGTATCACAAAGAAGAATTGATGCTTCTCATCTCTCTTCCTTCCTGTCTGTCTGTTCCTATCTATCCCTCTTTCTGACTCTCTCTCTGTCTGTCTCTGTCAATAAAAACCAAACCAAACCAAACCAAACAAAAAAGAAAAATCCTGATACTGAACTACACAAAACAAAACAATAAAAAACAGCCACTCTGGAGCCATTCTAATGGAATTAATAAACTCTCTGGGGAGATGGCTGGATGCTTGATAAATGTACAAATGGAAAGCTTTTCTTTATTTAAGCAAAGCAATAAATATTAAGAAATGAAGGAATTACCCTTAAATAATAAAATCATAAAAATATACAAAATATATAAATTTATTGCAGTTCAAAAACAGAATGGCAATATGGGTTTTAAAAAATGGCATAGGGCCCTGGCCAGTTGACTTAGTGGTAGACCATCAGCTTGGTGTATGGAAGTCCCGGGTTTGATTCCTGGTCAGGGCACACAGGAGAAGTACCCATTTGCTTCCCCATTTCCCACCTTGCTTTTCTCTCTCTCTCTCTATTCCCATCCTGCAGCCATGGCTCAATTGGAGTGGGTTGGCCCCGAGTGCTGAGGATGATATTGATATGGCTCCATGGCCTGTGCCTCAGGTGCTAAGAAGAGTTCAGTTTCTAAGCAATAGAGCAATGCCCCAGATGGACAGAGCATCGTCCCCTCATGGGCTTTTTGGGTGGATCCTGGTCGGGGGGCATGCGGGAGTCTGTCTCTTGCCTCCCCTCCTCTCACTGAATAAAAAAAGAAAAAAATTGCATAAATGTATCATAAAATTTTTTTATTGTTGTATTTTTCTGAAGTGAGAAGCAGGAAGGCAGAGAGACAGACTCCCACATGCGCCTGACCAGGATCCACCTGGCAAGCCCACTAGAGGGCAATGCTCTGCCCATCTGGGGCATTGATCTGTTGCAACCAGAGCCATTCTAGTGCTTGAGGCAGAGGCCATGAAGCCATCCTCAGCACCCGGGCCAACTTTTGCTCCAATGGAGCCTTGGCTGTGGGAGGGGAAAGAGAGATAGAAAGTAGAGGGGGAAGGGTGGAGAAGCAGATGGGTGCTTCTCCTGTGTGCCCTGGCGGAAATCAAACCCAGGACTTCCACGTGCTGGGCTGATGCTCTACCACTGAGCCAACCAACCAGAGCTGTAAAATTTGATATTGATAAAGAAATACCCTATTATACCCAAGAAAAGTATGAAAAATAAAAATACTATAGAGTCACTATCAGTATTGACCAAGCAAGCAATTGTCAAATAGATCATTGGAATAGAGTAGATTCAGAAATAAATCATTCAGAATAGATAATTGAAAATACAGAAAACATAATATTTGATACATGTTATATTTCAATTTAGTGGAAAAATCCTAGATTGCCTAATAAATTGCTCTGTGATAGGTAGTTCCCTATCTGGTTAAAATATGACAGGACTCATCATATATCATTTAAATATAGTTCCTTGGTAGAATACAAATTAAAAAAAATAACAATAACATCTCATAAGAATATCTAGGAAAGCATACATATACAATCTCAAGCATGGGAAACCTTTTCAAGACTGGAAACCCTAGAAGCTATATATAAGAAGGAAGGGATATCATGACATATACAGCCCCAAACCATTTTATGCTATTCATCCATGAGAAATGATAACATACTATCATTTATGACAACTTGGATGGACTTTGAGAACATTATACTTAGTGAAATAAGTAAATAAGAAAAGGCTAAAATCTGTATGATTTCACACATAGGTGGGGTACAAAACGGAGACTCATGGACATAGATAAGAATGCAGTGGTACCAGGGAAAGAAGGATGTAGGGGAGGGGGTGAGGGGGCGGGTTGGGGAAAGGGTATAAAGAGGGACAAACATAAGGTATCAGAAAATGATTTGACTTTGGGTAGGTGATGGGTATACAATATAATCAACTGTTCAAATGATGTGGAGATGTTTACCTGAAATCTATGTACTCTTGTTGATCAAAGTTACCCTATTAAGTTTAATTTTCTAAATAACAAAACAAAACACCCTGGCTGGCTGGCTTAGTGGTAGAGTGTCAGCCAGACATATGTAAGTCCTGGATTGGATTCCTGGTCAGGGCACACAGAAGTGACCATCTGCTTCTCCCCCACCCCCCCTTCTCCTCCCACAGCCACGGCTGGAATGTTTCAAGCAAGCTGGCCCTGGGCTCTGAGGATGGCTCCATGGCCTCATCTCTGGTGCTAAAATAGCTCAGTTGCTCAGCAATGAAGCAGCAGCCCTAGGTAGGCTGAGCATCACCCCATAGAGGGCTTGCCGGGTGGATCCTCATTGGGACACATGTGCAGGAGTCTGTCTCTCTGCCTCCCCACCTCTCACTTAAAACAACAACAACAACAACCAAAAGTGATTTTATGGAAATAGTAACATAAAGTAAATCAGTAGGCAGCAACTATGTGTGGAAAAGTATTTGTAAACTGTATTGCAGCCAAATGTTCATGTTTATAAAGAACTTTTATAAAAAGAAAAATATAAACTATACTACAGCACGATGGACAAAGACTATGAAAAGACAATTCATAGAGCTAAGATAAATGCTGTGTATGTGTTAGCGTACATCAGTATGACTAAATGAACACGGAGGAAAATGCTTAGAAGACACCATAGGCTGTTAACTTTGGTACATGGATGGGTGAGTGAGAGGCTGCTATGAGTGGAAAGTGAAAAAATATTTTATGACAGTCTTCTAACAATCAACTGTGGGAGATGGACATCAATAGAGTGTTCTATAGGCTCCAAAGTTGAGGAATAATGAGAGAGCTGAGTTAGAGGAGAAGGGAAAGGCCTATGTATCTGAAAAGAAATGGCTCTGGGCAGTGACTTATTTTCTTTAGTACTGGCCTTCTGAGATCATTAATTACCTGCCACTAGTGACACAGTGACTTCCATGAGATAAATATAGTAATGTGGGTCAGGCATACTATGAACTTAAAAATTGCCTGACCTGTGGTGGCGCAGTGGATAAAGTGTCGACCTGGAATGCTGAGGTCACTGATTCAAAATTTTGAGCTTGCCCGGTCAGGGCACATATGAAAAGCAACTACTATGAGTTGATGTGTCCTGCGCTTCCCCTGCCTCTGTCTGTCTCTCTCTTCTCTCTAAAATGAATAAATAAAATCCCTAAAAATTATTTTGAGGTTCTTGGAAGAAAATACTGTGCAAAGACATATTAAATGACTTCAATTACTGCTTATTTAAACTGATCTAACTGGTGTTCATATACTTAATTCACTGGGGAACAATATTTTTTTCATTTTCTGTTGCATGAGATGTTTACCTGAACGGTTTCTGTATATTTCTGCATCGCTGATTCAAAATCTGAAATTCATTTTTTGGTGTGTGCTCTAGTTTTTAAGCAATTTTAATTTCTTTTTGTTACAGTTAATGGCATTCATTGGTTTTCAATTGGAGTTAAAGGGCAACGACTCTTGGATTGAACATAACCACAAGGCAATTATTGTTTTATAAACATCACTTTTACATAATTGTAGTTGTTTTTAAATGTAAAAAATGATTATCTGATAAAAACACCCTCTTATTTTGTTTTAAGACTGAATCATGGCTTCTTCGAGTAGGTGTAAATATAAGAATAGTCCTGACATCTTCTGTTTTATATGTGGCTGTTACACACTTCAATGTCAAAGGCACAATATTTCATCATTTGTGACACGTGCATATATTGCCTATTTTCAAGTTCCCCTTGGCAATCAAGACAAGAATTGGGCTTCTCATATTGTCTGTCATAATTGTGAGGAAATGCCTCATGACTGGACAAAAGGAAAATGCAAAGAAATGCCTTTTGGTATTCCCATGGTTTGGTGTGAACCTAAGGACCACACGGTTACTGTTATTTCTGTCTGATCCATACAAACGGCATCGGCAAGAAAAAATGGCATATGATCGCATATCCTAATATTCCTTCAGCAATACGACCTATCCCACATTCTGAGATACTCCCAGTTCCAGTTTTCAATGGTTTTATTTCTTCTAAGGATGAAGAAAGTGAACATGGTGATCAAGTGTATTTTGATAAGATGCATGAGGAAATGGTTGTAGAATCTGAAGGGTCTTCTTCTGATGCCAAGCAGTCATTAATACCTCAGCAGTTTAGCCAACCCAAATTGAATGACTTAGTAAGAGATTTGGGCCTATCAAAGAAAACAGCTGAGTTATTAGCCTCCAGGCTTCAAGAAAAGAATGTACTTCACCAGTCAGCTAAAGTATCCCATTTCAGGAAGCGTGAACAAATTTTTGTGGACTTTTTTCCGAAGACAAATACTTTACTGTCATGTTATCAGTAGTCTTTTCAGTCAGCTAGGTGTTACCACTTACATTCCAACAGAATGGTAGCTATTTCTTGACAGCTCTAAACGGAGTCTGAAATGTGTTCTCCTACACAATGGTAATGTTTATGCAACGGTAATGTTATGGTAATATCCAATTGGTTATTTAGCTCATCTGCACGATGATTATAATGACATAAAAATTGTCCTTGACTTTCTGAAGTATGAGGAGCATAACTGGATCATTTGTGTGGATCTTAAAATGGTCAATTTCCTGCTAGGACAACAGAGAGGTTTTACAAAGTATCCTTGTTTTCTGTGTTTGTGGGACAGCCGAGCTCAGGAGAAACACTGGACACAGAAGGAGTGGCTGAAACGTGAAGCTCTGGAAGTAGGGATGCAAAATATTGTGAATGAACCTGTAGTTAATCAAGACAGGATAATTATTCTCTACTTCACATCAAACTTGGCTTAAGGAAGCAGTTTGTTCAGGCTTTGAATAGAGAAAGTGAATGCTTTCAACATATTATTTCTTCTTTTCCTGCCTTGTCTTTTGAGAAGATCAAAGCAGGTGTATTTGATGAACTTCAAATTCGAACCCTCATACATGACGAAGAATTTGCCAGGAAGAAGAATAAGGAGGAGAAAGCAGCATGACAGTCTTTTGTGGCAGTTACAAAGAACTTCTTTGTCAACAAAAAACCAGAAAACTATGAACTTCTGGTTCAAAGGATGCTGTTGGCTTTCCGTGACATTGGATGTAACATGAGCGTTAAGATTCACTTCCTGAACAGTCACCTTGATAAGTTTCCCAAAAGTGTTAGTGATGAGCAGAATACTGCTGGAGCATCAAACGAGATTTTCCTCAACAAGTGCACAAACACAAGAGGTACAAATACAAATTTTTGCCTGAATAGAATTTAAATAAGTTTTGCACAAATTTTATGATTAAAATAAGTGTTTTAATATGTTCTATTTCAAAATTGTAGACAAATTCTGATGCAATCATATATTTTAGTGTATTAGTGTATTTACTACATTATATAAATTATTATATTTTCACAAAGATGATTCCCAAGAAGACTTTATTTTTCATTATGTTAAACTAAATGTTGAAAATTGTACAATAAGATGAAAACCTAAAATCTTGAATTGCAAAAGAACTGTAGCTTACAGAGAATAATTAATGTCAGATTTGAGATTAGCACACTCGAATTAGGTAAGAACAAGTTTTTTTGTGGATGCAACAAAAATTTTGTTTCCCAGTGTTATGATTGCTCTCCAAGGACCAAAGGAAATGAGAAGGATTCACTTAAGAAACACTGAATTGCAAGAAAGATCTCCCTGAGATTTCATTTTTTTGGTGATGCAAGCTTTGTTGAAGAGAATCTGTGGCTTCTGCTATAACTATTAATACCCAGTGATGTATCTGTGGGGCTCCTTGTGAGGCTGTACTGTGGCCTGTGCTGTGAGGAGTTACTGTGAACCAACCCCCTCAAGACATTCTAGGAGGATTTTAGATGAAAAGTGCTAGATGTTGCCTGACCAGGCAGTGGCAAAGTGGATAGAGAATTGGTCTGGGATGCTGAGGACACAGGTGTGAAACCCTGAGGTTGCTGTCTTGAGTGTGGGATCGCAGACATGACACCATGGTCACTGGCTTGAGCCCAAAGGTTGCTGGCTTGAAGCCCAAGGTTGCTGGCTTTAGCTAGGGGGTCACTGACTTGAGCCCAAAGGTTGCTGGCTTGAAGCCCAAGGTTGCTGGCTTTAGCTAGAGGGTCACTGGCTTGAGCCCAAAGGTTGCTGGCTTGAAGCCCAAGGTTGCTGGCTTTAGCTAGGGGGTCACTGGCTTAGTTGGCGCCCCTGGTCAGGGTACATATGAGAAAGCAATCAGTGAAAACTAAGGTGCTATAACTATGAGTTGATGCTTCTCATCTATCTCCCTTCCTTTCTGTCCCTCTCCCCTCTCTCTCACACACACACACACAAAATAAATAAAAGGAAGAAGAAGAAGAAGAAAGAAAGAAAAAAGAAAAAGAAGTGGTAGATGTAGAAGGCAAATAGGCTTTTCTAGTGTAGGTTTTTTTTTTCTCTTGTGGAATACAGAATACTTCTCTCAGGGCACCTGTATTTCTTTGTCCAGCATTCACTTAGCCCTGGGTTCCATGCCCTTAATTTTGGTTTCTTTGACCTGTTGCAGATGATAGTATGTATTTTTGGTTCTATTTGGCTCCTGGTTTCACTGGGGACTTTATGGTTTACTGTTTTTCAGGAAGATGGACAAGAAAGATGAAAAGGAGAAAGCAGGAAAAGAAGGGAATCAGAAATTAATGTTATAAAGAAAACAAACTTTTAAGGTGCCTTTAAAATTCTACTGGGAAATTAACACCTATAATATTCCTATCTATGAGTAATTTGGTTCTGGAGTGTGGAATCTTAATTTGAAGAATGACATTCCTAATGATATACCAGAAAGCCAAGAAATAATTTGACTTTTACTTGAGCTGAGTCCTTAGTATCATGTAAGATAGGGATGCACAGTACTGAACTCTTCATGTCCTGTACACCAATTAGTATACATTTTCTTGGATTACAATTTATGGAAAATTGTTTGGGCATTCTTTTTTCATTGATTCTCTGATATATAGGAATGTGGAGATGATAATATTATTAGTAGGATGATTAATGCAAACTTGGCAAACCTAAGAAATCTCAAGACTATTTCATCTGACTTTCCAGTGGAAAATAATTTTTTATTATTTTTTTATTTAATTTTTACTTATTGCTTTTATGAGAGAGAGAGTGGAGAAAGAAAGTGACAAGCATCAATTCATTTATAGTTGGCTTCACTTTAGTTATTCATTGATTGCTTCTTGTACGTGCCACCATTGGGGGAGCTGAGGTTTAGAACTGGCGACCTCAGTGTTCTGAGTCAGCACTCTATCCACTAAGCCACCACAGGTCAATCTCTAGTGGAGACTCTTCATTCAGAGCTAATGTAGTAATTTTTTTCTAGAGTTAGTGCTGAATTTTATTTTCTCATTGGGCTCATAAAACCAACTTGCTAGTGGTGGTATTATTATATGTGGGATGTTAAGAGTCTTGAACAACTAAATCCTTTGGAATCTCTCTCTCTCATTTATAGTCCATCTTGTGTCATGATAGGTTCTCATGTGACATAATGGCAATTGCAGTTTGAGATTACAGTCTTGAGCTCCTTAACTGCGGGGATCCATTCTGAGAAATGCATATTTAGGTGATTTCATTGTTATGTGAATGTCGTATAGTACACTTAAACCTAGATGGTATAGCCTACTACATACCTATTATTCTTACTATTCTTGCCTGCAAGCCTGTACAGCATGTTACTGTAAAAAGACAGTATGAGATTAAAATCTAGCACAAGTGAAAATGTTGTAATTAAAAGATGGGGTAGGCCCTGGCTGGTTGGCTCAGTGGTAGAATGTCGGCCCAGTGTGTGGATGTCCCAGGTTTGATTCCCTGACAGTGCACACAGGAGAAGTGGTGATCTGCTTCTCCATTCCTCCCCCTCTCACTTCTCTCTCTCTCTCTCTCTTCTCCTCCCCTCCTGCAGTCAGGGCTTGATTGGCCCAGGCGCTGAGGATGGTTCATGGCCTCCGCCTCAGGAGCTAAAAAATGGCTCTGGTTGCAATGGAACAAGGACCCCAAATGAGGCCCCCTAGTGAGCTTGCTGGGTAGAACCTGGTCGGGAGCATGTAGGAGTCTGTCTCTGCCTCTCCTCCTCTCACTAAAAAAAAAAAAAAAAAAAAGATGGGGTAAACACAAGAGGTAAAAGTCGCTGCCGCCATAACAGCATAGTTTTACAGCAAACTTTCTTTTAATAAGTAGAAAGAGCGCACTCTAAAATAACAAGAAAAACTATAGTATAGTAAATACATAAACCAGTAACATAGTTGTTTATTGTCATCATCAAGTAGTATGTACTGTATATAATTGTACATGCTATGCTTTTATCTGACTGGCAGCCAGTAGGTTTACACCAGCATCCCCCCCCCCCCCCCACGCAAGAACTGTGTTGCACTAGATGTTATCACTATGATGTGAAAAGGCAATAGGCATTTTTTGGCTACATTTTTTTTAAAGGACATATACTATAGAGTTTATTGATGACTTTAATTATCTTTTAACTTATTTTTCAACAGTTAAAATAAAGGTCATTTAAAATAAGCATTACATGCATTTCAGTTTTTCCTAATGTGTAATTTAACAGATGTACTTTTAAATTAAATTTATTGGGGAGACATTGGTTAATAAAATTATATAGGTTTCAAGTATACAATTCTAATACATGATCTGTATATCGCATTGTCTTTACCACTCAAAGTCAAATCTCCTTCCATTACCACATATTTGACCCCTTTTACTGTTTACTACCTTCCCCTCCCTCCCTCCATTCCTCCCTCCCTCCCTCCCTCCTTTCTCTTGGTAAGCACTGTGCTGTTGTCTGTGTCTATGAGTTTTTTATTTTTATTTTTACTGATTGATTTTAGTGGGAGAAGAAGGGAAGAGAGAGTGGGAACATTGGTCTGTTCCTGCATGTGCCCCAACTAGGGATCGAACTGGCAACCTCTGTGCTGCTGAATGATGCTCTGACCAACTAAGCTATCTGGCCAGGGCTATGAGTTTTTCTTTGTTTTGTTTGTTCATTTATTGCTTTCAGTTCAGCTCCATTATAAACTATGAGGCCATTACCACATATTGTGGTTCGTTGATGATCAAATAGTCTTAGGCGGCCCATGACTATATTCTGGTCAGGTTTTTTCTTGCTGGGGCCTACCTGGTTTTGACTTGCTTTGTGGGATGATGTTGAGAAGCTCTTGTATGTATGAAATAAAACCAAATGACATGTCCCCAGCTTTTTGAAAACATTTGTTATCAAGTCTGAGGAAACTAGATGATCATTTCTGAGTCATGATTCCCATGTAGTTTGACCTCCATGGCAGCATGAGCATCTCTGGCATAGTTTCTTTCTATCACACTATTTTGTAATGTTCTTAATCTCATTTTGTATTGTATTTTACTCTTAGTTCTATACTCACTACCTTTGATCAAGGTTGAATTGAATGTGTAAGATGAGCACTGTAGATGCAACAGAAAGATGTAAGTGAAACTGTAGCTGTTTGGAAATGAAGTATCACCATATTGTCAGTGCAAAACACCATGACCTTTGCCTTAAATTTTTTCCTGTGGAGAAAGAATTGCACCTATTGCAGAAGCAGGTTTCCCAATACTTGTGTTCTGTCATCTGATTTTTTGAAACTGAACAGATCATTAAAAATGTTTATGTTTTAACACAGGATATAACTAAGATGTCACATCATATTTGCATAACTTACATATTAAGGTCTATTGGGAGGTAAATTTCAATAGCACAAGAGCAAATCTTGAATTTTCTTTATATTAAAGAGAATATGTTTTTAAATAAGAAATTCCACTTGTTAATTTTCTTCTTATGTGGACTATAGTGCATTTTACAGTATTTATCTATTATCTATTATATACTATGGCAGATATTATTATATAAGTATTTTACACATAAATATTAGTAACTTAATAAATATATTTCTATATAGTTTTGCCTCATATGCAAGGAACAACCTTAAGTATTTTTTGGATTTATTTTGGTTTTGCTCTATATAACTTTAGATATATTACAAGTTAGTAAAATTTCTACAGTTTGGGTTACTTACCACTAATGTTGAGATTTTGTTTCCCTTTTCTTTAGGAAGCTCTGTAATTCTGATTAGGAAATAATTCCCTACAATGAAGGTCAACATGACTGTAATCTCTGGTGAACAATTTGTAATTCTATGTCTATTAGAAAGATAAAAAATACTTTTATAGAGTGTAGTGGTGGAATTCTACTTCTTGGTCAGAGATATGAAATGTTAACATTTATTTATTTATTTATTTATTTATTTATTTATTTATTTACAGGGACAGAGAGAGAGAGTCAGAAAGAGGGATAGATAAGGACAGACAGACAGGAACGGAGAGAGATGAGAAGCATCAATCAGTTTTTCATTGCCGTCGCAACACCTTAGTTGTTCATTGATTGCTTTCTCACATGTGCCTTGACTGCAGTCCTTCAGCAAACCGAGCAACCCCTTGCTGGAGCCAGCGACCTTGGGTCCAAGCTGGCAAGCTTTTGCTCAAGCTAGATGGGCCCGCGATCAAGCTGGCGACCTCGGAGTCTCGAACCTGGGTGTTCTGCATCCCAGTCCGAAGTTCTATCCACTGTGCCACCGCCTGGTCAGGCAACATTTATTTTTTTTTACCTTTTAAATACTGGTGTTCTTTTGGTTCTCTTTTCTGATCCCTTTCTTTTTGCTTCCCCATAACATTGAGTGAGTTCCTGTTGTGTAGCAGGACAGGGCCATGCTGTACAGGTGATCAGGTTGTATACTGCACAGTCCCAGAAGGTGACATTCATTGCACTATCCCCAAGACTTAGTACTAGCTAATCCGCAACCTCTCATTTAACCTTACCCCAACCTATGAGAAGAATATTATCCTTCCTATTTTCTACATGAGAAAACTGAGTTTGAGGTATGTTAAAATATATTTATATTTACATAATAATGAATGGTGATAGAGTTTGTATGGGTCTGATTCTCTCAACAGCATGCCACCTTTTGTGGGTGATTTCAGCTCATGAGATCATCTATGAACACAGCCTAAATGATGTTAATTGCTAAAAGACTCTCTATCCCAGATCTTTGTCTCTGTCTCTACTACACAAGTCTTCCACTATGTCCCAGAGGCACCTCAGATTCTGCAGAATTAAATTAGAGTTGTCATCATTTTCCTTATAATTGTGCCCCCCTTATTCCCAATCTCAGCTAGTGGCACCAACAACCTGTGCTCTCCTCACTCCCTAATTCCCCATATCCAGTCAGATCTTTCAGGTCCTGTTAATTTTGTTTCTTTAATCTCTCTCCATTTGATCCCTTCCTTTTCATGCCAGTTGTCACTGCTGTTAGTTCAGGCCCTCATTCTTTTATTCTGAATGCATCCACTGTGTCTGAATTATAAAAAAGCATCACTTAGAGTCTCACATCTCTAGGCCTTTGGCTGGTTCGTCTTTTTCCACCTTCTCCAATCAGCTACCTGAGGACTCAGCTTTAAGTCACTTTCCCAGGTATGCCTTCCTTAATTCTTTCTATCCAGTCCTTTCCTTGAGTTAAATTATTTTTCTCTGTACTCTCATGGAATGTCATATATAAGTTTATCGTCTCACTCATCACAATACCCTGAGAATTGATTTGATTGTCTGGCTTTTTCCCTGGACTGAGAGCTCTCTGAGGACAGGGACTATAGCCAATTTATCTTTGTCTTCCAAGCATCTAGCAGATTTTCTGGGAGATTAATAAATGCTCGAGAGAATGAATCAATGAACACAGTGGACTCGTTAGGTAGACCGGAAAGAACTGTTCACATAATACCATAGTAGTGTTCTACATGTTTATTTAGTCCAACTAAAACTGGAATGCAATTTTTATAAACTTCAGTGGTTGAAAATAATACTGATGCTTTTTAATGACACAATGTATTTTTTCTTTCCCATTGCCATTTACAATAACAGGTAGCCTGATTATTGCTTAACCCATGTTTTCATTCAGATTGGCAGCAGCTTCTTCCCTTATCCTGTTGATAAGAGGTTATAACTTAATTAGCTGGTAATTTAAAAAGTGGACTCTCTGTTGAACTTTGGTTTAAGGTGCCACACTTCTTGCATCAATACTAATGAATAAACTGACCTCTTAGAAAGTGCTTCATTTGTCTTTCTTGATTCCTGTTCATCAACAATAGTCACTAAATAAAGTAAATACCTTGATATTGATTTTGTCAGAACCTAAGCTACTGCTAAATTTGAAGTTAGACGTCTTGTGGGGTGGTTTTCATTAACATATACCTTTACATCTAAGACAGATTAAGCTCTCATTTCACTCTGCCCCCTATCTGGTTCAAGTTAACCACTTAAACCTCCCTGGACATCAGTTTCTTCATTTTTAAAATTAAGCATTTGGACTAAACTAGGTAGGAAAACTTTTCAAACTCAAATATCCTCTGAGTCTATTATTTTGGGTCCCCAATGTCAATTCTCTTAGTGTCTTTTTTTCTTAATTCACTTTCCCTTCCTCTCACACTAGTTGACAGATCTTCCTGCTGGCCTACCACCATACACATAGATACACTGTGTTCTTCAACCCCTGGCTTTGGCCTGGAGGTTTTCTTTGACATGGAGAGAGATGAGAAAGTTTACTGTGTGTGCTTCTTTCATTGGTGTGCAAATCCCTTCCACAAAGGGCTTGCGAGGCCCTGCCTTTCGGGAAGCACATTCCTGAGTGCAGTTTCAAAGGTAGACTGGGGTTGAAGTAATGGCATTTCTAAATTGCAATAGATCTAGGACTGCAGTTTTGACCTCTGGGGGCTGTGGGCAAGTATGTATATAACAGTGGTTCTTAACCTGGGTTCTATCGAACCCTAGGGGTTCGATGAGTCGGTCTCAGGGGTTCGGAGAAGCCTCTGCCGCGGAGGCCAGAATAAAGTAATACCGTAATTTGTTGTGAGTTCATGCACTTTGTTGGTTTTGTTCTTTGAGCAAGGTGATGTTCATGCACGGCTCATTTTGTGCACCAGTAAATAAACATATACCTATGCCTTGAATTTGGAAAAAAAAATCATATTTTATTTATCACTAAAGAAGGGTTCGGTGAATGTGCATATGAAACTAGTGGGTTCTGTACCTCAAAAAAGGTTAAGAACCACTGGTATATAATCTATTATAAATATTACACAAATTGTCTCTGACCAGTTGCCTCAGTGTATAGAGCACTGGCCCAGCGTGCAAAATTCTGGGTTTGATCCCCAGTCAGGGCACACTTGAGAAGTGACCATCTACTTCTCTCCCCCCACCCCCTTCCCCGCTCACAGCCAGTGACTTAATTGGTTCAAGTATCTAAGATAGCTTGGCTGATTCTAGCTCCTGCCCCAGACAGGGACTGCCGGTGGATCCTGGTTGGGTGCATGCGGGAGTCTGTCTATCTCCCCTCCTCTCACTTAAAAAGAAATTACACAAATTAAGTGTCTAAGGTTTTGGAGTGAAGAAGCGATGTCAGAGTCCCCCACCAGATTACTTTGTTACATTTTTTTCTAATTAAGAGTACCACCTGTTAGGTTATTAAGTGCTCTCCACATAATTTGTTGACAACCCCTTTCAAGTGAAATTATTGTTTCATAAAGGTATGCCTAGATTTTATGAAGTAAACTATGATGGTCTTGATCTCATTTGCCCGAGTTTTCATTTTATCATTAGACACAAAAGGACAAATCAGGTCAAAGGTGCTTTTTAAAATTTTTAAGTCCTTTTTATTTTTCAATTACAGTTGACATACAGTATCATATTAGTTTCAGGTGTACACCCCAGTGATTAGACATTACATAATGTACTAATGATCATCCTGATAAATCTTGTACCCACCTGACACCATACATAGTTCACCACCAAACCAGTATTACATTAGATGTTAAAGGATCTTCTTTAAGAAGAAAAAAGATTTTAAAAATGAACAATAAAATGGCAATAAATACATATCTATCAACATTTGAATCTATAAAAACAAACTAAGTGAACAAGCAGAACAGAAACAGACTACACACATAGAGAACATTGTGATGGTTGCCAGATGGGAGGGAGGTTGGGTGCTGTGAGAAAAAGGTGAAGGGATTGAGAAGTACAAATTGGTTGTTATAGAACAGTCATGGGGATGTCAAGTACAGCACAGGGAATATAGTCAATAATTTTCTAATAACTAGGTCCAAGGTGTTTTTGATTAGATGTACTTGGGAAATGTTTATAAAAACAGTTTTCTGGCAAGGTGGTAAAGTCAAGTCTGGGCTGTTGTAAGTGGAAGAAAAAAATATTTAAAGAACAGGGAAGGAGGGAGACAAAGGTGCCTGGTGCCCTGGAAGAACACAGTGCAGAGAAGCAGCAAGCTCTGAAGGCCAAGAGGTGACATGTCCCTGTCTGGGCAGGATGAAGGACACTAGGGACTGCTGCCCGACACCTTGCTCTGGATTTCTGCGGCAGCCCTCCCAGGACAGAGGGCGGTCCCGTCAGGTGGAGCCAGTGCAAGAAGGCTGAATAGCCCCGGAGCACTGGCTGCCGGTTCGGACAGGGTTAAGACCATCACCTGCAGCTGAAGTGCGACTCAAATGGGAAGTAGGAAGTGCCTCGCCTGAGCTTCCTGTATAAATAAACGCTCTGCTGCCGCCGCGTCCGAGATGTACCCCGCGCTCTGCCCCATGCTCTGCAAGGTTCCGGGCCCGCAGCAGCTCCCAAGCGCGGGAGGCGGTCGACGGTAGGTCTCCTCTTCCTGCCCGACAGGTCTGGGAGCCCGAGTCCTGTTACAATCCTGCAGAGTGCAAAGCTGTCAGCTGCAGAGCGCGGAGGGCCAGGGCGAGAATGTACCAGCTCCTCCTCCCCGGTTCCAGAGCGGGAGGCTGCTGAGAAGCCTGCGGCGGCGGAGGCGGAGGCGCAGCTCTCCAGTCAGGTAGGTTTAGCAACCTTTTAAAAAACTGCAGGCATGGCAAGACGGGAATGGTTTTGGACTAAGAAAAGGAAAAAAAAAAGGACAGGAAACTGCAATGCCATGGTTTTATGTGCTGCGTCTAGCCTAGTGCTTCAACCACACAGAACTAAATTCATTCTGAATGCCTTAAACACCTGTTAACTTTTAAAAATATATGTCTTTGTAAAGGTGAAAAGAAACAAATTTTTACTAAAAGTCTCTACAGAATGTATTGGAAAATTCAAGGTTAGATTAAACCTCCCACTGTCTTAAGGGGAGAACAAAAGTTGGCTAACCTCAGTGTTTACCTTCTGTTACTTGGAAATGCATGGCACTATGTTGACACACATATGTGATATCTCATTCTTTTTCACCCCCTCTCATTAATCTGAGATATGGATGCGATGTTGTATTATCCATGGGATCTTTGCCATACATTATGCCTATTATTTAGTCAGGTAATTATAATTGCTGATAAAACGGAGTGAAACTCTGGTCTTATACCGCTATTCTAAATTTTAAGTTGAAATGAAACTGATTCCTGCTGTTTGAGCAGAGAAGAGGTATTTTAGCTCTACTCTTCCAGGGTTTCTTTTGCTTTTCTTGTTAGATTTAGTGATTCTGCTGTAAGTCTACTTCTGATGAATGTACTTCTCACAGGTTTCTCATAAGTGAATTCTACTTTCTGGGAAAATGTTCTCTGTCTTCATGCTTCCACGATAGTTTCTCACTTACTTACTTCTTTCTGCCTCACACGTATCTTATCAAAACATTAGCTGGGGCTCCTAAGAGGACTATCTGTGTTCTAACTTGGCATTTCTGGATGTTTATATGAACATAGCCAGGTATGAATTAAAGAAAAATGTATTTAACATTTCTGAAGCAGCAGATTGGGGTTGTCTGAGCAGAAGCAAAAGAAATGAACTTTGAGATGACTCAGTTTTCAGGGTGTGGGTAAGAGGCAGAAGGAACCCAGCCAGTCTTCACTGAGTTGCTGGCTAATTAAAATCTCAGGCTGCTGCAGCTTTCACTGAGATGAGCCTCATGTTCCCTGGTCCTTTTCAAGTTTGCTTCCTCCGATGGCTCCTCCTTCTCCTTACTCTGTCCTCCCTCCCAACCCTAGTCTTTTGCATGGGAAGCAGTCCCTTAAGTACTTCTGAAACTACTTGAGGAGAAGAGAGGGGGTGAAAAAGAATGATAGCTATAGCAGGTCCACAGAGCCACTGGGAAAGAATTGTATTTGGAAATCCAAGGTTACATTTTCTTCCACCTCCTCCCTAACTCAGGCACACATGTGACTGGTATTTTATTATTTGTAGTCGGCATAAACTGTGAAAACTAGGAAAGAAAAGAAAAACCTATTTCAAAAGTGGTCTTTGATTAATTGTAAACTGTAAACATATACAGAATGTAAAAAAGATACTGAGTTGCAGAATTGGGTGCTTGGGCTTTTTATTTAAAACAAACAAACCAAAAACTCAAACAGAAAACCCCTCAAATGAATCACACTAGATAACTTGCTCCTTACACTACTACTGTGCTGGAAATGAGGTTTGAATGTGGTCAAACATGGTCTAAACCCAGAGTTTTACAAATATTTATAGTTATCAATGCCAAATATCTTTGTGCTGAGCCCCAGGAACATTCTCAGCATTCAAAAACTCCATTCTCATGAATGGTTTCAGTTCATTGGCAATTTGAAGGCATCCAAGCTTCCAAACTAGGTCAGTTTAAGACATGTATTTTTTTTTAATGATAATTAGTTTTTGGGTCTCCCAAATTATGAACCAGGTTTTCTCAGCCAAACTCTATAGCAGAGAAAGAAGTTATGCTTTATCTAGAAGGAAAAAAAAGCTTATTTTATCTATACATTATATATATGTATATATGTTTATTAAATATATATATAACTTTCTGGAAACGATCTTTATCTTCAATAATATGAACACATTTAATCTGAGAAAATATATTTAATTTTTTTTCTTGAAAGGCAGTTTCAATATTTTTAATGTTCAGAAACATTCGTCAGGGCATCAGAATCATTTCTCCGTAGTGTTTCTACTGATTTTGGCTTGTATGTTGCCCCCGGCCTTGACGAATAGCATTGCTTTCTTGTTAAATGAGGTTTGTAAGGTTTGAAATTGCCATTTGAGTTAGAGGTCACGAATCATGCTGAACCCAGATGTTGATGGAGGAACAAAGTCTAAACAGTTTTGGGACTAAACTTACTTTGTGTAACTGATTATTTTGGATATGGGAAAGGGGCCAAGCTGCCCCACAAGTCATGCTGTCCACTTTGGGCTGTGCTGGGCAGGTATCTGCAGCTACTTCTCCTGAGTGCTGTGACTTTGTTCAGGGATGCCTGCCTTCATTTACAGAAATTCCTGAGCTACAATAAATTATCAGTATTGCCAGTGTTTGAATTGCTGGAAGTGAATACAGATGAGGAACAGGCCTTTAATATTTTCTCTCTCCCACGCCCACTCAGAAGACTTATCTACTATAATATTGAGTGCCTACTGTTTGCCAGCTGTGGAGGATATAATGCTTTATAAGATGTGGCCTCTGTCCTAAAGGAATTCACATAATCTTGGAAGTGACTTTGGACTAGAATGGTAGTTCTCAATTCATGTTGTTTTACCTGAGCATGAAGAATACCTTGCTGTTTGTCATCTCAACCATCTTTTCTCTGATGTCACCTGAGCATTCAGTAATTCTTTTTCTATTTTATTTTATTATTATATTTTTAAATTTTAATTTATTGTGTTTACATAGATTCTAGTGTGCCCCCGGATGCATCCCCCTGCCATGTTCCCCACAATATCCTCTTTTCCCCCTTCCCCATAATACCCTCCCCCCTTTCCTCCAGGATTAGCTTTTCTGCTCTCTATAACATTGTGTTACGTGTGTATAATTTCACCAATCTCTTTCCCTTTTCTGATCCCTTCCTATCATCTCCTTTCCCTCTGTCTGCTTTCCCTCTGGTCCCTTTGATCCCGGCTCTATCTCTATTCTTCTCCTCAATTCATATTGTTCATTGGATTCCTCAAAATAAGTGAGGTCATATGATATTTTTCTTTCTCTGCCTGGCTTATTTCACTTAACATAGTAGTTTCCAGGTTCATCCATGTTGTTGCAAAAGGTAAGATTTCCTTCTTTTTCATGGTCCCATAGTATTCCATTATGTATATGTATCATAGCTTTTAAATTCACTCGTCCACTGACGGGCACTTGGGCTGTTTCTATATCTTGGCTATTGTAAACAACGCAAGCATTCAGTAATTTGAAGAGTCATATCATCATCTAAGTTCATTTATTTAATTACTTCAATTTTAATCTTTTCTACTTTGAGGCATACGTGAGAGGTGTTATATTAATGTTCTATTTTTATTAACTTTGACATTTGCTATTTACTTGGTCAGTGAATACTTCTAAACCTAGTGCATCATATTGTAGGAGTTATTTCAAAATGGAAGGTGATACATTAAAGACAGTAAAAGTGGCCAATGCTCTTGCAACACAGAAAGAGAAACTTCTCATCTATGATAACATTCCTTCCTTGAATTGAAAATATAACAAACTAAGTGAAATGCACTTTTCTTATTCATAGCTGGAGATACTTCTTATCACATGGCTTGTAGTGTCTATTAAAGCACATACTTGGAAAGCCATCTTTCATTGGTTTCTAATTCCTCTGCGGTCATAAGTTTGAGTCCCAGATCTTTAGTCAACTGGTTCTTTGTCTTTCTTGGAAAGACAGAACAAGACATCTGATTTCTCTTTTTGCTGGACTGTGGCTGAAGCGGTAAACCCACAAATTTTCCAGTGTATGATTTACATGAAACTAATTGTTGACAAGCTCTTCAACTAGCTTATTCTTTATAAGTGGGAAACAGGGTTTAATCATGTCTACATCCCTTGCACCTAACACTTATGGAATTCAGTTCTTTGTGGGTTGATTTTGTTTCCTGCATTATTGGTTCTTTAAGAAACTGATTTGGCAAAGACATAGAAAAATATACACCCTGTACTTTACTTAGTGTGGGATGGAGAAGATTCTTCTCCCAAACTGGTTTTAAATTTGTTTCTAATTAAAATTTCTATATGCAACTTTTGGCTTTCACAGGGGAGGGTAATATATACATATGCTTTTATTCATTCGGAGAAAAATTTTTAATTACATTATTTGTGCTTTAGCGACTGTAGTTTGCTGCTAATGTCATGACCCAAGAAATCAGCCCTTCTCTTGATCTATAGACCTTTCTGAAATAACACTTCTCCTTGATCTGTTGATTACATCATTCTCTGACCTGCCTTTATGTGGCATTTCTTCTTGCTTCTGAGCTTGTTGTTATGCCAGGAAGGGGGAAGAAAATTATTCAGCAGGGCTTTCTGAATAATTGTGGGAAGCAAGGGAACCGTTGATTAAAAAAGGGGTGGGCAGGGCACATGGTGATGTCAAGGAAGGAGCTAACATGATGAATGTAAAATTACAGTGCCAAAAACATTATTGACCTGTTATTCTCAAATTCATGCCTATCTTCTTTGATATGTTTTTTATTGTTAGAAAAGCTCAGCGTGGATTTCCTCCTCTTGGGCCTTACTCTGTTGTGGTAATGAGAACATGGAAAAAAGAAGTGTGTTTTTTAGAAAAAGGATCAGCCTTTTGCCAGTGTTAAAACTTGACATCCCAGGTGCTCTGTACTTTTAAGATTTAGAGTTAGCTTATCACAATGTCATGTCCTTTGTTGGCCATGATCTCATATCTTTTTCCATATATTTCACCTATATATTTTGTAAGAAAAAATATCAACATTAGATCTTATTATTCTCACCATAAAAAATTGTAACTGTATGTGGTGACGGATGTGTTAACTAACTTTATTAAGATAATCATTTCACAAAATATATATGTGAAATCGTTATGTTGCATACCTTCAATTTGTATGATATTATTTATCAATTATATCTCAATGAAGCTGGAAAAAAAAGATCTTATTAAAATGGTTGTAACAGACTTTATTCATACCCTAATTTCAAATAGCAATGAGACTATCTAGAAAACAGTTCCTGCTAATATTTAAGATGCCCATTCTAATAGAGTATCTATCTGTCCTTTTCACCCACATAACAAGTTAAGAGACATATTAGCATATCAGTTCCATTTTAGATCATGATGGTTGTCAAGTTACAAAGTTATAATCTTATTGCCATTCTGGAAACAGATGAGATGAAGATGTTAAAACTAAGGAATTAAAGACAAGTTTGTTTTTCATTCCTTGACATCCTCTCAGTGAAGCTTTGAAACAGTGGGGAAGAAAACAGAAATTCCCTTTTATCTCATGGGGCACATGTGTTTTTTGACAATGCTGCTACCTTACAAAGCCTGAGTAGGTGAATATTTACATTTATGGTATCTAAGAATTAAACATTTCTTGGGTTTGTTTATTCTAGAGAATATTTTCTAATCTGTTTCTTTTTCAATAACGACTGAGTGTCCTATGTGTGTTGCCATGTATCTATTCATTGACCTTGAGCACTGTTCTTATAAAAAATAAATATGTATAAAATATACTTGAGTAATGGCATTTCTCTGATTACTAGTGAGACTTTGTCCCCACTTGTTCTTTCCCTTTCAGGGCACACATTAGAACTATTTTTCTGATATTATTGGATGTTCACTGGTTCATCTGGCCTTTGAATGACCTGAGAGTGAGTCAAAGATGTAAGCTGGGAATAAAACAGCAACACTGGTCAGTATGGAGGTCTGCCATAAGTTCTTACCTCACTTAACACCAATACTACCTATGGCCCTTGCTATTCTACCAGTCAGCTGGTCTACTTTCCATTAAAAACTGTCTTTAGGGTAGCTCTTCAGCAATTGACTGATGAATGTCAGCACTCTACCAGATTCAGTGAGTATTTGGATCACTAACAGCTTTTGTTAAGGACATAAACCGGTAGCTAAATAAATCACTGTATTGGGCAGCAGTGCTAAGGTCAACACAATGCTAATTTTCAGATTGTGTTGAGTGGAAGCTGGTTGTCCGGCGCATCATTCTTTAATGGTTTGGGGAGAGCTTGCCAAACAAGGTCTTTGGATTACTGTTTCTTTCTGCTCTCTTAGAATATTGGCTTCCTGAGAATCTCTCTCATTATCCAAGGGGACACTTCAGCTATACCTTCCCACCACCTACCCTTCCTAAAAACACTTCCCTCCCTTTCTTAAGCTCCCTCTAGCAGTCATGCATTCATATCTTTTATTCCACCTACCTCACAGGAATGACTCCGTCTTGCATGGCTATATAAACATTTTGAGAGTATTCGTATATTTCCCCTCTGTTTTGTCCCTTGTTCTTGAGTAACTCTTAGACTTTCATAATGTAGCCTGGAACTAAGTCCTCAGCACAGATCAACTGGAATTTTACATACATGAACATTCTGTTACATCAATCATATCCAGTTCATTCATTTTGGTAGCTTTCTATTTCTATTAGTTTCTTTAATTGTGCTTTATCAATTTATGTAAGTTTTAAAGTTTTTACAGAAGGGTGAAAAAATTCCTAAATAACTAGATAAGCATCCTAGTAAAGCATTATCCTTTGCAAGCACATTATCTTTTTTGTGTAGTAGCATAACTACTGTGATTTTAGGTAATGCAACAGTCATAAATACATTAGTTAAAAATACTTTGAGGCTCTCGCCAGCTGGCTCAGTGTTTAGAGTTCCAGCCCGGTGTGCAGATGTCCCAGGTTTGATTCCCAGTCAGGGCACACATAAGAACCAACCATCTGCTTCTCTCCCCCTTCTCTGCCTCCCCCTTCTCTCCCTCCCCCTTCTTCTCCCCTTCCACTCTCACAGCCAGTGGCTGGTTTGAGCATCAGCCCCAGATGCTGAGGATAGCTTGGTTGGTCTGAGTGTCAGCCTCGGGTGCTGAGGATAGCTTGGTTGATTTGAGCATGGCCCCAATTGAGGGTTGCCAGGGGGATCCCAGTTGGGGCACACGCAGGAGTTAGTCTCTCTATCTCCCTTCTTCTCAGAAAAGAAAAGAAAAAATACTTTGAATGTTGGCCTTCCCACCCTCTGTGTTTTTGGAGCAGATTGCTTTTTCAGGCAAATTTCTTATACATCCTGTGCTTCTAACACTGCTTCTGAATTATCCTTCTTTGGCAATTCCAATGAAAATACATGAGATAAGTGGCTTTCCTATCAGATAATACTTGCTTCTCATATAATGAACACTGTTAGAGCAAGAGACACTCATAGAGTAGATGGAACTGCTGATTCCCCTTTCTTGGTAATTTAGTGCAAAATCAGATGTTTTTTCTTCCTTGCATGCTCCAGCCCTTCTGTCCTATTCTGTGATTAGCTATAGTTAAGCAAGTGATACTTTTACAATTTGGGTGAAGTCTGCCCCTCATGACCTTACCACAATTCGACCACTGACTTTCCAAAATTTAAACCTGAAGGCAGCTATCATCTATTCCTCTCTTTTCTTTCCCTCCCTCCCTCCCTCCCTCCCTCCCTCCCTCCCTCCCTCCCTTCCTCTCTCTTTCTTTCTGTATTTCTTTATTTTGTGACAGACAGAGGGAGGGACATAGAGAGGGACAGACAGGCAGGAAAGGAGAAAAGTGAGAAGCATCAATTTGTTGTGGCCCCTTAGTCTCCTTAGTTGTTCATTGATTGCTTTCTCATATGTGACTTGACCGGGGTGCTGCAGCAGAGCTAGTGACCCCTTGCTCAAGCCAGTGACCATGGGGTCTTGTCTATGATCCCACACTCAAGCTAGTGACCCCCACACTCAAGCCAGATGAGCGAGTGCTCAAGCCGACCCTCGGGGCTTTGAACCTGGGTCCTTCATGTCCCAATATGATGCTCTATCCACTGCACCACCACCTGGTCAGGCTGTCTTTCTTTATTAAAAAGGTTTTATTTCTTTATTTCACAGAGAGAGTAGGGGGCTGGGGAGGAATGGGAAGTATCCACTCATACTTGCTTCAGTTGTTCATTGATTGCTTGTCTTATGTGCCTTGACTGGGCAAGCCCAGGGTTTCAAATAGGTGAGCTCAGCATTCCAGGTCAACACTTTATCCACTGCGCCACCACAGGCCTGGCAAAATTCTTTTCTCTTTGGGTTCTTCACACCCAGTAAGAGATTTGTTCACATTTGTAGTAATGATAAAAGCAATTATAATTGTTACTATTTTAAATTAAGCAGTAGAGTAGAACATTCAAGTGACTTTCTTTCTTTTCTTTTCTTTTTTATTCAGTGAGGGGGGGCAGAGACAGACTCCTGCATGTGCCCTGACCGGGATCCACATAGCAAGCCCACTAGGGCACGATGCTCTGCCCATCTGGAGCATTGCTCCATTGCTCAGCAACTGAGTTTTTCTTAGTGCCTGAGGTGGAGGCCAGGGAGCCATCCTCAATGCTCGGGGCCAACTCACTCCAATAGAACCATGGTGGCAGGAGTGGGAGAGAAAGAGAGAAAGAGAGGTGAGAGAAGCAAGAGGGGGGAGGGGTGGAAAAGCAGTTGGGTGCTTCTCCTGCGTGCCCAGCTTGGGCATCAAACTCAGGACATCCACACACCGGGCCAATGCTCTACCACTGAGCCAACTGGACAGGGCCATGACTTTGTTATTGTAGGTACAACGTGAAGTATGAGGCAAAACAAGTTGAGCAAGAATGAGTTGTAGAATCTCTAGAAGGAAGACTTTTTGCAAACTGGAGGGGATTGGTGAACTGTAAGTGTACCTATGAGCATGTGGTCTTGTGAAAGGTTCAGGAGGAGCTGTGAATGGTCGCCAGTTTTCTTATGGGCACCCCCTCTGATTTTCATCCCATTTACTAATAGTTTGGGTAGGGGGTAAGGTTCTACTGTTGGTGGTTTCCTGTTGTGGAGACTGGAACATCTTAATAAGACATAAATGAAGAAACACTAGGACACGGTGGAGCCAGACATTCCCAAACATCTCAAGAGCAGGAAAATTTATTAGACAATGTCAGGATCTCCTGATTATTTCTTGAAGAGCTCGATTTCTAATCAATCAGTGGGGAAAGGATTTTTTATTTGATATTTTTCTTTTAAGAAGTCATTCATTTTTATAATATTCACTATTGATTTTACTCAGAGTGAAAACCAAAGGGCTGGTTTTCTTTCTTCTTTTTTATTATTTTTTTAAGTGAGAGGAGCAGAGATGGACAGACTTCCCTGCATGTACCCCAACCAGGATCCACCTGTAGCAATCCCCGTCTGGGGCCAATGCTTGAATCAACTGAGCTATTGCTGATGCACTTGTACCAACTGAGCTATCCTCAGTGCCTAGGACCTATGTTAGAACCAGTCAAGCTACAAGCTGCAGGAGAGGAAGAGGGAGAGAAGGGGGAAAGGGAGGAGACGAGAAGCAGATGGTTGCTTCTCTTGTGTGCCCTGACCGGTAATTGAACCTGGGATGTCCATTATGCCGGGCCAATGCTGTATCCACTGAGCCAACTGGCTAGGGCCAGGCTGGTTTACAAATTGTGTATGGTAAAGGCTTCAGCTGCTATGATGGTTCCTGGAAGGCTGAAGAGGGACGTGGCCTGGGTCTCCCAGCATTGCTTCAATCAGCATTCATCTACCTTATCTCTTATACAGGGGTGGTTTACTTAAGACTCTGATTTCATAAAATTCCATTGCTTTAAAACATATGAAAGGCATTACTTTTTGGAATTGGAGTTATTGTACACAGAGAAATAAATCACTTCTTTTTTGAAGCATTATTTTGGATTGTGCACAGCACAGAGGGATGAAATATGTGACTTCTTTCCTCTCTTTCACTGAGTCACAAGCACCACCTAGTTTGGAATGCTTGGAATTTTTTTTAACACAACATCTCTGCTTTATAAAAAGTTTCTATGTCATAAAATATTATATATATAAATATATATTTTAAATTTATATATGTTTAAACCATTTTATTGAGGTATGATTGACAGAAAAAAAGCTAATCATATTTAATGTATGCAACTTGATGAGTTTGGAGACAAGTATACACCTATGGAACATCATAAAGCCTGTCATTCAGAATACTGTATTGTATATTTAAAAATTTACTTGAAGGTTCTTATAACACATGCAAAATCATGATAAATAAAGAGGGTCAGGAGAAAACTTTTGAGAATGATGGATATATTTATGTAACTCACAAACTAAGGAGTAAAAACATGTATATAGTAAAAGACAAGAGTAAAAACTTAAGTACGTGGTAAGAGATAAGTATGTTTAGAATAGTCTTGATTAATGCAATTTCTAGTTCTGCCTTCCAAAGAAGGCTATTTCTAGGATATACCTTCTAAAAGGTATTGAATTATGGCTTTATTTTTTAGAACATTAAAAATTTGGCCTGTTTAATGTCTCCTTCTAAAAGATAATATAGGTTGAGGCTGAGAAATAATTGACTTCCTTGAAGAATACCTAGATCTCTTGCTAGATTGCAACAATAGAGCTTACTCTATCTATTCACAACAGCTTTCCTCAGATGGGCTCAGAAGTATTCCCATTTGTGGTGTGGGATGGTTCTAGCCTGTGTCATTTCCCATCTTCCCCACTCAGGAAGCATTTACAGGCTACATTTCTTCTTGCTGTTTGACTTGGGATTTATCTTTTTATTTTCCGGGGTAGGGGAGGTAATTCAGAATATGTTGTGTGAGCATGTTAGGAAGACAGAGATGAGAAGATAGCAGTTGGGGGAGATGGACGAGCCTCTGTGTTCTGTGGGGAGTTCTGGAGAAACAAATGGGTGATAGTTTTTTCTAAGCATAAACTGGGAAGAGTGGAGAGGTAAAGTCATTAATTTTTACCCTTAATTTACCTGAGATTTTTTTTTAAACTTCAAAATCCTGAATTTGATATATAGGTTGATTTGAATTTAATTTACTCTTGGATGATAACTGATTCATAGTTAATCGAATAAGAACACTATGTCTTGAACCTTATTGTATCTTTCCCAAGAAGTATCATATTGGAAGCCAATTATTGGTTAGCATTTTTAAAAATTTTTTAATCAAGTCTACTACTACCACTCAAAGGTAGGTGAAAAACCTTGAATACTTCACATTACTAGAGTTAGTAACTGTTGACTATTTCTGATATGACATAAGAAAGGCAGTGCAGTTAGATATATTTTTTTCCCAACTGATCCAATTTGTTTTTCCCTACATTGTTTTAATACTTTTATACCTATATGTTGAGACTTTTGCCATTGTGGGGCTATGTAGCAAATGCTGAGCATGTAATTTCTTTTGTTAAAAAAATTGGGAGGAAAAAGTCTGGTTCTCCAGGGAGAGAGGGTATTCACAACTATTTCTATGGCAGAATTTATTAGAATTGGCCTTACTCTTATTTATTTATTTATTTATTTTTGACAGAGTCAGAGAGAGGGACAGACAGTGACAGACAGGAAGGGAGAGAGATGAGAAGCATCAATTCTTCATTGCAGCAACTTAGTTGTTCATTGACTGTTTTCTCATATGTGCCTTGACTGGAGGAGGGATGGGGTGGAGTTGGCTACAGCAGAGTGAATGACCCTTTGCTCAAGCCCCCAATCTTGGGCTGAAGCCAGTGACCTTGGGCTTCAAGCCAGCAACCTTTGGGCTCAAGCCAGTGACCATGGGGTCATGTCTATGATCCCACGCTCAAGCCAGAGACCCTGTGCTCAAGCTGGTGAGGCCATGCTCAAGCCTGATGAGCCTACACTCAAGCCAGCAGACTTGGGGTTTCAAACCTGAGTCCTCTGCATCCCAGTCCGATGCTCTATCCATTGTGCTACCGCCTGTTCAGGTTTGCCTTACTCTTTTAAAACAGTAAGGACTTTAGGATTTTGCTTTTATTTAATTAAAGCACTGAATTTCTTGATGTGATGTAAACTGAATATGCAGGCAGATAATTTTCAGTTATTTTACCTTTTTTAAAGATATTCTGAATAAAAATCTAGGGGAAGTACTTTAGTTACACTTTTTATTTTTCAATGTAGAAATATCCCTTTCTATAGTTATGCTATACATGGAGACAAATTTTATTTTTGTACAATCACAGTGAACTTATGAAAGCTATAGTCAAGGACTTTATGTCTCTTGCTCTCTTTCTCTGTCCCTCCCCCTTCCTTCTCCTCTCACTGTTGCATCCACAAAATATTCACTGGTGAGGCAGCTCTGGTGTAATGGACCAGGTTTGGCTCCAGAAGATGGAGGTTTAAGTTTTGCTCTGCCATATACAAAAAGAACTTTGGCAGATTACTTAACTCCTTAGTACCTCAATTCATCTATAAAATGAAGGAAATAATCATCATGGTTGTAAAAGAATAAATGAAATTTTGTATATGAAGGAACACAATACTAACACCTCACTGATATTCTTTTTTATTGGAGTAAAATATACATAAAAGTTAATATTCCATCCATTTTAAGAATATTTTTTAGTGGCATTAAGTATATCTACATGTTGTGTAACTATCACACTATTTCCAGAATTTTTTATCCTTAAACAGAAATTCTGTACTCTTTTACTTTTTATTTTTATTTTTTTTATTTATTCATTTTAGAGAGGAGACACACACATACACACACACACACACAGATAGAGAGAGAGAGAGAGAGAGAGAGAGAGAGAGAGAGAGAAAGGGGGGAGGAGCTAGAAGCATCAACTCCCATATGTGCCTTGACCAGACCAGTGCAGGGTTTTGAACTGGCGACCTCAGTGTTCCCAGGTCGACGCTTTATCCACTGCGCCACCACAGGTCAGGCTGTACTCTTTTAATAATAACTCCCCATTCCCCCTCCCCCCAGCTCTTAGTAACAACCTTTCTGCTTCCTGTTTCTATAAATTTGACTGATGTAAGCACCTCATATAAGCAGAATCATATATTTGTGCTTTTGTGTCTAGCTTATGTCACTTAGCATAATGTCTTCAAGGTTCATCCATGTTGTAGCATATGATAGAATCTCAGCTCTTTTAAAGGCTGAATAATATTCCATTTTATGTTTAAATAACATTTGGTGTATCCATTCATCTGTTGATGGACATGTAGATTGTTCCCATCTTGTAGCTAATATGAAAAATGCTGCTGTGAACATTGGTGTACAAGTATCTGAGACCTTTTTTTCAGTTTTTTTGGGTGTTCAACTAGAATTGGAATTGCTAGGTCATATGGTAATTCTTTGTTTAACCTTTTGGGTGACCTGTTATTTTTAAGTATTTTTGGAATCTATTGAATTGGTTGTAGTGGTGTGACCACTACATGGAGTGTTTGTTCTTATGGTCATTTAATTCCCATAGTTTACATGATCTGAGTCAGGACAGTGAAACCACCTGAAATTTCAGGACTCCAGGAACACCTTGACAAGGTAGCAAGCTTTCTAGCCCATGGTTCTCAGAAATGCATTCACAGTACGCCTAGAGATCATTGCGGGTGAGGGTTTGCTCTGTTGGTGCCAAAATGTGTTGATTAAACAATAGGTGCATCAGTGGATATAATATTTTCTGCTTTGCATCTTAATGCAGGGTTTGAGGAGACTGCAGACACCGAAGACAGGCTGACGGGCTCAGTTGGTGGGCTGCATTATCCCACCATGACCGCTGAAAATCCAATGCCTGGAAATCTGCCTCTGGCTCCTCTTGTCACTTGCAAACTCTGCCTGTGTGAACAGTCTTTGGACAAGATGACCACACTCCAGGAATGCCGGTGCATCTTTTGCACAGCTGTAAGTTTTCCTTGATGCTTTCATCATGAGAAAACACAAAGGGAAGAACGTTAAAGATATGGGACACATTTATCTGGCTTACTGAGAAACCACATGTGCCTCAGTATAACCTTGTTCTGGAGAGCAATTCCACATTTGGACCTTTTTCCAAATAGTATCTAGAATGATAAATTCTGTATTTATTGTTTTTTAAGAAGAGTATAATGTGTGTGAGAAATTTAATTATTTGTTACAGAGTTTTTCTCTTCTTAAAGTTCTAGCTAAGAAACAAAATAGAGACATTTTTAACATGCCTTAGTTAACCATCATCTGTAAGAAGCTCATGGAGTATTTTAGTGATGGAGAAATTAGGTAGTAATTTACTGAATCTTCTTTCATATATTTTCTCATCTCCTACAAGGTATATGGTATACAATTGTTTTTCTTGGTCATCTCTCTTTTTTTTTTTCTATTTTCACAATTTGCTGAAGGCTGCTTATTCCTTACTATAGAGAAATGCTATTAATCTCCAGGCATAGCTGACACTTGGTATCAATGCCTATGACCTTTATTGCATGTTTCCCTACAGATTAGTTAGCTAAGGGATCAAGCTAGAAAACAGACTGATGAGTTCAAAGTGACTATTAGGAGTGTGAGACCAGGTGGTACTGTTCAAATTTTCATTTTATTCAAACATTTTCTGAGCTTTTCCTATGTATAGGAATATGAAGAAGAATAAGACATTCCTCACAGGGAATGCTGGGAATGCCAGTGAATGCTGGGAATGCCAATGAATGCTGGGAATATGAAGAAGAATGAGACGTTCCCCACAGGGAAGATGGACGCATTGAAGGAGCTCTAAGGGAGCCTGGGGAAGTCAGGGTGTTTAAATGCATGTCCCACAGGGGATCTCATCCCCCTGGGGCTGGGGAGGGGAAGGTGGAGAGGGCATCCTGCTAGCAGTGGTCTCCCAGTTGAGGCTTTCAACAGGAGATTGTAGACTGATGCCCATGGACCATGTCCTGCCTCAGTGCTTTTTTTTTTGATTGGGAAATTTAAAGTAACAAATTTTATAAATTTTTCATGACAGAATGAAAAAGTAGTAAGATACAGTTACTCTGGGCCTGTATTCACAGGCCCAGAAATAGATGATCCTTCTTCTGGGTACGTACTTGTTTCTCTCCTGTATGTATTTGAATCAGCTGCACTTTAAAACTAAGGATGGGTTGGTGAAGACAGGAAGAGTGCAGGCATCTCAGTGTGGTAGAGAGGAGGGTGTGATACCTAAATTCAATACTGTTTGTCTTTGCTTGGTCGGCCTTGTATGGGCAGACTGTTAATATTTATTATACAGTCAGTACAGCGATTGCTAGACAAATGAGGGTTTAATACCCTGGCTTTGAAGGAAATGAAATAGTTTAGTTGCAGTAATCAATGGTTAAATTAAGGGGAATAAGAAGAAAGGAATCTTTTAGGAAGTAGAGTCATTTATGAAGAGGCATGTTTATTACTAAGGCTTACTAAGCATTATTTTTTTAACAAAGTTAAGATGAAATAAAATTTATTTCGTATTTCTTTGATACATTAATCAACATGGCACATTTTCAAGCTAGTCTATACCAATTTTCTTAAAAAATGTCTTTTTTTTGATTGAGGATTAGGATGGGGCGAAGCCTGCTGAGGCTTTTAGGTGAAAAGGAAAGGAACTGCAATCTTTTTCTTATGCTTTGAACTTTAGGATCCAAAGATGGCAAAAAGAGTATTGTTTGTTCATTCATTCAACAAAATCTAGTGAGCAGCATCTTTATGTCGGGAACTGTTCTAGGCATCAGGACTTATCGGTTAAGGAAACAAAGCCCAGCAGAGATCCTTACTGTTATCAAAGCAAGTTATACAGCAAACAGTAAACATAATGAATAGATAAGTTAGAGTATTGAGTAATAAGGGCTTAGATAAAAAGTTGAGAAGGAGGTTAGGCATGCAGGGCGAGGGGTATGTTATAGTTCAAATAGGTGGTCAGGAGAAAGTCTCACTAAGTGATGTTTGTGCTGGTTCTTTCTTGTCTTGTCAGCATGTGTTGCTTTATAGGAAGTGAGGAAATTGCCTTATCATCTTTGGGTTCCTTGGTCTTGCTTTGTTTCTAAATGCTATGCTTCAGAAATGGTTATTCCTCTGACTTTTTTCTCATGTTTCAGACTCTGGCTAATCCCTGAAACAAATGAATGAGAAGCACCATTTGGTTCAAGGCAAGATGGGAATTTTTGTCCAAGTATTACTGATGTTTAAAAATAGGATATGGAATTTGGTTTTTGCTATGAGATGTAGCAGTGAGGAATTCAAGTGTGCATGTCAACATTGGGTAAGGAGTACACAAGCAAAAGTTGTCTTTCCTCTTCACCAGGAGCTGACACTGACATATCGTGTCAGGAGATCTTAGTTCCCAGTTTAAAACAGCACAACTGCTTCTCATTTCTCCTTCAGCAATTTAGAGGGAGGAGTTAGTACAGTCAGATTATTCTGTCATCTAGGTTCATACCTCCTTATTGTTAGGGAGTGCTCAAAAGCAGAAAGTCAAATGGCTTGTTTTTGGCATCCCTCCAACTTTGGAACTTTTTGTATGTGTAAACATTAACCTTGCATGGCTTCCTGATACCCGTTTTCTGTGATCTGCCACGATAGTAAGCTGCACGTGTTTGATTTTATGTTAGTGTCTGCAAATTTGCAGTTGATACCAGACTCATCTGAAATACTACTATAGCTTGTTATGGTTGGAGCTTTTATTTCTTTTTCCTAAAAAACCATTTTAAAATGTATCTAATCCTCCCAGATATTAATTTGTACTCAAATTAAAGCTGTCAAATATGTTTTGTGTTTTCAAGGCTGGAAAGAAATTTGTGACTCTTTTTCTTAAAGATTTTATTTACTGATTTTTTAGAGAGTGGGGGTGCAGTGGGGGGAGAGAGAAAGAGAAGGAGGGGGAGGAGTGGGAAGCATTAATTCCTAGTACTTGCTTCTCGGATGTGCCTTAACCAGGCAAGTGCGAAGTTTCAAACCAGCAACGTTGGCATTCTAGGTCAACACTGTCCACTGTGCCATCTCAGGTCAGGCTTGTGACTTCTTTTTATCATGCCATATACTACTAATTTCCAGCTTGAAATATGATTGGATGACGTCTCCCAATTATTGGCTAGGAAAGACCATGTATTTAAAACAGTTTTACTAAGATGTTCCTCTCTCCCCCCATTAGTGAAATGTTCAAATGTCATGGTCCTCCTAATAGATATTACTCCATACTTATATATTTTTATAGATTTAATCAAGCTCTTTATACATTCTGTCCTAGTCCTGTTTTCTCTAAGATGTATTCCTGAACATTTGTGGGGAGGTTAAATTCTTTTTGTTTCCAAGGTCATTGTGCTCTGGGAGTGCAGAATGGACAGATGTGGGTGTCTGGCTTGCCCACTGGCTGTTAGCCAGCTCGCTCCCTCTCTTTAGGGAGACCTGGCCTTAACATAGGCAACCCCTGCCCCATGTGTTCCATGGACCTCCAGCTCTGTGAGACAGAGATGCTTCTTGAATAAAGTGTTCCATGCTCAAATTAACTTGGAAATGGTATGTTCTCTATTCCTCTCTTGGAGGGACCTAATGTATATTTGCATTTTAGAGGCTCTGTGAAATTTTGTGGTTAAGAGGAAAGCAAGGAGACCCTTTTTAACTTCTTCCAAAGCATTTTTATTTGATCATACCACCTTGTTTAGTGGGATACCTATTAACTTCCCTACAACAAGAGTTCTGAAGAATGCTGCTTTAAATTAATCCATGTAGGCAATTCTTGATTTAAATGACATCTAGACAAAGGAATGTGATGAACATTGAACATTGTTTTAAATACTCCATCAGTATATCGAGTTTCTTTTTAAAGGAAACTTATGATGTTCTATTTGTGAAGATGGTTTTTGTTAAACTGTTTGCTCAGCTTTATATACAGAAGAAAGTGTAGTATAAAACAAGGGAAACTGAATTTACAGGACCAGAATGGGTGTAGCTCTCATGAGCATGACCGAAGTTATAAGTCATAGGTGTATTATAGAGAAAGACAAGTTGATATTTGGAAGTTATGGCGAGAGGTGTTTCAAAATTACTTGTTTTTGTAATTGAAGGTGTTTGTAGTTTCTTAGGGCTGTTAGTCTGCTAACTAATGATATGTAAAAGTCTCTCTTTCTCTCTATGAATTTAAATAACCCAAATATAAAAATTTATATTTTCCTTTTCTGGCTTCTGCAACACATGTTTTCAGATCATACCACACAACTATAATTAAAGTAAAAGAAGAAAAATTTATAAGAGTCAATTATCAAAGGAGGGCAGATTGTGGGTTTGCTCCCTTGTGAGCAATATTTGCCTCTTTGATTTATTTTGGAAGCTATTCCTGTCAGCCACGAATTAAAGGATAATGAAAACATAGTTGTTGCTTGTTTTGATAACCTAGATAATTTCACCTGAAAAGAGTTGGTATGTTGGACATGGCCTATTTACCTTTCAGATTAAAGACAGGATGTGCTGAGCAAAAAGAAAATAAAGTCCAGCCATATTCTTGCCTTTTTCCATTACGTTTTGTTGGCTTGAAGTAGTTAGAACTCCTTTTACTATTCATTTCTCTGGGCCAAATGGATTTTCCAATGTTTAAAATAGTGAGAGGAAATATAAAAGTTTTCAACTAAGCCCTTCTTTTCTTTGGGGCCTGTTGTGTGACCTTTAAGAACAGCCCACATATGGCCTGAAAGATATTTCAGTTTGGGAAGATTAGCAGCGTGCTCTCACGCGTGCGTGCTTGTGTATATTTGTGACTTGTGTATACTTGCGCTCCCACGTGGTTGGTAACTTTCAGATGAAGCAAAGAATCTGCAGTGGGATTCTAATTTCTGATATCTGAATTAGGAGAGAGGAATTTTTCTACTTCTACCTCCATCTTCTCTCGCAGTGTAGCATGGTGATTAAGAGTGAAGATAGCCCTGGTGCTGGATAGCTTGGTTGGTTAGAACATTGTCCCAAAGCACAGAGGTTCAATACTCTGTCAGGGCATAGACAGGAACAGTTCAATGTTCCTGTCTCTCTTTCTCTTATTGCCTCTCTAAAGTAAAATAAAATAAATAATAAAAATAAACAAAAATATATTCAAGGTTGTTTTTTTGTTTGTTTATTTGTTTCAAGAGTAAAGATAGAGAGCTAGGAAGACCCAGGCTCAAGTTCAGGCTTGATCATTTGATGGTGTGTGACTTTAGGTAAAACTCTTTGGCTTTTCTGAACCTGAATTTTGTCACCTGTAAGATGAGGAAGGTCAGGGATGAGAATGCCTATCAGAGTATTGTAGGAGGCATCAAATAAGAATTTCAGTAAAGCAGCTAGCACAGTGCTAAACCCCGAGTAAATGGCTTTGTTATTTCTTTCTTTACTAAGTTCTACCAGGATAGTGAACTGTTCTGTTTTTCAAAAATATTCTAGAGAAAGAAAATCCTATAAAAAAACTTGTCTAGCTTCCTCATTAGCCTTTAATAAAAAGGAAGTTACATAGGTGATTTCAACCTTACTACTATTCTGAAATTCCCAGAGGCTAGCAATTGGGATAGAGAGAAATTTCTGTTTGATTTGTTTAAGAGAGACTAATGGTTGGGTGTTTTAACTGAAGATCTTGAAGTAGGATTTATAGGAAGAAACAAACAAAAAAATAAGTTTGAAAGTGAATAGATGAGCACATTTTTGATGGATGTAAAAACATTCAGATGGAAGAGTGTTTCAAGCTACCATTTATTTAAGAGCTGTTTGCCCCTAATAAGAACATAATAATATAATTACTTGTTGGCTTGATGTGTTTAGTCTAATATCATTGTAAGTTTCTTTTTTTTGATAACTCTGTAACTAAGAAATAATGAGTCATTTTACTCTAGCAATGTCACAGAATAATTTTTTGTCTCCTCTTCTGGTCATGTGACCTGCCCACCTTTCCTGAAGCTTTAAAATTCTCCAGCTCTCCTTGTTCCCATGTCTTCTAGTTCTATTAAATGGACAGAAGTAAATCCTGCCAGTTCAAAGCCCTCTCTTACTCTGTTGGTTCCTAGTACTGAAATATACTGGCTTGCAGGGTTAGCCTAATGCTCTCCTTGGGTGATCAACACTGAGTCAGTGAATTTACCTTTCTCTTTATTTGTAAATGACTTAATTATAGGCACTAGTCATGCTTGTTAAGAGTTTTAATCTAATGCTATGATGGCTTTTGCATATATTGGTCAAGCCACCAGTTTAAAATACTAATTTGACATTGTATTTTTCCATTGGTGATTGAGCTGCTGCAGGTTAGGTGGCATCTGAGAAACAGGAGCAAGTTATAACAGCATGAGAAATGGGTTAGAGATGACTCAAGGAGGAGCTGGCTTCCTGGACCTATGATCTCATCCATGCCTAATGCTCACCACTTATTTAAAGAAGGTAGTAAAATGTGGGAAGAGAGGAAAGAGCAGTAAAAGAAAACTGTACTCTTACGGCCAAATGACTCTGTCATGGCATCATAGTCCTAGAATTAGAAGGGACCTTGGCTCTGCTAGTCCCCCCACCCTCCTAATGAAAGAAGGCCTTTTCCTGGGTGCCAGTATGGTTTGGCATTTAAGAGAATAGGCCTCAAATCTGGTTGCTTGAGATTTGTGTATTCAAATATTTATCACGTTTTGCGTAGTTCTGATGAGTAGGGTAGAATGATGAACAATGAAATCAAGGCCTGGTTTTCAGATAGCTTGAATTTTAGTGCAAGGCACAGATAGTAACAAAGACATATAGAAGTCAGACGAGGTGGGCCCCGAGGAAAAACACAACCAGGGGAGAGGAGATAGGGAGTGCTGTGGGCGTGAGGGTTTCCTCTTTCTGTGAGATGGTCAGGGAAGTCCACTGATAAGGTACTATTTAAGCAGAGACCTGAAGGACATGGGAACTAGGCTGTATAGATACCTGGGAGAAGAGACTTTTAGGCAGAAGGGAGCAGTGTGGTGGTCCCAAGCCAGGAGTGTACTTAGTATGTTCAGATACAGCAAGGAGGTCAGTGTGAATGAGTGTGTGTTTGGGAGGGACTTGAGGTAGCAGTAGGAGATGAAGTCAGAGAGGTCGTGGTGTTGGTGTGTGGGACCTTGAAGCCTATGGTAAGGATTGGGGCCTTCATTTGATGTGAGGTCTGAAGCCTTTTTTACCCACAGAGTGACATGATCTAACATTGTTTTGGGTGGATCACTGTATTAGTGAGGGTTCTCCAGAGAAACAGATTCAATAGGATATGTATTTCCAATATGAGATACATAAATACATAGGTAAAGGAGTTGGCTCACACAGTGATGGAGGTGAAGTCTCACAAGCTGCTGTCTGCATTTTGGAGATGCAGGAAATCTGTGTCCTTAGGCCTGAGGATGAGGAGAACCAATGGTATAGTTCCAGTCTGTGTCCTAAGGCCTGAGGATGAAGATAACCAATGGGGTAGGGTGGGGGTTAGGAACATTTTTTTTGGGGGGGGTTTAGGAACATTTTTGGCTAGGAGAGCCATGAATGCCACATATTTTAAAATCTAATTCCATGAGAGCCATACAATATGTTTAACACTAAATACAAGTAAATGTGTGCATTTGATGTAAGACCAACACTTTTAAAGTACAATAAGTCTCTGAATTCTTTTTAATAACATTGTTATGCTGTTGCTAAACAATGATGAATAAAGTACTTCTTACCATTAATGCTACTTCTGGTGCTGAATGGTTTTGCTGATGGCTTTGTAGTCTGGTTGATACATGGTGAGGTTAAGCTTCATGCAGGCGTTGAGACTTCCATTCGTTAAACGTGATTGTAGGTTGGTCTTAACGTTCTTTCGATGTGAGAAAGACTGCTCACATGCATACGTAGAGACAAACATTGTTAGTACAGCAACACTCACATGCTGCAGTGTGCGGTATGTGACGGGAAGCGCGTTCCGAGTTTTGACAATCAGCTGGTCCACGGGTTGAAGTTTTTCATTTCTCCCCACTTGTGTTTGCTCACCAAGTCTGCCTGCTGTGGTGCACGTCTTTCCAAATCTTCATTCAGTGACTTGAACCTATTCACCCACATGTCTGAGGACTTCAGGTCAGCAGCTTGTAGCTCAGAATCTGACGGAGACACCAGGGATGTAACTCAGGTTGGCGCTGTCCACTGTACACGCGTGTGGATGGATGATGAACTTAAAAAGACGAGTGTGCTCACAAGATTCTTCAAAGTGCTCTTTGAATGACTGCAGGAGATTAGATGTGAAGCCCGCTAGCTGCTGGAGATCAAGATGTTGAGCAGGGTCACTTGCTGTGCATGCATCTTTAAACTCTGTCATTTTTTCACAGTGTAGTAAACGACCTGTTTCAATGTTGGCGATGAAAAGTTTCAGCTTATTTTCAAATGCAAACACTGCTTGTTGAAGGGATAAGACTGTATTTCCAACACCTTGCATTTTCACATTGAGCTAGTTCAGATGTTCACTCATGTCCACGAGATAGGACTTCACGAGCCACTCAGTGTTAGCTAACTCGAGATGCTCAACGTTTTTCATTTCAAGAAAAGTCGGGATTTCGCTCAGACAAGCCATGAAATGGCTGAGCACCTTCCCTCTTGACAGCCAACGCACATTGCTGTGCAGAAGCAGACCAGGATAATTATTCCCAAGTTCATCCAGCAGTGTTTTAAACTGGCGATCATTTAAAGCTTGGGCAACAATAATAATGTTCACCACCCGAATGACCAGCGACATTACCTCACCAAGCTGCTTGCCATACATCTGAGCACAAAGCGCCTCCTGATGTAGGATGCAGTGAAAACTTAGGATGGGTCTCTTTTCCTGTTCATGAAGAAGCACGACGAATCCTCTGTTTATCCCCACCATACACGGAGCACCATCAGTACACACTGAAATAAGTTTATCCATTGGTAGATATTTTTCTTTAGCTAACTCAGTGGAAGACTGGAATAAATCCTCCCCTCTTGTTGTCTCTTTCATAGGCAAAACAGCAAGACTTTCCTCACATACTGTGTCACCAACAGCATACCTAGCAATAACGCTGAACTGGGATAAATGGCTTATGTCTGTTGACTCATCCAAAGCGAGAGAAAAGAATGGTGCTGCATTTATGTCCTTCACTTGTGTTGGCTCAATTTGATTTACCATCATGATGGTACGATCGTGAACAGTTCTTGCCAACAGAGGCATGTCTTTTATTCGTTTATCTTGTCTTTATCCAAAAAGTTGTCAAAAAGTTCATTGACAACATCAAGCATGAAAGTTTTGGCATAATCCCCATTTGTGAATGGCTTTTCGTTTTTCACAATTGCTAGAGCACCAGCAAAGCTAGCCAAATTCGAGTCACCTTGTTGGTCCAAACATGGACCAAGCTAGCTGCTGACTAGCTTGCACTCTGCACAGTAGCTCTTGACATGCTTTCTTCCTGCTGTCCCCGCTGGATATTTCGATGCAAATGTAGTATGGTGTGCGTCGAAGTGCCGCTTTATATTTTACCGTTTCATCGATGCAATTTTATCACTGCATATTAGACACACTGCAGAACCTGCTCTCTCCACAAAGGCGAATTTTTCTGTCCATTCCCGCTGAAAAGTACGATACTCCTCATCTTTTTTTCTTTTAGCCATCTTCTTCGTCAAAAGGGTTTCTGCAATTAGCTAGCTGACTACTTGATTAAAAGGAGGGAAGTTTACTTCCTGACCTCACAACGACCCCTGTACGTTATACATTATCCAATAAAAATTTGGTGTTGTCCTGGAGGACAGCTTTGATTGGCTCTAGCCACCCGCAACCATGAACATGAGCGGTAGGTAATGAATGGATTGTAATACATGAGAATATTTTATATTTTTAATGTTATTATTTTTATCAAAGATTTGTCTGTGAGCCAGATGCAGCCATCAAAAGAGTCACATCTGCCTCTTGAGCCATAGGTTCCCGACCTCTGGTGTAGGGTGTTCTAAGGCCTGAGGATGAGGAGAACCACTGGTGTAGGTTCCAGTCAGAAGTCAGGAGAAGACCAGTGTCCTGGCTCAGGTAGTCAGGCAGAGAGAGTGAATTCTTCCTTTCTCTGCCTTTTTGTTCTATTTATATCCTAGAGTGATTGAATTGAGGCCCACCAACATGGAATGGGGGAAGTGTGCTTTACTCAGTCTACTGATTCAGATGCTAATCTCATCTGGAAACACCCTTACAGACACAACTAGAAATAATGTGAAACCAAACACCCGGGCACCCTGTGGCTTGGTCAAGTTGACATCTAAAATTAACCATCACAGTCACCCTGGCACAGAGAATGAACTGAGGAAAAGGGTGACAGCAAGGTGACCAGTTAGAAGGTAAATATAATAATTCAGGTCAGAGAGGAGAGTGAATTGCACCAGCAGGTGGTAGCTGTTAATATCTTTGGGTCATCTAAGCTTTCATTTTCTATCATGTAATATATAAAGATAATAACTCACAGCATTAGGTAGTAGAGAAGATTGTAGTAGATCATCTAGATAAAGCACCCAGTGCTTGGAATATAGCTAGCCTGTGTCACTCTACTGATTGTAGTGAAATCATCTAGATTTTGCTTAAAAACTTCCAGGATTGGGACATACCATAGCACTCACTATTCAATTATTGAAAACTCTAATTTTCTTATTTGTTTAATTTATTTTTAGAGACAGGAGAAAGACAGAGAGAAAAGGGGGTGGGAGGCGCAGAAAGCATCAATTCATAGCAGTTGCTTCCCGAATGTGCCTCAACCCGGCAAGCCCAGGGTTTCGAACCAGGTACCTCAGTGTTCCAGATCGATGCTTTATCCACTGCACCACCATAGGTCAGGTGGAAACGAATTTTCTAAACTATCTTTTCTTCTACAATCATCTGAAACATTTCTTTATAAGTCCTACCTATTAATACTAGTTCTGGTCTCTAGAACAAAATTGGTTGAAATCTCCCAGCGTGCTCTGTCCAAGTGTGGGAATATTATTAAATAGAACTTCATTTCCCCACCTTTGGCCCCTTCTGTTGACAGTTCTTTTGGGCTAAGCTTCATTTGCACATTCTTGACTTTGATCATAGACTGAACAAGTACTTCAGGCTTTTCTCTATTTTCTTAGGAAAGCATTTGGTGTCAGTGAAAGGAGTGTGGTACTATAATAAAGAACAAGTTTTTTTGTTTTGTTTTGTTTTGTGACAGCCAGAGAGAGATCGAGAGACAGGAAGGGAGAGAGATGAGAAGCTTTAATTCTTCGTTGCAGCTCCTTAGTCTCCTTAGTTGTTCATTGATTGCTTTCTCATATGTGCCTTGACTGGGGGGCTACAGCAGTCAGTGACCTTCAGCTTCAAGCCAGCGACCTTTGGGCTCAAGCCAGTGACCATAGCGTCATGTCTATGATTCCATGCTCAAGCCAGCAACTCCATGCTCAAGCTGGGGTGGCCATGCTCAAGCTGGATGAGCCCGTACTCAAGCTGGCGACCTTGGGGTTTTGAACCTGGGTCCTCTGCATCCCAGTCCAATGCTCTGTTCACTGCACCACTGCCTGATCAGGCAGAAACAAGATTTAATGTCTTTTTCTCAAAGAAGGTTATAAAAAGATGATAAATTGGTAATCTGTGTTTTTATGTTGTGAAGACTCTTTTTGGTTGTTGTTGAAGCATACCTTGCTTTTAATTTAATTCTTCAAACCATTTATCAGAGTATGATAGGCTGGCCACACATGCAGACAATAACAGAGAGCAGTCAAAACTTGGAATAGTGAGAGAACTTGCCTTTACATCCACCGAATCACCAAGGGTTAGCTATTTCTTTGAAGTTGCACTTTTATTCCGATTTTTTCTAAGTCTATTCCCATGTTAGTCCTGAGTTTGCTATTCCATCTAGTACTACTTGATACTGGTCACTGTGCTAATTGTGTGTAGAACACATTGCCAGACTGGCTGTTATGAGAGAAGCTGACCCTCTCTGGCAGAGGAAGCCCTGGGTGCTAGCGCAGTGTGTGGGAACCCACTGAAACTAGACTTGAGGAGGTTGGGGAAGGTTTCCTGAGGGGCTAAGACCAAAAGTTGAATAAGAGATTGCTTGATGGTGGTGTTGATGGAGCTATGGACAGGCAGAGTGCCACAGGGAGTAAGGGAAGCCACATGTGAAGGCACAGAACCAAGGAAGAAGGCCTACTGAGGAACCAAACGACAAGATATCTCTGGAATATATTGTTGGAAGTTTGTGTGTGCTTGGGCACGAGGTGGAGAGGCAAGTGGAGATTAGATGGAAGGTCTTGCCTGCCATGTTAAATAGCATTATGGAGCCATTGAGAAGCTTTATTTGGGAGTGGGTAGGAGGATGGCTTTGGCATAGGGTGGAGACTGGTCTGAAAGTGGGCAGAACTAGAGTGAAATAAAGGGGGTCATGACATCTCCAAGAACAGCACCCTTATCAACATACGTAATGTTTGTTATGGTAGACTGCAACTTGAAGTCTGGAATCTTTAAATTATTTTTATAACTTCAATTTCTCCTTCCTTTTCACTTAGATACTAATGTCAGTTTCTTAAAATATTTCTATCAAAATGCCACTTCTGTTATTCAAGGTTCATGTGTCCCTGTTTGAATCACATTCCTTAGTGCTGACATTCAAGTTTCTCTATGAACTGTCACACAAGGTCTATCCAGATCACCTTCTCCTACCTCTTATATGAGGCATCTCATCTCCATTTCTTTCCTTCTTTCTTGAAAGCTCCTCTTTTCTTTTTTACTCCTTCTGTTCAATTCCTAATGGCGTCTCATTGCCTGATCAAGGCCAACCACCATTCTTTATTCAACAAATACTTATTTTGACAGGCAGATTACTAATGGGGTGGGGGATTTATTGATGAGCAACTCAAAATCATTCTTACCCTGGTGGCCCTGGCAACCCTAGTGTAAGATTATCATCTCTTCTCTAAAAGCATTCAACATTTAAAATCTAACTAGATTTTATACAAATATCTGTATTGCTTTATATTCTAGTTGTTTGGCATATATTCATTTTACTTTCCCATGTAGACTTGAAGTTCACTGAGAGCAAAATCTAGGAAAGCAGTTAGGCATCACTGGTCATCACTGTTGTCATAATAGTAATAGTAAGCATTTATTCAACTTATTCAGTAGGAGGTATTGTTCTAAGTGCTTTAACTCATTTCATCCATATAACGACAAAAATTAGTCTTTAAAGAATATCCCTGTATTAAAGATCATTTAATAGATATACAGTAGTTACTCATTTACTAATGTAACAACATTTTGTGTTTGTGTGTTCATGTTTTGAGGCCCACTCAACCATCCTAAGCAAATCATTCACCTAATTGCCAATTTCCAAGAGTACTTGTGACTGTCAGGGATGACCGTGCCAAAACCAGATAGCTACTCTGGTTAACTACAGCTACTTCTGCCAAGTTGGCAATAATTTAAGGGTAGGATGCACAGGGTTTTAGTTCCTCTGTTTATCTCTTTGCAAAAAAAGGAAGCCAATAGGCAAATGAAGATCCCAACAGAAGGGTCAGAAAGAAACGCTACATGGCTCAATCCTCTCTTCCCTTTAACTGCCAACCCAAGACTGACACTTTAGTTCAATGCAAAGTCTTTGGTGACCAATTTCATGTACACTGATGGGGTAGAGAATTTTTAGTTAGAAATATAAGGAAACCTTACTTACTTGTTTCTCTCAATCCTATCCATTTTTTCCTTGCTCTCTCTCTCTCTCTCTCTTTTTTTTTTTTTTTTTTTTGTATTTTTCTGAAGTGAGAAGCAGGGGTGGAGGGTTGGGGAGGTCAGCAGACAGACTCCTGCATGTGCCCAATTCACCTGGCATGCCCACCAGGGAGCGATGCTTGGCCTATCTGGGGCATTGCTTTGCTGCAACCGGAGTGCCTGAGGCAGAGGCCATGGAGCCATCCTCAGTGCCTGGGCCAACTTTGCTTCAATGGAGCCTTGGCTGTGGCAGGGGAAGAGAGAGATAGAGAGAAAGGAGAGGGGGGAGGGTGGAGGGGCAGATGGGCACTTCTTCTGTGTGCCGGGCTGGGAATCGAACCTGGGACCTCCACATGCCGTGCCGATGCTCTAATGCTGAGCCAACTGGCCAGGGCTTCTTGCTCTCTTATAAAAGACTAATATTTAAAATTATAAATCTAATACATGCTGGTTGTAAAACAACATAAAACAAAGCAAAAATCTCCTAAGTATTGATGAAACAACCAGTTCACCTGTACCAGACCCTTTCTTTGTGTATAAATAAATATATAACCATATGGATTGATATGTATTTATATATAACATGTAATAGAGAAATTAGATCTTTATGTATAGATACTGTTTTTTAACTTGACTCTTACAAACCTAACTTAGTGTGTTGTGGACATATTTCTGTGTAAGTATATCCAGACCTACCTTCCCACTTTTTAAGGTTTGTGTGGCCCTGGCTGGTTGGCTCAGTGGTAGAGCATCGGCCCAGCGTATGGAAGTCCCGGGTTTGATTCCTGGTCAGGGATCACAGGAGAAGCTATCATCTGCTTTTCTACTTCTCCCCCCTTTCCCTTATGTCTATCTCTCTCTTCCCCTTCAGCAGCCCTGGCTTGGTTGGAGCAAGTTGGCCCCAGATGATGAGGATGGCTCCATGGCCTCTGCCTCAGGCACTAAAATAGCTCTGTTACCAAGCAATGGAGCAACAGCCCCAGATGGGCATAGCACTGCCCTGTAGGGGGACTTGCCCGGTGGATCCTGGTTAGGGCGCATGCGGGAGTCTGTCTCTCTGCCTTCCCGCTTCTCACTCAAGAAAAAAAAGAAAGTGTAGTGTTCTTGGTATGGCTATATCAACATTTATTTAAATAGGCCCCTCCTAGTAAATGGGCTTTAAAGCTGTTTCCAGTTTTTGATATTATAAATGAAAATGTTTATACTTATATAAATGTGATAATATATCTCTCTAGGAATAATTTCTAAAAGTGGAATTGCCTAATCAAAAGGTATGTGCATTTTAAATCAATTTGTTTAGCCAGATTACCTTCCCATAATATGCCAGTTTGGCATTCTCACCAATAGTGTAGGAAAGCCTCCTTCTTTGGCACTCTGGGTATTTGCAATTTTTTAATCTTCTTTAATCTGAAATGTGAATAGAACATATCTTATTGTTTAATCTATGCTTCCTCTTTAAAGGAGGAAGCAAATTGTAGAAAAACAAACTCATCTTGTGAATCTATCTTTAACTCGGTATATGCTATGTTTGTCCAGCGCCAGTAGAGTGTCAGCTGATTTTATATCTGGATATTCACAGTACTGCCAAGTTAGAAAAATGAGCCACATCTAGAAAAGTATATTACACATAAGAGAGTGAATGAATGAAAAAATAATGATCATAATGGTGGTCTTAAGGCTGTGTGAGATGTGTCGTCACAATGTTTATGTTCAACGACAAGTAGGAAAAGAACTAAAAAATTTAGGTAAGTGGAAAAAAAGATTGTGAACTAACTTAAAAAAGCAGTTAATTCTAAAACCCCATTTCTGAATAATTAATTTCATCAAGGGTTGGTTATGCTGTGGATTCCGATATGCAGGGCACCTCTTAGAATCAGGCTAGACACAGTCAGTGCTTTATTTCCATGGAAACAAATGCCTCTGTGTTAACTAAAAGCCTCAATGGTTTTGAATGATTTCCCATGCACAATAAGGAGGTCCTTTTGGTTGGACTCTTCTGGAAAGTGTTCGTAAGGTATTAGCCACATGAATGCAGGGTTTTATTGAATTTCTTTGACCCTCAGTTTGTTCATCTACTAAAAAAATGAAATAAAGAAAGACAAATACATTTGAGTACCTACTCTGTAATACATATTATGCAAGACCACTACTCTCCCCCCTTTAATTCTTACCCTCCAACTTACAGATAAAGAAACCAATGCAGAATTAAGTTACTTGCCCAAGATCCATACTGTTAACTCATAGAACATAGGGTGGTTTGGATGAAATAAGACCAGCTTCTGTGAAAATACATAATGTACCACCTTATACATAGTATGTGTTTCCTATATTTTATTTGTCAGCATGAACAATGGATGAGCCTCATATTAGGTTTTTATGATCCTACCTGTAGTTTCTAAAGCTCAACAATGACCTATATATTGTAAGCTCAAAACCAGTTTTTAATTACATAAAACTTTAGTCAATATGAAGAAGATGTAAGGAGCAACTGATTAAAAAATCCTAGGAGTTGTCCAGAGACCAGAGAGTATGTAATCCTAATACACTGGTGGCCATAGCCCTAGACTGAAGGGATTGGACAGTGTGCTATGAACTTTCAACTGTGTGTCTTCTGGCAAGTTACTTATAAAACCAAGGGCTGAGAGATTAAGAGGTCTGTTTTTCATACCTGGAAGTTTCCAATGTACTTAGTATATATTCAGATATTGAAACTGAAGTCAAGGTTCAAGCCCAGACCTCCTGGTTCAAAGACTGGTGTTCAACCCTCTAATGCTGATGGCCAAGGCCAGGCAGGTCCACATTGGATTCAGGCCAATTGTAGAAAAATTGCGAAGCTGGAAAGGGTTGGGCCATTCTATTTAATAAAGTCTCACAACGCCGAACAAGCACACAGTCAGGGAAAACCACCTCTCAGTCAAACAAACAGCAAAATGGCCCCTCACAATGGCAGGCAGGCAGTGTGCGCATCTGCAATCCCCGCCAAGCTCAAGCACCCATAGCCTTATATAGGCTGTGCACATGTGCCTCTGCCAGGTGCTTACGCACTAATCAAGCAAAGTGCTTGCAGCTGGTATACCAGCGAACAGGCCTAACAGCTGTCCCACATCTCCCTCCCCCCCCACATACATCATGTTTGTGGAAGTGACTGGTGTTCACAAGAGGACCTCAGTCTGACAGTTATTTTTTGTGTGCTGAGAGTAATTACTGAATGTATGACTCTGAAGCTCACAAATCTTTACCGCAACTGGAAAAGAATGTTTTATAGCCATAATATCTGCTTTTCCTAGGTAGTGTGTTAAATACCAATTGTCTTAATATGGAGTGGTGTCTAGTCTTTTTTCTTATTTATTTTTTTTACAGAGACAGAGAGAGAGAGTCAGAGAGAGGGATAGACAGGGACAGACAGACAGGAACGGAGAGAGATGAGAAGCATCAATCATCAGTTTTTTGTTGTGACACCTTAGCTGTTCAATGATTGCTTTCTCATATGTGCCTTGACCGTGGGCCTTCAGCAGACTGAGTAACCCCTTGCTGGAGCCAGCGACCTTGGGTCCAAGCTGACGAGCTTTGCTCAAACCAGATGAGCCAGCGCTCAAGCTGGAAACCTTGGGGTCTTAAACCTGGGTCCTTCCGCATCCCAGTCCGACGCTCCATCTACTGCACCACCGCCTGGTCAGGCTAGTCTTTGAAAAACTTTACAGCTGATTATGTTAACCTTCAGAAGGAAAAGAAGTAGCATTTTCAAGTTGTAAGGAATTAGTATTTTTTCATGCTTTAGTTTTAATAACATGAAAATCATTCTGAGGTAGTGAGTAAGCAAGCAAAAGCTCTGTCTCAATTAGACTTTTATTTATTTATTTATTATTTATTTATTTATAGTATTTTTCTAAAGTGAGATGAAAAGAGGCAGACAGATTCCTGAATACGCCCAACCGGGATCCACCTGGCATGCCCACCATGGGGCGATGCTCTGCCCATCTGGGGTGTTGCTCCATTGCAACTGGAATCATTCTAGAGCCTGAGGTGGAGGCCATGGAACCGTCCTCAGCTCCCGGGCCAACTTTACTCCAGTGGAGCCTTGGCAGTGGGAGGGGAAGAGAGAGATAGAAAGGAGAGCGGGAAGAGTGGAGAAGCAAATGGGCACTTCTCCTGTGTCCTCTGACTGGGAATTGAACCTGGGACATCCACATGACAGGCTGATGCTTTACATCTGAGCCAGCTGGCCAGGGCTCTCAACTAGACTTTTAAATCCCTACAGCTGTATTTACTAGCTGTGGAAATTTAGGATAAGTTACTGAATTGCTTTGTGTGAAATGGGGATAATACCCACCTCAGACTTGCTATGAGAATTAAATGAGATCATTTTAAGACACATACGATGGCTATCATAGGATTTTGATGAATATTCTTATTCCTACCATCTCCTTATTTCCCCTGCCTTTCATATGATGAATATTTTTTCTGCTGGCCAGTGGCTTTTAAAGTGTGGTCCTCAGACTGGCCGCAGCAGCAGCTATGAACTTGTTAGAATTACACTTCTCAAGCCCTACCCTAGACCTACTGAATTGGAAGCTCTGGGGATGGGGCCCTACGATCTATGTTTTAGTTCTTCTTTCAGGAGATTCTGATGCACTGGTATTTGCAGAGCACTGTATTGGTGAAGCATATATGAATTACTCACTATCACGTGCTTTGAAGTACATGTGGCCCTCTGTCTCTTCTGTGACCACTGACACACATTTATGAAACCACTGGTCATATGGCTTTGACTTAAGATCTTTGCCTTGATAGTCTAATTTGCTTGAAAATGGTGCTAACTCAAAACATTTGCGAAGTTACAGTTCAAGAACAGTAATCAGATTATATTTTAACAAGAGAGTCAAGAGCTGTCTCAGATACATAAGCCTGTGGTTTTACTAAGAGAAAGAAAAGAAAGAGTGTTTCAAATTATGGCAAATAAAATGGAAAAAAAAAAGTAAGCATCACATATAACCTCCCCCGACCAATTTCTAGAAACGTGCTTTTTAGAAAATTTTGGAAACCTTTATATTTTTTCAGTCTAAAGTATTGGGGGAAAATTATGAGGTGAGGAATAGTTGCAGTTGTGTTTCATCTATATTATAAGTAGAAAGATATTCTGATTTTTCTATGGAGTAATTGAATAAAAATAATTTCAAATTATGTTTGAATCAGCAAGGTTGCTCATATTCAGTATAGTCACTGTTCTTCATTGTTTAAGTTCTTTAGAGTTTACCTTTCTTAAATAATAAATTCTCTTTTGTAAATGTAGCCAAGGAAGAAGTTTGCTTAAGACTGACCTCTATTCTAAACTGATAATACTTGACTGCTAACCGTCACTCCATGCAAAGAAACAATATCTTGTTGAGGAGACAAATGGCATCACTACTGTCCAGTTGTCCTTGATGTGAGCTGTTTTTCATGCTGGCTTTCTCGCTTATATTCTGTAGAAAAAAATGTAGTTCACGCTGAGTTAGCTTCATCCTCTCATTCATACAGTGTAAATATTCTTCAAAATTTTTAAAATTCAGATAATCATTAATTAGTATTGCTACCATTACTTATAGTCAATAAGGTTTTATTTCACTCTAATTTATGTAAACTCTAGTTTATATACTAATACAGGTATTGGGGTTTTATATAAAATATACAGATAATTTCTGCCTTAAGCAATATTAAAATCTGAGATTTGGTGACAGGTGTAATTATTTTTCTTTTTAGTTTCAAAAAATTGTACAACAGTTTGTTATGACATATTTTGCAAACATATAACAAAGGTGGAAGAATTTGAACAATGACTATATTTCTACCTCCTCTTAGATTCTAACGTTAACATTTTACCCTACTTGCCCTATCACACATCCATCCATCAACTTATCTTTCTATCCTTTGAATGGCACATAGTTTTAATACTCACTGTGAATTCTTGTACTACATTCTCCAATGTGTTTGCTCGGATTGGTTGAATGGCCATATTTGTTGCAGATAACTTGCATAATTCTACATCATGATTTCTTGACCCTTTATTAATTTGGAGTTTGGATTTTGTTAATTTTTGTTACTGAAACTTTTATGTGTTCTGAGAGTCAGTAGAGCTTCCTGAGAGTTCAAATAGAGACTCTTGAGGTGCACAGGGGGAGGAGGAAGAAAGTGACAAATGAGCCTAGTGGGACCTGCTGACGTTTAATCTGGTGTATGCTTATTCTCACTTAGTGTCTGTCCTGGGCCTGGTGTGGGAGCCCTTGGGCCAGCTGAAGGCTGGCAGGCCTGAAGTCTAATGTTTCTTTGGAGGAAATGGAAGGATGTAAGCTTGGCAAGGTTTCTTGTTTTCTTTCTCCGGGAATCATCAATTTTTCTAGGTATACTGTGTCGCAAGGTAGCACCCGGCACAGATGAATCTCTTTGGAATTGTATATAAATGAAGAATTGGGGCCTCCAAGAAAGGCAGCAGAAATGGGACAAAAAGGAAAGCTGAAGAGCGATTGAACTCAGTAATTCTCGTGTTGGAAGCAGACCTGCTCCCTGCTCTGATTGAAGTATCCTTCTAATTTAGCAGATTTAATTGGCTTCATTGTGAGGACCAGACAAGGCTGCAGCATTTCCAATAGATTTCTCTTCACAACTCTTTCTGTCACTGAGTTTCTTAATTTACATGTTTCATGATCACTTGAGATAAAGATAGAAGTGTTTGATTACTCTTGGTTGGTGGGAATTGGAGTACTTTTGAGTAGGGCCTCAATTTAATTTTCCATATTGAATGAATGACTATTCTCAAACTTACAAGGTAGATCTACCCTCATCCAGAAAACTAATGGCACTACTTTGGGTTTAGTATTGCAAAGATCTCAATGAGAACTTTAAATTTTGTATATATACTTAAGCTTCCTTCACTCTTTCTTCTGGAACAAGCTGAATGTATTCCCTGAGGATACATCGGTTAGAAATGAATCCTTCCTTCTTATGGACATCACACCTCTGAATATTTCCAAAAGACTTAAAGGTTCCAATGATAGACATAATTCCCTTAATTAAACTTGAGGGCATGGATGGTATTCTCAGACTTGTTTGCACATTGGAATCATTTTGAGAGTTTGAAAATACTGATGCCAGTTCAATGAAGTTACAGAATATAAAATCAATATACAAAAATCACTTAAACTCCTATACACTAGCAAAGAATAATATGTTTAGGAATAAATTTAGCAAAAGAAGGACAAAGCTTATGCTGAGAACTACAAAACATTGTTGAAAGAAGTTCAAGAAGACCAAAGAGAAAGAAACCCCATGTTTATGGATTGGAAGACTTAGTATTGCTAATGTAGCAATATTCCCTAAATGAATATACAGATTCAATACAATTCCTATCAAAACCCCAACTATAATTTTTGCAGGAATTGACACGCTGATCCTAAAATTTATATGGAAATTTGAGGGATCTAGAATAGCCAAAGCAATCTTGAAAAAGAAGATCGAAGTTGGAGAACTTGCTTCCTGATATCAAACTCACCATAAATAGGGCTATTGTATTGAAAACTGTGTGAAACTGCCATGATGGTAGACAAATCAGTGAAGTAGAACTTAAAGTACAGAAATAATTTCTCATTTATTGTCAGTTTTCATCAAGGATGCTAAGACAGTTTAAAGGGGAATGAATAATTTTTCAGTAAATGATGCTGGGACAACTGGATATTCATTTGCAAAAAAGTGAAGTTGGACTGCCCTCTTACACCATGGAACATTAACTCAAAGTGCATTATAGACCTAACTCTAAGAGCTAAAACTAAAACTCTTAGAAGAACATATAGGAAATAGAAAAAAATCCATGACCTTGGGTTAGGCAAAGCATGAACAATAAAAGAAAAAAGATAAATTAGACTTCATCAAAATTAAAAACCTTTATATTTGAATGGACACCATTAAGAAAATGAAAAGATAACCCACATAAATGGGAGAGAATATTTGCAAATCATATCTCATAAGGGACATATCTAGAATATAAAGGAAGTCTTACAAGTCAATAATAAAAACACAGATAACTCAATTTAAAAAATGTACAAAGGGGCCTGACCTGTGGTGGCACAGTGGATTAAGCGTCGACCTAGAATGCTGAGGTTGCCAGTTCAAAACCCTGGTCTTGCCTCGTCAAGCCATGTATGGAAGTTGATGCTTCCTGCTCCTCCCCCTTTCTCTCTCCCTTTCTCTCTCTGCTCTCTCTCTAAAAATGAATAAATAAAATCTTAAAATAATGTACAAAGGATCTGAATATACGTTTTTCTAAAGAAGATGTATAAATTACCTATAAGCACACAAAAATTCTTAGCCATCGGGGAAATGCAAAGCAAAACCATAGTGAGATACCACTTCACATACATTAGGATTAGCTAGAATAAAAAAGACAGACAATAACAGGTTCTTGTGAGCATTTGGAGAAATTGGAACCCTTACACATTGCTGGTGGGAATGTAAAATGCTGCAGTTGCTTTGGAAAGTAGTCTACCAGTTCTTCAAAAGACAAACATAAGAGATGTCATATACCACATGGACTCCTAAGTGTATACCCAAGAGAAATGAAAGGTGTACTTACATGAGAATTTATACATAGGTGTTTGTAGCAGCAATATTTATTATAACAAAAATGGAAACAACTCAGATGTTTATCAACTGATGAATGGATAAATATTTCATACAATGGAATATTACTCAGCAATAAAAAGAAATACTGATACATGCTATAAAATGGACAAACCTTGAAAACATTATATTTAATGAAAGAAACCTGTCATAAAAGGCCACGTATTATATGATTCAGTTTAATGAAGGTTACTACTTTAATAAAACAAATGCTACCTCTTTGTCTTTCACCATTTAGGAAATTCCAAGGGTTTTAGAAGCTTCATGCAGAAAATGGGAACAAAGATCAAATAGGTATTTCTAATTATAAATCACAATATCACAGTTGCTCTTCCCCATACTTCCCTTAGCTTACAATGTTTCTTGTTTGTAAAAACATCTGTCTTATATTGTTCTTTCTCAGGGTATAGCCCTCTGCTAGAGAATTGGCCTCTCTAACCTGGATTAGAATTCTCCTGTCATCATTGCATGTGAATGGTGACAGGAGCATTTTAGAGACAAGGTTTTAGTCACAGAAATCCAAAGGGTGAAATTTCTGGTAATGTTTTTAGGAGGCATGAGTGGACAGTGAGATTTTGGGGAGCGCATAATTATATGCACCTAATTTTAAAATCCTAATTATAAGAAGTGCTGCAAAGGAGAAATAAAGAATGCTTACAATTCTGGAGTGGTTTTAAGCAGGTGAAAGAAGGGATCAGACTTAGATTTTTAAAAATGTTCTTTTGCCTGCAGAGTGGAGAATTAATTAGAGGCAGAAACAGATACAGGAAGACCAGAGACTGGGCTAAGGCAGAAGCCCAGGTAAGAGGTAATGGCAGATGGGATAGGGTCATGGCAGAAGAGGTGGAGAGGAGCAGCCCTAATCAGTGTTTAGGAAAGGGATTGATAGGACCTGGAGACTCATTATGTCATGCAATAATACCTTTTGTAGGTATTCTACATGGTTTTCTAGGTCCATCAGAGAGCAAGGCAAAGTCCCCATGCTTCTAGCTGAACTTCTAGGCAAAAGGCAATATGCAAGTAATATTAGGTAGTGGCAAGTGCTATGAAGAAAAATAAAGGCAGTGGAGGAGGCCTGATAGGGGAGGGAAGGGTGGCCTGTGCAGTGAGGGAGGGCCCCTCTCTGGGGGTCACACTGAGCAGGGCCCTGAATAAAGTGAGATTGAGTCTTCTAGGGGAAGGGTATTCCAGGGAGGGGAAATGGCACAAACCAAGAAAGGCCTTCTGTCAGGGGCAAGTGTGACATGTGAAGAAAGAGTCCTCTCTCCCTTCCTCCAGGAACATGAGAAAGCTCGTTTTCCTGGAGGAAGGGAGAATGTGGTGGACATGAACTCGCAGCAGGAGCTGGTAGTTAGAACATGAAGGACCTGGGGAGCCATGGTAAGGAGTCTGAGGGAGTCTAAATGAGATGTACATTCATTGGAGGTTTTGAGCAGGAGAATATATGATTTATGTTTTTCAAAGATGTGTATAAAGAGCACCCTTGTCTGCCGTGTATAATAGAAGCCAGGGGACAGTGAGGGAGTTACTGTCAGGGTCTCTGGAGTAGGGGATGATGGCCTGACTTGCAGTGGGAGTGGTGGGCAGTGGTTAGGTTTGGAGCTTGTTTTGGTCATGGAGTCTGAGGAAAAGAAGAATCAAGGATGTTATTATTATTACTTTTTTTGTTTGTTTTTTTGCTAAGCGACTATCTAATTGGTTTATTTTATGCCTCCCATGGGCCAGGTCTCCCCGGAATCTGGGAAGTTTAGTCTCTGCATTACAGAGAAGAGCAGGGAAGTGGCTATATCTAGTTAATGAGGTGACCAAAAAGTGCAAAGAGAGAAGAGAGTTTCGACACCATCCTGCAATTTTAGCATTTACAAACTGAGGAGAGGGAACTGAAAGAGGCTGGGAAGGAATGGCCAGAGAGGAGGAATAGAATGAAAACCAGAGAACTGTGGAATTCTGAAGGCAAGGGAAGAGAAAATTTCAACAAAGTGGGTTAAGTGTGTCTTATGGCTGAGAGGCCAGGAAGAACATGTGTGTTGGATTCAGTGACATGAAGGTCACTGGCAACTTTGGACAGCCACTTCACTCAAGGTGCAGGGGCAGAGCCATGAGGGCATTGGTGAAGGTGTGAGGGAAGTGAGGAAAGTGAGGGCAGACAACTCTTGAATATTTGATGATAAAGAGGAAAAGAATGAAAAGTCAGGATCTAGCCGGGAAGAGGAGTAAGGCAAGGCTGTTTTTCTTGGTTGTTTTATTATTACTATTATTTTTAATTAGGATAATTTTGGACATGTTTAACTGCTGAAGAAGGACCCAATAGATAGGGAAAACTTCAAGACATAAGAAAGAAAATAGATAATCAATAGGGTAAATATCCTGAAAGGCAGGAGAGAATGGGAACTAGACAACAGTGGAGTTGGCTCTGGAAGGCAGAGCTGGCTCCCAGGTGTCAGTGGAGTGAAGGGAGGAAGGATGCAGGCGGAGTGCCTTTAAGTTTCAGTGATTGGAGCTGAAGGGCTTTCCCACAAAGCTGGTAAGTGGTAGAATCAGGCTTCGAGCTTTCCAGAAGTCTGAGTGTCTACCCTGTGCCAGATACTGTCATAGATGTTTCTGGAGGATATGAAGAGAAATAAGATATGATCCAGACCCTGAAGGAACTCCTGGGATATTGGGGAGAAAACCTCATTCATGGTCACCTGCAATGCAGGGTGAGAAGCACTACACTGTTGACATGTTGGACATACTAAATTGTTAACATCTGGTGTTACCTAAGTTGGTGAGGGAAATATTGGAGAGTGGGAAGAAAGAGCCAAGTCTTGTGGAGAAGTGGAGCGGGGGTGTGGTTATATAGTTTATAAAATATTCTTTAAATAGACTATTTTGATAAGTCCCCAAGGGAAAACTGTCATACAACCAACTGCAGTGCCATTGAAAATCACAGTGTTCTCCGTTTGATGAATTTACAGGGTTTCCTTTTTTTAAAATATGAATTATTTTTATTAATTTTAATGGGGTGACATTGATAAATCAGGGTACATATGTTCAGAGAAAACATCTCCAGGTTATTGTGACATGTAATTATGTTGCATACCCATCACCCAAAGTCAAATTGTCCTCTGTCACCTATCTGGTTTTCTTTGCGCCTCTCCACTCCTGCTACCCCCTCCTTCTTCTCCCTCCCTCCCCACCCCATGTCCTCCCTTCCATAACCAGCACATTCTTGTCCATGTCTCTGAGTCTCATTTTTATGTCCCATCTATGTATGGAATCATATAGTTCTTAGTTTTTTCTGATTTACTTATTTCACTCAGTATAATGTTATCAAGGTCCATCCATATTGTTGTAAATGATCCGATGTCATCATTTCTTATTGCTGAGTAGTATTCCATAGTATATATGTACCAAAGCTTTTTAATCCACTCGTCCTCTGACGGACACTTGGGCTGTTTCCAGATCTTTGCTATTGTGAACAATGCTGCCATAAACATGGGGGCGCATTTCTTCTTTTTGAACAGTGCTATGGTGTCCTTAGGGTATATTTCTAAAAGTAGGATAGCTGGGTCAAAAGGCAGTTCGATTTTTAAGTTTTTGAGGAATCTCCATACTGTTTTCCACAGTGGCTGCACCAGTCTGCATTCCCACCAGCAGTGCAGAAGGGTTCCCTTTTCTCTACATCCTCGCAAGCACTTGTTCTGTGTTGTTTTGCAGTTGAGCCCCATTCTGACTGGTGTGAGGTGATATCTCATTGTGGTTTTAATTTGCATTTCTCTAATGATTAGTGATGTTGAGCATTTTTTCATATGCCTATTGGCCATCTATATGTCCTCTTTGGAGAAATTTCTATTCATTTCTTTTGCCCATTTTTTGATTGGATTGTTTGTCTTCCTGGTGTTGAGTTTTACATGTTCTTTATAAATTTTTGTTATTAACCACTTATCAGACGTATTGTCAAATATGTTCTTCCATTGTGTAGTTTGTCTTTTTATTCTGTTTTATTGTCTTTAGCTGTGCAAAAGCTTTTTAGTTTGATATAGTCCCATTTGTTTATTCTAGTTTTTATTTCACTTTCCCGTGGAGATAAATCGGCAAATATATTGCTGTGAGAGATGATGGAGAGCTTACTGCCTATGTTTTCTTCTAAGATTCTTATGGTTTCATGGCTTACATTTAAGTCTTTTATCTGTTTTGAGTTTGTGTTTGTGAATGGTATAAGTTGGTGGTCTAGTTTTATTTTTTTGCAGGTAGATGTCCAATTTTCCCAACACCATTTGTTAAAGAGGCTGTCTTTACTCCATTGTATGCTCTTACATCCTTTGTCAAATATCAGTTGTCCATAAAGGTGTGGGTTTATTTCTGGGTTCTCTGTTCTGTTCCATTGATCTATGTGCCTGTTCTTATGCCAGTACCAGGCTGTCTTGAGTACAATGGCCTTGTAGTATAACTTGATATCTGGAAGAGTGATAGCTCCTGCTTTATTCTTCCTTTTCAAGATTGCTGAGGCTATTCGTGTTCTTTTTTGGTTCCATATAAATTTTTGGAATATGTGTTCTATATCTTTGAAATATTTCATTGGTATTTTAATTGATATTGCTTTGAATTTATAAATTGCTTTGGGTAATATAAACATTTTAATGAAGTTTATTCTTCCTAATCATGACCATGGTATATGCTTCCACTTGTTTGTATATTCCTTGATTTCTTTTACCAATGTTTTATAATTTTCCGAGTACAAGTCTTTAATCTCCTTGGTTAAATTTACTCCTAGGTACTTTATTTTTTTTTTGGTTGCAATAGTGAAGGGGACTGTTTCCTTAATTTCTCGTTCTGACAGTTCATTGTTGGTGTATAAAAATGCCTCTGATTTCTGAGTATTAATATTATATCCTGTCACCTTGCTGAATTCATTTATCAGGTCGAGTAGTTTTTTGACTGAGACTTTAGGGTTTTCTATATACAATATCATATCATCTGTAAATAATGACAGTTTTACTACTTCTTTTCCAATTTGGATGCCTTTTATTTTTCTTCTTGTCTGATTGCTGTGGCTACGACTTCCAGAACTATGTTGAATAAGAGTGGTGAAAGGGGGCACCCCTGCCTGGTTACTGATCTTAAGAATATTGCTTTTAATTTTTGTCCATTTAGTATGATGTTGGCTGTGGGTTTGTCATAGATGGCCTTTATCATGTTAAGGAATGTTCCCTGTATTCCCACTTTGCTGAGAATTTTGATCATGAATGGGTGCTGGATTTTATCAAATGCTATTTCTGTATCTGTTGAAATTATCATGTGATTTTTGTCCTTCCTTTTGTTTATGTGATGAATCACATTGATTGATTTGCGAATATTGGACCAGCATTGCCTCCCCAGAATAAATCCCACTTGATCATGGTGTATGATTTTTTTCATATATTGCTGGATCTGGTTGGCTAATATTTTGTTGAGGATTTTGGCATCTAAATTCATCAGGGATATTGGCCTATAATGCTCTTTCTTTGTGTTGTCTTTGCCTGGTTTTGGAATGAAAATTATGCTCGCTTCATAAAAGGAGTTTGGAAGTCTTCCTTCCTCTCGAATTTTTTGAAATAGCTTGAGAAGGATAGGAGTTAGTTCTTCTTTGAATTTTTGATAGAATTCACATGTGAAGCCATCAGTCCCAGGACTTTTCTTTGTTGGGAGTTTTTGATAACTTTCAATTTCATTTGTTGTAATCAGACTGTTTAGGTGTTCTGATTCTTCCATATTGATTTTTGGAAGATTGTATGTTTCAAGGAATTTGTCCATTTCATGTAGGTTTTCTAGTTTTTTTGGCATACAGTTCTTTATAGTATTTTCTTACAATATTTTGTATTTCTGTTGTTTAAATTTTTATTTCTCCACTCTCATTTCTAATTTTATTTATTTGGGTCCTCTCTTTATTTCTTGGTGAGTCTAGTTAAAGGTTCATCGATCATGTTTACCTTTTCAAAGAACTAACTACTGGTTTTATTGATCCTCTGTATTGTTTTTATAGGCTCTATGTCATTTATTTCTGCTCTGATCTTTATTATTTCCTTCCTTCTACTATGCCTGGGCTTTACTTGCTGTTCTTTTTCTAGTTCTTTTAGATGCAGGGTCAAGTTGTTTATTTGAGCTTTTTCTGGCTTCTTAAGGTATGCCTGTAATGCTATGAACTTCCCTCTTAGTATTGCTTTTGCTGTGCCCCATAAATTTTGAGTTGATGTAAGCTCATTATCATTCGTTTCCAGGAATATTTTTATTTCTTCCTTGATCTCATTCTTAATCCATTCCTTATTTTATAACATGCTATTTAGTTTCCAACTGAGTATTTTTCAGTTTTTCTATTGTGGTTGATTTCTAGTTTTATGCCATTGTGATCAGAGAAAATGCTTGGTATGATTTCAATGTTCTTAAATTTGTCGAGATCGCTTTTGTGTCCTAACATGTGGTCTATCCTAGAGAATGTACCATGAGCACTTGAAAAGAATGTATATTTTGCTGCTTTAGGATGAAAGGTTCTGAAGATATCTATTAAATTGAGTTGATCTAGTGTATCCTTTAAGTCTGCTGTTTCTTTGTTAATTTTCTTTCTTGAGGATCTATCCAGTGTTGTTAGTGGGGTATTGAAATTCCCTACTACTATAGTATTGCTGTTGGTCTCGCCCTTTATATTCATCAAAGTCTGAGTTATATATTTAGGTGCTCCTATATTTGGCCCGTAGATATTTATAATGGTTATATCTTCCTATTGGATTGATCCCTTTATCATTATGTAATGTCCTTCTTTAACTCTTACTATAGCCTTTGTTTTAAAGTTCATTTTGTCAGATATAAGTATTGCTTCACCGACTTTTTTTTTCATTTTCATTTGCATGAAATATTTATTTCCATCCTTTTACCTTCAGTCTATGTGCATCTTTTGTTTTATGGTGTGTCTCTTGTAGACAGCATATGTATGGGTCCTGTTTTCTTATCCACGTAGCTATCTTATGTCTTTTGATTGGATCATTTAATCCACTTACATTTATTGATATGTAGTTGTTTATTGCCATTTTATCCTTTAAAGCCATATTCCTTTTTTGCTATATTCTTTCCCTCTTTGATCTGTCTACAACAGGCCCCTTAGCATTTCTTGCAGCATTGGTTTGGTTGTAGTGAATTCCTTGAGTTTTTTTTTTTTAATTTTTTTTTCTGGGAAGCTTTTTATTTATCCTTTAATTTTAAACAATAGCCTTGCTGGATAAAGTAGTCTTGGTTGTAGGTTCCTTTTCTGCATTATTTTGAATATTTCTTGCCATTCCCTTCTGGCCTCAAGTGTTTCTGTTGAGAAGTCAGATGTCATCCTTATAGGGGTTCCTTTGTAGGTGATAGTTTTTTTTTCTCTAGCACCTTTTAATATTTTCTCTTTATCACTTAGCTTTGGTATTTTAATTATGATGTGTCTTGGTGTAGATTTCTTTGGGTTTTCCTTTAATGGAGTTATCTGTGCTTCTTGAATGTGCGAGATGTTTTCCTGCCTCAATTTAGGGAAGTTTTCAGCTATGATTTGATTGAACAGAGTTTCTATTCCTTATTCTTTCTCTTCTTCTTCAGGAACCCCTATGATGCGGATGTTATTTCTCTTCATGTTGTCACAGAGCTCTCTTAGAGTTTCCTCAGACTTTTTGAGTCTCTTTTCTTTTTTCTGCTCTGCTCCTGTGTCTTCGTTTATTTTGTCCTCTAACTCGCTGATTTGATCCTCAGCTTCATCCATCCTGCTTGTAATTTCTTCCATTGTCGTCTTCAATTCTGATATTGTATTTTTCATTTCTGTCTGATTCTTTTTTATTATTTCAATTTCCTTTTTTATATTTGCTATCTCTTTATTTAAGTGTTCGTAATTACCATCTATTGTTGTTCTGATCTCTTTGAACATCCTAGCTATCATTATTTTAAACTCTGCATCCAGTAATTTGGTTATATCTGATTCACTCAGGTCCTTCTCTGGGGATTTCTCTTGATTCATTTGTTTTGCATTTCTCTGCCTGCCCATTTTGTCTCTGTATAAGAAGGGTGTGGCCACTGGAGTCTAATGGTTATTGCCTCTGTGTTCCCTAGGTGTGGTCTGTCTGCAGGCCCGCCACCCCCTGTGCTGCTGCCTAGGGCGTTTGGGTATGGGTGTTGCCGGCGGAAGCCCTCTTTGGCTGTTGCTGCGGTTTCTGCCTCTCCTCCACGGGAGGGGCTTTGTTCTTGTGCCTGGCTCTACAAGCCTCGGTCTTGGCCTTTGCCCTGCCCCTACAGATGTGGTTGCGTGCCGCACCCAGGCCACAAGCCTCAGTACCATGGCAGGGGTGAGCACCTTGCTCAGCTGTGGGTCTCCACCTGTTCCCGGGCTTTTTCCCTGCTCCCATGGTCAGAGCCGGCTCGCACCACAGGTTGCAAGCCTTGGCTCCTCTGGCCAGGTGGGGCTGTGGGTGTGCACTCAGCTGTGGACCTCTACCTTTTCCCAGGCTTTTGCCTCACCCCTGCAGGCAGAGCTGGTTTGCGGGTAGGGCCGCAAGCATCGGAGGCCAGGTGAGGCTGTGCGCCTGGACTCCTGTGCTCAGCAATGGATCTCCGCCGGTTCCCGGGCCCCTGAGCCTCTCCCGCAGGTGGGCTGCAGCCAGCCTGACTGCACATCCTTTCCACCCCGCTTCTGCCCTCCTACCGACGGAACTATGCTTCTGCGTCCCACCACCGCCTGCTCTCCAGCAAGTTCTCAGCAGTGTGGGTGGGGGCGCTGTAGGTCAGACCCTAACACTCCATACTGTAATCCTGAAAGCTCCCTCCTTCTAAATGGCTGTGCTCTGAGAGCCGCAGGAGAGCTTGTTTGGCTGGTGTCCTGCTTCCCTTTGCTGGTATTGCTGGTTTCAGGAGAAATATTCACTTCAGATTTGGGGAGTGACTCAGCCCAGGGTTTAGGGTGGCTATCCCTCAAAGTGTTTCTCTCTGTGCCTCCTAGATTACACTCTCCTTCCATTGCTCTGGTCCTCTCCTTTCTCCCTGTCACCCGGAGTCCTGGGTGAGTGGTTTTGAAAGAGGTTTTCTGTGCCGTCCTTTTAAGAAGAATCCTGGGTCTGGGAAAATTGTCTTTTTCTCACAAACAGTATCCCGACTTTTTCGCAGCTAAATACTGTTCATATGCCTCTTCTAGTCTCTGGGGCTGCAGGATGGGGCTTTGTTCCTGGGGCCCAGCTCCCTCCCCTCTCCGCTAAACTCTCTTCCCATCACACAAGTCTCTCCAGGCTGCCGTTCGCTCAGGGGAGCTGGGCAGCCCTTTTCACATTTCTGCTTTTCCTACCAGTCTCAATGTGGCTTCTTCAGTGTTCCTTGGTTGAAGAGTCCAGTTAGTTTAGTTCAAAGTTGGTTTTTCCAGATGATGGTTCTTAAAATTGAGTTATAATCCACTTTGGTCCTGGGAGTTGGAAGTTGGTACATCTGCCTATTCCATCTCCATATTGCCGCCTTGGGTTTCCTTTTGCAGGGGAAAATAATTGGAACCCCAGTACTGAGCTATTTTAAAATAACTTTTATTGTGGCCTCACTTAAACTTATACAAACATATTACAAGGCACAAGCACATTTAGATTTATATCTCTTAAATGAGAACATCAGAATAAATGTATAAGATGCATATTAACTAAAATTACAGACCAACAAAATTTAAGTTAACATTAATGTGATGGATGATGGCTAGTTTCCCCTAAATCACTTTTTACAGTCGGGCTCTGAGTTTGGAATGTTCCAGTGAACAACTGGCAATTCAGTGACCTGGCCGCTTGCCAATTCAATGAGACTGGGTATACATACTTCCACACCTTTTCACCTGCCTGTGACTGTGAAAACATTCTTATCTGGCAAAGCAGGACTGTGCCACAAATGCACCCATGAGCACTAAAATAGAGTAGAAATGGGTTTTTTCTTGAGATGGCCCAAAGTATGTTTTTATTAATATTATTTTAAAAAAACATAAAATGGATAAATATCTTGCCATGGAGAATTCATGGGCTCCCAAGAATACACCTTTGCACCCTGTTTGAAAAGAACTATGCTAGTGGGCGTCAAAGTGCTCTGAGAGCAGATGGGCTGGGCATTGTGCCAGCTTGGGAGACAAGACCAGAAAGGCTTCCTGAGACAGAGATGCTGAAGAATGGAGACTGGAGAACTAAGGTTTCTTTTTAACTGTACTGACAGCTTCTTGTTTGATTTGAGGCTTCTCTTTAATCATCTGCTGGGAAGTGTGTTTTTTTTTTTTTTATCAGTCTTCTGATGTACTGTGTGGTTGGCAAAGGGGTATGAAGGTGAAACCATTGTTAGTAATAATCATATTTATGAAAAGCCAATGTTTCTGAAAGTGTTTTTTTAATAAAAAGTTTTAGGACCATTCTCTACCAGGGAACAAGGGGATAATTTGCTGCCTACCTATAGATTATTGATTTACTTAATTTTTTTTCAAACCATTATGCATTTCCAAACCAAGATGCTTTTGGTGTGCTAAAAGCCTATTGAATTGTGAAAGATATATCATCTTGAGTTCATTAATAATTTAACTCAACAGCATCCAACAAAGAAGTCTTTATTCTTGGATCATGTGCAGAGATCATAGTCTCAACTTGAATAAACAAAATATTGGCCGAAATATAAGATGGTATTTAGAACACTCTTGAGACATTATGATGTAATTGTGTACCGAGGCAGAGAGGTGTTAGTCTACATTTTATTAAATATCCATTTTAGTGTATATCATTGTGCCAGGAATGATAAAAAGTGAACTATAAACTCAAGGTACTTTGCCCCCCCCTCACCTTCCTTCCCATCTGTAACTGAGTTAGCAATGAAAAACTCAAGGTCAATAGTTCACCAACTCAACTACAATACAGGTGGTCTGCCAGTCCTTCTTGGATCTCAGAACCCCAGCATCTGCATCCAGAAGCATCCAAGAGCCTGGACATCAGTTTAAACTTTCAGTGAATGGTGCACATTACCTCTTTCTTCCCAACAATACATACTCTCCTCTTACCTCACTGCCCCGCCATCATGAGACTAATCTCCAGGGGTCATATCTGTTTCGGGACTTTCATTTCTGCATGCTTGCCTATACTTTAGAATAATCTATTCTGCTCTCCAGTTATACTTTATGTTTGCATACCTCTTTTCACTTTCCCTTGCATTTTCATGTACTTATCCTCATGAAGGACACTCCATTTCCCCCAAGAGGAGGCTTGGCAGGCAGTATTGTCCCATTTTATAATTGAGGGTGCTGTAGCTGGAGACATTATAGACTTGCCCAATATGCCGGAAGAAAACGTTAGAACTTGTACTTTAGTCTTAATTGTTAGAATTCAGTTCCCTTGACTGTTCATTGTAATGCTTTTTTTTTCCCTTACAGAAACATTTTTAAGGAAGGTATAATCTATTGACAGAATATATAGTAAGCATATATATATGTATGTATACATGTGTATATTATTCTTGGGTGGATCTATTAAGAACTTTATTTAAATGTTGTAGCTCTTTTTGCCTTGTCCAGCTAAGGATGAGAACACCTAAGAAGAAAGCCTTTTGGTGCATTGGAAAATAACACCTCTGAAAGGGGTCTAGGAGAAGTCTCTTTCTGGGAAGCTTCCATTGTACATAATTCATGAGCTCTTAGGGCTGGAAGAGACAATGCAAATTAGCTTGTTTACCAGGTGTTTGATGGTTAGATCCCATTTAAATCCTTGAGGGCTGTGGAATGATTTTGAGGAATAATCCTTATTATACATGATACTTCATGACCTAAAAAAATGTTATGTTCTACCAAACTAATTAAGTGAAATGGTGAGTATCCAAAACAAAACGTGTTTCTTTCTTTCTCTGGTCATCAGGTTATTTGAAATGTACTATTTGAAACATTTTCCTTAGAATTTGTTAGCTGTAATGAAAATTGCATATTTAGACATTTGGTTTTATAATTTTTTAAATTTTATTGATTTTAGAGGGAGAGGGAGAGAAACATTGATTTGTTGTTTCACTTATTTTTGCATTCATTGGTTGATTTTTGCATGTGCCCTGACTGGGGATTGAACCTGCAAACTTGGCATATTGGGTCAATGCTCTAATTAACTGCCTGGCCAGAACTAGACATTTGTTTAATGCTCTTGTTTATTGGAATGTATTTTTTTCAATGTGACCAATCTTTTTCTCTTTCTGTGTTTCTCTGTCTTTATTTACAAGCTCAATGCCAATTTCTTCCAGAATTGTTAACCATTTTCCTGTGTTTGGTTCATATAACATGCACAGGGGGTCAGTGAATGTTTTCAGTTTTTGTGTGCTATAGCCAGAGTTTTTAAAGAAGAGAGGGAGAGTTTGAGATTAAATTTTTAGTGCAAACCAGTAGAAGATATATAATGAACCTACAGTACTTGAAAATTTAATAAGAAGCAATGACTAGAGCTGGTAGTTTTCTCTCTTTGCCTCTGAGTAGAAATGTAAGCCCCTAGCAATGGCTTGTCAAGTGCCTGTGCTAAAGCATCACTTAGCAGCTTGCACTTATAAAACTTTCTAGACCCACTGTGCCTTAGAATTTAAAAAATAGTGTATATAGGATTTATATAATTACACCCTGTCGTTGGTGTGTACAGCTCTAATTTCTGTCCTAAAATCACGGATCATGTAATATTGTGGCCAGGGAAGTACTTGTGGGAAGCTTAAAAGTTCGTTAGTTTTATGTATTGTGGTTGCAGTGTATCTAAGAACATTACATTCGCAAATAGAACATTCACAACTAGAACATCCATTATAAACCCTTGGGCAAGCTTCTATTCAAGTTTACAAATTCACAATATAAGTGAAAATGATTTTTTTTTTTTTTTGCCTATAAAGACTCACAGACCTTTTAGTTCTTATTTAACTCTAGATTTTATGTGTAGACCTAAATCATTCTAAGAAGAGGCTCGAATAGAGGTGTGTGGGGTGTCCTGTTAGAAACACCTGCTTTGTCTGTGGAGCTCCTTTACCATGAGTGGCTTAACTTGTCCCCTCTGGGGACTGGAGAAAGGATAATCTGAGGTCAGAGGATTAGCATTTAACCTCAGTGTTGTTCATAGGAAGTCTAAGACAGGTGAAATGGAGTAGAAATATGACCAAATATCCTGTCATTTACATATTTTTAAAAGGCTTGCATATATAACATTTCAGACTTACATTTGTTTATGTGAGTGTTTTAAAGCCTACATGAGGTTACCATAGCAAGTATTATTGTCCCGCTTTTAAAAATTAAGGGAAGCAAGTCTGGGTCATAGTTTAAGTAATGTTCCTATTATCACCTGACTGTGTGGTGCTGGGGCTAGAGCCCTGATACTAGGATTTGACATTCATTTCCTCAGATGCCTTCTCCCTGAGCCTAGGGACCATACATTTTTAGTCTTTCTAGTTAAGTTTCAAGTGGCAGCTGGAGAGGTCAAGGCAGTAACACTGGAAAGGGTGTGGCAGGCGGAAGAGTGTGGTGGACACACCTTCACATGGTTATTAACTTGTCCTTTCCTCAGCCACCTTTGCTGTGTCTCTCAAGGTCGGCCTGCCCAGTGAAACTCTTCCCCCTGTTTTCTTACTGCTACCCTCTGCCTGGGACCGGAGACCATGTTCAACCCACTAACTCCTAGCAAAAGTCATTGTTCACCCTTTTCTTAAAAGAGAAAGCGAAAGTTAAAATATGGTATTAAAATTGTGGTCAATTGTAAGGGAAGAGTGATTTAAGAAAACCCCTGCTCCCAGGTGGCTTTTTTATTCTTCAATTCATGCCAAACCATTAGCACATTCCCATGTCTTTCAACATCATTTGAAAATATTTTTCATGATTCTTCAGTTTTCCATTGCATGAAGTTAGCATAATTTATTTATGTGTTCTATTTTGAATATTTAGGTTATTTTCCAGGGTTTATTTTAATTTCTTTCTATGAAGTGTATTATAGAATAAAAATGGACTCCTTGGAGAAGAGAATTATTAAGTACTCGAAGAGATGCCAATCTGGTTTAAGTGGTTTTCCCTAGTCATTGATTCATTAGTACATTGTAACAGTAATTTCAGTCAGATAAATATATGATTATTTTTATAAAATATAATTGTAATATCAGTTTTATTTTCAGATAGAGAAAATAAATACAGTCAATGAAAGGAAAAGTTTTCACAATTGTGTCATTAGTATTATCATAAAAATTATTTGGTAGTTGAGCTTTTATAAGGTTGGTGCAACAGCAATATTTTTAATGTAGCAGGTTGATACATAAATGTGTAAATGTAAAAGATTTTAACTGAATTATAAATAATGATCACTTTGTAAGAGTCATTAATTCATTGACTAGATTATGTATTTTGGGGTTGTCTCCATCAAACATTTGAGCTTGATTTTTGCTCTTTTCATCATGCATATAGAAAAGAGTTGACCAATTATGAGCAAATTAGTAGAAACTGAAAAGCCAACTTAAGAGCTTTATCTTCTAAAACTACAGCCTTTGATTTCCTGTGGGTGTGTAGGGTGGGTTGGGAGGAAGAAGGGAGGAATTGGAGATTTCCATAACACAGTTAGTTCCTCTCTTACCTTCTCAGTCTGACTCACATCTCCCCCCACTGACCAAGATCCAGGTGCAACAGGCAATGAGGAGGTCAAATTTGTCCTTGATATTTATTCTTCCTCTTCTCTTCTCTGGGTTTCTTTTTTCCCAGGTTCTACTTAAGTCCCCTCATCATAGCATTTACCAAGGCCCATAGTTTTGGGAAGGTCTCACGCTTCCAAATGGTCTTTGACATTACCTTTTTCTAGGTGTATTTGCTATTAAGGGTGTTCCTAGATAACTCAGTGTCCTAATTTCATTTTGTTTCTGTTTGGCTACCTCTGTACAAGGGTCACAGTTCTAGTTCTGAGCAAACTTTGAAGGACAGGACCACTAGATAAAAATAAAACTGGGAAGTCTAAGCATAAGTTTAGAAAAAAAGTAGAAGGCTTTTTCCATTAGTGCAAATGAGTGTTTCTTCTTTTCCCAGTCTACGATGGGTAAAATGTGAGCATATAGAAATTTGATTTGTTACCTTGAATAAACTCAGTATTCTTAGGATGAAGTCATACAAAATTGTCAGTCTCTGTATTCTTTCCAGAGTGATGGCTCTTGGTATTCACACTTGTGATAACTTATGTTTCCTGAGTACAAGAGCCCCAGGACTTCCAAGTAAGGAAGAAGAGGCAGTGGTGGTAACCTTTGTGCTACTGTAATGCAGTGATGGTCTGTGTTTTTTCTTCTTCACTTCTAGTGCCTGAAACAGTACATGCAGCTGGCAATCCGAGAAGGATGTGGGTCTCCCATTACTTGCCCTGACATGGTGTGCCTAAACCAGGGGACCTTACAGGAAGCTGAGGTATGGATAAGTGCCATGATCTTCTCTTTCCTCTGGACATTATTTCCGAGGAGCTTGACTCTGTGTTCTTTCCTAACAGAGAGTCTAGAAACAAAACGCAGAGGTTGACTTAATGGAGTGCTTTATTGCTTTCCACCTGTGTATTCTTTATACAAACTGTTAAAGCTGCTGTTTGCCTCAGTTCTATTTATATGTATATGCTACCTGAGAGTTGAAGAAGCTCTAGAGTAGATAGGCAAAGGTGTGGAAATCCAATTTACCAAATTTGAGGTTTGGAGGGGCTGAGTAGTGAGTGTGGTCTTGTGATCTTTCATACTTGAAAGATAAACAGACAGCAGAATAGCCACAGTCAGAGCCCAGACAATAAACTAGTATTTGGGTCTATAAGGTAGTCTGAGTTGAACCATTTCCAGTAAGCAAAGACAAGACCTTTTACTTAATCTTTATCAGGCATCAGAAATATCTTTTTTCAGTGAGTTCTTTCACCATTTTCTTAAGACTGTGATATATCTCTTTCTTTTGTGTCTTCTCTCTCTGATCAGTAGCTTGTCCTTAAGTCTACTGTTCATCTTCAGAGCCTGGTCACTGTAAATCAGAAGATGACAAACTCTTGTCCATTTATAGGGAGTCAATAAGTGTCTCAAAGAAGTCCCAAGAAGCAGATGAAATGGCATTCATTCAGCAAACACAGCATGCCTCCTGTGCAGCAGGCACTTTTCCAGTGGTTTTTATAGTTAGTATGCTTACTATCTAATCCTTTCAAAAAACTTATAAAACTGAGGCCCAGAGGGTTTAAGTAATTTGCTCAAAGGTGTATATCTATAAAAGTAGAAGAGCTAGATATTAAATTCAGTTCTTTCTGACAACCATAATAATTATATGGCTTTAAGCATAGAACTAGCCTGACCAGGCGGTGGCGTAGTGGATAAAGCCTCGGACTGGGATGCTGGGGACCCAGGTTTGAGACCCCGAGGTCATCAGCTTGAGTGTGGGTTCATCTGGTTTGAGCCAGAGCTCGCCAGCTTGGACCCAAGCTCGCTGGCTCGAGCAAGGGGTTGCTCGGTCTGCTGAGTGTCCGAGGTCAAGGCACATGTGAGAAAGCAATCAATGAACAACTAAGGTGTCGCAACAGCAACAAAAAAACCTGATGATTGATGCTTCTCATCTCTCTCCATTCCTGTCTGTCTGTGCCTATGTATCCCTCTCTCTGACTCTCTCTCTGTCCCTGTAAAAAACAAAAACAAAAAGAAGAGTAGAACTAGGTAGATAAGAATGTGCTGAATAGTGCATGTGTATAGATACATATATGTATGTGCAGATATGTACATGTGTATATGTGCATTTATGTGTATATATACATGCTCCTTTACACACACACACACATTCTTATATGAAATTGTTTTCTTTGTAAGCAAAGCAGTCAGAAAGCTGGTATGAGCGAGCTTGAAGTGTTTTTATGGAAGAATCAAAGCAATATATAATGGTTTAGAAATGATTCATTTTAAGAAAATCATGAAATAATTGATTTTTTTGACAAAAATGTAATACTGAAATATGTAAAGGTGTGGTGGGAAATATTGCTTACATTTGTGTAAGTAATGGGCGGAAGGAAATTAAAGTGGGGAAAGATTAGGTTAGTTACCAAGAATACTATTGATCTATGCCACACAGAAATAGTCTTCAAAATGAGATTTAAGTATTTAGGAGCCTCATTCTATGCATAATGCTTCCAAGAAAGATACTTCCTTTTTGACTTCTCTGATGTTAGATGAATGAACAAGTGTTTATTAATGGTGCACAATGTGCCAGGCCCCAGTACACACCAGGACAGAGAGGTGAATAAGACAGGCCTAGTGCTATCGGTCCTCTCACAGTAGCTTCTGCTCTAGCAGAGAGACAGTAAACTGATTATAAAAATGGAAAGCATGACATGGCGTGGGCAACACGAGCTGTGTCTGGTATGAAATGTTACTTAGTTCATGTATGCAAAATCTACTAAACTGAATGAATGGTTTGGTGAAGCTTCACAACAAGCCTTTGAAATCAATCACAGTGCTATATTCTACACCTGTGCTGTCTGAAGCAATAGCCTTTGGCTTCATGTGGCTATTTACAATTAATTAAAATCAAATCAAATAAAAAATTTATTGCTTTGGTTGCACTAATCACATTTCAAGTAGACACACATGGCTACTGACTACCAGATTGTACAGCATGGAATAGAACATTTCCATCATAGCAGAAAGTTCAATTGTATTGCATTAGAATAGACCTTTATATGAATAGTAGCCATTAGCTATTGACATTTTGGATATCAGATGTTAGGACTAATGTATTCCAACAAGTGACTGAAAGCCATCATTTGTCTCACTGATTTTCTTTTTCTTTTTTATTTATTGATTTTAGCGAGAGAGGAAGGGAGAGATACAGGAACATAGATCTGTTCCTGTATGTGCTCTGACAGGGGATCAAACCGGCAACTTCTGTGCTTCTAGCCGGGACGATGCTCTAACCAATGGAGCTATCTGGCCAGGGCATGTCTCACTGATTTTCTTTTCCCCTGCAGTTCTCCCCTCCTTTATCATCCTTATCCTTTTCCCACTGTACCTGTTCTCATTCACACTTTCCTAGTTCTGATTCTGTTTACCCAGTTTTACTCTGAAAACAATCTTCTAGTCTGTGTAAAAACCAAACAAAAATTACAAAAGGATATTTGAAAAAACAGAACAAAAAAATGTTCTGAATGAAACATAGTATTGATTAAATTTTCCAAAGTCTGTTTCCCATTAGATGAGTAAGAAGATCCTTCAGGGTGTTAATGGACCTTTCTGTACTTGTTAGGCTTGCTAAGATCCTGACTGGAGATGGCCAAGAATGTACAGTAATCATGTTCTTAACCAACTTGCCACAATTTTTTTTTTCAGAGTGAAAAAATATGTGATGGTAGAGATGGTGATTGTCTCTCATTTTGAATTGAGAAATGACTAGAAGATTATGTTGGAGATATTGGTAGCTTCATCAGTTTATATGGGACTATTCCCTTCAAAGCAAACACCACACAACACATGAACTTGGGCTGTACTGCCTTCTTTTCTGACTTGCTTCACATCAAGCTTTCCTCATATATAGTTATTATGATAATCTGTAGCTCTTAATCTAAATATTATTGACTATATCACAATGGGGCTAATCCTCATTATGCTTGACTGGATTCTATCTCCATGACTACTTTCTCTGCCTTTAAAAAAAGTATTGAATTACACAGCTAATACATAAATATACTTTGCTTATTAAAAAATAATTCTGGTTAAAGATTAAGTTCCCTTTGTCATGCTGCTATTTATATTACAATGTATGCTTCTTCATCATTTATTGCCTTATAAAATGCTTGTAAGTAGAATATTTCTTCATTGTCAGAGGACAGAGGAACTGAAGCTCTTTCCCCTGAAGGCTTCCCTGCATGGGTCTAGTTTAGATCATTGACTGTGCTTCATTTGTCTGCCTCTTGCAGACTTTAGGTCCTGCCTGCCTTCTTAATGCTTTCAAATTGGCTCAGCTGTGGCTCTGCTCATTTTATTAGCAATAACTTCGTCAGCAAAACATTTAATGTCCAGTTGCGGTACTACTTGTTTGTATAGGAACCAGTAGAAAAGGCAGCTTTCCCCTTTAATGTCAGGGAAGCTGTGGGGAGGGCATGCCCCTGTAGGCCTGTGCCCCGAGAGCTGCTCTCCCAGAGCCAGGGACAAGGGAAGCTTTCCTTCTCGTGTCATCTGGTGCTTTCAGCTGTTGCTCTGCGGGGCTTTTCTGATAGACTTGATCCAGGGATCTTGTCCAACATGGGATTATGAAAGGCAGGACACAGATTGTTTGTTCTGATAGCATTACTTCAATCACAGCCTTTGCTTGAAGTTAGTAGCCTTGTTAGAAAGGCGATGACTACTTTAAGCAGTTCCCTTACAGTGTCAGGAAAGTGGCGTATCGTCACTTGCTGGAAAAGCCTGACCATTGGTCTGGACCATGTAAAATTTGAGTAGTGAGCACATAACTCATTTAAGTGGTACCTACTGTGACATGGCCTGAGAAATGGAACTTCTCCCTGCTGGCTTTCAGAGGAAGGCAGGGAGCAGCTTCTCACCCGCCAATCCTCCTTTCGAGCCCTGGGGCACTGAAGTGACCAGCCTGCCTTTTACTGCTAGTGCTACAACATGCTTCAGAGGAAGGATGGGTGCAGCTGCTCTGGCCAAGAATGGGGGCTGCAGAATTCTACAGGAGGGGACTTAGGGTGGGGTACTCTGGAAGACTAGGATAGAGGCATAGTCGGGGGTAGGGGTACAGTACTGGGGAATTTGAAGCTACATTTGCAAAATAAACAGTTTTTACTCATATTGCATGTTTGTTGAGGGTGGCTTTGGTAACAGCTGCTGGAATTACAGATATCCAAGTGGTTCCCCCAAATTACCCATTAGCACGACCTCCACTTGTCATCTGTCACCACGCTTCCTTCATTGTCACAGTGCAAAGCCGGGGTAGAGCAAGGATGAGGATGCCCAGGCAAGTGGCCACGTTTCTGTTACTGTGGTTTGAGGATCTGAAAGGGGAGGGTTGAGTCTGTCTACTATAATAACCCTTGACTGCAATATTTGTTGGCTGGAGAAGAGTAAAACTTTGAAGTAGAGAAAGGTAAAGGAATATGCTATGCCAAAGTCAGTAGATATTTTTGAGGTTTTTAGCTTACTTTTGTTCTAGAATATGTTTAAAATTTTGTTTAAAAACTGTATGTTAGTAGAGAAGACTGTTCCTAAGCTTCTTCTTTAACTAAAGGCAAATATAAGAAGACTGAGCAGCAGTGAGTGGGTTGGCAGTGTCACATGAATGTGCACGTGAGCATATCCCTTTTGCCCTAGATGAGCCGAGAGAGAAATGGCAGGCTGTACTGAGGCCTCTGCAGAAGGGATAGAGAAAGAACAGACACAGTTCTCTGCAGGGGGCTGTGCACAAGATTCCTGGCCCTGGAATCACAGGCCTCCCCCATCCTGCACTCTTCCAGTGGACCCTGCTGATTGGCTCTTGGACAATGATGCCCTCTTATTTCTTCAAGCAGGTTTTCATACATAGTATGTAGATGTAAATAAGGAGATGAACTTGGTTTATTATACTCAGGTGAATGGGTAAATGTGCCGTTTTTCTTTTTCTGTTAGAAAATAACAGTTCTTATTTGGGGGGTTGAGATAGGAAACCTTCTTAGTTTCTGCATCATTGTGATAAGACACTTATCCATAGACTAGTACTGTTTCCCTTGCCAGTATTTTTGCAAGTCATAGCACCTCAAGATTTGCCAAAACCTTGACGCGCTGTAATGATCTACTAGAGGTCAGTTCCATCTCCAGATAGAGTGATCTGTTGTATGTCATGTTCAGGCTAGTTCTTAATATTTAAAAGCACTGTAGCAGAGATACGACTTAAAGGGCCAAACCTAAGAAAAGACTAGGCTTTTCCCTCCTTCTGTCTTGGCTTTCCCTAGCTTCTTTGATTTAACCATCTAGTTTTCCTAACAAAAATAAAATATAAGTTGTATTTATCAATATTGCTTATGAGAGTACCACTTTCAGCATAAATGCTTCTCTAGCAAGTCAGCTCCACTCTCTGCATCCTTTATTTCTTTGTAGGGCTAATTTCAGTGTAGGTGGTGGGGTTTGCTCACATACTGTGGTCATAATTAATAATGGTAAACAGGGTGTACCTCACTTTTCATTTCTTTTCAGTTGTGGATGTACCAGTTAACTGTAATGTATAACACTTAAAGCACCCGGCACATGTGGGTGTATTCTAACTTCCCTGGTCATGCTCTGCAATGGGAGGAGTGCAATAGAAAGTGGGGACTTTCAGCAGAGTAGGAACTGAGTACTTAATAAGTATCCTCAGGTTCACTTTCTTTCTTTTTTTTTACAGAGACAGAGGGTCAGAGAGAGGGATACATAGGAACAGACAGACAGGAATGGAGAGAGATGAGAACCATCAATCATCAGTTTTTTGTTGCCGTTGTGACACCTTAGTTGTTCATTGATTGCTTTCTCATATGTGCCTTGACTGCGGGCCTTCAGCAGACTGAGCAACCCCTTGCTGGAGCCAGCGACCTTGGGTCCAAGCTGACGAGCTTTTGCTCAAACCAGATGAGCCCACGCTCAAGCTGGCTACCTCGGGGTCTCGATCCTGGGTCCTTCCGCATCCCAATCCCATGCTCTATCCACTGTGCCACTGCCTGGTCAGGCCCTCAGGTTCACTTTTACCAAAAGAAAATATGATGATGATTGTAGGGAGTTAGTAAATTTTTGCTGTTATTATTCTGATGTTTGCTGTTCTTCTATTAAAATAAAGAGAAAATAAAAGTGGATTTATTTTCTCTTTAAATCAAACTCTTTTTTCTTTTTTCATTTTTGGAAAGAATTTCTGGAATGATGAAGAGGAAATGTGGTCTTTCAGGCTTGGAATGGAGGAGAGAGAAATTTTTATTTAACTGGTAGATTAGCACAAATTTTAAAGGAGAAATAGCAAAATATTACTAAATCAAATTAAGGACTTTTTAGTAGTAGTTAATCTGAGGGAAGTGGCCTCTTGATATTTGAGAAGATACTTAAATATCTTTGTTTCTGCTATTTGAATATGAAATTGGTTACCAGTGTATTGGAATGTACTACATACAATAAATGTCAGTAGTTCATACCAACCTAAACAAATAAATGAATAAACAAATAAATGCAGAAGAAGGATAGCCCTTCTTTATAGTAGAATTCTAATGAACAAATATAAATGGATATAGAAAATCATTACGCAAATAGCACAGTAATAATGATAGTAGTCAAGAATTTTTTGATAAATACAAAGAAAAATTAATGGGCAAAGGCATGGTGAGAAACACGATATTTGCAGAATCTCATAATATCTCCCTACAAGATTACAAAGGGTGGAACAACCTGGCAGATACCACTTTAACCAAGTCAGAAAGTTAACAGCAGTAATGAGACAGATTGTCCTCATGTACCTCTTGATGGCCCAATATCACTGCTGTGATGTTTTTGCCAGAAATGCACAATCTCAACCTAATCATAGAAAACATCAGACCAACCTGAATTGGAGAGCACTGTACAAAATCACTGGACTGGGCTCTTTAAACATGTCAGGGTCATGAAAGGCAAACACAGGGTGAGCAACTGCCCCAGATCAGAGAAGGCAAAGGAGACAACGGAACTGAGTGCAAGGTGGTGTCCTGAACTGGATCTTGGACTGTAAAAAAAAAAAAAAAAAGACTTTGTGGGTCAGTTTATGAAATTTGAATAAGGCCTGCATATTGTTTAATTATTTTGTATCAAAGAAATTTTTGTTATTTTAATAATTAACTATGGTTATGTAAGGTGTTCACATTAGGAAAAGTTGGGGGGATGGCATTTAGGAACTCTATATAATTGCTGCAACTTTTTGTGAGTCAAAAATTATTTCAAAGTTAAAAAGGAATGTTGTGGTATGATTTTGAATGATTTGGAATTTCTTTGTTGGCAGGAAGAGGATAATTGTATGCCATATGATACCTCTTTTGATCTCTTACCATTCTCTAGGATTTTCATTTTCACAATTAATTTTAGAGGTCTGTGAGTTCTTTAAAAAACTTTTTATAAATGGAGTAGCCCTTTAACCTGGCACCTGATTGAGCCTTCAGTAATCATCCTAAATATTTATCTCAGTTTTATAATTGTGAAAGACCTTGAGCAATAGCGACGTAGTTTCAAATGGCAATGGAATGGGAATTCAATACTTTGGGTCATCTTTTTTTTTAAAAAAAATCTAATACAGCTTTCTCTCATCTAAAGCCAAAAGTGTGATAAAAAAACGTTTCAGAAGATTACCTCTAACTTGTGTAATCCAACAAATGATAAGATCAAGGAGTAGACCTTTTTAAAAAATTTAGGCATATTTATTGCCTCGCCAGTGATTTAAGTTCTTTGAGGGCAGCTTCTGTGTCTCTGTGCTCATTTGTATTCCCGGGCTTCCAGCCAGTGCCTTATCCATAATAGACTGTCAACAGTTGCTGGAGAAGACGCAAGCCCTTCAGAGGATGGGGGTGGTAAGGGAATGGGTGTTGGGGTTTATCTTTAGTCCAGAACTATCAAAAGGCAAATAGTGATAGACCTGACTTTTTGTCAATAGAAAAATGAATTTACCTTGTTGAGGCTTAATTCTGTATAAACCTTTAACCTAAAAATAATAATTAATAGGATATTCAAAGTAGAGTGAAAGACAAAAAATGTTAGGGACCTCTGACTTTCCTGCTGGCAGTAGAATATCCTATGATGAAATACGTCTTTCTAATTTAACATTAAACAGCCATCTCTACTGTTGTTGACATTTTACTGCATTCATTTCTTTTATTGTTTACATTAGCATTTCATCTGTATCTGAAATATTGCTCTCCTGTTTGCTTTGCCTTTTATAAACTTCATTTGACTTAGCTGTTATATAAATGGCTTGCCATTGAAAAACATCAGAATTTTTAGGAGTCGGCTGTGAGGGGTTTGAAGAAAGTCTTCATCAGTCCAGAAATAATTTTACATGGCATAAAAAGAGCACAGAACTAAACACTCAAATGGCCTTTTTTGGGGGAAGGTATTGAAAATATATTTATAGAATATCACTGCCCTTGCCGGTTGGCTCAGTGGTAGAGCATCAGCCCGGTGTGTGGAAGTCCGGAGTTCCATTCCCAGTCAGGGCACACAGAAGAAGCGATCATCTTCTTCTCCCCCCGCCCCCCTGCAGTCCTAATGATAGCATCTCCCAAGTCACCTTGGCCCAAAAGCTGAAGTAGTAGTAGATTATTTGCCCTCCATCTAAGATGAATCAATGCTTAGGTAGGAACTGAACTCTGATTCTTTGGTGCCTCCCCTGCTTTTACTTGCTTACACCTTCTGTCTCCAAATGCATTTTATTTGAGGTGCCTTTGTCTTTTAGGAAAGATGTCCAGGTAGTGTTATAACAGGTGAAACAAAAGTGGCTTTCAGTAGAATAAATGTCTAAACATACTTTTAAAAAATTATGGTAAAATACACATAACATAAAATTAACCATGATTTTCTATAGTGATTGCTAAGGAGGTTTCACTTCAGGTGCCAGGAAAAAATGTAACATTCCCCACCCCCTACACCCCGCTGGAGAAAAAGGTTATAATTAAATTAAATTTATGTTTTACTGCACTTTATTTGAAACAGAGAAGACAGAACTTGCCTGTTTGTGGTTCTTCGTGTATTTAACTAAACTAGTTTAATTCATATGCAAAATAAACAAATTGTTGTTTTTGTGAGGGGGGAGGATTAGATTTTTGAATACCTTTTAAAATGTATTATATTTGTTAAGTACAATTTTAGCTGCCTCATTTTTTTCTATTTTTTTGTTTTTACTTTGGTTTTCCCAAAGCATACTCCTTTCCATTAGTTGCAAGAACTTTCACCTAGATATGCTTTATACCAAGAAATATGTGATACTTTGGAGTCAGAATTGCCAAGGTGTATCCTGTATCAACTTGCTGAATGTCTGGAAGCCTAATATCAAATTCTTTGATTTCTCTCAGTTCTAAATCTTTTAAGTGATGTCAATATGCCTGTGTGTTGACATCAGTGGAATTATTATTTTTTGGAATGCCAGTTTAAGAGCAGTTAGCTTTGCTTGCATCTGACTTTGAAATGTAATTTAGAAATGCTTAATCTGAAATGTCATTTGGTTCCGTATGAATCATTGTTGTTGTTTATGAACGTTTCATTCCCATTGCCATCTGAAGTGGAAAGGGAGTTTAGCCACAAGAAATATCATAGGCATTTCTTTTCTATCAGGTCATGGATGGCTATGCCGGATAACCAAGGGCCCCTTGAAGTGATTTTTGTCAGAAGAGATGATTTTTACATTGCTTAGAAGGTGCTATCCCCTAGATAACAAATGAAGTTTTCTTATTTCCTGAGGCACTATGTACCTAACTTTAGTGTTCAAGGCTTCTAAAACTAGAACTATAATCTTAAAAATTTCTTAAATGAATGTAGAGAGAAAAAGACCATTTTCCTATATGCACACAAATAATTTGGGAAGTCTAAACATTCCATTGGTCTTAGTAGCCGCTGATGGAAGAATGAAGGTGCTTAGTGAGTTCTGGTGGCTTGAGCGACTCCTAGACATGGGAAATGCATGGAGGTGGTTTGGGGATTGCTGCTTGTGTGTTACTGCGTGAACAGGGCAGAGGCAGAGAAGTTTACAAACAACTTGAATACAGAAGATGCGTAAACTAAACAAGGAGAGATCATAAAGGGCTGGTGACTCAGGCCTCTGTGCTGACTGACATCTCATCTTTATCATGTTGGTTTCAGATTGCCTGTTTGGTACCTGTGGATCAATTTCAGCTTTATCAGCAGTTAAAATTTGAACGAGGTATGTATGCACTCTTTTTATTTTATCCCAATGGTGAATTTGGTTTTACACATGTCATCTTTCCACAACCTGCATGGAAGATTAAGGCAGCTGTGGGCTGTCAACAAAGCCAAGAGGGTCCTAGGAAAGGGGAACACTGTAATTGCAACATTCAATTTTAGCTTTCTCAGACACATCCAGAAAAGATACAGACTAGCAGGAAATAGAACTTTGCTTATATGGTTGTTTTGTATTTTTAATTTGGCTCATGTGAGGGAAGTTCTGCAGAAGTTGAATAGCTTCATAATAACAGTACTATTACAAAAGACAAGTGCCCTCAGATGCGGTTTGACTGCCATCTTTTGCACTCATGAAGATCTTTCTAAAACATGAATCAGCTCAAACATTTTTACTGATGTGTATAACATTATTTGTCCTATTTTTTGGTCCTATCTTTTTTTTTTTTTTTTACAGGGACAGAGAGAGAGTCAGAAAGAGGGATAGGTAGGGACAGACAGACGAACATGACCGCGGGCCTTCAGCAGACCAAGCCACCCCTTGCTGGAGCCAGCGACCTTGGGTCCAAGCTGGTGAGCTTTTGCTCAAGCCAGATGGGCCCGCGCTCAAGCTGGCGAGCTCGGGGTCTCGAACCTGGGTCTTCCGCATTGCAGTCTGACGCTCTATCCACTGCGCCACTGTTTGGTCAGGCTTATTGTTAGTTTTGCCAAATCCTTACTGCCTCCCAAGCACTGAGTTTTTAGTTTGTCATCCAGTACTTTGATAGTCCTCTGCTTTATGTTACATAGGTGATTAGCTTGCCCTTTACATCTTTCTTTTTTTTTTTTTAAGAAATTTTGTGCTAAGGTTTTTTTTATTCTTTTTTTTTATTTTATTCATTTTAGAGAGGAGACACACACAGAGAGAGAGAGAGAGAGAGAGAGAGAGAGAGAGAGAGAGAGAAGGGGGGAGGAGCTGGAAGCATCAACTCCCATATGTGCCTTGACCAGACCAGTGCAGGGTTTTGAACTGGCGATCTCAGTATTCCCAGGTCAACGCTTTATCCACTGCGCCACCACAGGTCAGGCTCACATCTTTGTTTTTTATCTGAGTCTTTGTGAGGAGTAAACGTGCCGAATAGGAACAGGCCCACATCCTCTCTGTTGCTACAAAGCAGGGAAACACCATTTGGGATTGATTGGTTAGTCTTTGACTCTACTTCGCATCCATCTGTGACTTTCCATTGGCTACCACCGTGTTTGCGGCTTTCCCTTTCTGTGTCAGTCTTGCAATATTAACCAAGAGAGGGCAATGCGAGGTTTCCATGTGCTAGTGATTACTGCTTTACTTTCTACTGATTCTCAAAGCACATGCCTGATGATTCATGTAGAATCTTGCTTTACTCTTGTTTTCAGAATCTACTTTTTCAAAACATTTTTTTTCCAGAAATTGGGTTAAGGTCATCCATCTCTCATCCATAAACACTTTTTGCACTGTAGTGACCCTGTTTTACGTACTCTAACTGCATATTGCTCAGTTCTTTGGTAGGTTAACATGTCTGTTCTTGCCTAGTTGTATTATTATATAGTGGTTAGAAACACTTCAAAACGTTTTAAGTGCCATATCGTTGTTGTTTATATAAAAGTGAAGTAAAATAGGAATTTGTTTCCCTATTACCTACTAATTCTACCATATTTACTCATGTATTCAACAACTACATTTTTATGTAGTGAGCATCTATTATGTGCTAAGTGCCACGTACAGTTCCACACGCTGATTTCATCTTTATTTGAAAGCCCTTTTGTTCTTAGCATTTTTCACAAGGCTCCTCATTTTAAGTCTTAACATTGATGATATGGCTGTTTGAGTTTCATGTCACTCTATTATTTGTCCTTGGTGAAATGCTTCCACCCCATCTTTTGTGTCTGATCAGTAAAGTGTCTCACCGAAGCTCCCTCTGTAGTTATTTTTGATGTCTTTTAGTGTTTCTTTTTGTAAGATGATGATACTTTTTTACCTTACCTAGTTAGTTTTATTTTTTTTGACAACTCCTATTTCTCATTAGTCATCTTCCTTTCCATAGTTCCTGATCACAAGCCTATTCTTGGTGTGTGTGTGTGTGTGTGTGTGTGTGTGTGTGTGTGTGTGTGTATGCATGTGTGTGTCTTGTGGTAAGTGAATGATTAGTTCTAGGGTTTCCTCCCTAAGCTGCTCTGTGCTTTCCCATAATAACACTACATATTTTTTTCCCTCGGCATCATTGCTTCTACTTTTCCATCTATTTCTTTCTTGTTGATCAGTTTTAAATCTAAAAGAACATGCTCTAGATGTTTCAGTTTTCCTTGGAAAACTACAGTGTCTGCAGGAACAGACATTTATCAGCATATAGGATGAGTTTTCTAAAGGGAACTCGGATGAGAGATGTGATATTAAGTGCTTGCTGCTTCCTGTATGCACTTCCATTTCCTCGTCTAAACCCTGGGGATAAACAGCATGATTATCCCTGGGCTGTTGTAGAGAATGTATAAATATTGTGTGTTGCTCACAGTGTGCATTCAGTAAATTATCACTGCTATTATCGTTGCTGTTGTTATTAATCACTACCACCACAAAATCATGCCTTTTCCCCAGTTTTCTAAACTAACTTAAGAGAGCATCTTCCAGAATCGAGATCAGACCTTGGACTGAGTGTATAGCACAATATTATTACTTCTGTTTTCTTTTCAACTTAGCTCAAATCTTTTTCAACATGTTTCCATCCTTGTTATAGGATTTCCTAGATCAGTGGTTCTTAACCTGGGTTCTATCGAACCCTAGGGGTTCGATGAGTTGGTCTCAGGGGTTCAGAGAAGCCTCTGCCGGGGAGGCCAGAATAAAGTAATACCGTCATTTGTTGTGAGTTCATGCACTTTGTTGGTTTTGTTCTTTGAGCAAGGTGATGTTCATGCATGGCTCATTTTGTGCACCATTAAAAAAACATATACCATAGCCTGACCAGGCGATGGCGCAGTGGATAGAGCATCGGACTGGGATGTGGAAGACCCAGGTTCGATACTCCGAGCTCGCCAGCTTGAGCGTGGGCCCATCTGGCTTGAGCAAAAGCTCGCCAGCTTGGACCCAAGGTCACTGACTCCAGCAAGGGGTTGCTCGGTCTGCTGAGGGCCCGTGGTCAAGGCACATGTGAGAAAGCAATCAATGAACAACTATGGTGTCGCAACGGCAACGAAAAACTAATGATTCATGCTTCTCACCTCTCTCTGTTCCTGTCTGTCTGTCCCTGTCTATCCCTCTCTCTGACTCTCTCTCTGTTCCTGTAAAAAAATAAAAATAAATTAAAAAACCCAAAAAAACATAAACCTATGTCTTGAATTTGGAAAAAAATCATATTTTATTTATCACTAAAGAAGGGTTCAGTGAATGGGCATATGAAACTGGTGGGTTCGGTACCTCAAAAAAGGTTAAGAACCGCTGTCCTAGATTATGTTATATCCTAGATTCTAGAGCGTTATATAGGAACTTGCTAATAAATGCTAATTCTTCTGTACCACCTTATCATTTCCATTTTCTTCCTACAGTATACTTTTACTATAAGCCTGAATCCACTTTCTATGACCATCTCTAAGGAGATCAAAATTTGTTAAGATGAAGCATTTAAAGTTGATGCTTTGAAGAGAAAATGTTCCCATGGTGAACACTTAATTTCCCATAGAAATTAAAATCTATTTAGTAGCATGATTAAATTTTTACACAGAGAATGGTATTTATTCTAGGTATAAAAAAGGCTTGATCCCATCATATACTCACTAACCCCATTATGCAAACTCTGAACATGTGTGGGTACTAATATAGCGTCTTTGGACTAGATAACATAAAAAGTTGTTTCCAAATTTGAAATTCTGTGGTTCTCTCCAACTATCTTGAGTGCAGCTGCTCTGTCATGGCCACCTCCGTTTGAGTATATTTCCTGTAGCAAATGTTAATTTTGATCAGTCTAATTTAATTGCATTTTAACTATCTTCAGAAGACCTTTAGGTTTTTGAGATAAACAAATTACCTTTGGCACCAGATTTGTGGTAGCTCAGTGGATAAAGCATCGACCTAGAACGCTGAGGTCACTGGTATGGAAACCCTGGTCTTGCCTGGTCAAGGCACAGATGGGAAGCAGCTACTATGAGTTAGTTGATGCTTCCCACTTCTCTCCCCCAAGTCCCCTCTCTAAACAATAAAACAAAAAAACCAAACAAATTAGCTTTGGCATAATTAAAAATGCAATGGGTCATAAAAGTGAGAACAGTTTGACTGATTTTAGCTGATAATTAAATTAGCTTGGGTACATGGTATTTCCCACAAGAATTAAAAATTATTGTGATGTCTTTTTGGTCACAGCCTCTCAGTGGTAGAGGGTGGCAGAGAAACCACTCCCATGAGTGGAGAGAATGAGAAGCAAACTGCACAATGTGATTCTGCTAGTCCCGGGAGGGAAAACCAAGGGTCCCGCATTTAGTTTTGAAAACTGAAAATGGTCATTGTTGTCAGATAATGATCTTGAGTTTTCATGGCAGTTTTATTTTCTTAGAATGTTTCTACTTCCCAAACATTGTCAGAATGCAGAAGTAGAAAATAGTTTAAATAGTATATTCTCTCTTGCAAAAACTACATGAATAAGCGGAGTCTTAAGATCAAATAGTCATGAGGCTTTATTTCAGTAATCAATTCTCATTTTCATTAGTGCATTCCAATGTGAGTCTGTGAGTTTGTCTATCTCTGATGTAAGTACATTTCAATTAATCACTTAAATCATATTCATATTAAAATGTTTGGGCCACTATTAGTTTGGGGCTGATATACACAGACTCCTGCTTTCTCTTTTCCTAGGTTTCTGAAAGCTTTCACCTCAGAGTAACCTGAAGCTTTCATAATTGCCAATGCAGAAGGAATTAGTTGGCTATGGCTTAGTTCATTCCCCGCCCCTCCAGCTTTGGAAAGGAAATTTGAATGGGGAAGAAACTACTAGACCTTAAATGTTCTGGATAAGTGTTCATTTTGTTTATCTCCATAATTACTGTGTTTCCTAGGCCCAGAGCCAAGAGGTAGAATTGAGTTCACCATAATAGTAATAAAAAGTTTTTTTGAAATTCCCATTGACCCAGTGGGGCTCCCCTTCACCTCAGTCTCCTCTCAGGTTGTTGTCATGGAGGTAAGAGTGGGGAGAAGACAGCTCTTGCTCATGCACAGTGGTTTGGCCACCACCTGGTGTCCGTCAGTCTGTTCCTTTTTGGCTTGGGTTCTGCTAAGTCCTGTTAGCTGCCAGGGTTGCCAATGTTTGATGCCCCTTTAGCATTTTTTTCTTTTCTACTGATCTGGCCTATAGGTGCCTCTGGTGGAACACGGGGATACCTGATGTATGTAAAGCAAAGTTGTACTGTTAATGGCATATTAGAATTATAATACTATAAAGAAGGAACTCTTTTAGCTTCTAATGATTTTTTTACTTATGGTAGCTCTTCTAGGAGCAGGACAGATGGTAATCTGATGGACAGATGCCTTTTCAATGTGACCTGATTTGTATGTTTAAATTCTTGTTTCGTTGTGAGGAAGCTCATCTCCAAGAGACACCAAGACACCCTGAAATAATCCTCTCTGGATAGTTGTTTCTGTTTTCTGGAAATACCTGAATAAAGGGTGGAACAGTATGAAACTTTGCCCTTTATGCTACCATTATCACTTATTACCAAAAGGAATTGATCTACAATATTATTTTTACACTTCTGTTATATTGCTTCATTCACTTATTCAATGATTACTACATTCCAGGGATATTTCTAGGTCAGTGTTTGTCAACTGGGATGACTCTTTCCAACTGCACCTCTACTACAAAATCATGACAGTTTCACCTTCAAAGTGTGCTCCAAATTTTTAGTACTTCCACTTCTAACATATAATCCTGTGTATCATCTTGGGTTAGATCACTACAATAGCGTACTAATAGATTTCTCTGCTGGTACTTTATACCGTTACCATCTATTCTTTCTACAGTGGCCAGAGTAATCTTCTGAAAATGGGAATCATAACTCTCCCCTTCAAGGTCTTCTCATCTCACTTAGGCCTTATTAATAATAAGGCCCTTCACGACTATTCCCAAATAATCACCTATGACTCTGCCTCTGCTCACTTAGTTCCTTGAAAGTTGGATGGCTTTATTACATATGTAAAGCTCTTCTTTTGCATTATTTGGGTATAAGTTGGAAAGCTTTCAGATCAAAACTATGTGTGGGTTGGCTGCTTGTTCATAGTTCTACCTATATATACACTTACCTTTATCATCAGACTTTGAAAGACCTATGATTTAGAATGGATGGTAAATAGATATTTGATCTGGGACTCCTTAACTCCAAGTTATAAATCAGCCTTCATTTCTTTGGTTTTGGTATTTATGAAACAGTAATAAGAGTTTGGATGAAAATATAAATGGTATGGAAATTTAAGGTAAAACCTTAGAGCAGTGGTTCTCAAACTTTTTGAAGTCTGGGCACATTTAAAATCATACAAATAATTGTAGGCACACTATGTACAAATTTCTGAGAATTATGTTATAATAATTAAGTCAAATATTAAAGAAAATATATAAAGTCCAAGCGTGCTTTTATGGTAATTAAACAAAATAAATACGACAAAATTAAATTTATTCTGACATTAAAAAAACATTTTTATGTTACATTTTTTGAGTTATGCCTTTTAGAATTTGTAAAAAAGAAGGGTTAAAAAAATAAAAAAACAAAGAATTTATCTTCTTATAGATATAGATACATTCTTAGTAAGATTTAGTAAATTCAGCAGGTCCTGGCACGAATGTGTTTTTCCATTCTTGTGTTTATAAGAAACATGAGCCTCATGTGTCCTAGCGATTTCTTCAATGTTTGGGCATACATTTGAAAGGCAAACTCTCATTTCCTCATCAATACATTGAAGAATTCCTCTCTTTTTACTCTTAATTGTGTTGAGGATAGAAAATCCTAATTCACATAAATAGTATGTTGAAAATTGTAGTAAAATGTTCAAAGATTTTTTAGATATTGCCACATATTCTTTTATAGAAATCCAAAAGGCTTTAGGAGACAATTCCTTATGTTTAATCATCAATCCACGATCAGTGGATATAGCTGCCAATTCTTCTTCTTTTGTTAATGTTAAACCAAAATCACTTGAAGCTTCCATGAATGGTTTCTAATCCAATCTTATTGTTCAGTGTTAAGTGAGGGAAAATGGTATAAATTAAATTCTGCCTGTCAGCCTTGAAGTCCTATTTTATTTACACTTAACTTTTGCTTACTTCCAGAATCAGATTCTTCAACATCATGCTTTTTTTTGAGAAATTTATCCATTTTATTTGGGTGTATTTATCTAAAAATAATATAATGATGTGTTAATAATATAATAATGACGTGTTAACAAAAAGAACAGTGTTTCTGTAATGAAATGGTATAATAGAGTAACTATATTTATTTTTATATCTGGGCACATGCCGCAAACCAACGGAGCTAGTAATTCCAGGTCCCGAGTGGGAACGGTGTGGAATTAAGAAAATACAGAGTCGGGAGGGCCCTGAAATTGCTGCTGGCAAGAACAAAGCACACACAAAAACAGCATCTTGCTTTATTTATAGGGCAAAGTGAGGCCATTAGGAAATCAGTGGTCTCTGATCACGTTTCCAAGGCAACCCAAGAATTTTTACCAAGTGCAGAAAACCCCCACCATACATATTACCTTAACTTTACACAAAACAAAGGATAGAAGAAACTTGCCTCCAGTCTTTCTAGGGAACATGGGGGGCAGTGTAAACAATCCAGCACCACAGCTTATCAGCCTTTTGCAACCTAATCAGGCAAGTGAGGTGGGGGGTTGGGAAGACTGTCAGTTTAGAGTCAATTTCTCATACCTCTGTCCCCCAAAAATCTAAACTCCAAAAACCCTATGGGTTTTTTGGTCCCCAACAGGACATATTTCTCTGGAACACCATAGGGCGCACCTGGAAATCTTCTAGGGTGCACCAGTGCACATTTGACAACCACTGCCTTAGAGTATATGTGTGTCACTGCCCCTAGACTTTCTCACCAGCCTGTCCCAAAGTTTTAGGGATCTTTGGTGGTCCACCAATCTTGTGGTCTGAGGATCTATGAATCATAGATTTCTCTTTTCTGATTTTATTTGCCCCTTCATTCCTCAATCCCTGTCCCCCAGAATTAAATAAGAAAACATGTTTAAGGATACTGTTTTTAAATGAAAACCAATAATAAGCATAGATCCAATTATTGCACTTTTGAGGTGAGACATTAATGGAGACAGCATTGACTGGAGCACTTCAGACATTTCCCCCAATACTGAATTTGTGAAATTATTACCTTTAAAACCAAGCTCATACTTGGTACTTTCAGTTCCTTTTTGTACGACCCTTTGGTTTCTTTGCCTCCTGGGCGGAAATTTTTAAGAATCACAGGCTTTAGGAGATTTAAAACTAGAATCTGATCAGATCAAAATTTAAAAATAAGGATGGGGCAAAAGTGGGTTTACAGTCATTTGAACAGAAAATAACACAATAATTAACAAATAATATAAGAAGAAACAGTATTTTGCATACTCACAGCTATAAACCTGCTTTAGCCCCACCCTATACAATGGTTCAAAAAAAAAAGGGGGGCTCTTCTATTCCTCAAATAGCATCATTTTTCACATAATATTTTCTTGAAATTCACACTGTATGACAAGAATATGGGGACTATTACTGTATAGAAAATAGAAACCTGAAAAAGATTTGTAAACATTGGAGTAGAAAGTCATCCACCCCCAACCCTATGTTCTTTTCTGAATACCACATGGATCTAGCTGATGAGGTATCAGACAAAACTATCATTTTATGGTCTGTGAAATTTCCTACCTTTTGTTTTTGGAGTACATGAGTCTTTTAGAGATTGTCTCTAAGTGACATATAGGTAAGGCCCAGAAGGTCTAAATTGACAGCTAATCTGACTTTTTAGCTAAGCCATACCAGAAACTGATTGGTGTCCAACTTAATTGGCTTTCTCCTTGTGCTTTAATTTCTTTCTAAACAGTAAAGAAAACATCACTACCTATTCTAAATGCCTGAAAAGACAAAATATATATTTTTGCTTTGGTAGGCTCTTCATGTTTAATTTCCACCAAGATAGTATTCAAAATAATTTTAGAAGGAATTTGAGGATTTTGCCTATTTTGAGTGCTGAAAGGGGAGAAATATTCCAAGAGTTACAAATTTTTGTTAATGAGAACACTGCTTATCTGTTTATAAGGGCCTATTCCTTTAGTACCTACTCTGAGAAATGTGGCAGGGCTGAGGGACCTTTGTAGGTTTGGATTCATTATGAAGAAATCACTGCCCTGGGTTTTACTAAGTTTGCAAAACAGAATAAATGAAGGGGAGAGAGCCTCAAGTTTGAATGAAAGACTGATGAACCATCACATTTTCTTTCTTTATGCTTTAGAAGTTCACCTGGACCCCTACCGAACATGGTGTCCCGTTGCAGACTGTCAGGCAGTATGCCCTATTGTATCAGGTGACCCAGGACAGCCTGTGCTGGTGGAGTGCCCTTCTTGCCACCTGAAGTTCTGCTCATGTTGCAAGGATGCATGGCATGCTGAGGTCTCCTGTAAAGGCAGTCAGCCTATTGTCCCGCCAGCGGAGCACGGGTAAGAAGGAAAAGGGTGGTATTTGGGATTTTTCCCTCGTTTTCTCAGAAACACAAAATATAGAGACTTGGAGAAGGAGTTATTTTGTGATGGAATTTAGAGATTCATTATATCTCTGTGCACTCTCTGAGCAGTGTCTCAGGACTGCTAAATTGTTAACAAAGAATACAACCCCCCCCTAAAAAAAAAAACCATTTGTAGAGGAATTTTAGTTATTACCCCAGAGAAGCTTTCAGATACTGCTGAGTCTGTATGTGGTTTGATTTCTCTTTAGTTAGAGTCACATGGTCCACTGGTTCTCAGTTGGAAGCCATGGCTTGTCCCCAGCCATTTACAACCATTAAAATACCTCATTCTTCCTGCTTGCAAAGTGTGCAGAAATTATTTTCTTACCTAACTACATTGCCGGTTCATGAAGTGTGCCAATCATATCAGATAGAACACAGCAGTGGAAACAAGAGCCCTTCAGTGTCATAGAGCTAAATTCATAGCTACTAGAGGGAAAGAGATTATCTCTCAATACTTTACACTTTGAAAAGATGGTGCCAAGCTTGAGGTTTTGTTATGATGAGAAGCAATTAAATCTGTACCTTTAGTAGAAAGGGTTTCTGTGGAGGCTGCAGGGCCCAGAGTGAGAGACCTTTGTGTTTGATCCCTTGCTTTGCCTGAGGCTCTGGCTGTTCTGCATGGGCACAAACAGCAATCCCAGTGTTGTAGTTCAGCTGGCTCAGTCTCCTAGTGCCCTCTGCATGTGTAGAACCATTCTTTAAGAGCAGTAATGCTACCTGGCTATGATACTGTCCTTGAATCTCAGGCCCAACAAATCAAGAGGGAGAAAAGATCCAATACATTGGGCAAACCTGTGCCCTTTTAGCCAGTACCTCCTACATTTTCACTGCCACCTCGATTAGGTCCCCAGGTAACAGGATAATGTAAAGATCCTGAAGGGAGAAGGACTGAGTTCTGACATTGCCACTTGGCATTTGTGAGACCTCATGCAGGTCACTCAGTCTTTAGGGGATGTTTCTCTATTGGAAGAAAATAAAAGGAGGTAATTTAAATAGTAACTGTCCCACTGCTGTATAAGTTTATTGTGAGTACTGAATTTTATCATAGTTTTCACACCACTGTGACATCGATGTCTCTGTGCTGGGTGGTGGTTTTGCTGAACAGTATCTAACGTGCAAGCCAGTGTGATGGTGCACCTAGCCTTCCTTCCCACCCCACTTTTCTTCTTATTCTCTGTGTCCTGCTAGGCTGTGACCCTGTGTTAGCCTATCCGTCTGTTTGGAGCAGGTCTTTTCAATGACATGGCACATTCACTTTCAAGTATTGATTATTGACTGCCCCCAACCTCCTGCATGTGTTTATGTGAACAGACCATTAGATAGATTCTCTGTGCCTGGCTAGATCCTTAGCTTGTTTTTTTGCATGTAGCAGAATTCTTGCACTTTTTATCAGGCTATGAGTGTTCAGGGAATGAAACACTAATTTTGCAAAACAATGAATTAAGTCAGCTGTGCAAAACATACCTATATCATTCACTCAAAGCCAAAGATAAATAAATTTAGGTCTTTTTTATTTTGAGTTTTCCAAATAATGAATAATCTTTATCCCTCCTATTTTTACCCCCATCCTTTTCTCTAGTGGTGAGTTAAGCTCAGATAACCACTGGCCACCCATCAGGAGGAGCCCTACAAAGTCCATTTCAGACCATAAAATTGAGTCTAGATGGGCATTATTTAATTATTAATTATATTCAACCCACTCTTACCATAGCTCTGGTTAGTGTACACCCTTATGGTTCTAGTTTCTTAAAAAATCAGGCAGCTTTATTCACTTTATTTTTTTTTTCAGAGACAGAGAGAGAGAGAGTCACAGAGAGGGATAGACAGATAGGAATGGAGAGAGATGAGAAGCATCAATCATCAGTTTTTCGTTGCAACACCTTAGTTGTTCATTGGTTGCTTTCTCATATGTGCCTTGACCGTGGGTCTTCAGCAGACCGAGTAACCCCTTACTTGAGCCAGTGACCTTGGGTCCAAGCTGGCGAGCTCTTTGCTCAAGCCAGATGAGCTCGCGCTCCAGCTGGCAACCTCAGGGTCTCGAACCTGGGTCTTCCGCATCCCAGTTCGATGCTCTATCCATTGCGCCACCGCCTGGTCAGGCTATTCAACTTTTTTAAAAAAATTATTTATTGATTGATTTTAGAGAAATTGATTTGTTGTTCCACTTATTTATGTATTCATTGGTTGATTCTTGTATGTGCCCTGATAGGGGATCAACCAATTAAGTGTCGTCCCAAAATCCCAGGTTGCAGGCTCAATCCCTGATCAAGACATATGGAATCAACCATTGGATGTATATATGAGTAGAACAACAAACAAATTGATGTCTTACTCTCTTTTTTCCTCTCTCTCTAAATCAATAAAACAAACAAACAAAAAATTTTAAAATATCAGGCAGCATTTTCCATCCCCTATAATTTCTTACCCACTTTGTTTCTAGGGCCCTCTTTGGGACGGATACAGACATTCCCATTAAGCAGTGCCCCGTGTGTCGGGTTTACATTGAACGCAATGAAGGCTGTGCTCAGATGATGTGCAAGAACTGCAAGCACACGTTTTGCTGGTACTGTCTCCAGAACCTGGACGTAAGTTTCACGTGGAAGACCCTGCTCGGATCATCTTTCTCCATACTGTCCCTGTGCAACAGCCAGTGTCCGACAGGCTTCCCTGTAGGACAAAATATTGAGCCTGTTTTTGTCCTGCCAAAGGATTTGTTTTCCTTAAGGAGACTTCTCCAGCCTGCTACTTTAGATATCTCTAAAACCTCTTTGACTGCCTTAGGTATTTCACCTTAGCTTTAAAGGCAAGCTTTTGTTTTAGGGACGTTTCCTACTTTTGCGGGATTGTCTCATTCTATTATGTAAAGGACTGTTAGTGTATCTTTTTTATGTTGCTATTGTAACAAATTACCACAAAACTTTGGCTTAGAATGACACAAATTTATTATCTTTAGCTCTGTGCATTGGAAGTCTAATGTGAGTTTCACTGGGTTTACATTAAGGTGTCCTCAAAGCTATATTTTTTTCTGTAGGTTCTAGGGGAAAATCCATTTCTTGGCCTTTTCCAGCTTCTTAAGGTGGCCTGTATTCCTTGGTTTGTGGCCCCATTCTCTATTTTCAAAGGCAACAACATCACATCTCTCTGATTCGTCTTTCACAGTCAAAGCTTACAGTCATTCCCTCTGATCACAGCTGGGAAAACTCCTCTGCCTTTAAGGACCAGTGAAATTAGATTATGCCCATATGGACTGGAAAATCTCCCCTATCTCCAAGTCTTAATTTAATTGCACTTGTAAAATCCTTTTTGCCATGTAAGGTAACATTTTCATGAGTCTGGGGAAAAGCTCTGGACATCTTTAGGGGAGCAGTTATTCTGCCTACCACAATTAGGTTTTCTTCTTTTTGAACTTAAAGAAAAAAGCCATTCAAATCAATGATGTCTTTCAAATAATTATGTATCTCATTCATTGGCATGACAGAGGTATTGCTACTGTTTTTGTCAGGGTTCCCTTCTAGATAAAGAAGTCTTGTCTCATTGTTTTTTTTCTAGCCATTCATGAAGCATGTCTTCTTAAATTCAGGTGTAGTTTCATTCAGTTCTGTGCTAAAGCTAATAGTAACCTCAGTTAAAAGGTGGTGTGAATGCCTTACCAGGTGGTGGCACAGTGGATACAGCATTGGCCTGGGATGCAGAAGACTCAGGTTTGAAACCTCAAAGTTGCCAGCTTGAGTGTGGGTTCATCTGGTTTGAGCGTGTGCTCACCAGCTTGAGCATGGGGCTGTTGGCTTGAGCGTGGGGTCATAGACATGACCCCATGGTTGCTGACTTGAACCCCATGGTTGCTGACTTGAACCCAATGGTTGCTGGCTTGAGTCTGGGGTCATTCGCTCTTCTGGAGCCCCTGGTCAAGGCACATATGAGAAGCAATCAATGAACAACTAAGGTGCTGCAATGAAAAAATGATGGTTCTCATCTCCCTCCCTTCCTGCCTGCCTCTCCCTCTTTCTGTTTCTCTCTCTCACTAAAAAAAAGAAAAAAGGGAAAGAAAAGGTGATTTGAAGGATTGTTGAGAATCCATTCTACTGTTTTCAAGTATAGTGTCTTAAAGGTTGAGGTAGTCTAAGTTGTTTATAGATTTTTCAATAATTGTTTTGACAATTTGGACCTATAAAATATATCCATATTAGTGTAAGCTCTCAGTCATGGTAGGGTGGTCATTCTTTTCTCAGCTTTTCATTTTAATTGCTCAGTTTGCTTCAATTCAATAAGCAAGTCATTTAGTGCTTTAGTATCATACACAGTTAGGGAGTTATTGTGCAGTTAACACAGGATGCGTGTTGGCCACCATGTACCTCATTTTGAACTGAAAATTTAACAAGTTGTTTAGGATGACATCTGGGAGTAAGAATCTTAATCAGTTTTATGTATAGGTATATATGGGGGAGAAGAAAACTGATGTTTTGGACTCTAACATCTTCACAGCTCAAGCTGAAAAAAAATGTTTTCATTCTTTTTTGAAAGTTCTATTATAACCCTTGAATTACAATTATGTTTGATAGTTGAGACCTCTTATAATTCCAAATGAGTGATCAAACACCCCTCACACTTTACAAATGGAAGAAATCTTTTTTGGTTTGTTTGTTTTCCTCCAGGTTTGAACGATCATATTAATTGGGTTCAGATCCATAAGCAGGCTGAGCCCATAAGGTTCTCTTTAGGAAACAAGAGTGTAAGGAAATAAATATGTGTGCCAGATCTTTCCATCCTTGGTCTGCAATGTGTTTGTGGTATGGACTTGCAAAGAACAGACTGTTCTGTCACTTATACTGTTTTGGGACTTGAGATGACATGTGCAAATGTCAGGTGGCTGAATACACAGCATCTTTTTCTGGTCATTGTTTTCTGAGACCTCATTTTCTTGGGTTTAGCCAGGGACATTGGATTGTTGGTAATGATGTGTTTTTGATTTTGTTTTTTGTAGACAAGTGTTCTATATCAGACGGTGGTGTTGATCCTTGTTTATAAGAAAGTTTTAGAGCATGGGTCTAGGAGAAGGGTGATTTGCCAAAAGGCAGGCCCAAGACAGATACCAAACAGAGTGATTTTGAGTTTTGCTCAGGCATTGAATGTGTTCCTGCCTTGATCCTTATCCCTGTTATTTCAGAGGATGAGGGGTGTGTGTGTGTGTGTATTTTTTCCAATTAACTATAGCACCTCAGATAAATCTCATTGGCTGTGATATTGCTACTGTGCAAAGCTAGGTATTCTTTATTGGGGGAGGGGTTGTAAATGTTTATTAAACCAATTTTTTCAATGATACCCACCTACAGTCTTGAAACAAATACAGTGCATATGTTAAGTAAAAGGCTCTTAGATTAGAATTAATGAAATTACTAAAGACCCCTTTGTACACTGGCGCCTCCCCTCTCTGTGGGTCGTGCCATGGGGCATTGTTCTATTTAAACAATTCAAGAAAAAACAGGAGTTTAGCTTAACCCCACCTGCTAGGATGAATTTTAAGACAAATAATTTTTCCACATTATAGTAGATTGGGTTATAGCAAGGCAACGGTGTAGATTTTACAATCACAGATGGGCTGAAATAGTACAAATTGAGCATCTCTTCTGGATGTCTTCCTCCCTAATACCATAATTAGTAAGAGATGATAGACCACATGTTTTTACAAAAATAGATAACTCATAGAGTAATAAATATCTACAGTTAGCAGTGCACAGACTTTAAAAATTTGCCTTTTTTCATAATGTGTAGCATATCATAAAGATGCTCAACAGGTACAGTCAGCAGATTTCCAAGTGCTAAGAGCATTTGTAAGGAGAAAACACTCAAGTACGAAACCCAGAGCAGGAAGCTGAATACAGATGAGAACATACAAAAGACAGAATCCTGATTCTTTACCTCTGTGTATCCTACTCAATAGACACCACCACAATTATCTTACCAGTCTTTATGTATCTTATAAAAAGTAACACTTTGTTACCTATGTACAAACTTTTAAAAAGATTAATTATGAGGCAAGCAAAAATTGATTAACTTAATAATAGCATTGAAAATGAAACGCAGCCTAGAACAGTAGTATCCCCTGGAAACTTTGGCAAGTTTCTTTGGTGAAACAAAGCTCCATAATCTAATGTGTTTTGGATTCGCTAGGTTAAATAAACAGGTTCCACTGAGATAATAACATGCATTCTACACTTTCAAGATGCAGCTTTTTCCAAATGCACTTGACCTTGCCAGAGAATACCCAGAGCCACCACTGGAGCATAGGACACTAATTTCCAACAAAACACAGTCTGAGAATTGCCATTCTAAAGTAAATTTCTAGAAGTAGTGGTTCTAAAATTGTAGCGAACATTAGAAACACACAGAAGACATGTTAAAGTATACATACCATACCCCACTTCAGAGGTCTACAGTGGGACCTGGGAGCCTGCATTTCTAAGTTGCTCCAAGTTCAGTTGTTTGTCTAGATAGCATCCCACACCACAAAAATCTTAGCTGCAGGAAACCCTCCTATCGCCTCAGGAAAGGTTGCATATGGCATTTGCTGCAATCAATTAGCTGGTCAGATCACCTCATTGACATCTGAGAAGGTCCTGGGGCACCCTGGTGGAGGAGCACTTGACTTGACTCCTGGCTCTGCCCCTCCTCACTAGGGGGCCAGGCACAATGATTTTTTTAAAAAAAATTCCATTGATTTGAGAGAATGAGGAAGGTGGGTGGGTGGGGGGAGAGAGAGAAGCATCAGCTCATTGCTCCACTTAGTTGTCCCACTTAGTTGTGCATTTAATGGTTGCTTCTTGTATCTCCCCTGACTGGGAATAGAACCCATAACCTTGGTGTGCCAGGACGATGCTCTATCTATTGAGCAATGTGGCCAGGGCTATGAGTGTTTCTTAAAAGAGGAATAATAGCAGCCCTCTCTCACGGGATCTGTGAAACTTAAAGGAAACTACCTAACAAAAGCATCACACAAGTGTTATTAATCAGAAGACTGCGTCAGTCACAGAAGGAAAACCCCAGATGTGTTTTCTGTCATCTGCCATTACTGAGCCTTTTCAAAAGCATGTTCTGGCAGCTAATGAAGGAAAAAGAGGCTAAAAACAAAGAAAGCTGCAGTGAGAGGAAGATACATAGTGGATTACTTAATTAAAAATACCTGATTGTTCAAAAAAAGGTCAACTCACAAAGTCCTTAATTATGCTGGCTTTGAAGTAGTGTTTAAAAGTTAGAGTCTGTTGATCTTTGAACACACTCACTTTTCTGTTCTACCATCTTATTAATGCTTGTTAAATTTTAACATTAAGAGAATGTGAAAAACATTTCTTTATTAAAATACACATGAATTCAATGTGAAAAATTTAGCTGCGATAGTTCCAATCTTATAAGCTGCCGCAGTTATAGGATGAGGTACTCGTAATCATCTGCTTTGGGAACCTTGGTGACTTGTACCCTTCAATTATCTCTTCTCCATCCTCTGACATCAGCTTCTGTTCTCCTCTCTCTAGTCTCTAACATACCCATGCGTCCAACTGTGTTTTACTTAAAAATGATACCACTTGTCTCAAGCCGACATCTTTCCCTTGCTGCCATTCTGTTTGTGCCTTTAGCAGCCAACCCTCAATAAAGCATAATTCTGGCCGTTGGCACTTCCTTACCTCCAGTCACTGCTATGTGTTCAGACTGCCACTCAGTCCCACCCTGACAGTATTATTCCAAGGCCTTTAGTGATTTCTTCTGGGTAAAATCCAAGGGACACCTCAGTCCTCATCTTCCTTGGGTGCTCTGCTGCCTCTGACAACTTGGCCACATCCGTTGCAATGGGTCCATCTCTTTAGGTGTCTCTTCTGTATTTCGGGCCACTTCTCAGTTTCTTTTCCAGGCTCTTCCTTGATCCATTCTTACATGTTTGTGTTCAAGAGCCTGATGCCTCTTAGTCTGCACTCTCCCTGGGTAATCTATTCAACTTCTGTGTTTGCTTTTACTACAGGAGTGTCGTTTCCACTGATTCCCAAGTCCTTTCCCCAAAATCTACATCTGTGGAACCAGCTACCTTTTGAATAATACTGCTTGGATGTCTAAAGTTCAACTTGCCTGAACAGTGGTTGCCACCTCTCAACAAAATCAGTCTCTATGTTGTCATTTCTGTCGACCAAGCCAGTACCTTCTACCTGTGACTTTCTCCTCGTCCGTGATATCTATTTCCCCACCTGCTTAGTTACCTTCTTAACCTTTCATAACTACATTTTCTTCTTCTCTATCACAACCACCGGCATTTTGTCACCTTGTTTGCTACCCCACCTTTTATCTCCTTCCCTTACGGCCCTCTCCTTCCATATCACACCTCTGATAGAGCTGCCTTTCAGAGATAACTGGTCAGGCCAGTAGACTCAGTGAAGAATCTAATTGATTATGATCTGTTTTCACTTGGTGATATATAAAACTACTGAGATATAGTCTAAAGATCACGGGGTTGGGGTTCCTAGAAGCCATTACTAATATCATCAAAAAGAGCCTTCCACTAAGGTGACCTGGTGTGTTCATTTCTCTCTCTCAAATCAAAATTACCTGTTTACTGAAACCTTTCTCTTTGTTTTTCAGAACGACATTTTCCTCAGACACTATGACAAAGGGCCATGTAGGAATAAGCTTGGCCATTCAAGAGCCTCAGTGATATGGAACCGAACACAGGTACCGCAGCCTAAAGAGGAGCAGGAGATAAACCAGGCTGACGATGGCTTGAAAAGCCTGCCTATTCATCTTCCCCACTTTCCTCCTGCCTGATTACCCAATCTGGCCTGGCAGGCTCTGGGGAGTTCTGGCGTAGGGCTAGCACAGTGGTTCTTAACTTTTTTTGAGGTACAGAACCCACTAGTTTCATATGCGCATTCACCGAACCCTTCTTTAGTGATAAAGAAAATATGATTTTTTTTCCAAATTCAAGACATAGGTATATGTTTTTTTACTGGTGCACAAAATGAGCCGTGCATGAACATCACCTTGCTCAAAGAACAAAACCAACAAAGTGCATGAACTCACAACACATTATGGTATTACTTTATTCTGGCCTCCGTGGCAGAGGCTTCTCCGAACCCCTGAGACCCCGAACCCCTAGGGTTCAATAGAACCCAGGTTAAGAACCACTGGGCTAGGGAAAAGTAATGGAGCAATTGCCTGAAGTTAATTCATGACACAATACTTTTGAGAGTAAGTGGAGGGGCAGGAACACCATAGCAGCCGAGTAATTAACAGTGGCTTGCAGAATGAGGGCAGATGTTCTTTCCCTCTGAAAAATAAAATGGTGGAATGACTTTCCTAAAGCCCCTTATGGAATGTTTGCTATGAAAGGCAGCGCTCTAAAGCCCGATGAGCTGCTACTAGGGCTTAGATCCTTCTGCACATGCCATCCGGTGCTTATGTGAGAGGTTCAAAGGGAGTCCTGGTTTATGTTTAATAGTCATATTTATTAAAGGCCATGTTCCTTTTGAAGAAGTCAGTGTTAATAGGCCAGTAATAGTTATTAGCATCCCTATGAGACTGTTGAAGAAACCCAGGTAGAGAGAGAGCCAACACCAACATTTTATGATTATAACAAGCTCATGCCAGGGCCTGAGTTAACATTTGGTTTGTCCTTCTCACCTTTAAATTAGTCTTTGGTATCGTCCTGGTTTATTCAGGTCACACCATTTCTGTGGACTGGCTAAAAGGTCACATACTTGCAACTGTTGTATGTGCCTTAGGTGGTATATCTTAGTCAGTTCAGGTTGCTGTAACAAATTCCCACACACTGGGTGGCTTAAAAAACAGAAATTATTTCTCAAAGTTCTGGAGACTGGAAATTAAGGATCAGGGTGCCAGCAGTATTGGGGTTGGGTTCTGGTGAGGACTCTCTTGTTTGTGTACAGATGACCATATCTTCTAATTGTGTCCTCATATGGCAGAGGGTGAAGAGAGAGCAAGCAAGCTCTCTGACATCTCTTCCTATAAGGGCACTAATCCCTTCATGAGGGCTCCACCCTCATGTCTTAATTACCTCCCAAAGACCCCCATTTTCAAAATTCATCATATTGGACATTAGGGTTTCAACATGAATTTTGACGGGGGTAGTGGGCCACGGGCATTCAGCCCATAGCTGATGGTATAGTGTGTGTGTGTGAAAATTTAATGACTAAAATATTTTTTTCTCTTAAATTTCCAGGTGGTTGGGATGCTTGTGGGGCTAGGCATCATTGCCTTGGTTACTTCACCCTTGCTGCTTCTGGCTTCCCCATGTATAATCTGTTGTGTCTGCAAGTCCTGTCGGAACAAGAAGAAAAAGCATGACCCATCCACCACCTAAAGATCTCTGCTTGTGTCCTTGTGCCATACATCTTATGAGTATGTGACAGTACAGTGATAGAGCTCCATTTAGTGTACTTGCCTCCTTTTTCTTGCCAAATTTTGGAAGTGCCTCTGTGTCCAGACTTTGAACTTGTTTGCCCACCTGTGGCATCAGGAAAGGCCAAGCGCTGTTGTGTGTGTTCCTGGGGAAAGAGAACCTGGTTCTGCCATCCAGGTTGCATCCGTGGAGCACAACAGGAGCTTCAGGTTCTTGGGAAGGAACTAACATCATCATTCTATCATCTGAAGGATCCCACCAGACTGTTCAACTTCCAGCCACACTCGAGCCTGAGTGAACATAAAGGTGTTGTGGTTGGCAACATACATGATAATTGAGCAGCCAGAGTCTGTTCTGTGTTCATTTGAATACCATGGGAAACATGGGGAAAACCCATGGATAAAACTATTTCAGGGAAAATTCTCGTAAGAGTGATAAAGCAGGCTGCTTATCTTAGGAGCCGATGTGGCGGTGGAGCCTCTGCCAGCTACTGGGTGTGCTTTCCCAGCATTCCCACAGTGACTTGGCAGAAACACAATAGGTTTCCCCCAGTGCGATCTCAGCTTCAATCAGGAGGAACTGCTGTGCTGAGGAAGCTTTCCCTTCCCAGTGAAAGGGTTTCGGCATATAAAACAATAGGGTCTAATTTAGCCTCTCTTTCTTGGCAAGTGTAACTTTTTTAAGGTGATAGTAGCTGTTGTCTACAAGCTTGTTTTACATGATTTATTAGGGGGAGTGACAGAGGTTAAAATCTTCATCGTAGATAACGGACCTTTCTTGAGCTCTGTGTTCACACACCCATCATATCTAGAATTAGACCTAAAAGTACACACCACAAGTGAGTATTAAAGTCCATCTTCCATCTAGGACCCATATAACTTGCTGCCTATCTAGAATTTTTATCCATTGGACATGCCTGGATATACACACAAAATAATAGTGTGTGTTATTACACACACTAGTATAACACACAAAATAAATGTTTATGTAAAAGCCATTCTGTATTTCCTCCTGTGACTAATACTGTTTGTTATAAATTTGCATATTACATATGCAAATTTTGGTTGCAAGTTCTTAACTTACCCAAGTATAGACTCATAACCATAACTCTTTTAAAACAATACTTAGTACGACATCATGCCATCCAAGTCTGTGAAAACAGTAGTGATTGATTTATGTATTTTCAAATACAACTCAGAGAAGCTGTCTTCTCAGCTGAGTTTAGTATCTGTTAAAGCAATCTGAGTACTTTTCTGTATGTACCAGGCACTGATAAAACAACAAAAATATGTAAGAGATGAAATGTAATAGTTTGTATTTGTATCACCTCATTGTGACGTGTTTTCATTATACCATTAGTCAGATTTTGAATAAACGGGTTTTGGAAAGACAGTAACTTTTTCTCCAATGACAGGACGACATAATTGCCATTAGCAATGTAGCCTGGTGCCTCATGAGAAATGTATTAAATGTTAATGAGGCCAGGGATACCACATGAGGAGCTATCAGGACCTATGATATGTTCTGAGGTAACTGGATAACTAGAATATTAAATTGCTGCTATCCTGGACTGGACCTATTATTAAAAAATAATGCTTTGTCTATGTAATGGATGTGTCCTAAGTGGGGATGTGTATATTTAAGGAACTTTATTTCACACATATGTACATATAGTACTTTTGGTCATGAATATTTTTATTTACAGTTTGTATAGAACATAAGTGAGAACTCTGGGAAAATTTTTGAATGGCAGCCAAACAAAAACATTTTTAATCACTTATTAGATGATTCTTAATATTAAGTGTCTTTATTTTCCTTCGAAACTCGAAGCACTTCAGACAAAAATATTGTCTCCTAACAATGTATTTCATATTAATATAAATATAAATCTATCTGTATTTGAATGACTTGCTTTATCTTACATTGCCTCATTATAGTAAAAGGCATTTATAACTGCTCAGGGATCACAGGAACTCAACCGAAATTGAATTTTTGTATGAAGAATGTCAGTAGTGGCAATGTCCTACTCAATCAGTAAACTCTTCAAGCTTTGTTTCACAAAGAATCTTAACACAGGGGTTGATTTCAAGTAACCTACAAGGCTGTGTTATTAAAGGTGGAATTCCTGAATTTGGAGAAAAAGTGGAAGGAACATCTATGTTATTTCCTTGGCAAAATGGAAGGAACTTGTCACAGAGATAGTTTAAAAAATGGTGACTTCCTCCTTGAATAGCTAAATGAATTGGCCTGTATGACATTGTCAGAAACAACAGGAACAGAGAAACCCAAGTGTATCTCTGGTGCATCCAGGGTCCAGATGTAAGCTGATGAGGAGAATTTGTTTAAAAAGGAGAGAGCTAACAACTTGGATAACAGAGACTGATGTTATCATTTTGGGTAATTGTCCAGTAAGAGGGTCTATCCTTGTCTCCTCCTTCTGTCATGTTTATCCTTTCCTAGTGATTTTCATTCTGTACTAGGAAGAAATTTGAGTCTACATAATGTTTGGCTGTTATTGCAAAATCTTTTTGTGTTTGGAGTGGTGTAGTCCATTTGAAATAGAAATAAAAAGAAATCCTTCACCAGAATTGAAATCTGGATGTGGTAATGTACCATCCAGAAACACTACTGGATATAATGGTATATAATATCTAGCCCTTGCCCCTTCTAGGAATTTTTCTTTTAGTCTTAGTTAGGGAATTGAGGGGGAAAGTCAAATGGAAGCAAAGTTTGGAATTTTAGGCATCCTGTTTGTTGATGCCATTGTTGTTCACTATGGACCCGAAATCTTTCTTTTGAAGGAGGTCTTTGGAAAATATTTTACAGTGTGAATTTTCTTGTAGCCTGCATCACAAAAATTTTCCCTATCCAAGTTTGAAAATCTAAGTGCTTATTTGAATGTAAATCCATTTCTTGGAACCCCAAATTGTCTCTTAAAAATTATTCAGAATCTGAAGATGTACGTATTACTTTAACTTTACTTACAGTACTTCTAAAGGACTTTCTGTTCATTAATGGATGCCTTTATGTATATATGTGTAGCTTCAGAAACAATTTCAGAATGCCTTAGATGAATGATATTTTATAAAGCTGTCACAGTTGATATCTATAGGCTATTACATTTCACGTTGATTCATGATCCAGAAAGTTTTGTTATGTATTTAAGAAATTGCTGTCATATTATATTTTTCCAATTATTTGAGAGAAAAATAGCTGTTTTTGTCTTTCTAGCCCCAATAAATGTGGAGCAGGAAATCAATGGGTTAACTCTGATTGTGTTGCATGTTTTTACACGTGTTCAGTTTTGTCATCTAGGAGCCAACAAGGCCCTAGCTGGTTGGCTCAGTGGTAGAGCGTTGGCCTGGCATGTGGATGTCCCAGGTTTGATTCCCAGTCAGGGCACACAGGAGAAGCACCCATCTGCTTCTCCAACCCTTCCCTTTTCCCTTCCCTCTCTCTCTTCACCTCTTACAGCCATGGTTCAATTGCATTGGGTTGGGGCCGGGTGCTGAGGATGGCTCCATGTCCTCCACTTCAGGTACAAAGAAGAGCTTGGTTGACCTATGAAGCAACACTCTTGATGGGCAGAGTATCGCCCCCTCGTTGACTTGCCTATTGGATCCTGGCTGGGGTGCATGCAGGAGTCTGTCTCTGCCTCCTCTCCTCTCACTGCATAAAAAAGAAAAAAGGAGCCAACTATTAAATCCTAGGCTCAGAATTGACAGAAAATACCCAAATCTGCCATACCATTTATGGAACTAACTCTTGCTCTACCTTGTTTCTCAACAGAAGTGGAGCAAATGTAATGCCTTCACTTGCTGCAGGCTTCCTTGTTATGTGTGATGTTCCACACTGCCAGTGCACAAACTGGTCCTTATCCAGAGAAGCAACTGATAGGTTAGGTCTTTGATCATTCTAATAAAAACGCAGCCAGGCATCGAAGTCATTAGTTCTGTAAAACCAGAGTTGGACTACATGTTCTCTAAGGTCAGTTCTAACCTTCCGAAAGTTTATAAGAGAAATGTGTTTCCTTGTGATTTATTTTTTAAAAAAGATTTACATTAGAGTGCTAACTTAAGGTCATTTCCATTTGATTACTATTCAAGGCAGGATTCCCTAAAGTTGAGTGCCAGAAGTTGGTTAACAACTAGACCTTGTGTTTCTGCAAAACTGAAAGCACACATTTGTATACTGGCGTTGATACGTTTTTATTTAGTATTATTATATGCTCCTGATATACCTGATTTTGAAGGTTTATATTTGCCTTATAAATTGAAAATTTATTTTGTTATCCTTCTGTTTTGAGGAAATCAATCACATCATTTTAAAACATTTTGGGTTATTCAGAATGTTTGCCTAATCATCTCTTAGATTATCAACATTATTTCGTTTTTAAAATGTGCTTATTGTTTGCTAAACTTAAATTTGCATTCCTGAAGAATTACTGAATTATTTTATACAGCAGTGATTTTAATCAGTGCCTAACCAGCAGACTCATTGCAATGTAAATTATGAATCTAGTAAATTTGGAGAATTATAATTGGAGTTTTCTGTAATTCAGTTATTTTTATTTGTTAGATAATAAATCTAGGGTTTTTTTTTTAGACCCTAAAGATAGCATACAACTCTACATTATTAGGGAAAAAAAATTGTCTTCAAAGAATTTAATTGCAATTATAATTTTTTATATATTTTTACATATAGTAAGGCCGGTGATTGTGGCCATGCAGATTCACATTGAGTTCAGGCAGACGGTAAAGGAACTGGGGAGCCAGAGGATGGTGGGCCATTCCATTTATTAGTCTCACAACTGTGGATGAGCAAGCAGGCAGGGAAAACTGCTTCTTTCTCTATCTCAGGACTTACAAGCAAAACGGGGAGGGGGATGCACCTGCAGCCTTACATAGACTATACACACGTGGTGCTGCCCCATGCTCATGCACCTGCAGCCTTACATAGACTACACACACGCGGTGCTGCCCGTGCTCATGCACCTGCAGCCTTACATAGACTATACACACGTGGCACTGCCCATGCGCATGCACCAGTCAGGCAAAGTACAAGCGAGGAAGCCAAAGCACTTGTTTGCCCAACTTATATACTTTTTAAAGAACTTTGAGAGCAATCTCATGATTCCACAGCGATCCATTCCACAGAGAAAGCAATGGTTTTGTTTTCCTGTCTTGTCAGGTGTCACACTCTGATGAGTGGCAATCAGGAAAAGAATGCCTGACTCCTTGAAAGTATGCTAATGCTCTTGCATTCATTGGTTAGTAATTCTGAACCTGTCTTTGCTACCATATCTGTGAGTCCCAGGAGAATGCACTTCCCTTTCAATTATTTGCACAGTAGAGGTATATATAAGAGAATAATTTATGATTTTGAATAATCACTTGGACTCTGTGTTGTGATGTGTCTGACAGCATGCCAAGGACTGATGGCCACCTCTGAGATCAAACCCAGTCACTCCCTGGGGGTCAGCCAGAGGAGAAGGGCAGGGGATGGACAGTGATTCATGAACTAACTAGGTGGTGTGCATCTGACTTGCTAATATGGGAGCTAGAATTATACTTATTTAAAATGCCAAAATGTTTGCCTCTTCCACACAAATACAAAGTGCGTTTTCACAGGTTCCTTTTTATAAATTGAATGTATTGGGTGACACTGGATAACACAATTATTCCGGTTTCAGGTGCCCAATTCTTTAGCACATCTCTCTCAGGTTCCTTTTAATGTTTATAATCCAAACTCAAAGGAATTGTTAATGCAGACTCAAATATTTTCCTATTAAGTTTACTCTCGTATTCTAGTGTGTATTTTTTGCCTATTGTCAAAGAAATCAACTAACTGACAGTCTCTAAAGCAAGAAATGAGGCTCTAAATAATGAACTTAGCGAATGAATTTTTGATATACGTACATACATATATTCATATATGTTTTTTGGAAGGTGGGAGGCGAGGGAGCCATTGCAGTACTGTGAAGCAGGGTGCCATGTGTGCTGTGGCTGTGAGTGTGGGTGACAAGTTTTCAGCCACATGCTGACCCCAAAGGAGCAGAGGGAGGCTAATAGATTTCAAACTTGTAAAAGTGTATTGAGGGAGGAATGGCTTTCTCAGTAAATATATTGTCTTTTTTTTTTACTTAAGACATTTCTTTATGTTGCTTTTTTCACGAAGAAGTATTTCACAAATCAATATTTAGCTAATTTTATGCTCAATTAAAATGGAGGCTATGTGGAGAGAAAGATACAAAATTCATATCAACACAATGATACTGGTGGGTGAAGGTTTACTACAAAAACTTGCATTTACACTATGCCATATGTACTTTCACATTTCATTTTGCTCTTCAAACTCCTCTAGAAAGTAAATTTAACATGCCCCTTCCCAAATTTACAGATGGAAGATGAGCTTCAGGGCTAGGTAACATGGCGCTAGATCATACAATGGGTTAGTGGCAAAACTAGAATTTGCACAAGCCAGCCCAGGAGCCTAAAGCATTATTTTAATTTTTTTTGAAGTGGCTTAAAATAGTAGATCGATTAACCTTAGTTTCTGTATATCAGAAGTCTGGCAGGATGTGGCTAGGCTCTCAGCTCAGGGTCTCACCAGGCTGAAGATCAAGGTGTATTCTTATTCAGGGCTCAGGGTTCCATCCAAGCTCAAGGGTTGTGGGCAGAATTCAGTTCCTTCTCGCACCTTCCATGTGGCTCCCTTCATCTATAAGTCACACTGAGTCCTTTTCACACTTTAGATCTCTTTGACTTGCTCTTCTGCCATCTTTCTTTGACTTCTTGGCGAATGGGACCATGTTTGTGTTTGCCATTTTTAACAGGACATTTAACATTTTGTTGTTCTGTTTCCTTGCCCTGTGAAGCTAACAGTTTGCAGATGTGATAGTGTCACGTAGAAGAAATAAACTCAGAGGAGAAGGAAGAGCAATATCTAGCTTCCTTCAAAGTAATCTTTGATCTAACGTTTCAATTGAGCCTGGCATGGCTGAGGTGTTAGCAGCAACCTTGCATCTGGCTGGCATCCTTGAGATGTCCACTGGGTCTTTACCCAAGACACATTTCCCCAAATGGACTTAGAAGAAAACCTGATCTCATTTTTAATTTCCTAGTATTTAAAAAATTATTATTATTATTTTAAGACTTTATTTATTCATTTTAGAGAGACGACAGAGAAAGAGAGGGAGGGAGAAAGAAAGTCGGGGGTGGGGAGCAGGAAGCATCAGCTCCTATATGTGTCTTGACCAGGGTTTCAAACCAGCGACATCAGAGTTCCAAGTTGAAGCTTTATCCACTGTGCTACCACAGGTCAGGCAAAAAAAAAAAAAAAAAAAAAAAAAAAAAAATATATATATATATATATATATATATTGTTTGAGAGAGACAGACAGACAGAGAGAGAGAGAGAAAGAGAGAGAAGCATCAATTCATTGTTCCACTTTTAGTTGTGCCATTGATTGCTTCTTAAATATGCACGCCCTGCCTGGGGCTCAAACCCTGCAACCTCAGGGGTAGAATTGGCACCCTCGGAATTGAGCCAGTGGCCTTGGCACTCCAGGGAACACTCTATCCATTGCATCACTGGCCAGGGCTAAAATTTATTTTTCAATTATAGTTGACATGCAACATTACATTAGCTTAAGGTGCACAATGTAATTATTGGATGATTATATACCTTGTAAAGTGCTGATCTCAATTTTTAGACAAACTTTCAGAAGATTCAGGGCTGGATTATTGAATCTCATGTTGGATTCAGGAAGGACAGTTTCTTTCAAGGGCTTGTTTAAAGTACAGACAGGTTTGTGTTGCCAGTGAAGTAGGACTAAGAAAGCAATGGATTGGAGTTAACCAGTTGCTGCCAGTTATGAGGGACCTGCACCAAAATTCGAATTCATAAACTCTTCTCCCCCTGTCCTGCCCCAGTGCAGGAGCACAGACTCCGACTGGGGCTTTGGGCATTTTGAACTACAATGGCTATTCTGATTAGAAGTGGAAGACTAGGGGTGGTGGCTTTGGACTATTTATCTTTGTCTTGGTTTTCTCATTTACAAAACTGGAAGTGATTGTTTCTGGGTCCAATTCAAATCTAACCTTTGTGTAAGATGGAAAAGATCACCAGCACCCACAATGTTCCCCAACTCATAAACATAGTTAGCACAGGGAAATTCTTGTTAGGCAAGGAATCAGTGATTGCCAGAAGAAGCTTCCATGTGCTAAATTATGGATAATTCCAGAAGCATGTGAAATATATTACCCGTTTATTTAAAATAAACAAATTCAAAGAATAATAGTTGAAGTTCATGGTTTGTTTACAGTTCTTGATGGCTGGAAAAGATTTACAACAAAAGTCGCTTGAGGGGATTTCCAGGGAAAGGTTCTTTCTAGTCCTTCAGTTAGAAACATCAGAACCCACAGCATCCTAATTTGAAGCATATAGTGGACTATTCTGAGTGTGTTAGTCTAAGGAGTCTTTTTAACATTCAGTTACTTGTTACTGATTAATTTTTCTCTATGTTTCTAGTACACATTCCATGTTCTATGAATTGAAATAAAATTAAGGTAATATGTATGTGTATTAATAGATGGTATAAAGGATCACACACACACACACACACACACACACACACACACCAACAACAGGCAGGAACTGGTTGACTTAAATTCATTGCTTTATTGGTCTGATGTGTGTGTGTGTGTGTGTGTGTGTGTGTGTGTATGTGTGTGTATGAATATTAGATAGCTATCTGGGTAGGTACATCTACTTAGGTACAAAGAAATTTTTATTCAGACTTAGTAGATTTTATTTTCAAAAGAAGAACACAAAACTACTGGATTTCAAAAACCATAAATTAAAAAGTAGAAGTTAAACAAATATTCAAAAAATGCTTTAAAAAACATTTTGATTTTGGAACTAAAATGTGTTTACTTCTTCATGTATTAGTTGAAACCCACAATAAACTGTTCTTGCAGATATTTGCTCCTACTCATGACAGAATGTTTCTACTTAGGGCTTTTAATATTTGTTAGAAGAAACATTTAATTTTGAATGGTCAGATTAAAACTCATTTCTAGCACTTCTGTCTGATATCACAAATAAGTCATAGCCAAGGAAGTAAAACAAAGACATAAAAAAAAATCTTGTCTTAATTTCTATTACCCAATTTAATAAGAACAAAAATGTATGTTGATTGCATCTTAAAATGGAAATGATGAAAGAAAAAGAAATGGTGGTATTCTTTCCCTGTTACCCATTCACAATCTATACGGTATTTCTCAAGTGTTTCTGCATAAACATCATCAGCTGGTGTAGGAACACCAATTCACCCCTGTATGAAAGAGGGCATGACCTGGAAGCATTGCCCAAGCGAACTGCTGAGGACTAGAAACTTATTTGACTTCTCCTGTTTAATTTTCTAATTTTGTCTTTAAAGTTTATCTAAAAATTATCATTTCCTTATTACTTTGATTTTATTTTAAAGATAACATTGGAAATGACATAAGTAAAATCAAGCTTAAAAGAAGCTCTTAAAGAAGCTTGTTTATCTACTTCCTCTAGTGCCCACAGTGTATCCCCAGCGTACACCTAAGTCTGCCCCAGACCACAGGCCTGCAGTGAACACAGTGAAGAAGAAAAATCTATTATTAGGTTACCATTCTCATTACGAAGCATGTGTTCAGTGCCCCGTTTGTATAAATAAACATGGCCTTGAGTTGCCTAAAGTGGCTTAGTCGGGTTGAGAAGAAAGAACACGTTGGGCTATAGAAAAAGGACTAGCCATGCCAAGTCATGCCTGATAAATGCCAGGGGAGTGGGATGTGGAGGAGGGTAGATGTGGTTGGAACTTTTTGGTTAGGGGTACGGAGATGTGCTAGATCAGGGCTTTAAAAGATAGCTAGGACTGTGGTTACAAAGGAGGGACAAAGGCATTACGGATAGGGGGCATGATGAGAGCAAGGTGGTTTGGGGAGTGGGAAATAGCCCTCATTAAGCTGAAACAAAGCACTTGCAGGGCAAAGCAGAGCCCGGAAAGGTTGAGGAAAAGAGTCAACCTTGGCTGCCAGGCTCAGGAGCTGACAGGAGCCATTTAAGGACTCTGAGCTTGAGGGGGTGATATTTGCAAAGATACATTTTAGGAGGTGAATCTGACAGCACTGTGTTGTAAGGGAGAAAGCAGGAAGTAGCATGACCAGTTAGGAGCATAGTCCGTTATTTAATGAAGCCCTGGCCCAGAGTGGTGTTTGCAGAGAAAAGGGAGGAAAGTGAATGAGAAAGAAACCATACCCACATGTATATAATTCAATAGCATTTTGGTGGATATGTCACCAATAGAGAAAGCGCTTTCTAAAGGTATTCCATTATACAACTGTTTTCTTACTTAAACATATTGCTGTACCATTGCTAACAGTTTTTACCCAGAGCCAGCTTAGAAAGAAAGGGTTTTATTACTGTGAGGCTTACTCATAGGACTTACCCTTACATCATTTTGGTATAAAGCTGAAAATAAATAAAGCTCTTCATAGGGCATGATGAAAGGGCCAGATCGAATGCAGGAAAATTGTGTGGGAGATGCATTTCTACTTTGTTTTTAAAATTTTAGATAATTCTTATGAAAGTACACAGCAGAGCGTCTTACATTAATAAATTTATGAGTGTTTAAGAAATGCTTTTAACCCAGCTGTCTTCTTTTGTAGGGGAGAGCCAGGTGCACTGAAGTACATAACCCACCTAACAGAGATGGGAAATGGAGCTGAGTTCTGAAAGTGCTTTGAGGAAGTTAATGAGCCGTGTTGTTTTCATTTACTCAGAAAGGGATTCCCTTTGACAGTGAAACGAGCTGTGTTTTTCCCTGTACTTAGCTGCCACTCTGTTAACAAGATAAACCGATGAAGTCATGTTATGTACTTCCATTTTGTATATGAAGAACTAAAGCTTATAGCGATACTGCTTAGCTCAGTGATTCTGCTTTGTAATTGATGATTAGCCCATTCTCTTTAGACTCTTCTTTTGCCCTTTGCCCACAGAAACCATTTGCTCCCTGTGTCTGACACAGTAGCTGTTGGAGGCCCGCCTACCATAGTTGAACACAGACACCAGAGATGAGAGAGGAGGAACACTGGATTCTGGGCTATTTGGCCTTCAGTGAATCAATACCCATTATTTTAGGAGGACAAAAAGGAATAGCTGCATTTGTGATCAGAAACTAACAAGGCCTTCCTTCTAACAAATAGTGGAAGGAGAGCTCAGCACCCCATAGTTCTTGCATGCAGGTCAGTTAATGCTCAGGGAGAGAAAGTGAGGCTTGGAGAAAAGCCTGGAGAATTTTCTGGAGTACTTCCATAGATACTGGCACATGCAAATATTTCTGTTAGTGCTTTTGCTGTACTGAGAGGGTGAAGGATTGAGTCATATAGAGAAGTCTTTTATAATTAAAAACAATCTCTGATTCTCAGAATGATGCTTTTATCTTTTTTATTTTCTCAGTTGTTTCTAAGAACTACAAATAATAGCCAGATATCTGTCTGTTTTCTTAGTCTTTGCAAACAATGGGCTTTTGGATTTATCTTATTCTGCCTTCTAATTCAGTAATTAAAAACTATGTATTAACATTTTCTTCTGCTTTTCTTAATATTTTTTTAAATTGTCTGTTTTTACTTCTTGGGTTGAGTGCTTCACTGATTTTTATTTCTTGTTCAGTTTTAAAAGCATTTTTAAAACTATGACTTTTCCTTTCAATATAACTTTGATAGCATCCAAAGAATATTAATAATGTTGTCATTGTTAATGTTTCTACAAAATAATCACCATCTTGATTTTTACCTTCACTCAATGGATGTGGTTATATAGGCTTTGGTTTTCAGGTATGTTTTCTTTTTAACAGTATGAGAAATCTAGGTTTGTTTGTTTTCACATTGGGGTCATGTAGCCTATGCAATCTCTACTTTTAGGATTTAGTAAAAAAAAATTTTGTGTGAAAAGAAAATTAGAAGATATTCCAAAAACAAGTATTTTCTTTTAAAGGTACAATTTTATTTATTTGTTTCTATTTCAGCTTTATAGAGGTACCATTGACAAATAAAATTATAAGATTTGAAAGTGTATTATACATGGGTTTACTTCCTTTTTCTTTTTTCTTTTTTTTTTGAGAGAGCGAGAGATGAGAAGCATCAACTCAGTTGAGTTGATTCACTTTAGTTGTTCATTGGTTGGTCCTCATACGTGTCTTGAACAGGGGGCTCAAGCCAAGTCAGTGATTACTTGCTCAAGCCAACGACCATGAGCTTTCAAACCTGGAACCTCAGCATCCCAGGTCAATGCTCTATCCACTGTACCACCACTGGTCAGGCATGCATGGGTTTATTTTTGGGCTCTCTATTATGGTCTATTGATCCATGTGTCTGTTTTTATGCTAATATACTGTTTTCATTATTATAGCTGTATATAGTTTGATCAAGAAGTTTAATGCCTCCAGCTTTGGTTTTCTTTCTCAAGATTGCTTGGCTATTTGGAGACTATTATGGTTCTATACAAATTTTAGATTTTTTTAAAATTTCTATTTAAAATGCCATTGACATGGTACATATGTACAATGGAATGCTAGTCAGCCATAAGAAATGATGACATAGTGCTATTTATGACAACATGTATGGACTTTGAGAACATTATACTGAGGAAAATAAGTAAATTAGAAAAAGCTAAGAACTGTATGATTTCACACATAGGTGGAATATGAAACTGAGACTAATGGACATAGATAGATATAAAGTGGTTATCAGGGGGAGGGGAATGTGATGCAGGGGGTTGTAGATGAGGGGAATAAAGAGGAACCCTCATCCACTGTTGGTGGGAATGTAAAGCAGTATAACCATTATGGAAGAAAGCATGGTGGTTCCGCAAAAAAATTAAGAATAGAACTACCATATGACCCAGCAATCCCTCTACTGGGTATATACCCCCAAAACTCAAAAACATTGATACATAAAGACACACGCAGCCCCATGTTCATTGCAGCATTGTTCACGGTGGCCAAGACATGGAAACAACCAAACAGCCCTTCAATAGAAGGTTGGATAAAGAAGATGTGGTACATATATACTATGGAATACTTCTCAGCCATAAGAAATGATGACATAGTTTCATTTACAACAACATGGATGGACCTTGATAACATTATACTGAGTGAAATAAGTAAGTCAGAAAAGACTAGAAACTGTATGATTCTATACATGGGTGGGACACAAAATTGAGACTCATGGACGTAGATAGGAGTGCAGTGGTTACTAGGGGGAGGGGAAGGAAAGAAAAGGACAGGAGTGGGGGGGAGGAGAGGGGAATAAGAAAAGCCAAATAAAGGGTGACAGAGGACGATTTGACTTTGGGTGTTGGGTATACAACATAATTGAATGTCAAAATGATATGGAGATGTTTTCTCTAAATCTTTGTACTCTAGTTGACCAGTGTCACCCTGTTAAAATTAATTGTCTAAATAAAAATTTAAAAAAATATATATATGTATGTAAAGAAGACAAATACACAATGATGAAAAATAATTGGACTTTGGATGATGGGTATACAACATAATCAACAGTTCAAATTCTATAGAAATGTTTACCAGAAACCTATGTACTCTTATTGATCAATGTCACTCCATTAAATTTAATTTCTAAATAAAATTTTAAAAAGTAATAAAATGTCATTGGAATTTTTATAGGAATTGTATGAATCTGTTGGTTGTTTTGGGTAATATGTACATTTTAAACAATATTAATTCTTACAAACCATGAAGATGGACTGTTTTTCCATTTATTTGTCTTCAATTTCTTTTATCAATATCTTATAGATTTCAGTGTACAGATCTTTCATCTCCTTGGTAAATTAATTTCTAGGTATTTTATTCTTTTTTTATAATATTGTGAATGGGTTGTTTTCTTTTTTTAGATATTTTATTGTTAGTGTATAAAAACAATGCTGATTTCTGTATGTTGATTTTATATCCTGCAACTTTACAGAATATGTTGACTAGTTATAATAGCTTTTTGGTGGAGTTGGTAGGGTTTATAAAATAAATATGTCATTTGCAAATAGTTTTACTTTTTTGTTTCCAATTTGGATGCCTTTTTTTTTTTTCTCTTTCCTAATTGCTCTGGCTAGGACTTCTAGTACTATGTTTTCTTACTCCTGATCTTAGAGGAAGAGCATTCAGCTTTTAATCATTGACTATTGTGCTAGCTGTGGTTGTGTCTGTTATATATGGCCTTTATTATATTGAGGTACATTCTCTCCTTACGCACTTTGTTGAGAGATTTTATCATGAATGCATGTTGGATTTTTGTCAAGTGCTATTTCTGTCTCTATCAAAATGACCATATGACTTTTGTCCTTTATTTTGTCAATGGGTGTATCACATTGTTCAGTTTATGGATGTTGAACTATCCTTGAATCCTTGAAATAAATCTCATTTGACAATCGTTTATTATCTTTTTAATGTATTGTTGTATTCTGTTTGCTAACATATTGTTAAGAATTTTTATATCTATGTTCATCAGTCATATTGGTCTGTAATTTTCTTTTCTTATATTGTTCTTGTCTGGTTTTTGGTATTTTAGGTAATTCTGGCCATATAAAATGAGCTTAGAAAGTTTCCCTCTTTTTTGATTTTTTTTTTGGAAGAGTTTGAGAAAGATTGGTATTAATTACTTTTTCAATGTGTGCTAGCATTCACCAGTGAAGCCATCTGATCCTGGACTTCTGTTTATTGGGAGGTTTTTGATTACTGATTCAATCTCCTTTCTTCTTCTTCTTCTTTCTATTTTTCTTATTATTTGTCTATTTATATTTTGTATTTCTTTATGATTTAGTCTTAGTAATTGTATGTTTCTAGAAACATATCCATTTCTTCTAGATTGTCTAATTTTTTTGGTGTATAATTATTTATAGTTGTCTCTTATCCTTTGTATTTGTGTGATATCAGTTGTAATGTTTCCTCTTTCATTTCTAATTTTATTTATTGGTGTTCTCTCTCTTCGTTTCTTGGTGAGTATAGCTAAAGGTTTGTCTATTTTGTTTACCTTTTAAAAAATAGCTGTTGATTATATTGATCTTTCTCTTGTCTTTTTAGTCTCTATTTCATTTATTTCTGCTCTGATGTTTGTAATGTCCTTACTTTTGTTAATATCAATGATGGAGAGCTGAATGTGGAGAATCTGCCATTGGCAACTTGATTAACAAATACAGGGACTAATCCATTGATATCTTAGAATACATTTTCTTTAACAAATACAGGGACTAATCCATTGATATCTTAGAAGAAGAAACATGGCAGATTTAGAGAAGAAACAAAGTGGCATTTATGCTGGAAGAATCATTGTAACCAAGCAGCAATTGTCAACAATGATCAATGCTAATAATAAAAGCATGTTTTAGAAATAGTAACCCAACTGAGGCTGGTAGGAGAAGGTACAGAACTATAGAATTGGGTTCAAATTTTCTCTTTGGAATTCTCACCAATACTTATGGAATTCTATGAAAATATGTGTTAATACAGTAGCAACAGGCATATTAAAAGTCTTCCAGCCTGACCAGGTGGTGGCGCAGTGGATAGAGCATTGGACTGGGATGCAGAAGACCCAGGTTCGAGACCCTGAGCTCGCCAGCTTGAGTGCAGGTCCATCTAGCTTGAGCAAAAGCTCGCCAGCTTGGACCCAAGGTCACTGGCTCCAGCAAGTGGTGGCTCGGTCTGCTGAAGGCCCGCGGTCAAGGCACGTGTGAGGAAGCAATCAATGAACAAATATGGCGTCACAACGGCAACGAAAAACTAATGATTGATACTTCTCATTTCTCTCTGTTCCTGCCTGTCTGTCCCTATCTGTACCTCTCTCTGACTCTCTCTCTGTCCCTGTAATAAATAAATAAATAAATAAATATATATATAAAGGCTTTCAGCAGTGATATATAGTCTGAAGAATTAATACTTGCCACATAATCTTATTCTTCCCATAGTAGTGATGATAAAAATTTTAATGGATAATATTTGAATGTTCACTATGTAGTAGGTGCTTTGGCATTACCACTACTTACAAGGAATATATTTTAATAATTTTTAATGAAAGAATTGAGTCTTACAAAGTTTACATATCTTGATATAGTAAATACAGACCAAATTTTGAGCCTGGGTATAAGCTCTGTGAAGGCATATATCATACCTGCCTTGTTCATTTGGTACTCCTAGTGCCTTGAAATAGTGTCTTTCACATATAGGTATGCAGTGAATATTTGTTGAGTGAATGAATGATTCCCGTATCTGAATACTTTGCATTATTTTCTTATCATTTTATTTTAAGATTAATTAGGACTTTGTGCCATATCCCTTCTAGTTCTTTATAGTAGATATTCCAAGGGGTTAATTGAGTTGAAAGATATTAGAGGACTATAGTAATCTTTTACTGGTGAGTTGGAGGTCCTTGTAGAATGGGCAATTGGCTATAGGTGGTATAAGTTAGATATAAATAATAATGGACCTATAGAAATAAACCATCACTTAGTAAATAATTTGTGCTTCCATTTAATAGATGTAATGAAGGAACCTTTAACCTAGGAAGTATAGAGCCCAAGGGGTTCGCTGGGAGTTCTTGAGTGAGTTGGTCAACACTGAAATTGTATGCAAAATTGTGTAATGTGTGTATTTTTTGGAAAGAGGTTTCCATGGTTTTCACTGTTAACTAAAAAGACGAACAATGTTTAATGGAACATTTATCATTTAAATTCTGATGGATAGTGTTGACATTCTTTTGGTTGGTTTTTATTAAAAGGAAAATATTGTTTTCTCCTTCCAATAATGTATCTAAGAGTGTTTTTGGATATAGTTGACATTTCTGAGCTTAGGGGCATATTTCTTACAGAAAAGCCTATGCTATTTATCACATCAAAGCCAAGAAGAGAATATTAATTAATTTCCATCATATTTGGAGGCAGGATGAAAATAAGTTGGTTTTACCATCTGACCACCCATGCTGCTAGCTACCCTGAATGCTTTTTCTTGTTCCTTTATGTTTTGGGTCTAGACTAGCTAAGTCAGGGTCTTCTAGAGGTTTTCTCTAAATAAGCTAATAAGCATTTACCTGTTTCTAAACAAAACTCACAGACCTGCCTGTTTAATTTTGCCACTAGAAGTCCCAGGACTGCTAGCAAGTTTGCCTTTGCTTTGATCTATAATGTAGATGACACTATATTTTTGGCTGCTCTAAAGCAGACTGCCAATTAGATCCAAATGTGTCAGACAACCTCATAGATGCTACTAGTGGCCAAGTTTCCATTAGTGGTTACTACAGATTGATGCTTGCAGCATTCTGAACAAATACAAACCTATTCTCATCTTTAATCTCAGGGTTGAGCATTGAGTAATGGAGAGGAGAAGGTCTCAGAACACATTTAAATCTCTTTGAATCTCTCAGATTTTAACTCTTGTTTTTCCTTTAACACAGGAAAGGCTCAAAATTGTAGGATGTGGTGATTCTCTTGTTTAGACTAGGGTGTGCTTGTCACCTTCTCAGGAATAGAAAGATGAAGGGAAGAGGAAAAGATGCCACATTTTTTGAAACACAGCTCTGAGCCTACAATGGTGTTAAATGCTTTCACATGTGACCTCAATTGATTGTCTAACAGAAAATAAGAGTTAGAATTCTGCTTCCTGTTGGGGAAGTCATGGTTCAGAGATGAAGAATACATTCAGTATTGTCTACATTATAAGTGGCAAAACAAATTCACACAGGTATCTGTTGGATGTAACAATCTGTGCTATTTGTACTCTACTGTGCAATAATGTGAATGATTATGGTGTGAATTCCTCTTGTACATGGAAAGAGTGTGGAGAAAGCCTCTAGAGCTCACTGAAAATGGGGACATTAGCTTACCTGTGAGTCACCATCAACAAATATAGAAAAAATAAGACTAAGGACTTAATTTCTAGTTTTCATCTTTGCATTAATATTTGGAAATGAGCCTACATTTATTTTTCTCTTCTAGTTTGAGGCTATAGTTTCTTGAGATGATTGTTCTGAGAAGTAAACCGTGCCTCAGGACAGAATGAAGGAGATAAAAATAAACCTTTCCTCTTTGTTAATGAGTCATATTGTCTGCACTTGGGTTTTCACTGACACCAGCTGAGATTGATTCTGCCTATCTCTCCAGGAGGATCCTGATGATGGTTCATGGCGCCTGCATCTCATTTCTGTTGCCAATTAATTTTGGAAACTCAAAATGTATTAAATTTAGTGTATGTTTTAAAACAGTATTTTTCTTTCTCCCTCCTCTTTATTTTCAATGAGTGTAATTTGATATGTAAGGACTGTATTACACAGAAGTTGGTGGAGTATACCTCACTACAACTTTTCAGGAAAAGAAGGTTTATTGTAATCAGAAGTTTCAGATGTGGTCAATAGCCTAGAGCAGAGGTTGGCAAATGTTTTCTGTAAAGTTCCGGATAGAAAATATTTTGGGTTTTGCAGGCCATGTAGTCTCTGTGGCAGTTACTCAGCTGTGCTGTTCATTGTGAAAGTAGCCGTAGACAGTATATAAACAAATGTGCACAGCTGTGTTCCAATAAAACTTTATTTAGAAAAATAGGGACAGGGCCAGATTTGGTCTGAGAGCTATTATTTGCTAAACCCTAGCCTAGAAGATGTCTCAGGTTTTTCTACCTATATGACACTCACTGCCAAGCTGTGGGGAAACAGCTGTGTTAGGCTTGCTCACTCATTTCCTGGCTGCAAGCACTTTGCAGGACTAGTGCCTGAACTGGGCATGTGGCAGAAAGCCAACTGTGTGTCTCAATGAAAAGTTATGGATGCTTTTTCTCCCGGGCAATTCTCCCAGCTTGCTCCCCTGCCACTGCGAGGTACTGTTTCCTGATTTCCTCAGCCTCCACCGTGAGGGGTGGTGTTCCTGATCCCTTGCCCTCCACTGCGAAAAGTGGTTTTCCTTTGTTTATTCACTTACCTGTCTCTACGCACCTCCAATAGTGTAAATGGCAAGGTCCCAACGCTTTGCAGCTCCGCAGTTCCTCTACCATCTGCTCGAATCCAATGTGAGCCTGCCTGGCCTCGGCCACCAGCATTACACAAGTACATCGTAAGTACTCAAGCAATGTCTTTTCTTTTTTTAACTGATTGAATGCATTATGAAGGAACAGTAGAATTCTTTTGCTATGGTCTGAATTCATGTGTTGACATTTTTATGTTGGAAACCTAATGCCCCAGGTGATGTGTAAAGCCAGTAGTCGCGGCCAAGGCCACCATCATAACCGCCTGGCTCATGCAGGTTCACATTAGATTAGAACAGACAGTAATGAAACAATGGAGCCAAGAACTGGTGAGCCATCAGCTTTAATTCTAGCTTGCACCCGACGGGCAAGCAAAAACACACACTGGGCTCCAAAATCCACACATTCAGTGCTCACAAAGCTACTGACTTATCCGAGTTTCCTAGCATCAAAGCTTCCTAGCTCACCAGACTTATTCACCTTTGTTCCCCATCTCCTTCTCCAGCACAAACTCTGCACAAACTGGCTTCTCCCCCTCAGCACTCTGCCACCTTGGCTGCTTCTCCTGGCCTCCATGTGGCCTTCATCTGCTCTCCTCTCTGATACTAATCCCAGGAACCCAGGAACCGAGAGAGCAAGCTACTGGTCTGTCCCACTTTATACTGTAGAATCAAAACCTCCAATCCAATTACACAAACAAGGAAGTCTCCAATACAAAGCCACCCATCCGAGGCACAATGGGATTCCTCAGGAGAGTGCACCACCCTACATCATCCAATCAGTCAAGGGTGTGAGGAAAGCTTACTCTTAAAACTAAGCCTTAGGCTATAATGACCCGGACTGCTTACATTACAGTCTTTCCCCCACACCCATCCCAAGCATAAGGGCAAATAATATCACCTGGGTGATGGGCTTCCATGTGGGCAGCGCCATCTTTAACAAAGTGAGCATATTATATTTTATCTGCCCAACATGATGGTGTTAGGAAGTGAGATTTTTGAGAGCTGTGCCCTCATGACTGGAATGAGTGCCCTTATAAAAGTGACCCCTGAGAGCTAGCTTTCCACTGCTACCACACGAGGGCACAGCAAGAAGTTGGCCCTCGGCAACCTGGAAGAGCACTCTCACCAGAACCTGACTGTGCTGGTACTCTGATCCTGGATTTCTAGTCTCCAGAGCTGTGAGAACTAAATTTGCTTGTTTATGAGCTATCCAGTCTCTGGTATTTTGTTATAGCAACCTAAAGAGACTACGCTATCTCTCCCAACTTTATTACTATCAATTGTGCTATAAATTAAAAAAGAATTTGGTAGGAATAGACTCTGCATAGATAGAAGAATAAGGCATGAGAAGCTAGGGTCTTAAAGGGTTGCAAGCAAATTTTCATTTAGAATTCAAGTTTCATGACTCTATTCAACACTGCATTTACTGAACACTTTTGGTTTTTACAATTATTTTATCATTTACTCCAAGAAAAGTTGCTTTTTTTTAAAGTTGCCTCTTTCAGAGAGAATATTGTTAATTTCACTGTACCAGATAAAATTCTCTGTAGCAAGAGATGGAAAACCCAGTTCAAATAGGTTTAAACAATTCAGGGAATTTTTTGGCTGATGAAATCGAAAAGTCTAGATACAGAGTGGGCTCCAGACAGGTTTGACTCAATCACTTAGTAGTTAATGGCCTGGTTGCTCTCTGCCTCTTTGGTCTCACTGACACTTGGTCATCTTTATTATCAGATTCCACCTTGTGGATCACCCCTTAAGGTTTTCTTGCTTAGGGATGGTAAAGTAAGGAAAATAAAGTTCTCTTCTAACTTCTATTGACCTTGGCTGATTAAAGAAACAGAACATAGATAAGGACAGACATGGGGAGCAGAATGAAATTGGGCAGGTCAACTGAATATCTGGTGGTCTTCAAAACTGGAAGCAAACCAGAGTGTCAATGTATTCTAGGAAAAGGAACCCCTCGGAGGCGTGCATGAACCTGGCTAGTGTGTTGAGACCACAGCAAGTTAGGACACTGGAGTCTAGGAGAAGGCGGGTGTTCGGCAGATAAAATATAATATGCTCACTTTGTTAAAGATGGTGCTGCCCACATGGAAGCCCATCATCCAGGTGATATTATTTCCCTTATGCTTGAGATGGCTGTGGGGGAAAGACTGTAATGTAAGCAGTCCGGGTCATTATAGCCTAAGGCTTAGTTTTAAGAGTAAGCTTTCCTCACACCTTGACTGATTGGATGATGTAGGGTGGTGCACTCTCTTGAGGAATCCCATTATGCCTCAGATGGGTGGCTTTGTATCAGAGACTTTCTTGAATGTATAATTGGATTAAAGGTTTGGATTATCTATCCTATAAAGTGGGCGGACCGGTAGCTAGATCTCTCTCTCTTGGTTCCTGAGTTCCTGAGGTTGGTATTAGAGAGGAGAGCAGATTAAGGCCATGGGGAGGAGAAGTAGCCAAGATGGCAGAGTGCTGAGAAAGAAGCCAGTTTGTTAAGAGTTTGTGCAGGAGGAGATGAGAAACAGAGGTGAATAAGTCTGGTGAGCTAGAAACCTTTGATTCTAGGAAACTCGGATCAGTCAGTAGCTTTGTGAGCACTGAATGTATGGGTTTTGGAGCCCAGTGTGTGTTTTTGCTTGCCCACCGGGTGCAAGCTAGAATTAAAGCTGATGGCTCACCAGTTTTTGGCTCCGTTGTTTTATTACCGACTGTTCGAATCAAATGCGAACCGGCACGGGTCGGGCTGCTGTGATGGTGGCCTCGACTACTGGCTTTACAGTTACAAATGTTCTTAATATGTTAATGTAACTTCACTAAATCTATGTTGACACTATCACTGCTTTATATCATTTGCAAATGTAATTCAATCTTACTTTAGTCTGAGAAATGTCCCAAAGAGCAGGAGTCACATATATTCAGGAAAAGTCCATGAGGCACTGGAACTGTGGTCACATTTCTACACTTTGCAGCTAGAGTCAAGTCCTAATGATTAATGTTTCTAGTTGGAGAAGGAGCAGGTCCCAGCCTACAATAGGCATGGGGCATTGAGACAAGAGGATTAAAGGAGGCACTATACATTAAACAAAGTGACAGAAATTAGATTGTTAATACTCACAGTAGAGATCTTTGAGGGATAAATGAAACTTAAATATTCAGGCAATGCATAGTAAATGGCCCTTGTGTTTACAGGAAATGAGATCAGTTTACCTGCTCTTTGGAAGAAATACCTTAGGCCAAGGATCAGGAACCTTTTTGGCTGAGAGAGCCATGAATGTCACATATTTTAAAATGTAATTCCAAGAGAGCCATACAATATTTTTAACACTAAATACAAGTAAATGTGAGCATTTTATGTAAGACCAACACTTTTAAAGTACAATAAATCTCTGAATTACTTTTAATAACGTTGTTATGCTGTTGCTAACCAATGATGAATAAAGTACTTCTTACCATTAATGCGACTTCTGGTGCTGCATGGTTTTGCTGATGGCTTTGTAGTCTGGTTGATATGTGGTGAGGTTAAGCTTCATGCAGGCATTGAGACTTCCATCCATTAAACGTGATCATAGGTTGGTCTTAACGTTCTTTAGATGTGAGAAAGACTGTTCACATGCATACATAGAGCCAAACATTGTCAGTACAGCAATACTCACATGCTGCAGTGTATGGTGTGTTATGGGAAGCGTGTTCCGAGTTTTGACAATCAGCTGGTCCACGGGATGAAGTTTTTTTTATTTCTCCCCACTTGTGTTTGCTCGCCATTTCTGTTTGCTATGGTGCAAGTCTTTCCAATTCTTCATTCAGTGACTTGAACTTTTCACCCACATGTCTGAGGCCTTCAGGTCATCAGCTTGTAGCTCAAAATTTCTGATGGAGATACCGGGGATGTAACTCAGGTCAGCGCTGTCCACTGCACACTCGTGTGGATGGGTGATGAACTTAAAAAGAAGAGTGCTCTCTCGAAATTCTCCAAAGCGCACTTAGAATGACTGCAGGAGATTAGCTGTGAAGCCTGCTAGCTGCTGGAGATCAAGAAGTTGAGCAGGGTCACTTGCTGTGCATGTATCTTTAAACTCTTCCAGTTTTTCAAAGTGTAGTACACTACCCGTTTCAATGTTGGTGATGAAGAGTTTCAGCTTGTTTTCAAATGCAAACACTGCTTGTTGAAGGGAGAAGATTGTTTTTCCAATGCCTTGCATTTTCACATTGAGCTGATTCAGATAGATGTTCGGTCATGTCCATGAGATAGTAGAACTTCAGGAGCCACTCAGTGTTAGCTAATTCAGGATGCTCGATGTTTTTTATTTCAAGAAAAGTCCGATTTTGCTCAGAAAAGGTGCAAAATGGCTGAGCACCTTCCCTCTTGACAACCAATGCATATTGCTGTGCAGAAGAAGACCAGGATAATTATTCCCAACTTCATTCAACAGTGTTTTAAGCTGGCGATCATTTAAAGCTCAGGCAACAATAATAATGTTGACCACCCGAATGACCAGCGACATCACCTCACCAAGCTGCTTGCCATACATCTGAGCACAAAGCGCCTCCTGATGTAGGATGCAGTGAAAACTTAGGATGGGTCTCTTTTCCTGTTCATGAAGAAGCACGACGAATCCTCTGTTTATCCCCACCATACACGGAGCACCATCAGTACACACTGAAATAAGTTTATCCATTGGTAGATATTTTTCTTATTGAACTCAGTGGAAGACTGGAATAAATCCTCCCCTCTTGTTGTCTCTTTCATAGGCAAAACAGCAAGACTTTCCTCACATACTGTGTCACCAACAGCATACCTAGCAATAACGCTGAACTGGGATAAATGGCTTATGTCTGTTGACTCATCCAAAGTGAGAGAAAAGAATGGTGCTGCATTTATGTCCTTCACTTGTGTTGGCTCAATTTGATTTACCATCATGATGGTACGATCGTGAACAGTTCTTGCCAACAGAGGCATGTCTTTTATTCATTTGATTATCTTGTCTTTTCCCAAAAAGTTGTCTAAAAGTTCATTGGCAACACCAAGCATGAAAGTTTTGGCATACTCCCCGTCTGTGAATTGCTTTCCGTTTCTCACAGTTGCTAGAGCACCAGCAAAGCTCGCTGAATTCCAGTCACCTTGTTGGGTCCAAAGACGGAGTTGTTGCTGACTAGCTTGCACTCTGCACAGTAACTCTTGACATTCTTTCTTCCTGCTGTCCCCCACTGGATATTTCGATGCAAATGTAGTATGGCGTGTGTGGAAGTGCCGCTTTATATTTGACTGTTTCATCAATGCAATTTTATCATTGCATATTAGACACACTGCAGAACCTGCTCTCTCCACAAAGGCGAATTCCTCTGTCCATTTCTGCTGAAAAGTACGATACTACTTATCCTTTTTTTCTTTTAGCCATCTTCTTCATCAAAAGGGTTTTGGCAACTAGCTAGCTGACTACTTGATTAAAAGAAGGGAAGTTTACTTCCTGACCTCACAATGACCTGTGTATATTACACATTATCCAATAAAAATTTGGTGTTGTCCCAGAGGACAGCTGTGATTGGCTCCAGTCACCTGCAACCATGAACATGAGCGGTAGAAAATCAGTGAATTGTAATACATGAGAATGTTTTATATTTTTAACGTTATTATTTTTTTAAATTAAATATTTGTCTGTGAGCCAGATGCAGCCATCAAAAGAGTCACATCTGGATCACGAGCCATAGGTTCCCAACCCCTGCCATAGGCTCATAAATGGTGTCTTGAGCGGGGCCAACGGCCTTGGGCACCTTTTAGCCTTCAGTGGCAAGTCCCAGGAGGCTGGGCAAGGTCAGGTCACAGGTAGCTGGAAAGGGTTGGAAGAGACTAAACCCTCCCTTCGTGAAGCAAGGGGGCAGCTTACCTTCTTGTGTCCCTTTTTCTCCACAGCAAAGGTATGTCCCTGGTGGGGCTGAGAAGCCTGGCAGGCTTTAGCTCAATGACTTTTCTTTCCACTCTTGAAGTAGGGCCCTGATGGTATCCTATGAAGCCTCTTCGGGGCGCTAGAGCCTTTAGAATATATGCCAAGAGCTGGTATTTTCCTGATCTCTTTTGGGCTCTATTTGCCTTTTCTGTTACTATCTTGGTCATTATAGACCTTAAAAGCCATGTTCAGAAGATCTTGCTGAGGGGCTTTAGGATACTTTTCTGTCTATATAAACTCTTGGAAAAAGACAAAAGCAGCATTACTAGCTGGATTAAATAAGGAAAACCAGGTTTTTTGGTGTCTCCTTTAGGATTCCAGAGTCTCTTTTCTGCTGAATAATTCAGTACATTAGCATTCAAAAGAAATTTTAAACAAAGAGCATGATAAAAATAGGTTTGCAGGAGTTCCAGGATACAACTCCTTATTTACATTACTTAGCATTGAACAATATTGTTTCAAAATGATAATAAACTAAACATTACATAAAAAGACATTATTAACAATTTCTAATATTTAAACTAAGATTTCAATATTACAAGGCTATAAGACATCAAATAAAAGAATTAACAAAAGGCCTTTGAAACAACACATACATTTTAACATGGAAAATACTATTTTTCACACAATAGTGGGGGAAACAATAAGTCACCATTCCTAACCTAGTGGTCAGAAAACCTATTAGTTAATAGAGCCAATTATTAACAGTACAATAACTGAATTTTCTTTTAAGAGCCAATTTTAAATTTGAACTATATATATGTAGGCACCTTCCCTATTTGAGGCAGGGACCACACTTGGCACTCCGTTAGAGAGTTATACCTAAGAGGGCAAAAAGGCCTTATGTGGCCCGCAAGCTGTTTGTGGATGGCAGTTTGCCAACCAGAGTTCTTAAGAAAAGGGGGACAAGGGAGAGGCATCCTATGTGCTTGTCCCTCTTTGCACAACCCGGCATTTCCAAGAACTAAGCCGACTCCCCCCCCCCGCCCAGCAACTATTTAGCTTTACTTTTCACAACTAAAGCAGCAAATTAAAAACATGAATTTTATAAATTTACCTACCTAACAGTGGGCTCCTTTAGCCTATATGAGGTTGCTAATTGCCCCGCAATTCCCTGAAAATTCTTTTTACAATTTTTACTATTATGGCTGTTGGGCAGATAAAATATATTATGCTCACTTTGTTAAAGATGGCGCTGCCCACATGCAAGTCCGTTGATATTAATGTGTGTTTGGGAACAGGCTGTGGGCAGGCCGGGTCGTTATAGCCTAAGGCTTGGTTTTAAGAGTAAGCTTTTCCCTACACCCTTGACTGATTGGATGATGTGGGGTGGTGCACTCTCCTGAGGAATCCCATTATGCCTCAGATGGGTGGCTTTGTATCAGAGACTTTCTTGTTTGTATAATTGGATTAAAGGTTTTGAATCTATGCTATAAATTGGGGCGGGCCGGGAGGTTGTGCTCTCGGTTCCTGAGGTTAGTATTAGAAAGAAGAGTGGATTAAGGCCATGTGGAGGAGAGGAGGAAGCCAAGATGGTGGAATGCTGAGGAAGAAGCCAGTTTGTGCAGAGTTTGTGCAGGAGGAGATGGGGAACAATGGTGAATAAGTCTGGTGAGCTAGAAACCTTTGATTCTAGGAAACTCGGATAAGTCAGTAGCTTTGTGAGCACTGAATGTGTGGGCTTTGGAGCCCAGTGTGTGTTTTTGCTTGCCCGCCATGTGCAAGCTAGAATTAAAGCTGATGGCTTACCAGTTCGTGGCTCCTGTGTTTCATTACCGACTGTTTGAATCTAACGCGAACCTGCCTTGGCCAGACGGCTTTGATGGTGGCTGCGACTACTGGCTTTACATTTGGCATAGTCTGTGGCAGGATTCGATACAGATCGGCATGGAGCTGCCACCACCTCTGAGCGGTGGAGTAGAGAACTGGCTGCTGTTATGGTTTCCCATTGCTGTTTTTTAGGGGACTGTAGGCTGGCTGACTTTTATAGTCATGCGTGAGGAAACCGAGAGCTCTATGGAAGAGGCTGCCCAGGACCTGCAGGCTGAGCAGCGGAAGGAGCTGGAGGAAACGTGGGAGAAACAGATGCTGACCCTGTAGCTGAAGGAAGCGCTGGAGGAGGAGGCTGACCAGGTTTGCGAGATTCACCTGGAAATGGAGCAGACGCTGGAGAAGGAATCACAGGTTCGTGAGTTGGAGATTGCCCTGCATGTTTTGGAGAGCCAGCAGCGGCATGAGGCCGGGCCTGAGGCCAGGGCCGGAGCTGAGGCCAGGACTAGGGCTGAGGCCCGGGTTGGAGCTGCAAGGCCTGCTGAGCAGAAGGCAGCGGTGGCCCGGAGATCAAGCCCAGCAGCAGGAGCTGGTGTTTTTAGTTCCTCTTTGGAGGATTAGGAGAATCAAGCTGGAGTTGCAATCCACCGTCTCCAGAAGGTAAGAGCCCAGCAGCAAGGAGTAGCTATGCTCCTGGTAGGTCTGCGATTTGGGGACATAGGGGTGGATGCCATCATGCTCCCCAGAGCAGAGATGGAAATTCTGACTGCCATGGCCACGTGCTCCTTTTTGGGACAGTGCATGAGCTGCCAGGATGGCAGAGATGAGGGGGGAGGCTAACATCCCATGTATGTGGACTGATTTTCTGGACTACGACTGGAGTGAGCACTGGCTCATTTGTTGAATGGACTTATGGATTTTGGACAATGTGAAATACCCTGATGGGGGTGAGGGGTGGCTTTGATGTAGGCTGTCCCCCTGTCCCAGGAAGCCTTTCCAATGGCAAGAAAGAAAGCTGAGGACATTTTGCGCTTTTGGCAAAGTGCTCAGAGACTGGTGAAATGTGTGTACATTTGTAATTGTTGAAATTGTATGATTTGTCATGCTGCTGTAATTTGTGTAAGGTGCCTAATTTCCTTGTACAGGAATGCCAGTGATGTAGATTGTGGGTAGTAAAGTGAGCATAGGGGTGGATTGTTCGGCAGATAAAATATATTATGCTCACTTTGTTAAAGATGGCGCTGCCCACATGGAAATTCATTGATATTAATGTGTGTTTGGGAACAGGCTGTGGGCAGGCTGGGTCGTTATAGCCTAAGGCTTTGTTTTAAGAGTAAGTTTTTCCCCACACCCTTGACTGTTTGGATGATGTGGGGTGGTGCACTCTCCTGAGGAATCCCATTATGCCTCAGATGGGTGGCTTTGTATCAGAGACTTTCTTGTTTGTATAATTGGATTAAAGGTTTTGAATCTATGCTATAAATTGGGGCGGGCCGGGAGGTTGTGCTCTCGGTTCCTGAGGTTAGTATTAGAAAGGAGAGTGGACTAAGGCCATGTGGAGGAGAGGAGGAAGCCAAGATGGTGGAATGCTGAGGAAGAAGCCAGTTTGTGCAGAGTTTGTGTAGAGAGGAGATGGGGAACAATGGTGAATAAGTCTGGTGAGCTAGAAACCTTTGATTCTAGGAAACTCGAATAAGTCAGTAGCTTTGTGAGTACTGAATGTGTGGGTTTTGGAGCCCAGTGTGTGTTTTTGCTTGCCTGCCGTGTGCAAGCAGAATTAAAGCTGATGGCTCACCAGTTCGTGGCTCCTGTGTTTCATTACCGACTGTTCGAATGGACCAGGCTGCATGGACCAGGCTGCTGTGATGGTGGCATCGATTACTGGCTTTACAATGGCTAAAACAGTGGGTCTTTCCCATGAATCCCATGCCTCCCACATCAGATAGCAACCATGCCACACGAAGGAACTGAGGAAGGGTAGGGGAAACTTAGAGGGGACTACATCTGCTTTGGCCCTGTAGGAGAGAGAGTTGGAACCCTTCTCCCAGTGCTAGTTTTGTACATTTTACACTTATTTTCCCTTCTATAATTTCCTATACACCAGTGGAGGGCAATAAACCATTAATCCCAACCCATGGAGGGCTCATGCGACCCCTATGTCTGGGGGGGGGGGAGGGAGAGGCAGCTGGAGGGCCTGTCTTTGATAATCCCACTCCCTATAATCCTGTTACTCATGATCCTAGTATTCCTTCTGGAATGTCCTGATAATTCCATTTTCTATAATCCTATTACTTATGATCCCATCACTTATTCTGGAATGGCAATTCATTTCAAAGAACTGATAACCAGCAAGGTCCACACTTGTGGTTTGTTAATTTTTAAATCCTTTTTACCTGTTCTTGTTCTTTTTCTAAGATTTTTCTAAAGCAAGTTTCGATTTTAATAGTATACCTGTATTTTCCAAATGACTGAAACTTCTTTTGGTCAGTAGGTGGATATCTGAAACTAGTTTCTAGTCTATTCTTTCTCTAGTCACTTCATCCTTAGTTGTCCCTGCCAATTTACTCTAGCACCCTCCCCACACCCTGCTTCACCCACAGCATGTCTCCGCCCTGCTTTTCTCTCACCCAAACTGCTTACTTGTCAGCCCTTTACCCCAGAGGCTGGAGAAACACTTCAAACTGCCCAGAGAGAAGGCAGGAATTAGTACACAAAAAGCAAGAAAGATAAGACAGACAATTAACTAGCACCTGGAATAAAGAGTGTTTGACTATAGAGGACACAAGACAAGAAGTAGGAACCAACAGAAGGGAATAATTTCTTCAGGGGAGAAGTCAGGTAGAGTACCCTGAAGCTAGAGGTCTTTGGATCCAAGAAAAGAGATTTTATATTTTTCGGGCTTGCTTTACAAATTTTCTTTTACTTTTACCCAGAAATTTATAATTTTGCATGCAAAAATGCAATTCAGGCCTTAGAAACAAACATAATTACACATTAAACAAAGAGTTCACATAAATAATTAATGAGCGTGCTTTTTCAATTAAAATTCTACTGGATATTTTCTGATAAACAAGGACAAAATTCAATACATGAGGGAGGGGTTCCCCCCCAGTGGAAAGCCCCGCACCCCAGATTCTGAAAGATATTGTACATCACTGATGAGGGGAGGGCTCCCCCTCATGGCCTTTCAGGTGCATGCTGGCCATGGCACTAGAGATTCCTCTATCACACCAACACACAAAGACAAAGTTCAATAGACGAGAGAGTTCCTGTAAAGCCAGTATTCATGGCCATTATCACAGCCGCCTGGTCCATGCAGGTTCACATTAGATTCGAACAGTCAGTAATGAAACACAGGAGCCATGAACTGGTGAGCCATCAGCTTTAATTCTAGCTTGCACCCGGCTTCTTCCTCAGCATTCTGCCATCTTGGCTGCTTCCTCTCCTCCACGTGGCCTTAATCTGCTCTCCTTTCTAAAACTAACCTCAGGAACCAAGAGAGAGCAAGCTCCCTAACCACCCCACTTTATAGCATAGATTTGAAACCTTTAATCTAATCTACAAACAAGGAAGTCTTTGATACTAAGTCACTTATCTGAGGCATAATGGGAGGATTCCTCATGAGAGTGCACCACCCCACATCATCCAATCAGTCAAGAGTGTGGGGAAAAGCTTACTTTTAAAATTAAGGCGTAGGCTATAACGACCCAGTCTGCCCACAGCCTGTCCCCCAAAACACATTAATATCAACGGACTTGCATGTGGGCAGCGCCATCTTTAACAAAGTGAGCATAATATATTTTATCTGCCCAACAGTTCCCCCAGTAGAAATAACCACACTCCAGATTCTGAAAGGTACTGTACCTCACTGATGAGGAAAGGGCTCCCCCTCATGGCCTCTCAGGTGCACGCTGGCCGCAGCACCAGAGAGTCCTTTAAACCGAGGGTTTCTAGACAGACACATTGTAAAGCCAGTAGTCGCGGCCAAGGCCACCATCACAGCAGCCTGGCCCATGCAGGTTCGCATTAGATTTGGACAGTTGGTAATGAAACAATGGAGCCAAGAACTGGTGAGCCATCAGCTTTAATTCTACCTTGCACCCAGTGGGCAAGCAAAAACACACACTGGGCTCCAAAACCCACTCATTCAGTGCTCACAATGCTACTGACTTATTCGAGTTTCCTAGAATCAAAGGTTTCTAGCTCACCAGACTTATTCACCTCTGTTCCCCATCTCCTCCTGCACAAACTCTGCACAAACTGCCTTCTTCCTCAGCACTTCGCCATCTTGGCTGCTTCTCCTGGCCTTCACGTGGCCTTAATCTGCTCTCCTCTCTAATACTAACCTCAGAAAACCAAGAGAGCAAGCTCCCTATCCGCCTCACTTTATAGCGTAGATTCGAAACGTTTAATCCAATCTACAAACAAGGAAGTTTCTGATACAAAGTCACTTATCTGAGGCATAATGGGAGGATTTCTCATGAGAGTGCACCACCCCACACCATCCAATCAGTCAAGGTGTGGGGAAAAGCTTAGTCTTAAAACTAAGCCTTAGGCTATAAGGACTCTGCCTACTTACAGCTTGTCCCCCACACCCAATAATATAATTATGCCCATCCCAAGCATAAGGGCAACTAATATCACCTGGGTGATGGGCTTCCATGTGGGCAGTGCCATCTTTAACAATGTGAGCATAATATATTTTATCTGCCCAACACACATTAAAAACAAAGACTGAGATCTTGACAAACACAGCAAAGGAAGTAGTCTCTGGAAGTCCGGGGTGAGATTAATCAATCCAGGTTAGCTCAGTCTCCACTGATTCAGTGCGATGTGAGACTGACTAATCCTGGACAGATTCAAACTCCATTAGCCTTCTTAGAGATAGAAACATTGTCACCACTTCTGGGATTTTACTGAGAGCCCTATTAGATACCTCCAGAAGTCCTGGACAGGATGAAGTTCCTACTAATATCTCTCTTAGAGAAATTGATGTCTCTGAAGGCCTGCAGCAGAATTGGGGGACCTGATCCACTCAGTTCCCACTAATGTCCTTCTCAAGTACAAGCTGAAATCCCTGAGAGCCTCAAGAAGGACCCAATGCCCACCAATTGTCTCTCCAGAGTATAACCAGATGTTCCCCAGCAAAACCCAAGGCAGGACCTCTAAAACTCTCCACTGACGTTTCAGTCTTGGAGAGCCTGCTTGAACATATGACCAATGTCTGATCTGTTTCACGGCAGTCCCAAAACAGAAAGATTATAGACTAGTTACATAAAGCAAAGCAGTTTTGAAAGCCCTACCTACTTCACTGGAGTTCCACATCCCCGGAGTCACAACTCAGCAAAGCCCCCAAATCCACTCTACCCACTTCTGGTCTCACACACAAAAGTAAAAGTAAGAGTTCAGAGGAAAGCCAGAAAATTCAGTAAAGCAAAAAGAATTGCTTTACCTACCTCCTCAATTTCTCTGCTGAATTGTCCAAATTGTTGAGTTTAGGAACCAGGAGGTGTCTACCGAAGAACTGTCTGGACCCCACAGGAAGACCAGAAGCCCTGGAACGTCTCAGGGGGTGCCTCTCCTCGAGATTAAAGCGGGGTTGGGCAGCTCCCTGGAGAGACCAGCAGATTCGGAGTGTCTCTACCCAGTGACGTGAAACACTGGATCCCGGACGAGCCCCCAAATGTTGTAAAGTACCACACCCCATATTCTGAAAGTCACTGTACCTCATTTCATTGAGCTCATGTATAGACACCCAGTCCAGATGAATTTTGATTTATTAATATGCCAGCCACATATGGCTGACAGGGAGCATCTGCAGGACCCAAATCATGCAGTCCCCAAAATAGTTCAGGGGTTGCTTATATACCCATAATTACATGTGGGCAGGGGAGAGCATGATATTATGACACAATCATTAACAAGATTATAACATTTGTCTAGGTGATACACAGAAACATTAAGACTTTCAAGGTAACACAATAAAAGATATTCACAAATCTTTCAGGGTTCCTCTTCTCTCACTAGCCTATAGGTATTTTACTCTTAGATTCCAGGAAAGGGAGGAACTACAATCAATGCAAGGTGGTATGTAAATTCTGCCTCCTGTTGAAAGGGAAGAAGTTTCTCAGTTAACCTTAATCCTTTCAGAGAACTTAAAACCAAATGACCCTAGTTGTCCTTGTAAATCAGAAATCTTCTACATTTTTCTCCCTCAGTTTTCCAAAGAAAGAACAGGAAAGCCTGACCTTTTCTTCCTAGTATATTAATATTAATTTGCAGCTTTTTGGTACCTTACAACACTTGTTTGTGTATTAGATTAAAGGTTTTGATTTCTACAGTATAAAATGGGGTAGACCAGGAGCTTGCTCTCTCTCAGTTCCTGAGATTAGCATTAGAGAGGAGAGCAGAGAAGGGCCATGTGGAGGAGAGGAGAGGCAGCCAAGATGGCAGAGTGCTGAAGGAGAAGCCAGTTTGTGCAGAGTTTGTGCAGAGAGAAGGAGATGGGAAACAGAGGTGAATAAGGCTGGTGAGGTATAAACCTTTAATTCTAGAAAACTCGGATAAGTCAGTTGTATGGCTAGGAGCCACCATCATGGCCATTCACATGCAGGTTCCCATTGGATTTGGGCAGACGGTGAAGAAACGGTGGAGTCGGAGGATGGTAGGCCATTCTGTTTATTGGGGTCTCACCAAGACAGGCAAGCCACAAGAGAAGATAAGAGAAAAGCAGAAAACCTGCTTTTCCCATGGAGGGTGAGGGAGGTCCCTGCAATGGTGATAGTAGGAACTGAAAGAGCAAGCTCCCAGTCTGCCCCACTTTATAGTGTAGAAATCCAAACCCTTAATCCAATCTACAAACAAGAAAGTCTCTGATACAAAGTCACTCATCTGCGGCATAATGGGATTCCTCATGAGAGTGCACCACCCTACATCAAAAAGGGTGGAAAAGGCTTAATTTTACTAAGCCTTGGGCTATAACAACCTGGCCTGCTTACAGCCCGTCTCCCACACCCAATACAAACTATAAGCGAGCAAACATATATATCATATTCACAAACTTATTTGACCAACATTCCACCCCTTTTGCTCGCTTCACAATCTAAACCACAGATATTTTCCATGATGGTCACTATGCAAGGAGTGGGGTACATTGCATAAACAGAAACAGTACCAACTACAGCAATAGGATTAACAAATCAAAAGCTATGGGCAAAATGAGAGAGCTGTCAACGGCACCAAGAGAGGCAAAACTTTTCCCTCTAGCAGAATACAGGCCAGAGTTTTGTCTGCAGACAGCACCATAGCTGGTACCAGAGGCTGCCCTGAGCAGGCATACCAAACCTTATTGGCCAATACACCAGCATCTGCTGGTTCTATGTGTAGTAAAATAGGAGAACTCATTATTGGCCATAAAGAAGTTACAAAGGTGCCCTTCATTATGCTGTCCCTCTGAGCACTCAAAGGATAATACACATCTATCTTAGGTGGCCAGGTGCTGGTTGTCCAAGGAGTTAACTGGAGGTCCACCTCTAGACCCTTTTACCATGGTGCCAACAAGGCCACCCATCTCAGATGGGTGGCCTGCACAGTCCAGGGCCAAGTCCATCAAAGCCGTTGGCCTTTAAGAAGGACTGTTGGGGCAGGCAATAGCACATTGCCCTGCTGTCCAAAACCTGGCTTGAGTAAAATGTCCTTGGTGCATATCTGCAACTGAATGGGGGCAGCTTCCCAATGCAGGAGGGCCTCTACTGGATCTGGGCTCCCCCACTGAGGTCTTTCATTCAAAATCTGGAGTACTGTTTATAAGCGGTGTATCCATCCAGTAAGGGAGCTGGTGCCCCCCTCCTGTCACAGTCCCTGCTTTAAGAGTCCATTATATGGCTCAATGATACCAGCAACCTGGGGGTGGTAGGGAACATGGTACTTCCAGTCCACCCCCAGCTCTTGAGCCCACTGCCTCACCATTGAACCAGTGAAGTGGGTACCATTGTCACTTTCAAGGACCAGTGGTCACCCATATGCAGCACTCAGGTGGTCCAGAGCCTGTATGACTGCCCTCTGGTCAGGGTTATGGGCGTGATAAGCAGCAAGCAGACCGGTGGCAGTATCTACACAAGTGACTGTATACTGGTACCCTGCTGACTTTGGTAACGGTCCAATGATGTCTATCTGCCACCATGTCAGTGGAACATGACCCCTCTGGATCTGTCCAGGTGACATCAGTGGTCTCTGTGGGTGCTCCTTGGAACATACTGCACATTGCTCACAAGCTGCAAGTACCTCTGCATAGGACACAGGCAAGTTCCACGTCTTAACCGTAGCCCACATAGTTTTCTGTCCCACATGGAGCAGGCGCTGGTAGAGCCATGTGCCACATCACCTGCAGGTACAGTCTCCAACCATCGCACCCTTGCCAACGTATCTGCCTCATCATTCCCAGGATGGGCTAGAGGGGCATGCCCCGTGACATGATATACTGTCACCTGCTTCTGGTGTCCTATTTCCCACAAGTCCTGCCACATGGCCTGACCCCATAGTGGACAGTGCATTACCATCCACTGGTTAATGTGCCAAGTAGCAATCCAAGGGGTCAGTCCATGATATACAGCCCAGCTGTCAGTACAGATCACCAGAGGTGAAGGTTCATTATGGGCAACTAGCCAAGCAGCTCTTAATTCTGCCCATTGGCTGCTTTGGCCTGTACCCGTGTCCATCCAAATAGTCTCAGTGGCCGGATGGAAGGTTATGGCTGTCCCCTTGGCAGGTTGGCTCCTGCTGGAACCATCAGTATACCAGGCATCCTCAGGGATGGGCACCCGCCCCTCCTGGTAGGGACTGACTTCAGGTTCTGCCTCCTGAACCCCAGCTGCGCCTGACTCTAAGGTCTCATAGGTGACTGGACCCAAGATTTCCTGCAGTTCTGCACTCAACGGGCTGGTGCTAAGAGCACAGCGTTGTTGCAGGTAGGCACCCCACTTGGCCAGGGTGGGCATTTGGGCCATACCACTACGTGGTTTGGTCGCCCAATCTCTCACCCATCCTGCAATAGTGTATACTTTCTTGACTGTAACTGGTGTTGTGGTTGTAATACTCTCAGTAGCCAGGAGGGCAGCATACACAGCTGCCAGCTGCTTCTCTACTAATGAGTAACGGACTTCAGTACCTTTCCACAATTGGGACCAAAACCCAATAAATTGCCATAAGTGCTCTGTTTGTTGCCACAAGCTCCATCCAAACCCCTCCGAGGTTACATGAACATCCAGCTCACAGGGCCTGGCATGATCTAACACATTCAAGGCCTGTGCCACTTTGACAGCTCTCTTAACTGCTGCAAATGAACCTTGCACCTGCTCAGTCCAATCTCAACGAACCCCATTCCGAATAAGGTTGTACAAGGGGCATAGTAACTGAGCCAAATGGGATATAAAATTCTCGCCAATACCCCAACAAACCTAGGAATTCCTGTAACTGTTTTAGCGTAGTGGGCACGGGGTATGCTTGGATCTTATCTATAACTGTGTCAGGGATAACTTTTGTCTTACCCAACCAGACAACTCCCAAGAATTTAACAGATAACCCAGGTCCTTGTAATTTGTTCTTGTTGACTGCCCAGCCACATACTTTCAAATGGGACAGCAGGGTAAGGACTGCTTGCTCCAATTCTGGAAGAGAATCACTAGTTAACATAATATCATCAATATATGATACATGCGAACTGCCTCTGGCTGTTTCCATTTAGCCAGGTCAGCAGCCACCAGCTCATGGCACAATGTGGGGCTATGCAAATAGCCCTGGGGTAATACTGTAAAGCAGGGGTGCCCACACTTTTTCAGCTTGCGAGCTACTTATAAGATGACCAAGTCAAAGTGATCTACCTACAATAAAAATGCAAAACATAAATTTATTTCTTCTATATTATCATTATTTAAGTTACTATTATTAATATTTAATATTGTGTATTCTTCTTTCACCTTTCTCCTTCTCAGCTCTCTTTTCAGAGGAAAGTCAATGTCATAGTTTTTATGAACAGTCCGAAAAAGCCGCTCCACATTTCCCTTCTTTGGAATAGCAATGGCACACAGACAGATGAGGCAAATGCACTTAGAATATGACATAGTGAAAAAAATCCCCTCCCATTCTGTATGAAAGTGGTAGGTTTTAGGCTCCTTACTCGGACCAGCTATGGCACTCATTTTTATACTTTTTGTTGTATTTAGTTTAAATAAATTGAAGGCTAACTACGCAGCAATGTAACTGAACAAGTTAGTGCGGTTCAATGCGCATGCGTAGGATGTCAAAAGTTCAGACGTCAGATTGGCTACCCTTTTTAATGTCATGCAATCTACCCATACTTCCTTCGCGATTGACCAGTAGATCGTGATCAACGTATTGAGCACCCCTGCTGTAAAGGTTCATTGTCTTCCTTCCCAAATGAAGGCAAATTGGTCTTGACTCTGCAGCTATATCAACAGAGAAAAAAGCATTGGCCAAGTCTGCCACAAAGTGGTATGTCCCTAACTCCTGGCTTAGCCGATCCATCATGTTAGCTATCAAGGAAACAGCAGCATGCAAAGGGGGAACAACTTTTTTAAGTTCTCTGTAATCTACTGTCATTCTCCAGGTTCCATCTGGTTTGCGCACAGGCCATACCGGGGAGTTGTAAGGACTGTGTGCTGGCCGGATGATCCCCACCTTTTCTAGTTCGAGGATTGTCCCTGTGACTTCTTCATAACCACCTGGCAGGTGGTACTGCTTGGTGTTAGTCACACTCCTGGGGATGGAAAATTGCAAAGGGGAATATGATGCATGTCCCCGCAACACTGCCTTCACAACCCTGATCCGTAGCTGGAACTCCCCAGCTGTAGTTTCCAACCACAGTCATTGCAAGACATCTACCCCCAAAATATATTCAGGAATAGGAGATACATAAACCTTATATGGCTTAGGAGGCAGTCTTCCTCTCCCCAATGGAATATTGACTTCACTTGAATGAACAGTTTGGTCCCCATAGCCGTCAATGGCCACTGGGGTCCCAGCAAACCACTCAGGGTTCCCATAGAGGAGGGAAAATTCTGCACCTGTATCCACCAAGGCCAGCACCCGTTGTACATTGGAAGGGGACCAGTGGATAGCCAGTTCCACGTGTGGCCTCCGGTCCCCGCCCATCCCCATTAGACCGGTTCCTTGGCCTTTTTCCTATTCAAACTGGTACAATGGGTCTTGGGAGTTCTCCTCTCCCTTGGTTTTCTCTATCATATAATCTCGTAAACGAGCTGCTCGCGCACCAAACATTTTATTGGTAGCTACTGGGGCCTTTCGTCTCAGTGGCTGGAACTTCTGTTCTGGTTTAAGCTGCCGCCAAAGCTCCAAAAGAATTTTATTAGACTGGCCATCCAATTTCCCCTTATCTGCTCCAGCCGCAATCAAATCTACTGACATCTGTGTTCAGGTAACCTTTATAGGCCTATTTCCCTTGTTAGTTGGGGCGGGGCCAACATGGGCAGCAGCCCTCACTGCTTTATGATGCTGAGCGGCCTCCAGCTCTCCAAAATCTGCTACCATCTGTGTAACTGCATTGATGGGCTGCCCCATATAGGGGCCCAAGATAGCCACAAATGACCCATAAAGAGCTAATGGGGTGCTAGCAAGAATAAATTTCCTCATTTTTGCCGTAAACACTTCCTCGTCTGGCCCATGGGACCCAGGGTTGAAAACAGCATTCTTTATACCTAGTTCCCAAAGGACCTTTACTAACTCACTGTAGCACTGCCACCAACTCATTGCCCCTGGCAATTCTCCAGCATTCTGCCCGACCATACGAACGGCGGCCATCACCCATTCTAATAGGGTATAGTCTCCTGGGTTGCCATGGCAGTTCTGAAGACGCTGCCTCAAGGAGGAGTGTGTGGTAATGGAGGCCAATTTCTCCATCTCTGTTCCACAGAGCATGATGCCATCCACCCCTATGTTCCATAATAGTAGTAATCAGGCTACCAGGGATTCAGTAGGGGCACAATTTCTGCCTAAATTGTGCCCCCAACTCCATCAGCTCTGCCTGGGCATAGGACTGGACCCTAGAGCATTCCATTACCTGGGAAGGAGGCTGTGGCTGCCTGAGGGACTCTACGCTGCTGGGTTTTTACCTTCTTGGCGACTACTGGTCGGGCTCTCAGTGTGCGTATGGCAGCTTCAGCCTGAACCTTCTCATCCTCAGAAGAGGAGTTGCAAAATGCCTGCTTCTGCTGACTCAAAGCCAATCCACTGGCACGGGTGCTGCTGCTCCTTTGGTGACCATTTAGGCTCCTGTGGCTGCTGGCTTTTGGCCAGAAGCTGAGACTCGAGCTCTTGAATCTGCAGTTGTTGCTTTAACAACTGCTGGTGCAAACATTCAGCCTCCAGGGCAAACTGCAACTCACGAACCCGTAATTCCTTCTCCAGTGCTCTCTCCAATTCCAGCCTTTGCTCCGATTTGATTTGCAATTCATACTGAAGCTTTCAACTTCAGGCAACTTTTCTCACGGAACTCTTGGTTTCCTCTTGAGTAAAAAACACTCAGCCCACGGTCCCTAAAAGAACAGTCATGGTGAGCCAGAACAGCAATCAGTCCTCTACCCCACCCCTCAAGGTTGGTGGCCCCATACCGATCTCTGAATCCTGCCGCAAACTACACCAGTTGTATGGCCAGGAGCCGCTATCATGGCCATTCACATGCAGGCTCCCATTGGATTTGGGCAGACAGTAAAGAAATGGTGGAGTCAGAGGATGGTAGGCCATTCTGTTTATTGTTGTCTCACCAAGACAGGCAAGCCACAAGAGAAGACAAGGGAAAAGCAGAAAACCTGCTTTTTGGAGGGAAAGCAGGTTTTCTTCATGGAGAGAAAGGAATCAGGGAGGCCCCTGCAATGGTGATAGCAGAAACTGAGAGAGCAAGCTCCCAGTCTGCCCCACTTTATAGTGTAGAAATCCAAACTTTTAATCCAATCTACAAACAAGGAAGTCTCTGATACAAAGTCACTCATCTGAGGCATAATGGGATTCCTCATGAAAGTGCACCACCCTACATCAAAAAGGGTGGAAAAGGCTTAGTCTTAAAACTAAGCCTTGGGCTATAACAACCTGGTCTGCTTACAGCCCATCCCCCACACCCAATACAAACTATAAGCGAGCAAACTTATTTGACCAACATTAGTGGCTTTGGGAGCCCTGAATCGAAAAGGAAGTGTTTTCCCACTGTGTGTATTTCTTGTCTGCTGGGTGCAAGCTAGGATTAAAGCTAATGACCCACCAGTTTTTCACTCCATTGTTTCATTACCATCTGTCTGAATCAAATGCAAACCTGCATGGGCCAGGCAGCTGTGATAGTGGCCATGGCTCTGGCCCTACATTTGGTGTAGTCTGTGGCAGGATTTGATACAGATTGGTATGGAGCCAACATCATCTTTGAGGGGTGGAGTAGAGGACTGGCTGCTGTTATGGTTCCCCATGGCTGTCCTTTTGGGAGCCATAGGCTGCCTGACTTTTACAGCCATACATGAGGAAACTGAGAGCTCTGTAGAAGAGGCTGCCTGGGACCTGCAAACGAGCAGTGGAAGGAGCTGGAGCAAACATGGGAGAAAAAGATGCTGACTCTGGAGCTGGAGCAAGCACCAGAGAAGGCCAACTAGGTTTGTGAGATTTGCTTGGAAATGGAGCAGCCATTGGAGAAGGAATCACAGGTTTGTGAGTTGCAGATTTCCCTGGATGTTTAGGAAAGCCAGCAGCAGTGGGAGGCCAGGGCTGAGGTGGTGGTGGCCCGGGGCTCACTCCCAGCAGCAGGAGCTGATGTTTTCAGTTCCTCTTTGGAGGATGAGGAGAATCAGGCTAGAGTTGCGATTTGCAGTTTCCAGCAGCAAGGAGTACCTATTACGCCCCTGATAGGTCTGTGATTTTGGGACATAAGGGTGGATGCCATCATGCTCTCTGGAGCAGAAAGGGAAATGCTGACTGCCATTGCCACATGTTTCTCTTTAGGACAGTGTGAGACTTGCCATGATGGCAGGGATGAGGGGGGTGGCTGAGGCACCATGTGCATGGACTATGACAGGAGTGGGCACTGGCTCCTTTGTTTGATGGACTTATGGATTTTGGACAATGTAAAATACCTTGATGGGGTTGGAGGGCAGCTTTGCTGGAAGCACTCCCCTGCCCCGGGAAGCTTTTTGCATGGCTAGAATGAAGGCTGAGGATATTTTGTGCTTTTGGCAAAGTGCTCAGACTGGTGAAATGTATCTTTGTAATTGTTGAAATTTTATAATTTGTCATGTTGTTGTAATCTGTGTAATGTGCCTAATTTCCTTGTGCAGAAATACCTGTGCTTTAGATTGTGAAGCAAGCAAAAGGGGTGGAATGTTGGTCTAATAAGTTTTTAAATATGATATATATGTTTGCTCGCTTATAGTTTGCATTGTGTGTGTGGGGAGGGACAGGCTATAAGCAGGCAGGGTTATTATAGCCTAAGGCTTAGTTTTAAGACTAAGTTTTTCCCCACACCCTTGACTGATTGCATGATGTGGGGTGGTGTACACTGATGAGGAATCCCATTATGCCTCAGATAAGTGACTTTGTATCAGAGACTTCCTTGTTTGTATACTGGATTAAAGGTTTTGATTTCTACACTATAAAATGGGGCAGACCAAGAGCTTGCTTTCTCTCAGTTCCTGAGATTAGTATTAGAGAGGAGAGCAGAGAAAGGCCATGTGGGGGAGAGGAGAGGCAGCCAAGATGGTGGAGTGCTGAAGGAGAAGCCAGTTTGTGCAGAGTTTGTGCAGAGAGAAGGAGATGGGGAACAGAGGTGAATAAGGCTGGTGAGGTACAAACCTTTGATTCTAAAAAACTTGGATAAGTCAGTAGCTTTGGGAGCGCTGAATCAAAAAGAAAGTGTGTAAAGCCAGTAGTCGTGGCCATTATCACAACAACCTGGCCCATGCTGGTTTGCATTAGATTCGGACAGTCGGTAATGAAACAAAGGAGCCAAGAACTGGTGAGCCATCAGCTTTAATTCTAGCTTGCACCCAGTAGACAAGCAAAAAACACACACTAGGCTCCAAAACCCACTCATTCAGTGCTCACAAAGCTACTGACTTATCTAAGTTTCCTAGAATCAAAGGTTTCTAGCTCACCAGACTTATTCACCTCTGTTCCCCATCTCCTCCTGTACAAACTCTGCATAAACTGGCTTCTTCCTCAGCACTCCGCCATCTTGGCTGCTTCTCCTGGCCTCCATGTGGCCTTAATCTGCTCTCCTCTCTAATACTAACCTCAGAAAACCAAGAGAGAGAGCAAGCTCCCAGCCTGCCCCACTTTATAGTGTAGATTCAAAACCTTTAATCCAATCTACAAACAAGGAAGTCTCTGATACAAAGTCACTTATCTGAGACATACTGGGAGGATTCCTCATGAGAGTGCACCACCCTACATCATCCAATCAGTCAAGGTTGTGGGGAAAAGCTTACTCTTAAAACTTGCACATGGGTAGCGCCATCTTTAACAAAGTGAGCATAATATATTTTATCTGCCCAACAAAGTGTTTTCCCACTGTGTGTATTTCTTGCTCACCAGGTGCAAGCTAGGATTAAAGGTGATGGCCCACCAGTTTTTGGCTTTGTTGTTTCATTACCGTCTGTCCAAATCAAATGCGAACCTGCATTGGCTAGGCAGCTGCAATGGTGGCCGTGGCTACTGGCCCTACACCATTCCTTTATTAAAGTCTTAAACTGGCTGATGAGCAAACACACAGGGCTCCCAAAGCCACTGACACATTCTCCAATTCCACAATCATGAGAATCTTCTCCGGTTTCTCCTAGAATCAAAAGCCCCACTGAAGTGAGAAACCCCCTTTTACTAAAATACTTAAAAGGCATTTTATGATTTAGGCCAAGCGTTCAGACATATTTTGTAAATATGATTTTTATACTTGTTGGGAAGATAAAATATAATATGCTCACTTTGTTAAAGATGGCGCTGCCCACATGGAAGCCCATCACCCAGGTGATATTATTTGCCCTTATGCTTGGGATGGGTGTGGGGGAAAGGCTGTAAGCAGGCCAGGTCATATGGCCTAAGGCTTGGTTTTAAGAGTAAGCTTTTCCCCACACCCTTGACTGATTGGATGATGTGGGGTGGTGCACTCTCCTGAGGAATCCCATTATGCCTCAGATGGGTGACTTTGTATCAGAGACTTCCTTGTCTGTAGATTGGATTAAGGGTTTGGATTTCTACATTATAAAGTGGGGCAGACCAGGAGCTTGCTTGCGCAGTTCCTGAGATTAGTAACAGAGAGGAGAGCAGATGAAGGCCACATGGAGGCCAGGAGAAGCAGCCAAGATGGTGGAGTGCTGAGGGAGAAGCCAGTTTGTGCAGAGTTTGTACAGGAGGAGATGGGGAACAGAGGTGAATAAGTCTGGTGAGCTAGAAATCTTTGATGCTAGGAAACTCAGATAAGTCAGTAGCTTTGTGAGCACTGAATGTGTAGGTTTGGGAGCCCAGTGTGTGCTTTTGCTTGCCCGCCGGGTGCAAGCTAGAATTAAAGCTGATGGCTCACCAGTTCTTGGCTCCGTTGTTTCATTACCGACTGTCCGAATCTAATGGGAACCTGCACAGGTCAGGCAGCTGTGATCCTGACCCTGGCTACTGGCTTTACAATACTTGTGTGTGATTTACACCAGCACAAGACAGCTGATCACATTCCTGCTTAGGAAGGGCTATTATATTGTCAATGGAGAGGTTTTAGTATTGGAAGGTTTTGAATGGAAGGAGGAAGGAGACTCAGACCCCCTCCCTTCTTCACACTTGTGAGAGAAAAGGTAAACAGCCAGGAATGTGGGAGGGGAAAGGGAGATTGGAGTAGCTCTTTCCTCTCCCCTTTCTTTCTCCTTAAAAGAAAGGGCGATTTACAAATGCTTATCCTCTGACATCATCTAGCCCCCTCCCATCCTGAAATTGTGTTATTGACATATGTACTTCTAGACAAAGGAATCACAAGATCCATGTATGTAAACTTGTGTTCTCTAAAGGGTATATAATATGGTAAGGTACCAAAGAATTGCAAAAATTAATATTAATATTTAAGGATAAAAAGTCAGGCTTCTTACCCCATCCTTTCTTTAGAGAATGGAGGGAGAAGAATGCAGAAGCTTTCTGGCTTGCAAGGATGACTGGGTCATTTAGTTTAACTATAGAATAAAGCTTATCTGAAGAACTTCCTTTCCCTTTCAATAAGAGACAATATTTGCATACCCTACACTGATTTCAACTCTCCCTCCCTTCCTGGAATCCTGAGAGTAACATATACCTCTGGACAAAGGAATGGGAGGTAGACTCTGAAAGATTTGTGAATGTCTTTGATAGTAAAACGGCATCACTATTGTGTTGCCTTGAAAGTTTTAATGTTTTTTATAGATCCTCTAGACAAATATTATAAGCTTGTCAATGATTGTGTCATGCTCCCCTTTCTTTTCCCCCAACCTGTATGTGGTCAAGTGTATATAACCAGCTTCAGAGTTATATTCGAAACTGCACGATTTGGGTCAGCTATACCCTGTGTACGTCATAGGCAGCTGGCTTATTAATAAATCTCCTCAAAAATTCATTTGGACTTGGTGTCTCTATGTAACCCATGGATTAAGGTATGGTACAACAATAAGATATAAGAAATCTAATTATGGAGAGCATGTGTCTTTGGAGCTATATTCCCCGCATGCTCCGCCGGCTTAATACATTCTCTTTTTCCTCTTATACAGCTGTCTGAGTGTCTGTCCTCCATTAGGTTGCTTTCCTGCAACACCACCAGTCTCAGTGGAGCTTGCAAAGCCCCTCACCCCTGGTTTCACATCTGCACACCTTCTCTTTCTCTGCCAACATGGCTTCTTCTTCAGCACTGCATTCTCTCCACTCCTCTCTGCAAACATGGCTTCTTTCTGCCTCTTCTCCTTCTTCTCTCACTCTGCTCTTTTCTCAAAACTTTCTGGCGCAAAAACCTCTGCTCCAGCAAACATTAGCAAAACAATGGCCCTTCCCAAGCAGAAAGGTAATTTGCAATTTCACAGACCACATATACCTAGTGCTGCCCAGCTCCATTTTCTAACAATAAAAGTGAGCAAACTTAAAAAACATTTGTTACAAACTTATTTGCCCAACATATTGAATGAGGGGGAACCCAAATAGAGGTGACAATCGTCACATAATTTCTAGTTGCTCAAGTCATGGTGGGGTCTCTGCAAGAGTCTGTAACCAGGTCAGAGCCTTGGTTTCTTCTGATGCTGGGAAGTACTGAGCACTGGGTGGTACTTGGAAGCATCCACAGAACCCCTTGGCTACATAGTCTATTCGAATAACCACTGGGCAGAATCACTGTGAAAAGGACACATCTTTCTGTCTGATCTGCCCTGGCTGTTCTTGCTAATGGAACATGTTCCAATGGTTAAAAACATCATACAGGGAGGATAAAAGTGTTCTTTTGCTTTTGTAAAAAGCCTGGCAGAAGGATTCACTATGCAAATAACTGAGGCATCCTCATGGTGAGGGACCTGAGAGGGGAAACCCTGAGCCCTGTGTTTGTATATGACTCAGCCAGGCCTCACAGAATGCAGCCTCCAAACCTGCCAGGAGCAAACGAATTGGGAAACTGTTGACAGTAGCTGCTGCTGGTTCAGCTTGTGAATGGCCAAGGCAGGGTGGACATACAGAGATAGCAGTGTGGGCAGTCAGGATTTTGCAGAGCACCCCCTCCTTTTTCAGAGTCTCAGCTCAGCTTGCTGCCAAAGACCTGAGTGGCAGGAATTAGGGTTGGGAGGCAACTGAACAGTACAGTAGAAATGTTTTAAGATTATGGTAAAAAGGATTTTAAGTTGAAATGCAGTATCATTCTCATTTGAGATGGAGGAAGCCTTTGAAAGCCGCAGTGTGAGCGAGCTGTTTTTCAGGTAGAGCCAGTCCCCCAGCCACAGGTGGATGGCTGTGTGGCTCCACAGGTGGGCAGGTGCGGGCAGGAGAGACCACTGCTGGTGCAGAAGCCAGTCCTTCAGTCTTCTCCCCAGCCTCCTTTCTTCTCTGGCCCTTCTGTTTCTTTCCTGTCTACTAAAATGCTCTCTCTTGATATTACAGTAAAGAAAGAAGCCCCTAGAACTTGGCTTTAGGCACAAATAAACAACAAAGGTGTTAAGGAACTCTTTAATCCAGCCACTTCAACAGCCCGTGTTGAATATTTGTGATGGGCCAGGCACCGTGTACCAGGTGAAGGACCAGGGAAGGGCAATTGTGTTCATACTCAGGTGCTCACCGTCTCGGGGGGAGGGGATGGGCATCATTTCAAGGATTGTGACATGTGCCAGGAAGGGGTAAACAAAATAGCAGTTAATGCAAAAACAAACAGAAATATCCTGATGTCAACAGAAGAAACTTCCAAACGTGTAAGAATTTTTTGAGTTTATTTGAGGCAAACTATCAATTTCTGGGGAACAAAGTCTGAGTGGATTAAGAAAGTGCTCCAGAAAATGGCAGTTTTACCACTTATTTGTACATCAGAATCAAAGGGGAAGATGTAGGGGGGCGTAAGGAGGTACATGAAATAGATTGGTGATAGGTTAGGGAGGTGAGAGGAAGCAAAGCAGGAAAATCTCTGGGTTTGGATAAAAAGTAAAAATGTATAATGAAACTTTTTACATAGGCAGGAATAAGATGGTTAATAGTTAACTAACATGTTAGTAATGACAGTGAGGGGGTTTGTTGGCTCCTGCTCTGATGGAGGGCAGGAAAAGATTACCCTCATATTTCAAAGGCATGTTATCTGGTACATTATTGTAGATGCAAAAGACAACAGACAGGCTCCATTAAGGTAAGCATTGACTTTTGCTTTTTTTTTTTTTTTTAATTTTATTCATTTTTAGAGAGAGAGGAGAGAGAAAGAGAGAAGGGGGAGGAGCAGAGAGCATCAACTCCCATATGTGCCTTGACCAGGCAAGCCCAGGGTTTCGAACTGGAGACCTCAGTGTTCCAGGTTGACGCCTTTATCCACTGCGCCACCACAGGTCAGGCGGCATTGACTTTTGTTAGAGAAAAATACCTCCCTAGGCCATGACTACTCACCATGAACTGCTTTTAGTTAGAAATTTATAATTTCAGACCACCTTGTGTGGCTACTTTAGGTCTCTGAGTTTGCAAGACCATCGTTCAGGGCTCACCTGAGCTTGTCAGGCTTAGTCTGTGGCCCCAACTTTCTTTCTTTCTTTTTTTTCCCATCCACACTGACAGGAAACTTGGGGAAGGTTTCTGGGAAGAAATGCCATGCAGAGAGTGAAGGTGGACAGTATTGTTGCTGATGGAGAACCAGAATGTTCTGAGAGGAAATGTTCCTGTGTGAACTCTGCCAGGGGCCACACATCAGGGGCCATCTGTGATCAACTCACTTTCTCAGAGTATCAGAGTTTGGGACAGTTGCTTTTTCATGGTTAGAAAAGTTTACCCTGGCTGAGAGTCTGGGACAGGGGCCGGTTCTCCCAGGGTGGGTTTCCACAGAACAGAAGAAACACTCAGGCCTCTGGCATTTCAGAATTACACAGATGAGCCAGGAAAGGAGACGAGTAGAGTTCTCTCTGGTCTGTTTATATTTTAGCTAATATTTATTGACCATCCTTCCTGAACATCGTGAAAACTCCCTGATCACAAGGAATATAGAGTGAGGTGAAGGAGACACAGAAGTTGCTTTTATTGCTTAAAATACGAAACCAGTATTTTTCAGAGCCCTTGAATGTGCTATCCTAACAGAACATTTTCTTAGACCTCTTCTCTGTGCCAGACAAGAGAACAACCAACCGTCCTTCTTGTATTTCAAATAGTCCTTGAGGTATGTGTTTCTCAAAACTTGAGTCAATTCTGCACTCCATTTTGAATCAGTGATTGCTTCGAAGATGACTCTGTTGGACTGCTAGGTAGCATTTTCAGGGGTGACCAGGCCCCTCTTAAGAAAAGTGGGAAAATGCAGAGGCGATCCCTCAAACCCTACAAAAGGGAGTGTGGGGAATGTAGACAAGGCAGGAAGTCACATTTATTGAATATCTTGATCCACTGGGCACTAACTATGCTAGGTACTTTGTAGGCAATGACTTATATTGTCCTCAGGATTCTTGGTTGAAGCAGGTGGTAATCGTACAGAGTGATGAAGAAGCTGAGACTCTGAGAGGTTAAGTAACTTGCCCCAGGCCCATCTACTCAGAAATGATACAGCCATGATTCATAGGCCAGAATCCAGGGTTTACTCACCCTTACTGCTCCACCAGCACCTTTGCTACTGCTAAGACAAAACTTGCCAACTTTTCTATCCACCACTTTAGTAAGAAATATACATGACAGGAAGACCCCATACAGATTCATCTATAAAACTGCAAAAGTTTCATGAAGTGATTCTTACATTTTCTAAGTGTGAAGTATTCTGTTGTTCTATTGAAGTAATCTATACTATTTGTTCAATTAAAAAAAAATGCTGGTCTTAACCTTCTTGTTGGGGTAACTTGCAGAGTCAAAATACTATCTGTAACAAAAACAAAAAGATTTGTTTGTAGCTTTGGACAGAAATTTGACAACCTCTTCTCTATTTTGTATACAACCCTCTGGCTAAGGACCTGATATTATCCTTTCATGACCTCTTTTTACATAAAGGCTTTCTGGCTCTATTGTTCATAAAAGAAATAGGTAAAACTATTTACTTAGCTCCAAGAGCCTTTCACTCTAACTTGTGTGTGGAGTCACACCCCAGGAGCCAGCCCTCACTTGAGGGGAGTTTTAAATGGAAGAAACTTCATCATGTCTGCTTTTTAAAATTATTTTCTTTGTCTAGGTCATGGATAGAGACTCTTCCTTATGAGTGCACCTGTGAGTAAATAGAACTTTTAAAACAGCATTTTTTAACTTTAATAATGGAAACTTTGCTAGGTTTGTAATCTCAAACACATAATGTTTGAGAGGATTAGAGAGAGGCAGGTGGTGTTTGCGAGGCAAGCTTCATGATTCTATCCACACTGAGAGGCACCCATCTGAAGATCATGCTGGCCAGATTTGGGGGAAGAAACCTGCAGGAATCATCTATTCTTTTTTTATTTTAGATTATTTATTTATTTATTTTTTTAGAGAGAGAAAAAGAGAGAGACAGAGAGAGAGAGAAGGGAGGAGAAGCAGAAAGCATCAACTCCCATATGTGCCTTGACCAAGCAAGCCTGGGGTTTCGAACCAGCAATCTCAGTGTTCCAGGTCAATGCTTTTACCCACTGCGCCACTGCAGGTCAGGCAGAATCATCTTTTTGAAGGTGTGCTGTAATGTACTAGACAAATAGGAGCAATTATTGTTGCTAGATGTATGCTGAGTAAGAGCATAGTCCTTTATCCTGTTCATAAAAGATGGCGGCCTTTCCTTGGCACAGGTGGGACCTGTAACAAATTGTTGCTCAACTGACCACAAAAACTGTTGCCTTTTATTTGACCAATAAATCAAGTACATATTGATTCCCTGTGTGATATGCTACCATTGTGCCAGTCTTTGTGGAGGCTGAAAACAAATGAGATGGGGTCTCTGCATGTTAGGTGCTTAAAATTGATCTTCAAGGGGAAGCAAAAACTTTAAAAAATGTGAAAAGTCTCTGATGGCATGTAACTAACTCAGTGTTAAACAGTATACTGCAGATTATGAGAGAAAAGACAAAATGGTCAGATTAGTCTGAGGAGCTCAGACCTGCCCCATGGTCTGTAAAAGAACCTCCATGTTGGAAATTAGAGAGAGGAGTGAGGAGGTTGCAGAGGTCTGTTTATCTGGAAAACCTGGCTCAGTTACCTGAGACCTTTGGGATTATTACCTTGCTTTGTGGTGTTGATTAAACTCAGACTACAAACTGCAATGCATTATATCACCCACCTAAGGCCTTGGCAAAAAACTTAATTGAAGGACCATAAGTTCTGTGTCTTGGTATATTAGTCAGCCCAGGTTGCCATAACAGAACACGGTAGGTTGGGTGGCTCCAACAAGAGAAACTTATATTTCTCACAGTTTTGGAAGCTGGGAAGTTCAAGATCAAGGTGCTGGCAAGGAAGGTTTTATTCTGAGGTCTCTTCTCTTGGTTTGTAGACTACTGTCATCTCACATGACCACTTCTTTAAGAGTACTCTTATCTCTCTTATTATTATTTTAAGGACATGAGAGTCCTGCCCTCATCACCTCACCTAAACCTAGTTATCTTTCAAATGCCCCACTTCCAAATAATCTCACATTGAAGATTAGCGCTTCAACGTATAAATTTTGAGGGGACACAAAAACATGCAGCCTATAATACTTGGTGTATGCTCAAGTTTTGTGATAAAAGGGAGGAAGGGAAAAGCATAAGAAAACTTCCCTTGTCCTCTGCCCTCTCTCTGAGCTCTGTTCCAGTGAGAATGCATTCTAAATACTGTCTTCTGTCATTAGATGTGTTCACATCTTTCAAGACCACACTGATTTTAACATTGTTGCCATATTTGAAATCGCAGCTCCCAATGTTAACTTGGAAGACTGCCATGGTGCCATGCACCAAGTTCATTGTTGAGTATTAAGGCTTATTGAATGAATGCACTTGGGAAATATACACTCTTTTAGGCAAGTGGTAAAACTTACCTATAAGCTTTCATAATTAATGAATGTAACCCATGGGTAGTAGAGAGGCCTCTGCTCAGTTCCTTCCCAGTAGACTACCCATTTCTGATTTAACAATAGCTAAAAGTTTCTGGCACTTTTTTTTCTTTGTTTTTTTTTTTTTCATCCAGTATTTTCAACAATACCTTCCCTTTGAGACTTCTCCTCTGCCTCTTCTTCTTGGATCAGAAAGCCATGAGTTGTTTGGCTCCTTATTTTTCTGGCTTTGTACCAGGTAGAGCCATGCCTGGTATGTTCAACTTAAGATAATCAGAACTTGTCTGTTGTTAAGTGTTTATAAAGAAAGTTCCAATGAAAACAGATTGTGGGGTGTTGGATGGGGTGAATGCCCTCTGAATCAGTATCAGGAGAGGCCCCTGTTGTGCTGGACAGGGCAACGTTTGGTCTGGGAGAAAAAAAGTCCCACAGCCTTAATGACCCATGGCCACTGGGTTTCTGAGGTTTTTCTTCCAGGTGAAGCACACTCCTGAGAAAATTCCAACTATGGTGACCTGATATTTTTTAATATTAATCCTTCATAACATTCAGATTTTTAAAATGCTTTGCCAACGTTGCCCATTAAAGTGTGTCTATCTTCTGGATGACCCAACATAGGTCACATCATTCAGAAGATCACAGAAGGCATCCATACAATTATGCGGAATCATAGAAAGTTGTGGATGAAGGAGCTTTAGGGATTATTTGTCCAAAGTTCTTGATTTTGTGTAAGGAAAGCAATGCCCACTGGGCTGTGTATTGTATCAGTCAGTGGAAGAGCATATGGAGACCTCCTGACTCCCTCTCAATTACTGCCCTGGTCACTATGCCCCAGCTTAGGATGTCTATGCACTTCTGGGAGTTGAGATAAACTTCCTTTGAGGATTGCCTGATTTTAGCAAAGTGCTGAGACTTTTATAAGCTCATGGTTTAATAGGCAAAGTTGGCACAAATTTCACCTTTTTAGCAGAGCAAGTAGCAGATCTAGAGGTAATCAATATAGTTTAAAAAAGATACTGGGATAAAATCTTTTGAGTCAACAAAACAGCAGCCATGTTTTGTTCAGGGCTCTGAATATTTTTGTTATAAATTCATTCTGAGGTAGACTGGAATATTGCCTTTGTCTAGGCAGTTTTCATGGGCAGCTGTATAAAGAGATTCTCTGTCTTTGGGCATTGTAATATACTTGGGTGATGGTGGGATTGGGTGGATGAGTGCAGTATTAGGGAGAAAGAGAGATGTGAGAAGTGTAGCCAGAGAGAAAATGGCACTTGTGTCAGGAAACCTAGTTCTCCTCAGGGTCTTGTTGTTGAAATACAGTCCATTTCACATCTTAAAGTTTATTCTAATAAGGAAAATAAAGATTAATTAAGGGTACATTTTATGACAGGTTGTGTGTTTACAAAGGTCCTTTAACAGCAAGCTGAGACCAAGTAGCCTCAGCTATGTCACTAAGAAGCCAAGATCATCCAACAGTAATATTGACTCCTTGGGTCTGAGTTTCTTTGTCAGTATTATGAAGAAATGAATCAGATAACTTCCTTTTTATTTTATTTTATTCATTTTAGAGAGGAGACACAGAGTGAGAGAGAGAGAGAGAGAGAGAAAGAGAGAAAGGGGGGAGGAGCTGGAAGCTCAACTCCCATATGTGCCTTGACCAGACCAGTGCAGGGTTTTGAACTGGTGACCTCAGTGTTCCCAGGTCGACGCTTTATCCACTGCACCACCACAGGTCAGGCTCAGATGACTTCTTGAGCTCTCTTGTAGCTCCCAAATTCTAGATCATCGCTTATGGCAAGATACCTTGTTCCTGAAACCATTCTGATTTGGTTGTGTACTTGGCCTAACAGTGCAATGAATGCTAATTCACACAGTCCAAAATTACCAGGTTTGTTCATTAACACCCTGAAGGTCATGAATAAGAGGCTGCCTCCCTTTTCCTACCAAAAACTGATTAAAAAGATTTTGAAATTTGGGGATGAATGGAATGTCTGGAAGGCATGTTGCTCAAAGAGTTCTTTCATCCTCTGTCTTGAAAACCTGTTGTGGTAAAAGCACCCAGCTAAGTGTCTGGCACTACACAGCTTCCTCAGGAGTGTGTGTGTCTGTGTATGCATACATATACAAATATATATATTAATGCATATCTGGATACACACATATATACTTTTTTTTTTTCCTAGGGACAGAGAGAGAGTCAGAGAGAGGGATAGATAGGGACAGACAGACAGGAACGGAGAGAGGTGAGAAGCATCAATCATTAGTTTTTCGTTGCCGTTGCAACACCTTAGCTGTTCATTGATTGCTTTCTCACATGTGCCTTGACTGCTGGCCTTCAGCAGACCAAGCAACCCCTAGCTGGAGCCAGCGACTTGGGTCCAACCTGGCCAGCTTTTTGCTCAAGCAAGATGGGCCCACGCTCAAACAAGATGGGCCCACGCTCAAGCTGGCGAGCTCGGGGCCTCGAACCTGGGTCTTCCATATCCCAGTTAAATGCTCTATCCACTGCGCCACCGCCTGGTCAGGCTGGATACACACATATATAAATACATAAATAAATATATATAAATAAAGTGGTGAGGGAAGTGATCATAGTCTATGAACTCAGTCTGTGCCAAGTCAAAGAAAACCACTATCTTCAAAGCTTCTGTTAGATCCTAAGAATGATAGGTATTTTGTTTAGTAAAATCCTGAATGTACCATTTTGGTATAAGAAAACAAAAGATTATGCCTCCTGGAATGATCTAGAGGTGAAGATGGAGTGCAAAGTGCTAAATTGCCTTGTGTAATAAAATTGAAGGAATGTGAGCTCTTTGTGATTGTAGCTTGGTAGAGGGTGGTGAGGACCCCTGGCACAATGAGGGAAGGGAGGATGGTAGAAGAGTCTAGTTGGATACAGCAACATAAGAAATTTGTTGATGACTAAAGAAAAAAAATAGCCATTGGGAATCTCCTGCAGAGGACTGAGAAACTTCAAGAAAGTGATTCGTAATACCCAATGATAAATTTTTCTTTAGAATCTCTAGTCTCTTTAGGTTAAAGTTTGTTCCCTGAGCCTGACCAGGTGGTGGCACAGTGGATAGAGTGTTGGACTGGGATGTAGAAGACCCAGGTTTGAGACCCTGAGGTCGCCAGTTTGAGCACGGGCTCATCTGATTTGAACAGAGCTCACCAACTTGGACCCAAGGTCGCTGGCTCCAGCAAGGGGTTACTCAGTCTGCTGAAGGCCCGCGGTCAAGGCACATATGAGAAAGCAATCAATGAACAATTAAAGTGTCGCAATGAAAAACTGATGATTGATGCTTCTCATCTCTCTGCATTCCTGTCTGTCCCTATCTATCCCTCTCTCTGACTCTCTCTCTGTCTCTGTAAAAAATAAATAAATAAAAGTAAAGAAAGACAATGAGCTTTCTAAAAAAAAAATAGTTTGTTCCCTGAAGTAGTAGTGATGGAATTGCTTTGGGTATTGAAAGGAGGTGGAAAGGTGGTGGCTAAGGTGAGGGATTGGGATCAAGAAGCAGGTGAGCCTCTACAAGAAGCAAGATGGCAAGTAGGCCTGAGACACCAGCAATGCATGGGGGTGAGGTGAGGTGAGCCAGCACAGCATGCTTTCTGGACTCCTCAAAAATACTGAGAAGTAGCTAGATTTCTCCTTCCTTCCTTCCTTCCTTCTTTCCTTCCTTCCTTCCTTCCTTCCTTCCTTCCTTCCTTCCTTCCTTCCTTCCTTCCTTCCTTCCTTCCTTCCTTCCTTCCCTCCCTCCCTCCCTCCCTCCCTCCCTTCCTTCCTAGCGAGAACAGGGGAGGCAGAGAGACAGATTCCTGCATTCGACCTCCCCCCCACCCCGGGATTCACCCCACAAGCCCCCTATGAGGCAGTGCTCTGCCTTTCTGGGGCTTTGCTCCGTTGGGCAACATATCTATGTTTAGCACCTGAGGTGGAAGTCACTGAGCCATCCTCAGTGCAGGAGGCCAACGCCCCAGCCAATTGAGCCATAGCTGTGTGTGTGTAGAAATAGAAGGGAGAGGGTTGAAGAAGCAGATGGCCACTTCTCCTGTGTGCCCTGACTGGGCATAGAACCCGGGACTTCCACACACCGTGGATGCTCTGCCACTGAGCCAACTGGTCAGAGCCTGGATTTCTCACAATACATTTTGGTGGCTCAAGTCATTATGTGAATATTAGTGAAAAAGGTGACTCCTGATTAGCTGGTGAACTTGGAGACAATAGCTGACAAATTTTGATGAAAGAAATGGGATCTAAGCACACACAAAATGTGAAATGATCTGGTATTAGGTGGTACATTGGGTGACGTTGTGTACTTCCATACCATCCAAGTCCATAGTTGCGAATTAAAGTCCTACGTAGAGCTTTATAACTTACTTTGCCCTGTTTACCCCAAGAGAGTCTGCTTCACATGACCAAAGGTGAAGCCCAGGTGTTGATACTTTTAATAAGATCTTCAGTTGATTCCTAATATGTGCGTGTAGGTATGAGAATAGTGGACCAAATAGCTATTCTAAAATAAGTAGCATCAAATAATTTTTGTTCATTTCTACTTTCATTTTAATTCTAGAGATAAAAGGCAACCTGAGAAAGGGGTCTAAGGTCAGCAAAAATAATTCTTAAATTTATATAACATTAAAAGTTTATATCCCAAACTGCATACTACATATAATTATTTTACAGTTATTAAAAAATATCTGTTATTAAATGTAGGGTGATACAGATGTCATTAAACCTGGAGTCTAGTTCTGATTCAAACTAGCACAATGTATAAGAAATTAAATTTTTTTATCTTTCAAGTAGTACTAATAATAGTATCCGCCCAATCTATCTTTAAACTTAGGAAGAAAGCAATACAGTAATAGATGCAAATTTTTGATAAAGGTAGAAAGTTTTATAGAAGTGTAGAATATTATTTTTTCTTTTGTAGTCCCACTCATGAAGAAACTGTGTGTGTGTGTGTGTATGTGTGTGTGTGTGTGTGTGTGTGTGTGTATATATATATATATATATATATATATATATATATATATGCAGAAACATATGCAATGGACCCTTGAACAATTTTGGGAATTAGGGGCACTGACCCTGCAAGGTTGAAAATCCATGTATAACTTTTGATCCTCCAAAACTTAACTAGAGTTGGCACTTTATATCTATGGATTCAACTTACCTGGGTTGGAAAACAGTATTTCTAACTCGTGGTTGGAAATCTGCTCTTGGGAATGTGAAAATACTGTTTTTGATCCCATGTTGATTGAATCTGCAGATGTCAAACCTGGGAATGGGAGGGGCAGTCTGTATTTGTTGAAAAAACACTGCTGCATAAGTGCATCTGGGAAGTTCAAAGCCCTCATGTACAATGGTCAGCTGTATAAATACATGTACACACATATACACAAGTGTGTACATGTATATCCCATATCTTCTGAGCCTTTGGAAGCAGTGCTGTGTGAAGACCACACTAGGCCCTGCAGACACTCCGCTCAAGTGCCGGTTTTGCTGACTCCCAGGAAGGCAGCAACCACAGCCTCAACTTTGCGCTGACAAAGCTTCCTGATAATATTTTTCAGATGCTTCAGGCTTTCTCTGTTTCTGTCCTCGGATGCCTTCTGTGGACTTTACCTCTAGGAACGAACTCTCTTACTGAGGAAAGCCTGAGGGTGGTGTGCCCCAGAGCCTGGCCACTTTCTCAGCTCTCAGATGAAAGCATTTCCTAAGGATATCCAAGATTTCTTAGAGGGGCTGCAGGCGGAAGATGGTGGCCCTTCTCAATAGCTCTCTTGCATTCTCCTTAATCCCTGTCTGCCTCCTCCGTGTACTATATTTAGGACTGAGAGGTTCTCTGTGCACTTCACTCCTGTTTTAGGGCAGGGAACTTCTTCCTAGACCGTGGGCTCCCCGGCTGGGAAGGATGCCAGCTCTCACAAAGGCTCTGCTGTGCAAGTGAGGAGGGTACCCCTGAGCTCCGCTGTTAGCCAAAGAGGAAGCCCCAGTAGGAACCTAATGGGAGAAAACGGTGTTGGTGGGTATACGGTGAAGTCATCATAGGGGGTTTCTGTAAAAATGCAAAAAGTTTGTGGTGATTCCCCTCTTTTACAATGACCCAGAGAGTACTTTCCATACCATTCATCCTCAGGATTAAGAAGTCTGGAATCAAGAACATGATTTTACTGCCCCAATTTCTTTGCATATAGAGCTTTTTTTTCTCCCCTAGTTCAGGGATTTTCAAGGTAGCCAAACTCAAAGGTTGATTCTGGACATGGAAATGGTACTCTGGGTCCTCCTGTTCAGCTCAGGGTAGAATTTGTCTTAAGCACTGAAGGGACTCAGGGAGTTATAACAGTGGCAAGGTGCTGAAGTAGTACTTTCTATCTTTGTTCTCCTTCCCAGTCCCCAAGAAGACTGACGTCAAGTGCTGTCTGTCAATACGCTCTGACTTTGGTCCTATGGGTAGTCTATGGGCCTGAAGATGTAGGTGCGGCCTGTTAGGGCATTTCTACAGCAGTATCATTCTGCTCCTCAGGCTCCTCTTCCATGGCTTCCAGAACAGTCCTTGAGCTGCCAGGAGTTAGGGTTCTACACTTAGGTCTAACTCCTGCTGTCTACATTTTGCCCTGTGACCTCAGGCAGTTTACTGCATTGCATTTTCTTTCTTTTACCTGTTAGATGGAGATGGTTGCCCATTATGAAGTTGTACAAAGAATCAAAGTATTATTGCTTATACAGTGGCTGGTTTGATTTCTGTTGAGTATGTGTGTATATGGTAGGAAACATAGTCTCGAGTTTAGGGTCAGATTGAAAGAACCTCTAAATTTAAAAGTATGGTTGCTGAGGGACATAGAGCAAAGGAAAGAGAATAGTAGGCACATTTCAGAGTGTGATCACTTATATACAGTGTGTCCATAAAGTCATGACTGGTGACCGTTCAAAAGTGCACCATGACTTTACGGACACACTGTAGACTAGAGGGAAGAAGCTGGGGAACAGAAGTAGCTAAACCTCCTTTAAAAACTAAGAGACTGACTTTTCTGGTAAAAAGAGTGGGTGACTTAAAGTCTTTCCCCACACAGTGCCTCACATTTAACCATTAGAGATTTATTTGTTTGAATGAACCACTGTCTTTTTATTACCCTTCTCAATATAGATGTTTCTGGAACTGGCAACATGTTAAGCCATCCATTTCTTTTTCTGCTCACTTCTCTACCTGACAAAGGCAGCCTGGATAAAAGTGAAGGATAGCATTATCTGGGGAGAAAAATTTAAAATTCAGGATATGGAAGAAGAGAATTTAGAGACGCTTTTCATTTCACCGTTTTGCTTAGCCTTCATTTTCACTTGGAGTTAGCTAAGAGGACTGGGAACAAGTGTGCCTGGGCTTCTACCTGAGACTGGAATTAAGTCAGAGATGATAATTTAACTAGTGAGTGGGGAGAGCAAATCCCTGGTGTCCAGGAACTGAAAGCACTTCTGTTCCTTCACTGTATGCCATTGAGGATGTTGGCCGAGCTCAGTGGAAACACCGCATTCCCAGGCAGGGCACCTCCTGCTTTTGCAGAGAAACTGCTTTTCCCTCCTCAGTCTGTGTTGCCTGAGGACAAGCTCTGATCTCAGGACAAAATGTGTATTAACAGCAACTAAGGAACAACTTGTCACAATTTACACAAGGTTTTCCAATCCTTTGTGACTTTTGGTCTCATATACCGGTCTCGGGGAAGCCAGGAGAAGTTCTGATTCTAGTGGGTATGGAAATGAGCCGCATTGCTGGTCCTCTGTGTTAAATCTGACAGTTGACAGTGACAATAGAGGTGCTTCTTGTGTTGGAATATTAGATTATTTTTATTTCTTTTTCTCTTCTCTGAGGAGAATCATAGGCATGAGGGCAAAATTGAGGCTCTGTGTATGAAATGCTGACTCATTGATGAAAGAGGTAAGCCAAGGATGCTTGTCCAGTTACTCTAATGCGACAGTTTCTGGTGCCATCTAGTGTTTCATTGAAGTAATGGCGGATGAATGGCTCTTGGTTAGCGAATTGTCTTTAATATGATAAGATTTCCCCTCAACCTGGGGTCATTGTATTTATTTCCAGAGGTTTCTGAGAATTGTGTTATCTAAAGCTTGTCTTCCCCCAAAGATAGTTTAGGATGAAAAAGCTGATGAACAAATTCATAGTGTGCTGTGTTATAAATTGCACCATGGGTAGTTGCATATTAATAGGGCTACAGAGAAAGAACAAGAATTAACCCCAAAGAAGGAATCCCTCTAACAGTCTCTGAGTCCCTTGAGGATAGTGTCCAAGGTCATCTTCACACCCCTAACCTAGCAAACACCTGCTGTGTAGTAGGCACAGATAAATATGCATCCAATTCACCACTGAAGCTGCAATTTCAGGCCCCGTGGTATCTGGATGAGGAAGATATACAATCTGCAGGCCAGCAGTGGTTTTAGATAGTGAGGAAGTTATGAAATTCTTAGCTTATTTCTATGGAGGCAGGTTGCCTGAGCATGGGGGACATACAGCTTTGAGACAACTACCAACCTGGCCCTTTTCTAGAAACAAGGTTGGGTTTTGCTTTTATTTTTATTTTATTATTATTGTTATTTTTTTTTTTGGGTGAGAAGAGGGGAGATAAAGAAACAGACTCCCACATACACGCTGTCCAGGATCCACCTGGCAATACCCATCTGAGGCTGATGCTTGAATCAACCGAGCTATCCTCAGCGCCTGAGGCTGGGACCAACTGAGCCACTGGCTGCCAGAGGCGAAGGGAGAAAGAAGAAGGAGAGGGAGGGAGTGAGAAACAGCTGGTCGCTTTTCATGTGTGTCCTGAACGGGAACCTAACCTGAGACGTTCATACGCTGGGCCAATGCTCCATCCACTGAGCCAACCTAGCAGGGCCTGGGTTTTGTTTTTAAAGAAAACTTAGGAGATAGGAAAAAGATAAGAGCATTTAAGGCATAAAACAGAGAAAATGTTAAAAATCCATTTATAGGTTCCATTCTTAGTATCCAGAATTAGGATTAGAGTCAGGGATGCTGGTTGAGAAATGGGGTAGGCATGGACCCTAATTTTAAAATAGTTTCCCCTGGTGTAGAATGTCCTGGGACACCATTCCTGCCTCTAACGATGAGCTGTGGAGGAGAGAGCTGAAAACAAATAGTTTGTTCTTTAGACATTTTAATCCTGACTCTTAGAAACCTTATATGTCCCAGCCTCAGGCGCTGAGGATAGCTCAGTTGATTCAAGCATCAGCCTTAGATGGGTGTTGCCAGGTGGATGGATCCTGGACAGGGCGTATGTGGGAGTCTGTTTTTCTATCTCCCCTCTTCTCACTTAAAAAAATAACAATAAACAATAATAATAAAATAAAAATAAAAGCAAAACCCAACCTTGTTTCTAGAAAAGGGCCAGGTTGGTATTTGTCTCAAAGCTGTATGTCCCCATGCTCAGGCAACCTGCCTTCATAGAAATATCAACAAGCATCTGTAGTCATAGACTTTGTCTGGCTACTTACTGCTGAGCTGGCTACTTCTTGTTGTAGCAGAGTCTGTCAATGTTCAATCTAACACCCACATGGAAAGGCACATGTTTTGAGACTTTCTGTTAGAAAATGGCAGGCAGTTTAATGAGGCAGAGTCTACAAGCCTAAAATAAGAGTGATGACACTTCATTTCTACATTTGCTTTTAGCTACAGCTGTGTGCATGAAAATGTGGGTGAGTCAAAATAGGCTTTTACATGTGACTAGTTAAGCTACAGTTGATTCTTTTGAAAAGCAAAGAATTGTTTTTCAAAGTAAATAATCACACAGTTTAACATGGTAATCTATGAGTTGACCAACTTGATAATCTGAGTTGTTAAATACATGTTACAGGTTTAAGGGATCAGCCATTTATTTAATTCCTGAGCAAGAAATGGATTGGTTTGTAGATCTTTATTAAGGCAAACCCATATGTCCTTTATTTACAAAATTATAAATAGGTTTTCAGATAAGCCCTTTAAAATCTAGAAAGCCCATGATGTAATTAAATAATAAAACCTGTAATTTAAATAAGTAAAAAGAATACTAATAAAATATTCAAAATTATAAAGGTTATTAAAAATTCAACAGAAATATATTTTTAGTTATCATTAAGATGTTTGAGTAGATGCAGTGTTAGAGAAACATGAAGAAGTAAAAGACTTTTGGCCCTGGTCAGTGACTCAGTGGGTAGAGCCACCAAGCTTTTCACAACCTGGCATATGGACATCTGCATTCAATTCCTGGTCAGGGCAAACAGGAGAAGTGACCTTCTATTTCTCTCACCCTCTGTCTCTTCCTTCTCTTTCTCTTTCTCTTCTCCTGCCATGGCCAGTGGCTCAATTGGTTCGAGTGTGGCCCCAGCACTGAAGATAGCTCCATTGGAGAGCAGCAGCCTCAAGCACTAAAAATAGCTTGGTACTCAAGCATCCGCCCTAGACTGGATTGCTGGTTGGATCTTGGAGCACATGCAGGAGTCTGCCTCACTATCTCCCCTCCTCTCACTTAAAAACTAAAAAGAAAAAGAAGAAAAAAGAAAAAGACTTTTTGTCAAGCTTGAATGACTCCAAGAATTTGAACTGTTGGTGTCACTGATTCTTGTATCTAAGTCGATCAAAATATGTGGCCTTCTTGTGTTTGAAAAGACCTATACTAGCTTGTACTCAGCAAATTTGGCCATTTCTTTTCTAAGAATTGAAGCAAACAGAGGGGCTAGAAAAGGAGTGATTTTTCTGGACTTAGTGGGTAAGATCTAGGAGTTAAAAATGAAAGAATAGAGTTGGTAACAAATATGTATGCTTATGAAAAAGAGATATCTTGAAGTAGCAACTGGCCTGTAAGTAGAGAAATTACAAAAATTAACTCCCAAGAGTTAACACAATTTCCCTAGACCACAAAGGAAGGGAATGTGTCCATTGGTTTTCTTGTTGGCAGACAATTAGGTATGTCAAAAGGAGAATAGTATTTTGTATGTTTAATGACTTTTGAAAAGCATTTGCAATTTTTTTTCACATAGCAACATGATACATTGCTTGGGAAAGAATTTCAATTCAAGCACTTTAAAATAAAAATCTCACTTCTCTTCCCACGACCTATACAACTGCTGTTTTGATTCTTTTTTTTTACAGGGACAGAGAGAGAGAGAGTCAGAGACAGGGATAGATAGGGACAGACAGACAGGAGTGGAGAGAGATGAGAAGCATCAATCATCAGTTTTTCGTTGCAATACCTTAGTTGTTCATTGATTGCTTTCTCATATGTGCCTTGACTGCGGGTCTTCAGCAGACCGAGTAACCATTTGCTTGAGCCAGCAACCTTGGGTCCAAGCTGGCAAGCTTTTGCTCCAGCCAGATGGACCCGCGCTCAAGCTGGTGACCTCGGGGTCTCCAACCTGGGTCCTCCACATCCCAGTCAGCCATCTATCCACTGCGCCACCACCTGGGCAGGCCTATTTTGATTCTTGTACCAGTGAAGAACCTAGCTTGGGCTTCTCAGGTGACATTCCATAGAATCCCATGGCAACCAAGCTTTTCACAACAAGTATCGAGCTGGTTTTCTGTCTCTATATGTGTTAAACAAGCAGGCAGCTGTGAGTCATCAAATGCACATTGGGGTCATTTGAGAGATACTCTTTAAAAAGATGAAAAACTGGTTTGAGTGTTTATTGATTTCTTCACTTCAGTGTGGAATGAAGAAGCTCTGTCAAATAATGAAGTGGGTTCTTAAAGTGTGGTCCAGGGCCAGGTGGATCCAAGTAGTCCACTGGGGACTTGTTTGAAATTAAGTTTGTGCCCCATCTCAGACCATCTGAATTGGAAATGGTGGGTGTAGGAATCAGTAATCTGTGTTTTAATTAGTCTTTTAGATGATGGATGCATGCTCGAGTTTAAGAACTACGGAGTCGTGTGTGGATGAGATTGGGGAGCTTAAAAACATAGGTTAAGGAGAGAAACCAGTTCAGGCTAACTCTTTTCAACACAGATGTTATTACATGGCTGAAAGAAGTTTGAAAGGAACATTAAGAATGTTCTTCTTCAGGGTTAAAAAATAAACCAAACACAGACAAGGGAGAGTAAAAAGGGAGGGAGACACTACTGATTTTTCTCTTGGGGGTGTGTTCTCACCCATGCAGACTTGGCTAAGTATTGCCAGTGAAAAAGCCCAACCCAAATTTAACTAAAAAAAGGAATGTGTTAGATTTTTAAGTTTTTGAGGAATATCCCTACTGTTTTCCACAGTGGCTGCACCAGTCTGCATTCCCACCAGCAGTGCAGGAGGGTTCCCTTTTCTCCACATCCTCGCCAGCACTTATTCTGTGTTGTTTTGCTGATGAGCGCCATTCTGACTGGTGTGAGGTGATATCTCATTGTGGATCCCACTTTTAGGAATAGACCCTAAGAACACCATAGCACTGTTCAAAAAGAAGAAATGCGCCCCCATGTTCGTGGCAGCATTGTTCACAATAGCGAAGATCTGGAAACAGCCCAAGTGTCCGTCAGAGGACGAGTGGATTAAAAAGCTTTGGTACATATATACTATGGAATACTACTCAGCCATAAGAAATGATGACATCAGATCATTTACAACAAAATGGATGGACCTTGATAACATTATATGGAATGAAATAAGTAAAACAGAAAAAAACTGAGAACAGCATGATTTCATACATAGGTGGGACATAAAAGTGAGACTATGAGACATGGACAAGAGTGTGGTGGTTAAGGGGTGGGGAGAGGGAGGAGAAGGTGGGAGAAGGGGGAGGGGAGGGGCACAAAGAAAACCAGATAGAAGGTGACAGAGGACAATTTGACTTTGGGTGATGGGTATGCAACATAATTGAATGATAAGATAACCTGGAGATGTTTTCTTTGAACATATGTACCCTGATTTATTAATGTCACCCCATTAAAATTAATAAAAGAAAGCACAGAGGCCTTTCTCCACCAGGAAGCCTCTGGCAAATGTGATAGGAAAAAAAAAAAAAAAAAGAAATGTATTGATTCTTGTTCTTACAAAACTCAGAATACCGGTTTCAGGCATGGTAGAATCCAGGAACTCAATCACAGTTGTTAGGCATTGTTTTTTGGGGGCTGACTTTATTTTTTAGGCCAGCTCTCTCAAAAACTTAGAAAAGAGGATTCTTATGAATCCTTATGACCCTTAGAAATAGGATTTTCAGGGAAAAAAAAAAGAGCAAGCTTTCATAGAAGCCCAGGAGCCCCTGGAGAGTTTCCTTATTCCAGTGTAGATTGGGTGCTGATTCTGGGATCTGAGACCTGGGATGCACTGCTCTGATTGGCTAGGTCCAAGTCATGTGCCAATCTGGAGCTTGAGGGGTGGGCCAGCCCCATTACAAACCACAGACATTACAAAGCAGAGGAGGGAAAGAAAGGCTGAATTAGCAATAGGTCACTTTAGTGAGTTATCTAAAATTGTTTGTTAAAATGAAAGTAGCAATACATACATAGAGTATTCTGAGAGTCAAAAAGAAAACTTATATCCTATTATTTTTTGGATGCTTACCAAGGTGTTTTTCTAAGCATTTTACATTCACCAACTCATCTAATTTTAAGAATAACCCTAGAAAATAGACTCCATTATTACCCTCATTTTACAGACAAGGGATCACAGGCACAGACAAATGAGATAACTTGCCCCCAGTCATACAACCCATAAATGGTGGGAACAAAGAATCACCTAGGCAGTCCGACTCAAGATGTTCTAAGCCATCTTATAATAAATACTGCCTACTGAGAGAGCACTGGGCAGTTAGTGTGCTAGATGCTGTGGTGTACTGCCTAGACCTCTCCCTGGTACCAAGGTACTCGTTCACCCATTCTCACAGTTGCTGGGAGTGTTAGCTGCTATTGTGATTGGAGCTCCTCCCTTTCAATTGTCCTTTGCTGAATGGAGCAGCCTGGACAGGTTCGATCTGTCCTTGGGGATAAGCTGCATGCGATGACTGTGTGATTTGATACAGGAGTTCAGAGTTCTGTCCTGGCCTCTGTAGAGCCAGCCCAGCTCTAGAGGTCCCTCCAAGACCACTCACCTTGTCCCTCTGCCCAGTGATGCCTCCTTTACTCTCCTGCAATGTTGTTCCCCAGAGCACTCCTCAATAACACTTCTTTCTTCACACAAATCTCAGTCTCAGAGTCTGGTTCCCAGGGAACCCGACTCAGGACAGCTAATTATTGTTATTCATCTTTGTGTCTTCCATCAAGTCTAGCATAATGGAATTACTAAGATACCTCAAGACGAATGAATGGAGATATATAGGTTCTTGCCTGGGGATGTTAAGATGAGACATATTGAACCCATTTTCTCCCTGATATAAGAATTCAAAAGACCATGAAATGTGTACTTAAAGTCTCTGCTTGAAGGTTACTGAATTAGCAAAGCCTTTTTTTTTTACCATCTGATATCAACTTCCACCCCTTCCCTATACTCTGTCACTCTCAATCCCTTTTAATCTGCTTCACTTTCTGATCATAACATTCATCACTAAAGCTTTCTCCCTCTCCCTCTTCCTCTCTGGGTCTGTCTGTCTGCTATCTGTCTGTCCATCTATCTATTAAAATATTTAGATGTAGATCTCTCTCTATTTCTCTTCACACCCTGCCCCTCTCTCTTTCTCAAGTATTTCTCCTCTTGTTCCTACATAATGTAAGCTCCATGAGAGAAGTAATTTTATTTTGCTTACTGCTTTATCCTTAGTGCCTATATTAATCTTTGGCTCATAATGGGTGTTCACGGAATATCTGTTAAATATAAGAAAGTTAAAGCAAGCAGATTAAATACAGAGAGCAGGCAGAAAGGCAGCTCACAGAAAGTATAAACTGAAGGTTCAGAGAACAGCAGCGACTCTTCTCAGCACACATGCCACCACACGGAGCTCAGATGACAGCCATGCCGGGCACAGTGTGTGCCTGCCCCTCCCTGGCAAGGCTGTGCTCCCGGATCTCTACTCTTAGAGGCAATCTTATAGGCAATCTTAACTCTGCTAATTACAAGTTGTGTGAACCTAGACAAATCACTTACATTTTCAGCCTTAAATTTTTTTAAAATCTGAAAATGGCGATTCTGTGCTTCTTACCTGATAGGGACTAAATGTGGTACCTTAAATGAAGGAGAGGAGTCACACACAGGGTTTATGCTCCAGAAATACTGTCTTTTCCTGGTTCTGGCATTTGTGGCACTACTAGGAGATGTGTTGGGGTGGTTGGCAGAGAGAATTTATGTTCTGGACTGGAGATTGGACAAGATAATGGCTCAGTCTCTTTTTAATTCTAAGTCTGTAGCTCTAGATAACATTAAGGGTGGAGGCTAATTTTCTTTTTTTAGTCAGAGCAAAGCTCACTCTTTGTTTTTTATCTGCATAGGGCATTTGTCCTTAGAAATCGATATAGGTAGTTTTACAATACGGCATGGTGCAATGGTTGATAGGAACTTTGGAACTCTGAGTTGGGTTCAATTTTCCACTCTACAACACACTAGCTGAGATGTTGGGTGACTTTGTAACCATCCTCTGCCTTGATTTCTTCATCTGTTAAATGGGGATAATATAAAAAGGGGTTCTACTATGCTTAATTTTTCTTAGACTTCATAGATACCTGAGCAATCACATGGACAGGTTATGTCATAACTGTCATGCTATTGACCGTTTATTATTGTAATGTCTCTGGACAAGAAAGCAAATTGACACCAATGGGGTTATAAATAAGTGCACTTAGAACTGGATGGGAGAGCCATCAGAGGTGGCCAATGAAGGTTAATTTTTACAGCTACATAAAGCAATTATTTATAACTTCACAGTGAAAGGCCTTCTGGCAGCCTGGTAGGATCTCTCCTTGGACAGGTAGAATACTGTTCTCACCAGCCTGAGGCTATATCCTATCAGAAACTGAGAATAGAGAATTCTCCCTCCCCTAGCATCTTCCCAGTTTAGCGTTCTCTGTTAACATTTGCTGAAAATGTTTTCTTTGTCAGAGATTTAAAGATGTTAAAATGCAGGTGTCAGGATACCCAGTTGCTCCAGGCCTCCAGTCCAGTCATTTGCAGGACCACCTCAGTTCTCGGTAGTTCTTGTCTCTCTGACTACCATTTGCTCACCTCACAAAAGGAAGACAAGTAGCTAATTGATAAGTGTGGATCTCTGGAGCCATGTCCCGCAGGGTGGGTAGTTCCTGTGTCTGCAAAGTAAAAATCTGACTCTGCTTGTCTTACACATCTGTAAGAAGGGCAAAGGGGATTAGTTCTGCCTTTCTCCATGAAGAAAGCAGACTGAACAGAACTGCTCTTTTTACCATTAGGCTTGGATTCTTTACTGTACCTGATATCATTTATCAAGGTGACATTGACTGCAGGTAAAAAGGAGCAGTTACTGCTGTCAAGCTCTTGCTTTCTTCATGGAGAATAGGCAAGAACTAACAATTTGCCCCCTTCTTATTGATTTGTGTAAGGAAATGCAGAGTCAGATTATTACTTTGCATTGGGCAAGTGAACTTTACCCACGTGAGGAGGGACATTGATTCTTTAATTTCTAGCAGTTTGAAGTGTACACCCTTCCCTTCTCCCCCCTTTTTTAGAAGTGGTGAGACAAACTCATGTTGGTGATATGATCTGTTGAGAGGTAAGGCTTTTTTTTTAAGTGAGAAGAGGAGAGATAGAGAAACAGACTCCCACATGCACTGCAACTGGGATCCACCCAGCAACCCCCAACTGGGGCTGATGCTTGAATCAACCGAGCTGTCCTCAGTACCAGGGGCTTACACTCGGTCCAACTGAGCCACTGACTGTGGGAGGAGAAGAGGGTGGGGGGAGGAAGGGTAGAGAAGCAAATGGTTACTTCTCATGTGTGCCCTGACCAGGAATCAAACCCAGGACTTCTGCATGCTGGCTCAGTGCTCTATCCACTGAGCCAACTGGCCAGGACCAAGGCTATCTTTTAACATGGGTGTTTCTTGGAAAGAGAAAAAAATCTAGTTCTTTAAAATTCCAATTGGCCTTTTAGTTCTCTTGAGGGAACCTCCACCTCTCCCATGTATATTTGGATGATGGTAAACAGGAACATGCAGATATAAATGAGAGGAGTCCCTGGTCCCAGGGGCTGTGACTGGATCCCACACACATTAATAGTTCAGGATCTACAGCCTTGTGTGTTGGGGGCAAGCCATGCTCATTTTCTCTCTGTAAGGTGTCTCTCTTTTTCTGGAAGGGTTTGTGGGATCTCATGAAATAATAACTTTCTTCAAAGGTAAATTGATTCAGAGTCATTAAGTTTGTGCTGGGTCTGCAGGCAACACTTGGGTAGTGAAAGTATATATAAAAAAAGCAGCAGTAAAAAAAAAAAAAAAAAAAAAAAAAAAAAAAAAAAAAAAAAAAAGCAGCAGTATCTCCAAAGAGCGATATTATTTCAAGAGGTTAATGAAGATTTTTCATGTGTTCCAGAGCTAGGGAGCAGCAGGGCACCACCGCTTGCTTTTAGAGCCTGTCCATTGCTGCTGTCAAGGTCAGACTGCCCTTGTCATCGCTCAGTGCCCGTCAGACTAGTGCACAAATAACAAAGGCTGCAGTTGCTTGACTAATCCCTCTGTACCCGGGATTTTTTTTGGTAGATGACAAGAGCAGTCTTTAACTTTCTATGGTGGAGCAGAATAACCTCCCCTCGCTGGTAATTGTGCCATTAGGAGAAGGCAAGAATTTGTGGTAGTTGATATCAAAGCTGAACTGAGAGCATTATTAAAGAAAATTAATTATTTGCTAAACTGTCCTTTATTCCTTTTTCTTCAGATTAGCATGTTTTTTTTTCTAAAATCTTTTTATAGAGCCAAGTCAATATTTAGGCACAAATTTCCTCTTGGTATTCAATTATTGTTAAGCATTTAATATGATATTTAGAGTTATTTATGAGATCTTTTTAACTAGTCTTTTCATTAAACATTTATTTTTAAAACAATATTGTTATTATAAAAAGGATTACATGATCATTATGGAAAATTTGGGACATAAAACATATAGAAGAAAAACTAAAAGCATTCAGAATACTAACATCTAGAGATAACTGTGAGGAGGAGTGAAAATTGAGACCCAAATGACATACCAAGTCAGCGACTGAAGTGGAGCAGCTCTGAGCCAGGTCAGGTCTCCCCTTGTTAGTCAGGCTGTTTTTCTCCCAGAAAAAACGGACTTCTAATTTTAGGTGTGCCACACTGAGAAATCATTATCTGTGGTCTCACTTGAAGGCTGGAACACTTTCTTACTCATATTTCCCCATATATTTTATTTATTTAATTATTATTATTATTGCAGCTTTTTTGAGGTGTAGTAGACAAGCAATAAACTATACCTATTTAAAGTATAAAATACATGACTTATGTAATATATGCATACATATATGTATATAAGTATACACATGTATATATGCACATATACTTGATTTTGGTGATGGTTTCACAGATACAAATAAAAAATATACACATACCTTTTTTTTAAGTTAGAGGAGAGAAAATAGAGAGACAGACTCCCACATGTACCATGACTGGGATCTACCCAGCAAGCCCACCTAGAGCTGGTGCTCAAATCAACTAAGCTAAGCTATTTTTAGTACATGAGGCTGATGCTCAGACCAACTGAGCTGTCCTCAAGGCCCAGTGCTGAATTTGAACTACTGGCTATTGGAGGGGATGAAGGAGAGGAAGAGGAAGAGAAGCAGGTGGTCACTTCTCATGAATGTCTTGACTGAAAATCTAATCTAGGATGTCTGTACACTGGATTGACATTCTATCCACTGAACCAACTGGCCAGGACCTATATATCTTAATGTATATTTATATATGTATCTGTGAAACCATCACCAAAATCAAGTTAATATGTGTCATTATCACTTGCGAGAATTTTCACATGCACATTCTCTACCCCCAGGCAAACACTGCTTTCTCTCATTATAGAATAGTTTGCATTCTTGAGCATTTTATATAATTGGAATCTTGTTTTTTACTGGCTACTTTCACTCAGAATAATTATTTCTAGATTCCTCCATGTTGTTGTGTATATCCAAAGTTCATTCCTTTCCACTGTAAGAATATGCCATAGTTTTTTTTTTATTTTTTATTTTTTTTATTTTACTTATTTATAATTTTTTAGATTTTTTTTAATATATATTTTATTATTATTAATTCTAATGGGGTGACACCAATAAATCAGGGTACATATGTACAATGAAAACATCTCCATGTTATCTTATCATTCAATTGTGTTGCATACCCATCACCAAAAGTCAAATTGTCCTCTGTCACCTTCAATCTGGTTTTCCCTGTGTCCCTCCCCTCCTCCCTATCCCACTCTTCCCTCCCTCCCCCCATCCCATAACCAACACTCTCTTGTCCATGTCTCATACCCTCACTTTCATGTCTCACCTATGTATGTAATCGTGCTGTTCTCAGTTTTTCTTTTTTTCTGATTTACTTATTTCACTCCGTATAATGTTATCAAGGTACATCCATTTTGTTATAAATGATCCGATGTCATCATTTCTTATGGCTGAGTAGTATTCCATAGTATATATGTACCATAGCTTTTTAATCCACTCGTCTTCTGACGGACACTTGGGCTGGTTCCAGATCTTCGCTATTGTGAACAATGCTGCCACGAACATGGGGGCGCATTTCTTCTTTTCGAACAGTGCTATGGTGTTCTTAGGGTATATTCCTAAAAGTGGGATAGCTGGGTCAAAAGGCAGTTCAATTTTTAATTTTCTGAGGAATCTCCAAACTGTTTTCCACAGTGGCTGCACCAGTCTGCATTCCCACCAGCAGTAATATGCCATAGTTTTTATCAGTTTACCTATTGATAGACATTTAACTTGTTTCCAGTTTTTGGCTATTACAAGTAAAGTTCTATGAACGTTCATATATGTATTTGTGTGAACATGTCATTTCATTTGTCTTGGATGAATATCTAAGAGTGAAGTGCTGGGTCATATGATAGGCTTATGTATATGTATATGCTTTTAGAAATTGTTTTCTAAAGAGGTTGAAACATTATACATTTTCACCAGTAGTATATGAAATTTCCAGTTATTCCACATTCTTGAAAACACTTAGTATAGGCAGTCTTTTAAATTCTAGCCATTCTAATGGCTGTGTAGTAGTATCTCATGGAATTCCATTTTGGACTAATTGCTCTACTGACTAATATTGTTGAGCATCTTTTAATGTGCTTATTTGCCATCCATATATCTTTGTTGGTTAAGAGTCTGTTTAAATATTTCACCTGTTTAAAAAAATTATATTATTGTAACCATTCTATAAACATTCCAAATAACAGTTCTTTAGGAGATATATGTTTGCAAAAATTTTCTCCTGATCTGTTGCATATGTTCTGCTTTTACAAATAGTATCTTTGGGTGGTGGCAAGATGGTGACAGAGTAGGCAGATGTACCAACTTCCACCTCCAAGAACCAAAGAGGATTACAACTTAATTTTAAGAACAATCATCTGGAAAAACCAACTTTGGCCTAAACTAAGAGGACTCTTTAAACAAGGATCACTGAAGAAGCCACACTGAGACTGGTAGAAAAAGCAGAAATGTGGAAAGGGCTGCCCAGCTCCGGGAGTGAAGAGCATCCCAGAGGGACACATGTGGCGGGAAGTGAGTTTAACAGAGAGGGGAGGGTCCTGGGCCCCAGGAACGAAGCCCCTGCAGCCCCAGAGCCTAGAAGAGGTGTATGAACAGTGTTTAGCTGTGAAACAAGCCAGATACTGTTTGCAAGAAAGAGGCATATTTCTCAGACCCAGGATTCTTCTTAAAGGGACTGTGCAGAAAACATCTTTCACACCCACTCACCCGGGGGACTGGGGGATGGGGAGAGCTGAGAAGACTGAAGTACCAGGAAGAGAGTATAATCTAGGAGGCACAGGGAGAAACACTTAGAGGGACAGTCACTCTAACCCCTGGGCTGAGTCACTCCCCAAATCTAAAGTGAATATTTTTCCTGGAACCAGCAATACTAGCAAAAGGAAGCAGGTCGCCAGCCAAACAGAAGCTCTCCTGCTGCATTCAGAGCAGTTGCTTAGAATCAGGGAACCATCAGGAATATAGTGTTGAGTGCTAAGGTCTGGGCTGCATAGCTCCCCCCCACCCCCGCCCCACTGCTGAGTGCTTGCCAAAGGGCGGGCGGCAGTGGGATGTGGAAGCGTGGTCCCATTCCTGGAACAGAAGCTGGCGATGGGCTGCAGCTGTGGTCCAGGTGTGAGCACAGTCCTTCCTATGGGGGCGGTCGCGACTGAGGCCCAGTGCAAACGCAGTCCTGCCAGGTGATAGCGGAGGCTGAGGGCGGCCATGGCGGCAGAAGAGGTCCACAAAAGTGGTCCAACCCATGGTTGTGGGCCTGGTGAGTTAGAGCAGTCCTGCCTGTCGTCCCACCCTCAGGGGCAAGGTGAAAACTGGGGAACTGGCTGAGACATGTAGCTGAGTGCAAGAGCACAGCCCTGCCTGCAGGATCGAGGCTTGTGGCCCTGGCATGTGAGCATAGTCCAGCCTGTGGGGGCAGGGCAAAAGCAGAGGTCAACCAAGGCTTGTATCCCCAACACAGGAGTGCAGTCCTGCTCATGGAGGCGGGGCAGAGGAAGTGGGCCAGCCAGGGCTTGCAGACCAGACACGTGAACACAGTCCTAACTGGGGGGTGGGAAGAAGGCTGGGGTAGGCCAGGGCTTCCAACCCAGGCACGCAAGCACAGTCCAGCCCTCGGGAGAAGTGCAGAGACTGGCCAGCCAAGGATTGCAGCCGGGGCATGAAAACACAGTCCTGCCCACAGAGGCGAGGTATAAATCACAGCTATCGCCACAGCCGGCAGGTGCTGGCAATGCCTGTGCCCAAATGCTTGAGGTGGCAGCAGAGGCAGTGGTGGGCCTGTAGACAGATCACACCTAGGGAACACAGAGGCCACACCTATTGGACTCCTATGGCCACACCCTTCTTATACACAGACAAAATAGGAAGGCAGAGAAATGCAATCCAAATGAATCAAGAGAAATCCCAAGAAAAAAATTTGAATGAGTTGGAAATAACCAAATTACTGGATGCAGAGTTTAAAATAATGATTGTTAGGATGCTCAAAGATCTTAAAGCAACAATGGATGGATATAGCAAGCACCTAAATAAAGAGATATCAAGTATAAAAAAGGACATTGAAATAATAAAAAGGAATCAGTCAGAAATGACAAATACAATATCTGAAATGAAGAACACACTGGGAGAAATTAAAAGCAGGATGGATGAAGCTGAGGATTGAATCAGCCAGTTAGAGGACAAGATAAGCAAAAGCATGGAAGCAGAGCAGCAAAAATAAAGGAGTCTCAAAAAGTCTGAGGAAACTCTAAGAGAGTTCTGTGACAACATAAAAAGAAATAATATCTGCATCATAGGGGTTCCTGATGGAGAAGAGAAAAAACAAGGGACAGAGAATCTGATTGAAGAAATCATAGCTGAAAACTTCCCTAAATTGATGAAGGAAAAAGTCACAAAAGTTCAAGAAGCACAGAGTTCCATTAAGGATGAACCCAAAAAGGCTAACACCAAGACACATCATAATTAGAACACAAAATTTAAGAGATAAAGAAAGAATACTAAAAGCTGTAAGAGAAAAGCAGTCTATTACCTACAAAAGAGCCCCCATAAGGATGACATCTGACTTCTTAACAGAAACACTTGAGGCCAGAAGGGAATGGCAAGAAATATTCAAAGTAATACAGAACAAGAGCCTACAAACAAGAGTTCTCTATCCAGCAAGGCTATCATTTAAAATTGAAGGAGAAATAAAAATCTTCCCAGACCCAAAAAAAAAAAAAAAATCAAGGAATTCATTACAACCAAATCAATGTTACAAGAAATGGTAAGGGTTCCTGCTATAAACAGAACAAAGGGGGTGGGGAATCAAGTAAAAGAGGAATGTAGATTTAAAGAATAAAATGGCAATGAACAACTACATATCAATAATAACATTAAATGTAAATGGATTAAATGCTCCAATCAAAAGACATAGGGTAGCTGCGTGGATAAGAAAACAGGACCCATACATATGCTGTCTACAAGAGACACACCTTAAAACAAAAGATAGACATAGACTGAAAGTAAAGGGATGAAAAAAAATATTTCATGCAAATGGAAATGAAAAAAAAGCTGGGGTAGCAATACTTATATCAGACAAAATAGACTTTAAAACAAAGGCTATAACAAGGAATAAAGAAGGTCACTACATAATGATAAAGGAAGCAATTCAATAGAAAGAGATAACTATTATAAATATCTATGCACCTAATATAGGAACACCTAAATACATAACGCAGATTTTGATAGTCATAAAGGGTGAGATCAACAGCAATACTATAATAGTTGGGGATTTTAATGCCCCACTAACATCACTGAATAGATCCTCAAGAAAGAAATTAACAAAGAAACAGCAGACTTAAAGGACATACTAGAACAACTGGATTGAATAGATATCTTCAGAACCTTTCACCCTAAAGCGGCAGAATATACATTCTTTTCAAGTGCTCATGGTACATTCTCTAGGATAGACCACATGTTAGGACACAAAATGAGTCTCAACAAATTTAAGAAGATTGAAATCATATCAAGCATCTTCTCAGATCACAATGGCATGAAACTAGAAATCAACTACAATACAAAAACTGAAAAATACTCAAACACTTGGAAGCTAAATAGCATGTTATTAAATAACAAATGTGTTAACAATGAGATCAAGAAAGAAATAAAAAATTTCCTTGAAACAAAAGAAAACAAACATACAACAACTCAAAATTTATGAGATACAGCAAAAGCAATCCTGAGAGGGAAGTTCATAGCACTACAGGCATACTTAAGAGGCTAGAAAAAGCTCAAATAAACAATTTAACCCTGCATCTAAAAGAACTAGAAAAAAAACCAGCAAGTAAAACCCAGAGGAAGTATAAGGAAGGAAATAATAAAGATTAGAGTAGAAATAAATGACATAGAGGCTAAAAAAATATATAGGGGATCAATGAAATGAAGGGCTAGTTCTTTGAAAAGGTAAACAAAATTGATGAACCTTTAACTGGACACACCAAGAAAAAAAGAGAGAGGACTAAAATTAATAAAATTAGAAGCAAGAGAGGAGAAGTAACCACTGACAGGGCAGAAATACAAAGGATTGTAAGAAAATACTATAAAGAACTGTATGCTATAAAATTAGACAACCTAGGTGAAATGGACAAATTCCTTGAAACATATAATCTTTCAAAAATCAATATAGAAGAATCAGAAAACCTAAACAGATCAATTTCATCAAATGAGATTGAAACAGTTATCAAAAAAAAACTCCCAACAAACAAAAGTCCTGGGCAAGATGGCTTTACCAGTGAATTTTACTGAATATTCAAAGAAGAACTAACTCCTATACTTCTCAAGTTATTTCAAAAAATTCAAGAGGAGGGAAGACTTCCAAACTCCTTTTATTAGGCAAGCACAATACTGATTTCAAAACCAGACAAAGACACTACAAAGAAAAAAAGCTATAGACCAATATCCCTGCTGAATTTAGATGCTAAAATTCTCAACAAAATATTAGTGAACCGAATCCAGCAATACATGAAAAAAAATCATACATCATGATCAGCTCGGATTCATTCTAGGGAGACAAGGCTACTATAATATCTGCAAATCAATCAATGTGATTCAACACAAATAAAAGAAAGGATAAAAATCACATGATAATATCAATAGATGCAGAAAAAACATTTGATAAAATCCAGCAACCATTTATAATCAAAACTCTCAAGAAAGTGGGGATACAGGGATCATATCTCAACATGATAAAGGCCATCTATGACAAACCCAAAGCCAACATCATAATCAATGGGCAAAAATTAAAAGAAATCTCCTGAAGAACAGGAACAAGTCAAGTGTGCCCCCTTTCACCATTCTTATTCAACATAGTTCTGGAAGTCTTAGCCACAGCAATGAGACAAGAAGAAGAGATAAAAGGCATTCAAATTGGAAAAGAAGAAATAAAACTATCATTATTTGCAGATGATATGATATTGTATATAAAAACCCCTAAAGTCTCAGTCAAAAAACTACTGGACCTGATACATGAATTCAGCAAGGTGGCAGGATACAAAATTAATATTCAGAAATCAATGGCATTTTTATACATCAACAATGAACTCTCTGAAAGAGAAATTAAGGAAACAATCCCCTTCACTGTTGCAACAAAAAGCATTAAGTACTTAGGAGTAAATTTAACTTAGGAGGTAAAAGACTTGTACTCAGAAAATTATAAGACATTGAAAAAAGAAATCAAGGAAGATACAAACACGTGGAAGTATATACTATGTTCATGCATAGGAAGAATAAACATTATTAAAATGTCTATATTACCCAAAGCAATCTATAAATTCAATGCAATTCCTATTAAGATATCAATGGCATACTTCAAAGATATAAAAGAAATATTCTAAAAATTTACATGGAAACAAAAAAGAACATGAATAACCTCAGCAGTCTTGAAAAAGAAGAATAAAGTGGGAGGTATCACACTTCCTGATATCAAGTTATACTACAATACAATGCCGTTGTACTCAAAGCAGCTTGGTACTGGTATAAAAACAGGCATACAGATCAATGGATTAGAACAGAGAACCCAGACAGAAACTCACGTTTTTATGGTCAATTGATATTTGACAAAAGAGGTAAAAGCATACAATGAAGTAAAGACAGTCTCTTTAATAAATGGTATTGGAAAAATTGGACAGGTACATGCTAAAAAGGGAAACTAGACTACCAACTTACACCATTCACAAAAATAAACTCAAAATGGATAAAATACTTAAATGGAAGTCATGAAACCCATAAACCTTTTAAAGAAAACATAGGCAGTAAACTGATATTTCTCACAGAAATATTTTTGCTGATTTATCTCCACAGGCAAGTGAAATAAAGGATGATAAACAAATGGTATTATATTAAACTAAAAAGCTTTTGCACAGCAAAAGACACCATTAACAAAATAAGAAGACAACCAGCAGAATGGAAGAACATATTCACTAATACATCTAACAAGGGGTTAATAAGCGAAATTTTTAAAAAACTTCTGAAACTCAGCACCAGGAAGGTAAACAATCCAATTAAAAATGGGCAAAGGGCCTGACCAGGCGGTGGCGCAGTGGATAGAGCGTTGGACTGGGATGTGGAAGACCCAGGTTCGAGACCCCGAGGTCGCCAGCTTGAGCGCGGGCCCCATCTGGCTTGAGCAAAAAGCTCACCAGCTTGGACCCAAGGTCGCTGGCCCCAGCAAGGGGTGGCTCGGTCTGCTAAAGGCCTGCGGTCAAGGCATATGTGAGAAAGCAATCAATGAACAACTATGGTGTCCCAACGGCAACAAAAAACTAATGATTGATACTTCTCATCTCTCTCCGTTCCTGTCTGTCTGTCCCTATTTATTCCTCTCTCTGACTCTCTCTCTCTCTCTGTCCCTGTAAAAAAAAAAAAAAGGGCAAAGGACCTGAATAGATGCCTCTCCAAAGAGGACATACAGATGACAAATAGGCATATGAAAAAATGTTCAATGTCACTAATCATCAGAGAAATGCAAATTAAAACCACAATGAGATAGCACCTCACACCTGTCAGAATGGTAGTCATTAGCAAATCAATACACAATAAGTGCTGGTGAGCTATTTTTAACTTATTATAAAAAGTTATTAACCTATTATTTAAAAAATGATTTAGTCCAAGTTATTTCTTATATTGTGGTCTGAAAGATATAATCAAAGTCAGGCAGGATCTGATAGGATTCTTTTTATTTATTTATTTTTAAGAAATAGAGTTTTGTTGTCTTTCCTAACTGAATTTTCCAAAGATTGATTGTTTCTAGTATAACTTGACCAGAGGGTGATGCTGCTAACTCAGGCGTGGCCAACAGTTTTTGCCCCCGGGCCAGATTAGAAAGAAAACTTTGTTCACAGGCATGACAAAATATTAAAATTAAAAAACGTTAAATACAAAAATGATTTGCACAGAATAAGTGCTGGCGAGGATGTGGAGAAAAGGGAACCCTCCTGCACTGCTGATGAGAATGCAGACTGGTGCAGCCACTGTGGAAAAACAGTATGGCATTTCCTCAAAAAATTAAAATGGAATTGCCTTTTGACCCAGCTATCTCACTTTTAGGAATATATACTAAGAACACCAAATCACTGATTCAAAAGAAGAAATGCACTCCCATGTTTATTGCAGCATTGTTTACAATAGCCAAGATCTGGAAACAGCCCAAGAGTCTGTCAGTGGATGAGTGGATTAAAAAGTTGTAGTACATATATACAATGAAATACTATGGGGCCATGAGAAAGAAGAAAATCTTACCATTTGTGATGGCATGGATGGACCTGAAGATTATTATGCTAAGTGAAATAAGCCAGGCAGAGAAAGAAAAATACCATATGATCTCACTTATATGTGGAATCTAATGAACAAAGTGAACTGAGGAATGGAATAGAGGCAGAGGCAGGGTCACAGGGAGCAGAGGGACAGCAGTCAGAGGGAAGGGGGATGAAGGAACGGGATCATTGAAGATGAAGGGATTAGTGAAATTATATATACATAACACATAGATTTCTCTCTGGAAATCCCAGAGGGAAGTGGGAGAGAGAGTTAGGGGAGGGGGCTAAAGGGGTGTAATGGGAGACACGAGTGTGTGGGGTGAGGGTATTATATTAAGTGGACACTTGAATCCATGTTAACACAATAAATTAAAATTAATAAAAATGAAATAAAAAAAGAATAGCATTTAGTAAGAATGGCCCAGACCTTGAGACCCTTGTTCTATCTAACTGGGTTGTCCTACATAGAAAATGTGGATTATATGGTCACAAGGACTAAATGTAAATTTCTTAAATCTGTGCTTGACAAATACAAAGTTTAAAACAATGAGCAATTTATATTATCAATATAAGCAGGAGAATGTAAAAGATATGTTTTTAGGGTATTCCTTAAAAATTCTGATGGACAGAATTCTGGAAACACAGGGTACTCAGGATCTGTCAGCTTTGTGGGGTAGACCTGGGAACTCGGGTGGAGGCTGGACAGCTACAACAAAACCAGGCTTATTCTGAGGGACAAGAAGGAGGAAAATCAAAGAAGTAAGAGAATTCAGCAATAGGTACCTGAGGTGGAATTGGTTTTGAAAAGCTTTGGGCAAATATTTTATTATTCCCCAAAGTAAATTGTTGGAAAGAAAAATGCTGAGTCAAAGAATTTCAGTAACTTTAGAGCATTACACTTTCTGAAAACCGATTTGGGAAAATTGTGGCCCCTGAAGCATGCTACATCTCAGCTTGCGTGGCAATGAAAGCTGAAAAATGAAAAATTACATAAAGAGGCTGGCATGGAAGTATGCTCTTATGAAGGTCCCAGACTATGATTTTCACATCTGTACCATCTGTTTCTTGCCCCACCCCAATTTAGTACCCAGTAACATTAAGAAGACTAAGTAAGAAAAATAATTCTTAATAATCCTTATTTTTCAAAGTTATCTTAAAAGTATAATGGATCTCATACAACTAATATATCTAGGTTAGAGATGTCACAATTTGTTGGGATAAAAAAAGGAAATGTTTTAATGCTCTGAAACTTAGTACATACAACTTTCTTTTCCTATTGGTTAGCAGGTCCCACACACAGCATCTGAGTCTAGATCCATATATTTTCAGCTATTTGGTTCTTAAAACAATCACATTTATGTGACTCATTTAAAAAAGTTATTTATTTTAGAAAGATAGAGGAAGGAAAAGAGAGAGTGAAACACTGACTTGTTCCACTTATTTATGCATTTATTGATTGATTTTTGTATGTGCCTTGATGAGAGATTGATACCCACAACCTTGGTATTTTGGATTATACTCCAAGGCATGGAGCTATACAGCCAGGCTTCATTCCTGTTTATTTTTAAACTTCTTTTTCTATTGAAGCTCCCCTCTTTTACTATGTACCACCAAGACCACACTCCTCAACCTTCTCCCTGGGTCTGGACTCCTGGTCCTTGGGGAGGCGCCTAGGAGAGAAGTGTGTGTAGTTTGTCATGTTCCTTCCTCTCCTTCCTCCTGGCACTCATGCTGAGCTGGACAGCATCTGCTCCAGGGCTTTTTCTTGGTAGCACAGGTCCTTCCCTTGGCTCTGGGGTAGGTGACTACTAGTTTTTCTTCCTTATGGAGAAAATAGTTTTGTTTTATTTATTTTTTTAACAAAATATTGCACCCTCTCAAAAGGTGATCTCAGGTCTTCCTCCTATATGGAGGAGGAGTAGGGGGACCACTGACTGTCCAGATGGAGCTGTTAATACTGCCCCTTCTGAACAGGTTCCTGGCAGGAAGCTCTTGGTGGGCGTGGCTGGCTGCTATAGCCAATGAACCTCTGGACTTAGAGTGTGCTCTACTTAGAGACTGGTTCCCAGCTGTGGATTTAGTCTGCAGTCTGTCACTTCTAGCACCTAACATCACTGGAAGTTGGAACTAATGAGAAAGATTAGAGAACAAATGGATGGTTGCCAGAGCAGGGAGGGTTTGGGCGCTGTGTGAAAAGCTGAAGGTACTAAGAAGTACAGCTTGGCAGTTAAAAAATAGTCAAAGAGATGTAAAGTACAGCATAAGGAATATAGTCAATAATATTGTAATAACTATGTATGTTTTCAGGTGGGTACTGGAAATACTAGGGGGAACACTTTGTAATGTATATGATTGTCTAACCACTGTGTTGTACACCTGAAACTAATACAAAATAATATTGAATGTATACTGTAATTAAAAAAATAAACATTAAAAAATGAAAAAGATTAGAAAAATACAGTAAAAATTAGGGAGAGGTACATACACAAAATGTGTGCCATCAGTTTTTTGAAATTACTGGAGGTAACACAAAATTAGCTCTGTGTTTTCTTAACATAGTAGGAAATACATTACTCATAGAAACTTTACTATATCTTTAAAGAAAAAAAAATTATTAGGAGTAGTAAAACTTCTCCTAGTACTGATTTAAACTGTCCCCTTGGCCCCAGTAGAGAGAATAATGTTCTCACAATGTCCTTAAAGTCACTGTGTCACTCTTTATATCCCATAATGTTAGCCAATGGCTTAAATGTAAAATGTAATTTGGTGAAAGCAGTTCAGTTGGGGAGGGAAGCCAAACAATTGTATCCTGACTAGGTAAGTAGCAATGTGACAAAATACCTTGATGTGAGCATAAATCTTTAATAAAAACAGCTTTATTGAGGTATAATTGACAAATAGAAATTGTATAAATTTAAGGTATACACTGAATGTTTTGATATATAGGTTGGGGCAAAAGTAGGTTTACATTTGTGAGTATGCAAAATAGTTTATTCTTATATTATTATTTATTTATTATTATGTTATTATCCACAAGGACAACTGTAAACCTACTTTCGCTCCACCCTGTATATATACATTGTGAAATGATCACCACAACCAAGCTAATTAACATATCCATCACCTCGCATCTTTTTAAATGTTTTCTTTTTTTTCATTTTTTTATGTGTGTGTGTCTGGTAAGAGCACTTAAAATCTACCTTCTTAACAAATTTCAAGTAAACAATACAGTATTATTAACTAAAGTCATCATGCTTCAGAGCTTAATCATCTTGACTTTGTACCCTTGACGAGGACCTCCTCATTTCCACTCCTCCGCCGGCTCCTGGCAACCACCACTCGACTCTCTGCTTCTCTGTTTGACTATTTTAGATCCTACATATAAGTTAGATAAATTATCTGAGCATAAATCTTACATCTAGAGAAAAAAAGGACTGCTCAATAATCCTTTATAAATATTGAATCTCTTAGCTAGATTTTGATAGAATTAAGTATTTGACTTCAAGGCCATCCCTTCAGTAGTATCTGAAAGCTAAATGCAGACCTGTGCAGGTAATAGCTACACAGGGTGTAGGTTTAACAGTTTGTGAAAGTTGAAATGCCTAATAGGACACTTGCCATATGGAAAGCTCCTCATTTTCCATTTGGAATTGGGTGGAGTCCAGGAAAAGCTTAGACTTGTTGATTAATAGCTCCACTTTCACTCTGACATGTAGACAAATGGGCAAAGGCATTCCCATTCTGTGGAGAATGGCCCAGCCTATAGACCAGAGCTGATCCCTGCAGGCACTGTCTGTAGGTTCAAGATCATATACAAATGTTATTTTTTTCATTCACTCATTATATTTATTGAGTACTATCAATGCATTTGGCATACCAGTTCTAAAAGTGTGCCAAATATTTTTAAGTAGGTGGACATTCAGAGCAGAACAGTTAGTCAAGAGACTTTGCAAAATTGCATTTTGATATTCAAGAGATTTTCACACTTAAAAAATTTGGAAGCCATTGCTAAAGACCATACTGCTATAATTCTAGCCTGTAAAACTTTAGAGAGCTGTTGCAAAATATTTACTTTGACCATTAAAAATCATAGTAGGCCCTGGCCAGTTGGTTCAGTGGATAGAGTGTCAACCTGGCTTGTGGATGTCCTGGGTTTGATCCCAGTCAGGGCACACAGGAGAAGCAAACCTCTGCTTCTCTCTTTCTCCCCTTCCTACCCCCTCTCCCTCTCTCCTTTCCTTTCCCTTTTCATCTCCCTCTTCCTCTCCTGCAGCAGCCAGTGACTCGATTGGTTTGAGCATTGGCCCTTGGCACTGAGGATAGCTCTGTTGATTTGAGTATTGGCCCCAGATGAGAGTTGCCAGGTGGATCCCAATTGGGGTGCATGTAAGAGTCTGTCTCTCTATGTCTCCTCCTCTCACTTAAAAAAATTGTATTAAACTCTCATCGTGTGTCAAGCACTTTCATGATCATATTTCAGGTATTGAAACATATCAAATCAGTTGCCTTCATAGAAACTGGATGCTTAGAACTGAGCACCACCTTCATGTCCCAGCTTCTCTGAGCTCCAGTGAACGTTTGCCTTTGTGGACTCTCATGCTAATTTTTTACTTTGTTAACAAGGGCAACTTAAATAGAAAATGATATGAAAACCCTCTGGGACTTGTCCTACAAACTGCCATATCATTTTTTTTTTTTTTCTCTATCCCCTTGACTTTTCGGCTTTACTTTATCTCTTTTCCTAGAATAAAAAGAATTTCTTGGCTGCAGGATGCCAACAGAAGTCCTCAACCTGGCTGGCCCTCCACAGTAGAGCCAAGGAATTGTGCTGTGATACTCCTGGGGCACCCAGGTATTTCAGTCCGTATCTCCTAGCATTGGAAACTAGATATAGGGATCCCATCAATGTTTTAATGATTTTTTAAAAAAATAATATTTTAAAATTCTAAATTATTTGTTTGGTGCCTATATACTGGGAGAAAGCATGTCAAACAGTGCTCCCCCCCTCCCCCGAAAACATCACTAGCTTTTAGCTCCTCCTCCTCCTTCTCCCCTGATTGCCATTCCCCTTCCTTTCCCCTCCTCATTCCTTTCCCAAAGCTGCAGTCCAGGTCCGGTTGTTGCTGTTTTGGTAGGTTCCCTGTTCTTCCCAAGGACTCCAGGATTACTTCTGAACTGCAAAGTTACTTAAGTGCTGCTATTTTTAACCTCCTAAAGAGTTCTACAATCCATCCACTTTGCTCATTCCCACAGTCATCTACCTGGCCCAAGCCACCCTTTTCTTTGGCCTATAGAAGTTCATGAACACCTTCCACGAGACAACATTCGAGTAGGAACAAACTAAGTGTCTGACTCCTAAGCAGAAGAGCGTCAAACATCCCAGGGCAGTAATTTCACAGCGTTCCTTGAAGTTCTACCGTTTCTTGCATGTTACTAAGACAGCAGTTTTCAACCAGCAGGCTGCAAGAATTTTTAAATCATGCAATACCTGACTATCTAGTCAGGGTCACCGACCTCTTTTCCCTTAGTTTGCTAAATAAAAAAAAATGACAACAGCCAACACAAGAATAGCCATCCAGTGTGATTTAATCAAAATTATACCTATTTTTTAGTCATATTGGCAATATATATATATATATCTATATACATATATATATATATATCTATATATATATCTATATATATATATATTTGGTGTGCTGCAGAATATTATTAGTTTATGAGTGCCATGAGATGGATAAGGTTTGGAAATTGCTGTACTAAGAAACTAACGATGAAGAAAGAAAGGACAGAAGAGAGAAAGAATTAAGAGGTTCTAATGACATCTAATGGAGAAGAAAATCACCCACTGAAGCTTGGGTGATAATGTCTGAAGGAACAGAGACTTAAATCTCAGTATTTAGGGTACTGTACTTGAGGCATGGCTGCTCTTTGCAACATGTAAGTCTGGACTTTTTTTTTACACTAACTTGACTGTATAAGCTCTACCTAAGAGAAAGTCAGCTGCTGTGTTTAGCACAATGCTGGCACATAGTATGTGCTCAACAACTGTATATTTTTCTTTTTATTTTCTGGGGTGTCCCTGGTAAAGGGAGAGAATAAATGACAGACCTGCTACTATCCATCTGCTTTCCAGGATCATAGAATTTCAAAAATTAAAAATTAATCATGGTAGAGCATTGACCTGGCGTGTAGAAGTCCCGGGTTTGATTCCTGGCCAGGGCACACAGGAAAAGTGCCCATCTGCTTCTCCCCTCTCCCCCCTCTCCTTTCTTTTTATCTCTCTCTCTTCTCCTCCCGCAGCCAGGGCTCCATTGGAGCAAAGTTGGCCCGGGTGCTGAGGATGGCTCTATGGCCTCTGCCTCAGGCACTAGAATGACTCCAGCGGCAATGGAGCAACGCCCCAGATGGGCAGGGCATTGCCCCCTGGAGGGCATGCCGGGTGCATCCCAGTTGGATGCATGCAGGAATCTGTCTCGCTGCCTCCTCGCTTCTAACTTTGGAAAGATACAAAAAAAAATTAATAATCATGGTAATCTAAGTAGTTATTAAGATAGGAAAGTGCCTCATGGGCAAGTTATCACATTTATTTATTGACTATCAGTTGACAAGCTGTGTTTGTGTGTGTAAGTGATGTATACATATATAACCGGTAATTATGACATATCCTAATAACAGTTACAATAGGAACATGAAAATATTTTCTTGATCTGTAACCGATCAAATCCCAAATCTCAGTCTCCTGTTTTTACCCACTATTCCATGCTCCTGATAAAAGTACTTAACATTATTGACAGGAATATCAATGAAGATAAATAGTCATGCCCTGTGCTCTAGAGTATATGGTGAATCTTCCATGTACAGGCCCCTGCAATCAGCTGTCACCATACTAGTTTTTCCCCTTTTACTGATTCGAAGCCAGAGAGCCTTGACAACTCAAGTCATTTGAAAATCTCACATTTGGAAAGTGTACTTACCGGTTAGCTATAGACTGCTGTCTCTTAGCCCATTTAGAAAGATGAGGGTCATTATCATGCCTTGTTTTCATTTTAGACTGTTGATGTCCCTGTTCTAATCAATCAATCAATGGTCCCATGAGGCTGCTGTCTGTTCTACCTTGTGAAGGAGCTTAGCTAATCAGCCCTTATTAATTAGTCACTAATTTGTACTTTGTACCAACAACTGTTTTCAATAAGTGGTGGCAGCATTAACTGATGGGGGATAATGAGCCCCTCCCTAATTACAAAGAAACATTGCTCCTTACCCTCTGTAGATGATCCTTTGTAAATGAAGGACCACAGAGGGAAGGTTGGGATAGGCACAGGATGGCAGAGTCTAATTTGTTTTTAACCTGCTTTTAAGGAGTTGTTTAATTAATATGAGATCAGCACACTTGAAGGCTTGAACAGGTGCAAATACACACTTGTAACCAGCTGTGTAATTGACCGCAGTAGAACAAGACAGGGCTGAGGATACAGACCTCAGTAATCACCTGCTTGCTCTCCTACCTGTGGTTTTAAAAAGGTCTGTTCTTCTTAGTGCAGGATTCTCTGAATCTATCTGGAAGGCCAGACTGTGTTGAGATTAGTATACATGCTATGTCTTCATGCACAAATTTGTAAATGAGTTTATCTCTGCTCAATACACACTATAAACATTGTTGTTCCTTTTGCTTGTTGGTTTGCTTTTGTAGCCTTTTAATAAATCTAAGCACTGTGTGGACATTGTACATAGTTGTAGGTAAATAGGTCTCCAAGTTCAGATTCCAGAACCAAATAACTCTAGAGTTCTGTCTAGTCTAGGGACTGGAAAACTGCAGCACAGGGTCAATCAGCCCGAGTCCTGTTTCCTTCAGTAAATGAAGTTTTCCTGGAACTCAGCCATGCTCATGTGTATGCACTGAACATGCTGCTTTCTGCTCCAATGGCAGAGTTGAGTAGTTGTGTCAAAGACTGTATGATGTACAAAGGTAAAATTATTTACTACCTGACCCTTTGTAGAACAAGTTTTCTGACCCTTCGGATTGGGGATTCAACCCATACTATGTTTTCCAGCTTTTATTGTAGAAGTTAAAGAAGTTGTCTTTTAAAAATGTGCTAGCTGTCAGGTGGGGTTGGCAATGCTCAGTTTCTTTACCAAAGGTTTTCTCAGAGACTTTAATATGTCGATATGCATGATGTTGTAAAGAATCCAAGAAAAAGATAGAGTATGCAGGATTTTTATAGTATTGTCACATCTCCATGAATATCGCCAGGAAGAAACTCACTATCTCACAGGGCAGACAGCATTTTAAGACAGTTCTGATTCTACAATGTAAGAAACTCCTTAGTGACTTTCATTTTTTCATTCTTGTTCTGCTGACCAGAGTCACATAAACTAGATCCAAGCTCTCTTCACCAAGAAAATCCTTCAAGTAAAGGCAATTTTGATCTCTCTCCATTCAATAGTTTCTTCTTTTCCTTCTTCAACCTTCCCTCACTTGGTTCGTCCCAAAGAGCCTTCATCTACCCAGTTATTCCCCTTTGGAATCACAGTAGTTTATCAACATTCCTTTTAAAACAATGGTTCTAAACACTTAAAGAATCTGAAGGAAATTATAGATTCATTCTTAGAAGACACACTCTGCAAAATAAAATGCTACACACAATTTTATGAGATTCCTAGATTCTTTGAAGCAAATTTATGTCAATTGATGCTTTCTGAAGAACCTCTGTCTAAATATGCTTGCCAAAACTGAATACAATATTGACTCCAGAACAGCAGGCATGGAAGGAGATGTATTTAGTGTAGCATACTGAAAATTTAGCCTCACAAATTTTCTCTGATGTAGATTTAGTCAGCAACAAAAATCCCCAAATCTTTTTACATATACAGTATAACTGTTAGATCATATATCTTATATTCTGTTCTTTTACACATAAAATTTTAGTCTGAAAGCAGGACTTAATAGTTCTTTTTATTTTTAAAATGAATTAATGTATTGATTGTTTAGAGAGAGATGAAGGGAGAGAGAGAAAAAGAGTGAAACACTGATTTGTTGTTCCACTTATTTATGCATTCACTGCTTGACTCTTACGTGTGCCCTGATTGGGGATTGAACCTGTAACCTTGGCATATCAGGATGAAACTCTAACCAATTTGGCTACCCAGCCAGGGAATCACAGCTCTTTTTGTTAAGTTAGGTTTCATTCATTGTTTTATTCTGTCATGATTGTTTTGTATCTTAACCCCATCAGCTAATGTACTTGTTATTTGTTGGGCAGATAAATTTGTAAGCTGTAATTTTATGCTCACTTTATTAAAGATGGCACTGCCCACGTGGATGGCTGTTGCCTAGGTGATAATATTAATTACCTTCCTGCTTGGGAAGGGGCTTGGTTATGCTAATGTGTGCTGGAGGAGGAAAGACCACGTTGCAGAGAGAGGAGAAAGGCCACATGGTTGGAAGGGAGGAGCCAGATAAAATGGAGGCATGCAGAGGGGCTAGACTGGTGGGGGCCTTTGATTCTAGGAAAACTCGGATGAGTCAGTGGCTTTGGGAGCCCTGAATGAAAAGGGAAGTGTTTTCTGCTGTGTGTTTTTACTTGCTTGCTGAGTGCGAGTCTAGAATAAAGGAAAATGAACCACCAGTTTTTGGCTTCGCAGTTTCTTTATCATTTGTTCAAATTAAATGCGAACCTGCAAGGACCAGGCGGCTGTGATGGTGGCTGTGGCTATTGGCTTTACATTATCCTTTCATGATTTATCATCTGCAAATTGAATATTAATATAATTTATTTGTCCCAATCACTGATAGAATTGTTGAATAAGACAAGGCTACATAGGGCTGTACCATGGCTTTGGAGACAGTTGCCAAGTTTGCTGTCTTCCTATTAATCAGCTAGTTTGATCATCATATCCAGTTCACATTATTATATTACATTATCAGTCTATTCAGTTCCTCCAAAATTGTAATTTCTTCTTATGTAAAATCCACAATTTAAAAAATTTGGTTCTGAATATTTTTCTTTTCTAACATTAGATTGGGATATAGGATTAAATTCAGTTTTTGCTCAGTCTCTGTCACAGTACTTAGTTTCAATGTATTATATATTTGTTCATTTGTTTAATATATCTCCCCTCCCTCACCACAATGTAAGCTCCACAATAGAGAAACTTCACATTTGTTGTTCACACATCCTGGGTTTCAGAATAATATCATGACATATACTAGATGCTCAATAAGTATTGTATTTTATGGAATCAGTTGTAAGCTAATACCATTATTTTATATACCACTAAGAAAGAAAAGCACTTTAATTAATTTGATACCTGCTGAGATATTAATTGAAAGATGCATGTGTCAGAATTGTTAAAATATAAAATAATATATTCTTAAATTCAGTGAACAAGGATAATTGTCAAATAGATGGGAGAATCGATGATCATATGATAATTATTTTTAAGGTTTAGCTGACATTTTATCTCAAATCAAATAAAAATCAAATCCCCAAAATTTATTAATTGCTATGCACAGTATTTTGGCTGGGGACTTCCTTCAAGCCATCCCTGACCTTCGTGCCTTGGGGGACTCCCTCTCCTGCTTCTCCCAAACTATACTCAGAGCCTGATAACACAATTTAGGACTTAATTATATACTGCCTTTTATTGTTCATCATGATTTCTAGTGAAGTAGCAGTCTTGTCTCCACAACTAAAATATAAGCCCCTCGAGCATAGGACCAGTTAAAAAATATATATATTCTTCACAGTGCTTCCTCTTTCCATTACCCAGAAAGGAGAGTGTGGCAATTGGAGGGCTTGCAGGATTGAATATTAAGTATGGAGAAGACCTAAGGATGTTTGCAGACAGATGGATAAGAGACCAATAGAAATGAACAGATTGAAGGAATGTGTGAGAAATTGGAATGTAATGAGAAGAAAATTTATGACACATGGTTCCAGAAAATGCTGGCAACATCAATTCAGAAGCACAGGGGCAGGCGGCAGGCTGATAAGCAGCTAGGAGAAGTTGTATGTTGGCCAAATAAGTTTGCAAATATGATATATATGTTTGCTCGCTTATAGTTTGCATTGGGTGTGGGAGACAGGCTGTAAGCCGTCAGGGTCATTATAGCCGAAGGCTTAGTTTTAAGACTAAGTGTTTTTCTACCCTTTTAATACATACTAAGATCTTTTCAGAACTAAGCTTTTCCCCACACCCTTAACTGTTGCATGATAGGGGGTGGTGCACTCTCATGAGGAATCCCATTATGCCTCAGATAAGTGACTTTGTATCAGAGACTTCCTTGTTTGTATGTTGGATTAAAGGTTTTGATTTCTACACTATAAAATGGGGCAGAGGAGCCCATGCTGGAGGAGAGCAGAGTAAGGCCACGTGGAGGAGAGGAGAGGCAGCCAAGATGGTGGAGTGCTGAAGGAGAAGCCAATTTGTGCAGAGAGAAGGAGATGGGGAACAGAAGTGAATAAGGCTGATAAGGTCAAACCTACAAACCTTTGATTCTAGGAAACTTGGATAACTCAGTGACTTTGGGAGCCCTGAATGGAAAGGAAAGTGTTTTCCCACTGTGTGTGTTTCTTGCCAACTGGGTGCAAGCTAGGATTAAAGCTAATGGCCCACCAGTTCTTGGCTTCATTGTTTCATTACCGTCTGTCTGAATAAAATGTGAACCTGCACGGGCCAGGTGGCTGTGAGGGTGGCTGTGGCTACTGGCTTTACATTGTACATGAAAAGTAATGGGCAGGAATAAGAAAGACCCCATTGTCTCTTTCTTCAGGAAAATTTAAAAGGCAATAAAGAAAGAATGGCACTAAATGGGAAGAAATGGAGGAAACCAGCCTCTTCTAATATCATTAGCTTTATTCACTCTTCCTTTTACCTATCTTTTCAACACTCCAGACTTAAAAACCAAATGAAGCCCTTTCCTCCTGTGTTCAGTCAACACCTACCTCCTGTTCTCCACCTCTTCTTACTACTTTGCTCAGCAACCCAAGGCTTTAAATAGGTAGGTCTTCCTTAAGAAAATCTCTCTTTCTAGATTGAGACATAATTTTTATATTGTTGGGAGAAAAAAATGGAAACACAGGAGCATTTGGGGAAGAGGAAGAAACATATAATTATAGATCACTTAAAAGAATCGGCTAGGATTTTTTACATAAATTTTTCATTTTATCACAATCATCCTTTTTAAACATTTTAGGCTCTGGCTGGTGGCCCAGTGGATAGAGAGTTGGCCTGGCATATGAATGTCCCGGATTCAATGCCCCATCAGGGCATACAGGAGAAGCAACCATCTATTTCTCCCCTACTTCTGCTCCCCCTTTTGTCCCTCTTCTTCTCTCACAGCCAGTGGCTTGATTGGTTTGAGCGTGGCCTCAGGCACTGAGGATAGCTCCATTGGACTGCATCAGCTTCAGGAACTAAAAATATCTTGATACTCCAGCATTGGTCCCAGGTAGGGCTGCCAGGTAGATCTTGGTCCGCTTGTGGGAGTCTGCCTCACTATCTCTCCTCCTCTCACCTAAAAAACCCCCAAGAAACAACGCAACAAATAACAACATGTTAGACACTTTTCCTAAGGCATTACTAGCCAAGCTGTCATGCAAACTTTGATCTGTCTGGCTCCAGGACCCGGGACCCAGAACCTAGCTGACTTTTGACATCACATTGCTATTTCATTGAGTGTATTGCTTTCTTCTAATTATGAAAGACTTGTTCTTTTATATGTTCTTGTATTGAATACCTAGATATTTTCATCACTTAAAGATATTTAGCCAAGATTCAGTATCCTTTTAATATGTTTTATATATGTTCATTATAAAAACAATTGGAAAGTCACCCCCTGGTGGGCATGCTGGGTGTATCCTGGTTGGGCACATGCAGGAGTCTGACTGCCTCCCTGCTTTTAACTTTGGAAAAATACACACACACGTACACACACACAAAACAAAATTAAAAAAAAAAAACCACAGAAAACAAAACAAAACAAAAAACAATTGGAAAGTACTGATAAGCAAGGTAAAGAAAATAAAAGATTATCACCACGCTATGCGCCATGATTTAAAGAGTCATTATAATGAGGCCTGGTTGGGTAGCTCAGTTGGTTAGAATGTTGTCCCCAGCATGCTGAGGTTGCAGGATTGATCCCCCATCAGGGCACATTTAAGAATCAACTAGTGACAATGTGAATGGGTGGAAAAACAAATTAATGTTTCTCTCTCTATCTCCTTTCCTCTCTCTCTAAAAGTCAATAAATAAAAATATTAAAAAAATTTGCTATGATGAAAAAGCAATTCCCCTTGATTACAAAGTATTTTGAATAAGAATATAAGCTTAAGAGTTCACTCAGACACTGATATTCAGACAAGGACTAATAGATTGATGGTCTAGAATTTCATCCCTGGACCAAAGTATTCGTTTGAGGCCTTGTTGTAGGGTCTGTGTTTTGTTTTATTTTCATTCCTAATGAGTAATTGGGCTAAAGGATCAGGCTTAATTATAACCAGAGTCTCTTTCTGTTTGTCCATCACTGCAGACCTAATTGTAGGCTGGCAGCCCTGCTGCAGCCTGAGTGGTCATTAGCTTGCTGATAACGGACTGTTCTTGTCAACAAGGCCTCATTAACCATTGTTGTTTATTTTTTATTTTTTTTCTGCAAAATAGTTGTAAAGGTTTGAACTTGTGATTGAATACATACTGGGCTCATGGTGCTAGTGGAAACTTTACTCTTTCCATGGCTAGACCCAAGGATTTTTGATCCAGGAAGACCTGGCTCTGTGCTACAGTACCAAGAATGTGATGTAACTGGGAACCTTGACCTGGAAGTGGCCAGGCCAGCTGTCTAACCTCTGTTCTGTCACTGGCTTTTGGCTAATCCTTTTACTTTCTATTCCTTAATTTTCTTTATCTGACAGTGAGAAGTTTCTACTCAATGATTAGTCACATAACTTTTTGCCAATAACAAGAATTTTGTATGGTGCTTGTACAATTTGCTTCCTTTTTCTTTTTGTTGTTTGTAGGAATGATTTTATCTGCTTAGATTATGCACTAGAGGGCAGTGGTACATTGATGTTATAAACTATGAATGCACTTAGTACTGCTTTCAGCTACAATTCAGAGCTTTGGGTTTGTAAGGGACCTTACATCTTTCTACACTCATACCAAATATAGGAAGCTGTTCTATTGTACCCCGATTGGTAGTCATCGTACCCCTTTTGAATATTTCTGGTGTTGGGAAACTTGGTAATTCATCAGCTTTTTCTCTTGTTAGTTCTAGTTACTAGAAAGTTATTGCTTTATTAAAAATAATCTATTTACATAGAACTTTACCTACTATTCTTACAACACCACAGCAAACAATTTCTTTTATTCTTGTAAGGACACTCCAAATATTTCATATTACTGAATGGTTATAAGTATAACATGTTAATATTTGGTAATTGAATATTCCAAATTTATAGTTTACTATGTATTAAGCATTGTACCAGGTATCTTATTTACATTGCTTTTTAAAAACCTCACAATAATCTCTGAGGGAGAGTTTATTTTTATGTATCTTTATTTTATAGAGACTCAGAACAAAATCATTTAGCAATAAGCCGTGAAGGTGAGATTTGAACCTGTGGTGTCTGATTAAAATCCATGCCATTAGCCATAACACAACATCTCCTCTTATTGATGTACAGACCAAAACCCAAAGACAGTAAGCAGCTTGCTTCAGATTACACAGCAAAGTAGGAAAAGAGTGGAAACTGGATTCTAGATCTAGACCTTTGGAGAATGCGTTCAGTTTTTCTTTGCATAGTATATTTAAGACCACTGTCATTCACTTCCCAAGTCCTCTTTTCTTGATATGAAATTCCCTTCATCGTTATTCTGATGGTTTCCTTGCTATCCCGTCATGTCCTCTGAGCCTAGTCTTAATTCACTTCGTCCTTTCTAAATTATAAAACTCAGAATTCAAAACAATGCTCTGTCTAAATAGCACAGAAGGCACTGAGATTGTACTTCCTGTCATTTGGACTTAATTTTCCATTAACATTGTCTAAGGTTGCATTAATATTTCAGTATAATGCTGGCTTATTTCAAACATAAGGTCAACAATAACCCTTTTTTTCTTTTGTTCTTATGAAATGTCAGAACAAAACAAAATGATCTTGTCACATTTTTATTGGTAGAAAAAAATATCTTCCTGATCTAAAAAGGAGTCCTTGTGAGTTGATTATAACCTATAGCAAATGCCCACTGTCTTAAGATATTCAAAGGATGTGAATGTGAAAACTCTCCCGCTTCAGGATGATGATTAAATTCAATGTCCATGTGTGCTTTAGCTTTCGTATCAGAAATGCATATGTGTTGCATTTGGTGGATACTTTTTTTTTTCTGCCCATTATCTTTGGCCATAGTTCAACCTTGACATCTCTGTAAAAAGGGCTGCCTAACAGGGGCTGTTGATCAAGAGGCCCTGACTTTCTCTAGCCAAGAGATGAGCATGTGAAGCAATACTCTCTATCCAAAGATGGAGGATCTCAATTTGAGTGGTATAGAATGGAAAACATGGAGGCTGATTCATCCTGATGACATTATTGCTCCCTGAGTAGTCTTCCCATTAGATCCTGCTATCCCAAACTGTGACTCTATATTTCCTTTAATCTGTAAGATACTTCATACACCATTGCAATATTACATATGTTTATATGTATAAGTACTATTTTAAAAGTCCAGATCAGTTCCTGAAAATGGCAACTAGATTGGTTTCTGATAACTGCAAACACTGATTTTTGAAATATATTTTTTACTTTTTCTACTGTTAAATGGTATAACAGAATAATTAAACTAACCAAAAGAGTTTATTGATCTAATATCACACTTATTGTAGAAATTGTTTTCTGACACAATTTTGGACTGTAGATTTAAAATGTATATGTCACATCTAATGCAATAAATGTGTTCTTGAAAAATTAGAGATAAATGAAATTTTATAAATGTCTTTGCTAAGGGCAATTGCTAGTTAAAAAAAATCAATGTCTACATTTGATTTTGAATCCTTTTTTATTCTTCCTTTTGTATTAAAATTTTTTTAATTTTTATTGGATTTATTAGGGTGACATTGTTTAATAAAATTATATAGGTTTTAGTTGTATAATTCTATCATACATCATATGTATAGTATATTGTATGTTCAACACTCTAAGTAAGTTAAATCTCCTTTCATCAACATTTTCTTTTTAATTTTAATGGGGTGACATTGATAAAACAGGGCACATACGTTCAGAGAAAATATTTCCAGGTTATTTTGACATTTGATTATATTGCCCATCACCCAAAGTCAAATTGTCCTCCGTCACCTTCTATCTGGTTTTATTTGTGCCCCTTCCCACCCCCTCCCCTCTTCCTGACCTCTCTGTCCCCCTGGGTAGCTAGTACACTCTGGTCCATGTCTCTGAGTCTCATTTTTATGTCCCATCTATGTATGGACTCATATAGTCCGTAGTTTTTCCTGATTTACGTACTTCACTCAGTATAATGTTATCAAGGTCCATCCATTTTGTTACAAATGATATGATGTCATCATTTCTTATGACTGAGTGGTATTCCATAGTATATATGTATCAAAGTTTTTTAATCCACTCGTCCTCTGATGGACACTTGGGCTGTTTCCAGATTTTTGCTATTGTGAACAATGCTGCCACGAACATGGGGGTGCATTTCTTCTTTTCGAACAGTGCTATGATATTCTTAGGGTATATTCCTAAAAGTGGGATAGCTGGGTCAAAAGGAAGTACAGTTTTTAATTTGTTGAGGACTCTCCATACTGTTTTCCACAGTGGTTGCACCAGTCTGCATTCCCACCAGCAGTGCAGGAGGGTTCCCTTTTCTCCACATCCTCACCAGCACTTATTCTGTGTTGTTTTGCTGATGAGCGCCATTCTGACTGGTGTGAAGTGATATGTCATTGTGGTTTTAATTTGCATTTCTCTAATGATTAGTGATGTTGAGCATTTTTTCATATGCCTATTGGCCATCTGTATGTCTTCTTTGGAGAAATTCCTATTCATTTCTTTTGCCCATTTCTTGATTGGATTGTTTGTCTTCCTGGTGTTGAGTTTTATAAGTTCTTTATAAATTTTGGTTATTAACCCCTTATCAGACGTGTTGTCGAATATGTTCTCCCATTGTGTGGTTTGTCATTTTATTCTCTTCTTATTGTCTTTAGCTGTGCAAAAACTTTTTAGTCTGATATAGTCCCATTTGTTTATCCTGCCTTTTATTTCATTTGCCCCTGGAGATAAATCGGCAAATATATTGCTGCGACAAATGTCGGAGAGCTTACTGCCTATGTTTTCTTCTAAGATGCTTATGGTTTCACGGCTTACATCTAAGTCTTTTATCCATTTTGAGTTTGTTTTTGTTAATGGTGTAAGTTGATGGTCTAGTTTCATTTTTTTGCAGGTAGATGTCCAATTTTCCCAACATCATTTGTTAAAGAGGCTGTCTTTACTCCATTGTATGCTCTTTTCTCCTTTGTCAAATATCAGTTGTCCATAAAGGTGTGGGTTTATTTCTGGGTTCTCTGGCCTGTTCCATTGATCTAAGTGCCTGTTCTTATGCCAGTACCAGGCTGTCTTGAGTACAATGGCCTTGTAGTATACCTTGATATCTGGAAGAGTGATACCTCCTGCTTTATTTTTTCTTTTTAAGATTGCTGAGGCTATTCGTGTTCTTTTTTGGTTCCATATACACTTTTGGAATATGTGTTCTATATATTTGAAGTATGTCATTGGTATTTTAATTGGTATTGCATTGAATTTATAAATTGCTTTGGGTAATATAGACATTTTAATGATGTTTTTTCTAACCATGAGCACGGTATATGCTTCCACTTGTTTGTATCTTCCTTGATTTCTTTTATCAATGTTTTATAATTTTCCGAGTACAAGTCCTTAACCTCCTTGGTTAAATTTACTCCTAGGTACTTTATTATTTTGGTTGCAATAGTGAAGGGGATTGTTTCCTTAATTTCTTTTGCTGGTATATAAAAATGCCTCTGATTTCAGAGTATTAATTTTATATCCTGCCACCTTGCTGAATTCATTAGTCAGGTCTAGTAGTTTTTTGACTGAGACTTTAGGGTTTTCTATATACAATATCATATCATCTGCAAATAATGACAGTTTTACTTCTTCTTTTCCAATTTGGATGCCTTTTATTTCTTCTTCTTGTCTGATTGCTGTGGCTAGGACTTCCAGAACTATGTTGAATATGAGTGGTGAAAAGGGGCACCCCTGCCTGGTTCCTGATCTTAAGGGGTTTGTTTTTAATTTTTGTCCATTTAGTATGATGTTTGCTGTGGGTTTGTCATAGATGGCCTTTATCATGTCAAGGTATTTTTCCTATATTCCCACTTTACTGAGAATTTTGATCATGAATGGGTGCTGGATTTTATCAAATGCCTTTTCTGCATTAATTGAAATTATCCTGTGACTTTTGTCCTTTTGTTTATGTGATGAATCACATTGATTGATTTGCGAATATTGAACCAGTCTTGCCTCTCCAGAATAAATCCCACTTGATCATGGTGTATGAATTTTTTCATATATTGCTGGATCCGGTTGGCTAATATTTTGTTGAGAATTTTAGCATCTAAATTCATCAGGTATATTAGCCTATAATTTTCTTTCTTTTTGTTGTCTTTGTCCAGTTTCGGGATCATTATGCTCGCCTCATAAAAGGAGTTTGGAAGTCTTCCTTCCTCCTGAAATTTTTGAAATAGCTTGAGAAAGATAGGAGTTAGTTCTTCTTTGAATTTTTGATAGAATTCACTTGTGAAGCCATCAGGCCCAGGACTTTTCTTTGATGGGAGGTTTTTGATAACTGTTTTGATCACATTTGTTGTAATTGGTCTGTCTAGGTGTGTATGATTCTTGCAGATTGATTTTTTGAAAGATTATATGATTCAATAAATTTGTTGATTTTACCTAGGTTGTCTAATTTTTTGGCATTGAGTTCTTCATAGTATTTTCTTACAATACTTTGTATTTCTGTTGTATTAGTTGTTATTTCTCCACTGTCCTTTCTAATTTTATTTATTTGAGTCCTCTCTCTTTTTTTCTTGGTGAGTCTAGTTAAAAGTTCATCAATCTTGTTTACCTTTTGAAAGAACCAGCTCCTGGTTTTATTGATCCTCTGTATTGTTTCCTTAGCCTCTATGTCATTTATTTCTACTCTGATCTTTATTATTTTCTTCCTTCTACTAGTCCTAGGCTTTATTTGTTGTTGTTGTTTTAGTTCTTTTAGATGCATGGTCAAGTTGCTTATTTGAGCTTTTTCTAGCTTCTGATGGTATGCCTATAGTGCTATGAATTTTCCTCTTAGTACTGCTTTTGCTGTGTTCCATATATTTTGAATTGATATATGCTCAATATCATTCATTTCTAGAAACTTTTTAATTTCTTCTTTGATCTCATTGTTAATCCATTCATTATTTAATAACATGCTATTTATTTTCCAAGTCTTTGAGTATTTTTCAGTATTTTTTATGTTGTTAATTTCTAGTTTCATGGCATTGTGATCAGAGAAAATGCTTGGTATGATTTCAATCTTTTTAAATTTTTGAGACCACTTTTGTGTCCTAACATGTGGTCTATTCTAGAAAATGTACCATGAGCGCTTGAAAAGAATGTATATTCTACTGCTTTAGGGTGAAAAGTTCTGAAGATATTTATTAAATTTTGTTGATCTAGTGTATCCTTTAATTCTGCTGTTTCTTTATTAATTTTCTTTCTTGAGGATTTATCCAGTGATGTTATTGGGGTATTGAAATCCCCTACTATTATAGTATTGCTGTTAATCCCGCCCTTTATATCCATCAAAGTCTGCTTTATGTATGTCAGGGCTCTTATGTTTGGTGCGTAGATATTTATAATGGTTATATCTTCCTGTTGAATTCTTTCCTTTATCATTATGTAGTATCCTTCTTTATCTCTTACTACAGCATTTGTTTTAAAGTCGATTTTGTCAGATATAAGTACTGCTACCCCTTTTTTTTTTTCATTTCCATTTGCATGAAATATTTTTTTCCATCCTTTTACCTTAAGTCTATGTGCATCTTTCGTTTTAGGGTGTGTCTCTTGTAGACAGTATATGTTTGGATCCTGTTTATCCATGCAGCTACTTTATGTGTTTTGATTGAATCATTTAATCCATTTACATTTAAGGTTATTATTAATATGTAGTTGTTTATTTCCATTTTATTCTTTAAAGCTGTATTCTTCTTTTGCTATATTTACCCCCTCCCCCTTTGAACTATTCACAACAGGCCCCTTAGCATCTCTTGCAGAATTGGTTTGGTTTTCATGAATTCCTTGAGTTTTTTTTTTTTTTTTCTGGGAAGCTCTTTATTTCTTTTTCAGTTATAAATGTTAGTCTTGCTGGATAGAGTAGTCTTGGTTGTAGGTTCTTGATCTGCATTACTTTGAATATATCTTGCCATTCCCTCTGGCCTCAAGTGTTTCTGTTGAGAAGTCGGATGTCATCCTTATGGGTGCTCCTTTGTAGGTGATAGTTTTTTTTCTCTAGCACCTTTTAATATTTTCTCTTTATAACTTAGCTTTGGAATTTTAATTATGATGTGTCTTGGTGTAGATTTCTTTGGGTTTCCCTTTAATGGAGTTCTCTGTGCTTCTTGAACATGTGAAATGTTTTCCAGTCTTAATTTAGGGAAGTTTTCAGCTATGATTTGGTTGAACAAAGTTTCTATCCCTTGTTCTTTCTCTTCTTCTTCAGGAACCCCTATGATGCGGATGTTATTTCTGTTCATGTTGTCTCAGAGCTCCCTTAGAATTTCCTCACATTTTTTGAGTCTCTTTTCTTTATTCTGCTCTGCTTCTGTGCCTTTGTTTATTTTGTCCTCTAACTCGCTGATTCGATCCTCAGGTTCATCCATCCTGCTTTTATTTCCTTCCATTGTGGTCTTCAGTTCTGATATTGTATTTGTCATTTCTGTCTGATTCTTTTTTATTATTTCCATTTCATTTTTTATACTTGCTATCTCTTTATTTAGGTGTTCATAATGACTATCCATTGTTGCTCTAAGGTCTTTGAACATCCTAACTATCATTATTTTAACCTCTGCATCAGGTAGTTTGGTTATATCTGATTCATACAGGTCATTCTCTGGGGATTTCTCTTGATTGATTTGGGTTGCATTTCTCTGCCTGTCCATTTTGTCTGTGTGTAAGAAGGGTTTGGCTCCTGGAGTTCAATGGGTGCTGCCTCTATGTTCCCTAGGTGTGGTCTGTCTGCAGACCTGCCACCCCTTCTTCTGCTGCCTAGGACAGTTGTGTATGGGTGTTGCTGGTGCTGGCCACTGCGGCTGTTGTTGCGGTTTCTGCCTCGCCTCCGTGGGAGGGGTTGTGTTCTCATGCCAGGCTCTATAAGCCACAGCTGGTCTTGGTCTTTGCCCCTCTCCCATGGATGGGATTGTGCACCACACTCGGGCCACAAACCTGGGCACCAAGGGCAAGGGTGAGCACTTTTGCTCAGCTGCCGGTCCTTTTCAGCTGGTTCCTCTAACCGGGAGGTGCTTCTGGTGTGCGCTCAGCTGCGAGCCAGGCTGCCACCCTGCCCCTGCCAACCTCGGCTCCTCAGCTGGGAGGGGCTGCTGCTACACGCTCAGCTGCGAGCTGAGCTTCCACCCCACCCCCACCAACCTCGGCTCATCAGCTATGCTGCTGGTGTGCGCTCAACTGCGAGCCTGGGCTTCCACCCCACCTCTGCGGGCAAAGCCGGTTTGTGCAGAGTTTCAAGCCTTGGGGCAGTGTGAGGCTGCACGCCTGCTCACCCCTGCCCAGCGGCGGATCTCTGCCTGTTCTGGGCTCCCGCTTTTCCCCCACAGGTGGGGTTGCAGGCGGGCCCGCAGCTGCCGGGCCACTTTCATGCATCCCCTGCTGGGTTAGACTGAGCTCACGCCATCTGGCTTGGCCTCTACCCACACCCAACGGAACTGCGCTTCCCCGTCCCACTGCTACCTGCCCTCCAGCAAGCCCTCAGCAGTGTGGGTGGGGGTGCTGCAGCTCAAACCCTAACATTCCATGCTGTAGTCCTGAAAGCTCCCTCCTTTTAAGCAGCAGTGCTCTAAGTGCTGCAGGGGAGCCTGTTTGGCTGGTGTCCTGCTTCCCCTTGCTGGTTCCAGGGGAAATATTGTTTCAGATTTGTGGAGTGACTTAGCCTAGGGTTTAGGGTGGCTGTCCCTCAAAGCTTTTCTCCCTGTGCCTTCTAGACCACACTCTCTTCTCGCTGCTTCAGTCCTTTCCTCTCTCCCTGTATCCCGGAGTCCAGGGTGAGTGGTTGTGAGAGAGGTTTTCTGTGCTGTCCCTTTAAGAAGAATCCTGGGTCTGAGACAACTGTCTCTTTCTCACAAACAGTATCCTAACCTATTTCAGAGCTAAATACTGTCCATAGGCCTCTTTTAGGCTCTGGGGCTGTAAGCTGGGTCTTTTTTCCTGGGATCCAGGTTCCTACCCTTCTGGTAGCCTCATCCCGCCACAGGAGTCTCTCGGGGCTGCCTTTCACTCTGGGGAGCTGGGCAGCCCTTTCCGCATTTTAGCTTTTCCTACCAGTCTCAATGGTGCTTCTTCTGTGTTCCCCGGTTGAAGAGTCCTCTCAGTCCAGTTCAGCGTTGGTTTATCCAGATGATGGTTCTTAAAATCAAGTTATAATCCACTTTGGTTCTGGGAGTTGGAAGTTGGTACGTCTGCCTACTCCATCGTCATCTTGCCTTCTCTCCTTTCATCAACATTTATTCCCTTTTTACCCTCTTCTCTACCTCCTCCCACCCACCTTTATCTTTGGTAATCACCAAACTGTTGTATGTGCCTGTGAGTTCTTTTTTCTTTGCTTAATCCCTTCACCTTTTCCACCCAGCACCCCCCTCTCTGACAGCTATCAATCTGTTCTCTGTATCTACAAGTCTGTTTCTACTTTAGTTATTAGTTTATTTTGCTTATTAGATTCCACATATAAGTGAAATCATATGGTACCTATCTTTCTCTGACTGGTTTATTTCAATAGCATAATATTCTCCAAATCCATCCTTGCAGTTGCAAAAGATTTCTTTTGTTTTACGGCTGAGTAGTATTCCATTGTGTAAATGTACCGTTGCTTTCTTATCCACTCATCTACTAATGGCACATGGGCTACTTCCAAAGCTTGAGCATTGTAAATAATGCTGCAATGAACATAGAGGGCATATGTTTATTTAAATTAGTGATTCAGGATTTTAAAAATATATTGCCAGAAGTGGAATCACTGAGTCATAAAGCAGTTCAATTAAAAAAAAATCATTTACTGACTTAATGAGAAAAAGAAGGGAGAAAGAGAACTAGGAACACTGATTTGTTCCTGCATGTGCCCCAACCAGGGTTTGAACTGGCAACCTTCACACTTTGGCACAATGCTCCAACCAACTGAGCTATCTGGCTAGGGCTTATTTTTAGTTTTTTGAGGTAACTCAATACTGTTTCCCAGTGGCTGCACCAATCTGCATTCCCACCAACAGTGCACTTGGGTTCCCTGTTCTCCACAACCTCACTAATACTTGTTATTTGTTGATTTATTGCTGATAACCATTCTGACAGGTGTGAGGTGATATCTAATTGTTGTTTCAACTTCCATTTCTCTGATGATTAGTGACCTTGAGCATCTTTTCATATGTTTATTGGCCATCTGTATGTCCTCTTTGGAGAAGTGTCTATTCAAGTTCTTTGCCCATTTTTAAAAATTGAATTATTTGGTTTTGGTGTTGAGTTGTATATGTTTTTAACATTCTCTCTTTGTCTTTAACCTTTGAGAGAGGGACCAACAGGGACAGACAGAAAGGGAGAGAGATGAGAATCATCAACTCGCAGTTGTGGCACTTTAGTTGCTCATTGATTGCTTCCTCATATGTGCCTTGACCAGGGGGCTCCAGCTGAGCCAGTGACCCCTTGCTCAAGCCAGTGACTTTGGGATCAAGCTGGTGAACTTGGGGTCATGTCTATGATCCCATGCTCAAGCTGGTGACCCTGTGCACAAGCTGGATGAGCCCATGCTCAAGCTGGTGATTTTGGGGTTTCAAAACTGGGTCCTCAGTGTCTCAGGCTGATGCTCTCTAGCCACTGTGTCACTGCTTGATCAGGTAATAGGTACACTTTTATTGCCATTTTATTCTTTATAACTATGTCCCTCTCTCTGTCTCTCTCTTTCTTTCTCTTCCTAAAGAAGATTCTTATAATTTCTTGTAATACTGGTTTGGTAATAATGAACTCCTTTACCTTTTCCTTGTTTGGGAAGCATTTTATTTTACCTTCAATTTTGAATGATAGCCTTGCTGGGTAGAGTTCTCTTGGTTGTATCACCTTGATTTTCATCACATCAAATATTTCATGCTAATTCTATCTGGCCTAAAATGTTTCTGTTGGGAAACCAGCTGACAGTCTCATGGGAGCTCTCTTGTAGGTTACTAACTGCTTTTCTCTTGCTGTTTTAAAGATTTTCTTTCTGTCCTTAACCTTCGCTATTTTAATTATGATGTGTCTTGGTGTGGGCCTTTTTGGGTTTGTCTTATTTGGGACTCTGCACTTCCTGGACCTGTGTGTCTTTTTCTTTCACCAGGTTGAGAAAGTTTTCAACCATTATTTCGTCACATAGATTCTCAATTTCTTGTTTTCTCACTTCTCTTTCTGGTACCTCTCTAATGAGGATGTTGTTATACTTATTTTGCCCCAGAAGTCCCTTAGAATACCCTCATTTTTTAAAATTCTTTTTTCTTTTTGCTGCTCTAATTGGGAGTTTTCTGCTACCTTGTCTTTCAAATTGCTGATTGATTCTCTGCTTCATCCAATCTACTATTTATTCCTTCTATTGTATTCTTTGCTTCAGATATTTTATTCTTCATTTATGACTGGTTCTTTTTTTGTGATTTCATGATGTTGTAGTTCTCACTAAGTTTCTTGAGCATCCCTACAACCATTTTTTCTAAACTCTATATCTGATAAATTGCTTGCCTCTATTTCATTTAGCTCTTCCTTTCTGGTGATTTTTCTTATTCTTTCATTTGGGGTATATTTCTTTATCTCCCCACGGTGGCTGCCTCTTTGTGTCTGTTTCTGTGTATTAGGTATCTGCTATGACTCCTAGTTTTGGTTGGGTGGCCTTATGTAGTAGGTGTCCTCTGGCACAGTCCTCTGGTCCCTTATGTAGTAGAGACCCAATGGCACAGTTCCCTTGATTACCTGAGCTCAGTGGTTCAGGAATGCCCCCTGTGTGAGTTATGTGGGCCACCATGAGACACCATGGTAGAGCCACTTGGAGTTGGGAGCGTGGAGCTGCCAGGAGTCAAGAGATTGGGGTTAATGGATCTCCTGTGAGGGCAAAGTGCCAGTCAGGTTCATGAAAAAATGGTGGGAATGGCCACTGGCTCGAAGCCACACAGCTGAGTCACTGACACCCCCTGAGTCCACTCAGACCTCTATAACCTGGCCCAGGCAGTTGATTCCTCAGCAGGGTGCAAGCTTTACTGGGTGGGGCTATAAGGAGTCCAGAGGGTGGTGCTATTGCATTGTTCCAGGCTGATGCCATCTGGAGGGGACTGCTTCACCCAAGAAAGATGGTGTATATGGTGTGGGAATGTGACTCAGTACAGGTACCATGGCAGCTATCCCTTCAGCTCTCTCCTCAAAGCCTCCAACCCTATATGACTCTAGTCTGCTCTGCCCTCCCTTTGCCAGAGCCCAAGGTGAGGGGCTACAAATGAGATTTTGTGTGTTGAACCTTTAGAGGGCACCTGTGTCTCTAGCAGACTCCTTTCTCTTCCTGGGAGACAGAATCCTTGCTGATTTTCACAGCGACATCTTATGTGGGTGCCTATTCCTGGCTGCGATGCTCTGGGTTGGGAGGCCCAGCCTGGGCTTCAGACTTCACACTTCTCAGGGGAACCTTCACAGCTGACTTATCCCTCAGAATCTCAGCATCTTCCTGTGGGAGCAGGCCAGCCCTTTTCATGTCTCCACCCTTCCTACCAGTCTTGATGTGGCTTCTGTAAATTCTTGGTTATAAGCTTTTCTTCAGCTAGTCTCTAGTTGTTATTTAGGTTGATTATTCTTAAATTTAATTGCAATTCTTGTTTGGTCCTGAGAGGAGACAAGTGTAATATCCACCTGCTTCACTGATCTTGAATCTCTCCTGATGTTGGATCTTTTAGAATGCTAATAATTATTCTGTTATATGTATTTAAAATTTGATGAATTTCATTCTTTTTTTCTAGGAAGAAAACATTTTATATATTCAATTAAATATCCATTCATTTTGAATCCTATTAATATATAATCTTAGTGAAAATATTATATCTCCATTTAGGCAGTGCTTTCTATACCATAGACATAAACTGTAATAGATTTTTCAGGGTTAGGATATTTGAGATGTGAAAATTAACTCAGTAGACAGTGAAAGGCCATGAAAGTTTTGAAAGAAGAAATGCCCCCTGAGAAAGTTTTACCCTGGGAGCAGCGTGTAGAGTGGATGAAGAGAACATTCTAGAGCAATGTTTTTCAAAGTGTGGTCCCCAGGGCAGTGCCGCTGGGCCTTGTCAGAAGTGTACCTTCTCAAACTGCACCCCAGACCTACTAAACCAGAAACTCAGAGAGTGGGGCCCAGGAATTCATGTCTTAACAAGTCATAGGACTTTTCAGTTCTGTTTCTCTTACTCTGTTGACATCCACCCACCAGGCAACTCTTTCATGTGGGAATATGTATTCACATTTTATTTCTGATTTTTTCCCTGAGTTTCAGATTCACATCCTCAACTTTCTGCAGGAGATACTCACTTTATTGTTCTAAAGGAACTCACAGTTTCACATGATGTTCTTAAACCAAGTTATTTATCTACAAGGACAGTATTGAGAACACTGTTCGCTACATTATAAATATCCTCTTTCATGGTCTAGGGTAGAAATTTCTCCTTGGTTTTAATACAAAGAATAAATGTTTTTTTCTTAAGTAACTGATTTGCTTTGCTCTCATAGGTCCTGTGAATCTTTTGGGGTCCTGGTTACAAGGGAGCTTAGAGGTAGATTCCTGGCCATCTTCTGGCTCACTTATAGGCTCATTTCACTTCTCTACCCTTACTTTGCTCTGGCCTCATTTTTTTCTTTCTTGTTTTTATTTTATCTTATGTTATTTTACCTCACTGTACAGAATACATGTTTCTAAGCTTCTGTAAATTTTGTTTTCACTAGATAGGAGTATAAATAATTAAAAACTAAACACATGGGTACATTTCATTTTCCATCTGATTCTCCTTCTGTTTTCCTTGCCTCTTTGTTAAAGACATCTTTAAACTGCCTGCCTCTGAGGCTTAAAATCTGAAGTTATTTTAAATTCTCTCTATTCATTATCCCTTATATCTAGCTAGTCTTCAGAAGATCTTAAGTTGTGTTTCTACAATATCACTTGTACCGTGGGGGAATAAAAGGAAAACAGTGGTCACCTGTCTACACAATTTGGGAGCATTAGAAGAGATGTGATGATTTGCATTTTTCAGATCACTGACCATTGCTGAAATCAACTGCCTGTTTTCTATTTGTTCTATTCTTTACTTCCTTACTTTGATTATTTTACTTGGGTTAACTCTTTATTACCACTCACCTGGACAAATAAAATGATCTTGTAATTGATTTCCTTGTCGTTTAGATCAGTGGTTCTCAGACTTGAGCTTGCAACAGAATCCCCTGAAGGACTTCTTGAGACATGAATTCCTGGCACTCAGAGTTTCTGGTTTAGTAGGTCTGGGGTGCAGTTCGAGAAGGTACACTTCTGACAAGACCCAGCGGCTCTGCCCTGAGGACCACACTTTGAGAACCATTGCTCTAGACTGCTCCCTTCGTCCACTCTACATGCTGCTCCCAGGGTGGAACTTTCTCAGGGGGCATTTCTTCTTTCAAAACCTTCATGGCCTTTCATTGTCTACTGAGTTTATTTTCACATCTCAAATATCCTAACCCTGAAAAATCTAAATGCAACTTGTCTCTTTTATTTCTTGATATATATTTTTTAGTCTTATGGTTCTCTTCTCTTTCTTCCCTTATCTCTACCTATCAATGATGGACTCATTCTCCAGGGCTCTATGCAAATGACACCTACTTCCCGAAGCTTTGCCTGATAGTCCCAATTGAAATTGAGAACTAACCTTTTATTCTCATATAGCATCTATAGTGCTATGCCTTTAGTTATGAACATAGTTATCATGTCTCATCTGCTAAATTTAACAAGTTTCAAAACAAGAAGCACAGATCCTCGGACACTATTGTATGCTTTTCACATAGGTCTTATTTAAGATTCATTTTGCTAGCTATTTATATGGAGATTTTGGAGGGTGGGGGAACAGAGGATGAATGCTATTATGAAATACTTGTAGAATTTTCTTAGATCACATTTTATATTTTGGTTTGGCAAAAGTCATAACACTGTCCACTTTTATTAGTACAAATGAAATATTCCACAAAACAAAATAATAAAGAAATAAAGACCCCCAAATTAACTCATGCCACAGGATTTCAACCCAATAGTAATTCAGTAATTTTTATCTTATTTTGATTATTGCCAAGATTTATTAATTAAGTGTTATGGCCAGTTTATGGACCAAATTATATAGATGGCAATCTATCATAGAAGTACTCTCAACCTTTGTCAATTTGTAAATAATAAAATGTTCTGTCTTGACACAGACAAATGATACATTAAAATTGCATGGCTATAAAACACTTTCCATCAAATACATTTAGGAAACTCTGGGTTGAACTGTTCAATTTTATTGAATTTAAAAACTTCTCAGAGTCCATAATGTGCTAATGTATTTCAGGAATCTTTAAAAGGTAACATACAATTTTCAGCATTTATTTAAAAAATTCTCTTTATGTTTTATTTACTTTATATTTTATTTTTATTTTTTTGGTATTTTTCCCAAAGTTAGAAGCAGGGAGGCAGTCAGACAGACTCCTGCATGTGCCTGACCGGGATCCACTCGGCATGCCCACCAGGGGGCAATGCTCTGCCCATCTGGGGCTTGCTCTGTTGGGTCAGGAGCCATTCTAGTGCTTGAGGCGGAGGCCATGGAGCCTCAGTGACTGGGCCAGTTTTGCTCCAGTGGAGCCTTGGCTGCAGGAGGGGAAGAGAGAGACAGAGAGGAAGGAGATGAGGAAGGGTGGAGAAGCAGATGGGTACTTCTCCTGTTTGCCCTGACTGGGAATTAAACCCAGGACTTCCACATGCTGGGCTGACACTACCACTGAGCCAAATGGCCAGGGCACTTTATATTTTATTTTAATTTGCACAGCATCTCACAATGATAACTCCCTTTGCACCACAATTTGGAAACCTATTTCCAAGACTCCCATGTAAATGTTTGGAAAAAGAGGGAATTGCCATTCTAATGACCTAAATTAAATGTGAAACTGGTACCACTAAGCATTTGATTATACATATCTTTACCCAACAATGAAAGTGATGCTCAGGGTGACAACTTTGAGTTCACTTTTAGTGGATTTCTTTTGTGATTTTTCTGATTCCTCCAAGTCATTGGGCAATAGTTTTATTGAGGTTGGAGTAGGGAGATTGATAGACAAAAGATCTAGCTGGTTGCTTCGTTTGGTTGCAATTTGTTCTTGCTGCCAGTGCAGGCTTCTGCTCGACCTCATTGCCCAAGCAGGCTCCAGGCTCCACGCCCTTGACAGAGCTCCAATAAGACGGCTCCTTTTGTAGGCCTCTCTGGAATGTACTATGTTCAGATGTGTTGATAGCAAGTTAAAGCCAGCTACTAAGATTATTGATAATTATAAGAGGTCACCTCAAGGAGTTGGAAAACTAAGAATTTTCCTGCCATGCAGTTTGTTAGTGAAGTCGAGTATGTTGTCCTGACATTGTATTTCTTTGGGGAATGGAGATGGTAGGGAGATGTCTGTGTGGACTGGTATTAATAGAGTAATACATGTCCCTAGCCAACATTTTCTAGATTATCCCCTTTACACCTCATCTTATTCCATCTGTTCTGTCAATGAGAAGAGAGATGCTTTTGCATACTTTGTAAACCTTTAAAAGGGCAGCAGCAGAGTCAAATCTCTTTGAAGTGTTTACTTTCAGTTTCCTTGGCAGCATTTTCTGTATCTCAACAAAGTCTTCCTTTCCCAATCTATCAAGACTCTTTCATATGTTGACTTCTAGTTTGGATCTGGAAATTTTCTTATTAAACCATTGTCTCTAAAAAAATAAAATAAAGTGTAGTGAAATATTTTTAAAGTATTTGTTGTCTGAATATCCAGGGAATGATATAATATTTCTCTCTAAGAATCTTGACTTATATTTTTTTCTGATTTACTTTTCTATATCCCCTTATTATTATTCTGATGCTTTGTTTGACCCAGAGGTTTCTTTCTGAATCTTGCAGTTAATGCCCAGGTGAGTATTATGACACATCTGTTTTCCTTAATCACTGGGCTAAGAGGCATTTATGTACTTTGAACGATTTCTTATGACTTAGCTATGAAGTCCTCTTTTACTCATTTCCAAACTTCTTTTACCTACTATTGGGCATACAGGCAGACCTCATTACTGGATGTTGTACTTCACTTTACTGTGTTTTTTTTTTTTTACAAAATGAAAGCAAGACCCTCCACCAGCACAATGCTGACCCCTCACTTTATTATGATACTGTCTTCATTGCAGTGGTCTGGAACACAACCCACTTTATCTCAGAGGTATCTCTGTACTGTCTTGCTGACCAATTTTTAAAGCCTGAGGAGTTAAATGTTGCGAGTGGACATTCAATGCCAGTTTGATAGAAGAGGACCAAACATTCTTCAGGTTTGCATTGATATCAATGTCCCAGCCACAGTCTGGCTTTTAAAATTACCCAAGCAGGGATTAAAACAGTATCAAATGCTCATTTTTATATTAGGTTTTTCAAAGTTTCAAATAAGCTATTTAATGTCAACATATCTTAGAATCTCCTGGACTTTTATCCCAATATGCTAGGATTTATTTGTTCACCCTTCATTCTTTGGTTCCTCCCATGAGGTGCCTAAATTTGCAACCCAACCACCTTCCTCTCACTGTTTCTAGCAGTGACAAGTAAGAGGTGGGCATCAACACTTAAGATTTTCTTTTTAGAACAGGAAACAATGAACCTGTCAAAGTGTCCCTGTTGTCATGATATGCAGGTGGAAGGAAGAGACACAGGTAAAAGGCAGAGTCACTCCCCTTCCTGACGGGAAGGGTCGGCCTCCACAGTGACCAGGAGGACATCACTCTCACTGCTGTGTAAAGGAGGGTGGAGGCGCCATGAGGGGAACCCTCACAGGGACACTGGAGGCTCCTGTCTTCCACATTGTGCTCTAAGATTTCTGTGTAAGTGTAAGAAGCGGATTATCTCTTTGCCTGTAGCTTCCTAAGAACCAAAAAGCAAAAAGAAAACAAAACAGAAAGTAAGAAGTGCTCCAGAGAAGCTACTTTCCATTGTACCTGCAGCTGTTGGTCTCTGATCATGGCTACTGTTGCATCTTTCCTGGGGAAGCCTCTGGTTACTGTTTCCTTGCAGATCACCACCTGGTTCTCCTGAAAGAGAAGGTGATACTGCACAGGGCCTTTCCTGAGTGAGATGTGCTCCTCAAAGGGAAAAACACAGGGCCACTGTTATGGAGAAGTTTCTGAGCACTTGATGGGGCAGGTGAGGTTTAAATCAGCCAAAGGGTGAGACACGCTCTCTGGAAACCAGGGTCATAACCACCCATTTTAGATATTTTGCTCTGCTCATGTCATGTGGTGTGGAAACCCTTTTCTTGTGTCTGAAAACAATACTAAAGAAAACCAGCCTCATTGGGGGAGTGTGTGTGTGTGGAGGGAACAAGAGGAATGTCCCTGGCCAGGAGGCCGGAGGTGCCCCAGGAAGCTGTTTCCTCTGAATAGTTAAATGGCTGCCTCTCAACTTGCACAATGTCACATTGAATTTGAAACAGGGAACTTTTTATATTTTTCCCCTGATTGTGCTGGCACCTGGCAGATGCCTATTTACCACAGGCATCAATACACATAGTAATCAAAGGAAATCAGAGGCGCAGATTAGCAACAGCTGCAAGTCATTAGTGACAGACAGGGGAAAGCACAATTCTGCACCCAACTTTGAAATAACCAATATGAGTATTTCAGAGCATGAGGGTTACCGCAGGGCACTCGCTAACATGAGAGCAGCCACACAATAGCTGGGCTTGTCTCTCAAGAGAGCCCTTTTCTCAAAGGCACCACCACACACACCCTATTAGAAACTAATCAATCACCTGATATCGGTCTACTGAGTGTCAGTCCTTTCCAGAGTATATGTCCCCATCTTTTGATCAAAGGTTGTCTCAACTGAGAAATAACCTCTGGCCAGTGGAAAAACTTATCGCCTATCTTAATTCTAGTGGAGGAAATTTGTGTGTATTCCTGAGGACTTAATTATATCACTGACCTAGTCGTAAAGGGGGACTATAGAGGGGAAAATAAGACATTCCCCTTTTCTCCATTTAATCTAATTTCTTTCATATTTCTATTTGAAAATCAGCTCTGATTGATAGCTGTTCTTTTGGTAGTTACATATTTTCACTGGCAACACTAACCTTAGCCTACTCCAGAAAATACTACTCAATTTTTAGCCTTTCTCTAATCAATTCATTCAGTGCCTCAGCGGAATACAAGTTGGTCATTTAAAAATTTCTAGCTGTTGCCTGATATGTCCCAAAACAAATTTAGCCAGCGCAGGTTTCTATTTTAGACCATCTCTGGAAGTGCAGATTTACTGTACAACTGGGTAATGGCTTAGAGATAAACAGACACAGTGAGCTGCTTTCTGATTAGCAGGACTGGGCAAAATTTAGCATTATATATGTATACTGCAATAATTGGACCATTGGACTGTAGGATGTAGATTAAATTGGTCTCATGAGCACATGTGGCCTCTTCTTCCTTTACTTGATATTAAGGTTGGAATACTTTCTATTCTCTTTCTCCTTTCCCCTGATCTCCCTCCCCCAAAATATCATCTGAAGTTTTTTTTTCTAAAAATTCTTATAAGTAACTTGGTTTGGAGATTAGAATTAGAGGGGGAGAAAATTTCTGCCTTCCCTCTAGTTCAGAGCCAATCATTAAGTGTTAGCTCTTAATAACAAACAATACACTATTATTTAAGAGGAAAGTTTCCAGGGAGCATAGATTCCATGGAGTATGTGGCACACTGTGGGCATTCAGATGCATATTAAAGTCTTTTGTGTTGCTTCTGAAACTTTTGGAGGAAAGATATTTTTTCATACTGGATTAAATACCATATAGCAGGCTTAAAGAGGTGTGACTTCTGGGGGTCATTTTATAAAAAAAGCAAAGACATGGTATTAATTTATAGTTTTATTTACTAATTAATTCAGCACATATTTATTCACTGTCTGTCTGTCTCAGGGAATGTTTTGTTACCATGGATACAGCAGCAAATTTAACAAGTTAGAAGACATTCAATTGTTGGTGAGGATTTAGGCAACTTACATTTGAGGTATATATATTTTGGTATCTTTTTTTCTTCCTCTTTCATTCTTCCTTCTTTCTCTTCTCTTCCCTTCTTTCATTTCTTCCTTCTCCTTTCCTTTTTTGCTTCTCCTTCCATTCTTTCTCTCTTCTTTATCTATGTTTTATGATTCAGCACTTAGAAGGACTAAGCAGTGTTTGTTCCACAAAACTATTTTATATATATATATATTTGAGAATCTGTATTAGTTAGGGTAAAGTGACTGTAACAAATAAGGCCCAATTTCCAATGCCTTAACACAAGAAGTTTATTTTTTAGCTCTTGTGACAATCTAATGAGGGTATTCGTAGTTGGTGGGAGGCTTATCTCCATGTAGTGACTCAGGGACTCAGGTTCCTTCTATCTTGTGACCATGACAGTCCTTGGAATCCTTGGCTTCCAACTGATGGAAAAAAGCCTAGATGGTCCCATCTAGATGAGAGGGGGCTTGCAAACTTTTTAGTCTTGGCTGAATAGATACTTCAAGGTGACAGTTCTGTACCAAGGAAGTGGGAAGACAGGTATGAGTAGAAATTATGTGTCAGGAACCATGCTAATTTCTGGAGACAATAGATGTCCTTTAGAATAGGTACCCAACTAATCAAGCATAATAGCTAAGTACTAATTAAAGTCGTATGTGACCATAGATGCAGGGGCAAATAACTTACTCAGGGGTAGACTCAGAAGAGAGGTGGTTGAAGCAGAGCCATAAAGGACTTCATCTTGCAGGGAAGAGGAAGGGGGAGGGATATCAGGACTGAGCAAAGGCGTAAAGCTGAGAAGTTGCTTAGTACGTCCTGACAATGGTGAGTAGCTCCATGTGTCAGGTGACTGAGAATGTGAGGTCACTGAGGCCAGATCAGAGAGGGCTTGTGGGCTATGCCTCTTGCAGAAAGAACTAGAATAGGGTTGTGAGCATGTGCTGTGTGCTCAAGGTTTCAGATGTCGTCTCCTGAGTCCACTCCTTTCTGAACTCCCTGTTTCTTGGGTATTTTATTATACATATGCAAGGAGACTGATTTTTAAAACTTGAGGATTCATATATAGGCACATCAAAATGTATAAATTCCCCCATCTGACCTCAAGGTTAATATATTATCACACATTTAAGATTCTTCCCTTTCTCCCAATACCTGTAGCAGTGAATGTGCTTTATTCTAAAGTCAGAGAGAGGAGTTTCAGGTACTCAGTGTGGCTGAGGTGTTACCCTGACTTCACTAACAAAGACTCTGAAGCTCAGAGAAGTCACCAGAGATCGGGCCAAGGTCACACAGCTGGCTGTCGCATAAGAAAGAAGAAGCTCCTGGCTTTCTGCATGGTGCCAGGCCAGAGAGAAGGTCTTCTTTGCACATGGAACAGCACATTTCACCTCATGGAGAATTAGCCATTTGGGAACATGTTTAGGGCTCCTAGAGAAAAGATGGTCCCCGGAACCCAACTTTGCACTTCCAACCTGAGGCTTCAGCTTCTGTGTTTGTTTTTGTTTTCTTTTCCCCCCTGCAACTGCAAGTCCAATTATCCTCATTACTTTGGAAGTCATTTCCATGGGTTAGAAGGACTGCTTATAAAATATAAAGACAAATGAAGACTATTAGAAAGAAGCTTTTGACAAAACGAAGAGACAAAAGTTACTATAGCTTGAAATGGATGTGTTGTCCAATCGGCTTTATTTTTTTTTAACCATAAAATACAGAATAGAGAATGCTAGATTTTCTTTTTAGAACTTGGTACAAATGATAGCAGATGAACATCAGGCACAATCAAAGGGGGATTTTGCTCACATGGAAGTTTCTAAGAAATCTAGTTGAGTCTGGTTCCAGTATTTGCTGAAGTTTGTGGCTGTGTCAACAAAGATGGGTTAAAGTAAGCATATTTTAGATCCTAAACAGAGCAGTCTCATAGTCTGGAATAGAGAGAAGCTTTAAAATGTTTTAAAATGGGTTTCCTTTTCTTTCCTTCCAGCTGTGCCTAGTGCGAGGAGAAGATGAACTGGCGTGTTCTTTGTTACATAGCAACATACCCACCCCCGGGAGTGAGGCACATTAGATTTTCAAAACCTGAAGTCCTTTCAATCAGTTGATGCTGCAGTTGGGGAAAATAGGTTGGGAGAAGCTATGTAACCGTTCAGTATGGCACTCTTAACACCTGGAACATTTTAGCCACATTCTTTAAATAGAGCTGATGGCTGATTGGTAAAACTAACCCAATCAAATGGTTCAATGGACGAAATACCCTCCCTGGCATTTGCCTTGGCACCTTTAGGCCTATCTTGGCTGCTGCTATTTCTCTCATACTCCAGTGGCTGTAACTGAAATAGGGTGAAGAAGGGTATTAATATCCCGGTGAACTTCTTAGTTTTACTTTTATACTTTCTTGATTTTCCTTATAAATTTTGGTCTGATCAACATTGTCTTTATATTTTGTATTTGATTAGCCTTGTGAACATTTCCGACCAAGTAACCCAATATTCCTTTGCTATACATCCACTGTCTCCCTGAGGCAACTTCAATTTTCTAAATCTGGTGGGGATTTTTATCTTTTTTAAAATAAAATGCTCTGTAGATTTTATGCTTAGTGACTACTGCAACATAAAGTTGTTTTATAAAAAATTTTATTAAGAAATTTAATGGGGTGACATTGATCAGTAAAGTACACAGGTTTCAGGTAAACGTCTCAATAGCATGTGAACTGTTGATTGTGTTGTGTGCCCATCACCCAAGGTCAGATCATTTTCTGTCACCATGTATTTGTCTCTCTTTACTCCCTTTCTCCACTCCCCCCTACACCCCATCCCCCAGGTAACCACTTCACTTTTATCTAGCAACATAAAGTTTTTATGAACTCTGACCTAATACTGAAGTTTTCTTAAAATGTTTAGTTATTGTTTCGCCCATCACCTTTATGACTTAAATTAAGGACATTTTCTGAAAACATTTTTTCAAATTCATTTCTGGGCCTATAAAAACAAAGCCTACATTTTGAAAGCAAAGGATTTTTAAATAGTGTTAATACTAGAAAAATCTGTTAAGATTAACATAAAAGTTAACATAATAACATAGTGTTTAAAGTTTTAATATTTTCGGATTGCCCCTCTATTTCTGCCCTGAATTAGTAAATACTGAACCATTATTCTGAAGGCAAATACATGGTTAAGTCCATTATAGCTTCTGCTCCCTACGTTTTCATCAACTAATCAATACTTAACCTTATTTTATGTGTGTTTCTGTTTAAAGACACCTTGTTTAGTATATATTGCTGATTCATTTACAGTGGACTCATGGCCAATACCACTATAACTCATGCCTGAACAAAACTTATCCAACACATGTATGTAAGTCACACCACAACCTTCTTGTGTTTGGAACACTAGACAGCACTTCAGCACTATAATTGGGAGCTATTTTAAACAGTAAAATCACCAACAAAAGTACAAAAAATGTAAAAATGTTGCACTAACTAAACCAGAAAAAGGATACTTGTTTATAGTATGAGACCTGAACCCAGAAGGCAGAGTGTGGCCTTGTTTCACCCCCCCTGGGAACACACATGTTGGGCAATTCAAATTCTTTGCCACTCTGTGCATGTGTGTGAATGACTGTGAAAGCACCAAGGTATGGATATCAGGGTTACAAATGCATATCACCAAATAGGTGAGTTCGCAAATACAAAATCCATAGGAAATGAGGACTGACTGTATTAGTATGTCCTTTCTCTGTATCTGGAAACTCAAGAAAGAAATGCCAAATTCAGAAATATTTGTCATTTGTGTATGATATTACAAGTAGAACTGAAAGCCGGGTCTTCTGACTTTGGGGTCAGTGTCCAGTCCAACATCCAGGTCACCTTCTCAGAAAGTGATTCCCCTGAACCTAGAATCAGGCTCATCAGCAAATAGATAGTTTCTAGTTTTGAACAAAATGTGGTATCTGTGCTTAAAGTTATCAAATTCTATAATTTGAAATGACTCATTGAATACTTCCTTGCAAATTACCTATTTTGTAATTTGTAATGTTTCTCATTTATGTTAAAGCATCAATAATTATTGAAATATTATCTTACTGTGTCTGTAAAAGGAAAAATAATTGGGGCTTATTCTTTTGGCATATAAATTACATTCGTGGAGGAAGGAGCATCACAACTCACTGCTTTGCTCTCAGGGAAAAGCCAGGTAGTGCTCCTTACGTACAAGGCACCTGTATTAAGAGGACAAGGAGAAGAAGAGGAGGTGGGTCATTGCCTTCAAAAATACTTTGAGGGTTAATCTTTGTTGGTTTGGTGGCTTCATCCTCACAGATGCCAACTAATTCAGGGTACTCAGCGCTAAGTAAAAAAAAAAATCAAAACTGGTCAGAGATGACTTTAATTTTAGCTCTATAATACCAACATGACTTACAGTACAGCTGTGTATTCTAATGTTGGAAATGAGAAGAGAATGACTGTTTCTTATGACACTCCCAATATTTTCAAAAGACATCTCCCAATTGTGTTCTGCAGGACATTAGCATTCCATGAGATCTTTAAAAATACTCTGTTAAAGAAAGGTCTCTAGGAGCAAAGAAGTTTAGGAAACATTGGGTTAAATGTTGAGCTTAACCATGTTTCTTCACTAAAGTCTTTACTGTACGCTTCTCAGAGCCACTGATAAGCTTGTGTACGTGGTTTCTCTGTCAGAGCATTTAACTGTGGAACACTCAGTGACATCTTCTGTCCTGTCGATATGGCACAGATTCCAAAGAAGGTGAGAGGAGAGAAAATTAAAATTTTCCTTCTGCTGAGGGAGATGGTAGATCAAATGAGATTGACCGTGTTCCCCACCTTATACAACATAGAATTTCAGCAGGGGAAACTGTATCTCTGGCAGCAATTCTCTCAGTGGAGAGACTATTTACCTGCTCAAGGCAGAGGGAGCAGAGTGCCCTCAAGGTCATGCACTGTGGGCAAACCCAGTGAATCTCCTTCCTGAACCCAGAGGCTCTGGGAAGGTGGTAGGAAGGATGCCTCCATAGCCAGTGGTCAGGCTCTTAAAGTGTGGGGTTTGCAGTGGGCTGAATGGTGGTATCCCTGCCCCACAAAGGATATGCTTACCCTGGCCTCTGAATGTGCCCTTATTTGGAAATAGGGCCTTTGTATATGTAAGTAAATTAAGGATTTTAGGATGAGGTTATCTCATCTTGGATTATCTGATTGGGCACTAAATCCAATGATAAGAATTCTTATAAGAGAAAAAGCAGAAGGAGATTTGAGGCAAAGAGAGAAGATTGTGTAGAGATGAATGCAGAGATTGGAATTATGTAGACTCTGGCTATGGAACTCCTGGAGCCATGAGAGGCTGGAAGAGGCCAAGAAGGATTCTCCCCTGAGTGCCCTCAGCAGAAGTGAAGTCCTGCTGATACCTGAGTTTTGGACCTTTAGCCTCCAAAACTGTGAGAGATAAATTCCTATTATTTCAAGTCACCAGGCTTGTGATGACTTGTATGGCAGCACTAGCAAACTGATATAGGGCTTTTGGTGAGGGAAGATGAGAACTAGCAGAGAAGTAGGCAAGGTTTGAAGAGGAGAACTGATAAGTTCAGACAGAAAGGGCCCTGGCTGGTTGGCTCAGCATTAGAGCATCAGCACAGTATGTGGATGTCCCGGGTTTGATTCCTGGTCAGGGTACACAGGGGAAGTGACCATCTGCTTCTCCACCCCTCCCCCTCCTTTCTCTTTCTTTATCTCTCTATTCTCCTCCCACAGCCATGGCTCAGTTGCAGCAAGCTGGCCCTGGGCATTGAGGATGGCTCCCATGGTCTCACCTCAGGCACTAAAATAGCCTGGTTGCTGAACAGCAGAGCAATGACTTCAGATAGGCAGAGCATCACCACATAGGGGGCTTGCTGGATGAATCCTGGTTGGGGTGCATGCGAGAGTCTCTCTCTCTCTGCCTTCCCACTTCTCACTTAAGAAAAGAAAAGAAAAGAAAAGAGTTCAGACAGTAAGGATCATCCCAGGGAGTGCTTTGAAAACTGGAGATACAACAGTCTTTGAGAACTTTGATATGGTAGATAAAGGCCACACTGATGTAAATGGCAAGCTCATAGTTGTGGGTTGTGGGAGAACTGAAATAAAGGTGCATGCAAATTGTTTGGAGAGCAAGGCTCCCGCAAAAGGCAGGACTGTGTTCTTCTGCAAAGGGTTGGAATGGGATACCTCAGAGAAAGGAATAAAAGTCGGCTTGGTAAGAAAATAAATATATTTCCCTTGCCTTGGAGAAATCAATGGTGTTGGTGGTCTTGTGAATGGGTTTCAGGGTGAAGTCAGCCCATAGCTGGCAGAGTTCCTGGCTACTGCTGGGCCCCACATCTTTTGTGTTAGAACTGCTACAGAAAATGCAGAAAAACTAGTGTTCAGTGTGAATGTGGGGTAAGTGGCTGGTGAGAGGATACCCATCACAGACATTGGGGTTGGAGGAGCAGAAGATAGCAGGTGTGGAGTAGACTCTCAGGGGAGGCAGAAGCACATCTTGAGGGAGACTCTAGACCTTTTTCTGTGTGTGGCCTGGAGCTTTGTTGAGCTATTATGGGAGGGTTTATCCCAGAAGAGTGGAGGGTTATCCAGACTGGAGGTGTCAGTGTACCTGAGTAAAATCAGACATGCTTAGGATGGGGGTGCCGAGTAGGATTTGGGTGTCCTTGACTGAGGAGACTTATCTTACTAAAAAGTTCACCAAATTAATTGTTTTATGTTGTGAAACCCAATATAACTCTTTGGCAAAGCATCTGCCCTATATTCAGAATGTTCCTAAGAGGCCGTGTATATGGAAGTATATGTTTTGGGGGACAAGGTAGATATTAAAGATGGGGGAAAGTGGAGGGAAATCATGCCAATTAGAAAATGCCATAAAACCACTGATTGGTGATACATAGATGTGATTTTCATTGAACAAGGAGCAGAGAGAAATGGCACAGACAGAATGGCTAACGTGTTGATGGGACCCATTGTGGATGACTGGAGAAGGAACAGAATGTTATGCTCTAGAAATATCATATTCAGCCTGACCTGTGGTGGTGCAGTGGATAAAGCGTCGACCTGGGAACACTGAGGTCGCCAGTTCAAAACCCTGCACTGGTCTGGTCAAGGCACATATGGGAGTTGATGCTTCCAGCTCTTTCCCCCTTTCTCTCTCTCTCTCTCTCTGTGTCTCCTCTCTAAAATGAATAAAATAAAAATAAAATAAAAATAGAAATATCATATTCAGCACTAGAATGTGAAGTTATTCTGAGAATGGAGAAGTAGTTGGCTTGAATATATTTTGTAAAAACAATAAAAGTGGAAATTGGTGCGAAATGTGTTTATTCTCACAAATGATCATGCTGTTCTTGTTAGATATATGTACAAAAGTTTAAATATTTACGTGACACAGGTGAAATGTCACTTAAGACTGAAATTTTGTTTCACCCAAGGCTGTCAGATTTGTGTGAGTATGAGTTACCAGGATATCAAATATCATTTCTTTAGAGATTATAATGACCTGATGAACCAGGGCTACTTCAGAGAAAATAATTTGTTTGTGTATTGGAAACTCTTTATTTTTCTATGATGTCTTCCCATGTGATTAGATGAATGTCTGGTTTCTGACTTCTGAGGCTCCAGAAAAGATTAGATCACTTATTCCCAACTGGTCATTTCTCTCTTTAGATGGGAGAATCAGTGCTAATTGATACATTTTATATTTAATTACACTTAATTTTTTCTGTCTGGCTGCCCTGAAACCAAGAAGAGGAAAACAGTGTTCTATATGCAAATCTTCTAACATAAACATTTCTTAACCTCATTTGCTTCAGGATTGGTCCAAATATAGAATGCTTAAGATGAAAGCTGTTTAAAAGTAGTTTTTTTAAATCTGTGTTCTGGTCCTATCTCCTGAGCCCCTCTTTCTGGAAACCATCTGTGATGGGAATTTTCTCATTCTCTACTTCTTTCACACTCAAATCTTCTGTATTCATTATTATTATACTTATTTACCAGTCCTTTGTAAACTAACTTCATAATATTTAAGCCCATCTCTCTGCCTTTGAAACATCGGGCCCAAGGCTCTGGGCATAGTGCTCTTCCCAGTGGCTTTGATGGCATCACCCCTCCTTCAAAACCCTGGTGCTTTGCACTTCCTTCTGGATAAAGCTCCCCACCCAGTGCCAACTCACCATGCTGATTTTCTCCTGTTCATCTGTGCCTGTCAAGCTGTTTTGATTTCTCCCATACAATGGCCTGCATTCTAGCTGGAGGACCACTCCACTCCTCTCTCTCTCTGACTCCCACCCATCTTTCAGAAGCAGAGCCCATGCCTCCTGCTCTAGAATGCCTCCCTGACTACTGCAACCAAATGAGGTCCTTTGCTCCTTTAAAATCCTGTGAATGTATTGTCAAGTGCCTTGATCTGGCAATCTAGGGAGTCAACCTAGGAAATTTAAGTAATAGAAAGAGGGATTTAGGGGGAAATAAGGATTCCAGTATGAACTTTGCTATTTAGAGGTAATTCAGAAAAATTTGTTAATCTCCATTGTTTTCTGCTTTCTTATTCTTAAAATGAAGACAAACTGTTCTGTCTCCTCTTTCTAATTGTGAGGATTAATAAGTGTAACATATTGTAAGGCCAGTAGCCAGGGCCACTATCACAGCTGCCTGGCCCATGCAGGTTCTCACTGAATTCATACAGTCGGTAATGAAACAATGGAGCCAAGAACTGGTGAGCCATCAGCTTTAATTCTAGCTTGCACCTGGCAGGCAAGCAAAAACACACACTGGGCTCCAAAACCCACTCATTCAGTGCTCACAAAGCTACTGACTTATCTGAGTTTCCTAGAATCAAAAGTTTCTAGCTCACCAGACTTATTCACCTCTGTTCCTCATCTCCTTCTCCAGCAAAAACTCTGGATTAACTGGCTTCTCTCTCAGCACTCCATCTTCTTGGCTGCTTCTCCTGGCCTCCTCCATGTGGCCTTTCTCTGCTCTCCTTTCTAATACTAACCTCAGGAACCGAGAGAGAACAAGCTCCCGGCCTGCCCCACTTTATAGTGTAAAAATCCCAACCTTTAATCCAATCTACAAACAAGGAAGTCTCTGATACAGAGTCACTTATCTGAGGCATAATGGGAGGATTCCTCATGAGTGCACCACCCCACATCATCCAATCAGTCAAAGGTGTGGGGAAAAGCTCACTCTTTAAACTCGTATGTGGGCAGCACCATCTTTAACAAAGTGAGCATAATATATTTTATCTGCCCAACACATATGTAAAAGTCCTTGTAATCTATAAAATTCTATATAGGTATAAGTTACTATAACTGCTGTTAGATAGTTTGTTGTTATTGGTTGACTCTATTAAAATCCTCTGTTGTTATATGACACTTCTGTTGGGCAGATAAAATATACTATGCTCACTTTGTTAAAGATGGCGCTGCCCATGGGAAGCCTGTTGCCCAGGTGATATTAATTGCCCTTATGCTTGCGATGGGTGTAATTATATTATTGTGTGTGGGGGACAGGCTGTAAGCAGGCAGGGTCATTATAGCCCAAGGTTTAGTTTTAAGAGTAAGCTTTTCCCCACACCCTTGACTGATTGGATTATGTGGGGTGGTGCACTCTCATGAGAAATCCTCCCATTATGCCTCAGATAAGTGATGTGTATCAGAGACTTCCTTGTCTATAGATTGGATTAAAGGTTTGGATTTCTACCCTATAAAGTGGGGCAGACCGGGAGCTTGAGGTTAGTATTAGAGAGGAGAGCAGATTAAGGCCATGTGGAGGAGAGGAGAAGCAGCCAAGATGGCGGAGTGCTGAGGAAGAAGCCAGTTTGAGCAGAGTTTGTGCTGGAGAAGGAGATGGGGAACAGAGGTGAATAAGTCTGGTGAGCTAGAAACCTTTGATTTTAGGAAACTCGAATAAGTCAGTAGCTTTGTGAGCACTGAATGAATGGGTTTTGGAGCCCACTGTGTGCTTTTGCTTGCCCACCAGGTGCAAGCTAGAATTAAAGCTGATGGCTCACCAGTTCTTGGCTCCATTGTTTCATTACCGACTGTCTGAATCCAATGCGAACCTTCATTGGTCAGGCGGCTGTGATCCTGACCACGACTACTGGCTTTACAGAGGTGAATAAGTCTGGTGAGCTAGAAACCTTTGATGGTAGGAAACTTGGATAAGTCAGTAGCTTTGTGAACACTGAGTGAGTGGGTTTTGGAGCCCAGTGTGTGTTTTTACTTGCCTGCCCAGTGCAAGCTAGAATTAAAGCTGATAACTCACCAGTTCTTGGCTCCATTGTTTCATTACCAACTGTCTGAATCTAATGTGAACCTGCATTGGCTGGACGGTTGTGATGGTGGTCTTCGCCACTGGCCCTACAATTTCCCATATCCATATATAATCAGTACAATTAACTTCCCTAGCTAAGGTACAAATATATTGACATCATATGTTGTTTTTCTAATTCATTGCCGGATCTCCCCTCCCTCTATCCCCATATTATTATTAGTAGGAAATCTGTTATCTCTCTCTTGGACTTTCCAAATAACTCCCTTCTCTATGTTTGAAAATCAAGGGGTTTATTATTGAATATATTTCTCATGATTACATCATAAAGTATATAAAGTTGAAGCATTATGTTGTACATCTGAAACTATAATAACACATATTTTATGTCAATTATATTTTAATAAAAAGAAATCAAAAAACCCAAAAGATTTATTTAGTTCAAAAATGCCAAGATTTGTTTCTAAAAGAGGCAGAGAGTACTGAAAATTCCAGTTATTTCAGTATTGAGCATGAGTTTTGTCCATCTTGTTGGACACTTCTGCATTCTGGAATAACCCCTTAGCAGGCACAGATGTCTATATAGGATAGGTGGGGAAAGCTGTGGGTCCCCAAGCATGGAAGCATGGCATTCAGCCAGATTGTCTTTGGCAGGCATAGAATGACCTGCTCAAACCTCCCTTCAGAAGACACACTGTGGGAAGCATAGCTGATTGATAGCCTTCACTGTTGCACCTTTAGATTGACTGAGATGGAGCTGGGGAGGGGCTATTAGACCCAGGCATTTCTGCCTGACCTGGTTGAAACTTCCTCAGAACTTAATTCCACTTGCTTCCTTTTTCCCTTCATAATTATCAATCTTGCATCATAGTCTGAAGTCTTTCCTCACCTTCTCTTGTTCCTTTTCCTGTCGTTCTTGAAGAGAATTTCTCCAAATAAATCTCTTGCCTATCTAATCTTATCTCTGTATCCGTTTTTAGAAAGATACAAAATGACATGGAAGGGTTTCCAGCCCCACCCCATATTTACCATACTCTCAGAGTCGTTTTGACTCTACATCCCTTCTCTCCTGGAAGCTTCCCTTTGGGACTTCCTTTTCTTGCCAGCAGACCTTGGATAAGGGACATTTTGGTCTTTCCTGACAAGTACCCTAATTCTGAATCTCAGGGAGCTTGGGTTGAGTTGCTTTTTCCTCCTCAGAAGACTCATAGTTTCTTTCGGCAATTATCTCACTCTATCTGTATGGCTCACTGTAAAGCCAGTAGTCGAGGCCATTCACATGCAGGTTCACATTAGGTTAGGACAGTTGGTAAAGAAACTGCGGAGTCAAAAACTGGTGAGCCATCAGCTTTAATTCTAGCTTGCACCCGGCGGGCAAGCTAAAACACACACTGGGCTCCAAAACCCATACATTCAGTGCTCACAAAGCTACTGATTTATCCGAGTTTCCTAGAATCAAAGATTCCTAGCTCACCAGACTTATTCATCTCTATTGGGCAGATAAAATATAATATGCTCACTTTGTTAAAGATGGTGCTGCCCACATGGAAGTTTGTTGATATTAATGTGTGTTCTGAAACTGTGGGCAGGCCGGGTCCACAGCCAAGATGGTGGAGTGCTGAGTGAGAAGCCAGTTTGTTAAGAGTTTGTGTTGGAGGAGATGAGGAACAGAGGTGAATAAGTCTGGTGAGCTGGAAAGCTTTGATGCTAGGAAACTCGGATAAGTCAGTAGCTTTGTGAGCACTGAATGTGTGGGTTTTAAAGCCCAGTGTGTGTTTTTGCTTGCCCGCCGGGTGCAAGCTAGAATTAAAGCTGAAGGCTCACCAGTTCTTGGCTCCTGTGTTTCATTACCGACTGTCTGAATCTAATGCGAACCTGCATTGGCCAGGCGGCTGTGATAGTGGCCGCGACTACTGGCTTTACAATCTCTGTTCCCCATCTCCTTCTCTCTACACAAACTCTGCACAAACTGGCTTCTTCCTCAGAACTCTGCCATCTTGGCTGCTTCTCCTGGCCTCCACATGGCCTTACTCTGCTCTCCTCTCTATATTAACCTCAGGAACCAAGAGCCAGCAAGCTACTGGTCTGCCCCACTTTATAGTGTAGAAATCCAAACCCTTAATCCAATCTACAGACAAGGAAGTCTCTGATACAAAGTCACCCATCTGAGGCATAATGGGATTCCTCATGAGAGTGCACCACCCCACATCATCCAATCAGTCAAGGGTGTGGGGAAAAGCTTACTCTTAAAACTAAGCCTTAGGCCATAACCACCCGGCCTGCTTACATTACAGTCTTTCCCCCACACCCATCCCAAGCATAAGGGCAAATAATATCACCTGGGTGACGGGTTTTCATGTGGGCAGTACCATCTTTAACAAAGTGAGCATATTATATTTTATCTGCCCAACACTCACCAAACAAGGGACCGACATTTTTGTGTTTGCTTATGGTATCTATGGCCTATTATACCCTTATACCCTTTCCTTCAAGCAAGGAGGTACCTTACAGTTTAAAATCCAAAGCAGAAGCAGTTTCAGTGATTATGGCCTTTGCCACTGGCTTTACAGCTAGATAAAACTATTTTAAAGATTCCTTTTAGTTGTGTGATTTCCAAGGAAGATATAAAATTAGAGATAGACTGGTAAATAATTTTCTTCCTTTAAATATTGTGTCCATTCTCTTTGATAGTCTACCTTACATTTATTTATACATAGTATTTTCCAGTTTTCTCTCATGTATTACATTATTAGATCCTCATATCCACATTGTGAAATGTCTGACTACATATTAGCAGCCTTTACATGTTAGGAACTAGACTGTTATGGAATTTAAATGACAGGCTCCAAGTTCCTGCAGGAGGTGTTGGGTCTTCTGCCCCTGTCCTAAATAAAGATGCCACGTGATCTTCTTTTCACTCTATGCCCAACAACTACTAGCTCAGCATCTTTCATAAAGCACCTTTTTGTTTCTATTATTTTCAACCATCTGTACTTAGGGGCAGAGGTTTAGATAAAATATCACAGATTCAAATGCCTATAAGGACCAGGTAGGATATTTTAGTGAAGCAGGGTCAGAACCCTGTATTCGAGAGGGAGGGGACTGTGGCAAAATGAAGGGCACACATTCTATCTGAAAGGGACAGTCCCAATTCAGCCCTTATTTGCCATTCAGGAATGCTGGCCCAGGGTGGCTAAATTTTCAGGTTTTCAAAGGAAGCTGGAAATATGTATTTTAATGTGAAATGTACATTTTTAAGATAATCAAAATATATTAAAAACACTTTGAGGATGTTGGGCAGATAAAATATACTATGCTCACTTTGTTAAAGATGGCGCTACCCATATGGAAGTTTGTTGATATTAATGTGTATTCTGGGACAGGCTGTGGGCAGGCTGGGTCGTTATAGCCTAAGGCTTAGTTTTAAGAGTAAGCTCTTCTCCACACCCTTGACTGATTGGATAATGTAGGGTGGTGCATTCTCCTGAGGAATCCCATTGTGCCTCGGATGGGTGGCTTTGTATTGGAGACTTCCTTGTTTGTGTAGATTGGATTAAGGGTTTGAATTTCTACAGTATAAAGTGGGGCAGACCGGGAGCTTGTGCTCTCGGTTCCTGAGGTATTAGAGAGGAGAGCAGATTAAGTCCACGTGGAGGCCAGGAGAAGCAGCCAAGATGGCAGAGTGCTGAGGGAGAATCCAGTTTGTGCAGAGTTTGTGTAAAGAAGGAGATGAGGAACAGAAGTGAATAAGTCTGGTGAGCTAGAAAGTCTTGATGCTAGGAAACTCGGATAAGTCAGTAGCTTTGTGAGCACTGAATGTGTGGGTTTTGGAGCCCAGTGTGTGTTTTTGCTTGCCTGCCAGGTGCAAGCTAGAATTAAAGCTGATGGCTCACCAGTTCATGGCTCCGTTGTTTCAGTACCGACTGTTCGAATCCAATGCGAACCTGCCTGGGCCAGGTGGCTGTGATGGTGGCCGTGCTTTACAGAGGACAAAACACACACATCTATAGTGGTATTTGTTCCTGTAGATCTCCAAGTTAGGGACCTTGGATTTGGAGGTAACCCTGATAAATTTCTCCCTCAAATTCCTTTGAAATTATTTGGTGTATTTTGCCACTTTTATTAAAAGTTTGATATAAATGCCACAAATAAAAACAGTAATCAGTTATTGGTTGCCTGCTTTGTTCAACAGAGGATACTAGGTACTTGGTACATATCATTACTAATTCTCCTAGCAAACTTATGAGAAATAATTAGGATTGTTTTTAGTTTATAGCTGAGGGAGCTGAGGCCCAGAGCTGTCCTAATGTACTAAGGATACACATTCAGTTAGCAGTGCAACCAGGGTGAAACTCAGGCTTCTGGCCTCAGAGTACATTCTTATTCTTTATTACAGCACATTGCCAACATCCTCAGAGAAGGGAGAGAAAGGATAAAATAAAAAATGTGGTACTTTTATTTTGAAACTAGTCAGAAACGGGCCTCTGAAATGGAGAACTTAAAAGACAAGCATAATCCTCTTTTCCTTTCTGAGTGGAAGTACAGTGATTTTTCCTGTGAGCATGGGAGGAAGGGAGGAGAAAGGAGATTGCTCACAGTAGGATGAGCTCCTCCTCCTTTCTTTCACACACTCTTGAAATAGGCTCCCAACCAGCTAGTGTCTGGCTTTTATACTAGACTTTCTGTCTGCTTTGACCATCATGTCCTAGGAGATGGCCACTAGCTTACTACTGCTATCATTTACTTCCATTTCCAGAAAGCAAAGCTCCAGGGGGGAATAAAAGATCTTTTGTTCAGGGTCTGAAGTCAAGTCCAAATATAACAAGATCCCAATAACTTCCTCCACTCCCTAGGGTTTAAAACCAAACTCCCTCTGCCCAGATGGCTGCTACAGAAAGACAGAGAGTTCCCCCACTGCTTCCTCTTTTTGTTGGCTGCCCACTGATTACAGCTAATGACTCCCAGCTGTACCGCCTCTGAAGACTAGGGGAAGATGAATCTTTGAAAAATAATTTAATAACAAGACTCCTCCAGGGACGGGTGGGGCTGATGCCCACCCTGTGAGAGCCCTCCCTCATTCAGAAGTTAGCTGGATGGTGTGGATTAGAAAGACGAGAGCTGCTACATGCACTTTAAAGCCTTCTTGTTGTGCCCTTTTAGAATCTGATTGACTTTGTTTCCTAATCCTGGTTGAAAAAAATTCATCTCTAAATACTGAAACAGAAAAGTTAGATTAAGTGCAATATATATTTCTTCAACTCCAATCTAGAGAATTTGAGGAAATGTCTTTTATAGCTATGACTTTATATCCAAATCAGATAGATTTTAGGATTGATCTCTTATGAGGGTTTTCCCAACATATTTAATTCAATGTTTCCAAAATTTTAAATCTTGGCAACCTGAAGTTCTCATTTTACCTTTGAAATATCAGATTATTTGAAAGGTTGACTTCAAATACTGTGATCCATCAGAGAGAAAAATCAAAGCTGAAAGAATATGAGAGTTGAAAACTATTAATAACAGACTTGTAGAGATTGATAGGTATTTTCTTCTTCCCTTTCCACTTCTTCTTCATCATTTTTCTTTTTCTTCTTTACTATAAAAACAACAATCTTAATTGCTGGGTGGATAAATAGGGAAAGAGGGGATGGAAAAATTTTACTACCCTAAAATTTGATAGTTTTTTTTCCCTCAAACCCCTTTTCCAGAAGTGTTTGATGGTATTTGGAATCTCTTTTCCTCCATGGAATCTTCCCCCAAACTGCAGATAAAATTTACTATGTTCACCCACATTGAACATCTCTTGTGCACTAAGCCTGGGGTAGAGGTTACATTCATATACAACCTACTAGTTTCTTTATGTCCTTTTAGGGTACTGGCTGAAGAAATCACACTCTTGAGCAACTGATTGCTGTGTTGTCTAGTTCTATAGTGATTTCTTTAGGGAGCATCTTGCCTGCCTGAGAGGCAATGTGGCTTAGTGGAAAGAGTATGACTTCTGGAGTCAGAGCTAAGTTTGAATTTTGACATGTTCTTGGCTTAAACGTTCTGAGATTTACTTGCTTCCATTGTAAAGTGGAGCTTGCAAGGTTACATGAGGAAACACATCATGTGAGGACACTGGTAGAATGTTTTTTCAGGTCTCCTTTTAAAAACTCAGTTGTGGTGTTTATTATTATATTCCCTATACATTATATATTATACAGCTCTATACATTCTTATATGTATTTATGTATATAAAATCAGGCAAGGGTAATTTTCACAGTGCTATCAATTGGGACAAAGAGAAAAAAGATAGAAAATGTGGATTTCTATTTTATGGTGCTTATACTTAAATCTCATTTTCATTTTGTTTTAATCTTTAGAGTGATTATGAGACCAGAGATTAAGTCTTGGAAGGGTTAAGTCCCTTCCAAGGATACTACAATGTTTGGAGGATTTCCCATCATGGTTATATTATATAAACTTAAAAACTTGTTTTCTGGCGTTTCTATTTTGGTTTTGAAATATTGGATCTTGTGAAAGTTTGTCTTCAAACACTTGTTCCTTTCAGGATCCTATTCTATTCAAGAAGACAGTGGAGCCTGACCTGTGGTGGCGCAGTGGATAAAGCGATGACCTGGGAACACTGAGGTCGCCAGTTCAAAACCCTGCACTGGTCTGGTCAAGGCACATATGGGAGTTGATGCTTCCAGCTCCTCCCCCTTTCTCTCTTTCTCTCTCACTCTCTGTCTCCTCTCTAAAATGAATAAAATAAAAAGAAATTTATATATATAAAAAAGAAGACAGTGGAATGTGAGTACTGTATCTGGAGAAGCAGAGTCAAGGAGGAGGTCTGCTTTTCTGCATGGTTGTTGCTGAGTGCTGTGTCTTTACATTGCTAAGATTTTTCAGCCGAATTTGAGGGCTGGCTCTCTTGGGAATGCATTCGTTAAGAGTGAAAGATAAGCCTGACCAGGAGGTGGCGCAGTGGATAGAGCATCGGACTGGGATGCGGAAGACCCAGGTTCGAGACCCTGAAGTCACCAGCTTGAGCGCAGGCCCATCTGGCTTGAGCAAAAGCTCGCCAGCTTGGACCCAAGGTCTCTGGCTCCAGCAAGGGGTTGCTCAGTCTGCTGAAGGCCCACGGTCAAGGCACATGTGAGAAAGCAATCAATGAACAACTAAGGTGTTGTGACGGCAATGATAAGCTAATGATTGATGCTTCTCACCTCTCTCCGTTCCTGTCTGTCTGTCCCTATCTATCCCTCTCTCTGACTCTCTCTCTGTCCCTGTAGGAAAAAAAAAAAAAGAGTGAAAGATAACTTACCTTGAGAAACTTGTATAAGATGCTGATGTCAATGGAATCTCTAGCTCTTTTTTTCTAACTATGTATAAAATTCAAATAAAAATGTCTCACAGTATTATGAATGAATACAGTTTTTTAAGCTTACTAAAGAAGCAGATACAGTGATGATAGTTTACAAGAGTACTATTTCTTTTGCTCCAGAAGACGCACCTAGGGTTTTAAGGAGGAAAGTAAGAAAAAAAATATTCTGAACTAAATGGTGTGTTAAAATATTTAATAAAATATACCACAATAATATTTTAACAATGTAAACTCAACAGCAGTATTAAAAACCATTGGCACTGTTATTAACAAATGAGAAGAGACTTTAATGTTCAAATATTCTTCTAGTTGTCTGGGGACTCCAGGAACTCATCATCGCTAGTGTCAGAATTTAAGAAGCTCAGTTACTCACAATCACTGGTATCACTTTCTTCTCTATTTTCATATATGATACCATCTTCAGTGTCATCTAAGGCATTGCTAATGCCACATTTTTTGAACGACCGTACCACAGTTTCATTCTTCACTGACTGCCATGATGTTTTCACCCAATCACAAACTTGAGTGATAGTGGGTCTCTTCATTCATCCAGTTGGTGTCAGATCATGATTACCTGCAGCCATCCATTTGTTCCACTCTTCTTGCATAAAAAATTTAAATGGTTTGTTGATGGAAATGTTGAGATGTTGCAACTCGATGGTAAGACCCCCAGGAATTACAGCTAGATGACTCTTTACTTCTTTAAAGTTTTTTTTTGTGTGTGGTTTCACTAATATGTGCTCTAAACTGGTGAAGCACTAGTAGGGCAGCAAGTGACATTAGCACTTCATACAGAGCTCCAGCAGCTGCAGCGCAGCCCTCCACTGCTGCAGCACACCTATCACATCTGCCTTTAATGATGCCACATGAATGCACCCATGCAACGTCGCTCACCTTCCCTCCTGCACTGCAGGCAACTGTGGAAACTGGAACCAGGAGATAACTCAGCAGATGCTGGGATTCCACATGCTGCTGTGGCCGGTATGATTGTGCTCCCTCTGGCACTCATTCTACATATGTTTACCAGTGCAGTGCCCCACAGCAGCTAAAAATAACAAACATTCACTTCATAAGATACACGGGCATTTTTTTCTCCACTTTTTTTGGGGAAAAGCGTGCCATATGGAGTGAAAAATACGGTAAGTGGTCTCCCTCCCTCCCTATCTCCATCCTTCCCTCTCACCATCTCTCTTAATCTCCTTCTTACCCTCCGTTCTTCTCTCCCTCCCTTCCTTTCTTCCTTCCTTCTCCCTTCCCTCCTTCCTTCCTTCCTTCCTTCCTTCCTTCCTTCCTTCCTTCCTTCCTTCCTTCCTTCCTTCCATCCTTCCTTTCTTCCTTCTTTCCTTCCCTCCTTCTTTACCTTCCTCCGTCCCTCCCTCCCTCCCCTCTTTTTTGTTGGTTTTGGAGAAGGGAGTATGTGTGCCTCACCTACTTACAACCTTCTTTATGTAGTGAAGCCCATTCCCTGATTATAAAGGGCACATATGATCTGGATTAGGTCAGATAAATTCCTTCAACCAGGAGTTTGAATATTGAGCATGGACACCAAAAACAAAAAGAAAATGAAGCTGATACATGTGATGGCTGAATCTTAGCTAGCAGTCTAGGAAAAGGCTCCTGTGGCTGACCCTAGGCACTGCCCCTGGTCTTTGCCCTTCCCTAGGCCTGGGAAGTGTTCCATAATTTGGGGAGCTACTCCAATATTTTTCCAATATAGTAAATGTTTTGCTTAAATTTGTCAGAGTTAGTTTATGTTGCTTAAAATAAAAAAACCTTACTTAAATGACTAGACCTATATTATATCTTAATCTTCACATCAATCCTACATAATCAGTAATATTCTTCATATTACACAAATAAGAAATGGAAGCTTGTGAGGATAAATAATTTGCACAAGATCATACTGTTAGGGAAAGGCCAGATTAGTGTTCCAACTCAGTTCTTCCTGACTACTAAAACCAATATTGTATCTATTATACTTCAATGGCTTAAAGTTGGGGAAAAAAAGAGAAAATTTAAACAAAATTTTTTTTTTAATATATATATATATTTTATTAATTCTAATGGGGTGACACCAATAAATCAGGGTACATATGTACAATGAAAACATCTCCAGGTTATCTTATCATTCAACCGTGTTGCATACCTGTCACCAAAAGTCAAATTGTCCTCTGTCACCTTCCATCTGGTTTACCCTGTGTCCCTCCCCTCCTCCCTATCCCACCCTGTCCTCCCTCCCCCCACCCTGTAACCACCACTCTCTTGTCCATGTCTCATATTCTCACTTTTATGTCCCACCTATGTATGTAATCATGCTGTTCTCCGTTTTTCTTTTTTTCTGATTTACTTATTTTACTCCGTATAATGTTATCAAGGTACATCCATTTTATTATAAATGATCCGATGTCATCGTTTCTTATGGCTGAGTAGTATTCCATAGTATATATGTACCATGGCTTTTTAATCCACTCGTCTTCTGACGGACACTTGGGCTGGTTCTTCGCTATTGTGAACAATGCTGCCACGAACATGGGGGCGCATTTCTTCTTTTCGAACAGTGCTATGGTGTTCTTAGGGTATATTCCTAAAAGTGGGATAGCTGGGTCAAAAGGCAGTTCGATTTTTGATTTTCTGAGGAATCTCCAAACTGTTTTCCACAGTAGCTGCACCAGTCTGCATTCCCACCAGCAGTGCAGAAGGGTTCCCTTTTCTCCACATCCTCGCCAGCACTTATTCTGTGTTGTTTTGCTGATGAGTGCCATTCTGACTGGTGTGAGGTGATATCTCATTGTGGTTTTAATTTGCATTTCTCTAATGATTTGTGATGTTGAGCATTTTTTCATATGCCTATTGGCCATCTGTATGTCTTCTTTGGAGAAATTTCTATTCATTTCTTTTGCCCATTTTTTGATTGGGTTGTTTGTCTTCCTGGTGTTGAGTTTTATAAGTTCTTTATAAATTTTAGTATTAACCCCTTATCAGATGTGCTGTCGAATATGTTCTCCCATTGTGTGGTTTGTCTTTTTATTCTGTTCTTATTGTCTTTAGCTGTGCAAAAACTTTTTAGTTTGATATAGTCCCATTTGTTTATCTTGTCTTTTATTTCATTTGCCCGTGGAGATAAATCGGCAAATATACTGCTGCTACAGATGTCGGAGAGCCTGCTGCCTATGTTTTCTTCTAAGATGCTTATGGTTTCACGGCTTACATTTAAGTCTTTTATCCATTTTGAATTTGTTTTTGTGAATGGTGTAAGTTGATGGTCTAGTTTCATTTTTTTGCAGGTAGATGTCCAATATTCCCAACACCATTTGTTAAAGAGGCTCTCTTTACTTCATTGTATGTTCTTTCCTCCTTTGTCAAATATCAGTTGTCCATAAAGCTGTGGGTTTATTTCTGGGTCCTCTGTTCTGTTCCATTGATCTATGTGCCTGTTCTTATGCCAGAACCAGGCTGTCTTGAGTATAATGGCCTTATAGTATACCTTGATATCTGGAAGAGTGATACCTCCTGCTTTGTTTTTTCTTTTTAGGATTGCTGAGGCTATTCGTGTTCTTTTTTGGTTCCATATAAATTTTTGGAATATGTTTTCTATATCTTTGAAGTATGTCATTGGTATTTTAATTGGTATTGCATTGAATTTATAAATTGCTTTGGGTAATATAAACATTTTAATGATGTTTATTCTTCCTAGCCATGAGCACGATATATGCTTCCACTTGTTTGTATCTTCCTTGATTTCCTTTATCAATGTTTTATAATTTTCTGAGTACAAGTCCTTAACCTCCTTGGTTAAATTTACTCCTAGGTATTTTATTTTTTTGGCTGCAATAGTGAAGGGGATTGTTTCCTTAATTTCTTTTGCTGAAAGTTCATTGTTTGTATATAGAAATGCCTCTGATTTCTGCATATTAATTTTATATCCTGCCACGTTGCTGAATTCATTTATAAGGTCCAGTAGTTTTTTGACTGAGACTTTAGGGTTTTCAATATACAATATCATATCATCTGCAAATAGTGACAGTTTTACTTCTTCTTTTCCAATTTGGATGCCTTTTATTTCTTCTTCTTGTCTGATTGCTATAGCTAGGACTTCCAGAACTATGTTGAATAAGAGTGGTGAAAGTGGGCAACCCTGCCTGGTTCCTGATCTTAAGGGGATTGCTTTTAATTTTTGTCCATTTAGTATGATGTTTGCTGTGGGTTTGTCGTAGATGGCCTTTATCATGTTAAGGAATGTTCCTTGTATTCCCACTTTCCTGAGAGTTTTGAGCATGAATGGGTGCTGGATTTTATCAAATGCCTTTTCTGCATCTATTGAAATTATCATGTGATTTTTGTCCTTCCTTTTGTTTATGTGGTGAATCACATTGATTGATTTGTGAATATTAAACCAGCCTTGCCTCTCCAGAATAAATCCCACTTGATCATGGTGTATGATTTTTTTCATATATTGCTGGATCCGGTTGGCTAATATTTTGTTGAAAATTTTAGCGTCTAAATTCATCAGGGATATAGGCCTATAATTTTCTTTCTTTGTGTTGTCTTTGCCCGGTTTTGGGATCAGAATTATGCTCACCTCGTAAAAGGAGTTTGGAAGTCTTCGTTCCTCTTGAATTTTTTGAAATAGCTTGAGGAGGATAGGAGTTAGTTCTTCTTTGAATTTTTGATAGAATTCACTTGTGAAGCCATCAGGCCCAGGACTTTTCTTTTTTGGGAGTTTTTTGATAACTGTTTCGATCTCATTTTTTGTAATTGGTCTGTATAGGTGTTCTGATTCTTCCAGATTGATTTGTGGAAGTTTATATGATTCAAGAAATTTGTCCATTTCATCTAGATTGTCTAATTTTTTGGCATAGAGTTCTTCATAATATTTTCTTACAATGCTTTGTATTTCTGTTGTATCAGTTGTTATTTCTCCACTGTCCTTTTTAATTTTATTTATTTGAAACCTCTCTCTTTTTTTCTTGGTGAGTCTAGTTAAAGCTTCATCAATCTTGTTTACCTTTTCAAAGAACCAGCTTCTGGTTTCATTGATCCTCTGTATTGTTTCCTTAGCCTCTATGTCATTTATTTCTGCTCTGATCTTTATTATTTCCTTCCTTCTACTTGTCCTGGGTTTTATTTGCTGTTGTTTTTCTAGTTCTTTTAACTGCAGGGTCAGGTTGCTTATTTGAGCTTTTTCTAGCTTCCTATGATATGCCTGTAGTGCAATGAACTTCCCTCTCAGTACTGCTTTTGCTGTGTCCCATAGATTTTGAGTTGATGTATGCTCATTATCATTTGTTTCTAGAAACTTTTTTATTTCGTCTTTGATCTCATTGTTAATCCATTCATTATTTAATATCATGCTATTTAGTTTCCAAGTGTTTGAGTATTTTTTAGTTTTTCTTTTGTGGTTAATTTCTAGTTTCATGGCATTGTGATCAGAGAAAGTGCTTGATATGATTTCAATCTTCTTGAATTTATTGAGATCATTTTTGTGTCCTAACATGTGGTCTATCCTAGAAAACGTACCATGAGCGCTTGAGAAGAATGTATATTCTACTGCTTTAGGATGAAAAGTTCTGAAGATATCTATTAAATCAAGTTGATCTAGTGTATCCTTTAAGTCTGCTGTTTCTTTATTGATTTTCTTTTTTGAGGTTCTATCCAGTGTTGTTAGTGGGGTATTGAAATCCCCTACTATGATAGTATTGCTGTTAATCTCGCCCTTAATGTCCATCAAAGTCTGCTTTATGTATGTCGGGGCTCCTATATTTGGTGCGTAGATATTTATAATAGTTATTTCTTCCTGTTGAATTGTTCCCTTTATCATTATGTAGTGTCCTTTATCTCTTACTACAGGCTTTGTTTTAAAGTCCATTTTGTCAGATATAAGTACTGCTACCCCGGCTTTTTTTTCATTTCCATTTGCATGAAATATTTTTTTCCATCCTTTTACCTTCAGTCTATGTGCATCTTTTGTTTTAAGGTGTGTCTCTTGTAAACAGCATATGTATGGGTCCTGTTTCTTTATCCACGCAGCTACCCTATGTGTTTTGATTGGATCATTTAATCCATTTACATTTAAGGTTATTATTGATATGTAGTTGTTTATTGCCATTTTATTCTTTAAAGCTGTATTCTTCTTTTGCTATATTTTTTCCTCCCTTTGAACTGTTCACAACAGGCCCCGTAGTATCTCTTGCAGAATTGGTTTGGTTTTAATGTATTCCTTGAGGCTTTCTTTGTCTGGAAAGCTCTTTATTTCTCCTTCACTTTTAAACATTAGCCTTGCTGGATAGAGTAGTCTTGGTTGTAGGTTCTTGTTCTGCATTACTTTGATTATATCTTGCCATTCCCTTCTGGCCTCAAGTGTTTCTGTTGAGAAGTCGGATGTCATCCTTATGGGGGCTCCTTTGTAGGTGATAGCCTTTTTTTCTCTAGCAGCTTTTAAGATTTTTTCTTTATCCATTAGCTTTGGTATTTTAACTATGATGTGTCTTGGTGTAGATCTTTTTGGCTTTCTCTTTAATGGAGTTCTGTGTGCTTCTTGAACGTGTGGAATTTTTCCCAGTCTTAATTTAGGGAAGTTTTCTGCTATGATTTGATTGAACACAGTTTCCATTTCCTGTCCTCTTTCCTCTTCTTCAGGCACCCCTATGATGCGAATGTTGTTACTCTTCATGTTGTTACAGAGCTTCCTTAGAGTTTCCTCACCTTTTTTGAGTCTCTTTTCCTTTTTCTTCTTTGCTTCTGTGCCTTTGTTTATTGTGTCTTCTAACTCGCTGATTCGTTCCTCAGCGTGATTCATCCTGCTTTTAATTCCTTCCATTGTGGTCTTCAGTTCTGATATTGTATTTGTCATTTCTGTCTGATTCTTTTTTATGATTTCAATTTCATTTTTTATACTTGTTATCTCTTTATTTAGGTGTTCATAGTGACTATCCATTGTTGCTCTAATTTCTTTGAACATCCTAACTATCATTATTCTAAATTCTGCTTCTAGTAGTAGTTTGGTTTTATCTGGTTCATTCAGGTCCTTCTCTGGGGATTTCTCTTGATTCATTTGGTTTGCATTTCTCTGCCTTCCCATTTTATCTGTGTATAGGCAAGTTGTGGTCACTGGAGTCTAGTAGGTGTTCCCTTTGTGTTCTCTAGGTGTGGTCTGTCTTCAGGCCTGCCACCCCCTCTGCTGCTGCCTAGGGTGGTTGGGTGTGGGCGTTGCCAATGACAGCCTACTTCGGCTGTTGCTGTGATTTTCACCTCTCCTCTGCAGGAGGGGCTGTCACTCAAGCCACAAGCCTTAGAACCAAGGGCAGAGGTGAGCAACTTTGCTCAGCTGCGGGACCAGCCCGTTTCCAGAAGATTTACGCCCAGCCCCCGCAGTCAGAGCCTGCTCGCCGCAGTTTTGCCTGTTGGGCGGGGCTTTTGACGTGCTCTCAGCTATGAGCCTTTGCCCGTCCAGAATTTAGCCCCGCCTTCAAGGCCCGGGCCCTCCTGCGTAGGGTCGCACACTGTGGTTTATTGGGCTGGGCGTGTTTTCTGGCGTTAGCTCAGCTGCTAGCTTCCGATCGATCAGTACTCTGCCACACCCCACGTTTGGCGCCAGCTCGCGCACGTAGGGTGGCCACCAGCCGGGGTTTCTCTAGCCAGGCGGGGCCAGTAGCGCGAGCCCAGCCGCGAAAGCCAGGCGACAGGTGGTGTCAGTTGCGCGGGCCCAGCCGCGGAAGCCGCTCGCGCGCCGGGCGGGGCCAGTGGCATGACCTCAGCGTCGGAAGCCGCTCGCGCACACAAAGGATTTCAACCCACCGCGGTTTCTCCTTTTGGGCGGGGTTGGCAGCATGAGCTCAGCCTCGGGCCCCTCGCCCGACCCTGGTCTTAGCCCCATTCCCGTGGTCAGGGTTGGCTTACGCAGAGTCTTAGAGCCGATCTCTGCCTGTATTTTTCCCCCACAAGTGGGGTCACAGGCGGCCCGCAGCTGTCGGTCCACTTCCGCGCATCTCCTCCAGCCTTGCTGGGCTAGACTGAGCTCAGACCCTTCCGCCCACACCGACAGGACCGCTTTTCAGCGTCCTGCCGCCAACCACCCCTCAGCAGCGTTTAGACAGATAGCAGTGTCTTAAGTCTCCACACTGTAGGCTTGGGAGCTCCCTCCCTCCAAGCAGCTCCGCTCCAATTGCCGCGGGAGAGCCTGCCTGGCTAGTGTCCCGCCTCCCCTTGCTGGTGTTGCTAGTTCCAGGGGAAATATTTGTTTTCGATTAGGGAAATGACTTAGCCCAGGGGTCAGGATGGCTGCCCCTCAGAGTGTTCTCGTGCCTTCAGTCCAATCTCTGTTCCCGCTGCTCCGTTCCTCTCCTCTGTCCCCGTTCCCCGGAGCCCCGGGTGCGTGGTTGTGAGAGATGGTTTCTGCGCTGACCCTTTGAAAAGATTCTTGGGTCCAAGAAAACTCTCTCTTTTTCACAAACAGTATCCTCACTTGCTTCACATCTCAATACTGTCCATATGCCTCTTCTAGGCTCTGGGACTGCAGGCTGGGGCTTGGTTCCTGGGACCCAGATCCCTCCCTCTCTGCCAAACTCTCCTCCCGCCCCGCAGGACTCTCCGGGCTGCCGTTTGCTCCGGGGAGCTGGGCAGCCCTCTTAGCGTTTTCGCTATTCCTACCAGTCTCAGTGTGGCTTCTTCTGTGTTCCTTGGTTGAAGAGTCCACTTATTTTAGTTCAAAGTTGGTTTATCCAGATGGTGGTTCTTAAAATTGAGCTATAATCCACTTTGGTTCTGGGAGTTGGAAGTTGGTACGTCCGCCTACTCCATCGCCATCTTGAACCCCCCCAACAAATATTTTTAATGTTTGAGACAATCCACAGAACTTAATAGATGTAAGATATAAAATGTTCTTAAGAATCAGTGAAAAATAATTACATAATATTAGAAAAACTGGGTAAAGGACATGAATACCTATTTCTTGAAGAATTTATAACAATTTGTCATACATGTGGAAAAAGTTTAACTTCATCAATAACACAAAGAATGCAAATTAAAACAATGGCATGCCATTTTCAACTACTTTGTTCATTAAAAATTATGAAACTAAATTTTGGCAAAAGTTTGGTTAAAGCCTTTCTCTCATCATATCTCTATACTAACTTGAGAAAGAAAAACATGCGCAAATATATTTAGAGTCCCATATTTGCTTAAAATCTCTGATTTAGACATTTATTCCAAGATAATCTGTGATATACTGAAAGTATTATGTACTAGGATATTCATCTTCATACTGTTATTTTTAAATAGCAAAAGTAAGAAGCAAACTAAATATCTAATGATATGAAAATGGGAATAATTGGGGAAAAGCCTATGATATATTATGTTTTTTAAAACTAAGAGGTCCAAATATTCCCTCACTTAATAATTATTTAGGGTGTTTACAATGTACAAGGCATTGTCCTAGGCATTGGAGAGACTGAAGTGAACAATATCAAGTCTTTTTTCTCATTAGCTTGCATTCTAGTAGGGAAGACAGCAAACAAACAAATACATGTATGATTATGATTAATATTATGGATAAATACAAAGAGGAGTCAAGGGACAGAAAGTGATTCAAAGGAGGTGACACTTGAATCAAGATCTTAATGAGGTACAAGAGTAAGCTATGCAAAAATATGGGCTATAAACTGTGAAGTATTATTATAATAATACTGGTTATAAAACATCGCAAAACGAAGTGGTTTAAGATAAATGAAAATAATTTTTTTCTCCCCACATAATTTATTCTCTTTGAGGTAGTAGACCAGGCTTTGTTGATTCAGTCTGAGCTTGGCTGGGTTTAGCACAAAGTTGAAAATAATTCTCACATGAGTCTCATCTTTCTTGGACTAACAGGTCATCTGCAAGGAGCATGTTACCTTTGGAGATAACAGAGGCACAGGAAGACAAACCTCCACCACACAATTATACTACAGACCATCATTTGAGTAATTTTCTAAGGTTCCATTGAAAATTCCAAAGCAAACCATGCTGACAACATCAATGGTCCAGAGGAGCATATTCCATCCAGAATAGGAAAGGTAGGTGAATGAATAGTTGCTGAACAATAATCTAAGTAATCCCAGGAAGAAAGAGATGTGCTTAGCTTATGTTGAAAGCAAGACTGGTCCAACAAGAAGAATAGTGTGGTCTAAATAGAATAGGTAGGAAGCAGAGTAAGAGGAGATGAGGCTCGCAGGTTTAGGTCATTTAGAGTCTTAGAGGCCAAAGTTAAGAAAAGACTAGATTTTATATGAGGGTATTAGGAAGGCATTGGAGATTTTCAGCAAACAAATGACCATAGAATTTGTATGAGTAACATGACCCCATTTTTATATAAAAAGATATATGTCTTCATAGAAAAAAGACTGAGAGAATGTATACCCAGATACAAACAGTAGCTGTCTCTCAGCAGTATAATTATGTAAAACTATATTGCATTATTTACATGTTGTTCAAAAATTGTTTTATCAAACAGTAGAATAAATTTATTTTAAGATAAAAAAGAAAATCTTCATAAGTCCACAAAGTGGACTGGTAAGCCACTTTTAGCTCTAATTTCCCTGGTTTCTAAACATGGAAGGGCTGGTGAGGTAAAGTCAAATTAAATTTGACCATGATCTTTTGTAACTATAACTATGGATCTAAAAATAATAAATAAATATATATTTAATAATTAGCATATATATCATTTTATTTTAGACTGCTTCACACATAGAGAAAAGTATAGACACTAATATAACAAAAAATCATGTATTTATTACTCCGGTCATTCATATAATAAATTTTATTAATTTGCTTCAGATTTTTCTCTCTCTCTTCCTCCCTTCCAAATTAAAATATTGCAGATATAGTTGAAACCCCTGTAACTAACATGATTCTATTTCTCTCCTGCCATGTGCAGAGATAACCAGTAACATAAATTTGAAGTTTTAATTCCTGTGAATATATTATACTTATATGTGTCACCATTAACAATTTATAAGATTGCTTTGTCTTCCATTCCATTCTTTTCTTTTCTTTCCCTTCCCTTTTAGGTGAGAGGAGGGGAAATAGTAAGACAGGTTCCTGCATGTGCCTGACTGGAATCCACCTGGCAGCCCCTGTCTGGGGCCAATGCTCAAATCAACCAAGCTATCCTCAGCAGCTGTGGCTAATGCTTGAACAAACTAAGCTATCCTCAGAGCCCAGGCTGACACTCAATCCAGTCAAGCCACTGGCTGTGGAAGGGGAAGAGGGACAGAAAGGGGAGAGGGAGGGGGAAAGAAGCAGTTGGTCACTTCTTCTGTGTGTCCGACTGGGAATCAAACCCAAAACCCATACGCCGGGCCCACACTCTATCCACTGAGCCACCAGCCAGGGCCAATAGTTTATTTTGTGTGTGTGTGTGATTTCTTATTTTCTATATACAAGAGTATATCATCTGTAAACAGACCTAATTTTACTTCTATTCAATCTGAATATCTTATTTTCTTGCCTAATTGGCACAGCTAGAATCTCTAGCACAATGTTGGACAGAAATGGTCAGAATGGTCCTCATGGTTGCCATGGCTGGTGTGGCATGGTGCAGTGTGGACTGAACTGCGAGCTCGGCAGGCATGACTACTCTTCCCCTCTTCCCTTGGGCTCTGCATTCCTTCTTTCTGCACTGGGCAGCTGAGCAGAGAGGTGCAGAGAGGTTCCCTGACCTGCCCAGGGTCACAGACTGCATGTAGGTAAAGTGTTCATAAACACTAGACTGTAGCAAGGGCTAGACTTTAATGAATTCATGAGGGCAATGGTCTTTGTTTTATTCTCTGATGTGTCCCAAGTACCTGGACCAATATCTAGCACATAATAAGCATGCAATAAATATTTCTTGAATTAAAGAAGGTAGTGGTCAGAATAAACATCTTTGTCTTGTTCCTGATCTTTCAAGCTTTTAGTCTTTCACCATTAAATATAACGTGATGGTTTTTTTTTTTTTTTTTGTAGATGCCTTTTATTAGATTGAAGGAGTTCTCTTCTATTTCAAGTTTGTTGATTATTTTTGTCATATTAGAGTTTTGGATTTTGTCCATTGCTTTTTCTGCATCTATTTTGATGACCTTGTAGCTCTTATCTCTTTATTCTTCTAAATGGTGTCCTGCATTGATTGATTTTTGCATGTTGTACCAACCTTGAATTTTTAAGATAAATCTCACTTGGTTACATGGTATATATAATTCTATTTATATGTTGCTGGAATCTGCTTGGAAGTATTTTGTTGAGGATTTTTGCATCACTGTTCATAAAGAATATTTGTCTATGGCTTTCTTTACTCATCATGTTTGTCTGGTTTAGATTTAAGGCAATATTGGACTAAAAATGAGTTGGAAAGTATTCTCGCTGTTTCTGTTTTTTGAAAGAGTTTGTGAAATTTTCATATAAATGGAGCCATCTGATAATGGGTTTTTCTTTGTGGGAAGTTTTTGATTACTAGTGTCATTATGTTATTCGTAATAGTCAAGTTACATTTTCTATTTTTCTCGAGTCAGTTTGATAGTATCTGATATTCTAGGGATTTGTCCATTTTATTTATCTAATTTTTTGGCATGTAATTTTTTATAGTATTCTCTTATAATCTTTTTTCCACCTATAAGCTCCATAGTAATATCCCCTCTTTTATTCTTGATTTTGGTTAATTGAGTTGTCTTTATTCTTAGTCTAGCTAATGGTTTCACAATTTTGTTGACCTTTTCAGAAAGATCCAAATTTGGTTTTGTTGCTTTTCTCTGTTTTTCAGTTTTGCACTCTCTTTATTTCTGTTCTAACATGTATTATTATTTTTTCCTCTGCTTGCTTTAGGTTTGGTTTGCTCTTTTTTTTTCTGGTTTGTTAAGGTGGAATATTAGGTAATAGACTTGAAATCTTTCACAGCTGCATGCTATGTTGGGTACCTCTTCTTGGCTCTATTGCTCTAGGCTGTGGAGCCCAGCTTGGAGTTTAGGCCCCACACTTCTCAGGGTTAAACACCCTCCCTATAGCTAAAATATCCCTCAGAACCTCTGCCACTGGTGGAAGCGAGGCCAGCCCTTTTCATATTTCTGCCCTTTCTATCTGTCTCGATGCAGCTTCTTCTATGAATTCTTGGTTATAAGAATTCTCTTTATTTAGTCTAGAGTCAGATTTTCAGAATGATTTTTTTTTTTTTTTTTAACTTTAGAGACAGGGAGAAAGAGAGAGAGAAACATTGATCCATTCCTGTATGTGCCCTGACTGAGGATCAAACCCTCAACCTTTGTTTATTGAGAGGATGCTCCAACCAACCAAGTTATCAGGACAGGCCAATATTATTGTTCTTAAATTTAGTAATAACTTTAGTTTGGTACTGGGAGGAGGTGAATGTAACATACTCTGCTACCAACTTGGATCCTGAAATCTTTCTTATTTTCTGATGTAGATGTTACTGTTTTAAATTTCTCTCTCAGCAGTACTTTAACTGAATCATGTATATTTCAGTATGTTATGTTTTTGTTTTTATTCATCTTAAAATCTTTTTCAGCTTCCCTTTTGGTTTCTTTTTTCACCATTAGTTGTTGAAGAATGCGTACAAGAGTGTTTCACATTCTGTGAAATTTTCTTCTATTATTGATTTCTAACTTCATTCTATGTGGTCAGAGAACATTGTTTATATACGTTCTTCAATCCTTTTAAATTTTAGAGACTTGTTATGTGGGAGAACACATAGTCTAATGGCAAGTGTTCAACATAAACCTGAGAAAAATGTGTGTGCTTCTCTTCTCAGGTGGGGTGTTCCATTGGTACATATTAGGTCTATTTGCTTTATGGTGTTGTCTTCTATTTTCTTATTTATCTTATGTCTATTTGTCCTATTCATTATTAAAAATGGGGTATTAGCATTTCCAACTATTATTGCTATAATGTCAATTTCTCCCCTAGATTTTATCAGTTTCTACTTCATGTATTTTGGGGTTCTGTTATAATTACCATTTCTTCTTGATTGATTTATTCTTTTGTCATTATAGAATTCTTCTTTGTCTCAAGTAACAATTTTTGTCTTACAGTCTATTTTGCCTGATATTAGTATAGCCACTCCAGCTTTGTTTTGGCTACTGTTCACAACATATAGCTTTTTAATTTCAACTTATTTGTGTCTTTGAACTTAAAGTATGTCTTTTGACAGTGTATCATTAATACTTAGTTTATATGTTCAGCTTTTATTCATTTTTCTCATCTCTGTCTTTTGACTGTAGTGTTTAGTCCATTTACATTTAAGGTATTGCTGCTGCTAAGGTAAGATTTATATAGCCATTTTACTATTTGTTTTTATCATATTTTGTTGTTATTTGTTTTCCTACTTTACTGCCTACTTTTGAGTTAAATAGATATTTTTAGTATATCATTTCAACTCCCATGTTTCTTTTCCTATATATGTTTGAATTATTTCTTGAATATTGGAGATGACAAATAGCATCTTAATTTATAACAATCTAGGTATATTATTAAAGCTTAACATACTGCTCACAAAATGTAGGGGATATTTCAAAATGAATATGAAACAAAAGAACAAGCATTTGACTTTAATTTTTTATTTTTTTTATTTTTTAATTTTTTAATATATTTTATTATTATTAATTCTAATGGGGTGACACCAATAAATCAGGGTACATATGTACAATGAAAACATCTCCAGGTTATCTTATCATTCAACCGTGTTGCATACCCGTCACCAAAAGTCAAATTGGCCTCTGTCACCTTCTATCTGGTTTTCCCTGTATCCCTCCCCTCCTCCCTATCTTACCCTTCCCTCCCTACCCCCATCCCGTAACCACCACTCTCTTGTCCATGTCTCATATTCTCACTTTTATGTCCCACCTATGTATAGCGAAGATCTGGAACCAGCCCAAGTGTCCGTCAGAAGACGAGTGGATTAAAAAGCTATGATACATATATACTATGGAATACTACTCAGCCATAAGAAATGATGACATCGGATCATTTATAACAAAATGGATGGACCTTGATAACATTATACGGAGTGAAATAAGTAAATCAGAAAAATAGAAAAACTGAGAACAGCATGATTTCATACATAGGTGGGACGTTTTTTTATTAAACAAGAACATCAGAAAAGCAAACAAGTCAAAGAAAGTAGTTCTATTATGCAAATGAGATACAAAACCAACTTTTATTTCATTGGTGAAAATGCACTGTACAAAAGTCTGAAAGCACTGGAGTATCTGCATGTTCCCTGATCCCTTAATTTTTGTGAGCAGTAATAAGAATACATAAAAATATTTGTTTACATATAAATACATTTTTTCCTTTTTTTGGCAATGGTATTTCCATACAAAATACATCCTTATATATTGCATGCCATTCAACATAATTTTTTTTTTTTTTTTTTTTTTTTTTACAGGGACAGAGAGAGAGTCAGAGTCAGAGAGGCATAGATAGGGATAAACAGACAGGAACGGAGAGAGGTGAGAAGCATCAATCATCAGTTTTTTGTTGCCTTTGCGACACCATAGTTGTTCACTGATTGCTTTCTCACATGTGCCTTGACTGCAAGCCTTCAGCAGACCAAGCAAAACCTTGCTGGAGCCAGCGACCTTGGGTCCAAGCTGGCAAGCTTTTGCTCAAGGCAGATGGGCCTGCACTCAAGCTGGCGAGCTCGGGGTCTCGAACCTGGGTCTTCCGCATCCCAGTCCGACGCTCTATCCACTGCGCCACCACCTGGTCAGGCATCAACACAAATTTGCTAACTTAAAATTGCTTTTAAGTTAAAAGGAAAAGTTACAAGTAGAAATCACATTTAGGCTATTTTAAAAATTTACTTATAAAATTACTTTTACATTTTTATATTTTTGTTTCTTCATGTGGATTTAGTTTCTATTTAGGTTTTTTCACTTCAACCTAAACGACTCACTTTGGTAGTTTTTGTTAGTCTGCCAGTGACAAATTCTTTGAGTTATTGTGTTTTTTGAAATGTCTTTTCTTCTCCTTAATTTTTGCATAACATTGTTGAATGTAGGTTTCTAGGTTAGCAATCTTTTTCTTTTTCTTCACTTTAAATAAGACATCATAGTACCTTCTATCTCCAAGGTTTCTAATGAGAAATCACTGTTAATCTCATAAAGAACTTCTGTATATGATAAATTGCTTCTTTTTCTGCTATTTTCATTCTCCCTCTGAAGTTCCCACCCACCCCAAATGCCTGCAGCATTGGCCCAGTGAGAGTCAGTTCTAGATGATAGAAGTGACATCCATTGTGTCAGGAATTATTTCTGATTGCAGGGAAATATTACCACCCTTCTTTACTGGAATATGGGTTGGAAAACAGAGGTCTGAAGAGGTATGAGAAGACAGACTGCTGTCTCATTGGACCCTTATTTTCTCCCAAGGCTATCCTCTCAGTGATTTGTCTTAAAGATCCTTGCACCAGCTGTTTACTTGCCAAACCATCAGTCCCTATGCTAAGAACTGAGGTGACCTTGGGCAAAACCCTTCCCTTCTCTGGAGGCTGGTTTTCTCATCTGTGAACCACAGTGCCAGTCACATTGTAGATATTTAATAAATATTCACTGGATGAAAAAAAAAGGTTGCCCCTTTCTCTCTCTCTTTCTGTGACTCCTTTTAGTGTACTGGAATGTTTGGTGTCCCCACAGGTCTTTGAGGTTTTATTTTTCTTTATTCTTTTCTGTTTCTGTCTTTAGGCTAGATAATCTCAATTGACCTAATATTTGCTTATTCTTTATTCTACCTGCTCAAATGTACTGTTGGGTTCTTGTAGAGAAATTTTCATTTCACTCACTATACTTTTCAACTTCTGAATTTGATTCTTTTATTTTGTCTTCAGAGATAAAGAAGGGGGAGAGCGAGAGAGAAAGGAAGGAAGGAAGGGAGAGAGATGAGAAACATCAACTCATAGTTGCTGTACTTTAGTTATTCATTGATTGCTTCTCATATGTGCCTTGACAGGGGCACTCAAGCCTAGCCAGTGACCCCTTGCTCAAGCCAGCAACCATGAAATAATTTTGATGATCCCACAGTCAAGCTGGATGAGCCTTCCCTCAAGCCAGTAACCTTGGGGTTTCAAATTCAGGACCCCAGTGTCTTAGGTTGACTCTTTATCCACTATGCCATTGCTGGTCAGGCTCTATTTGATTCTTTTTGATAATTTACTTTTATTGATATTTTTTATTTTATAATTCATTGTTCTCATACTTTTCATTAATTATTTAGGCATTGTTTTATTTAGTTCTTTGGATATATTTAAAATAATCAAAGTTTAAAAATTTTTGTCTAATAAGTTCCTTTCTGGGATTCCTCAGGGACAATTTATATTGACTGTTTCTTTTCTTTCTACATACAAACCATACTTTTGTGTCTTTGACTGTCTATAACTTTTTGTTGAAAACTGGGAATTTAAAATGATATAATGTTGCGATTCTAGAAATTATATTCTCTTCTCTCTTTACAGTTTGTTCTTGTTTGTATTTACTATTTTTTGTTGTTGGTTGTTTTTGTTTAGTGCTTTTCCTGAAGTAGTTCTGTGAGGTCTCTATTTTTGGTTGTATGTGACCATTAAAGTCTCTTTTCTATTAGATTAGAAGTCAAGTAACAACTGGACAGAAATTTTATTAGATGTGTGGGGCCAATAAGTCTTTTAATTTTTGATGAGTGTCTCCATGTACTCTGTGTCAGGGTACAATATCAATACTCTGCCAGACAGTTTCTAATTCTGCTTTAGACTTTACTTCCATCTTGCACAGAGCCTTAAGGTTAGTCAGAAGTGATAACTTAGAACTTTCTCAAGTCTTTTCTGAACATGTACACTGCCCTATGCATCTGTGTAATTTAAAAAAATTCTTAGGAATATATCAGAACCCTTTAAAGCAGTGGTTCTTAATCTGGGTTCTATTGAACCCTAGGGGTTTGATCAGTCAGTCTCAGGGGTTCAGAAAAGCCTCTGCCGCAGAAGCCAGAATAAAATAATACCATAATTTGTTGTAAGTTCATGCACTTTGTTGGTTTTGTTCTTTGAGCAAGGTGATGTTCATGCACGGCTGATTTTGTGAACCAGTAAAAAACCATATACCTATGTCTTGGATTTTGGGAAAAAAAATCATGTTTTATTTATCACTAAAGAAGGGTTGGTTGAATGCGCATATGAAACTAGTGGGTTCGGTACCTCAAAAAAGGTTAACAACCACTGCTTTAAAGTCTCTTATGGACATGTAATTCCGCTAGATTTTTCTTTTAACCCTTTTGGTTAGCCTATTATTTGCCTCAGCTGTGGTCTACTGCCACAGTCAGCTGCAATGTTCAACAATTGCCACTGATTGTTTTGGACAAACATCATTGAAGAAAAGTCTGTTTTTTATGGAAAAGATCTGAGTCAGGTCAAATAAAGACAGTCCCAATTCGACGCTCTATCCACTGCTCCACCGCCTGGTGAGGCTCTTTTGCCCATTTTTTGATTGGATTGTTTTTCTTCGTGGTGTTGAGTTTTATAAGTTCTTTATAAATTTTAGTTATTAACCCCTTATCAGACGTGTTGTTGAATATGTTCTCCCATTGTGTGGTTTGTCATTTTATTCTGTTCTTATTGTCTTTAGCTATGCAAGAAACTTTTTAGTTTGATATAGTCCCATTTGTTTATCCTGCCTTTTATTTCATTTGCCCGTGGAGATAAATCGGCAAATATATTGCTGTGACAGATGTCGGAGAGCTTGCTACCTATGTTTTCTTCTAAGATGCTTATGGTTTCACGGCTTAAGTTTAAGTGTTTTATCCATTTTGAGTTTGTTTTTGTGAATGGTGTAAGTTGATGGTCTAGTTTCATTATTTTGCAGGTAGATGTCCAATTTTCCCAACACCATTTGTTGCAGAGACTGTCTTTACTCCATTGTATGTTCTTTCCTCCTTTGTCAAATATCAGTTGTCCATAAAGGTGTGGGTTTATTTCTGGGTTCTCTGTTCTGTTTCATTGATCTATGTGCCTGTTCTTATGCTAGTACCAGGCTGTCTTGAGTACAATGGCCTTGTAGTAAACCTTGATATCTGGAAGAGTGATAACTCCTGCTTTATTTTTTCTTTTTAAGATTGCTGAGGCTATTCGTGTTCTTTTTTGGTTCCATATAAATTTTTGGAATATGTTTTCTATATCTTTGAAGTATGTCATTGGTATTTTAATTGGTATTGCATTGAATTTATAAATTACTTTGGGTAATGTAGACATTTTAATGATGTTTATTCTTCCTAACCACGAGCACGGTATATGCTTCCACTTGTTTGTATCTTCCTTGATTTCTTTATCAATGTTTTATAATTTTCCAAGTTCAAGTCTTTAACCTCCTTGGTTAAATTTACTCCTAGGTACTTTATTTTTTTGGTTGAAATTGTAAAGGGGATTGTTTCCTTAATTTCTTTTGCAGACAGTCCATTGTTGGTATATAGAAATGCCTCTGATTTCTGAGTATTAATTTTATATCCTGCCACCTTGCTGAATTCATTTATCATGTCCAGTAGTTTTTTGACTGAGACTTTAGGGTTTTCTATATACAATATTATATCATCTGCAAATAGTGACAGTTTTACTTCTTCTTTTCCAATTTGGATGCATTTTATTTCTTCTTCTTGTCTGATTGCTGTGGCTAGGACTTCCAGAACTATGTTGAGTAAGAGTGGTAAAAGGAGGCACCCCTGCCTGGTTCCTGATATTAATGGGATTGCTTTTAATTTTGGTCCATTTAGTATGATGTTTGCTGTAGGTTTGTCATAGATAGCCTTTATCATGTTAAGGAATGTTCCCTGAATTCTCACTTTACTGAGAGATTTGAGCATGAATGGGTGCTGGATTTTATCAAATGCCTTTTCTGCATCTATTGAAATTATCATGTGATTTTTGTCCTTCCTTTTGTTTATGTGATGAATCACATTGATTGATTTGCGAATATTAAACCAGTCTTGGCTGTCCAGAATAAATCCCACTTGATCATGGTGTATGATTTTTTTCATATATTGCTGGATCCGGTTGGCTAATATTTTGTTGAGAATTTTAGCATCTAAACTCATCAGGGATATTGGCCTATAATTTTCTTTCTTTGTGTTGTCTTTGCCTGGTTTTGGGATCAGAATTATGCTCGCCCCATAAAAGGAGTTTGGAAGTCTTTCTTCCTCTTGAATTTTTTGAAATAGCTTGAGAAAGATAGGAGTTAGTTGTTTGAATTTTTGGTAGAATTCACTTGTGAAGTCACCAGGCCCAGGACTTTTCTTTTTTGGGAGTTTTTTGATAACTTTTTCAATTTCATTTGTTGTAATTGGTCTGTATAGGTGTTCTGATTCTTCCAGATTGATTTTTGGAAGATTATATGATTCAAGAAATTTGTCCATTTCACCCAGGTTGCCTAATTTTTTGGCATAGAGTTCTTCATAGTATTTTCTTATAATACTTTGTATTCCTGTTGTGTCATTTGTAATTTCTCCAGTCTCATTTCTAATTTTATTTATTTGAGTCCTCTCTCTTTATTTCTTGGTGAATAAAGTTAAAGGTTCATCAATTTTGTTAAAGGTTCATCAATTTTGTTTACCTTTTCAAAGAACCAGCTCCTCGTTTCATTGATCCTATGTATTGTTTCCTTAGGCTCTATGTCATTTATTTCTGCTCAGATCTTTATTATTTCCTTTCTTCTACTAGTCCTGGGCTTTATATGCTGTTGTTTTTTTAGTTCTTTTAGATGCAGGGTCAAGTTGATTTTTTGAGCTTTATCTAGTTTCTCATGGTATGCCTGTAGTGTTATGAACTTCCCTCTCAGTACTGCTTTTGCTGTGTCCCATAAATTTTGAGTTGATGCATGCTCATTATCATTTGTTTCTAGAAATTTTTTATTTCTTCCTTGATCTCATTGTTAATCCATTCCTTATTTAATTACATGCTATTTAGTGTCCAAGTGTTTGAGTATCTTTCAGTTTTTCTTTTGTGGTTAATTTCTAGTTTTATGCCATTGTGATCAGAGAAAATACTTGATATGCTTTCTATCCTCTTAAATTTGTTGAGACCACTTTTGTGTCCTAACATGTGGTCTGTCCTAGAGAATGTACCATGAGCGCTTGAAAAGAATGCATATTCTACTGCTTTAAGGTGAAAAGTTCTGAAGATATCTATTAAATCGAGTTGATCTAGTGTATCCTTTAAGTCTGCTGTTTCTTTGTTAATTTTCTTTCTTGAGGATCTATCCAGTGATGTTATTGGGGTATTGAAATCCCCTACTATTATAGTATTGCTGTTAATCTTGCCCTTTATATCCATCAAAGTCTTCTTTATGTATCTTGGGGCTCCTATGTTCGGTGCGTAGATATTTATAATGGTTATATCTTCCTGTTGAATTGTTCCCTTCATCATTATGTAGTGTCCTTCTTTACCTCTTACTACAGGCTTTGTTTTAAAGTCCATTTTGTCAGATATAAGTATTGCTGCCACAGCTTTTTTTTCATTTCCATTTGCATGAAATACTTTTCCATCCTTTTACTGTCAGTCTATGTGTATTTTTTGTTTTAAGGTGTGTCTCTTGTAGACAGCTTATGTATGAGTCCTGTTTCTTTATCTATGCAGCTACTCTATGTCTTTTGATTGGATCATTTACTTCATTTACATTTAAGGTTATTATTGATATGTATTTGTTTATTGCCATTTTATTCTTTAAAGCCGTATTCTTTTTTTACTATATTGTTTTCCCCCTTTGAACTGTTTACAACAGGCCCCTTAGCATTTTCTGCAGAATTGGCTTGGTTTTAACGAATTCCCTGAGGTTTTATTTGTCTGGGAAGCTCTTTATTTCTCCTTCAATTTTAAACGTTAGCCTAGCTGGATAGAGTAGTCTTGGTTGTAGGTTCTTGATCTGCATTACTTTGAATATATCTTGTCATTTCCTTCTGGCCTCAAGTGTTTCTGCTGAGAAGTCGGATGTCATCCTTATGGGGGTTGTCTTTTTTTCTCTATTAGCTTTTAAAATTTTCTCTTTATCACTTAGCTTTGGTATTTTAATTATGATGTGTCTTGGTGTAGATTTCTTTGTGTTTCCTTTTAATGGAGTTTTCTGTGGTTCTTGCACATGTGAAACGTTTTCCAGCCTTAATTTAGGGAAGTTTTCAGCTATCGTTTGATTGAGCAAAGTTTCTATCCCTTGATCTTTCTCCTCTTCTTCAGGAACCCCTATGATGCGGATGTTATTTCTCTTCATGTTTTCACAGAGCTGCCTTCGAGTTTCCTCACATTTTTTGTCTTTTTTCTTTTTTCTGCTCTGCTTCTGTGCCTTTGTTTATTTTGTCCTCTAAGTCATTGATTTGATCCTCAGCTTCATCCATACTGCTTTTAATTTCTTCCATTGTGGTTTTTGGTTCTGATACTGTATTTGTCATTTCTGTCTGATTCTTTTTTATTATTTCCATTTCCTTTTTTATACTTGCTATCTCTTTATTTAGGTGTTCATAATGACTATCCATTGTTGCTCTAAGCTCTTTGAACATCCTAACTATCATTATTTTAAACTCTGCATCAAGTAGTTTCGTTATATCTGATTCATTCAGGACATTCTCTGAGGATTTCTCTGGATTCATTTGGGTTGCATTTCTCTGCCTGCACATTTTGTCTGTGTATAAGAGTTTTCTATTGGATTTCAATGGGTGTTGCCTCTGTGTTCCTTAGGTGTGGTCTGTCTGCAGGTCTGCCACCCCCTCTGCCACTGCCTAGTGTGGAGGGGTTTGGGTGTTGCCGGTGCCAGCCTTGGCTGCTGTGGTCTTCGCCTCTCCTCTGCAGGAGGGGTTGTGTTCTTGTGTCCAGCTCTACAAGCCTCAGTCTGTCTCGGCCTTCACCCCTTTCCCATGGTGGGACCGTGCACCACACTCGGGCTACAAGCCTGGGTGCCAAGGGCAAGAGTGAGCACTTTTGCTTAGCTGCATGTTCCTGTCAGCCTGTTCCTCCAGCCAGGAGGGGCTTTTGGTGTGCCCTCAGTTGCTAGCCCAGGTGGGAAGCCTCGCCCCCAATAACCTTGGCTCCTCGGCTGGGCAGGGCTGTTGTTATGCACTCAGCCATTCCCTGGGCTTTTGTCCTGCCAATGCTAACCATGGCTCCTTGGCTGGGCCTGTCTGCTTCTATGTGCTCAGCTGCACTCTCAGCTTCCGCCCCACCTCTGTAGGCAAAGCCGGCTGGGCAGGACTTCAAGCCCCGGAGGCCTGGTGCAGCCGGCGCCTACTTGCCCCTGCCCAGTGGAGGAACTCTGCCCGTTTTGGGTTCCCGCTTTTCCCCCACAGGTGATGTCGCAGGCAGGCCCGCAGCCTCCGGACGACTTACGCGCATCCCCTTTTCCTGGGCCGGGCTAGACCCAGCTCACACCAGCCAGCTGGGCCTCTGCGCCGGCCCATGGAACCGCACTTTCGCATCCTGTGGACGCCTGCCCTCCAGCAAGTCCTCAGCAGTGTAGGTGTGGTCTCTGCAGCTCAGACCCTAACACTCCATAGTGTAGTCCTGAAAGCTCCCTCCTTCTAAGCGACTGTGCTCTGATTGCCGCAGGGGAGCCTGTTTGACTGGTGTCCTGCTTTCCCTTGTTGGTTCCAGGGGGAATATTGTTTCAGATTTGTGGAGTGACTCAGCCCAGGGTTTAGGGTGGCTGTCCCTCAAAGCTTTTCTTCCTGTGCCTTCCAGACCACACTCTCTATCCGCTGCTCCAGTCCTCTCCTCTCTCTCTGTCTCCCAGAGTCCCAGGTGAGTGGTTGTGGGAGAGGTTTTCTGCGACGTCCCTTTAAGAAGAATCCTAGGTCTGAGACAACTGTCTCTTTCTCACAAACAGTATCCTAACAGGTTTTCCAGCTAAATACTGTCTATAGGCCTCTTCTAGGCTCTGGGGCTGTAGGCTGGGGTTTTGTTTCTGGGATCCAGGTTCCTACCCTTCCACTGGCCTCTCTTCCCGCCACACAAGGCTCTCTGGGCTGCCTTTCGCTCCGGGGAGCTGATCAGCCTTTCTGCGTTTTTGCTTTTCCTCCCAATCTCAATGTTGCTTCTTCAGTGTTCCCCGGTTGAAGAGTCCTCTCAGTCCAGTTCAGCGTTGGTTTATCCAGATGATGGTTCTTAATATCAAGTTATCATCCACTTTGGTTCTGGCAGTTGGAAGTTGGTATGTCTGCTTACTCCATCGCCATCGTGCCCTTCCCCTGATTTCCTATTTTTGTGGACATGTATGTTGTCCCTCAATAATTTGTCATACAGATGGGTTCCAGAGGATGCCACGGCCAACAGTCACTACTGTTTCTGAGCAGCAGCAATCAACTTATACAATATTATATATCAATTACATTTCAATAAAAATGAAAAAAATGATTAAATAGTTGAGATTAGGAACTATAGACTCTTAGTTGAAAAGGAAGGAAATGAAGCTTGGAGGGGGTAGAAAAGGATAAAGTAGAATAGTAAGTGCCCTAGAGGTTTTACTAGGATGACAAATATGGATGTTGGGGGAAACTAAATGTGCAGGCTGGAATGATAGTAGTAAGTAGTCAGCGGTGGCTTATGTTAATGAGTAGTTTCAAAGATGGAACAGATATGAGTTATATCAGTTACAAGAGAGGGTAGCCAAAATGAAATGGAAGAGCAAGTTTCTAAGATCATAAATTTTGTTTGGCTGTGAAAATAATGAAGTCACTTAAGACGATGACAGAATTTAGGGTAAAAGGTAAAACTGCAAGACAGTTGCCAAATAATTCAATGGAGTGCAATCCATGCAGTAAAACAAATATTGAAACTTTAGTTTGGAGCTTTTCCTATGTTTATAAACTTCAATTATAGTATAATTATTTTTAGAATCTCTCCTTTATTTGATGATAAGCTCCTTTAGGTTCAAGTGTCTTAATTATCATTGCATAACTCACATTACATTATCTATGTCAGATATGCAATACATTTTATATCGGTTAAATAGGAGAAAAAGTAAACAAAAAGTAGGCATAATTTTGAAGAGTAGAGAGGCACACTTTCATTTTCCTGAGTGCGGTTCACAGGTCTCTTTTTCCTCCTATCTCTAGTTTCAGTGTACCAGTATCCAGTTAGATAAGTTAAAAAAAAAAAACTTTGGAAAACATGTAGAGATGTTGGTGAAACTGAGTGAAAGAAACAAGGGTTGCCTGTTATTGACCTTTGTTAACTTCCTTCCTATTTGTTTTTCTGTCACCTTTCAGTAATGTTACTCAGAATTTCTACGTATCTGTCAAGCAGATTTTAGGGTGATTCAACTTTAAAAAGCCTTATCATGGATTGATTTTTCCCCTTGAAAGCCAATAGATGGTTTAGAGAAGTCAAAACAGAAAAACTGAAGTCATCAGGATCTTTTATAATACATCCATCTTCTAAAGGTTTTCCTTGTAATGATCAAGCTTTTTTTGAATGACAGTTGTTTTCCATAAGGTCTGACTTGTCCGCTCCTTAGCATTTTATCTCATCCAATAAGTGTCATTAATGTTATGTAACTAAAAATCATGCAAATGGAGAATAATTTGCTATACATACATATACAATAAGTCCTCACTTAATGTTGTTGTTAGGTACTGTGACTTTAATTGAAATGACATATAATGAAAACAATTTTTCCATAGGCTAATTGATATAAAGACTTAAGTTCCTACAGCATCTCATCAATGTTATAATGAAATGATGTTGAATGAAATGATGTTATTTGAGAACCTGCAGTGTACACGTGTGTGTGTGTGTGTGTGTGTGTGTGTAATGAAATTTCACATTATACCATTTAGAAATGCTAATTTTCTTTTATTAAACTTGAAAATTAGAGGCTACAATGAAAGATGAGGTTGGAGTAAATTGAATGGGGGAAAGACAACACATTCAATTCTGTGTACTAAAGATATAATAAGGGCTTGATTTCTATTTTCTTGGACAAATTGTATTTGTCTTGGGTATATATTCTTTTCTGGGATAAAAGAGTGAGTTGGCTTTAACACAAAATTGATCTCTATGGTTGCCCTTGTACTTTTCTTTCTTTGATAGCTAAAGTTCTTCCTCCTGAAGCTTTGCAGGAAGATATTGCAGTTAAGTGCATACAAATAGACACACCAGTCAACATTTCTCTTGCCTTCCTCTATTTATCAGTACTTCTGCCCTCACTTCTCCCAGGTGGGCAGTACTCCTTGCAAATTTTTGGCTGGTCAAAATTCAATGCTGTAATTCTGTAATGCTCAACATACTTTATGCCTTGCATTTCATTATTTTCTTCCCTTCAATCCTTCTATTAATATTTCCCTTCTGTTGTGGTCAATGAATTAATGAATGTTAAGTGTCTACTGTGGCTTATCCCAGTGTTTAGGTCTAATGCTTATAGAACTTATCCTGAAGTTTGAGTCAAAATTTACCTATATAAACAATCACAAAAAAAACAAGTAAAGGTCAATTACATTACATCAAACATAAAAATAATTTTTAGAGAAAGAAGAGGTAAGTATGTGGTGGAGAAGTTAGAGAAAGATTAATGGAATCCACATGTACCAATATCTGGAGATAAAGAACTAATGTTTTATTTTTTTTAAATAACATACTGGAACAGCTGGGAATTAATGAAATAAGAATTTATGGCATTGCAAGAGGGCTTCTGGTCAAAGCTATATAAACTCCTCAAATGACTTAGCTTGCTACCTGGTGTACTTTCTCTTACCAGTTAAGAGTTTACAGCCCCAATTTTTTTCCTATTCATGGGGGCGCTATGCAGAAGCCATGGTCAAACACATATAAGACTTTGCTCATAGTGGAGTGTCTATGAGGGTTGACTGAAGACAAGGGAGATCCCAATGATGTCAACCTGACCACCAGAGCTTTTGGATGCATTATATCTGTGATTTGGGAAGAGATGATAAGCTAAGAATTTCAAAAGCTTGGAGCTTATCTAATTTTAATAGCTTTTCAGTGACATGAAGAATCAGACTTTCTCTCTGAAAATCATTTTCTAAGAATTAAACCTCATACTTCTATTCCCTTTGGTAGACCAGTTAGCCTGCCACTCTCTCTCTCTTTTAAAACTAAATTTGATTTTTGAGAGATTTAATATCATTCTCTATCACAACATTATTTTTCATAACAGCAGGAAGAAATTTGATAAACTATTCTAGTTTCTTACATTTGTGAATTTAATTCCCACTTTGTCAAAATGGGCTTCTGTCATGGGATGAAACCAGATGCACTGAGCTGTTCAAGTCTTAAATGTCTCTCCAGCTTGTTGAAGCAATTTCTTTAAAAATCTTAATAAATATGATTGCTGACTTTCCTGCTCCCTCTGTGTTCCTGCTGCAGTTATACTATTTACACTTGAGCTTTTGCCACATCTGGTTAGAACTCAATAACTTCACTTCTCACTCCTCCTGTTTTAAGTCACTACCTCCCTCAAGGTTTTTCTTCCATACATTGAACTTCCATCAATTTTTTTCTCTGATTGAAAAGAGGTGTGGTGGTGTAGCAGGAAGAACATAGACATGGGTCCTAGAAACACTGAGGTTTGAATCCTAGCTCTGGCATTCACTAACTCCATGATCTTGGATATTTTAACTTTTCTGACACTCAGTGCCATTACAATTACCTTCAGGAGTTGTTAGGATTGAATAAAATAATTGAAGTAACAGCATCTGCCAGAACAATTTGCATATAGCAAATCATTCTGCCTATTTTTTCCACTTATATTTAAGTATTTGGTCATAATCAAAACCCAATAGTTTCTTATTTAAAAAGGGCTTGTTTGATTCCTACTTCTGCATTCCATCTATTCTCTCTGTAGGCTGGTGTTTTAACTCTTATTGTGATTTCTTAGTTATCAGTGTTTCCTATGCTTTTTTTATTATTACTTTTTATCCATATAATACTTGATGTTTATAATATGCTTTTGTGTTTTTATGTGTTTTTGGAATGTGTAGCATACACAGCCTGAAATTCATCTTGTTGGCTCATCTTTCTATATGGGGTATTCATGTTCTTCCTACTCTGAGCATCAGTCTTAACTGCAGTGTTCACTTGGTCAAGAAATTCAATTATAACAAAAGTGGTGCTTTTCAACCTGTGAGTCTATGAAGACAACAGAAAATATCTTTTGAGCTTCATGGTAGAGAGGTTTTTGTCTGCATTTCTCCACTTCTTCTCTTATAAATTATACAGAGCAAGAAGTTGAATGAAAATAAAATTAAGAAATTCCATTTTCAGTGAAACCAGGTGACCCAGAGATGTCTTAAACTACAAAATATACATACATGCTGCCAAAAGCAACTGAGGCTAATGGAAGCAGGCAGAAAGCTGCATGGTAAATGGTGATAGGCAATGAGAAGAATGGTGAGGAGGGCATTGGCTATGGTGAATTATAGAAAACACAGTAAGTGAACACTTCCAGTATGGGGGTGGGCCACAAGATCAATGGCAACTGCAGCGAGCAAGAATGAATTCAGGGTAATCAACTTGTCCCAATTTGCCTGGACCTTTCCTAGTTTTAGTACTGAATGTCCCATGCCCTAGGAACCTCCTCTATCCTGGGAAAGCTGGGATGTTGTTTACCTTAGATGATATGGAACATGGTGTGGCACTGGGGAGATGAGAAAGGCTTATGGGCCACACAGATTGCAGGAATCAGAGGTACAAGACAAAATGCACCAACAAAGTGGGGCTTCTACTACCTTGAAAGGTAAGAGATGTGTCCTTTATGGCAGTGGTTGGTGAAAGCACTGTAGCATCACTTGGTAGAAGTAATTCAGAACCTTAAATGTAAAGGAGAAGGACTTGAATAGAAGCACCCTTTAAAAAGGAAATGGTCTGTGGCAGCAGAATAGAGGAGACCCATGAGTTGTTAAATTTGGCAGACTAGGACTCCTTAGTCCTTTCCTCCGCCCCCTATTAACCTTTGCAAATGGGTGGTTCAGGAAAATTAAACTCATTCAAGTATGAGTAATAATAATAATAATAATAATAATAATAATAGTAATAAAAGGAGTTAGAAGAGGACCTATATGGAGATACTATTAAACTATGGAAAAAGATAGAAAAATTTTCCTGTAGATGAATAAAATGTACCAGAAAATTATTGCCAAGAATCAATTAAAATTATATTTAACATTCCAAGTATAAAAGGAGTTAATGGAATAATGACTGTGATTAATGAAGATATACAAAACAGAAATACAATGACTCAGGACCAGACAGCAGAAAATGATGAATAAATTAAAGAAGGAGGTGAAATGAGATTTGTCAGAATCATGAAGAAAATAAAAAGACCAAATTATTTCAGAAATAAAGATTAAGTTAGATATAAAACAAGAAGAATAGACATCACTGAAAGCATAGTAGGGTATAGCTCAGTAGGTTTGAGTGTTGTCCGGGAGCATGAAGGTTACTGGTTCAATTCCCTAGTTAGGGCACATACAGGAACAGCTTGATGATGATGATCTTGTTTCTCTCTCTCTCTCCCTGCTTCTCTCTCTCTCTCTCAAAAGAAGAAGAAGAAGAGGAAGAAGAAGAAGAACGAAAGAAAAGTGAACAAAATGAACAGAATACAGAGATGAGAATAATTAGAGAAAAACTTATAGTGATAAAACACAAGCAAACATATACATTTGAAGTCTCCCCAAAAGAAAATCAAAACAAAAGAACAAGTATTTAAAAACAGAATTCAAGAAAACATTTCTAAAAATAAAATAAGGCATGAATTTACATATTTAAAGGGCTATCAAGCACTTAGGGAAATAGATCAAGAAAAGGCAACATCACGACATACCTAGCCTGACCAGGTGGTGGTGTAGTGGATAGAGTTCAGACTGGGAGACAGAGGACCCAGGTTCAAAACCCCGAGGTCACCGGCTTGAGTGTGTGATCATAGACATGACCCTATGATCGCTGGCTTGAGCCCATAGGTTGCTGGCTTGAACCCAAGGTCACTGACTTGAGCAAAGGATCACTCACTCTGTTGTAGCCCCCCCCCGTCAGGGCACATATGAGAAAGCAATCACTGATAAACTAAGTTGCCGCAATAATGAAAAACTAAGTTGCCGCAACAAAGAATTGATGCTTCTCATTTCTCTTTCTTCCTGTCTGTCCCTCTCTCTGTCTCTGTTACACACACACACACACACACACACACACACACACACACACACACACACACGACATACCTAACTTGATAAAAATAAATAAGTATTTTGAGCCAATAGGTAAAAATAACATGTCATTTATGGTAGAACTAAGTTGGCAGGCATCAGACCTTTTTAAAGATTCTAATCAATTCCAGAAGAGAATGAAACAATCCTGATAAGATAGTTCAGAAAAGAGGGAGCCAGATCCTGGCCTGTTAGGTCAGTTGGTTAGAGCATTGTTCCAACATGCCAAGGTTGAGGTTCAATCCCTGGTCAGGGCATATACAAGAATCAATCAATAAATACAGTGTGTCCGTAAAGTCATGGTGCACTTTTGACTGGTCACAGGAAAGCAACAAAAGACAATAGAAATGTAAAATCTGCACCAAATAAAAGGAAAACTCTCCCAGTTTCATATCTATTCAGTGCAGTTCAATGTGGGCTCTATTTGTTGCCCTACACATATCCAAATGATAGTGAAGTTCTTGCCACACAGAGGTAAGGACGTCTGGTGTAACAGTAAATAACATCTGTGATTCTCTGTTTTAAGTGATTAATGTCATTGATATGTTCAATGTACACATGTTGCTTCACATAACCCCAAAAGTCAATCTTATGAAGCATATCTGTAGCAAATGCGCATCGTGTGGGTCTGTCCACCGGTTAGATAGCGTGCAACAGCCACAATTTGGACCCCGTAAAACAGAGACGTTTCTTTAACACCTTATGAACTGTAGTCTTGCTTAGGTGTAATTGTTGAGCACAAGCACGCACCGATTTTTTAGGGCTCCTTAGGTAGCTATCCTGTATAGCCTCTACAGACTTGTCACTGACTGATGGCCTACCAGAACTGGGTTTCTCCATCAAACTGCCGGTTTCCTTCAACTGCTTATCCCACCGAGTAATGTTATTCCTATGTGGTGGTGCTTCGTTATAAACACGCCGATATTGATGTTGCACTTTGGTCATGGATTCGAATTTAGTGAGCCACGGAACACACTGAACTTTCCTCTGTACCGTCCACATCTCAACTGTCATGGCCGTGGGCTGCTCCGCTGTATACACAGTGTTACGTCATCAACTGTGCATGCGCACATGCTGCCACATCATCCTACAGAAACTGGGAGGGTTTTCCTTTTATTTGGTGCAGATTTCACATTTCTATCATCTTTTGTTGCTTTCCTGTGACCAGCCAAAAGTGCACCATGACTTTACGAACACACTGTACATACTAAGTGGAACAAGAAATAGGCATCTCTCTCTCTCTCTCGAAATTAATAAATAAAATGAAAAAAGGCAGAATGAACCACAGACTTTATATATGTCCAAGATATCTTTCATGTTTAAGACCACAGAGAAGCAATTTTGAATATTTAAGAACCCAGGAAATATTATTCATATAAGCCTGTCTCGAGGAAACAATGAGAGGTTGAACTTTTGTCAGCCAAACAATGGCTGTTGAAACTTTAGAGAAAAACTGGAAACGAGCGTTAAATATATTTAATTGTTGATTTAAGTTCAAAGTAAATGAGAGCATAACCCAACTAGTAAAGTCTGAAAGCAGTGGAGGGGTAGGACCCAGAATATAACTGAAGGGTTGAACCTTATTTCGAGATAAAATACTCCTCTCTAGTGGTGGGATTCAGCTGGTGCGCAACAGTTCAGCAGAACTGATACCTAATTTTTTGTTGAGTTCAGCAAACTGGTTGTTAAAACGGCAGTTGTAATCAGGGTTCTCTCTAATGTGGGTGCCTGGGCAGCCACCTTATGTAGAAATCACAAATTTACATTTTTTACTCTTTTTTAATGTTTATCTGCACAACAGTGTATTCTAAGCACCTGTAGTAATGTTCATTCTGTCCATAAGTGAATAAAATAGGAAATGAGGATGTCAATCAAGAAGCAATATGGAGACCCAGTTTGCTCAGTGGTAGGGCATTGGCCTGGCATGTGGATGTCCTGGGTTTGATTTCTGGTTAGGGCACACAGGAGAAGTACCCATCTGCTTCCCTCCCCTTTCTCTCCATTCCCATCCTGCAGCCATGGCTTGATTGTAGTGATTTGGCCCTAAGTGCTAAGAATGGCTCCATAGCCTCTGTCTCAGGTGCTAAGAAAACCTCGGTTGCTGAGCAACAGAGCAACACCTCAGATGGACAGAGCACTGGCCCCTAGTGGGCTTGCTGGGTTGATCCCAGTTGGGGCACATGCAGAAGTCTGTCTCTGCCTTTCCTCCTCTCACTAAAAAAAAAAAAAAAAAAGTAATATGGAATTATCTTAAATAACAGTTTTATTGTTTTTTTTGTCAGGTATTTAATATTTTTTTTTCATTAATATTTTAAAACTCTTTCTTGTAGCATAATCTAGTTTTGTATACCTCTTTTCTTGTTCTTATTTAAGTATTAAATGCATGAAATAATAAACTACCTTTTGGTATATCTTTTCTTATACTTAAAACAGTCATTAGGGCAGAGAACTGGTTATTAAATTATTTGAATCCTACCACTGCTTCTCTCTTTCATTTTACAAAAGGAAGAAAGAAAAGCCGATTAGATACAGGAAGGTGGTTTCTATTTTCTCCAGAAGTAAATATCAGTCCATCAATTGAAAGTAAGGGGCTAGGGCTAGGGTAAGAATCAGCATTGTAAGGAAAGAACCTATGGAATAGAGTGGAAGATTGAGCTTTCAGAAAAATCATAGAATTATGAATAAGAAGAGTTTGCTATTTAAGGAAAACTTGGAATGAGCCTGTGAAAGTGAAGTAATTACCATGTGGTACCTGAATTTATTTACTCTGTAAACTGGGTGTTAATGTGTACAGAAGTTTAGTACTGACCCTTCCATTATTTTGCACCTGTGCACATATTGCTTTGCATATTTCTGATGCAAATCCATTCACTTAGTTTCCTTTTCCTGATATATTATGACAGCCTGAGGGTAAGGAGTATCTCCTCTCACTCTTCCCAGGACTCTGCCCACTTGAAGTGCTCATTCAATAAAGATCTGATAAATTAAAAAATGAACACAACTATAAGATTCTATTCTGCTTAATGTTTATTTTCTAACACTCATCCCTAAAGATCCACATGAAATAATTTACTTCTTTTTAAAATATTTTTTTAGATTTTATTTATTGATTTTGGAGAGGGGGGAGAGAGAGAGTGAGTGAGAAAGAAAGGGGAGAAGCAGGCTGCATCTGCTCATGGTAGTAGCTTTCTGTATGTGCCTTGACTAGGCAAGCCCAGGGATTTGAACTTGCAGCCTCAGTGTTCTAAGTCGAAACTTTATCCACTACACCACCACAGGTCAGGCAATTATTACTTTTAATAATTATTTAGTTTTCAGGCTCTGAGAAAGTAACATACAAACTTGAAATTCTTAGTGAAGCTTAGAATAGAAATTATAATGAACTTTATAAATACTAAACTGCATACATTTCTGATTTAATAGGCAAGGTATAATATGTGTCTCAATGTTCCTCATCCAAGAAGTTTAGTGAAATTTTCAATAAAATAAAATGCCATATATGGAAGAGTATATGTAACACTGTGGTCATAAGTCATACTTTAGCTGAGCCAACTAGGTAGAAATTCAATTGCAGGTATAAATTTAAAAAGGCAACTTGGCCAGTCATTTTAGAATTGTTAAACAATCAAACAACATAGGACTATAGAACTAGATTAACTGAGGATGAGAATAAATGCTATCATCTCTGGGACATTTATGTGAACTTTTGTTTTGAATTTTTGCTTATTGTCAACATCTCCAAGTCTTCCTTTCTAGTTCCCTACTGACTCAAAGGGAATTTTCCAAAGATATTCTTTCAATCCAATTGCAATTAAACCATTATACAATTGACAATGTTTTCCCTACAAAATTTGACAAGTATGCCTGACCTGTGGTGGCACAGTGGATAAAGCATGGACCTGGAATGCTGAGGTCACCTAGTTGAAACCCTGCACTTGCCTGGTCAAGGCACATACTGCTATGAGTATATGCTCATAGTACTTTTTTCTACTCTTTTCCCCTTTCTCTCTCTCTTCCTCTTGCTCTGCCCCCCTCTAAAAATCAATAAATAAAATCCTAAATAATTTTTGAGAAGTATACATTTTGCTTTATTTTTAATTTACTTTGAAAATGTAATTATTCAAATATAGCACACTTCACAATTTTGTGTCAAAGAGAAAAACCTCTGAAGATTAACCAATGTCAAAGATAATTCATGGTTACCAAATTATTACTTACATAAGTAAAAAGAAGGTTGAGATGTTGAACAGTAATCAAAACAGGAAAGAACTGAAAATACCTTATGTTTGGATACCTTATACATTGCATAATTTATCTCTTTAAGAATGATACCTCACTCTGCCTCAGTGTGAAATGATTCTGAGGTTAAAGGTAAAAGGATAGCCTAATTCAACATGGGTGAGCCATTCCACCTGGATGCAAGTGCCCCAGGTCTATTATTCACAGCATTCACTACTGCATGTTTTGGTGAACAAGACTGTGATGTTGTTGAAAAAGCAGAAATGTTGAAACCAAGCAGAAATGGACCCTTATCCTCACTGTAGTATGTACAAACTGTGGGACCAGAATATAACAATAGCTTCTTTCTAAGATTGTTTTAAATGTTAGCAATAATGTGAATAAAGTATTTAGCAGGGTGCTGGACACATAGCAAGTGTGTGATGAGTGCTAGCCATCTGATTATTGCTATTTCATGGCAAGAAATTTTAGTAGGGTTAAAAATCTTAGAGTAACAAAACACTCACAAATTTCAAACAGGCATCTGTTTTGAGTAACATTCATACTATGAAACTCTAGCTCACTGAAATGATTTGGATTCCCTCTCAAAACTGACCATAATGAGATTTGGCCTGAACCAGAGAAAAGCCATTAATGACCTAATTGTCAAATCAAATGGCCTGTTTTCAGTCATATTCTTATTTATTTCCTCTGTGGCATGTGATGCTATTGACTATTCTTGTCTTAATTCATTCATTAGGATCCTTCAACAATGCTTTCGCTTGGTTCTTCTCTTGTTTCAGCCCCCTGTCCTGGGGCTAGGATTTTGAAGGGGACTTCCTGACCTCTTCTTCTGTGAAAACTTCCCTTAAGTGAATCAGGCAGAGCCAACACAGTTCAGCAAAACCTTATTCTGTACCAAGTAGGTCCTTGCTTTTCTTCAGGTAGTAGGGTCACAGTATAAATGAGACTGAAGTGGTAGAAACTCCCAGTGCTTACTGTATTGAATTCTCTTTTCCCAGGGGATTGTACAATTCAGTCCCTTGCAAGAGATTGCAAATTGAATGCAAATGATGTGAATACAAAGCATGGACTAAAGCACTGAAGAGCCAGTACACTGCCTCCTCTCTTTCCCCATGCTGCCATGACCCAGGAATGATGTGTTGACACAATAACTTCACACAGTGGAGGTAGTCTGGGTCCAAGATTGCTAGATGGAGTAAATCCTTGCTGACTTGCATCAGATTTCATATGATTGAGAAAAAAAATTGTACTAAGCTACCAAATTCTCAAAGTTTGTTATTGCATTCTATTTTATCCTACTCAGTCCTGTCCTAATCTAGTACAGTATGATATGCTTGGAAGCAATGGGTAAATGTATACAAACAGATAGTACCAGGACAATGTCAAAGTGCTATGATCACAGGATGCTTTCAGTATGTTGAGGAGAGGCAGTGAACTCCTGAGTGGGGAGTCTTTAGGGAAGATGTGAATTCCTGGTCTAATGGATCTCTTCTCATCCTTTCTTTCTCTCCTGGGCCCTACTTTAAGGAGATGCCAGGGGAGAGAAGGCCACTCTAAGCAGCACTTTTCCTAGATTACTGTGAACAGGAAGCTAAAGACCAAACATTCCCTTTTACTCAGTTCAGGTTTCAGACATATTGAGTTTTTTTCAAACCATAATGAGAAAAGACCAGAAGAGACATTGGGGATATGCATCTTCACTAATTTTTAATTAGCAGAGCTCAGACCAAAGTCAGCCAGGGGAGCTAGCTATATTTGAAAGATCTCTTAAATATACAACAATCTTAACTCTTTTTTTTAACTTTTATTTATTTATTTTTTTAAAATTTCTTTTTATTTATTCATTTTAGAGAGGAGACACAGAGTGAGAAAGAGAGAAAGAGAGAGAGAGAGAGAGAAAGGGGGGAGGAGATGGAATCATCAACTCCCATATGTGCCTTGACCAGACCAGTGCAGGGTTTTGAACTGACGACCTCAGTGTTCCCAGGTCGATGCTTTATCCACTGCGCCACCACAGGTCAGGCACAATCTTAACTCTTTTATGTATGTCTTATTCTTTTTATTTCTGTATTCTTAGACTATGTTCTAAAAACCTCAAAATTTCTCTCTAAATCTTCCAGTAAGGTAGAACTAATTGGAAAACTTACTGCCTCTAGTTAGACTGTGTTCACTTGCATTTGATTTTTTTTGTCATTACAGGCATACCTACTACTCAGAAAAAAAATTCCTTGCAAAACATTACTGCTCATTGCCAATGTACCTGGTAACCCACAAACTCTAATGGAGATGTACAAGAGATTAATATTGCTTTCCTGCCTACTAACATTGCATTCATTCTGCAGGCTGTGGGTGAAGAAGTAATTTCAAGTTTCAAGTCTTATTATTTAAACCAAAAAACATATATGCATCACACATAGACACAAACAACAGTGTGATACTAGCCAGAGGGAAAAGGGGGGTATGGCTTGGTGGAGATAACAAAGAGGGGGGATGGAGGCAGAAAGAGACTTTGCCTGGGGTGATGCGCACATGATGCAGTGTGGAGTGATGTTTTCCTGAGTTCTTCACTTGAAACCTGTATGGTTTTGTGAAACAATGCCATTCCAGTAAATTCAATTTAGAAAAAGAAATACATTTTGTAAGACTATAGCTGCCACTGATTTCCTTTGAAAAATCTGGCCAAAGTAAGTTGGAAACCTTATGGAAAGGATTAATCACATTAAGGACATTAATGATTCATGGGTAGAAGTAAAAAACATCAACATTAACAGGAGTTTGGAAGAAGCCAATTGCAGCCATCATGGATGACTTTAAAGGGTTCAAGACTTCAGCAGAGGAGGTTACTACAAATGTGGTGGAAGCAATATGAGAACTAGAATCAGAAGGGGAACCTGAAGGTGTGACTGAATAGCAGCAATCTCATGATAAAACTTTAATGAATGAGGAGTTGCTTCTGATGGATGAGTAAAGAAAGTAGTTTCTAAAGATGGAATCTACTCTTGGTGAAGATGCTCTGGAGATTGTTGAAATGACAACAAAGAATTTAGAATATTATATAAACTTAGTTGATAAAACAGTGACAGGGTTTGGGAGGGTTGACTTCCTTTTTTTTTTTTTTAAATTTATTTTTATTTTATTCATTTTAGAGAGGAGACACAGAGTGAGAGAGAGAGAGAAAGGGGGGAGAGCTGGAAGCATCAACTCCCATATGTGCCTTGACCAGACCAGTACAGGGTTTTGAACTGGCGACCTCAGTGTTCCCAGGCCGACGCTTTATCCACTGCACCACCACAGGTCAGGCTTGACTTCCATTTTGAAAGAAGTTTTACTGTGGGTAAAATGCTATCAAACAACATCACGTGTCACAGAAAAATTTGTTCGTTAGAGGAAGAGTTAATTGATGTGGAAAATTTTGTTGTTGTCTTATTTTTAAAAACTTTTCACAGCCACCCTAACATTCAGCAACCACTACTGTGACCAGGCAGCAGCCATTTAACATTATGGTAAGACCTTTCACCAGCAAAAGGCTATGACTTACTGAAAGCTTAGATGATAATTACCCTTTTGCAGCAATAAAATCTTTTAAAATAAGGTATACATGTTGCTTTAAGATATAATGCTATTGTACACTTAATAAACTACAGTATAGTATAAATATAACTTTTATATACACTAGGAAACTAAAAGCATTCATATCACTTGCTTCATTGCACTATTTGCTTTCTTACGGTGGTGTACAGGTGTACAGGAACCTGACCTGCAATATCTCTCAGGTGTTCCTGTTTACTGCCATTACCATAAAGTTTGCATTTTATTGCAAGTAAAAGTGTTAGTTTAACCCTAACCTCATTTATTACCTCTACTTGGTCAGAGTCCTTCTGGTGTTTTGTTAATTTCAGTTTTTAAAATTAAAAATATGTGAGCCATTCCACATTATGACTTTTTCTGTTTGCTCCATTTTCTTTTTCTCTCCTCAAGGTGTGGCTGTCCAGTAATTTCTCCTAAATTTATTAATTTAACTCTTTGATGTCTCTTCACTTCCTATATCCTTGATATCTTCAGTATTTCTCCTCTGGTCATACTTTCTGCTAAGCTTCAGGTTATGTGGGTGAGGGGACCCTTGAGATGAATATAGAAGATCTAGTGTTATTTATTCAGGTGAACAAGTTAAAATATCATTCCACACACAGCATGGATGTGAAACACCATGGGGGGTATTAGAGGAACTATGGATAATTTGGTTTAAGGGAGCATATATGAGGACAGAGATATCTTCATGTCTTGATCCTAGGTGTTGGGTCTAATCTTTCAACCCCCTGGGTATGGGTTGAATTACAACTTAGACTTGGATCCTAAGAATTTTTAAGAATTGGTACATGATGTTTATGCCCAAAGCAAACAAAGATTCTATAAACTGGATCATCAATTTAAGTCAAAATCTGTTTGAAGAAAGTTTAGATTCCCCAGAAAAGATTGTCTGTAAAATACCAAACTTAAAAGGCCAAAGTGGGGTCCAGGTCAAAGTAATAAAACCATTAGAGCAAGGCCAGGTAGTGATATTTGGCTGGGGTCTGGAGTGAGACTTCTATAAGCTAGGGTTCATTTCTGGTTTATCATCATAAACTGATGTGTTAAAAAAGGATTAGGTTGTGTTATAGGCCTAGGGCAGGGCAGACATATAGGAGATAAGAATGCAAAGAGAGCTATAGATCACCTCATGGAGAATTTTTGGCTAAGGGATTTGTAACTTATTTTATAGGCCACACAGGATAAATAAAGGATTTGAAACAGGAATGATAAATGCTGAGATTTGCACATATACAGGCCTTCAAGCAACAGTGTGGAGGTTGGACTGATGGAGGAGACAGGAGGTAGGAGCACCCCTGGTTAAAGGGCTACTGTGATGATTCAGGTGAAATAAGAGGGGGTTGATTAGTGAAGGTAGTAGGATAGTGAGCACTGTACATTTACTTGAGGGTGGGCAAAGTTAGAAGGTAGATTCAATAGCATCTTTGTCACATTGTATGTATGATGTGAGGAAAGGGGTGGTGGTGTCAAAGTAGACTTGTTGATTTCTAGTACATGCTGGTATTAGCAGCAGAGATAGGAAGGTCCAAAGAAGAAGATTTGATGATAAAAATGATGATTTAGTTTTGAACATGATGCTTTTGTGGTTCTCATAATATATCTAGGTTCAAAGACTAGTTCTCTGTTGGAACTACAACCCAAAAACTTCAGGAAGAAAGCACTAGATATAGTTTAGAAATTTTATCAGAGAAGGCAGGCTCCCACCCTGAGAGAGGATGAGGAGTAAAAAGTGGGTGGAAGACAAATCCTCTAATTTTAGGTTAAAGACGTGCAAGCAAACACCTGGGAGAAAGAGAGAGCAGAGTGGCGTCAAGGCTAGTAGAGTGGATGGGTTGGTCTTGAATAGGAGAGGAGACACCTGCATCCACTGAGTCTTGCCAGCCCACATGGGTATAGAAATAGCTATAGACTCTTTAATAGGTATTGGGTCAAAGTTGAGGGGATTCACTTTCACATGTTCTTGGTGATGTTAGAGACATTGTTTTCTGCTATGCTTTAAAGTGGGGTCAGCCAGCTATTTTTCTGAAAGGCTAGATAGCCAATAGCATAGACTTTCTGGGAAAGGTGGTCTTGTCATGATTACTCACCTCTGCCATTCTAGCAGGAAAGCAGCCATAGACATTACCTTACATTAATTCTGTGTTTCCTCCCTTCTCTCAGTCAGCACACACACCTGGCTCTGCCCACCATCCCTCCTGTGGCCTGCCCTTTTTTTCTCCCTCTCAGACCTGTCCTGCTACCACATTGGGACCTTGCTGATTCAGCCTCTGGGGCATGTTCTATCTATTCTACCAGCTTGTGACCAGCAGCAGAGAGAAAAAAAAATACATATTTCCTTGCCCTGTACACACTTTGAGGTGAGCAAAATTTTAATATGAACCATGACAGAAATTGTGCACATCAGAAATAGCCAATGTGGTAACCAGATTAATGCAAAGTTTTGGGAGGTGATCAGTGATGAACATGGCATTGACCCCACCAGCACCTATCACAGGAACAGCACCCTGCAGCTGGATGGCATCTTTGTATATTACAACAAAGACACCGGTGGAAAGTATGCTCCTCATACTTTTGGTGGATCTAGAATCTGGGACCATAGATTCTGTTTGCTTAGCCAGATCTTCAGACCAGACAATTTTGATATTGGTCAATCTGGGGCAGATAACAATGGGGCCAAGGGTCAGTATACAGAGGGAGCCGAGCTGGTTGACTGAGTCTTGGGTATGGTGTGGAAGCAGTCTGAGAGTTGTGATTGCCCACAGGGCTTCCAGCTGACACACTTACTATGTGAAGGCACAGACTCTGGAATGGGCATCTTGCTCATCAGCAAGATCCGTGAGGAGTATCCTGACCACATCATGAACACCTTCAGTATTGTACCCTCACCCAAAGTATCTGACACTGTAGCTGAGCCCCACAGTGTCACCCTCTCTGTCCATCAGTTTGTAGAGGATACTGATAAGACCTACAGCATTGATAAAAAGGCCATTTATGACATCTGCTTTTGCCCTGTCATTTGATTCCTGTTCTTCACCTGGGGCACCACCTGTTGTGGAGACAATGACTACTCAGAGACCACATGGAGTGCGCTGAGGGACCTAGGGGAGGCCACCTCACAATCCTCTATACAGGTTTCATGAGACAGCCCAGACCCCAGTCCTTATGGGTTTATTGATATACACAAATAGAAGCAGAAAAGAGAATGAGGAAGTCAGGAAGGGGAACTTCTTTAAGCAGACAAAAGGGCAAGGGAGTAGCTCAAATGTCTCCACCTGTTGATTAATCAGAATTGCTAATTCTATCCCTATTGTGCTGTGTTCAGCATAGTACTGCTATTCAGTACTTTTGCCAGTAAAGCCACTGTAGCTTTTGCCCCAGGGCACTGAACTCTGTCCCTGTTCTATATTCCTATTCAGGGCCTTTACATGCACCCTCAAACTGACCATGCCAGACTATGGGGACCCAACAACCTCATCTCAGCCATGAGCAGTCTCATCACCAATGTCCACTTCCCTAGCCAGCTTGCTGCTGACCTCTACAAGCTGTCAGTCAGCATGGTGCTCTTCCCATGTCTCCCCTTCCTGCCTGGCTTTGCCCCTCTAACCAGCCATACAAGCTAGCAGTATCAGGTGCTCACTGTGCCTGAACTCACCCAGCAGGTGTTTGATTCCAAGAACATGACAATGACTGTACGTGACCCCAGGCATGGCTGGTACCTCAGCATGGCTGCTTTCTTCCATGGGTGGATGTCTATGAAGGAGGTGGATGAGCAGATGCTCAATATGCAAAACCAGAATAGCAGCTATTTTGTGAAGTGGATCCCCAACAATATCAAGACCATTGTCTGTGACATCTTGCCCTGTGACCTGAAGGTGGCAGCCACCTTTGTTGGCAATAGTACAGCCGTCCGAGAGCTGTTCAAGTGCACCTCAGAGCAATGCAAGGTCATGTTCTGCCTGAAGGCCATCCTTCACTTGTATGTGAAGAGATGGAGTTCACCGAGGCTGAGGGCAACATGAACGACCTCATCCCTGAATAGCAGCAGTACCAGGATGCCACCACAGAAGAGGAGGAGGCCTAAGGCCTCACCCTGTCACTCAGGCTTCTCAGTTTCCTCAGCCGTCTTTCCCAACTGCCCCTTTCCTCTCCCTTAGAGGCATTTTCTGCCTCTATCATTTTTAAAGGGGGTTCTAGAACTGTGCCTGGCACATAATAGGCACTCAACAAATATTTGTTTTTGTTGACTCTTTCTTCTCTCTTCCCACTCTGGGAATCTAGATTTCTGCCACTCTGGGTAACTTTGTATTTTCTTCTAGTGCTTGTTCCTATCTGTCCAGTTAGTATTTCCCTTTCTGCTTTTAAGATAATTCTCCAAGATGCTGGGTCTCATCCAGATCCCATTTGGAACTGTGTGTTGAAACACCACTATAAGCACATGCAGTAGCCAAGGGACAAGGGAACCACACTAACTATATCAAGTAGAAATCCTTACAAAGAATGGGTGAAGCTTCCCATTCTAGAACAGCTTTGGAGAATGGGATTCAGATGCTAAAGTCCTAATTTTCAGGTATTTTTCCCTTTTCCTCTCTTAGCTTTGAGGCATGTGTTAACAGTATTATCTCCATCTTCACTCCAAACTCGGTCCTGAACTCTGCGTCCTTTGCAGAGGTCTGCCCCTCTCTGTCAAGTGGGATCCTTTTTTCTTCCCTCCCTTTCGCACTGGGTCACTTCCTCTCTCTGGGAGGAGATGGGGGTCCAGAGGGAAGAAAGAGACCAGCCTTGGTCCCTAAGCCTTCAAAACGGGCTCTCCCCACCCCCACATTTGCTTACCCTAAAACAGTGGTTCTTAACCTTTTTTGAGGTACCGAACCCACCAGTTTCATATGCGCATTCACTGAATCCTTCTTTAGTAATAAATAAAATATGATTTTTTCCCCAAATTCAAGACATAGGTATATGTTTTTTTACTGGTGCACAAAAGGAGCTGTGCATGAACGTCACCTTGCTCAAAGAACAAAACCAACAAAGTGCATGAACTCACAACAAATTACAGTATTACTTTATTCTGGCCTCCGCGGCAGAGGCTTCTCTGAACCCCTGAGACTGACTCATCGAACCCCTAGAGTTCGATAGAACCCAGGTTAAGAACCACTGCCCTAAAAGGAATATCAGTCCTGCTGTCTGTGTATAAAAAGGCATGTACTACCACCTAAATGTTGAAGTCATTTCCTGGAGGAGAGGAAGCAGGACACCTCTGTCTTTTGGCTCCAGGTGAGCCAGTGACCCCTTGCTCAAACCAGTGATCTTGGGCTTTAGGCCAGTAAATTTGGGCTCAAGTCAGCAACCATGGAATCATGTTATGATTTCATGCTCAAGCTGGTGGTCCTGTGCTCTAGCCGGATGAGCCCTTGGTCAAGCTAGTGACCTCAGGGTTTCCAACATGGGACCTCAGCGTCTCAGGTCTACACTCTATCTGCTGTGCCACCATAGGTCAGGCATCTCATCTCTTCTTTTGCTATTGCTCCTCTTCTCACTATCCTTAATTTTGTTTTATCATACACTTCAAATTTTTATTTTGTGTTGGACTTGCTTCTTTTTTTTTTATATTGAAAAAACTGACATTACCCCAAGAGCCAAAATAAATGGGGATTTAAGAATAATTCTGTGGTTCCAACAAAACTTTACTTACAAAAGTGGTAGTGGGCTGAATTTGGTCTGCAAGCGGTAGCTTGCTGACTTTTGTGTTATTAGAGGGTTGAAACTTGCGCTTCCACATGAATTCTGGGGGTTTGGTATAGTCTTTGTGGGAAACAGGAGAGAGTATGAATTGGCAACAAGGAAAAACACAAAGGCCACAGTTATAGCTGAGGGTCCAGATGACATTAGAAAAAATGTGCTGTTGGTAGCCTAATTTGCATTGTTCTTCAAGCCTCTGGCAATTCTGAGTTATTCCTCCTCTGTGATCTGAGAGCATTGTTTCCATTTCTGGCTAATCATAGGTGTCTCTCCCCCTAAACTATAGACATTTTGAGGGCAAGGTCTTTGTCTAATTTTTTTTTAATAGTCTAATTTTCTGTTTCCAGCGAACAACCATATCCTTTAGCCATAGACATCTGCCCATCACCTCACTGTGACACAGTGAGAGCCCGTTCCCAAACTGGAACCCTAAACACCAGGCCTGTCTCACTTCATGTTGAGCACACCCAGGTCTGTCTCGTCCTTTGAGCACTGGTGGCTAATGTGGTGACTGTCGCTGGTCAGAGAAAATGAAGTCATGCAGCAATTATGGTTCCTCACACACACACATCCACTGTCTTATCTGTTTTTTCCCTATCTTCCTGTCTTGGAAACAAAAAATTCTCTGACTTAGCATGGCCAACACAGCTGTCCAACTGGCTGCAGACACAGAAGTGAATAAAGTCAGCGAAGAGATGAGTCACCGCACAACAGTGTCATTGACACTCGCCTCCACACCCCCACCCCCACCTCCACCAGATGGGGATTTACTGCTTAGGAAGGAGGCCTTTGCCACATCTCCAAGGACAATGTGCAAGGAAGAGCATTTGGGGGATAAAAGTAACTTGGCAAATGGATTGTTCACTCTGGCTCCAACTAGTTGAGTAATGAGGAGATGGTAAGATTTACGGGGCATAGACGATTGGCTGAATGCTCAGTGGTGTTTAAATCTTCTAGAAAAAAGACACATAACATACAATTCAGGACTCAAATCCATATAATTTAGTTATAGCCTAATAACTATAGTATTTTCTGAGTTAAAACACCAAGTGAACTATAACCAGGAAATCTCATAAGAACCAATAGGAACTTTATTCCCTACTGCTACTATCCATATTAATTCATGAACACCATGCAAAGGATCATTTTTACAGGGCACATGACATTGCCTGATACTCTAAAAGGAGGCTGTTAGTATTTATTATGATCAATAGTTTTTGTTGTTTGTTTTTTTGTTGAGAGAGGCAGGGAGAAAGAGAGACAGAAACATCGAGCTGCTCCTGTATTTGCCCTGACTGGAGACTCAAACTGCCAACCTCCTTGCTCTGGGAAAAGACTCCAACCAACTGACCTATCTGGCCAGGGCTTCATTTCTATTGATTTTTAGAGAGACAGAGAGGAAGGGAGAGAGAGGGGAGGAAGAAGGAAAGCATTTGATGTTCTCAGTTCTGCATTTTTTGGTTGCTTCCCATGTGTGCCTTGACCAGGAATCAAACCTGCAACTTTGTTGTTTCAGGATGGTGCTCTTAACCAACTGAGCTAACTGGCCAGGGTCTCATTATCAATATTTTGTTTGGATCAACGCTGGCATGGATTAAAAATCTATTATCGATAACAATAATAGTGATAATGTTTTTAATGAACAAATTATTTTTTCACTGTGATTTCTGCATTTCTGTTATAAATTTCTCTTCTTTTAAGGATGATACCATTCAGAATAAGAGAAGCTTAGAGTGTTTGAAATGCATTGCCTATGTTCCTTGCTTTTCTTGCCCTCGGCCAACCTTCTGTAATCATCACCCTCATGTCTCTCTCTCTTTCAAAATCCTCTTTCCACCCTTTGTAACAGGCCCTCTAGGGGACTGCACTTGGATTCTCATACTGAGGAGGTGAGAGAGACAAGACCGAAGCTGGAGGAGCAGCTGCTGCTTCGTCCTGCTGCCAACACTTGGCACCAGGTTCCTGGGGAAGCAGTAGGCACCTGGTTCACACAGGACCAGCACAGCTGGTCCAGCTTTTGACTGGCAGAGCGTGGCTTCCTTCGTCACCAAAGTGACTGTCCCTGTGATCTTGCTACAGCCTGCTGAAACCGAGAGGGACACAGTGAAAGCAGCACACCTCAGCAGAGCAGGTGCAAGTCACATTTCACTAATGAACAATGGGCACTTTGCACACAGGGAGGCTTTGATCTGAGAGCTAAAAAGTTCCTCTGTTGTACAGGATGTTGGCCGAGGCAGGCAGTGGTAAGAAGCATTGGGAAGGATCCTTTCTCCTGAAATGTCAGTGCAAAAGCAATCACCAAATAATACATGCTGAATCAAACACTCCCATTCTCAGAGACCTTTCTGGGAAAAAGCAATCTGCCTGTGGAAGTCTTTTAGTTGATTCTGTATTTGGACCATCCCCCAAATGAGTAAAACATTTCTTCTATATTAAATTTAAATCTATCTTATACTGATCAGTTTCATTTCTGCTTATAGGTTTATATAAAACAATTCTACTTGAGGAAGGGGATGTCCATATAAGAACCTGCCCTGTATCTGAAGACCACTCTCATGTCTTCCAGGAAATGTTAACAGGGCATCTTTTAAATTTTTAAGAAAATATTTATTGATTTTAGAAAGAGAGAGAGAGAAACATTTGATTTGCTGTTCCACTTATTTATGCATTCCTTGGCTAATTCTTGTATGTGCCCTGACCAGATACTTAAGCTGCAACCTCGGCATATCAGGAAGGCACTCTAATCAACTGAGCTACCCGGCCAGGGCTAACAGGGCATTTTAAGTAAATTAAAAAAATTAAATGCAAAAGTTAATAAATAAATACATTTATAAATAATCAAATGAGACTAATTGCTATTTTCATGTACTAAATGGTGCACTCCTCCTGTATAGTGACCTCAAAAGCTCCATGAAATGTCTTATCTCTTCCCCTAAAAAATTAGCAGAACTGGAGATTTATATGCTGGAAAGGACCTTAGACGTCATATTTTCTAAGCCCTCATTTCACAGATTGGGAAATTGAGGCTGACAGAGGTGAAGTCACATAGAAGTTCTGAGACTAAAGCCCAAGCCAGTGCGGGGCTTGTGCCTCTATGTCTGGTTGCCCTGAGGATGCCTGCAGTTATGTGCAGAAGTGACTGTGATTCTAGGCAAGGTGCAAATTATCTATCCCCCTCTTTAAGTACATGGGATTTCTGTCATCTCACCTTGCTTTCTCCACAACCTGCTTTCAGAGGATGGCCTGATCTGAGACTGTGTGTGAATTCCAACCAATGTACTTCTATTCTTGGATTTGAGTTATTTCCTCTCACTGTTCATGGAGGGGTGTAGAGTTTTGGACAAGAGAACTGAGGCTTGATAAAGCAGATGAGGAAGGGGCATTTAGGAAGAAGGTGAAGAGGAAATGTTCGTGTAAGGAAAGGTCTCTTTGAGACAAGGAAAAGGGGGTCTCCACTCCTGTGAGGACATATTTGGTACAGCCAATGTCAGACAAACAGAGGCACATTCTCTTCATGTGAACACTGGGAATGGCTGATGAGTTAAGAGATAACTCTCAAATAAGGAAATCAGTAAAAGCAAATTATTGCTCAAAAGCTAGATATGCCAGGAGGCAGATGGATTCATAGCAGTAAAAGTATAACCACATGGTTACTGCCCATAGACCTATCTAATAGGGAAACATGGCTATTGAGCAGGTACTGCACCTGAGCTCATGACCAAGGCAGAAGAAAATACCTACCTGAGTATGCATATTTGAGCGAGGGTTATGCAGTATCAAAGCATGTGAAGAGGGTGGTAGAGTTCAGAACAGGAAGATATATATGAAAATCCATGGAAAAACATAGAGAGACATGGATTTAAAACCTAACATGGAAAGGCTTAGAGATCCTAGATCAGCAACAGTCCTGTGTGCCTGGGAAGGTGTTTGTATGGCCATTCTTGGTTAGGTGCAGGACAAATGGAAATACAATATTTCAGAGTGAGAACCATCACTGTTCTCAAATCCTGCTATTGCTCTTGAGTCAGAGGCTTGTTGAGTATACTCAACAACAGATGAACTGATTCTGGTGGTTACACTGCTGTCAGGGCTGGCTCAGAACCCAACCAAAGTCAAACCTGGGACATTCAGAACCCTATGAATTCAGAGGAACAAAGCTATGGAAGGCAGGGACGGAAGCTATATAGGTGCTGGTCACACTTCACACCTTATTAAGACATCTCTCCAGTGTACTACACTCTTCTGAACTAATCAATTAATTTTACAAGGACATTGTGGCTAACTAGATTATACTATCATTATTAAATAGAAACCATTTGGCATGGAGGTGGGAATGGAGAAGATAACTGAATTTACCCAAAGGGGGAAGTTGAGGTTTAGTTGTATGTGTATGAGAGAGAGAGAGAGTTATTCAACATAAAAATACTCCATAAGCATTGGCGATATAAAGTGGATGATATATTAAGAACCCCTCAAGGTATGTCTCTTCTAGCTTCTGCAATTTCTCTTTGTTACCATCCGAAAATCATTGCTATCCAGTGATCTGCCCTCTGTGGAGTATTGAACAATGCTAAGGGTTTTCAAGAAAACTGTACCGTATAACAACCTTATTTTTCCTAATCAATTACATTTAAATCAGTGGATTATATGCCCCTTCTTTTTTTTGTTTGGAATTTGTCTTTTTTTTAATTCAGTTGACATTTACTTCTATTAAAAAAAGTTTCTGAGACTCTGTCGTTCTCTTTGCTATTGTAAAGATTTTTAAAAATTTATTCAGTTTAGAAGAGAGAGAGAGAGAAAAAGGGGGGAGGAGCAGAAAGCATCAACTCCCATACGTTCAAGCCCAGGATTTTGAACCAGTGACCTAAGCATTCCAGATTGACGCTTTATTTACTGCACCATCACAGGCAGGCTCTTTGCTATTTTTAACACTTTGAAAATGCATAAACAGAGACAGCCAGTTTTGCTGCTTACTTTTATTTTTGATTTGAATTCTGCTCTTTATTCTAAAGCTTTCTGGTGTATTTGGGACCTTTGTATATGAGATATCCTTGCTTTTCTACCTATTAGTGGTCACAAGCATCACTATTTTAGATCCTAAGTTGATAAATGCTAATTTTTTTCTTAGTTTTCTCAAAGAGGTTGAGAACCCATGAGTTAGTGTTCAGATACGCACAGGGACTTCATTGTGCTTCCTTAAGAAATCTGCATTTCAGCCGTGGCTGGTTGACTCAGTGGTAGAGTGAGTGTCAGCCAGGTGTGTAGAAGTCCCGGGTTCAATTCCCAGTCAGGGCACACAGGAGAAGTGCCCATCTGCTTCTCCACCCTTCTTCCTCTCCTTTCTCTCCATCTCTCTCTTCCCTTCCCGCAGCCTAGGCTCCATTGGAGCAGAGTTGGCCTGGGTGCTGAGGATGGCTCCATGGCCTCCGCCTCAGGTGTTAGAATGGCTCCGGTTGCAGTGGAGCAATGCCCCAGATGGGCCGAGCATTACCCCCTGGGGGGCATGTCAGGTGGATCCCAGTCAGGCGCATGTTGGAGTCTGTCTGCCTGCCCTCCGCCCCCTGGCCCCTCACTTCTCATTTCAAAAAAATACAAAAAAAAAAATCTGCATTTCAAATTTCACCTACAATCTAACATTTACTTTATCCGTGTACTCTTTTGGGTCTCTTTCATAATTCTTTTATTTATTCTTGCTTTGTTATGGTTAGAAAGTTTTCATTGGGATTTCAACCTTTATTCTTGTTTTGCAATTTATATATATTTTTTATTGTTTTGTAATTTGTATTTTCACTTTTGTTGCAACCAAAAATTGCATAAATGCCTCTTCCTGCCCTCAGGATTGCCATAGGTTTGTAAACCATTTAGATTTGCTAATTTACTCATTTCTTCTTCATTTTCATCAGAGAACCTGAGTTTAAATAGATGCATTGATGGTAGTCCCCAAAACCTTTCTTGTCCATTTTTGACCAGGCTCTCCTTTGTTTGTCCTTCATCACAGCTCTGCTTGGCTCAGGTATCCCTGCCAGAAAGGCTGGGGACAACCAAAGAAGAACCTTGAAATCTGTTACATGTTGACATCAAAATCTAAGGAAGGGCTTCTTTTGTTTTTGTTCTGAGGTGAGAAGCAGGTAGGGGGAGACAGGACAAGAAAAGTCTCTTTTACCTGCCCACTGAGCTCCTGTTGCATTTTGTGAACAAAATTGTTCTTCCCTTCACGTGCCTTTGGAAACTTACTCAGAAAACCTGAAACATTTATTGTGTATATCTCTGCTCTGTTAATCAAAATGTGGTCTGTCTTTGAGTCTCCAAGCAGTTTGAAGTCCTTTCAAAGATAGAGATTGTCTCCCGTCTCCCCCACATCTAGCACAGCACAGAGTTTAGAACATCATTGGCTGTCAATATATATAAATTGCTGAAAAATAGATAAATATTGCCCCCTCCACCCATGTTATATATGGTATGCATTCAATAACTGTGTCAAAAATCACTAATAACATATTTAAAAATCACTGGCTCCACACTTTTTTGGTCAACGTGAACCCTATCCATTTTTTTCTCAGTTACATCAAATTCTTGATTTTGCCTTTTGTAAGCAAATACGAAAAACACTGGAATTGTTCAGTTTTTCCAAGCAGATCTTAGGAGAACTGGACCATGAGGGTAGTTAACACATTGAGTGTGCATTGATTCACAAACCTGGCTAGGATAAAGACTAGCTCTGAGACTGTGAAGGAGACAGATGGGGAATCGTCAGTTTATTTCATCTGTGCAGAAAAAGCAGCTTCCCTTGTAACTTTCTTTTACGTGGTCCTTTATGCTGATCACTTAGATCCCTATTTAATTTCTTCCTGTGTCTACACAGAAAAACAACTGTTTTCTTTTGACAGTTGTCTTGTTGACAACTGCTTCATGCTAACCCAGTATTATCCTTGGTAATATAAAATCATTTAAATATAAAGTCATAATATGATGAATACTTTAACTGATGGCCCCAAGAAATACTTGCCTAAAGATAGAGGGTAAAATTCAGGGTTTTTGAGCCATTCTGTTAAAAATGTAATATCCTTATGCATAAAATGCTGGCCTGGCAGTCCTTTATATCTCTTAGTGTGTGTCTCGCCCGCTTTCTCTCTAACCCTTCCCCAGTGAAGAACTGCTTTGAGCAAAATGTGAAACATGCAGTCTTGGATCAGTTGAAAATGAAATTGCAGATTATGGCAATAGGAGTATTTGAAGAATTTGAGGTTGTAAGAATAATAGAGGCCCTGGCTGGTTAGCTCAGTTGGTTAAGAGCGTTGTCCCGAAACAATAAGTTTGCAGGTTCAATTCCTGGTCAGGGCACACATGGGAAGCAAACAAAAATTGTAGAACTGAGTGGGACAACAAATGTTTCCCTTCCCCCTCCCCTTCCTCTCCCTTCCTTTCTGTCTCTCTAAAAAGTAATAACAGTTACACCCTGGCTAGATAGCTAGGTTGGTTGGAGCATTGTCCTGAAGCGTGGAGGTTGATGGTTTGATTCCCTAGCCAGGGCACATTCAGAAACAGCTCCTGAGCTCTGAGCCTTCATGCTGAATGTGGATGCAGAGCACACAGATACAACCCAGAGCAACCGTGGGAATCTGGCATGCAGACCCAGTCCCAGTGCCTCTGTGGCACTGGAAAAGAAAGGTGACAAAATGCCATGTGTGACAAGCAATCTCCAATTGATTCAATTTGTTCTTCTGACATGCAGAGAGAATCTTCCAGAACACAACAGAGCTAACTGGACTTGATGTGATACCCGTTAGGAGTGGTCATGGCTGTAGCTGTTCAAATGACACATTGGCTTCAAAATCTTACCATTGTATTTTGGTCAAGCTTTTATTCTTCTTTGTACTACATGTTTTCTATCCTCGAGGTTTGGGAAAATAATATTTTTTATGAGAAAGAGTACTGGAATGAAAGAATTAACCAAGAATCCCCTTAATTTTCCAGTTGTCTCACTGTGGTCACACATTGCGTCTAGGCTCTATTTTTTTCTTTTTTTGTTCTCAAGAGTAAGTCATTTATAAATCGAGTGAAAATCAAACTTTTTTTCTTTCCCTTGGGAAAGGAGTTAATCCTGCATTCCAGTGTTGTGGTTCTTTGATTAGTGGAATATGCTCTCATTATCCTGCCAACCACTGGGTGTGCTCACTTAAAATTAACCTAGGATATTAATGAATAACAAGGATTGTCATTATAATTGCAGAAGACTTAGGTCTTGACCTTGTGCCACAAGGGCAATAAAGTTGCACTCATTTAGAGATAGTTCTGGAGTCCAAGTTTTCTCATTTAAAAAGCTCACATCTAATTCTTTAGAATTCAGCTTGTTATCATTAGCGGACTCTTCTTGCTAGGTCTCAAGAGACAGAGACAGGCTCTTAGGCATCATTTGTCCTAATTGCCTGGTTTGTATTAAACTCCCAAAAACTTTAACTTATTTGAAGATGTTTCTTTTCCTATGTTTTGCCTCTAGCCCCCAGAATTATTTAAATTTCTGCTACCTGTCATATTCTTTCTGAACTTGACTATTCACTATGACTTAGTTCTTAGGAGTTTCCAGCTGTGACTGCAGAACACCATAAAAATGGGTCGAAAAATTTAGCCTGACTCTAAAATTTACTTTTCCATGACAATGTCCCACTGCTTTCTTTGAAGCATGACTATTTTCCCGTCTATGAGCACTCTCCTCTTTGCTTTCACTCACGTGGCTAACTCTACATAGGTCTTCTCCCAGCTGCGCCTACTTAAGTGTTAACCATTCTTCAATGATCAGCTAGTAGTTCACCCTCTCCATGAAATTCTCTGGATTCTTGTGTCTGGAGACACACCCTCCTCTTTCTGCATTCCCACAGCTGTCCAAGGGGCTCCTCATGGCCATTGCCACACACTGCAGTCAGTGTATTACCCTTAAGGACCTTGGTGTATTTCCCAGCATTCTTTTCTATTCCCATTTTAAGAGGTAGGACTTTGTTTCTTCAATGGTTTCCAACCAAGAGCCCTCTTGGAGAAGTTGCTCATATTATTGACTGAAGACACAAATACACCTTAGAGTAAAATGATCTGTTTACTATACTAAATCCCCCCACCCATTTTCAGCTGAATTTTGAAATTGCATAGACACAACCAGCTGCATAATGAAAATAGTTTACCCCTCTTCCCAAGACACAATATATAAACCATTAAAATCATAAGTAAAAAGCACAAGAGTGTGTATAGGTACATGCTTGTGCTTTGGAGGAAATGTAAGCTGAAATTTTGGCAAATTGATTAAAACATAATAACCTCATAGTGTGTGTGGCCTATTATTTTATGCAAAATCTGCTGTGTCCTGGGAAAGATTGTCTTGTTGTCCTCTGAAACCTGACACACATATTACCCCTCTAAGTCTGGCTTCAATTCAAATTTCCTTGAGTTAACAGCTGTGACCTTCAGGTGCTGACTCACCACCAGGGTCCACTCTTATTCAGTTTTCTGGCACCAGCACATGAATTGTGACTTTTTTTTGTCTCCAAAAAATACACTGTCACATTAGAGAAGAACTTTGTCCTACTTTTTTCCCTTCAGTGCCCACTAATTTCAAAGGTCTTTTATAGCTGAAGGAAACAATCCTAGACCTTCTGAGTTAAATGTAATTGTTGTTTCATAAGCTTTCAATGAAATTTTGCTTTTCTCTTTGGGAAATAAGGAATCTTTATGGTGCTTCCAATTGATCAATAAAACTTTAATGGTAAATTTAAATATAAAGAAACTAACTCTATTTCAGAAAACCCATCAACTGCACATAATAAAGTTGTTTATAACAAGAAAACCCAGAGAAATAAATCACAGATCCTACCCTTATGGAACTTAAGACATCAACAGATATTGAAAAATTAAAAGAGAGTTCAACGTCAAAGGAACATAGAATAGGCATTGTAAAGAAAATATAAAATGAGGCATTCAGTAGTGTCACAAGAATATTGACACAATTAGTGAGATAATGTGTTTAAAAAACTTGGAGATAACTTGAGAGAATAAACATTTCTGTGGAATAGGGGTATCAATGGCTATTTATCATCAGTTTATTGTGTGGAAAAAACAAGTTAATAGAGACAAGGCATCTAGAATACTGTCTGAAACATGGACAGTTATTTTCTTTCTTTTTTTTTAATTTTATTCATTTTAGACAGGAGACACACACACACACAGAGAGAGAGAGAGAGAGAGAGAGAGAGAGAGAGAGAGAGAAAGGGGGGAGGAGCTGGAAGCATCAACTCCCATATGTGCCTTGACCAGACCAGTGCAGGGTTTTGAACTGGCGACCTTAGTGTTCCCAGGTCGACGCTTTAGCCACTGCGCCACCACAGGTCAGGCTGGACAGTTATTTTCAACAACCATTTCTCATCTCTACAAGTTATTTCAAAGCTCTTTAGAAATAGTTGCATAGTGTCTCCATTTCTCTAATAGGGAGAAGGACCTGGTAACAATCCAATCATTCCAATTACATAAAATATGTTACAATGAAGGATTATACCACCCAGTGCATAGAGCTATCACAGCTAAGAAAATTTCTTAAGGCTTCATTATATGTTCAGAACAACTTAACTAACGGAAGACTGCTTTAGCATAAAACATGAATTCTGCACACAGCAAGTGCCAGATAGGCTTTCAAAGGCTTGCATGAGTTAAGCAGGCTGTGCATGAAGCACAGTATTGAAGCTGACCAAAATGAGTAACAGGAATTGAGTCGTCTAGCTGACCAAAACAGACCTAAGGAGTGAAAACATAAACTGCGCATGCTATTTATTGCTATGGCGACAAAATAAACAAATTAATTGCTTAATTGTTTGTTGTTATTACGTTAGTGATAGGTAATATAGGTGCAGCCACTCACTTCCAGTTTATTTTTAATCACACAGCATGGTCAGGATGTTCTAGTGGTGAGAGTCTAGTTGTGTGACCTTGAACTAGTTATTACCATTACTGGGTATAAGTTCCACCCTCTAAATTGGAGTGTACCTCTGCTGTGCCTTCCTGAACTAGAATGCTGTGGTTGTAAAGGATAGAATTATATTATGGATACTACAGAAAAATGGTTTGCCATGCATTTGAAAGTTTCTTTTAAAAGGCATAGTTTAAAGTGAGTGTGTAACAAAGTGTAGAGCATTGCTCAATGTTGATTTGTCAAAAGATTACAGTTTAGTTCTTGAAATAAACGTTTCCCAAAATAACAACATTTGGGAAACTTTGAGCTCTGTTTTAGTCCTTTCACAGGAACTAAGAGGTCTTTCATATTCTGAAGGCGGAATACTGAGTAATAGAAGAAACAAGAAGTCCTCAGTCCTAATCGCTCTGCCCAGGGACCCACTGGACTATTATTAGCATGGGATGCAAAATAGATTTGGTAAACATTGAAAAAGTCTTGCCAAGCAGCATCTCAGAGACATATGGTCTTTTGTAAGTGCCATGATCATTATAAATAAGCAAGATGTTCTAATTAAGAAGTCTTTGTAAGGCGACTTGTTCTATAATTTAGCACTGAGCTTCTGAAACAGACAGGCCAAACTTTGGGGGTTGGGTAACCGGTGTTCCTTCTTCCATTCAGACTCTTAACACTGAAACAGAAAGTTGCCATCTCTCCTCTGACCACTAGAGGGAGGGCAACTACATGGAATTAGCGAAAGGCGTGGTTTCTCCAATCCATATGGTCGTCCTTGACTCCTCACCTTGGTCTTCACAATGAATCTATGTATTACAGAAATTGATTTTCTTTGGCTTTGGAGGGAATGGAAATGTAGGGGACCGTGTTTTATCACCGCACATCAGCCCCATATGTTATGTTCAGTGGGTTATGGTGTGGATATTGTTTTATTATTTTTACCAGCCTCACTAAGCACAGTGCAGATATGGTTGAAGATGAAATGTGGGAATAAATGATCATTTTTCTAATCTGCCCTGACTTGTGAAATGGGTCTGAATTTTCCCCTATAACACTATCCTCTTGAATTAAAGAATTAAATCTTTATGACAATTTTATAAGGTAACATTATGACCAAAAGACCTTTGATAACTTTTCCAACCCTGAAATTCTATGAGTCTATCTCTCTTAAATGGGAGTATTAATCTATTGGGGGTAAAGAACTGTGACTTGGATATGACATCTACTTCCAAGGCTGATCCCTTAGGAAGTACTCACTAAGGAGTCCATGATTGAAATGATGTGTGTTACAAGAATTTTTAAAATGTTCACTACCTGACTATTTAGTCAGGGCACTGACCTCTTTTCCCTTAGACTGTCAAATAAAAAAATGACAACAGCTAACAAAATAATAGCTCAAAATTATACCTATTTTTGGGGGGGTCAGATTAGCAAATAATATATTTTTGATGTAGACACAGAATTTTAGTGATTAGTTTATGTGTGCCACGAGATGAAAAGGGTTGAAAATTGCTGGTTTAGATTATTATTGACCACGTAGGAGCATCAAAAGAATGAAACATAGTTTCTCAAGGTATATAACTGTGTTTACTCAATATTGTCTTAATCTGTTGAGACTCAGGAAAGTAGGGGTTGAAGAAAAAGGAAATAGTATTCCCTTTGTCCTCATCAGAACCACTTCCCTCAATATCCATACATATATACCTATCATAGGCACACATACCCCACACAAACACACACATACAAACACAAATTTTGATTCTAAGGCAAAAATTTTTACCAAACAACATTGTATGAGACAACAAGGAATTGTTGAAAGAAAGTCTTTCTTATCCTCATAAAGCCATGATGAGAAGTACAACAAAAAAATTTTTGGAAAAAATTATCTATGATTCACTAGTGAGAGTTATGTATAGGTCTTTTATAATATCATGTAATTATAAAAGGTAGTGACTTAGAAAAGTTTAGAGATGATAATATTAAAAACCACCCTTCCTCTTTTTGTTCTTTTTCCTTTCTTTCTTTCTTTAAACAAAGGAAGAGAAATTGATGCTGAGGACCCACAAGTGGTTATTGGTGAGCTGGGATAAGAACTCAGGTCTCTTCTCTCTGGGTCCATCCTGTTACATCTTATAATAGAACTATCAGTGCAAGCTGTCTGTAGCATTTAGAAATTTATTTTTGTATTAGATTTTGAAGCCAAATGATATAAAGACTCAGCATCTTGAAGGGAAGCTCAGTTAGAAAATATTCCTAAATATAAAATGAACTGGGACTTAAAAAGTAAGCTTGCCACAAAGAGCATAATTCTAATAGGAAACAAAAACTGCCTAAAAAAACCCTATGAAATAAGAAGACTTTGTTGTTACTAGTTTAGAGCCATTACTAACAAAGATATAGACATTAAATGAATACATGGTTTATATCCCACTTGTGATTGAATCACAGGAAGAACTATGAAAGAGGACATAGGATAGAGTTAAGGCTGCTTTGTGTTTAATTTGATACTGCCCCTTTAAAATAGAGAATGCAAAAATATAAAAATTTACCATACTTATCTTAATACTAATAATGGAGTTGTTTGGTGAGACTAGAAATTCAAATAATTCTAATGCTGGTTCCAGTAAGCTCTTTAAGAGTCTAAAGGGATTATTAACACAGCAAAGTTTGAAAGATCAAATCACAATAACAATTTCTTGCAAGATTTTTGAAGCTTTGCAGGTTTGCTTTCATGAAAATAGTCATCTACTAACCTGTCACTGTAGAAGGAGCAAGCTGGGAGGAGAGGAAGCAAAGGAATGAGGGATAAAAGGGAGGGAGTGGCATGGCGTGCCTCGTTCTTATTTATGTGCCAAGTGAAAGTCAGTGCCAATGTCAAGTTTATTTCACTTATTTATTTTTTCCAAGCTGACCCCCAAAGGATAAGTTCTGTTTAGGATCCATTTTGTAAGAACAGGATATTTGGCAAGAATAAAAATGACTGGGGCCTCTGTAGATACACTGACTCAACCAGTCTTTACACCTGGGCACCAAGATTGGGCAAGTGTGTTGAAGCAGCTTACATGGTGTTGGTGCTGGTGCTGGTGGCAGCAGTAGAATGTCATTCCATAATTTGGCACTAAAGAAAATAGTGAAAATAATGATTTGAGAAGGCCCTCCAAAAAAAGTAGTAGCAAAGTCTCTACTGGTTTATTGATTGATTCATTTTGGCCTAATCTTACAGGTCTTGTGGGCAGAATATGCTCACTTAGTCAGGAATCAGGACAGTCTTCCAGCTGTGGATAGCTAGAGGCAAGTATCATGCTTAGCCTGAGTCTTGTTTTTTTTTTTTTTTTTTTCTTTTTGTTTTTACTTTATTCATTTTAGAGAGAAGACACACACACACACACACACACACACACACACAGAGAGAGAGAGAGAGAGAGAGAGAGAGAGAGAGGGAGAGAGAGAGAAAGGGGGGAGGAGCTGGAAGCATCAACTCCCATATGTGCCTTGACCAGATCGGTGCAGGGTTTTGAACTGGCGACCTCAGTGTTCCCAGGTCGACACTTTATCCACTGCGCCACCACAGGTCAGGCTTTAGCCTGAGTCTTTATCTTCAAAAAAAACTTTTAGGTTTTCATGCCTAAATTGAATTATTTGCTTCTTCTATTTTATAAGAAGCTATAGGCGCCAACATTTTTTCCAGGGTCTTATTACATAGTATAAGGTTGTGCGATCCTTGCTATAATAAAATGCTTTCTGCAACCCATTTTATCACATTTCTTCTCTTCACCATTGGGTATGTATATATCACATAGGTCAGTGTGAGCTACTTCTTCAACTACCTGATATCAAGAACAGTCACATCTTCAACCAGATTGACATAATAATCGGCTAAATCTCTCTTTTCTGGGCATATTAACTTTCCAGGCTTCACCACCAATACTGCCAATTTGCCACATGCTAATTAGCCTAGCTCAGAGCCAGGTGAAGCCTATGACAATTTATGGCTGGGTGACCCCTTTCTGCTGGGCTGGAGTCCCATGACTGTTCTCTTCTTATTTGTAGATGTCTGTGGGTTGCTTCCTCAGCATATTGCAAAGGGCTGGTCATTTCCTCCCCTAGTTAGGGACAAGATGGCAAACCCTGCAGGCATAGAGCTATTTGAATGACCATTTCTTAAATACAATCAAGCCCTTTCTTCATGGTCTTTTCCTGTTTCTCCGCTTCCCAAGAATCCTTTGCCTATCTATCTGGATGAAAGTCATGCCTTAGGCACTTCAAAGATCATCTGAAGGAAAGGACTTTGAAAGTTCTGTTGCTCCACCCTCCACTCCGCCCAGGACTAGTGGGTTTCACAGATGTCACTGGTGTTGCTGTCTTTCTGGTGTGAGTCAAGAAGCTGGATGGGCAGACTTGAGGGAGTAGAAAAGCATTTTCTTATATTGTCCTTATTTTGAGTCATAGGGAAGGGAATGGGGTTTAAAAATGCCCATTTTCCCGGGTAACATAGAAATGTTACATTCTGGTAAGTTTGACTAACAACGAGAAGAGAAAATGAAAGTGGAGATAGGAAGAAAACAGATTTTTTGGATCTTGAGCAGCACAGTTAGATCAGGTTGGTCTTCCAGGCAGTGGGGTTTCTCCTGTTTTCCCTCAGCTAATCAGATTTTATCACTGCATTTCTTTTCTGAGTTTTGGAATCAGGAAACCAAGAGGGAGAATTTCTGACATTGGGATATTTTCAGCAGGAGACAGATGTAGGAGGATTTCTCCCATCTCCTTCATATTGGTCTTTCAAGCTCTTAGAAAGAAAAAAAGTGAGTAATAAGAAATCAGAAAATAAAGCAACTCTGGGCATCCCTGGAGGGTCCCTCCTACAGAATGGTCTCCTATGGACGATTCCATCAAGAAAGCCATCTTGTCCAGACTCCGAGTTTGACAGGTCCTAGAGTTGAAACAACCCCAGGATCATGACAATTGAGAGAAATGTGGGCATGAGAAATGTTCAGGGGGCTAGAAGACCCATGATATTATATAAGCAATAGGTCAAGAGGTTGAGAATTGAAGCAATACCTGCTCAGCTGATTTCTGAAACTCACTCTCAACAAAAGGGTTTCTGAGAATGACTGGTGACCCAGCACCTTTCCACCTGGTCTTGAGCTGGGGCTGCTCCCAATGAGCTAAGAAAATAAGTAATCTTTGGTTTTTTATGGGTGGAAGAGAAGTCCAATTGATCTCAGCCTGATTTAGTCATTCCAGTGGTTATGGGGACAGGTTGGGGTCTGGGAGAGGGGAAGAACGCTGAAGAGGAAGGATGCAAAGGAGACTCTGCTGCTGACAGAGCAGCAGGCATCCTGTTCTCACCATGACCGGCTGGCCCAGGAGGATCCTGATTTCTGTGCAACTGCTGTTCCCATAATCGCCATGACAGGAGCAGGGTGGTTGGAGGTGGGTGTGGTATAGAGCTGGTTGATGCTGCAGCGCACATTGGAATTACTGTTTTCTCATCCCAGCTTCAAACAGAAGGCTGTTACCATCTGCCTGCTAACATTGACCCAGATGCCACCAAGCAAAGGGCCAGCCTCTTCTGCATCATCTCCAGGGTGCGCCAGCTTTAGTCTGATGGTCCCTGTCTTCCCTGTTGACCATAGGGAGTGGGTTGGCTACCAAATAGGCCTTTAGGACAGTTCTTTTTATTGGAAGCCAAAGAAAGAATTAAAAAATATAGTGAGGGGTTTAGAAGGACCTGGCTTGAGAAATGAACCTAGATTGAAAAAACAATGAAACAAGGAACTTCTGTGAAATGGTTCCCAAGTCAAAGTAATGAACTATGGAATTTATCACTTTGGAGTATTTGTTTGATGATCTGGTTTGTGTCAAGTAATCAAGAAAAATAATGCAATTTTCCCCTTCCTCACTCAGCCCTCATGCTTCATATGAGAGATCCCACCCTCCTTTGGATAAATTCCCAGGTTAGGAATGAATAGTCTCTCAGGTGGTAACTTCCATAGTATTTTTGAGGCCAACTTTCCAATGAAGTGTTAGAATTAGCTGGAGGCTTCAGTAGGTTTGCAGGGAAATCCAGAAATAAACCAGGGTGAAATGGGCATGAGGAAGTGAGGTGAGAGGGGGAGAGAGGGAAACTATGGAGATGGATGGATGCCTTGCTTGGATTTGGCTGTTTTTGACCCTGTTCTCAGGAGAATTCCAAGACTGGCCATTAACAGAGACTGTAGATCAGATGCTGGTATCTTCTGCCAGTCATCTTCTGTAGGGTTTTCTGTCTTCTGATACCAAGGAAACTTTGGGAAGAAGAAAAGGCATAATGGATTTGTTGGCCCTGATTTTTTCCCCCTCTGAGGACAGGTGATTGGTTACAACATAGTGCTTAGTCCTACAAAGACCATTTGCCATGTTGATGCTTAGAATGGGCTATGGGGAGAGAAATTTTGGGGAGTCCAGAATTTAATGACTTTGTATTCACTTTATTTTTTTTATTCCCCTTTATTCAACACAGCATTAGTTTTATTGACCTTTGGCTCAAATGTATTACACAATTATAGCACTCCCAAGGATGTTTTACTTTGGGGTCCCCATGTGTGAAGCTGGTCACTCTCCTACAGTCTTCTAAGATTTGTCTCTAGATTGTGAGTCCTCATCAGTTACTTCACAAGATATCAATAATTGGACAACATTAAGAAGGGTGAAGTTGGGAGACTGAAATGTTCACATCCTAGTTCTTCATATAAAAAGCAAGTACAAAATAAACCTGGGTTTTGGGGCACAAACTTCTGTTCCCCAGGATTAGTTTATTCTCTCCAACTCCTTTTAACTTGATTTATGAGTCTGAATCTGACTCTAATAACTCTTCCCCTTGAAAAATGTCTTCTCACACATAGTCATGAGAGATTAGTTGAACTCTTAGTTGAACCTTTTAGTGAGAGTGTTTGAAAGAAAATATGACTTGATTTCCACAGTTCTGGGAATATTCTAGTAGGTCCTGGTCTTTGACATTGTCAGTAGCTGTAAGAAAGGATTTGGAATTTTGACTAAGAGGGTAAATTGGGATTGGATAAAGGTAGAACTATCATTTTTAGATATTGTCACCACCATAACATTTCCCATATGTTCCAGCTTGAAAAGTCATAGAATGATTAGAATAGTGCTATGTTTAGACAAGTCATATATTTGATAAAGAATTAAAATCTGAAACATATAGAGAACTCCTAAAACTCAGCAACAACCAACCAAATAACTCAATTAAATAAAGAGTGAAGGACTTGAAGAGGTATTTCTCTAAGAAGTTATACAAATGGTATATAGCACATGAAAAGATGCTCAACCTTACTAATCACAGAGAAATGTAAAATCAAAATTACAATGAGGTACTACTTCACACACATTATGATGGTTACTAGCAACAACAACAAAAATAACAAATACTGACAAGGATATGGTGAAATTGGAAGGCTTGTGCAATATTGGTGGGAATGTGAATTGGTGTATCTCTGTGGAAAACAGTATGATGATGCCTTAAAAAAATTAAAAACAAGACTACCGTAAAAATCCAGCAATCCCACGTCTGAGTATATACCCCCAAAATTGAAAGCAGGGTCTCAAAGAGATATTTGTATACCTTGTTCATAGCAGCAGTATTCATAATAGCTAAAATGTGAAAGCAACCCACAGTTCAATGACAGATGAACTGATGAACAATAGAATATTATTCAGCTGTAAAAAGAAAATTTTGACATATACTGCAACATGGATGAACCTTGAGGACATTATGCTGAGTCACTAAATAAGCCAGTCACTAAAAGACTAACACTGTCTGATTCCACTTATATAAGGTATTTAGAGTAGTTAAAATCATAGAGACAGAGAGTAGAATGGTGGTTCTCAGGGCTTGGGGTGGGGAGGGAGAAATTGGAAGTTATTTAATGCATGTAGAGTTTCAGTTTTACAAGATGAAAGTTATAGAGATGGATGGTGGGGATGGTTACACATAATTATGAATGAATCTAATATCACTGAAATGTACACTTATAAATGATTAAGATGGTCAATTTTATGTTATCCATATTTTACCACAATAAAAAAACACTGGAGAAAAGTTATGTGTTTACTTACTCTGTTGCTCTCTGTACTCTAATTGGTTTTGTACATACATTTTAGATGTGCATACACACGTTTTTATCATGGTTTATCAACAGTTGATTAGACATGGTGTTAGTATTTATAAAAAAGCACTGGATGGTAGGTGAAGTTCTGTAAATTAGTGTATATATAATGTATTAATATAGACATTACTAAAAATGATCACAAATGGCAAAATGATCAATATATAACATTGAATACTGAGATCAGAACACGACAATATGTGTGTGGTGATCTCATATCTGTAAACATAAGCAGAGAAAATAAACTTATAGGAAAGAGAACAAAATGTAAACTGGTTATTTATTGGTAGTGAGTTTGTAGATAACTTTTCTGTAAAACACTCTGCAACAAACATACTATTTCTATCATTAGAAAAATATATAATGAAAAATAGTCATAAAATTAAAATTTTGTATTTAAATAACACCAGAGATGTTATTTAACACCTGATCAAAAGGTTGACTGAATACTCCTGAATAAAATGTGGGGATCAGGCTGCCAATCAGGAATATACCAATATTCTGAAATAGTTTCTGAAGATAACAAACATCTATTCTAACAATGTTTTGACGCTGAGTACCTTTTGTAGGTACACACTCTGTTGTAAACTGGAGGCCTGCCAGCTGGGGCAGCACAGCTTAACAAATGAGGTTCATAATCCTTCCTTCAGTTTGTATGGGTAGCATTTTCTCCCTGAGATATGAATACCAGAGCTGGTGAAGTGGCAACATTAATTAGCATTGGGAAGTATGTTGGGGGATCAGAAGGAGGAGTCACTAGAATTGTCAGGCAATGCTCTTTTCTTTATCCTTTGATAGGTTAAATAATATTTACTGAATCATAAGTTCAGTAAAGGGGAAAAACTTCTGCTTTTGCTTTAAGAGCTGACCACACAATTTCTTTTATGGGAAGTTTACATTTCTTTGGCTTGATATCTCAGTTGACCATCTTGGTTGGGGAAAGAGAGTTCTCATGCTCACATGGTATGAGTGAGAGAAGTCTTAGCTGAATGATACTGAATGAGAATTGAATAGGATGCTGGCAATACAGGGGTATGTGAGGTAGAGGGGAGACAGAAGGAGCAGAAGCTAAATGTGTGTGTGGTGTGTGTGTGTTTAGTCATGAAGAGAGAGTCTTAATGGAAGGCTAGAATAATTCTATAGGTGTGATGGAGTGGTAGTGGTGGATGATGACCACAGAAATTTTAAAAAGAGGAACAGAATTTTCTTTTCTGCTGATCTGTGCCACATTGTCTGTAACCATCCCACCTCCTCAGCGGACATTACCTTGAATTTTCAATAAAGAATTTTCTACATACTGTGTCAAGTGTGAATCATCCTATTTAGAGAATCAGGAAAAAAGGATTGTTTTCATAAATGGTTTGACATAAAGAGGAGAGAAGGGAATTGCACAAGAAGAGAACTGGAACCAAAGATGTCCAGGTAAAAATTTAAATCTCCCAAGAATCCCGGGAAACACCGAGGAGCATGCTGGGCTTCCCACTGCAGTTAGAGTGACATTTGTGATCAAAGGCAGAGGGACCCCCGTGGATGTCTGGATTACAGGGTTACTTTTACAGAAGCAGATATTTAATAGGCAGCACTTTAGATTAATTGATTAATTGATTTTTGGCTAATTAAATGCCTGGCCCTGGCAAAAGCTTAACCCAAACTTTGGATTTTTATCAGTTCATAGGTTTAGTCTTTGCCTGCTTGTTCTAAGTGACACAAATTGTAGCTGAGATTTGCAATTGTTAATTATCTGTTCTTCTTGTCAATCTTTTGGAAAATATAGGTATGTGAAGATAATAACTCTAAAGATGTTTAATCAGTCACAAGAATGGGGTTTATTTCCCTCTCCTGGGTCATGTTTTCCAAAATGTCTTCAGAGAGTTTAAACAGATTAGTATTTTTTACATCAAAACCACATAATCACATTTCACCCCATTAGTATATCCATAGTGTTATGACACAGGACAGAACAATCAATTTATCACTAAAATTGCATTTGTTTATTACCCAAACAAATAAAAGAGCAGGATTGGAAATTATGTCAATGCTGTTAGTAGTGATTTTTGGGCTCTCATGTTCCCTGAGTAATTGAAGTGTTGGATCCAGTATATTTCTACTTGTGAGCCAAATCCCTGAGAATTATAATGGCTCTGACTATCAGCTATTTATCGAGGCCTTTAAAAGTGAGGGTGGGAGAGCTCAGCTTGGCCAGTTCAGTTCCTTATTCATAAGTTTAGAGGGCTTTCTTTTCTAGATGGCTTTTCCCCTTTCCACTCTGTTTTTTATTAGATGATCTCATTTCATTGGTGACAACAAGGAAAAATGAATGCACAGGGATTATCTGTGCTTAGAAACACACATTTATAGATGTGTTATTTCAGGTTGAAATGTTATTAGACAAACAAAATATTACATATGAAAAAAGTAGTAAAAATTTGGAGGTTTGGCTTTTACTTTGTATTTTATTTCTTGCAAGCTCTGGGATGTTGGGCATGTCACTTTGCCGCTTAACTTCTCATTTTTTAATCTGGGTGGAGATAGTAATATAGTTTCTACCTGAAGCAAAAGACTAAAATAGACGATCACCGGCCTGCCCTAGCTATATAGCACTTTCTTCCAAAACCCCCTTTTTTAATGGCAGTTATTGCCTTCCCCCTGATATTTTACTATATATAGTTATCTTTTTATTTTCTGTTAATCCAAATAGAAGTTTAGCTCCATGAAAACAAGGTTCTCTCTGTGTTATTGCCAATGCTAGGACAGTGACCGGCAGGCACACAGTGGATAATCAATAAATATTTGTTGAAAAAAATGAATCCTAGCTGTGAGACCTAGGATGATAAAACAGTGTCTGATGCAACGTGTTGGTTAAGGTCTGTTGTAAAGATGCCATGGGTTAGCTCTCACCACTTTCCTGGCTGTGTGATCTTGGGTAAGTTAATTAGCTGCTTAGGGCTTCAATTTTACCATTGTCATGGGTAAAATGGGCCTAATAACTGTACCTACCTCTAAGTTATGAGAGTAAATGAAAGAATTCATATAAAGTATTCACACAGGGTGAGTTAATGGTTGGTTGTTGCTGAGTTTCTAGATCGGTGAAGTATGGACCCATCTTTTACAAGCCAGAACGAGAAATTAGATGATGTCTAACAAAGACCAAGGTTTGTTGTTGTCTCATAACAAATGCTATCTCCTTGTAGTCCCAGTTTTAAGGTGTAGCTATGTTTGCATTTTTGAGAAGGGAGGAATTGAGGCTGAATAAAGATTTTTTCACAGGAAGACCTCTCGTGACTATCTTATTGTCTTACTGCGTAGTTAAAATGACAGGACAGTGGTGAGCCAGGCTGAAGTGCTTGATGAATTACTCTTGAGTCCACGGGTTCTGAGGAACCTGGATGGACCACTATTCAGACAGAAATGGAGATGGTGGTATTGCTGGGGCCACAGGCTAATAAGAGAAGAGGACAAAGCCAGGTGACCCTGAGTCCACGTGGGACGTAGCAGGATGGAGTTGGCCTGTGTTCAGACTAAGCCTGTTCCCCTGCTGCCTTAGGTCCATGAAAACACGCGTAGCAGAAGGAGATTGGGGATGAGGAACAGGAAGGGAAAGAAGCTTAGCGCCCCAATTTGTCAGGCACTGTTAATAATTTTAAGAGTCTATAATAACCTTTGAGATCTGCATTATGCTTATTTAATAACTAAAGACCTGAGGTTGAGGAAGGTTAAACCACTCTCACTCAGGGTCAACAGCAAGTGAAGGATGCTTCAGAAGTTTGAATTCAGACCCTTCTGACTCCTGAGACCGTGTATTTCAATCCTGCAATTGGACCTGCAGAGAAAGGGCCAGGGCCCTGGCGATCCAAGCACTTGGATCCAAGCAACGATGTGGAGCACTAGCAGCAAAAGAGGACACCGAGCCAACTGCCTTCTCGGGAGCCTCTTCCATGTTTCCATCCAGCTCAGCATCCAAACTAGAGACATCCCAAGGTAGAAACACATAGTCTGGTACAGAAGCAGACTTGGGAATGTAAGACCTATTTGTATAAATATATTTCTCAAAATTGGGGAAAGGCATGTCTTCAAAATAACGTTGTACATATTGGGGGCTTTGGTGCCTCTCCTGCTGAGGTCACTGGGATTTCACTTTCACTCCGCGTTTGGACAGCCCTGGAGCACTCATCTCTGTTTGCATATGTTTTATGTAATATGTAGTGTCTATTTGTGTGAGACTGGTGTATAGCAACACCTGAGAAATGGAGCGCTGTAGAACCAGAGAAAGTCACTGTTTCAACAGTATCAGGAAGGAGAATTTTGAGCATCTAGACTACTCCCATCAGGAATCTTATTTTAATCATTTGATTTTTCTCCCAGAGCCTAACTAACAAGATTGCTACATACATGAAAAACAGACCGCATTTGGCTTACCCTTAATAGGATAAAGCACTCATTTCAGCTCTCCACGCATCTGCATCCGGAGAGAAATGTTTTGTGAGGTTCTGGCTCTAAGTTCCACATTCATCAAGAACCAGTACAAAGCTCTTGACTCCACCAGGTGAGAGTGGTGAGTGGAAAACCTTTCCTACTTTTTTGTTCTTGTATGGTAGTAACTTTATTGAGTACAAAGAAAGTTCTCATGCTTGTATTGTTTATATCATTAATGATTGCACAATTTTGGGCGGCAATTTTGTAAAAACCAAATTTTTCAGTGCTAACCTGGAAATGCAAGAAAACAAAACAAAACAACAAAACCCCTCTCTGGGAAGCACTTGTTCTGCTGGGGCAATTTTGGGCTTTCCTGAAAGTTAAATTTGTTTATACTTCTCATTTGTGATTTTAAAAAAGATAGAAAAGTCTTTACGCTTTGTGGTCTTTGAGACAGTAGGTGAAACCAGAGCAAAAAATGGCAGCAGGAATAACAGCTAAATAAACCAGCTACTGGGTGGGAGGGACCACACGGTAATGTCAGTGAAGTGTATCTGTGAGTTTTCTAGTTCTACCAGTTTTGTAAACAATTTCTCCTCCCCCCATGTGTTAGTATCCTTGTATGTCCCTATCATTAACTTTGCTTAGGAAAAGCAGAAGAACCTGATCTACTCACTAACTCTAAGGAGCAGGTGATGGGTTTGTCTTAAAGAGCCTTCTCATTGGATAGCGATTGCTCTGTTATTCTGAAATCACTCTGTGAGTAGCTGATTAGTCACTGCAATGATCACAGGGACAGCTAACATTTTCTGAGCCGTGACTGTGTGTTAGGTGCTGTGCTAGGCACACTGTTCACTTCCTCATTTAGTCCCACACATCCTGATGCATTCGGTAACACTATTACCGCTGTTGTGCAGGTGGGTCATTTGAGGCTTAGGCTAATTAGATAACCAAAGTTACCTGGTGCGATGCACCAAATACCTGCTGGAACTGAGATTTAATGCTGTCTGTTACACTCTTAGGCAAGTTACTATCAGCAGTATTCCAGCATTTTCCCAAGGACAGCACTTGAAGGTTGTTTGATGACATAGTGAAATATCATAATTAATAAGAGATACGGAGGTGGCTAAATATTTCCTTTGTTCAGCCTATGAATGACTTGTAACCTATTTGCTTGGGCCTCTGCTCCCACTTCCATTTGACTTTGTTTAAGTCTTCAACCCAGTGGGTTCTTCTTGCAAGTGTGATAAGAAATCTGAGAAGGAAAGATCCCTGGAGAAGAAAGAAACCCTGGCAAGCAGACAGCAAGGGCAGAAATAGAAAACAGAGCGGTGGCCCTAACATCTAATCGCTGGTGTTACACTGCAGAGTGAAACTTTAATACTATGCATTGAGGAGCCAACCCCCTCACCATTTCACATATTGGGTATATGTTTGGTACGGGGATTACAATCTGAATCTTCTTAGGTGCCTCTGGTTTCTGACACAGCAGCAGCCTTTGAATCACGGAGTGTTTTTCTCTGCCGCTTAATCTCTGGAGCAGCCAATTTATAGACGGGAGGAGTTCTAACTTTATCTGTGCCAACCACATTCCCATGTTATGCCTTTGTATCAGGAGGCAGCTTCAATGCTCTGCGGCTGGGCGGGGGTTTGCCGATGTGAGTGCACTTGTGTGTGTGCACCTGGGTCTTCCTAAAGATGCTGGAAACAAGGGTGGACAGGTGTTGGGAGGGTGAGGACCTATGTTGTGTAACAAACCGAAGGCACCAAGGAGGCTGCATTTGTTGTGAGTTAAAAGGTTTATACAAAGATTTTCTTAGTCATGTCTAAGATTTTAATAGGGTAATTAATCTTTCTAAATGCTAGTGCCAGATTATGGGATCAGCTATTATCCCTGACTGCAGAGTAATCCTTTGTGTGTTGCTACAAGCAGGACTAAGTGAAGAGAATACTCAGGTTACCAAACAAAGATGTGCCTGCGGCTGCTTGTTTAGGTTTTTAAATGCATTTTCAGGTGCAGGTGAAAGAGCCTCTGTGGCTGTGGGACTATCACTGCCCTTTAACAGCCATTGAGTGGAAGGGAAAGGCAGAGAAATAAATATACATGTTTTGGGCTTTTTCCCTCTTAACAACCACTTATTATTTTTAAAATAATGACAGGCATATTCACTGGAGACCTTATTTTAAGCAGGAAAATACAATTTATCAAAAAGAAGGACCTTCAGGAATAGGGATTCATGTAATTCTAAAAGTTCTGCTTCTTTCTGTTTCCTTAATCTAAGTTAGGTGAAAATGGGCAAGTACAGTGGTACCTTGAGATACAAACTGACCAACATACAGTTTTCTTTTTAAAAATATGAGCTGTGACTCAGTCCATATTTTTGTTTGAGATCAAGCAAAATTCCGAGATACGAGTTGTGATTTGGGAAGCTGCAACTAGTTAGTTGGTGCATTGGTGCACTGGTCCAATATTGGCAGTTTGATATAGGAGTTGACTGACTTACAACCTTGGTTACAGAATAAATTAAATTCGTATCTCAAGGTACTACTGTAATCAAAAATTGAAGGGAAAATCCAGCAGTGAATGAGACTTAGCTATAGCCTTTATTCAAGGTTGATTATTTCATATAGCCTATCAAAATATTGATTGATTACAAAGAGATGGCTTTTTTTTTCTGTGAAGTTTCAAGTCCCACCTGAGAAGATGGGGAGACTTCTGTCCTCAACAACCCATATTAACAGCTCAGATGCATTGGCCAGATGGGGGGTAATCAGGAGGGGAGACTTCCTAGGGGAAGGATGGACGTACAGTTTCTCTTCACAGAAAAAAAATTCAGAACATATCATACCATGTGAAAACCCTAAAGTTATAATGATTGTGTTACAATGCTGCCTGTGGTCTCTGCTCTGGCTTTGCTTAAACTTCCCCTTGACTTTGATGAGGATTTTGGCTCTGGCTGCCTCAATGAAGCAGTTGTTCAGAACTATATGTGTATTGATTTTGTAACTGGGTAAAACGACCTACAGGTTTTGATGCCTGCCGTGACATGAACAGCCGATATTCATGACACGGGTGTTGGTAAAAAGGAAATAAGTTTGTTCAAGTGCCAGCTGCCTGAGAAGATGGGGAGGCTTCTGTCCTCAACAACCCATATTAACAGCTCAGATGCATTGGCCAGATGGGGGGTAATCAGGAGGGGAGACTTCTGGGGGAGGATGTATGTGCAGTTTCTCTTGAGGAAGAATTCTTACTTTTAGGGCAGGCTGGACTTCTGTGGTCCTCTTGGCCTTATCAAGGAATTGAAACTATAAGTCTCAAGCATGGTTTAAGTTCTTCACACTCTGATGTTAACTCCTGATGTGCATCAGCTCAAGGTCTGTTATTCATCACCAGCATTGAGTTCCTTATTCTGGGAAGGAAATGGGCTGTTGAACTGTAACAAAACCTCAACCAGAGGTGAAAGCATAGTATTGATTATATACTTTTGATTTGTACAGAATACTTATATTATTAGATAGGTAATATTAAATCATAGTTACAGTTAGAGTGGCAAGCTGGGTTTAGTATTTACTAAGATTAACATGGACAGCTACATGTAAATTCTTTTATAGGCTTACTTTTATCAGTATAGTCTTACTGATTTAAAAATCTATGACTAGTCAGTCTAATATTCGTAATACAGCATATTCATTCTCTATTACAGTTTGGCAATTTGTTGTGGTTGCTGCTTACTTTCCCCACTGCTCCAACTATTTTGTTTACATACACTCTTAATAGTTCTCAACTGCTAGCATCACTGCCTGAGTAGAAAAGATTTCTCCACTGAGGTTGTATCTCTTTTCCTGACTGTGGGCCATGTACTCTGTGTTGGCTCTACTGTTATGACTGGCAGCTTTCCACAGGAAAGGCCACTAGGTTTGTTGTTTCCTCGACAGTGTTTGTATTTGGTATTAAATTTGACTTGTTTGAGATCTGCCAGAAGATGCTAGTGGGTGGTGGGGAGACATTCTGCCATTTGTCTTTTACATAGAAGTGATGTGAGAATGATGACCTAGACAAGACGTAACCAGGGTTTTCCTGTGTAGGATGAGGAAACATGTTTTATGGAAAGTTTTACTGAGTGAAGAAGAACTGGGCTGGGTGTTCTAGTGACATTAAAGTCACATCAATGATTTAGTTATGTCTGAAGCAATTATATAGTTATATTTCTACCAGGGTGCCAAACTTCTAGTACATCAGCTGATAGGAAGAAATGCATAGGAGGCAGGAGAAGTGCTGATGATCAGGAAGCATTTGAATATCAATCAGCCTGCATGCCACAAAAAGTGGTTCATGCAGCAGCTTAGGCTGGGGAGCTGGCCAGTGTAGCCCCCATGTACTAGGCAATGCTCTCAAGTAACATTCTCAGACTGTTGCTGCTGTGGGAGGCATATTACCCAAGGACAGTCATGATATTACTCAATGAAGGTCAAATAAGTTGCATTTCCCAGCCAAAGGGCTTTAAAAATGCTCTTCTTCTTGTCACACTATGCAGAATACAGATTATGGTAAAGAAGTGATGAATCAGGATAGTACATGTAAAAAACCGAGGAAGAGAGCTGCAGCATCAAGCAGTCCTTCTTGTTAACAAGTGAAGGCAGCAGGCAACATTGTGCATGCTTTGCATATTTTATACAGCCTATTGATAGGAGATGTCAATTAATATCAATTAAGATGATTCTGCAGAAATCAATTAATCAAACTCAAAATTTGAAATAACTATTTATAGCCTTTGTGGATGAAAAGCCTGACATTTTGAGACAACTCTTTGGGACAAGCATGTGGAAGTGATTGCAGATATGGACAAGCGCACTCTGGAAGAATTTGGGTTTGAGAAGAGGAGACTGGATACTGAGTTTAGAAAACGTATAATATTTTTGTTGGTTTACATTAGTGTGTGCATGTGTGTCTTATTTCAGTGTTGATTTAAACACATCTTCTTGTCTTATTAAATCTCTTAGTGTTGTTGAGTCCCTGGGTTTGTTGGACTTTTGACTATCTCGGGCAAGATTCTGGGTTCCACACTGGGCCAGATGAAGAAGTATAAGTTCAAACAGAAAGCTACCTCAACAAACTTAACTTCTGGGTAGGTGTATTCCATTTATTGCAACATCTGTGGACAGTCACTATTAGAGAGTAAATCCTCGTCTACACTGTAGTTAAGATATTGCTAAACACATGCTGTCAATTTGGATGGATAAAATTCTTTACATGGGATTATTATTATTTTATTGCCATTGTATAGATGAATGAAATTGAAAAATAAAGAGAGCAAGATTGCAAAAGGGTGGGCTTGACTCCCCTTGATGGGGAAGCAAGACAAAGCAAGATTTTATTACAACACAATCATTTCTCTTCTTGCTAATGATAAGGTCAAATATCCATATGCTGGAATTTAAAAAATTTCAGTTCTTTAGTGGGTTCATGACAACTTCAACACAAGTTACCAAGAATAGTGAAAAGTAAACAGAGAATCAATCAGATGATGGGAAGAATGACTATGCTTTCACATTGTTTATTAGTCTCAAAAATTTCCAGTTACAGAACCATGTTTTAAATGTAAATGTATTTATTAACTCAGTTTATGATAGTCCTAAAAATTTCTTTGTATCAAACAAAAAGGTAAGCAATAATGCCATTTGACATGGAGTTTTTTATCTTTCATCCTTTAAAGAATTTTAATTATTTTTTTGACAGACACAGAGATCTCACTGTGTCAGAAAGAGGGATAGATAAGGACAGAGAGAGATGAGAAGGATCAGTTCTTCATTGAGGCACCTTAGTTTTACATTGATTTCTTTCTCATATGTGCCTTGACCGAGGGACTACAGCAGACCAAGTGACCCCTTGCTCAAGCCAGTGACCTTGGGCTCAAGCTGGTGAGCCTTGCTCACACCAGATGAGCCCGTGCTCAAGCTGGCGACCTCGGGGTTTCGAACCTGGGTCCTCTGCATCCCAGTCTGACACTCTATTCACTGCACCATCGCCTGGTCAGGCAAGAATTTAAATTTGTTTTTAAAAATAATCCATGGCCATGGTGAAAAGTCAGAATGTGCAGCAATAAAAAGCATATGTCTAAAAATTCAGAGTATATAAAAGAGTATATAGTAAAAATTGAACTACACTGACTTTTAAAGTTTTTAAAATACTTTTTAAACATAAAGGTTTTGTGCAGCTCTTGCAGTTTTTAAATAAATGAATATTTCAAATATATACATTTAATTTGGAAATCTTTGTTTTGTTTCTTTGTTTTGTTTTGTTTTAAGCGTATGAGTTTTGTTCAAATTGGTCTACTTCTTCATAGTGTTAGAAACTTTTTCTAATCTTGGAAAATGGTCCATCAGATAATGTTTGGGGAGTGTTATGTGTATATTAAAAAAATAAAACTGGAGAGTGACGTCAGAGAAATGGCGCCATGTGGAGCACTCCCGATACCTCTCCCCAAAATTTCAACAAGTTCTACAACCAGAGACAGAAAAATCGATCCCTGGAGTGTCTGTAAGTCCCACACATTGAACAAAAAGGTATGATTGGGCAAAAAAGTGGGTAAATTTATAAGCAACCCTGAAGGAAATAAGATGGAGGGCATAACACTCCGCCTTCCTTACTAACCTGAGCAAGGGCTGCTTTCACTTGGAATTGAGAGAGAGAGAGAGCTAGGGGTGTGGAAGGAGCCAGGCTGGGGCACAGATGTGCAAGTGGAGGAAAGAGTGTGCCCGTGGCGACTCAGCCCATGTGAGCTAATGCAGGTGCTGGACTCGGGCAAAGGTGGGCAAATGGCAGCCTCCATTACCCCCGATATCCTGGTTGGCGAGCATGGATAATGTACAAGAGGTTCCTCCTAGGGCCCCAGGTGTGGGTGCCTGTGTTCCCGGACAGAGGGGCAGGGTCAGAGACTACTGCATGGGCTGCGACCAAAGTCATGGTGTAACCCCTACTCCCCCAACAACAGCAGGCGGAGAGTGCCAAAAGCAAACTTCCCTATGCCTGGACTCCTCTGGGCAGGCGGGCACCCCGCCAGCCATTTAGGCTAGCATCCCAGGTAAGAAAAATATGAAAGCGCTGGGGGGAAGGGCGTGCAGGCAGCTTGCAGACAGTCTCTGGAGCAGATCTAAAGATCCAATTGCTGAAATTAGCTTAACCCACAGTCTGCTCACTGCCCAACTGGATTATGCAGCTCTGGCTGATAAAAGCCTTACCCAAGAACTTCTCTCAGCTCAGCAATCTAAGACAAGAGACATGATATTTTTAGTGCCTCTTGCTCTGCACGGAAGGCCAGAGGCAACTTCCAGTCAGCCGATACAGGGTGAAAAACCTGCTTAAGTTGGTGGCTCTGATTAGCAGAGCTTTCATACTCAGGGATGTGTGCTAAAAAGAGGGACTTGGCAGCTTTTAAGACCTCCTATTCTGCAAGCAGCGAGTAGGGCATCTTCTTCCCAGTCAAGACAGGTTACAAAGTGCAAAAAGCCTGGGGAGAGTGGTTCCACAGAGTGCTGAGGCATACTGGACATGCCTGGAGGCTCATGGAAAGACACCTTGAGAGCAATTGGCTCCCAAACCTGCCTGATTATGCTGGCAGCTCTGACTGACAGAGCCTTACCCAGAGCCCTGCGCTGAGTGGGGATAGACTGGGGATGTGCCAGCTCTTTGAGCCTCTTACTCTCCAGGCAGTGGCAACCGCAACCTCATAGCTGGATCACCAGGCTGCTAATTCAGGAAGAAGAGACTAGGAGAGAGGCTCTGAAAAAACGGACTCTCTCATTGTTGGAGCTTTCAAGTGCTAAGAAGACCCGACTACAAATGAGACTGAGGCCTAGTATATGACATCACCATAGTGACACATCAACTGCAAATTTCTACCTGAGCGTGCCACAGGGGCAGAGCCTGGGGTACAGTGCCACCGACCAGGAAGAGGGAGAGGAAGGAAAAAGGAAGAAGATAACCGCTCAAAATCAAGAAAAATTCACAGTCTTTATAACTTTTTCCACTTTTCTTTTGTTTCTTTCATCTTCTTATCTTTATTTATTTATTTTTCTTTCACCTTGGTCCTTTTATCCTCTGCTCATCTTATTCTTTCCTCTTCATCTTGAACTACATTACCCATAAGTGTTACATTTCCCATTTTTTTCTTTTCTTTTTTCTTTCCCTCTATGAGGGTTACACTCCAAAACTCTTAACTCTCTTTCTTTATTTCTTTCTCTTTTTTCTTTTTCTCCTTTTTCTTTTCTCTTCCTCTCTCTTAGTTTCTTCTTTTCTCTTTTACTTTTCCTCTCATTTGATCCTCACTCACTAACAAACTATTTTATTTTGGATTCAAATTTTTTCTTTGTGGCATTTTGTGTGCTTTTTACTTGAAATTTTAACTCATTAGCATTCCCCCTAACCCTGGCTCTCAATTCTATGTAGTTTTTGTTCCACTTAATTCAATAGTTTTTATTTCTTTTTCTTGTTTTCTTCTTATCCCTTTTACTATATCTCTCATTCGACCATCATTTACAAGCAAATTATATTCTTGATCCAAATTTTTTCCTTTTAGCATTTTGTGGGTCCCTACCTCCTTTTATGACCCTTTATCACTTCTCCCCAACTCAGGCCCTCTGTTATAGGTAGTTTTTGTTCCACTTAGCAAAATATAATTCTCATTTTTTTATGGTATTTTCTCAAAGAGGGAAGGAGGGGAAAAAAGGAAAAAAGAAATAATAATAATTTTTGTTTAATTTTTTTATTGTTTATTTTTTCTTTTTATTTTTTTTATTAATTCACATTAGTGTTATCAACAAAATCACCATCAGATGCCATTAAGGAAAAGGAAGTTGAATATCCTGAATACAAAAGACAGAGAGGTAGCACAGATAGATGAGAAAAAAATCTATAGAAAAAAATTTAATAGATTGTAAACCTTTGAGTTAAATGACAAAGAATTTAAAATAGAAATCCTAAAAATACTAAGAGATATACAATAAAACACAGAAAGGCAATTTAGGGAGCTCAGAAAACAACTCAACGAACACAAAGAATATATTACCAAGCTAATTGAAACTATGAAAACAAATCAAACAGAGATGAAAAACTCAACTCATGAACTGAAAAACGAGGTAACAAGCTTAGCTAATAGAACAGGCTAGATAGAAGAGAGGATTAGTGACATAGAAGACAGGCAACTTGAGGCACAAAGAGAGAAGAAGAGAAAGACTCAGGAATTTAAAAAAATGAAAAATCCTTACAGGAATTGTCAGACTCTATCAAAAAGAGTAACATAAAAATAATAGGTATATCAGAAGGAGAAGAGAGAGAAAATGGAATGGAGAACATATTCAAACAAATAATAGACAAGAACTTCCCAAGCCTGAGGAAAGAACTAAAGTCTCAAATTCAATAAGCAAATAGAACACCAAGTTATCTTAACCCCAACAAACCTACTCCAAGGCACATCATAATGAAATTGGCACAAACCAACAACAAAGAAAAAATTCTCAAGGCAGCGAGGGAAAAGAAGAATACAACATATAAAAGAAGGCCTATTAGATTATCATCAAATTTCTCAGCAGAAACTCTACAACCTAGAAGAGAGTGGACCCCAATATTTAAAGTTCTGAAAGAGAGGAACTTCCAACTAAGAATACTATACCCATCAAAGCTATCCTTCAATTATGAAGGAGAAATAAAAACATTCACAGATACAGAAAAGATGAGGGAATTTATCACCAGAAAATCCCCACTTCAGGATATACTAAAGGGGGTTTTCCAACCAGATACAAAGAACAAAACAAAACAAAACAAAACCACAAGTAAAAGCTCCACCAAGAATGCAATAAAACCAAATTTAAATTGTGACAACAAAAACAATAAAGGGGAGGGAGGACAGACGATAGAGATGGAGTAGGCAGACGTACCAACTTCCAACTCCCAGAACCAAAGTGAATTATAACTCAATTTTAAGAACCATCATCTGGATAAACCAACTTTGAACTAAACTAAGTGGACTCTTCAACAAAGGAACTCTGCAGAAGCCACATTGAGACTGGTAGGAATAGCGAAAACGTGAAGAGGGCTGCCCAGCTCCCCGGAGCGAACGGCAGCCCAGAGAGACCAGCGTGACTGGAGGAGAGTTTGGCGGAGAGGGAGGAACCTGGGTCCCAGGAACCAAGCCCCAGCCTGCAGTCCCAGAGCCTAGAAGAGGCATATGGGCAGGATTGAGCTGTGAAGCAAGTGAGGATACTGATTGTGAAAAAGAGAGAGTTTTCTTAGACCCAAGAATCTTTTCAAAGGGACAGCGCAGAAAACCTCTCTCACAACCATGCACCCGGGGCTCCGGGGAATGGGGACAGAGGAGAGGAACAGAGCAGCAGGAACAGAGAGTGGACTGAAGGCACAGGGACACTCTGAGGGACAGCCACCCTCACCCCTGGGCTAAGTCATTTTCCTAATCGAAAACAAACATTTCCCCTGGAACTAGCAATACCAGCAAAGGGAGACAGGACACTAGCCAAACAAGCTCTCCCGCGGCAATTAGCGCAGAGCTGCTTAGAGGGAGGGAGCTCCCAAGCCTACAGTGTGGAGACTTAGGGCACTTCCATCTCTCTGAGGATTGCTGGAGGGTATGGTGGCGGCAGGATGCTGAAACGCGGTCCTGTCGGTGTGGGCAGAGGCATAACTGATGTGAGCTTGGTCTAGCCCAGCAGGGGCGGAGGGGACACGCGAAAGCAGTCCAGCAGCTGCGTGCCCGCCTGTGACCCCACTTGTGGGAAAAAATATGGGCAGAGATCTGCTCTGCGACCCTGCGCAGACCGGCCCTGACCACGGGGACGGGGCTAGGACCAGGGATGGGCAAGGGGCTCACGGCTGAGCTCACGCTGCCAACCCCGCCAGGACAGAGAAACTGCGGTTTGCCATCCTTTGTGTGCGAGTGGGCTCCTAATGCAGAGACAGGATAGACCCCGAGACGAGCGGAAGTTCGCGGCTGAGCTCACGCAGCTAGCCCCGCCCGGCCGGAGATACCACGGATTGCCATCCTACGTGTGTGAGCTGGCTCTGAACGTGGGGGCGAGGTAGAGTCCAGAACGATCAAAAGCTAGCAGCTGAGCTCACGCCAGCAAACATGCCTGGCCCAATAAACCGCGGTTTGTGACCCTGTGCAGGAGGGCCCTGGCCTTGAGGGTGGGGCTAAATTCTCGACGGGCAAAGGCTCACAGCTGAGAGCATGACAAAAGCCCCGCCCAACCCACAAAACTGTGGTGAGCAGGCTCTGACTGCGGGGTCTGGGCGTAAGCCTTTTGGAAACAGGCTGAGTCTGCAGCTGAGCAAAGGTGCTCACCTCTGCCCTTGGTGCTGAGGCTAGTGGCTTGAGTGACAGCCCCTCCCGTGGAGGAGAGGCGGAAATCACAGCAACAGCTGTAGTAGGCTGTTGCTGGCAACGCCCATACCCAACCACCCTAGGTAGCGGCAGAGGGGGTGGCAGGCCTGCAGACAGACCACACCTAGAGAACACAAAGGCAACACATACTGGACTCCAGTGGCCACAAATTGCCTATACACAAATAAAATGGGAAGGCAGAGGAATGCAAACCAAATGAATCAAGAGAAATCTCCAGAGAAACACCTAAATGAACCAGATATAACCAAACTACCAGAAGCAGAATTTAGAATAATGATAGTTAGGATGTTCAAAGAAATTAGAGCAACAATGGATAGTCACTATGAGCACCTAAATAAAGAGATGCCAAGTATAAAAAATGAAATTGAAATAATAAAAAAGAATCAGACACAAATGACAAATACAGTATCAGAAATGAAGACCACAATGGAAGGAATTAAAAGCAGGATGAATCACACTGAGGATCGAATCAGCAAGGTAGAGGACACAATAAACAAAGTAACAGAAGCAGAGAAAAAAAAGGAAAAGAGACTCAAAAAATGTGAGGAAACTCTAAGGGAGCTCTGTGACAACATGAAGAGAAACAACATTCTCATCATAGGGGTGCCTGAAGAAGAGGAAAGAAGACAGAAATGGAAACTGTGTTCAATCAAATCATAGCAGAAAACTTCCCTAAATTAAGGCTGGGAAACATTCCACATGTTCAAGAAGCACACAGAACTCCATTAAAGAGAAACCCAAAAAAATCTACACCAAGACACATCATAGTTAAAACACCAAAGCTAATGAATAAAGAAAAAATCTTAAAAGCTGCTAGGGAAATAAAGGCTATCACCTACAAAGGAGCCCCCATAAGAATGACATTGGACTTCTCAACAGAAACACTTGATGCCAGAAGGGAATGGCAAGATATAATCAAAGTAATGCAGAACAAGGACCTACAACCAAGACTACTCTATCCAGCAAGGCTAATGTATAAAATTGAAGGAGAAATAAAGAGCTTTCCAGACAAAAAAAAAGCCTCAAGGAATTCATTAAAACCAAACTAATTCTGCAAGAAATACTAAGGGGCCGGTTGTGAACAGTACAAAGGGAGAAAAGATATAGCAAAAAAAAAAAAAAAAATACAGCTTTAAAGAACAAAATGGCAATAAACAACTACATATCAATAATAACCTTAAATGTAAATGGATTAAATGATCCAATCAAAAGACATAGGGTAGCTGCGTGGATAAAGAAACTGTACCCATACATATGCTGTCTACAAGAGATACACCTTAAAACAAAAGATGTACATAGACTGAAGGTAAAAGGATGGAAAAAAATATTTCATGCAAATGGAAATGAAAAAAAAAGCCAGGGTAGAAGTACTTATATCTGACAAAATAATCTTTAAAACAAAGGCTGTAGTAAGAGATAAAGAAGGACACTACATAATGATAAAGGGAACAATTCAACAGGAAGATATAACTATTATAAATATCTACGAACCAAATATAGGAGCCCCCACATACATAAAGCAGACTTTGATGGACATAAAGGGCGAGATTAACAGCAATACTATCATAGTAGGGGATTTCAATACCCCACTAACAATACTGGATAAATCCACAAGAAAGAAAATTAATAAAGAAACAGTAGACTTCAAGGATACACTAGATCAACTTGATTTGATAGATATCTTCAGAACTTTTCACCATAAAGTAGTAGAATATACATTCTTCTCAAGTGCTCATGATACATTTTCTAGGATAGACCACATGTTAGGACACAAAACTGGTCTCAATAAATTTAAGAAGATTGAAATCATATCAAGCATATTCTGATCACAATGCCATGAAACTAGAAATTAACCACAAAAAAACTAAAAAATACTCAAACACTTGGAAACTAAATAGCATGATATAAAATAACAATTGGATTAACAATGAGATCAAAAAAGAAATAAAAAAGTTTCTAGAAACAAATGATAATGAGCATACATCAACTTAAAATTTATGGGACACAGCAAAAGCAGTACTGAGAGGGAAGTTCATTGCACTACAGGCATATCATAAGAAGCTAGAAAAAGCTCAAATAAGCAACCTGACCCTGCATTTAAAAGAACTAGAAAAACAACAACAAATAAAGCCCAGGACCAGTAGAAGGAAGGAAATAATAAAGATCAGTGCAGAAATAAATGATATAGATGCTAAGGAAAAAATACAGAGGATCAAAGAAACAAGAAGCTGGTTCTTTGAAAAGGTAAACAAAATTGATGAACCTTTAACTAGACTCACCAAGAAAAAAAGAGAGAGGACTCAAATAAATAAAATTAGAAAAGACAGTAGAGAAATAACAACTGACACAAGAAAAATACAAAGCATTGTAAGAAAATACTATGAAGAACTCTATGCCAAAAAAATTAGACAACCTAGGTGAAATGGTCAAATTTCTTGAACCATATAATCTTCCAAAAATCAATTTGGAAGAATCAGAACACCTAAACAGACTAATTACAACAAATGAGATCTACAGTTATCAACCCCCCCCCCCAAAAAAAAGTCCTGGGCCTGATGGCTTCAAAAGTGAATTCTATAAAAAATTCAAAGAAGAACTAACTCCTATCCTCCTCAAGCTATTTGAAAAAATTCAAGAGGAAGGAAGATTTCCAAACTCCTTTTATGAGGCGAGCATAATTCTGATCCTGAAACTGGGCAAAGACAACAAAAGAAAGAGCATTATAGTCCAATATCCCTGATGAATTTAGACACTAAAATTCTCAATGAAATATTAGCCAACCAGATCCAGCAATATATGAAAAAAAATCATACACCATGATCAAGTGGGATTTATTCTGGAGAGGCAAGGCTGGTTCAATATTCGCAAATCAATCAATGTGATTCATCACATAAACAAAAGGAAGAACAAAAATCACATGATAATTTCAATAGATGCAGAAAAGGCATTTGATAAAATCCAGCACCCATTCATGCTCAAAACTCTCAGGAAAGTGGGAATACAAGGAATATTCCTTAACATGATAAAGGCCATCTACAACAAACCCACAGCAAACATCATACTAAATGGACAAAAATTAAAAGCAATTCCCTTAAGATCAGAAACCAGGCTGTGTTGCCCCCTTTCACCACTCTTATTCAACATAGTTCTGGAAGTCCTAGCTATAGCAATCAGAGAAGAAGAAGAATTTAAAGGCATCCAAATTGAAAAAGCAGAAGTAAAACTGTCACTATTTGCAGATGATATAATATTGTATATAGAAAACCCTAAAGTCTCAGTCAAAAAACTACTGGACCTTATAAATGAATTCAGCAAGGTGGCAGGATATAAAATTAATACTCAGAAATCAGAGGCATTTCTATATACCAACAATGAACTGTCAGCAAAGGAAATTAAGGAAACGATCCCCTTCACTATTGCAGCCAAAAAAATAAAATACCTAGGAGTAAATTTAACCAAGGAGTTTAAGGACTTGTACTCGAAAAATTATAAAACATTGATAAAAGAAATCAAGGAAGATACAAACAAGTGGAAGCATATACCGTGTTCATGGCTAGGAAGAATAAACTTTAAAATGTCTATATTACCAAAAGCAATTTATAAATTTAATGTAGTACCAATTAAAATACCAATGACATACTCCAAAGATATAAAACACATATTCCAAAAATTTATATGGAACTGAAAAAAAACACGAATAGCTTCAGCAATCTTAAAAAGAAAAAATAAAGCCGGAGGTATCAGTCTTCCGGATTCAAGGTATAACACAAGGCCGTTATACTCAAGACAGCTTGGTATGGCATAAGAACAGACACATTGATCAATGGAACAGAACAGAGAACCCAGAAATAAACCCACACCTTTATCCACAACTGATATTTGACAAAGAAGAAGAGAACATACAATGGAGTAAACACAGCCTCTTTAACAAATGGTGCTGGGAAAATCGGACATCTACCTGCAAAAAAATGAAACTAGACCATCAACTTACAGCATTCACAAAAACAAACTCAAAATGGATAAAAGACTTAAACATAAGCCCTGAATCTATAAGCATCTTAGAAGAAAACATAGGTAGCAAGCTTTCCGACATCTGTAGCAGCAATATATTTGCCGATTTATCTGCACCAGCAAATGAAATAAAAGCCAAGATAAACAAATGGGACTATATCAAACTAAAAAGTTTTTGCACAGCTAAAGACAATAAGAACAGAATAAAAAGACAAACCACACAATGGGAGAACATATCCGACAGCACGTCTTATAAGGGTTTAATAACCAAAAATTTTAAAGAACTTATAAAACTCAACACCAGGAAGACAAACAATCCAATCAAAAAATGAGCAAAAGAAATGAATAGAAATTTCTCCAAAGAAGACATACAGATGGCCAAAAGACATATGACAAAGTGCTCAACATCACTAATCATTAGAGAAATGCAAATTAAAACCACAATGAGATATCACCTCACACCAGTCAGAATGGCACTCATTAGCAAAACAACACAGAATAAGTGCTGGCGAGGATGTGGAGAAAAGAGAACCCTTCTGCACTGCTGGTGGGAATGCAGACTGGTTCAGCCACTGTGGAAAACAATTTGGAGATTCCTCAAAATATTAAAAGTCGAACTGCCTTTTGACCCGGCTATCCCACTTATAGGACTATACCCTAAGAACACCATAGCACTGTTCGAAAAGAAGAAATGCGCCCCCATGTTCGTGGCAGCATTGTTCACAATAGCGAAGATCTGGAAACAGCCCAATTGTCCATCAGAAAATGAGCGGATTAAAAAGCTTTGGTACATATATACTATGGAATACTACTCAGCCATAAGAAATGATGACATCGGATCATTTACAACAAAATGGATGTACCTTGATAACATTATACGGAGTGAAATAAGTAAATCAGAAAAAAAAAACAAACTGAGAACAGCATGATTTCATACATAGGTGGGACATAAAAGTGAGACTATGAGACATGGACAAGAGTGTGGTGGTTATGAGCTGAGGCAAGGGAAGGGAGGATGGGAAAGGGAGAAGGGTAGGGGCACAGGGAAAACCAGATAGAAGGTGACAGAGGACAATTTGACTTTGGGTGATGGGTATGCAACACAATTGAATGATAAGATAATCTGGAGATGTTTTCATTGTACATATGTACCCTGATTTATTGGTGTCACTCCATTAAAGTTAATAAAAAAAATAAAGAGTATGAAAAATAAAACAATAAAGGGGAGAGGACGAAGATTAACAGTAGCAAAGGAAGATGGAGTGCAGAAGCACTTATAAGATAGTGTACTACAATGAATATGGTAGGTATTTTTTTCATTACTTAATGGTAACCACCTCTGAAAAAACAACCACAGAAGCACATAAATTGAAAAAGGAAGTAACAGTGGAAAGATGTATAGATTACAACCAAATAAAAACAAATGTTAGAAAAACAAAGGAGAAGAATCAAACAAGATACAAAACTAACAGAAAGCAATATATAAAATGGCAATAGCAAACCCTCAAGTGTCAATAATTACACTAAATGTAAATGGATTGAACTCACCAATAAAAAGACATAGAGTAGCAGAATGGATTAAAAAAGAAAATCCAACTGTATCCTGCCTACAAGAAACACATCTAAGCAACAAGGATAAAAACAAATTCAAAGTGAAAGGCTCAAAAACAATACTCCCAGCAAATAACATTAAAAAAAAAAAAGCAGGTGTAGCAATACTCATATCTAACAATGTTGACTATAAGACAGCAAAAGTAATCAGAGACAAAAATGGTCATTTCATAATGATTAAGGGGACACTGAATCAAGAAGATATCACACTTTTTAATATATATGCTCCAAACCAAGGGGCACCAAAATATATAAGACAGCTACTAAAAACAAAAACTTACAAAAATGCAATCATACTTGGAGACCTCAATACACCGCTGACGGCTCTAGATCATTCATCCAAACAGAAAATCAATAAAGAAATATTGGCCTTAAACAAAATACTAGAGCAAATGGATATAATAGACATCTACAGGACATTTCATCTCAAAGTGACAGAGTACACATTTTTCTCTAGTGTACATGAAACATTCTCAAGAATTGACCACATGTTGGGCCACAAAAATAACATCAGCAAATTCAGAAAAATTGAAATTGTATCAAGCATATTTTCTGATCATAAAGCTTTGAAACTAGAATTCAACTGCAAAAAAGAGGTAAAAAAACCCCACAAAAATGTGGAAACTAAACAACATACTTTTAAAAAATGAGTAGGTCAAAGAAGAAATAAGCACAGAGATCAAAAGATACATACAGACAAATGAAAATGACAATATGACATATCAGAATCTCTGGGATGCAGCAAAAACAGTAATAAGAGGGAAGTTCATATCATTTCAGGCCTATATGAACAAACAAGAGAGAACCCAAGTAAACCACTTAACTTCATACCTTAAGGAACTAGAAAAAGAAGAACAAAGACAACCTAAAACCAGCCAAGGAAAGGAAATAATAAAAATCAGAGCAGAAATAAATGAAATAGAGAACAGAAATACTATAGAAAAAATTAATAAAACAAGGAGCTGGTTCTTTGCAAAGATCAACAAAATTGACAAAACCTTGGCAAGACTCACCAAGGGAAAAAGAGAAAGGACTCATATAAACAAAGTCCAAAATGAAAGAGAAATCACCACAGATATCATAAATATACAAAGAATTCTTGTAGAATACTATGAAAAACTATATGCCACCAAATTCAAAAATCTAGAAGAAGTGGATAAATTCCTAGAACAACACAACCTTCCTAGACTGAGTCATGAAGAAGCAGAAAGCCTAAACAGACCAATAAGCAGGGAGAAAATAGAAAAAAACTATTAAAAACTTCCCCCCAAATAAATGTCCAGGCCCAGACGGCTATACTAGTGAATTCTATAAAACATTCAAAGAAGATTTGGTTTCTATTCTGCTCAAAGTCTTCCAAAAAATTGAAGAAAAAGCAATACTTCCCAACACATTTTATGAGGCCAACATAACCCTCATACCAAATCCTAGCAAGGATGGCACGAAAAAAGAAAACTACAGACCAATATCTCTAATGAATACAGGTGCTAAAATACTAAATAAAATACTAGCAAATCGAATACAACAATATATCAAAAAAAATAATACATCATGATCAAGTGAGATTCATCCCACAATCTCAAGGATGGTTCAACATATGTAAAACGGTTAACGTAATACACCATATCAACAAAACAAAGAACAAAAACCACATGATCTTATCAATAGATGCAGAAAAGGCATTCGATAAAATACAACACAATTTTATGTTTAAAACACTCAACAAAATGCTGTTCTCAGTTTTTTTTTTACTTATTTCACTTCGTATAATGTTATCAAGGTACATCCATTTTGTTGTAAATGATCCGATGTCATCATTTCTTATGGCTGAGTAGTATTCCATAGTATATATGTACCAAAGCTTTTTAATCCACTTGTCTTCTGAAGGACACTTGGGCTGTTTCCAGATCTTTGCTATTGTGAACAATGTTGCCACGGACATGGGGGGCGCATTTCTTCTTTTCCAACAGTGTTATGGTGTTCTTAGGGTATATTCCTAAAAGTGGGATAGCGGGTCAAATGGGTATAGAAGGAAAATATCTCAACATGATAAAGGCCATTTATGATAAACCATCAGCTAACATCATATTAAATGGCATAAAACTGAGGACTTTCCCCCTTAAATCAGGAACAAGACAGGGTTGTCCACTCTCTTCATTCTTATTTAACGTGGTACTAGAAGTATAGCCAGAGCAATTAGACAAGACAAAGAAATAAAAGGCAGTCATATTGATAAAGAAGAAGTAAAGGTTTCACTTTTTTCAGATGATATGATCCTATACATTGAAAACCCCAAAGACTCCACAAAAAGATTACTAGAAACAATGAACCAATACAGTAAGGTCAAAGGATACAAAATTAATATACAAAAGTCCATAGCATTTCTATATGCCAACAATGAAACATTAGAAAACAAACTCAAAAAAATAATTCCCTTCACGGTTGCAACAAAAAAAATAAAATACCTAGGAATAAACATAACAAAGAATGTAAAGGACCTATATAATGAAAACTACAAAGCATTATTAAGGGAAATCAAAAAAGATACAATGAAATGGAAAAATATTTCTTGTTCTTGGATAGGAAGAATAAATATAATCAAAATGACCATATTACCCAAAGTAATATACAAGTTTAATGCAATTCCCATGAAAATTCCAATGACATTTTTTAAAGAAATGGAACAAAAAATCATCAGATTTATATGGAACTATAAAAAACCCCAAATAGCCAAAGCAATCTTAAGGAAAAAGAACGAAGCTGGGGCATTACAATACCTGACTTCACATTATATTATAGAGCCACGACAATCAAAACAGCATGGTATTGGCAGAAAAATAGAAACTCAGACCAATGAAACAGAACAGAAAGTCCAGATAAAAACCACATATATATGGTCAAATAATTTTTGATAAAGAAGCCAACAACACACAATGGAGAAAAGAAAGCCTCTTCAACAAATGGTGCTGAGAAAACTGGAAAGCCACATGCAAAAGAATGAAACTCGAATACAGTTTTTCCCCTTGTACTAAAATTAACTCAAAATGGATCAAAGACCTAAATATAAGACCTGAAACAATAAAGTACATAGAAGAAAACATAGGTACTAAACTCATGGACCTTGTTTACAAAGAGCACTTTATGAATTTGACCCCGAAGGCAAGGGAAGTGAAGGCAAAGATAAATGAATGGGACCACATCAGACTAAGACATTTTGCGCAGCAAGAGAAACTGACAACAAAATAAACAGACAGCCAACTAAATGGGAGATGATATTTTCAAACAACAACTCAGATAAAGGGCTAATATACAAAATATACAAAGAACTCATAAAACTCAACAACATACAAGCAAACAATCCAATAAAAAAATGGGAAGCGGACATGAACAGACACTTCTCCCAGGAAGAAATACAAATGGCCAACAGATATATGAAAAGATGCTCATCTTTATAAGTTATTAGAGAAATGCAAATCAAAACTACAATGAGATAGCACCTCACACCTGTTAGATTAGCTATTATCAACAAGACAGGTAATAACAAGTATTGGAGAGGCAGTGGAGAAAAAGAAATCCTCATCCACTGTTGGTGGGAATGTAAAGTAGTACAACCATTATGAAAGAAACTATAGTGGTTTCTCAAAAATCTAAAAATAGAACTACCATATGACCCAGCGATCCCTCTGCTGGGTATATACCCCCAAAACTCAATAACATTGGTACGTAAAGACACATGCAGCTTCATGTTCATTGCAGCATTGTTCACAGTGGCCAAGACATGGAAACAACCAAAAAGCCCTTCAATAGATGACTGGATAAGGAAGATGTGGTACATATATACTATGGAACACTACTCAGCCATAAGAAATAATGACATCAGATCATTTACAACAAAATGGATGGATCTTGATAACATTATATGGAGTGAAATAAGTAAATCAGAAAAAAACTAAGAAGTGCATGATTCCATACATAGGTGGGACATAAAAAAGAGACTAAGAGACATGGACATGAGTGTGGTGGTTACCAGGGGGTGGGGGGAGATGGAGGGAGGGAGGAGAGGGAGGGAGAAGGGGGAGGGGAGGGGCACAAAGAAAACCAGATAGAAGGTGACAGAGGACAATTTTACTTTGGATGATGGGTATGCAACATAATTGAATGACAAGATAATCTGGAAATGTTTTCTTTGAACATATGTACCCTGATTTATTAATGTCACCTTATTAAAATTAATAATTAAAAAAACTGACCTACTCTCTTTCTCAGGACTCTGCATTCTTGCTTCTGTGTGTTGGTTCCTAGTAGACACCACAGAACTTTTTACATGTGAATATATATATATATATATATATATATATATATATATATATATATATATGTTCATGGGTCATTGAATCGGCTGCTGGTCTTCCAACTCCCAATTACAGATAATAATGTAGCACTAAATAGAAATCTCAGTTCCCATTTTTCAATCCAGCTCTGGTGTTAAAATATATATATATAGTTCTTTGAAGCAATCCTCCGCTTAGAATTCTTCCTTCTACCCTCTCCCCTTCCCTCTTTCTCTTTCTTCTCTCTTTTCCTTCCTCCTTTCCTCCTTCCTTTCCTCTTTTATTCTCTCCTTTTCTCCTTTTTTCCTTGCTATTTTGTATGGAATTCCTTTTTAAAGGTAGATAAAAGGTCTTAGTCTTGGAACAAGAAACACAATTTTAGTGCCAAGTAGGCTAATGTCATTAACTACACACGAGTTGCAAAGGTGCTGAGAAGGATTAACATAAATTACAAAATATTAGGAGTAATTTTTTGAAGAGAAATGGTAATTTTATTATGCTATCTGCATATGTCAACATACATTCACATGCATAGACATGAGACTATCTTTATTCCCAATTACTTACTCAGATTTCAGGAAAGGGCCTTAGAGATCATTCAGTTCATCCATCTCCTTTTACAGAGGTTAGGCCACTTGCCCAGAGTCACCAAGATATGCTTGTCAGAGCTGTATGCAATAACCAGTCTTTGGACTTCTAAGCTTTCTCATGATATTATGGAGTTATATATTTGTTTTGCATGTCCCCTCTAAACTTATTTTGAAAAAAAAGCTCTACAGAAAAATGAAAAGAAATACTATGGTAAACACTATGATCACCAATGTACTAATATAATCTTCATCATTTGTTAACATTTTGCCACATTGGTTTCTCTTCCTGTCTCTCTTGGTCTTTGTCAGTCTCTTTCTATGTATGTATGTATATGGATATGTATATTCTTTTTTACACTTTTCCTTTTTTATAAAACATCTGAGAGGGACTTGAAAAATCACTCTTAAATAAGATGTCTTCTACGAACAAAACTTTCTTCTATATAAGCATAAGAAATTATCCCAATTTAACATTGACACAATATTATTGCATTGCATCATTATGCCCTATATTATATATTGTTACATGTATCATTATGCTCAATATGATCAATTCAGTCAATATTTAGATTTCCTGACTCTCCTTGTAATGCCCTTTAGTTATTATTTTTTAATCTAGTGATCTGAGTAAGGATATTAGGTTTCTTTTCACCTGAAATGGTTCTTCCATCAAGTATTTTGGAGTCTTTTCTAACAGTGACAGTTCTGAAGAGTCAAGTCCAATTGTTTGAATGAATTTGGATTTTTCTGATTGTTTTTCTATGATTAACATCATAGAGAAACAGTAACAAAGGTGGTGTTTTATACTTTAAACTAACTTTAAAGGCAGTAACACTCCAAAGGTGGTGTTTTATACTTTAAACTAACTCACATCAATAGGAATATATTGTCAGATTGACCTATTATTGTTGAGGCAAACATTTACATTTTTAAGAAGTAAACCTTTATGGCTGAAGATATTTGAAGGCCATGGAAAACACGATGAAAAAAAATCATCTCACCCCAGGGATCCTGTATATTTGTTATAGAAAAAGTCATACAGTCAAAATAACTTAGAAGCCAATTTTGAATCACTCGAAGCAGTACGTCATGCATCATTAGCAGTTAAAAATTGCCTTTAACTCAAGAAGTGTGGTAGCTTGGCTTTAGTTTTCTCACTGTCAATGTAAATTTATTCATAAATATCAGATATTGGAGCACTGTACAATCTTAGTTTCTCTCTTCTTTCTCACTTTTTAAAATGTATTTCTGCATTTAGAAATATTAAATATCTCATGTTATTTTATAACTGGAAGAATGCTCAAGGATACCTCTAATGTATTGTAAAGACCAAGTCAGAACGGCTTTGATCATTCCTGCTAAGTGTAAGATATTAGTACTGAGGGTATGGTTTCATAATAGGAATTCAAAGTGTTAATTGTGTATTTGAGATGATATACTGCATTCACGTGAATTCTGTGTTCAGGACTCACAGGGATGTAGTTCAGAAGTGAAGAGGGTGGCTACTTTACATATGGCACTGGATCTTCTATTTCCAATCCTCAGTCAAATTAACCAGTGTTGCACACTAAAGTGTTTGTTATCAGTTAATTGTGATTTCACCATTAATTCATGACTGAAAAAGCTTGAGTGCTAACCTTTTGAGTAGTTACAATGCCTCTAATGCTAGCTGAAAAGAACCCACTGCAGAACATAATTGGGAAGGTGTTTTGTTGAATGGTGGTGGCGGACAGAGGGGAGACTTTTCTGAAATCTCAGAGATCAAGCCATACTTGATTGGACTGACTCACTCTCTTTCTCTCACATTATTCTGAAAATGTGATCAGTTTCATGATTCTTCTTGACTATTTAAGTGTTTTTTTTTTTAAATGCCCAACTTATGTTGATTTTAAAGAAAAGAGAACTTTTTAAATTCAGTTTCAAAAATAAAACCTATCACTACTCTTTCACTTATAAAAATCATTCACACTCTTTGTAAGAAATTTAGCATCTATTGAGTCACAACCATATTAATGTTGGTATATATTTTTAGGCTTTTTGGTCAATGAAAAATTTTGCTGATTTATATCGCATACTTGTTATTACATAGAAAATATACACTTTATCTTTTTTAAACCAAAAATTATAACATAAGTATTTCTCTTATAGTGAATTCATAGTATTCATAATTTAATGGCTACACAGGATCCTGTTGTAATAATGAGCCATAATTTATTTCCTATTCCTTATTTTTGCTTATATAAACAGTGTCTATCCTTAATAATGGATTTGTAACAGTGTCTATCCTTAATAATGGATTTGTAAATAATAAAATAAAATATTATTTTGGAGGATGTTGTGAGTACTGATACAAAACTTTGAAAAATAGTATTAAAAGGTTATATTTCTTTTATCAATATATATTATTATTAAATATATATGTAAAAATATAGGTGAAAACTTTACTATCAATATTATGTATTACATTTTTTAAACAAAGACTTTGTTAACTTTGTATACCATGCTTATAAGCATTTATCTTAACTTTATACTGGAATACTATGAAGGTACAACCTTGCCCATGCTTTATGACCCAGACCTAGTTTCTCTTTCATGAATATCTGTATGTCATTTGCTCACTTATATTTTTGAGTTTTGATGGTTTAAATATATTTTATGTATTTTTTTTAATAAAAAAGAGTCATTTGGCTCTTTTATCTGTTATAATATTTTTTCTTGGTTATTTGCCTTTTTAATTTAAACCAATTTTATCTTTGTCTTTTTCACCAAGAAGAAAAACATTTACACTGTAAAAAGTAAAACTAACATGAGTAAAGTTTACCAAAGTTCAAGAAGGTGAATATTGCTTTGCTTCTTCATGAGTTTGAAGCTACTTCTTTGCTGAAATACTTTTCAAGGTGATGAAAGAATATGGAAATGTAATCATAGAAACTGCTCACCTTTGAAGAAGATGGATGGTATTTTAAAAAAAGAACAAAACTATTGGATCTAAACTTACTATGCTATTATTTTGATAGTTTATATATATAATATATAATATATTTTACTATACTATAATATAATTTTACATATTATGGCTTGTATATAATATAATATATTATAAATTATATTATTTGATAGTTTATATTATTAAAACTTCACACACACACACACACACACACACACACACACACCAATGAGCAGTTGATAGCAGAATGAGCCTATAAACTATAGTTTAAAGTAACTAGTTTGAATAGGTTATTATATTGAACGACGAAAAAATTCTGTGAATATAATCTATTCTATTTCTGTAATGAATTTATTGGAAACTATTATAATATACTTTTAGGCAAAGCAGAAAAGTATGGGCTAGGTAATATTCTCTTAGGTGGATTAACAACTGGTTGAATAGCTCACACAATAGGATACTGATTGATGGGAACTTTAAGCTGTGCTCAATATGACTCCATACCTATAGTTTAATGAACATTTTTCTAATTACTACAATCAATGAAAAGATCAAAGCCTTCTTATCAAATGTGTGTAGGTTCCAAACTGAGAACCTTAATGAATAATAAAGAAATCTAATTGATGGAAATCGTGGTAGTAGGCATACATGTAAAATATAATCAGTTTAGTTTAAAACAGTGAATTGAACAAGTGTAAGATGGGAGTCTTCATGCAAGTAAAATAATTGAGTGTCTTCACTGTCTGAGAGCCCCAAACAAGGAAAGAGCATAATATCCTTATTTGTATCAGTCAGAATTCTCTAGAGAAAACAGAACCAGTAAGACACACACACAAAAAAATTGGGGGTGGAGGGCTGACAAGTTTGAAATCAGCAGGCTGGAAAGTCTGGTAGAAGTCAATGTTGCAGTCTTCAGTCTGAAGGCAGTTTGCAAGTCAGAATTCCTTTTTCTTATGGGGATCTCATTATGGAAGGTGATCTAATTTACTCAAAGTCTGTCTTTTACAGGAACATCTATATTGGTATTTGATCAAAAAATTGAGTACCACAGCCTAGTCAAATTGACATAGAAAAGTAACCATCCCAACATTATTCATGAAATATTGAGCTGAAGTGATAAAATGATCACATTCAGAACAGCAACATTTACTGTTCTCTGCACTGTTCAGAGCACATCTCATAATTTGGGTTTAGTTACGGGTAACAGTATACAAAGCTCATTTCCACTGGAACAAGTCAAGTGCTGAGTTGATTGAGATGGTAAAAGATAGGAACACATTATACTGAGTGAAATAAGTAAATCAGAAAAAACTAAGAAGTATATGATTCCTTACATAGATGGGACATAAAAATGAGACTCAGCAATAGACAAGAGTGTGCTGGTTACCAGAGGGGGGTAGCGGGGAGAAGAGGGTGGGGGTAGGGGAAGGGCAGGGGCACAAAGAAAACCAGATAGAAAGTGACGGAAGACAATTTGACTTTGGGTGATGGGTATGCAACATAATCAAATGTCAAAATAACCTAGAGATGTTTTCTCTAAAGATATGTACCCTGATTTATCAATGTCACCCATTAAAATTAATAAAAAAATAAAAAGCTAGGAACACATTCTATTTAAAGAGTAGTTGGAGGAACTGTGATTCTCCTTAGAAGAAAATAAGAACCAGAAATGCTCTATTAGTCAGAACTCTTTTGGATGAAAATGACTCATACTAACTAATGCAGAAAGTGAAATGGATTGACTTAAGTAACTGAAAAGTCCAGAAGTAGACCTGGCATAAGATTCAACTGATAACTCAATATCAAAACCATGTCATCTGATCTCTTTCCTCTGTCTCTTGGCTCTGATTTTATTTGGCTTCATTCTTAGGCAATAACCTCTCCATGATGTGATACCTGGAACTTTGAGCTTGCATCATTCTAAACTAACAACTCATACCAGAAAGAGAACTTTTCTTTCTCAAAAAATCTGTATGAACAACTTCAATTATGTTTCATTGATTTAGCTTTGTCAAATGCCCAGTTATAAACTAAGCATTGAAGCAAGAAATTTGTATGTATTTGTTAGCAGGTCTGGAACACATACTTGTTCCAGTGTGTGTACCTCTGGCCCTGCAAACAAACACATAGATTAAGAGTGAGCAAAAGTGTGGGTTGGCCAAAGAAAAGTTAGATGCTGTTACCTGAAGAATATGGGGGAATATGTATTGACTAGCAAAAAAGACACTCTTCATTATAAAAGACCTGATAATTATTTTGCAAACTTTTGTATAGCTGTGATATATGAAAAGAATTGGGGTTTTTCTATATACCCAAAAGGGAAGAACTGGTGTCAGTTGCAGATGTGAAGGGGAAACAGAATTTGTCTCTATGTAAGGAATAATGTTCTCATACAGTACCAATATGGTGTATGTTGTAATGTAACTTGTGCCCTGTCCCTTATGCAGGAACTTGATGGATATTATGGAGGCGATTCCTATTTTGTATCAAATAATTGCCTAGATATATTAGACAATCTCTTCTGCGTCTATGACTTCATTATTCTGTTCTCTCTGTATACATGTGTGCCAGTGCATGCATATAACTTTGTGGTTATTATACCCCCAGGAGAGGAATTTAATTCCATTTCCTGATAAGGGCATTATTAATATCAGTTGATTTTGAATTGTTACTTCTGTGCCCACTTAATCCATCCCATGTTTCTAGTTCTTGTTAATATAGCATTACCCAAGAATGAAGTGGCTACATATGTAGCAAAGAAGATATAATACTTACAAGGGACAAGAGAATGGGAAGACATATGGGTGGGGCTCACTTTTTTCTTGTATGCAGGTCACATGCACAAACAGAAAATATATTCAATTTCCACTCTATTTTTTACTTCTAGTACCAAATAGGGAGAGAATGTAGACTATAAGGAAGAAATAACACTAAAGGGAAGCTCTCAGAGATAATTCCATCATCCATAACACCGGGTGCTTTCTGGCACTGTGACTAATAAAACTCAGTTAAAAACATGTTCTAAATATTTTTATGTATAAAAAATAGAATATTGTAATAAAATAATGGCTGTTATTTCAAACCATGACTATAAAATGCCTCTGGGACAGAAATTTCTAATTATGAAATAAAACAACTTTTGTATCCCTCAGGCAATGTTTTCAAACTATTGCTCTCTCCAAAGTAGTCACTATAATTAGACCAATTCCCCAGAAGAAATAAAAAGCGTAGGGGAACTCATTTAGGGCTATAGCTGAGGGCTGTCTTGGATCAGGACCAAACGGACTATTAAAATGTGAGTGTGGGAGAAGTGTATCAGCATCATGGGTCAGAGGGATACTTCTAACAGGTATTACCTGACATTATCTTTGAGTCATAATATTTTTATATTTGCTTTTCAGAGATAAGTTGAGAGTTACAAATTCTAAGAGGAGTTGGATGACCTTTCATAGAAGTTTATTCCCCACACTAGTTAGTTATACCATTGCTTCACACCTCAGCTTTCCTAGTTCTCCAATGGGGTTAAATATAACTCTGCCTATTTAGAAGCATGAAGGCTTAAAAAAAAACAGATGGGCAAGAACTGGAGAGAAAACATCAAGATTTCTCTTATGCTTCCCCTTAAAAATATTTTAAAGAACTACAGTGGTAGCTTGAGATACGAACAGACCAACATACAATTTCTTTTTATTTTTTTACTTTATTTATTTACTTTTTAAGATACAAGCTGCAACTCAGTCCATATTTTTGTACAAGATCCGAGCAAAAATCCAAGATACGAGTGGTGATTTGGGAAGCTGCTACTAGTTGGTGTGTTGGCGCAGGGGTCCAGTATTGGCAGTTTGATATACGAGTTGACTGACTTACGAGCTCGGTTACAGAACGAATTAAATTCATATCTCAAGGTACCACTGTATAGTACTTGTTGGAAAACATAGTCTAGAATTATAAAAAATATTTTTAGGATAAATATTTTAAATTTTGTTACCTAAATTTAATTTTGCTAAATTTTTCTAAGGATATTTATTTAAAATTATTTTGTGCATGATTTGTTAGGAAACACTGTATTGTTATTTCTATATTAAAGGCAAGCATGGCAGTAAAACATGCAAAAAGTGAATTGGATACTTTCTAGCCTGTGGAGACCCCTGCTTTCACGAGCTAGGATGCTGTGCCTTCTATGTGGACTTCCTTTTCTTGACTTTAGATTTGTAGCTATGGCTTCATCCCCTTGTTTGTTCTCAGAGTGGGAGTTGAATACAATCTGTATCAGTCAAGGTCCTGGCAGGAAATTGGGTAATTTGAACAGAGTTTAATAAAAGAACTGTTCCCAACAGTGTGTGCAGACTGTAGAGCAGGGGTCCCCAAACTACGGCCCGCGGGCCAGGCCGCATGCGGCCCCCTGAAGTCATTTATCTGCCTCCACCGCACTTCCAGAAGGGGCACCTCTTTCATTGGTGGTCAGTGAGAGGAGCACAGGATGCATCCGCACCCATAGTTTCCATTGAAATACTGGTCAGTTTGTTGATTTAAATTTACTTACTTTATTTTAAATATTGTATTTGTTCCCGTTTTGTTTTTTTACTTTAAAATAAGATATGTGCAGTGTGCATAGGGATTTGTTCATAGTTTTTTTTTTTTTTATAGTCTGGCCCTCCAACGGTCTGAGGGACAGTGAACTGGCCCCCTGTGTAAAAAGTTTGGGGATCCCTGCTGTAGAGAAACCACAAGGTACAATCCAGAATGACCGAGAAGAGGAAGAATTCCAGAGCCCTGAAAGAAAGAACTTTGCAGAGAGGGATACCTGACAGGTTGTGACCTTCAATCTAGGGACAGAGCTATCCCATGGTGACACTGCAGAAAGGAAGTTCATGAAGTTCATGAATGACTATTTGACTTTCATCTTTTCCTCTTTCTGATTGGCTGTCTACTTTGATTGGTTCTTCTCTTGAAGAGTGCAAGATGCTTGCCAGGGGAGCAGTCTACATTGATTTTTGTCTCCTTTCTGATTTCCCATCTACTGTAATGGGTTCCAACCCAAATGGCAGTCAGAATGCAAGAAGCTTGCTTATAGAATGGTCCCCACAGGTCAGCTTCCTGGGACACACAGTGGAGAAGGTGTACTGTGGATTTGGATGAGACTGAGGAGATCCCACACAGGCTGCAGGAGCTTCCATTTTCAAAAGCAGAAATGGGATAATAGGCACTACCATATTCAACTAGATTTGAAAGAAAACTTCAGAGGTGGATGCGTGAAGGTTTCATTGTCTTGTTGTAGAATAAGACGCACATTCGGACCTTTGTCAGGAACATAGCCTGAGGGTTTATCAAGCCATGCATGGCTTGCTGCAACAAACCTTCTGCATGACCCAGCATTGAATGCCCCACTTGCTTGCATCTGGTTTTATTCTCATCTTCTACAACATGAAAGCAATTTGTCTGGATTTAGAAATATCTCATATTGGGAAACTTTGAAATATCTTATATTGGGAAACCGTCAGACAGTTTTCAAAAGACTGGAGATGACAACAAGGAAACATTAGAGGATTCATAGTTACTAAAGGTGACTGATAGCTTAGAATAGGAGATGATTTTAAAGATTACTTATGGTAAAAACGAGTATTGAGAGAGGTTTTTCTGTCTTTTATTTCTCAGCAAATTCAATGGAAATGAAACATTTTAAAGTGATTAACACTAAGTCCAGAAAACCTAACTCCTTATTCTTTTTATTTTTTCCTTTCTCTCTTTTAACTTTTTAAAATTTTTATTTAGAAAATTAAATTAGTGAGGTGAGATTGATCAATAATAGTACATGTTTCAGGTAAATATCTCCATAGAAATTGAACTGTTGATTGTGCTGTATACCCATCTCCCAAAGTCAAATTATTTTCTGTCACTATATATTTGTCCTTCTCTACTCCCTTCCACCCCAACCCCCTTCCCAACAACCCTTCCCCTTTCATAACCGCTTCACTTTTATCTATGTTGATGAGTCTCATTTTTATATCCCACCTATGTGTGAAATCCTATAATTTTTAGTTTTTATTGGTTTACTTATTTATCTTAGTATAATATACTCAAGATCCATTCATGTTGTTATAAATGGCAATACATCATCATTTCTTATGGCTGAGTAGTATTCCATTGTATCTATGTACCACATCTTCTTTATCCAGTCCTCTACTGAGGAACACTTTGGTTGTTTTTATATCTTGACCACTGTGAATAATGCTGCAATGAATATGGGAATATGTGTGTCTTTGCATACCAACGTTTTCAAGTTTTTTGGGTAGATACCCAGTAGAGGAATTGCTGGGTTATATAGTAGTTCTAGTCTTAATTTTTTGAGAAAACATTATACTTTCTTTCATAATGGCTGTACCAGTTTACATTCCCACCAGCAGTGAATGAGGGTTCCGTTTTCCCTGCAAGATCACCAACAGTTGTTATTACCTGTCTTGTCAATAACAGCCAATCTAACAGGTGTGAGGTGGTATCTCATTGTAGCCTTGATTTGTATTTTTCTAATAGCTAGTGAAGATGAGAAACTTTTAATATATCTGTTGGCCACTTGTATGTATTCTTGGGAGAAGTGTCTGTTCAGGTCCTCTTCCCATTTTTCAATTGGATTGTTTGCTTTTTTGTTGCTGAGCTTTGTGAGTTCTTTGTAAATTTTGGAAATTATCCCCTTGTCAGAGCTGTTGTTTGTAAATATCATCTCCCATTTGGTTGGCTGAATTTTTGTTTTGTTGTTGGTTTCTTGTGCAGAAGCTTTTTAGTTTGATATAGTCTCATTTATTTATTGTTGTCTTTACTTCCCTTGCCTTTTGGATCAAATTGATAAAATGTTCTCTATGCCCAAGTCCCATAAGTTTAGTACGGATGTTTTCTTCTATGTAATTTATCATTTCAGATTTTATATTTAGTCTTTGATTCATTTTAAAGTTATTTTTGTGCAGGTGGACAAGGTGTAGTCAAATTTCATTATTTTGCATGTGGCTTTCCAATTTTCCCAGCACCATTTATTGAAGAGGCTTTTATTTTATTGTGTGTTTTTGACTCCCTTGTCGAAGATTATTTATCCATATATATGTAGTTTTATTTCTGGGCTCTTGATTCTGTTTTATTGGTCTATGTGTCTGTTTCTTCTGCCAATATCATGCTGTTTTGATTATTGTGGCTCTGTAGTATAATTTGAAGTTAAGTAGTGTGATACCTCTGGCTTCATTCTTTTTTTCTCATGATTGCTTTGGCTATTTGGGGATTTTTATCGTTCCATATAAACCTGGTGATTTTCTTTTATTTCTTTAAAGAATGACATTGGAATTTTAGTGGGAATTGCATTTAATTTGTACATTGCTTTGGGGAATAGGGCCATTTTAACTATGTTGATTCTTTCAATCCATGAACATGAAATATTTTTTCCATTTTGTTGTAACTTTTGCAATTTCAAATAATGCTTTGTAGTTTTCAGTATATAGATCTTTAACATCCTTTGTAAAGTTTATTCCTAGGTATTATATTATTTGTTTTGTTGCAATTATAAAATAAATATTTTTCTGGAGTTTATTTTCTGAGGCTTTATTTTTGGCATGTATGAAAGCTGTGACTTTTGTATATTGATTTTGTATCCTGTGACTTTACTGTATTGGTTTATTGTTTCCAATATTGGTAGAGTCTTTGGGGTTTTCAGTGTACAGGATTATGTCATCTGCAAAAAAGTGATACCTTTACTTTTTCTTTCCTGATATGGATGTTTTTTATTTTTTTCTCTTACCTGATTGCTCTGGTTAAGACTTCTAGTGCTATGTTGAATAAAAGTGGAGAGAGTGGGCAGCCTTGTCTTGTTCCTAATTTTAGAGGAAAAGCCTTCAGTTTTTCACCATTTAGTGTAATATTGGCTCATGATTTGTCAGATATGGCCTTTATTATGTCGAGGCATTTTCCTTCTATACCTATTTAATTGAGTGTTTTAAACATAAATACATCTTGTATCTTATTGAATGCCTTTTCTGCATTTATTGATAGAATCATATGATTTTGTCCTTATCTTTGTGATGTGATATATTGCATTGATTGATTTATGTTTATTGAACCATCCTTGTGCTTCTGGAATGAATTCCACTTGATCACAATGTATTCTTTTTAATTTTTTGTTGTATTTAATTTGCTAGTATTTAGTTTAAGATTTTTGTATCTGTATTTATTAATAATATTGCTCTGTAGTTTTTTTTTTGTCTCTCTGTGTGTGTTGTCCTTGCCATATTTGGTATTAGGATCATGTCAGCCTCATAAAATGTGATAGGGAGTATTGCTTTCTTAGTCTACTTTTTTGGAAGACTTTGAGGGTAGGTACCAAATCTTCTTTGAATGTTTTGTTTCTAAGAAGAGAAATGAATTTGATCGACAGGTTTGGATATCTATGCTGGCTATGATGGTGATTTAAACTTTATGGTAACTCTGAAGTTTTGAGTTCACAGAGGTTAGTCCCTGGATTGCTCTCCAGATCACTCCCCAACTGAGGAGCCATAGAACTGTTTCCTTTTTTATTTTTGCATGACTGAGTGGTCACAAAAATCAGAAAAATCTAATTGGAGGTTAGTTCTAGTCACTTGGAAACAGGCAAACCCTTAAGGAGAATTCAGATAAATCTTTCTCTTCATTTACTTATTTCTAAGAGCTAAGGAGACAAAAAGGTTTACTGATATCTCAAAGCATATTTGGTCTTTCAAAAGTTCTCAGTACAGGGAAAACCAAATTGTAGAAGAGAAGTTAATTCATTTCACTAAGTATCTTCTTTTGCTTAACTATGCTAAGAAAAAAAAGACAAGCACGAATAAGTCACTAGGAAACTATGAAGTCAAATTGGTGTGGAATTTACATTTCTAATAAGACAAGTAAATTATTTCAAAATCTTTTTGTGTGATGTGGTTGAGGTAGAAATAATCAGAACAGAGATTTTTTTGTTTGTGTTAATTTTTTTTGGTTTATTTATTTTTTAGATTGGGTTTGGGGAAGAGATGTAGAATGTGGGAGAAGTTTTTGGTTGACTTTTATTGGATTGTATTTTCTGAATTTTATACTGAAAGCAGAGCTCTATCTCAACAAAATTGATGTTTTTAAAACTAAAAAAGAATTATTAAGTGCACAGCCATCTAATTTTGAGATAGTGAAGACCTAAATGAAGAAGGAAAGAGTAGAAATAAAAAAGTGAGAGGAATGCAAGAGATATTGCAGAAGAGGATTGGTCATAAATTGTGGTTGAGAGGCAAATTGAAGAAAATTCCAGTGCTTTGTGTTTGTGAATAACTGAGAAAATCATATTAACATTAACTGAATAAGGATGTTTGAGGGGCAACTTACCTTTAGAGAGTAGAAGTGAGGTGAGGAATCTTGATATTTATAGATACAACTTTTGCAACAACTCATATTTTGTAATGACATTGCCATATTTCATCAAGCATTAATTTGAAATGGAGACAACTCCTTCCTTGAGTTTTGAAGATTAAATGAGGTGACATAAATATAAAGTGCTTGGGGATAATGAATATGTTTCTCATCATCGTGCCAATATTTTTAAGAGTTTTTCATATATTAAATAATTTAATTCCAACTATTATAGTAGTGCTGATATTATCTTATTTTACAGATGGGGAAATTGAGGATTAGTGAGAAGTAAGAAACTTACTCGAGACTGCTTTAAGTGGAAGAAGAACTCAGGCTCAATTCAGATAATCAGGTTTTAGAACTAACCTCCTAATCACTCTCCTCTATAGACTCCTGGGGAAAATTAGAACTGATAATTTTACAAGACTGCAGTACAGTAGTTATTGAGTGGTCCTAGCCAACAACCCTGCATTCATACCTGTAAAAATCTTATGAATTTGAGGATGCTCAAAGAATCCTAGGTAAGGCAGTGGGTCTATGAACATAAAAGAAAAGACTAACAATTTATATAAATTATACAGACGAAGGGTCAGTTCTTTAAAATATTTATGATTAAATGAATTCATGGTAATGTAATCATAATTTCAACTCTCTTAATATTAATTTATTTGCCAAAATTTTCTTGAGTAACTATCACAGTGCTAAGCATTATTGGGAATTTAACACTAAAGAAGAAAATTCCTTTTCTTAAGCTTACAGTGCAGTGAGAGAGACAGATGAATGAAATGCACATATAGTATAGTGAAGTGATGCAGGTAACCATTGAAGAACTTAAGGGTTAGGGGGCTGGCCCCTAGCATCCAATTGAAAATCTGCATATAACCTTTGACTCTCCAAAACTTTACTACAATTGACTGTTCACAACTGTGGATTCAACCAAATGAGGACGGAAAACAGTATTTTTCGTCCATGGTTGGGAATCTGCTGATGGGAGTGCAGAAATACTCTTCAATGTTTGGTTGGGAATCTGTGGTTGGGAATAGACAATGCTGTTTTCTATACATGGTTGATTGGATACACAATAACGAAAACTGAATAAGAAGGCTCAACTGATATGAAAAATAATCCTCATAAAAGTGGACTTGCAAAGTACAACCCTGTATTATTCAAGGGTCAACTGTATTAGGTGTAGGTAAGCAACAGAAGTGTATTTGCAGAGTTGTCTTCTAACTCAGTCCCAGGAGGGTCAAATGTTATACCTTTTGGAAAAAAGTGATGCAAAACATGGAACTTGAAGGATGGATAGATCAGTCCAGGTGAAAATGAAAGGGGAAGGGAGAAGTGGGAGAGAATAGGCTGTGCCTGAGAAGCTGCAACTAGTTTAATATGGCTGAAAGATACGATTTACTGGGCTGAGCAGCAGGTACAGATAAAGCTGGAGAAGTGAGTAGCAGTCAGCTGCAAAGGCTTTCTAGGTTACAGAGAGGAGTCTGATAGTTATCTTGAGGGCAGTGGACCCTATTGATGTGATTTAAGTAGAGAAGTGAAATGATCCAGGAACATGCTTGCAGACTATCTGGAGTAAACAGATATACTAGTCTAGGACAAATCTTGAATAGCCTTTAGGGAGTACATATTTATTTATACCAAATTCGTACTGAGCACCCACTGCATATGTAGACTTTGTAAACTATATAAAAGAAAGATAAACTTGCACCTAAAAGTTAGCATGCATCATGCACTTCTTTTCTAATGAGTACAGTTTTGTTTTGGTGCAAACTTGAGGACAAATGTGTACGGTTAGATTGTTTTCCCACAAAATCACCTGTTATTTGACCCAGGAGATAGTTTAACTTGATTTCTAGTCTTGACTGTGCTCTGTGAACCTGGGACAAACCAGCAAACTATCTTATGCCTTTTTTAAAAAAGTCTTTTATGAAGATGGCGATGGAGCAGGTGGACGTACCAACTTCCAAGTCCCAGAACCAAAGTGGATTATAACTTGATTTTAAGAACCATCATCTGGATAAACCAATGTTGAACTGGACTGAGATTACTCTTTAACTGGGGAACACTGAAGAAGCAATGTTGAGACTGATAGGAAAAGCGAAAATGCAGAAAGGGCTACTCAGCTCCTGGGAGCAAAAGGCAGCCCAGAGAGACTCGTGTGGCGGAAAGAGAGGCCAGGGGAAGGTTGGGACCTGGGTCCCAGGAACAAAGCCCCAGCCTACAGCCCCAGATCCTAGAAGAGGCGTATGGATAGTATTTAGCTGTGAAACAGGTTAGGATACTGTTTGTGAGAAAGAGAGAGTTCTCTCAGACCCAGGATTCTTCTTAAAGGGATGGAACAAAAAACCACTCTTGCAATCACTCACCCAGAACTTCAGGGGAGAAAGAGAGGAGAGTACCATAGCAATGGAAAGAGAGTGAGGTTTGAAAGGCACAGGGAGAAAAGCCTTGAGGGACAGCCACCCTAAACCCTGGGCTGAGTCACTCCACAAATCTGAAACAATATTTCCCCTGGAAGCAGGACACCAGACAAACAAGTTCCCCTGTGGCAATTAGAGCACAGTCACTTAGAAGGAGGGAGCTTTTAGGACTATAGTATGGAGTGTTAGGGTCTGAGCGGCAGCGCCCCCACCCACACTGCTGAGGGCTTGCTAGAGGGTGGGTGGTGGTGGGATGTGGAAGCACGGTTCTATCAGCTGGGGCAGAGGCTGAACCAGCAGGCGTGAGCTCAGTCTAGCCCAGTGGGGGAGAAGGGGATGCGCTAAAGAAGTCTGGCGGCTGCAGGCCCACCTGCAGCCCCACCTGTGGTGGAAAAGTGGGAGCCCGGAATGGGCAGAGATCCACTGCTAGGCAGGGGTGAGTGGGTGCACAGCCTCACCTGGCCTCCGAGGCTTGAATTCCTGCATGAACCGGCATGGCCCATGGAGGTGGGGCGGAAGCCCGGCCTTGCAGTTGAGTGCACACCAGCAGCCCCTCCTGGCCAAGGAGCTGAGGTTGACGGGGACGGGGTAGAAGCTCAGGCTGGCAGCTGAGCATGCACCAGCAGCCTCTATTGGCTGGAGGAGCTGGCTGACAGGAACCCACAGCTGAGCAAAGGTACTCACCCCTGCCCTTGGTGCCCAGGCTTGTGGCCTGAGTGTGGTGCACAATCCCACCCGTGAAAGAGGGGTGAAGTCCAAGACTGGCTGAGGCTTATAAAGCCGGGCACAAAAACACAGCACCTCCTGCAGAGGCGAGGCTGAAACCGCAGTAACAACCACAGTGGGCCGGCACCAGCAACACCCATACCCAACCTCCCTAGGCAGTGGCAGAAGGGTGGTGGTCCTGCAGACAGACCACATCTAGAGAACACGGAGGCAAAACCCACTGGACTCTGGTAGTCAAACCTTTCTTATACACAGACAAAATGGCCAGGCAGAGAAATACAACCCAAATGAATCAAGAGAAATCCCCAGAGAAGGACCTGAATAAATCAGATATAACAAAATTACAGGATGCAGAATTTAAAATAATGATTGTTAGGATGTACAAAGAAATTAGAGCAACAATGTATGGTCATTACAAACACCTAAATAAAGAGATAGCAAGTATAAAAAAGGAAATTGAAATAATAAAAAGAAATTAGAAGTGACAAATATAGTATCAGAACTGAAGACCACAATAGAAAAAATTAAAAGCAGGATGGATGAAGCTGAGGATCAAATCAGGGAGTTAGAGGACAAAATAAACAAAGGCACTAAAGCAGAGCAGAAAAAAGAAAAGAGACTCAAAAAATCTGAGGAAACTCTAAGGGAGCTCTGTGACAACATTAAGAGAAATAACATCCATATCGTAGGGGTTCCCGAAGATGAAGAGAAAGAACAAGGGATAGAAACTGTTCAATCAAATCATAGCTGAAAACTTCATAAATTAAGGCTGGAAAACGTTCCACATGTTCAAGAAGCACAGAGTACTCCATTAAAGAAAAACCTAAAGATATCTAAACCAAGACAGATCATAGTTAAAGTACCAAAGCTAAGTGATAAAGAGAAAATTTTGAAAGCTGCTATAGAAAAAAAGGTTATCACCTACAAAGAAGCCCCCATAAGGATGACATTCAACTTCTCAACAGAAACACTTGAGGCCAGAAGGGAATGGCAAGATATATTTAAAGTAATGCAGAACAATAACCTACAACCAAGACTACTTTATCCAGCATGGCTAATGTTTAAAATTGAAGAAGAAATAAAGACAAAAAAACCCCACAAGGAATTCATTAACACCAAACCAATTCTGCAAGAGTTGCTAAGGGGCCTGCTGTGAACAGATCAAAGGCAAAAAGAATATAGCAAAAGAGGAATAGAGCTTTAAAGAATAAAATGGCAATAAACAACTACATATCAATAATAACCTTAAATGTAAATGGATTAAATGATCCAACCAAAAGACATAGGGTAGCTGCGTGGATAAAGAAACAGGATCCATACATATGCTGTCTACAAGAGACACCTTAAAACAAAAGATACACATAGACTGAAGGTAAAAGGATGGAAAAAAATATTTCATGCAAATGGAAATGAAACATAATCTGGTGTAGCAATACTTATATCTGACAAAACGAACTTTAAAACAAAGACTGTAGTAAGAGATAAAGAAGGACACTACATAATGATAAAGGGAGCAATTCAACAGGAAGATATAACCATTATAAATATCTACGCACCAAACATAGGAGCTCCAACATACATAAAGCAGACTTTGATGGATATAAAGGGCAAGATTAACAGCAATACTATAATAGTAGGGAATTTCATTACCCCACTAACATCACTGTATAGATCCTCAAGAATGAAAATTAATAAAGAAAAAGCAGAATTAAATGATACACTAGATCAACTTGACTTAATAGATATCTTCAGAACTTTTCACCCTAAAGCAGTAGAATATACATTCTTCTCAAGCGCTCATGGTATGTTTTCTAGGATAGACCACATGTTAGGACACAACACTGGTCTCAACAAATTTAATAAGATTGAAATCATATCAAGCATTTTCTCTGATCACTATGGCATGAAACTAGAAATTAACCACAAAAGATAAACTGAAAAACACTCAAACACTTGGAAACTAAATAGCATGTTATTAAATAACGAATGGATTAACATTGAGATCAAAGAAGAAATAAAATGTTCCTAGCAATGAATGATAATCAGCATACATCAACACAAAATTTATGGGACATGGCAAAAGCAGTACTGAGAGGGAATTTCATAGCACTACAGGCATACCATGAGAAGCTAGAAAAAGCTCAAATAAGCAACTTGATCCTGCATCTAAAAGAACTAGAAAAACAACAGCAAGTAAAGCCCAGGAGTAGTAGAAGGAAGGAATTAGTAAAGATCAGAGCAGAAATAAACGACATAGAGGTTTAAGAAACAATACAGAGAATCAATGAAACCAGGAGCTGGTTCTTTGAAAAGGTATACAAGATCGATGAACCTTTAACTAGACTCACCAAGAAAAAAAGAGAGAGGACACAAATAAATCAAATTAGAAATGACAGTGGAGAAATAACAACTGACACAATAGAAATACAAAGTATTGTAAGAAAATACTATGAAGAACTCTATGCCAAAAAATTAGGCAGCCTGGGTGAAATGAACTAATTTTTTGAATCATATAATCTTCCAAAAATCAATCTGGAAGAATCAGAACACCTAAACAGACCAATTACAACAAATGAGATCAAAACAGTTATCAGAAAACTCCCAACAAGGAAAAGTCCGGGCCTGATGGCTTCACAAGTGAATTCTACCAAAAGTTCAAAGAAGAACTAACTCCTATCCTTCTCAAGCTATTTCAAAAAATTCAAGAGGAAGGAAGACTTCCAAACTCTTTTTATGAGGCAAGCATAATTCTGACCCCGAAATTTGGCAAAGACAACACAAAGAAAGAAAATTGTAGGCCTATATCTCTGATGAATTTAGACGCTAAAATTCTCAATAAAATATTAGCCAACTGGATCCAGCAATATATGTAACAAAATGAATGGACCTTGATAACATTATACTGAGTAAAGTAAGTAAATGAGAAGAAATTAAGGACTATATGAGTCCATACATAAATGGGACATAAAAAATGAGACTCAGAGACATGGACAGAGTGTGCTGGCTCCCGGGGCCAGGGGAGGGTGTGGGGATAGTGACAGGGGGACAGGGGAGGGGAACAAATAAAACTAGATAGAAGGTGACAGAGGACAATTTGACTTTGGGTGATGGGTACGCAATATAATCAAATGTCAAAATAACTTGGAAATGTTTTCTCCGAACATATGTACCCTGATTTTTCAATGTCACCCCATTAAAATTAATAAAAAATATGGGAAAAAAGTCTGTTATATGAGAAAGTTGATAAGATCATGAATAAATTTTCTTCTGAACTGTCAAATTCCCCTATTGAACCCAACCTAGTTCCTTTTAACTCTATTTTGGGGGTATCTTTTTTCATTTTTGTTAGTTCAACATACGGTGATACTTTAGGAAATAAATTGGGAAGAAAGTTGGAAACCATGAAAAATTTCTGAGGATTTAAAGTAAAAGTGACTGTATCATTACTAATTAGGCCTGCCGTTTATTTTTCTGGCTTCAAGTCACCTAAAACATGAAAAATGCATATAATTTATTTGTCAAACTCTATAAATATAATTCATTTCATAATATGTATATATAATAGTATATGTAATAACATATATATTTTGCTTCCTTAATTTTTCATGAATGATTCCTTCTTTTGTACTTGTGTTTTCATCTCTGATTTCTCTAAAAGGAGATTCTCTTTCTTTTTTTTTTCACCTCCAATTCTCATACATCAACAACTAAATGATCTCCCTCTGAGTTCAGGAAGCTGGCAGCCTCCAAACTGCAGCCTTTAGATGGCCAGCTAATTAAGGGGAAAGCAGGTGTGGATGGGTCTATTCAGCCTGTAAATAAGTGCCAAAAATTAAAGTTATTGGTCTGTGAGTGCTAGCAGGTGGAAGCACTGTTTTATACCTTTAATAGAGGAGGGAAAAGGAGAGGAAGTGTTTAGAAGGCCTTCAGGGTAGGGAAGAAAAATAATATAAATTTTTATAACTAAAAGCTCTTCAAAAGAGAATGTCTTGTTTGGAATTAATTCTAAGACATATAATTGCCTGCCCTTAGGGTGTAATGATGCCTGAGCAGGGCTCCAAAAACTGTATGGCCTGGGCAGAGAAAATTTATGGTCTCAAGGTGGTACTTACTGGTGTAACTCATGACTGACTGCAGGCGTAAGTGCCTGTGTTCCTTTGTGGTTTCTCTTTTCCACTTTTTATATATGCTTAAATGCCTAGAGTTCCCTAGCTACAAAATCTCTCACTTAAATGGTGAGGAAAAAAAAATCTAATCAATTGTAGCCCAACTTAATGCATTACTTAATGAACCGATTTGAAAGTAAAATGTATATGAGGAAATGAGTTACTGGAAGGTTACATCTCTGTATGTCATTTCTTTCTTCCTCCTGATACCCACCCCCTCTTTACTCCCCTTCCTTTGTGTTTAATAATTTATTTTAGCATTTCTTAACTGGAAGACATTTTTCAGTAGGAATGTTATGGCAGAAAAAGACAAAAGCATCATATATTACACATTCAAAATACATTAATACAATGGCAGAAATGCTAACCCATACAATAGAATAATTATAATGTATCTTCATTGAAATGGTACATGTGGCTTTGTGATCCTATTCATTAATTTAGATCCAAATGAAGCAAAATTATTCTGCATGGCTGCTAAGTTAATTTATGTGCTATAAGTAAAGAAACGTTAAATAAAATGTGATGAAAAATAAGATTGTAGCTGGGCAATTAGGTCTAGAGGAAGAGGTTCACTCATTCCTCCAGGGTTCTTGGCCTCTCTCGTCTGAAAAGATTATTCATGTTATTGCAAAAATTTGTACATTTTAAGACCATATCTTGGAATGTCTTGATCGAAGTTCTGAAGTGTCCTTCACAGCATTTTTTGTTTGTTTTTTAGGGGAAGACTAATGCACTGATACGATAGATGATTTTTCTTGGAAGTATTTGAATATCTAGGTAAAAGAACAACAGTTTCTCTATTGATATAAGCTGAATTCCTGGCAGAATGGAAAAAATGCTATGCTATAATGGCTGGTATTTTTAGGAGTTTGAACATCTTAAAAGTAAAATACATGCTGTATATCATTTCAAGTAGACAAGGAAATAAGGTTTTCCTTTTCTTTTTAACTGAAGAGAAAAAAAACATGTCACCATGATTTTCTAATAGTACAGCAGTGTATGTATATATCATAGAAAAAGCTACCCTATTGCTTTCTCCCTTATTTCAGCCCATTTGAGGAGTTTGAAAATGGTAACTAGTCAATTTTGTGATCAGCGGGATAATAGTTTCTCTTACAAGATGGAAGAATGATTATATTTCTATGTATATGTAGGTAGAGCACAGAGCATTTATCTAGTAGCTGTGGCTGACGCAATGCCGTGAGAATACTCCAGCTCCCGAATGCCTCCTGGAAACACCCAGGAAGGGAGCTCTCCTGCTATACAGAAGTGACTCAGCGCCAACCAGGCAGCCTCTTGACCTTTTTTGGCCATTTGCCCTACAATAACATCCTATTGGCTGAACGCATGAATATAAGCTAGTTTACTTCCTGAATAAAGGAGATTTGTGTCACTGAACCTTGTCCCCGGGGTTGGGTCTTGTGTGTCTCATTGTCCTTATCCCCGGGGAGGCCTTGTCCACATGTATAGAAAAGATACCAATTTTGAATTTAAATGCCATTTGAAAATGGCACAAAAGCCTCTGTCCTTCATTTACTTAAACTTTCATTTCCGTGCGAGAAAAGCAGATTCAATTCAACTAGAAACATTTTCACAGGCCTAAATTCCAGAGATGCAAAGATAAATGCTGACTGCTTGAATCTAATGGATTGAAAGACAAAAAAAAAAAAAAAAAAAAAAAGGTACAGGCAAATAACTAACAAACTGTGCCCAAGCCAGGAGATGGTTCAAACACAAGGAAGATTCAAAGAGAAAGGCTTCAAATCTAGGTGGCAGTGGGCTGAAGACAACCTTCATGAAGAAAATAAGAATGAGTCAGTAGAGAGAAAAGCAAAATGTAATGTCTTTTGGTGGGGGGGTTTCTTCACTTAGGGAAAGGAAAAATTGATAGATAGAAAGTAAATCAGAGACACAGAAGATCATGAAGGTGATGTATCCAATGAAGTATAAGGAAGAGAGAGTTTGAAGAAGGACAAGACCAATAGAGTCAAATACAACAGGATAGCTCAGTAGGAGGAGGACAGAGGCAAGACATTGAATTTGGTGTTCAGAAAGTCATTGCTTACTTTAGCACAGTGATGGAGACAGAAAACAGACTGAACAAAGGTGAACAAAAAATGTTGAGATCAATCTAGAAAAGAAATCTTTTGCAAAAATGTGTGTAGATCTTTGAGACTTCCCTGGTGGACTTTCCAGTCCATTTTCTTTTACTTCTCTCTTTTTAAGTGAGAGGAGGGGAAATAGTAAGACAGACTCCCACATGCACCCTAACTGGGATCCACCTGACAACCCCCGTCTGGGGCCAATGCTCGAATCAACCAAGCTGTCCTCAGAGCCTAGGGTTGAAGCTTGAACCAATCAAACCACTGGCTGTGGGAGGGGAAGAGAAAAAGAAAGGGGAAAACAAAGGGGAGAGAAGCAGGTGGTCACTTCTTTTGTGTGCTCTGACCGGGAATCAAACCTGGGATATCCATGCACAGGCCCAACATGCTATACACTGAGCCACCTGGCCAGGTCCCCAGCCCATTTTCACTGCAGCTCCCTGTTTCTCATCCCATCATTGTTTCTGTCATCTGCTAGTACTATCTGAAAGAGGGAGGTTATTTCTCAGTGGAAATATCTTCTTTCCTATACTGACATATGTAAGAACTTCATTTTCATTTTGACACATTGCCTTCCTATTATGCTTCTGTGGAATACAAAGTGGTTGCTACTATTGGTAATGTTGGAGGTCATGATTCTGGACTGTAACAACTCATACATTCCCACTTCTCCTGCCTTTAAAAGGTGGGAATGCATTCAGCCTCCACATAGAGATAATGAGGCAGTTAGCTAAGGAGCAGATTGCAAATCTCCCCTTACTTTCCCTAGAAACTTTTAATAAGTTTCCTTCCATCCAGTGGGGCTCCCTGCCTTCATCTGCTTTGTACCTTTCCAATCCATCCTCTCACAAGAACCAGTTGTGAAGACTGTGTAAAATTTGATTAATATTTTGATCAGAAGAGTGGGATGGAAAGAGGAAGAAAGATAAAGAAAATAATTTAAAGAAATAGAACAATTGCACATTACCAATTCATCTTACAAACCTCTACTTTCCATTTCAAGAATGAAGCAAATGTCCACTTACCCTTTGCCTTTCATTTCATCATGCTTTTGATATTTTTCTTTAATACTGCTTAGTGTGGGAAAATACAGCATTGAGGATTCAAATAAATGAATGGTTAAATATTGTTCCCAAGATTCCAAAGTAAGTGGCAATACTTTCTAGCACCGTATTTTTTAACTTTAACCCCTTCGAGTATTTCATTTTTCATCTCTATTCTGTGCTACTTGATTTATGAAATAGTGTTCTCAGTTTAAAACACTTGAAAATAAGGCCTTCTTTTGCTTATCATGTAGTGTATGAAGCTCCAGACACTCCCTCAGACATTATGAGATCACTTAGGAGAAAAGTGCTGCCTCAGCAGCAATGCTGTGGCTGTCACTGATTTGTGGAGACATCAAGAGGAAATGAAGGGAGACCAAAGACCGACGAAAACAGTCATTTCAAGTATAAGTAATCCCAAGAACAAAGTTTTGCTCATTTATAGTTTCCACAATTTTAGAAAGTTAATGCCTGGGGTTTTTCCTTGGCTCCTTCTGTTTGTGTACAATTATCCTGAGACTGGTTTTCTAGCAAATAGTATAGACAAATAAGAGAGTAATTCATGAGAATGTATTTATTCAGTGACTCATTAAAACTACATTCACATTTTCATTAAGCTATATACAGTTTTGGTTTTCTATGTAGACTGTTTGGAATACCTTTATATCTTGTTGTATTTGCTTTGGAATATTAATTTGAATTCTTATGAAGCTGTGGTCTCTATTACCTTTAAAATGTCAGTCTAATTAAAATTTTTTTTTATTGTGTTGACATGGTTTCTAGTGTTCCACTCAATATAACACCCTCCACCCACCACATTTGTGCAGCCCCCATGTCCCATGCAAAGTCTCTTTTCACCCCTCTTCTCCCGCTTTCACTCTCTTTACCTTTCTCCCCCAGCTCCATTTCCCCTTTCCCTCTGGTAACTGCTACTCTGTTGTCTGTACCTATGTGTTACATATATATAATTTGGCTAATCCCTTCACCTTCTTTGATCCTGTCTCCACTTTTGATCCTCTTCCCCTTCCATCTGACAGCTATACATCTGTTTCCTGTGACCCTGCTTCTGTTTCTATTTTGTTCCTCAGTTTATTATGTTCATTAGATTTCACATATAAGTGAGGTCGTACAGTATTTGTTTTCTTTGCCTGGCTTGTTTCAGTTAGCATAATAATCTCCAGGTCCATCCATGCCATCACAAAAGGTAAGATTTCCTTCTTTTTCAAAGCTGTGTAGTATTTTATTGTGTAAATGTACTACAGCTTTTTTATTCACTTGTCCACTGACAGACACATGGGCTGTTTCCAGATCTTAGCTATTGTAAACAATGCTGCAGTGAACATGGGGGTGCATATCTTTTTTGAATTAGTGTTTTGAGATTCTCAGGATATATTCCCAGAAGTGGGATAGCTAAATCATAAGGCAGTTCCATTTTTATTTTTTGAGGAAATGTTATACTCTTCTCCACAGTGGCTGCACAAATCTGCATTCCCACCAGCAGTGCAGGAGGGACTGCACTGGGTGGGTCCTTTCTCCACACTTTCACCAGGACTTGTTGTTAGTTGATTTGTTAATGAAAGCTATTCTGGCAGGTGTGAGGTGATAGCACATTGTGGTTTTAATTTGCATTTCTCTGATGATTAGTGATATTGAACATTTTTTTTTCATATGCCTACTGGTCATCTGTATGTCTTTTTTGAAGAAATGTCTTTTCAGGTCCTTTACCCATTTTTCAATTGGATTGTTTACCTTGCTGGTGTTGAGTTTTAGTAGTATTTTATGAATTTTGGTTATTAACCTCTTATCAGATATATCAGTAAATATGTTCTCCCATTGAGTAGGTTGTCTTTTTATTTTTTTTAATGGTGTCTTTTGCTGTGCAGAAACTTTTTAATTTGTTATAATCCTATTTGTTCATTTTGTCTTTTATTTCACTTGCCCAAGAAGAAATATCGGCAAAAATATTGCTTTGGGAAATGTCTGAAGGTCATCTCAGACATATAGCATATGTTTTCTTCTAGGATTTTTCTGGTTTTGCAGCATACATTTAAGTATTTTATCCATTTTGAGTTTATTTTTGTGAATGGTATATGTTGCTGGATAGAGTAGTCTTGGTTATTATTTTGCATAATTTTGGATATTTCCTTTCAGACCCTTCAGCCTGAAGTGTTTCTGTTGAGAAGTTAGACTTATGGGGGCTCCTTTATAGGTAATTAATTGTTTTTCTCTTGCAGCTTTTAGTATTCTTTCTTTATCTCTTATCTATGATATTTTAATTATGCTCTATTTTGGTGTGTTGTTCTCTTTGGGTGCATCTTTAATGGGACTCTCTGTACTTCTTGAACTTGTGTAACTTTTTTATTCATCAGTTTTGGGAAATTTTCAGCTATAATTTTTTCGAACAGGTTCTCTATCCCTTGTTCATTCTCTTCTCCTTCAGGAACCCTTATGATGTGGATGTTGTTGCTCTTTATGTTGTCACAGAGGTTTCTAAGAATTTCCTCAACCTTTCTGTGTCTCTTTTCTTTTTGCTACTCTGCTTCTGTGCTCACGTATATCTTGTTCTCTAATTCACTGATTCAGTCCTCTGCTTCATACAAACTGTTGTTGATTCCTTCTAGTGCAGTCTTCATTTCAGATACTATATTCACCATCTAGGACTGGTTCTTTTTTTATGATTTCAATGTTCTATTTATTTAGTATTTTTCTGAAGTGCCTGACCAGGATCCACCTGGCATGCCCACCAGGGGGCGATGCTCAGCCCATCTGGGGCATTGCTCTGCTGTAACCAGAGCCATTCCAGTGCCTGAGGCAGAGGCCATGGGCCCACCCTTAATACCCTGGCCAACTTTGCTCCCACGGAGCCTTGGCAGTGGAGGGGAAGAGAGAGACAGAGAGAAAGGAGAGGAGGAAGGGTGAAGAAGCAGATGGGTGCTTCTCCTGTGTACCTTGGCTGGGAATTGAACCCGAGATTTCCACATGCAGGGTTGACACTCTACTGCTGAGCCAACCGGTCAGTGCGGTTTCAATTTTCTTTTTAATGCTTACTAAATTCTAATTGTGATAATTCATTCTTACTCAAAGATCCTTGAGCATGCTAATAATCATTATTTTTACACTGTGTCTGGTAGTTGGTTACTTCCATTTTACTTAATTCTTTTTCTGGAGATTTCTTTTGTTGATTCATTTGAGTCACATATTTGCATTAGGTAGCTCTGCTCAGACTCCCAACTTTGTTGTGACATCTTTGTGAGGAAGGTGATCTCAGTGGTACTAACCTCTAGCCCCCCTAAGCTCCTTGCTCTAGAAGAGTTTCTTGAGGGTTATATTTACCCTTCTATTATATATAAGTCTTGAATGCCATTGGCCATTTTATGGATGGAGTTATTCCTTTAGGCTGGCTGGCTGTAAAGGTCAACCTTGATCACCATGGCAATAGAAAGCTTTAAAATAGTCGTGATTATATATATATATAACTGAGCTTCTATGATTGTTCAGAAAGACAATTTTTATGTATCTTGTTATACCTCTTCTATGTATAAAGGCTTTTATAGAAATGGGAAGTTGGATTGATGTAATGGAGGAAACCCTACTTCATGTCAGTACTTAAATCTGACAAATCTGATTCTGTATTTAGAATTCATCGTATACAGTTTGTAGCATTTTGAAAATTATTTTACTTTAATTAAGTTCAGTTTTCTCATATCTCAAATGGGGAAGAATGTTTCTTTTTAAGATCAAATGACATATACAGTTATGTGCTGCATAATGATATTTTGGTCAATGATGATCTATGTCAGTGGTCGGGAACCCTTTTGGCTGAGAGAGCCTTGAATACCACATATTTTAAAATGTAATTCTATGAGAGCCATACAATATGTTTAACACTAAATACAAGTAAATGTGTGCATTTTATGTAAGACCAACACTTTTAAAGTACAATAAGTCTCTGAATTCTTTTTAATAACGTTGTTATGCTGTTGCTAACCAATGATAAAGTACTTCCTACTGTTAATGCGACTTCTGGTGCTGCATGGCTTTGCTGATGGCTTTGTAGTCTAGTTGATACGTGGTGAACTTAAGCTTCATGCAGGCATTGAGACTTCTGTTAAACGTGATCATAGGTTGGTCTTAATGTTCTTTAGATGTGAGAAAGACCGCTCACATGCATATGTAGAGCCAAACATTGTCAGTACAGCAATACTCACATGCTGCAGTGTGTGGTATGTGATGGGAAGCATGTTCCAAGTTTTGACAATCAGCTGGTCGACAGGTTGAATTTTTTCATTTCTCCCCACTTGTGTTTGCTTGCCAACTCTGCTTGTTGTCATGCAAGTCTTTCCAAATCTTCATTCAGTGACTTAAACTTAATCATCCACATGTCTGAAGCCTTCAGGTAAACAGCTTGTAGCTCAAAATCTCTGATGGAGACACTGGGAATGTAACTCAGGTTGGCACTGTCTACTGCACACTTGTGTGGATGGCTGATGAACTTAAAAAGATGAGTGCACTCACAAAATTCTGCAAAGTGCACTTTGAATTATTGCAGAAGATTAGATGTGAAGCCCACTAGCTGCAGGAGATGAAGATGTTGAGCAGGGTCACTTGCTGTGCATGCACCTTTAAACTCTCCTAGTTTTTCAAAGTGTAGTAAATGACCTGTTTCAATGTCAACGATGAAGAATTCCAGCTTGTTTTCAAATGCAAACACTGCTTTTTGAAGGGATAAGACTGTATCTTTAATGCCTTGCATTTTCACATTGAGCTGGTTCAGATGTTCAAGCATGTCCACGAGATAGTAGAACTTCAGGAGCCATTCAGTGTTAATTAAAACAGGATACTAGACATTTTTCATTTCAAGAAAAGTCGGGATTTCGCTCAGACAAGCCGCGAAACGGCCGAGCACCTTCCTTCTTGACAACCAATGCACATTGCTGTGCAAAAGCAGACCAAGATAATTATTCCCAACTTCAACCAGCAGTGTTTTAAACTGGTGATCACTTAAAGCTTGGGCAACAATAAAGTTGACCCCCAAATGAGCAGCGACATCACCTCACCAAGCTGCTCGCCACACATCTGAGCACAAAGCACCTCCTGATGTAGGATGCAGTGAAAACTTAAGATGCGTCTCTTTTCATGTTCACGAAGAAGCACTATGAATCCTCTGTTTTTCCCCACTATGCACGGAGCACCATCAGTACACAATGAAATAAGTTTATCCATCTGTAGATTGTTTTTTTTTTTTTTTTTTTTTTTTTAGCAAACTCAGTGAAAGACTGGAATAAATCTTCCCCTCTTGTTGTCTCTTTCATAGGCAAATCAGCAACTTTTCTCATTTAGTGTGTCACCAACAGCATACCTTGCAATCAGTCTGAACTGGGATAAATGGCTTACGTCTGTTGACTCATCCAAAGTGAGAGAAAAAATGATGCTGCATTTATGACCTTCACTTGTGTTGCCTCAATTTGATTTGCCATCATGATGGTATGATTTTGAACAGTTCTTGCTGACAGAGGTGTGCCTTTTATTCATTTGATTATCTTGCCTTTATCTGAAAAGTGGTCAAGAAGTTCATTGGCAACATCAAGCATGAATGTTTTGGCATACTCCCCATCTGTGAATGGCTTTCCGTTTCTCATAATTGCTAAAGCACCAGCAAAGCTAGCCGAATTCTAGTCACCTTGTTGGGTCCAAACATGGAGTTGCTGCTGACCAGCTTGCACTCTGCACAGTAGCTCTTGACATGCTTTCTTCCTGCTGTTCCTGCTGGATATTTCGATGCAAATGTAGTATGGCATGTGTCGAAGTGCCGCTTTATATTTGACCGTTTCATTGATGCAACTTTATCATTGCATATTAGACACACTGCAGAACCTGCTCTCTTCGCATAGGTGAATTCTTCTGTCCATTCCTGCTGAAAAGTACGATACTCCTCATCTTTTTTTCTTTTAGCCATCTTCTTCATCAAAAGGGTTTCTGCAATTAGCTAGCTGACTACTTGATTAAAAGGAGGGAAGTTTACTTCCTGACCTCACAATGACCTGTGTACATTATGCATTATCTAATAAAAATTTGGTGTTGTCCCCGAAGACAGCTGTGATTGGCTCCAGCGACCCGCAACCATGAACATGAGCGGTAGGTAATGAATGGATTGTAATACATGAGCATGTTTTATATTTTAAATGTTATTATTTGTTTTAATAAAGATTTGTCTGCGAGCCAGATGCAACCATCAAAAGAGCCACATCTGGCTTGCGAGCCATAGGTTCTCGACCCCTGATCTACATATATAACAGTGGTTTTATAAGATTATAATGGAGCTGAATAATTCTTATTGCTAGTGGCAATGTACCTGTTATGGCACAATTCATTTAGTTACAAGTTGTCATGATACTCATTTAAACCAATCGACTGTGCTGCCAGTCATATAAAAGTATAGAACAGTGTTTTTTAAAAACACTGGTATAAGACATGCAATTATGCATAGTACATAATACTTGAAAATGATAATAAATGACTATTTTACTGATTTATGTATTTATTACATTATACTTTTCATTGTAATTTTAGAGTGTACTCTTTTTGTTTTAAAAAAATTGCTATAAAGCGGTATGCTGTATTATGCTGGCAGCAGCCTCATACATCTTATGTTTAACATGTCTTTTGATTGCATTATTTTCTCTTGTGCTTCATTTAGTCTTGTGTTGCTTTGTGCAGTAACATGCCATACAGGTTTATAGCCTAGAAGCAATAGGCTATACTATATAGCATAGGTATCTAGTAGGCTATATCATCTATGTTGCTGTAAATACATTCTATGGTGTTTGCACAATGATGTAATTGCCTATTGGCACATTTCTCAGAACATATTCTTGTATTTAAATTGTACATATATATATTTACTTATAACATATATTAGCTTTATTCATAAATACATAAAACTGAGGAGGGAAACAGGTGACTATGACTAAAAAGCAAAATTCCTGCTAAGTTACATGTGCTGATCAAACCCTAAGCTATTTACAGTGTGACTTTAGGCAAGTCAGTCATCCCTCTCCCATAGGACCCTCACATATAGTTTTGATTCATTTTTATTCAATGTGCATTTATTCAGATTACCTGGAATTTTTGAGGAAATTCATTGAAATAGGAGCTCTACCTTAAGTTAAGGTTTAATTGTACCAGGAGGTCTTTTGCATTAATTAGCAATCTTAAATCCTATATGAATTATTTTAATGAACTCTTGAAAAATAAAAAAACCCTGAAATTATTTCACTTAGATTGGGACTGTGCAGCAATAGTTGGCTTAAATATATGCAGATATTTCCTATTGCTTATAATTAACTTTGTAAGCAAAAGACAAACAGAACTCTAAATTTATTTTCTACTTAGTCCTCCTTGTTCCCATAAAAACCTTAGAAATGTTACCAGTCTAAGGAAGCCATGGCCCAAGAAACTTCACTTGGGATCATTATCTTGGATAGATGGAATGGGTTAGCTTAATCTCCATGTCATACTACCATAGGCCATGATGAAACAGAAGGAAGGAGCATATAGTCTCTAGGATGACCCCTAATGGTCTTTGCCTGCTTATGTTCACCTCCTTATAGGATCAACTCCCCTTGAGTGGATGAAAGCCATGATTTGGTTCTAACCAATAGAATATGGCAAAGGCAATAGATGTCACTCCTGTGATTATGTTATACTATAAAAGCATGTGTTTTGCTAGTAGTTTTGTTCTAGAGACTCTCTAGGTGGATTTGAAGACCTAGTCAGCCATGTTGGCTAGTCCATGTAATAAGGTGACCAGATGTCCCGCTTTTGGCGGGACAGTCCCGATTTAAAAATATATATATATTATAATACTAGTTTTGCATTCTATGAAAATTTTTTTTTGCTCCATATAGACCAAATTTTTAACCAAGACCCCTCCCCCCCCCCGTCAATGGTATCCCGCTTTACCAATTTTAAAATCTGGTCACCTTAAAAGCTGGAGACAGCTTCTAGGAGCCGAGGGCGACTTCCATTTGACAACCAATAAAAAGAAAATAAATTCTGCCAGCAGCCTGAGTGAACTTGGAAGCTGATTATTAGTTGAGGTTTCAGATGAGACCACAGTTCAGCTGACACTTTATTACAACTTCGGGAGGCCCAGTGCAGAACAGCCTGCTAACCTGTGCCTCGACTCCTGATCTAAAAAAACTGTGAGCTAATAAATATATATTGTTTTAAGCTTCTAAGTTTGTAGTAATTTGTTACCAGAAATAGATAACTAATACAAGGATGTAGATATTCCATTTTGTGCATTTGCTATATAACTTTATAATTGAAAAAATACATATGGATTCTAAAACTTTTTCAGTAATTTCAAGTCACTTTATTTTTAGTATAAGAAACAAAGGAGGCAAAAAATAGTATCTTGGCAAATACTATAAACCAAACCTAGAGTACTATGCTCTTATACTTACTTTAAGCCTTTGAGTGTGTAAAAGAGTTGTGAACATTGAAAACTATTCCACCCCCCATGTTTGTAACCTGATACACTAACATTTGGGACTGGTAGGAAAAAGAGACATTATTAAATGTTCATTGGTTAGTATTATGTACATTGATTGCATATGACAACTTCCTTTCAGCAAAACATAGTGCATTCAAACATTTTGAGCTTCATTTAATATTTTTACCTCCAGATATCATTATTGATGCTTTTAGACAGACTAGCCAAAAATAGATAATTTGGCAAATGCCTGAGCTCTGGAAGCCTCATGAATTAGGCGTTGCCCTTGTACAACCTCAAAGAGCTTCCATAGGCAAGAACTTGCCTGTCTTGTCAATGAGTCCCAGTGTTCTCTCAGGCTAGGCCCCAGAGAAGGGAACTGGTGCCCAAGCACTAAAGTTTAATGAGCCGGTCATGCAACAACAGAAGAATTAGCTCCTCAGAGCCTGAGATAATTTCTACTCCATAGCACAAAGCCACTTAATAAGAACACATAAAACTTTGTTTTTTTCTTTAAGAGGATGTATAGAATTTATTAGAAAAGGGATTATGAGCTCAAACTCACAGAGTGTTTCTTATTTTCAAATAGTATATCAATGAATATAACCATTTGCTAGTAGCCATAATATATCTGATCAATAACCAAACTGGTGTATTATTATTAAAATATCATTAACCTTAATATATGGGACATTGCTCTTGTCCTTGCCATAGAAAACAGTTGAGCATTTGTTCTAAACCCATGTTTCTCAGCCTTGGTTGCACATTAGACTCTCCTGGGAGCTATAAACATCCCAATGCCTACGTCACACTACAGAATCTCTGGAGCTGGGAAGTCATCAGCATTTTTATTATTTCCCCAGGTGATTTCTAAAGTGAGTCCACAGTATCTGTCAGAAGAAAGAGCAAATGCACCATAAAGTTAGTGCTGAGAACTATAAGGAATGTAATTTATATTTTATATAAACACTTTCCTTATGGTCATGGGTTTGATGAGGTGAACTAAACTGTAATTCAGGTAAAAACCAGGAAATAAGCAAAAATAGACAATCAAACCAACAAAATTAAGGAACAAAACAACAGCAATGTGTACAAAACTTTTTTTCTCCTAATGGTGCATTTGCTCTTTCTTCGGACAGTTACTGTGGACTCACTTTCTTTTGTACGCTCTACTAATAGCTGGTATTCAGAAACAATGACCCAGTTCCTCTCCATACAGAATTTTTAATTTGGTGTCTGATACAAATAAATTAATAATTACAACTTTAATAGTAGAAATATTATTCAGTAATGTATAGAGTGTTAGATAAGCATGGAGGAGAGGAATATAATTCAGACAAGTCTAAGGTATATAAAAGCTTATGATTGAGTTAATATTTGATCTGGGTCTCAAATGAAGGAGACTCACTCAGATGGAGGAGCATTATAGACTGAAGTAACAACATGTGTGAAGACACATAGCAAGGAAAAACATAGCTTTCGCTGTAGGCTGAATAATGTCTTATCCCCACCCTGGAAGACTGTTCATACTCTAGGCTCTGGAACCTGTAGATATGGTACATGGCAAGGGGAAATTAAAGTTGCAGATGGAATTAAGTTTACTAATCAGCTGACTTGAAGTGAAGGAGATTAACTCAGGTTATATAGATGACCCCAATGTAATCACAGAGGTCCTTTAATGTAGAGAAGGAAGAAATAAAGGAGGATAGTAAGAGAGTGAGAGGCGAAGATTCTATACTTCTTGCTTTGAAGATAGAGAAGTGATCATGAGCCAAAAAGTGTGGATGATCAATAGAAACTCAAAATAGCAAGGTAATTGACTTTCCCCTAGAGCCTCCAGAAGCAATGTAGCCTTGCCAATATCCTGATTTTAGTCTTCCGATATCCAGAACGGTGGGATAATAAATTTGTGTATTTTTCAAACTACTCAGTTCATGGTAGTCTGTTATAGAAGCAACAGGAAGCTAATACAGTGCCTTGCAGGGAACTGCAAGTGGAGATACTTTTGGGATAAAGTGTTAGTGAACCATTGGATGACTTTTGACAGGGGAGGAACTGAATGAATCAGGGTCATACTGTAGAAAAGCCTTAGTTGTAGCAGTGTTCATAATGGTTTGAAAGAGGGTGGACTGCCCAAGGAAGCAGGTTATAAATAAAGAGCTTAGAGAGGAGACTAATGCAAAAACTTGGGCAAGAGTAATAACACAGGGGAACAAAATTTTTGTTGCATCTACAAAAACACTTGTTCTTACCTAATTTGATTATGCTGATCTCAAATCTGACAGTTTTTCTATGTGAGCTACAGTTTTTTTGCAATTCAAGGTTTTAGGTTTTCATCTTATTGTAAAATTTTCAACATTTTACTATTAAATATACTAATACACTAAAAGATATGATTGCATCAGAATTTGTCTACAATTTCAAAGTAGAACATATTAAAACACTCATTTTAATCATAAAATTTGTGTAAAACATATTTAAATTCTATTCAGACAAAATTTGCATTTGTAGCTCTCTTGTTTGTGTACTTGTTGAAGACAATCTCGTTTGATGCTCCAGCGGTAGTCTGCATTATATTTCTGTACCATCACCCCTGATAATGCTCTTTCATTGTCTTCAGATCTTCCTGAAAGCGTTCTCCCTGCTCATCACTAACAGCTCCAAGATTTTCGGGAAACTTATCAAGGTGACTGTTCAGGAAGTGAATTTTAGCACTCATGTTACAGAAAGCCAACAGCATCCTTTGAACCAGAAGTTCATAGTTTTCTGCTTTTTTTGTTGCCAAGGAAGTTTTTTGTAACTGCCATAAAAGACTGCCATGCTGCTTTCTCCTCCTTATTCATCTTCCTGGCAAATTCTTTGTCAGGTGTGAGGGTTCGAATTTGAGGTCCATCAAATACATCTGCTTTTATCTTCTCGAAAGACAAAGCAGGAAAAGCAGAAATAATATGTTAAAAGCATTCACTTTCTCTATTTAAAGCCTGAACAAACTGCTTCATTAAGCCACGTTTGATGTGAAGTGGGGGGAAAATGATCCTGTCTTGATTAACTACAGGTTAATTCACAATATTTTGCATCCCTACTTTCAGAGCTTCACGTTTTGGCCACTCCTTCTGTTTCCAGTGTTTGTTTTGAGCTCGGCTGTCCCACAAACACAGAAAGCAAAGATGCTTCGTGAAACCTCTCTGTTGTCCTAACAGGAAATTTACCATTTTAAGATCCACACAAATGATCTAGTTATGCTCCTCATACTTCAGAAAGCTGAGGACAATTTTGATGTCATTATAATCTTCTCGCAAATGTGTTGAATAACCAATTGGAACCGCTGCATAAACATGACCGCTGTGTATGAGAACACATTTCAGACTCTGTTTAGAGCTGTCAAAAAGTAGCCGCCATTCTGTTGGACTGTAAGTGGTAACTCCTAGCAGGCTGAGAAGACTACTGATATCATGAAAGTAAACAAAGTGTCTTCGGAAAAAGAGTCCACAAAATTTGTTACCGCTTCCTGAAATTGGATACTTTAGCTGACCGTGAAGTACATTCTTTTCTTGAAGCCTGGAGTCTAATAACTCAGCTGCTTTTTTTGATAGGCCCAAATCTCTTACTAAGTCACTCAATTTGGGTTGGCTAAACTGCTGAGGGATTAATGACTGCTTGGCATCAGAAGAAGAAGACCCTTCAGATTCTACAACCATTTCCTCATGCATCTTATCAAAATACACTTGATCACCATGTTCACTTTCTTCATCTTTAGAAGAAATAAAACCATTGAAAACTGGAACCGGTAGTGTCTCTGAGTGTGGGATAGGTCATATTGCTGAAGGAATATTAGGATATGCGATCATATGCCATTTTTTCTTGCCGATGCCCTTTGTGTAAGTCAGACAGAAATAACAGTCACTGCTGTGGTTCCTGGGTTCACACCAAACTATGGGAATACCAAAAGGCTTTCCTTTGCATTTTCCTTTTGTCCAGTCACAAGACATTTCCTCACAATTATGACACACAATATGAGGAGCCCAATTTTTGTCTTTTCTTTTCTGATTTATTAACTATTTTATTTTATTAGTATTAATTTTAATGGGGTGACACCAATAAATTAGGGTACATATGTACAATGAAAACATCTCCAGGTTATCTTATCATTCAATTGTGTTGCATACCTGTCACCCAAAGTCAAATTGTCCTCTGTCACCTTCTATCTGGTTTTCCCTGTGTCCCAACCCTCCTCCCTATCCCACCCTTCCCTCCCTCCCCCCACCCCGTAACCACCACTCTCTTGTCCATGTTTCATAGTCTCACATTTATGTCCCACCTATGTATGAAAGCATGCTGTTCTCTGTTTTTCTTATTTTCTGATTTACTTATTTCACTCCGTACAATGTTATCAAGGTCCATCCATTTTGTTATAAATGATCCGATGTTATCATTTCTTATGGCTGAGTAGTATTCCATAGTATATATGTACCATTGCTTTTTAATCCACTCATCTTCATATGGACATTTGGGCTGTTTCCAGATTTTCACTATTGTGAACAATGCTGCCACGAACATGGGGGCACATTTCTTCTTTTCGAACCGTGCTATGGTGTTCTTAGGGTATATTCCTATAAGTGGATAGCTGGGTCAAAAGGCAGTTCAATTTTTAATTTTTTGAGGAATCTCCAAACTGTTTTCCAAAGTGGCTTCACTAGTCTGCATTCCCACCAGCAGTGCAGAAGGGTTCCCTTTTCTCCACATCCTCGCCAGCACTTATTCAGTGTTGTTTTGCTGATGAGTACCATTCTGGTGTGAGGTGATATCTCTTGGTGGTTTTAATTTGCATTTCTCTAATGATTAGTGATGTTGAGCATTTTTTCATATGCCTATTGGCCATCTGTATGTACTCTTTGGAGAAATTTCTATTCATTTCTTTTGCCCATTTTTAGATTGGATTGTTAGTCTTCCTGTTGTTGAGTTTTATAAGTTCTTTATAAATTTTAGTTATTAACCCCTTATCAGATGTGCTGTCGAATATGTTCTCCCATTGTGTGGTTTGTCTTTTTATTCTGTTCTTATTGTCTTTAGCTGTGCAAAAACTTTTTAGTTTGATATAGTGCCATTTGTTTATCTTGCCTTTTATTTCATTTGCCCATGGAGATAAATCGGCAAATATATTGTTGCTACAGATGTCCTAGAACTTGCTGCCTATGTTTTCTTCTAAGATGCTTATGGTTTCACAGCTTACGTTTGGTCTTTTATCCATTTTGAGTTTGTTTTTGTCAATGGTGTAAGTTGATGGTCTAGATTCATTTTTTTGCAGGTAAATGTCCAATTTTCCCAACACCATTTGTTAAAGAGGCTGTCTTTACTCCATTGTATGTTCTTTTCTTCTTTGTCAAATATCAGTTGTCATAAAGCTGTGGGTTTATTTCTGGGTCCTCTGTTCCATTAATCTCTGTGCCTGTTCTTATGCCAGTACCAGTCTGTCTTGAGTACAATGGCCTTGTAGTAAACCTGGATATCCGGAAGAGTGATGCCTCCTGCTTTATTTTTTTTCTTTTTAAGATTGCTGAGGCAATTCGTGTTCTTTTTTGGTTCCATATAAATTTTTGGAATATGTGTTCTATATCTTTGAAGTATGTCATTGGTATTTTAATTGGTATTGCATTGAATTTATAAATTGCTTTGCGTAATATAGACATTTAATGATGTTTATTCTTCTTAGCTATGAGCACGATATATGCTTCCACTTCTCTGTGTCTTCCTAGATTTCTTTTATCAATGTTTTATAATTTTCCGAGTAGAAGTCCTTAACCTCCTTGGTTTAATTTACTCCTAGGTAATTTATTTTTTTTGGCTGCAATAGTGAAGGGCATTGTTTCCTTAATTTTTTTTGCTGGCAGTTCATTGTTGGTATATAGAAATGCCTCTGATTTCTGAGTATTAATTTTATATCCTGCCACCTTGCTGAATTTATTTATCAGGTCCAGTAGTTTTTTGACTGAGACTTTAGGGTTTTCTATATACAATATCATATCATCTCCAAATAGTGACAGTTTTACTTCTTCTTTTCCAATTTGAATGTCTTTTGTTTCTTCTTGTCTGGTTGCTGTAGCTAACACTTCCAGAACTATGTTGAATAAGAGTGGTGAAAGGGGACACCCCTGCCTGGTTTCTGATCTTAAGGGAATTCCTTTTAATTTTTGTCCATTTAGTATGATGTTTGCTGTGGGTTTGTCATAGATAACCTTTATCATGTTAAGAAATGTTCCCTGTATTCCCACTTTACTGAGAGTTTTGAGCATAAATGGGTGCTGGATTTTATCAAATGCCTTTTCTGCATCTATTGAAATTATCATGTAATTTTTGTCCTTCCTTTTGTTTATGTGATGAATCACATTGATTGATTTGCGAATATTGAACCATCCTTGCCTTTCCAGAATAAATCCCACTTGATCATGGTGTATGATTTTTTTCATATATTGCTGGATCCGGTTGGCTAATATTTTGTTGAGAATTTTAGCGTCTAAATTCATCAGGGATATAGGCCTATAATTTTCTTTCTTTGTATTGTCTTTGCCCGGTTTTGAGATCAGAATTATGCCACCTCATAAATGGAATTTGGAAGTCTTCCTTACTCTTGAATTTTTTGAAATAGCTTGAGGAGGATAGGAGTTTGTTCTTCTTTGAATTTTGATAGAATTCACTTGTGAAGCCATCAGGCCCAGGACTTTTCTTTTTTGGGAGTTTGTTGATAACTGTTTCGATCTCATTTGTTGTAATTGGTCTGTTTAGGTGTTCTGATTCTTCCAGATTGACTTTTGGGAGGTTATATGATTTAAGAAATTTGTCCATTACACCGAGATTGTCTAATTTTTTGGCATATAGTTCTTCATAGTATTTTCTTACAATGCTTTGTATTTCTGTTGTGTCAGTTGTTATTTCTCCACTGTCTTTTCTAATTTTATTTATTTGAGTCCTCTCTCTTTTTTTCTTGGTGAGTCTAGTTAAAGGTTCATCAATCTTGTTTACCTTTTCAAAGAACCAGCTTCTGGTTTCATTGATCCTCTGTATTGTTTCCTTAGCCTCTAAGTCATTTATTTCTGCTCTGATCTTTATTATTTCCTTCCTTCTACTTGTCCTGGGTTTTATTTGCTGTTGTTTTTTTAGTTGTTTTAGATGCAGGGTCAGGTTGCTTATTTAAGCTTTTTCTAGCTTCTTATGATATGCCTTTAGTGCAATAAACTTTTCTCTCAGAAATGCTTTTGCTGTGTCCCATAAATTTTGAGTTGATGTATTCTCATTATCATTTGTTTCTAGAAATTTTTTAATTTCTTCTTTGATCTAATTGTTAGTTCATTCATTATTTAATATCATACTATTTAGTTTCCAAGTGTTTGAGTATTTTTTAGTTTTTCTTTTGTGGTTAATTTCTAGTTACATGGCATTGTGATCAGAGAAAATTCTTGATAAGAGATCAATCTTCTTAAATTTATTGCGACCATTTTTGTGTCCTACATGTGGTCTATCCTAAAAAATGTACCATGAGTTCTTGAAAAAAATGTATATTCTACTGCTTTAGAGTGAAAAGTTCTGAAGATATCTATTAAATCCAGTTGATCTAGTGTATCCTTTAAGTCTGCTGTTTCTTTATTAATTTTTTTTTCTTGAGGATCTATCCAGTGTTATTAGAGGGGTATCAAAATCCCCTACTATGATAGTATTGCTGTTAATCTCGCCTTTGTATCCATCAAAGTCTGCTTTATATACGTCGGGGCTCCTATATTTGGTGCATAGATATTTATAATAGTTATATCTTCCTGTTGAATTGTTCTCTTTATCATTATGTGGTGTCCTTTTTTATCTCTTACTACAGCCTTTGTTTTAAAGTCCATTTTGTCAGATATAAGTACTGCTTACCCGGATTTTTTTTCATTTCCATTTGTATGAAATATTTTTTCCATCCTTTTACCTTCAGTCTATGTGCATCTTTTGTTTTAAGGTGTGTCTCTTGTAGACAGCATATGTACGGGTCCTGTTTCTTTATCCACGCAACTACCCTATGTATTTTGATTGGATCATTTAATCCATTTACATTTAAGGTTATTATTGATATGTAGTTATTTGTTACCATTTTATTCTTTAAAGCTATATTCTTCTTTTGCTATATTCTTTCCTCCCTTTAAACTGTTCACAACAGGCCCCTTTAGTATCTCTTGTAGAATTGGTTTGGTTTTAATGAATTCCTTGAGCTTTCTTTTTCTGGGAAGTTCTTTATTTCTCCTTCAATTTTAAATGTTAGCCTTGCTGGATAGAGTAGTTTTGGTTGTAGGTTCTTGTTCTGTATTACTTTGATTATATCTTGCCATTCCCTTTTGTCCTCAAGTGTTTCTGTTGAGAAGTCCGATGTTATCCTTATGGGGGCTCCTTTGTAGGTGATAGCCTTTTTTTCCCTAGCAGCTTTAAAAAATTTTTCTTTATCCATTAGCTTTGGTATTTTAACTATGATGTGTCTTGGTGTAGATCTTTTTGGGTTTTTCTTTAATGGAGTTCTGGGTGCTTCTTCAATGTGTAGGGTGTTTCCCAGCCTTAATTTAGGGAAGTTTTCTGCTATGATTTGATAGAACCATGTTTCCATTTCTTGTCTTCTCTCTTCTTCTTCAGGCACCCCTTTGACGTAAATGTTGTTTCTCTTTAGGTTGTCACAGAGCTCCCTTAGAGTTTCCTCACATTTTTTGAGTCTCTTTTCCTTTTTCTTCTCTGCTTCTGTGCCTTTTTTTATTGTGTCCTCTAACTTGCTTATTCGATCCCCAGCGTGATTCATCCTGCTTTTAATTCCTTCCATTGTTGTCTTCAGTTCTGATACTGTATTTGTCATTTTGGTCTCATTCTTTTTTATTATTTCAATTTCGTTTTTTATACTTGTTATCTATTTAGGTATTCATGATGACTATCCATTGTTGCTCTAATTTCTTTGAACATCCTAACTATCATTATTCTAAATTCTTCTTCTGGTAATTTGTTTATATCTGGTTCATTCAGGTACTTTTCTGGGGATTTCTCTTGATTTATTTGGTTTGCATTTTCTGCCTGCTCATTTTGTCTGTGTATAAGAAATTTGTGGCCACTGGAGTCTAGTAAGTGTTGCCTTTGTGTTCTCTAGGTGTGGTCTGTCTGCAGGCCCGCCACCCCTTTTGCCGCTGCCTAGGGCGGTTTGGTATGGGCGTTGCAAGTACCGGCCCACTGTGTCTTTCGCTGTGATTTCTGCCTCTCCTCTGCGGGAGAGGCTGTCACTCAAGCCACAAGCCTTAGCACCACAGGTAGAGGTGAGCACCTTTGCTCAGCTGTGGACCCAGCCTGTTTCCGGACTTCTGCCCAGAATCTGCTGTCAGAGCCTGCTCGCCACATTTTCGCGGGTTGGGCAGGGCTTTTGACATGCTCTCAGCTGTGATCCTTTGCTCGTCTGGAACTTTAGCCCCATCCTCGAGGCCAGGGCTTTTCTGCGCAGGGTCTCAAACCAAGGTTTATTGGGCCAGGCGTGTTTGCTGGCTTCCACTCAGCTGTGAGCTTCCCAACGTCCCGGACTCTACCCCTCCCCCGTGCTCGGAGCCCGCTCGTGCACATAGGATGCCAAATTGTGGTTCTCCGGCTGGGCGGGGATAGTAGCGTGAGCTCAGCCGCGTGCCCTCGCCCGTCCCTGGTCCTAGCTCTGTCCCCGTGGTCAGGGCTGGCTTGCGCAGGGTCACAGATCAGATCTCTGCCCGTTCTTGGCCTCCCTCTTTGTCCCTGCAGGTGGCATTACAGGCGGGCCCGTAGCTTCTGGACCACTTTCGCTTGTCCCCTCCGCCCCTGCTGGGCCAGACCGAGCTCACATCGCCTTGGCCTCTGCCCATGCCGACAGAACCATGTTTCAGCATCTTGCCGCCACCATGTTCTTCAGCAACCCTCAACAGAGAAGGAAGGCCCTTAATAATCCACACTGTAGGCCTGGGAGCTCCCCCACCTGTTTCACAGCTCAAAACTGTCCAAACGCCTCTTCTAGGCTCTGGGATTGTAGGCTGGGGCTTCATTCCTGGGACCCAGGTCCCTCCCTCTCCGCCACCTCCTCCCGCCACACAGGTCTCTCCGGGCTGCTGTTTGCTCCAGGGAGCTGGGCAGCCCTCTTCACGTTTTTGCTATTCCTACCAGTCTCAATGTGGCTTCTTCTGTGTTTCTTGGTTAGAGTCCTCTTCGTTTAGTTGAAAGTTGGTTTATCTAGATGATGGTTCTTAAAATTGAGTTATAATCCACTTTGGTTCTGGGAGTTGGAAATTGGTACGTCCGCCTACTCCATTGCCATCTTCCTCCTCCTTCCCAATTCTTGTCTTGATTGCCAAGGGGAACTTGAAAATAGGACATATATGCATGTGTCACAAATCATGAAATATTTTGCCTTTGATTTGAAGTGTGTAACAGCCACATATATAACAGAAAGTGTCAGGACTATTCTTACATTTACGCCTACTCAAAGAAGTCATGATTCAATCTTAAAACAAAACAAGAGGGTGTTTTTATCATATTATAATTTTTTGCATTTAAAAACAACTGCAATTATGTAAAAGTGATGTTTGTAAAACATTAATTGCCTTGTGATTATGTTCAATACCATAGTCGTTGCCCTTTAACTCCAATTTAAAAACCAATGCGTGCCATTAACTGTAATATAAAGAAATTAAAATTGCATAACAACTAAATCATGCACTGAAAAATAGGTTTCAGATTTGGAATCAGTGATGCAGAAATATATAGAAAAAGTTCTAAAACCTCATGCAATAGAAAATGGAAAAATTTGTACCCCAGTGTAATAAAAAAGAATGGTAATAAGTACTTTTTCTTTTAAATTGAGGAAATGTTCATTTATAACCCTGAATTTTATACTTTAAATTCTAATCTTTAAATATTAAACTGTCAAAGGAAGTGTTAATACCCACATTTTATAGGTGAAGAGTGAATATAGCTCAAAGAATTTAAGGAAGTCACACAGATTATATAGCTAATTAGTGATGAACTAGGTTTGGAACTATGTAGTAGCCCAACAGGGGCGGAGGGGATGTGCTAAAGCGGTCCGGAAGCTGCCGGCTCGCCTGTAACCACACCTGCGGGGGAAAAGCAGGAGCCCAGGAACGGGCAGAGATCTGCTCTGTGACCCTGCGCAAGCTGGCCCTGACCACAAGGACGGGGCTAGGACCAGGGACAGGAGGAGGCTCGTAGCTGAGCTTACGCCAGCAGCCCCAACCGGCCTGAGAAACCACGGTTTGCCATCTGGCCTGCATGAGTTGGCTCTGAACGCAGGGGAAGGGCTAGAGTCCGGGACCAGAGAAGTTCACTGGTCAGCGCATACCAGCAGCCATGCTCAGCCCCAAAAACCGCACTTTGCGATCCTGCGTAGGAGGGCCCTGGCCTTGAGGGCAGGGCTAATGCTTCTAACAGGCAAAGGATCACATCTGAGAGCACGTCAGCAGCCCTGTCTAACCCGAGAAACTATGGCGAGCAGGCTATGACTGTGGAGGCTGGGCAGAAGCTCGGAAATAGGCTGGGTCCACAGCTGAGCAAAGGTGCTCACCTCTACCCTTGGTGCCGAGGCTTGTGGCTTGAGTGACATCCCCTCCCACAGAAGAGAGGCGGAAATCACAGCAACAGCCGCAGTGGGCCAGCACTGGCAACGCCCATACCCAACTGCCCTAGGCAGTGAAAGAGAGGGTGTCGGGCCTGCAGACTGACCACACCTAGAGAACACAAAGGCAACACCTACTGGTATCCAGTGGCCATAACCTTCTTATACACAAACAAAATGGGCAGGCAGAGAAATGCAAACCAAATGAATCAAGAGAAATCCCCAGATAAGGACCTGAATGAAACAGACATCAGATGCAGAATTTAGAATAATGATAGTTAGGATATTCATAGAAATTAGAGCAACAATGGATAGTCATTATGAACACCTATATAAAGAGATAACAAGTATAAAATACAAAATTAAAATAATAAAAAGGAATCACACAGAAATGACAAATACAGTATAAGACCTGAAGACAACCATGGAAGGAATTAAAAGCAGGATGAATCATGCTGAGAATCGAATCAGCGAGTTAGAGGACACAATAAAAAAAGGCACAGAAGCAGAGCAAAAAAAAATAGAGGCTCAAAAAATGTGAGGAAACTCTAAGGGACCTCTGTGAAAACGTGAAGAGAAACAACATTCGCATCATAGGGGTTCCTGAAGAAGAGGAGAGAGAAGAAATAGAAACTTTGTTCAATCAAATCATAGCAGAAAACTTCCCTAAATTAAGGCTGGGAAAAATTCTATACATTCAAGAAGCACCCAGAATTCCATTAAAGAGAAACCCAAAAAGATCTACACCAAGTCACATCATAGTTAAAATACCAAAGCTAATGGATAAAGAAAAAATTTTAAAACCTACTAGAAAAAAAAGGCTATCACCTACAAAGGAGCCCCCATAAAGATGACATCGGACTTCTCAACAGAAACACTTGAGGACAGAAGGGAATGGCAAGATATATTCAAAGTAGTGCAGAACAAGGACCTACAACCAAGACTACTTTATCCAGCAAGGCTAACATTTAAAATTGAAGGAGAAATAAAGAGCTTTCCAGACAAAAAAAGCCTCAAGGAATTCATTAAAACCAAACCAATTCTGCAAGAGATACTAAGGGGCCTGTTGTGAACAGTTCAAAAGGAGGAAAGAATATAGCAAAAGAATACAGCTTTAAAGAATAAAATGGCAATAAACAACTACATATCAATAATAACTTTAAATGTAAATGGATTAAATGATCCAATCAAAATACATAGGGTAGCTGCGTGGATAAAGAAACAGGACCCATACATGTGCTGTCTACAAGAGACACACCTTTAAACAAAAGATGCACATAGACTGATGGTAAAAGAATGGAAAAAATATTTCATGCAAATGGAAATGAAAGAAAAGCCAGGGTAGCAATACTTAGATCTGACAAAATAGACTTTAAAACAAAGGCTGTCGTAAGAGATAAAGAAGGACACTACATAATGATAAAGGGAACAATTCAACAGGAAGATATAACTATTATAAATATCTACGCACCAAATATAGGAGCCCCTACATACATAAAGCAGACTTTGATGAATATGAAGGGTGAGATTAACAGCAATACTATAATAGTAGGCGATATCAATATCCCACTAACAACACTGGATAGATTCTCAAGAAAGAAAATTAGTAAACAGCAGACTTAAAGGATATACTAGATGAACTCGATTTAATAGATATCTTCAGAACTTTTTACTCTAAAGCAGTAAATTTACATTCTTCTCAAGCGTTCATGGTACATTTTTTAGGATAGACTGTATGTTAGGACATAAATATGGGCTCAATATATTTAAGAAGATTGAAATATCAAGCATTTTCTCTGATCACAATGCCATGAAACTAGAAATTAACTGCAAAAGAAAAACTGAAAAATACTCAAAACATGGAAACTAAATAGCATGTTATTAAATAATGAATGGATTAACAGTGAGATCAAAGAGGAAATAAAAAAGTTTCTAGGAACAAATGATAATGAGCATACATCAACTCAAAATTTATGGGACAGAGCAAAAGCAGTACTTAGAGAGAAGTTCATAGCACTACAGGCATACCAGAAGGAGCTAGAAAAAGCTCAAGTAAGCAACCTGACCCTGTATCTAAAAGAACTAAGTAAGCAACAGCAAATAAAACCCAGGACAAATAGAAGGAAGGAAATAATAAAGATCAGAGCAGAAATAAATGACATAGAGGCTAAGGAAACAATACAGAGGATCAATAAATCCAGGAGCTGGTTCTTTGAAAAGGTAAACAAGATTGATGAATCTTTTACTAGACTCACCAAAAAAAAGAGAGAGATGACCCATATAAATAAAATTAGAAGTGAGATTGGAGAAATAACAACTGACACAACAAAAATACAAAGCATTGTAAGAAAATACTACGAAGAACTCTATGCTCCAAAATTAGACAACCTAGGTGAAATGGACAAATTTCTTGAATCATATAAACTTCCAAAAATCAATCTGGAAGAATCAGAACACCTAAACAGACCAATTACAACAAATGAGATAGAAACAGTTATCAAAAAACTCCCAAAAAAGAAAAGTCCTGGGCCTGATGGCTTCACAAGTGAATTCTATCAAAAATTCAAAGAAGAACAAACTCCTATCCTCCTCAAGCTATTTCAAAAAATTCAAGAGGAAGGAAGACTTCCAAACTCCTTTTATGTGGTGAGCATAATTCTGATCCCAAAACCGGGCAAAGACAATACAAAGAAAGAAAATTATTGGCCTATAGCCGTGATGAATTTAGACGCTAAAATTCTCAACAAAATATTAGCCAAACGAATTTAGCAGTATATGAAAAAAATCATACAGCATGATTAAGTGGAATTTACTCTGGAGAGGAACGGTTGGTTCAATATTCGCAAATCAATCAATGTGATTCATCACATAAACAAAAGGAAGGACAAAAATCACATGATAATTTCAATAGATTCAGAAAAGGCATTTGATAAAATCCAGCCCCATTCATGCTCAAAATTCTCAGTAAAGTGGGAATACAGGGAACATTTCTTAACATGATAAAGACCATCTACGACAAACCCACAGCAAACATCATACTAAATGGACAAAAATTAAAAGCAATTCCCTTAAGATCAGGAACTAGGCAGGGGTGCCCCCTTTCGCCACTCTTATTCAACATAGTTCTGGAAATCCTAGCTACAGCAATCAGACAACAAGAAGAAATAAAAGGCATTCAAATTGGAAAAGAAGAAGTAAAACTGTCATTATTTGCAGATGATATGATATTGTATATAGAAAACCCTAAAGTCTCAGTCAAAAAACTACTGGACCTGATAAATGAATTCAGCAATGTGGCAGGATATAAAATTAATACTAAAAAATCAGAGGCATTTTTATATACCAACAATGAACTGTCAGCAAAAGAAATTAAGGAAACAATGCCCTTCACTATTGCAGTCAAAAAAATAAATTACCTAGGAGTAAATTTAACCAAGGAGGTTAAGGACTTGTACTCGGAAAATTATAAAACATTGATAAAAGAAATCAAGGAAGATACAAACAAGTGGAAGCATATACCGTGCTCATTGCTTAGAAGAATAAACATCATTAAAATGTCTATATTACCCAAAGCAATTTATAAATTCAACGCAATACCAATTAAAATACCAATGACATACTTCAAAGATATAGAACACATATTCCAAAAATTTATATGGAACCTAAAAAGAACATGAATAGCCTCAGCAATCTGAAAAATAATAAAATGAAGCAAGAGGTATCTCTCTTCTGGATATCAAGGTTTACTACAAGGCCATTATACTCAAGACAGCCTGGTACTGGCATAACAGGCACATAGATCAACGGAACTGAACAGAGAACCCTGATATAAACCCACAGCTTTATGGACAACTGATATGTGACAAAGGAGGAAAGAACATACAATGGTATAAAGACAGCCTCTTTAACAAATGGTGTTGGGAAAATTGGACATCTACCAGCAAAAAAATGAAACTAGACCATCAACTAACATTACTCACATAAACAAACTCAAAATGGATAAAAGACTTAAATGTAAGCTGTGAAACCATAAGCATCTTAGAAGAAAACATAGGCAACAAGTTCTCCGACATCTGTAGTAGCAATATATTTGCCGATTTATCTCCACGGGCAATTGAAATAATAGCCAAGATAAACAAATGGGACTATATCAAACTAAAAAGTTTTTGCACAGCTAAAGACAATAAGAACAGAATAAAAAGACAAACCACACAATGGGAGAACATATTCGACAATACTTCTGATAAGGGGTTAATAACCAAAATTTATAAAGAACTTATAAATCTCAACACCAGAAAGACAAACAATCCAATTAAAAAATGGGCAAAAGAAATAAATAGAAATTTCTCCAAAGAGGACATACAGATGGCCAATAGGCATATGAAAAAATGCTCAACATCACTAATCATTAGAGAAATGCAAATTAAAACCACAATGAGATATCACCTCACACCAGTCAGAATGGTGCTTATCTGCAAAACAACACAGAACAAGTGCTGACGAGGATGTGGAGAAAAGGGAACCCTCCTGCACTGCTGGTGGGAATGCAGAGTGGTGCAGCCACTGTGGAAAACAGTATGGAGATTCCTCAAAAAATTAAAAATCGAACTGCCTTTTGACCCAGCTATCCCACTTATAGGAATATATCCTAAGAACACCATAGCACTGTTCGAAAAGAAGAAATGCGCCCCCATGTTCGTGGCAGCATTGTTCACAATAGCAAAGATCTGGAAACAGCCCACGTGACCGTCAGAGGATGAGTGGATTAAAAAGCAATGGTACATATATACTGTGGAATACGACTCAGCCATAAGAAATGATGACATCGGATCATTTACAACAAATAGGATGGACCTTGGTAACATTATACGGAGTGAAATAAGTAAAACAGAAAAAAACTGAGAACAGCATGATTTCATACATAGGTGGGACATAAAAGTGAGACTATGAGACATGGAGAAGAGTGTGGTGGTTACGGGGTGGGGGGAGGGAGGTGAGGGTCGGATTTCGAGGAGGGGAGGGACTCAGGGAAAACCAGATAGAAGGTGACAGAGGACAATTTGACTTTGGGTGATGGGTATGCAACATAATTGAATGATAAGTTAACCTGGAGATGTTTTCTTTGAACATATGTACCCTGATTTATTGGTGTCACCCTATTAAAATAAAAAAAATAAAGAAAATAAACATTATTTCATATGTGGCAAGATAAAAAAAAAATCAAACCTTTTACTATTGTGCCAATAAGTTTTACAGAATGTAATTTATTTGCTGCTACTAAGAATTTACACTATCTGATGGGTGAGGACTGAACTGTATAAATTAGTGTGGAGTAAGTACAACCAGCTGTAGTAACTGGGAGAGTGCATCACCAAGCCAAAATCAGAAAGGTGGCTACTGTCTGGGAAAGTGGAAGAGTTTTTCCACTGGATGTTAAAAGAATCATGGTCAGGGAAGTTCATATATTTACTAAAACATCTGAAAAATTATAAAGGATGACATAGTGTATAGAGGACAAAGTTCAGCTCATTTACTGTGTCATCAAAAGTTCTAACATTCAAATTGTTCAGCAAACTCAAAAGAGCAGAGAATTTCTGGACTACGTTTTTTTCATTTCTGTGTCCTCAGTGCCAAATAGCAGCTGTGTTGAATATTTGTTGACTTGACTAAATACATATTAAATTACATATATTTATAATTGGTAATGGTTTTGGTTATATGCTGCTGCTCAGATCCTAGCCTTAATCAATTTAAGCTCTAGTCTATTTATTAATGGTGACTAAATGATATATAGATTTTTTGGTCATACTATTAATTAATAATGAAGACTGCCTGAATTAGAAGTGGCTTTGATTGGGCTAGAATACAGTGGTACCTTGAGACGAGTTTAATTCATTCTGTAACCGAGCTCGTAAGTCAGTCAACTCGTATATCAAACAAATTTCTCCCATTTAAAATAACTGAAATATATTTAATCTGTTCCAGCCCTGTGAAATATTCCCAAACCATCCTAAATTATTAAAAAAGACATGTTTTTAATTAAAAACACACATCTATACTTTACCAATGCATAACAAAATATATGAAATAAAAGAAAAAAGTGTTATTTAGTACTGTATTCTTACCTGGGAGACAGATGAGTGCAGCTAATGGAGGTGAATGGTGGTGGAGGAGGGAGGGAGGAAGGAATGCAGGCACTATAGACACATAAACTAAAACTGCACTTTCTTAACACTAAATGTAAACTAAAACTGCATTTTCTTTAAACAAAACTAAAACTGCACTTTCTTTACTTAAAATGAAACCACAAAAACTTAATTGTAAAAAAATGCGCTTTCTTTACTTTAAACTTTACCTAAGCTTAACATTACATATTTTTCATTTAACCATCATGTGTTTTTGCTTTTTTGGCTGCACTTTCAGCACTTTCACTTGCAGAAATTTTGAATAAAAATCTATCCAAAGAGGTTGGCTTTTGCCAGCCTTTTAAAATGTTACGGAAATGTGACAAACAAGTGTCATTAAAAAGTGCTGAAGCATGACCAGTTGAAACATTTTCTGGGTGTTTCTTTTTAGTGAGACTTGAAAGCTTCTCCCACATTGCCAGCGTGTCTTTAATTTAACTTGTAGAAATCAATTCCTCCTCACTACTAATCTCTTGCAGAAGCTCTGTATGTTGCATCATCTGTAGCTCCTTCAACTCCTCAGTTGAGAGTTCCTCCTCATGTTCCTTGACTAGCTCGTTTACATCACCTCTAGACCCATCGACTTTCTGAGGGACACAATCTCCTCCAATGCTTCTACCTTGGTCTGGGTCTCTGGCTTAAATCCTTAGAAGTCCCTGTCCGCAACAACATCAGGCCATAACTTTTTCCATGCTGAGTACAAGGTTCTTCTTGTAACCTCTTGTCATGCCAAGTCAATAATGCGTAAACATATCACGATGTTTTAGTGATCTTTCCAAAACTCTCGAAGGGTTGATTTATATTCTCAGTCATCTCAAAACAGTGACAGAACAAGTGCTTTGTGTAAAGCTTTTTAAAGTTGGAAATGACCTGCTGATCCATAGGTTGAAAGATTGAAGTCGTGTTGGGTGGGAGGTAGAGGGCTTTCACAAATTTGAACTCATCAAGGATGTCATCTTCAAGACCAGGTGGGTGGGCTGGAACATTTTCAAGAATTAGTAATGCTTTCATTGGGAGTTTATTTTCTTGAAGATATTTCTTTACTGCAGAACCAAAATCGAGATTTACACATTCAATAAAAAACTGCCACGTAACCCATTCCCTAGCATTGGCATACCACATAGCCTGCAGTCTTTCTTTAAGAATCTTGTGAGTCTTAAAGACTTGAGGATTTTTGGAATGATACACTAGCAGTGGCTTTACTTTACAGTCACCACTAGCATTTGCACACAATGCAAAGGTCAGACGGTCATTCATGGGTTTATGGCCTGGCAGCTTCTTCTTGTCTGCGGTGATGAAAGTCCTCCAGGGCATTTTTTTCCAAAACAATCCTGTTTTTTCACAGTTGAACATTCATTGGGGGATGTAGCCTTCCTTTGCAATAAGCGCAGCAAAATGTGTGATGTACTCCTCAGCTGCCTTAACGTCAGCACTTGCAGCTTCACCATGCCTCACCACCGAGTGGATGCCAGATCTCTTCTTAAAATTTTTAAACCATATGTGCCTTTTCGCATATTACAGTCTCCGTCACTGTATCTTCTGGCAGCTCTTTCTCTTTAACACCAGCAGAATCTTCTCCATTTCTTAATGGATATTTGTCCTTAATTGGGACAGAATTGTAGTTCCTTTTGCTGGATTTGTGCTTTTGATGGCATCCTTTTGTTTAAGGATGGTACAAATTGTAGATGTATTGTGGTCATACAGCCTTGTCAGTTTAATCACTTGTACACCACGCTCATGTTTTTGTATTATTTCTTTTAAATATTTATTTTATTTTATTCATTTTAGAGAGGAGACATAGAGTGAGAGAGAAAGAGAGAGAGAGAGAGAGAGAGAGAGAGAGAGAGAGAGAAAGGGGGGAGGAGCTGGAAGTATCAACTCCCATATGTGCCTTGACCAGACCAGTGCAGGGTTTTGAACTGGTGACCTTAGTATTCCCAGGTTGATGCTTTATCCACTGCGCCACCACAGGTCAGGCGGTTTTTGTATTATTTCTTGCTTCACTTCTATTGACATCATTCTCTTCTTCTTCTCACCACTGTCCTTTACACTCACTTTCTTTGGCTCCATGATAGCACATAAAAAATGTTAGTAAAAAATGCAAAAATGATGCAAGTACAAGTACAGCGCACGAGATTTGAGTTGATTCTGTGGGTAACACGTGAGAAAGAATGAGATGCTGGTGTTGTGCTGCCGATACTGGACCCCTGCGCCAATGCGCGAACTAGCAGCAGCTTCTGAATCACGACTCATATCTTGGAATTTTGCTCAGATCTTGAACAAAAATACAGACCGAGTCGCAGCTCGTATCTTAAAAAAAAAAGTTGGTCTGCTCGTATCTCAAGGTACCACTGTATTTTATAATTCAATAAGATTGAAATTAAATGATATCTGTTTTAATGGGATGTGGTCAGATATTTGGTGATGCCGAGTTCAACATACACAGCAAACTCCTGAGATGGAGAAATTCTACTCACTGATTTCATGGATCAATAAAGGGACGACACTAAAGTGCCTCCTCCTGTGCAGTGTCATAATACTGCGGTCCAAAACAGGGCCCTTCAATTCCCAGACTGTTCATCTTTTGGACACACTTTATAATCAAGCTTAGTTTCTGCCCAATCCTCAGTGTGCACGCTTTCAAGGGTTGGATACGCATTAGAATTTTGCTAAATGCTGAGATTCGTTGAATACTGTAGTTACTGACATTTAGGGAAATTGAATACATGTGTACCAGTTTCTGGAGTTCTTTTAGTTCAGAAGATTTTGAGTCCATGTGTTGGTGTATGCTCAGGCATCTGTATTTTTATATGTGCCTTAAAGGGATATATTGTAGGGGTTGCTAAATTTTTCTGAAAAAGGCTTGATAGTAAATATTTCAGACTTTATGGCTCATATTGTCTGTATTACAACCACGAAATTCTGCCACTGCAGTAAGAAAGCACACTTATGCAACACAGACAAAGGAGCATGGCTGTGTGTCAATAAAATTCTATATGCAAAAACAGGCAGCAGATTGCTCAAAAAACAACAACAAAAACAAAGAATTACCATATGCTCTACAAGCTCCATCCTTGGTACATACACCAAAAATCAAAAGTAGGGACTCAGACAGATACTTATACACCAACATTCATAGCAGTATTCTTCACAATAGCTAAAGAGTAGAAGTAACACAAACATCCGCCAATAAGTGAATATAAGAGCAAAATGTGGTATATATATAAAATGAAATATTATTCAGCCTTGAAAAGGAATAAAATTTTGACACATGCTATAGCATTGATGAACCTTGTGGGCATTATGCTAGGTCAGTGGTTCTTAACCTGGGTTCTATGGAACCCTAGGAGTTCGATGAGTCGGTCTCGGGTTCAGAGAAGCCTCTGCCGCGGAGGCCAGAATAAAGTAATACTGTAATTTGTTGTGAGTTCATGCACTTTGTTGGTTTTGTTCTTTGAGCAAGGTGATGTTCATGCACAGCTCATTTTGTGCACCAGTTAAAAAACATATACCTATGTCTTGAATTTGGGGGGAAAAATCGTATTTTATTTATCACTAAAGAAGGATTCAATGAATGCACATATGAAACTGGTGGGTTCTCAATAAATGTTAAGAACTACTGTGCTAGGTAAAATAAGCCAGATAAAAAGGACAAATACTGTATGATTCCACTTATATGACTATTTTCCTGAAGTAGTCAAATTCATGGAGAAAGAAAGTAGAATTGTGATTACCAGGGTTTGGAAGAGGGGAGAATATGGACTTACTATTTAGGGGGGCAGAATTTCAGTTTGGGATGATGACAAAGTTCTGCAGATGGATGGTGGTGATGGTCACAATTTGAATGTGCCTAATGCTACTAAACTGTGCACTGAGGAAAGTTAAATAATGAGTTTTTTCTTATGTATATTTTACTACAATAAAAAAGTAAATTATATAATTAAAAAACAAGAAAAACAAAACAAAACAAAGAACAGATGGCAGGAGGCAAGGATTTGACTCACGGTGGTAATTCAGTAACCCTGGTCTACTGTGTAGCCAGGTAAGGAACCAGCAACAGTACGTTTTCTCTTGGAGTTAGACTGACAGCCAAACCAACCTTCACTTTTATTTGATTAGCAATTATTTTCAGAAATGGGAATTTCTGGTGTTTAACAACACACAATCTTTTTTAACTTTTATGGAAAATAAGATTCTCTAAGTATAATATTTAGATCAAATTGCATTTTGTATTACTATGGTCTACTCTAGTGTTCCAAAATCTACTTGCCACTAAATGCTAAATAGGGCTTTCCATGAGGAAATATTCCAAATGTGTCACTAGCTTACATGATTTTTATTTCTCTTTGTATCTCTTTTCCCCTTGACTCTTGTGTCAGTTAAAGTACTTACTCTGCATGAAAAGGAAATAAGGACAGAGGGTTGGGCATAAGCAGAGGCCCTCTACCATCTATGAAGGCATGAGAAGTTTGGTGATAAGTATTCTCCCTACAAATGCTATTGATTTACTTATCTTTTCCCAATTATCATTTACAAACCAAATTTTAGTAAGGTGCCTATTAAATTATAAATTTGGAATGAGTGAATGAATACAAATTAATGAGGTTTTATTATTTATAAGGGAGTGGCCTATTCTTTTTATATATAAAACTGGAATAATTTTTAACATGAGGCAATCACAGGTGTTTTATCTATAGAACTTTTGTCAGTTCAACAAAAACTTGGTACTTAAAAAACTGAAATAAGACTGAGAGGACATAGGAAGAGTATTCTTTGACCTCTAGTTTTCTAAACAAACACCTTAGAGAAGTCACAAAATAGCAAGTTTAAATTAGCTTGGTAAAATAGTGCTTTTATTATGCAAAGCATAGATTAATACTTAGAGAAGTATGGTGACTCAATTAATAAGTTATTTTTATTCTTTGCTCTGTTAGAATATAATCTCTTTTCCTGCACTTGTCACTATTGTTTATATACTTTAGGTTTCCTTTGAAAAGTATAAAAGAACAATTCATGGTGGGAGTAAGGAATTGATGTAGGAGGGTGTATATGTGTGTGTTTTGCATGCAGTTGCAAAGCAGTTTAGCAAGAGAAAAAAGTTTGCATATCTTCCCAGCATATTGCTGTCTCCCTGTATGGCACAAAGTAAATCTATGTGACTAGACTTAATCATGTTCTTAAGTTTTACTTCAGTTTCATTGAGGGATTCTGGAATGGGACTGTATTATACATCTCTAAGATAGTCTTCTAGAGTTGGCTATTGTTTTGTTGAGGGACATGTCCATGGTACTATGGATCCAGGCCATCTGAGTGTGCCTCAGTCTATCTACACAATTCTTGTGCTTAAGTACAGGAACTGATGTGCTACATTCATTCACACATTTATGTAATAGCAAGAAAAGAACCAGCACTTCCTTTGTTCACATAGGCAACAAGAAACAGGAGTGATTGGAATAGGGTTGGGGGATGAGAGAGCAGAGATTAGAAATAAAGTGATGATAACATTTCATCAGTATGAACTCCTCCCGTATGCGAGGTCTGTGCTAATTGCCTAACAAACTTGGACTCTTTTAGTCCTTAACAATACTATGCAGGTTCTATTATTATGCTGTTTTACAGGGAGGTGAATAACCTACAGAGCTCCCAGCTGTTGGAGCTGGAATTCAAATTCAGAGTTTAACTTCAGGGATGAACCTCTTAACCATATTTAAAAATGTTCATTAGCAAAAACTGCCACCATAATGATCATACTTTGGATGGGCAGAAGAATGTCACCACTGATGTTTTAGGAGTTAATGTCTTAAAAAAGGGACAACACAAGGGGGTGTTACATGGAGGTAAAGAGAGTGTAAATTGACTGTAAGTCCTCATTTAAGGAAACTTGAACTGATAGTCATTCCTCTGGGAATATTGCTTAACCTCTCTGAGCTTCATTTTTTTTTTTTTTTTTTTTTTTACTGTGAATGGATGTTCATTATAGTATATAGTTTATAGTATCAATATGAGAATTAAATAAGATAATACATGAAAAGTACCTTGCTTAATACTTGGCGGAGAATAGGATCTCAATAAAAACTGTTCTGTTTTGATGATGATTAAGTTGAAAGGTGGCTGGCCAACTCTGCATTTCAAAGTTATACTGCTAGAGGGTTCTGGGTGAGTAAATGATTGGTAATTCATTATACCAACACTGATTTTTGTGACATTGATAGAACATAAACAGCATAATTTAAATTGCATTTCAAATCATAATAGTAATTTGCAGTGTTTTAGAGAACAAATTTCCTTCCCAAAGACTTCAGAGTACTTTGCTGAAATGTCTTTAAAACACTAAAGACAGAGTTCAAATTACAGCCTTTCCTTTTCCTATCTAATGGCAACGGGGCTCTGGCAAGTCTCAAGCCTCCATGTACACATTTTCTCCATCAAACAGTGTTAGGTTCAAATAGATGAAGAACATGCAGTGTGTAGCATACGCCAGGTACTTAGTTTTATATTCCATTGCAACTAACCTCTCTTTCCCACTGACTCAAAAATAATAAAAAACCAACTAACAAAAAGTTTTTTTACTCTTTTCACAGAGAGAAAGATTTTAAAAGAAGCCCTAACATGTACATCTTTTGTTTGTCATATTGGTCTTGAAGAAGACCCTCAAAATATGGCCTGATTGCTTTCTTTAAAACTGGTGGTTGCAGCACCTTAGTTAGGGATTTTGGTTACAGGGTCTGTGACTTTAAAAAAATAAATGTATTTCACAGATGGGGATGTGTCTTGTAGCTGGTAGGTCTGCTGTGCTAAGTGACGTGGAAAGGCATTGCTGTCTTGCCCAAAGCAAACTTCCAGGGCTATCTTTGTGAGTCAGGATCCAGAGACCAATGACAGGCTGCCAAGAAAGCAGAGGCTAGAGGACTTGCAGTGATCGTCTTTCAACCCTGGCAACTGGTTGACCCTGCCCAAGCATATTGTTGGTTTTTTATTAAAAGGGTTGATTTGGGGAATGTTGTGTTTGCCATGTAGTGTCATGCCTTGAGGCCTTGGTTTCCAGCCTTTATTTATATGCTTAATTGTTGCTATGGAAGTTCAATATTTAAAGAGGTAATTATTGCTGATCTTGTTGCATGTGTCCATTTCTGATGTCCAGCTGTTAGCTCTTTAGCTCCAGTCTAGCAGATTAATTACTGCTATTGATTACTTTGAGCTTCTCTCTTCACACCTGCAGTCTGTGTAATTAGCTGGTGGCCTCCTCTGAAAATTAGGAGCAGTTTCATCCTGGCACTTTGCCATTTCCCAGCCATGTGCACTGCACTGATGAACAAAAGCAAATCTATTTTAAATAGAGATATCTAGGTAATGAATTCTTTGTGTTTTTGAACTATCCGTGGATAATTCAAATTACCCTCTGTTAGCAAATATTGTACCTCATTTGATGACTATCTGCAAAGAAAAATTCCAAAACACTGGTTTTTATTTCCATTTTCACCTTGCAGAAATTTGCTCCTGTGTATGGGTTAAAAAAAAAACAACACATCAAACCAACTTTCTACTTCTGTTGCCAAGGGTACCGGGTTCTGAAATATGTTTACTAATGGGGCCCAGTGGAAGCAGCTGAGCTTGCACTCTGAGTATTCCATCGTTGGGATGTCAATGTTCATCCTTTCATCAGAGTCACACTTCTGGTGTGAGAGACATCACCATTCTTAGGACTCACCTACCTATAGTGGGCATAAAGTTTCCTGTTAATAAAAGGATTAGGCAGAGATGTGAGAGAAGTATTGCAGGAATCTTCAAAAATTTCTTTCAAACTTTATATCACTTAAGAAGATGTTTTACCCTCTGCTTCCTGGAAACCAAATCTGGCATTGCCAAATATCATCTAGAACTCTGCCTCCGCAGTCCCACTGGGATGCGTTCTCATCTGTTGTTGTGTTATGCCGAACGCTCAGGAAATACAAGTTTGTAATAGAATTGGGAGTGGACTTCCCAAATAATGACATGCAGTGATTACCAACATGGCCAGCTGTTTCTTTTCATGACAACAGGCCCCATAATGTTCCCTTTAGCTATTTAACTTGGGTTATTATACTAAGGGTTATTGCTTATTGTAGGAAAAAAATTAAGTGCTTTCCTCTTGCCCATGGCATGCATCTGTCAGCTTTCATTTGAAGCTTAAAGTGGGAAAGTATGTCCCAAAGCCCACCCAGCCCATGGAAAGGAGAAAGTTATCACTTGTCAGAATGATGCAAGTATCATTCCATTTATGTAAAACTCAAATGTGTTTGGTTGGACGACAGCAATGTGGAGTGCTTCAGCATCTCCAAAGTAGCCTTTGTGAAAACAGAGACATTCAACTTCCTGCTTCCTGGGGAATCAGGTGGGAGATGGACATAGAATGGGAAAGTGTAAAAATAATAGGGGCATTTACTCATCAACCCAATGAAGCTTTGGTGCGTCTAATGGGGAGGCTGAACACGACCCTCAGACCAGAAGGTCCCCAGCTGGAATCTCATCATTTCCACTGTTTCCAGATTAAAATTTGAATTGTGTGCTGCCATTTGGAGGCCTTCTGGGCAGGGTCTCGCAGAGTCACCAGTTATTAGGAATGACTCCTATTATCACAACCCTAAAAGCTATTTGAACAGAAGCCTAATGTGATTGTGATTTCCAAGGACCATTTGCTGTTATTGCAGCTCTGCTCAGATGTGAGTGGGAGCAACTAACCAAAGTAGCCTTCTCATAGTACCAGAGAGGAGCATTACAGCACTGGAGAGATGTTTTACTGGCCATAAATATAAATTCACCCCAAATAAACAATCTTTTGCTTCTTCATCTGGGCAAGGTCATCTCTAATTCTGGAAAATAGCGACACTCTTTTTCCTGCAAGAGTATAAACTTTAGAAAGTCACACTAATTACAAATTCAACTCAACTGGAAATACAAAAACACCATTTTTCAGAAGAGTGCTACAGGAAAATGCAAAGTGACAGTTGTATATAACATTCCATACTTAGAGATTACACAATGCCTTTCAAATGACAGAAATATATGTGTACACACATATACACACACACATATATATGTATATACACAAATTTTTATTTCTAGCATTGCAAAATTCAACATGCTTAACCTTATGAGTATCTGAGGCTGTGCATGTGATATTAGACATGTCATAGATCTTTCTGGTGTATGGAGCAACAGCAGAAGAGAAATGAAAAGTCTATCTAGTTAAGTTTCTTAAATTTGATTTATAAACTCAGTTAAGTTTTCTAAACCATGATGAAGGGTAGGTATTTGTGTGTGTGTTTTCAAAGTTACTGGGAGTATTGAACATCTATTATACCACCATAGGGTATACTGAAAAAATAAATGGGAAGTCAGAATTTATCTAGCAATAGAACAAGTGTAGCTGATATGTATCAGTTGGTTATTGTGGGTCAAGCATTGTGCTAAGTGCTTTGAACACATCACCTGTTTTAATACTTATAGCAGACCTGTATTATGGATGCTGCCATTTTATGGATTTTACAGATGAGGACATGGAAGCTGAGAGGTTGTCCAACTTGTCCATGGTCAAATTTAGGAAGTGACTTCTTTGTCTACCAAGCCAGATTTTTAATTACTTCTGGTTATTTTGTTCCAGCTATACAGTCTTGGTGAGATTTTGCTCCATTTGGATTCTTTAACATTTGGATTAAACAAAGGAAATATCCACTCATATACCTGAAGTCTTTGGGTCCAAGTAGTATCACTTAAGCTTTAGTCTAATATTTAGTTTTCATAATTATAAGTTATTACAAGCAGTTACACTAGGAGTTCCAAGATCTTATTCTCTTGCCCACAAGGAAAGAGCTCACATTAACACAATGTAGGCATGGGGCAGAACTGGGAATTTGTGCAACTGTTGTCTTCCCTGGGTCAGTTGGAATGTTCAGTGGCTGTCATAAGTTCTCCTGTGGGGAAGCTTCTTTGCTGGAAGAATCACAGATTATTATCGATTCTGTTACAGGGAATAGAGGGAAACTCTCCCTTCCTACAGCTTTACTATTGTTTTTTTCTTGCTCGGCACAGTTAACTCTGATTACCCTTAGGTGCCTGAAAAATTTACTTTCTAGAGAAACAATCAGAATGATGTTTTTCTCTCTATTTATATTTAACACACATATGTAGAATATATTTTACTTTTCCCTAAATGTATTTTATATGTCTAAGATATTTTCTGGAAAGGACCTTTGAGAGAATGAAGGATAGAACCTTCCCAGTATCAGTATGCGTGTGCAGTGAAGTTGTTTTATGCTTTTTAGCACACATCTGATAACCTTTAAGAAATTCTTTTGCAAAAACAGAGGAAGTCATATTTCCCCTTTCTGTCTAATAATGTCCCATCCCTAGCATCAGCTCTCACCCTAATGAGCTGAAACTACATTAGCTAAATCTTAGGCAGATAAATTGATTCAAACCTTGGTTTGATGATCCCACTTAAGACATTCAATTAATTCTGTTTTGCTACAAGCTAATTTATGACTTTGTATTTATTCAAAAAAGGTTGAAGATACAAAGCAGTGGGAGACAAAATAATGAATTATTCTACCTTCATGTGCTCATCATGTGCTCACTACAGTAGGGAGGAAGAGAAAGAAGAAAGAAATACTTTTAATGTTAGATATGTGGGTATTTCTTGTCATATCCAACAGTATTTAACTGATATAAACACATTTATATCCCTCTGGGAGATACTAATTAGTGCAGTCAATGTTGGTTTATTAATGAATAAATTTTTTTTTATTTACCGAGTAAATAATTTTTATCTTTTCTTTTTCCCTTCCCTCCCTCCCTCCCTCCCTTTCTCTTCCTCCCCTCTGCCCCCCTTTCTTTCAAGATAACACTTGGTTTAGTGTGGTTATAAAACTTGTTTTCTTTGTGGTAGATAATGACTGACAGCTTGATAAAGCTGTGATATAGTAACAGATATTTTGATCCACTTTTTTGTGGCAAAGCTTAAATAATTGATCTGTACAATTTGAGAGAGAAGAGAAAAATCTGAGAGTTTTAAGGTAATTTACAGCCCTATGCCACATTTGGTGTGCTTTTAATGAGCTTCTCTGGATCTACAGGTAGTGAAAGTTTTCTCTGCTGATGTGCAGGGCAACTTGTCAAGACATCCTGCAGGGAAGAGTGTTCCAAGAGGGTCAGCCAGGGAATAGAATTGCATTAGGCGAAGCTGCGCTACATAATTGACTTTCTCTGTCTCTGGAAAGTGAGAGAAGGCGAGGTGGAGAGGAAGCGGCCCCTCCTCAATTCCCTGACCCTCTTTCTCACTTCATTAAAACTGCTTTTCTTATCCCTCCTTCCACCATTTCTCTTTCCTTTTTGCATCCTTACAGTCTAAAGCTCTAATTGCCACCCATGCTGCTTTTGTGGCTGAATTTAAAATATGAAATATTTCTTATGATAATGAGACCCAGATTTCCTGACTGCTCTGTTTTATAAGCCATATATTTTTTAATGTATTTTTCAGAAGGCAGGCAGCAATCATGTTCCTCTCCCCAGCATGACAGCCAGTGTTATTGTGTGAGACAGGTTCATCTTGCTATGCTGTATAAAAGGAGCATATTCCTTAGGAATTTTTGCTGTGATTGTTTTGTTTTCTCTTCTTCTGTACATTGGAGGACTAAATATACTCCCTGATCTCAACCCCTTCCCACACCCCCAGTAATCAATAACTGGGAACAAACTATGCATTTGCCGAGGTCATAGATTTTCCAATATTTCTTGTTATTTGGCTTAAAGAAATAGGTACTTAAAATGGGCACGTATCAGTCAATTTAAAACAAACTCTGTCTTTGTAGTATGAAGGAAAGTAATTGCATAGACTTTATTGCTTTTGTTACATTTTTATTTAGTTCTAGGTACTTACTATATTAGAGAGTATTTTCATAAAACATCTCATTTATTCTATTCAGAGAAGCCCAGAAAGTGAACTTGTAAAGTAGGATCAGTCATAAAGTCAGTTGTCAGTAGGTGCCATGGGTAGTCTGACAGCGCTGGGGAAAAGTAGGGGCAAGTGAAGATAGTAAATACACAAAGCTTCTCAAGGGATTGATTATTTTTTTCTTTTGTTGATGAGAAGGCTTCTAAGGCTGTTTTGAAGGGCTTTGCTTATCGGAAGTCTGTAAAGTGTTTTGCTGGGTTGGATTTATCTTGCATGTTCTTAGTAAGACTTCTCAAAGGAACTTCCCTCAGTTGTTTAAGAGAGATCAGAACATGAATATTCTTTGAGAGCTGTCAGTTTTGTTAGAGTAAAAAGGCATGTGGAAAAATAGGAGCCTCAGGCTCCTAATTTCTAAATAAATAATAAACAATAAAAATAAATTTGTCCTGTGTCACATTGGAATATGTGCTATTGGAAACATCTCACATCATATCTTGGTTTTAGTCTGAAGAAATAGGGAGTGAATGAGAGGTGTTTCTATGGGACTCTTGGAATTCAGTCATTGTCTGAGGTTATAGATTAATTCCCCTGATTATCTGGATTTTTAAAAGCTTTTTTTTTTTTTTTTTTTTAGAAAGAGAGACAGAGAGAGGGACAGACTGACATAAAGGCATAAAGGGAGAGAGATGAGAAGCATCAACTTGTAGTTGTGGTACTTTAGTTGAGCTGTTCATTGATTGCTTTCTCATATGTGCCATGACCTGGAAGCTCCAACTGAACCAGTGACCACCTTGTTCAAGCCAGTGACCTTGGGCTCAAGCCAATGATGATGGGGTCATGTCTATGATCCCACACTCAAGCTGGCAACCTTGGGGTTTCAAACCTGGGTCATCAGCTCCCCAGGTCAACACTCTATTCCCTGCATCCCTACCCGGTCAGGCTAAAAGTTTGATTTTTGAAGTCTCTAGATGGTTGGCTTAGTGGATAGAGTATTGGCCTGGCATATGGATGTCTGGGGTTCTATCGCTGGTCAGAGTGCACAAGAGAAACGACCATCTGCTTCTCTCCACCTCCCTCTCCCACCACTTTCTTTCTCTCTTCCCCTCCTGCAGCCAGTGGCTCAATTGGTTTGAGTGTGTCAGCCTTAGGTGGTAAAATATAGTTCAGTTTATTTGAGGATTGGCCCCAGATGGGGTTGCTGGGTAGATCCTGATGGGGGTGCATGGGGGAGCCTGTTTCACTGTCTCCTCTTCTCTCACTGAAAAACAAAAAGTTTTGATTTTTGAAAGATCATTTTATGAAGAAAATGGTGACAAAGGAAAAGAAAATAATGTGTCTTTTCCACAGTTCTCCTGAGTTGTGTGCACATAGCTCTGTTACTCCTGACTGAATTGTTCTTGGGTTGGTAGAAATAGGAGGCAATGGCTTGCCAGATACATTGTGACCAGGTACAATATGCTTGCAGACTAGGACATCTTGATTGTTACTCTTTGCAGTGACTCTTTCAAATTTTACCATTTCATAACCATACTGAATTAGGTACAAACACTTAAATGTCTTCCTGGGGCTTAGCAAAATTAAAAAATAAATTTGCCATCAAAGAGCTAAGAAATTAAATATCTGTTACTAGACATGGCAGACTTCATGGGCTTCTGTATTGGATGTTGATATAGCTCTAACTAGCATTATTCAATTATCCAGTACAGCTACACTGAATGTGGGCCAGCCTGTGATAGTCTTGTGCTGCTCTCCCAGGGTATTGAAACTGCTGCCCATTCAGCTTCCTCAGCTCCTCCTCTCCTACCTTTCACCTTCCAGGCAATGTTTGCCTGTTGAGTTGATGATGCAGACTGATTTTTTGACTTTATGAATTTGTCCTATGCATTCTTTAACCCTCATTTATTACTTGCAATGTGAAACCATTGGTTTTTGCCAATTAAAACACTGACATTGAAATATATTTAAGTCTAGATGTTAAAGTTACTTGCATAGATAGTATCTTTTGACCATGGCAACTCTTGAAAATTTTAATAATTATTTTTATACATAATTAAAAAAATAAAAAAACTGGATAAAGAAGATGTGTTATGTAGTGTATATGCAGTTGAATACTACTCAGCCAGAAGAGACGACGACTTATTGCCATTCACAACAACATGAATGGACCTTGAGAACATTACACTGAGTGAAATAAATCAGAGAAAAACTAAGAGCTATATGATTTCACACATAGGTAGAATATGAAAATGAGATGCATGGACATAGACAAAAATGAAGTGGTTACCAGAGAGAGGAGGGTAAGGGGGAGGGAAGTAAAGAGGGACAAATATACGGTGATAGAAAATAATTTGACTTTGAGTAATGGGCACACAACACAATCAACAGTTCAAATGCTATAGTGATGTTTACCTGAAACTTATGTATTCTTATTGAACAATGTCTCACACTAAATTTAATTTCTAAATAAATAATAAACAATAAAAATAAAATAACTTTTAGGTAATGATTATTCCAGTGACTTCTAGTAAGAAAACAAAGAATATGGTTATATAAATTATATACTGAAAATACGGTGCATTTTAAAGTAAACTTTTTATTACGTAAGTTGTAATGTGACATATTCGAAGACTAAATCTCCAAAATAAGCTGTCTTCAAGTTTAGTAATGCATTAAGCTAACTATTCTAAGACATGGCCCAAGACTGGATATTTGGATTAGACAAACTTCGCTCTGGAAAGGGCTACATAGCATGGATAGTATTATACTGTGTAGAAGAAGAGAATATATATTTAATTCTAAATTGTTATTGAAAAAAATCTTTCCTTGATTTAGAAAGAAAGCTTTCCAGAATTTTGTAACAGTTATTATTAGGAACAATATTTATTAGATTTACTTTTATGGAATGTATACTGAATGTATATAAAGTTTAATAAAAGTCAGATATTATTCTATTTAATTAGTTGTATTTGCAAAAAATGTAATGTTTTCTTTTGGACTTTTATTTCCTCTCCCCTCTCCCTACACAAGTGTCAACGGAATGCCTTCTCTGAGCCAGGCATGTTGCTGTGGAGATACAGAAATGAAGATATATGTCAGTCATTACATGCTTAGCCTCTTAAACTTAGAACCTAAAATGTCATTTTTGATTGCTTTTTCCCCCTTCATCCATGTAACCATCAGAAAACTTTTGACTCTACCTCCAAAATATTTAACTTAGAACTGTTACACCAAATCAACTGCCATTCCTATCTGCTCTAACCCAAGACACCATCACCTTCCTCCTAATCTATTATAGTTGCCACCTAACAAATCTTCCATATCACTTACTGTCTTCCTTAATATATTCATCTCCTATTAGTTAAAGTGACTTTTAAAACTATAAATCAAATTATATAATTTCCCCATTTTTTTAACCCTTCGGTAACTTCCATTGCTTTGTATTTTACTATAAATTTCTAGTTCCCTTTTTGGATTTACACAATTTGGCCCCTGCCCACCTTCTTGCATACCATTCCCCACAGACATTCATGCTGTTTCTGATCCTCAGACAAATCAAGCTTTTGCCTGTCATAGAGTCTTTGCCCTTGATTTTCCTTCAACTTAAAATGATCTTTCCTCCCATTGGGGTCAATTTCTGGTGAAACCTGTCTTCCCGGCTTATAAGTGGTCATTTACTCACTCTGTCCTCACATGATCTCTGTGCATACATGGAGAAAGAGCTCTCATCTCTCTTCTTCTTAGAAGGACATTGGTCCTATTGGATTAGGGTTCAACCCTTATGGCCTCATTTACCTTAATTACATGAGGCCCTGTTTCCAAATAGAGTCACACTGGGAAATAGGACTGTAATATAATGAACTTTAGGGAGACACAATTCAGTCCATAACAAAGGGTGAGGAGAAAAGCACTTTCATTTTAGTTACTTAAACTATAATGGATTTGTGTAATTCCACACAGGAACAATCTGCGATGTTGACATATATCATGTCAAAATTCCTATGTGGCCCATGCATTGCCTGACTGGTTCAGTGCATGTGCTTCTCTTGTTGATTTGCACAATGGGCACACACATGCTAAAATTTTTAATTGGAATTAGACTTTTATTTTTTAACATAATGACTTGGCTAGGGAACGTGCATTGCTAATCACATACAGCTATTCTCAGGAGTTTGCTTTTCAGAATTTCCAGAAGCTTTGTGCTTTCAGTGAGCATCATACTATAACATTCACAAATTTACCATGAGATAAGCTTAATTCCACAGTGCCCAACTAGAAGCTTCACAAAATGATGAAAACTAACTTGTAAAAAACCCATTTTTCTTTTTCATTTACTTCCTTCTCAAGATGTGTTTCTATTTCTCTCTCTACTGGCTCCACACCCTTTCTTTTCCAGGAGAGACTGTTGGGTGAGAGCCGGTTCTTTTAATTCAGTATATGCCCTCATTTCCACAGCATGAGTATTTAGGAGGTACTTAATGATGATTTCTAGCCAGTGACAGAAATGAAAATTACTTACTCCAGGAAATACGCATGTATTCTTGTTAATTCATTTGCAGATTGTTAAATAAATAATATGCTGCCAGGGACCAGAAGATATGGAAACTCCCCACTCACTTGCACTCTATATTTATACTACATTTTCAGGGTGAAGTTTGTATATGTTTACTTAAGTTCCAAGGTTTTCTTTATGTTATACAAATAAAAAATAATTGGGCAGAATCATATATGAATTAAGTTATTGCCTTGCTTTGTGTCTTCTTAGGAATCTTGGGAGAAATAAATGGGCCTATATGAGTAATAGTTTTCAGTGGCTGAATAATTAAAAATGTTAAATAAATATAGCTATGATTATATGGTGCACAGGATAAAACCCAATAAATACTGAGAATAAACTAAACTCATATAAAGTTAGAGTTCTGTTGATAAAAACTTGCTTCAGCATTGGAAAAATGCTAGAGTAATTGATTACAGATTGGAAATTTTAAAACCTCCTCATAGATTCTGTTATACTGGCTGCTGTAGTATAAGTATGACAATGTAGGACAAATGCAAAAACATGACTGGTTGATTGTCAGGTCTCACTTAAGAACTCATATAAGTATAGCGAGAATGAGGAAACTGTCATAAACACATTCAAATGGAGTGTATCTAAATTTGTTTTTGAAAGTGGTTTGGCTGCGGTGAGGTGAAAGTGTTGTTTTCTTACAAATTTTGAAATTTTTTAGGAACTTGAAGAAAGTAAAATTGCATAATTTGTTAGATCTAATCCTTCTATTTGTCTGAATACATAAGCATTTAAAAACAACAGCAACAACTGGGCACTTGCGCATATTCCAGTTGCAGACTGAATGGTTGCTTCATTTCAAGCCTCCTGATGGCCATGGAACCGTCTGGTACATGCGCGTGCGTAGGAGGGGCTGAGACTCGGACTTACATGAGAGTCTTCAGCTAGTCTAAGTTGTTTCTTATTTACCACTTCATAAACGCCTGGGTATGAAGACAGAATTAAAACTAAAGTCTGGATTTTTCTGTACATGTTTAAGTTTACTATCATTATTTTTTACTTACATAAAGGTGTCCGTTTTTTTAGGGAAAATTGTTGAATGGAAAAAAAATGCAGAGGCAGCTGAGAAAATCTAAATTCTAAAGTGGGAAAGATTTTATTGCATTCACACTTAAAGCTCCTACCCCCACCCCAATTATTGCTCTGGATCAAGGGGAAAAAGGTTTTTATGTTTTTTCCCCTATGTGCTACTTTGAGCAATGTTAATATGTTATGTGAAATGATTATGCTAAATATCTGTGAGAACTTGAGTCTTGGTGTGGATATATAGTGAGTCTACAGGACCCAAAAGGGAACAACAGTAGGAGGATAGGGAAGGCGAGGGATTTTTTAAAAAATGAAGAGCTGGTATGAGATGGGCATGTAGGGGATTAAATGAGAAATTGGGTGGTTTGAACAGATTGTGTGTATATTTCCCTCTCTGAGACCCCTAAGATCTCTTATTATACATTGCATGGGGGAAAATAATCTTTGCTTTCTTATTAAATTCTTAACTATGCACTTTCATCATTGCTGTACATTCTTTCAAGCTTGGCTCAGAAAATAAGGGTAATCTAAAACAGGAGCTCAACATGGTGACTGAAAGCTGGCTTTGGATCTGGCGCTGGCGGAAAAACACATTATTAATCATTATTAATACATGCTATTAGTGCTAAATTACACATATTACTACAGTTAAAAAATTAGTATAATGCTTACAACATCATCTTTTCTCTCTTAACATATCATGCTACAAACCAAAACAGCATCTTTAAGAACCAAAGACTGCCTGGACACGTGCCTGTGGTACAAAATGCAGAGGAGTGTGGGCCAGAGGCTTCCTCTGTCAGGTTGGTTGCCACCAGAGTGCTGGTCATGCTTGATTCAATTAGTAATCACAGATGTAGTCATTGCTGTTTTATGACTTTGACAGCCTTGACTGTGAATTATATTAAGAGATTGCAGTTCCTTTCTAAATAGGGCCTTTTGTATTCAAAGACCTGAAAAGTCTTATAGTCTCTGATAAAATTGTGTTTCTTCCACTCAAGAATACATAAGATATCATTGTATTTGTCAAGATTGTGGTCAACAGACCCAGGAAATATATCTATGTGCATGAGAAATGAATTTGGCCAGATTTTCTTTGTCACAATAACTTTGTTGGGCACCCTCCCTTGTTTTGCCACAACCAGATACCTAATGGCTAGCACATAATTCCAAAGTGGAAACATATTGGGCTTTAAAGTCTGGAGTTGTTAATCTATAAAAGTTGGGGTTTTTTATTTTTCTTTATTTTTTCCTGACAGCACTGTGTTATCTCTGATGAGGCCAGGGTAAAGCCTGGCCTCAGTCCTGAGGAATGTGCAGTCTTTGAGGGGTCAAGCTCTGTATAGAATTATAAAAGAACTAATTTTATAAGATATTTTGTGATAAAGCGCCAAGTGTGTGCTATTTAAAAAGTAGCTTTGTTATAAAGACATGTCTTGACTGTAGAGTTTAGAGTGAACTTAATCTAAAGCAAAATTAGATGTTATTGTCAGGAGGGTTGAGAGCCATTCTGTCTATGAACTGGAATATGAGTCATTCTGTTTATGAACCAGACGGCTATAAAAGATCATTAAAAGCAAATGAATGGGTACTGTACTGAAAGTTAAAGAGTTATCAAAGGTACTGTGAGAAAGGTGGATATCTGAGGCTTCCTCTTGAGGACCTATAAATGTTTAGATATTTCCACCTTCATGACAGCACTGGTATTGTGATCTCATTGTGTGATTCATAAACAGATCAGAAGTTGGAGAAAAGCTGGGAATTTAACCCTTTGTGTATACACTCACTCACTGATTTTGATCCACCCTGTAAGAGAGTTCAGCCTAACAGAAAACCAGTTAAGACAAGTTTTGCCCATTGCTCTGCTCCCAGAAAACATAGTATATAATTCCAATGCAAAAAAAAAAATGCATCAAAGAGAGAAAGACCAGCTTGCTGACACCCTCATAATGCAGTACGGCCAAGGCAATTGTTGATCTCTTACAGCTTTTTGAAGAGTTAGCTTAGCAGTTAAGCTCTGAATAGGTCCAACCTTCTGTTATTTAGCCAGCAATCTGCTCCATTCCAATGAATGGAATAAAAACTGAGAGGCAGAATTTCATCACTGTTCAAATTAGAAACCTTCCTCCCATATATGAGTGGGGTTCCTCCCTTCTTTAAAATCTTCTACTCCCAAGGGGAGAACAAAAAGATCTTGGATATATAGCACAACAATCATTTCATCAACTATAGATCCCACTTGGTGAATTTATTTTAAATTGTGAATTGAGAGTAAATGTGAGTGCTATATACAGAACCATGATTCTTAGTACTGCTACCTATAATTAACACTGCCCAGTGGAATTGAAAGAATACAATATTTATAAAAAAGGCAACAGAGTGACAATTACCATTATCTCCTACTAAGCTCCTCCTCTTCCATGTTTTCATCAAGAGAGCGATGTTTTTACTTCAACAGGCAGTGTTGTGGTGACTTTTGTGATACAAATAAAGAAAGACTAAAATTCTAATTTTGAAATGTAAAAGGAAAGTAATTGCTTAGTGTTGGTTAATTCCATCTTTTTGTGATGACAGCAGCTGCGATTCCCTGCCTTGTGTATTTTAACAGATGGCATTATTTCTTACGGAGTGTTACAGTAACAACTGAGGTGACACTGAAGGAAAATTCTGTGCTGGTGTGTTAAATAAGACATTACTGACAGCCCTGCTGAGCGGCGATTCATAACTGCATGTCGTGGGGCTCTTCTCACCTCTACAGCCCACACCAAATGGTTTCCATTTGTGGCATGTGGAGCCGGAATAGAAAGATGAATGAAAAAGTATGTTCTCTTTCAAATTCACTTGCTTGCACATCATTCCTAGGCATGGGATGAAGTCGCAAAGCTGGCAAAAAGGTGCACTTATCAATCCAGTATCATACTGTTGTACCTTCCTATCAAAGACCAGAGAATGGAGAGGCGCTGATAGGCCCGAGAGCTAGACCAGGCTCTTCTCAAGTCGCTTTTCTCTGGATTGGCCTCCTTTGTGTAAAAGAATGGAGTTAGACTGAGCCAAAAAATAAAAATAAAAAATATCCCAGTGTCCTTCTACTCTATGATCCTGAAAGTTCTGAGCTTTGTGCTTTAATGGTACAGAAGTAAAAGTGAGTAGAATGGTTGAAGGAATGTATGATCGATTGTTGTGTATGCTCCTGATACTGATGTGTGCAGAGAAAAGACCAGTGGGTTCAGGCCAGGAGAGCTGGCCTTGGTTTAGCCATAAAACAAGTCATTGAGTCATTCCAGGTCAGCCTCCTCACCTCTTTCGCAAGGCTGCGGTCAATGTCTAATGGGATTATACTACTGAAAGATGATTAATTAATTCAATAAACATTGCACAACTGCCCTTGTTAGACACTGTGCCATGTGCTGGGAATTTAATGGTGGGTAAAGTGTGGTCTTTGTTTTGGAGGAAAATGTCTAATTGGGGAAATGGAGAGGTAAATGGCTAATTATAAGAGTATACAGGGGCTTTGATGGACACCACCAGTACAGGGTGATGTAAAAGTATATAGGAGGGGTAGCTCAACCAGCTGGGGGCACGAATAGCTTCCAGGAAGAAGTGGATTCTAAGCTAAGGCAAATAATAGATGGTGGGGGCGGGGCAGAAATGACCTGACATGCTTATTGAACCAACATTCAGAAATCATCATGACTTGGTTTTATTTTACCACTGGACTTAAAAGTAGGAGTCCAACGGCATCTTTGGTTTTGATGAACAAAGAGTGTTCTTATTTAAGTATTCTGGCAATGATTTATATCCTGCCTAATTTCTAAAATAAATAAGTTTAAAAGCCTGATAAATGAATTTTAAGAGAATAGTTCCTTTGTCACATTCTCAATGTAAACTTGAAAAATCCTTTCTAGACCTTCCTTTTTACAAATGCTGTGTGAGGCCCCAAGGGTTTCGTGGTGTGCTTTGATAGATAGTATGGATGGATCTACTTTGATTGGTAAATGAAGACATGATAATGACTTCATATAAGATAGAAACTTTTGGTCTTTAAAAAATAATCTTCTAACTCTAAGAGAAGAGCTGTCATCTTGTTGTTTGGTGACTAATAAATCTGACTCACTCTCTTCTCCAATAGGCTGACCTTCTTTCATACTAAAATTTGACATTTTACAGTTTAATTAAGATCGCCCTCTAAGAAGCATACCACCAACAGAATGATGAAATTTCTTTCTGCAATGTCATGTTGAATAAAGAGAAATTTGCCGAGTCTGCCATTTTTTATCTCCACGGATCTTCATGGAGATGGAAGGATGTTAGGCGAATCTGTTGTGAGAATGTCTTTAAGAAAACCCCTGACTTTGGAAACAAACTAAGCCACATTTCTGAACTGGATGAGAGAAAGAGTGTTCTGCTGCATCATTTTTTTCTTTAGGCCTTTGTACTTTCATGAGACTGCAAACAGTAAAAGAGATGGTATCTGTTTTGAACCATATACTTTTTCACCAGTTCTTTGAATTTGTCACTTGGACCCAAAGTGCCCTCCAAAGTCAGAAGAAAGAGCTAGCAGTTATCTCGAACCTGTGCAGGACTTTGCTTGGGATTTGATGTTATAAACCTCCAGACATTTCTAGTGTTCAAACTTAGAACTCCAGAACCTCATATTTGCCTCTCCTCTTAAGTGTCTTAAAGAATCTCATACTCGATGGCCACAACTGATTAAGTGATATCTCCCCCTCCCCTTAAATCCTTCTTTGAGGTCTTTATTTCAAAGTATCAACAGTTTTATTTACCATAATGCTTTTTGGAACAGCACTTTTTGTTTATATGTAAGCCTTGAATATCCTTCTTTCCACCTTCCCAACCTTTGCCAGGAACCTGAGCATCCTCTGGCACCAACACCTCAGAGTGAAAGAAATTTGATCTGATCCCAGTAAATAATTGTGTTATTTCTCCCCTGAAAAGAAAGGAGAGAGAAGAGGAGGAAACTGAAGCAAAAGTAAGAAAGGAGGAAAGAGGATGATAGAGAAAAACTGAGACGAGTTGAAAGGACAGTGAAATTCCATAGTTATTGGTAAGAAGGCCAATGGATATTCTAAGAAAAGAAGTATTTGAAGTTCTCAATAAAAGCTGTTTGTTTAAAATGCAAACTTCTCCATTTTTTTTTTAAAATCAAGTGAGAGGCAGGGAGGCAGAAATATAGATTCCGATATGTACCCTGACCAGGAATCACCTGGCAACCCCTGTCAGAGGCTGATGTTCTGCCCATCTGGGGCTGCTGCTCTGTTGTTCAGCAGCTGGGCTATTTTAGTGCTGAGGAAAGGCCATGAATCCATCCTCAGCTCCCAGGGCCAACTTGCTTATTTAAGCACTGGCTGTGGGAGGGGAAGAAAGGGAAGGAAAAGAGCAGTGAGAAGCAGATGGTCATTTCTCCTGTGTGTCCTGACCAGGAATCAAATCCAGGACTTCCACATGCCTGGCTGATGCTCTACTGCTGAGCCAACTGACCAGGGCCAGTGAAATCTTGTACAGAATGTAAGCAAATGTGTGTATGTGTACATGCATGCGTGTGTGTGTAAACCAATAGAGGGGTTGAAGTTTATATCCAAGTAGACAAGGAACACAGAAGAGATAACAGGAGAAGAGAGGGGATACAAAGGACAGCAAAAGATAGAAGAGTCCTAGGAATTATAGTCGTCTTTTGAGGACTTGTATGAAGTATGGATTTGTATAGGATATGGATTGGAGCTATGAATTGGAAGTTCAAGTCCATTGCACTCAGATCTCCAATGTATCATCTTAGCTATCAGCTATGTCTACTGCATAAGGTAAAACACATAGGACTTGACTTTGGCATCCACTGTCCTCGCTGCCCTCCTTATCCTCCATGTCTAGTATTCTTACCCATTGGGACTGCCTTCTGTTTCAGAATTCATATTTGAAGACTGGAATTAAAATATTGATATTTTCCAGGAAAAATAGAAAATTATATTTATACTGTCTATAAATAGGAATGAGCAGGTTCTTAGAAGTTTTCTTGGGGGGATCAAAACCCACCATGGGATAATTTCAGCACAAATCACTACAACATCTACTTATTACTGACAAAGTTGAATCAAAAGGAACACCAAGATTGTACTACAGTGTCTCTAGAAGACATGCCTATGTTGGGTTAAATATGATTGAAAATTCTTTGCTGCACATCTCATTAAGGGATGATGTCTATTACTTGAATATGAGCTGGTCCTTTAATTTGTTCTAATCAGTAGAACATGGAAGAAAAGATGGTGTGGAACATATGAGCCTGTGCCATAAGAGACTGGCACCTCCCTCTTAGAATATTTCCTCTTGGAAAAGTCTGATTTCATTGAAACCATAATGCTGAGAGTAAACTTAAGCCAGCTATTTGGAGAGAGAGAGAGAGAAGCAGATAGAGGTAAAATGGAGCACCAGGTGTAACAGTGAAGAATTCTTGCACTGTTAGCCTAATCTACTTACTAGCTGGATGCAGCCAAGTGAACGATCTCAGTTGATACCTCAGGAGCAGAACCAACCAGATGAGCCTTATTTAAAATATTGAGCTGTAGAATTGTGAGCAAATAAAATGGTGGTTGCTTAAGTCACTAAATTTTGGTTAGTTGTTATGCAGCGATAGCTGAAATGATAATATATGAAGGGTATAAAAGTAGGCCACATAGTTCTAAAAGAAATGGTTTTTTAATAGTCCTGCTGATGTTTAACCACCAATGCCATACTTACCCAAAGGTATATGACAATGTGGAAATAATGAATATTAATGTAGTTGTAGTTATTTATGGTTTATTCAGAATATAGTCATTAATCCTATGAGAGACCTCAGAGGTAGACCTTATCTCAGCTTCATAGATGGGAAAACTGAGTCTCAAGGGTTCGTAAGTTGCATTCAAATCTGGGTATTTTGCCACTATGTTGTTCCTTCCCAAATAAGTCTGGAATCAGTCAAAGCAAGACTTAAAATAGCTTTCCAATAGTAATTTAACAATTGTTAAATAAGTAGTGACGGGGGAACTAGGAACATGCCTTTCACTAAAACATATTCCCTAGTCTGTGCTTTTGTTGTAATATGACCAGTTGCTTGAACAAGAAGTTACAAGGGCAAAATTAAATTCTGGAATTAAACTAAGTAGATTCAAAACTACTGCCCAAATCTAGATTGTCTGAAAAGTTGTGTTCCAAATAATTGGCTCAATATTTGCAGTAGAGTTTTATGACTGAAGTAGTTCTTTTAAAAGAAGGCAGTTATAATCAACAAGGTCATCTTCTGAATTTACGAAGTAATGATGAAATCTTAACTAAGGCTCTTGGCTCCTTTCTATGGTAGAGGGAAAAATATATGTTTTGGATCATGCCCAATAATGTGGCATGTGAAATTCTACTTTTTAAAAGAATTCTGTTGAATTTTAGATAAAAATGTATTCTATATCCAAAACCTTGGAGCAAACAGTTTCTAAGTACATTGCTATAGTGTGACCTAGATAATGTGATGACAGCCCTTTGGAACAACGTCAAGTTTGTTTCATACATGTGGCCTTTATGAGCAGGCATTTCAATAAGGCATCTTGAATTACACACACATTTTTTTTCTGTATTAATATATACCCAAACATTTCCTACTTTAAAACATGGGTAAACTTAGGATACTTTATCTTTAATTATACAACTTGACCAACCTGGAAAGATGGGCCAGGGAAGCGGTCTTAGATCAGAACTCAAAATAAAAGAGGTACACAGCAAGAGGACTTGTGAGGTAAAGATAACTTGAACCATCATGTGCAGTAAATTTGAGGATAGCCATCAAGTGACAGTTATAAACACCAGCCACACAATTCAACCTTCCCTATGTGCAACATAGACAGAATGGATGTCAGCTTGTGATTATCAAACATTTTTAAAACATAGCTGTAAAGGGAGCTGTAAAAATTCTTTATCCTGGTGATGACAACTCTTACTATACAGGTTGTTTCTGAAAATTGACATTTTAAAGATAACTTGAGTGAATTTCAATGATTACATAGACCGTCTATACCCAAATTTCTTTACATGGCCTCTTGTTTGGATATATAGCATGCTTTCATAACTTTTGTTTTGCCCTGTTATAAACAAGCTTGTCTGGAAGTTAAAAAATCTTTGTATAACTACACAATAATTTCTTTGGCTGAAATATCTAGAATTAAAAAAGTTAGGTAAAAGTTTTAGGCATTTGGAATAAATAGCCATATAGAAGATCTGTTTTTGAAGTATCTGGGGTCTAGGACAGTCATTATCTGGCGTGTTGGTTAAATTTACCTTAAAGTAAAAATAATCCAGGTCAACCTCAATATTTAAAGAGTATGTTATGGTCAGAAACTAATATAAAAGTCACCCAACATTCTAGAACTGACACTAGAAATGAAAATAAGATGTCCGTGACAACAATTCTTGATTTTAGGGAAATCAGGGCTAAGTATCATACAGCACTTCCTGACAGAAACAAACCTGGGTCACAGTTGGCACAAAGCTCTGATGATATTAAGGCACCATTAAATATTTAATTTTAATGTTCATCTCAGTGCCAAATATTGCACCTGGAGATAATATCTGATTGGAACTGGACCAAAAGGGTAAGTAAATGAACACTGGCTATGAACACTTTTTTATAAATGTTTTACTTTATTTCAGCTATTCTTTTGGTCTGCTCTTCCAAGTCTATACTGTAGTGCCCAGTTCTGAATTCATTTACCTCTACCCTTGGAATATCGCATGGATTTCTATCCCACCTACTCATGATAAATATCTTGCTTCCTTCTGCCTCTTTCCTTAATGCTTTGCTTTGCTTGGATGAAAGTGGATACCTGAGACATGTTGAAGACATAGTGATGTTACCTTCTATTTTGTCTCTTTATAAATATAAAAAAGGATCTTGACCTAAATAAAATTTAGTTACTAAAACCACTAAAAAGAAAATGAAGTAATTATTTCGTGTTTGGAGTGTTATCAAATTTTGCCTGCTTTCTGGTTTACCTCTGTCTACTCTGAAGTGCAGAAGGCGTGGATTGAAGAAACTGACTTTAAGAAAGATTGTTCAAAGAAGACATGTTTTTAAGTAACTTTATATATGATCTTAAGATGAAACATTACTATTAAACAATTCCTTTCATCTTAATGGATGAATTATAGCTAAAAAAGAGCTTTATTACTTTAAAACTGAAACTCTAATATAAAAATAAACTATTATAAATATATAGCAATTAGTATAAAAATAATCACACAACTTGTATAAAAATAATCACACAGCTTCCTCGATAGAAGGATATAAGCTCTGTTAATATACTGATGAAAACTCTTTTGGCTATCTATGAATGCATACATATACACACCCATTTTATGTAACTGAGACCACACTGTATATACTGTTCTTTCTTTCTATATACTTACATATTATATGTAAATATATATGTGTAAATACATATTTTTATACTGATTTTGAGCATCAATTAATTAATTAATTAATTAATTATTTTACAGAGACAGAGAGAGAGAGACAGATAGGGACAGACAAACAGGAAGGGAGAGAGATGAGAAGCATCAATTCTTCATTGTGGCAACTTAGTTGTTCATTGATTGCTTTCTCATATGTGCCTTGATGGGGGGGGGAGGGTAGAGGGGGCTACAGCAGACTGAGTGGCCCCTTGCTTGGGCTCAAGCTGGTGTGCCTTGCTCAAATCAGATGAACGCACGCTCAAGTCAGTGACCTCGGGATTTCGAACCTAGGTCCTCCGCATTCCAGTCCGAGGCTCTATCCACTGCACCACTGCCTAGGCAGGCAGAACATTTATTAATAACCAGAATAATTTTATATTATTTTTAATGGCTGCAGAATATTGCTTTATTATTTCATAATTTACTTAAATGACATTTAAGAGAAAAAGAACATTTATTTCTTCTGTTTCCTTTCTGATTTTCTTCCTTCATTCTCTCCTCATTCAATTCTTCCGTTTTTCTTTCCTTCCTGACATGCTAAAGTCATGTCTAGAAAGGGCATATGAATTGAAATTTTCATCAACAAAGCATAAGTACTTGATATTTTACTTCTGTTTTAATACAGGTTTTGATACTTTTCACCTTTGCCACCTGCCAGTATAATATATAATTGCTTTAATTTACATCTTTTTGATTACAAGGAAAAACATCTTTTAATGATTGCTGACGACTTAAAAAATTTTGAGTGATTGCCTATTCTTGTCATATTACAATTTTTATCCTTAGGAAAACTGAGCTCTTTGCATGAGGATAATACTCTTTTGTTATATGCTTTGCAATGTTGGTATTTTTATTTTAGCAATGTTACTATTCTTTATTTTTCTCTTATAATGAAGTAGTTAGTTTTATGTGGTCAATTTATCAGTGTTTCTGTTTTATGCTTCTGAGATTTTATGATATACTAAAATATTGTCCCCGCTTTATGATTATTTTGTAAAAAACTTCTAAATTTCAGTTAACAATTTTATGGCTTAATTTTACTCTTTAAATAAATGAAGTTCTGTCCCAGCATTATTGTTATAGTCACCAAATGAATAGTTTATTGTCCTAAGTAATTGGCAATATTTTTCTACCAAATTACCAGATTGTTGCGCCTATGACTATATTGACCAATAATAATTGGAAGCCTTTCTGAACTCTATTTTGCCAAGTTTTCAGTTATTTAGTTGAAATCTTGAATGGGCATTTAAATACATTTTTATAATGTTTTATATGAAAATTTAGAGAAAATTGTTTTTATAATGCAATTCTATTTAAGAGAACATTTATTCATTTGCTTATTCACATTTTTTTCTGTTACATCTTTTAGTAAAGTTCTGCAAGCTTGCTCATCATTTTGCCAATTTTTTAATATGGTATTTATTTCCAATTTTATTTTTTTGATAATTAAGAAAGGGCATAATTATACATAATTATTGATTTCTTTCTTTTGTCTTTGATGACTTGCCAGTTTATGTCCTTTTGAGTTTTAAAAAATAATTTGTAAGAATTAGTTGCATATTAAAGCTAAAAACCCATTGTTTTATGTTTGGAAAACATTATTTCCCAGATTGATTTTGTTTTCCAAATATGTTTGTAGTACTTTTATTTTCCCATTATAAGGAAGTGTTTCATTTTAGGTAGTCAGTTTAATCAGTCTTTTTGTGTAATGTTTTTTGGCTTTTATGACAAAAATCATGTTAATTTATTCTGGTAAGTTCAGATCTTTAAATTTCAGTCATTCTAGGGATATCTCAGTTGGCTTTAATTTGATATCTCTAATGAATAATGTTGTTAAGCATCTTCTTAATCTATATATTTGCCATTTGTCTATCTTCTTTGGTGAAGACTTTGTTCAAATATGTTTCCCAGTTTTTATTGGGTTGTTTGTCTTCTTGGTCAGTAGTTTTCAACTGGTATGCTGCAGAATTTTTAAAACGTGCTATACCTGATTATTTAGTCAGGAACACTGACTTTATTTTCCTTAGACTGTCAAATAAAAAAAAATAACAACCAACACAAAATAGCTGTCTAGTATAAATTAATCAAATTAAGTCTACTTTATTTGTCAGCTAGGCAAAAAATATAATATACTCTTTGGTGTGTCACAGATATTTTGTAATTAGTTTATGTGTGTCATGAGATGAAAAAGGTTGATTATCACTATTCTAGGTACAAGTTCATTGTTGTATATATATTTTGCAGATATTTTCTCCCAGTTTGTGCCTTCTCTTTTTATTTTTATTACATTATTTTTCAAGGAGCAAAAGGCTTTAAGTCCAATTTATTATTTTTTTCTTTTATGGATTATAAGTTTTGGTGTCCTACTTAAAAATATCTTTACCAAACACAAGGTCAGTAACATTATCTATGCTTCATTCTTTAAGTTTTATAGTTTTAGCCCTTATATGTAGTTCTATCTTCTTATCTGATTAATTTTAATTATGTTGTAAGAACCAAGTTTTCTTTCTTTTTTGTATGTAGCTATCTAATTAATTGTTTTAGCACCACATGTTGAAAAGATACTAATTTCTGATTAAATGGTCTTGGAACTTTGTTAAAAATCAGTTGAACATGTATATGTGGTCTGTTTCTGGATTCTATTCTCTTCCTTTTGTCTCTGTGTCTATCTTAATAGAAACCACATTATCTTGATTTCTGTAGCTTAATAAGTCCCGAAATCAGGTAGTATAAGTCATCTTTGTTCTTCTTTTAAAAAATGATTCCAAGACCTTTGCATTTCTAAATAGTAAATTTTAGAATCAGCATGTCAGTTTTTACAAAAAGCCTATTAGAATTATTCCAATTCATTTAATACATATGAGTCTTATAACAATATATTTTTAATTGCTTCTCCTAAAATTTGTGCTGATTTTGTCATATGTAATTAATTCACAATACATTTTGTTCTATGGAATAAATTCACAATCATTTTACCATATATACCCTAAAATGATATTTTGAGTTGATTTAGAAAAATAAGAAAAATATGTTTTATATCCACGTATATATCTACTATTTATAGTGTTCTCAATTCCTTTACTTAGATGCAGATTTTCTTTTGGTTTTTCATTTTCCTTTTCCCTGAAGGACTTCTTTTGTCATTTTGTATAGTGCTAATCTGCTAGCCATGAATTATTTTAGATTTTTATGTATGGAATCGTTATTTTGCCTTTGACTTGGAAGTATATTGTATTTGGGTAGAGAATTGTTTGATTTCAGTTCCTTAAAGTTGTTGCTCCACCGTGTTCTTTGCTGCACTGTTTCTAAGCCTGCAACCATTCTGATTTTTTCCTCTATAATTAATACACTTTTTCTCCTGCTCTGGATGCTTTTAAGATTTTCTCTTTCTTACTCTTTTGAAACAGTTTGTTTATAATGTGTTTTGGTATTATTTTTATCATCTTTCTTGTGCTGGAATTTGTGTGAGATTCTGTAACCAAGCCAAGTGAGAGTTCCCGACCACCTGTGTGCAGCAAGTCATTGAGAACTGACTTTGCAGTGAAGAAAGATAAGCTATTTTATTTAGAATGGAGCCACCCAGAAGAACACCAAGCTAGTGCTGAAAGTCCTAATTCCCTAATGGCCTAAAGGGAAGAGTTTTTATAGAGTGAAATCATGAGTAATGGGGTTATGGGTTGTGGGCTTTGTTGATTGGCTAGTGATTAGATAAATCGTTAATGTTCATTTTCTGGTCAGCTATTTCAATCCTGGTATTGCCTTATCTGGCTTCAGGGTTAGGGAGATTGCCCTGGGGTGGCCTTCTGATTTACAACTCCTGAGCTGTCAAACATCTTAACAATGTGTCAATATCATTATCTCCGTGTGCAAAAGCAGAAGCTATTCATCTTGTGACCATTATCCTCCAATGCTATGATTGTTTTGTGTTCAACTAGATACGTCTTTCTCTTATGGCTGTAAAGTGAGTATTTAAACATTTTTTCTAGAACTTACTTTACAGGCAGGCCTCTAGGACATGACTAACAGACTTTCTTAATCTTTGAATATAAGCTTCATGACAACCGAAGCAATTGAAGCATTCAGTTAAAGCCTATACCTTTTATCTCTAGATTCTATGTTCTAATGTTTACTGTTGACTATCTGTTTAAATTCTTAAAACTATAAGTTTGTAGTTTTTTCAACTTTGGGGAATATATTTCCATTATTTTTTGAACATTTTTTTTGTTTCCTCCTTCCTTCATATTTTCCTGGGAGTCACTTAAATGTGTATTGGAACAATTAAGGTTGTTTCACAGTTCCCTGATGGTCTCATAACTTTTTCATCTTTTTCTCTCTTTGTTTTATTTTAGGTAGTTCTTATTACTATGTCTTCAAGTTCACTAAGTTTTTTGGGTGCAATTGTTAATATGCTGTTGATCCCATCCAATATATTTTTCATCTCAGACATTGTATTTTTCATCTCTATAAGTTTATTTTCATTTTTATATTTTCCATATTTCTTCTTAAACACTACTGTTTTTCTCTACCTTTTTGAATATATGGAGTATATTTATAATTGAATCTTATTATTATTATTTTTTTTACAGGGACAGAGAGAGTCAGAGCGAGGGATAGATAGGGACAGACAGACAGGAACGGAGAGAGGTGAGAAGCATCAATCATTAGTTTTTCGTTGCCATCGCAACACCTTAGTTGTTCATTGATTGCTTTCTCACATGTGCCTTGACCGCGGGCCTTCAGTAGACAAAGCTACCCCTTGCTGGAGCCAGCGACCTTGGGTCCAAACTGACGAGCTTTTGCTCAAGCCAGATGGGCCCAGCTCAAGCTGGCGACCTCAGGGTCTCAAACCTGGGCCCTCCGCATCCCAGTCTGACGCTCTATCCATTCCGCCACTGCCTGGTCAGGCTATTATTGAATCTTTATCTTTACTCATTCACTTATTTGTGCCATTTCTGGGTTTGTGTCTATTGATTTTAGTTTTCTCATCATTCTGTGTTATATTTTCCTGCTTCTTTGCATGCCACTTGGCTCCAATTTTGTGAAGTCCTACAACCCAATCTCTGGCTTGATAGTTCCCTAGAACAGTAATTTTTCAACCCATTTCATCTCATGGCACATATAAACTAATTACTAAAATTATGTGGTGAACCAAAAAATACTTTTTTTTCTACCGATCTGACAAAAAATAGGTATAATTTTCATTCATTCATATCATGAATGTTATTGTCATGTTGGATGATCATTGTCATGTTTTTATTTGATAATCTAAGGAAAAAGAGGCTAGTGCCCCTGGTACTGCATGTTTTTAAAATTTTTGCAGCACACCAGTGTGGTTGAGGTGACACACTGGTTGAAAATCACTGACCTAGAACAACTCTCAGAACTCAGAAAAGTGGTGTACTTACTTTTATAAAAGCTAAAACTCAGAGAGAGCTAAATGGAAAAGACAAATAGAGAAAAATGGGGAGAATGTATGGAAAGGTACAAAACTTCCATGCCCTATCCTCATGGAATTGGGGGGTGTGCCCCCCCAGTACATTAATGTGTTAAACAGCAAGCTCCCTGGAGCTTTCAGTGTCCAAGAATTTTTATGGAGAATTCATTACTTAGGCATAATTGGGCCATGTGATTGAACTCATTCTCCAGTTATTCTCCCCTCCCCAGAGATCAGACAACTAAAAATTTCAGTCCTCTAATCACACAGTTGGTTTTCCTGGTGACCAGCCTCCATCTTGAAGTTATCAAGGCTACCCCACCATGAGTTGCCTCATTAGCATAGCATTATCACTCAGGAAATGCCTAGGTTTTTGAAGTTCTGTGCCAGGAATTTGGGATAAAGAGTATACATATAAGATTATATACTATAAAACACTATATAATAATATAAATATTGCCTGACCAGCTGGTGGAGCAGTGGATAGAGCATCGGACTGGGATGTGGAAGACCCAGGTTCGAGACCCCGAGGTTGCCAGCTTGAGCGCGGGCCCATCTGGCTTGAGCACAAACTCCCCAGCTTGGACCCAAGGTCACTGGCTCCAGCAAGGGGTTGCTTGGTCTGCTGAAGGCCCACAGTCAAGGCACGTGTGAGAAAGCAATCAATGAACAACTATGGTGTGGCAATGGCAACAAGAAACTAATGATTGATGCTTCTCACCTCTCTCCATTCCTGTCTGTCTGTCCCTATCTATCCGTCTCTCTCACTCTCTCTCTGTCCCTGTAAAAAAAAAAAAAAATTATATAATATGATCCAAGTAAACATTAGCCTAAGGCTAATATAGCCTCTCCTACTGAGGCAGTATAGTCTGAGTATTAAACCTGATGCTCTAAAGTTTTTCTATATTGGCTGTTGGGAATGTTCCTGGTCCTGTGTGAATAGTGAAGATTGTTTCCTCTGTTTTTCTTCTTGCGGTTCCTTCACCAGCTTTAGTTAGTTTTCTCTCACACCTTGATCAGTGCTCCTGTGAAGACTGACAGGGAATGCTTGGTAGATCCCTGAGTCTTGCTCTCTCTGCCTATCTTCTCTGGTACTCTGCCTTACAAATTCTAATTTCCTTGATATCAGTGGGTTGTCAAACCTATCTCCTCACCTAGAGATATTTAGGAATATCTTTGTGTTCTGCTTCCTTGTGCAATGTCCTGGAAACTCTGGAAGCAAGTTGGGGCAATCATAAGGCAAACTGTGTTTGTTTTCTTTCTCTTAAGAATCATTGTCCTTCACTGCCTGTTTTCCAATGTCTGAAGATTGTTTTTCATATTTTGCCTGTTTTTTTAAGTTGTTTAAGAGGAAAGAGTAAATGTGGTCCATGTTACTCCATCATGGCTGGGAGCAGAAGTCTGGGGGCCTTTTCAATCTGAATGCTTGCTTTCTGGGAAATTTTTTATTACTGCTGATATACCTCCTCTCCATTTTCATCTTGCTCTCTTTCTGGCACTCTAATAATCCCAGTATTAGCATTTCTTTCTATAGTCTTCATAAGTTTTAGTTTTTCTTGCATATTGTCTTTGCTTATTTTTCAGAGCTTGTGTAAATTCACAAATTTATTTCTCAGTTGCTCCATTTTGCTATTTATCCTATTTATTGTATTTTTTATTTTAACTATTACATTTTTTATGACTAAGATTTATGTGTAGTTATTTTTTATATTTTCCTGTCCTTATTTTGTATTGCTAATGTTTTCCTCTGTCTTATTTAGTATAGTTAATTTAAAATTCTTAGTCTGTCTGTTATAATGATTTTACTTCTGATGGATTTGTTATCCAGGATATTTTGATTTTGAAAACTGCAGTAATTAAGATCCTCAAATGTTACTTTGGCTTGTGAACTCATTTTGTATGAAAATTATAGTCAATGATCATAGTCCAATTCACTTCTGTTCAGGGTGATTTCAGCATTACTGGTTCCCCCCAAAATTCTATTTTCACCAGTCCCCAAGTATAATCCATGAATAGTTTGAATGCTAGAGAAATTTGGTATTAATTCTTACCCTTTAATTATTGGAAATTACTTCAATTTCATAAATTGATTCAATAAATTGATTCAGATGTTCTTGATAACCTATGTTTATTTTTCTTATATGTCAGCCTTTCTTTCTACCTATTTTCTTTATTCTTTTTTCTCTGGTCATATTACATAGGAGAAAAAGGGGAGAAAGAAAAGGGCATGTATCAGTCACCTGTACTGTGCTATACATTACTGGGCAGTTCATAGCAACCTATGAGGGATATATTCTTGTTATCTTCATTTCCTCAGCTGCACAGAGGCATTAGGCTACTTACTCATGGGCACATGACTTAGTTATGGTGAAACTAGAATTCAAATGCAGATGTGTTGAAGTCTAAAAGCTAAAGTCTTTCTTCTATACATAGAAATTATTTGGTTTTAGAATGAAATATAGTGTGTCCATAAAGTCATGGTGCACTTTTGACCGGTCACAGGAAAGCAACAAAAGATGATAGAAATGTGAAATCTGCACCAAATTAAAAAAAAACTCTCCCAGTTTTATACCTATTCAGTGCAGTTCAATGTGGGCTCCATTTGTTGCCCTACACACATACAAACGATAGTGAAGTTCTTGCCACACACGGGTAAGGACGTCTGGTGTAACAGAAGGAATAACATCTGTGATTCTTTGTTTTAAGTGATTAATGTCATTGATATGTTCAATGTACACATGTTGCTTCACATAACCCCAAAAGTAAAAGTCTAAAGGTGTCACATCCGGAGATCGTGGTGGCCATGGTTTGACAGAACCCCTGCCTATCCACCGCAGAGGAAATGTTCTATCCAGATACTCACAAACAATGGTGATGTAGTGTGGAGGAGCATCATCCTGTTGAAAGATGACACCTTCTGGAAATTATGGCATTGCGTACAATTTCAACATGTCAAGATAGGTGTTTGCCGTCACAGACTGCTCTGCAAAAAAAAAAAAATGGGCCTATGACCTTATCATGCATCAGGCCACACCACATGTTCACTTTAGGGGTGTTACGTTTGTACTCAATGTAGGCATGAGGATGTTCAGCAGCCCATATTTGGACGTCATGGCGATGAACATGTCCACAGATATGGAAGGTTGCCACATGGCTAAACACAATCATTTGCAAAAATCTTGCATCATTGTCGTTCTCATAAAGCATATCTGTAGCAAACATGCATCGTGTGGGTCTATCTGCAGGTTTGATAGCATGCAACAGCCGCAATTTGTACCCCATAAAACAGAGATGTTTCTTTAACACCTTATGAACTGTAGTATTGCTTAGGAGTAATTGTCGAGCACATGCACGCACAGATTTTTTAGGGCTCCTTAGGTAGCTATCCCGTATAGCCTCTACAGACTCGTCACTGACTGATGGCCTACCAGAACGGGGTTTCGCCACCAAACTGCCGGTTTTTTTCAACTGCTTATCCCACCGAGTAATGTTATTACTATGTGGTGGTGCTTCGTTATAAACACGCCGATATTCATGTTGCACTTTGGTCACGGATTCGAATTTAGCGAGCCACAGAACACACTGAAGTTTCCTCTGTACTGTCCACATCTCGACTGGCATGGCCGTGGGCTGCTCCACTGTATACACGGTGTTATGTCATCATCTGCACATGCGTACATGCTGCCACATCATCCTACAGAAACTGGGAGGGTTTTCCTTTTATTTGGTGCAGATTTCACATTTCTATCATCTTTTGTTGCTTTCCTGTGATCGGTCAAAAGTGCACCATGACTTTACGGACACACTGTATATTTGATCTGCTATATATTTATGCCATATTCATGTCCTTATTTTTTCACATCTAAGAACTATTAGCTAGCCAAACACATAAGAATCCATTTGGTAGTTTGATAAAAATGCATATTGCAGGGCTTTACCATCAGAGACTCTTGATTCAGTTAGTCACTTGTCGTGCCTTGGAATCTGTATTTCCAAGATGTTCCAGTTGATTCTGATGTCCAGCCAGCTTTGGAAATGAAAAATGTATGCCACTGTCTCCCAGTGGTAGAAATTATGTAGTGAATTCAACCATATTAGTGCTTCACAACATTATTTCTGTCCTGGGAAATATGTGTGTGTGTGTGTGTGTGTGTGTGTGTGTGTGTGTGTGTGTGTATTTGTGTGTCTGTATCTATTAATATGTCCATATCTATCTATATAGATATATGTATGTATGTGTATGTGTGTGTCTTAGATTTTTAGGTAGTCTCTAGGTAATTATGCATATATGTATATATATGATGACAGTCAAATTAACATTTTCTCCTCACATTGTTACCATCTTTATTTTTTCTCATGAGAGCACCTGACATCTACTCTCTTAACATATTTCCTGTATTTAATACAGTATTATTAACTGTAGCCATCATGCTGCACATTAGACCTCTCAGTTTATTCATCCTACATAACTGCAACTTAATACCCTCTCACTAACATCTGCCTATTTCTCCTACCTCTCTGCCCCTAGTTATCACCATTTTACTCTTTGCTTCTGTGTATTGGACTTTTTCTTTCAAGATTTTACAAATAGATGAGATCATGAAGTTATTTCTGTCCACCTTACATCATTTCACATAATATTCTTCAGGTTCATCTATGTTATTCTTAAAGTTTGAATTGAATTTATTGGGATAACATTGGTTAACATAATTATACAGGTTTCAGGTAGCCAATTTTACAACACATCTCTGTACACTGTACTATCTTCACCACACTCCTCCGCCATCCATATTGTTTTTTTTCTTTTTTCAGTGAGAGGAAGAACGACAGACTCCCACATGCGCCCCAACCAGGAACCACCTGGCAAGCACACTAGGGGCGATGCTTTGCCCATCTGGGGTGTTGCTCCATTGCTCAGCCACAGAGCTCTTCTTAGCATCTGAGGTGGAGACCATGGAGCCATCCTCAGCTCCCAGGGCCAACTCACTCCAACCAAGCCCTGGTTGCAGGAGGGAAAAGAGTGAGAGAGAGAGAGAGAGAGGAGAGGGGGAGAGAAGTACAGAAGCAGATGGGCGTTTCTCTTGTGTCTCCTGACTGGGAAGCAAACCTGGGACATCCACATGCCATGCCAATGCTCTATCACTGAGCCAACTGGCTGGACATGTCCATATTGTTTTAAATGGCAGGGTCTCCTTCCTTTTAAGGGCTGAATAATATTCCACTGCATTTATATGATATATTTTCTTTATTCATTTATCCATCAGTGGGCACTTAGTTTTTTTTCATGCCTTGACTATTGTGAATGGTGGTGCAATGAATATGGCACTGCAGATATTTGAAAATTATTTCTTTGCATTATTGACATTTTAAATATCAAAAGGTGTCAAGAATAATAAAATAGTAAAGTAATATGTCTGACCTGAGCTTGTATGCTTTCCATCAACTTAATTAACTCATATGAAACTAATATGGAAATGCCTCCTTACTTTCATACATTCTCTAATATGTCTTATGTTTTTAGGTAATCTAGAAGTAACTGTGAATGAATTCATAAGGAATATGAAGTTTTAAAGTGCTAATTAAGGTTTAAGTTGATCAACTCAGCTTTTTTCCCACTGTATATTCAACAAATAATTTGTGCCAATGATGATTCAGACACTCTATTGGGTACTTAGGGTGTGACTAAAAACCCAACTCAGTTTTTGTCTTTATTGCTTTCTAATGGTGCAGAGAGAGCCAAATGAAATAAACGTTACCATAAGATAACTAAAGGATGCTATGAGACCACTTAGGAGAAGAACCTAGCAAAAAGACTTTTCAGAAATCTCTGAAAGACTATTACATTGTATCCCTTTATAAAGGCAAGATGAAGAAGATATGGGATAAAGTGAGTGGTTGTGGCAATGGATTAATACATTCACACACACAATGAAGTGTGTGTGTGTGTGTGTGTGTACTTTTTCAATGATGTCCTGTGAATTAATTTCTCTCTGGTATTGTAGAAATTATTGTAATGACTTTTATGTACTATTCTTTATTTACTTGGTTTCTGGTTTCATTATTATTATTCTTTGCATAAACATAAGACAAATATATATGTAAAATTTTCATTCCCCATTCCCTTCCCTCACTCCCCCATAATCATTCTTAGGGCTTGGCAGGCTGAGACTAGGATTTTTTACCCTGGGTTTCAGATTTGGGATAATGATCATTGTGGTACATTGGCTCTTAGAATGAAGTGTCTGGAGCCCTTTTGTTATATGAATACAAGTTATTGTTTATTTTATGATGTGTTTACTTTTATTTCACATATGATTACTATACACATCAAAAATGAGTTGAATGGCTTATATTTTTAATGATATTTGAAGATAGCTATGCTAAATGTGCTATTTTCCAAGAAAGGCAAATACCCTTCCTTTTGTTTCCAAGTATTACAAATGCCCTTTGTAACACAAAACTCTCATTAATAACCATTGGAATGTGATTTCCCCCCCTGTTTTGTTGAAAGTTTGAGTTCTGCTATTGACTTAAAATATTTTTAATGCCCTAAGGATTTCTCTTCATAATGAAAAGAAAAGAAAAAGAAGGACCACTTAACAAGAATGGGATTGTTTCTATGAATAGGTGAAGCAAAAGAATAAAGTTAATGTTAGAATTATCATTCTTGCCAATATCCTTTCAGGTATATATTTGTAGACTAAATTGAGGGTGAAGGACCAGGAAAGGCTGGAAGGCATAAGCACAGAAATTCTGTGGCTCAGGATACTTCAAACTCAACTAGGGTAAGATTTTCACCAAAAATAATTTTCTGATAATAATATCTTTACGTAAAGATAACCCACCAAATGATACCAAAAGCTTTCTTTGTATGACAGTGGAGTTGTAACTGGAGAAAAATGGATGTAAGTCTTTTTTCTGAAGTGATCTTGATACATTTACTATTTCGAAGTGTATTTAAGTACCTAGATAAATCTGTATTAGTTTTCTTTCTGTTTTTATTGATAGCAATATCTTTAAAGAATTAAGGAGAACCTCTGTGAAGGATGATTTTGTTGCATTCTGGATGGTAAAACCTCTCCTTCTGACAATTTTTAGGTAGATGCTTCTAAAATAAAGCATTTGAACACATACTAAATGTTTAATTAGTTTTATGTTAGTGTTGACTTTCAGTATGAAAGAATATATTTTTCAGTACTTGTTCAAAGAGGAAGCAACTCTTTGATATTTTTGCCCCTGTATGGTCAGTATTCATGGCTACCATCACAGCTGCCTGGCTCTTGCAGGTTCACATTTGATCCAGGCAGACGGTAAAGAAACAGTGGAGCCAAAAACTGGTGGTCCATTTTCCTTTAATCATAGCTCGCACCGATGGGTGAGAAAATACACGCAGCAGGAAGCAATTTCCTTTCCATTCAGGGCTCCCAAAGCCACTGACTCATCTGAGTTGTCCTAGAATCAAAAGTGTCCACCTCACCTGTCTATTCACCTCTGTTCCCCATCTCCTTCTCCTCCACAAACTGGCTTCTCCTTCCTCCATTCCACCATTTTGGTTGCCTCCTCCCCTCCACGTGGCCTCTCTCTCTCCTGCTACAGCATGGGCCCCTCCTCTCTACAAGAACATGATCACTCTCCTCCTTTTAAAACCTTTTGGTGTGAAAGCCCCTCCTCCAGCACACGTTAGCATAACCAAGCCTCTTCCCAAGCATGAAGGCAATAAATATTGTCACCTAGGTGACATGGGCAGTGCCATCTTTAACAAAGTGAGCAAATATATCTTTTCTGCCTGAGAGCCCCTCCATCAGTTGAACATTAATTTCAAAAACTGATCAAATCAACTTGTCAGCTAATTTAAGTTTTCTCATAGGTTTTTTTCTTCCACTATATGACTTTAAAAAATACTGAGACATTTTTCCGTGATGCTGCAACTACGAAATGTTGTGCAGAAAGATATATTGATTGTGGCGAGAGGTACAGGGAATGCTAGGTTATGACTTTTTTTCTACTCTTCTCTGAGACTTCCTTTATCTATCCTCACTTAATGGTGTTGTTGTAAGGTACCAAAAAGCTGCAAAATTAATACTGATATTCCAGAAGGAAAGGTCAGGCTTTCCTGTCCCATCCTTCCTGTGGGAAGGGGAGGGAGAAGAATGCAAGAACAATGGGTCATTTAGTTTTAAATCTAAAATAAAGGTTAACGGAGAAACTTCTCTTTCAATGGGAGACAGAATTTACATACCACCTTACATCAATTGTAGTTCCTCCCCCTTCCTGGAATCTTGATAGTAAAATACCTCTAGGCTAGTGAGGAAAGATGAACCCTAAAAGATTTGTAAACATCTTTGATTGTGTTACCTTGAAAGTCTTCGTGTTTCTGTATATCCCCTAAACAAATGTTGTCAGCTTGTGCCATGATGTCTTGCTCTCCCCCACCCATGTGTGATCAAGGGTATATAAACAGCCCCTGAAGTATTTTTGGGACACACACAATTTGGGACTGCTGCCTCGTGTAAAAAATACGCGGCGTCATATTTAATAAATCTCCTCTTTTAATAAAACTCTTCAAAATTCATCTGGGCTTGGTGTCTCTATGTAAACTTGTGGAATTAAGGTACAGGTACTTTACAATAGTATGGTACTTTCTCAGCATGGACACTGAAGAGAAAGGTGGCTACTGTTCCAACTTCTTCCCTTGTTAACCCCTACAGGAGAAAAGAAACACTTTGCAAATAAGTTGAATCTCAGTTTCTTCTGAAAGAGCAGTAGTTTACATTTGTTAGAGCAAAATGAAGAAGCATGGTGGCAGGCGAACACTGGGTGCTTAGAGTTAAATGCCACTGCCCTCAGTCTAATGGGTAATAGAGTCATTAATTCTGCTGATTAACTTGGCCTTGGGGTACATGGAAATGACATCCACCTCCCTTTTTTTATTAAGCTTAAACTGTGGGACAAGGGACCATAAACACACACACACACACACAAGCTAATCAGAGAGAAATCAGGAGAAAAGAAGCAGAGAGAAAAGAAAGACAGTTTGAGCATGAAAGAGACTTGTTTAGGGAGAGAATGTGACAAGCTCTTCAAAAGCATTATTGTCAAAACCATTTCATAGATGGCAAGAGCTACCTTTGAGCTTCATGCTGATAGTTAATAATTTGAAATTATAAAATGATTCAAAAGGTAAAAGGGAAAATTCAGACTCAACTGAATTTTTTTAAAGTTTTTTTTAATTTATTCATTTTATAGAGGAGAGAGAGAGAGAGAGAAAGAGAGGGAGAGAGAGAGAGAAGGGAGGGAGGAGCAGGAAGCATGAACTCCCATATGTGCCTCGACTGGGCAAGCCCAGGGTTTTGAACCAGCGACCTCAGTGTTCCAGGTTGACACTTTATCCACTGCGCCACCACAGGTCAGGCAAAAGACTCAATTGGATTTTAATGAGCGTATTATTATTATTTTTTCTTAAGAAAAACAGCCTAGAAAGTAGAGAAAGTTCTTTGGATTTCCTTTTTTTTCTTAGTGATACAGTTTGCAAAGAAACTGTGGGAGAAGGATATCAAAAGTCTAAACTCAAAGATCTGGGGTTTTTCTCTTTCCTGAGAAGAGGGGTGGTAGTGAGGGCAACACAGGGGTTTCAATAGCAACAATAAGGAGAGATTGATGGAGGAGACCGCAATAGTGCTTGTTTGTTTTGGGGGGACATGCTGAGCAGAAGCCATCTTCACACTGTGAGATGTAACAAAGAAATTCAAAGTGATTACACAGGTTCATTTGTCAGTATCAGTGCTCCAGCTATTGCTGCATGCAACAATAGGATGACAAGGCATTTATTGTTGATGGTTGGTTATTAGTCGCATTATAGGAAACATTAGAACAGAGTAGAATACATAGACTAGGAGACAATGGCTTTCTGGGCTCCAAACTCAGCAGGATAGCCTTGTCATTACATTTGGTAGTGCCAATTTAGTTTTTTTTTTTAAATAGAAAGAAACTTTGAAAATGAATTCTGTAACCTCATTTTTACCTTATTATAGTAACTGTCAGGATTTCACCCTCCAGGCTCTCAGTTATGTGTTAGTAACTGAACATGTAGAGAAAGCTCATATTTTCTAAAGAATTGATGGTTAGTGGAAAAATTAGAACCAAATTTCAATTATTTTCTAGATGATTTTCTTGTGGTCCATGAAATATTAAATTTTGATTCTGGTACAGTATCCAATAAAAAATTATTGATCAGATACCAGGGTCAAACTAACTGCCTTAATAATGAGTTTCTTACACATTCCCTTCTAAAATAAGGTGTGTAGGTTGCTGATTTGAAAGTGGTAGCCCAGCTCACTGCCACGCAAAGATGCTGCATATGGAAGAGGCATCGAAAATCTTTTATGTTCTTTCAGAGTTTGTCATTCAATATCCACTGAGGCAAATATCTCTGAATTCACTGTGTACACAATTTGGGCTTGCTAAATCCACATGCGTATTTTTTGGTCCACTTAACTGAATTGTAAAAGGTTTGTTAATAGAACAGAGATGAAAATAACCATATTAGGAAGTTCTTAAGGGCATGGGGGATTAATAAAAATAGAGTTCTTCTACTTAAAAAAGACTTTTTATTTTAGAGTTTCAGAACACATTAAAGCTTCTGCTCTTGGGAATATGGAGGCTTGGAAGTTTGAACTTGGCCAACTAAGCTTGGAAATATATTTCAAAAATTCTCTAATTTCTGCTCAAGACACTAGGTATACACTTTTATTAACTTTAAGCCGCCTTTCTTCATGCTGTTGTGGGTACATTTTCTGCATTGGCAAGCAAGGCAGTGGCCCTTTAGGCATTTCCTTCATTGTTGGGTATGGAGGAAGTTCTATATGAAGCAGGAAAGATATTTTTACAAAGTTTACTGGTGAAAATAAAAGCTGGTTATAATTGAAAAGGGCATTGTTTCTTGGGGATTGCCATTCCCCTGAGGGCTCAGTTTACGTATTTCCTCCTTAAGAAGGTTTTCCTAATCTGTAAGAGATGCTATATTGTGGTATCTCTCCTTTGTACTTCTCTGTCATTGTACTTAGCACATTTTATTAAAATTATTCATTTACATGGCTGATCTTTTCTATTTGAGGACACAATACTAAAAAGAAATAAGTCACATATTTAAAATGGATGATCTTGTCAGGAGAACTTTAAACAATGACTTAGAGAAATCCAAATCAGTCTATCACATATTTTTCCATTCTTTGCCTTTGTAAATTCCCTTCCCTCTCCCCACTTTCCTCTGGTCTGATTCACAGAAAGTCTTAGGGACTCTGCACATGCCCCTTCTTTCCCTCTCTCCTGTCAGTCATGGACTTTTAAGTGACATCTAAGTTATCAAACAAAGTGCATGTTTTTATGTCCTTCACTAGTGTTTTCTTTTGTCCTTCACAGCTATAGAATATTTTGAAGGTGTTTGTTGGGAAGAGAAAATACTTGATTTTGGAAGTGACCAAGATAGGTTTCTATAAGGAAGGAAAGATAGAGGTCCACACATGGCCTCTTTTCTGAGTTGCTTTCATAGGGTTTTATATAAGTCCCTGTTTTAGTTCAGTGACCTGTGTGGCATACATAAGAGGCTGGGTAATTTACAACTCCCTTCATGTATGTTCCTATTAGATTTCCCACTGCAACCCTATCAACCAGGCAGGACAGAGTCTTTAATTCGTATTGTGCAGATGAGTAAACTGAGGTTCAGAAAGTGTCTTATCCAAGGGCAGGCAGGCTGACAGCAGCTTGTGATGGGAGGTGGGGCTGATACTCAACACCTAGTCATCCAGATCTAGTACTCATACTGTTACTCCAATTTAGACACCAAGATGAGTTCTTCAATTTGCCACAAATTTTCTAAATGTGATGGCATTATTAATATTATTATTATTGCCATATTTTACACTAGGAGCTCCTCAAAAAGGGTACTACATAAAGAAATCTTAAATCTTTCACTTTTTAATGGTTATTCCTAATGGTAGATAAGTTGTTTTTTCCTGAAGTTCACAGATGTTAAATTGAAGAAATAAAGGCACATGCATGACATAGACAACACTTGATTTAAGATGGCTCAGTGTGGCTAGATATAAACCTGTGAATAATTTCAATGCAGAGAGTAAAAGAGATAATATATTCTAAAAATAATAATAAAATAAGAATACCATCTTGACCATCCTGGATAGAATAAGTGCCTCAATGACACAAAGGCTAAACAAATTGCAGATGTATCTGTGAGTATGAGTATGTGTGTGTTTGTCAGAACATAAGATTTGCCAAATTTTTGCCAGTGGTGCTAAATAGGAGAGTTATTGAGCAATCACAGTGATGGTTCCAGAGTTTTCCAGATGGGATCTGTGCAGGTGCAGCTTTCTGGTTGTTGGCCAATATTATTTTGCAACACTGCTGGCAGTAACCACTTTTAAATAGAAATGTGGTTGCAGTTTATTTTAATATTTCTCCCTTCTATTTTTCTCCTACTGTAAATCAACCCTGCTCTGAGCATGAAGTCCTTGCCAAAGTTTTGTGTAACAGATTAAGCCCATTGGGCTGAACCTGTTTTTAATGCTTGGAAACACACTGAGCAAGTTATAGTCACCACTCAAAGTAACATCTTCTTAGGCTTTTGTCACGTTTGGAGATGAACTGCTTCACTACCCCCAAGATCATGGAGGGCATATGTCAATTATGTGACTAGATTCAGAATAGCCCCTTTCTTCTGGTGTACTCTCCTACCCTGTGAGTTCTGAGAGGATTCTACAATGAATAAAGTCACTGGAAATCAACCAGATATCCCTTCATAATAAAAGTAGTTTACAGTTAAGTAACACTTACTCTGTGCCAGGCATTATTCTAAAGACTTTATATACGTTGATTCATTTAATCCTTATGCCAACTTTATGAGGAAGGTACTAGCCTTATGTGAGTTTACAAAGGGTGAAACGGAGATACTAAGAAGTTAAGTAACTTGCCCAAGGTTGCATAGAAAATAAGTCGAGGCTCCAAGCTTGAAAAACATAATCTGATATCAGAGTCAAGTCTCTGTTCTTTAACCCCTTGGATATGCAGAACTTCATTTGGAAAAATTGAGGTTATCTCATTTCATGCCAAGCCAAGACCAGCCTCCCTACTCTCCACATGTTCTATTTGTGTACATATCTATTTCCCCAACTGGACACTGAGCTTCTTAAGCATAAGAGACAGCTTTTTAATCTCTATATCTGTCCTTGTTATCTAGAACTTGACTTTTCTATAATAAGTATTTTGCAAGATATACAAATTAGACATTTTAAGGATTTAAAGACTATACAATAAAATGTTTGATATTGGTGCAAAAGACCAAAAAAATTAAAAGATGTATTTTAAAGACTTAATAACACAATAAATTCAGCATAAAGAGAATTAATTATTCACTGTGTCAATTGGTGACATATTTCCCACAGGACCAGAGCTCAAGGAATGTTTCTTGCCTGGTTTTAAACAGATCTAATCAAATTCTCTAGTCTTTGTAACACAAATACAAGCAAATTGTCTCTATGCGGGAAGAAGCGTCCTTAGCACTTTTCCTTGGTGTTGGACAACACAATCCTCAGTTTTGAAATAGCTCCTATTTTCAGCTAGTTCCCTTAGAGCTTGGCTTTGCCCAATAAACACATCTTTACTTTTTGTTCCTTGGGACACTTGTTATAAGCCAAAGGACACAAAACTGATAATAATTTGCAAAATAGTTAGTTCCTACTCCTGACAAGATTTTCCTACTGACTATACCTAATAGTTTTATATAGAGGTCATAAGGCCTGCCCTATGCTGCTAAGCTATTTGAGATGCCAAACCTCTATTACAACCTGGGGCTGTCATTTTTATGTAAAGTTTTATAATCATAAAATAGTCATCCAAAAGTAAAGGTTTAAAATGGCAAGTTAATATATGGAAGTCAAAGCAATGAACTGGGAAGTAAGAGTCAGTGATTTCAGCCCCACATTCCCTAGTGATGAGCTATGTGACTAGATGGTTGACCCTGATGAAATCAAAATGAGCCACAGTTCCTTATTATTAAAACCAGAGAGTGAAACTAGACAATTTTCTTTTTTTAATCCAGTGTTTAGATTATGAGAAGCCCCTCTTCCCTGCACCCTTCCGTCATCGCCACCACTTTCCCCCAAAGATCTTGAAAGAAATAAAGCTATAGAAGAAAATGTCAACTTTAATTTTCTTTTTCTTTTTTTGTAAGTAAAGAACAAAAGCTTTGAAGTCAAACAGTTTGTTAAAACGTTCAGGAAGAAGGTGATTGGTTTCACGTGTGCAAATTTACATTTTGGGTTTTACATTTTAGTGCACTATAGCTGAACCTGCGAATTAGAGGTTGTTAGACGTGTCCTTCCTTCACTGGAGACTTTTAAAATTATCTCAATAATGCTTGCATGCTTGTGGGCACTAAGGATCCTTCTAACTCTTGTTTCTTTGAAGTGGTATTAATATCACTTCGTCCACTGGCAAGTTGACACTGTTGACCTTTGTTGAGGGAGGAGGGCTGGGACTGAGATGGGTCTGCCCTGACTTGATATGGAAACAGAATTCTTCTGGGGTGTTACAGGAAAGGAATTTCAGGGACACACACATAGGAGGATCTTAAGTGATAAGTGGCAATATTTATTAGAGTGAAAAGAGATAGTATGCCCTTGGAAGCAGAAAGCAGGCAAGCTATTGTAGTAGCTGCTTCAAGTTTCTTGCTAAGCCTCCATATATTTTCTTGGGTTTGGCAAAAAGTAGGCTTTCTTTAAAACTACCCCATGTCTTTCCTAAGCCTCTTCCAGGACTGCCCATGCCCTCCCCTATTCAACTCTGACCTGTATGGGTGGGGGATTGTGCCCTTATCCTATCCAATATTATCCCCAGGATAACCCTTTATGGCTGCCATTTTGGCTTCTACTGCATATGCCTCATAGTTCTGCTTGTTCCTTTGGCTTCTACTGCACATGCATTCAATGAAAGGAATTTCCCTTTTGTTTTCTCCCTCTACCCATTAATCCAGTGGAACAGTGCCAATTGCTCCCTGGGGTGACTGGAAAGCATCTTTTTTTGCTTACATGGATATCTGGAGTGACTGTGACACTGTCCTTTTCTAGTTAATCCAGCTTAATCAGATGTCTGGCTCTCTTTTCTTTTGTTAATATCTAAGTAACTGCTTACCGTAACACCTTCACATGTTTGTTCTACAAATCCGTGCTACTCAAAGTGTGACTTTAGACCCACAGCATCAGCATCATGAGACCATGTTAGAAACACAGATCTACTGAATCAGAAACTGAAGCTTACTTAACAAGTTCCCCAGGGGATTTGTAGGCACATGAATGGTTGAGATGTATCGCTTTAAATGACTGAAGTTGTTGAAAGAAAGTTCCTTTCTAGTAAAACCTGAGTGTTCTGTTTAATGTGATGCTACATGAATCAAAATTTATTAGAAACCCAGATCCCTGCACTTAATTTCTCCACCAAAACAGAGTGTATGTGTGGCAGAGAACAGGGGTGCAGCATTATTTTTGATAAAGATGAGGATGCTAGTTTCTGAAGGTGGTTCATGGCCATAGCAAAACTCAGGTGTTGATTCATTAGTAGTTAATCAACTCAAGTTGCACATAGAGAGGCATCTCCAAGAAGGTGGAATTGTGGAGATGAGCTGTGGGCATGAAGGGCAATAACATGATCCAGGGGTTTGCAGTGAAGATTAGAGCTAAAGAACCATTCAAAAATTATGTGGCAATTAGATGCCTTTTATTATTCCTCCCCCATGTCATAAAACATTTGGTTGTCTATCAACAAACCTTGCTTGACCAGGTGGTGGCACAGTGGATAGAGCATTGGACTGGGATGCGGAGGACCCAGGTTTGAAACCCCGAGGTTGCCAACTTGAGTGAGGGCCCATCTGGTTTGAGCAAGGCTCACCAGCTTAAGCCCAAGGTCACTGGCTCAAGCAAGGGGTCACTCGGTCTGCTATAGCCACACAGTCAAGGCACATATGAGAAAGCAATCAATGAACAACTAAGGTGCCACAACAAAGAACTGATGCTTCTCATCTCTCTCCCTTCCTGTCTGTCTGTTCCTATCTGTCCCTCTCTCTGACTCTCTCTGTCTTTGTCAAAAAACAAACAAAACAAACAAACAAAAAACAAGCCTTGAAGGACCTCTCAGCTGCCATAATCACATGAGCTAATTCCTTATGATAAATTTTGTATTTATATGTATCTCCTGTTGATTCTGTCTCTCTTAGAACCCTTGCTTATACATCAGGTGATACCAAATCCACCTTTCAAACACATCTCTTTCACTTTTTTCAGTTTTATTGAGATAACAGTTGACATACATCACTGTATGTTTAGGGTATACAGCATATAGTATAAAATGATTATCACAATGTTTAGTTAAAATCCATCATCTCATAAAGATACAATAAAATGAAAAGATAGGTTTCTTCTTGTGATAAGAACTCTTAAGACCTACTCTCTTAACAACTTTCATATATATTATACAACAATGTTAATAACCATAGTTATCATGTTGGACATACATTCCTCGTACTTACCAGTATTTATTATAATTTGAAGTTGATATGTTTAGACCAACATTTTTCAATTTTCCCTTCCCCCACTTCCTGCTTGTAGTAACCACAAATCTGATCTCTTCTTCTGTGAATTTGGTACTTTTAAAAACACATCTGTTTCTATGGGAAGTGTTGGTGCTTGAAAGCTGTTATTTAAGATAGACTAGATGAATGTTAAAGGTTTTGTTAAATGAACCTTATAGATAGAAGTCATTTAATAAGTCAGTTTGAGGAATAGTAGTACAACATCAATAATAATTGGACACACTTCAATCAGTACACTGGACAAAAACTTCTTCATAGGGATCCTTTTGTTAGAGTTGTGACAAGTCTGAAAATGGAAAACAGTATTTTCATTGTTTTCTGAGCTTCAAAAGGAAGGAAGATATTAAATGCCAACTGTCAGGCCCCAAAGGAGCAGTCACTGTTGACTAACTGATTGCAGGGCCAAATCTTCCCTGTGTTGTGAAAGCTGAGTTCATATGACTCTGAGTGTGGCTATGACAGAGTTTCTTTATAAGAAACACAGAAAAGGAAATGTGTATTCTTATGGTCTAGGCGGGGTTGATTTTTCTGATGAACATGGGCTCTTCCCTCTTAGAATCTTCAATCCTATTATAATATTATTTTTTAATAGAGTAGAATTCACAAAACACATTAACCATTTTAAAGTAAACAATTCAGTGACTTTTGGTGTATTTACAATGTTGTACAACCATTATCTCTATCTAGTGCCAAACATTGTCATCACTCCAAAAGAAGACCTGCTCCTGGGTCCTTCCTCCAGCTTAGTTTTAGTAATTCTATGAAATTACCTATTCTAACATGGTTTTTAAATAATATAGGTTGTGGTTTTTTTTACAAGGAAAAGTTTACATAGTAGAATGCAACTAACATAACTGAAGAAATAAATTCAGCTTATGTATATAGTTTGATATTTGTTGCAAATTTGTAGAGTTCTTGGATAAAGAACTAACTGTATATGTGAACCCAGCATTCTTCATTCTGTAGCAAGATGTAACCTTGTCTTAGGTGTGTTTTTTTTTTAAATTTATTTTTAGAGAGAGAGGAAGAGAGAGAAAGAGAAATATCAATTTGTTGCACTTTATTCATGCTGTTATTGGTTGATTCTTATATGTATCCTGACCAGGGGTTGTACCCACAACCTCAGCATGTCAGGACAACACTCTAGCCAATTGAGCAACCCAGTCAGGGCCACTTGTGAGAATTTCTTAACAACCCCTAGTGACACAGGCAGGCTTCAGTTGGAGCAACTCTGGCAAGTCCTCCCAGGATAAAAACACAGTGAGCCGTGCCCTTTTGCCCCCCCTTTGGTCACACTTTGGCTCCAGACAAGTCGGAACATTGCACACAACTTCAGAATGGAATTCCACTGCTTCCCAGCTGCTTGGTTTTAGATTATTAATACAGAACCTAGCAAGTTGGTAGTAGATTTTGTGTGAGAACTGCTCTCTATTTATGACATCATTTTCCCTTGGCCTTTTTTCTCCTTAGCTGTCAGATACCATAGTTGAGTTTTTAGTCAACTATCTTTGTGTTTCTCTTTGTTCAGTTCTAAATTTTATTCAAGCAATCAGCAATTTGATGACAGGAAGCTACAGGACTTTGAATATATGTGGATGCTAGAATGTGACCAAGTTGTCACTTAACTTTCCATGCTGAAGTAGTTGGGCATAACTCAGAGATGTTCATTTATTTGCCGAGTCTCACACCTTTAGTGTTAGGAACAATTTGTGGTTAGGGGCAGTTTTCAAAGAACAAAAGGAAGAGGTTGTTAGGGAGTAGGAAGTGGCCTTTCTGGAAAACCGTTTCTTGAAAAGTAGGGAGGGAAGCAAATGTTCTTCAAGGTCTGTGGGGTGGCTATGTCAGGGGTGGACTTTGTAACTTTTGACCCCCTTCTATGTATATATGTCCAGGAAAAATCATCCATCTTACAGTGAGGGAAAGGGTTCCTGCTTTATGGGGCTGTGCATGTTGTACACTCTGTATCTTAAGAGTGTGCTTTTCTCGCAGAAAATTGACCTCAGGGGATTCTTCCCCAAATTACTAATTTCTCTCTTCCTTTCCAATACATAAATCTGTAAGATACTGGATTTGAAAACAGCTATAGGTATTTGTAGTTAATTACTTAACCAATCAAATCTCCTTTATAATTTCTATCTGGCTGCTTTGATTCTGTTCTCTGCACAGAGTAAAGCAAATTGTCCTTCTTCATTGCCATAAAAAGATGCAAATCATGTCTTCTAAGGTCTTCTACTAGTGTAGTCTTACCAGTGAGGATGAAAAATGGTCACTTTCCTCACTGCTGTTTTATTAAGGTGATTCAGGTTGGCATAACTTTTATATTAGCCACATCAGATGTTGACTCATTCTTATTGAAAAGTCAATTTAAATTTTATTTTATTATTTTTTAATTTTAATTTAATTTAATTTTATTTTTGTGACAGGGACCGAGAGAGACAGAGAGAGGGACAGATAGGGACAGACAGACAGAAAGGGAGAGAGATGAGAAGCATCAGTTCTTTGTTGTGACACCTTAGTTGTTCATTGATTGATTTCTCTTATGTGCCTTGATGGGGGCGGGGTGGTTGGTGGTGGCAACATCAGACAAAGTGACCTCTTGCTCAAACCAGCGACCTTGGGCTTAAGCTGGTGAGCCTTGCTCAAAGCAGATGAGCCCACGCTCAAGCTGGAGACCTCAGTGTTTCGAACCTGGGTCCTCTGCATCCCAGTCTGACACTCTATTCACTGTGCCACTGCCTGGTCAGGCTCAAATGAAATTTTAAACATCTTCTTTCATGTATATATACTGATAATTATATACCTGCCTTTTCCATGGCGTTTTACAGTTTATAGTTTTTTTTCATACATTTTACTTGATATCAACAGTACTTTTGAGGCAAGAAGTATGGGTGTTACTGTATATATCCTTATCACAAGGAAACTGAAGATCAGAGAATTCCAATGGCTGGGTTAGTACCACCAGTATATCCAGTATTAAAAGAACACAGAATTTCTGATCCTCTAACTCATTTTAAATCATGACTTCATCTTAAAAGATTATTGTCCAATTTAGGTCTTCCTAATTTGTGCTTGTGCATTTGATCTTCCGGAACCAAATTTTATTAGGTTTTAATGACTGATTTGTGAGAAGGTAACATTAAGAAAATGCTTCTATACTTTCCAGATGCCACCTTAAAATTTACTTGATGAAGAACAATATTTGTCCATCTTCTGTCTTATTTCTTGTATTATCTTTCAAGATTGCAAGATTACATAAGATAGGGCACTGTACCTATGAGTCATTTTCTCTTCCTTCCTTTCTTTCTTTCTTTCTTTCTTTCTTTCTTTCTTTCTTTCTTTCTTTCTTTCTTTCTTTCTTCTTTCTTTCTTTCTTTCTTTCCTCCCTCCCTCCCTCCCTCCTTCTTTCCCTTCCTCCCTTCTTTCTCCCTTCTTTCTTTCTTCCTTCCTCCTTTCCTTTTCTTTTCTTTTTCTTTCTTTTTGATTTGGGCATTTGAATTTATTTAAATAACTATTGCTTTCATTTTAATTTCTCTACTTTTGTGTTTTCATTTCTTCCCCTCTAGGCTTTACCTTTCACACCTGCATGAATCTTCTTCCTATAGAGTGTATAATTATAACACTTAGCCAAATTCAACTGTGACAATGTACAAGTTATGTTATGACAAAAACCATATGTACATAGGAAAAAGATGCAACTTTAAGGATTTCAGGGTAATTATAATAGGGTTGCACATTTCTGTTATTAAATGAAACACTAGAGAAATTGGAGTGTTTCAAGTTTCATTTAAAAAGAATAATTCACTTGGTGTAATTTGGGAAAAAACTGAACATAAAATGTTATTTGAGAAAACTGATAACATGTTTAAAAGATCTTTCCAGGAAAAATATCTATTTACTGTATTTTGAGATTAAAGATAAATCTTGGAAACAGTAGGATATAGTTTTAGGCATGTAAATTTAAACTCTAGATTTTAAATTTGGGCAAAACCAAAATCTTTGAAGTTTGTTTAGGCTCCAGAAATATTCAGTTTTGCAGTCTAGGACTTTATTATTGTCTACCTCTAATTTTCATAACCATTCCAAAGAGAAGAAAAAAGAAGTTTGTTGCATTCTTACCCTTGCTGTCAAATAATTTAGGGAAAAATGTAAATTTCTTGGAAAGTAATGTTTTTTAGTTAAGGGAGGATATTTTGCAAATGTTCTTACCAAAAACTTGAGGACACTAAGCTTTACATCTTCACACCAACAGTCAGGACCTGGGGTTACATAAAACATCTTGACTAAGTTCTCATGTAGAATATTGCATTCCTTGTAAAAAAAATAGCATGAGTAGTTTCTTGATTAACACTTTGTTTAATGTGGTTGATACAATCCAAGTTTATACCATTTGAAAACATTTTTTATTATAAATATTTTATTACATGCACTATAAGGTATGTGGTTTGATTAACCAATCTAAATGCTTCTATTCTCTAGAGTAATCAGAACAAATGTGGAGACGGGACTTCAGTCTGTCCTCCTTTTCATAGTGAAGGTTACTACATTCTAACACTGTGGGAATTTCATTCTCTGAAGAAGTTGTGTGGTGCATTTCTATGAAGACTTGGTATTTCTATTAAGAAAGGAAATCAAAATGCAGTAAATTGAAAATAAATAATAATGATAGAGAATGATAAGTGAAGAAAAAGAGGCCACACTTTGAGTTCTTATAAAAAATAATCTTACAAATTTGGAGTTTGCCCATATCATATAACCCTTGAAGGTTTGGAGGCCATCTTTACTACCCTTGGCCCAGGTGAAGAAGCCAGCCTTACAGGGGAGGTGGAGGATGTTGTTGCAGATGACACTGTAACCAGCAAACAGCTTTTACAATACAGTGTCTGTTCATGTCCTCTACCCATTTTTCAATTGGATTGTTTGCTTGTTTGTTGCTGAGCTTTGTGAGTTCTTTATATATCAATATTAGCCCCTTATCAGAGCTGTTGTTTGCAAATATCATCTCATATATAGTTGGCTGCCTATTGGTTTAGTTGTCAGTTTCTTTTGCTGTGCAGAAGCTTTTTAGTTTGATATAGTCCTATTCATTTATTTTTGCCTTTACTTCTCTTACCTTTGGGGTCAAATTCACAAATTGTTCTCTTTGACCAAGGTCTATCAGCTTAGTAGCTATGTTTTCTTCTATGTAATTTATTGTTTCAGATCTTATATTTAGGTCTGATATTCATTTTGAATTAATTTTTGTGCAGGAGACAAAGTGAAGTCAAGTTTCATTCTTTTGCATGTGGCTTTCCAATTTTTTCAGCACCATTTATTAGAGGCTTTCTCCATTGTGAGTTTTTTGGCTCCTTTGTCAAAGTTGATTTGTCCATATATATGTGGTTTTATTTCTGGGCTCTCGATTCTGTTCCATTGGTATGTATGTCTATTTTTCTGCCAATACCATGCTGTTTTGATTATCATAGCTCTATAGTATAATTTGAAGCTATATCCTCCAGCTTCATTTTTTTCCTTCAGGATTGCTTTGGCTATCCAAAAACTCAAAAACATTGGTGCGTAAAGACACATGCATCCCCATGTTCATTGCAACATTATTCACAGTGGCCAAGACAGAAACAACCAAAGTGTTGCTCAATAGAGGATTGGATAAAGAAAATGTGGTACATATATACAATGGAACATATATACTCAACCATAAGAAATGATTACTGTTGCAATTTACGACAACATGGATGGACCTGAAGAACATTATACTGAGTGAAATAAGTAAATCAGAAAAAGCTAAGAAATGTATGATTTCACACATAGCTGTGATATAAAACTAAGATTCATAGACACAGATAAAAGTGAAGTGGTTACCAGGGAAAAGGGGAAATGAGAGAGGAGGTGAGGGAAGGGTGGGGGATGGTGTAAAGAGGAAAAATATAAGGTAGTAGAAAATAATTTGACTCTGGGTGATGGGTATATAACATAATCAACAGTTCAAATGCTATAGAAATGTTTACCTGAAACCTGTGTATTCTTATTCATCAATGTCATCCTGTTAAAGTTAATTTTCTAAATAAAATTTAAAAATTAAAAGACAATTAAAAAATAAAAGAGCCTAGTAATAAAAATGATATTTTTGAGACAATCTGGTAAACCAAATATGGGCTTACTATAATTAAGAAGTTACAATTGTTTTGGGTATGATAATGGGTATTGGGTGATTATATTTCAAAGCCAGACAGAAAGAAATGGGAGGAAGGGAGAGGTGGAAGAAGTCTTGATCTGTGAGAGATATGTAATAAAAGTATTTGAGAATTAAAAATAAAATACAGTGTAGAGTATGCACTCTGAATTTTGCTTGAAGAACAACATATATAATATTAATTTTTTTTCATGATTTTTTTTTTCCAAGGGAAAATCAAAATGTCACAGTGATGAGAAGACAGAAGAAAACAGTTTAAATAAAACCATTGTCCATTCATCTTGGCTTTAGACATCTGACTAGCTCACAAGTTTTTACTTCCTTGTAAGTCTATTAATGACTCAAGGTTCTTCCATCCCTCCTCTCTCCTTTACTTCCTGCTTCTGATTGCTATTGATTCCTTTCTCCACCATGAATCAGCCTGGTAGCCAATAGAACTTTCTAATTTGGTCTGGAATCAGAGCAGACATACTTCAACTACTTCACTATATGCATCCCTTACCCTGTCTCACCCTTGCCCCAGATTTGAATTTACAGGGCCTCATGAACCATTCTACAAGCTGCCTTTGCTCCCTTATTCCTTTATAAGGTATATAAGCAACTACTGCCACACTGTTTGTTTCAAACGACGCTTGGAAGCCAGTTCACTGGAGTGTGCAGTAAGTTGAATTGCCACTGCTTCCTGCTGTTTGTGTGATAGATAGGACCATAAAATGGATGTGATGTGGTTATCACGCTGCGATTCAGTTCATATGGAGCTGTATTGATTGGTGCTGGTTCAGTGCTTGCTCCACATTTTATCAATTGACCTTCCAGTTTGTATCCTGCCTTTGCTTCTTTTACCTCTAATTCTACTTTATCTCCAGTTTTGTGGTTCCTAATTTTCCTTTGGTTGATTTCTCCTAGTATTTTTTTAGTTTTCTACACAGAAAGATTTTTCTAGTGAAACCATATTTTCCCCTTACCACACATATATACTTATTTATCTATTTAACTGGGTTGGCCTTCAGGATTTGGGAATATCACTTCTGTTCTTTGAGTTTTCAAGTTCTAAAATATTTCTGACTGCACAAAGAAGAAATTTTCCAAGGTCACTAGTCCCTCAAACTGGCTGTCAGATCTCAGCAGAGAGTAAATTGGTTTTATCAATCGGTAGCTGATAATAACAGGGCACCCAGGGAAAGAAAGGAGGGAGGGAAACAGGAAGAAGGGAAGGAGGGAGTAACAAAGGGAGGGAGGAGGGCTGCATGGTCTTCTATATGCAGTTATTCTTTCTAACAGGTTAGTGTACTTTAAGTAATTCCAATCTTTCTACTTTTCAAGTTCATTCTTTCCTTTTATTTTACTGCCTAGTGAATGCTCTGTAAATTTCCTTTTCTACAAATTTTTATATAAAAATATTAGATTATTGAACAAAATAAACGTGAAAAGTAGGAACTTTGGCTGCAGAGTAGGGGAGAGAAGGACATGAAGAGAAAGGGGGTAGAGGATGAAAAATGGAAATGGAGGAAACGTTGGGAAAGTATCAAAAGAGGAAAAGGCAAAGCTATTGAGAAGGCGGAGAACAGACAGATGTGCTTCCTGTGTAGGAGGCTTGACTGATTTGTTTTATGAACGCATATTTATAGAAAGAAGGTAATGGGGTGAGAATGAAGGTGAAGAGGGGAGGGGCTGGCAAAGTAAATGTTGGAAAAGTTAGAGTAACATAGTTTTATAGATTGCAAACCCATCAGGGAGAGTAAATGTTTACTGTACTATTGAGTACCTTGTAAAGTACCCTATAATTCATATTAATTACAGACATTATTTTAAAAAATCACTGGAAAATCTGTGTACTTGAGTGACAGTGTTGTGACACTGAATTACCTTTGATTGGTAATTTTCCAAGTGTTTTATTCTTATGTTTATTGCTTTTATTTCTCATAGATGCAGGAGTTAAATAAAACTTATATTTGTTTCCTCAGACATGAAGCAAAAAATGCTTGACCATCTTGTTTGAAAAGACCTAAGGTTTCTTATGGTTGTTTTTGTTTAACAAGAACCAGATTGCTTGTGCAAAGTAATTGCCATCTGAATACTTTATACTGGCCCAAATAGAAGATTCACCCTTTGAAGTCCTACATCTGCTTATATGAAACTAATTTTTGAATCAAAATTGCTTCATACCAATCTCAACGAGTGGGTTGGGGTGTATGTCATGCCACTGAAGTGTCTTCTGTTTCTACAGAAGCATTTCTTGTCAAGACTGAGAGTAGACCAGGGATGAGGAGATGTATCCTGTGTCCCTATCATATATCCAGGCACAAAGCTTTTTGCATTTCAACGACCAGCCAAACTCCATGTGTGAAAATATATGTAACTTTATATTCCTTCCTAATATCCCTGCGAAGTAGTTAAAAGAACGTCCTTATTTTTTCTATATTTTATTATTATTAATTTTAATGGGGTGACATCAATAAATCAGGGTATATATGTACAATGAAAACATCTCCAGGTTATCTTATCATTCAATTGTGTTGCATACCCGTCACCCGAAGTCAAATTGTACTCTGTAACCTTCTATCTTGTTACCCCTGGGTCCCTCCCCTCTGCCATATCCCAACCTTCCCTCCCGCCACCCACCCCATAACCACCACTCTCTTGTCCATGTCTCATAGTCTCACTTTTATGTCCCACCTATGTATGAAATCATGCTGTTCTCAGTTTTTCTTTTTTTCTGATTTACTTATTTCACTCCGTATAATGTTATCAAGGACAATCCATTTTGTTATAAATGATCCGATGTCATCATTTCTTATGGCTGAGTAGTATTCCATAGTATATATGTACCATGGCTTTTAAATCCACTCATCTTCTGACAACACTTGAGCTGTTTCCAGATCTTTGATATTGTGAACAATGCTGCCACAAACATGGGGGCGCATTTCTTTTTTTCGAACAGTACTATGGTGTTCTTAGGGTATATTCCTATAAGTGGGATAGCTGGGTCAAAAGGCAGTTCGACTTTTAATTTTCTGAGGAATCTCCATACTGTTTTCCACAGTGGCTGCACCAGTCTGCATTCCCACCAGCAGTGCAGGAGGGTTCCCTTTTCTCCACATCCTCGCCAGCACTTATTCTGTGTTGTTTTGCTGATGAGTGTCATTCTGACTGGTGTGAGATGATATCTCATTGTGGTTTTAATTTGCATTTCTCTAATGATTAGTGAAGTTGAGCATTTTTTCATATGCCAATTGGCCATCTGTATGTCTTCTTTGGAGAAATTTCTATTCATTTCTTTTGCCCATTTTTTGATTGGATTGTGTGTCTTCCTGGTGTTGAGTTTTATAAGTTCTTTATAAATTTTGGTTATTAACCCCTTATCAGATGTGCTGTCGAATATGTTCACCAATTGAGTGGTTTGTCTTCTTATTCTGTTCTTATTGTCTTTAGCTGTGCAAAAACTTTTTAGTTTGATATAGTCCCATTTGTTTATCTTGCCTTTTATTTTATTTGCCCATGGAGATAAATCGGCAAATATATTGCTGTGACAGATGTCAGACAGCTTGCTGCCTATGTTTTCTTCTAAGATGCTTATGGTTTCACGGCTTACATTTAAGTCTTTTATCCATTTTGAGTTTGTTTGTGTGAATGGTGTAAGTTGATGGTCTAGTTGCATTTTTTTGCGGGTAGATGTCCAATTTCCCCAAAACCATTTGTTAAAAGGCTGTCTTTACTCCATTGTATGTTCTTTCCTTCTTTGTCAAATATCAGTTGTCCATAAAGCTGTGGGTTTATTTCTGGGTCCTCTGTTCTGTTTCATTGATCTATGCGCCAGATCTTATGCCAGTACCAGGTTGTCTTGAGTATAATGGCCTTATAGTAAACCTTGATACCTCGAAGAATGATACCTCCTGCTTTATTTTTTCTTTTTAAGATTGCTGAGGCTATTCGTGTTCTTTTTTGGTTCCATATAAATTTTTGGAATATGTGTTCTATATCTTTGAAGTATGTCATAGGTATTTTAATTGGTATTGCATTGAATTTATAAATTGCTTTGGGTAATATAGAAATTTTAATGATGTTTATTCTTCCTAGCCATGAGCACGGTATATGCTTCCACTTGTTTGTATCTTTCTTGATTTCTTTTATCAATGTTTTATATTTTTCCGAGTACAAGACCTTAACCTCCTTGGTTAAATTTACTCTTAGGTACTTTATTTTTTTGGCTGCAATAGTGAAGGGGATTCTTTCCTTAATTTCTTTTGCTGACAGTTCATTATTGGTATATAGAAATGCCTCTGATTTCCGAGTATTAATTTTATATCCTGCCACCTTGCTAAATTCATTTATCAGGTCCAGTAGTTTTTTGACTGAGACTTTAGGGTTTTCTATATACAATATCATATCATCTGCAAATAGTGACAGTTTTATTTCTTCTTTTCCAATTTGGATGCCTTTTATTTCTACTTCTTATATGATTGCTGTACCTAGGACTTCAAGAACTATGTTGAATAAGAGTGGTGAAAGGGTGCACCTCTTCCTGGTTTCTGATCTTAAGGGAATTGCTTTTAATTTTTGTCCATTTAGTATGATGTTTGCTGTGGGTTTGTCATAGATGGCCTTTATCATGTTAAGGAATGTTCCCTGTATTCCCACTTTACTGAGAGTTTTGAGCATGAATGGGTGCTGGATTTTATCAAATGCCTTTTCTGCATCTATTGAAATTATCATGTAATTTTTGTCCTTCCTTTTGTTTATGTGATGAATCACATTGATTGATTTGCGAATATTGAAGCAGTCTTGCCTCTCCAGAATAAATCCCACTTGATCATGGTGTATGATTTTTTTTTATATATTGCTGGATCCGGTTGGCTAATATTTTGTTGAGAATTTTAGCATCTAAATTCATCAGAAATATAGGCCTATAATTTTCTTTCTTTGTGTTGTCTTTGTTCGGTTTCGGGATCAAAATTATGCTCGCCTCATAAAAGGAGTCTGGAAGTCTTCCTTCCTCTTGAATGTTTTGAAATAGCTTGAGAGGATAGGAGTTAGTTCTTTGAATTTTTGATAGAATTCACTTGTGAAGCTATCAGGCCCAAAACTTTTCTTTTTTGGGAGTTTTTGATAACTGTTTTGATCTCATTTGTTGTAATTGGTCTGTTTAGGTGTTCTGATTATCCAGATTGATTTTTGGAAGGTTATATGATTCAAGAAATTTGTCCATTTCACCAAGATTGTCTAATTTTTTGGCATAGAGTTCTTCATAGTATTTTCTTACAATGCTTTGATTTTCTGTTGTGTCAGTTGTTATTTCTCCACTGTCCTTTTTAATTTTATTTATTTGAGTCTTCTCTCTTTTTTTCTTTATGAGTCTAGTTAAAGGTTCATCAATCTTGTTTACCTTTTCAAAGAACCAGCTTCTGGTTTCATTGATCCTCTGTTTTGTTTCCTTAGCCTCTATGTCATTTATTTCTGCTCTGATCTTTATTATTTCCTTCCTTCTACTTGTCCTGGGTTTTATTTGCTGTTGTTTTTCTAGTTGGTTTAGATGCAAGGTCAGGTTGCTTATTTGAGCTTTTTCTAGCTTCTTATGATATGCCTATAGTGCAATGAACTTCCCTCTCAGAACTGCTTTTGCTGTGTCCCATAAATTTTGAGTTGATGTATGCTCATTATCATTTGTTTCTAGAAACTTTTTATTTCTTCTTTGATCTCATTGTTAAATCAATCGTTATTTAATATCATGCTATTTAGTTTCCAAGTGTTTGAGTATTTTTCAGGGTTTCTTTTTTTGTGGTTAATTTTTAGTTTCATGGCATTGTGATCATAGAAAATGCTTGATATAATTTCAATCTTTTTAAATTTATTGAGACCATTTTTGTGTCCTAACATGTGGTCTATCCTAGAAAACATACCATAAGCACTTGAGAAGAATGTATATTCTACTGCTTTAGGGTAAAAAGTTCTGAAGATATCTATTAAATCAAGTTGATCTAGTGTATCCTTTAAGTCTTCTGTTTTTTTATTAATTTTCTTTCTTGAGGATCTATTCAGTGTTGTTAGAGCGGTATTGAAATCCCCTACTATTATAGTATTGCTTTTAATCTCGCCCTTTATATTTATCAAAGTCTGCTTTATGTATGTCGGGGCTCTTATATTTGGTGCATAGATATTTATAATAGTTATATCTTCCTGTTGAATTGTTCCCTTTATCATTATGTAGTGTCCTTCTTTATCTCTTACTACAGCCTTTGTTTTAAAGTCCATTTTGTCAGATATAAGTACTGCTACACCTGCTTTTTTTTCATTTCCATTTGCATGAAATATATTTTTCCATCCTTTTACCTTCAGTGTATGAGCATGTTTTGTTTTAAGGTGTGTATCTTGTAGACAGCATATGTATGGGTCCTGTTTCTTTATTCTTGCAGCTACCTTATGTCTTTTGATTGGATCATTTAATCCATTTACACTTAAGGTTATTATTGATATGTTGTTGTTTATTGCCATTTTATTCTTTAAAGCTGTATTCTTCTTTTGCTATATACTTTCCTCCCTTTAAACTGTTCACAACAGGCCCTTTAGTATCTGTTGCAGAATTGGTTTGGTTTTAATGAATTCCTTGAGGCTTTCTTTTTCTGGGAAGCTCTTTATTTCTCCTTCAATTTTAAACGTTAGCCTTGCTGGATAAGGTAGTCTTGGCTGTGGTTCTTGTTCTGCATTACTTTGATTATATCTTGCCATTTCCTTCTGGCCTCAAGTGTTTCTGTTGAGAAGTCCGATGTCATCTTTATGGGGGCTCCTTTGTAGGTTATAGCCTTTTTTTCCCTTGCAGCTTTTAAATTTTTTTCTTTATCCATTAGCTTTTGTATTTTAACTATGTTGTGTCTTGGTGTAGATCTTTTTGGGTTTCTCTTTAATGGAGTTCTGTTTGCTTCTTGAACGTGTGGAGTGTTTCCCAGCCTTAATTTAGGGAGGTTTTCTGCTATGATTTGATTCAACAAATTTTCCATTTTCTGTCTTCTCTCCTCTTCTTCAGGCACCCCTATGATGTGAATGTTGTTTCTCTTCAGGTTGTCACAGAGCTCCCTTAGAGTTTCCTCACATTTTTTGAGTCTCTTTTTTTTTCTTTTTCTCTGCTTCTGTGCCTTTGTTTATTGTGTCCTCTAACTCGCTTATTCGATCCTCAGCATGATTCATCCTGCTTTTAATTCCTTCCATTGTGGTATTCAGTTTTGATACTGTATTTGTCATTTCTGTCTGATTTTTTTTTATTATTTCAATTTTGTTCTTATACTTGTTATCTCTTAATTTAGGTGTTCATTATGACTATCCATTAAGCTCTAATTTCTTTGAACATCCTAACTATCATTATTTTAAATTCTGCTTTTGGTAATTTGATTATATCTGGCTCATTCAAGTCCTTCTCTGAGGATTTCTCTTGATTCATTTGGTTTGCATTCCTCTGCCTGCCCATTTTGTCTGTGTATAAGCAAGTTTTTGCCACTGGAGTTCAGTAGGTGTTTCCTTTGTGTTCTCTAGGTGTGGTCTGTCTTCATGCCCGCCGCCCCTCAGCCGCTGCCTAGGGCGGTTAGGTATGGGCGTTGCCAGCTCTGGCCCACTGTAACTGTTGCTGTGATTTCTGCCTCTCTTCCTCAGGAGGAGCTGTCACTCAAGCCACAAGCCTCATTCCCAAGGGTAGAGGTGAGCACTTTGCTCAGCTGCGGACCCAGCCTGTTTCCGCACTTCCACCCAGAATCCGCAGTCAGAGCCTGCTTGCCACAATTTTGCGGGTTGGGCGGGGCTTTTGACGTGCTCTCAGCTCTGAGCCTTTGCCTGTTCGGAGCTTTAGCCCTGGCCTCGAGGCCAGGGACCTTCTGTGCAGGGTCGCAAACTAAGGTTTATTGGGCCTGGTGTGTTTGCTGGCTTCCGCTCAGCTGCGAGCTTCCACTCCTCCCAGATTCTACCCTGACCCTGCATTTGGAGCCCGCTCCTGCATGTAGGATGGCAAACCCAGATTTCTCCGGCCGGGCGGGGATAGTAGTGTAGGCTCAGCTGCGAGTTTCCACCTGTCTCGGGGTCTACCTTGTCCCCACGCTCGGAGCTCACTTGCGCACGTAGAATGGCAAACCGTGTGGTTTCTCCGGCTGGGCGGGGCTGGTAGCGTGAGCTCAGCCGCGAGCCCGCACCTGTCCCTGGTCCTGGCCCCATCCCCCCAGTCAAGGTCCGCTTGCGCAGGGTCACATAGCAGATCTCTGCCTGTTCCTGGCCTCCCGCTTTGTCCCCGCACGTGGGATTACAGGCTGCCCGCAGCTTCCGGACCGCTTTCGCGCGTCCCCTTCGCCCCTGCTGGGCTAGACCGAGCTCACACCAACTTGGCCTCCGCCAAGCCGACAGAACCGCGTTTCAGCGTCCTGCTGCCACCATATCCTTCAGCAACCCTCAGCAGAGTAGGAAGGGCCCTAATACTCCACACTGTAGGCCTGGGAGCTCCCTCACTTGTTTCACAGCTCAAACTGTCCAAACGCCTCTTCTAGGCTCTGGGACTGCAGGCTGGGGCTTGGTTCCTGGGACCCAGGTCCTTCCCTCTCCGCCATACTCTCCTCCCGCCATGCGAGTCTCTCCGGGCTGCCGTTTGCTCCGGGGACCTGGGCAGCCCTCTTCGCGTTTTCACTATTCCTACCAGTCTCAATGTGGCTTCTTCTGTGTTCCTTGGTTGAAGAGTCTACTTAGTTTAGTTCAAAGTTGGTTTATCCAGATGATGGTTCTTAAAATTGAATTATATCCACTTTGGTTCTGGGAGTTGGAAGTTGGTACGTCCGCCTACTCCGTCGCCATCTTGCTCCCCCTAAATGTCCTTATTTTTTGAATTGAGAGACCTATAATGTCCTGTGTTACTCGAGTGGTTTATGTCAAGATACCCAAATGGGAAATGAGACACCATTTGGCGGCAATGACATTTTCTAGTGTTTTTTGGGGGAGGTGTTGGGGATGGGGGAATCTTTGGGTTCTGTTAGCCCAACACACCTTCTCAGTGCACAAATTCTTGGACAGTAGTGGTTTAAGAGCCACTACAAGTAATTTCTTGATCTGGGCTCTTTACCTGCCACCCATTTTAGCACCTTTTTATTTCATGGTCATTGAGGTGGATCATTCTCTCTATTTCCTTCCTCCATTTAACACCTCACAGAAAGAAGGGGTAGTGCCAACTTTTTTTCTGTTTTCTCCTGAGTTGGATTACAATTACACTCAGTTATTGTATAAATTGACAACTTGAAGAACTTTTTCATGCCTTTTATATCAATTTTCTTCAGTATTTTTCATGATGACCATAATGACTCTTTGCTTTTGAAAATGTAGGCAAACAATCTGTCTTTATATGTAGGAATATGAATATTAGAATGGCTTTTTCTCTATCTTATTGAGATATAATTGACACATAACATTACTTAGTAAAAGCTGTATAACATAATGATAGAATATATGTGTATATTGAAACTGTCATATTGTTGAACTTGACAGTTTGTGATCAGATCTGGTTTCTGGAGAACTGAGGCTTAGCAAAGAAAAGAAAAAAATGTTTAGAGCATCTAAACTGTGTCTTCTTGTGCAAAAGCCTCCTAGAAAGGACCTGGTCTAGAATACGTATACCTTGGGAAGTTACACATGAACTTACAAAACACCCAGCCAACGAGGAACTTCAGACTTACAAGAGTGACTCTTTTCCATTAATCTGGGGTGGGAGTAATGAGGTGTAAGCTACTTAGTAGGGGTTAGAAGATAGTCATTAATAAGATCCATTAGGTTTTTCCTTCTTTAAATAGCCACTCTATGCTTAACTAAAGTTAACCTTGTTAGATAACACATGCAGTGGTAGCTCAATACTTGCCTCCACTGTCTTTATCCAAACTTATCTGAAAACATACAAGCAAACCGAAAGGCCTTCTGAAGGTCTTGCTTTACTCCTCTTAATCACTAGAAAGTTAATCTTGCTGGCAATTCTTGAAATAGACTACCACATGGGTTCTTTCTTGCCTCATATCCAAAGTCTTCAGGTTCATGTGTGAGCAAAAGACTCATAAATGTATAGATCAGGGTGTGCTATGTTCTCAGATTGTTACTTTTATTTCCCTTACATTTTCTCAATGGGCACTACTGTGATTCAAACGGAATTTGTTCAGATTTATTTCACAATAATGAGGGAATACTAGTGAAGGCCTGATGGCTGTATGCTTTATAGTTGGTTTCCAAAACTAATAGAATCCTTGTATAAAAATAGTCAAAGAAGATAAAAAGGATTTATATTTTTATTTATAGTATTAATATAACATTGCTATTACTATTTTACTTCTAAAAACTGGTTATTTTTAAATAAGTGATAACATGATTACTAGTAAATGTGTTTTTTTAGTGCTGAGATAAATAATTCCTTATAATGTGATGGGAGTACTGCTATGAGTTACTCTTGCTCCAAATACAATATCAAAATACTGAAATTATGGGTTGGAATCCTTACTAAGGAAGTCAGTACAATTTTATGAAGAAAAGATACAGATAATGGGCCTCTGGATTCTTGCCAGATCTTTAGACTGAGTCTCAGGCCAGAACCACCTTTAGAACATATAAAGTGGATTCAATAAGTAGGATTCAATATATTTCCTTGAAGTCTCTGTATTATAATATTGCATCAGATGTCCTCTTTATAACTAAAAATGCTGTTTAAGAACTAATTTCTTGGCCATTGTGAACAATGCTGCAATGAACATGGGGCTACATATGTCTTTATGTACCAGTGTTTTTGAGTTTTGGGGGTATATAGCCAGTAGAGGGATTGCTGGGTATATGGTAGTTCTATTTTTAATTTTTTTGAGGAGCCATCATACTTTCTTCCATAATCGTTATACTACTTTACATTCCCACCAACAGTAGATTGTTTACAGTGGCCAAGACATGGAAACAACCAAAAAGCCATTCAATAGATGACTGGATAAAGAATATGTGGTACATATATACTATGGAATACTACTCAGCCATAAGAAATGATGACATCGGATATTTACAACAACATGAATGTTCCTTGATAACATTATACTGAGAGAAATAACTAAATCAGAAAAACTAAGAACTATATGATTCCTTACATAAGTGGGACATAAAAATGAGACTCAGGGACATGGACAAGAGTGTGGTGGTTACGGAGGGGGAGAAAGAAGAGGGGATCGAGAGAAGGGAAGGGCACAAAGAAAACCAGATAGAAGATGACAGAAGACAATTTGACTTTGGGTGATGGGTATGCAACATAATCAAATGTCAAAATAACCTGAAGATGTTTTCTCTGAACCTATGTACCCTGATTGATCAATGTCACCCCATTAAAATTAATAATAACAATAATAATAATAATAAAAGAGCTAATATTACTCCATGCCATGACTCAAACACATTAATAAAGAACATATCAGTTTTTTTATTATTAATTTTAGTGGGGTGACACCAATAAATCAGGGTACATATGTACAATGAAAACATCTCCAGGTTATCTTATCATTCAATTGTGTTGCATAACCGTCCCCCAAAGTCAAATTGTCCTCTGTCACCTTCTGTCTGGTTTTCCAAGTGCCCCTCCCCTCCTTCCAATCCCACCCTTTCTTCCCTCCCCCCACACCATAACCACCACTCTCTTGTCCATGTCTCATAGTCTCATTTATATGTCCTCCCTATGTATGAAATCATGCTGTTCTCAGTTTTTTTTTTCTAATTTAGTTATTTCACTCAGTATAATGTTATCAAGGTACATCCATTTTCTTGTAAATGATCCGATGTCATCATTTCTTATGGCTGAGTAGTATTCCATAGTATATATGTACCTAAGCTTTCTAATCCACTAGTCCTCTGACGGACACTTGGGCTGTTTCCAGATCTTCGCTATTGTGAACAATGTTGCCACGAACATGGGGGCACATTTCTTCTTTTCGAACAGTGCTATGGTGTCCTTAGGGTATATTCCTATAAGTGGGATAGCTGGGTCAAAAGGCAGTTCGACTTTTAATTTTCTGAGGAATCTCCATACTGTTTTCTACAGAGGCTGCGCCAGTCTGCATTCCCACCAGCAGTGCAGAAGGGTTCCCTTTTCTCCACATCCTCGCCAGCACTTGGTCTGTGTTGTTTTTCTGATGAGCGCCATTCTGACTGGTGTGAAGTGATATCTCATTGTGGTTTTAATTTGCATTTCTCTAATGATTAGTGATGTTGAGCATTTTTTAATATGCCTATTGGCCATCTGTATGTCCTCTTTGGAGAAATTTCTATTCATTTCTTTTGCCCATTTTTTGATTGGATTGTTTGTCTTCCTGGTACTGAGTTTTATAAGTTCTTTATAAATTTTGGTTATTAACTCCTTATCAGACGTGCTGTCGAATATGTTCTCCCATTGAGTGGTTTGTCCTTTTATTCTGTTCTTATTGTCTTTAGCTATGCAAAAACTTTTTAGTTTGATATAGTCCCATTTGTTTATCTTGCCTTTTATTTCATTTGCCCATGGAGATAAATCGGCAAATATACTGCTGCTACAGATGTCGGAGAGCCTGCTGCCTATGTTTTCTTCTAAGATGCTTATGGTTTCAAGGCTTACATTTAAGTCTTTTATCCATTTTGAGTTTGTTTTTGTGAATGGTGTAAGTTGATGGTCTAGTTTCATTTTTTTGCAGGTAGATGTCCAATTTTCCCACAGCGTTTGTTAAAGAGGCTGTCTTTACTCCATTGTATGTTCTTTCCTCCTTTGTCAAATATAAGTTGTCTATAAAGCTGTGGGTTTATTTCTGGGTTCTCTGTTCTGTTCCATTGATCTATGTGCCTGTTCTTATGCCAGTACCAGGCTGTCTTGAGTATAATGGCCTTGTAGTAAACTTTGATATCCAGAAGAGTGATACCTCCTGCTTTATTTATTTATTTTTTTAAAGATTGCTGAGGCTATTCGTGTTCTTTTTTGGTTCCATATAAATTTTTGGAATATGTGTTCTATATCTTTGAAGTATGTCATAGGTATTTTAATTGGTATTGCATTGAATTTATAAATTGCTTTGGGTAATATAGAAATTTTAATGATGTTTATTCTTCCTAGCCATGAGCACGATATATGCTTCCATTTGTTTGTATCTTCCTTGATTTCTTTTATCAATGTTTTATAATTTTCCGAGTACAAGTCCTTAACCTCCTTGGTTAAATTTACTCCTAGGTACTTTATTTTTTTGGCTGCAATAGTGAAGGTGATTGTTTTCTTAATTTCTTTTGCTGACAATTTATTATTGGTATATAGAAATGCCTCTGATTTCTGAGTATTAATTTTATATCCTGCCATTAAACTGAATTCATTTATCAGGTCCAGTAGTATTTTGACTGAGACTTTAGGATTTCTATATACAATATCATATCATCTGCAAGTAATGACAGTTTTACTTCTTTTTTAATTTGGATGCCTTTTATTTCTTCTTCGTGTATGATTGCTGTAGCTAGGACTTTCAGAACTATGTTAAATATAAGTGGTGAAAGGGGGCACCCCTGCCTGGTTCCTGATCTTAAGGGTATTGCTTTTAATTTTTGTCCATTTAGTATGATGTTTGCTGTGGGTTTGTTGTAGATGGCCTTTATCATGTTAAGGAATGTTCCCTGTATTCCCACTGTACTGAGAGCTTTGAGCATGAATAGGTGCTGGATTTTATCAAGTGCCTTTTCTGCATCTATTGAAATTATCATGTGATTTTGTCCTTCATTTTGTTTATGTGATGAATCACATTGATTGATTTGCAAATATTGAACCAGCCTTGCCTCTCCAGAATAAATCCCACTTGATCATGGTGTATGATTGTTTTCATATGTTGCTGGATCTGGTTGGGTAATATTTTGTTGAGAATTTTAACGTCTAAATTCATCAGAAATATAGGCCTATAATTTTCTTTCTTTGTGTTGTCTTTGCCCGGTTTTGGGATTAGAATTATGCTCGCCTCATAAAAGGAGTTGAAAGTCTTTCTTCCTCTTGAAATTTCTGAAATTGCTTGAGGAGAATATGAGTTAGTTCTTCTTTGAATTTTTGATAGAATTCACCTGTGTAGCCATCAATCAGGCCCAGGACTTTTTTTGGGGGGGAGTTTTTGATAACTCTTTTGATCTCATTAGTTGTAATTGGTCTGTTTAGGTGTTCTGATTCTTCCAGATTGATTTTTGGAAGGTTATATGATCAAAGAAATTTGTCCTTTTCACCTAGATTATCTAATTTTTTTGGCATAGAGCTCTTCATAGTATTTTCTTACAATGCTTTGTATTTCTGCTGTGTCAATTGTTATCTCTCCTCTGTCCTTTTTAATTTTATTTATTTGAATCTTCTCTCTTTTTTTCTTGGTGAGTCTAGTTAAAGGTTCATCAATATTGTTTACCTTTTCAAAGAACCAGCTTCTGGTTTCATTGATCCTCTGTATTGTTTCCTTAGCCTCTATGTCATTTATTTCTGCTCTGATCTTTATTATTTCCTTCCTTCTACTTGTCCTGGGCTTTATTTGCTGTTGTTTTTTTAGTTGTTTTAGATGCAAGTTCAGGTTGCTTATTTGAGCTTTTTCTAGCTTCTTATGATATGCCTGTAGTGCAATGAACTTCCCTCTCAGAACTGCCTTTGCTGTGTCCCATAAATTTTGAGTTGATGTATGCTCATTATCATTCGTTTCTAGAAACTTTTTTATTTCTTCTTTGATCTCATTGTTAATCCATTCATTATTTAATATCATGCTCTTTAGTTCCAAGTGTTTGAGTATTTTTTAGTTTTTCTTTTGTGGTTAATTTCTAGTTTCATGGCATTGTGATCAGAGCAAGTGCTTGATATGATTTCAATCTTCTTAAATTTATTGAGACCATTTTTGTGTCCTAACATGTGGTCTATCCTAGAAAATGTACCATGAGAGCTTGAGAAGAATGTATATTCTACTGCTTTAGGGTGAAAAGTTCTGAAGATATTTATTAAATCAAGTTGATCTAGTGTATCCTTTAAGTCTTGTTTTTCTTTATTAATTTTCTTTCTTGAGGATCTATCCAGTGTTGTTAGTGGGGTATTGAAATCCCCTACTATGATAGTATTGCTGTTAATCTCTCCCTTTATATCCATCAAAGTCTGCTTTATGTATGTCAGGGCTCCTATATTTGGTGCGTAGATATTTATAATAGTTATATCTTCCTGTTGAATTGTTTTCTTTATCATTATGTAGTGTCCTTCTTTATCTCTTACTACAGTCTTTGTTTTAAAGTCCATTTTGTCAGATATAAGTACTGCTACCCCTGCTTTTTTTTCATTTCCATTTGCATGAAATATTTTTTTCCATCCTTTTCTACCCTCAGTGTATGTGCATCTTTTCTTTTCAGGTGTATCTCTTGTAGACATCATATGTGTCGGTCCTATTTCTTTATCCAAGTAGTTACCCTATGTCTTTTGATCAGATCTTTTAATCCATTTACATTTAAGGTTATTATTGATATGTAGTTGTTCATTGCCATTTTATTCTTTAAAACTGTATTCTTCTTTTGCTATATTTTCCTCCTTTTGTACTGTTCACACCAGGCCTCTTAGTATCTCTTGCAGAATTGGCTTGGTTTTAATGAATTCCTTGAGGCTTTCTTTGTATTGGAAGCTCTTTATTTCTCCTTCAATTTTAAATGTTAGCCTTGCTGGATAGAGTAGTCTTCGTTGTAGGTTCTTGTTCTGCATTACTTTGAATATATCTTGCCATTCCTTTCTGGCCTCAAGTGTTTCTGTTGAGAAGTCAGATGTCATCCTTATGGGGGCTTCTTTGTAGGTGATAGTCTTTTTTTCTCTGGCAGCTTTTAAGATTTTCTCTTTATCCCTTAGCTTTGGTATTTTAACTATGATGTGTCTTGGGGTAGATTTTTTTGGGTTTCTCTTTAATGGAGTTCTGTGTGTTTCTTGAAAGTGTGGAATGTTTCCCAGCCTTAATTTAGGGAAGTTTTCTGCTATGATTTGATTGAAGAAAGTTTCTATTTTCTGTTCTCTCTCCTATTCTTCAGGCACCCCTATGATGCGAATGTTGTTTCTCTTCATGTTGTCACAGAGCTCCCTTAGAGTTTCCTCACATTTTTTGAGTCTCTTTTCCTTTTTCTTTTCTGCTTCTGTGCCTTTGTTTATTGTGTCTTTTAACTCGCTGATTCGACCCTCAGCGTCATTCACCCTGCTTTTAAATCCTTCCATTTTGGTCTTTAGTTCTGATACCATATTTGTCATTTCTGTCTGATTCTTTTTTATTATTTCAATTTTGTTTTTTATACTTGTTATCTTTCTATTTAGGTGTTCATAGTGACTATCCATTATTGCTCTAATTTTTTTGAACATCCTAACTATCATTATTCTAAATTCTGCTTCTGGTAATTTGGTTATATCTGGTTCATTCAGGTCCTACTCTGGGGATTTCTCTTGATTCATTTGGTTTGGATTCCTCTGCCTTCCCATTTTGTCTGTGTATAAGCAAGTTGTGGCCAGTGGAGTCCAGTAGGTGTTGCCTTTGTGTTCTCTAGTTGTGGTCTGTCGGCAGGCCCGCCACCCCCTCTGCCGTTGCCTAGAGTGGTTGGGTATGGGTATTGCCAGCTCTGGCCCACTGTAGCTGTTGCTGTGATTTCCACCTCTCCTTCTCTGGAGGGACTGTCATCAAGACACAAGCCTCAGCACCAAGGGAAGAGATGAGCACCTTTGCTCAGCTGTGGCCCAGCCTATTTCCGGGCTTCTGCCCAGCACCCGCAGTTAGAGCCTGCTCGCCACAGTTTCGCGGGTTGGGTGGGGCTTTTGATGTCCTCTCAGCTGTGAGCCTTTGCCCGTCTGGAGTTTTAGCCCCGCCCTAGATGCAAGGGCCCTCCTCTACAGGGTCACAAACTGCGGTTTATTGGGCCGGGCGTGTTTGCTGGTTTGCGTTCAGCTGCGAGCTTTTGCTCACCCCATGCTCTACCCCACCCCCGCATTCGGATCCAGCTCATGCACGCAGGATGGCAAACCGTGGTTTCTCTGGCCGGGCGGGGCTGGTAGCATGAGCTCAGCTGTGAGCCCCCACCCGTCCTTGGTCCTAGCCTTTCCCCATGGTCTGGGCCAGCTTGCGCAGGGTCACAGAAAAGATCTCTGCCCGTTCCTGGCCTCCTGCTTTGTCCCCGCAGGTGGGATTACAGTTGGGCCCACAGCTGCCTAACCGCTTTTGTGTGTCCCCTCCACCCCTGCTGGGCTAGACTGAGCTCACAGCGGCTGGGCCTCCGCACACACTGAGAGAACTGTGTTTTAGCGTCCTGTCGCCACCATCCCTTCAGCAACCCTCAGCAGAGTAGGTAGGGCCCTAACTCTTCATACTGTAGGCCTGGGAGCTTCCTCTCTCTAAGCAGCTCTGCTCTAATTTTCTCAGGAGAGCTTGTTTGGCTGGTGTCCTGTCTCCCTTTGCTGGTATTGTTAGTTCCAGGGGAAATATTTGTTTTCGATTAGGGAAGTGACTTAGCCCAGGGGTTAGGGTGGCTGTCCCTCAGAGTGTTTGTCCCTGTTCCTTCAGTCCACACTCTCTTTTCGCTGTTCTGGACCTCTTCGTTGTCCTTGTCCCCTGGAGCCCTGGGTGCATGGTTGTGAGGGAGGTTTTTTTGCGCTGTCCCTTTAAAAAGAATCTTGGGTCTGAGAAAACTCTCTTTCTCACAAACAGTATCCTCACTTATTTCACAGCTCAATACTGTCCAAACGCCTCTTCCAGGCTCTGGGACTGCAGGCTGGGGCTTTTTTTCTGGGACCCAGGTCCCTCCCTCTCCGCCAAACTCTCTTCCCGCCACGCGGGTCCCTCTGGGCTGCTGTTTGCTCCGGGGAGCTGGGCAGCCCTCTTTGCATTTTCGCTATTCCTACCAGTCTCAATGTGTCTTCTTCTGTGTTCCTTGGTTGAGGAGTCCACTTAGTTTAGTTCAAAGTTTGTTTATCCAGATGATGGTTCTTAAAATTGATTTATAATCCACTTTGGTTCTGGGAGTTGGAAGTTGGTATGTCCGCCTACTCCATCGCCATCTTCAGTCTCCCCAAGAACTACAATGTTTTCTAGGTGTTTGTTGGGTTTTTCTGTAAGAAAAAATGAAGCAATCCTTCTCACACTGTTTCTGACTATTAAGCTTTAAAGTGATTATCACTGTAACATAAAGTATTATGATGATTAATTTTATATGTAATTTGACAAGGCCGTGTTGACCAGACATTTCATAAAACATTATTCTGTGAAGGTGTTTTTGGGTGAGATTAACATTTAAATTGGTGGACTTTGAGTGAAGCAGAATATACTCCACAATGGGGGTGGGTCTCATGCAATCAGATGTTAATAGAACTAAGACTGACCTCCCCTGAATAAGAAGGAATTCTGCCAGCAGATTGCCTTGGACTCAGAGTTCAACTCTTCTTTCGAGTCTCCAGACTGCCAGTCTATCCTGCAGATTTTGGACTTGTACCTCCATGATTGTGGGAGTCCATTTCATCAATCAATCTCTTTCTCACCCTCTTTCTCACTCTCTTTCTCACATAATCACAATTACACACACACACACACACACACACACACACACACACACACACACACATTGGTGGTTTTATTTCTCTGGAGAATCCGGACTAATGCAAGTATTGTTAGAGTTTAAAAGAAACTTGAAGTCATCAAATTCATCGCTTTTTAATGAAGAGTAAAAGTGACATTCAGAAAAAGAAATTGACTTACCTAAATAGTCCAGCTATGTAACTGCCACTTTCCATACACCATACTCATTGCATATATAAATAAAGGAATGCCACAGAAGTAGACTGTAACAGAGAGAACATATGTCTATAAGTGACTGTCCACATTTTTTAATATAAAGACTGCCATTTTAAGTCGGTAGATTTGATGAGTCGTTAAATAAAGCTTACTCTCCAGTACTATTTGCTTGTGCACCATTAAATTTAACCTAGTAATCAGCAATTGTTCTTAAAAAAGAGTAAAATATTAGAGAAGTTAACTCACAGAAAGCTCTGATCTAGTTTAGAAATGCCTTTAATAAAGTTTAAAAAACACTCCATGTACGTGTCTGAGGGAACTGGCTCCATTCAATTTATTCAGGATTTATAAAGCACCTAAAGAAAAAGTATGCTTTAAAATCCTATTTCCATGATCTTTAATAAGATCAGTTTGTCTGATATAGATGCAATATAAGAGGCAGAGCAAAAAAAAATACTTCCTTTTCCAAATAATTCTTTCCAAAACACTTATAGTTCATTTTCTTTAAACCACTCCAGAGTGGTGAATCCTATTTTCACTTTAACTTCCTTCTGTCTTAGGAAGAATGCAGACATAATATCTACTTGATTCCTAAGTGATTTTCTGTATTGAAGATCTCTGATGGTGGTGCCTTGCTAATAAGACTATGACAAAAAGGCAGTATATTTGTCCCAAACTCAAGGATGTATTCTTGAGAGTTCCTTAAGTGCCTTTTTGCACATGGTTAATTGTTTTCTTACCCCCTCCCCCTTTTTTTAAAAAAGAAAACAACTTAGATGTATAAAAACATTGCAAAAATACACAGAGAATTCTCTTAAACTCTTCTCAGATCCTACCAAATCTTACCATTTCTGTTTTATTTCCCTTTTGCTCCGTGTGTATCTCTAGTTCTGTCATCTATCACCTATCTATATATGTATCCATTCATCATCTATCTATTCACTCATCATGTATGTATTTTTTTCTGAATTGATTGAGAATAAGTTGCAGACACAAAGCTCCTTTTGCCTCTAAATATTTCCTAAAGTCTTATTCTTCACTCCAATTCTACTTCCCCTAAATAAATCAGAATCAACATGGGTGTATTTTTCAGCATTGTCTATATTATTTCACTTTTACACATATAAAGTATATTTATTTCTGTTTGATTTTGTGAAAATTAGTAAATTTACCACATACTAAATTAAGATGCATCATGGCTTTTTCATTAAATTGTAGATTAGGAACTTCCTTTGAGAGAAACAGATTCGTGTAACTGTTTTACTTGCTTTTAAAGCTCTTTTTTAATTAAAGTAATATATAGATACAGATATAGATATATATTGTTAAAGACAAATAAAAGGCTTATCGTAAAAACACTAGTATATTCCTCCACCCATCTTACTTCTCTTAGAAAACCACTTTCAGTTATTTTATCTATCTCATGAATTACTCTATTTCACATTCTAAATAATGGTCATATACTGCCATTTCTTGGTTTATAATTTTTAGAGTATATGATAAAATTCCTTACATGGTATATGAGGGTTTACCTTACACCTCTGTCAATCACTGTATTTCCTCTCCATTCCTTCTAATATAATTATGTTTGAAATTTTTGATTAAAAACATTTTAAAAGTATATATATTTTTATTATAAAATTGATAATTTATATTATTTTATTAAAAACTGTTCACTGCTGAGTCATATAGTATTCTATGATTGAGGATTCTTCTAGAACATTTTTTCCTGCAGTTAAATATTGTCTCAATTTTTTTGTTTGCTGAGTTTACAAAAACTAATTCGAGTTCATTTCATATGTCCACAGCTGTTTTTCCTCATATCTCCAATAGTTGCTCAATACAGTTATCAGGTAATCTGTTAAATCCTGTTTTTTCTTTTTGGTACCTTAATTCACTTGCTCTATGTCTAGGAAGTGTACTTTCTAGACTTGCTATAAGCTATTATCCTGGTATTTCTTTTTGTTTTTTGTTTTTTCTAAAGATTATCTTATTTTTTTCCCAATGTGAATCTTCTCTTACCTGGAACTTCTTCTCCTTTATTGATTTATTTCGTTGTTGGGGCACATTTTAAAATAGCTTCCTGTACAAAGGTTCTTTTTACGCATCATTTTTTAGACCTTATGTATCAGTGTATTCTTCTCTCACAGGTAATTGATTGGCTAGATATAGAATTCTGATTGAAAACTAGTGTTCCATGGGATTTTGAAGTTATGATTCACTGGTTTTTTGAAAATTACTGCTTTTGAAAATTCCAATGCTGTTTTAGTTTTAGACGGTTTGCAAATGATCAGTGTCTACTATCCCAGGAAACTGTTAGGTTCTTCTTTTTATCTCTGATGTTCTGAAATTCTATGATTATATATTTTACTTATGGCTTATTTTTTATTTTTTTGAACTTTCAATGGGCTCCTTTCTGTTTGGAAAAGCATGTTTTTGGTCTGGCAAAGTTTAATTATTAATTTTTTACTAATCCCCTCTCTTTGTATCTCTTTCTAGAACTCCTATTAGTCTGTTCTTTCTTTACCTTCTATTTTATATTACCCATTTCCAGAGGCGGATTAAGATCGGTTGAGGCCCTGGGTGCAGAAGAAAATATTGGGCCCATTAAAGAAAAGAGAGACAAGAAAAATAAAAATACGTGTTAGCCATATTTTTTGAATAAAAAATATTATGTACTATTAATGTTAAAATTGCACATATGAAACCAAACAGTATCATTAGAAAAAAGTGTAAAGTTGGGGTGTTGAGGGGCCCTTCAGAATTCAGGGCCCAGGGTGCATGCCTGGTACACCCATTGTTAAATCCGCTTTTGCCCATTTTTCTCCCTTTTATTTTATAGTTTGAGATTTTTCTCACTAGTATTTTCAATCCTATTACAGTTTGTCTTTCAGCAGTCATTTTCTTTTTCTAAGAACCATTTCCATTTGTCCTCTTCCCTCTCATTTTTCATCCTCTTTCCCTTTCTTCTTCTTCTTTCTTCTCCTTGTTCTATAATTCTCTTCTTGTTTCCTAGATGCAGTATCTATTTATTTTTCTGAGGATAGTAATTTTAGTTTGTCTGTTGCTTAAGTTTGTACCTGTTTTCTAAACAGTTTCTATTTCCTTAAAGCTTATTTCTTTTGTTTATTTCTTTTAGCCTGCCTTCATGATGGGTATTTCAGTCCGCTTCTGATTATCCTTAGCTGCCTATTCATGTGAAGGGGCTGTTTGGTAAATATGTATCAGAGCACATAGTTGATTCATTCGTGGATTTTACTGTAGGGTGATCAGGATTTTTGTTATTGAAAGTCCATCAAATGTCCATTTCTGTAGGTTTTTTCTCTTGGTCACTCAATTATTTGGTAGAGGGATTCATCAAAATGCCTGTATTAGTTATTTGTTGGTGCATAAAATATACCTCAACAAATTTTGTTATTCTACAGTTTCTGTATGTCAGGAATGTGGGTATGGCTTAACTGTCTCCTCTGTTTCAGGGTCTCTCACAAGCTGCAGGCAAAGTGTTGACTAGGGCTCTAGTTATCTCAAGACTTGACTGGTGAAGGATCTGCTTCCAAACTTAATTACCAGGTGGTTGGCAAGATTCAGTTCCTTGTGGGTTGTTGGGTTGAGCAACTCAGTTTCTTGCTGTCTGTTGGCTGCCCCCGGTTACTTGCCACTTGATTCTCTCCAACATGATTAATTGCTTCATTAAAGTAAGCAGGCCAAGAAAACTAGAGAGAGAAAGAGTTCCAGTGAGATGAGACTCAGTCTTTTATAACCGAATCTTCCCATAACTTTCGCGTTTTTTATATGATAGAAGTAAGTCCTTGGTCCAGCCCCAAAACAGGATAAGACTGTAAGGGTGTAAATGCCAAGAGAAGGGAAGTATTTGGAACTATTTTAGAAGGCTGCCAACCACAGTGCCCAAGAGGCATTAATTATGGGCATTCTAACAACTGGATGGAGGAAGAGGTTGTAAGGCTCATGTCACCTTTTTAGTACAGGGATTTCATTTCTACCTTTTTTCCTTCTAGCACTTTATTCTTGCTTTCATTGAGCCTGAGGTCTTCAAGGTGGAGCATTTCTGACTCAATCTCATTAAGAGGACACATTCTTTTGTAAGAACAGGAAATGGATGGTTACCTTGATATTTGAGACCAATAAGGGACTCTGTGAGTTTGGCTGCCTATTATGCACATTTTAAAAGTGGGTTTCCCTTTTCTCACCTCCAATCTTAATTTCATGTGTAATGCTTTCTTTTCTAATCTCTGAACCTTCTAAAATTTCTTTAGGGATGAACCAATTTAATTATTGATATTACCCTCTTGGGACCCATAGGTTTGTGCTTCCTTTGTACTGGTTTAAATCAACTATCACTCCTGTGTTCTCTCTTCATCCTCTGAAAATTAGTTGATATTTCTACTTTGCCATCATCCCCTTCCCATTCTCTTACTCTGTGAGGATTTTTAACATTTTTTTATCCTACTTCAGTCACATTAGTGGTGTTTGGGAGAAGGTGGTGTTAAATGTATGTGTCCATTCATTCACCCAACTAACTACAAACCTTTTCACAATTCAGTTAAGTGAGGGTTTAATCTTTTATTTTTTAATGTTAGACAATGATACATTTACTTCAGGAGAAGCATTACTCTGTAACCAATTACCAAAGGTGCTTTTTCTGTGCCAATATTGGTTGCTATGTAAGTGTTGGAAACAATGACACAGAAAAATTATTTATCTTTGTGATTTCCTTCTATCTTGATACCACCATCATGATTCAATTGCACCATATTCCTAGGAAATCGTGGACTTCATATCACATCCCCTAATATTCCCTTCATTTAACTTGTTCTCTCCCAAAGTTCCCACTCTTCAACGTTTTTTCTTTTCTTTTCTACCTCAACCCAAATGATTGAATTATCTAAGTAGTTATTAGAAAGAGAAAACCTGTCAGCTAATTGGAGTAATTCCCTTTAAAATGTCAATATGAACAATTAAGAACTTCAGATCCTAGACTAGTCATCTGTCAGTAATATTACCATACAAAGATCTTTTAACCTCTTTATAATCTTTTCTCATCTTTACACTAAGAAGAGTATAATAACATCTTTGTGGAACATGTAGGTGAAAGATTGGAAGTGTGCAAAAAGCAGTAACATTTATTGCAGGTATGGTATATATCATTATTAATGATGGATGAGGCACATTTCCAGGGATATTGTATGCTAAGAAATATGTTAATATCAATACAAATCTGCTGGAGAGAGAGTCCTACATTGACTATTCTATGTGCTTTGACAGAATCAGGCATCAGAAAGCTGGTTTTAGAGTCTTGTTCAGCAGTATTTTGAGGTTATGTTGTTAGATTCACTTACACTGGGCATTTTTATGTACTCCTGACTTAGACTTTTGGCAATATTTCTTGCTTTGAGGTATCCTTTGCTTTATAATAATAAGCTATGCTTTATGATTATTAATTGTATGGTATAGCTTTTTCCATTCCCTTACTATCAACTTATGAGTTTCATATCTGTGACACGTATTTAATAGTGTGTTTTTTATACAGAGAATACAGTTGAACCATTTTTTGGAATACAGTGTGACAATCTCTGTCTTTACTTGAACTATTTAATACAGTTACATAAAAATGCTAATATCATTGAGTTCAGCTCTGTAATTTTGATATTTGTCCCATCTATTCTTAGTTACTTTGTTTCTTTTTTCTGTCTTCTTTCTAGTTTCTGTGGCAGAAACACTTGTTCATGATGCTTTTCTATATATTATAAGAAGGTTATTGGTACTGTTTGTGACTATTTTGATTCTTTAAAATTTTTTTTCCTCAGCATTTTTTACCTTTTAACATAATTCAACAAAGACCTTGTTTCAAGTACTATTGTTTCTTAAAAAGAAGAAAGTTATTTTTGGCTTTACATTGACCAAATCTTTCATAGTTGTTGATGAGCCTGAAATTCTCTCAATGTCCATTTAAAGACAATTGCTTATTTCTGAGATGAAGCTACATTTTCTTTCCTTCCTGTTTCTTTGCTTTCCTCTTTCCATTCCTCCCTCCCTCCATTCCCCCACTCCCTCCTTCTGTATCCTTCATTCCTCCCTCTCTGCCTGCCATTCCACCTACCCTCTTCTTCCTTCTATCCAGAAGGAAGTAATATGGAAAAGTCATATCTTTAACTAATGATCATCCATTGGAGTCTTGGAGTCTATTGAATAACAATAATTAAAAAAATACTATATAAGTAAAGTATTTTATAGTATTCTTATGGACCAGATGGATCTAAAGGCCCTTTGAAAATGAAAAGAATATCAAATCAATCATTTTAACCTATCAGTAATATTTACATCATATGCAAAGTCCATGTTCTTATAAAATATTTTAAGCATAAAAGGAAACAATTTTTATAAGTTTTGTCATGATTGGAGTGAAAAAGCTCACACCAAATATATCTATGGAAAAAATTAAGAATATAAAAATGAAGGCTCTCATACCACATGTCTAATATTATTAAAATGCTAGGAATTAGATTACTAGTAAAAACATTAGAATCAATGTTAAAATAATTATTGAAAGCAAAGATACTTAATAACAACAAGTAAATGCTTCATGAATAAAAATGAACAATTCTTGCTTATGGAAATCATCATTGGCTGAGGATAGTTTTCTTCTCAGTCACTCAAGAATTGAGTTTTAGGTATAATTTTTATTTTAAGTGATAGTAGGGGAGATAGACAGTCTCCTGCATGCGGCCTGACTGGGATCTACCTGGCAACCCCTGTCTAGGGCAGATGCTCAAATCAGCTGAGTTATCCTCACTGCGTGGTGCCAATGCTCAAACCAATCAAGCCACTGGCTGCTAGATGGGAAGAGAGAAAGAAAGGAGAAAAGGAGGGAAAGAGAGCAGATGGTCGCTTCTTATGTGTGCTTTGACTGAGAATCCATTGTATCTGTTCTATATCATGGAAGCCAGGACAGATGTGTCATTTTTTTCCCAGGATGTCCACACACTGGACTGATGCTCTATGCACTGAGCCATCCATCTAGGGCTAGATATAATTTTAACATACTAAATTAATCACTAGAAAAGAGATAAGATAAGTTGGATGTTTGGGGGGAGGCAAGTTAAGGTAATGTAGCAACGTAGTTAACATAAAAGGGAAACTAACAAATCCAACATGTACATTCTTAAAACAACTTTCAACAATATTTATATCTCATAAAACTGATAAAAAACACTATTTCACTTTCTAATATAAATGTGCTGCATATTTAGAGGAAATATTGGATGAAATTACACCACAATGTTAATAGAATTTATTGTAGTTGGTATGGTATTGGATGATTTCAATATTTTTCTATATTTTTCAAGTTTTAACAAGCTTATAATGAACTTAAATATGGCCATGTGTATCACTATCTCCACCAGTCTGTTATTTATATTCACAAAACTGAATTAAAACTTTCTTTTGAAGTTTCAAAACTTAATTCATATAATATATTTTCAAAGCTGAGAGTTTTAGAATGACTTATGTGTCATGCATTCTCTTAATCTGTTTTATATCTAACTTCTGATTTTCTTTTTGTATTGCGATTCTGACTTCTCAAATTAATAAAAGGGCAAAAAATGACACATATCTCCTGGCTGCCATGATATAGAACAGATACCATTGTGAATAAAAGTGATGTCTTATAGAGTGAGCAAGTTTCCAAAAAAGAAACTGAGTCACAGGAGGAAATGTGAAAAGCCCTAATCTAAAGGATTATGACTCTTTTTGCTCTCTCTGAAACATGAACTTTTTGTAAACTATGATCCATGAATGTTTGCTTGCAGAAAATATTTTCTTGTGCTTTCTGATTTAATTTTGAATCAAGTTAGTGATTTTCAGTTTGTGATGACATAAAGTCCAATGGTAAGTGGATGTCTGTTGTGAAAAGGGGTTTTTATCATTTTAATTTGAACCAACTGAAATAGAAACTTTGGCCGAAACTGATTGATATCTCACACCCAAAATGAACATAACAAGGATTTGACACTATGTCCATAACTGAAGTTAAAATTTTAAGAGTAATGAGCTAACACTTTGTGCAGGACTAAAGAATCTGGGGCAGGGTATACAGAGGACATCCTTGTGGTTTCCCTGGTTTTAGGAATTGACTGTTATAGAGCCAGAGGCCAGGACATTTCTTGTACCATTGGAAATGTTGGCCCTGGCCAGTTAGCTCAGTTGGTTAGAACGTTGTCCGGAAACAACAAGATTGTGGGTTTGATCCCTGGTTAGCGCACACAGGTGAAACAACAAATGAATGCATGACTAAGTGGAACAACAAATGAATGCTTCCCTTTCCCCTCCCATCTCTGTCTCTCTAAAAATCAATGGATCAATAAAAAAAGATTAAGCCCCGGTGGATAGCTCGGTTGGTTGGAGCATCGACCCAAAACACAGAGGTTGTTGGTTTGATCCCTGGTCAGGGCACATACTAGAGGAGATTGATGTTCCTGTCTCTCTCTGGCTCTCTCTCCCTGCCTCTCTCTTTAAAAATAGTAAGATCTGTGATTACAAGTGTTATGCATTTGTGAAAAAATTGAAAATAATTTGTAATTGCAACACTTATAGCACATTGCAGAGATTTAAAATCTATTTGAAAATTATTTTATTCACATATAGATAATATGATCTCTGTTAATAGTACTAAAGAAAAGAAAAATGAACTTATATTGGAAATATTCATGTAAGATAAATGATTTTCCTCCTTAATAACAAAAACTATGCATCTCCATCGTTCAAGTTGTCTATCAATCTTGATATTTTTAAGTGCATTCTGCCAGAATGCTTATCATCTAATAAAGAAAAATATGTATGTTTAATTTTTTATGAATACCGTATTTCCCTATGTGTAAGGTGATCCCATGTATAAGATGCACCTTAATTACGGGGCCCAAAATTTGAAAGAAAAATGTATTATATAAAGTTATTGAACTCAGGTTTTATTTATCATAAAATTCATACAACTCCTCATCACTGTCAAAACTCCCATCCGTTAGCTTGTCCTCATCTGTGTCTAATGACAAATCACCGCCTTCAACAATGAGCACTAAAACAAGTGCAAAGAAAGCAAGAAATGCAAGTAAAAAAAAAAAAAAAAAAACAACTACAATCACTGTATAATACACACCCAGTTTTTAGACCTAAAATTTTTTGAAAAATGGTGTGTCTTATACATGGGGAAATATGGTAAGTATAGTCGGATTTTTTTCTTCTGAATATAAATTATTTTTTCACTGTCCATTCTTTATATTCTATTAAAACATTGACTATTGCCAAGAACAATGAAAAGTCTAAGATTTTACTCTACTCCCAAACTAATACATTAGTTTGCCAGAATTTCATGGGTGCTGACAGAAGACATGAAACGCCTGGGTCAGAAATAAAGAACCGTTTACTACTCACGGCAATAACAGTAGCCAGACTGATTGGTCAGTTTCCCTTGCCCATATTCCACAGGGCTGAAGCAAATGGACCCTAATGAATGTCTTGTATACAGCAAGCTGTGTTTCAGAAGAGGAATATTGACTTGAAAATGTAAATCTTTTATAATGCCTGCATTTGTTTTGGAGGAGTTATCTTTATTATACATACTGGTAAGCAAACATGCCTTTTTCTTTATCTTCCAAGATTGTTTGCTCTAAAAATATCTTTTTAAAGGCTTCTAAAGCAAAGGGTAGTATGTACCTCTCCTTACAAAATGTGCAGGGATGCAAGACACATGAAAAATTGTCTTACAACAAATGTATGAAGATTTCCCTTAGGAATAGGTTTCAAAATGGAAGAGACAATGTTGTTCCTATGAAAGCTATATTAGTTGTCACTAAGGATTGTATGGGCCGTGTTTGTCATCCTAGGCTAGTTGGCAGTAAGGGTTGTGTTTTATACTCCATAGTTGCCTTCTACACAGGCAGTCCCGAGGTATGAACAAGACAGGTTCTGTAGGTTTGTTCATAAGTTGTATTTTTATGTAAGTTGAAACACATACATTTACCTATTAAATGCAACTTAGTTGTTTGTCTTAATATAGTATTTATTATTACCTTTATGTACATATAAATACTTAAACATCTTCAAATACAGCCTTAAACAATCTTGGATGATGCAGAAGATGATGGACTTGTTGGAGAAGATAAGATGGGACTGAGGTTAGAAAGTCAGGGTTTGATTCTGCTGCTGGAGTCAATTTCTTGAAGTAAGCATCAGGGGAGGTTTGTACAGGAGGATGAAGTCAGAGAATAGTCAGTGTTTCCATTGTCCTAGAAGAAAGCAAACATTCATGTTGTGAACTGCCATTGGGGCCATGTGGCAAGGAACTATGAACAAACTTCTAAGAGTAAAGCAGCTTTTGACTGACAGTCATCAAGGAATAGCTACCTCCATCTCACAACTGGAAGGAAGTGAATTCTACAATAACCTTGTAAGATTGGAGGAAGGCCAGAGATGCATGTGACAGTACAGCCTGGGCAACACCTTGATTTCAGCCTGATGAGAAACTAATCAGAGAACCCAGTAAAACCCTGCTGGACTTCAGACTTACAGAATAGTGAGCCAATGCATGGAAACTGTTTTAAGCCACTTAATCTGTGGTAATTTGTTATGCAGCAATAAAAAGCTAATATAAGAAAGAAATAAACCTGACCTGTGTTGGTGCCGTGGATCAAGAATTGACCTGGAATGCTGAGGTCATTGGTTCAAATCCCTGGGTGTGCCAGGTCAAGGCACATACAGGAAGCAACTATGATGAGTTGATGCTTCCCATTTCTCCTGCCCCACATCCACTCTTCTAAAGAAATCAATAAATTAAAAAAAAAAACCTCTAAAAAAAAGCTTATTTGGAAAAAAGAAATAAACAAAGTAGAGAATCCTTTGTATATGGCATATTAATTCTAATTTCCTTCTACTTTATTGACTATTTCCTTATATAACTTAAGGTAACTATTCTAATTAACTATTTTATTACAATATTTGTGGGGTATTTTTGTAAAATCTGCTCTTGATTTTTTTTAAGTTGTAAACTCTTGACCAATTCAAAATAAAACCACCGTTAATGGGTATTCTACTATTTCATAAATAGCATTTTATACATGATTTCATTTAAACCTCACAACAATCTTGAAATAGTAATGTCCTTATGTTTAAGAAAAACAAAATACAAATTTGAAGGTTAAGTACTGAAATCAGAATTAAAAAAAAACTAATGAATTGTGGAGACAGGATTCTAACTTGGTTGTACTATATACAACTTCAAGTCATATTTTTATATGCTGCATGTTATTACTCTTCAACACTGAAAAAATTTATTATGGTATGCATTACTTATAATTGCCAATATTCAGTACTACTCAACTTCAAAATACAAGGGGCAATGTACTTCCTGTCTTCTTAAAATTAGTTCTGATTACATAACTACTGTCGAACAATGAAATATGAGTGAAAGTGATATACATAATTTCAGGGCTCAAGCACTTAATTGCTGGGGCTTGACTCTACAATCCTCCTTCCTGCCAGAACAATTCTGGAAGACGAGAGTTAAGGTAGAACCCACATTAGCCTTGATCCCCAAGTGGCCCTCATAAACAGAGTTTCTCATATTGGACATGTCATATGAGTAAAAATAAACATTTGGTGTTTTAAGCCACTGAGATTTTAGAGCTGTGTTGTTACTGACTAGTATAATCATGCGAACCAACAGAGTCTGCAATTCTTACTGATAAATTTAGATAAATTTTAGGTGCTCATCACCCATCTTATGTTTTTTTCTAGATTTTTATTTATTAATTTTTACAGAGAGGGGAAGGGGGCAGAGAAAAAAGAGAGAGAGATAAAGTAGGGGAGAAACAGGAAGCAACTTGTAATAGTTGCTTCTCGTAAGTGCTTTGACAGGGCAAACCCGGAGTTTCGAACTAGCTACCTCAGCATTCTAGGTTGATGCTTTTACCCCCTGTGCCACCACAGGTCAGGCTCATTACCCATGTTACACACTACGCTGCAATGATATTTTTGCAGGTCTTTGAATGCTTGTCGTTTTCCTAGAGCTCAGGATCTTTGAACTCATTCTTCCCTTTGCTTAGTTTATCATAATGGGTAGTTAAGAATAAGTTATAAATTCAGGCTAGTCTAGATTTATAGCTGAAAACTTGTACTTTCTTTCTGTTTTGACTTGTGAAGTAACTTAACCCCTTTTTCCCTCAGCTTCATATCTATAAAATGGGGTAACATTAATACTTCTATCATGAGCTTGCTATAAAATTTAAATGAAAAAATAAATGCCAAACTTTTAGAAAGCATTTTTATTATTGCTATTATTATTAAAAACTCTATTTAGATATTGTCTCCTCCAGAAAGCCTTCTTGATTTATTTTTATTTTTTGCTTTCTTGATTTTTAAGGTTTGATTAGGAGGCGCTTTATTTTGCTACCGTTTAAAATTGTCAAGACATTTATAAAACTATATTAAATACTGTCTCTCTTTTTTTCTTTTAAATTTTTTATATTAATTTTTTATATATAGAGAGAAGAAGGAGAGGAGAGAAAGAGAAACATCAACGTGTACCTTTCATTTATGCCTTCCTTACTTGATTCAGGGATCGAACTTTCAACCTTGGTATATCAGGATGATGCACTAACCAACTGAGCTACCTGGCCTTTTTATCTAACATCACCACTTGAAAAATATTGATTAGAAATAAAACAATGTTGTATTCTTAGCACTTAAAAGTCAATAAATGTTTTCCGAAAGTCGTTTTGGAGTCAATAGCAGTGGGCTTAAGCTAGTGATTATTAAGGAAACAACTATGAGTCTCAAGTAAAATTAATCTTAGAAATTATAATCCCATGAATTAATCTAGTTATAGAAATGTTCTTTTAACTAACTTGATTGATAGAAACTTTGTTTTTCTAGAGCAGTGGTTCTTAACCTTTTTTGAGGTACCGAAATCACCAGTTTCATATGTGCATTCACCGAACCCTTCTTTAGTGATAAATAAAATATGATTTTTTTTTCCAAATTCAAGACATAGGTATATGTTTTTTTACTGATGCACAAAATGAGCCATGCATGAACATCACCTCGCTCAAAGAACAAAACCAACAAAGTCCATGAACTCACAACAAATTACGGTATTACTTTATTCTGGCCTCCGCGGCAGAGGCTTCTCCGAACCCCTGAGACTGACTCATTGAACCCCTAGGGTTCAATAGAACCCAGGTTAAGAACCACTGTTCTATAGTTATGTTAAATGGGATGTAATTTTCAAAAACTTAGATTTTTCTTGATTTTCTGAAATTGCTGAAAGCACAAAGTTTGTATAATAGTTGTTTAAAATTGTGCTGATCATTCTGGAATTAGCAACCTGGAACATGTTTAGAAAGGAATTCTACTCGTCACACTTAATAATAAATGTCAACAGCATTATTGTTTTTGAACACTCCAAATTACTTCAAAGCAGAGATAACACTTAAATGCATTATCTTTATACATATTTTAAAATATTTTTGCTAATGTCTTTTTGCAATCACAAATTAATTTAGACATTCGATAAAACTGACCCCTATACTTTAGTAAGAAAGAAAAATAATTCACATTTTTGCTTTTGATAAGTTTTTAATTTCTCTAAAGAAAACATCTGAAAATATTTTTTTGCTGGAGTCTGGTTCTAAAGTTGATGACCTACCTCCTGGTGTAAACACTATGTAGTCGACAATGCCTCCTCCACAGAGCTAACTTTTCTAACAATAATTTCCCTAGTTAAAACTTTTTTAATATGGAAAATGATTAATAGTGTTTAGAATTTCTGCTTCACCATGTGGAATCGTCTTCCCTATTGTCTAAGGTGACCAGATTGGTAAAGCGGGACACCATTGATGGGGGTGGGTTGGGGTGTTCTTGATTAAAAATTTGGTCTATATGGAGCAAAAAAATTTTTCATTGAATGCAAAAATAGTATTGTAATATATTTTTTAAAATTTCAACATAAGTACAATTTACAAATATAATACATTAAAAATTATGTATAGTATTTTATTCTTTGGCATGTTTTCTCATTTGAGTGAATTTTTTTTAGTAGATGGCTGTTGTTTAAAAGGTCATGAAAATTTTCACGAGAATTTGTTAAATTATATTTGACACATAAAATGCCTTTCAAAGTCTCAACACTTAATTGTGACTTTTCTGATGTCCACACTTTATTTACCGTAGAAAAAACGCATTCAGTCGCAGCATTAGTTCCTGGTAAAGACAGCGTGTATTCCACAATCTTTAGTGCATTATTGTATGGAACATGGTTTGTTTCAAAATGATGAAATATTTGTAACCATTTGTTCTCTATTATCATTTTTGCTGATGCCCAAGATTTAACCTTTTCCTTATCAATATATATTTTTAATAATGATACCTCATTAAAAAGATCATTTTCGGAAATATTATTATATGGGAAATTTTGAGTGAGTCAGAGGGATTGGGTTACATGGTCCCAAAATTGATGCCGGAGCCGAACGCCGTAGTCCAGGACACGGGCTTATAGGTAGTTAGGGGACTTGACAGCCGCTGCCCTAGCAGGTACGTCCCACCCGAAGTTTTTTGTTTCTGGGCCCACATGGGGCAGCCAGCTCTTGCGGCAGTGCGGGCGCTTCCAGGTCGAGGCGGGGTCTCCCCCCCGAAAACTGTATATTTTCTTCCTGTTCTCCCACCATTCCCTAGCTTTCTGTGCATTCTTTTCAAAAATTGGCACTTTTTTAAAATGCCACAGGACACGGAACAAATTGTTAAAAATTGGGACTGTCCCACCAAAAGCGGGACGTTTGGTCACCTTACTATTGTCTGATCCCTGAATGTAATACATCCTTCTCTCCAAGAAGGAGAGATGCCTTTTTGATCAGGGGTTGTTACTAGCAGAGTGGGAAGCTCATTTTCTCATGCTTGAGCAAAATGAAAGGTCTTAGTGAAGATAATTAGGTTTTACTTTTCGATATGGAAACACAAGTAGTAGTAAATAAATTGAGAGGGAGCGGAGGAATAAAGAGATTCATATCATTATGTGACCTGTGCAAACTGGGAGGCAACAGCACATGGTTTCCTAGAACTTGTACACTTAAGAAACAAAATGCATTTTAATTAGCAGCATGTTCAGGTTTGCAACTAATGAGAGTGCCTCAAACTAGTCAGTGTGCTCAGTGTTTCAAAAGTAATCAATGTCCGCCTGACCTGTGGTGGCGCAGTGGATAAAGCGTCGACCTGGGAACACTGAGGTCGCCAGTTCAAAACCCTGCACTGGTCTGGTCAAGGCACATATGGGAGTTGAAGCTTCCAGCTCCTCCCCCTTTCTCTCTCTCTCTCACTCTGTGTCTCCTCTCTAAAAAAAATGAATAAAATTAAAAAAAAAGTAATCAATGTCCAAACATTAAAGCCAAAGGTCAGTCACCTTCCCTATGTAACTGTCTGTCTACTTGCCCTTTGAATTTCCCTTCAGGTCTGTGAACAGAAGCTCAGCCAAAAATGAGCCCAGGAGATGCCACTATGTCCAGGTGCATCTATGAGAAGGAGGCACCTTGTTTTACCTGTAGGCAGGGAGGATGTTCATGTGGTCTCTTTGGCTGCCCTTTGTGGGATAGAAGGAAATGATTTGTCCATAAATAAGAACTCTGATATTTGCTTTCTTCTTCCTCTGTTGCATCTATGCTTGTGATTTCTGCCACAACTTGACGTGTATTCATTTTCTTTCTCTATTGTTTGGCTTTAGTTTGGTTGCACCCCCTAAATTGTCTTGAAGGCTTGCAATGAAATGAATTAATTGTGCCCCTTTTCAAAGTATTCCTTGGCAAACTATTTAAGTGGGTTTAGTCTTGTAGCTGATAGCAACTGTGAATTCAACAAGGTGGAGGCCCTTGTGTTTGTTTCAGTGGAACAAGTGGGTGATAGCGCCCAGAAGAAGCTGAGCTCTGACCTGGTACAGGCTGATGAGAAAAGGTTAGGGGTGGGGTGGGGCTTTGGAACCGCTCTCCTGGGCCCTTGAAAACCTTGTATGTGAATGGGAAGTGAAAGTTTCATGTCTGCCCCCAGATGGTGATATGATGGCTCCTGTTGGTGATATTTTTGAGAAATATATATAGGATTGTGGTAATGAGAACTGTGTTTTGAGCTTCCTCTGAGTTTCTCTTTCCTTTTACATAACACTGATGATATATATTTCTGATTTTGGCAATGGAGGGCAGGGGGTAACACTAGCTTCTACTTGAGCTTTATGTAATAATCTGGATCTGTAAAAGCCTGTTCACCCTAAATTTTACAATTTATTATTAACCTTTGTTATTTTCCCATGCAGGGCATCTAAACAGCTAGAAAATCTGTGAGCAGATTAAGTGTGTCAAAACAGAACAAAAAATAGTCTCACTCCCCCTCTCCTTGCCCCTCATTTTGTGGTAAATATGCTGTGGACTCAGTACGGGTATGACTGTGACTTGTACAGTCTTTTGGTATTTAGGTGCAACTTGTGAAAGTGCAAGAAAAGCGATTTTTCATTTCTACTTCTTTTCTCAGGTAAATTCCACTAACTCTTCCCCTAATTTTTATGTCTAACAACTGCTATGAAACATAGTTTAAATGCACAAAGCAAACATATTGGAAAAAAAACTTAACACGCCTTATATATTTAGCATGTATAATTTTTTAATTTATCCAAAAATAATTGAGGTTTATCAACTGGTAAGGTGAGACATAATTTTTAGTTCTTTGTTTTTCCCATAATCCTCACTGTTTCTCCTTTTACCTAACCTAAATATCATTCTTGATTTCACTGCTTCTCTTTCTGTAGTATTTTCTAATTTACTTTCTTCTTTTGACTTCATTTTTTTAAAATTTTTTTTAATTTTTTATTTTTATTTATTCATTTTAGAGAGGAGACACAGAGTGTGAGAGAGAGAGAGAGAGAGGGAGAGAGAGAGAGAAGGGGGGAGGAGCTAGAAGCATCAACTCCCATATGTGCCTTGACCAGTCCAGTGCAGGGTTTTGAACTGGCGACCTCAGTGTTCCCAGGTCGACGCTTTATCCACTGCGCCACCACAGGTCAGGCCTGACTTCATTTTATTCTTTATCTTTCCTTCCTCCATTTTCCTTTCTTTCATTTTCAAATTTCCCTTTTCTTTCTTGTTATCTTTCTCTTTAGCCATATCCTAAAAGAATAAAGAAATAATGTACACCAGAGGGCAGTCTGATCCTATACACACACACACACACACACACACACACACACACACACACACACACACACACACCCTACCTTTTTTCTCTTTTCCTCTTCTTTTATAACTACGTTCCTGGAAGAATGTGATATTTCAGAGAGTAAGCGGTTAAAAAAGCTTTCATTTACAAACTCCTTTCATTATTGCTTATGTGTGGGTATGTACTCTCGGTATGATTTCTGAAGACTTGATTGTCTTCCCTAGGTTTGTATAAGGAGTATATAGTTCCTTACTCTGACAGCCTGAAAAAAACAATACAGTTATTTGGGTTTGTCTCAGAAGTTACCAAAATACATGGTGAAAATAAAAAGCTGGGCTGTGAGATATTGGATATATAAGACATGAAAAGTCAGTAGACTCATTTCTGTGATCCCTGTAAATATGTGTGGCTCCAGCATTTAAGAATTTTACAATCTCATCTTTTAAATTTATAATCCAGACTTAGTATAGTCAGGCTTTGACTAACAGTCTCTGTGTGTGTGTGTGTGTGTGTGTGTGTGTGTGTAATTAGCATGAATTTCAGAATTCATTGGAAGCTCTCAACAAATTTGATCATATAAAGGGAAATTTTGAGTTCACTAGTTTCAGTATACTATGCTATTTAATAAGTAGCATTGGAAATTCTAATTTAGGCTGAAATAAAGTTGATGGAGAAAGTATCTGAGAATTTCAAGTGGCATTTCAGTTGAATTTGGATAGAATGATCACCTAGTGCTCTTTTCAAGGATTTCATGGACAGATAATTTCTGCCATAAAAATAATTTCTCAAAAGACTCAATCTTTCTTTGGTACAGAATGTGACCTTGCCTGACCAGGTGGTGGCACAGTGGATAGAGCATTGGACTAAGATGCAGGATGCGGAGGACCCAGGTTTGAAACCCCGAGGTTGCAAGCTTGAGCACGGGCTCATCTAGTTTGAGCAAGGCTCACCAGCTTGAACCCAAGGTCGCTGCCTTGAGCAGAGAGTCACTTGGTCTGCTGTGCCCCGGTCAAGGCACAAGGCACATATGGGAAAGCAATCAATAAACAATTAAGGTGCCGCACCGAAGAGATGATGCTTCTCATCTCTCTCCCTTCCTGTCTGTCTGTCTCTATCTGTTTCTCTCTTTGATGCTTGCTCTTTGTCTCTGTCACACACACACACACACACAAAACAAAACAAAACAAAACAAAATGTGGCCCTTTTCTGCATTACTTATTCTAGGAGTAGCTGAGTTTGTAGATATTTTGGAGTGTGAAGTGCAATTTTAAATTTCAACCTGCAGGAACACTGAGGAGATGAAAGGGAAGAGGTATTTTCAATTTGATGCTGATCTAGGATAACAATAATAAAAAGATAATTTCCCTAAAATACTGAGCTCAGAATTTTATTTTATTTTTATTTTCAGTTGAATTTATTGGAGTAACACTGGTTAACATAACTACACAGTTTTCAGGAGCCCAACTCTACAACATATCTCTTTATACCATAGTGTGTGTTCACCCTCTCAGGTCAAGTCTTTGTCCGTCACCATTTATTCCCCTATATCCTCTTCCACCATCTACCATCCCCCAGCAATCACCACACTGTGTCCATGCCCACGAGGTATTTTTCTTTCCTTCTTTTTTGTCCTCTTCTTAAGCTCAGAATTTTAAAAAGCTTCCAATCTAAATGTTATACCAGGCACTCTACAGATTGACACAAGTAGAAAATAAGGATCTATATATAATGACATATTATAGCTAGCAGAAATCAAGATTTTTAGGTAGGTTTCCACATTTTGCAGATGAGTAACTGAAGTCTACATATGTTAAAAGAAGTTTTCTTCCCAGTCATAGTGATAATGTATCATGTTTTGTTTGGAATACTTTTAGATAAATTGAGGAGTAGGATACCCAAATAATCTGTGACATAACCACACATAGGTATTTGACTACTTCACATATATACCAAGTCATTTTTCTTATGGCTCAGTGTATGGCTAGTTATCCTTTATTTTATATAAGTACAAAGTTTTTTAGGGTAAGAGGATGGTATTAAGGAGGCATGTCCTAAGTAATGATTGCCCATATTTACTTCATAAAATGAACTGTTTATAAATATTCTTGATTATTAAATTTCACTAAAAACAAATTTCAGTCAACCTGAGTAAAAAAAATATAATGATGTTAATGCATATAAAGTTTCATGCTAACTTTTAAATAACTTACTAAAGTGATCATCTGTAACATTTTGTTTTAAAAAGCAGAACTGATTACGTTTTTTAGGGATTCCACCTATGATTTGGGTAGCCGTCTCTAGGGAATTGGTTCTCAATCTATGGTCCCTTTGCTCCATTAACAGTATAAGTATCTGGGAAATTGCTAGAAATGCAAATCCTAGCCCATCCCAGACCTACTGAGTCAAAAACTTGAAGGAGGAGAGGTGTGAACCTAGCAACCTTCTGGTGATCCTGATGGTCACTCGGGCTTGAAAACCATAACTCTGGGAGAGCCATGATGTTTGTTTATGAGAAAAAAAGTCTGATAAATAATATTTTAAACTATTTTTTGCTAAGTGTATCTGGCTGGAATGATTTTTGCAAAGGTTTAAACAATTTCTCTTTAGAAGAAAGAAGTATGGGAAGTATGAAGACATTTTCCTTTTCCGATTTTTAGATCCCTTTCTTTAATTCCTTTATTTGTGGATTCAAAGATTGATTATTTATAGCTTCTTTTTCTTTGTAAAAGTACAGACTCCTCCATGGACATGTAAGTCTGTGTAGCTACCACCACATGTTTATTTTGACCTCTAGCTGCATCCCTACAGTTTTCTTACTGGAAACAGTCCCTCTCTCTTTGTGTTTGTTTGACTGATCCCGCTACACACAGCTCTGAGCATCTCCTGACAGCTTTGTTCTAAGAAACCCTGCAAAGCCTTTACCCAGAGTTCAGTGTCATCAAACTCCATGTTCAATGTTTCTTTCAATTAATGATGTGAAATGTAAAAATGTAAAAGCCTTACTTGAGTTTCTTGAAGGTGGCAATAACGAAGTCTTGAAGAAAGTGTCAAGGGACTGGGGCTAATTAAAATGAAGCAGAATACAGTAGTAAAGGTAACTGTGCCTCTCTGTGCCACATCTCTGGTAATCAGCAGTCCCATTTCCCCACACTAATTGACAGGAGATGCAGTGCTCCTGAGTGTGCACACAGCGCACGTTAAGGGAGTCGGCACGTGCTGCTCTTCCCATCTGACTTCTCTCACTATCGACCTTGAACCAACAAAGGTCAGAGGACGGTGCTGCTTTCATCAACATGACAGGTGTTTGAGGAGCTTTTCTCTGTAGTCTAATAATTTGGCAGTTGTCTTATCCTGTACATGAATTAGTGATCTGATTCTTGAGGTATGATGGATAAAAAGAATGTCAGCTCTGGGTAAGGAAACAGTTCTGGGCATCTGTATTAGCACCATCACCAACTCAGACTGGCAGCTGTGTGTTGTACGGGTGCCTTTTTTTCCCAGAGAAAGAGTGTCTCTATAGGCAGTCATTACATCAAAAGAACGTTTTCCTAAAGATTTTTTTATCTATGGGAAAATATTTTACCAAGGTATTAACATTCTGAGTCAATTTCTTTCTACGAAGCAGACATTGATATCTGACACTTTCTAGTGTGAACGTAATGATAATAAATGTTCATTTATAAAACAAATGAAATAATAATATCTTTTGAGCATCCCTCATGGGCTGAAAACAATTACAGGCACTATATGAGGATGCAAAAGATACAGAAGATGTTACACCTCAGCATATATATGACATACACCAAGATATGCCAGTATAAATATATTACAAAAGTGAAGAACATATTTAAAGACATGTATGCGTAAGCATCTATTTATGTAGAGGAAACAGTGAAACTGGCATTGTCACTTGGAAAGATCTGAGAACATTTATAAGCAATACACAAATGGCATACATTCTTATGGGTGAGCTGCAGACCCATAAGAGAAGGGAACTGGGTGAATAAATGAGAAAAGACATCTTAATTAGAGAAAGAATTGTGTAATATTAAGTTTTTGTCCATTTTTTTTTAAAGAAAGGAAGAATACAGATAGGGAGAAGGAAAACAATGATAATTTCTACAGAGTCAAAAATCCTGAAATTAAGAAATAAAAAATACTTTGTATGTTTCCAATTGTCACTGAGTATTCTTTTTTCCCTGTCTACTTGTAAATTCAAATTCACTACCTAATTTCAAATTGCATTGCAGAATTAATTGCTTTGTTCAAGTGTCTCTGAGTCACCCCAAGGAGCAAGGTTGATCACTCCTTCTCTGACAATTCTCTGTGTTGTACTTCTAGTATCACTCATGTTACAGTGAGTTGTAATTATTTATTCCCACATCTATCTCTAGTGTGTGATACAGCTTGGTATAATTTAATACATCACTGTATGGTTGGAGACAGAGCATGGATTTTGGATCAGATGAATTGGAGTAGAAATGAGATCTTTATGTTTCACTAATGGTTTATATGTATGGTTGGAGAAGTTGTGTGGACATTTCAGATGTGTATTTAGTTAAAATTATCCTGAAAATATGCTTCTTCAAAAACACAGATAGAGGAGCAAGATGGCGAAGGAGTAGGCGGACATACCAACTTCCAACTCCCAGAACCAAAGTGGATTATAACTCAATTTTAAGAACCATCATCTGGATAAACCAACTTTGAACTAAACTAAGTGGACTCTTCAACCAAGGAACATTGAGACTGGTAGGAATAGCGAAAACGCGAAGAGGGCTGCCCAGCTCCCCGGAACAAACGGCAGCTCGAAGAGACCCGCATGGCAGGAGGAAAGTTTGGCGGAGAAGGAGGGACCTGGGTCCCAGGAACCAAGCCCCAGCCTACAGTCCCAGAGCCTAGAAGAGTCGTTTGGACAGTTTTGAGCTGTGAAACAACTGAGGGAGCTCCCAGGCCTACAGTGTGGAGTATTAGGGCCCTTCCTACTCTGTTGAGGGTTGCTTAAGGGTATGATGGCAGCACGACGCTGAAACATGGTTCTGTTGGCATGGGCAGACGCCAAGCCGGTGTGAGCTCCGTCTAGCCCAGCAGGGGCGGAGGGGACGCGCGAAAGTGGTCCGGAAGCTGCAGGCCAGCCTGTAATCCCAACTGCAAGGACAAAGCGGGAGGCCAGGAATGGGCAGAAATCTGCTCTGCGACCCTGCGCAAGCCGGTCCTGACCGCGGGGACGGGGCTAGGACCAGGGACAGGCAGGGGCTCACGATTGAGCTCACGCTACCAGCCCCGCCCGGCCGGAGAAACTGCAGTTTGCCATTCTACATGCGTGAGCTGGCTCCGAGAGTGGGGGGGTGGAGTAGACCACGAGACGAGTGAAAGCTCGCAGCTGAGCCCACACTACTATCCCCAACCGGCAGGAAAAACCGCGGTTTGCCATCCTACGTGCACCAGCGGGCTCCGAACGTGGGGGCGGGGTAGAGTCTGGGACGAGCGGAAGCTAGCAGCTGAGCAGAAGCCAGGAAACAAGCCCGGCCCAATAAACCTTGGTTTGTGACCCTGCTCAGAAGGGCCCTGGCCTCGAGGGTGGGGCTAAAACTCTGGAGAGGCAAAGGCTCACAGCTGAGAGCACGTCAAAAGCCCCGCCCAACCAGCGAGGCTTTGGTGAGCAGGCTCTGACTGCGGGTTCAGGGCGGAAGTCCGGAAACAGGCTGGGACCGCAGCTGAGCAAAGGTGCTCACCTCTACCCTTGGTGCTGAGGCTTGTGGCTTCAGTGACAGCCCCTCCCGTGGAGGAGAGGCAGAAAAGACAGCAAAAGCCAGAGTGAGCCGGCGCTGGCAACGCCCATACCCAACAGCCCTAGCCAGCGGTAGAGGGGGTGGCGGGCCTGCAGACAGACCACACCTAGAGAACACAAAGACAACACCTACTGGTCTCCAGTGGCCACAATTTGCTTATACACAGACAAAATGGGCAGGCAGAGGAATGCAAACCAAATGAATCAAGAGAAATCCCTAGAGAAGGACCTGAATGAACCAGATATAACCAAATTACCAGAAGCAGAATTAAGAATAATGATAGTTAGGATGTTCAAAGAAATTAGAGCAACAATGGATAGTCATTATAAACACCTAAAAAAAGAGATAACAAGTATAAAAAACAAAATTGAAATAATAAAAAAGAATCAGACAGAAATGACAAATACAGTATCAGAACTGAAGACCACAATGGAAGGAATTAAAAGTGGGATGAATCACGCTGAGGATCGAATCAGCGAGTTAGAGGACACAATAAACAAAGGCACAGAAGCAGAGAAGAAAAAGGAAAAGAGACTCAAAAATGTGAGGAAACTCTAAGGAAGCTCTGTGACAATATGAAGAGAAACAACATTCGCATTATAGGGGTGCCTGAAGAAGAGGAGAGAGGACAGGAAATGGAAGCATTGTTCAATCAAATTATAGCAGAAAACTTTTCTAAATTAAGGCTGGAAAACACCCCACACGTTCAAAAAGCACACAGAACTCCATTAGAGAGAAACCCAAAAAGATCTACACCAAGACACATCATAGTTAAAATACCAAAGCTAATGGATAAAGAAAAAAATTTAAAAGCTGCTAGGGAAAAATAGGCTATCCCTACAAAGGAGCCCACATAAGGATGACATCGGACTTCTCAACAGAAACACTTGAGGCCAGAAGGGAATGGCAAGATATAATCAAAGTAATACAGAACAAGAACCTACAACCAAGACTACTCTATCCAGCAAGGCTAACGTTTAAAATTGAAGGAGAAATAAAGAGCTTCCCAGAAAAAGAAAGCCTGAAGGAATTCATTAAAACCAAACCAATTCTGGAAGAGATACTAAGGGGCCAGTTGTGAACAGTTTAAACGGAAGAAAGAATATAGCAAAAAGAAGAACACAGTGTTAAAGAATAAAATGGCAATAAACAACTACATATCAATAATAACCTTAAATGTAAATGGATTAAATGATCCAATCAAAAGACATAGGGTAGCTGCGTGAATAAAGAAGCAGGACCCATACATATGCTGTCTACAAGATACACACCTTAAAACAAAAGGTGCACATAGACTGAAGGTAAAAGGATGGAAAAAAATATTTCATGCAAATGGAAATGAAAAAAAGCTGTAGTAGCAGTACTTATATCTAACATAATGGACTTTAAAATAAAGGCTGTATAGTAAGACATAAAGAAGGACACTACATAATGATAAAGGGAACAATTCAACAGGAAGATATAACTATTATAAATATCTATGCACCAAATATAGGAGCCCCAACATACATAAAGCAGACTTTGATGGATATAAAGGGCGAGATTAACAGCAATACTATCATAGTAGGGGATTTCAATACCCCTCTAACAACACTGGATAGATCCTCAAGAAAGAAAGTTAGTAAACAGCAGACTTAAAGGATACACTAGATGAACTTGATTTAATAGATATCTTCAGAACTTTTCATCCTAAAGCAGTAGAATATACATTCTTCTCAAGTGCTCATGGTACATTTTCTAGGATAGACCACATGTTAGGACACAAAAATGGTCTCAATAAATTTAATAAGATTGAAATCATATCAAGCATTTTCTTTGATCACAATGCCATGAAACTAAAAAAAAACCACAAAAGAAAAACTGAAAAATAGTCAAACACTTGGAAACTAAATAGCATGACATTAAATAATGAATGGTTTTACAATGAGATCAAAGAAGAAATAAAAAAGTTTCTAGAAATAAATGATAATGAGCATACATCAAGTCAAAATTTATGGTTCACAGCAAAAGCAGTTCTGAGTGGAAAGTTCATTGCATTACAGGCATATCATAAGAAGCTAGAAAAAGCTCAAATAAGCAACTTGACCCTGCATCTAAAAGAACTGAAAAAACAACAGCAAATAAAACCCAGGACAAGTAGAATAAAGGAAATATTAAAGATCAGAGCAGAAATAAATGACTTAGAGGCTAAGGAAACAATACAGAGGATCAATGAAACCAGAAGCTGGTTCTTTAAAAAGGTAAACAAAGTTGATGAACCTTTAACTAGACTCACCAAGAAAAAAAGAGAGAGGACTCAAATAAATAAAATTAGAAAGGACAGTGGAGAAATAACAACTGACATAACAGAAATACAAAGCATTGTAAGAAAATACTATGAAGAACTATATGCCAAAAAATTTGACAATCTTGGTGAAATGGACAAATTTCTTGATTATATAACCGTCCAAAAATCAAGCTGAAAGAATCAGAACACCTAAACAGACCACTTAAAACAAATGAGATCGTAACAGTTATCAAAAAACTTCCAAGAAAGAAAAGTCCTGGGCCTGAAGGCTTCACAAGTGAATTCTATCAAAAATTCAAAGAAGAACTAACTCCTATCCTCCTTGAATTTCAAAAAATTCAAGAGGAAGAAAGACTTCCAAATTTCTTTTATGAGGTGAGCATAATACTGATCTCAAAACCGGGCAAAGACAACACAAAGAAAGAAAATTATAGGCCTATATCCCTGATGAATTTAGACGCTAAAATTCTCAACAAAATATTAGCCAACCGGATCCAGCAATATATGAAAAAAATCATACATCATGATCAAGTGGGATTTATGCTGGAGAGGCAAGGTTGGTTCAATATTCGCAAATCAATCAATGTGATTTATCACATAAACAAAAGAAAGGACAAAAATCACATGATAATTTCAATAGATGCAGAAAAGGCATTTGATAAAATCCAGCACCCATTCGTGCTCAAAACTTTCAGTAAAGTGGGAATACAGGGAACATTCCTTAACATGATAAAGGCCATCTACGACAAACCCACAGCAAACATCATGCTAAATGGACAAAAATTAAAAGCAATCCCCTTAAGATCAGACACCAGGCAGGGGTACCCCCTTTCACCACTCTTATCAACATAGTTCTGGAAGTCCTAGCTACAGCAATCATATAAGAAGAAGAAATAAAAGGCATCCAAATTGGAAAAGAAGAAATAAAACTGTCACTATTTGCAGATGATATGATATTGTATATAGAAAACCCTAAAGTCTCAGTCAAAAAACTACTGGACCTGTTAAATGAATTCAGCAATGTGGCAGGATATAAAATTAATACTCAGAAATCAGAGGCATTTCTATATACCAATAATGAACTGTCAGCAAAAGAAATTAAGGAAAGAATCCCCTTCACTATTGCAACCAAAAAAATAAAGTACCTAAGAGTAAATTTAACCAAGGAGGTTAAGGTCTTGTACTCGGAAAATTATAAAACATTGATAAAAGAAATCAAGGAAGATACAAACAAGTGGAAGCATATACCGTGCTCATGGCTAGGAAGAATAAACATCATTAAAATGTCTATATTACCCAAAGCAATTTATTAATTCGATGCAATACCAATTAAAATACTAATGACATAATTCAAAGATATAGAACACATATTCCAAAAATTTATACGGAACCAAAAAAGAACACGAATAGCCTTAGCAATCTTAAAAAAAAAAAAAGCAGGAGGTATCACTCTTCCTGATATCAAGGTTTACTACAAGGCCATTCTACTCAAGACAGCCTAGTACTGGCATAAGAACAGGCACATAGATCAATGGAACAGAACAGAAAACCCAGAAATAAACCCACAGCTTTATGGACAACTGATATTTGACAAAGGAGGAAAGAACATACAATGGAGTAAAGACAGCCTCTTTAACAAATGGTGTTGGGAAGATTGGACATCTACCTGCAAAAAAATGAAACTAGATCATCAACTTACACCATTCACAAAAACAAACTCAAAATGGATAAAAGACTTAAACATAAGCCGTGAAACCATAAGCATCTTAGAAGAAAACATAGGCAGCAAGCTCTCTGACATCTGTAGCAGCAATATATTTGCTGATTTATCTCCACGGGCAACTGAAATAAAAGGCAAGATAAACAAATGTGAGTATATCAAACTAAAATTTTTTGCACAGCTGAAGACAATAAGAACAGAATAAAAAGACAAACCACACAATGGGAGAACATATTCGACAGCACATCTGATAAGGGGTTAACAACTAAAATTTATAAAGAACTTATAAAACTCAACAACAGGAAGACAAACAATCCAATCAAAAAATGGGCAAAAGAAATGAATAGAAATTTCTTCAAAGAGGACATAGAGATGGCTAATAGGCATATGAAAAAATGCCTAATCACTAATCATTAGAGAAATGCAAATTAAAGCCACAATGAGACATCACCTCACACTAGTCAGAATGGCACTCATCAGCAAAACAACACAGAATAAGTGCTGGTGAGGATGTGGAGAAAAGGGAACCCTTCTGCACTGCTGGTGGGAAAGCAGACTGGTGCAGCCACTGTGGAAAACAGTATAGAGATTCTTCAAAAATTAAAAATCGAACTGCTTTTTGACCCAGCTATCCCACTTGTAGGAATATACCCCAAGAAACCATAGCACTATTCGAAAAGAAGAAATGTACTCCCATGTTCGTGGCAGCATTGTTCACAATAGCGAAGATCTGGAAACAGCCCAAGTGTCCGTTAGAAGACGAGTGGATTAAGAAGCTTTGGTACATATATACTATGGAATATTACTCAGCCATAAGAAATGATGACATCGGATCATTTATAACAAAATGGATGGACCTTGATAACATTATACGGAGTGAAATAAATAAATCAGAAAAAAAGAAAAACTGAAAACAGCATGATTTCATACACAGGTGGGACATAAAAGTGAGAATATGAGACATGGACAAGAGAGTGGTGGTTACGGGGTGGGGGGAGGGTGGGAAGCGTGGGATAGGGAGGAGGGGAGGGACACAGGGAAAACCAGATAGAAGGTGACAGAGGATAATTTGACTTTGGGTGACGGGTATGCAACACATTTGAATGATAAGATAACCTGGAGATGTTTTTCATTGTACATATGTACCCTGATTTATTGGTGTCACCCCATTAAAATTAATAATAATGAAATATAAAAAAAGAAAAAAAATACACAGATAAATTGAAATTTGTATTAACATATCAAGACCAGAATAAAATATTATTCCCGCTAAGATTCCTTTTCTTATATTTTTAAATAGCTATTATGATTAATGTGATTATATAGACATTTCTTTGAGGTAGCATAGACATATGAGTATTGTTCTTTTAACACAGGCATTGAACAGGAACTATATACTTACTCTATTGATGTTTTCATGCTTGGGGCTTTTCTAAAACATCTCTTGTAATAATAGTCAGAACTTGTGTGATATTCTTTATTTTATTTTATTTATTCATTATTTAGAGAGAAGAGAGAGAAAAAGAAGGGGTGAAGAGCAGGAAGCATCAACTCCCATATGTGCCTTTACCAGGCAAGCCCAAGGTTTCAAACTGGCAACCTCAGCATTCCAGTGGATAAAGCATTCGATGCTTTATCCACTGCGCCATCACAGGTCAGGCTGTGTGTGATATTCTTTTTTTTTTTTTTTTTTTTTACAGGGACAGAGATAAAGAGTCAGAGAGAGGGATAGATAGGGACAGACAGACAGGAACGGAGAGAGATGAGAAGCATCAATCATTAGTTTTTCGTTTCCATTGCGATACTGATACCATAGTTGTTCCTTGATTACTTTCTCACATGTGCCTTGACCGCGGGCCTTCAGCAGAGCGAGTAACACCTTGCTGGAGCCAGCGACCTTGGGTCCAAGCTGGTGAGCTTTTGCTTAAACCAGATGAGCCCACGCTCAAGCTGGCGACTCAGGGTCTCGAACCTGGGTCCTCTGCATCCCAGTCCAATGCTCTATCCACTGTGCCACCGCTCGGTCAGGCTGTGTGTGATATTCTCAAATGTTCTTTTATTGTGGTATACATGCTAAAGACTAAATGTTTGTATCTCTCCAATTCATATGTTAAAATGTAACCCCCAATGTGATAGCATTAGGAGGTGGGGGCTGTTCAGAGATGATTAGATCATGAGATGACTAGAACCCTCATAAATGAGTTCAGTGTCTTTATGAAGGAGACGCCAGAGTTCCCTTGCCCCCTCCACCATGAGAAAACACAGCAAGAAGATGATCATCAGTGAACCTAAAAATCGGAACTGACCAGACACCAAATCTGCTGTTGCCTTGATCTGGGACTTCCCAGCCTCCAGAACTGTGAAAATTTATGTTTTTTATAAGCCACCCAGTTCATAGTATTTTCTTATAACAGCTAGAAATAAGACAGTATATAACAGTGGTTTTTAACCTTTTTACACTTGGGGACCAGTGACCTAGATAGCCAGAAACAAAACCACACAACAAATAAAGTTTTGCTGAATGGCACATAATAGTGCAACATTGTACAAGCTGGTGTTTTATTTCTGAACTCCAAATGTCTGATGCATTGAATACTACATAAATTTGTACGAATGCTTTTGTCTCTTGTGCATGATTTGTAAATGCTCTGCACAGAGCAAAAGGTTCTTCGAGCCTACGAGTTCCAAAGATATCTAAGACAACCTCAGTAGTATTTTCATCAATGATACAGGCTGCTAAGTGGCAATCACCCTGAGCATAAGTGATTTCCATTAAGATCACTAGGTCTATAATCTTTATACAATGTCACAGTGGTTAACTTCATCATGACTTGGCATGAAATTTCTGGGGGGCCAGCACCAGTCTGCAGACTGGTGGTTGAAAAACACCAATATATAACACAAGTTTTACCATAATTAATAATTAACCATTTAGAAATAGTTCGCTGGCATTAAATATATGCACATTGTGTTGCAGCCATCACACCTGTGCATCTTCAGAACTCTTTACAACTTGCAAAACTGAAACTCTATATCCATTAACAATAATTCCCACTTTGCTCTTCCCTCACTGAGTGATAACCTTGAATCTGTCTATTTTGTGTCTCTCTGAATTTGACTACTCTAGGTATTTCATAGAAGTAGAATGATAGATTGTCCTTTCGTGAGTGGCTTATTTAGCTTAGCATAATATCCTCAAGACTCACTCACTTATAACATATATCAGAATTTCTTTCCTTTTTAAAGCTGAACAATATGCCATTGTATATATACATCACATTTTTTTAATCTGTGTATCTATTGATGGACACTTGGGTATGTCTACCTTTTGTCTATTTTGAATAATGCTGCTACGAACATGGCTTCACAAATATTTATTTGAGTCTCTGCTTTCACTCTTTTGCAGTATATATGTAGAAGTGGAATTGCTGGGTTATATGGTAATTCTATTTTTAATTTTTTGAAGAACTTTCTTACCATTATTCATAGTGGTTAGCCATTTTACATTTCTTCCAGTAATGCACAAAGGTTCCAATTTCTTCACATTTTTACCAACACTAGTTATTTCATGTTGTTGTTTTATTAAAATAGTAGCCTTTATAATGGGTGTGAAAAAGCTTATATAATATTCTTTTGGTTATCTTTAGTGATTTTTGTCTTTTTTTATTAATTTTAATGGGCTGACATTGATAAATCAGGGTACATATTTTCAGAGAAAACATCTCCTGGTTATTTGACATTTGATTATGTTGCATACCCAACACCCAAAGTCAAATTGTCTTCCATCACCTTCTATCTGGTTTTCTTTGTGCCCCTCTCCTTCTTCCCCCCTCCCATGGTAACCAGCACACTCTTGTCCATGTCTGAGTTTCATTTTTATGTCCCATCTATGTATAGAATCATATAGTTCTTAGTTTTTTCTGATTTACTTATTTTGCTCAGTATAATTTTATCAAGGTCCATCCATGTTGTTGTAAATAATCTGAGGTCATCATTTCTTATGGCTGAGCAGTATTCCATAGTATATATGCACCAAAGCTTTCTTTCTTTTTTTTTCTTCTTTAACAGGGACAGAGAGAGAGTCAGAGAGAAGAATAGATAGGGATAGACAGACAGGAACGGAGAGAGGTGACAAGCATCAATCATTACTTTTTTGTTGCTGTTGCGACACCTTAGTTGTTCATTGATTGCTTTCTCACATGTGCCTTGACTGCGGGCCTTCAGCAGACCGAGCAACCCCTTGCTGGAGCCAGCGACCTTGGGTCCAAGCTGGTGAGCTTTTGCTCAAGCCAGATGGGCCTGCGCTCCAGCTGGCAAACTTGGGGTCTCGAATCTGGGTCTTCCGCATCCAAGTCCGATGCTCTATCCACTGTGCCACCGCCTGGTCAGGCTGTACCAAAGCTTTATAATCCACTCATCCACTGACGGACACTTGTGCTGTTTCCAGATCTTCGCTATTGTGAACAATGCTGCCATAAACATGGGAGTTCATTTCTCCTTTTGGAACAGTGCTATGGTGTTCTTAGGGTATATTCCTATAAGTGGGATAGCTGGGTCAAAAGGCGGCTCGATTTTTAATTTTTTGAGGAATCTCCATACTGTTTTCCACTGTCACTGCACCAGTCTGCATTCCTCCCAGCAATCCAGGAGGGTTCACTTTTCTCCACATCCTCGTCAGCACTTATTCTGTGTTGTTTTGCTGATGAGCACCATTCTGACTGGTGTGAGGTGATATCTCATTGTGGTTTTAATTTACATTTCTCTAATGATTAGTGATGTTGAGCATTTTTTCATATGCCTATTGGTCTTCTGTATGTCCTCTTTGAAGAAGTGTCTATTCATTTCTTTTGCTTATTTTTTGATTGGATTGTTTGTCTTCCTGGTGTTGAGTTTTACAAGTTCTTTATAAATTTTGGTTATTTTCTCTCTCTCTCTCTTTTTTTTTTTTTTTACAGGGACAGAGAGAGAGAGAGTCAGAGAGAGGGATAGATAGGGACAGACAGACAGGAACGGAGAAAGATGAGAAGCAATAATCATCAGTTTTTCATTGCCATTGCGACACTTTAGTTGTTCATTGATTGTTTTCTTATATATGCCCTGACTGTGAACCTTCAGCAGACGAAGTAACCCGTTGGTTGAGCCAGCAACCTTGGGTCCAAGCTGATGAGCTTTTGCTCAAACCAGATGACCCTGCACTCGAGCTGGCAACCTCGGGGTCTCGAACCTGGGTCCTCCGCATCCCAGTCCGACGCTCTATCCACTGTGCAAATGCCTGGTCAGGCTAAATTTTGGTTATTAACCCCTTATCAGACGTATTGTCGAATATGTTCTCCCATTGTGTTGTTTGTCTTTTTATTCTGTTCTTATTGTCTTTAGCTGTGCAAAAAATTTTAGTTTGATATAGTCCCATTTGTTTATCCTGTTTTTTATTTCACTTGCCCATGGAGATAAATCGGCAAATATATTGCTGCGAGAGATGTCAGAGAGCTTACCGCCTATGTTTCTTCTAAGATGTTTATGGTTTCACGGCTTACATTTGTCTTTTATCCATTTTGAGTTTATTTTTGTGAATGGTGTAAGGTGGTCTAGTTTCAATTTTTTGCAGGTAGATGTCCAGTGTTCCTAACACCATTTGTTAAAAAGGCTGTCTTTACTCCATTGTATGCTCTTTTCTCCTTTGTTAAGTATCAGTTGTCCATAAAGGTGTGGGTTTATTTCTGGGTTCTCTGTTCTGTTCCATTGATCTATATGCCTGTTCTTATGCCAGTACCAGACTGTTTGGAGTACAATGGCCTTGTAGTATAACTTGATATCAATGTGATATCTCCCTCTTTATTCTTCCTTTTCAAAATTGCTGAGGCTATTCGTGTTCTTTTTTGCTTCCATATAAATTTTTGGAATATGTGTTTTATTTCTTTGAAATATGTCATTGGTATTTTAATTGGTATTGCATTGAATTTATAAATTGCTTTGGGTAATACAGACATTTTAATGACATTTATATTTTCTAACCATGAGTATGGTATATGCTTCCACTTGTTTGTATCTTCCTTGATTTTTTATCAATGTTTTATAATTTTCCGAGTAAAAGTCTTTAATCTCCTTGGTAAATTTACTTCTAGGTACTTTATTTTTTTGGTTGTAATAGTGAAGGGGATTGTTTTTTTAATTTCTCTCTCTGAGAGTTCGTTTTTGGTGTATAAAAATGCCTCTGATTTCTGAGTTTAATTTTATATCCTGCCACCTTGCTGAATTCATTTATCAGGTCCAGTAGTTTTATGACTGAGACTTTAGGGTTTTCTATATACAATATCATATCATCTGCAAATAATGATAGGTTTACTTCTTTTTTTCCAATTTGAATGCCTTTTATTTCTTCTTCTTGTCTCATTGCTGTAGCTAGGATTTCCAGAACTATGTTTAATAAGAGTGGTGGGGATTACTTTTAATTTTTGCCCATTGAGTATGATGTTGGCTGTGGGTTTGTCATAGAAGGCTTTTATCATGTTGAGGTATGTTCCCTGTATTAGCACTTTGCTGAGAGTTTTGATCATGAATGGGTGCTGAATTTTATCAAATGCTTTTTCTGCATCTGTTGAAATTATCATGTGGTTTTTCTCCTTTTTTTATGTGATGAATTACATTGATTGATTTGTGAATATTGTACCAGCCTTGCCTCCCCAGAATAAATCCTACTTGATAATGATGTATGATTTTTTTTATATATTGCTGGATTCAGTTGGCTAATATTTTGTTGAGGATTTTAGCATCTAAATTAATCAGAGATATTGGCCTATAATTTTCTTTCTTTGTGTTGTCTTTGTTTGGTTTTGGAATCAGAATTACGCTTGCATCATAAAAGGAGCTTGGAAGTCTTTCTTTGTCTTGAATTTTTTGAAATAGCTTGTGAAGGATAGGAGTTAGCTCTTCTTTGAATATTTGGTAGAATTAGTGAATTCTATATTGTGAAGCCATCAGGCCCAGGACATTTCTTTGTTGGGAGTATTTTGATAACTGATTCTATCTCATTTCTTTTAATGGGTCTGTTTAGGTTTTCTGATTCTTCCAGATTGATTTTTGGAAGATTGCATGTTTCAAGGAACTTGTCCATTTCATATATGTTGTCTAGTTTTTTGGCATATAATTCTTCATAGTATTTTCTTACAATACTTTGTATTTCTGTTGTGTCAGTTGTTATTTCTCCACTCTCATTTCTAATTTTATTTATTTGAGTCTTCTCTCCTTTTTTCTTGGTAAGTTTAGTTAAAGATTCATTGACCTTGTTTACCTTTTCAAAGAACCAGCTTCTGGTTTCATTGATCCTTTGTATTGTTTCTTTAGCCTCTATGTCATATATTTCTGCTCTGATCTTTATTATTTTCTTTTTTCTACTATCCCTGGGCTTTACTTGTTTTTCTTTTTCTAGTTCTTTTAAATGCAGCATCAAGTTGTTTATTTGAGCTTTTTCTAGCTTCTTAAGGTATGCCTGTAATGCTATGAACTTTTCTCTCAGTACTGCTTTTGCTGTGTCCCTTAAATTTTGAGTTGATGTATGCTCATTATCATTCGTTTCTAGGCCTCAGTACTATTCTTGAAAAAAGTTATTTTTAAAATTACATAGAAAATATATAAAAATGGAAAATATAATGGTGATAGCTTCACTGGAAAAATGAAGTCTCTTATAGTAAACAATTTAAAGGAACTAACAATGTAAACTGCTCAGATAGTCTTAAAAATCATTGTTTTTTTATATTTTTTAATTTTTATTTTATTCATTTTAGAGAGGAGACAGAGTGAGAGAGAGAGAGAGAGAAAGAGAGAAAGGGTGGAGGAGCTGGAAGCTCAACTCCCATATGTGCCTTGACCAGACCAGTGCAGGGTTTTGAACTGGTGACCTCAGTGTTCCCAGGTCGACGCTTTATCCACTGCGCCACCACAGGTCAGGCCCAAATCATTGTTTTTTTAAAACCATAGATAAAATAAGCCAAGAATATACTAAGTGAAAATACAACCAAGACTATGCATAACAAATAATGTTGGTGTCAGGTACCTTCTGATGAAATGAGGCAATGAGAATGGCACTTCTCTTCTGTGGAATTCTTCCCCCAAATTTATAACCCATTTCTAATCATGAGAAAATGCCTGAAAACACCAACTGAGAGACATTCTAAATTTTCCTGATCAGGATGTTCTTTCAAAGTGTCAAGGTCATGAAGTACAAAGAAAAAATGAGAAAATTACAGATTGGAGAACACCTACAATATGGTCACTAATTGTGTGGGGTGTCCTGGCTTTGATACTGGAACAGAAAAAGGACATTAGTATAAGAACTGGTGAAATTCAAATAAAATTTGTAGTTTAGTTAATAGTATTGTCCTGATGTTAAATAAATCTACCATGGTTATGTGAAATGTGAGCATCAGGGAAGCTGGGAATGTGTATATGAATATTCTCTGTACTGTTTTTGCAATTCATCAGTAAGTCTAAAATAATTTCTAAATAAAACGTAAAAGTATGTATACACAAACAAGAATAAATTATGGAAAATATTTCATCTTTGTTCTCTTAAGAATGTAAATAAAACACCAATGGAATATATTTGCATTATTTCAGTAGCCAAAAATAACATGTGGCCCTACTATGTTGACCCACAGTGACAAGAAAGGTATGTGGACCTAGTTATAACCAGAAATAAAAACTTGGCTTGTGTTATAACTAATTGTATAATAGCATAACACTGACCTCAGCTGCACTGTTTTGTTAGGGTTGAATCCACTTCCTTTGAATGTATAGAATTCTGTCTCTGCCTTCCATTGTTTTCTCTCCTGTTTCCTTTGGATCCGGGCTTCATCCTGCTGTTGTCTTCTGCAGTCAAATAGGCAGGCCCAATTACCCTGGCTTTTCACATTATTTAGACTTATAAAACAAATGGGCTACCTAAATATATCTCTTGCTAATTAATTTTTTATCTTTCCTGGTATAACATTGAGGCATATTTCCATTCTAGAAGAATGGGGAAAACCGGAGAAAGAAAGAAAATGAAGGTGATGGAATCCCATCCTGCTTTGAGCCTGCATTTCCTTGCGGGGTGGACTTAGTGCTATGTGAGGAGAAATTTTTTGAGTTATGAGTGAGAGGAATTAGAATTAGGATTTTATTTTCTAATATAAAAATAGCAACAGCCACACAAACCATGTATACCCTAAATCAAGGAAAGCAAGAAGAACCAAATAAACCAAATTAACAGAAGCAAACAAACGATCAAACAGAAAAACAACTTTGGAAAGCTAATGCCCAAGAAGCCTGGAAGGAAATCTGGGAGGATGTAAAATTGCAAGTTTTAACTGGGATGTGCTCCCTGAATGGCGCGCACGTATTGCTGGAGGCAGGATAAAATCACTCCATGTTCCTGGAAAGCAATTTGAAAAGGTGTACCAAGATCTATTACTGTGTTTGAACCTTTACTTCAATTATTTCCCATCTGTGAGAATAGTCTAATTAAATACTAATTCGAAAATATAGAAAAATGAATCGATTGAGGTATGATTTATAATTGTGAAAAAAATGCGGCTAACTTAAAGGTTCAGTAAAAAGAGGATGGCTAAATAAACCAAGGGACTATAATGAAGGCATGAAAGATGATAACTGTGAATATTAAAACTTTTAGAAACAAGGAAAAGGATGCTTTCAAACTGCAACAGCCCTCACAAGTACAGTGGCCCCTGTGTGGCTTTTGAGCACTGGAGTAGAGCTTTATGCAAATTGAGATTTGTTGTAAGAATAAAATAGATACTGATTTTGAAGATTTTGTATGAAAAAAGTAACGCACTTTATTAACAATGATAATAATTACTAAGAATTGTAATATAAACATAATATATAAATCTTATATCGATTACATGTTGAAATGATAGTATTTTCGATATATTGGATTAGATAAAATATCTCAACAAAATTAATTTTATCCATTTCTTTGAAAATTTAAACTGTTATATATGGCTGCACATTACATTGTTATTGGAAATCTCTTGTCTGAGGCCCTTAATAACAGGGCTTAATTCTTGGTTGAGTGAGTCACATGTCAAGGAGAGCACATGGCTCATTGTTTGTACTCATTAAATTTTTATTTAATGATAAATGAGCAATTATAATATTTACTTTAAAATGTATGCAAAGTAAAGAGGGACAAATAAGTGGTGACAAATATAAAAATGTATGCAATTGAATGTACATTAAGTTTACAATTGTAAAATATTCATATTTAAAAAGATAGAAAGATAATACGCAAAACTGGAGAAGTTGGTTGTCTTGTGATTATGAGCAACTTGTCCCATTTTTTAAAGTTTCTGTAAAAAATTTTCTTCCTATAATTTAAAGAATTTTTATTATATTTATAAAATGAATGAAGGCAAGCAAGAATCATGTTTTTGTTTGCTTGTTTGTTTGTTGTGGGAGAACAAGGCACACACAGGAACAAAACCTTGAGACACCTGGCTTTCGCTGTTTCTAGTGGCCTTTCTAACGCAAGAGAGGGTGTGCCTTTTGAGGGGCTTAGGGTGGGGTGGGAGTCTTAAAACCTGCATCGCTCCTTGGCTAACAGCAGCCTACTCCTGGTTCTGGGTAGAAATCTCTTCAGATCAGAGCAAGTTAGGAATAATTTTGTTATCTCGAGCTTCTGCATAGAGCTGTAGTTATTTCTCAAGGTTAGGTCAGGAAACATCCTAAGGGTGAGTAAAAACAGTCCCCTGAGTGTGCTCCATCCTGGCAATGGTTTATGACCATCTAAAAATAATAATAAAATAATTCCAAAATAAACAAACAGTGGGTACATAAGTGCCCTTAGAAATCAGTAAATCAGCCTGACCAGGCGGTGGTGCAGTGGATAGAGCCTTGGACTGGGATGTGGAAGACCCAGGTTCGAGACCCCGAGGTCGCCAGCTTGAGCACAAGCTCATCTGGCTTGAGCAAAAAGCTCACCAGCTTGGACCCAAGGTTGCTGGCTTGAGCAAGGGGTTACTCGGTCTGCTGAAGACCTGCGGTCAAGGCACATAGGAGAAAGCAATCAATAAACAACTAAGGTGTCACAACGAAAAACTGATGATTGATGCTTCTCATCTCTCTCCGTTCCTGTCTGTCTATTCCTCTCTCTGACTCTCTCTCTGTCCCTGTAAAAAAAAAAAAAAAAAAAAAATCAGTAAATCAGAGCACGTGACCTCCGTGCAAGGAGTAGATAAAACTTTTTCTTCTAGTGTTCTGCTGCATTAAGGAGAATGGCAGCCCCATTTCCTGGTTTTGGGAGAAAAGAAACATGACTCTCACTCAAAGGCTGACTGAAATTCCCAACTATTAAAAATCCTCTCTAGACTGACATATTTTACTGAGGTAAGAAATAGTTGCATGCTATCTATGTTTTTTAAGACTGGAGATATAATAGTAGAAAATGTTTACAAAATTCTATACATTTATGATATTTATATTCTTGTGAGATAGATTAAGGCTATAAATATGTATAAATTAATGTAGCATGGAATGAGGGCAAGAGACAGTTGTGGGAAGGGAGGTTACCATTTTAGGTTAGGGGACCAGGAAAAGCCTCCAAGGAGGTGGCATTTGAGTAAAAATGAAGGTGAAGGAATAAAACATGCAGAATTTTGGTAAAAAAATTTTTTAAGAAAGGGAATGGTAATTGCAAGGACCCTGAAGCAAGTACTTTCTTGGCATGTTCAACAAACAACAAAAAAGCCAATGAGGGTAATGCAGAGAGAAACCAAGGGAAAACAGAAGAAGGGGCAGGCAGGCCAGTGCTGTGGGGTCAGATTATGTAGTGTTCTAGGTCATTGTGAAGATTTCGGCTTTTACTCTGAGTGAAATGGGGAAACATCATAGGATTTGAGTACAAAAATGAAATTTTGACTTATACTTTACCAAGATTTGACTTCAGTGAAACCAACTTGGAGGTTTTTGTAATAAGACAGAAATGATGGTGGTGATTATGAGGTGGCTGTCCTGGCAAGTGTAAGTAGTTATATTCTGCTTGTGATTTGAAGGCATATCTGATGGGTTTAGTTGACAGTGTAAAAGAAGTAAATAGTTTAAAGAAGAGAATTGATGATTATGCAAGAACTTCTGGCCCAAGCAACTAAGGATGTTATTTTGCCATTTATTAGGGTAGAAAAGTTTAGGAAGAGCAGGTACTCAATTTTGGATATGTCTTTTGAAATGGCTTCAAGACATCCCAAGTAATGGCGATATCAAGTAGGAAGTTACATATGCAAATATGGAATTCAGAGGAAAGTTTTTTAAAGTTAGAAAATGGGAGCTCTAAATTTGAGGTTATCAATTTGTAAAACCTCGAGACTGGATGAGCTTAAAGGAATGATTGTAGATAGAAGAAAATGTCTAGGGAGGGATTTCTCTTATTCTATAACCTTTAAAGACTGAAAGGTAAGGGATATTTTCAGCAAAACAAAACAAAACAAAAAAACTAAGTAGAGGTAGCCTTTGAGGGAGAGGATGAATGCAGGTGTGTGATGTATGGAGGCAAATGAGAAACTATCTCAAGGAGACAGAAAAGGTCAGCTGTGTAAAAAACTATTGACGTGTCAAATAAGATGAGTACTAAATGTTAACTCTGGGATTTGCAACATGTAGGTCACAGATAATCTTATAGTTTATAAGTTTAGTAGGAGCAAAAACAAAAATGAAATAAAAGAAATTGTATTTAGTGAGTTTAGACTACTTTTTTGTGGTGTTTTTCTATAAAATGGAGAGAAATTCAGTAATAACTACAAGGGAGGTGGGAACTTCTGTTTTCCACTTAAGATGCAGAAAGATGAAAAAACACCACTTCTGCTCTTTTCACAGCAATAATCAATAGTATTGTAATATGCAAATTCACAATTTTTCTTGAAATAGAGAGTTGAGGTCTCAGGACAAGCAAATAATGTAAATTATGCAGAAAGACTAGTACTTCCAAAGAGAAATGGAACACAAGCAGTTGCTTATGTGGGGCAAATTTGGACATCATACAATCTTGTGAGAAGACTTCAGCTAAAATATTTTATAATCCTAAAGGCTGAGTGTGGGCTAGCATGAGATGAGTCAATAGAAATTACCCAAACTAAAACACAAAAAGAAAAAAAAAAGGGTAAAAGAAACAAAAAAAAGAGAAGCTCCAGGGGTTTTGGGACACACCAAAAGGTCTAATATACATATAGTTAAACTCCAAGAAGAAAAAGGGAAAGTGTACAAGATAGAAGAAACATTTAAAGATACAGTGGACAAGAGTTTTCAAAAATCAACAAAAGACACAAAATTACAGATCCAAGAGGTTCAGAAAGTACTAAGCTAAATAATACTCTTTCCTTAATACATACCTAAAAAGTTTTCATTCAAACTATTGAAAATTAAAAATAATGAGACAGTATTCAGAGAAAAAAGACACATTATGTACAAAAGAACAAAAATAATAAAGTAGAATTATCTTTAAAAATGCCTATTAATCTAGAAAACAATAGTGTCATTTTAAACATGCTAAAATAAAAACAAAAACAAATTACCAACCGAGGAAAAATAAAATTAAGGAAAGATAATTTTTTTTCCAGATGAGCTAAACAATGAGAAAATGTATTGCAGTAGTTTATGAGAAATCTCAAAGGGAGTACTTTAGGCAAAGGATTATAATAGAAACTTGGATTTACAGAGTTAAAGAGCATGGGAAATGGCATATGTGAAAGTAAATGTAAATTTATTTATATTTCTTAATTTTAATTTTTTCCTTAATGAAAAGAGGAGTATAAATATACTTTGTGTTTATATCACATGCAAAAGTAAAATGAATGACAATAATAGCACAAGAATGAGAAGGAAGTTTTGTGAATATAATGTTGTAAGGTCTTTACACTTGTTGGGCAGATAAAATATATTATGCTCACTTTGTTAAAGATGGCGCTGCCCACATGGAAGTTCTTTGATATTAATGTGTGTTCTGGAACAGGCTGTGGGCAGGCCGGGTCATTATAGCCTAAGGCTTAGTTTAAGAGTAAGCTCTTCCCCACACCCTTGACTGATTGGATGATGTAGGGTGGTGCACTCTCCTGAGGAATCCCATTATGCCTCAGATGGGTGGCTTTGTATCAGAGACTTTCTTTATGTATAATTGGATTAAAGGTTTGGATTTTCTATGCTATAAACTGGGGCAGTCCGGGAGCTTGCTCTCTATCGGTTCCTGGGTTCCTGAGATTAGTATCAGAGAGGAGAGCAGAGTAAGGCCACATGGAGGAGGGGAAGAAGCCAAGATGGTGGAGTGCTGAGTGAGAAGCCAGTTTGTTAAGAGTTTGTGCTGGAGGAGATGGGGAACAGAGGTGAATAAGTCTGGTGAGCTAGAAACCTTTGATTCTAGGAAACTCGGATAAGTCAGTAGCTTTGTGAGCACTGAATGTGTGGGTTTTGGAGCCCAGTGTGTGTTTTTGCTTGCCCCCCGGGTGCAAGCTAGAATTAAAGCTGATGGCTCACCAGTTCTTGGCTCCATTGTTTCATTACCGACTGTTCGAATCCAATGCGAACCTGCACGGGTCAGGCTGCTGTGATGGCGGCCTCGGCTACTGGCTTTGCAACACTATACACAAAAGTGTGATATTATTAAACATGTATATTGGAAACTGTTGGGTAACCAAAAACAATTTTTAGATAATAAGCCAAAAGTGAAAATAAAATAGATTCATAAAAATGCCTGATCTAAAAGAAGGCAGAAAAAATTTTTTTTCTCTTGTCATTACTTTGTGCCTTTTGGTGATCTACTCCAAATAGCAAGTAGAGAATATTTTTCAAAGCATATCAGTTTTTAAAAGTTTTATTCTCTACTTTTAAACTACTTACTTCATTCCAGTTTCTCCCTTTGTGACTGTCCAACCCATCTCCAGCTATTGTGTTCTGATTGACTATGCTTCATCACTGGTGACCTTCTTTTGTTTCCATTTTGTGTCCAGCTCTTTCCTGAATCAGAGCTTCCAGAAATGCTCTTTCACAACCTCTTTATCTGCCAAATTCTCCTCACCCTTCAAGTTTAAATTTACATGTTAATTTCCTCAGGGAAGTTTTTCTAGACCCCAAAGGTTTAAATTAAATCAAACTGTTAAATAGTTTCTTAAGCCTCTATAATTGTCCTTCAAAACATTCATTAAAATTGTAATTATTTATCTTTATTTTAGGGTCTCTTGACAATGGCATCCACCTTTATTATTCTGATTATTCAAATCATTTTTTTTGTTCTATAATCTTAGTAAAGATATGGGCCTTGTCTATCTTGTTTATCACTTATATCCCAGTTCCTTGCACAGTACATCGAGTAGGAAATCAATTAATTCAGTAGGTAAATTAAGCTTAAAGAGAAGAAGCTTTCTATTTAAGATATGAAGGAAGCAGCTTTGACCAGCTGGCTCAGTGGTAGAGCATTGGCCCAGTGAGTAGGAGTCCTAAGTTCAATTTCTGGTTAGGACACACAAGAAAAATGACCTTATGCTTCTCCACCCCTCCCCTTTCTCTTTCTTTCTCTCTCTTCCCCTCCTGCACTGTGGCTCAATTGGTTCAAGTGAATTGGCCTTGGGCACTAAGGATGGCTTCATGGTCTGCCTCAGGCACTAAAAAGAAAATGGCTCAGTTGTTGAGCAACAGAGCAATGGCCCTAGAGAGGCAGAGCATCGCTCCCTAGTGGGCTTGCTGGGTGGCTCCTAATTGGGGCACATGTGGGAGTCTGTCTCTCTGCCTCCCCTCCTTTCACTAAAAAAAAACACAAATAAATAAAAAATAAATAAAATATGAGGAAAGCAGTGTACCAGTTGAAAAGCATTGCCATGATTATAAAATAAAAGCAGCATATAGCAGGCCCCAAGTGTTCTCTGGATAGGAATTTAGGAATAAGCCCATCATTTCTAAAGAAGGAAACTGATTGCTTGTGACTTAATTATGCTGTCACACAGCAAACAGATAACAGAACCAGACAGGCCCAGATACCGTGATTACAAACTCAGTGCCCTTTACAATATGTGATTCAACTTTTGTAGTTCTCGAGAATACAGAATGATAAATGAAATAAGTGGATTTTGTTTTGTCCTTCTTTTCCACAGGTATATGGGTCATCCTAAAATAGATTCCTTGTTAATTTAACCAGGTTGTTCTAGAAGGTCTTGTAGCCTTGGTGTCAGTTTCAAAGGTAAGTTCCATGTAAATCATCTTCCACTTTCTTACTTCCAATTTCTTACTCATAAATTTGTCCATAAATGTTTCATTACTTTATATTTGCTGCCACGTTTCTCTTTGCATCAACTCATTTTTAAGGACATATTGTCTACTTAGTGAATGTATGCTTCTTTTAATCGTTTCCAGTTTGCACTGCTCATGAACAGAGGTTTAGAGAAGCAATCTAGGAGTGTGAAATGAACTCAGAACTTGGATCTTGGGTTTGAATTCTGACCCTACCCTCCAAACCTCTGTGCTCTTATTTCTGAAATGCAGGGCTATTAACATGTACCTCCTAACATAATTGCTATAAGGTGAAATAAAGTAATGTATATCAGAGGCCTGACACTTGGCCCTGGCCAGTTGGCTCAGGGTGCAAAAGTCCCAGGTTCAATCCCCAGTCAGGGCACACAGGAGAAGTGACCATCTGCTTCTCTTCTACTTCTTCTCCCCTTTCTCTCTCTTTTCCTTTCTTGCAGCCAGTGGCTCTATTGGTTCAAGCTTCAGCCCCCAGGCACTGATAGCTCAGCTGATTTGAGTATCAGCCTCAGACAGGGGTTGCTGAGTGGATTCCAGCTGAAGCATAGGCAGAAGTCTGTTTCTCTAGCTCCCCTCCTCTCACTTAAAAAAAAAAAAAAGGCCTGACAAGAAACAATAGTTAATTAATATGAGCTTCATTCCCATCCTAGTTTTTCTAGATTTGTGGGAACTAATCATTTCACTCTTGTGTCTATTACGAGTCTAGATTTTTATTATAAATCTTTCAACTCAATATTCTCAAATGGCAGAGTCCTCGCAATGACATCTGCCTTTATATTTATGACCATTCAACTTGTTCTATTTTGGTCTTCTTTACTTTTGAGGTATGCTTATAATATCTTACTCAATAATCTAGGTGTGAGCCACCAAAATTTAATAGGAGGTAAGTTAAAGTTTCCTGGTGTCTCTAGTGACTATTGATTGTTATAAATATTGAGAATAAAAATTTCATTATAGCAATAAACTAGCGATTCATACCCTTATTCCTTAGGAATTTATTGCACATCTGTTTTGTACATAAATTAGGGTTGCCTAATTTACCAAATAAAAGTACAAGATTTTCAGTTAACTGGGTGTCTTGTATTTTATTTGGCAATTTTAACATAAATAAGGGTAATATCTGTATAAAAAAATTAATATGTGGATTCTGCTCCAAGGGTTTCCTTTTTCTTTTAAGTTAAGGATATAAGCACAGAATAAGAGATAGTTAACCAGACAACAACACATAAAAAAAAAAACAGTTACAAATGGGTAATGTATAAAGCCCCCAGGGCTACCATAACAAGGAACCACAAGTTGGATGGCTAACACAACAAAAATTTATTTTCTGTCAGTTCAGAAGGCTAAAAGTTCATAAGCAAAGGTCAGCATGTTTATTTTTCCCAAGGGAGAGTCTGTTCCATGCCTCTCTCCTATGGTGGTGATCAGGCATCCTTAAGTTCCTTGGCTCATAGATGCATCACTCCAATTTCTGCCTCAGTCTTTACATGACACTCTCCCAGTGTGTCTCTTCTTCTTCTTTTGTCAGGAGCCCAATCATATTGGATGGGAGCCCACCTTAATGACTGCCTCTTAAGTTGATAACATCTGCAAAGACCCTATTTCCGAATAAGGTCACATTTGGAGGTACCAGGGGTTAGGATTTCAGCATATCTCTTTTGGAGGAGACAATTCAACTTAGAGCAGATGGTATGGGTAATGAATGCCATAGAGTTCAGAAAAGGGGCAGTTTGTTGTGGGATAGAATGATAAAAAAGAAAAAGACCAATAGTGTCAAGAATGATTGAGCTTGATTAGGAATGGTGGGTATACTTTGTTGGAGAGGAGAAAAAGGGTTGGATGTGGATGATAAATAAGAAAATATTGAGCTTGACCAGGTGGTGGCACAGTGGATAGAGCACTGGACTGGGATGTGGAGGACTCAGGTTCAAGACCTTGAGGTTGCCAGCTTGAGCACAGACCCATCTGGCTTGAGCAAAAGCTCGCCAGCTTGGACCCAAGGTCACTGACTCGAGCAAGGAGTTGCTTGGTCTGCTGAAGGCCTGTGGTCAAGGCACATATGAGAAAGCAATCAATAAACAACTAAGGTATTGCAACGAAAAACTGATGATTGATGCTTCTCATCTCTCTCCGTTCCTGTCTGTCTGCTCCTGTCTATCCCTCTCTCTGACTTTCTCTCTGTCCCTGTAAAAAAAAAATAAAGAAAGAAAAGATTGAAAGAACTGATCTTTCAGGAATGGAAGACATTTCCTAGAATTTCCTAAGAATTATCATAATCACACTGAAAATTCTAAGAAAAGCAACAATAATTTAACTTCCTGGTCTCAGAAGGGCAACAGTGTCATGAGGCAGGTTGTATTGGTGTACAAGTTTCTTTTATCTCTAAAATTTAAATTTCTCAATGTTAAATTAGTTTTGGCATGAGTCCCAGCGGTATTCAAAGGGACAGGCCTCTACTACCATAGACAATGAAGAAGGTGCTAAGCCAGTTGTATTGGAATTCTACTTTATGGTAATATTTAAAATTAAACATTTGTGTTAAGTAAGGTATAAATTGCAAGCAATTGATACAGTTAGAATGTTATTTACTCAATAGAGATGATTAAACTTTCCACCTTTTAAAGAGATATTCATACAGCAAAGTTGATCTGAGTGAAACAGAGACCAGAAAAAAGTGACAAGCTTTGTTTATTGTGTGGGAAGCCAGTGTAGAAGGCATGCTAACCTGGGTCTATGGTGTACCATAGAATAAACCATATTCCTACATAAAGTAAAATTTTTAGTCTTGGCTCTCCAAATTCTTTTGGAAACCAAATGAACTTCAATTTAAATAGCCATTCATGGGAAAATATAGAAGATTAAAGAGAGAAGTCACAGGAAATGAAGGCATTGGTCTGTTCAGTTTCTTTCTGTTCTTCTGATGGGGTGTCCTGTGGCTATGTGTATTTTGTCTCACATAATCTCTCCTGACATTAGTCAAGTAAATCAAATTTATATGACATATTTCAATTTACCTTAGAATTTAGTAAATTATTGAACAAAACTAAGGTTTTCTTCTGGTTGATGTTTCCAAAAAACCCATTTGAAAAGAAAGGAGAAATCTAACAATTGGGATGAGCTCTTGTTTGTTTGTTAGCCTGTTCCCTTTCCCCCTGTTGTTTCCTCTTGTAGCCACCAAAGAAAGGGAGGATAACAGAGGGTCTCTATTACCTCACGCTACTTACAGTTCTGTGACATTTGCTGCCAACCGAGATTTGAATTTGTGAGGCTAATCTCCACTGACCCATCAATTTCCTCCTAGTTGCCCTGTCAGTTTTTCAGAAACCACCACAAGGTTGGGATCTTGGAGCTTGTATAGGTCAGTGCACTCAATGAGAAGATGATGCCTTGCCTGCTTTCCACTCAATATATTGTTACTTAGGAAATGAATCTTTAATAAAGCAGCACACATAAATATTTTAATCAATTATTATATTGTCAAATCTATGATAGCTTAGTGCAAAAGATAATCAACTGTGATTGACAAGAAACCTAGGTCTGGTAACATATTTCATCTATAATCTGTAACTAATATTTGAAAAGCTCTGCTGCCTTGTTCTTTCCAGGCATTGGTAAATCTGACTCAGTGGCACTCTTACGAACTCTATGATTTCTACTGCATTTTGGCCAATGGCAAAGCCCCTGCAATCTTCCTTCTGCTAGACATCATTGCGTAAACTGTCTTCATTCTGGGAAGAATGTTTTTCCTGCTTACCACTTAGCAAGTGGAAGGTGGCATTTGTCTTTCTAACTTTTCAGGACCTCCCTCAGTTTCTTTCTTTTTAAATTTTTTTTTAATTTATGATTTTAATTTATTGTGTTTACATAGATTCAAGTGTTTCACTGAATAGATCTTCCCTCCTCTCTGTGTTCCCTTTGGCCCTCCCTCCCATTTTCCTCCTCCCTTCTCCCCTTTCCTCCAAGATTTGCTGTCCTGTTCTCTACAGTGCTGTTATGTATATATAATTTCACTAATCTCTTTTCTTCTCTGATCCCATCTTCTCTTCCACTTTCCTTCTGACTGCTTTCCCTCTGGTCCCTTTGATCCACCTCTGCATCTGTTCCATTGCTCAGTTCACATTGTTCATTAGATTCCTCAAATAAGTGAGGTCATATGATATTTTTTGTTCTCTGCCTGGCTTATTTCACTTAGCATAATAGTTTTCAGGTCCATCCATGTTGTCACAAAAGGGAAGATTTCCTTCTTCCTCACGGCCACATAGTATTCCATTGTGTATATGTACCACAGTTCTTTTCTTAATTGTAACTTTACTAGCTATGTTACAACTCCACATCCTCAGGCTATTTGTGATAAATATAAATATAGCTAGGCTCCTTTTCTGCACAAGAAAGAATAACAGCTCAGGATTTTAAAAGAAATACTCCTCTATCCTAGGGAATTAAAACACCTTTTTTATTCTAGAACATCATAAACATATAAAGGAAAAGGAAAAACAACCTAGAGTATCAGCACTTAAAGGCAATCATTGTCAGTATTTTAGTTTATATCCTTCTAGTCATGCTTTTTCCTGCATATTTTATTTAACTAGTTGCATATGTATTCTCTCTTAAATGATGTGTGCTAGTATTATTTGTTTTTACTTAATGCTGTTCATCAGAAATGGCATAGCAAGATGGACATGAATGCAAAACTGTGGGCTCTGAACTCAGAGTATGGGTTAAAACCTTGATTCCCCTACATCTACAAGCTTGGGGGAGTGATTGAGATGCTTTACTTCTTAGTTTTATTAGCCATAAGATGAATATAATAATCATATGTACTTTAAGGAACTACTGGGAAAATCAAATAACATAATGTATGTTAAACATTCACATACTATACATACCTTGCATGGAGGAACTGCTCAACAAATGTTAACTATTATGTGTTTCTTATGATAAAATATTAAGGAGCATAATTTTACATGCCTGAATAAAATTTTATTTTTGTAATATGCCATATTTTAGTTATTTGTTTGCCTGTGTTTAAACATTTAGGTTGCTTATAGTTTCCTTACTTTATAAACCTTGGGATAAGCATCTTTGTGTAAAAAGATTTTTCTGTAGTTCATTTACTAAATAAAACTTATTTACTAAATTATCTGAAATCTAAAAGGTAGAATGACCATCTGTAGGTCCTCTTTGGGGAAGTGTCTATTCATTTCATGTGCTTATTTTTTGATTGGATTGTTTGTCTTCCTGGTATTGAGTTTTACAAGTTCATTATAAATTTTGGTTATTAACCCTTTATCAGATGTGTTGTCGAATATGTTCTCCCATTGTGTCATTTGTCTTTTTATTCTGTTCATATTGTCTTTAGCTGTGCAAAAGCTTTTTAGTTTGATATAGTCCCATTTGTTTATCCTGTATTTTATTTCATTTGCCTGTGGAGATAAATCAGCAAATATATTGTTTCGATAGATGTCGGAGAGTTTACTGTCTATGTTTTCTTCTAGAATGCTTATGGTTTCATGCCTTACATTGAAGTCCTTTATTCATTTTAAGTTTATTTTTGTGCATGGTGTAAGTTGGTGGTCTAGTTTCATTTTTTTGCAGGTAGCTGTCCATTTTTCCCAACACCATTTGTTAAACTGTCTTTATTCCACTGTATGCTCTTACCTCCTTTGTCAAATATCAATTGTCCATAAAGATGTGGGTTTATTTCTGGGTTCTCTGTTCTGTTCCATTGATCTATATGCCTGTTCAATAGGCATATGAAAAAATGCTCAACATCACTAATCGTTAAAGAAATGCAAATTAAAACCACAATGAGATACCACCTCACACCAGTCAGAATGGTGCTCATTAACAAAACAACACATTATAGGTGCTTTTGAAAGGAAAAATAAAGGTTTAAATAACTTTTTAAAAAATATCTTTTCTACTGTATATTAATAAATTCTTATTTCTGTCTCATATAGTGTCAGAAGGACCACTATTCAGTGGCAGTGTCTATATATATTTCACATATTAGGGCAGTGGTTCTCAAAGTGTGCACCGGGGTGCACCGGTGCACCCTAGAAGATTTCCATGTGCACTCTATGGTATTCCAAGAAATATGTGCCTGTTAGGGACAAAAAAACCAACAGGGTTTTTGGAGTTTAGATTTTTGAGGGACAGAGGTGTGGGGAATTGGCTGTAAGATGACAGTCTGCCCAACCCACCACTTCACTTGCCTTATTAGGTTGCAAAAGACTATTAAGCTGTGGTGCTGGATTGTTTACATTACCACCCCGCTCCCCCCCACCCCCGCCATGTTTCCCAGAAAGACTGGAGGCAAGTTTCTTCTATCCTTTGGTATAAAGTTAAGATTTGCTAATGGCCTCACTTTGCCCTATAAATAAAGCAAGATGTGGTTTGGGGGCATGCTTTGTTCTTGCCAGCAGCAATTACAGTACCGTCCTAACCCTGTATTTTCTTAATTCCATGTATTTTCTTAATTCTGCACCATTCCCACTTGGGACCTGAAATTACTAGCTGCACTGGTTTGCGGCATGTGCCAGATATAAAAATAAATATAGTTATTCTATTATACTATTTAATTACGGAAATACTGTTATTTTTGTTAACACATCATTATTATATTTATTATTAACATATCATTTTATTATTTTTAGATAATTACACCCAAATAAAGTGGATAGATTTCTCAAAAAGAAGTGTAATATTGAAGAATCCGACTCTGGAAGTGAGCAAAACTTAAGTGTAAAATAAAATAGGACTTGAAGGCTGATGGGCAGAATTTAATTTATAACATTTTCCATCACTTAACACTGAACAATAAGATTGTATTAGAAACCCATTCATGGAAGCTTCAAGTGATTTTTGTTTAACATTAACAGAATAAGAAGAACTGGCAGCTATAACTGATTGTGGATTGATGATTAAACATAAGGAATTATCTCTTGAAGCCTTTTGGATTTTTATAAAAGAATATGTGGCAATATCTAAAAAAGCTTTGAACATTTTACTATAATTTTCAACATCTTATTTATGTGAATTAGGATTTTCTACCATCAACACAATTAAGAGTAAAAAGAGAGGAATTCTTCAATGTATTGACAAGAAAATGAGAGTTTGCCTATCAAATATATGCCCAAACATTGAAGAAATTGATAGGACACATCAGGCTCATGTTTCTCATAAACATAAGAATGAAAAAACTTAACACATCCGTGCCAGGACCTGCCAAATTTACTAAATCTTACTAAGAATGTATCTATATATATAAAAAGATAACTTTTGTTGTTTTTTTATTTTTAACCCCTGTTTTTTTACAAATTCTAAAAAGCATAACTCAAAATATGTACCATAAAAATATATTTTAATGTCAGAATAAATTTAATTTTGTCATATTTATTTTGTTTAATTACCATGAAAGCATGCTTGGACATCATATATATATAATATTTGACTTAATTATTATAGCATATTTCTCAGAAATTTGTATATAGTGCGCCTGCAATTATTTGTAGGATTTTAAATGCTCCCTGACTTTAAAAAGTTTGAGAACCACTGTTAGGGTAACTTATTAACATGATGCCTATGTATTTCAGTTTCTATTGTTTTTTTAGATGTATTATTTTTTGAGTTTTAGGATGGATACTAACTCCAAATTTTATTTTATTGCTTAATTTGCTTTATATCTTCTTTGAAAATGCCTCTATATAACTGAAAGTTAAGATTATATGTTCAGGCTACATAGGATGTATCTGAATTTGATTAAAAATATAAAAAATGACAATAGAAAGAAATTTCATTATATTTAGTATTGTCTTGGTCACCATTTGTCATTTTTGGTGGCCCCCAAACTATACTGAGTTTATGGGTGTCCTAGAGATGGTAGATTGACACATTTGTTAAGAGGAAATTCTATCAAAGTGTCATTAATGAAACTATCAACCAATGTTTTGGATGATTGAGAGGACAGATCCAGCTCCCTTGAGCATTCCTTTGAGGGGTGAACTCCCAATATAAAAATTGTATTGAGAGACCTGTACTCTTGACATTGATTATATTACCACTTCCTATTTTCAACCAGTCATCTATTGTCCCATTGCAGTCTTTTTAATAAAAGTTTTGTGAAGAATTTTACTGCATAGACTTAGTTATATAATCACATAACAGACTGGGTGAATGCTTCAGAGGAGCCATTTTAATCTGTGGAATATCTAAGTAGTCTTTAAAGAGCAACTAATTACATAATTACAATGCCTAATAGACCAGAATTACAGGTATCAGAAATATCTTTGGAGCCATAAGAGAAAACATATGGCCTTAAGGGCAAATAATATCAGTTATTAAAATACCTCATAATTATGTCATTATATAATAACACATAATAAAAAGGAGATATTAATGCTAGATATAATAAATATATATGCATTTTGCTTTTTTTGTGCCATAAATGACATTTCTTAATTTAAAAAAAATGCAGAAGCACTTAGAAATATGATTATCCCATGAGACAACATTTTAGATACAGAATAGCTGTGACATTTGAAAGAAAAGTGAAAAAGAAATTGTAAACATATCAAGTTAACTATAAAAGCATGCATATTAATTTTAAAACTACAAAGTGCTTTTAAGATTTCAGAAACAATTTGAATTATCATATACATATATATATATATATATATATATATATATATATATATATATATATATTCTTTTTTTTTAAGTAAGGGGAGGAGAGATAGTGAGGTAGACTTCCACATGAACCCTGACTGGGATCCACTCAGCAGCCGCTGTCTGGGTCCGATAGTTGAATCAATTGAGCTATCCTCAGCACCTGGGACCAATGCTTGAACTAATTGAGACATTGGCTGCAAGAGAAGAAGAGAGAGAGAGAGAAGGGGAAAAGGAAGGGGAAGAGAAGAAGATGGTCACTTCTCCTATGTGCTTTGATCAGGGATCAAACCTGGGACATCTGCACACTGGGTCAACTGGCCAGGGTCTATATTCATATATTTGAATTTGGCATATTATACTTCCTAAGTAGTAATAGAAAAAAATTAGGAATAAAGCTAAAACATGCCAGAATCTTGAATACTATGATTGCCTTTGCTATATGTTAGGAATGAAGGTTCTGTTGAAATCTGGGAAAAAGAAAAGTTGAATTTTAATTAAAGTCCATGTTGTTCAAATATTTTGGTGTTAGTGATATCATCCTTCAATATCTATTGAAAAACGTGGGAGCAAACACTAACATTTGACTGTATTTTATAGAACTCAAAAATCTGTCTTGGTTGTTTTATAGGCAAGATGCTTTTTTGTAGTGTGTTTTAAAGAATACATTTTATAAAAAAGCCCAAGATTTATAAAAGTATTATATGGTTGAATAGTTATTATCCATTAAAATTTTTCATAACTACATTTAACAAAACTAAAACAACATATGATTGGCAATGGGTCCTGATACATAATAAAATATATATATATATATAATTCAAATTGTTTCTGAAATCTTAAAAGCACTTTTGTAGTTTTAAAATTAATATGCATACCTTTATAGCTAACTTGATATCTTTACTTCCTATTACTTTTGTTTGGTGTGCATGAAAGCTTAAATATGTTGGCAAAATTCTAAATGTTTTTTCCATAGGCACAGGCTTATATTCTTTGATACCATGGGTATGTAGAGAAATATTTGACATCTGTAAATAAACATTTTAAATGTTTTACAAAACCAAAAATTTTGGAAAACTTTGTTCAAGGCAGTATTATAATAATTACGCTAGTTTGAGTCATGAAAAATATTTAAACAATGCATTTTTTATTCACCTAGGTAAAGTTATGAAAGTATAGTCAAAGTGTTTACATTTCTTTGTATTATATCTTATTTTAAAAAGTTAAGTGTTGCTTGATATATATAAACTCTAACTGTACATATATTTTCTTTCTTCTCCCCAAAATTTGAGTGGTGTTCAAAACCCATAATGTTGGGTTGACTTTTACACATTGGAATATTTACATTAATATCTCAAAAAACAAATATGGCAGAATCTGGGACAGACTAAGTTGTGTGATTCTAGAGCAGGGGCCATTTTTTCCTCACATGCCTGAGTGGTGCAGAGCCCAATCTACACACAGCCAAATATCAGTATGTTTGGGCCTGATATCACCCTGACAACTACCTGAAGTACTTAGCAAGTAGCAGCTAGCCTTGGTATATACCAGGACATTAGCTGAGTGGCCTCAGACCTGGCACTGGCATTGAGCTTGAACCTGTATTGATTTGATGAACACCACTCTCCTCTATCTGTTGACTCACTGAGAATCTACCTTATGCACCTGAATTTCATCAGAGGCTCCTTTAGTGACTGAGCCTTAAAACCAGTTGATAGGCAGAAGCAGAAGAAGGCATATGTAGGGGTGCATTAATAATTTGCTCACCCAAGCTTGGGTTCAGTACAGGTAAAAGCTGACCTTAGTGTGCACCTTGGTTCTTCCCACATACACTCAGGCCCAGCAGAGACAGCCACAAACTGTGGATCACTATGTAGCTCCAAACAGATTACCCAGGGCCAGTCACAGGAACAATTTGGTACTGGTATTAACCAGAGTCCCTCCCATGGGACACCACAATCAACACATACAGTGGACAGCTTTAGGCAACATCAGAGCAGGATCTAATTAGCTTCACAAACAGCATAATTGAAGGTGAGCTCTTAGCAGGTTCCAGATGCTGCTAAAGCAAGGGTCTGGAACCCATGGCTCATGAGCCAGATGTGGCTCTTTTGATGGCTGCATCTGGCTCGCAGACAAATCTTTAGTAAAAAAAAAAACAATGTTAAAAATATAAAACATTCTCATGTATTACAATCCATTCATTTCTTACCGCTCATGTTCATGGTTGCGGGTGGCTGGAGCCAATCACAGCTGTCCCCTGGGACAACACCAAATTTTTATTGGATAATGTGTAATGTACATGGGTCATTGTGAGGTCAGGAAGTAAAATTTCCTCTTTTTAATCAAGTAGTCAGCAAGCTAATTGTAGAAACCCTTTTGACGAAGAAGATGACTAAAAAAAAAAAAAGGATGAGGAGTATTGTACTTTTCAGCAGGAATAAACAGAGGAATTCGTCTTTGTGGAGAGAGCAGGTTTTGCAGTGTGTCTAATATGCAATGATAAAATTGCATCAATGAAACGGTCAAATGTAAAGTGGCATTTCAACACACACCATACTACATTTGCATAGAAATATCCAGTGGGGAACAGCAGGAAGAAAGCATGCCAAGAGCTACTGTACAGAGTGCAAGCTGGTCAGCAGCAACTCCATGTTTAGACCCAACAAGGTGCCTGGAATTCGGCTAGCTTTGCTGGTGCTTTAGCAATTGTGAGAAACGGGAAGCCATTCACAGATGGGGAGTATGCCAAAGCATTCATGCTTGATGTTGCCAATGAACTTTTTGACGACTTTCGGATAAAGACAAGATAAACAAATAAAAGACATGCCTCTGTCGGCAAGAACTGTTCATGATTGTACCATCATGATGGCAAATCAAATGGAGGCAACACAAGTGAAGGACATAAATGCAGCACCATTTTTTTCTCTCGCTTTGGATGAGTCAATAGACATAAGCCATTTATCCCAGTTCAGCGTGATTGCAAGGTATGCTGTCAGTGACACACTTATGTGAGGAAAGTCTTGCTGTTTTGCCAATGAAAGAGATAACAAGAGCAGAGGATTTATTCAAGTCTTTCACTGAGTTTGCTAAAAAAAAATTTACTGATGGATAAACTTATTTTGGTGTGTACTGATGGTGTTCTCTGCATTGTGGAGAAAAACAGAGGATTCGTAGCTCTTCTTCTGAACATGAAAAGAGACCCATCCTAAGTTTTCACTGCATCCTACATCAGGAGGCACTTTGTGCTCAGATGTGTGGCAAGCAGCTTGGTGAGGTGATGTCGCTGGTCAATTGGGTGGTCAACTTTATTGTTTCCTGAGCTTTAAATGATTGCCAGTTTAAAACACCGCTGGATGAAGTTGGGAATAATTATCCTGGTCTGCTTCCGCACAGCAATGTGTATTGGTTGTCTAGAGGAAAGGTGCTCAGTCGTTTCATGGCTTGTCTGAGCGAAATCTGAACTCTTCCTGAAATGAAAAACGTTGAGCATCCTGAGTTAGCTAACACTGAGTTGCTCCTGAAGTTCTACTATCTTGTGGACATGAGTGAACATCTGAACCAGCTCAATGTGAAAATGCAAGGTGTTGAAAATACAGTCTTATCCCTTCAACATGCAGTGTTTTCAATTGAAAACAAGCTGGTACTCTTCATCGCTGACATTGAAACAGGTTGTTTACTACACTTTGAAAAACTTGGAGAGTTTAAAGATGCATGCATAGCAAATGACCCTGCTCAACATCTTGATCTCCAGCAGCTGGTGTGCTTCACATCTAATCTTTTGCAGTCGTTCAAAGCATGCTTTGGAGAATTTTGTGAGTGCACTCGTCTTTTTAAGTTCATCACCCATCCACACAAGTGTCTAGTGGACAGCAGTGACCTGAGTTACATTCCCAGTGTCAGAGATTTTTAGCTACAAGCTGCTGACCTGAAGGCCTAAGACATGTGGGTGAATAAGTTCAAGTCACTGAATGAAGATTTGGAAAGATTTGCATGGCAGCAAGCAGAATTGGCAAGCAAACACAAGTGGGAAGAAATGAGAAAACTTCAACCCGCGGACCAGCTGATTGTCAAAATTTGGAACTCGTTTCCCATCACATACCACACACTATGTGTGGTATTACTGTACTTACAATGTTTGTCTCTACGTATGCATGTGAGCAGTCTTTCTTACATCTAAAGAACGTTAAGACCAACCTACGATCACATTTAATAGATGGAAGTCTCAACACCTTCATGAAGCTTAACTTCACCATGTATCAACCAGAGTACAAAGCAATACCATGTAGCACCAGAAGTTGCATTAATGGAAAGAAGTACTTTATGCATCATTAGTTAGCAACAGCATAACAATGTTATTAAAAAGAATTCAGAGACTTATTGTACTTTAAAAGTGTTGGTCTTACATAAAATGCACACATTTATTTGTATTTAGTGTTAAACATATTGTATGGCTCTCATGGAATTACATTTTAAAATATGTGGTGTTCATGGTTCTCTCAGTCAAAAAGGTTTTCGACCCTTGTGCTAAAGTGAATTCCAAAGTGAATTCCACTTTGTATGGTCAGTACCTGCACTACAGCTCATACAAAGTGGTCAAGTTGAACCTCACAGTCAGCTAGCCTATGACTGGACCCCACATATGAAGGGCAAAGATCAATCAATACTCAATTACAATAGGAGGCCCTTATAATCCAGACAAGTAACATTCTTGGAGCACTCAGCCTCTGTTCCATTGCTCAGTTCATATTGTTCATTGGGTTTCTCAAATGAGTGAGGTCATATGATATTTTTCTTTCTCTGACTGGCTTATTTCACTTAGCATGATAGTTTCCAGGTCCATCCACGTTGTCACAAAAGGTAAGATTTTCATCTTTCTCATGGTTGAGTAGTATTTCATTGTGTATATGTACCACAGCTTTTTAATCCACTCATCCACAGATGGACACTTGGGCTGTTTCTAGATCTTGGCTATTGTAGACAATGCTGCAATAAACATGGGGGCGCATTTCTTCTTTTGAAACAGTGATTTAGAATGCATAGGATATATTCCTAAAAGAGGGATAGCTGGTTCAAAGAGAAGTGTTATTTTTAATTTTTTGAGGAATCTCCATACTGTTTTCCACAGTGGCTGCACCAGTCTTCATTCCCACCAGCAGTGAAGGAGGGGTCCCTTTTCTCCACATCCTCGCCAGCCCTTATTATGTGCTGTTTTGTTAATAAGTGCCATTCTGCCTGGTGTGAGGTGGTATCTCATTGTGGTTTTAATTTGCATTTCTCTAATGATTAGTGATGTTGAACATTTTTTATATGCCTATTGGCCATCTGTATGTCCTCTTTAGAGAAGTGCCTGTTCATTTCTTTTGCCCATATTTTGATGAAATTATATTCCTGGTGTTGAGTTTTACAAGCTCTTTATAAATTTTGGGTTTTAACCCCTTATCAGACGTGTTGGTGAATATATTCTCCCATTGTGTGGGTTGTGCTTTTATTTTGTTAATGGTGTCTTTTGCGATGCAAAGCTTTTTAGTTTCATATAGTCCCATTTGTTCATCCTGTCCTTTACTTCACTTGTCCATGGGAATAAATCAGCAAAAATATTGCTATGAGAGATATCAGAGTGTTTACTGCCTATGTTTTCTCAGCAAATTTAAGAAGATGGAAATCATATCATGCATCTTCTCGTATCACAATGGCATAAAACTAGAAACCAACTACAACACAAAAAGAAAAACACTCAAACACTTGGAAACTAAATAGCATGTTATTAAATAATGAATGCATTAACAATGAGATCAAGGAAGAAATAAAAAATTTTCTTGAAACAATTGAAAACAAACATACAACAATTCAAAATTTATGGAACACAGCAAAAACAGTCCTGAGAGGAAAGTTTATAGCACTACAGGCATACCTTATAAAGCTAGAAAAAGCTCAAATAAACAGTTTAACCCTGCATCTAAAAGAACTAGAAAAAGAACAGCTAGTAGAAATCAGAGGAAGTAGAAGGAAGGAAATAATAAAGATCAGAGCAGAAATAAATGACATAGAGGCTAAAAAAACAATACAGAGGATCAATGATACCAAGAGCTGGTTCTTTGAAAAGGTAAACAGGATGATGAACCTTTAACCAGACTCACCAAGAAAAAAAGAGAGAAAACTCAAATAAATAAAATTAGAAATGAGATAGGAGAAGTAACAAGTGACACAGCAGAAATACAAAGGATTGTACGAAAATACTATGAAGAACTGTATGCCTTAAAATTAGACAGCCTAGGTGAAATGGACAAATTTCTTGAAACATAATCTTTCAGAAATCAATATAGAAGAATCAAAAAACCTAAACAGACAGATTTCATCAACCGAGATGGGAACAGTTTTCAAAAAACTCCCAACAAACAAAAGTCCTGGGCTAGATGACTTCACAGGAGAATTTTACCAAATACTCAAAGAACTAACTCCTATCCTTCTAAAGCTATTTCAAAAATTCAAGTGGAGGGAAAACTTCCACGCTGCTTTTATGAAGCGAGCATAATACTGATTCCAAAACCAAGCAAAGACACTACAACGAAAGAAAACTATAGACCAATATTCCTGATGAACTTAGATGCTAAAATACTCAAAAAATATTAGCAAACCACGTCCAGCAATACATGAAAAAAATCATACATCATAATCAGGTGGGATTTATTCTAGGGAGACATGGCTGGTACAATATTTACAAATCAATCAATGTGATTAAACACATAAACAAAAGAAAGGATAAAAATCATATGATAATATCAATAGATGCAGAAAAAGCATTTGATAAAATCCAGCACTCATTTATTATCAAAACTCTCAGCACAGTGAGAATTCAGGGATCATACCTCAACATGATAAAGGCCATCTATCACAAACCCACAGCCAACAACATAATCAATGGGCAAAAATTAAAAGAAATTCCCTTAAGATCAGGAACCAGGCAGGTGTGCCCCCCTTTACCACTCTTATTCAACATAGTTCTAGAAGTCCTAGCCACAGCATCCAGACAAGAAGAAGAGATAAAAGATATCCAAATTGGAAAAGAGAAGTAAAACTATCATTATTTGCCGATGATATGATACTGTACATAGAAAACCCTAAAGTCGCAGTCAAAAAAGTACTGGACCTGATAAATAAATTCAGCAAGGTGGCAGGATATAAAATCAATATTCAGAAATCATTGGCATTTTTATACACCAACAATGAACTGTCTGAAAGAGAAATTGAGAAAACAATCCCCTTCACTATTGCAACAACAACAAAAAATAAAGTACCTAGGAGTAAATTTAACCAAACAGGTTAAAGACTTATATACGGAAAATTATAAAACACTGATAAAGGAAATCAAGGAAGATACAAACAAGTAGAAGCATACATGGCTAGGAAGAATAAACATCATTAAAGTGTTTACATTACCCAAAGCAATCTATAAATTCAATGCAGTTTCTATTAAAATACCGATGACATACTTCAAAGGTGTAGAACATATATTCCAAAAATTTGTATGGGACCAAAAATGAACACAAGTAGCCTGAGCAATCCTGAAAAAGAAGAATTAAGTGGGGGTATCACCCTTCCTGATGTCAGGTTATACTATAAGGCCATTATACTCAAAACAGCCTGGTACTGGCATAAGAACAGGCATATGGATAAATGGAACAGAACAGAGAACCCAGAAATAAACTCACACCTTTATGGGCAATTAATATTTGGTAAAGGAGGTAAGAGCATACAATGGAGTAAGGACAGTATCTTTAACAAATGATGTTGGGAAAATAGGACAGGTACTTGCAAAAAAATGAAACTGGTCACCAACTTACACCATTCACAAAAGTAAACTCAAAATGAATAAAAAACTTAAATGTAAGTCATGAAACCATAAACATCTTGGAAGGAATTTTATCTTTTCTTGATTGATTAAAACAATACAATAATTTTTCAGACTTCTGTTTTTAATTTTAATTTTTTGGTATCAGTGGGTTTTTAACTTTTTAATCAATGTATTTAATGATTTTGACTTTGTTTCTTTTTTATAAAAAGTTCATTAACTAGAGCAGTTTTAAATTTACAACAAAATTAAACATACAGTAGAGATTTCCTGTACACCACAGCCCCCACATATGCATAGACTCTCCACTATAAAAAATCCCCTCCAGGTGGTATATTTGTTACAGTAAATGAACCTATATTGACATTGACATATTATTGCCCAAAGTTCATAGTTTACATTAGGGTTCACTCTTAACATTGTACAGTGTATGAATTTTGACATATGGTATGTATCTGCCATTATAGTACTATGTGAAATAATTACACTGCCTTAAAGATTTTGGGGTCATAGAATATATTTTAGCCCATAACTTGTATAGCTCAAATTATTAGAGGAGGCCATTTTGTTGTACTTAGATTCTATCATGGGGTCAAACAACATATCTTTTTTTGGTAACAGAAGAATTTTTCTTTAGCCTTCTGAAGATTCAGATTTATTCAAGTTGGTAACAGGGGTAGTTTCAAGTAATCAATTTGTGTGAGCCCAAATTTCCCACCATATGCCATTAATATCCATGTCTCCTGACTATTAGGATTAACAAATAACTCCCCCACCCCCAAAGAAGTCAAATAGTTACAGCTTGCTAAGTAAACTGGTTTTTAGCATCCTGGTTACTCTAAGTCCAGCTGTGCATTTATAAGGATGTTTGTTATGTTTATGTACCCAGAAATTCTAGTGTTTTTTTTTTCTGTTTGTCATGGGAAAATATTTAGTCTGTTTAGAAGAGTAAAGATTCTAGAATCTTAAAAACTTGAAAGATCAAAAGAAATATTTAATAATGAAGATGCTTAATTGATAAAAAATAAACAAAGAAAAAGGTATTCTATGGATTTGTAATAGATTAACTTGTGTCAGATCTACAGAGTATTATAAACATTGGTAGAAAATAAGCAAAAATCATGAGCGTTTAGAATTGAATTATTTAATATATTATAAGATAAATATCATTTTTGGACAAGGTCATTCATGTAATAGAGCACCAGACAATAAACATTGCCTACAACATTAGGCAACAGCGTTCAACAAATTTTTTTAAAATTTATTTTTATTTTAATTTTTTTACAGGGACAGAGAGAGAGTCAGACAGAGGGGTAGATAGGAACAGACAGACAGGAATGCAGAGAGGGGAGTAGCATCAATCATTAGTTTCTCGTTGCCCTTGTGACACCACAGTTGCTCATTGACTGCTTTCTCACATGTGCCTCGACCGTGGGCCTTCAGCAGACTGAGCAACCCCTTGCTGGAGCCAGCGACCCTGGGTCCAAGCTGGCGAGCCCCTGCTCAAGCCAGATGAGCCCGTGCTCAAACTGGCAAGCTTGGGGTCTCGAACCTGGGTCCTCTGCATCCCAGTCCGACGCTCCATCGACTGCGCCACCGCCTGGTCAGGCAACAAACAGTGTTCAACAAATTTAAGTGGATGAATGAGAGAATGGGTGATAGGATTGATATCATGCATCTCAATTTAAGAGAGACTTCTGAAAAGAAGTCTTGTGCAATCTTATCGGATGAGCTGCAGCATAGCAGATGTTGGTGCCTTGACTATATCCCCTCATTACTCAGCATTCTGATAGCTCATTACTGTAAACACCTGCCACTTCTTGCCTGAGGACTTCTCTATTCACAGCAGCGTGCTTGGCTTATACACAGGTTGGGGAGTTAATACCCCTGTGAACAGCATTTAGCCAGTAAGGGAGAGAACTCTGTGACCCCATACCCCAGTTTCCTCATCGCTACACAGAGCATTCGGTATAGTTTCTTTCCTTCCTGTTTCATTTATTACTCCCCTCTTCCAGAACTTTCTGAGGAAAACCTCCCCAGTCTACCACTTTACCTCAAATTCTAGTCTTTGGGTCTGTTTCTTGAAGAACCCAACCTAAGTCATGGAAAATTATGAGCTAGATTCTAAGATAAACCAATTAATTAGCAATAATTGGTTTATGTCAGCCAGATTTAACTATTAGTTTCCAAGGATACCTGGTGAAGGTATTTTTGCCTTATTTTTCTCCATTTTGATCAATGCTTGAATAAAAATATAGAAAGTTTCTTAACAGATTTGAAGATGACATAGCATTGGTATAGTGGGGGATATAATGAAAATATTAGATGACACTTGGAATCAGAATGTACACAACTTTCTTTTCTTTTCTTATTCTTTCTTTCTTTTTCTTTCTTTCTTTCTTTCTTCCTTCCTTCCTTCCTTTCTCTCTCTCTCCCTCCCTCCCTCTATCCCTCCCTCCCTCCCTCCCTCCCTCCTTCCCTCCCTCCCTCCCTTCCTTCCTTCCTTCCTTCCTTCCTTCCTTCCTTCCTTCCTTCCTTCCTTCCCTTTTCTTTCTTTCTTTCTTTCTTTCTTTCTTTCTTTCTTTCTTTCTTTCTTTCTTTCTTTCTTTCTTTCTTTCTTTCTTTTCTTTCTTTCTTTCTTTCTTTCTTTCTTTCTTTCTTTCTTTCTTTCCTTTCTTTCTTTTTCTTTCTTTCCCTCCCTCCTTTCTTTCTTTCCTTCCTTCCTTCCTTCCTTCCTTCCTTCCTTCCTTCCTTCCTTCCTTCCTTCCTTCCTTCCTTCCTTCCTTCCTTCCCTCCTTCCTTTAATATTTCTCTGTTGACTAGGCTAAGTGGTGGCTGTATCAGAGAAAGCCAGGATACAGAGGATTAAGAGATGGCATTGGGGCCTTTCCTATTGTCAAAAATGGGTACAACATTGCCAAACACTGGTTTTATAGCATCCGCTGCTTGGCCCAACCAATTTCTCCATTTTTCTCCTGTTTGGCTACCATGGGAGTCTGTCTTCTTATTTAAACAGTATGAGCCAGGAACCATGGATTTCACCTCCAAGCTTGTTGCTGGCTGGTTACTTCTGGTTACTTCCCCAGTGGTCAGAGCCTCTACCATTCTCTAACCTAGGGCAATGTCATCCTCTAGGGCTATGCCTCCCAGGGACATGACTTGATTTTTTGGAGCAATATCCTCCAGCAAGGCTACATGAACCTTGATTGGGTGACCATCTCCTGTCTCCTTGCCCATTACCTCAAGGGTGTGTTTAGTGCAAAGAGATGCATGTGTGTGACTAAACTGTGGTCTCTGTCGCCATTGTAAAGATGAGTTGAGAAAGAGGAAGGAGCAAGGACCCACACATCCTAGCTGCAAAAATCTAACAACATTTTATATTAATAGATTAAGACCTGCAAGTAAGTCTCTTCAATTGTGTGATATAATCAAGTGATAAAGTTTTGGAGGTATTGGTTAATAATAAACATAAAGTTAGGGAATGTGTTTGGCTGCTGAAAAAGCAGATGTGATTATTGGTTAGATCAAGAAAGTAATATCTAGACCAAAGGAGGTGAAAATTACGTTTATGTTTACAATAAACAGATAATACATTCTGAACATCTTGGTTTGATAGAATAGAAACAATTTCCTAAATGATAAAAAGAAGGAGTCTAAAAGCACTTGGAAATATTTTATAAATAAAGCTGAAGTAAATATGATTTTTAATACCAAAAAGAAGGATCAGAGAATATAACTATCTTCAGTGTTTAAAAATCCGTGGGATAGGAATTACACATGCCTGAATAACCTTTAGAGTCCTTCACGTCTGTATACCCAGTATCTAATCCAATGCCTTGCATAGAGTAGGAGCTCAATAAATGTTTGGTGGATGGGTGAAAGACTAATGACACTGCATATTCATCTCATTTAATGGTGCCTTATGAGAAGGCACACACTCTTCATCTTCCTGTGTCTATCCACACATGAAGCCATTTATAGGATAGTGAAGTCAGGATGCAGGACTAATTTTCTGCCCTGTGTAATATCTCTGATAGAATTGTGATTCTGGAGATGCAAACTACAATGATTACGAGGTAGATATCTCTTGGTAAATACAGCCTCCATTTTCTGAATCTCCTTTATATAAATTCTCCTTGAGTTAATTATATATGGCCATAAAAAATGTCTGTGGTAGCCTGACCAGGTGGTAGCACAGTGGACAGAGCGTCAGACTGGGATGTGGAGGACCCAGGTTTGAGATCCCGAAGTCATCAGCTTGAGCATGGGTTCATCTGGTTTGAGCAAGATTCACCAGCTTGAGCCCACAGTCACTGGCTTGAGCAAGGGGTCACTTGGTCTGCTGTAGCCCCCTGGGCAAGGCATATATGAGAAATCAATCAATGAACAACTAAGGAGCCACAATGAAGAATTGATGTTTCTCATCTCTCTCCCTTCCTCTCTGTCTATTCCTATCTGTTCCTCTTTCTGACTGTCCCTATCTCTGCCACAAAACAAAACAAAAACAAACAAAAATGTTTGTGGTAATATTTGATTCAGTCTTTTTTCCTGGCCACTATATTTTCCCTCTGCATTATGTTTGGGTTATACCATGCTTCAATACATTTAATTTTTTTAAATATATCAATCAAATCAAATTTATAGCATACAGGAATAAGTTAATTGACTTCCGTTATTACTCTCCTCAAGATTTCCCCTATTTCCTAATCATTTTATTCTTTTAACAGCATATTTCAAGATGTGGATCAGTTTAAATTGGACCATAAAAACTATATAGTGCATTTCTTTGCTTATGCACTTTGGAGCCCTTCTCTTAACTAGTCCAATGGGACAAATGTTTGTTTCAATTTTCATTTTACAGAGATGACTGCCTTAAATACAGAGACTCTTGCTTACTGTGGTACTGTAAGGAAGCTGGCATCCTGCTGTGCACCCTTCAGGTCCTAGTTTGACTGTCTTTCTTCTCAAATGCTCCTCTCTACTCTCCAGATTCAGCTTAGCAGTATTGCTGGTGTTCCCCTCAGCACTCTCTCCTGTGTCAAGGTTTGCATCCCAGTGTTTTGTAAAGTCTGTCTAGTTGTCTGTACATCCTACCAGGTAACAAAAGTTTTTTGTTTTATTTTAAATGACATTTTGTTGACCTGTGGCTTTCATTTGTTGATTTTATTTATTCATTTTTTAGAGTCGAGAAAGAGAGAGAGAGGAGGGGAGGAACAGGAAGCATCAACTCCCATATGTGCCTTGAAGAGGCAAGCCTGGGGTTTCAAACAGGCGACCTCAGCATTCCAGGTCTACGCTTTATCCACTGTGCCACCACAGGTCAGGCGATAATGAAAGTTTTATCCTCAGCACTTCATATTGTGCCTAGTACATGATAAACATCATTGATTATAAGTTTTTGTTCAGAACAATACTTTTTCTAATATTCAGATATTGGTTGCATTTATTTTTTATAAATTTATTGGAGTTACATTCTTTAATGAAATTATATATTTCAAGAGTACAATTCTATAATACATCATCTGTGTATTGCATTGTGTGTTTACCATGCAAAGAAAACAATACTTTTTCAAAATGTGTTTTTGGCTTTAGAAAGGAACCATTATTTTGTTTCTAATATTCTTTCTCATTTTGTTTCCTATCTCAGTATAGTTGAACCTAAAGTTATTGTCACTAGTACAGTGATGGGCAATCTTTTGAGCTTGGTGTGTCAGAATTTGCCAAACTCGGGTGGTGCATAACTCGGGTGGTGTGTCACTTCGAGAAAAACTAACCAGAAGTCGTAGAACTAGACACTCTGTGCCGGAGTTCTGTTGTTTTGGCCTACAGACCTCCGGCACAGAATGTCTACACTACAGCAAATGTTTTGTCCTCGGCTACTGCACCTGGCCGTGCAGGAGCCAAGGATGAAACATCCTTCTCGGCATGCGGCCCCATACTTCTCTGGTATGTGGGCGCATGCAGCTGCATGTCATTGAAAATGGTGTGTCAGTGCTGACACGTGTAACATAGGTTTGCCATCACGGCACTAGTATATATATCTCAATTATCATGCAAATTTTACACATGATTTTGCATTTCCTTGTGTTCTTTAGGGCTTGATTCACTCACAATATGAGAAGAGCAGACTTTTGGAAAACTTACATTTGGAAGATACACTTAGGTTCCTTTTTTGTTTGTTTTATGCTTTTTCTTTTGTCAGAAGTGTAACATTGCCCAAGTAAACTAGTGCTATAGACCTCAGTTTCCTTACAGGTAAAAAAGAAGGAGGACTGAACAATTCCTAAGGTGCATCAAGGAAAACATTCTTTAATTCTCTGATAGAGAAAAGTTTTCCATAAAAGCTTTGTATTTCCTTGCCCTCCCCTCTCCACCCCTACAAAGGCACCCTGATCATTTTTTCTTTTCTTTGAGCCTGATTGTCTCTTCTTGTTTATAGCTGCCACTAATTTGCTCATTTGCTTGCTGGAAAATAGCTAATTAAAACCCACTTCAGCTAACAAGCTGACTGGGACCATGCAAATGTCACTCTCTGCTGTCTGCTATTTCCGTTTATACTTTATATTATTGGTGTTTTTTTCCTCCCTCTGTTCTAATGAATGCAAGGATAGACTTAGCGCCCTCTTCACAGGTGTGCGCTGGTACAACTGCCACCACCCAGGGAAAGTGCTGCTGTGTTACTGCACTACAGCACTTTGAGTGTTATTACCCCTGACAGTTAATGGTTTCAGACTGCATTGCTTGTTAGCGCTAGATTTTTGAACAGCTTCATCTATCTTTTTGTTTTTACAGTGACTGGCCACATTAAGTATATGTGTCTGAGCTATTAGTCCCGTCTGTTCATCGCTTGCATTTCATTTGGTGCAAGGTTCTTTTTTCCTCTCTAAAATTAGTATGTATTGTCATCCATACACTTCAACACATCGACTTTTGTTATAATTATGCTGTCATCATTGTGCTTCCATACATTTGCTAATTTATTGTAGCTAAATTAGACTTAATATTAGCAATTTTGCAGCTGTTCCTTTAGAATATACATAGCCATGTATTTGTACGTTATTTAGTAATTATATTCCACAGGAAAAAACAAAAAAGGAACCACATTTTCAAGAGGCAGAGAGAGGAAAGATGGGGAAAAGGCAATGAAATACAAACAAAGTCACCCGAGAGTGGAAAATAGACCAAGAAAATGAAAAAAATATTACAAAAAAGGTTTAAGGGGTAGTAAACAAACAGCACTGAGAGCTTATGGAGGGCTCTGCTATGCAGAGGCCATGTGCATTAGGTCCGAGCCTTGCAGCAAGCAGGCCTCCTCTGAGAAAGGGTTTCCTCTGCTGTATTCTTCTGTTACTATGAACAATCTACCTAATGGGAATAGCTGAGCAAAGAGTACCACGAAGAAGTGATGGTAGGGTTTTCATGTGAATAGATAAGAAAAGGACATGAGACCGGGCTCTGGGGGTGCTTCCAGGGAAACACCGTGTCCATAGACTTAGGTATAAGGCTTGAGGAGTTTGGTTTGAAACTATGCCTGAATGGGAGATTGTGAGAGTGAGGAAATGAGGATGGTTTGAAATTTTATCTTATTTAGAATAATAAACAGCTTTAATTGATTGATTTTTAGCGAGTGAGGAAGGGAGAGAGACAGGAACATTGATCTACTCCTGTATGTGCCCTGACCAGGACCAAACCAGCAACCTCTGAGCTATAGGATGATGCTCTAACCAACCAAGCTATCAGGCCAGGGCTAGAATAATAAACAGCTTTAAATGCAGACTCCTGCTTTGATTATATCTGGAGATGATATTGGAAAGAAAACAAAAATAGTGCCTGCAATGTGTGCTCTCTGTATGTGTATTTTGCATTTTAATTAGTGTCAGAGAATTTAACATGATACAGGCTTCTAAAATTATACAATGCCAGTTTGGGTATAATGTATGACACAAGGCAAATGGTCGACAAGATGGATTCTCCTAGGCCACAAACTGCCTGTGGTGAATAGTTGGGTATTTTGTAAAGCCACCTGGGTACCATTTAATACATTTCATGGGACCCTTGTTGTCTAAAAGAATTCATGAGATGTCTCAGGGCACATGGTCCTATTCCTAGAAGGTAACAGGAGAAACTAATTCAATAGTACTGGCTATTATTGATCCTATTCTATGTTTTAATGGATCTAAAATATTATGTACAATGATTTAAAGCAAAATAAAAAAAAAACTGATAATGGCATAGATTTCTTGACCTTGAGATTATATCCTATGGAGGTTTGTTCCCCTGGGAGGTAATATGCTGCCTAGTATATTAGAGATTTGGGCACAGCATACCTCTTAGATGTTCTTATTTTCTTTCCAACCAGGTCATAAGAGATGGATTTTCATTACACTCTGACTACCCTCTTTTGTTGCTTCCTCAGTTGAGCTGAATATCTCATTTCTCTTCTCCAGTTGGTCAAAGCCTTCACTTCAGTTCTTAGAATGCAAAGCAAATTGTAATGGCTAAAATATTTTGCACTGTTACTCCTTCCTGCTGTTTTATAAGGAACTCCATTAAATGTAAAAATATGATGTTCTAGTAGTGGGATTTGGGGGGAAATTAGTAAGTGAGGGAGGCAAAAAAATAAAAGATTTTGGAGTTCATTAAAACCAATGCATATAGACAGTTATGGGTGCATAAACCTGGCTTTTTCCCTTTGAAGGGATAATGGTCTTACTGGAACCTGCAAGGCCATCAGTAAACCTGACCCCAGCCTCATAGATGGTGGGAATAGTCTCAGTCAGCATTTAAGGTCATGCTAATTTAACGAATAAGGGTTGAAAGTCAAAGTAACAGCAAGCATCTAAAAACACCAATAGCAAATTAAACAAACAGCAAACAAACAAACAAACAAACCCATCAGGCCCTCTTCATGCCTTGATATTGTCCCTTTCAGCTCATATTTGATTGAAGCACCATTGTGACATGTCCTCAGTATGAGTTTTTTGAGTACAAAGTTCAAGTAGAATTGAAATGACAGGAAGAGATGGCCTGACAGTCTTCTGATAATTCTTTATAGCAGCAATTTCAACCCTTTTTATCTTATGGAACACATAAACCACTAAAATTCTGTGGCACAACAAAAAGATATATATATATTTTTTGCTGATCTGACAAACAAATAGCTATAATTTAGATTCATTCACACTAGGTGACTATTACTGCATTGGCTCTTGTCATTTTTTTATTTGACAATCTAAGGAAAAAGAGGTCAGTGCCTCTAACTAAATAAGTATTGCATGTTTTAAAACTTCTTGCAGCACACTGGCTGAAAATCACTGGTTTGTAGAATCCAGGCCTTATTCCATGGAACCTGCTGCCTTAGCCTAGCTTTCCCCACTGGGACTGCTGCTGCTGCACATTGACTCTACCACCTGCATCAAGAATGTAAAATGGATGAAATTAAAGCTCCCTCCCTTTCCCCACACAGTTTACCTCTTCAGGATCATAGAATGGGAGAATGTTCCCAGATGACTTTATTTTTTCTAATCTCCATGGCTCCAGGACAAGCTGCTCACCCAGATACTAGGGAAAGAGAAAATGGTTGATAAAAGAAGACAGTAGGTTTTGAGGTTTGCCTCAAATCTTTTAAACAATTTGGAGGCTACTTCCCAGGACAGAGCCTATTTTCTTAACCAATTAGACTCAGAGACAATGGGAAAAAAAGAATCCATCCATCTGAATTTCATTTAAACCTGTTTCTGTTTATCTCCCTGACCGTTTTTCTTCTTTGTCCCACCCAGATGTATTGTGGCCAGAGACACTTTCCATCACTTCTCTCAGAAGACATGACTTTAATTTTGGTTTGGTTTCTTACTACATGAGTTTCACCAATTTTATTCACAGAGCATTGTCATTTTTGCTGTCATGTTTATTGGTGGTGGTTAATTATTGTGTTTAAATTCTGTATAACTCTGAGTGGAATTAATCCACCTAGTATTTATTGAGCAGTTACTAAGTGTCTGGCATTTGTTTCTTACAAGCCATTATGAGATATCAAGAGGCTCTTTTGACAGAAAATCAGTGTTTGAAATGCTCAGTATTTTATGGCTTCATTCACAACCTTTAATTTCTGCCTTCACATCATTTATATGGGCAACATACTCATTAGGAACCTTGATCATTGCATTCTCTGTTTCTCAATAGGGGATGGAAGTGGAGAATAGGTTTAGATATTCCCCCAATGATGATTCAAGTTCTCTTGGGCCCAAGAGAATGTGAAATAGCTTTTAAAAATCTGTTACCACCTCTCTCTCCAATTTCTCAACATCATGCCAGAGATTTTGATTTGTCTCTCTATGGAGTAAAGCAGATGTGTCTTTTTCTTTCATTCTGAGAATTATGGCATTCTAGAATGGATACAAATTAATATGTACATCAGCAGGGATTAGAATATTTGATATTTTAAAAACAGGTAAAATATGACCATGGATTGTTGGTAGCATTGGAAAAACACCTCCAATGGTGTTTAAATGAGGATGACAAGTAAGAAAATCTATTGGAGTCCTGGTGAGCTGCTGCATTAGGGACTCTGTGAAGCCAGGCAGAGCATGGCTGCTTTGTGGCTGGGGAGAAGCATGGCAGCTGCAGGAAGACAGTTTCTGAAAGCTTGTAGGTCTCCTTGGCACAGGCCTTATGTTTGTGCTTCAAGTCACCTCTGTCCATAGCAGGATATTTGTGAGGACCTAGTTTTTGAATTTCTACATTATTCTCTTGAGCCTATTGTCTCAAGAAGTCTCAGTATAGAAGTGTGTGTGTGTGTGTGTTTTACAAGTTCTAAAATTGTGCATATTTAAAAGCAGAGTAGCTAAAATTAACTAAGAATTTTCCCACAGAGATCAATGTGCAGAAATTAAAATGCAAGCTTACTTAACACCCCAAAATTTAAGACCAGTATAAAGTTAAAAGACAAAATATTTTGGTCTTCAGGTTTCTTTTTTTCTTTTCTTTTTGCAACAGAGACAGAGAGAGGGACAGATAGGGACAGACAAAGACAGGAAGGGACAGAGATGAGAAGCATCAATTCTTTTTTTTTTTTTTTTAAATTTACTTGTTCTTTATTTTAAATATTGTATTTGTTGCCATTTTGTTTTTTTACTTTAAAATAAGATATGTGCAGTGTGCATTGGGATTTGTTCATAGTTTTTTGTTTATATATATATATATATATATATTATTATTAATTCTAATGGGGTGACACCAATAAATCAGGGTACATATGTACAATGAAAACATCTCCAGGTTAACTTATCATTCAATTGTGTTGCATACCCATCACCCAAAGTCAAATTGTCCTCTGTCACCTTCGATCTGGTTTTCCCTGTGTCCCTCCCCTCCTCCCTATCCCACTCTTCCCTCCCTCCCCCCATCCCATAACCACCACTCTCTTGTCCATGTCTCATACCCTCACTTTCATGTCCCACCTATATATGTAATCGTGCTGTTCTCAGTTTTTCTTTTTTTCTGATTTACTTATTTCACTCCGTATAATGTTATCAAGGTACATCCATTTTGTTATAAATGAACCGATGTCATCGTTCCTTATGGCTGAGTAGTATTCCATAGTATATATGTACCAAAGCTTTTTAATCCACTCGTCATCTGACGGACACTTGGGCTGGTTCCAGATCTTCGCTATTGTGAACAATGCTGCCACAAACATGGGGGCGCATTTCTTCTTTTCGAACAGTGCTATGGTGTTCTTAGGGTATATTCCTAAAAGTGGGATAGCTGGGTCAAAAGGCAGTTCTATTTTTAATTTTCTGAGGAATCTCCAAACTGTTTTCCGCAGTGGCTGCACTAGTCTGCATTCCCACCAGCAACGAGAAGGGTTCCCTTTTCTCCACATCCTCGCCAGCACTTAATTCTGTGTTGTTTTGCTGATGAGTGCCATTGTGACTGGTGTGAGATGATATCTCATTGTGGTTTTAATTTGCATTTCTCTAATGATTAGTGATGTTGAGCATTTTTTCATATGCCTATTGGCCATCTGTATGTCCTCTTTGGAGAAATTTCTATTCATTTCATTTGCCCATTTTTTTGATTGGGTTGTTTGTCTTCCTGGTGTTGAGTTTTATAAGTTCTTTAGAAATTTTAGTTATTAACCCCTTATCAGATGTGCTGTCGAATATGTTCTCCCATTGTGTGGTTTGTCTTTTTATTCTAATCCTATTGTCTTTAGCTGTGCAAAAACTTTTTAGTATGATATAGTCCCATTTGTTTATCTTGCCTTTTATTTCAGTTGCCCGTGGAGATAAATCGGCAAATATACTGCTGCTACAGATGTCGGAGAGCCTGCTGCCTATGTTTTCTTCTAAGATGCTTATGGTTTCACGGCTTACATTTAAGTCTTTTATCCATTTTGAGTTTGTTTTTGTGAATGGTGTGAGTTGATGGTCTAGTTTCATTTTTTTGCAGGTAGATGTCCAATTTTCCCAACACCATTTGTTAAAGAGGCTGTCTTTACTCCATTGTATGTTCTTTCCTCCTTTGTCAAATATCAGTTGTCCATAAAGCTGTGGGTTTATTTCTGGGTCCTCTGTTCTGTTCCATTGATCTATGTGCCTGTTCTTATGCCAGTACCAGGCTGTCTTGAGTATAATGGCCTTATAGTAAACCTCGATATCTGGAAGAGTGATACCTCCTGCTTTATTTTTTCTTTTTTAGATTGCAGAGGTTATTCGTGTTCTTTTTTGGTTTCATATAAATTTTTGGAATATGTGTTCTATATCTTTGAAGTATGTCATTGGTATCTTAATTGGTATTGCATTGAATTTATAAATTGCTTTGGGTAATATAGACATTTTAATGATGTTTATTCTTCCTACCCTGGAACACGGTATATGCTTCCACTTGTTTGTATCTTCCTTGATTTCTTTTATCAATGTTCTATAATTTTCCGAGTACAAGTCCTTAACCTCCTTGGTTAAATTTAATACTAGGTACTTTATTTTTTTGGCTGCAATAGTGAAGGGGATTGTTTTCTTAATTTCTTTTGCTGATAGTTCATTGTTTGTATATAGAAATGCCTCTGATTTCTGAGTATTAATTTTATATCCTGCCACCTTGCTGAATTCATTTATAAGGTCCAGTAGTTTTTTGACTGAGACTTAAGGGTTTTTAATATACAATATCATATCATCTGCAAATAGTGACAGTTTTACTTCTTCTTTTCCAATTTGGATGCTTTTTATTTCTTCTTCTTGTCTGATTGCTGTGGCTAGGACTTCCAGAACTATGTTGAATAAGAGTGGTGAAAGGGGGCAACCCTGCCTGGTTCCTGATCTTAAGGGGATTGCTTTTAATCTTTGTCCATTTAGTATGATGTTTGCTGTCGGGTTATCGTAGATGGTCTTTATCATGTTAAGAAACGATCTCTGTATTCCCACTTTACTAAGAGTCTTGAGCATGAATGGGTGCTGGATTTTATCAAATGCCTTTTCTGCATCTATTGAAATTATCATGTGATTTTTGTCCTTCCTTTTGTTTATGTGACAAATCACACTGATTGATTTGCGAATATTGAACCAGCCTTGCCTCTCCAGAATAAATCCCACTTGATCATGGTGTATGATTTTTTTCATATATTGCTAGATCTGGTTGGCTAATATTTTGTTGAGAATTTTAGCGTCTAAATTCATCAGGAATATAGGCTTATAATTTTCTTTCTTTGTGTTGTCTTTGCCAGGTTTTGGGATCAGAATTATGCTCGCCTCATAAAAGGAGTTTGGATGTCTTTCTTCCTCTTGAATTTTTTGAAATAGCTTGAGGAGTATAGGAGTTAGTTCTTCTTTGAATTTTTGATAGAATTCACTTGTGAAGCCATCAGGCCCAGGACTTTTCTTTTTTGGGAGTTTTTTGATAACTGTTTCGATCTCATTTGCTGTAATTGGTCTGTTTAGGTGTTCTGATTCTTCCAGATTGATTTTTGGAAGGTTATATGATTCAAGAAATTTGTCCATTTCACCAAGATTATCTAATTTTTTGGCATATAGTTCTTCATAGTATTTTCTTACAATGCTTTATATTTCTGTTGTGTCTGTTGTTATTTCTCCACTGTCTTTTCTAATTTTATTTATTTTAGTCCTCTCTCTTTTTTTCTTGGTGAGTCTAGTTAAAGGTTCATCAATCTTGTTTACCTTTTCGAAGGACCAGCTTCTGGTTTCATTGATCCTCTGTATTGTTTCCTTCGCCTCTATGCCATTTATTTCTGCTCTGATCTTTATTATTTCCGTCCTTCTACTTGTCCTGGGTTTTATTTGTTGTTGTTTTTCTAGTTCTTTTAGATGCAGGGTCAGGTTGCTTATTTGAGGTTTTTTAGCTTCTTATGATATGCCTGTAGTGCAATGAACTTCCCTCTCAGAACTGCTTTTGCTGTGTCCCATAAATTTTGAGTTGATGTATGCTCATTATCATTTGTTTCTAGAAACTTTTTTATTTCTTCTTTGATCTCATTGTTAATCCATTCATTATTTAATAACATGCTTTTTAGTTTCCAAGTGTTTGAGTATTTTTCAGTTTTTCTTTTGTGGTTAATTTCTAGTTTTTCATGGCATTGTGATCAGAGAAAATGCTTGATATGATTTCAAAATCTTCTTAAATTTATTGAGACCATTTTTGTGTCCTAACATGTGGTCTATCCTAGAAAACGTACCATGAGTGCTTGAGAAGAATGTATATTCTACTGCTTTAGGGTAAAAAGTTCTGAAGATATCTATTAAATCAAGTTGATCTAGTGTCTCCTTTAAGTCGGCTGTTTCTTTATTGATTTTTTTTCTTGAGGATCTATCCAGTGTTGTTAGAGGGGTATTGAAATCCCCTACTATGATAGTATTGCTGTTAATCTCGCCCTTTATATCCATCAAAGTCTGCTTTATGTATGTCGGGGCTCCTATATTTGGTGCATAGATATTTATAATAGTTATATCTTCCTGTTGAATTGTTCCCTTTATCATTATGTAGTGTCCTCCTTTATCTCTTACTACAGCCTTTGTTTTAAAGTCCATTTTGTCTGATATAAGTATTGCTACCCCTGCTTTTTTTTCATTTCCATTTGCATGAAATCTTTTTTTCCATCCTTTTACCTTCAGTCTATGAGCATCTTTTGTTTTAAGGTATGTCTCTTGTAGACAGCATATGTATGGGTCCTGTTTCTTTATCCATGCAGCTACCCTATGTCTTTTGATTGGATCATTTAATCCATTTACATTTAAGGTTATTATTGATATGTAGTTTTTATTGCCATTTTATTCTTTAAAGCTGTATTCTTCTTTTGCTCTATTCATTCCTCCCTTTAAACTGTTCACAAGAGGTCCCTTAGTTTCTCTTGCAGAATTGGTTTGGTTTTAATGAATTCTTTGAGGCTTTCTTTTTCTGGGAAGCTCTTTATTTCTCCTTTAATTTTAAACGTTAGCCTTGCCGGATAAAGTAGTCTTGGTTGTAGGTTCTTGTTCTGAATTATATTGATTATATCGTGCCATTTCCTTCTGGCCTCAAATGTTTCTTTTGAGAAGTCCAATGTCATCCTTATGGGGGCTCCTTTGTAGGTGATAGCCTTTTTTTCTCTAGCAGCTTTTAAAATTTTTTCTTTATCCATTAGCTTTGGTATTTTAACTATGATGTGTCTTGGTGTAGATCTTTTTGGGTTTCTTTTTAATGGAGTTCTGTGTGCTTCTTGAATGTGTGGAGTGTTTCCCAGCCTTAATTTAGGAAAGTTTTCTGCTATGATTTGATTGAACAAAGTTTCCATTTCCTGTCCTCTCTCCTCTTCTTCAGGCACCCCTATGATGCGAATGTTGTTTCTCTTCATGTTGTCACAAAGCTCCCTTAGAGTTTCCTCACATTTTTTAAGTCTCTTTTCCTTTTTCTTCTCTGCTTCTTGTTTATTTTTTCCTCTAACTCGCTTATTCGATCCTCAGCGTGATTCATCCTGCTTTTAATTTCTTCCATTGTGGTCTTCAGTTCTGATACTGTATTTGTCATTTCTGTCTGATTCTTTTTTATTATTTCAATTTCGTTTTTTATACTTGTTATCTCTTTATTTAGGTGTTCATAATGACTATTCATTGTTGCTCTAATTTCTTTGAACATCCTATCATTATTCTAAATTCTGCTTCTGGTAATTTGGTTATATCTGGTTCATTCAGGTCCTTCTCTGGGGATTTCTCTTGATTCATTTGGTTTGCATTCCTCTGCCTGCCCATTTTGTCTGTGTATAAGCAAGTTGTGGCCACTGGAGTCCAGTAGGTGTTGCCTTTGTGTTCTCTAGGTGTGGTCTGTCTTCAGGCCCCTCACCCTCTCTGCCGGTGCCTAGGGTGGTTGCGTATGAGCGTTACCAGCACCGACCCACTGTGGCTTTTGCTGTGATTTCTGCCTCTCCTCCGCGGGAGGGGCTGTCACTGAAGCCACAAGTCTTAGCACCAAGGGTAGAGGTGAGCACCTTTGCTCAGCCCCAGACCCAGCCTATTTCCGGACTTCCGCCCAGGACCTCCAGTCAGAGCCTGCTCGCCACAGTTTCGCGTGTTGGTTGGGGCTTTTGACGTGCTCTCAGCTGTGAGCGTTTGCCCGTCTGGAGATTTAGCCCCGCCCTCGAGGCCAGGGCCCTTCTGCGCAGGGTCGGAAACCAAGGTTTATTGGGCCAGCCGTGTTTGCTGGCTTTTGCTCAGCTGCGTACTTCCGCTCGTCCTGGACTCTACCCCGCCCCCGCGTTCGGAGCCCGCTCGTGCACGTATGAATGCAATCTGCGGTTTCTCCGGCCGCGTGAGGATAGTAGCGTGAGCTCAACTGCGAGCTTCCACTTGTCTCGGGGTCTAGCCTGTTTCCACGCTCGGAGCCCGCTCACGCACGTATACTGGCCAACCGCGGTTTCTGCGGCGTGGGGGGGGGGCTGGTAGCGTGAGCTCAGCCATTAGCCCCTGCCCATCCCTGGTCCTAGCCCGGTCCCCGTAGTCAGGGCTGGCCTGCGCAGGGTCATAGAGCAGATTTCTGCCCGTTCCTGGCCTCCCGCTTTGTCCCCGTAAGTGGGGTTAAAGGCGGGCCTGCAGCTGCCGGTCTGCTCTCGCGGGTCCCATCTGACCCTCTGGGCTAGACCAATCTCCCACCGACTTGGCCTCTGCCCACGCCGACAGAACCGCGTTTCAGCGTCCTGTCACCCCAAACCCTTAAGCAGCCCTCAGCAGAGTAAGAAGGGACCTAATAATCCACACTGTAGGCCTGGGAGCTCCCTCACTTGTTTCACAGCTCAAAACTGTCCAAATGCCTCTTCTAGGCTCTGGGACTGCAGGCTGGGGCTTGGTTCCTGGGACCCAGGTCCCTCCCTCTCCACCAAACTTTCCTCCCGCCCCGCGGGTCTCTCCAGGCTGCCGTTTGCTCCGGGGAGCTGGGCAGCCCTCTTCGCGTTTTCGCTATTCCTACCAGTCTCAATGTGGCTTCTGCAGTGTTCCTTGGTTGAAGAGTCCACTTAGTTTTGTTCATAGTTGGTTTATCCAGATGATGGTTCTTTAAATTGAGTTATAATCCACTTTGGTTCTGGGAGTTGGAAGTTGGTACGTCCGCCTACTCCGTCACCATCTTGCTTTGTTCCGAGAAGCATCAATTCTTCATTGCAGTGCCTTAGTTGTTCATTGATTGCTTTCTCATATGTGCCTTGAATGGGGCGGGCGAGCTATAGCCAAGCCAAAGTAACCCCTTGCTCATGCCAATGACCTCAGGATCAAGCCATCAACCTTGAGTTTCAAGCCATTGACCTTTGGCCTCAAGCCAGTGACCATGAGGTCATGTCTATGATCCCACACTCTAGCCAGTGAACCCATGCTCATGCTGATGAGCCCTTGCTCAAGCCGGCAACCTTGGGGTTTTAAGCCTGCATCCTCTGTGTCCTAGACTGATGATCTACCCTTTGTGCCACTGCCTGGTCAGGCTGGTCTTCAGATTTCTAGGTGTCTTTCAAATGTCTCAGATTACATAGTAAAATTACAATATTCTCATTCGCCTTAAGATATTACCATAAACAGTTTTTTCCAAACTTTTTTACTGAGGTAATCTTAAAGCATTCTCAATGGCAGAGAAAAGAGAGCAGAGAATAGGGGAAGGTTGTGATAACTGTAGTCAGAAACCAGCGGCTACAGAAGAGAAACGGTATTTTGGAGTCTAGTATTTTATCATAACAATTAATGTGAATTTCCACTCTATTTAACCATGTATTCAGGTTGTCCTAATCTTGTTTTTTTACCAAAAATATTTGACTACAGGAAGAAGCCCAATATTTTTATGTTTTAATGACTAACAAATGAGCTATCTGCAAAACAAAACAAAAACAAAAACAAACTTAAACAAAATAAACCCCAGCCATGTAGGCATATTTGTATCCTATTTGGGAAGAAACGCCTATATTTATCATTGGTTTCTGAAAGAAAGTCATGGGAAAAAATTAAAGAAGAAAGGTTAATGGGAAATTTTATTAAAGATCATTGATTTAATTTTCTTAGGAACAGAAAATATGAGACTATTAACTTATGCTTCAGAATGTACTCCAATAGAGATTGATGTTGGTCTGCAGGATTTGATTATAAGAGCATTTCTTCCCTACTATTTCAAAACTTTCTATTGCCTAGCAAAATAAATCAGTTACCCTCCTTCTTCTAATCGAAGTAAAGAAATTAGGGAGAAGTTAAGTCCATTCTTGGAACACAGGAACTTTAGAAAGATTGATAAGGGGTACATCTAGTTTTTGACAGAGAGAAAAAAGAGGGAACGCATGAAATCTAAGCTAGCTATGAGGTTTGCCTAATGCACCAGTATCTCCTTCTTGCTCAGAAGATGACCTTACAATGAATTCAAGCCCTTGACTCTTCCTGCACAGAGCTTTGGTAGGGACTCATCAGCAGAGGCTACCCAGCTGTGCCATCCTGTTGTCTTGTGGCTTTACAGAGGAGAACTGGCATGGGGTTGGAAGTGCAAAGATGAATGATATCCCATTCTTTTTTGTCCATACACTCAACAATTTTGCCTCTTTTTCTTTTATAGGAATGTCTACTGCTAAGAAGGCTAAATTTTATTGGTACAGGTCCAAAGGCTAGGATAGTTTATTGTTCTAAATTCCTTTAAATAGCCTGAGACTAACTGAAACAGACAAACAGAATCTAACATTTATTGGGTTTCCTGTGTGTAAGGCTCTGTGCTGTCCATTTTCAGAGCCCCACACAAAGTAATACCAATTAGATACCTTTGGGGTATGATCTTTTTTAAAGCATATGATTATCAAAAGCCAGTTTGCTCATCAGGCTGATCATGTTAATTCACTCAGGGACATCGGAACTTGATAAATTTTGATGAATATACTCTTTAGGAACTAAATTTAATGTCACAATGGAGTCAAAGATGCCTAGCCACTTTTAACATCATTTTGCAAGTTGAAAACCAGTTTGAATATATTCCCTTAGCCTAAGTGGAACCAATGTAAATTTCTTCAGAGCACTCATTATAAAGACTAATTCCACAGGATAAGTAGTAGTATAGAAGCAAGGGTGACATTGTAGTCACAATGTCTCTAAAAAGAAAAAGAGTAAAAACAATCAGCTGTCACCTTGTTTGGACCCAGTGTGTGCTTCTGACTCTTGGGTAATTGTGCCATCTTTGTTTTATATTTCAAACTCTTATGTGGTAGGTTGATAAAATAAAAATTCAATGTCTGTTGGGGAAAGAAAAGGATTGCTGATTTCAGCATTATTATAAGCAAATCACAGAAATTCTTCAGACTCAAAACCCATTGAGTAATTTAATTGTCTTTTTCTTCAAGCTATTTAAGCATTGATATCAGCTACAGAGCTACTTGCACTGAATAACCAATGTAAAGGAACTTGGTAACTTTAGTATTAATTCTGTTATCATTAACATATAGGCTGTTTAAACCATAGCTAAGAATAAGTATGGATTTTAAACAGTTATTTATACCAGGTTCTCAAAGGAGTCAAATATCTAATATCTGTGAGGAAAGAGTCTGGGCCTTTCAGGATTTGTTGGAATCAGAACCATAGAATAGAACTAATGATGCAGTTAGGAAGAAGAATAGGTTTTTTATTGTTGTTTCAGTGAGAGAAATAACAGTGATTTTATATGCTGATAAGAACTATCTAGTGAGGAACAAAAATAATGTAACATGAAGATGAGAAAATTGTAAGAGTTTTGGCATCTTTGAGTAAGGAAGAGGGCACTGATGGCTGGACTGATTTTAGAGAGGAGTACCATAACAAGCAGGACCGTGGAGTATGGGCTGCACATTTGGGAGGCTGATAGGTGTGGTGGTGGGAGATGGAATAAGTTCCTGTGATTGTTTCAATTTTCTGAGGAAAGTTTGTTCATCTCCTGAGAGTAATTTAAGAGAAGAGGTATTGTGAACAAGAGAAGGAAGGGAAGAGTCAAGAAGTACGAGACAATAGTCTAGGGAAATGTATGAAATCTGGTTGCAGTGAGGTCTTACTTGAGTTTCATGTAACATGGACAAGAGTTATGGCTGTGTGGTTTGCTTTAACCAAATTAGACACATAATGAGAGAACAGTTGATGTGATTTATAAAACTAATACTTTAAAATAAGAAAAGAGTTAAGGAGTTGAGAGTGTTTGTAAAAAGTTACTTTGTAGTAGTCAATCATGCAATTTAATCTGGGGAAGGAGGGAGATAGGACCCTGGGAAGTGGTGATGAGAAAAGACTAGGTTAAATGGTTCAGCAAATGTAGGAAACAATGTGACTTCCTTGAGAGGCCCATAAAAGATGAAATGTCTTCAAGAAGGTTCTTTTGTGACCTGATATAAATAGAAATATAATACAAAGGCTATATTTTCTCTTGTGCAAAAATCTATGTATATTATCCACTGAATTAAGCATATTTATTTTGCTGTTCTAATATCAGATTAGTAACTAAAAGTATGAATTCTGCGGTGTGCCTTGCTCCTTAGCTCTGCCACTTATCTAGTTGAGTAAAATACAACTAAATTTCAGTATTTAGACTTGCTGTGGTTCAGTTTCTTAATATGAGAAGAAAATTCAATAATAGGATGTGCACTTTATAGGCTTGTCATAAGGAAGAGAATGGGTAAATATGTGTAAAACTTTCAGATCTGTCCTTGACACATAATGACCATTATAGAAACAGAAACAGAGCATAGAATATTTTTTAATTAATTGTAATGGGGTGATATTAATAAATCAGGGTACATATGTTCAAAGAAAACATCTCCATGTTATCTTATCATTCAATTATGTTGCATACCCATCACCCAAAGTTAAATTGTCCTCTGTCACCTTCTATCTGATTTTCATTGTGCAGTGCCCCACCCCTCCCCCCTCCCCCACCGTCTCCTCCCTCCCCCCACCCCGTAACCACCACACTCTTGTCCATGTCTCATAGTCTCACTTTTATGTCCCACCTCTTTATGAAATCATGCTGTTCTCAGTTTTTTTCTGTTTTACTTATTTCACTCCACATAATGTTATCAAGGTCCATCCATTTTGTTATAAATGATCCGATGTCATCATTTCTTATGGCTGAGTAGTATTCCATAGTAAAGATGAGCATAGAATATTTGAAACCCCATAAAGTATGGGAGCATGTAGAAAATGTTGGAAGCATGTTAAAAAGACATAGAGGCAACATATAGCATTCCCAACAGGCACATCTAAGAAAATTTAACCTATACAAAAATAGATTGTAACGAATGATAACTGAAGGAATTCAATATCCATGAATCTATACTGATATAAATAAATAATCAATTAAATAAATAAGGAAATGACAAAGAGTGTTTTTCTTACAGTAGTAGAATTCTAATTAATAAATATAAAATGAGTGACAGGAGTAGTAAGTTTACATTAGGCAAATGCCACAATAATAAAAATAACTGTTGTGGGGAAAAATCATCAATGGATGCTAAAACTAATGGAAAAAGTATAGTGAGAAAAAAGGACTTTCAATACTTTTTTCTGTATTTTTCTGAAGTGAGAAGCAGGGAGGTAGAGAGACAGACTCCTGCATATGCCTGACTGGGATCCACCCAGCAAGCCCACCAGGGGGTGATGCTCTGCCCATCTGGGGCATTGCTTCATTGCAACTGGAGCCATTCTATCTAGTACCTGAGTCAGTGGCCATGGAGTCATCCTAAGCATCCGGGCCAACCTTGTTTCAGTGGAGCCTTGGCTGTGGGAGGGGAAGAGTGAGATAGAGAGGAAGGAGAGGGGGAAGGGTGGAGAAGGAAATGGGTACTTCTCTTGTGTGCCCTGACCGGTAATCGAACCTGGGACTTCCACATGCCAGGCCAATGCTCTACCACTGAGCCAACCAGCCAGGGCCTGAATAGTTTCTAAGTGTCTACTTGTAAGGTAATTATTCATTACAAAAAGATCAATGGTCATTTTTCAGTTGACAAGCTGGCAGAGACCACCAAATGATTAAAGTTAACATTGTCAATAACGACAAACTGACATGTACCTTCTGATACGATATACTGGCAAAGGGCACAGCATCACATCTGTGGTATTCTTTATATATATATATATATATATATATATATATATATATATATATATATATATATATATATATTTTCTTATTAATTCTAATGGGGTGACACCAATAAATCAGGGTACATATGTACAATGAAAACATCTCCAGGTTATCTTATCATTCAACCGTGTTGCATACCCGTCACCAAAAGTCAAATTGTCCTCTGTCACCTTCCATCTGGTTTACCCTGTGTCTCTCCCTTCCTCCCTATCCCACCCTCTCCTCCCTCCCCCCACCCCATAACCACCACTCTCTTGTCCATGTCTCATATTCTCACTTTTATGTCCCACCTATGTATGAAATCATGCTGTTCTCAGTTTTTCTTTTTTTCTGATTTACTTATTTCACTCCGTATAATGTTATCAAGGTACATCCATTTTGTTATAAATGATCCGATGTCATCGTTTCTTATGGCTGAGTAGTATTCCATAGTATATATGTACCAAAGCTTTTTAATCCACTCGTCTTCTGACGGACACTTGGGCTGGTTCCAGATCTTCGCTATTGTGAACAATGCTGCCACGAACATGGGGGCGCATTTCTTCTTTTCGAACAGTGCTATGGTGTTCTTAGGGTATATTCCTATAAGTGGGATAGCTGGGTCAAAAGGCAGTTCTATTTTTAATATTCTGAGGAATCTCCAAACTGTTTTCCACAGTGGCTGCACCAGTCTGCATTCCCACCAGCAATGCAGAAGGGTTCCCTTTTCTCCACATCCTCGCCAGCACTTAATTCTGTGTTGTTTTGCTGACGAGTGCCATTCTGACTGGTGTGAGGTGATATCTCATTGTGGTTTTAATTTCCATTTCTCTAATGATTAGTGATGTTGAGCATTTTTTCATATGCCTATTGGCCATCTGTATGTCTTCTTTGGAGAAATTTCTATTCATTTCTTTTGCCCATTTTTTTGATTGGGTTGTTTGTCTTCCTGGTGTTGAGTTTTATAAGTTCTTTAGAAATTTTAGTTATTAACCCCTTATCAGATGTGCTGTCGAATATGTTCTCCCATTGTGTGGTTTGTCTTTTTACTCTGTTCTTATTGTCTTTAGCTGTGCTAAAACTTTTTAGTTTGATATAGTCCCATTTGTTTATCTTGTGTTTTATTTCATTTGCCCGTGGAGATAAATCGGCAAATATATTGCTGTGACAGATGTCGGAGAGCTTGCTGCCTATGTTTTCTTCTAAGATGCTTATGGTTTCACGGCTTACATTTAAGTCTTTTATCCATTTTGAGTTTGTTTTTGTGAATGGTGTAAGTTGATGGTCTAGTTTCATTTTTTTGCAGGTAGATGTCCAATTTTCCCAAAACCATTTGTTAAAGAGGCTGTCTTTACTCCATTGTATGTTCTTTCCTCCTTGGTCAAATATCAGTTGTCCATAAAGCTGTGGGTTTATTTCTGGGTCCTCTGTTCTGTTCCATTGATCTATGTGCTTGTTCTTATGCCAGTACCAGGCTGTCTTGAGTATAATGGCCTTATAGTAAACCTTGATATCTGGAAGAGTGATACCTCCTGCTTTGTTTTTTCTTTTTAGGATTGCTGAGGCTATTCGTGTTCTTTTTTGGTTCCATATAAATTTTTGGAATACGTTTTCTATATCTTTGAAGTATGTCATTGTTATTTTAATTGGTATTGCATTGAATTTATAAATTGCTTTGGGTAATATAGACCTTTTAATGATGTTTATTCTTCCTAGACATGAGCACGGTATATGCTTCCACTTGTTTGTATCTTCCTTGATTTCCTTTATCAATGTTTTATAATTTTCTGAGTACAAGTCCTTAACCTTCTTGGTTAAATTTACTCCTAGGTATTTTATTTTTTTGGCTGCAATAGTGAAGGAGATTGTTTCCTTAATTTCTTTTGCTGACAGTTCATTGTTTGTATATAGAAATGCCTCTGATTTCTGATTATTAATTTTATATCCTGCCACCTTGCTGAATTCATTTATAAGGTCCAGTAGTTTTTTGACTGAGACTTTAGGGTTTTCAATATACAATATCATATCATCTGCAAATAGTGACAGTTTTACTTATTCTTTTTCAATTTAGATGCCTTTTATTTCTTCTTCTTGTCTGATTGCTGTGGCTAGGACTTCCAGAACTATGTTGAATAAGAGTGGTGAAAGGGGGCAACCCTGCCTGGTTCCTGATCTTAAGGGGATTGCTTTTAATTTTTGTTCATTTAGTATGATGTTTGCTGTGGGTTTGTTGTAGACGGCCTTTATCATGTTAAGGAATGTTCCTTGTATTCCCACTTTACTGAGAGTTTTGGGCATGAATGAGTGCTGGATTTTATCGAATGCCTTTTCTGCATCTATTGAAATTATCATGTGATTTTTGTCCTTCCTTTTGTTTATGTGACAAATCACATTGATTGATTTGTGAATATTGAACCAGCCTTGCCTCTCCAGAATAAATCCCTCTTGATCATGGTGTATGATTTTTTTCATATATTGCTGGATCCGGTTGGCGAATATTTTGTGGAAAATTTTAGCGTCTAAATTCATCAGAAATATAGGCCTATAATTTTCTTTCTTTGTGTTCTCTTTGCCCGGTTTTGGGATCAGAATTATGCTCGCCTCGTAAAAGGAGTTCGGAAGTCTTCCTTCTTCTTGAATTTTTTGAAATAGCTTGAGGAGGATAGGAGTTAGTTCTTCTTTGAATTTTTGGTAGAATTCACTTGTGAAGCCATCAGGCCCAGGACTTTTCTTTTTTGGGAGTTTTTTGATAACTGTTTCGATCTCATTTGCTGTAATTGGTCTGTTTAGGTGTTCTGATTCTTCCAGGTTGATTTTTGGAAGTTTATATGATTCAAGAAATTTGTCCATTTCATCTAGATTGTCTAATTTTTTGGTATAGAGTTCTTCATAATATTTTCTTACAATGCTTTGTATTTCTGTTGTATCAGGTGTTATTTCTCCACTGTCCTTTTTAATTTTATTTATTTGAAACCTCTCTCTTTTTTTCTTGGTGAGTCTAGTTAAAGCTTCATCAATCTTGTTTACCTTTTCAAAGAACCAGCTCCTGGTTTCATTGATCCTCTGTATTGTTTCCTTAGCCTCTATATGTCATTTATTTCTGCTCTGATCTTTATTATTTCCTTCCTTCTACTTGTCCTGGGTTTTATTTGCTGTTGTTTTAATAGTTCTTTTAGCTGCAGCGTCAGGTTGCTTATTTGAGCTTTTTCTAGCTTCCTATGATATGCCTGTAGTGCAATGAACTTCCCTCTCAGTACTGCTTTTGCTGTGTCCCATAAATTTTGAGTTGATGTATGCTCATTATCATTTGTTTCTAGAAACTTTTTTATTTCTTCTTTGATCTCATTGTTAATCCATTCATTATTTAATATCATGCTATTTAGTTTCCAAGTGTTTGAGTATTTTTCAGTTTTTCTTTTGTGGTTAATTTCTAGTTTTATGGCATTGTGATCAGAGAAAATGCTTGATATGATTTCAATCTTCTTGAATTTATTGAGATCATTTTTGTGTCTTAACATGTGGTCTATCCTAGAAAACGTACCGTGAGCGCTTGAGAAGAATGTATATTCTACTGCTTTAGGATGAAAAGTTCTGAAGATATCTATTAAATCAAGTTGATCTAGTGTATCCTTTAAGTCTGCTGTTTCTTTATTGATTTTCTTTCTTGAGGATCTATCCAGTGTTGTTATAGGGGTATTGAAATCCCCTACTATGATAGTATTGCTGTTAATCTCGCCCTTAATTTCCATCAAAGTCTGCTTTATGTATGTCGGGGTACCTATAATTGGTGCATAGATATTTATAATAGTTATATCTTCCTGTTGAATTGTTCCCTTTATCATTATGTAGTGTCCTTCTTTATCTCTTACTATAGCCTTTGTTTTAAAGTCCATTTTGTCAGATAAGTACTGCTACCCCGGCTTTTTTTTCATTTCCATTTGCATGAAATATTTTTTTCCATCCTTTTACCTTCAGCCTATGTGCATCTTTTGTTTTAAGGTGTGTCTCTTGTAGACAGCATATGTATGGGTCCTGTTTCTTTATCCATGTAGCTACCCTATGTCTTTTGATGTTATCATTTAATCCATTTACATTTAAGGTTATTATTGATATGTAGTTGTTTATTGCCATTTTATTCTTTAAAGCTGTATTCTTCTTTGGCTATATTTTTTCCTCCCTTTGAACTGTTCACAACAGGCCCTATAGTATCTCTTGCAGAATTGGTTTGGTTTTAATGTATTCCTTGAGGCTTTCTTTGTCTGGAAAGCTCTTTATTTCTCCTTCAATTTTAAACGTTAGCCTTGCTGGATAGAGTAGTCTTGGTTGTAGGTTCTTGTTCTGCATTACTTTGATTATATCTTGCCATTCCCTTCTGGCCTCAAGTGTTTCTGTTGAGAAGTCTGATGTCATCCTTATGGGGGCTCCTTTGTAGGTGATAGCCCTTTTTTCTCTAGCAGCTTTTAAGATTTTTTCTTTATCCATTAGCTTTGGTATTTTAACTATGATGTGTCTTGGTGTAGATCTTTTTGGGTTTCTCTTTAATGGAGTTCTGTGTGCTTCTTGAACGTATGGAATTTTTCCCAGTCTTAATTTAGGGAAGTTTTCTGCTATGATTTGATTGAACACAGTTTCCATTTCCTGTCCTCTTTCCTCTTCTTCAGGCACCCCTATGATGCGAATGTTGTTTCTCTTCATGTTGTCACAGAGCTCCCTTAGTGTTTCCTCACATTTTTTGAGTCTCTTTTCCTTTTTCTTCTCTGCTTCTGTGCCTTTGTTTATTGTGTCTTCTAACTCCCTTATTTGATCCTCAGCGTGATTCATCCTGCTTTTAATTCCTTCTATTGTGGTCTTCAGTTCTGATTCTGTATTTGTCATTTCTGTCTGATTCTTTTTATTATTTCAATTTCATTTTTTATACTTGTTATCTTCTATTTAGGTGTTCATAGTGACTATCCAATGTTGCTCTAATTTCTTTTAACATCCTAACTATCATTATTCTAAATTCTGCTTCTGGTAGTTTGGTTATATCTGTTTCATTCAGGTTTTTCTCTGGGAATTTCTCTTGATTCATTTGGTTTGCATTCCTCTGCCTTCCCATTTTATCTGTGTATTGGCAAGTTGTGGGCACTGGAGTCCAGTAGGTGTTGCCTTTGTGTTCTCTATGTGTAGTCTGTCTGCAGGCCTACCACCGCCTCTGCTGCTGCCTAGGGTGGTTGGGTGTGGGCGTTGCCAATGATAGCCTGCTTCGGCTATTGCTGTGATTTTCACATCTCCTCCGCAGGAGGGGCTGTCACTCAAGCCACAAGCCTTAGAACCAAGGGCAGAGGTGAGCACCTTTGCTCAGCTGCCGGACCAGCCCATTTCCAGAAGATTTATGCCCAGCCCCCGCAGTCAGAGCCTGCTTGCCACAGTTTTGCGGTTTGGGCGGGGCTTTTGACGTGCTCTCAGCTATGAGCCTTTGCCCGTCCAGAATTTAGCCCCACCCTCGTGGCCGGGGCCCTCCTGCGTAGGGTCGCACACTGTGGTTTATTGGGCTGGGCGTGTTTGCTGGCATTAGCTCAGCTGCTAGCTTCCGATCGATCAGGACTCTGCCACGCCCCCACGTTTGGCGCCAGCTGGTGCACGTAGGGTGGCCACCAGCTGGGGTTTCTTTAGCCGGGCGGGGCTAGTAGGGTGAGCTCAGCCGCAAAAGCGCTCACTAGCCGGGCGGGGCCCCGGAGGCCACTCGCGCGCCTGGCAGGGCCAGTAGCGAGAGCCCAGCCGCGGAAGCCGCTCGCGCGCCCGGCGCCGCCTCTCGCGCGGTCCCAGCCACGGAAGCCGCTGGCGCGCCCGGCGGGGCCAGTGCCGTGAGCTCAGCCGCGGAAGCCGCTGGAGCACACAAAGGATTTCAACCCACCGTGGTTTCTCCTTTCGGGCGGGGTTGGCAGCATGAGCTCAGCCCCAGTGCCCTCTGCTGTCCCTGGTCTTAGCCCCGTCCCCGTGGTCAGGGTTGGCTTACGCAGAGTCTTAGAGCCGATCTCTACCCATATTTTTCCCCCACAAGTGGGGTCACAGGCGGCCCGCAGCTGTCGGACCGCTTTCGCGCGTCTACTCCGGCCTTGCTGGGCTAGACTGAGCGCACACCCTTCTGCCCACACCGACAGGACCGCTTTTCAGCGTCCTGCCGCCAACCGCCCCTCAGTAGCGTTTAGAGAGATAGCAGTGTCTTAAGTCTCCACACTGTAGGCTTGGGAGCTCCCTGCCTCCAAGCAGCTCCGCTCCAATTGCCGCAGGAGAGCCTGCCTGGCTAGTGTCCCGCCTCCCCTTGCTGGTGTTGCTAGTTCCAGGGGAAATATTTGTTTTCGATTAAGGAAATGACTTAGCCCAGGGGTCAGGATGGCTGCCCCTCAGAGTGTTCTCGTGCCTTCAGTCCAATCTCTGTTCCCGCTGCTCTGTTCCTCTCCTCTGTCCCCGTTCCCCGGAGCCCCGGGTGCGTGGTTATGAGAGAGGGTTTCTGCGCTGACCCTTTGAAAAGATTCTTGGGTCCGAGAAATCTCTCTCTTTTTCACAAACAGTATCCTCACTTGCTTCACATCTCAACACTGTCCATACGCCTCTTCTAGGCTCTGGGACTACAGGCTGGGGCTTGGTTCCCGGGACCCAGTTCCCTCCCTCTCCGCCAAACTCTCCTCCCGCCCCGCAGGACTCTCCGGGCTGCCGTTTGCTCCGGGGAGCTGGGCAGCCCTCTTCGCGTTTTCGCTATTCCTACCAGTCTCAATGTGGCTTCTGCAGTGTTCCTTGGTTGAAGAGTCCACTTATTTTAGTTCAAAGTTGGTTTATCCAGATGGTGGTTCTTAAAATTGAGCTATAATCCACTTTGGTTCTGGGAGTTGGAAGTTGGTACGTCCGCCTACTCCATCGCCATCTTGAACACCCACTACAGCTGTTTTATAGATCACAATTGTGGTACTCTTGACAAAAATATAGTCTCATCCTAATCATGGAGAAACACAGACAACACCAACTAAGAGATCTGCAAAATATCTGGTCAGTATTCTTCAAACGAGTTAAGGTCATAAATAAAAACACAAAATCTTCAAAAAAAACCCCCACAAAATCTTCAAAGACTGAAGTACTGTGACAGGTTAGAGGAAAAGTATACATGACAATTAAATGCAACACAGTATTGTGGATTAGATTTAGGACTGGAAAGAGAATCTTTCTGGGAATAGTAGCCAATTCTAATAGGTCTGTAAATTACTTAATAATATTGTGTTTTAATTTTCTGGGTTTAATAATTGTATTATGGCTATATGAGATGTTAACATTAGGGAGAACTGAATGAAAGGTATACAAACATTCTCTGTACTTTGCTGCTTTAATTGAATTTTAATATTATTTTATTATTTAATAATAATAAATGATGGGTTTTTTTATTGAATTTATTGAGGTGACACTGGTTAACAAAATTATACAGATTTCAGGTGCACAATTTTACAGAGAATTTTAATATTATTTCAACATTAAAAGTTAGAATAATTTTTAAAAAATTTGTCTCTGCCATTGAAAGGTGTGAAGACAATGAACAAACTAGCTGCAATGAGCCCATCTAATGACAATACTGTGGCCTTTTAATGCCACTATTTACTATTGAAAGTCACCAGTCCTCGTTGGCGAAATCCTTGATTTTAGGTCTCTGTCAGAAATGTGTAGAATGAGCCTGGGACATCTTATCATAACAGAAAGCAAAAATATTAAAAGATAGCTGGATTGGGTTAGAAAGACTTTGGCATCAACTTGAAAACTCTCCCACTGGACAAAGATGAAGCAATCTGAATTTCAGTAAAGATAAGAGTTGCAAAAGGTTACAACATAAATTATGTTTAAGCCATGATTTCATAGTAATGCGGAAGAAAAAAAATTAATTGGTATTCTTTGGAGGATGCTAGGAAACTTACTCATAATTTTGAAAATTTATATAGGAGGGGATAAACAAGCATATTATTGCTTTTCTATACAACTAAATTTCAGAGTAATCAATAGTTTATAAAAAGTTTCTTTTTACAAAAGTATTTCAGCCTGATCAGGCAATGGTACAGTAGATAGAGTGTTGGACTGGAATGCAGAGGACCCAGGTTCGAAGCCCCAAGTTTGCCATCTTGAGTGTGGGCTCATCCGGCTTGAGCAGGGGCTCTCCAACTTGAGCACAGGGGCTCTGGCTTGAATGTGGGATTGTAGATATGACCCCATGTTTTCTGGCTTGAGTCAAAGGTCGCTGGTTAAAGCCCAAGGTCACTGGCTTGAGCAAGGGGTCGCTTGCTCTTCTGTAGCCCCCGGTCAAGGCACATATGAGAAAGCAATCAATGAACAACTAAGAAGCCGCAATGAAGAATTGATGCTTCTCATCTCTCTCCCTTTTTGCCTGTCTGTCGCTATCTGTCCCTCTCTCTGTCTCTCTCTTTGTCTCTGTCACAAAAACAAAACAAAACAACAACAAAAAACCCAGAAGTATTTCAGGTACTAAATGAAAGGAAATAAGAGGATTACAATATTGTGACATTGTGATTTATAGTAAGAAATATATATTTAGCTTTTATTCCATTTCTGGCACAGAGTTCCTAAAACCCTTGGAGTTTCCTAAATGATGGTAGCAAAAAATGATATCTTTTGATATGTTAATAAGGTGATTTTTAGAAAGTACCTAATAATTGGGATTGTTGCCAGAGGAGCCAATGATAAGGTCACAGTGTTTGAACTCCTGACCTCCCAGATTGGAAGAAGAAAGAGGAGGTAGAAACTGAATCAATTACCAATGGCTACTGGGTCATGTTTATGTAATAAAGCCTACTTAAAAACCAAAAAAGAAAAAAGAAACAGTTCAGAGAGCTTCCAGGTTAGTGAACATGTGGAGGTGGGGGGAGATTGGTATGTGTGGAGAGAGAATGGAAGCTCCAAGCTCCTTCAACATACTTTGCCCTAGACATTTTTTCCATCTGGGTGTTCAACTATATTCTTTATTACAACCTTTTATAACAAATTGGCAAATATAAGACAACTGTTTTCCTGAGTTCTGTGAAAAAATTAATCAGACATGGGGAGGTGGTTTGGGGATCTTTTTATCTATATAGCCATTTAGTCAGAATTACTGGTGACAACTTAGACTTGAGATTTGCATCCTGAGTTGGAAGGGGTCATTGGAACTTCCAATTTATAGCAGGTGAGTCAGAAGTACAATTAATAATCTGGACTTTCATGTGGTATCTAAAGTTGAGGGAGGCAGTCTTGTGGGAAAAAGATCTTAACCTGTAAAATCTGATGCCATCTCTGAGTAGGTAGTGTCAGAATTGCATTGAATTGTAGGACAGCTGGCAACCAGAGAATTGTTTAGTGTCCTAAGAATCTCTCTTCAATATTGGTATCAAAACATATATCTAAATATCATAGTGGACTTTAATGAATCTAGGCAATGATTACCAAGGGCTGCTGACATCACTAAAAGAGAGGCAAACCATCATTGTATTTTCCTAGATAAAAGTACACAGTACCACTTATAAACTAATGTTGTTAAATCATTTGATCCTGAATCTGATTTAGCTGTTATTTTAAAGGAAAGAAACATGTTTAAATAATTCCACTGGAATTCAAAATCAAACTTGTGATATATGCTACCACTAGAAATGACTGAGTTTCTTTGACAAAAATTTTAAGGGAAAAAATATTTTAGACTTTTACATGAAAAAATCTTAAGAGGCATATCAACTTAATGTAATAAATGAACTTCATTTGGATTCCAATTCAAATATGTTATTAAAAATACTATAGGGTTAAGGTTAGTAAACACTAACTGGACAGTTGATGATATTAAGAAATTATTAATTTTTATATGTGATAATACAGTGTAGTTAAGTTAAAAGTACTTAAGTTTTTTAGCAATGTGTACTGAAATTTTTAAAGATGAAGTAATATATTGTCTAAGGTTTACTTTAAAATAATAAGAAAATAAGGTGTGTGGATGGGAGAACAGATAAAAGAAAGACCCACCATGAGTTCACAATTGCTGAAGCTGGTTAATGTATACCTGGAATTCACATACAATTCTCTTTAGTTTTGCATTTGTATGAAACTTTTGAAACTAAAATTAAATAAATATCAATCAAATTTTTCTTGAGAGAAATATGATGAAATTATGGCATAACAATTGCCTTATAGCCCATATGCCATTAATTCCCATATTCTTCTTTCCCAAATTCTGCCAAATAGCAAACAAACCAGAAGCTGGAGGTGGAGAGTCTACTTGCTCTGCACATTAAACAAAGGCACAATTTGTTTACAAGTATTTTGCAATAAGAGAAAGCAAAATGTGTTTTTGACACTTTACCCCCACAAACCACATTTTTAAAAATGACTTTTGGTTTGTTTCTACTGGATTCATCAAAATGTTTTTGGACTCATCAAAACATTTGTGGGTAAAATAAATCTATTTGCTAAATAACAATTCTTAATTCGTTTTCTTAAAAATTTGTCAAAACATTCTCTTATTTCCCCTTATAAATAGTTAAGTTAAAAACTTGATATGAAGATTGACTTTAGATTTTTTAATAAAACTAGAGAAATAAGAGAGTTATGAATCCAGTTAACTTGACTCTTTCAGTTTCAAGATGAAACAGCAATTTATCAAACATCAGAAAATGTATGTATGTGTTCTTTTCTGTTTGCTTAGGACAGATTCATAGATAGAGAGCAGGCTGACATCTATGGGAAAGAAACTAGGTAAGAGAGGTAGAGGGATTGAGCAAAAAAGAACAAAAAAGTGAAAAATACTCATGGACATGGACAACAATGTGGTGATTGCTGGGGGTGCTGGAGGAGGGTATAGGGGGTATAGATGGTGATGGGTGGAGACTTGACTTGGAGAGGACACTCAGTACAGTGTACAGAAAATGTAGAGTAAAATTGTGCTCCTGAAATCTGTGTAATTTTGTTAACCAGTGTCACCTCAATAAATTCAATAAAAAACCCATCATTTATCAGTAATACAAAGATAAAGGTTTAAGAGAATCATTAGGTCTGACTGCTGATGTATGGTATTGTAAATTTTAAAATATACTTTTTATTGCCCTGGCTGGATATCTCAGTTGATTAGAGCATCATCTCAAAGTGCAGAGGTTGCCACTTTGATCCCCAGTCAGGACACACACAGGAGCACATCAGTGTTCCTATCTCTCTTTCCCTCTCTCCTTTGCTCTTTCTCTAAAATCAATACAATAAACATTTAAAAATATACTTTTTATCAAAGTAATGCCTTAAGCTGGCTAAAATTCAATAGTTCAATGAGCCCACATAGGGGTCACATTTCTATTGTCCAGATGGACCCTACAGAACACTTAATATATCAGGCCACTCTACTAAGCCTGGAAATGTAGCAGCTCTAGCTAATACATAAAAACAAACACAGGAAAGCTGACAAAATTAAGAGACAAAAAGACATATCCTAAATGAAAGAACAGAACAAAACTCTAGAAAAATAACTAAATAAAATGGAGACAAACAATCTATTAGATGCAGAATTCAAAACACTGGTTATAAGGATGCTCCCTGAACTTAGTGAAATTCTCAACAGCATAGAAAAGGACCACGCAGAAATGAAGTATACAATAACTGAAATGAAAAATTACTTACAGAGAATTAACAGTAGAGTATATGAAGCCAAAAATCAATCACAATTTGGAATATAAGGAAGCAAAAAACACCCAACAAGAACAGCAGAAAGAAAAAATAATCCAAAAAAATGAAGATAGTTAAGGAGTATCTGGAACATCTTCAAACATACCAATATTCACATCATGGGGTGACAGAAGGAGAAGAGAGCAAGAAATTAAAAACTTTTTTGAAAAAATAATGACAGAAAACATCTTTAACTTAGTGAAGAAAATAGACATACAAGTCCAGGAAACACAGTGTCCCAAACAAGGTGAACTCAAAGAGGCCCATACTAATACACATCATAATTAAGTTTTTGGTAAAACTTTCTGTAACATATAAACTGCTGATTGAGTTGTGTGCTTATCACACAATGCAATCAAATGCAAAGATTAAAGACAAAGAGTGAATCTTAAAAGCAGCAAGAGAAAAAGAAGTAGTTACCTACAAGGGACTCCTATAAGACTGTCAGCTGATTTCTCAACAAAAATATCACATGACAGATAGGATTGGCAAGAAATATTCAAAGTGGTGAAAGGCAAAGACTTATAATCAAGATTACTCTATCTAACAAAGCTATCATTTAAAATTAAATGACATATAAAGAGCTTCCCACAAAGAAAAAGCTAAAGGAGTTCATAACCACCAAACCAATATTACATGAAATGTTAAAGGGTTTCCTTTAACTAGAGGAAGAAAAATTAGATTAAAAAACTATGAATAATAAGATGACAATACATATCTATCAACAATTGACTCTAAAAAATAAAATAAACAAACAAGCAGAACAGAAACAGACTCATAGATACAGAGAACATTTTTATGGATGTTGTATGAGAGAGGTATTGGGAGCTGAGTGGAAAAAGTGAAGGGATTAAGAAGTACAAATTGGTTGTTACGGAATAGTCACAGGAATGCACGTATAGTATAGGGAATATAATCAGAAATATTCTAATAACTATGTATGGTGTCAGATTTATTAGGATGATCGCTTAGTAAGTTATGTAATGTCTAGTCACTGAAGTGTACACCTGAAACTAACATAATACATCAACTGTAATTTAAAAAAAAAGCAACATACTCGTGTCTTATTCTTTTTATTATTTCTGCTCCTTATGAAAGAACACTGGCTTTATTTATCCTCTCAGACATGTATTATTGTTCCCCAAACATGCTGATACATTTTTATTTTTACTATCTTGGCATTATCTATTGATTATTAGAATAGATGAAGACTTAACTAACACCTTACACCACCCCAATTTGTTTTCTCCTTCCTCTCAAATATCTTATTCAGTCTTTTTATACTGGTTACCACTACAATTTCAAAGACACACTTAAGTATCTGTTTATTCTTTCATGAACCATAGGCAATGTCTCTTGACTCCTAGTTTTATAGTCTGTGGTCTGTTATTACATTCGACCTTTCTCCCACCTTAAATTCTTCCTACTACTTTCAAAATTTATCCAGCTCTAGCTCTGCTTGTATATAATCAAGCTTGTTAACATCAAAATTTTGTACTGTAACTATTTTCTGTGAGTTCACTATTGAAGAACATCAACTCCCTCTAGTATTGTGATTTCCATTATTTTATTGAGACCTACAAAGTTTTAATCTTATTAACTTTTCACCTTTATTTACCCCTTCACACCCACAATTCCTTACTTAACTAGTTTAGATTCAATCATGATAACTCCTCTTCATAATTTTTTTCTCTCTTCTTTTTATCTTACTCATAGGGCAAAGACTCAATCCTGGTTATATATACATCAGTACTTGGTCTTGTTGGTACCTTGATCCTGAACATGTCTGAAGGTAAATGTACAACTGAGGTGACTATTCTCACTTTATTTTCATGACCATTAAAATAAATTATATCCTTACTGTTGCCCAATATTCATATTATATCTCTACAGTTTATTTATACTTTTATTTTTATAGGCACTATTTTATATCTTGCCCTCAATCCTCCATTTCCTTTATAGTCTCAAAAGATGACCTTATTTTCAGTCTCTCTGGGAAATTAAATGCAATGTCAAGATAACTTATTTTTTAGATTAAAGTATTTTAAAAAATTTTTATTTAGAAAATTTAATTTATGGGGTGACATTGATTAATAAAACTACATAGGTTTCAGGTAAAAATTTCTATAGCATTTAGACTGTTGAGTATGTTGTGTGCCCATAACCCAAAGTCAAATCATTTTCTGTCACTGTATATTTGTTCCTCTTGACTCCCCCTCTCCAAAACTCCCTTCCTCTGGTAACCACTTCACTTTTATCTATGTCCATGATTCTTACTTTTATAAAGATATGGAACATATATACAATGGAATACTACTCAGCCTTAATAAATAATGATGTATTGCCATTTACGATAACATAGATGGACCTAGAGAACATTACACTGAGTGAAATAAGTAAATCAGAACAAGCTAAGAACTGTAGGAGAAGTTCACACAAGAGAACTTCTAAAGGCTTTGAGTGCCACATCTACCATCTATCTGTATTTTTCTTGTGACTATGAATAAACTGTCTGAAAACTTTAAAATTTTCACTTTTTATTTTAGTATTTAGCATTTTCAACATGATATGTCTGAGTGTGTTTTTTTTGGTATTTATTTAGCTTGTTTTTTTTCTGATTTTGATCTCTAGTTTGGTGTTTGTCATTAAATTTGTAATATTCTCTGCCATTATTTTTTAAAATATTTCTTCTGCTGTTCTCACTTATCTCCTTCTGGGATTCTAGTAATGCATATATTAGACCATTTAATATTGCCTCACAGTTTTGCTCTATATTTTTGGTCTTCATTTTGTGTCTGAATTTCTTCAAGTGCACAGGTTCTTTCCTAGTTGTGTTGTCTCTACTAATAAGGCATTCTTTATCACTGTTAGTGTTTTTGGTTTCTAGAATTTCCATTCAAATTTTTCTTATAGTTTTTACATCTCACTGAAATGATAATCTGATTTGAATGTTGTCTGCCTTTTTCATTAAACCCTTTGCATATTAATTTACATGTTATTTTACTTTTCTAAGATATTTAAACATGTGTCATATCTGTGTCTGATTAGAAGTTCATAATGACATGTTTAAATAGATTTTTAAAATTCTTTTTACAAATATGGTAAAGTTTACTTTTTTTACTGTACTCATCTATGAGTATTGGCAAACATACATGCATAGTGTAACCATTATTACAGTCAAGATGTAGATTAGATAAAATTTCCCCTTTGAATTTCACATCCTTAGAAATGTTCCTAATAAAATGTGCTCTTCATTAAGGAGGGTGGAAACAACAGTGGAATGCTTCAAATGTTCTCTGGTTATGGCTTATTTTGATATGAATCTTTAATATTACCCATCCAATTTTTGTCTAATAGAAATTTATTAAAATCACTTTCTACTTTTGATTTCTTTTTCATTTTCTTCATAGTTCTCCATTTATATCTTTTTCTTTTATTATCATTTATGGAGTGAAGAGTGAGAGAAGTAAAGATGTTTGTGTTCCTTCCTCTATCTTGAGCTAAAAAACACTACTTGTAACTACCAATGTCATTTATGACATTTGTTTAATTATTTGATGAATGTTTATTAGGATCAAATATGCCCTATGCTAGTACTTAGAAGCTTATAAATGAATTAACATTCCTTTTCCTCAAAGAAATTAAACATTCGTTTTCCGCAAGGAATTTACAAATAAATATAAGTGATAGTATGTAAGCAAGTAGTTATTAAACTCTATAACTCAGCCTGTTATCCAGGTAAATAAAACTTACATAAAGTCCACTTTATGATAAATTCATCACATATAATAATATTAATCTTCCAAAATTATTATTTTAAGATAATAGTTCTGAAATATATCTATGGATATAAGTCACCTGCATAGCTTCTGAGTCAGAATATTCTGCAGTGTATCTCAGGTATTTCTTTCTTAAACTCCAAGAAGGCTTCATGCTCTGTTAGTCTTGAGTACCTTTGAGGATACTTTGAGCATGCCAACTCACTATTCACAAAACTACGGTTCCTCTCTATTGCTTAACAGAATACATTTTAAAATTTTTGACTTGGAATTCCTAGTAACAATTACATTTTCAAGACTTGTCTCTCCCCTTCACCAAGCACATTCAGTCTGATTCGACATCTCCCTATTCAGTGTATATTATATTTGCACAGTTTGTTTCTTTCTATAAAATCCTCGTTCCACATAATTTCTTCTTATATTATCATATCTACTATTCAAATCTTATTTCTCCTTAAATATATTTTAATCATTGAAGTAGATTGTTGTTTTTCAACCTTTGGAATTTTCAAGATAGTTTCATGGTTTTTTTTTTTTGGTTTTTTTTTTAATACCTGCTTTGTAACAGACAAGGGAAATTTCTGAATTCACATGAATAAATGAGGCACAATCTCTGAACATAGAGGATTTTCTGGCTAATGGGAAAAAAAGGATAGTGATATAGCAGTAATATAACAGTATGGTAATTGGCATCTGAGCTGATTCTTGAAGGATGAGTACAACATATTCAAACCAGAGGATCTTAATTTAGATGATTACCTTTTGGTGCTTGTTTATTAGAGATACCAGCATATTACCCCAAATAAATTTTTAAAGAAATAGAGCCCGACTGATATTTCTAAGATATATTCATGCTTTAATTTCGTTTTTTCTTTTCACCCTTTATTTGCCCCACCCCCTCATACTTTAATTTCTTACAATTATTTCTGTGTTTTCAAGATTAAAACTGAATAAGAAATATAGATAATTAGAATAAATAAAGATGTTTATTCAAAAAATTTAAGCTTAAAGATATTTATATTCAAAATTTATATAGCTTTTAGTTTTGATAGGGAAAATAATAAGATGGGAACATTACAGGCCATATCTTATAAGTCACTTAAATAATGATTCTAAATAATGCTTCTCTCAAATTTGACACACAATTAAGTAATAATCTCCATGTGCATCACCAAAGGATTTGTAACATATGAATTTTCATTTGTTAACCAAGGGAATAAAGTTTTCAAATATAAAATTAAAATAAGATGAAAATGTAGTATGTTGGACATAACTGTACAGAGTGGGGCAAAGTAGCTTTGCAGTTGTTCATATGGAAAATAATACAATAATTAATAAATAATAATACAAGAATAAAATCTGTTTTATGTACTTACAATGGTAAACCTATTTTTGCCTCACTGTATTTTTATGCAATTTAGGTATGTGGTAGATAAATAACCTGATATGATGACTTATTGTCACTATTTCAGGAGAAACTATATAATATAATTATAATATAATTTTTAGAATAAATCTAATTCTGAAAAGTATTTATGGCTAGTTTTATAAAAATAAAAATGTAAATAAAGCCTTGAAAAATATAGTTTCAACCTACTTTTTCTAAACCAATAGTGGGCATTAGGTTATTATTGTTCTGCAAAATGAGGCCATAATAGAATGTATCTTACTGGTTGTTTGGCAACATTTTCCAGATCTTTTGTATCCTTACTGATTTTCTATCTACTTTTTCTGTTAATTAATGAATGGAATATTGAACTTCCAACTAAATTGTAGCTATTTTTTTACTTCTTTTTCTGTTTCTGTTTTTGCTTTATTATTTAAAAGTCCTATTATTAGATACATACACATTTAAGATTGTTGGGTGAAGGGATTAAGCAGTACAAATTGGTAGTTGCAGAACAGCCACAAAGATGTGGAGTACAGAATAGAGGATATAATCCATAATATCGGGATGAGTATGTGAAGGATCAGGTGGATACTTGAAGCAGCAGAGATGTAATGATGGCCATCTGTAAAGTATATGATTTTCTATGAACTTATCTGTACATCTAAGTTCAATATAGAATAATATTAAATATAAACTGTAATTGAAAAGAAAAAGATTGCCGAGTCTTCTTGAATTGCCCTCTTCATCATTATGTCTTATACTTGATACTATTCCTTGTTTGAAATATATTTTGTCTAATATTAATATAGTCACTTGAGATTTTCTTTGAGTATTTGCATGGTATAGTATTCTCTACACTTTAAGAAAAATCTCTGTTTTTATATTTTAAATGGATTTTTATAGGTTATATATAATTGGATCCTGAATGTTTAATTCAACCTGAATATCTGCTTTTTAATTGAACTGTAATTATTTAATTCAATTAATATGATATAATTTATTTATTTTTTATTTTTTAAAATTTATTTTAGAGAGGAGAAAGAGAGAAAGAGAAAGGGGGGAGGAGCAGGAAGCATCAACTCCCGTATGTGCCTTGACCAGACAAGTGCAGGGTTTTGAACTGGCAACCTCAGCATTCCAGGTTAACGCTTTATCCACTGTGCCACCACAGGTCAGACCTAATATGATATAATTTAAATTAGTGGCTTATTTGCCTTTTCTTTATATATGTTATCTGTGTTTATTATTTTTTATCCATCTTCTTCTTTTGGATTAATGGAGTATATAAAAATTCTATTTGTATTTACTAATAGCTTATTATATCTATTTTTGAGAGGGTGATTGCTCTATCATTTATGACACATATCTTTAACTTACCGTGGTCTTCCTTGAAATAATATTACACTGCTTCAAAGTATAAGACTCTTACATTGCACACTTTTAATTTCTTCTTTCCATCAATTGCGTTATTTTTCTCATTTTACTCTTATACATATTATTAACTCCACAATACATTGTTAATACTTTTACTTTTGATGAGCAAATACCTATTAAAAACATTAACAGTAAGAAAAAATTCTTATATTTACCTTCATTTTGCCATTATGGCTCTCTTCATTCATCTGTGTTGGTATCAAATTCCTTCTGCTTAAACAACTTCTTGTAATGTTTTGTTTTGTACATCAGCTAGAAATTAATTCTATCAGATTTTTAGTTTGTCTTAAGGAGTTTTTATTGAATCTTCATTATAAAGGATTAAAAGACATTTTCAGTAGCTATAGATTTTACATCTATATTTATGTCTATGTTTATATTTATATCCATATCAATGTGTGTGTGTGTGTGTGTGTGTGAACATGTGTGCACATGTGCACATATGCATGCTTCAGGGTTTCAGAGATTTTTGAATTAAAAAATTTTTTTTAATTTTGGAAAATTTTTGGCCATCATCACATTAAATATTTTTTTTTTGCCTGCTCCCTATCTTTGCATGCTGGGGTTCCAATTACATATATATTAGCTCTTTGATACCCTGTTTCATTTATTTCACACCTTTGTGTTTTAGTTTGGATAATTTCTATTGAGTTTTCTCCAAGTTCAATATATTCTTTTTAATTATATCCAGCTTGTTGATTAGTCGGTCAAAAGGTTTCTTCTTGTTCCTTATAATTATTTTTTGTCTTGTGTTTCCACTGTACTCTTAAATTTTTCATCTGTTTATAAATTTTGTCCAATTCCCCCCAATCCATTAGTATCTTAATCGTAATTATTTAAAAATTCTTGTCAAATAGTTAAAACATTGTGATAATGAATAATCTATTGCCTGGAGCTCAATATAGAAAAACATTCCATTGTTGCCTTGGTTTACACATGAGTTTCTACTTTAGGACACCAGTGAATTGAGCTGAAACAGATGGCCTGTGCTAGACAAGGCCTAAAGGTCTCTTCTCATCCTTTAAGTAAATGCTGAATAATACCATCAGTTACAATATGTCTCCAAAACAAAGAGGAAGGTATATCACCTTCTGGTTATGGCAATACAGATGGAAGATGAAGATGAGTAGAAAACCACAGGGTAGTGCATGACTTTATAACCATAATGACCATTCTTTATAAAAAATATAGGAAAGTCAATATCTTGGTCTCCATAGAGGAGGGAAGGAACCTGTGTTAGAAGGGAAAACCTGAAAGAGATGCCTCCTTAGATGTGCACACTTAAAATAAAAGTAAACCTTTTTTTACTTGTAAGTAATTTTACAATTCATACTATGTTAGCTTTCCAAATATCTGGATAAGTCTTACTCCATTTAGGCTGGGATTGATGGTTTTTATGTTTTATTTAATAAAGGAGTTCTAGAGCTAAAATAAATGTGGAAAACAATTTTTTTTTTAGAAAACATTTGGATAAAATAGCAATATAAATGTAAATAAAAATAATAAAAATAAGAAAAACTATCTGCATAAATAAATCACAATATTTTAAAAACTTCACACAGACTATTTCTTTTAAATAAAGAAATATATTCAAAATTTTTTCTTATACTGTGAATGAGAATACCTATCAAGGTTAATTTTTGGCGTATTCCTGGCTCTTTCATACTTAGAAAGTTTAATCTCTGTATGTTTTTAAGTATGCTATCAGGAAGTACTTCCTGAGAAAAATCCATGCTTGCACAGTCTAGTAAACATCGTGTTTCATTGTGGATGGACTGCATCCCTAGGAAAGAAAAGGAAGTGCCGAGGCAGGAGGTTAGCCAGAAACTTCAGTGAAATCTTAAGAGTAAATCACTGTAAATGCAAAGTACAAATATAAAAGGGAGATTGGCCATTTTTTGACCCAACTTGGAGTGTTGGCTGTTTCATGCCACATATCACATATCTACACTGTGATTTAATTTTATCTTAAAGTAATAACATACACATAAAACTAGCTATTAAGTATAAAACAGTAAAGTAATTTGCAAATTTTCCTACGGCATAATAAATTAAGCATGGAGAACACTAGGAATGCAATTTGCAGTCATTTATAATGCAGTGTTTTATGTTAATAATTCAAAATCACATGCTATTTGGAGACACTTCTAATTAATGTATTTATGAAATTGTGTACTGTGACTGTTTTGGTTCCATTTAGCTAAACATTTCAATAGTATTTGCTTGTTGTTATTTAGTGTTTGCTTGATGGCACCAAGAGCATCAAATGCAGGAATAATGCAAGATTGTTGTGCTGGTTATTTTTCACGTTGTTAAACCCTCTTCTGATCACAACTTCAAATAATTCAAGTCAGTGGATGCCAACTCCTCTAGTACCAAACCCGCATGCTTAGGACACTTTATTTAAAAGTTTCAAAGAAAAAGGAGACAAGTACTTGGATCAATAATTAATTGAACAGGAAAGATCATACCTAGTTTAAGAGTCTTTTAAATATTAAATGCATTTCATATCTCAAATCCATTGAACTGACATTTCTTAAGAGTTGATTATCATGCCTGTTAGGAACCATTTCTTTATATTATCATCTTTATTTGGATGTTTTTGAACATCAGGAGAAAACTAAATATTCATAAGTTGGCTTGTTGAAGTTTTATGATAATGGGAATTAATTCAAGCAAAGTTTAATCCTCCTGAGGGTATTTCAGTAAAACTAAAGAACAAAACAATCTCAAGACCAAGAGTAGTTAAAGGAGGAATTCAAAATTGACTCTTGTGTTACCCTGTATATTGGTAATACCCTGTATATTGATAATAAGAACAATACTACTGGCCTTATTTCTTGTTCTATATCCAGATGAGTCAAATATTAATATCTGAGACTTAGAGAGTTTGTGAGATTTTGTATCATTCAAGTAGAAGTGAATGTACACTTTTTTCTCTTACCAAGAGAGAAGGCATTTTTCATCCTTCAGGCAGATTCATACCCTCTATGAGTTACTTGAAGATTGTACATTATTGTCACTCACTTGACAACAGAAAAGGCAGAGATTGGACAACACCTATCTTAGTTCCTATCATCTAAAATTGTCACATATGAAAAGGAGATAGAGAATGGATTGCAAAATAGCCTAGTTTATTTGGAAATACTGTGAGTTGGTCTCTGTTGTATGTTTGTTTTTGAAATTCTATCAAAGTTATTATTTTTATACCTAAAACCTTCTTACTGATTATCTATATAATGAAATTGGCACACTAAAGAATGTGATTTGGAAAAAAAACTATAATATACTGATGATTATAGGAATATTCAAAATATCTGCTAACTCTTAAAAGTATGTTGTGGCTTTTGAAGGAAAAACAAAGATATGTTTTAAATACAGATGGCCAGGATTTTTAACCACAGAATGTTCTTTTAAAATTATGAATTTAAGAAGTTCCTTCTCTTGTCCAAGGAGGGAAATCATAAATAAAAAAAATAAAAGCAACAATGAAATGATTATATTTCTGCAAAAATAATGTTAAAACCCTTATAAAAAGTACATTTTATGCCTTAATATTAGACATTACATAAGTTACTGTGCAATGTTTTAACTGGGAAAACATGCAAATCTTAAAATCCATGTATTGATATATTTTTTATCATCTATAAAATAAAATAAGTTTAAGGAACTTAAAAATTTTTTTGTGTTCCCCTCAGATTTTTAAATGATTTTACCTGGGGCCTAAAGCTAGAGTGAAATATTAGAAACTTCTGTTTGCCTGTATGTATCAAACTCCTATTTCTCAAATCTCTTAAGTTGAATGAGAAAATCCAGGCACCAACCTGTTTATGCTGTGTGGTTCCATTTATATGAAATTCAATGTCAGGCAAAATTAACTTATGGTCATAGAAGTTAGAATAATAGTTACCTTGAAAGAGAGGTGAGTAGTAACAGAGAAATTTGTCCTGATTGGTGTATTAGAGACCACAAATAACATGCTATATATTCTTATAAAAACTTGTAAATTTAAATAGCATTATAGGCAATGGTTAGGATTAGGGTAATATAATGGTGATGTATTAATTTGTATAAATTTTAAAGAAAGTTCTGAAATAGCAAGGAATGATGACTTAATAAGCTCAAGAAAATGTTTACCCAATTATGAAAAGTTGAGAATCAAGTGTTCTGGGTAAAAAGCAGAGCCAAAACATGACAGTCAACTCGATGTTAAGAATTTCTTTTTTTTATTTTTGTATGAAAACTATACTGATCCCAAAAGGCTTAGATTTGATACTGGCTCTCTCATACTTAGAGAGTTTAATTTCCATATGCTTATAAGTATGATATCAAGAAGTACTTGCTGACAAAAATTCATGCTTTCACAGTTTAGTAAAAATCGTGTATCCTTACTTTCTTTTTTTAAAAGTTAAATTGAGATTTGCTTTACATTCAATAAAATAAGCAAATCTTGAATGAATAGCTTCAAAATTTTTATATAGGTTTGTACCCACGTAACTATCATCCAGATCAAAGAATTAGGTATTTCTGTTTTCCAAGAGTTTCCTTATGCCCTTTCCCTATCCAAGATTTCACTTTCCTTGATTATTCTGACTATCCCTCTAGATTAGTATTGCTTGTTCTTGAAGTTCATGTAAATTATACAAAATTTACTCTTTTGTCTCTGTTTCCAGACTCTTGCCTCAACCACAAACTTTCCTATGCTGATGTTGCAGGGTTCAGAGTTCTCTCGCTCAATATCCAGAGATTACATATCTTCTCCTACAATGTGGTGTGAAGTTTTTGCCTTCTATGTTAAGTGGGGATAGAAACCTGAAGGTCCAAAACTCTTTATAGACTTTTATACAATTCTCTCTTTTAGGCTCTTTCTCTGCCACGGTGACAGAAGTATCCAATTTCTAAGTCTTTCTGGAGCGCTCCTGGTTGGTTTGATCTTCCTATCACTAACACAATCTATTTCTGTTCAATTGTTATATCCAACCAAACACTGGGGAACAAATTTTTTTTTCATTTTCTGTTGCATGAGGTTTTAGAACTTTTTCTATATATTTCTGTATCGCTGATTCCAAATCTGAAATCCATTTTTTGGTGCATGATTTAGTTTTAATGAAATTTTAATTTCTTTTTGTTACAGTTAATGGCATGCATTGGTGTTTAAATTGGAGTTAAAGGGCAACGACTCTGGGATTGAACATAACCACAAGGCAATTAACGTTTTACAAACATCACTTTAACAATTGTAGTTGTTTTTAAATGTGAAAAATTATAATATGATAAAAACACCCTCTTATTTTGTTTTAAGATTTAATCATGGCTTCTTTGAGTAGGTATAAATGGAAGAATAGTCCTGACACCTTCTGTTATATATGTGGCTATTACACACTTCAAGGTCAAAGGCACAATATTTCATCATTTGCGACACGTGCATATATTTCTTATTTTCAAGTTCCCTTTGGTGATCAAGGAAAGAATTGGGCTCCTCATACTGTGTTTCATAACTGTGAGGAAATGCTTCATGACTGGACAAAAGGAAAATGCAAAGGAATGCCGTTTGGTATTCCCATGGTTTGGTGTGAACCTAAGGACCACAGCAGTGACTGTTATTTCTGTCTGATCCATACAAAGGGCATTGGCAAGAAAAAACAACATATGATCGCATATCCTAACATTCCTTCAGCAATACGACCTATCCCACACTCTGAGACACTCCCGATTCCAGTTTTCAATGGTTTTATTTCTTCTAAGGATGAAGAAAGTGAACATGGTGATCAAACATATTTTGATAAGATGCATGAGGAAATGGTTGTAGAATCTGAAGGGTCTTCCTCTGATGCCAATCAGCCATTAACCCCTCAGCAGTTTAGCCAACTTGAATGGAGTGACTTAGGAAGAGATTTGGGCCTATCCAAGAAAGCAGCTGAATTGTCTAGGTTTCAAGAAAAAAATGTTCTTCACCAGTCAGCTAAAGTATCCCATTTCAGGAAGCATGAACAAATTTTTGTGGACTTTCTTTCTGAAGACAAACACTTAGTTTACTGTCATAATATCAGTAGTCTTCTCAGCCAGCTAGCTGTTACCACTTACAGTTGAACAGAATGGTGGCTACTTTTTGACAGCTCTAAATGGACTCTGAAATGTGTTCTCCTACACAGCAGTAATGTTTACGCAGCAGTTCCAATTGGTTATTCAACTCATCTGTGAGATTATAATGACATAAAAATTGTCCTTGACTTTCTGAAGTATGAGGAGCATAACTGGATCATTTGTGTGGATCTTAAAATGGTAAATTTCCTGCTAGGACAACAGAGAGGTTTCACGAAGTATCTTTGCTTTCTGTGTTTGTGGGACAGCGGAGCTCAGAACAAACACTGGAAACAGAAGGAGTGGCTGAAACATGAAGCTCTGAAGGTAGGGATGCAAAATATTGTAAATGAACCTATAGTTAATCGAGACAGGATCATTTTTCCCCCACTTCACATCAAACTTGGCTTAATGAAGCAGTTTGTTCAGGCTTTGAATAGAAAAAGTGAATGCTTTCACCATATTATTTCTGCTTTTCCTGCCTTGTCTTTCAACAAGATAAAAGCAAGTGTATTCAATGGACCTCAAATTTGAATCCTCATATGTGACTAAGAATTTGCCAGGAAGATGAATAAGGAGAAGAAAGCAGCATGGTAGTCTTTTGTGGCAGTTACAAAGAACTTTCTTGGCAATGAAAAAGCAGAAAACTGCACTTCTGGTTCAAAGAATGCTGTTGGCTTTCTGCGACATTGGATGTAACAGGAGCGTTAAGATTCACTTTCTGAACAGTCACCTTGATAAGTTTTCCAAAAATCTCGGAGCTGTTAGTAATGAGCAGACTACTGCTGGAGCATCAAACAAGATTTTCCTCAACAAGTACACAAACGCAAGAGCTACAAACGCAAATATTTGCCTGAATAGAATTTAAGTAAGTTTTGCGCAAATTTTATGACTAAAATAAATGTTTTAATATGTTCTATTTCAAAATTGTAGACAAATTCTGATGCAATCATATTTTTTAGTGTATTAGTGTATTTACTGCATTGTATAAATTATATTTTCACGAAGATGATGCCCAAGAAGACATTCTACTTCATTATGTTAAACTTAATGTTGAGAATTTTACAGTAAGATGAAAACCTAAAATCTTGAATTGCAAATAAACTATAGCTTACAGAGAAAAACTGTTAGATTTGAGATCATCATACTCTAATTAGGTAAGAACAAGTGTTTTTGTGGGTGCAACTAAAATTTTGTTCCCCAGTGTAATTTGTCCACAACTTTATTTCTGATGTATCTCAATTTGAACTAGTCACATTTCAAGTGCTTAAAACAACAAGTAGCTGATAGTCTTGGCCAGTGCAGGTCTACATAATTTATCTTGGAGGAAAATTAAGATTATTGTTGAACATTTTTAATTCATTAAGAACCAATAAACTAATACAGTGCTTTATGAACTTTTCTTATTATCTTTCCCTTTATACTTTTAACAGTTGCACTGACAAGTTCTGTCATAATTCTTGGGTTCTTAAGAGGTCCTCCCTCTTTTTCTTCTTGCCTTCCTTACAGTGATAGAGTTGAAAATGTATTGAAACCTCCCTTTGCATATAATCCATGTTCTACTTCAAGGTCTGCTATTTATGGTAGTTTATGTTTTACTCTATCCTGAAATCAGCCTTCATAAAGTCTAGGTTGCATGTGTGTCATTTCCATATTGACAATTACCTTCTTCATCTTCAACTGCATCTTGTCCATAAAGCCCTTTTCTCCCCCTTTATCTTGTGAGAGCTGAAATTGTCACAAGACAAACATTTATTAGAAACCATACATTATGAAGATTGAGCCTTTAGTAAATACTCTGGTAGTCTTATTCCCTATTGATTCTTTTATTTATGAAATTTATTGGGGTGACATTGGTTCACATAACCATACTGGTTTCAGGTGTACAACTCAGCAAAACATTATCTGTACACAGCATCATGCACTCATCACCCCAAACAAAGTCTCTTTTTGTCCATGTTTCCCTCAACTCTATCTACTCTCCATGCTCATTTTCCTCTGGCTATTACCACACTGTTGTCTGTTGTAATAGACAATATATATTATTATTATTTTTTTGCCTAATCTCTACACCTTCTTTCAGCCAGTCCCCTAAACCCCTTCCTCTCTGGTATCTGCTAGTCAGTTCTGTGTAGCCATGCTTCTATTTCCATTCTGTTTGTCTATTTATTTTGTTTATTTGATTCTACACATAAGTAATATCATATGGTATTTGTCTTTCTCTTACTGTTTTATTTCACTTAACATAATAAGCTCTAAATCTATCTACACTATTGCAAAGGGTAAGATTTCTGTTTTTTTAACAGCCAAGTAGTATTCCATTAAGTAAATATACCACAGGTTTTTTTTTTTTTTTTTATCCACTCATCTACTGATTGTCACTTGATCTGCTTTCAGATCTTGGCTATTGTAAAAAATGCTGCAATAAACATAGGGATGCATATATTTTTTTGAATCAGTGTGTTGGATTTCTTCATATATATTTCCAGAAGTGGAATCACTGGGTCAAAAGGCAGTTTCCATTTTTAATTTTACCTTGCTTCTGTGACAGTTTTGTAATTTCTATTACAAAATATTACCTTCTAGCCTCTATTTGTCTAGGTGAGATGTGGGAATCTCTTACAACAATATTACATATGTTTCTTCCTTCTGTGTGCTCAAGGAATTGCTAAATTGGTGAATTTAAATACAAGTGTGCACATATTTTCTGGATAGACATTGTTTCTTTCCTCCTCTTCCTTTCAAATTTGTGACAGTTGAATTTGACATATCACTTTCATTTCAGACATATGTTCCAGGTCATCAAATATTAGCAGCAAATCCCAAATTTCAGTGCTATGAGATGTCATAAGCATCATATTAATTAAATTCCTCATTTTATAAGATGGGGATCTGGGGTCTAGAAAGACAAGTTCTGCATGTTTATATACCTGACATCACTGAGGTTTTGCTGATAGCCCTTTACTAAAATTTAAGTTCACTGTTATCTGTTAATTTTATCAGTTGGTAGACATCTGAGAATAATTTGTTTTTAATGATTATTTTACTAATTTGAGAGAAATAAAGGGAGAGAGCAGGAGAGTGAGGCACGTCTATCTGTTCCTGTCTGTGCCCTGACTGGCGATTGAATTGGCAACCTGTGTGCTTCAGAACAATGCTCTAACCAGCCGAGCTCTCCAGCCAGGGCAGAAACTTTTGTTTTCCATTTGCACATATATCTATAACACTTTTATCTGAAAGTGCCTGGCCATCACATTCATTAGGCTAATCTTACTTTAAACATAGCAAGCATTTGAATAAAGGGTAAAAATGGTTGTTACATGTATTTACTTACATAATATTCAGTTCTACATGTTTTTAAAAATATGTCTTACAGTTCTCTTAAAAATCACCTTGATTACCAATATATCATAATAAAAGTGGCCTCACAGTGGCCCACAAAGTGCTAGGTTATCCCCATTCTCTGATATTTTCTACTGCCACTATCCTTCTGCTCAATCCATCCACACCTCCATGTTATTCTTCAAACACACCAACTTCATTTTTGCTTCTGGATATATGTACTCTGGAGTTGCCTTTGCCTGGGATACTCTCCCCAGAGATATCTAAATAGCTGCCCAACTCTCTTCACATCCCTGCTTCAGGCCTCTTCATCATACCGTATAAACTAAAAATATCTACCAGCTACCTACTCACTTACAGATATTTCTTCCCTCCCTAACCCTGCTTAAGTCAAGAAATATATCAGATCCCTTAAGAACTGTTTTTGTCAGCTTCTGGCCCCTGCCACTCTAACTGCTGGAAATTAGGTCTCAACTAACAACCTTCCAAGTCAATGCCTACCTGATCTCATCTTCTCACCGCCTAATTCATCTTTCCAAAAAACTACATTATTTTTTCTGCATGTGATTCCCTCTTCCTCACAGAGCGCCTTTTAATTTTCTCACTTCAGTGTCAAAGTAAAGTTTTGCCTACTTGGTGGTGACAAATTTATTCAAAAACATTTATTTCAGCACAGGATCTTTATATTTTTCAAGCAAAAGGGCCACTGGGAGGCTTTCTCAGGATAAATAGAGGTATCCTAAATTAGTTATTCAAATATAAAGGGAATAACATATTAAAACATATTCAGATCTAACATTTACTTTTACTTTGTTTTTAAAAGAAGATCCTTTACCCTGGCCAGTTGGCCCAGTGGTAGAGCTTTGGCCCCGTGTGTAGATGTTCCTGGTTTGATTTTTGGCCAGGACACACAGGAAAAGCAACCATCTACTTCTCCACCCCTCCCCCTCCTCTCTTTATTTCTCTCTCTTTCTTCCTCCTTCTGTAGCCATGGCTTGATTGGCTTGAGTGAGTTGGCCCCGAGCACTGAGGTTGACTCTGTGGCCTCAGCCTCAGGTGCTAAAAATAGTTTAGTTGCCCAACAGAGCAATGATCCAGATGGGTAGAGCATTGCCCCATAGGGGTCTTGCCAGGTGGATACTGGTGGAAGTACATGCTGGAATCTGTCTCTCTGCTCTCACTTAATTAAAAGAAAAGATCCTATGTTTTTATGTTTTTTGGGGGAGCTACTGGCTCTTTCTTAAGATGAACAGATAATAAACAAGGATGGGTAACTAGAGAAAGCCACAGGGTCTGAGTTGATCTCTGAGAAAAGATGAAGGAGAGACAATATTAGGTAGAAAGCAAATAATAGGCAGATGGCTGAAGGATGAGTAGTTTGTGGGGGTTAGATAGATATATGACAGTTGCAAGAAGGAATGGATCTTTGTGAAAAGGGAAAGATGTCAAAAAGGTTGTCAAGAATTCTTTTAAGGAAAAAAGCGGGAAGATGGCCATGGAGTAGGAGGACATACCAACTTCCAACTCCCAGAACCAAAGTGGATTATAACTCAATTTTAAGAACCATCATCTGGATAAACCAACTTTGAACTCAACTAAGTGGACTCTTCAACCAAGGAACACAGAAGAAGCCACATTGAGACTGGTAGGAATAGCAAAAATGCGAAGAGGGCTGCCAAGCTCCCCAGAGCAAATGGCAACCCGGAGAGACCCGCGTGGCGGGAGGAGAGTTTGGCGGAGAGGGAGGGACCTGGGTCCCAGGAACCAAGCCCCAGCCTACAGTCCCAGAGCCTAGAAGAGGCATTTGGATAGTATTGAGCTGTGAAACAAGTGAGGATACTGTTTGTGAGAAAGAGACAGTTTTCTCAGACCCAAGATTCTTTTTAAAGGGACAGCGCAGAAAACCTCTCTAACAACCACGCACCGGGGCTCGGGGAACGGAGACAGAGGAGAGAACCAGAGCAGCGGGAAGAGAGTATGTGGACTGAAGGCACAGGGACAAACACTCTGAGGGACAGCCACCCTAACACCTGGCCTAAGTCACTTCCCTAATCGAAAATGAATATTTCCCCTGAAACTAGCAATACCAGCAAAGAGAGACAGGACACCAGCCAAACAATCTCTCCTGAGGCAATTAGAGCAGAGCTGCTTAGAGGGAGGGAGCTCCCAGGCCTACAGTATGAAGATTTAGGACACTTCCTACTCTGCTGAGGGTTGCTGAAGGGATGGTGGCGTCACGATGCTGAAACACGGTTCTGTCGGCGTTGGAGAAGGCCCAACTGGTGTGAGCTCAGTCTAGCCCAGCAGGGGTGGAGGGGAAGCAAAAGCGGTCCAGCAGCAGCAGACCTGCCTGTATCCCCACCTGCGGGGAAAAAGCGAAGGGCCAGGAACGGGCAGAGATCTGCTCTGCGACCCTGCACAAGACGGCCCTGACCACAGGGATGGGGCTAGGACCAGGAATGGGGGGGGCTCATGGCTGAGCTCATGCTACCAGCCCCGCCTAGCCGGAGAAACCGCGGTTTGCCATCCTGCGTGCCCGAGTTGGCTCTGAATCCAGGGGCGGGATAGAGCCCAGGAGGAGTGGAAGCTCGCATATGAGCGCACGCCAACAAACACTCCCGGCCCAATAAACTGCTGTATGCGACCCTGCGCAGGAGGGCCCTGGCTATGAGGGCGGGGCTAAAGTTCTGGACTGGCAAAGGTTCACAGCTGAGAGCACGTCAGAAGCCCCAGCCAAACTGCAAACTGTGGCGATCAGGCTCTGACTGCGGGTGCTGGGCGGGAGCCCAGAAACAGGTTGGGTCCACAGCTGAGCAAAAGTGCTCACCTCTACCCAATGTGCTGAGGCTTGTGGCTTGAGTGACAGCCCCTCCCACGAAGGAGAGGCGGAAATCACAGCAACAGCCGCAGTGGGCCTGCGCTAACACCCATACCCAACCGCCCTAGGCAGCGGCAGAGGGGGTGGCGGGCCTGCAGACAGACCACACCTAGAGAACACAAAGGCAACACCTACTGGACTCCAGTGGCCACAACTTGCTTATACACAGACAAAATGGACAGGCAGAGGAATGAAAACCAAACAAATCAAGAGAAATCCCAAGAGTAGGACCTGAATGAACCAGATATAACCAAATTACCAGAAGCAGAATTTAGAATAATGATAGTTAGGATGTTCAAAGAAATTAGAGCAACAATGGATAGTCATTATGAACACCTAAATAAAGAGATAACAAGTATAAAAAACAAAATTGAAATAATAAAAAAGAATCAGACAGAAATGACAAATACAGAATCAGAATTGAAGACCAAAATGGAAGGAATTAAAAGCAGGATGAATCACGCTGAGGATCGAATAAGCGAGTTAGAGGACACAATAAACAAAGTTACAGAAGCAGAGAAGAAAAAGGAAAAGAGACTCAAAAACTGTGAGGAAACTCTAAGGGAGCTCTGTGACAACATGAAGAGAAACAACATTCGCATCATAGGGGTGCCAGAAGAAGAGGAGAGAGTACAGAAAATGGAAACTTTGTTCAATCAAATTATAGCAGAAAACTTCCCTATATTAAGGTTGGGAAACATTCCATACGTTCAAGAAGCACACAGAACTCCACTAAAGAGAAACCAAAAAAAATCTACACCAAGAAACCTCATAGTTAAAATACCAAAACTAATGGATAAAGAAAACATTTTAAAAGCTGCTAGAGAAAAAAAGACTATCACCTACAAAGGAGCCCCCATAAGGATGACATCAAACTTTTCAGCAGAAACACTTGAGGCCTGAAGGGAATGGCAAGATATAATCAAAGTAATGCAGAACAAGAACCTACAACCAAGACTACTCTATTCAGCAAGGCTAACGTTTAAAATTGAAGGAGAAATAAAGAGCTTCCCAGACAAAAAAAGCCTCAAGGAATTCATTAAAACCCAACCAATTCTGCATGAGATACTAAGGAGCCTGTTGTGAACAGTTCAAAAGGAGGAAAGAATATAGCAAAAGAAGAACACAGCTTTAAAGAATAAAATGGTAATAAAGAACTACATATCAATAATAACCTTAAATGTAAATGGTTTAAAAGATCCAATCAAAAGACATAGGGTAGCTATGTAGATAAAGAAAAAGGACCTATATATATACTGTCTACAAGAGACACACTTTAAAACAAAAGAGGCGCATAGACTGAAGGTAAAAGGATGGAAAAAATATTTCATGGAAATGGAAATAAATTAAAAAAAAGCCGTAGTAGCAGTACTTATATCTGACAAAATAAACTTTCAAACAAAGGCTGTAGTAAGAGACAAAGAAGGACACTACATAATGATAAAGGGAACAATTCAATAGGAAGATATAACTATTATAAATATCTATGCACCAAATATAGGAGCTCCGACATACATAAAGCAGACTTTGATGGATATAAAGGGCGAGATTAACAGCAATACTATCATAGTAGGGGATTTCAATACCCCACTAACAACTCTGGATAGATCCTCAAGAAAGAAAATAAATAAAGAAAAAGCAGACTTAAAGGATACACTACATCAACTTGATTTAATAGATATCTTCAGAACTTTTCACCCTAAAGCAGTAGAATATACATTCTTCTCTAGCACTCATGGTACGTTATCTAGGATAGACCACATGTTAGGACACAAAAATGGTCTCAATAAATTTTAGAAGATTGAAATCATATCAAGCATTTTCTCTGATTACAATGCCATGAATCTAGAAATTAACCACAAATGAAAAACTGAAAAATACTCAAACACTTGGAAACTAAATAGCAGGATATTAAATAATAAATGGATTAACAATGAGATCAAAGAAGAAATAAAAAGTGTCTAGAAATGAATAATAATGAGCATACATCAACTCAAAATTTATGGGACACAGCAAAAGCAGTACTGAGAGGGAAGATCATTGCACTACAGGCATGTCATAAGAAGCTAGAAAAAGCTCAAATAAGCAACGTGACCCTGCATCTAAAAGAACTAGAAAAACAAGAGCAAATAAAACCCAGGACCAGTAGAAGGAAGGAAATAATAAAGATCAGAGCAGAAATAAATGACAGAGGCGAAGGAAACAATACAGAGGATCAATGAAACCAGAAGTTGCTTCTTTGAAAAGGTAAACAAGATTGATGAACCTTTAACTAGACTCACCTAGAAAAAAGAGAGAGGACTCAAATAAAATTAGCAATGAGAGTGGAGAAATAACAACTGACACGACAGAAATACAAAGCATTGTAAGAAAATACTATGAAGAACTCTATGCCAAAAAATTAGACAACCTACGTGAAATGGACAAATTTCTTGAATCATATAACCTTCCAAAAATCAATCTGGAAGAATCAGAACACCTATACAGACCAATTTCAACAAATGAGATCGAAACAGTTATCAAAAAACTCCCAAAAAAGAAAAGTCCTGGACCTGATGGCTTCACAAGTGAATTCTATCAAAAATTCAAAGAACTAACTCCTATCCTCCTCAAGCTATTTTAAAACATTCAACAGGAAGGAAGACATCCAAACTCCTTTTATGAGGCTAGCATAATTCTGATCCCAAAACCTGGCAAAGACAACACAAAGAAAAAAATTATAGGCTTATATCCCTGATGAATTTAGATGCTAAAATTCTCAACAAAATATTAGCCAACCGGATCCAGCAATATATGAAAAAAATCATACACCATGATCAAGTGGGATTTATTCTGGAGAGGCAAGGCTGGTTCAATATTCGCAAATCAATCAATGTGATTGATCACATAAACAAAAGGAAGGACAAAAATCACATGATAATTTCAATAGATGCAGAAAAGGCATTTGATAAAATCCAGCACCCATTCATGCTCAATACTTTCAGTAAAGTGGGAATACAGAGAACATTCCTTAACATGATAAAGGTCATCTACGACAAACCCACAGCAAACATCATACTAAATGAACAAAAATTAAAAGCAATCCCCTTAAGATCAGGAACCAGGCAGGGGTGCCCCCCCTTTCACCACTTTTATTCAACATAGTTCTGGAAGTCCTAGCTATAGCAATCAGACAAGAAGAAGAAATAAAAGGCATCCAAATTGGAAAAGAAGAAGTAAAACTGTCACTATTTGCAGATGATATGATATTGTATATAGAAAACCCTAAAGTCTCAGTCAAAAAACTACTGGACCTTATAAATGAATTCAGCAAGGTGTCAGGATATAAAATTAATACTCAGAAATTAGAGGCATTTCTATATACCAACAATGGACTGTCAGCAAAAGAAATTAAGGAAACAATCCCCTTCACTATTGCAGCAAAAAAAAATAATAAAGTACCTAGGAGTAAATTTAACCAAGGAGGTTAAGGACTTGTACTCGGAAAATTATAAAACATTGATAAAAGAAATCAAGAAAGATACAATCAAGTGGAAGCATATACCGTGTTTATGACTAGGAAGAATAAACATCATTAAAATGTCTATATTACCCAAAGCAATTTATAAATTCAATGCAATACCAATTAAAATACCAATGACATACTTCAAAGATATAGAACACATATTTTAAAAATTTATATGGAACCAAAAAGAACACGAATAGCCTCAGCAATATTAAAAAGAAAAAATAAAGCAGGAGGTATCATTCTTCCAGATATCAAGGTTTACTATAAAGCCATTATACTCAAGACAGCCTGGTACTGGCATAAGAACAGGCACATAGATCAATGGAACAGAAGAGAGAACCCAGAAATAAACCCACACCTTTATGGACAACTGATATTTGACAAAGGAGGAAAGAATATACAATGGAGTAAAGACAGCCTCTTTAACAAATGGTTTTGGAAAATTGGACATCTACTTGCAAAAAAAATGAAACTAGACCATCAACTTACACCATTCATAAAAACAAACTCAAAATGGATAAAAGACTTAAACGTAAGCCGTGCAACCATAAGCATCTTAGAAGAAATCATAGGCAGCAAGCTCTCCGACATCTGTCACAGCAATATATTTGCCAATTTATCTCCACGGACAAATGAATTAAAAGGCAGAATAAACACATGGGACTATATCAAACTAAAAAGTTCTTGCACAGCTAAAGACAATAAGAACAGAATAAAAAGACAAACCACACAATGGGAGAACATATTCGACAACACGTCTGATAAGGGGTTAATAACCAAAATTTATAAAGAACTTATAAAATTGAACACCAGGAAGACAAACAATCCAATCAAAATATGGGCTAAAGAAATGAATAAAAATTTCTTCAAAGAGGACATACTGATGGCCAATAGGCATATGAAAAATTGCTCAACATCACTAATTATTAGAGAAATGCAAATTAAAACCACAATGAGATATCACCTCACAGCAGTCAGAATGACACTTATCAGCAAAACAACACAGAATAAGTGCTGGTGAGGATGTGGAGAAAAGGGAACCTTACTGCACTGCTGGTGGAAATGCAGAATGGTGCAGCCACTTTGAAAACAGTTTGGTAATTCCTCAAAAAATTAAAAATTGAACTGCCTTTTGACCCAGCTATCCCACTTTTAGGAATATACTCTAAGAACACCATAGCACTGTTAGAAAAGAAGAAATGTGCCCCCATGTTCGTGGCAGCATTGTTCACAATAGCGAAGATTTGGAAAACAGTCCAAGTGTCCAAGTGTCCGTCAGCGGATGAGTGGATTAAAAAGCTTTGGTACATATATACTATGGAATACTACTCAGCCATAAGAAATGATGACATCGGATCATTTACAACAAAATGGATGGACCTTAATAACATTATACGGAGTGAAATAAGTAAATCAGAAAAGGAAACCTGAGAACAGCATGATTTCATACATAGGTGGGACATAAAAGTGAGACTATGAGACATGGAGAAGAAACTGGTGGTTACGGGGTGGGGGGAGGCAGGGGAGGGTGGGATAAGGAGGAGGGGTAGGGCACAAGGAAAACCAGACAGAAGGTGACAGAGGACAATTTGACTTTGGGTGACGGGTATGCAACACAATTGAATGATAATATAATCTGGAGATGTTTTCTTTGTACATATGTACCCTGATTTATTGGTGTCACCCCATGAAAATTAATAATAATAATAATAAAATAATTCTTTTAAAGTAAGTATAATGTAAAGTTTTGCTTTGCCTCCTTCTGAAGAAATCTTTGTGGTAAATATCTGCGATATATTAGAAATCCTTTTTGTCCAGACATTCTGGACTGGTAACTGGTTAATTAAAAAAAATTATATATATATGGTTATTTTGGCAATTGAAAACACATTTCCTGTGAGAGTTTTATTTTAAGTTAAGAAAAAGCACATAACTGGAGGTAAGGTCAAAAGCTATTGAATTTGAGTCAACTGATAAAATATCTGAATTATCTTATTTACAAATACTTAACTTGTAATTAGTCCATATAAATTTTTATTTTCTTTAAAGTGGCATAAACCCTTAGATGTACCTGTGAAGTAATTTAAGTAACAGATAATTATATGTTTTTAACATAAATTCCTAATCTTCAACTGTTGTCTCACACACGTAACTCAATAGCAGTAGTTTAAGTAATATTCACTTATTACAAAGCATTTGTCCTTGTTTGCTTACAGTACAACCAACAGCTCTTCTTCATCTCTCTTTCTTTTTTTTTTTATTACAGGGACAGAGAGAGAGTGAGAGACAGGGATAGATAGGGACAGACAGGAACGGAGAGAGGCGAGGAGCATCAATCATTAGTTTTTCGTTGCCGTTGGGACACCATAGTTGTTCATTGATTGCTTTCTCACAAGTGCCTTGACCACAGGCCTTCAGCAGACCGAGCCACCCCTTGCTGGAGCCAGCGACCTTGGGTCCAAGCTGACGAGCTTTTGCTCAAGCCAGATGGGCTGGTGCTCAAGCTGGCGAGCTTGGGGTCTCGAACCTGGGTCTTCTGCATCCCAGTCCGACGCTCTATCCACTGCACCATCGCCTGGTCAAGCTCTTCTTCTTCTCGTTTCATTGGCTTATGTAATATATATTATATAATCACTGTAACATGTACAACTGGCATAAGCAGTTTAGGGACAGACCCTAGTACTACCGGAGGTAAGAAAAGAACCTAACCGAAGGTAGCAGAAGCAGGCCAATGTCCCAAAGAGTAGGTTCTCTGCAAGTGCTCACCATGCCCTGGTTATCATGAACTTCCATACAGTGAATAAACATCAAGACCAGTTCAATGCTTTGTGGAGTCTGACTTGTCTTTGTTTTGGAGAGAAATGACTTCAGGTTCATCTACTACAATTAAAATTGCAGAAATCTCCACCTCTTATAGCATAGAATAGATGATTGAATAAGGCTTTGGAAGTCTATCACTTCTAGCTTTTATACTTATCATCCAATCTCCCAACATCTTATGACTAAATTTTACAAAACAGAAATTAACATTACATTTTGTTTTGCCACCGGTATTCTCCATTAGAAGAGATATGATGGTGTTAAAAGAACTATTTCCTCTTATGCTTCTAACTTTAGGCATAATTGTTTTTTCTCTGTTTCACTTTGATCTCTGTATAAATTACAAGTCTTTCTTAGGATTTTCTGTAAATGATTTTTGAAATGGCTTGTCTTCTTATCGTACTAATTCTGGGAGAGGTAGTATGGCATAATGGATTATGTGGGCTTACTCAGGCAGAATTAAATTTGGATTTATGGAATGATCGCCCTGTGATTGTAGGCAGTTTGATTGATCTTTGTTATTCTCCCCTTTCAAATACGTAGTAATATAACCTGGATTGTAAAGTTGTGAGAATTAAATGACATATATGGAAAAGGCCTAGCACAGTGGCCAGCACATGGTAGGCATTCGACCCAATGCCAACTATTATTAGTAAGCATTTTCCTCAGTATACAATCTATCCAATGATGATGTTATTAGTTTTCTACATATCTTAAGTATTAATGCCTGCTTAGTAACTCACTATTTGAAAATTACATTGGTAATGTATTATATCTAGCAGTCATACATGGCTAGGTGAATAAAAGTCAAGATTAAAGACATGAACCCAACTCCTACATCTGACTTACTCAGTGTTTTTTTTTTCAAAAACATTTCAATATCTTGTTTTGAAAGTATTAGTGAAGTGATGCCTACATTTGAATCCTTATATGATTTATAATTTTGTTTTGAAATTTTACTTTTTATGGTTTAAGTGAGTCCTCCTTCCTATTGCTCCCATTTGAAAGATATTTATTTTCAAGGAAAGTGCTGGCATTATTTGAAGGGTCTGCAGTACATCAAACATATCTCCAAGGCCAGTGTAGAGTGTTCTTCATACGCATTACATAAAGCTTCAAACAAGCTGCACTACTGAGCTCACTCAGCTTGCTCTCTACAGCCAGTTTCAATTTCACTAAAAGGAAAGAATTGGTAATTAATTATCTAGGCCATGTAATGAGTTTCCATTACTTGGAATTCAATAAAGCTCTTCCATTGTGACCAGGCTGATCAATAGCACAGAAGGGCTAATAGAAACCATAGATACAGCTGGGATAATAGAATGGCTATAGGAAATTAGGCTGGGTCCCTGGAGCACTCTTTCTTCTCTCCAGGGAATGGATGCTGCTCAGCAGCTCCTTTTTTTAGAGCACTCTGTGAGGCATTGTGAAATGAGTACACCATTGTGTTACTGCACAAGCAAATGGAAATTACCTTTACAAAATCCATATACACTAGGAACTGGAATGACTTTGGAGATTATTTAGTTGTATTACTCATGGATCCCCAGGCCTTCTAGAGGACCTTTTTAACGTGCCAAGTGATATCATCTTTATCTTCAACCCCAACCACCCCATCCCCTAACGGGCCCTGCTGATTAGATAACAGGTATAACTGACAAAAGGGGAGCCACTCCCTGAGAAGCACAGGCTTATGCAGCTGCTTACAGTAAAAAGATGTGAAGGACTAAAGGGATGGGGGAGGGGGAAATTGATTTTCTGTGGAATTTTAATCTGGAACTGGGCGTGGATATAATTGTTTAACTGGGGCTGGGGTGGGTTAGGACAGTGATGAAAACTGATTTATAGGACACCACTCTCCCCAGAGGAAAATCACACATTCCAACATTCCAAAAGAGTCCAAGGGGCATACATAGCTGGTGCCTGAGAGTTTGCTTGTTTTACAACAATCAGAGTTTTCAATCTGTTGTGGTTTTTTTTTTACATGAATTCTAATTTTCTTAAGATAACTTAACTCTCTGGTCTTCGCAATCAAAGAATCCTAAGAACTCAGGTTCAATACCTGCAAAAGCAAAGAATAGGTAGTAGGTATTAGGAGTGGCTGGGAAGCAACATAAAACGTTGATGACAATTGTGCATGGATGTAGCAGATTCTATTTTCCAAAGATGACTGCAAAAATATCTCCTGTCCTACACAGTTTTCTGCAATGTGATCTTGTCAGCCCTCTGTCAAGAAGTGGAGTGTGTTTCCTCTCTCCCTTGAAGCTGAGCAGGCTGTCGGACTGTTTTGACAAACAGAGAAAACACAAGTGACATCACCCTTACCCGGCTCGGCAGCTTCTGCTTCCTCCCTCTTGGAAGCCAACATCATGCAAGAACTGTGGCTTTCTTGAGAGAACAGTGGTTTGAGAAACCCAAGCCACATGGCAAACCCCTGGATAATGAGATACTACATGAAGAGAAAGGGAGAGAGAGAGAGAAAGTGAGAGAGAGACAGACAACTAAGCACTGAAATGTCAGACACATTAGTAATATGCCATCTTGAAGTGAATTCTTTAACTTCAGTCACTTCAGATAACATGGATCTGGGACAAAGCTCTCAGCTAAACCCTATCCAAATCCATGACCTACAAAATTGTGAGCAAAATGGAATTGTAATTTTAAACCACTGAGCTTTGGGCTCACTTGTTATGGAGCAATAGGTAATTGAAACACTGGGCCACTTGGCTTTCTTAGGAGTTTTCTGTCCATGGTGCCTCAATTTTATTGGAATAAAACAACATTTTTAGAAATACCTCCAAATACCTTTTTGAGATAATGTTTTATTTGGTAAATTGTAAAGCATGGAAATGTCACCTTGAAATCACAAGAAACATTTCAGACAAAGACTCTCATTGTATGACACATGCCATTTCATTAAGTTTCATAGAAACACCATGAAGGGAGATGTCATTACTTCAATGTGATATTGGATAAGATGAACAATTTAGTAGCTAGACACGCTTCTGAAAATGCTCTTGGATGCCCATTCTATAAAATAGGTAATTTGTCAGATTTCACTTGTGTTGTCAGCCTGTGGTCAGTATCCCATTGGTCAGAAGAAACTAGCTTCCAATTTTTCCATATCCATAACAACACTTGTTGGTGTTTTTTTGGTTATAGCCATCTCAGTGAATGTAAAGCCACTCACTCACTGTAGTTTTGATTTTCTGTCTCCAAATAATTAATAATGTTGACCATTTTTACCATGTATTTATTGGTTGTTTGTATATCTTCTTTGGAGAAATGTCTATTCAAATATTTCACCATTTTTTTTAAACTTCTTTTTTATTTTATTTTATTCATTTTAGAGAGGAGACATAGAGTGTGTGAGAAAGAGAGAGAGAGAGAGAGAGAGAAAGGGGAGAGGAGCTGGAAGCATCAACTCCCATATGTGCCTTGACCAGACCAGTGCAGGGTTTTGAACTGGTGACCTCAGTGTTCCCAGGTCGACGCTTTATCCACTGCGCCACCATAGGTCAGGCCTTCACCATTTTTAATTGGGTTGTTTATTTTCTTATTGTTGAATTGCAAAGTCTTAAATATTGTGTATATTAAACCTTATCAGATATATTATTTGCAAGTATTTTATTCTGTAAGATATTGATTCTTAACCTTTTGGGGGGAATATATACAACATTTAAGAATATGGTAAAGCCATGGATTTTTATCCTGCAAAGTGCACACTCTTATGAAATTTTACACATATTTTCAGAGATTTCACAAAGTATCCTGAAAGCACTGTGAAGAAACTCCTAAAGTCTGTGTCTCTCCCCTTCTTCATAGGGTTTGCTCTTCTTTAGAATTATGCAGCTATAGTCTGACAATCAGAAATACGTTGCAGTGAAATGAAAAAAATTACTCTTTTGGTGGTATGAAGATTTCATTTGGTGGGAGAAAACTCTTACTGGAAAATTGCCTTGAGAGACCCTTAAGGCTCTGTGCATGAGACAAAGAGAGATTTTTTTTCTCTTTCTGGATGGAGAAGAAAGAGTCAGAACTTCAGCCAACTGAGAAACTAAGGGGATTGGAGAAAAAGAATTCCCAAGGCATATCCTGACGAATTGGAAGTAAATGGATGTTTTCCTAGGCTTAATCAACAGCACTTGCTTAAGTACCTTTGTCATGTGTGCTTCTCAACTAGAGAGAAAAAAATGAAGTGGAACAGTGAGAGCTATTTAAATTGACAACTGAAAGCCAGGGGCTAGAGAACATTTAGACCTTTCTATTTTTCTAAAGCCTGTTAATGGGGGAAAAATCATGAATCTGAATGCTAATTTTTTGGACATGCAAAGATACCATTTAAGTCAAACTCAATGCCTCATGACAAATTTCCTCCTTTCTGTCTAATGTCATTATCTTTGGTTTTCAAGAATAAACAGAAAAATTGTGTTCATCATTTCAGAATCTATCAGAAATTTTAGGGCATAACAAAAACTTGGCATTTAAAAGGGTCTAGAATTTGAGCTTTATACTTAATTCCCTATTCATCATGCCTGGTAAAGGTCATTTATGTTTTTTTGCTTGAAGGCTTTTGATGATGATAGGAAAGTCACCAACTCATAATAAGCAACACAGATTTGATCTTTGCACAGTTCTAACTCTTAGAAAATACTTTCTTCATTGAGCTGAAATGAGCTTCCATATGACTTCCACAAGTATCACTAGTTATGCCATTTGGTAACAAAAGTATGAAAACTATAGATACTCTTTATATAAGCACATCTCTAAGCCAAATACTTATGTGTTAGATGCTTTATATTACACTGGGAAACAATTTTATTTCATTTTCTGTTGCATGAGGTTTTAAAGCTGTATCTATATATATCTGCATCATTTATTCTAAATCTGAAATTAATTTTTTGGTGAAGGCTCTAGTTTTTATGCAATTTTAATTTATTTTTGTTACAGTTAATGGCATGCATTGGTTTTTATATTGGAGTTAAAGGGCAATGACTCTTGGATTGAACATAACCACAAGGCAATTAACGTTTTACAAACATCACTTTTACATAATTGTAGTTGTTTCTAAATGTGAAATATTATTATATTATTTTATTTTAAGATTGAATCATGGCTTCTTTGAGTAGGCATAAATGTAAGAATACTCTTGACACCTTCTGTTATGTATGTGGCTGTTACACACTTCAATGTCAAAGCCCTCTAAGCACATGGCACCAACATCAAATGCAGGCTTCCTTTCAGTTCCCTCTGGATCCCTCTGTGGGCTCCACAGGTGCCGTAGGAGGGCCCGTGAGCTGGGAAGGCAACCGGGAAGAAGAGTCCTTTACTGGACAGGGGGAAAATGTGACAGGCATGTGATAAAATCACTTAAAATCTCTGTTTAAATATATATTTGAGATTGTTTAAAAATATTTTGTTTTAACCTTTTATAAGAGAACATTGTACTGATTCCTGGGGCTGGTCAAACTGCCTTTGAGATGTTGTTTGTATATGATCATTTTTCATTAGTTATTATTAATTTATTCATTCTGTCAGTGATTCCTGAGTGCCAGATGCTGTCCTAGGTCTAGATTCTAGGGATGAACAAGGTTAACAGAGTCTCTACCTTTATGGAAATTTTATGAATAACCAAACAGTATAGTTTTCTATTTTAGAAAGTAAGAAGTAACCAAATTCAAGATAAAAACATATTTTGTATTTAGATAAATCTTTCCTTTAAAAAGCTACCTCCGTGCAATGCAATGCCATAATATCATAGAATTTTAGGATTAAAATCCTCACTTATTTGTGCAATAAATATTCATGATCTGCTATTACTAAGCAATGTGAGAATCTCAGCTAATATTATTAGAGTGGTCAAGACATACTGGTCTGTGTCTGCCATCTTTCCTAGAGGAGGGGGCTCTACACCAGTGTTCTTCTTTAGTGTGTGTAGACTTTGTACTTCCATCTCTGATAGCTGCATGCCTCCCCATAATTTCTGAATTCTGGAGAAAGTCTTAACGTGAGCTCCAACTATTCACAACAGTGTTGCGTCTACCTGACATGTGCAGATAGGGTAGAGGAGTAGCTAATAGGAGGACAGAACAGAAAGAAGATGTCAAGTTCATTTAACTTTTCCTCTCACTTTGCAAACAAATTGCAAAGCTCCAGAGAGCAGAGGTCACACAGACAATGACAAAGGCAGGCTGTTCAGTTCCCAGGTGATCACCTTTCTATCCCACCCTTCCTGATGTGGGCTATTATGGTATTTCTTTGAAATGGAAAGTGTCTGCTTTGATGAAACAAAGGGCTTTTCCTCTTTCATTCATCACTGTATCCCCAGTGCCAGAATATTGCCTGATTTGTAGTAGATTCTTAATAAATGTTTGTGAAGGAATTAATAAATGAATGAAATAAAGGCTATTCACCACAAATAAGTATAGCTTAAGGAATATTATGAAAAGTTAATTGATCCAGCCTTGCCATAATATGCAAAATAAAGAGGCACATAGAATTTGGATTTTTTATTGGCTTTACTAGTAAAGCCAATGGTAAAGACCATTAGTATCTTGTTAGTCATGTGAACTTTCTTCTGCTGCTTGTATCTTTAGTTTAGAGATCATCAAGAATTACAGTGAAGCTCCATAAAATCAGAAGTTAATCATTCAACCAGCAGGCAGCTGGCCACATGCCAAGGGTTCCAGGGGCATTCCCTACAAATAGATTCTTATTTTAAAAAAATCACATAACCCTGGCCAGGTAGCTCAATTGGTTAGAGCAGGGGTCGAGAAACTTTTTGGCTGAAAGAGCCATGAATGCCACATATTTTAAAATGTAATTCCATGAGAGACATACAATGACCCGTGTACGTTTCACATTATCCAATAAAAATTTGGTGTTGTCCTGGAGGACAGCTGTGATTGGCTCCAGCCACCCGCAACCATGAACATGAGTGGTAGGAAATGAATGAATTGTAATGCATGAGAATGTTTTATATTTTTAACATTATTTTCTTATTAAAGATTTGTCTGCGAGCCAGATGCAGCCATCAAAAGAGCCACATCTGGCTCGCGAGCCATAGGTTCCCGACATCTGGGTTAGAGCATCAGTTCGCTACACCAAGGTTGTGAGTTTGATCTTCTGTCAGGGTACGTACAAGAATCAACCAGTGACAGCATAAATAAGTGGCACAACAAATTGATGTTTCTCTCTCTCTCCCTCTTTTCCTTTCTTTCTCTCAAAAATCAATAAATGGAAATTAAAATAAAATCTCATGCATTAGAGAGGTGAGTCCAAGGGATGGTTTAATTTATGTCGTGTCCCATAGCCCACAGCCTCTTTTCACAGCTAGACTAACACAGTAATAAGTAAAGGAAATCCCAAAATGGAGTAAGCTGTCTATGAAAAGAAGATTATTGTCTAGTTAGAGAGCCCTACTGTCAAATAAGGCACAGGGTTGAGAAAGGAGAGATGACTCAGTTTCTTTGGGACATCTTACACTGGCACTTGAAGAATTCATGTTTTAATTTTGTTCCTCTTATCCCATGATCCCAAATGAAGTATTTCTTGGCATATATGCTTACGGGAAAGGTTCCAGCCTGTCCCATTTACCACAGAATATTCCAGGTTTATTTCAGCACCATTTACAGCAGCCAAGAATGTTTGGGGTTATGAATAGAGGTAGTTAAAGAATGGCCTATTATTTCTGCACCTAAGTTAACTAAAAGTACACACTATAAAATTGTATGTCAAAAGGGAACTGTAGTTTCCTTATCAAAGTTATATAATGAGGTACAATAATACCCAAAGGCAATTGGACTTGATTTTCATAAGTAATAACTTAGTATGTACCCAAGCATCCTTCAGGAGACTGAAGCAATTTGGACTTGAGGTAAGACAGCTGTTTAGATAAGGGAGTGATGTAAATTCTGATTGTAGGCAAATAATTAACTGGTCTGAACACCTTAATACTCAAGCCTTTGATAGAATAAACCTGGTTTAAGTATTAGGAGACAATTTCGAGTGTCTCTTCTCCTAGTCACATTCTGTATGATTTTAGGTGCCCGTGTCTTGGTTTCCTTATCTACAAAATGGAAATAACAACCACACCAAAACTACCTATTATGGGTTGAATTATAATCCTCAGAAAGGTATTTTGAAGCCTTAATCTCTGAAACTGTAAATAAGACCTTTTTTGGAAATAGGGCTTTTGAAGTTATCGACAAGTTAAGAAGTTACTAGGCTAGGCCCTAATTGAATTTGATGGCTTTCCTTATAAGAAGAGGGAAATTTGGACAGTTGGAGCATGGCCCTGAGGACATCTTAATTTTGGACTTCTGGCCTCCAGAACTGTGACAGTATAAATTCTGTTGGTTTAAGCCACCTAGTTTGTGGCAATTTGTAATAACAGTACTAGGAAATGAATACACTACCTAACTCACATGATATTATGAAGTTAAAATAATGATAATATATATAAAAAGTGTTCTGACATCTATTACATTAAGATAAATTGCTATAGAAATATAAAGATTACTTTAACTTTTAAAATCTCAAGTTATATTTAAAATAAACTTCTCTAAAGCAGTATTAAGGAAAAGCTAAATTTAAAACTGTTAGAAATGCATTTTTTATTAAATAGTTCATAGCAAGATTTAAAAAAATTATCTGTGGTAGAACCCTGAAAATTCAGCAATTCATAAACAGTTTTAAACAGTGCATTTTCTACCTTTCTCTTTTATGTGTTTCAAGAATTTCTTTGCCTACGTATATGAGTTTTTTCATGGAAACTTGAGTATCTTATTCTTTACAGTTAGAATGCTGGCTTTCTTACAGTCTACCCAATAACTAAAAATAAAAATGTAGAAAAACTTTAAAACATTTTTAATAAGATATAGGCACAATAATCCTTTAATAGGTCTGGTGCTCTAATCACCACCCTGAAACTAAAAATGTGAAATATAGTCATATTCTAGTCATGTTGTAATTATCTATTTTAGATGATCTCTGTTAATCTAAAAGAGTAGTTAGTCCAAAGTGGTACATTTATCATGTCAAAAATTACCTTGGATTTCAGAGATGACTGTGGTTCATTTCCCCTTTTATCTATGTGTAAGAGAGGAATGCCTATATATATATATATATATATATATATATATATATATATATATATATATTATTACTATTAGTAATTTTTCTTTATTTTACAGGATTTCTTTGAACTTAAATTGATCTGAGCAGGAGACAAGAAAGAGTTAAATCTATCAAACTAAAACTCAGAAATTTTAGAGGTCACCTGGTTTAAATCCTCTCATTTTACAGATAAGAGAAGCAGAGCATAGCTGCTCAGTGACCTGTTGAAGGTTGCTTAGGGATTTGGTGACAGAATAGAATTCCATTTGCCTGACTTTGAGTCAGGTGTTCTTTCTTCTCTAAAACCATAATGTCATATAGACATTATGACTTGGTATTAGATATTGGACCTCTCACTATTATGTGACCTTGGATAAGTCTCTCAAATGCTCTTAATATGCCTTTTCCAGTTTGTAAAATGGGAATAAAAAAACAGGTTGATGAAAGCTAGAGTGCAGACTAGAGAGAAAAACCTGGGCAACAGCGTATTTTATCCAAGTTGAAAAAGCTCAGCTTCCCACTGCCCATTCTCATTTCACATTAATTACTATGTTTTATTTCTGTATCAGACATAGCATTCTGGGAAAATCAATAAATGTGATACACCACATAAACAAAATGAAGGGTAAAAATCACACGATGATATCAATAGATACAGAGAAAGCATTTGATAAAATCCAGCACCCATTTATGTTAAAAACTCTCAGCAAAGTGGAAAGAGAGGGCACATATCTCAATGGAAAAAAGGACATATATGACAAACCCACAGACAACATCAAACTCAATGGGCAAAAACTATAAGCATTTCACTTAAGATCAGGAACAAGTTAGAGATGTTTGCTATCACCATTCTTATTCAATATAGTATTAGAGGTCCTAGCCATAGCAATCAGACAAGCTGCAGAAATAAAGGGCTTCCTAATTTGAAAGGAAGAAGTAAAACTCATTATTTGCAGATGACATGATACTGTATATAAAGAACCCTAAAGAGTTCACCAAAATACTAATAGAATGGATAAATGAATTCAGTAAAATAGCAGAATACAAAATATCCAGAAATTATTTTCATTTTTATATACCAATAATGATCTCTTAGAAAGAGAAAAACAAAAACAAAGAAACAATACCATTCACAATTACTTCAAAAAGAATAAAATACCTAACCTAGGAATAAATTTAACCAAGGATGTAAAAGTATTCAGAAAGTTATAAGACATTAAAGAAAGAAATTGAATAATATACAAACAAGTGAAAGCATATTCTGTCTTCACAGTTTGAAAGAATTAACATAACTAAAATGCCCATATTATCCAGAGCAGTCTATACTTCAATGCAATTCCTATCAAGATTCCAATGGTGTATTTTACAGAATTGGAACATTATTCCAAAAATTTATATGAAACTACAAAATACCCCCAAATGGTCCAGCAATCATTTTTAAAAGCATTTATTTATTTATTTATTTATTTATTTAAGTGAGAGGCAAGGAAGCAGAAACAGACTTCTGCATGTGCCCCGACTGAAATCTACCCAGCAAGACCCCAACCTGGTGATATTCTGTCTAACTGGGCCACAGCTCCATTGCTCAGCAACTGAGCTATTTTAGTGCCTGATGTGAGGCTATGAAGCCATCTTCAGTACACAGGACCAACTTTGCTTGAACTATTTGACTCATGGCTGTGGGAGGAGATAGAGAGAGGAGTGGAGAGGTGGAGAAGCAAATGTTCGCTTCTTATCCGTTCCCTGACCAGGAATTGGACCTGGGACTTCCACACCTCGGTTTGACATTCTACTGCCAAGGGCTCAGTCACAGTAATTTTGAAAAAGAAGAACAAAGTTGATGGAATCACACTACTTAATATCAAACTATACTACAATGTCATAGTGACCAAAAACAGCATGGTACTGGCATAAAAACAGACATATAGATCAATGAAACAGACTAGAGAATTCCAAAATCAATCCACACCTACATGGTCAATTGATATTTGACAAAGGAGGCAAGAACATACAATGGGGTAAAGACAGTCTATTCAATAAATGGTATTGGAAAAACCAGACAGATATGTGCAAAGATAAAGAATAAAAAAGAAAAGAGAAATAAATTAGATCATCTTCTTAAACCATACACCAGAATAAACTCAAAATGGATTAAAGACTTAAATCCATTTGTAATTAGACTAGAAACCACAAAAATTTTAGAAGAAAACATAGGTAGTAATATCTTCAACATTTCCAGTAGCAATATATATATTTGGTATATCTCCTCAGGCAAGGAAAACAAAGAAAAAAAATAAATACATGGAACTATATAAAACTAAAAAGGTTTTGCATAGCAAAGGAAACCATCAACAAAATAGAAAAACAACCCACTAAATGGGAGAATGTATTTGCCAATACATCTGATAAGGGATTAATATCCAAAATTTATAAAGAACTTTTAAAATTCAATGCCCTCCCCACAAAAATATCCAATTAAAAAATAGGCAAAAGACCTAAATAGACTCTTTTCTAAAGAGGATATACAGATGGCCAACAACAGACATATGAAAAGATGCTCAACATCATTCATTATTAGAGAAATGCAAATTAAGACCACAGTATCACCTCACATCTGTCGGAATGGTGTCATCAATAAATCAACAAACAAGTGTTGGTGAGGGTGTGGAAAGGGAACCCTTGTGGACTGTTGGTGGGAATGCAGACTGGTATAGTTACTATGGGAAGCAGTATGGAGTTATCTAAAAAATTCTTAAATGAAACTTCCTCTTGACCTAGTGATCCCACTTCTGGAAATAAATCTTAAGAATCCCAAAACACCAATTTAAAAGAATATATACACCCCTAAGGCCTGACCTGTGGTGGCGCAGTGGATAAAGCGTCGACCTGGGAACACTGAGGTCGCCAATTCAAAACCCTGCACTGGTCTGGTCAAGGCACATATGGGAGTTGATGCTTCTAGCTCCTCCCCCCTTTCTCTCTCTCTCTCTCTCTCTCTCTCTCTCTCTCTCTCTCTCTCTCTCACTCACTCACTCTGTGTCTCCTCTCTAAAATGAATAAAGAAAAAATAAAAAAAGATCCTAAAAAAAAGAATATATACACTCCTAAGCTGATTTCAGAGTTATTTACAGTAGCCATGATCTGGAAATAGCCCAAGTGCCAATAAGTAGATGAGTGGATAAAAATAAAAGTAGTGCATTTACACAATAGAATGCTAAGTGTCTATAAACAAGAAGAAAATATTACCCTTTGTGACAACATGGGTAAACCTGGAGGACATTATGCTAAGTGAAGTAAGCCAATCAGAGAAAAACAATTACCATATGATTTTACTCATATGTGGAATGTAATGAACAAAATGAACTAACAAACAAAATGGAAACAGACTCATTCATTAACAATAGGCTGACGGCCCTGGCTGGTTGGCTCAGTGGTAGAGCATCGGCCTGGTATGTGGAAGTCCCGGGTTCAACTCCCAGACAGGGCACACCGGAGAATCGCCCATCTGCTTCTCCACCTTTCCCCCTCTCCTTCCTCTATATCTCTCTCTTCCTCTCCCACAGCCAAGGCTCCACTGGAGCAAAGTTGGCCTGGGCACTGAAGATGGCTCCATGGCGTCTGCCTAAGGTGCTAGAATGGCTCTAGCTACAATAGAGCAATGCCCCAGATGGGCAAAGCATCGCCCCCTGGTGGGCATGCCAGGTGGATCCTGGTCGGGCACATGCGGGAGTCTATCTGACTGCATCCCAGCTTCTAACTTCGGAAAAATACAAAAACAAAAACAAAATCACCTGACAGCTCTCTGGACAGGGTAAGGGGGGTTGGGCGAGGGCAGTGGAGGGATAGAACAAAAAATAAAAGGACAAAAACTAAAACTCATGGACACACACAACAGTGTGGTGATTGCTGGGGGCTGGTACAGGAGGGTATAGAAGGAAAAATGGTGATGGGCAAAGACTTGACTTGGGGGAGTAAACATACATATGGTGTACAGAGATGTGTTATAGAATTGGGCACATGAAACCTGTATAATTATGTTAATAGTGTCACCCCAATAAAATTCAATTTAAAAAGAAACAAACAAAAAGGATTAGATGAGTTGTCACACATTATCTAAAACATTTTTTCCTCAATGGGTTTTTTTACCTTCATGATTAATTTTTGCTTATGATACTGATAAAGTGAACTTGCTTTTATTATCTGAACACATATTGACTAAGGGTGGAATGAGATTTAGAAAGTTTCACCAGAAAAGAATCAGTTTAGAGTCATGTCTTTACCAAGCATAAATCTCAGTGTACTAAATTACTTGTAAATAAACTAAGAATTTCTGAAGTGTGAGGCAGTGGCAGAAGAGTTGAAAGAGCTCTGAGGTTGTTGTCAAATTTTTGAGTCTGAGTCCATGCTTCCATGTTCTTATTCATATGGTAGAGATAACAATTTCCACTTCATAGAATTTTTGTGAGGAACCAATAAGGAAATTTTCATGAACACAGGTAGTAAATGCTGGAGTACTGCATGGATGTAAGGATGGATAACTATGAGATCGATTACTAAACTAGAGATGAACACTGATTCCTGTGCTTGCTTTAGTATCTGGGACCAGACAACAGAGGAAGGAGCTGGTCCTTTAATCTGATAAGAAATTGGAAGCTATTGACAGTGTGCTGGGGTTTGCTCAGCCACTGATGCTCAGTGACTGCTGGGATGATGCAGTTGGAGCTCATGATGCAGAAGGATCTGAAAGAAACCAGGAAGGACAGGGTAGGGACAAACATTAGCTGCTGGAAATAGCTAAGACTAAAAGTGGAGATACGAATGAATAGTGGTGCTCTTCTTTAATCCTAGAGCTCTGTTCTAACGTGCCTTTCAGAGGAAAAAAGTCTAAAATTATCATTGTTGGTCGAATAAGTTTGTAAATATGATATATAGGTTTGCTCGCTTCTAGTTTGCATTGGATGCGAGGGGACAGGCTGTAAGCAGGCAGAATCCTTATAGTCCTATTTCCCACCATTTTTGATGTGGGGTGGTGCACTCTCATGAGGAATCCCATTATGCCTCAGATAAGTGACTTTGTATCAGAGACTTCCTTGTTTGTATATTGGATTAAAGGTTTTGATTTCTATACTATAAAGTAGGGCAGACTGGGAGCTTGCTCTCTCTCTCTGTTCCTGAGATTAGCATTGGAGAGGAGAGCAGAGAAAGGGCATGTGGAACAGAGGAGAAGCAGCCAAGATGGCAGAGTGCTGAAAAAGAAGCTGGTTTGTGCAGAAAGAAGGAGATGGGGAACAGAGGTGAATAAGGCTGGTGAGGTTAGAAACCTTTGATTCTAGGAAACTTGAGTAAGTCAGTGGTTTTGGGAGCCCTGAATGGAAAGGGAAGTGTTTTCCCACTGTGTGTATTTCTTGCCCACCAGGTGCAAGCTAGGATTAAAGCTAATGGCCCACCAGTTCTTGGCTCCATTGTTTCATTACCGTCTGTCCGAATCAAACCTGAACCTGCACGGGTCAGGCGGCTGTGATGGTGGCCGTGGCTACTGGTTTTACACTCATATTATTTCTTTTCTATGAATCTTTCATCTGCATGGTTCCCTGAACTGTGAGTCTGGGTCCACCTGAGAGAACTTGTAGTTCAAGGTGATAATATCAATATCACCTGCGTGAGAAATTCAGTTTGACTCAGTGTGTGTACAGAGCTCTCCCTAGAGCACTGTGAATGGAGCCAAGGCCCCTGAACTTTTTAGAGGCAACAAATATTTCTACCTATTGATAAAATATATTCATAGAATGATACCATTTAATCAACTTCACAACCTTATAACCTCACACAAAAGCAGAATCTCTTCACATCCCTCTTCCAAGGATACCTACGTCCTTTTGACCTGCATTCTTTTCTAATGTTCTTAAGTTTAGCCCACTGATGTCGTTGCCACAACACATATACTTGGCATAAAATGCTAGGAATATTGGCTTATTTGGGCAATAATATAGAATTTCCTGTTGATGAAGAGACTACGCAGTATAGGATCAAATGCAACTCATCCTTTGACGAAGGGGTTTCCTTTGTCTCCACATCCCTTAATTGCTGACATGCTAACCAGGAAAAATCCCACCAGGATTGAGAAAGAAGATAAATTCTTCCTAGGCTATTTTCCTTTTGTATTCAGGCTACTATCTCCAATATCTCCCTTGTTGAAGAATGTACATTAATCATCTGTCTTCTACTTGAAAGAATATTTACAAACATGTTTTTCTGATCCTTGAAATAAATGCATCATCAATAAACCCACATCCTTGTTCAGGTGTTACAGTGTCCCTGAAATAACTTGCAAACTTTTTAGCTGCTCAGCATCCTAGAAAGCTTGTTCTTTGTACCTGTTGAGAAATATTCAATGGATGAAAGTTGTGACTGAGGTGGGAAGCAGAGAGAATAATTTGCTCGCAAGTAGAATTATAAGGGTGACTATAGTTGTTTTGTTCTCTGCAGAATGATACCTTGGAGAAAGTTCAAACAATTCTATCCCTCAGCAGTAATTGTAGTTCTCAGCCATCAGCATGGAGAATAGAGGCTACCATGAGATGTGAGAAAATCATTCTACTGAGAAGTCTGCCACTGACACATTCTCTTGGTTTATAAAGGTCACAGGGAGGATTTTCTTTGTTATTTCTTACCTCTCTTTCATTCTTTAGAGCACATGTAAATTCAGGGAAGGTTTGCAGTACATTAAAACTAATTATTTAATTTTTAAATTCTTTTCATGGAAGGCTCACTGAGTATTTTAGAGGTTTAGAAAATTTCACCAGAGAAAATACTCACTGAGTATTTTAGAACCAATAAAGAACCTAGAGATTGTGTCATCTCTTTGTTTTCCTTTTCTTTTTTGTTTATTTAGAAAACCAAGTAGGTTTCAATATAAAGACTGTTTAAAATATTTCTCTCTCTGTATAGATGACCAGTCATTATATAAAGATGTTTTCCTTTTAAAATTACAGATGAACCATTATAGATTTCAGCAAATTTTCTTGAACCTTGCATGTGATTTAATGATTTCAGTTACGACTTAATATTTGAGTAATGTCATTACTCTCCAAATCTTCTGTAATTACAATTTAATTTGTCAGAATTTACTTATCAGCCATGTGCCTAAGCATAAGGGAAACACTCGGTCTGTTTAGCAAACCTTCTGTCAGAGCACAAACACAGAGCAGTTGTAGCTGTTGATTACTGTTTCAGTGTGGGTAGGATATGCCATACGATGCAAGGTGGCTCCTGACAACTAAGTCAGCAAAGGATTTTGTTTTGCAGAATTCTAGTTTAATAAGAAAGAGTTTTGATAAATAGTCTTGTCTCGGATGGACTAAACTATTGATTTACCAATACTGTTTCTATCTCAACCCAAGGGGACACTGTTGATGCCACTTAGTATATTACAAACTCTCTGCCATATGCATGTTGTCTAGCCCATGCTTCAACCCTATCACCTTTCAGCAGATTGCTTTAGACAAGAGATCTCATGGGCAAGGAATCTGCAATGCATATAAGCTTACTTGCTGATTTAATACAAGAGAGTCCTAGACATTGACCTTGTCTTGAGTTATTCTAACTTGGCAGGGCTGTAACACTGCAAAGACCTGCAAATCCCTTTTTAACAAGGCTACCTGAACCAAATGGCCCCAGTCCAAATACATGAAAATTTAAAGATGTCCAAAAGATCAGTGGCTTACAGTATTAAAGAGTAGAAAGAGTGACACTGCAGTTAGCTCAGGTCCACTTATTTATCCAGTCAAGGATTCTGTCTCCAAGCATAATAGCTGCTCTGTTATCACTATAAATTGCTGTACATATTATTTCAGTAATGACTTGGGAGAAGGCATTCTGTTTGAAAATGTTATAGATACCAAATGCCCCACTAAGATCCCCAGATGTTCAATTATTTGAAAGAATTATTTCTCCTCTAAGCAGGTTATATTTTTAATTTTCTCAAAAACAGCAGGCAGGATGAATATTGTAATGTCAATAGAGCCCATGGTCCTTGAAGCACCCACAGGTGTTGCAGGCCAACTAAAGTGGTTCTCAAGGCAAGAGGCAGGCCAAAAATGCAATGCAGGTGCTCACAATTCTGCTTACGAGTCTTTTCTTTCTTTCATCAGAAAAAAAAACAACCCTGTAATTTTCCAGGGTGAGAGAGAAATTGGCAATACCCATCAACTTGGCACTAAGTAAATTTAATTTGGCAAGATTTATAGGGCATCCAGTGCAGAAATGATCATATGTGCACATGATGTACTGTGTCTAAAATGGCAGCCTAATGCACTCCTTGCTACTCTAACAATGGTGTATTGAGCACAGTGCTTTGTGAGTTTTGTGTGGAGAGTTTCCTCTTGGTAAATATGTCATTATCTATATTATGATATGTTGAGAATATCAGTTGTCTAAACCATGGGAAGGAAAGTGTGTGTGTGTGTGTATATATATATATACACACACACATACATATGACTATAAACACTCTGTAGTTCTATTGTATGTTGTTTTGTTCCACCATACTCTAGGCTGAACACTCCTGGAAGGAAGCAAAAATAAAAAAAAATTGTAATGGGTGGAAATAAGGGACTAAAGAAAGGCAGAATCACGGTTATTAGAATAGGAACCCAAGGCTTACATCCTAGTAGTGAGTTCTGTTGTCCTGGTTTCTTTCTTTAGCTGAGCTTCAGTTTCCTCCTTGTAACAAGATCTCTTTTGAGTAGGTGATTTCTTTGTGTATGTGTAGCCTAATTTCTATAAGTATGGTTAAACTGGGATGAGTATATAGACAATCTTTACTTTACAATTCTGTATTACATTTTGTCCATCTATTTAATCAGTTAGAGTTCTCAGATTTAAGCCTGCCCATCTTTTTAAAAGGCAAAAAAAAAAAAAAAACCCAAAAAAACCCAAAACAAAACAAAAATACAAAACCCCTGTAAGTTTCCAAAGGGTTTTTTCTGTGAAAAGGTGTTTGGGGAGGTATTGAGTGCATATGAAGAGGAGACTGTGATTTCACTTTGCGTTGGCAAGCACTCCAGCAATAAAAAATAAATGGTGACTGGTTCAATGACTGATCTGAACTCTGGAGTACAAACATAAAATAATGTCATTTTCCTTTCAAATTGTGTCTTCAGTTCCTCCATGCACCCTCAATGGATTAGTTCTTTTTCTGCCCCTGGATGAACCCTTAGGCAGGTCTTACTTTTCAGATGATAAACAAATGGTCCCTTGTTTGAAGATTAGCACTTTAGTCTGATCTAATAATCACACAACTCCAGTCCAGTCCAGAATAAGAATCAAGACTTATATCCAAATAAATCTTCTTCCTTTCTCCACCGTGGGGCTGACACAGGTATGCGATACTAGAGTGCAGGAAAAGGTCAGGGTTGGATCTTCAATACTTCCTAGCTGTGGTTTTGACCCCTTTCGTTTTGAAGGGGCTAATGAAAGAATTAATGGGGAAGGGCTACCCGGGACCTCTGTGATCTGCTATTAGTGCCACATAGACATGGCAGACATCCAAAAGAGAGTCTATCTCTTGGGCAGTTTTGCAGATTTCCAGGGAATTCACTGCCTTTCTTTCAAGTAGGCACAATGATCTTGTTAGCTCCTGTGCTTCTTGCAATCTATTCCCCTGTAGGGACATAAACTAGACTTTTATTGATTGAAGAAGGAGGTGGAGAAAGGTTTAGAACTAGGGTTAGGATTAGGCAAGAATGAAGAAAGTAGATGTACCTGACCTCATCATTTTCTCAGCCTGAAGAAGGCCTGAGCTAAGGGAGGGAACATTGTTTTGTTTTATTATGGTAAGAACATTTAACGTGAGATCAATCCTCTTAACTAATTTTTAAATGCACAATAAACTGTTGGTAACTATGAGCACTAGGTTGTACAGAACATGCCTAAGAATGCATTCATCTTGCATAATCAAAACTTATGTTGGATGAGTTTATAGTTTTGATTTTTTTCTGAGTGAGACTAAGATATTTAGCAAGCACAATTTTTTTTAGTGCCCCAATTAAAAGACATTATTATATTTTATCTAGAAGTACTTGGTAAGTACTGTCTCCTATTTTATATAATGCTTTGTGTCAGAAGGAATACATTTTTATATCTTATTTTAACTGTAAAAGCATTTGACTACATAGATTAAATTTCTTAAGATACACCTTAAAGTTTGGACACCCTCTTTCCCATACCCTTAAACAGAACCACCACCGAGACTCACCATTTCTGTAAAGTAAGCCATTTTTGTGCTTTCAATTGGACTAAGACCAATTCTCTGTAAATTCTCAATGGTAACAGAGGAAGGACATAAGGAATTCCAGGAGATGTGAATTTATTAGAAATATTTTGAAAAGAGATCATGGGACCTGGTTCCTCATGTCACTTGCTAGGATAACTTGGAAATGAGTAGCTGCAATTAGACAGCACATTGTTTGAATGTCTTGGAAAAGGGACATTTCTAATAATAATGCCAGGACTAATGACTTTCACATTAATGAATGAATGTGACAGTAGTTGAATATTCAAATAACATGAATACAAATAAAAACATGCCCAAGCTTGCTTGTCACACAGCTGGGTACAGTCTGTTAAATAGCTGGGTGTCAACCAACAGAATACCTGGGGTACTTCATCAGTAATAATACCTAAGAGTTCACCAGTTAGTTTCTGAATAAATGTGAACTGTTCTATTATTTAGGCACAGGAAGTTAAGTACAGGCTGGATGTCTATATTTGTGAAAGAAAAGCTCATCCTATATTTTCTGCATAACTATAAAGCTTTCAATGCAGAGTGTATTTTCTACATTTTACTAATGCGGGGGCACTGAGATTTATCAGAGGCCAATGAGTTGCTTTCAGACTGATCTGAGACAACAGGTTAGGTCCATAAATAGAAAACTATTATAAAACTCTGAGACTAGGACATCTGTAATTTTCTGTGGATACCTGGGCTTTGCCTAGGCATGATCTGCTGATATTTCAATATGTGCAAATGGCTTGTGGTTGTAACTTTACATATGCTAAGTTTTGAAAGATTCTTTCAGCAATTGCGTGAAACTCAATAGGTAGAATAATAGCATTGAATTATATTTTGTTCCTTTTCAGTATATGTTTGCTCAACCTGAAGCATTTTGACTCTGTATTATTGGAAATTTTTATGGATTCCTCCAGCATGATGTTTCTTAGAGCAGAGTTTCTCAACATAAATACTACTGACATTTTAAGCAGGATAATTCTTGCTGTGGGGGGCTGTCCTATGCATCCTAGGGTGTTTTGCAGTGTCTCTGGATTCTATCCACTAGATGTCAGTCAGTAGCAACTCTTTCCCATTTGTGAAACAAGAAATGCCTCTAGACTTAGCCAAATGTCGCCTGGGCGCCGAAGTCATTTCCCATCCCCCCAATTTAGGACCACTGCCTTAGAGAGTGGGTCCTCTCTCACACTCAAGGCCCCTGCAAAGAACATTAATAGAGCACCTGCAACTCATATATGGTAGCAAACCAGTAAGTAACCTAATGGGCTCTTGTTAGAATCAAATTTTAAACCGTTATATGTAAGTGAGGCCAATTTTCAGAAAGATGTGCTTTAACAGACTCATTGAAATGAGAGATATGGTTTCAACCTTTAAATAGGCAATGACGTTTTTGAATGAGCAGGTGAGCAGGTGTATTTTAATAACATGCTTCCATTTTTGAATGATAATTACTAATCATGATATTAGTACTAATATTTTAATGATTCAGATATCACTTTGAGTAAATTACTCAGTGAGATGCATGAATGTAAATCAACCTTTTTATTATAAGAAATGTGAAAAGCCACATAGAATAAAATGGTGCCACTTGGGATTTTGTTCAAGGGTGAAAAACAAATTTAACAGTTACAGGAATAGAGTTAGGTGATAGGCAGAGAATAAAAAAGCAAAGTGACAAAATAAATAGGTTCTGAGAAAAATGACCTTTTTCTCCGAGTTCCAAGTCAGAACCATGGCACACAGTTTAGTCACGGGGAGTTCACAGTGGAGAATGTACTTTCAAACCTCCCTCTCTTTGAGGAAAGAGCATTTTTATGACTATTAGCACATTGCCTATCCTATCTAACTCATTCACCCTTCCCATGGGCTTGGAACATTCAGAGCTGCTCTCTTTATTTAAAATAATGGTCGGTGAAGAAACTGGCATGCTTGTGTCTCAATATTTTATGGCTAACACCAAAATTAATAAAATGAAAAATACATCAAAATGGTAAATGTTCTCATCCCATCCCTGTCCCACCCTCAAAAGCAGTACAAATCTGCCCAGGCTTTGCAGTGATCATCGAAACACTATGAAGTTTTTAGTCACTAGTGTTTGTAGGAAATACCCCTGATAGTTTTAGAAACACGGAATATGTTTAATGAAAAAAAACACATTATTTCCCTTCTTGGTAAAAAAAAGTGCTTCTCTTTAGTAAAGAAAACATATTAAATGTTAAATTATGCCAAAAGCATGTTCACAGGTTGATTTATTTTCTTCTAAAGCATTTCTGACAGTATTTTTTTATATTAATGGCTGATTAACTTGAATGCATTCTTGTCAGGTCTTTGTTTTGGTTCCTGCATAAATTCTTAGAGGGCTCTCTGCTAAGTATCCCCACAATTTATCAGAACCCCCTAAAATGATTAGTGCTGAGAGAATTACTTATGCCTTGTGAATAAAAATACTTTATGAGCTGAGATTATGAATCAGAGTTCCCCAACTCACCCTTCAAAAATGATTCAAGAGGCTGATATTTTATTTTCACATGAACATTTCATTCAGATACATTCCAATATTATAGGACTGGGGCCCTGGAAATCTTGAAACTCAATTTCAGGGAAGGAGTGTAGTTTAATAGGAAAAGGCATTAAATTTATCATGGGTCAAGGGACATGAATACAAGTGCCATCTCTCCCATGTATTTGCTGAGTGTGATAGAAAGGGTACTGCAAAGTTGCACAACTAGAGGCTTATTTTTCCATTTCAGTTTTTACAGAAGACCTGGCCTGTGAGGTACTTGAGTTAACAGTGCTCATTCTTTAAGACTTGTGTCAGGCTAGTTCTTCCAGCTCTCCCTGGGGATCCTTGACATAGATAATATATTCTCAGCACCAACTGGTTTTTTTCTAAACTTTTTATTTTGAAATAATTTCAAACTTATTGAAAAGTTGCACACATAGTATAAAACCAGAGGCAGATTTAACGGCGGGCACACAGGGCATGCACCCTGGGTCCCGACTTCTGAAGGGCCCCTTAAAACCCCAACTTTACACTTTTTTCTAATGACACCAAGTTTGGTTACACATATGCAATTTTAACATTAATAGTACATAATATTTTTTATTTATTTAAAAATATGGTTAACATGTATTTTTATTTTCTTTGTCTCTTTTTTATAAAGGGCACAATATTTTCTTCAGTGCCTGGAGCCTCAACTGATCTTAATCTGCCTCTGTATAAAACACTTTTATATATCCTTCACCACAGGTATCACAATTATTTTTTTATTTATGATTTTAATTTATTGTGTTTACATAGATTCAAGTGTCCAACCAAATAGATCTCCCCTCAGCCCCATGTTACCATTGCCCCTCCTTTGCCCCTCCCCCAATGTCTTCCCCTCTTCCCTCCAGGATTTGCTGTGCTGTTCTCTATAATGCTGTGTTATGTATATATAATTTCACTAATCCCTTTCCCTTCTCTGATCCCATCTTCTCTTCCACTTTCCCTTTGTCCTCTTTCCCTCTGGTCCATTTGATCCCGCCACTGCCTCTGTTCCGTTCCTCAGTTCACATTGTTCATTGGATTTCTCAAATGAGTGAGGCCATATGATATTTTTCTTTTTCTGACTTGCTTATTTCACTTAACATAATAGTCTCCAGGTCCATCCATGTTGTCGCAAAAGGTAAGATTTCCTTCTTTTTCATGGCCCCATAGTATTCCATAGTATATATGTACCACTGCTTTTTTATCCACTCATGGTTTCACGGCTTACATTTAAGTCTTTTATCAATTTTGAGTTTATTTTTGTGAATAGTGTAAGTTGGTGGTCTAGTTTTATTTTTTTGCAGGTAGCTGTCCAATTTTACCAACACCATTTGTTAAAGAGACTGTCTTTACTCCATTGTATGCTATTCCCACCCTTGTCAAATATCAATTGTAATTAAGATGCGGGTTTATTTCTGGGCTTTCAGTTCTGTTCTATTGATCTATATATGCCTGTTTTTATGCCAGTACCAAGCTGTTTTGAGTACAATGGCCTTGTAGTATAACTTGATGTCCAGATGTGTGATACCACCCACTTTGTTCTTCTTTTTCAAGATTGCTGAGACTATTCATGTTCTTTTTTGGTTCCATATAAATTTTTGAAATATTGTTCTATATATTTGAAGTATGTCACTGGTATTTTAATAAGAATTACATTGAATTAAGAGATTGCTTTGGTAATATAGCCATTTTAATGATGATTATTTTTCCTATCCATGAACACGGTATATGCTTCCACTTGTTTGTATCTTCCTTGATTTCTTTTATCAATGTTTTATAATTTTCTGAATACAAGTCTCTAACCTCATTGGTAAAATTTATTCCTAGGTATTTTTGTTGTTGTTGTTGCAATAATGAAGGGGATTGTTTTATTAATTTCTCTTTCAGACAGATTATTGTTGGTGTATAAAAATGCCTCTGATTTCTGAGTATTAATTTTATATCCTGCCACCTTGCTGAATTCATTTATCAGATCCAGTAGTTTTTTTACTGTGACTTTAGGGTTTTCAATGTACAGAATCATATCAGCAAATAATGATAGCTTTACTTCTTTTTTCTCAATTTTGATGCCTTTTATTTCTTGTTCATGTCTAATTGCTATGGCTAGGACTTCCAGAACTATGTTGAATAAGAGTGGTAAAAGGGGAAACCTTGCCTTGTTCCTGATGTTTAGGGGATTGCTTTTAATTTTTGCCCATTGAGTATGATTGAGTATGAGTGTGGCTTTGGGTCTGTCATAGATGACCTTTATCATGTTGAGGTATGTTCCCTGTATTTCCACTTTGCTGATAGTTTTGATTATAAATGGGTGCTGGATTTTATCAAATGCTTTTTCTGCATCTATTGAAATCATGTGGTTTTTGTCCTTTCTTTTGTTTATGTGATGAATCACATTGATTTGCAAATATTGTACCAGCCTTGCCTCCCCAGAATAAATTCCACTTGATCATGATGTATAATTTTTTTTTCATGTATTGCTGGATCCAGTTTGCTAATATTTTGTCGAGAATTTTAGCATCTAAATTCATCAGAGATATTGGCTTATAATTTTCTTTCTTTGTGTTGTCTTTGCCTGGTTTCAGAATCAGAATTATGCTCACCTCATAAAAAGAGGTTGGCAGTTTTCCCTCCTTTTAAATATTTTGATATAGCTTCAGAAGGACAGAAGTTAGTTCTTCATTGAATGTTTGGTAGAATTTGCCTGTGAAGCCATCTGGCCCCGGGCTTTTGTTTGTTGGGAGTTTTTTGATAACTGTTTTGATCTCATTTGTTATAATCGGTCCATTTAGGTATTCTGATTCTTCCAGATTGATTTTTGAAAGATTGTATTTTTCAAGGAATTTGTCCATTTCACCTAGGTTGTCTAATTTTTTGGCATACAGTTTTTCATAGTATTTTCTTACAATACTTTGTATTTCTGTTGTGTTGGTTGTTACTTCTCCACTTTCATTTCTAATTTTATTTATTTGAGTCCTTTTTCTTTTTTTCTTGGTGAGTCTGGCTAAGGGTTCTTTGATCTTATTTACCTTTTCAAAGAGCCAGCTCTTGTTTTCATCGATCTTTGTACTTTTTCTTTAGTGTCTATGTCATTTATTTCCACTCTGATCTTTATTATTTCTTTCTTTCTATTTCCTCTTGGCTTTACTTGCTGTTCTTTTTCTAGTTCTTTTGGTTGCAGGGCTGTTTATTTGAGCTTTTTCTAGCTTCTTAAGGTAAGCTTGTAATGCTATGAACTTCCCTCTCAGGATTGTTTTTGCTGTGTCTCACAGATTTTGAGTTGTTGTATGCTCATTTTCATTTATTTCAAGGAAAATTTTTATTTTTTTCTTTATCTCATTGTTGACCATTTGTTTTTTAATAACATGCTGTTTAGTTTCCAAGTGTATGAATGTTTTTCAGTTTTTCTATTGTAGTTGATTTTTAGTTTCATGCCATGTGGTCAGAGAAGATACTTGATATTATTTCAATCTTTGTAAATTTGTTGAGACTCATTTTATTCCCTAATATGTGGTCTATCCTATAGAAAGTACCATGCACACTTGAAAAGAATGTATATTCTGCTGCTTTAGGGTAAAAGGTTCTGAAGATATCTATTAAATGGAGTTTATTTAGTGTTTTCCTTAATTCTGCTGTTTCTTTGTTAATTTTCTTTCTTGAGGATCTATCCAGTGATGTTAGTGGGGTATTGAAATCCTTTACTATTATAGTATTGCTGTTGATCTTGCCCGTTATGTCTATCAAACTCTGCTTTATATATTTAGGTGCTTCTATATTAGGTGCATAGATATTTATTATAGTTATATCTTCCTGTAGGATTGCTTCCTTTATCATTATTTAGTTACCTTCTTTATTTCTTATTATAGCCTTTGTTTGAAAGTCTATTTTGTCAGATATAAGTATTGCTACCCCAGCTTTCTTTTAATTTCCATTTGCATGAAAAATTATTTTCATTCTTTTACTTTCAGTCTATGTGTATCTTTTGTTTTGAGGTAGGTTTCTTGTAGACAGCATATGTATGGGTTCTATTTTTTTATCCATTCATCTACCCTATGTCTTTTGATTGAAGCATTTAATCTATTTACATTTAAGGTTATTATTGATATGTAGTTGTTTATTGCCTTTTTTTAATCTACATTCCTCTTTTACTAGATTTTTACCCCCCCTCACTTTGTTCTGTCTACCACAGGCCCCTTAACATTTCTTAGAGCAGGGGTCCCCAAACTTTTTTACATAGGGGGCCAGTTCACTGTCCCTCAAACTGTTGGAGGGCCAGACTATAAAAAGACTATGAACAAATCCCTATGCACACTGCACCTATCTTATTTTAAAGTAAAAAACAAAATGGGAACAAATGCAATATTTAAAATAAAGAAGAAGTAAATTTAAATCAACAAACTGACCAGTATTTCAATGGAAACTATGGGTGCGGAAGCATCCTATGCTCCTCTCACTGACCACCAATGAAAGAGGTGCCCCTTCCGGAAGTGCAGCAGGGGCCGGATAAATGGCCTCAGGGGACCACTTGCGGCCCATGGGTCGTAGTTTGGGGACCCTTTTCTTAGCATTGGTTTGGTTGTGGTGAATTCCTTGAATTTTTATTTTTCTGGGAAGCTTTTTATTTCTCCTTCAATTTTAAACAATAGTCTTCCTGGTTCTTGTTCTGCATTACTTTGAATATTTCTTGCCATTCCCTTCGGGCCTCAAGTGTTTCTGTTGAAAAGTCAAATGTCATCCTTATGTGGGTTCCTTTGTAGGTGACTGGCTGTTTTTCTCTTACAGCTTTTAATATTCTTTCTTTATCTCTTAGCTTTGGTATTTTGATTATGATGTGTCTTGGTGTGAGTCTTTTTTGGTCCTTTTTTTAATGGTGTTCTCTCTGCTTCTTGAACCTGTGTTACTTTTTCCTGTATTAATTTAGGGAAAGTTTCAGGTATAATTTCTTCAAACAGGTTCTCTATTTCTTGTTCTTTCTCTTCTCCTTTAGGAACCCCTATTATGCAGATACTGTTTCTCTTCAAGTTGTCACGAAGCTCTCTTAGAGTTTCCTCAGACTTTTTGATTATCTTTTCTTTTTGCTGTTCTGTTTCCGTGCTTTTGCTTATCTTGTCCTCTATGTCTCTGATTTGATTCTCTGCTTCATACAGCCTGCTTTTAATTCCTTCTGGTGTAGTCTTCATTTCTGATATTGTGTTTGTCATTTCTGCCAGGTTCTTCTTTATGATTTCCGTGTCTTCTTTGATGCTTCCAATTTCTTTTCTGAGGTGTTTATTAAGTTCATCCATTGTAGCTTTGATATTTTTAAGCATCCTAATAATTATTATTTTATACTCTGCTACTGGTAAATTGATTACTTATGTTTTATCCAGATCTTTTTCTGGGGATTTGTCTTGTTGAATCATATGACTTATGTTTCTCTGTCTTCCCATTGTTTCTGTGTGTGGCTTGCAGGCTTGTTCCAGTTGTGGTCTCCTTACCTAGTAGAGACACTTTGAAGTTTTGATTTGTTTGTTTTCAGTTTACTTAACTTAGTAGTAGGCTTATTTATTGATCTCTGCAGGGGGCTTCTTTGAAACTGTATTCAGGAATATGGTGGGTGTGACCTCTGAGAATCTGAAGGTGGATTCTGCCAGCTGCTCTCTGGGGGCTACGTGCTTTCTCACCTTCAGTAGGGGGATATGTATCTCAGATTTCTCTGGAGACCTGAGTTACTGCCCCTCCACCCCACTTTCTATGTTCAGCTGTGTTTTTTGCGTTGATTGGAGCTGGAGATCTTTCTTGAGGTGGGTCACTCGGAACCCCTTTAGGCTTGTCTAATGTTTCTTCATTATTAGATTTAGATTATGTATTTTTTCAAAAGCATCATGCAAGTGATACTGTGTTCTCAGCACACTGTATCAGGAGGCACATAATATTATTTTGAACCATTGCCAGTGATGATAATATTGATCTCTTGGTTAAGATGTTATCTAATAGGTTTCTTCATTTTAAAGTTACTATTTTTCTATGTAATTAATAAGTATTTGGGGGGAAAATATTGTAAAGCTATGTAAATAGTCTGTTATTAAACTTTCATCCACTGGCTTTAGCATCCATTGATGATTCTTGTCTGAAGCAATTATTACTACAATAATTGCCAAATAATGACTTTTTAACTCCCTGATTCTATCTTTATTTATTAATACTGAATTTTATTTTCCAGTAAAAGGAGTTTAGAGCCTTAAAAATGACCAGTTCCAAGGCTGGGGATAGGAAAATGCAAGATAAACTTGGACTATTTTATGAGACAAGAAAAGGTGGAGGTTCTCTAAAAATAGTGGGAGCATGTCAAAATGACCCCAGATCTAGTCAGATGGTTGTTCACTTGCTAAATCTTGAACAATAGTGTAATAGCACTAAACTTAATGTAGTGGGCTGTAACCCATTGAATAAAATGGAAATAATTATATGAGAATTCATGAATTTATAATGAATGAAATGGTTGTAAATAGAAACTCTTTGAGTAGAATAACAAGGTTTTTTTTTTAAGACCCATTGTTTGAAAGGAGGGTGGTATCATCAAAACTCAGTAATTAGGAGGTAATGAAGGTCAGTTTGCCAGACCTTCATTACCTCCTAAAAGAGATCTCTAACACATTTTTGCTGGGAGATATATACAGGGCATGGCTGCTAGAGGGAACGTGAGGTTCTCCACAGGTGTCTTTGCTGTGAGACAAAGTGAAATGTTGACTTCACCGGGCACATGGCACAGCAAAATACTTCAGGAGTCTTTTAATGACCAGCTGAGACTCTAGTTTTGCTCCTCCAATGGGAACTACTGCTCAATTTGTTTTATAACTCCAAGCTGTAACTCAAAAAAGAGTGCATGGAATGGATATGGTTAAGAGGTCACCATTAGTCAGAGTTCTATCTGTGACTTAGTGTTTGCTGCTAACAAGTCTATCACAAATATTTTGGAGGCTGGAGTAAGACTCTTCCAATTATATGTCTAAATATTTATATATATATATATGGCTAAAAAACTTGCTAAATGAAATATGGTCTATCTTACTAGCCTGGAAAATGCACAATCAGAATTATAAATAAAAATTTTAATGCATGACTTTACTATGACTAAAAAGTAGCACATAAGCAAAGAGGGCTGAATTTTTTCATTATTACACATACCAGAGTGTCCTCTTGATTGTACAGTGACCTTTCCCCACAAAGTAGGCCCTGAGGAAAGAACTTTGGTGCAGGTAGCTTATTTAGAATCTTACCTCAGGAGGCACAGAGAGAGAACAGGGAAATTGAGACAGGGAAGCGAGAAAAGCCAAAAATTTAGTGTTAGTGAAAAGCTTACCATTGTGGACAATTGGGCCTTGGTTGACTCTTGCAGTAGTATCTTTAAATAAATGGAAAACCCACTTTGCCTTTCTACATGTTCATAATAAATTTATTTCTCTTTACTATGTAGTTCAATGATAAGAAATTAATATTCTAGGTCAAAAGCATGTTTTCAGGTTATTTTTCTCTGAAGCATTTCTGAGGTGATTTCTCCTTTTTAATAACAACTGTATTTTTTAACCTGAATGCATTTTCATTAGTGCTCCTCATTAGTGCAGTCCACATCTAAGAACTGGTGTGCAGTGAGACAGGGAAACTGGGGGAATTTATTCACTAACTTTGATGATCGTTTCTGAGAGTATTAAATTACCCATACTTTGGGGCTGTGCTGTGTACTCTCTGAGCAAGATCCCATGTCACAGAAGAAAGATCTCTGACAAAGAAACTAGAAGTTGCAAGCTCTTGGTTTACAATTGTTTTCCAAAGAATTATTTTGCTTGTTTTTTATAATCAAGATTAAACAAAGAAGAAAAAAACTCATTGACACAGACAACAACATGGTCATTAAGGGAGGGAAACGGGGGTAGGAGGAAATAGATGAGAGTAAATGTTGATGGAAGGAGACTTGACTTGTGATGGTGAACGTGCAGCACAGTGTACAGTATTATGGGATGGTACATCCTCAACATATGTAATTTTATTAACCAATGTCACTCCAATAAATTCATTTTAAAAAAGATTTTATGTATTGTCTAATATACAGAGTAATATGCTAAATGCATTTTGAAATCCTCCAAATTTGTATTTTCATCAAAGATAAAATTTAAAGTAAATATAAAATTAAAAGTATTGTTTTCTCATAAAATTTTAAGTGACAAGACAAATCATGCATTATACTAAATTAACATCAGTATAGTGATTTATTTGTTTATTTTTAAACTAATTATATCTTTTTATACTTTAAAATAAAAACTTTGTTATTTTAGAATAATTTTAGACTAACAGAAAAGTTGCGAAGATAATCAGAGAATTCCTGAGCCCTTCACTTGTTTCCTCCTACTGTTAACATTTTACATTACCGTGATTTGTTACAATTGAGAAGCCACCATTAGTACATTACAATTAATTGAACTTCATAATTTGTTTGGATTTTACCAGTCTTTTCACCACTATCTTTTTCTAATTCAGGATCCATACAGTATACCACATTGCATTTAGTCTTCATATGTCTTGTCTGTGACAGGTTCACAATTTTTCTTTGGTTTTGATGACCTTGCAAGTTTTAAAGACTGCTGGTCATGCATTTTATATTTTGTCCTTTAGTTGAGGTGTGTGTGGTGTTTTCCTCATGATTAAACAGTGCTTATAGGTTTTTGGGAAGAATACAACAAAAAGAGGTGCCTTCCTCATCACATCATGTCAGGGGACACATGTTATCTCCATGACAAGATGGTGTTTGCCGTTTTCCCCACTCTAACTTGATGTACTCTATCCTTTGAAAGTGAACCATTAAGTTCAGCCCACATTCAGGAAAGACAGGGAATTAAGCTTCATTTCATATATCAGAATTCTTTTGTAAGAAAGATTTAGCTTTATAATTAGTTAATATATATATATATATATATATATATATATATATATGTTTATGTATATTTATTTTATCCTTTGGGTTATAATTCCTTGCTACATAATATTTCTTTTCTCTCAAATTCTTTCAGCTTTGGACAATGGGAACATGCTCAGCTTGGCTTCTGTGTCTAGTAAGTTAACCCCGAGGTTTTTTTTGTTTGTTTTTGTGAGCACTGTCTTACCTTCTGGCCCTAAAATACACTCTAGGCTCAACTTGGAATATTTTTATTTCAGTTCTGGGATCAACCACTCATTTAAGAAGCTCTTGAACAATGGTACATAGAAACCAAGATTTAGGGAGTGGGTGTGCTTACTGATACTGTTATTTACTTCTTTTAGGCTCTTTTAGCAAAGTCATAAAGTATATATATATATATGTGTACTAATCAATATATTTTTATCTCTATATCTATTGTCTGTATGTATAGTAAACTAAACAGAAGTTAATGTCTCTTACTCTAATCTAATGCCACATGGTCTATTCTAGTTCCCTCATACCCCTCAATTATGTGTACCTTCCCTTTTGATAGTGACAAACCTGGTTCTTGCCATCTGTCATCCATTTATTCATATGTTAGACTTTAATATATATTTAAGGCAATTTCAGAATTGTTAACTCATTTTATCCTGAGAAACAAATTTCCCAAGTAGAGTTCAAAGTTTATTTACAGTTTCTTATGTCTGTACTTAGCCTTATAGTTTCTAGTCAAAACCCTGTTTTCTAAGATACTTATTTCCCACTATTTCAGAGATATTTTATTTCCCACTATTCCTCCAATGAGGTTGTTTATACATTTGTAATATAGTGAGATTTATTTGCCACACTCTACATCTTATCATGGGGTTCCTCTAACATCTTATTTGATTCTGTTGTTATTATTTATGTATTAATGTTCACTTTTGTGATGTATATTTCTATGGGTTTTGGAAAATGCATAGAGCCCACCACTCCAGGAGCATAAAGTACATTTCTATTACCATAAACAGTTCCCGGTATCTCCCTTTTTAGTCATCCTTTCCAATCTACCTGATCCTGGTAACCATTGATCTCCTTTCATTCCTAAAGTTTTGTCTTTTTCTAATGGAGTCACATAATATAGAGCTTTTCTGGAGCTGATTTTTCTTAACATAATGAAATACATTTAAGATGCATCTATGTCATGGAAATAAATAGCTTGGTATTTTTATCTTAAAATATAGTATTCTATTGTATTGATGTAATTGCTTATATATTCATTCATCAGTTGGGGGATATGTTGATTGTATCCAGTTTTGGATAATTATGAATAAAGAACATCACATACAGGTTTTTGTGTGAATGAAAATTTTCATTTTACTTGACTAAAATATCTAGGAGCATAATTGCTGGATTGAATAATAAGTCCATGTTTAACTTTATCTTATCTTGCTAAACTAACTGTCTTTCAAAATGGCTGTATCATTTTGCCTTCTCAGTGGCATGATGAGAATCCTTGTTGCTCTGTATTCTTACCAGACTTTGATATTGTCAGGGTATTTTTCTATTTTAATATGTATAGATTGATATCTAATTGCCATTTAACTTTGAATTTCTTAATGAGAAAAGACAGTGAGAATCTCTCAAGTATTTATTTGACAACATATTTGCCAATTTTTGTTGAGGTGTCTATTCAGATCTTTTTTTCTATTTTTATTTACATATTGCTAACTTTAAGAATTATTTATATATTTTGTATACAAGTTATTTATCAGATATGTGATTAACAAATATCTCTTCAATTTTGTGGCTTGCCTTTTCATTCCCTATCAGTGTTTTTTGCAGAGCAGAAATTTTAATATTGATAAAATATAATTTATATATTTTTAACTTTAAAGATTGGAATTATGATCTATTAAAAACTCATTCAGAATCATGCATATTATTTTCCTACAGATTTTTTTCTAGACTACTTATAGTTTTGTATTTTACATTCAGGTCTATGAGACATAATGAATTAATTTTTGTATAAGGTATATGTTGAGGTTCAAGCTTTTGTCTATGCACATTTAAGTTTTCCAGTATTAAGTATTGAAAAGGATATACTTTTTTACTGAATTACTTTTGTATCTTTCTTAAAAATTACTTGACCTAATTTGTGTTTGTCTATTTATGGACTTTGTGTTCTGTTCCATTGATCTATTTGCATATATTTGAACCACATCACATCTTGGTTTTCGGTGGCTTAATAGTAAGCCTTGAAATAAGATACATTGAGTCTTATGACTTTACTCTTTCTTTCTTTCTTTCTTTCTTTCTTTCTTTCTTTCTTTCTTTCTTTCTTTCTTTCTTTCTTTCTTTTTCCTTCCTTCCTTCATTCCTTCTTTCCTTCCTTCCTTCCTTCCTTCCTTCCTTCCTTCCTTCCTTCCTCTTTCTTTCTTTTTTATTTTGCAATTATTCTGTCTATTCTAGTTCCTTTGCCTTTCTTTTTGGTTATAGTTATAATTCTGCTACTCTAGATCTTTATTATGACCTAGAAACTAGAACCAATACAACTACTATGCTCTAATTATATTGTGCCCATGTTTGCAAATTATCTAAGAGAAATTGATGTTATAAAAGCACATGCTGTAGTAGAACACTGTATTCAATAATGTTAGTTATTATTATTTTTATTATTATTAAGATATAGGGTCATTTTCAAAAACAATTTGATTATAATGTATGAAGTTGCTTTGTAAATGCAAGAGTGCTATATGAGTATACAATACTCTTGATTATGTACTATAAAATACCATATTTTTTATCTCTCTCTTTTGTGAGTAATTAGATTATTGATTGGGAAGGTTCATGGTTAATGTACTTTTAGATGGTATATGTGGATGCTAGGACTGTCTGAAAAAGTAGACTAACAAAATCTAGTAATGTTACAGTTAGGCAAGCCACTTTCTATTATTACTTTCATAGTAGGAGTAGGTAGTTCTTAGAAAATTACTTAAAAATTCTCTTCATAATATTATATGTCTTTTAACAGGTGGCCAATCAATGGGCATCACAAGAATGATGCTTTGATTATAACAAAGCAAAAGGACTACAAGTAGGAGAGTTTTCTTTCTTTTATTAAAACTACTGTTGGCTATTTTATGTTAAATTTGTGCAATGTACCTTATCCAAGACAGTAAAGACTTTATAATGCTGGTGATGATAAAAATGGAATGTGTATTTTGTTGCTATCACATTCAGCAAAACATGTACAAGTCCCTTATGAACCAGTTCTGAGCAAAATTTCTTCCCCAAAATTCAATGAAATTTATTTATTGATATGCATGTAATTAAAAATTAAAATGTTGCAAAACAATTGTCATATATTTTCAATTAAAACTTTTCTTCAGTCTGTGTTTAACATGCCCGGAAAGGAAAAATGAAGCATGGCTTACTTAGGAGTAAAGCATGTCAAAAACATTTATTTTTGTATTAAAAATATTTTTTAATTTTAGTGAAAGGAGGGGAGACAGAGACAGACTCCCACATGTGCCTCAACAGGGATGCACTGGGCAAGCTTATTAAGGAGTGATCCTCGGCCCAGTTGGGCCCATGCTCCATTGCAAACTGAGCCATTTTTTAGTGCCTGAGGCAGAGGTCATGGAGCCATCCTCAGCACCGGGGGCCAACTCGCTCCAATTGAGCCATGGCTACTGGAGGAGAGGAGAAGAGAGAGAGAGAGAAAGAGAGAAGTGAGAGGGGTAGGGGTGGAGAAGCAGATGGGCATTTCTCCTGTATTTTCTGGCCAGGAACCAGCGCTGGGACACCCACATGCTGGGCCAATGCTTTACCACAAAACCAACCAGCTAGGGCTGTCAAAGGCATTTATTAACATTTCTGCTTTCAGTAATGATGAAATAACATTTATTTGGCCAAATATCTTTCTATATTAGTTATAAAGTACATAAAAGTATATGTTGAAAATTACCTAAAAAATCTGTAAACTTTTGGAATGACAAGTAAATTTATCAAGGTAAAATCATATATTTTAAAAACAAAAATTAAGAAGTAAAGCTATATAATTTTTATGTGTATGTGTGTGAGTGTGTGTGTGTGTGTGTGTGTGTGTGTGTGCTTGAATTGAGAAGCTGGGAGGCAGAGAGACAGACTCCCACATGCGCTCTACCAGGATTCACCTGGAAAGTCCACCAGGGGGTGATGCTCTGCCCATCAAGGGTGCTACTCCATTGCAACTGAAGCCATTCTAGAACCTGAGGTGGAGGCCATGGAGCCATCCTCAGTGCCCGGACCAACTTTGCTCTAATGGAGCCTTGGCTGCAGGAGGGGAAGAGAGAGATAGAGAGAAATGAGAGGGGGAAGGGTGGAGAAGCAGATGGATACTTCTTCTGTGTTCCCTGGATAGGAATCAAACCCAGGCCTCCACAAGCTGGGCCAACACTCTACCACTGAGCCAACTGGCCAGGGCAAGTTATATAAGTTTTTATAATAACATAAATAGATGTCAAATACAAAGACTGAATTTATTGAAATACATTCAAAATTATATACATAAAACTAAAAACACTATTGATAAACATTAAGAAATATCTAAAAATTGAGAAGCATACCATGCTCATAGAAGACTCAATAATAAAGTATGTCAAATTTCTACAGAGTGATCTATAGATTTAATGTAATACCAGTCAAAATTCCAGCAAGATCTTGTGGATATTCATAAGATGATCCTAAATATTATACAGAAATTTAAAAAAATAATAACTAAAATGACCTTTAATATAAAACAATTGGAAGAAATTTACTACTAGGTGTCAAATTTTATTATAAAGCTAATATTTATGATAATTTGATATTGATGTAAAGATAGAAAAATAAAGCAATAGAAGTCAACATGGTCTCAAGATAAATCCTTAAAAAGGTATAGGGACAATTGGTTATTCGTAAGGAAAATAAATAATCTTTGCCCTTTCCTCACACCATATATAAAAATCAGTTTTAGGTAGATTATAGATATATACAAGACATAAAAAGTTATAGATGATAAAACAGGGAAATATTTTCAAGAGTTTAGGATAAGCAAAATTTTATTATATACTACACAAAAAGTTCTGATCATAAAATAAAAGTTGATACACTAAAATTACAATAAAATTAAGAACTTCTATTCATTAAATTTATTGTTAAGAGTGAGAAAGCAACAACAGAATGAGAGATTGTATTTGTATTCACATATAACACAGAGAATTTTATCTAGAATATATAAAAACTTCTGTAATTCATTAAGAAAAATGTAGACTACACTATATAAAAATTGGGCACAATTTGAATAAACACTTTACAAAGAAGATATATAAACAGCCCCAGAACATAACAAGGGTTGTTTGATATTATCATTAGTTGTTGGGGGAAATAAAAATAAAATTGCAAAGTGGTACCATTACATACCTACCAGAATGGCAAAAATGAAAAAGATTGATGATATAAAATATTGAAAGGATACAGAGCAACTGGAATTCTCATGTACTGCTGGAAGGAGTTTAATTTGATACAAACACATTGGAAATCTGTCAGTAGCTACTAAACCAAACATATTATCTTATGATCATGAAATTCAATTCTTATTTATATACCCTTAAAAATACATGTATTTTTTTCACCAAAAAGAAATTTAAAAGGATGGATGTTCACAGCAGTTTTGCTCAAAGCTTGAAATGACTAAAATGAACAGATTCAATAAATAGTTGCAGGTTTTCATGTGATTTTATGTGGAGAATAAAAGAAGAATGAAGAGTCCATGATGAATGTCAAATCACTATCTTGGCAACTGCATGACAATTATTTAAAGAACACAGAAAGGGGACCTGACTTGAAAGAGAAAATAAACTCTGTTTTAGAGTGTTTGACTTTGAGGTGAGCAGGACATCCCCCAAATCTAGGTGCTTAGTAGTGCAAAAAAACCAGATACGGCCTGACCTGTGATGGCGCAGTGGATAAAGCGTCGACCTGGGAACACTGAGGTTGCCAGTTCAAAACCCTGCACTGGTCTAGTCAAGGCACATATGGGAGTTGATGCTTCCAGCTCCTCCCCCCTTTCTCTCTTCTCTCTCTCTCTCTCTCTCTCTCTCTCTCTCTCTCTCTCACTCTGTGTCTCCTCTCTAAAATGAATAAAATAAAATAAAATTTAAAAGAAAAACCCAGATACATTTTATTTTTAGAGATATGAACTTGTAATTAGTAATTAAAATAAATTTGATCTCTTATAGAGCTCATACAGGTTGAGATGTTGAGAGAATAAATGACAGAACTGAATTGACATTTAAGGAAAGCACAGGAATAAAAGTCCACAAAATTTATTAAATTATTCAAAATTTAAAACAAAACAAACTTGAACACCTAATATATGCTAGGCATTGTTTCAGGCAATGAAAATACACCAGTATACCAAACATACAAAAAATCCCTGCTCTCTTTTAGTTTATTTTCTAGCGGGAACGTACCAACAATAAGCAAAATATGTAAATAAAATACATATGTCTTATGGAAAAATAAAGCAGGAAAGGAAAATAGAGAAGTTATTGAGGAATTTTATAATTTTTGTAAAATATACATAACATACAGTTTACCATTCTTGCTATTTTCATTCACATTGTTGTATAAACAATCTCCAGAACTCATTTCATCTAAAGAAACCCAGAAAACTATATCCATTGAATAATTTCTCATTCCTCCCTCCTCCCAGTCCTTGACATTTACTATTTTAGTTTCTGTCTCTATGAATTTGACTACTCTAGATATCTCATATAAGTGGAATCATATACTAATTTTTTTGTGACTGTCTTATTTTACTGTGCATAATGTCTCAAGGTTTATCCATTTTATAGCAAATGTCAGAATTTCATTCCTTTTAAGGATAAAAACTATTTCAATGTATGTATATGCCACATTTTGTTTATTCATCCATCATTAGTGGACACGAGTTGCTTTCAACCTCTTGACCATTATGAATAATGCTGCTATGGATGTGGGTGTACAAATATATATTCAAGTCCCTGCTTAAAATATACTCATTGGTCAGATTGCTGTATTACATGGTAATTTTAGTTTTTAATTTTTTGAGAAATATCCATACTGTTTCCATAGTGACTACATCATTTTACTTTTTTATAGTGTACAAGTATTTCAATTTCTCTACATACCCATCAACACTTGTTATCTTCTATTGGACACTTTAAATAAGGTGATGAAGAAAAGCTTTATTGAGTAGGTAATATTTGAGCAGTAACCTTAAGTGAAGGAATGTGCTGTATGTATATCTGGGGAAAGAAAGGTAAATGATGAAAAGAGATAGAAAAGAGGGAAACAAAATGGAGAGTCACACAAACCAAGAAAGGAGGAGATAAAGATAATAATCAACAGAGATAACATTAGTATTAACAATTGCCTACTGGAGGATAGTCAACCTTTTTTATAAAAACCACCCACTTTTGCAGTGGTAGTCAACCTGGTACATACCGCCCACTAGTGGGCGTTCCAGTTTTCATGGTGATGGTAGCGAAGCAACCAAACGGCGCCAGGATTACATAGATTTAACTATAGTAAGTTGTTTTATAAAGATTTATTCTGCCAAACAGCAAAAATCTGACAAAGTACTTGGTAAGTAATTATTATTATATAAAGTCCACTTTTGTATCTCTGTTAGTAGAAAAATTTTCTAACCACCTACCGGTTCCACAGTAATGGTGATTTATAAAGTAGGACAGTAACTTTATAAAATTTATAAAGCAGAGAGAGAATGGCAAGATGGCGATGGAGTAGGCGGACATACCAACTTCCAACTCCAAGAACCAAACTAAATTATAACTTAATTTTAAGAACCATCATCTGGATAAAACAACTATGAACTAAACTAAGTGGACTCTTCAACCAAGTAATACTGAAGAAGCCACACTGAGACTGGTAGGAAAAGCAAAAATGTGGAGAGCGCTGCCCAGCTCCCCGGAGCAAACGGCAGTCTGGAGAGACCCGCGTGGTGGGAGGAGAGTTTGGCGGAGAGGGAAGGACCTGGGTCCCAGGAACAAAGCCCCAGCCTGCAGCCCCAGAGCCTAGAAGAGGCATTTGGACAGTATTGAGCTGTGAAACAAGTGAGGATACTGTTTGTGAAAAAGAGGCAGTTTTCTCAGACACAAGATTCTTCTTAAAAGGACAGAGCAGAAAACCTATTAGACAGCCACTCACCCGGGGCTCCGAGGAACAGGGACAGAGGAGAGGACCAGAGCAGTGGGAAGAGAGTGTGGACTGGAAGGCACAGGGAGAAACACTCTGAGGGACAGCCACCCTAACCCCTGGGCTGAGTCACTTCCCTAATCAAAAATGAATATTTCTCCTGGTACTAGCAATACCAGCAAAGGGAGATAGGACACCAGCCAAACAAGCTCTCCGGCAGCACTTAGAGCAGAGCTGCTTAGATGGAGGGAGCTTCCAGGACTATAGTATGGAGTGTTACGGTCTGAGCTGCAGTGCCCCTACCCACACTGCTGAGGGCTTGCTGGAGGGACAGAGACTGCGGGACGCTGAAACCCGGTTGTGTCAGTGGGGGTGGAGGCCCAGCCAGTGTGAGCTCGGTCTAGCCCAGCACAGGTGGAGGGGATGCGCAAAAGTGGTAGGGCACCTGCGGGCCCGCCTGGAGCCCCACCTGCTGGGGAAAAGCAGGAGGCCAGAAATGGAAAAAGATCTGTTCTGTGACCCTGCGCAAGTCGACCGTGACCACGGGGGTAGGGCTAGGACAAAGGACAGGCGGAGACTTTCAGCTGAGCGCACACCAGCAGCCCCGCCCGGCCCGAGAAACTGCAGTTTGCCATTCTGCATGCGTGAGTTGGCTCTGACCGCGGTGGCAGGGCTGGAGTCTGGGATGAGTGGAGGTTTGCAGCTGAGCGCACACCAGTAGCCCCACCTGGCCCAAGAATATGTGGTTTATGATCCTGCGCAGGCAGGACCTGACTTCGGGGAAGGGGCTAAAGATCTGGACAGGCAGAGGCTCACAGCTGAGTGCACATCAGGAGCCCCATTCAACCTGAGAAACTGTGGCAAGCAGGCTCTGACCGCGAGGGCTGGGCGGAAGCCCGGGAACAGGCTTGGTCTGCAGGTGAGCAAAGGTGCTCACCTCTACCCTTGTTGCTGAGGCTTGTGGCTTGAGTACAGTGCGCAACCCAACCTGTGGGGAAAAGACGAAGGCCCAGGCAGGCTGAGGCTTGTAGAGCCGGGCACCAGAACACTGCTCTTCCCGTGGAGTAGAGGCGGAAATCACAATAACAGCCGCAGTGAGCTGGTGCGGGCAACGCCCATACCCAACCGCCCTAGGCAGCGGCAGAGGGTGTGGCAGGCCTGCAGACAGACCACACCTAGAGAACACAAAGGCAACACCCATTGGCCACAACTTGCTTATACACAGACAAAATGGGCAGGCAAAGGAATGCAACCCAAATGAATCAAGAGAAATTCCCAGAGAAGGACTTGAATGAACCAGATATAACCAAATTACCTGATGCAGAATTTAAAATAATGATAGGATTTTCAAAGAGATTAGAGCAACAATGGCTAGTCATTATGAACACCTAAATAAAGAGATAACAAGTATAAAAAAGGAAATTGAAATAATAAAAAAGAATTAGACAGAAATGACAAATATAGTATCAGAACTAAAGACCACAACAGAAGGAATTAAAACCAGGATGGATGACGCTGAGAATCGAATCAGCGAGTTAGAGGACACAATAAACAAAGGCATAGAAACAGAGCAGAAAAAAGAAAAGAGACTCAAAAAATGTGAGGAAACTCGAAGGGAGCTCTGTGTCAACATGAAGAGAAATAACATCTGCATCATAGGGGTTCCTGAAGAAGAGGAGAGAGAACAAGAAATAGAAACTTTGTTCAGTCAAATCATAGCAGAAAACTTCCCTAAATTAAGGCTGGAAAACATTCCAACCATTCAAGAAGCACAGAGAACTCCATTAAAGAGAAACCCAAAAAAATCTATACCAAGACACATCATAGTAAAAATACCAAAGCTAAGGGATAAAAGAAATTTTAAAAGCTGCTAGGGAAAAAAAGGCTATCACCTACAAAGGAGCCCCCATAAGGATGACATCTGACTTCTCAACAGAAACACTTGAGGCCAGAAAGGAATGGCAAGATATATTCAAAGTAATGCAGAACAAGAACCTACAACCAAGACTACTCTATACACCAAGGCTAAAGTTTAAAATTGAAAGAGAAATAAATAGCTTCCCAGACAAAAGAAGGCTCAAGGAATTCATCAAAACCAAACCAATTCTGCAAGAGATGCTAAGGAGCTTGTTGTGAACAGTTCAAAGGGGGGAAAGCAGATAGCAAAAGAAGAATACAGCTTTAAAGAATAAAATGGCAAGAAACAACTACATATCAATAATAACCTTAAATGTAAATGGATTAAATGATCTAATCAAAAGACATAGGGTAGCTGCGTGGATAAAGAAACAGGACCCATACATATGCTGTCTACAAGAGACACACCTTAGAACAAAAGATGCACATAGAGTGAAGGTAAAAAGGTGGAAAAAGTATTTCATGCAAATGGAAATGAAAGAAAAGCTGGGGTAGCAATTCTTATATTTGACAAAATGGACTTTAAAACAAAGGCTATTGTAAGAAATAAAGAAGGACACTACATAATGATAAAGGGAACAATTCAAAAGGATGATATGACTATTATAAATATCTACGCACCAAATATAGGAGCAGACTTTGATGGAGATAAAGGGCAACATTAACAGCAATACTTTAACAGTAGGGGATTTCAATACCCCACTAACATCACTGGATAAATCCTCAAGAAAGAAAATTAATAAAGAAACAGCAGACTTAAAGGATACACTAGATCAACTCGATTTAATAGATATCTTCAGAACTTTTCACCCTAAAGCAGTAGAGTATACATTCTTCTCAAGCGCTCATGGTACATTTTCTAGGATAGACCACATGTTAGGACACAAAATTTTCTCAACAAATTTAAGAAGATTGAAATAATATCAAGCATTTTCTCTGATCAAAATGGCTTGAAACTTGAAATTAAACACAAAAGAAAAATAGAAAAATACTCAAAAACTTGGAAACTAAATACCATGTTATTAAATAATGAATAGATTAACAATGAGATCAAAAGAGATAAAAAGGTTTTTAGAAAAGAATAAAAATGAGCGTAATCAACTCAAAATTTATGGGACACAGTAAAAGCAATACTGAGAGGGAAGTTCATTGCACTATAGGCATACCATGAGAAGCCTGAAAAAGCTCAAATAAGCAACCTGACCCAGCATCTAAAAGAACTAAAAAAACAATAGCAAATAAAGCCCAGGACCAGAAGAAGGAAGAAAATAATAAAGATCAGAGTGGAAATAAATGACATAGAGGCTAAGGAAACAAACAGAGGATCAATAAAAACAGGAGCAGGTTCTTTGAAAAGGTAAACAAGATTGATGAACCTTTAACTAAACTCACCAAAAAAAAAAAAAAAGAGAGAGAGGACTCAAATAAATAAAATTAGAAAGAACAGTGGAGAAATAACAACTGACATAACAGAAATACAAAGCATTGTAAGAAAATACTATAAAGAACTCTATGTCAAAAAATTAGACCGCCTACATGAAATGGACAAATTTATTGAATCATATAATCTTTCAAAAATCAATCTGGAAGAATCAGAACACCTAACCAGATCAATTACAACAAACGAGATCGAAACAGTTATCAAAAAACTCCCCAAAAATAAAAGTCCTGGGCCTGATGGCTTCACAAGTGAATTCTATGAAAAATTTAAAGAAGAACTAACTCCTATCCTCCTCAAGCTATTTCAAAAAATTCAAGAGGAAGGAAGACTTCCAAACTCCTTTTATGAGGCGAGCATAATTCTGATCCCAAAACCGGGAAAGACAACACAAAGAAAGAAAATTATATGCCAATATTCCTGATGAATTTAGATGCTATAATTCTCAACAAAATATTAGCCAACCGAATCCAGCAATATATGAAAATAATCATACACCATGATCAAGTGGGATTTATTCTGGAGAGACTAGGCTGGTTCAATATTTGCAAATCAATCAATGTGATTCATTACATAAACAAAAGGAAGGATAAAAATCACATGATAATTTCAATAGATGCAGAAAAGGCATTTGATAAAATCCAGCACCCATGCATGCTCAAAACTCTCAATAAAGTGGAAATACAGGGAACATTTCTTAACATGATAAAGGCCATCTATGACAAATGCACAGCAAACATCATACAAAATGGACAAAAATTAAAAGCAATCCCTTTAAGATCAGGAACCAGGCAGGGGTGCCCCCTTTTACCACTCTTATTCAACATAGTTCTGGAAGTTCTAGCTACAGCAATCAGACAAGAAGAAAAAATAAAAGGCATCCAAATTGGAAAAGAAGAAGTAAAACTGTCATTATTTGCAAATAATATGATATTGTATATAGAAAACCCTAAAGTCTCAGTCAAAAAATTACTCGACCTGACTAATGAATTCAGCAAGGTGGCAGGATATAAAATTAATACTCATAAATCAGAGGCATTTTTATATACCAACTATGAAGTGTCAGCAAAAAGAAATTAAGGAAAGAATCTTCTTTACTATTGCAAACAAAAAAATAAAGTACCTAGAAGTAAATTTAACCAGGGAGGTTAAGGACTTATACTCGGAAAATTATAAAACATTGATAAAAGAAATCAAGAATGATACAAACAAGTGGAAGCATATACCGTGTTCGTGGTTAGGAAGAAGAAACATCATTAAAATGTCTATATTACCCAAAGCAATTTATAAATTCAACGCAATACCAATTAAAATACCATTGACATACTTCAAAGATATAGAACACATATTCCAAAAATTTATAAGGAACCAGAAAAAACACAAATAGCCTCAGCAATCTTAAAAAGAAAAAATAAAGCAGGAGGTACCACTCGTCCAGATATCAAAGTTTACTACAAGGCCATTTTACTCAAGACAGCCTGGTACTGGCATAAGAACAGGCACAAAGATCAGTGGGACAGAACAGAGAACCCAGAAATAAACCCACAGCTTTATGGACAACTGATATTTGACAAAGGAGGAAAGAACATACAATGGAGTAAAGACAGCCTCTTTAACAAATGGTGTTGGGAAAATTGGACATCTACCTGCAGAAAAATGAAACTAGACCATCAACTTACTCCATTCACAAAAACAAACTCAAAATGGATAAAAGACTTAAATGTAAGCCATGAAACTATAAGCATCTTAGAAGAAAACTGGCAGTAAGCTCTCCGACATCTCTCGCAGCAATATATTTGCCAATTTATCTCCACGGGCAAATGAAATAAAAGGCAGGAAAAACAAATGGGACTATATCAAACTAAAAAGTTTTTGCACAGCTACAGACAATAAGAACAGAATTAAAAGACAAACCACACAATGGAAGAACAAATTCGACAACACGTCTGATAAGGGGTTAATAACCAAAATTTATAAAGAACTTATAAAACTCAACACCAGGAAGACAAACTATCCAATCAAAAAACGGGCAAAAGAAATAAATAGACACTTCTCCAAAGAGGACATACAGATGGCCAATAGGCATATAAATATATGCTCAACACCACTAATCATTAGAGAAATGCAAATTAAAACCTCAATGAGATATCACCTCACACCAGTCAGAATGGTGCTCATCAGCAAAACAACACAGAATAAGTGCTGGCGAGGATGTGGAGAAAAGGAAATCCTCCTGCAGTGCTGGTGGGAATGCACACTGGTCCATCCACTGTGGAAAACAGTTTGGAGATTCCTCAAGAAATTAAAAATCAAACTGCCTTTTGACCCAGCTATCCCACATTTAGGAATATACCCTAAGAGCAACACCATAGCATTGTTTGAAAAGAAGAAATTCGCCCCCATGGTCGTGGCTGCATTGTTCATAATAGCGAAGATCTGGAAATAGCCCAAGTGTCCGTCAGAGGACGAGTGGTTTAAAAAGCTTTGGTACATATATACTATGGAATACTACTCAGCCATAAGAAATTATGACATCGGAACATTTACAACAAAATGGATGGACCTTGATAACATTATACGGAGTGAAATAAGTAAAATAGAAAAAAAACTGAGAACAGCATAATTTCATACATAGGTGAGATATAAAAGTGAGACTATGAATCATGGACAAGAGTGTGGTGGTTACGGGGTGGGGGGAGGGAGGAGAAGTTGGGAGAGAGGGGAGGAGAAGAGCTCAAAGAAAACCAGATAGAAGATGACAGAGGACAATTTGACTTTGGGTGATGAGTATGCAACATAATTGAATGATAGGATAACCTGGAAATATTTTCTTTGAACATATGTACCCTGATTTATTAATGTCACCCCATTAAAAGTAATAAAAAATTTATAAAGCAGAGTTACAGCAAGTGAAAGCATATAATAATAATTACATACCAAGTACTTTATGTCTGATTTTCGCTACCTTTGGCAGAATAAATCTTTATAAAACAACTTAGTATATAGTTAAATCTATATAATCGCAGCGGTTTGGTTGCTCTGATACCATCCACCATAAAAGCTGGAATGCCTACTCTTGGGTGGTACGGACTAGGTTGACTACCACTGCATATGTGGGCAGTTTTTATGACAAGGATGACTACCCCTGATACTGATTTATCAACCTGGAGATCATTAGCAACCTTGATAATATCCATTTGGTAAAGCAGCATAAGAAACTCCATGAGAGTGGATTAATACATGAGTAGGTGTGCCCACAGAGAAAGTGATGACAATATTTTTATGTAAAGTTTGGTTGTAAACCAGAAGAGAGTAATAAGAAGATTGCTGGGGTGAATGCCAGCTGAAGAAAGTTTTAAAGATAGCATTGTTTTTGAGCATTTATAAATGTTAATTAAAAGAAGTAGTGGCAGAAGATGTAGGAATGAGAAGATACTTAATGGAGTGAATAGGTCTATGGGAGGATGGGAGAGGTTAAGATCTAGGTTATAAATTAACCTTTGATAGACAGTTCGAGGAGAAGACACTTGGGTGTGGTTGAAGGGAATCTACATAGAAGGTATTTAATAGTCTTTTGATAATGATGTCTGTTTCACTGTGAGGTACATAAGCTAATCTGATCTAACAGCAGTGATGATGGGATGGATATTTAGGATGAGGAGATGAAAAGTTTGTGAGCTTCTGTGGGGAACCCAACTAGAAAAATAAATGAAACCAGGCCCTGGCCGGTTGGCTCAGTGGTAGAGTGTTGAACTAGCATGTGGATGTCTCAGGTTTGATTCCTAGCCAGGGCACACAGGAGAAGCAGCTATTTTCTTCTCCATCTCTCCCCCTCTCACTTTCTTTCTCTCTTTCTCTTCCTCTATTGCAGCCATGGCTTGATTGGAGCAAGTTGACCCTGGGTGATAAGGATCGCTCCATAGCCTCCACCTTAGGTGCTAAGAAGAGCTCAGTTGAACAATGGAGCAATGCCCCAGATGGGCAGAGCATCACCCCTTAGTGGGCTTGCCTATGGATCTTGGTCTGTGCACATGTGGGAGTCTGTCTCTACCACCCCTCCTCTCATGGAATTAAAAAAAAAAGGAAAAGAGAAAGAAAGAAAGAAAGAAAAAAAGAAAGAAAGAAAGAAAGAAAGAAAGAAAAGAAAGCAGTTGTGGGCAGCATTGAGAATACATTTGAAGATTATAGACCCTAAATAAATGTTTATGCAAGCTATTTAATACAGAATTATGTTTTATTGGAAAATTGTAATTTAATGAATAGTTGCACACATTTATTCATACCCAAAGAAAGCCTCGGTTGGTTCATGCATCTTTGACTCGGGCTGAAGACCTCTGTTATCTGATGACAGCTACCTGAATTGGAAAAAGAATGCTTGCAAAGAAAAAATCTGATTTAGCAGGCTTAACTTTTATGTCCTTTCAAGAAAGTGATGGGAATAGCACAAATGTGAACTTAAATGACTTTGGAGTACTTTGATTCATAATAAACTTTTAAAATTTAAATGATTATTCACCAGTTTAGAAACTGTACTTTAGAAGTACCTCGGTTCTCTTTGCTGCCATAGGAATTTCTTGGTGAAAGACTGAATCAGCAATTACAAACTTTACAGATGAGGAATGCACGTGTCCCCTGCCTGGTATCTGTTGCAATTGCCCTTTATTCAATCACCCACAGCTGGAGTAATTGGATCTTTAGGTACAGGTTAATGGGATAATTAGGCAAACACGATCTAACTTGTATACTATGAGGAAATGGATGACTGCTGTGTCCCAGCCTCCTGTTGTACGCTGTGCTTGTGCAACCTGTTCTTCATTTCTATGGGCAATAAAATAGGAGATGGATTAGCTGCAAGTGATTCCTTCTGTCTGTAAGGGGAAGTGTGGTTTGATTTAAATGATTTTTTAAGAGGCAGCTACTGGAATAACTAGCTACAAATGAAATGGATGAGGTATGCCTGCTTCACAAAGCCAATGTAATTTGGTCCCAGTATTTCAGACAGTCCTTTGAATGCCATTTTTTCCCTAGTATATTAATATGATGCTCATCCATGAGGCTGTTTTTGTCATAGGTTCTTATAGAGGACATAGAAAATGGCATGATGCTATGAAATAACATAATAAAAAGTATATACCCAGCAGCAATCTCCCCCAAAGAGTAAAGCCATGAAATAGAAAGACCTATGACACTGTCTTCTGAAGACTAATATGCTTTGATCTATCTTTATCGTGGTTATTTCTATGAGTTCTGACTGATTATTCCTCTGCATTATGGGGAATCTGGTGACTTACTTCTTTCCATTGCCCTTCCAGAAAGGTAGAGCTCCTTTAGGTGCATAACTATGCTATAGTAGGGAACAAAAAGCTATGCATCTGCTACTGAGCACCACCCTTCTTCCTTGTTTTAACAAGGCCCTAAGAGAGTCTTTAAGGGATGGGCATGTCTTGACTCCAAATGACCACAGTTGATGTATTCCCATGCTGAATGGAAGTTGCACTTTTACCTTTTCCTGTTGTGTAGATTTGCCTATTAGATAAACTAGCTCAGTTCTGGTGTTTGAGAGTGGAGGCTGAGAACTGGTAACAAGCTCTGTTAGGAAAGGGTTCTGAGATGTGCATATCAAGCTTAGACTAACTGTGTTTTGGAACACACATTTGGGTGGTCAGTTTGCTACTGTACACAACTGTAAAGCCAGTGGCCGCCGTTGTAGCCAGGCAGGTTCATGTTGGATTCAGGCAGACAGTAAAGAAACTGTGGAGCCAGAAAATGGTGGGCTATTCCATTTATTAACGAGAAAACAGGCAGGGCTCCCAAGCCCCTCAGCATTCTGGAGTCACCTGGACTCACAGGCCCTCTCCAACCTCAGCACTCCCAGACAAACAGGCCTGGCCAAAATCTCAGGGCTCCTATGCCCCTCCGCTCACTCTCTTCACTCTCTGCACTCTCCAGCAAAACAGGATGGGGGACAAAACCCTTTCTCCAGCAAACAATGGCAAACAATAGCCCCTCCTAAGCAGGAATCCACAATTTGCAATCTGCTGCCCTGCGGGCAAGCACCTGCAGCCTACCATAGACTACACACACGTGGCGCTGCCCCAATACAAGCAAGGAAACTTTAAAAAACATTTCTTTACCCAACAGGTGGAGAAGCAGATGATTGCTTCTCCTGTGTGCCCTGACCAGGATCGAATCGGGGACTTCCAACACCTGGTTGACGCTCTACTGCTAAGCCAATCGGCTGGAGTACTGACTGCTTTCTCATACTTTGCCTTGACTGGTGGGCTCCAGCTGAGCCAATGGCCCCTTGCTCAAGCCAGTAACATTGGGCTTTAAGCCAGCAACCTTTGGGCTTCAAGCCATTGATCATGGGGCATGTTTATGATTCCACTCTCAAGCCAGCAACCCCGTGATCATGTTGGTGAGCCCACGCTGAAGCCAGCAACCTTGGGGTTTTGAACCTGGGTCCTCATTATTCCAGGTTAATGCTCTATCCACTGTTGCACAACCTGCTCAGGTTAAAAATAATTTTCAAAAATTTGGAACAGTTCTAATTTTGGAACAGAATTATTGTGAAGATAGTACATTGAGTTTCTACACACCACATATTCAGTCTTCCCTATTAACATCTTACATGAGTATATTCAATTTGTTATGAGTAATGAACCAATATCAATGCATATTAACTAAAGTCTAAAAATTTATTCAGATTTCCTCAGTTTTTTTCCTAATGTTATTTTTCTGGTCCAGGATCCCAATCAGGGTCTTGCCTTGAATTTGTTGTCTCCGTAGGCTCCTATTAGTTGTGAATGGCTCAGACCTTTCTTGCTTTTAATTGACTTTGATGACTTTGAGGAGAATTAGTCAGGTACTTTCTAGGATATCCCTGAATTGGGAGTTGTCTGATGTTTTTCTTGTGATTAGACTGGTGTTATGGGTTTGAGAGAAGAAATTCACAGAGGCAAAGTGCCATTCTTATCACATTGTATCAAGGATATACACTATCAATATAATTTGTCAATATTGATGTTGACATTGATTACCTGGCTTGAGGTAATGTTTTTCCCATTTTCCACTATAAAGTTACTCTTTTTTTTCATCTTTCTTTCTATACTGTTCTCTAGGGAAGGAAGTCACTGTGTATAGCTCATAATTAAAGAATGAGGAGTTATGCTCTATCTTTCAAAGTATGAAAGAGCTATAAAAATCATTTGGAATACTTCTACACAGGAACACAGTATTTGTCTATTTTCCCCATTTATATTAATATGGACTCATGGATATTTATTTTATACTTTGGGATATTATCTATTGCTACTTTATTTATTTTTGTTACTCAAATTGTTTAAGTTTAGTCGTTGCAAGCACTTTCAGTTGGTTTCTGTGCTCCTTTGACACACTCTCATTATTTTGGAGGTTTTGTTTGTTTTTAGTATTTTATAACTTTTTGACACTGAGATGGTTCAGTACTACCATGTGTATTTCCTTCCTTATTCTTAGAATCAATTATTTCTCCAAGGAACTTGGTATCAGAGAATGCTACTAGATTCCAGATCTGAGTATTAGGTATTCCCCTTGCTACCAATATGGCATTGCTTCTTGGTCATCTCAGCTGACAGAGCAGGAAATATATATATATATATATACATTTTAATAAATATTTTATATGTACCTGTCCATAACTGATATCATACTGATGTCTCCAACTCTATCCCATTACTGCATAGATCACTCTAGCCTCCTCCCTTAGCTTATCCATAGCCTTCCACTCCAACAGTCAGAAACCTGAGTCTCATCATCCACTATTTATTGTTGTTCAGTGTTTTTATAAATGTACAATTGTGTCAGCATTATTAACTTGTATTCCCATGAGAAAAATTTCATCAATTAGAGTAGTCCTTTGCCTTAATTCTTACAGACTCACTTCATTTCTAAAGTTACTTAGATTAACACCTTATTCCCCATTCTTTTTTTTTTATTTCTATGTAACATTGTCAGAGTAATAGATGCCTTGTCCAGGAGATTGTTCTAATCTGAATATGTAAAGCGTTCAGAGGTTACCCTCCTTAGGTTAACCCTTATGTTCCACCATGAGCACTCTTTGGTCTTAGATACTTGTTATCTTTGCTTTAGGGCTACTCAGTAGCCAATAAGACTTGGTAGTGGCCAGATAAGAAATTTATTGTTTCTATTTCATCTTAGTTTTTATTCTCCATGAGCACATTTAATTTGGACCAGCCTAAAATAGCAAGTCTCAAGTCAAAGGAAAACAGTTAAAAATCAGAAAGAACTACTGTTACCTTGTCTAGAATCTTTGTTGGATTTTTGTTTGATTTTTTATTTTTAGAACCAATCTTGCACATTCACTAATGTTCTGTTTTTGGCAAGCTAGGATTGCTGAAAGCATAAACATTTGAGGGAAATATGAATTAAATAAAAATGTGTATTTCTTAGTATATTCTCAAAAGTCTCATATCCATAGAGATGTGAATAAAGCAAAGACCAAACAATGAGAACACCTAGGATAAGACTTTCAGGTCAGTTACTGAAACATGTCAGAAGAAACATAATAAAGCTGATTTGATGAGATTAATACTGAACCAACACAACTTCTATTTTAGCCAAACTAGAGCAATAACATGCTTATTCATGATCCAGCATCCTTAAAAAATATAGAAATTTGGCTATTATTAACTTTTTCGAGAAGTCATACTGGAATATTTAGATGCACAAATTGGACTCATAATTCATGGTTGCCTACAAGTCTATTAAATAAATCATCATCTTCCAAGTTTTTGTTAGAGAAAAGTATTCTTTTTAGCACTGTAGTCTCGTTCTGAACATCTTTCTAACTGCAGGTGGAGGCAGCGTTATATTACAGAAGTTGCTATTTTATTTTGCAGTTTTGAAGTTATGGTAAAGCCAAAAGCTGCTTAGAATGCTGACATTACAACAGTTTATTAAAAAAAATCTTCTAATCTTGAGGCCTTTTAGATGGAAAGCTTGAAGTGAGTAGTAGCATCTTGACATGGAATATGCTGTTCCACCTCCATGTCCACTATTGCTGTTATTACTCTGACAAATAGTAAAGTCAATTATAGATCAGCCCAAAGGGGTCCCAAGGCTATATTGATTGAACAAGAGAGAAAATAAAGTTATAGTTCAGGATGATTGGTCTAGATTTAAATTTGTAACCAACTTCGCACTTACTATTCTTGTACTTTTTGAGGCTATAAATTTAATCAGCTTTTTTAATAGTCAGTGCACAAAGAGAAGGTTTGAGAGAGGACACATTTTGAATGCTGATGACTAAATCACAAAGAGGACTCTGGTATGTAAAATGAGAAAGGGCATTGAGAAATGTTAACAGAGTCAGGTGTCCTGTTCTCACTACCTACCCAAATCCCAGTTTTCCTACAGAGGTACCATATTTTTCGCTCCATAAGATGCACCTGACCATAAGACGCACCTAGGGTTTTAAGGAGGAAAATAAGAAAAAAAAAAATTCTGAAACAAATGGTGTGTTAAAATATTTAATAAAATATACTACAATAATATTTCAACAATCTAAACTCAGCAGCAGTATTAACAAGCATTTGCACTGTTATTAACGAATGAGAAGACACTGTAATGTTCAAATACTCTTCTACTTGTCTGGGAACCCACAGCAGCTAAAAAAAAAAAAGAAAAATGAACATTCACTCCATAAGACACATGGGCATTTTCCCCTCCACTTTTGGGGATAAAAAGTGCATCATGTGGAGCAAAAAATATGGTATGTAGAAGTGGGCATTAATCCATGACAGAAGTGCTAAATAAGCTATGTCATTGATGGAACACAGAATTAAAAGTAGGAAAATCATGGAAGGAGTTGCATGAGTGCAACCTCCTGGAATAAGGGAGGTGTAGACAGACCCCATTTGCCTTTCCCTTTCTCCTTTACACAGAGTCCATGCAGTCATGAAAGGAGGTTGGGACCTTGGCAAAAAAAAGTGAGTAGAGTATAATCCTAGCAGAAATGAAAGTTTTGGTTTATGTGTCTAAAATAAGGTTTCTCAACATTTGTGGAATTATTGACATTTTAAGGTTAGAGCAGGGGTAGTCAACCTTTTTATACCTACCGCCCACTTCTGTATCTCTGTTAGTAGTAAAATTTTCTAACCGCCCACCGGTTCCACAGTAATGGTGATTTATAAAGTAGGGAAGTAACTTTACTTTGTAAAATTTATAAAGCAGAGTTATAGCAAGTTAAAGCATATAATAATAATTACTTACCAAGTACTTTATGTCAAATTTTTGCCAAGTTTGGCAGAATAAATCTTTATAAAACAACTTACTATAGTTAAATCTATCTTTTTATTTATACTTTGGTTGCTCTGCTGCCACCCACCATGAAAGCTGAAACTCCCACTAGTGGGCCGTAGGGACCAGGTTGACTACTACTGGGCTAGATAATTCTCTGTTGTGGGTGACTGCCCTGGGTGTGGTAGGATGTATAGCAGCATTCCAGGCCTCTGCCCACTAGATGCCAGTAGTATCCCACCAATTGTGATAACCAATACTGAATGTCTTCTGGGGGACAAAGGTGTCCCTAAGGGTGAAAAACTTGTCTTAAGATTTCTGAACAAAACTTTATTTTGGACTATGAGCTTAGAACTGTGTAATATATGTGTATGTGTGTATGTATGTATGTATGTGTGGGTGTGTGTATGTTTGTGTGTGTATAATGAAAGTAATGAAAATATTTACATCGAATGTCCTGTTTAAAATGTTGAACAAATACCAAGTGCTCAAATAAATTTGGCCAGTACAATCTGATGTAGGGATTAAATATTACAATATATGTAAGAGATCTGGCATAAGCAGACCTTCAATAAATTATATTAATTTCTTGCAACTCTACTTTTATGTAACAAATTATTACTTAAAAACAATATGAGTGCAGTATGGTATAATTATTTCAACTGAAATAGTAATTCAAGTGCATGGAGGAAAATAAGCAACATAATATGTATGGATACATAAAGATTAAATTTTAATATTTATATAGATTTATAAGTATCAGTATATACTGATAACACACAGTATATAAATCCCATTTGCATAGTCTTTGCATGGTCACAAAAATATTTTGGAAATATCTTAAGAAGAAGAAGGGTAGATAAATGCTTAACTTTTTAAGAAAAACACTTTTTTAAGTTTTTATCATTTTACATTCTGACAAACAGCTCCATATCCCCTCTAATATTTGGTATGGAAAATTTAATTTTAATCATTGTAATAGGATGTAGGGGTATTCTATGTGGTTTGAATTTAAATTTTTATAATGACTATCAATTATCCTGATATCTTGGGCCATTTGTATGTCTTTCAGTATCTGTTAAAATATTTTTCCCAATTTTAATTGGTGTATTTGTCTTTTTATTATACATTGGAAGAGATTTTAAAAATTGTGGTAAATTATGCATAACATAAAATTGAGCATTGCAATAATTTTTAAGTGCACAGTTCAGAAATGTTAAGTACATTCACATTGTTGTGTAATTAAGATGCTGATTCTCTGCATCTTACAAAACCCATTAAATAGCAAGTCCTTATTTTTTCCTCTACCTAGCTCCTTGCAACCTCCCTTCTACTTTTCTGTCTTTATGAAGTTCACTGCAGTAGGTCCTTCATATATTTAAAAAATACAGTATTTGTCTTATTATGACAGGCTTATTTCACTTAGTATAATCTTCAGATTTATCCATGTTATATCATGTATCAGAATATTCTTACTTTTAAGTCTAAATAATATTCCATTGTGTGGATATACTTCATTTTCCTTTTCCATTCATCCATCTATGGACACTTGATTGCTTTCAGTTTCTGGCTATTGTGAATAATGCTGCTATTGTGAATAATGAACATGTGTGTACAAATACTATGTATATCTAATCTTTCATAGTTAATTTAGAACTAAAATTGTACCATGTTACATGAAACTTAGCAATAAGGTCCCCACACTTACTCTCCTTTATGTTCACATTTATTATGTATATATTTAACAACTTCACCAGACAGAGGTATACTTTTGTTTTAAATACCTTTATATAAATTTGAAAACTAAAGAGTTAAATATGGTCTTTTATATTTACCCAGATATTTCCTATTTTTGATTCTTCTTAAGGTTTCATGTTCTCTCTGGGATTATTTTCCTTCAGTATCAGGATATTCTATTTATCATTCATTATAAAATAAGTCAGCTGGTAACAAATTTCCTTAGTTTTTACTTTGTCTGAAAATGTCTTTCATTTGATTTCATTTCTAAAGGATACTTTATATGGGTATAGAATTATATTTTTACTTTTTACTTATAGCCCTTTAAAGGTGTGCTTCATTGTCTTTTGATAAAAAATCTGCAGTTATTTAAATCACTATTTTCTTGTACATAGTGTGGCATATTTTTTCTAGCTGTTATTCATACTTTATTTTTGATATTTAATAGCTGATTATAATGTACCTAGTTATGATTTTATTTAAAATTATCCTGATTAGATTTGTTAGCTTCTGGAATTATAAACATATATTTTACCATATTATTTTACAAATATTATTTCCCAATATGGTCCTACCAAGATTCAAATAACATGTATTTATTGCTTTTGATATTGTCTCACAGGTCCCTAAGGTTCAGCTCTTTCTTAATCAGTTATTTTCTTTCTGTTTTTCAGATTAGATAACTTTTGTGTTTTATAGTCTAAGTCATCATGCAATTTAATCACAAATATCTTAATTTCTGTGTTTGATGACTCCTGTATCTCTACTTTATATTTTATCTATTTCTGAATATATCTTTTTTTTATTTTAATTTTGTATCCCTGTTTTTGTGCTGGTAATTTTTTCTTGAATACTCAATGATGTATAATGTTGCATAAACTATTGTAAAGAAATATAAGGCTATGAATCATTTTTATCAGATATGCTTTAATATTTTTTATAAAAAGTGGTTATGATATAAAAAAACACTTTTCCCAGTGATTGAATTGATAAGATTTAGTCTCTAGACTATTTCTAGTTAACCATTATCCTTTTGGAGTTATTTTTCATAATCTGTTATGATTATCAAATTCCTTCTATTTAGTGGATCCTATCTAACATTTGCTTTTCTAGCCCCTTCAGCATTGCTGGAATCTCTGCTAAGTTTCTCACATCCACCATTTCTTGATCAGCTTCTCAGTATGTCAACCACTGTAAAATTTACAAACGAGAGGAAAAGTAACAATGAATGTTGGAGTTAGTTTTCTGTGTTTCTCTTCTCTCCATGTTTGGCCCCTCATATCTTAGCTATATTGGTGGTGCTTTAATGTACTAAAACATATATTTTTATTTTTTTTTGTTTTGTTTTATTGTTGCTCTCAATGAGAAATTGTCTGTAAGAGAAAAGTCTGGTGACTACCATTGAAAGCAGAAATTCTTAATAATGAATTTTTATATACCAATAAATCTTTGTGTTTATTATCTACTGATTTAGTGCTAAAAAAGTAGGAAAGATGTATCTAATTAGCACTTAGCAGTGTTATATATTAGTTATATCAACACCATTATCTTTACCAGTACCATCATCATCAGCACTCTAGGCAGCAAGGACCATATGAGAAAAGGCCAAACAAATCCTCCCCTCCAATACAAAACAATTTAGTGTGACTTGGGCATAATACTGAGACAGGACTTACGAAAGAAGGAGATGAAATCAGATTATAGGTGGCATCATGTACCAGGGAAAAAATATAACCTTTCCTACTGGAACATGTGCAGCATTCGGAAGGTATCAAGTATGTTCTCAGTGGTGACTATATGACCTGTAGAACAACAATCTTTAGACTTCATATTGGGGACATTATTGGTATTTAGTAGGAAGGTAACAGAGATTATGGTCCTTGGCAATGTTTAGGACTGTTCACATAATAAAGAATTTATATTTTCTTTATGAAACTTCTAAATATTCTGTTGGACATTCATTTACATTAAAGCTCAGTTATAATTATTTGAACCTGCACTTTAAATTTATTTTACACTGATGTGCTTATTATTTGCTATAAAATACAAAAACACTTCCAAGAATGCCACTACTATGTAAACACAAGAAAAATTTTTATTTTTATTTTTTAATTTATTTTTTAATTTTTATTATTATTATTAATTTTAATGGGGTGACACCAATAAATCACGGTACATATGTACAATGAAAACATCTCGAGATTATCTTATCATTCAATTGTGTTGCATACCTGTCACCCAAAGTCAAATTGTGCTCTGTCACTTTCTATCTGGATTTTTTTGTGCCCCTCCCCTCCTCCCTATCCCAACCTCTCTTCCCTCCGCCCACCCCATAACCACCACTCTCTTGTCCATGTCACATAGTATCACTTTTATGTCCCACCTATGTATGAAATCATGCTGTTCTCAGTTTTTTTTTTTTCTGATTTACTTATTTCATTCCATATAATGTTATCAAGGTCCATCCATTTTGTTGTAAATGATCCAATGTCATCATTTCTTATGGCTGAGTAGTATTCCATAGTATATATGTACCAAAGCTTTTTAATCCACTCGTCTTCTGACGGACACTTGGGCTGTTTCCAGATCTTCGCTATTGTGAACAATGCTGCCATGAACATGGGGGCGCATTTCTTCTTTTCGAACAGTGCTATTGTGTTCTTAGCGTATATTACTATAAGTAGGATAGCAGAGACAAAAGGCAGTTCGATTTTTAATTTTTGAGGAATCTCAATACTGTTTTCCACAGTGGCTGCACCAGTCTGCATTCCCACCAGCAGTGCAAAAGGGTTCCCTTTTCTCCACATCCTCACCAGCACTTATTCTGTGTTGTATTGCTGATGAGTGCCATTCTGACTGGTGTGAGGTGATATCTCATTGTGGTTTTAATTTGAATTTCTCTAATGATTAGTGATGTTGAACATTTTTTCATATGCCTATTGGCCATCTGTATGTCCTCTTTGGAGAAATTTCTATTCATTTCTTTTGCCCATTTTTTTGATTGGATTGTTTGTCTTCCTGGTGTTGAGTTTTATAAGTTTTTTATAAATTTTGGTTATTAACCCGTTATCAGATGTGCTGTCGAATATGTTCTCCAATTGTGGGGTTTGTCTTTTTATTCTGTTCTTATTGTCTTTAGCTGTGCAAAAACTTTTTAGTTTGATATAGTCCCATTTGTTTATCTTGCCTTTTATTTCATTTGCCCGTGGAGATAAATCACCAAATATATTGCTGCGACACATGTCGGAGAGCTTGCTGCCTATGTTTTCTTCTAAGATACTTATGGTTTCACGGCTTACATTTAAGTCTTTTATCCATTTTGAGTTTGTTTTTGTGAATGGTGTAAGTTGATGGTCTAGTTTCATTTTTTTGCAGGTAGATGTCCAATTTTCCCAACACCATTTGTTAAAGAGGCTGTCTTTACTCCATTGTATGTTCTTTCCTCCTTTGTCAAATATCAGTTGTCCATAAAGGTGTGTGTTTATTTCTGGGTCCTCTGTTCTGTTTCATTGATCTATGTGCCTGTTCTTATGCCAGTACCAGTCTGTCTTGAGTATAATGGCCTTATAGTAAACCTTGATATCTGGAAGAGTGATACCTCCTGCTTTATTTTTTCTTTTTTAGATTGCTGAGGCTATTCGTGTTCTTTTTTGGTTCCATATAAATTTTTGGAATATGTGTTCTATATCTTTGAAGTATGTCATTGGTATTTTAATTGATATTGCATTGAATTTATGAATTGCTTTCGGTAATATAGACATTTTAATGACGCTTTTTCATCCTAGACATGAGCATGGTATATGGTTCCACTTGTTTGTATCTTCCTTGATTTCTTTTATCAATGTTTTATAATTTTCCGAGTACAAGTCCTTAACCTCCTTGGTTAAATTTACTCCTAGATACTTTATTTTTTTGGCTGCAATAGTGAAGGGCATTGTATCCTTAATTTCTATTGCTGACAGTTCATTGTTCGTATATAGAAATGCCTCTGATTTCTGAGTATTAATTATATATCCTGCTACTTGCTGAATTCATTTATAAGGTCCAGTAGTTTTTTGACTGAGACTTTTGGGTTTTTTTATATACAATATCATATCATCTGCAAATAATGACAGTTTTACTTCTTCTTTTCGAATTTGGATGCCTTTTATTTCTTCTTGTCTGATTGCTGTAGCTAGGACTTCCAGAACTATGTTGAATAAAAGTGGTGAAAGGGGACACCCCTGCCTGGTACCTGATCTTAAGGGAATTGCTTTTAATTTTTGTCCATTTAGTATGATGTTTGTTGTGGGTATGTTGTAGATGGCCTTTATCATGTTAAGAAATGTTCCCTGTATTCCCACTTTACTGAGAGTTTAGAGCATGAATTGGTGCTGGATTTTATCAAATGCCTTTTCTGCATCTATTGAAATTATCATGTGATTTTTGTCCTTCCTTTTGTTTATGTGATGAATCATATTGATTGATTTGCGAATATTGAACCAGCCTTGCCTCTCCAGAGTAAATCTTACTTGATCATCGTGTATGATTTTTTTTATATATTGCTGGATCTGGTTGGCTAATATTTTGTTGAGAATTTTAGCGTCTAAATTCATCAGGGATATAGGCCTATAATTTTCTTTCTTTGTGTTGTCATTGCCCGGTTTTGGGTTCAGAATTCTGCTTGCCTCATAAAAGAAGTTTGGAAGTCTTCCTTCCTCTTGAATTTTTTGAAATAGCCTGAGGATGATAGAAATTAGTTCTTCTTTAAATTTTTGATAGAATTCACTTGCGAAGCCATCAGGCCCAGTACTTTTCTTTTTTGGTAGTTTTTTGATAACTGTTTAGATCTCATTTGTTGTTATTGGTCTGTTTAGTTTTTCTGATTCTTCCAGATTGATTTTTGGAAGATTATATGATTCAATAAATTTGTCCATTTCACGTAGGTTGTCTAATTTTTTGGCATAGAGTTCTTCATAGTATTTTCTTACAATGCTTTTTATTTCTGTTGTGTCAGTTGTTATTTCTCCACTGTTCTTTCTAATTTTATTTATTTGAGTCCTCTCAGTTTTTTTCTTGGTGAGTCTCGTTAAAGGTTCATCAATCTTGTTTACCTTTTCAAAGAACCAGCTTCTGGTTTCATTGATCCTCTGTATTGTTTTCTTAACCTCTATGTTATTTATTTCTTCTCTTATCATTATTATTTCCTTCCTTCTACTTGTCCTGGGTTTTATTTGCTGTTGTTTTTCTAATTATTTTAGATGCAGGGTCAGGTTGCTTATATGAGCTTTTTCTAGCTTCCTATGATATGCCTGTAGTGCAATAAACTTCCCTCTCAGAACTGCTTTTGCTGTTTCCCATAAATTTTGAGTTGATGTATGCTCATTATCATTTGTTTCTAGAAACTTTATTTCTTCTTTAATCTCATTGTTAATCCATTCATTATTTAATAACATGCTATTTAGTTTCCTAGTGTTGAGTATTTTTCAGTGTTTTTTTTTGTGGTTAATTTCTAGTTTCATGGCATTGTGATTCTAGAAAGTGCTTGATATGATTTCAATCTTGTTAAATTTATTGAGAACATTTTTGTATCCTAACATGTGATCTATCCTAGAAAACATACAATGAGTGCTTGAGAAGAATGTATATTCTACTGCTTTAGGGTGAAAAGTTCTGAAGATATCTATTAAATCAAGTTGATCTAGTGTCTCCTTTAAGTCTGCTGTTTCTTTATTAATTTTCTTTCTTGAGGATCTATCCAGTGTTGTTAGTGGGGTATTGAAATCCCCTACTATTATGGTATCACTTTTAATCTCGCCCTTTATATCCATCAAAGTCAGCTTTATGTATGTGGGGGCTCCTATATTTGGTGCGTAGATATATATAATAGTTATTTCTTCCTGTTGAATTGTTCCCTTTATCATTATGTAGTGACCTTCTTTATCTCTTACTACAGCCTTTGTTTTAAAGTCCATTTTGTCAGATATAAGTACTGCTACCCCGGAATCTTTTTCATTTCCATTTGCATGAAATATTTTTTTTCATCCTTTTACCTTCAGTCTATGTGCATCTTTTGTTTTAAGGTGTGTCTTTTGTAGACAGCATATGTATGGGTCCTGTTTCTTTATCCATGCAGCTGCCCTATGTCTTTTGATTGGATCATTTAATCTATTTCCATTCAAGGTTATTATTGATATGTAGTTGTTTATTGCCATTTTATTTTTTAAAGCTCTATTCTTCTTTTACTATATTCTTTTCTCCCTTTGAACTGTTTACAAGAGGCCCCTTAGTATCTCCTGCAGAATTGGTTTGGTTTTAATGAATTTCTTGAGCCTTCTTTTGTCTGGGAAGCTCTTTATTTCTCCTTTAATTTTAAATGTTAGCCTTGCTGGATAGAGTAGTCTTGGTTGTAGGTTGTTGTTCTACATTACTTTGATTATATCTTGCCATTCCCTATTGGCCTCAAGTGTTTCTGTTCAGAAATCTGATGTCATCCTTATGGGGGCTCCTTGTAGGTGATAGCCTTTTTTTCCCTAGCAGCTTTTGAAATGTTTTCTTTATCCATTAGCTTTGTTATTTTAACTTTGATGTGTCTTGGTGTAGATCTTTTTGGGTTTCTCTTTAATGGAGTTCTATGTGCTTCTTGAATGTGTGGAATGTTTCCCAGCCGTAATTTTGGTAAGTTTTCTGCTATGATTTCATTGAACAAAGTTTCCATTTCCTGTCCTTTCTCCTCTTCTTCAGGAACCCCTATGATGCGAATGTTGTTTCTCTTCATGTTGTCACAGAGCTCCTTTCGAGTTTCCTCACATTTTTTGAGTCTCTTTTCCTTTTTCTTCTTTGCTTCTGTGCCTTTATTTATTGTGTCCTCTAACTTACTGATTCAATCCTCAGCATGATTCATCCTGCTTTTAATTCCTTCCATTGTGGTCTTCAGTTCTGTTACTGTATTTGTCATTTCTGTCTGATTCTTTTTTATTTCAATTTTGTTTTTTATACTTGTTATCACTTTTTAGGTGTTCATAATTACTATCCATTGTTGCTCTAATTTCTTTGAACATCTTAACTATCATTATTCTAAATTCTGCTTCTGGTAATTTGGTTATATCTGATTCATTCAGGTCCTTCTCTGGGGATTTCTCTTGATTCATTTGGTTTGCATTCCTCTGCCTGCCCATTTTGTCTGTGTATAAGCAAGTTGTGGCCACTGGAGTCCAGTAGGTGTTGCCTTTGTGTTCTCTAGGTGTGGTCTGTCTGCAGGCCAGCCACCCCCTCTGCTGCTGCCTATGGCGGTTGGGTATGGGTTTTGCCACCACGGGAGGGGCTGTCACTCAAGCCACAAGCCTCAGCACCAAGGGTAGAGGTGAGCACCTTTGCTCAGCTGCAGACCCAGCGTGTTCCGGGCTTCCGCCCTGCACCTGCAGTCAGAGCCTGCTCGCCACAGTTTCGCGGGTTGGGCAGGGCTTTTGACGTGCTCTCAGCTGTGAGCCTTTGCCCGTCCGGAGCTTTAGCCCCGCCCTTGAGGCCAGGGCCCTCCTGCGCAGGTTGTAAACTTTGGTTTTTTGGGCTGGGCGTGTTTGCTGGCTTTCGTTCAGCTGTGAGTTTCCGCTCATCCTGGACTCTACCCCGCCCCCACGTTCTGAGCCAACTCACGCACGCAGGATGGCAAACCTCGGTTTATTGGGTCGGGCATGTTTGCTGGCATGCGCTCAGCCACGAGCTTCCGCTTGCCCCGGGGCTCTACGCGGCCCCCACATTTGGAGCATTGTCATGCTCGCAGGATGGCATACCGCCATTTCTCTGGCCGGGCGGGGCTGGTTGCGTGAGCTCAGCTACAAGTTCCCGACCGTCCCTGTTCCTAGCCCCGTTTCCACGTTCAGGGCCGGCTTGCTCAGGGTCGCAGAGCAGATCTCTGCCCGTTCCTGGCCTCCCGCTTTTTCCCTGCAGGTGGGATTACAGGAGGGTCCACAGCTTCCGGACCACTTTCGTGAGCCCCCTCCGCCCCTTCTGGGCTAGACTAAGCTCACACTGGCTTGGCCTCTGCCCATGCCGACAGAACCACGTTTCAGTGTCCTGCCGCCACCATCCCTTCAGCAACCCTCAGCAGATTAGGAAGGGCCCTAATACTCCACACTGTAGATCTGGAAGCTCTCTCCCTCTAAGCAGCTCTTCTCTAATTTCTTTGGGAGATCTTGTTTGGCTAGTGTCCTGTCTCCCTTTGCTGGTATTACTAGTTCCAGGGGAAATATTCGGTTTTCATTAGGGAAGTGACTCAGCCCAGGGGTTAGGGTGGCTGTCCCTCAGAGTGTTTCCCCCTATGCCTTCAGTCCACACTGTCTTCCCGCTGCTCTGGTCTTCTCCTCTGTCCCCGTTCCCCGGAGCCCAGGGTGCATGGTTGTGAGAGAGGTTTTCTGCGCTGTCCCTTTAAAAAGAATCTTGGGTCTGAGAAAACTGTCTCTTTCTCACAAACAGTATCCTCACTTGTTTCACAGCTCAATACTGTCCAAATGCCTCTTCTAGGCACTGGGAGTGTAGGCTGGGGCTTGGTTCCTGGAACCCAGGTCCCTCCCTCTCCGCCAAACTCTCCTCCCGCCACGCGGGTCTCTCCGGGCTGCCGTTTTCTCCGGAGAGCTGGGCAGCACTCTTCGCGTTTTCGCTATTCCTATCAGTCTCAATGTGGCTTCTTCTGTGTTCCTTGGTTGAAGAGTTCACTTAGTTTAGTTCAAAGTTGGTTTATCCAGATCATGGTTCTAAAAAATGAGTTATAATCCACTTTGGTTCTGGGAGTTGGAAGTTGGTACGTCCGCCTACTCCGTCACCATCTTGCTCCTCAAGAAAAATTTTTATTGTATTGCTGGTAACTTTATCCAAAGTTTTGTATTTTTTAAGGAAGTATTTCAACAATGATAATTTTGCTCATGGTATTTGTGTCACCAACCCATACATCTGCATTAGATTACACTCGTTATTTATCCTTTGATATCTCATATAGGTATAAGCAGTGGCCTACTTTATCATGTCTTCCTGCTATATTGATTGGTGCTTGAGTACTTATATAGTGAAATATATATTATTTTATCACAGATTATTTTTATTTTATTTCTTCTTTATTATTTTTGTTATTTTACTGATGTAAAAAAATTAAATGTATGATGGTTTAAATGCCAGCAAATTTTATTTCAGGACAATAAAAATGCATTACAAAATTAATTTCATGTAAAAGAGGTGTTATGTTGCATAGTGCCACTTGTTGGAAACATCGTTACAACATGTTTTATTCCATAAAAATGACTCTGATACTATGCTGAAAATATACTTGTCAGGGATATAACTAAAGACAGGATGATAAGTTACTTGAGTGCAGTAGACCACACAAGACAAAAGTTCTGAAGAAGTCAGTAGGATGGAAATGAGAACAAAGAGATGTAATACAAGTATTTTTAGAAAGTACAAATGCAAAGTCTGTAGGAGTTGTGAGCAAATCCACAGTGAGAAAATATATTGTCTTATTTGGACTGTGTGTGTGTGTGTGTAATTTTGTAAACCCAAATGGTTAAGTTAGCTTAGTGCTTAGAAGAGTAAATATCCAAGGCAGCTTTGTTGTTTATTCCTGCTTAGCAGAAACCTTTGTTACTGTGCCTAGATGTCATCCACAGACTCCAAACATGTGCATGTGCTAGCAGAATTTAGTATCTTCTCACTAAAACATTTATCGTTTTACTTTTTTTGGTCATAACTGATAGTTGATGACATCATCAGCTATCTCATGGTTAAAACTGAAGATCTCAGAGTTATTTATTTTCTTATAACCATCATTCACCTTTCATCAAGTTCTACTGACTATTTTTCAGAAACTACCAGTGTGTAAATCATTTGTCTCCTTAATGCCCTTTCTCCCAAGTTTAGTTCTTCGTCAACCTTTGCAGAATCTCTGGATAGACTTTCATAGAGTTTACCTGCCAACCAAAACTGATTTTGTACATTGCTACAGAGATGTTTTTAACTGCAGTCTAATCAAGTTTTTCTCTGTTTGACATAAATTAATTGGTGCATCCCTCCTGACTTTCTTTTATTTTAGATTATCTATGATGTTTTATTCTTTAAATTGCTTCCACAACATTTTTTTTTAAATTCTACCCTCCCTTTGTCCAGTCCTTAACTCTCATGGTAGTGGATCATCATCTTGAGTTCCCTAAGCACACTATGAACAATTACATTCCTTTAACTTTGTTTCTTCTTCATGCATTTTCAAAGATTGATGCTGCATTTATTTTCCTTTGTCAAATGTAGATTAAATAGGCTGTCTAGTATTATTTCAATAAAAAATATTAGGCATCATGCTCTTGTTAAAGAGCATGTGAAATAAAATTTAACTTGTATCTATTGAGCTTCTGCTCTATTCTAGAACTGAATTATCTTGAGACTGACAACTGTCGATTTCACCAAAATCAGTCAAAAGTAGTAAATTATGCCTGCTTAACAGATTGTGCTCCTCAACAAAGCACATAAATGTGTTTAGCTTAATCAACTATTATTGGAAATGAGAATCATTTTCAAATCGCTCCAAAGGAAAACAAACCAACAAACTTGTAAACATGCACTTGGCACAGAAATTCAGCTTAATTGAACTAAATTTTTAAAGAGAGAGAGAGAGTGAAAGGGAGCTGGAGTGAGAAGCATGTTTGATGAAGGCTGGAAAATCTACATGTCAGCAATAATAAACTTGTTATTTTATAAGGTTAATAATAGATAAAGTCTCCTAAAGATGAATTGTTATCACTGTTGATGACCGTTTTATTAAAATGTTAATGGCCTGAGGCAAAAGCAAATTGTTCTCTTAATCTGCCAGAAGAACTGCTTTTTCAGAAATTATCATGCCCATTGCACATGGGATTTGAGCAAGACATAAAAAACATATTTGAAATTTGGACTAGACACAGCTCTTGAGATCATAACTTGCCTAGACTACGGATGCATTTCACATACTCGTTCATTGTCAAAGCCTAGACTATGGATGCATTTCACATACTCGTTCATGGTGACATGTATTTGGCTACTGTTCCTGACAGTAGCCAAATACATGTCACCAAATTTTGCACATTGGAAATCTGTTGAAAGAGTTTCTATAGATAAATTTTGTTTTTCTTTTCAAGGTTGAAGGAAATAACTAGTGAGTTTTGTTTTGTTATTCCTTTCCCTTACCTCATGCACATTATAAGCAAGCTAAGGGCATTTTCTGGTAAGTCTGATTGCCGCCCTACACAATGCACCTTTCCTGGAGTGGTGGAAATTAAAATAAAAGTATTCAGCAGCACATTCAAGGACAATCAAGTGAGTCAACCCAATGCCGACTGCATATAAATGTGATGGGTTACATTGTATTTTGTTTGGGCCCATAATCAGAACTAAAAGACCTTTGTCAGATAATGTTGTATTTCTACCAAAGTAATATTAGCTCAGACCACAAAAGACACAGAGTTCACACTCAATTCTTTCTTATCAATATTTCTCACAGACTTTTTTCTTATATAGTCACACATATATGTGGTGTATGTCAGTGAAAAAAATTGCAAAACATAGATACACCATAACATTGATTATTGTATTATGTCTCTGAGAGAGGAGCAATAAGAAACATTCAGTGTCTTTTAAAATTATAAGTGATTTTAAAGGGGTTGGTGGTGGCCAGGTGGTAGAATTGACAGCAGTGAAAAACTGTCACACTAAAGATAAGTGTGGCATGGATTCAGGACAGAAAGGCAACTGAAATCTACCTAATCTAGGGAGGGCTAATGAATACCAAAGACCTACACATGCTAGAGTTTAAACACAGGAATCCAGTTAAAAAGAGAGAAACAAAATGCTGGCATCAGTCCAAATGTAAGTAAAAATTAAAAATACAAAAGATTACCAGACCCAGAGTGGAACAAATAGTCTACAGTCAGGACCAGCAGGATGCACTGTGCCTTTGAGGCTGTTTTATACTCTGTGGGTTGGAGTAAAGGGTGGTGTAGGAAATTTTTAACCTGTAGGTGTAAATCTGTATTTTTAAAGATAATATCTTTATTGTTAATTTTCTAACTATAAAGCTAATACTTGTTTACAAAATATTAGTAGTTTAGTTACATGTTTTTCTCACAAAGTCATATTTCATAAGTATATTTATGTTAATAAATACATCATTGTACCCTGGATTAAAAAATAAAATATAACCATGGTATTTTTCAGTTTGTCCCATCTAAAGACAGAAAACTTTCTTCTTCTCTCTATCCCTTTCTCTCTCTTTTTTTTCTGGTGAGATTAGTTTTTGTTTAATCACTCATATTATTGTTGTTTATTTTGTTTTTTTTTCTTGTTGTTTGAAATATATTTGATAAGGCTTACTAAAAAATTATATGATGTTTTAAATACAAAGTTGTTTTAAGAGAAACACCAGAAGTGCTCATAAGTAATAAAAAGTTACTAACAAAGCTCTTTACCAATAGAATCCCCTTTATATACCAACTGTTTAGTCATACCACAATTCATTTATCCATCCTTCTATTTTTAAAATAATATTTGGCTTATATTCACTATTTGGCTATATATATATTAGTTCAGTGAGAGAAGAAGCAGAGAGACAGACTACCTCATGCGCACCGACTGGTAGCCACCTGGCAAACCTACGAGGAGGTGATGTTCTGCCCATCTGGATGTTGCTCCATTGCTCAGCAGCAGAGCTCTTCTTAGTACCTGAGGTGGAGGCCATGGAGCCATCCTCAGCACACCTGGCCAACTAACTCCAATCAAACCATGGCTGCAGGAGGGGGAGAGCGAGAGAGAAGAGAAAAGCAAGAGGGGGAGGTGTGGAGAAGCAGATGGGCATTTCTTCTGTGTGCCTTGACCAGGAATTGAACACAGGACATCTACACACTGGGCCAAGTTCTACCACTGAGCCAACCAGCCAGGGCTACTTGTTTCTTATAGTGCTGAGAGAAATATTCTTTTACATGTCTTTTGGTGCATATAAATATACACAAAAATACACAATGATTAATAATATTGGGTTACCTAATTTAAAAATTTTTTAAAGAATTTTTATATATTAAGAAACAAACAAATTTTTTTTTTGTCCAGGAAATTGCCTAAATATGCAATATTAATGCCAATTATTTGTCTGTCAGTTCTTATGTATTTTTGTAAGTTTTATTTTCTTCCTTCTTTCTTTCCATCCTTCTTTCTCTCCTTCCTTATTTTCTTTCTTTCTTCCTTCATTTTTGCTTTTTAATTTTTAGTACTAGCTATGATCTCTAATAAAATGTGAAATAAATGTAGTGATCTAGATCTGAGGGAGAAATTTTTATATTTTGCCATTAAACATGGTGTATATTGTTTGTGCTGTTTCGACATCCTTAATCAGGTTAAGGGAGTTTCCTTTCCCCCTCATTTGTTAAGAGTTTACCATGAGTGGCAATGATTTTTAAATAGATTTTGTATGAAAATATAACATGCATACATGAAAGTGCACAAATTATAAAGATACAATGTAAGTGTACTAATACATTTATGTTATCACTAGGAGTTGGTAATATCTGTTATTTTTAATTATAGAAGGTATGGAGTAATAATAACACATTTTAGTTTAATTTGCATTCTCTTATATTGAATAATGAAGTTATTGCAACTTTTACAAGCTATTGGCCGTTTGGATATCCTCCTTGGTAAAGCAAATTTATATGCCTATTTTTCCATTTGGTTTCTTGACATTTCTTATTGATTTGTACATTTTCTTTATATATTCTGATATAATCATTTGTCAGAGACATGTGTTGAAAAAGTTTCTCCTCTCTGTGGCTTGCCTTTATGCTTTTGTTAGTGATACCTTGGAGAAACAACTACATTTTATTTTATAGTATTCTAATTTAAATTTTCATTTATTTATGGTTATTGATTTTAGGTTCTATTTTTTTGTTGTTTTTATATATCAGCATACCCAAGATTTTCTCCAAAGTTAACTTTTAAAAGCCTTATTTAAAATTTTAAATTAAAAAGTTTTTCTTTTACACTTAAATCTATAATCTGTCTGGAATTGATTATTGTGTATGGAGTAAGAGAATGACCAATTCCCCACTGTGATTTGAAGTTGACTTAGCACCTTTTATTGTAAAGAGAATCTATTACCCACTGCTCTGCCCTGTTACCTGTGTCACAAAATCAGGTGACCTTGTATGGGTAGGTATGTGGTTGTATTCTTTATACTATTTCATTCATCCATTTCCATATCCCTATGCCAGATTAAAATATTCTTAATTATAACTTTATAATAAATTACCTTTATCTTGTAGATTAAGTTTCCCTTCTTTGTCCTTCATTTTCAAGATTACCTGAGCACTTTGTTTCTCTTACCAATTTCAGAATATGATTGTTGATTTAATAAAAAATTCTGTTAATATTTTGAATGGATTACATTTACTCTATGATAAATGTGGGTAAAATTTATGGCTTTAGTATTGCAAGAAATAAACCAGAAATGTACAAAAGCAAGAGAAAATATAGACAATAGAAATGGGTACTTAGCAGATCAAGATATTGTAGTGCTTAATATGTGTTTAAAATTGACTAAGATAATATATTCAAGAAAATAAAGCACAAGGTGAAAAGTTTTAGTAGAATACAGGAAGCTTTAAGAAAGTAATATCAAAAGAAAATAATAAAATATTAAAACTACAATAGTTGAAAATAAAATTTTAACATTCAGTGCATGTTTTTAAAAAGCTACAGTACTTTACATATCAAGTGTAGAGCAGCCAATAAATAAATGTATTATAAATGAGTATGAATGACTAGTAAGCAATTAATACTTATTAACTTAATCTATATAGCACTTACGTATAGAAATTGGTTAGCACACCCATTTTCTCTACATCTTATCAAGGTTTTCCTCTTATTGTCTAAAGATGTTGAATTTCTTGTATTAATCTTACTCTTTTTTTTCAAGATTAAGATGGTCTACTAGAGAAAACTAGAGTATCCATTAAAATATCACAGGAGAAATTGTAATTCTAAGTAAAAAGTAAAGGGAAGAGATTCATAGACCACATGTTTAGGTCAAAGGACTTTACTCTGTATTAGTCTATTTGTGAGAAACATCAAATTGAAAATTTCTGGACTCTAGATCCTATGTTAGTAAATTTTCTTCATATAGAATAATTATATTTATCACTTTAACAACTCTGTAACATATATTACTCTACATTTTCTACAAAAAAAGAATATGATGTTTGAAGAAATTTGAAAATGTGTCTATAGTCAAAAGTCATGAAGCTTGAATCTGAGATTTTGTCTGTGCAATGGAAAAAATACAGGCTCATTTCTTTATCCCCAAACTTGTTATATTTTCATCTAGAGATCTTTTTAGAAATGCAGATTCTAAATTAGTAGGAGTGGAATGCAAAACATTGCATTTCAAAAACTCTCAAGGGATACCAATGTTGCAAGTCCAAGGTGTAGCAAAACAGTTTACACTGTACTTATAGTAGGAAATTTGAATTAATAAAATATTTGTAATTATAAACAGAATTATAATAGAGCCTTAAAGAATAGTTATATAAAATATATATTTAATATATACAATTACTTTTTTTTATTGATTTGAGAGACAGAAAGAAAGAGAGAAAGGGAGGAGAGAGATGACAAGCATCAACCTATAGTTGTTTCACTTTAATAGTTTATTGATTGCTTCTTGTATGTGTCTTGATATGGTGGGGAGAAAAGAGTTAAATTGAGCCAGTGATCCCTTGCTCAAGACCTCGAGCTTCAAGCCAGTGACCTTGGGATTCAAGTCAGCCACATAATGGTCATGTTGGTGATTCCGCACTCAAGCTAGCTACCCCATTCTCAAGCTGTCTAGCCTGTGCTCAAGCTGTTGAGCCTGTACTCAAGCTGGTGACCTTGGAGTTTTGAACTGGGGATCTCAGCATTCCAGTCAACACTTTATCCACTGCGCCACCACCGGTCAGGCACAATTGTTCTATTTTAGAACTGGTGTTTTCTCAGAATTTTTGAATTGTCTTTATGAATCTAGGTTTAATTGCTCTAAAAAATCAGGGTATGTTTAGTGACTATATAAGTCATAAATATATATATATTTTGTATTCTGGTGCACCAATAGAGAATTATTTTAAAATTTTCTATCATTGACTTAATTAGGAATGATCATTTGCTAAAATAAAAGTATAAAGTAACCCCCACCCCCAAAAGACCAAGACTAGTAATTCAGAATTATTATAATATGAATTAGAGGGGAAAGCAATGAATTTCCTTAATGAAAATATTTTACTTTGAACTTCTTACAACTTGCTGTTACATATTGCCTAGAGATCACTTCTCAGTTGAGAAAGTAGTATTTTTATACATAGTAAGCCAAGAATCACCCTGACCCCCTATTCCTTACAGCTAAATAAACTGCAAAGCATGCCGTCTTTGATGTTCTGCGGGCAGGAGCATTGAGATAAGAATTCTCACTATGAACACTGTGTTATCCTTTTGCTATTATCTACTGATTAAACCTCAAAGGCCCTTTCAAACTGTCAGGGAAGCACACACAAGGTGTTCTGTGTGGATATGTATGGCAGGGAAGGACAGGGAGTTCTTGAGTTCTACATTCTGCGAATACCTGACTTTCATCCTTAAAGCACGTTGTGTCTCTGCTTTTGGATGTTGTACATGATTGTGTAGCTAGGAAAGCTTCGGGTAATGAAGAAAACACCAGGTGCATGCTGTAACTAGAACTCAGGGGAACTTATTAGACTCGAGCATATGAGGCAGTTGAGGGTCAAGTCCAAGGCTAAATAGATGAGATCTTCGTGTTGATTAGTAAAGAAACAACTTAAACTGTATTGGGCCACAGGTGGCAGGAAGCCTCAGCAAAGGGGAAATATGTATCACATGGGGAGCACTCAGATGTGGAACATGTAATACTGTTACATCAGTTCAATATGGGTGGGGAAGGGAGAAAGTTAGAGAAAGTTGAAAAAATTTATATATATATTTATGTATATATACATTTAGATGCACAGATGATGAACATATTAACTTCAAAACTTGATCAGACTCACAAAAGTGTCTATGGATTTGAACATAAATAATATTACTTAGAAACCTGGGACATTTAATTTCATGAACTGGATTTAGTGTGATGGTGGTGACTTAGGAAGGTGATTTTTTTAACTTTATTTTTTAATTTTTAAAATTAAATTTGTTGGGGTAACATTGGATAATAAAATAATATAGGTTTCAAGTGTACAATTCTATAATACATCATCTGTATATTGATTGCACTGTGTGTTGACCATCCAAAGTCAAGTCTCCTTCTGTTACCATTTTTCCCCCGTCTACCCTTTTCTACCTTCCCCATTCCCTTTCCCTCTGGTAATTATCTGTGTCTATGAGTTTCTGTTTGTTTGTTTATTTAGTCTATTCACTTTTTTTTCCCAGTCCCCCAAATCTCCTCCCCTCTGACAGCCGTCAGTCTGTTCTCTATATCTATAAATCTGTTTCTCTTTTATTTGTTAGCTTAGTTAGTTCATTCTTGATTTCTGGAGGGAATAATAGCTTGCTTGGTATCCTCCTGATGGACAGACATTGTCCTGAACATTCACTTATTTAAAGATGCTTCTTTATTTTTGAGGTATCTTTGCTTGAAGATACTAACTAAGCAGGTATGATTTCTAGAAGGGGCTACTGAGAAAGAAGGAGAAAAATTGGGTTATATTGGGGAGCCATCTGACATTCTCACTAACAAGGCCCTGGTGGCCTTTCAGGTGGTTATTTCACCTGCCCTAAAGCAGATGCAGAGCCGTTGGGTCCTTCCTCACCCAGGGGCTTTGAAATGAATATGCAATTGTGTTTAGTATAGGGCTTTTTTTCTAGATTTCATAAAGAAACAAGTGTGCTGGATTGCTCATAATGGTTCATAATGGAGAGGTTTCAGGGAAGGACATTTCTACTCTTTTCTTCACCCAGAGGTCAAGCTACATATTTTCAGGTAAGAAAAAAAAAAAGATCACTGGTTATGGAAATTTTTATGTGAAAGTGACTGTATCTAACACAAACCATTCTGTTAACATGGTCTTCCTAAAACTCTTTTGGGTGTTACATTCTGGCTTAGGGTTTTTCACTTAATTGCTACTATTTCTTTGGTTGCCACTAATACAATCTTAGATGTAATAGTGGAACGACTGTAGAAACGATCTATTTTAGTAATGGTAAATAGGGCTCAGATGGCATGCTAACTCTGATTACCTTTGTCACTGTCTAGATTCTTGGATTGAGAAGACTTAGCAGTTATGCCCACAAGTCAATTGAAAAAAAAATTATCAGTTTGTAATGTTTTCCATGGAAGAAAATGGGATAACTGGTAATACACATCTTTGATCTTGACCAATCCTATTATTTTATGATTGAGTAAGCCTCAGTTTAAATAGTATAACTGACTTGCCAGAAAATAAAGTGATAAAATTTGAACTTTGGGATCCTTACTGTAATTTTGGTGTTTTTTCCATTACGCCATCCAATGAATACCTTTAATTCTTGAAGACAATGTAAAATATTAGGTAGTGAAAAGTAACCAGTCTCTGGTAGCTAGTTCAGTCTGTTAGAGCATCATCCCAAAATGCCAAGGTTGTGGGTTCAATTCCTGGTCAGGACACATACAAGAAGCAACCAATAAATACTCAACTAAGATGAAACACACAACAGATGAATGCTTCTCTCTCTCTTTCCTCTCTCCCTTCTTCTCTCTGTCTCTCTAAAAGCAATAAAAAAAAAGCAACCATAATTTGTTTATTATTATACACTATTGGCAGAGAGTATGGGGTCAACTCAAAAGTAATTATCACCCTTTCATTCATCCAGGCACTTGCTTGATGAAGACATACTGTTTTATTTGGGAAGAATTATAAGTACCAAAGATGATCTGGACTCAAGAATTTGATATTAGAATGAGATTATTATTTTTGTAGCATTTTGGAAGGTGGAGTAAATTGCAGATTTGGGGACCCAATCATTAATGATTCATTTCATGAGTACATATAGGTATAAATGAGAAAGCAGAGTAGTGTATGAAAAAAACACTAACCCAAAGAGATACTTGTTGAAACCTACTTGGTATTGAGTTGGCTCTAACACTTTAAGAGTCATTAAATCTCTGGGGCTTAGCCTCCTCATCTGAAAAAATTTTGGAGTAAAAAGTACATACCTTATAATTATTGTAAACGCGAGAATAATGTATCTAAAGTTCATAAGTGTGTGACTAATAAAAATTAGCTACTCAATAAATAGTAACTTTTGCTATAAAAATTTTACATAAAATTAAATTAAAAATAAAATCCCAATGACTGAAGAGCTGCATTTTTTTTAACCTTCTTGATACTGGGTCATAATAACCAGCCTTAAATTTATTTAAAACAATGTTGCCAACTTGTCATGGGATACCTGCTGCATTTCTACCTGTGACTCTTGTAAAGAATGAAGATTTCTAGGACTTGTCCTACACTAGAACTACTACACTAAAATGCCTGGTAGTGAGATTAACTACTTGTATTGTTTAAAAAAATGCTATTATTTTTTTAAAGATTTTATTTATTTATTTTTAGAGAGGAGAGAGAAAGAGAGAGAGAGAGAGAGAGAGAGAGAGAGAGAGAGAGAGAGGAAGAGAGAAATGGGGGGAGGAGCAGGAATTATCAACCCCTAGTAGTTGCTTCTTATATTTGCCTTGACTGCATAAGCCCAGGGTTTTAACTGGTGACCTCAGCATTCCAGGAGAACAATTGATCTACTGTGCCACCACAGGTCAGGCAAAAATACTTTATTCTTTTTGGGAGCCTCTTCTGCTCAAGGACCTATTCATTTTCTAAATTCTAAATCAATTGAGAAATAAGAAAAATGATTCAGCATGTTACTTTATTACTTTTAAAAGTTAATTGGGGAAAGATAGTTTACATACATGAGTAAGTCTGCTTTCTAATGCTGAACTCTAGAATTAGAAAAGCATCCTCTCAGTCAGAGGTAATGCTGGATCAGGAAGGCCTGACCACAGGGCAGCAGACTGATGGAATGGAGAAGGAGCAAATGTGAACTCTCTAAGGCCATCTAGATCCCATGAAGCAGTGGCATAATCACTTGAGCTAATATGCCATGTTCTTCCTTTCAAAATCACTAGGAAGCTACTTCATTTTCTGCTGATAAGCAAAAGGTAGGGAGTTAGGCCAGGAATTCACTCAAATGTATAACCTTCCATATGAAAAGAAACTTCATTGTGAGAAAAAAAAACAAACAAACATTTATTACCATCCCTAACACACATTCTGAGCAATGCTTTTGCACGTTCCTTTTAAGAATCACTGGGTCTTAATTTGCATTTCTGGTCAGTAACCCTTTATAAAACATCCTCAGATGAACCCTAACATAGACTAAATGACACTGTATGCCTGAAGTGTTTGCAGGGGTTGAGTATGCAAGTGAAGGTGGAGCTAAAGTAGTGCGACTGCTGTGGGCCTAATCTGGGATTACATGTGATAATCTTCCTCTGGCTGGGACATCTTCAACGGCTCTAATCTCCTCGCAGAATTGTGAGAGGCTGTGGCAAGTGAACGCTTGGCCTGCCCTTTTCAGTGACCATCTTTTCAAAACACTAAATCTTAAAAAATAAGAGAGCATAAAAAATTAGCATGTACATAAAATAATAAGTAGGAGAAGAAATAATTATTAAGAATGCTAATGACATGGAAAGATCCAGATAATCTTTGGTTCTTTATCTCCCAGAAGTTATAATGTGCCAAAGATGTACTCAATTTCACATTTATGGATTTTTAAATGTAGAATGCTTGTAATAAAGTTTATATTATGTCTACTATTACTACTACCACTAGTGGTATGAGTTATAACATAAAAGAGTGAAAAAGGTTAATTTCTGTTTGAAAAATAAAACCTAGAAATAGCAGAAGAGTGTTTTGGTGGTTTGAAAAAGGCAAGTAAACAAGGAAGCTACATGTCTGTTATTTCTCTCTCCTCCTCTAACTAGAATTCCTTCAATAGTATACAAGTATGAATTACTTAAAATAGAGTTTGGATGAGTAGTTGGTTGAAAAAAGCTATTAACAGCAACTCTGATAAAAGATTAATCTAAAATATATAACAAACAGGTATAGGATATACAACAAAGAGAAAACCCTATGGGTAAATAAAATAATTAGTTTAAAAAAGAGAAAACTGAATGGCAAAGAAACATATGAAGAGGTTGTCAGCCTCATTGATAAATAAATTAAAATAAAGACTAAAACAATATAGAAAACCTGTTGCCAGAATATGGGATGAATTTTCATTAACTCTTAGACCATAGAAGGTGATATATGCCCATGTTATGGCCTGGTCCTGTTTGTCTTTATGAGAAAAAGCATCTTAGTTCTTCTAACAAAAGTTAGAAAGGTATTTAACCTGTACTTCCAATTCTACCATCCTCCCTGTTCCCACCTTCTGACTGAATGACCGGGATGAGTATCAAGTGGAAAACTAGGATCACAAAGGAACTCATGATACAGATAACCAGAAAGTAATTTCAGATCCCATTTTTATATCAGAGGCAATCAAAAAATGAACAAGAAATTATCAGTCAAGTCTATTTCATTATTTGTAATAGTGAAAAACTGAAGGTTATTTAAAAGCTCAGTACTCAGTAAGGAATGATAAGATAAATTACATCATAACCATATAATAGCATATAATATACCCATTAAAATAATGTCTATTGAGGAATACTAAAAGCAAAAAATATTCATAATATTGAGTGCAAAGATTAGAAAACAAAAAGTAAAAAATTAAAAATATTGGTGTATATATGCAGTATTGGTAAATTGGTAATATACCAAAATATTGACAATGGATATCTTTGGATCTTAAGAACAGACATGTTGTTAATTGTCCTTTTTTGTCTATTTCTCAAACAATTTTATAATAATTAGCACTTCTTTCATAAATGATGAAAATAAAAAAGAATAAAAACTAATCCTAACTGCTTATTCTGTTCCAGGCACAGTTCTAAGTACTTCACATGTACAAATTCTTTCTATTCCCATAACAGATCAGTGAAATAGTAGTGTAATTGCATCTATTTATCTTGTATTTGGAGACTCCTGACACAGAAGTTAGGCAAAGTATTCCATAGCATTTGGGCTCTGTATCTGAGTACAGCCACTGTACATACTGTCTCCCCAGGTTCCTTATTTATTGCACTCCTGGACATAAGACTAAATGCAACTTCATGATGTAAGATGATGGTTTCTTTTTTTTTAATTAATTTTAATGGGGTGACACCAACAAATCAGTCAACAAATCAGGGTACATATGTACAACGAAAACATCTCCAGGTTATCTTATCATTCAATTATATTGCATACCCATCACCCAAAGTCAAACTGTCCACTGTCACCTTCTATCTGGTTTTCCCTGTGCCCCTCCCCTCCTCCCTATTTCACCCTCCCTTCCCTCCCCACAACCCATAAGCACCACACTCTTGTCCATGTCTCATACTCTCATTTTTATGTCCCACTTATGTATGAAATCATGCTGTTCTCAGTTTTTTTCTGATTTAATTATTTCACTCCGTATAATGTTATCAAGGTCCATCCATTTTGTTGTAAATGATCTGATGTCATCATTTCTTATGGCTGAGTAGTATTCCATAGTATATATGTACCAAAGCTTTTTAATCCACTCGTCCTCTGACAGATACTTGGGCTGTTTCCAGATCTTCGCTATTGTGAACAATGCTGCCATAAACATGGGGGTGCATTTCTCCTTTTCGAACAGTGCTATGGTGTCCTTAGGGTATATTTCTAAAAGTAGGATAGCTGGGTCAAACGACAGTTCGATTTTTAAGTTTTTGAGGAATCTCCATACTGTTTTCCACAGTGGCTGCACCAGTCTGCATTCCCACCAGCAGTGCAGGAGGGTTCCCTTTTCTCCACCTACTCTCCAGCACTTGTTCTGTGTTGTTTTGCAGATGAGCGCCATTCTGACTGGTGTGAGGTGATATCTCATTGTGGTTTTAATTTGCATTTCTCTAATGATTAGTGATGTTGAGCATTTTTTCATATGCCTATTGGCTATCTGTATGTCCTCTTTGGAGAAATTTCTATTCATTTCTTTTGCCCATTTTTTGATTGGATTGTTTGTCTTCCTGGTGTTGAGTTTTATAAGTTCTTTATAAATTTTGGTTATTAACCACTTATCAGACGTGCTGTCGAATATGTTCTCCCATTGTGTGGTTTGTCTTTTTATTCTGTTCTTATTGTCTTTAGCTGTGCAAAAACTTTTTAGTATGATATAGTCCCATTTGTTTATCTTGCCTTTTATTTCATTTGCCCATCGAGGTATATCGGCAAATATATTGCTGCTACAGATGTCGGAGAGCTTGCTGCCTATGTTTTTTTCTAAGATGCTTATGGTTTCACGGCTTACGTTTAAATCTTTTATCCATTTTGATTTGTTTTTGTGAATAGTGTAAGTTGATGGTCTAGATTCATTTTTTTGCAGGTAGATGTCCAATTTTCCCAACACCATTTGTTAAAGAGGCTGTCTTTACTCCACTGTATGTTCTTTCCTCCTTTGTCAAATATCAGTTGTCAATAAAGCTGTGGATTTATTTCTGGGTTCTCTGTTCTGTTCCATTGATCTCTGTGCCTGTTCTTATGCCAATACCAGGCTGTCTTGAGTATAATGGCCTTGTAGTAAACCTTGATATCCGGAAGAATATGCCTCCTGCTTTATTTTTTCTTTTTAAGATTGCTGAGGCTATTCGTGTTCTTTTTTGGTTCCATATAAATTTTTGGAATATGTGTTCTATATCTTTGAAGTATATCATTGGTATTTTAATTGGTATTGCATTGAATTTATAAATCGCTTTGGGTAATATAGACATTTTAATGATGTTTATTCTTCCTAGCCATGAGCACGGTATATGCTTCCACTTGTTTGTATCTTCCTTGATTTCTTTTATCAATGTTTTATAATTTTCCGAATACAAGTCCTTAACCTACTTGGTTAAATTTACTCCTAGGTACTTTATTTTTTTGGCTGCAATAGTGAAGGGGATTGTTTACTTAATTTCTTTTGCTGACAGTTCATTGTTGATATATAAAAATGCCTCTGATTTCTGAGTATTAATTTTCTATTCTGCCACCTTGCTGAATTCATTTATAAGGTCCAGTAGTTTTTTGACTGAGAATTTAGGGTTTTCTATGTACAATATCATATCATCTGCAAATAGTGACAGTTTTACTTCTTCTTTTCCAATTTGGATGCTTTTATTTCTTCTTCTTGTCTGATTGCTGTAGCTAGGACTTTCAGAACTTTGTTAAATAAAAGTGGTGAAAGTTGGCACCCCTCCTGGTTCCTGATCTTAAGTGGATTGCTTTTAATTTTTGTCCATTTAATATGATGTTTCCTGTGAGTTTGTTGTAGATGGCCTTTATCATGTTAAGAAATGTTTCCTGTATTCCCACTTTACTGAGAGTTTTGAGCATGAATGGGTGCTGGATTTTATCAAATGCCTTTTCTGCATCTATTGAAATTATCATCTGATTTTTGACCTTCCTTTTATTTTATGTGATGAATCACATTGATTGATTTGCAAATATTGAACCAGCATTGCCTCTCCAGAATAAATCCTACTTGATCATGGTGTATGATTATTTTCATATATTGCTGGATCCGGTTGGCTATTATGTTGTTGAGAATTTTAGTGTCTATATTATCAGGGATATTGGCCTTTAATTTTCTTTCTTTGTGTTGTCATTGCCTGGTTTGGGGATCAGAATTATGATCGCCTCATAAAAGGAGTTTGGAGGTCTTCCTTCCCATTGAATTTTTGAAATAGCTTGAGGAGGGTAGGATTTAGTTCTTCTTTTAAATTTGGTAGAATTCACTTGTAAAGCCATCAGGCCCAGGACTTTTCTTTTTTGGGAGTTTTTTGATAACTCTTTCGATCTCATTTGTTGTAATTGGTCTGTTTAGGTGTTCTGATTCTTCCAGATTGATTTTTGGAAGATTATATGATTCAAGAAATTTGTCCATTTCACATAGGTTGTCTAATTTTTTGGCATAGAGTTCTTCATAGTATTTTCTTACAATGCTTTGTATTTCTGTTGTGTCAGTTGTTATTTCTCAACTGTCATTTCTAATTTTATTTATTTGGGTCCTCTCTCTCTTTTTTTTTGGTGAGTCTAGTTAAAGGTTCAAAAATCTTTTTTATCTTTTCAAAGAACCAGCTCCTGGTTTCATTGATCCTCTGTATTGTGTCCTTAGCCTCTATGCCATTTATTTCTGCTCTGATCTTTATTATTTTCTTCCTTCTACTGGTCCTGGGCTTTATTTGCTGTTGTTTTTCTAGTTGTTTTAGATGCAGGGTCAGGTCGCTTATTTGAGCTTTTTCTAGCTTTTTATGGTATGCCTGTAGTGTGATGAACTTCCCTCTCAGTACTGCTTTTGCTGTTTTCCATATATTTTGAGTTGATGTATGCTCATTATGATTTGTTTCTAGAAACCTTTTTATTTCGTCTTTGATCTCATCATTAATCCATTCATTATTTAATAACATGCTATTTAGTTTCTAAGTGTTTGAGTGTTTTCAGTTTTTCTTTTGTGTTTAATTTCTATTTTCATGGCATTGTGATCAGAGAGAATGCTTGATATGATTTTAATCTTCTTAAATTTATTGAGACCATTTTTGTGTCCTAACACGTGGTCTATCCTAGAAAATGTACCATGAGTGCTTGAGAAGAATGTAATTTCTACTGCTTTAGAGTGAAAAGTTCAGAAGATATTCATTAAATCGAGTTGATCTAGTGTATCCTTTAAGTTTGCTGTTTCTTTATTAATTTTCTTTCTTGAGGATCTATTCAGTGTTCTTAGTGGGGTATTGAAATCCCCTACTATTATAGTATTGCTGTAAATCTCGCCCTTTATATTCATCAAAGTCTGTTTTATGTATGTCGGGGCTCCCATATTTGGTGCGTAGATATTTATAATAGTTATATCTTCCTGATGAATTGTTCCCTTTATCATTATGTAGTGACCTTCTTTATCTCTTACTACAGCCTTTGTTTTAAAATCCATTTTGTCAGATATAAGTATTGCTACCCCGGCTTTTCTTTCATTTTTATTTGCATGAAATATTTTTTTCATCCTTTTACCTTCAGTCTATGTTCATCTTTTGTTTTAAGGTGTGTCTCTTGTAGACAGCATATGTATGGGTCCTGTTTCTTTATCCATGCAGCTACCCTATGTCTTTTAATTGGATCATTTAATTCATTTACATTTAAGGTTATTATTGATATGTAGTTGTTTCTTGCCATTTTATTCTTTAAAGCTGCATTCTTCTTTTGCTACATTTTTTCCTCCCTTTGAACTGTTCACAACAGTCTCCTTAGTATCTCTTGAAGAATTGGTTTGGTTTTAATGAATTCCTTGAGCCTTTCTTTGTCTGGGAAGCTCTTTATTTCTCCTTCAATTTTAAACGTTAGCCTTGCTGGATAGAGTAGCCTTGGTTGTAGGTTGTTGTTCTGCATTACTTTGAATATATCTTGCCATTCCCTTTTGGCCTCTAGTGTTTCTGTTGAGAAGTCTGATGTCATCCTTATGGGGGCTCCTTTGTAGGTGATAGCCTTTTTTTCTCTAGCAGCTTTTAAAATTTTCTCTTTATCCCTTAGCTTTGGTATTTTAACTATGATGTGTCTTGGTGTAGATTTTTTTGTGATTCTCTTTAATGGAGTTCTGTGTGCTTCTTGAACATATGGAATGTTTCCCAGCCTTAATTTAGGGAAGTTTTCTGCTATGATTTGATTGAACAAAGTTTCTATTTCTTGTCCTTTCTCCTCTTCTTCAGGAACCCCTATGATGCAAATGTTGTTTCTCCTCATGTTGTCACTGAGCTCCCTTAGAGTTTCCTCACATTTTTTTGAGTCTCTTTTCCTTTTTCTTCTCTGCTTCTGTGCCTTTGTTTATTGTTTCCTCTAACTTGCTGATTCGATCCTCAGCGTGATTCATCCTGCTTTTAATTCCTTCCATTGTGGTCTTCAGTTCTGATACTGTATTTGTCATTTCTGTCTGATTCTTTTTTATTATTTCAATTTCATTTTTTATACTTGTTATCTTTTTATTTAGGTGTTCATGATGGCTATCCATTGTTGCTCTAATTTCTTTGAACATCCTAACTGTCATTATTCTAAATTCTGCTTCTGGTAATTTGGTTATATCTGGTTCATTCAGGTCCTTCTCTGGTGATTTCTCTTTATTCATTTGGTTTGCATTCCTCTGCCTGCCCATTTGTCTGTGTATGATCAAGTTGTGGCCACTGGAGTCCAGTAGGTGTTTCCTTTGTGTTCTCTAGGCATGGTCTTTCTGCAGGCCCACTATCCCCTCTGCCCCTGCCTAGGGTTGTTGGGTATGGGCATTGCCAGTGCCAGCCCACTGCGGCTATTGCTGTCATTTCCGCCTCTTCTATGCGGGAAGGGCTGTCCCTCAAGCCACAAGCCTCAGCACATAGGGTAGAGGTGAGCACCTTTGCTCAGCTGCAGACCCAGCCTGTTTTTGGGCTTCCTGCAGCCCAGCACCCGCGGTCAGAACCTGCTCGCCACAGTTTCGCGGGTTGGACGGGGCTTTTGACGTGTTCTCAGCTGTGAGCCTTTGCCCATCCAGAGCTTTAGCTCTGCACTCGAGGCCAGGGCCCTTCTGCGCAGGATCGCAAACCAAGGTTTATTGGGCCGGGTGTGGCTGCTGGCATGTGCTCAGCTGAGAACTTCCGCTAGTCCCGGGCTCTACCCTGCCCCTACGTTCAGAACCCAATTGCGCATGCAGCATGGCAAACTGCGGTTTTTCCGGCCAGTTGGCGTGAGCTCAGCCCGTCCCTGGTCCTAGCCCCGTCCCCGCGGTCAGGGCCGGCTTGAGCAGAGGTGCAGAGCAGATCTCTGCCCGTTTCTGGCCTCTCGGTTTTTCCCTGCAGGTGGGGTTACAGGCGGGCCCACAGCTGCCAGACAGCTTTCGTGCATCCCCTCTGCCCCTGCTGGGCTAGACCGAGCTCACACCGGCTGGGCCTCCGCCCCCGCCAACAGAACCGTGTTTCAGCATCCTGCCGCCACCATCCCTCCAGCAACCTTCAGCAGAGTAGGAAGGGTCCCCACAGATCAGCTCCTAACACTTTATACTGTAGACCTGGGAGCTCCTCCCTCTAAGCAGCTCTGCTCTAATTGCCTTGGGAGAGCTTGTTTGGCTGGTGTCCTGTCTCCCTTTGCTAGTATTGCTAGTTCCAGGGGGAATATTCAGTTTTGATTAGGGAAGTGACTCAGCCCAGTGGTTAGGGTGGCTGTCCCTCAGAGTGTTTCCCCCTGTGCCTTCAGTCCACACTCTCTTTCTGTTGCTCTGGTCTTCTCCTCTGTCCCCGTTCCCCAGAGCCTCGGGTGCGTGGTTGTGAGAGAGGTTTTCTGTGCTGTCCCTTTAAAAAGAATCTTGGGTCTGAGCAAACTGCCTCTTTCTCACAAACAGTATCCTCACTTGTTTCACAGCTCAATACTGTCCAAATGCCTCTTCTAGGCTCTGGGACTGCAGGCTGGGGCTTTGTTCCTGGGACCCAGGTCCTTCCCTCTCCGCCAAACTCTCCTCCCGCCACGTGGGTCTCTCCCGGCTGCCGTTTGCTCTGAAGAGCTTGGCAGCCCTCTTCGCGTTTTTGCTATTCCTACCAGTCTCAATGTGGCTTCTGCAGTGTTCCTTGGTTGAAGAGTCCACTTAGTTTAGTTCAAAATTGGTTTATCCAGACGATGGTTCTTAAAATTGAGTTATAATCCACTTTGGTTCTGGGAGTTGGAAGTTGGTACGTCCGCCTACTTTATCGCCATCTTGCTCCTTCAGATGATGGTTTCTTAATGAAAGCTTTAGGGTCAGGGAGAAAAATAATGTAGAAAAAGGTAAACAAGCACCTGAAAGTCAGAAAAGCCTTTTCAAAATGGTGGCCTCAGTTCTAGAGTCAAGTGTTATGTATATACAATTGTCTTGAGGAGAGATAGTTAACTAACTTAGTTTTATTTTGTTTTGTGTGCTTCTTCTGAGAAGTGAATATGAGGAGTTAAGGAGACTTGAATTGCTTCGTGGTTAGTCACAGAGACATTGGCAAATCTGTATGTTTTATTAGACTCTGATAATGATTCTTGAAGGTAGTACTAGTGGGAGTCCTACTTTGGAGAGGTCACTGAATGCCCAACTCTTTACCCTTATCAGACTCTTAGGTCTTCATCTTCAGTGAGATTTTGGTATCAAGTTAAGCCAGTAAAAAGATGCCTCTGAAACTTCTAGCCCTCTTCCATGTATAAATACATCTCTTATAAGCTGCTTATGTTTTTGGTTCATTCATTTGCAAATTTGTGATGTGAGACCCCAGTGTATTAGTCAGGCTTCTCCGGAGAAAGTATATGTATGTGTGTGTGTGTGTATATATATATATATATATATATATATATATATATATATATATATATATATATATATAAAACTTGTCTGAAAAAAAAAATTAACAGCATCTCTGATAAAGGATAACAACATCTCTGATAAAGTAAGACAAACGATAGATGATAGATAGAGAATTGAGATTATAGGAACTGGCTTACACAGCAGTTATGGGAGCCAAGCAGAACTTGTCTGCAAGCTGAAGAACCAGGAAAGCCAGTGGCATAGTTCAGTCCCAGTATGAAGCCCTGAGAATTGTGGGGCTAAGGGTGTAAGTCCTGATCTGAGTTCAAGAGCTGGGAACCAGGAGCAATGCTCAAGGGCAGAGAAGATGGTTTAGGCTTAAGTAGGAGAAAGAAAGAGCAAATTTACTCTCTCTCTGCCTTTTTGTTTATTCATGTCCTCAATAGATTGGATGATGCCCTCCACATAGGTATAATCTTCATTACTCAATTTTCAGATTCAAATGCTAATCTTTTCCTGAGACACCCTCACAGACACACTTGAACATAATGTTTTACCAGATATCTGGGCATTTCCTAGTTCAGTCAAGTTGACACATATCAGTAATTGTTAAGGTCCTAATAGCTTGCCTTTTACACCCAAGACATGGTCCATTGTCAGGGTTCAAATTCATCTATTATTCCCTTCAGCAGTTATATGTAACTGAGAAGGTTTCTGTGGTACTCTGTTGGCTACAAAAGAGCTGTCCCATCATCTTTTTCCTTCACACCCAGATCATTTTTATTTGCTTCAAGTTCTGATGCTGGGTCTTTTACTGATTAAAACTAGACATTTCTTTGGGGCTGTAGGCTCTTGTCAACACTAACCTGTTATGGTGCCCTTCTAAGTACTTTTTCTCCAGTGTTGTGATGAACTGGAAGATCTTATTTAGCATTTATTAAATAGTAAATAGGTAATTACTTAAAGTAGCTATTTACATATTGAATTTATTTTTCTTGGCATCTTTAATGTCTGATTAACATTTTCTTCCTACAGCTGGAAGATACTTATCAGAATAATACATTCCCTTATTTAATCTCAAGTGGAATATATGGTAAGTGTGATAATTTTAATTTGTGTCATTTATTAGCAGGAAAGAGGTATCTTACAGGTGGGAACCTCCATCACATGCCAATTAGCAGGTGGCTAAAAGGGCAAGAGGGAAAACTCCTTCACCACAGGGATTAGACACATTGTAGGAGGAGAAGTTCAGCTATGGGAAAAATAGAGAAAATGACATTGGGATGCCTGATTTTGGAGACTGGGGACAGAGCTTAAAGGAGCAATGATAAAATAGTACAGCTATCCTAAGAGAATACTCAAAATAGAAAGTCTGGCATCATCTATGTAAAAATCACAGTTTCTTTGTCTTATCATTCCAGAAACACGGGAAGTTAGAGCTAAAAGAGACTTTACTAATCTAGAGTGTATTATATAAATGAGGGAACTGAGGCACATAGAAGTCTTGCCTCAATGTAGTTTAAATTAGTTCCATAGACAGATGTAAAATCAAAGCTGGCTATCTCTTATTCTATTGAATTTTTAAAAAGCCCATGTGGTAGCTTTTCTTGCCTACATGATGTTCTCAGTGAGTCTCTTGGTGGACCACATCAGGGTGTTTCATTATTCTGCACTTATATGAAGCAGAGCTTGAAAGAATTATTATTTTTTTATCTAAGTGATGGGGAATCAGAGAGACAGATTCTCACATGTGCCCCAACTGGGATCAACCAACAAACTCCCTATCTGCTTCTCTTGTGTGCTTTGAACAGGAATTGAACCCGGAACTTCTACATGCTAGGCGGATGCTCTACCGCTGAGCCAACCAGCCAGGGCCTAAAGGTTGAAAGTATTTTTTAAAAAGAATTTATGATAGGCTTACAAGAGAGAGAGTGAGTAGAGTGGGGGAGAGTGAGAGAAAGAGAAAGAAAATACAGAAGAAGTTCTCACAGTTGTTCATGGTTTCAGAGTTTGGAAATATCTTTGTGGGAAAGTAAAGCTAAACCACTGAAAGGACAAGATATTTGCTTTCCTATGGAGCAGTGCCACAATTCACTGTTAAACTTGACCTGTTGAGCTGCTTGCTTCTTTTATTCTTTGGTTCCTGGCAACCAATAGATTTATATTGAAAGGATTTGAACTAGATTAACTCAGAGTTTAGTTTTATGGCCTACTCAAACCATAACTTTATTACAATCCTTAGCCCAGGTGGAAAACTAAAATATTAGAAAGCGTTTGCTGATCTTCGTATGTAGTAGCTATGCAACTACTATTTCTTGAATGAATAAGTCAATGCAGAGCTTCCTTTGATGATTATACAGGTTGTGTCCTACACAAGAGGCCCAGCCAAGGGACACAGATGAGAATTGAAACCCAGCTTGCCCTGTGGTTACCAAGCCAGGTGCTCTGGCAGGTGGTTGCTTCCACCCTGGAAAAGGTGCTATTTCCTAATTGGTCTACCTAATTTGTTAATTTACACAATTGTGCTATCCTTGCTAACTGCAGCCTCAAAGAAACATAATGAGCCTATGATGAAAGGAGCCAGGACTGACTATGAAGTTCAAAGAGCTGCCATTGCAGTAGTAACACCCAGTGAGTGATAAGGGATCAAGACAAGTGTCTGGGGATTGTTGATACTTTCTTCCTGTGCATGTAGTATTTCTCTTCTGTGAACTCATGATGTTCTTCAAGTTACTGCCACATCATTTAATAATAACATTTTCTCTTAAGTTTTAATAAAATTCTCTCTTTAAAGTTTTCAAATGAATCCTTTACTTTGAAGGCATAGATGAAACATATCTGTCTTAACATACTTTTGAAATTCAACAAATATTTGTTTAATCATATGAATAAATTGGAATGAAAGATACTTAGAAGTAGGAACTATGTCAATATCTTCAGTTTCCAGCCTTAAGTGCAGAATAATTTTATTAACTATTTGAGGAAGTACACTGAACTGACTGAGTTCAGCATTGATCTTGGAGGGTTTTGGAGACCTTCTCCCATGAATTGATGTATTTTGGGCTGGTTTTCCTTGTTGTGCTGCAGGTTTTCTAATGGGACTCAGCAACTTAATGGTGGATAGCATCAGCTGGACTCTCTTCTTTCACTCTCTATCTTCCTCCACCCCGCCTTGTGCAGTGGGAGGCTGACTCATATGCCTGGCCCAAACAAGCTCCCATCCCTCTGGCTTCTGGCTGAGCTCAGTCAGTAGGGGATCAATGGAAGGAGGTGGAGGTCTGCTTATTTATTTCTCTAGCTTCCTCCCTGAGAAGTTGCTTCAGGATTGTCTGTGTCCCTCAGCCTAAGGTCTCAGGGTCTCAAAGTGGCTTTCTAATCACTGCTTCCTTCTATGTACCAATGACCCCTCCCTCATGTCACTCCGCTGGGCCCAGGAATAATAGTTGTTTTGCTATTATTTGTAATAAGTTTTGAGCTATTTCTTATTGTTTTCTTACATCTTGCCCACATCTTTGTAAATAGTTCCTTTATTGTTTTCCTACATCTTGCCCACATCTTTGTAAATAGTTCCTTTATTGTTTTCCTACATCTTGCCCACATCTTTGTAAATAGTTCCTTTATTGTACCCTCCTCAAATTACCCTAGTTTGAGTGCACCAGCTGTATCATCTTGGACCCAATGCCTGACTAATGAGCACCATGCAAAATCATAAGTAAAATGTATGAAGCAACTGGAATCGAAGACATGTCCTGCACATCTGTCCTAGTTTGTTACTTGCTTAAAGAACCCTCTCGCTTGCCTGACCTGTGGTGGTGCAGTGGATAAAGTGTCGACCTGGGAACACTGAGGTCGCCAGTTCAAAACCCTGCACTGGTTTGGTCAAGGCACATATGGGAGTTGATGCTTCCAGCTCCTCCCCACTTTCTCTCTTTCTCTCTCTCTCTCTCTCACTCTGTGTCTTCTCTCTAAAATGAATAAAATAAAATTAAAAAAAAAAAAAACCCTCTCGCTTGATTCCTGACTTCTTTCACCTTTGACCCCATCTTCAAAGTGTGCGTCTTGGTTTTCCAGAGTTTTTCATGGTCTCTCAACTCCAAGGTTTGATGCAAAGTCATCTTCTCCTGGCTTCAGTCATGTGTGAAATGATTTCACCCTTCTTCCATGTGTTCCTGGAGGACATTCTCAGAACTCCCAGGACCTGCTTTCTTCATGGGACCAGCCCCTGAAGATAGCTTTCTGACAAGTGACAAACGCATTAAGAGTGGTACCTAATGGTCTTTTTTCTCATTTATAATAGAAAAATTGCTGCCAGCGAGCCCACCTTCTTTCATTTATGAGAAAACCATTCTCTTCTATATTGCATCAGCTGAAACTTCAATTCACACCCTGCCATTCAGGGTTGGTGTGTTAACATACAGATTTTATGAAGTTACTGGTCCTAAATCTAACAGAGTAATAACTTTAGCAGATGAATTCCTTAAGTTTGAGACCTTGGGTTATATAAAATTAAATGAGTTCCCTGATGTTATCAGTTCTATAAATCCAAAGTTGTGTTGTATTTACATAAAAGGAAGGTTCATTAAATTTTATCCTCTTTGTATTTTATCCCCAAAATGGTATTATAAATTTTCTTCTCCAGGAGTTCTTAATGATCCAAAATATATTCTTTAAGGAGATCTACTGACAGTGTTCTGAAACACTGAAATGATGCCCCTAGTATAGATTTTTATTTTCCACAAAAGATCTGGCTGCTGATGTTTGCTGATTTGTCTGGAAATCTGTGGGTGTAAAATAATAAACACTAAAAGCTGAGATATGTTGGATAGAAATGCTTATGTTTCTCTGTCTGCCTGTCAGGGGAGAAGACTTGCTCAAGAAATATTCATGAGAAAGTAAAGGCTGTTGATAAAATAGGGTTTATAAGCTCCTTAAGTGTCAAGTCAAAATCAATAATAGCATTGAAACTTTATCCTATGATAACAGAGTATGAGACATGGTCACTCTAAAATAGCCGCCTGAAGAGAATAGAGGAGTAATTGATGAAGACTTATTAATAAAGCATATATTCAGGTGATTTTGTGTTCAATATTAGTAACTGCTAGACATTTGAGAGTAAATCTCTGTTGGACACGAAGCTAGAGTATTTTCTAGAGATCACACTAAAGTTTATGAGTCACAACTACCCTCTAAGAGGTTATATGATTCAGAATATGCGCCCGAATACCTTGTTAGCTATTGTTTTCCTCATTAGATGTTAAGTTTCATGAGGGCTGAGACCAGATAAGTTTTCTGCCCATTTGATCTCCAATGATCAATATTATTTTAAATGAAAATGAATATATGAAAGGATCTGTCAAGATCAATCTCTCCTACTTAGATATCCTCTGATTTCACTTTGAATTCCTGAGAGCATAAAATCCAGCTGTGATCTAAAATGAGAACACATATCTGATTTTCTTTGTAGGCATTTGAAAGGACAGCCCCTCCCCCTCGACAAGTCGGTGTCAGGAACTTAAGGTTTACCTTACATAATGGGAATTATATTTTCTACAAATGTTCTTGGTAAATGAATTATTCCTAAAGTAAATGAAGCTACTTAAAATCAATTGTATTTTGACAAATTTATACAGGACAGTGATTCCAACTGTGTGTGTGATTGTGCCTATTTTCTCAGTGTGTGAAAAGCATTCAGAACACTCACAGCTTGTCAAAGGACAGAGAATCACCTGGTTTAGGAAAATATTCAGATCTATAAATTGCAGAGTCCTGTTTCTTTTTCTTTTTTGTATTTTTCCAAAGTGAGAAGCAATGGGGAGTCAGACAGGCAGACTCCCACGTGCGCCTGACCAGGATTCACCCAGCATGCCCACCAGGCGGTGACGCTCCGCCCGTCTGGGGCATTGCTCTGCTACAATCGGAGACATTCTAGTGCCTGAGGTGGAAGCCATGGAGCCATCCCCAGCACCCAGGCCAACTTTGCTCTAATGGAGCCTTGGCTGAGGGAGCGGAAGAGAGAGATAGAGATAAAGGAGAGGAGGAAGGATGGAGAAGCAGATGGGTGCTTCTCCTGTGTACCCTGGCCAGGAATCAAAGCCTAGACTTCCACATGTTGGGCTGACGCTGTACTGCTGAGTCAGCCAGCCAGGGCCCTGAGTCCTGTTTCTTTAATGAAATAAAAATCTGCTTTCTTTGATTTGAAAATGTGTAATTTTGCAAAATGGATTATAATAAGGGGCTTATTCATTCCCTAGAAAATACTTGTTGAGCTGATTGAGGTGAAAATGTTGAAGATAAAATGGATAGGAGGACCATTCAGGGACATACTAGCCTCTCTGGGTGCCCTTCAGTCACCACAGAGAGCAGAAGTTCAGATGGGCCAAACCAATAATTCTCCCCAAGTTTTTATTTGGCTCTGGAGCACATGGTTCTTGAAAACACTTTTTTATGGATGGGGGAGGAGGTACCAAAATAAAAGGGAATTGGAGCTTGACTCCTTCAATGGCTAGGGTATGCTGCAGTTTCAAGAACTGCTCTGTATACCATGCAGAAAACACTGTTGGCAGTAGGCAGCTACATCTGCAACAGATGCTGCTCTGAATGAGGCTGCCTTCTCAACTTTCAAGAGAACAGGTTACTGAAACCCACAAACCTGTCCTTTCTCAGCTTGTGTGTACAGTACACATAAGCTGCTGAGAGGAAAACAGAATACCCTGAAGAGGAAATAAATTGATACTTTGTTCTTTGGGATGTTATATAACTCTCACCTTCAGGATGTTTGAAACATCATGTTTCCCAAACATCTCTCGCTTTGAAATATATAACTGACCATGTTTAGGACACTTAATGCTCTGGCTTTCCATTTTTAAAACACTTTTTATTTTTTAATTACTGTTGTCATACAATAATATTAATTTCAGGTGTACAACCCAGTGACTAGACATTATATAACTTACTAAGTGATCCTTTTGATTTGTAATTCACTTTTGCCATTAGAGAAAGTGAATTTTGTAGCATGGCTGTCAGACACATGGGGGTAAAGAGAGCTCTCCTCCACTGAGGTTCTGAACTTAATTGCAAGCTCCCATCTCTTAGGGTTAAAAGTGGGAGCTGTCCTCATCAAAGACCACAATTCTGGGACCCCTTTGCTTTACCCGTTTGACAGCTTTTAACCATTATGGCTACCCTTTATAGCTTTTCTCCCACAGGAATTCAAGTTCAAAAAGTGTGAAGGAAATTCAAACTTCCATCTATATATATAATTGAGGTGAATTGAACATAGTATTTCACGTTATCCAATATTTTTCATTTGGGTTTAAAGTATTAAATTTGTTCTATTTTCAGTTCTTTTACTTTATAGACTCCTCTTCTATTCCATTTTCTTTAGGAAGATCTGGTCAGTTTAGTATACATTTTTCTCTGTACTGCTCTAAAGCTGAACAACCTTTAATCCCATTTTAGTTTCTGGAGACATAAAGTAATTTCTTATCTGGGTACTACAAACTTTGGAAGTCCTTAAGATCACCATCAATTCTGACACCAGTTACAAGTTGAAGGATAATCAAGACCACCTTCAGTTTCAATAGTTTGCTACATGGACTCACAGGATTCACTGAAAATGTTATACTCATGGTTATAATTTATTACAGCAAAAGGATTCAGATTAAAATCAACAGATGAAAGAGAGGCATAGGGCAAGTCTCAGGAGAGTTGCAAGCAAGGAGTACCCAGTTATTCCTTTTCAGTGGAATTGTGTGAACAGTGGAGTTGTGTGAACAGTATTTTCTTGTCCCTGCAATAATGTGTAATGATAATATACAGAGTCTTTGCAACCAAAGAAGCTCAACCCAGCTTTGGTGTCCAGAGTTTTGCTGGGGCTCAGTTAAGTTAGTGGTCATACTTGACTACCAGTATGTCTGACCTTACCTTAGACCAGGGCTTTTTGACTGAGAGAGCCATGAATGCCACATATTTTAAAATGTAATTCATGAGAGCCATACAATATGTTTAACACTAAATACAAGTAAATGTGTGCATTTTATGTAAGACCAACACTTTTAAAGTACAATAAGTCTCTGAATTCTTTTTAATAATGTTGTTATGCTGTTGCTAACCAATGATAAATAAAGTACTTCTTACCATTAATATGACTTCTGGTGCTGAATGATTTTGCTGATGGCTTTTTAGTCTGGTTGATACGTGGTGAGGTTAAGCTTCATGCAGGCGTTGAGACTTCTATCCGTTAAACGTGATCGTGGGTTGGTCTTAACATTCTTTCAATGCAAGAAAGACTGCTCACATGCATATATAGAGACAAACATTGTCAGTACAGCAATACTCACACGCTGCAGTGTGTGGTATATGATGGGAAGTGTGTTCCAAGTTTTGACAATCAGCTGGTCTGCAGGTTGAAGTATTTTCATTTCTCCCCAGTTGTGTTTGCTCACCAACTCTGCTTGCTGTCATGCAAGTCTTTCCAAATCTTCATTCAGTGACTTGAACTTATTTACCCACATGTCTGAGGCCTTGAAGAGAATAAATGTGAAGCCTGCTAGCTGCTGGAGATCAAGATGTTGAGCAGGGTCACCTGCTGTGCACGCATCTTTAAACTCTCCCAGTTTTTCAGAGTGTAGCAAATGACCTGTTTCAACGTCAGTGATGAAGAGTTCCAACTTGTTTTCAAATGCAAACAATGCATGTTGAAGAGATACGACTGTATTTCCAACACCTTGCATTTTCACATTGAGCTGGTTCAGATGTTCAGTCATATCCATGAGATAGTAGAACTTCAGCAGCCTCTCAGTGTTAGCTAACTCAGGATGCTTGACATTTTTCATTTCAAGAAAAGTCCGGATTTCGCTCAGACAAGCCGAGAAATGGTTGAGCACCTTCCCTCTTGACAATCAATGCACATTGCTGTGCAGAAGCAGACCAGGATAATTATTCCCAACTTTATTTAGCAGTGTTTTAAACTGGTGATTATTTTAAAGCTTAGGCAACAATAAAGTTGACCACCCGAATGACCAGCGACATCACCTCACCAAGCTGCTCACCACACATATGAGCACAAACGCCTTCTAATGTAGGATGCAGTGAAAACTTAAGATGGGTCTCTTTTTATGTTCACGAAGAAGTGCTACTAATCCTCTGTTTTCCCCACCATGCATGGAGCACCATCAGTACACACCGAAATAAGTTCATCCATCCATCGGTAGATTTTTTTCTTTAGCAAACTCAGTGAAAGACTTGAATAAATCCTCCCCTCTTGTTGTCTCTTTATAGGTAAAATAGCAAGATTTTTCTCACATAGTGTGTCACCAACAGCATACCTTGCAATCACACTGAACTGGGATAAATGGCTTTTGTCTGTTGACTCATCCAAAGCGAGAGAAAAGAATGGTGCTACATTTATGTCCTTCACTTATGTTGTCTCAGTTTGATTTGCCATCATGATGGTACAATCATGAACAGTTCTTGCCGACAGAGCATGTCTTTTATTCGATTATCTTGTCTTTATCCGAAAATTCAAAAAGTTCATTGGCAACATCAAACATGAATGTTTTGGAATACTTCCCATCTGTGAATGGCTTTCCATTTCTCACAATTGCTAAAGCACCAGCAAAGCTAGCTGAATTCCAGTCACCTTGTTGGGTCCATACACAAAGATGCTGCTGACTAACTTGCACTCTGCACAGTAGCTCTTGACATGCTTTCTTCCTGCTGTTCCCTGCTGGATATTTCAATGCAAATGTAGTATGGCATGTGTTGAAATATCGCTTTATATTTGACCGTTTCATCGATGCATTTTTATCATTGCATATTAGATATACTGCAGAACTTGCTCTCTCCACAAAAGCGAATTCCTCTGTCCACTTCTGCTGAAAAGTACAATACTCCTCTTTTTTTTTTTTTTTTAGCCATCATCTTTGTCAATTTTTTTAGCCATTTTCTGCAATTAGTTAGCTGACTACTTGATTAAAATGAGGGAGGTTTACTTCCTGACCTCACAACAACCCGTGTGTACCTTATGCATTATCCAATAAAAATGTGGTGTTGTCCCGGAGGACAGCTGTGATTGGCTTCTGCCACCTGCAACCATGAACATGAATGGTAGGAAATGAATGGATTGTAATACGTGAGAATGTTTTATATTTTTAATGTTATTATATTTTTTATTAAAGATTTGTTTGTGAGCCAGATGCAGCCATCAAAAGAGCCACATCTGCCTCTCGAGCCATAGGTCCTAACCCCTGCTTTAGACTCTAGCCCCTTCAAAGGTTGAACTGATTCTTTAAATCACACCATTAGCATAGACTATCTTGCATACCCCAAGTTTGCAAACAGACACTCTTATCAGGCAGGATATTTGTAAAATTTAGAGATTACCACCTAGGAGTCAAAGGCAGCAGACAAGCCTATCTTTGGGCAAGATTAATCTTTCCCTCATAGGTACTTTCTGCCCCCAGTTGAAAATATTGTTTGGTTATCTAGCTGCTTCTAATTCAGCTGTTATCTGCCACTTCTTTTTTTTTCCTCACTCATTTATCCTAGCCCAGTGGTTCTTAACCTGTTTTGAGGTACCAAACCCACCAGTTTCATATGCGCATTCACCGAACCCTTCTTTAGTGATAAATAAAATATGATTTTTTTTCCAAATTCAAGACATAGGTATATGTTTTCTTACTGGTGCACAAAATGAGCCATGCATGAACATCACCTTGCTCAAAGAACAAAACCAACAAAGTGCATGAACACACAACAAATTACGGTATTACTTTATTCTGGCCTCTGCAGCAGAGGCTTCTCCAAACCCCTGAGACCAACTCATCGAACCCCTAGGGTTCGATAGAACCCAGGTTAAGAACCACTGTCCTAGCCTCTGTTTTGAAATGGTATCAGTTTTCCCAGCTGTTAGATTTTTTTTTTTTTTTTGTAACCAGAAGAAGCTTTTCAGTTTCAGATAAATGAGGATTTGGGGTCTTTCTCTTGACAACTTTGTTACTGAGTGGGATGTTAGGAAGGCATCTCAAATTGAATTTTGTCTCAAACATACAAACTCTTTTTAGTGTGCAGGCAAAATATATTACAAAGATAGCAAAAACTTTTTTTTTTTAATTTGAGAAATTCTTGGTTGACTCTCTTGCCTTTGAAGACATTCCGCCAACCTTGAGCAAAAGGATCATTACAGACAGATGTGAAAGTGCTCTATTTTTATAGTTCTGATAAGTGGTTCAGTGAGAATCATTTCAAATTTGAACACAGAAGCCAGTTTGCTAGACCCAGCTTCCTGGAGCTTTTAGTTTTCCATTGTCCTCAGATCCTGACATTTTCTCTGGCACAAGCAGAGGTGCCTACGTGATATTGTGCCAGTGTTGAACATATTTCACCAATGAAAAATATTCCTTAAGCTAATCACAAAACCCTTGGGTGACAGAAAAGTCTTTAAGAGTTGATGCAGGTACCTCCCTGGAACATGGACTTTGATTATTATTTAAAATTCTACCTAAACACTCTGTAGTGAGTATTCCAATGAGAAGACATCAAATTCTAACTAACTGCTTTTAGAATAAACATGAACATTAACCTGTGACTGTAACATACTATCTATGCAGAAATAATTTAAGGTACACTTTACACAATATAAAACACCTTTTTTCTTTCTTTCTTTTTTTTTTATACAAAGGATCAAATATTCTTGCTAAATTTTGCTGACTGGACAGTAGTGGGTTTCTCACTCAGAGAAGTAAAAAAAAATGATACAATTATAGAAGCCAATACACATCATGCCCAGGAGTTGAGTCCTCAGTAATATTTCAGGACTTAAAGTTATGGCTTGAGTGAAAGGCAAGAAGTCAGGAACAGAAGAGATCAGAACCTCATCAGGCATTGAAGCACCAGTTGATGTGAGAGAAAAAGGTCTAGAGCTTTTCGAGAAAAATAAATCTTAACCAAAATATGTGTGCCTGATGTGAAGACGCTCACGTGCTTCAATGACAATGTCAGATTAGACATCTTGGTGAAGGCACTGTGATACCATGATAATTTACTCTGCAAACTGAATATACACTTAGAAGAAATTTCCCCAATGTCATTTTTCTAAATATTAATTTGTGTGTAGGTGGTCAATACCAGATGTTAGTGAAACCCTATGATCTGACTCTGCCTGTGAGAATCACTTCTTAAGTCTGGTATCCCACTCTAGGTACTTTGTGAGTAATATATATTTTTGGATTAACAATAATGTTTAAAATATCTTTTAACCACTGGAGATATGTAGGCTATTCTATCCACTGTATAAATCACACACTCACACACAGACACACAGCATGAACTTAAGCAGACCCACACACATACATAAATACACAACACAAACACACAGACATGAATACTTAAGGAGAGGTTTAGTAAGATGTATTGTCACATGCGGAAACTCAAAGCAAAATCTTTGAGGTCACTGAACTAAAAGTTTGACTGGCCACAAAGGTAAAAATGTTTATTTAATTGAGAGCCATTTGAAGGAATGCCCTCCCTCCCTTTGCTCTCAGTCCAGGTGATTGCTTATGTGCGTGTTTTCTTTAGGGCGTTGCTGTGCGTGACTGATTACTACTACACTCCTTGCCTGTACTGTGTAATTCTGGGTTTTTCCTTATTGTCAAGCTCCTTTACTTCACCCCACTGATGCAAACAGGGTGTGTGTGTGTGTGTGTGTGTGTGTGTGTGTGTGTGTGTGTGTGTGTGATTAGTGTTTGTAATTGTCTTTGACTCTATTCTCCTCTGAGTACTGAAGCCCAAATGGTTTTCTGTTTTTGTTCTAGTCTAGAGGTGGCGTAGTACATTTGCCTTTAAACCCCTTACTGGGAAAGCCTTAGTTCCGTGTAGAAGCTGACTGACTCTGCTCCCATCTCACACCTGCTTCCAGCTGCCATCTTTCATGAACCTGCTGTGCTGAAACATGCTGAAATGGCAGATGCTGACGATTCTACATCGTCCCATGAGCCAGGGAAGCTGTGACAAGGGAAGGGATACCCTGTGAAAACCAAGCTGAAGAGCTGAAAGGATTCATCTCTTTATTAGTCGTTTTGAATTCTCTGTCGTCGAGTTCTCCATCTCTATCCACGAGTCTGAGCCAGAGTGTTCGGCAGTATGGTATATATGGTTGCAGTGGGATTGAACTTTATAGGTAAAACTTAAATGTGCAGAAAGGTTGCTGTATTTCTCCAAAATTGTACTCCATTTAAAATCCCATCAGAGCATCTTCCTCTCTCAAATATTCTCTCCTCCTGTGGATAGGGAGTGAGAAATTTCATGGCGACAAGGAGGGAGTATGGGCTTTACAGACTGTCCCTGCTCCTGGATCTTTATTGGCCTTTGCTGAGATATGCTTCTTTCCAGAGCTGTGCTTAACAGCTCCTACTCACACTCACTGGGCTGTGACTGCTCCAGGCTGCTGGAGTACCCGCTGAGCAGGTAAAGTGGCCCACTTCAGTTCTCATGAACTCTTTGAAGCTCTTTGATATTATCTACCTGGCTCCTGGATTTAGACTGAGCATCTTACATCTTCCACTATGAGATCCTCTGACCCGTTATTGTGACAAATGCCTGGCAGGAAATTGTTCTCTAAATTCTCAGCTAATTCTATACCCATCTGGAACAGATGGGTGAAATAGGCAATAGGAACTTCTCCAAATTTTCTCCATACCTTGCTGGCATTACTAGAAACTTAGAATAATATATAGGTGGCTTTTTCAAGCCTTCTTTGTGGGCACCTGCCTTCTAATCCATATCTAAGCTGCTTGCTCAAGGCAGTGATGACTATGATGAGTCTGATGGATGCAAGGGCTTGCTCTGCTCTACTTACTGAAGAGATCTTTTTAACATGCTTTATTTAGCTCCTTAAAAATTGGGAAACAAATATTCTCAGTGAGCATAAGATCTTGAATGCCTCTAATCAGAGGAGTAAGAGTTCTTAAAACTTCCTGAAATACAAAGTTCAATATTCATGCATATACTGTAGCTATCATATTTTCTGCACTCTCTACAAATATTACAGCTTAAATTTAAAAATTCTAAGTTCCTAACAGCCTTTATGATTCATTATAACCATAAATATTAAATTTTCCATTGCAGTGTGTTTTAGTTGCTTATAATTTGGTAACATATTTATTTCAAATAATGGATATAATGTTTAAGGGCTGGGTACATATGTCAATGGAAAAAATTAATTTCTGTTAAGCTTTCTCACTTGTATTAAGGCAGTTCCCACTTGATCATTCATAGAAAAATAATTCACTTTGTTGGTGATATAACAAAAGGAGATATGGTTTGAACAACTATAGCCAAGATTGGTAAGGAGATTTAGAAGTTTCACATCTGCTAGGTATCCTTGAAACCTGTGAAGTATAGGGTTTTGTGCCTGCACTCTGGTATTTCCTCTTGTGAGATGCCTCAGTGAGCTGCAGAAACAACTGTCTCTTTAGATTTAATCACGTGGCTCTCTTATCTTAACAATATTGAGAAAAGATGTAAGGTGAAGTGGGGAGAACTTAAAGTATATGCTGAGAGAATATCTTCACTAACCATGAATTACTCTATACGTGTGCATGCATATGTTAGCTTTTATTAGAAATAAGATACTATTATTTCTCTCCTTACCAGATGACAGAAAAATAGGAAATGTATTTGAAGCCATGAAGGATTACAGTTGTGAATCTAGGGAATACATTTCTATTTTTCACTTAGGAGGAATTTGTTCATTGCAATTAGAAAATTAACTCTAAGGCAGGAGTCATTCAGAATGATCACTATGATTATAAGTAGCATTTGTATCACAACATACAGTTTATAAAACATTACTTCATTTTATTTTCACAATAACCTTTTGGGGAAGAGTCATGTTTCTCCTAATTTACTAGTGAACCCTGCTGTTAAGTTGCTTTCACAAAGTAAACCAGCTGGGAAATAAAACTGGAATGTGCATTGTATAATAATTATTTAGCAAATCAATAATAGATTTGATATGAGATAGTACAGATAATAGTATTAAATAATAGTAATAATAGATCTTCAGGTGCATTTATGTACATTTTTATTTAATGGTTTAAAAACACTTAAATAATGTCACTTGCTTTGACTTTTTATTAGGAAATTTGTGTCTATAGGAAAGTGAGAAGAATAGCATAATGAACACCTATATATTTATCAGCTAAATATAAAATTGGGTACCTTTCACAGTATTTGTGTTATACATTTTTTTTGCTGAAATGTCTAAAATACAGACTTATAATATTTCGTCCCTAAATACTTTTGAAGGCATTCTCCAAAAATAAAGACATTTTCCTATTTAACCATCTACTTAACCATTATGCTATCATCCCTAAGTTCTTAATATTAACTAATTTTACATCTGTATTCAAATTCTTCCTATTAGCTTTTAAAGCACTTTAATGTTGGTATGCTCAAGGTAGGGTCTAATTAAGCTCTGCATATTAGATTTGGTTGTTGTTACTTAACAGATTTCCATCAGAACTGGTGTGCCCTACCTCTTCCCCTTGTCCCTCAGCCCCCTCTTTCCCCTATGTCATTGATCTGTTGAGGTACAATTTTGATTAGGTTCATATCAGACATTTTCAGAAAAACTGTTTCAGAGTGAGTCACAGGGAGCCAGATCTGGTTGGCTCTCCCTTCATAGCACTGATATTAATTATCAGGTGAAGGTAATCCTCATTTATGTGTGAAGTACTTTATATTTTGCAGTAGTTTTCATACTTCATAATTCCTTTCAATTAATTCTGGACTCTGACTAGTACACATATACTCATCAAATTTTAGTAGTTATGTCTTCAGTACATTGCTTAGATTCCATGGAATATTGAGTATAGGTATTTAACCAATATGAAAAGATATAAGATGCTCTGGATTGTGTATTCAATATATCTTTGAAATTAAGCTGAAGTTGCTATTATTGTTAATGAGACATTGTTGATTAAATGATAACCACATCTAGTCTATTACCTTTCAATGCATTTCAACCCCTCAGTGACCTATTTTTCTGTCTAACAATATTCCCTGAGCATCTGTGTATGTAACAGGCTACTTTGACAACACTGTAGAGATCACAAGGGCAAATTAAAAGATTAAAGGTTTTTCATTAACACACTCTTGTTCATTAGTGTGTGTGTGTGTGTGTGTGCGTGTGTGTGTGTGTGTGTGTGCTGTCTATATTCCAAGAACTAATTTGAATCTAAAGTAAGCTTTACAAATGATTGCATTTTAGAATCAAAGAAATATGTGAGTAAACCTATATTAGTTTGTTGTTTAAGATGGATAAAGAAACATTGCTTTCTTCTATATTCTGTATACTCAGAATCTCTTCTGAGTCTCAATGTGTTAATAAATTTAAAGTAGTTTTTCTTTCACTGAGAATAGCACTTTTATGGCTCTTGGTGGAGGGACATGGGGCCAGGCTTCACTATCAGCAATCACCACACTTCTGGCTTCTATTATCATCCGGACAGGTTTCTTACTGAGTAGTTATGCAGGTTTATGACCAAGTTATAAACAGGTGAAGGGAGCTTATGTTAATAAGGTCAACACTGTTTCTGTCATGTTTTCTGACTTAAACAGTTCCCCAAAGGCAATACCTTTTCCAAATGGGCTAAACAGAAAGATACACTTTTACCAGCTGAAGATTTAAGTTCCAACTCTAGTTAATGATATGAAACTGTATCAAAAGCTACATGGAACCATACAATGATAATTATGTCACTGCAACTATTATATTAATATTTATTTATGTACTTATATATATGGTCATTTCTACAGCTATTTTTTCATTTCAGTCAAGTTGGGCTTCCATAAGAAAATACCATGCTTGGTGGCTTAAATAACAGAAATTTATTTTCTCACAGTTCTGGAAGTTGGCAAGTACAAGATCAAGGTGCCACCCAATTTAATTTCCGGTGAGACCTCACTTCTCGGTTTGAAGATGGCTACCTTCTCATCATATCTTCACATAACAGGGAGAGAGAGAGAGAGCAAGCAAGGGTCTCTAGTGTGTCTCCTTATAAGGTCACCAATCTCATCATGAGGTCCGTACTCTCATGACCTCATCTAACCCTAACTTCTTCTCAAAGACCCTATTTCCAAATACCTTCACCTTGGAGATTACGGCTTCAACATATGAATTTGGGGGCTGGCACAAATATTCTGTCCATAACAATCTTTATACATGGGGTGAGTGATGAGAGGAGAGAATCACATGTATATTGTTGAATGAATGGGTTTGCAAATCAACCTCTGGAAATTTAGATCGTTGTGTCTATTTCCTCAGCTGCTGGTTTCTGTATCAGACAAATACTGTTGCAATGGTCCAGAGATATTTGATTGAATGAGAATATACATATCACCATCGAGTTAGCATAAAGGCAGACAATACAAAAATAGTTCAAATATTAAGTGTATGGTTGATAGTCGATATAGATTAAGTCAATCTAGCACAATTACTAAGAGCATGCCGGTTGCAGTTTTATGGTAAATGTTGCAATGCTTTATCAATTTGCAATTATAGTCTTAGCCCAGGATTTGCACAGCCTTTGATAAGGAAGTCACCAGCTTGCAGTTAGGTGGGGTGGATAACCAGACAGCTGCTCATGCATACCAATGAGGGTTTTGTTGATGCAAATTTGGAGAGCCCTTTTAAAAATTTAGCCTAAGTGTCTACTTTGAGCTTCAGTGTGATATGTGACAAGAGACCACTTAACCAGCAAGTTTACCTCTAATTTTAGCTTCACCTGAATTAAAGCTGGCATGATATTGCATACTGCTACAGACATTAGAAACTATAAAACAGAAAAAACCCAAAATTAGATGCAATACAAGGGACGAATCACAAGAAAGTCACTGGTGGTTTTGTGTTGTCTACAAGATTTTGGGAAATCTCTGATGAATATTAGGGTAAAAAAGAAAATTTGTTTCTTCACAGGAACAAATTTTTAATGACATTTATTTCCTACTTTGGCAGCTTAAGACAATCTGCCTACATACAAAGGAAGCAAAACAAAACGGAACAAGCTGTTTTGGGGAATTGACTCTCCAATAAATCTCTCTTGAATGAACCGGGGTCCCCAGTAGAAAGAGTAGCTTTACCATTCCTGCTAACTCCTCAGACGTTTGACTATTGGGCTGCTGAAATGTTCCATCGACCAAGACAACTGAACAACCATTGTACCATTTTGTTCTAGGTATGTGACCAACTCTGGGGTTTATATAAGCTTTGCTTACTGTGTGAGTGGAGAGAAAACTCAAGCTTCTTATTCTCTCATAGGCTAATGACGTGACCGTTCCATATATTAGCTTAACATTACCGCTTCCTATGTGTAATACTGGCATCCCGAATTCAGCTGCAGTTCCAACAATGTTGATACCAAAGTGCCAGTAAAGTAAATTGAGACTGCTTGTTCTAATTGACTGTTGCTGATACAGGATGATGGCAGATAGGAAAGGGGGCAGTTACAATCAGTACAAGAGTCACAAAGCAACAAAATGGAAAATAGCTTACAATTAGTAAGGGCTGCTTATGCTTGAATTTATAATTTTAATTAAACATTTATTTTGTGCCGGGAGAGTATTATAATATTTTAAGATTCAAAAATATTAAAGTGTTGTCTTTACTTTCAGGGGACTGGCAGAGAGTCAGACTGATGTGCAGACAAAAGTATTACACATGCTATGATACAGGTTTGTATCATTTATAGGAGAGACTCTTAGGAGTGAGTAAGATCCCATAGTGGGGAAGTTAATAAAGGATTGAAAGAAGAGGAAAATTTTGAAGGGGGGGAATCAGAAACAAATTTACAGGACAGTATTTGGTAAATAAAAATAATGAGGAAACCACACATCTACTTAATATGACCTTAGAGAAGAGAAAATCAATTTCTGTTTGAAATAGAAAGGCAGAAATAGAAAGGAGGAATAAATAGAAGTGGCCTTGAGTAATACTTGCAGTGTAGTTAAAGATAAAAAAAGTTATAAAACCTGAATTGCTGTAGTTCTTTCTTCTAGGATATTTGAGGCAACAGAAAGTCATAACCTTCTTGATGTGTCTGGAGATGGGGAGGTAAGGCTAACTCAATTTTCCATTTTATACAGTGTTTTGTTATTTTTTTTAACATAATATACTTAGATAAAAGTATTGTATGTATAGAACTAGCTTATTGTCCACTATAATGCAGCTCCCTATGAAACTTATATAGCAGCCAACAACATTATGGTATAGAAAAGACAGAAATGCAAAGTTTATTTTCTTTAAACATAAATTAAGAAAAGAAATTGTAGTTTATATTTTGAATTTGATTCCATAGCTTTTAAATTATTCTTAAGAAATCTAAGTAAATGCTCCTTAGATTCCTGAGTGTATTACTTTCCCTGAGTGGTAAGTGAGGTAATATTACTCCTGTGTAAAGAATGGATGTTTGGGTAGACTGTGTGATGTTAATGAACACTGAGACTCTAGTCCTTAGTTTTTATGAGATAGTGGACAGCTTAATCAGTTTTCTTCAAAGATACGTATTTGCAGTAGAGGAAATCCTTCATGCTTAGGCAACCAGCCACCACACATGCAAACCCCAAATAGTAATGTCTGAATGTATGCAGGTATCTTCTGGATATGTGTAGCTTTCCGTGGAAACCAACAAACAAGCAACTCCACCCCCCTCCCACCAAAAAAATAATAATAATAACACCTATAAGTGATTTGATGTATTTAATAAAGGCCTGAAATTAGTTAATGGCATTAGTTATAATATTATCCACTCTTCCTTCTCAATCTTTGAAAAATTCTCTCATGCACAATAGTGCAAGCTCTGCAGGAAGGTTATGTAGGAGGAAGATCCAGGGTTCTAAAGTGTTTGGACAGAACCCTGGTTCCTTACCTGTGCCTTCAATTACCATATTTCCCCATGGATAGGATGCAGCCTTTTTCGAAAATTTTTGGGTCTAAAAACTGGGTGCGTCTTATACAGTGGTTGTAGATTTTTTTACTTGCATTTTCCACTTTTTTTGCACTTGTTTTTGAGCTCATTGTTGAAAGTAGTGATTCGTCATTAGACACAGATGAGAACAAGCTAATGGATGGGAGTTTTGAGAGTGATGAGGAGTTGTATGACTTTTATGATGAATTTCAATAACTTTATGTAATACATATTTTTTCAAATTTCGGTCCCTAAAACTAAGGTATGTCTTATACATAGGAGCATCTTATACATGGGGAAATATAGTACTTTCCAGACTTCATATGAGTTACTTCATTTTTAGAGGCTGTGTTTTCATTTTTTTTGCATAGGATAAGTTAACTAGTGATCTACATGTTCTATAGCCTTTGATTCTAGGTATTCTATGAATAAACCAGAGTGAAGATAGTTTCAGAAATGAGATTTTCAGAAATCTATTGTTAGGAACATTTCATCATTTGATTCCTACAGAGCCTAATTCAAGTTGACCACCAGGACACAGCTCTCTATCATACCATTGTGAGACTGATCGAGAGTTTGGCAGTGTTGCCTGGATTTTGAAGTTGAGTCATAAAGAACACAGATGGGAGGAGATAATAATTCATGGAAGGTTATATTTGTCATGTGGGTAACAAAACCTATTCCAAACAAAGCCATCTTTTTCTGCAGCTCCTGGCTGCCTTAAAATAATTTTGTCTCCACTAATATTTTTTATCATCAGAATTTACCTTAGCATAAAAAATTAGTAGGTGATTACAACCCTTTGGTAATTTTAGGCAGAAAAATTAGTAGGTGATTACAACCCTTTGGTAATTTTAGGTAGCTTTTTTGTGCAATGCTAGAGTGTACAACTATCAAGCTAAATTAGGACCTTTCTTTTGGAGTCTTGTGGGGAACCAGTTTGTAGCATTCTTCTAATTCATGTTTAACTTAAATTATATTATTGCCTGACCAGGCGGTGGCGCAGTGGATAGAGCGTAGGACTGGGATGCGGAAGACCCAGGTTCGAGACCCCGAACTCGCCAGCTTGAGTGCGGGTCCATCTGGCTTGAGCAAAAGCTCATCAGCTTGGACCCAATGTCGCTGGCTCCAGCAAGGGGTTGCTCGGTCTGCTGAAAGCCCGCGGTCAAGACACATGTGAGAAAGCAATCAATGAACAACTAAGGTGTTGTGATGGCAATGAAAAACTAATGATTGATGCTTCTCACCTCTCTCTGTTCCTGTCTATCTGTCCCTATCTGACTCTGTCCCTGTTAAAAAAAAATTATATTATTATTGAATAAAGATTGTTATTTTGTTTTTTGAAAAATAAAGGCTAAAATTATTATACCATTTATATGGCAGAAAATACATAGAGACCTAGAACTAAACTGGATTTTTACTTATAAGTAATATTAAGTTATGTGAGATACAGTGACTAGTTATACTCAGAAATCTGATGTAGTTTATACCTGATGGATAGAATCCCAAGTGGTACATGAGAAATACTTGCATAATAGAACTACTTTTTCATTTCATAAACAATGGCTAATTTAATTTTTCTGAATTGAAATATATAGGGCAAGTTATAATAGACCATTTTAAGTCTTAAGAAATTTTAATTATTTGGCTTGCATGATACCTTATCATGTAAAACGTTTTTACCCTACAACATTTTAGTTGTTCTATTCCAATTATAAGTCAGATTACGAAGGTACTGGTACTTTTGATATTTATATTTCAATTAAGGCTTAGAATGTAAACAATGATCAGACACCTGAGGTATAATTTCTTTACTTGTAAATGTAGATTAATATTTGAAATTTATCCACAGCTCAAAGAATATTGCAGGAGAGTAAAACTCCTTGTCATATAGGCATGAAGGATACTGTTTCCCAGGTAACTTGGATGAAATAACAACTGTGAACACAGGGCTTCTGATCTTTTTATTCTCTTATTTTCTAAATTGAGTTAAACACAATGAAAGTTAATTTCTTGTGTCCTATTCTTAGTGTAAGAGATATAAGAAACACATTGAAAATATGTAAATATGATGGACCCAATCACCTAAAAAGTTTGAGGTGATATAATAACCTCTACTTAGAATGATTTATGCATCAAGGTTAAAGTATTTAAAAATCTGGTAACCTTCACCAGGTTTAAAGAAGTAACTTTATTTATTTATTTTTATTTTTGGTGTTTTGTTTTTACAAAACATGCTCTATTAAACCAATGTAAATGCTCTTAAATCTTTCCTTTCTCTTTAGATTATATAAAGTAGAATAGGTATAAAACAATACTTAGGTGGAACATGTACTCAGAAAGCTTTAAGATGAACTTTCTCTCCTGTATAAAGGTTCCAAGGCTTTCTATTGGCTCCCAAGGGAGGTGGTTCCCCTCAGGTTATAAGTGTTAAAGGCTGTTGAAAGGCTCTATGTGGAGACCCACCCTGTCTCAGGGGCAGCTGCTGCAGTTGGTCCCAGGAGCCTTGTAGCAAGGGGAGGAAGGGGAATTCCACAGTCTTTCTATGAAACAATAGTTCTATTGAAAGAACTCTGTTCTGGGGAAGATTAAATTAAAAAAAGAAAGAAAGAAAAAAGAACCAATAGACTTAAAAAATATTTGCAAAATACTGGATTAAGTAAGTTGAAAGGTGAATCTATGTTAGGTCTTTTCATAGTGATCAAAATACTAATTATCATTATGAACATCCTGGTAGGGAATACTGTGGGCACGGTCTTCTAAGTGAATTGGACCAAAAGCCCCCTTTCTGTTAAACATCTGTTAAATATTATAAAAGAGTAAAATATTGAGAAGTAGAGTTTAGATAATGCTGCCTTAGCAACCACCAGATTTTCTGCCTTGGTTAAGGAGTTAGGTATGGGAAGAAGAGTCTACAGAGCTGTAACGGTTTGTTAGTGGACAACCCTCTCTTCTGGTGAGCCTGCAATTGCCTTGTCAACAACTCTGCTGCCTCCCTCAAGTCTCTGTTGACACAGAAAGTAGAAACTTCTTTTTCCTTTCCATGATGTAAATTCTCTCAAAGTACTAGCTCTCCGTCTTCGGGCTCACTTTGTACGCTCTGAGATGGGTGGCAGCGTCCTTCTGGCATCTCAGGTGTAACTGCCCTGTAAAGTTTGTCTACATTTCCTTTCTCATTTTCAATGTGGTCCCCAAAAATCACCTTGTCAGAGACTTTTAATGACTTTAAATAAAGGGAAAATAAAAAAGAAGGCATTTAAAATGCTTATACTTATCTCAATTCAGGGATAAAAAGTAGTTGTATTATTGGTAAGATTTTTTAAATTTTGCAATAAGCATATTTTTGAACGTTTTTCCCCTTTCTTTTAAGCTAGTTAATGAAATACAAGCAAAATGAGCCTGTGCATTCCACAGCCGAGATGGTCATGAATGTGCAGCAAGCTAAGAACAAGAATCGCTTCCTCTTCTCTGCCTCACCCCAACCAAAAAGAACAGGGAGGAAAGGTGGTTTAAAAAGGATGTGTCTGGTTTGACTCAGGACTCTGCCCCTCACTGAGCCTGTAGCTTAGTGGAAAGTAACCTCTCTGAGCTTATATTCTTCGTCTGAAAAGTAAGGGTAGTTGTATCTACCTCCTACGGTAATTGAGAAGACAAATTAAAAAAAAACAAACAAACAAACCTGGATAGCATATCCGAGAAGACCTAGCACATGGCAGGCAGGGTCTTTGCCTCTCATTATTATGTTGTCTTCATTTTAGACCTTGCAAATGACTGGGTCCAGCGAAACCTCAGGTGCTTTGCTTGGAAGAATTTAATCGGTTTAAAAGTGAGGAGACCAGTGTGGTTGGATCTTAGGAATCAAGTCAATTTGATTTCTAGCTGCATGCTTGAAGGTGCCTTGTGGGTAAAGGTTTCTGTGTGTGTAACACCCCTAGACAGAGCACAGCTCTCTGAGTCACAGAGTTCTGTCATGACTTTGTCACGCATCTGTGAGGATGAACTGCAGCCTTCAGAGTGTACTTGGAGTTGCTGGTGTACTGACTGTGGCCCCACAATTTCATACATCTGTCCATCCAGTTCACCACCTGCTACCAGGCCTCTGCATATTAAAATGTTCTGGCACTGCAAAACCTAAAAGGACCTGCTTGGACATAAAGGTTTATATCAGACAAATCTAAGGCCAGCCAGAGGATCAGAGTTCTTCCTCCCAATATACATGAAGAAAGGTATTTATCACTTTCTAAAGTAGAATATCTCAACATTTCTATGGTTTAATGTAAGATGATAACTAGTATCCTTCAAAATAATGCAGACTATATATGATATAGAATGTGTGAGCAAGAAATAAACCTTGGGTATATATCACTAGATCTGGCAATTAATTTGTTTTTGCTACATGACCTTCCCTGTAAATAATATATATGAGTATTTTCTCTAAGAAATTAAACTTTCTTCCCTATTTCCCTTCCTTCTTTCTTTTTGTCCTTCCTCTGTTCCTCCACATCTGTCTTTTTGTCTGTTCATTGGGCTGGTTTCTATCTTTCTTTATCTAACTATTTCTCCTTCCTCATTCTTTCTTACACATGAAGGTGCCACTTAAAAGGAGACTTCTCTCTCTCTCTCTCTCTCTCTCTCGCCTGACCTGTGGTGGTGCAGTGGATAAAGCATCGACCTGGGAACACTGAGGTCGCCAGTTCAAAACCCTGCATTGGTCTGGTCAAGGCACATATGGGAGTTGATGCTTCTAGCTCCTCCCCCCTTTCTCTCTCTCCCTCTCTCTCTCTCTCTCTCTCTCTCTCTCTCTCTGTCTCCTCTCTAAAATGAATAAATAAAATTAAAAAAAAAGAGACTTCTCTCAAACAACATAAAGAAAAGGAATATTTTTTTATCTGTAGTTGTTACTTACTAAGCATCATAAGATAAACAACACTTTTCTTGTGCTCAAGAGAAAACAGCTGATCTTTTGGAAAGAGCCAAATTTTTTGAAAATAATAATTTTCATTTTTGTGGTACTCCTGTACAATTTACAAAGAACTCTTACATACCTGGCCTTATTTAATCCAGGTACTGTTATCATCACATTATAGATGAGAAAAACTTAGGGATCTTGGGATGGCTAATTAAAGTAATTTATGCCTTAGCAAGAACCTGGAACATGGTAGGTGGCCCTGAATATCTTTTGTCTTCCCTTAAATAACACATTCAGTCTCAGTGAACAACCTTCTTACCCCAAAGAACAAACTTTTTCCACATTAAACCATAGACTCTAACACAGAGTAATTGGTTGAGCAATATATTTAGAAAGAGATGGGAGAGAGTTGCCTATATGGTTATTTCTCTGTTTCCCTGTGTCTGCTGTCAGAGATCATTTCTCTATAAAAATAGAGGGCAAAAGCTCTAGGAAATGGCAAATAAAAGCCCTAGAGCAGAGCAAATGTATGCTTCTGTTCGCTTTCCCCCCTCTACTCATTTATCTTAGGTGAACTGCCATGTGGAAAACACAATAAACTACCCTGCCCTGCAGGGCCCTGAATTTGAGGCACACCTGGGATGTGAGAGCCACACACACAAGTGTGTGGCAAGTGGTGGCACAGAAGAGTGAGTGCCAAGTAGTCATTTTTGTTGGAATGCTTCACAGAACAGATGGGTGTTTATGAGTTTCTGAAGTTTGTTATTATAAATCTCAGCTGTTGTTCTGAGGGTTCTTTCCTTCTGTATACATTTTAATATCTCCATGTGTATTTGGTGCTTATTAAATGGAAGGACACTTCCCCTTAGAACTGGGCATCTAAGGGCAGCATGAACTTCTCTTGTTGGGCTCTCCAAAAGTCCTTGTTCTACCTGTTCAAGCTGTCTGGCTTTAACTAGGGGAACAGATTTGGCAGTATCTGGGACCACACCTGAGGAAGTGTGGTGCTGTTCAGGGAAGGTCATGCTGTAAAAACAAATTAACTGTCAATTCTTGTAATATACCCAAGATTTATTTCTTACTAATATATTCTAGTGCGTGCAGGATGAACAGAGGGCAGTGGCACTCTCCTCCACATAGTCACTCAGGATCCAGGCTGACAGAGGCACCAGTATAACCACGTGAAGTTTGCTAGAGCAAGAAAAAAAAACCTGGAGAATTACAAAAGGATTGTTTCATTACCAGAGTTCAGAAATGACACCTATCATTCCTACCCAAATTGCATTGGGCCAGAACTGGTCACATAGCTTTGCCTACCTGCAAAAGGACTGGGAAGTATAGTTTTCCATAAGCCAGAAAGGTGATATATAAAATAAAATATGATGAACAGAGAGCTTTTCTCCAGCTTTACTAGGTGTTTGCAGAAACAACAAGTTAACCATTAATGGGGATTTTTATCATGAACATATGGTGTGCAACCTCCATTTAAGAAGAACAGAAATTCATGTAATAAGAATAATTATATAATAAAAATATTCATATTTGCCTTTAACTAAACACTAATTATGTGTGTAATTTCTACATGACAGTCATCTTTTTAATGGTTATTTTCTCAAGTAAAGCAACTTTGCTTTCTCTAAGTAGACATTAATAATGAACCAAGAAAGACCCTAAAATTTCCTGGGTGGTCAGGACAGGCCAAGGTGGCATGAATTAGACATGTCTTTGATATTAGGGCTCTAGACATTTAAAAATTTAGTGTGATGGAACTTGAAACAGAAATTTTGGGGACTTCTTTTGCTGCTTCAGGTTGAGAAGGGGTACTTCTTAATAGTATTTTTAATGTATATTTTCATCTACTTAATTACAAAAAAAAATTAAAGGCAAAATTCAAACATTCAAAGGTGAAAAGAAATCACTTGTTTCATGCATTTATAGTAGCATTACAAATAAACACAATCTTTTGGCCAAACAATGCAACAAATTTATATCAAAAGTTTTGTGAGTACATGCTACCAATATGTCAAGTTCATAAAAAGGTTTATAACTCACTAATCCCACCTTTGGGAACCTAACTCTAAGAAATACAGCAATCTCTTATCAACCATCTCAGGTAACATTCATGAAAGTCAGTGTGGTTGGCCGCCTCCCCAGAAACCTACTTTGATAAAGTCATGAATTAGTTAAAATTAATGCAGTAGGGATAAAGAAAATATGGAACTATATAGATTGTTCTCAGTTTAAGTACATAAATACTGTAAAAAGCATCTACTTACCTAAAGCTATGGTATTTGGCACAAAATTCTGGTTCTCCCATTTTTTTGCAAGATCACTGTTGACTTCTTGAGCAGCTCTGGCAGATTTACAAAGTTTTCTGTTCTACAGATTATGTTTCTCTCCAATTTCTCAATAAACACCTAGTACCTTAAAGTCTATCTTTTTTCATTTGCATTTTTGTGTGTTTTGTACCTTAAGTGTTGGCAAAGTGCTTACATAACCAAGTGACCTTTAAAATATTCATGCTCCATATTGGCATATATTTTTAGCTCTGGTCTTCCATTCACATGTTGAAAGTATAGATAATGTATGGACTTTTTGTCTTCAGATTATTTATGTCCAAAGTCTATTACACAAGGAGCAGAAATAATCTGCTATTTTTGTGTGTGGTTTTCAGGGGACTAGTGCGAGTGGTCTATTTGTGGAAAAACATCAGCTTTACATTTTTGTGTATCCTTAAACAATAGTTTGTAAAAATAGCTATTTGATCATTTGAGTGCAAAAGGCTATTGTCTTAAAGATTATCACAGATTTATTTCAGCACTATTTATTTCAAAAATTAAAGTATCACCCACATATTAAAAAAACACATTAAGCCTGACCAGGCAGTGGCGCAGTGGATAAAGCATCAGACTGGGATGCGGAGGACCCAGGTTCGAGACCCCGAGGTTGCCAGCTTGAGCGCGGGCCCATCTGGCTTGAGCAAAAGCTCTCCAGCTTGGACCCAAGGTTGCTGGCTCCAGCAAGGGGTGGCTCAGTCTGCTGAAGGCCCGCGGTCAAGGCACATGTGAGAAAGCAATCAATGAACAACTATGGTGTCACAACGACCACAACAACAAAAAAAACTAATGATTGATGCTTCTCATCTCTCTCCATTCCTGTCTGTCTGTTCCTATCTATCCTTCTCTCTGACACTCTCTCTGTCCCTGTAAAAAAAACAAACAAAAAACAAAAAACAAAACAAGAAAACACATTAAAAGCCAAATAATAAATGATCCACTATATAAAATATTATGCAATTTAAGATAATTGTAGGAAAACTATGAATCACCCTATTATAATGTATTTTATTTTATTTTTTAATGATAGAGACACACACACAGAGGGATAGACAGAAAGGAAGGGAGAGAGATGAGATACATCAACTCGTAGTTGCGGCACCTTAGTTGCTCATTGATTGCTTTCTCATATATGCCTTGACCGAGAGGCTCAAGCTGAGCCAGTGTCCTTCTTGCTCAAGCCAGTGACCTTGGGCTAAAGCCAGCAACCTTTGGGCTCAAGCCAGCAACCATGGGTCATATTTATAATCCCATACTCAACCCGGAGACACCATGCTCAAGCTGATGAGCATTCAGTCAAGTTAGCAACTTCACAGTTTCGAATGTGGGTCCTCAGCATCCTAGACTGACACTCTATCCACTGCATTACCACCTGGTCAGGCTACAATTTTTAAAGAATAAAAACAATAGCCACTTTCTATTATCACCTACTCTGTGCCAAAAATGCTCTGTCCTCCGCACCTTCAACCCTAATATCAAACATTTATTTTTCTTGAAATTCACCATTGGGCTGACAGAGAGGTAGATGGCGAATGTAACTAGGTTTGGGGCAAGATCTCTCTCTTCTTCCTGAGCTTTCCTGAGCCACTTGCTATGGAAGTCTTTCTGGTTTTTTAAAAGTTCAGGTACACAGTGAATGTGGTGTAGGAGAGTACAGGCTCTGCTTTTACCCTTTTCATGGGTAACCCTGAGATCACATCACTAAAAGACCCTGCTAAACAGCGGTTGGCTTAACTGATCTCTCTAGGATTCAGTTTGTATGTTTTTATTTGAGGGAAGACTAAGATTAGACAGAAAGTGTATTTAGTGCAAGACGGTCATAATAAGAGAGTTAGGGGGATAACCCAAACATTTTTGTTTTGTTTTGTTTTTTGGTTTCTATTAAGGGTTTCCTCCCCAGCTTTATTGAGGTGTGATCGATAAATAAAAATAGCACTATTTTTTAGGTTGTGCTACATGATTTTTAAGGTGTACAACATGATGAATATATGTGAAATTATCATAATCAAGATAGTACATTCATATTCCATAATTACCATTTTTGTGTGTATGTGTTGAGAACACTTAAAATTTACTTGTAGTAAATTTTAAATATATAATACATTTTTACTAACTATAATCATCATGTCATACATTACATTACCAGAACATTTTCATCTTATAACTGGAAATTTGTACACTTTGACCAGCATCTCTCCATTTCCCCTACTCCTCAGTTGCTGGCAACCACTGTTGTACTCTCTGATGTTTTTGTTTGACTTTGTTAGATTTGACATATAAGTGAAATCATACATATTTGTTTTTCTGTGTCTTAACCCAAACTTTTTGAATAATCCATGATTTTAGCACACGTACCATAATTCAAATTTTCAACACAAGGAATGGACTGTAAGTTAGCTAATTGCAAACATACATAAACAAAATGTCTGAATATCTGTCCTTCTGTATTTATGGGTTTCCTTAGTTTCTCAGGTTGCGGTAGGTTAAAAGATTCCATGAAGCTCCTGTACATAATTTTGAATATATGTTCTCCTTTCAGCTGACTTTCAAATTCATTTGTGATGAAATCTTTTTACCTATGTTGAAGAACCATACTTTATGATGTTGTAATCCTTAAGTAAGGTTTGCTTCCTTTAATGAAGAACAATGTAAATACCAATTTCTAGCTAATCTCATTTTTAATGAAGATTTAGACCTGATGCTTCATGTAAGCCCACTTATTCTGATCGTTTCTTTAATAATGAGGAGGACACTGACCATTAACACATGCCACATATTTATATAGTTTTTTCTAAATTTACATGCTTAAAAATTTAATTCAGGTATGTTTACCATGAAATATATAAAAATATTCATACCATTTATTATTATTGTCATCTTTACTATAATTTTTCAGAGAAAAGAAACATTTAATGAGACCAAGAGAAATAAAAAAAATTGATGTCTTTATATTCAGTGTTTCCTTATATTTGAAGACATTTTTGATAACTTCTCAGAAAGAAAATATCTTTGTCTCTCACACATTCTCTTCTGACCCCAAAAGAGATTTTATCAAGAATGCCTTGCTTAAACTATTTAATTGAAATTTTGTTCCTTTCTATGAAGCAAATACTTTGTTATCCCATCTCACAGTTTACATGTCCTTGGAACCTCTGGTCTGCAAAGATGCAAGATGCTCTTAGTAAGCTGAAGAGAGAAAATCTGTTCAATTGTGTTTTTATTAGAAAACAGAGAGGGACAAACATTGATTTCAGCTGAGATTTCACAAAACCACTAATTAATCTGAAAATGAAAAATATAAGGGGGTGTATATATGAATCACAGGATCTAGATTCTCAAAGCAGCTATCATATCTTATTTAATTTTGAAATACAGTGCCTAGATAACTGTCTGACACCTAGAAAACATTGAATAACTTGTCTGAACAAACGAATGAATGCTTGCCCCTAAGATTCATATGCATGGCATTGATGACCAAGGGATTGATGACCATGACATTGATTGCCAGACACAGCAAAGTAGTTAAAATCAGTACAGGTATATTCTCATTATTTTAGATCTTTATTTTTTGTTACTCTTTTCTAAAAATAAAATATTACCATTGTGTTATTCATGTGATTTTAAATGCCATAGAAATTGATGATTTGTAGATACTGTACATTGAAAAAATACTGAAGAGTAATTCTTGATATATCAAAAAGCACATACATAATATAGTGAAAAGTCTTCATTTCTTTTCAAGAAACCAAATGAAACAGGAATACACAAAAACTAATCGTGAGTGTATTTTAGATGTATTTGTGCATGTAAGTACTCTCTTTCATACACTGTTGAATGTTCTACAGACATTAACTTATTTAATCCTCTCCATTACACTATGATGCAGTTACCATCCTTATTTCTATTTTACAATTTTTAGCAGGAAACTGAGATTTAGATTATAACTTGTTAGTGGTAGAAAGCTGAGTTTAAAATCAAACAGTCTGACTCCATGCTTTTAGCCAATACTAGTCTACTCTATTTCTCTCTACTATACTCTCTTTGTATTAGGAAAATAACACTTTCATGGGCCCTTGGTTAGAAGATTACAGTTTTCATACTGTATGTAATGGTTGGGAATGAAAAAAAAATCAAAGAAAACAAAAATGTAAAAATGAATTTCACTGTGGCTCATTGAACCCAGAAATAGTTTCCTACAAACATGACTTCTGGAATATATCTTCTAGAAATAAATAATAATCTTTTTCTTTTTTAATTTTAAAATCCTTATAACCTCTATTTCAATGTGTTCTCTGAACATTTTAGTATCTTTGTGCTTTAATTAGCAGCTGTTTCCAAGTGTGATAGGTGATTCATACTAGTCTTAATATTGTATATAATTGGATCTCCAAGGCAAATTTATCTGTCAGAGTAAAATTGATCTACAAGTAGTTCCCTCTAGCTAATACTTAAATTAGTTTCACCTGGACTGTGCCCTCTGATTCCTTCTGAATTATACCCAAGAATGCAAGCTAACAGCTGGTATAGAAGCAGAAATTTTATCTGAAAGATTCTAAAGTGAGTCCAAACTGGTTATGAAAGGAACAAGAAAACTAAACATATTTTAGGCTAGCTTTAGGAAAATCAAGCTTACAAACCATCATATTTTGGAATAGTTAGAATCCACTATTCAGAATGAAGACTTCAAAGCAATACTAGTCAAGACTTTTAAATCAGTGAGCAATAAAAAACTATATGAAAGGAACTTTTGGATACAACTGTATATTTTATTTTTGTGTGTGTAAATATAGACTTTGTCTATATACATCTGTTTTCCTCAATTTTCCCTCTTTATTTAAAACAACTCTATGGGAATATCTAAATCTATTTACTCCCTATGGGCCAAGTATGCAACGATTTCTCATTACATGGGTTAGCCTTACTAAGGAAAACAGCAAAGTTGGTTGATTTGGTGTGGTTTGAGGAAGTCTTCCTAGTCTCAAGTTATGTCGTCAGCAGTCTTCCACTGCTGAAGCACACAATGCTACACAAAATATGTTACTTGGGCTGTCTCATCTCTTTTTTATAACTTCTAGACATCATCATCATAGTCATCTTTCTTTCTGTATTATAACACATAGCATGGTGTACTTATTACTTGTATCTTGCTTCATTAGGCCTTGAATTCTGTTAAATGTTCCTTTTTATATCTAATCTCAAGAACAAATGGCCTCCCAAAGAGAAGTCTACCATCAGGTTTTAATGGAGAAAATGCTAGGCAGAAAATTGGAAGAGCCAGTTCTAATGCCAATAAGATGGGTATTTCATTGGATCTCTCAGATCACCATTTTATTCATTGAATTCATTAAATGAAGGTAATTAAATTTAGGTAATTTGTCTCACGAGGCTTATCCAAAGTGAGTGCTGAAGAACACTAGTTCTGTGGGATTCTCTGCAAATGAAACAATTCTGTCAAAAAATTTAGGAAAAACTCATATATCTCTCATATATCAACAGCATATGAGAAAGGTTTTCATAAATCTTGTAGTAAAAAATAATACAAATGATGATTAGCTTTTTTGTACATTATTTCTTCTCAATTTTATACTATGGAGCCTTCTTTTAAGAAAATCTGTTATGATCTTATAACATTAGGATACCAAGGAAGAAAGTTTGGAACAATCTGAAAAATCCTTTTCAATCCAAAACATTACATGATTATTATCACTGTATAACATCCATTGATATATCACTGCTAAAATCAAAATATGCTTGCTGAGATATCATGTTAACTTGATGACAACTCTCAGCCTTGCATTTATTTTTCTTATTTAAGGCAGTTATTCAGTAAATATGTTACTAGAATCTATAGACATAAAGATGAACATACTAGTACTTTACCTGAAGGAGTTTGTGTTATAGAAGGAGTAGACCAAACTGTAAAAGATAAGAACAATAAAGTATTCCGATGAAATTTTATATGAACTACAATAGAAATATAGGGATTTGACCAAGTCTAAGAAGGGTATGGGGGCATAAGCTGTGACTAGCATTAGTATAAGAAGATGACCCTTTTAGTGAGTTTTGAGAGAGAGCCAGGATTTATCAAGGAAGAATATTTTACATAACAAAAGCAGAATGATCATGGGCTCAGCATTCTTTTTTTTTTATTTTATATATATATATATATATATATTTTATTATTATTAATTCTAATGGGGTGACATCAATAAATCAGGGTACATATGCACAATGAAAACATCTCCAGGTTATCTTATCATTCAATTGTGTTGCATACCCATCACCAAAAGTCAAATTGTCCTGTCACCTTCAATCTGGTTTTCCCTGTGTCCCTCCCCTCCTCCCTATCCCACTCTTCCCTCCCTCCCCCCATCCCATAACCACCACTCTCTAGTCCATGTCTCATACCCTCACTTTCATGTCCCACCTATGTATGTAATCGTGCTGTTCTCAGTTTTTCTTTATTTCTGATTTACTTATTTCACTCCTTATAATGTTATCAAGGTACATCCATTTTGTTATAAATGATCCGCTGTCATCGTTTCTTATGGCTGAGTAGTATTCCATAGTATATATGTACCATAGCTTTTTAATCCACTCGTCTTCTGACGGACACTTGGGCTGGTTCCAGATCTTCGCTATTGTGAACAATGCTGCCACGAACATGGGGGCGCATTTCTTCTTTTCGAACAGTGCTATGGTGTTCTTAGGGTATATTCCTAAAACTGGGATAGCTGGGTCAAAAGGCAGTTCTACTTTTAATTTTCTGAGGAATCTCCAAACTGTTTTCCACAGTGGCTGCACCAGTCTGCATTCCCACCAGCAGTGCAGAAGGGTTCCCTTTTCTCCACATCCTCGCCAGCACTTATTCTGTGTTGTTTTGCTGATAAGTGCCATTCTGACTGGTGTGAGGTGATATCTCATTGTGGTTTTAATTTGCATTTCTCTAATGATTAGTGATGTTGAGCATTTTTTCATATGCCTATTGGCCATCTGTATGTCCTCTTTGGAGAAATTTCTATTCATTTCTTTTGCCCATTTTTTGATTGGGTTGTTTGTCTTCCTGGTGTTGCGTTTTATAAGTTCTTTATAAATTTTAGTTATTAACCCCTTATCAGATGTGCTGTCGAATATGTTCTCCCATTGTGTGGTTTGTCTTTTTATTCTGTTCCTATTGTCTTTAGCTGTGCAAAAACTTTTTAGTTTGATATAGTCCCATTTGTTTATCTTGCCTTTTATTTCAGTTGCCCATGAAGATAAATCGGCAAATATACCGCTGCTACAGATGTTGGAGAGCTTGCTGCCTATGTTTTCTTCTAAGATGCTTCTGGTTTCGCGGCTTACATTTAAGTTTTTTATCCATTTTGAGTTTGTTTTTGTGAATGGTTTAAGTTGATGGTCTAGATTCATTTTTTTGCAGGTAGATGTCCAATTTTCCCAACACCATTTGTTAAAGAGGTTGTCTTTACTCCATTGTATGTTCTTTCCTCCTTTGTCAAATATCAGTTGTCCATAAAGCTGTGGCTTTATTTCTGGGTTCTCTGTTCTGTTCCATTGATCTATGTGCCTGTTCTTATGCCAGTACCAGGCTGTCTTGAGTATAATGGCCTTGTAGTAAACCTTGATATCAGGAAGAGTGATACCTCCTGCTTTATTTTTTCTTTTTAAGATTGCTGAGGCTATTCGTGTTCTTTTTTGGTTCCATATAAATTTTTGGAATATGTGTTCTATATCTTTGAAGTATATCATTGGTATTTTAATTGGTATTGCATTGAATTTATAAATTGCTTTGGGTAATATAGACATTTTAATGATGTTTATTCTTCCTAGCCATGAGCACGGTATATGCTTCCACTTGTTTGTATCTTCCTTGATTTCTTTTATCAATGTTTTATAATTTTCTGAGTACAAGTCCTTAACCTCCTTGGTTAAATTTACTCCTAGGTACTTTATTTTTTTGGCTGCAATAGTGAAGGGGATTGTTTCCTTAATTTCTTTTGCTGATATTTCATTGTTGGTGTATAGAAATGCCTCTGATTTCTGAGTATTAATTTTATATCCTGCCACCTTGCTGAAATCATTTATAAGGTCCAGTAGTTTTTTGACTGAGACTTTAGGGTTTTCAATATACAATATCATATCATTTGCAAATAATGACAGTTTTACTTCTTCTTTTCCAATTTGGATGCCTTTTATTTCTTCTTCTTGTCTGATTGCTGTAGCTAGGACTTCCAGAACTATGTTGAATAAGAGTGGTGAAAGTGGGCAACCCTGCCTGGTTCCTGATCTTAAGGGGATTGCTTTTAATCTTTGTCCATTTAGTATGATGTTTGCTGTCGGTTTATCGTAGATGGCCTTTATCATGTTAAGGAATCATCCCTGTATTCCCACTTTACTGAGAGTTTTGAGCATGAATGGGTGCTGTATTTTATCAAATGCCTTTTCTGCATCTATTGAAATTATCATGTGATTTTTGTCCTTCCTTTTGTTTATGTGGTGTATCACATTGATTGATTTGCGAATATTGAACCAGCCTTGTCATGGGCTCAGCATTCTGAGACATCCAGAAAACCTGGCCTATCCAGAGTTCACTGACTTTTGCCAGAGCAGTTTCAGTTGACTTGAGGGAATGGAAGCTTGATTAGACTAGAATGACACATGAGTGGGAACATGAGAGGATTGTACATGAAGGAAGGATAAGGGATTGATTGGCATCCAGAAGGGGGGACCTCCCTGTATATGATTTTATCAGAGTACAATCTTCTCCAATAATGAAATGGAGCAAAAAGCATTGGTAATGCATCAGCAAACTTCTGATGAGAGGGGAAGCATTCAGGACACTGCCAAAATGGGATATGTGGGGGTGAGATGCTCATATCACTTTAAATTAGGCCACTTAAAGGAGAGTTGAAAAAGTGTTGAAGACACAGACACATTTTCCACTAAAACTTGGCTGTGATTTAAAAACAAAAAACTATGTAACCAATTCCAATTTCTCACTTTAAATATCCAGAAGACTCACTTTATGTGATTTAGTAAAGGATTGATATTACATTGAGCTAGTTTATAAAAACAGAAAATTACCTATTTTTTGTCTATGCTTATATATACTTTAAGGTTATCTAAAGTGTTTCATAACAGGCTGTATAATATTGCTCTGAGAAATATAAATCCAAAGATGGAGCAAAATGTAACCAGCACTGGGGTCTGGCTTAATTTGAAGTACTATTTTCTAGGGAAAGAAAATGTGATTCATAATATGCATTTCTAGAGAGATAGCGTTCCTAGCAAACAGACATATTATTGTAAATATCAAGCGATTCCAGGCCCATGCATTCTTTTTACAATTTATCTGCCTTAAGTTGATAATAATAATAATGCTTTCACTTCTACAGCATCTCAAATCCAAGAATTTTCACGTGCTTTGTAAATGTGAATAAAATCTTAAGGCATGCCTGTGAGGCAGGTAAATATTGTTACTATTATTTTTTTAAAGAAATTATCAGATGAGGGATTTATTAAGTTCACATAATCATTTGTTTTTTGGTATCTTAAATTTCAGTATAAAAGCATGTGTGCAAACACACACACACACACACACACACACACACACACACACACACAATGGGTCCTGATTTTTCTGAGGCCACCAAATAGAAAGAGGCACATAAATAAAGAAATCATTGTAATATAATAAAAGATATACACATCATACAGCCCAGATTCAAAGGAGGCAATGATCATCCCTACTTGGGGAAACCAGGAAAAGCTTCAAAGTGTTCAAGATATTTGGTCACAGTCACAAAGGATAATGAAGTATTCACAAGGCATAGAAGTGATTAAGACAGAAAATGTATTATGTATAAAGCCTTGAAGGTAAAAGCTGCATGCTGTCTAATAAACTGAAAAAAGTCCTGTATGGTTAGAGCAAAGGCCACCAACTTAAATGTCACCAGGCCAGGTGCATATAGTATAAGTGAAGTAAAAGGCGCATGGAGAGTCTATTGACCTGTAAATCATGTTGACTTCCACATGCCATGGGGGTCAGTGGCTTGTTGCTTATTTTTAGCTAACTTATTGTTGTGCCTGGTGACATGGCATATATTCTCCTTTGCCAAGATATCAGGATTTAGAAATGGGCTCTATCTATTTCTGAGTGTTAGTGACTAGTTTATTTCTTTTAATTGTAAAGATCAAAAATATCTCCACAACATCTGTCAATAAATCAACCTATTTTAATCTCTACAAATGTCCAAAGAAAGGGATCTCAATTTTACCCTGCTCTTTTGGTTATGAGCAACAGAAATAGTATCTAAGTTTATTTCAGGAACTATATCCAGAAACATAGAGACTCTATGGAAAGCCTGAAGACTAAGGCATAAAAAATCATCAAAGACCGAGGGAGATGAAACGGAATGGGATACAGCTGAAGTTACACCACAGAAAGAGTCACTTTTCCTGCAATCTTGTTGGAGCTGCAGTTGTCTCCTAAGTGCTAATGCCAGATCTTGACTTCTTTCATGATGCATCCTTCCATTAATAGTTTTAGTTTCAGAAAGGAGAAGCCAGTTGGCAGACTCACGGTAAAATGAGCTACCAAGGGAACAAGTACAAGCTACCAAGGGAACAAGGAGGATGGAATAGCCCAACCAACTTCAAAGTGGGAGATAAAATCTTACTTCTCACCAAAATTTACACAATGAGGATGGTTGTTCCATGATAGATAGCTTAAAAACGTCAAACATTTCCCCAAGTTATATAGAGATGGTGGTATAGTCGTCAATCTCACCTTGGCTCAGAAAGGTTACTTTCTGTGTGCTCATGCTTATATTGTTTAACCTCTCTTATCTTACTTCCCATATCTATAAAACTACAAGGTTTGGATAAGAGGTACTTTAATGTTCCCTTACAATTCTGTAATTTAATGGTTTTCATTGCTATTACCATACTCATATACAAAGTCTAGGAAATGGATATGACTTCTATGAAATTTCCATAGTTCACAATAATTTAGAATGTTTGTTAGAGTGGCTCAGCAGATAGTCTAGTCTGGAAGCTTATGTCCTACTGCTTTCACACTACAGAATGTTTCAAGAAAAATTATTCATCATAATTCAATTTCTTTTTCTTAGCTCCACTGCAATCAGAAAATATACCTTAAAGAGTGAAGAAATAGGTAAGAATGTGAAGGCAGAATTTATCATAATAAATAAAAAGTATGATCCAGAAGGCTTGCAGCACCAGATGTGGCCAACAGCCCCACCTGTGGGGGTGGGGCAAAGGCCAAGGCCAGCGAGGCTTGTAGATCCAGGCAAGTGAACACAGCCCCTCCTGTTGAGGAGAGGTGGAAATGACAGTGACAGCCACAGTGGGCTGGTGCCAGCAATGCTTATACCCAAATACCTGAGGCAGTGCCAGATGCGGTGCTGGGCCTGCAGACCGACCACACCTGGGGGACACAGAGGATATACGGATTGGACTCTAGAGGCCATACCCATCTTATACACAAAAAGGGGAGGCAGAGAAATGCAACCCAAACGAATCAAGATAAATCCCCAGAAAAGAACTTGAATGAGTCAGATATAACCAAATTAGGAGGCGCAGAGTTTAAAATAATGGCCATTAGAATGCACAAAGATCTTAGAACAACAATAGATGGATATAATGAACACCTAAATAAAGAGATAGCAAGTATAAGAAAGGGCATTGTAATAATAAAAATGAAACAGTCAGAAATGACAAATACAATATCAGAACTGAAGACCACAATGGAAGAAATTAGAAGCAGGATGGAAGAAGCTGAGGATTGAGTCAGAGAGTTAAAGGACAAGATAAACAAAGGAACAATGGCAGAACAGCAAAAAGAAAAAAGACTCAAAAAGTCTGAAATAATTAAGAAATCTCTGTGACAACATGAAGAGAAATAATATCTGCATCATAGTGGTTCCTGAGAAAGAGCAAGAGATAGAGATTTTGTTCAATCAAATCATAGGTGAGCCTGACCAGGTGGTGGTGCAGTGGATAGAGCATCGGACTTGGATGCAGAAGACCCAGGTTTGAGACCCCGAGCTTGTCAGCTTGAGTGCAGGCTCATCTGGCTTGAGCAAAAGCTCACCAGCTAGGACCCAAGGTCACTGGCTCAAGCAAGGGGTTGCTCAATCTGCTGAAGGCCCACAGTCAAGGCACATGTGAGAAAGCAATCATTGAACAACTAAGGTGTCACAACGGCAACGAGAGACTAATGATTGATGCTTCTCACCTCTCTCCATTTCTGTCTGTCTATTTTTATCTATCCCTCTCTCTGAATCTCTCTCGCTGTTACTGTAAAAAATAAAAATCATAGGTGATAACTTCCATAAATTGATGCAGGAAAAAGTCACACAAGTTCAAGAAGCACAGAGAATTCCATTAAAGAGAAACCCAAAGAAATCTACACCATGACACATCATAATTAAAATACCAAAGCTAAGAGATAAAAAAAATATTAAAAGCTGCTAGACAAAAAAGGCTATCACCTACAAAGGAGCCCCCATAAGAATGACATCTGACTTCTCAACAGAAACACTTGAGAGCAGAAGATAATGCCAAGAAATATTCATATTAATGCAGAAGAAGAACTTACAACGAAAACTTCTTTATCCAGCAAGGGTATCGTTTAAAATTGAAGAAGAAATAAGAAGCTTCCCAGACAAAAAAAAACCTCAAGGAATTTATTACAAACAAACCAGTGCTTCAATAAATGTTAAAAAGCCTGTTGTAAACAGATTAAAGGGGAAAAACAATATAGCAAAAGAGAAAAACAGTTTTAAAGAATAAAATGCCAATAAACAACTACATATCAATAATAACCTTAAATATAAATGAATTAAATAATCCAATCAAAAGACATGGGGTAGCTGCATGGATAAGAAAACAGGACCCATACGTATGCTGTCTACCAGAGACGCACCTTAAAAAAAAAGAGTCACATAGACTGAAGGTAAAAGGATGAAAAAGAATATTTCATGCAAATAGAAATGAAAAAAAAATCTGGGGTAGCAATAATTATATCAGACAAAATGGACTTTAAAACAAAGGCTATAATGAGGATGAAGAAGGTCAGTACATAATGATAAAGGGAGCAATCCAACAGGAAGATATAACAATTATAAATATATATGCACATAATATAGGGGCACCTAAATTTATAAAGCAGGCTTTGATGGATATAAAGGTGAGATAAACAGCAATACTATAATAGTAGGGAATTTCAATACCCAAGTAACATCACTAGATAAATCCTCAAAAAAGAAAATTAACAAAAACAACAGCAGACTTAAAAGACACACTAGATCAACTGGATTTAATAAATATCTTCAGAACCTTTCACCCTAAAACAACAGAATATACATTCTTTCCAAGTGCTCATGGTACATACTCTAGGACAGACCACATGTTAGGGCACAAAAATGGTCTCAACAAATTTAAAAAGATTGAAATGTCATTAAGCATTTGTTCTGATCACAATGGCATAAAACTAGAAATCAACCACAACAGAAAAACTGAAAAATACTCAAACACATAAAAACTTAATAGCATGTTATTAAATAACAAATGGGTTAACAATGAGATCAAAGAAGAAATAAAATAATTCCTAGAAAAAAATGATAATGAGCATACAACAACTCAAAATTTATGGGACATAGCAAAAGCAGTACTGAGAGGGAAGTTCATAGCATTACAGGCATACCTTAAGAAGCTAGAAAAAGCTTAAATAAATAACTTAACCCTGCATCTAAAAGAACTAGAAAAAAACAGCAAGTAAAGCCCAGAGGTAGTAGAATGAAGGAATTAATAAAATCAGAGCGGAAATAAATGACATAATTTATTTGTCATTTATTTCCACTCTAATCTTAAAGAAGTAATACAGAGGATCAATTAAACCAGGAGCTGGTGCTTTGAAAAGGTAAACAAGATTGATGAACCTTTAATCAGACTCATCAAGAAAAAAAAAGAGAGGACTCAAAATGAATAAAATTAGAAATCAGAGTGGAGAAATAACAACAGACACAACAGAAATACAAAGGAATGTAAGAAAATACTATGAAAAATTGTATGCCAAAAAATTAGACAACCTAGGTAAAACTGACAAATTCCTTGAAAAATACAATCTTTTAAAAATTAGTTGGAAAGCCTGACCAGGTGGTAGCGTAGTGGGTAGAGCATCAGACTGGGATGTGGAGGACCCTGGTTGGAGAACCCGAACTCGCCAGCTTGAGTGCAAGCCCATCTGGCTTGAGCGAAGGCTTGCCAGCTTGGACCCAAGGTCGCTGGCTCCAGCAAGGGGTTGCTTTGGTTTGCTGAAGGCCTGCGGTCAAGGCACATGTGAGAAAGCAATCAATGAACAACTAAGGTGTTGCAATGGCAATGAAAAACTAATTATTGATGCTTCTCACCTCTCTCCATTCCTGTCTGTCTCTCCATATCTGCCCCTCTCTCTGACTCTCTCTCTGTCCCTGTTTAAAAAAAAAAATCAGTTGGAGAATCAGAAAACATAAACAGACCGATTACAACAAATGAGATCAAAACAGTTATCAAAAAGCTCCCAACAAACAAAAGTCCTGGGCCTCTTGGCTTCACAAGTGAATTCTACCAAATATTCAAAGAAGAACTAATTCCTATCCTTCTCAAGCTTTTCAAAAAATTTAAGAAAAAGGAAGACTTCCAAGCTTCTTTTATGAGGCGAGCATAATTCTGATTCCAAAATCAAACAAAGACAACACAAAGAAAGAAAATTATAGGCCAATATCCCTGATAAATTTAGATGCTAAAATTTTCAACAAAACATTAGCAATCCAGATCCAGCAATATATGAAAAAAATCATACACCATGATCAAGTGGAATTTAATCTGGGGAGGCAAGGCTGGTACAATATTCACAAATCAATCATTGTGGTTCATCACATAAACAAGAGGAAGAAGTAAAACCATTTGATAATTTCAATAGATGCAGAAAAAGCATTTGATAAAATCCAGCACCCATTCATGATTAAAACTCTCAGCAAAGTGGGAATACAGGGAACATACCTCAACATGATAAAGGCCATCTTTGACAAACCCAGAGCCAACATCATACTCATTGGACAAAAATTAAAAGCAATCCCCTTAATATAAGGAACAAGACAGGGTGCCCCCTTTCACCACTCTTATTCAACATAGTTCTGAAAGTCCTAGCCATAGCAATCAGACAAGAAGAAGAAATAAAAGGCATCCAAATTGAAAAAGAAGAAGTACAATTATCATTATTTGCAGATGACATGATATTTTATATAGAAAACCCTAAAGTCTCAGTCAAAAAACTACTGGATCTGATAAGTAAATTCAGCAAGGTGATAGCATATAAAATTAATACTCAGAAATCAGAGGCATTTTTATACACCAACAATGAAATGTCAGAAAGAGAAATTAAGGAAAACATTCCCTTCACTATTGCAACAACAAAAACATAAAGTACCTAGGAGTAAATTTAACCAAGGAGATTAAAGACTTGTACTCAGAAAATTATAAAACATTGATAAAAGAAATCAAGCAAGATACAAACAAGTGGAAGCATATACCGTGCTTATGGTTAGAAAGAATAAACATCATGAAAATGTCTGTATTATACAAAGCGATTTATAAATTCAATGCAATACCAATTAAAAACCAATGACCTACTTCAAAAATATAGAACACACATATCAAAAATTTATATGAAACCAACAAAAGAACACGAATAGCCTCAGCAATCTAAAAAAGAAAGAAAGAATAAAGTGGGAGGCATCACAGTTCCGGACATCAAGTTATACCACAAGGCCATTGTACTCAAAACAGCTTGGCATAGGACAGGCATATAGATGAATGGGACAGAACAGAGAACCCAGAAATAAACCCACAGCTTTATGGACAACTGATATTTGACAAAGGAGGAAAGAACATACAATGGAGTAAAGACAGACTCTTTAACAAATGGTGTTGGGAAAATTGTACAGCTACCTGCAAAAAAATAAAACTAGACCACAAACTTACACCATTTACAAAAATAAACTCAAAATGTATAAAAGACTTAAATGTAAGCCATGAAACCATAAATATTTTAGAAGAAAACATAGACAGGAAGCTCTCCGACATCTCTCGCAGCAATATATTTGCTGATTTATCTCCACGGGCAAGCGAAATAAAAGACAGGATAAACAAATGGGACTATATCAAAGTATAAAGCTTTTGCAGAACTAATGACAATAAGAACAGAATAAAAACACAAACTACACAATGGGAGAACATATTCGACAATACGTCTGATAAGGGGTTAATAATCAAAATTTATAAAGAACTTGTAAAACTCAACACCAGGAAGACAAACGATCCTATCAAAAAATGGGCAAAAGAAGTGAATAGACACTTCTCCAAAAAAGACATACAGATGGCCAATAGGCATATGAAAAAATGCTCAACATCACTAAGCATTAGAGAAATGCAAATTAAAACCACAATGAGATATCACCTCACACCAGTCAGAATGGCACTCATCAGCAAAACAACACAGAGTAAGTGCTGGCGTGGATGTGGAGAAAAGGGAACCCTCCTGCACTGCTGGTGGGAATGCAAACTGGTGCAGCCACTGTGGAAAACAGTATGGAGATTCCTCAAAAAATTAAAAATCAAGCTGCCTCTTGACCCAGCTATCCCACTTTTAGGAATGTACCCCAAGAACACCATAGCACTGTTTCAAAAGGAGAAATGCGCTCCCATGTTCATGGCAGCATTTTTTACAATAGTGAAGATCTGGAAACAGCCCAAGTGCCTGTTAGTGGATGAGTGGATTAAAAAGCAGTGGTACATATATACTATGGAATATTATGGGGCTATGAAGAAGAAGATAATCTTACATTTTGTGACAACATGAATGGACCTAAAAACTACTATGTTAAGTGAAATAAGTCAGGCAGAAAAAGGAAAATATATGACCTCACTCATTTGAGGAATCCAATGAACAACGTGAACTGGGGAACAGAACTGAGACAGTGGAGAGATCAAAAGGACCTGTGGAAAAATGGACAGAAGGAAGGAGTATGATAGGATTGAATAAACCTTATGAAAGAGGGGAAGGCAATATGGGGAAGGGGGCAAGGGAGATGCTGAGCGGAATATGACGGAGAGGGGATGCATTTGGGGCAACACTAAAATCTATGTAAACACAATAAATTAAAATCAAAAAAATGTATGACCCAATTTTATACTATCTATAAAAAATTACACATTATAAATATACAGATAAGTTCAAAATAGAATAATGGGAAAATGCGTTATGCAATCTCTAAACATTAAAATGTTGGAAGATGTATATTAATACATCAGGTAAAGTAGACACCTGAGAGGATTTTACCAGGAATAAAGAGGGGAATTTCATAATGACAAAAGAATCAATTCATCAGAAAGATGTAACATTTCTAAATGATTATGTACTTTATAAATAAGCTTAAAAGAATATGAAGCAAATTTGATAGCACTTAAAGGGGAAATAGACAAATTCACAAGTAGAATTAGATATATCAGTATTTCTCTCTCAGTAATGTATATAACAGCTGAACACATAATCAAAAAGTATATAGAAAACTCATACAACACTGCCAACTAACATGACCCAGTTGACATAGATAGAACAGTCCAACAGAAACATGAAGAATATAAATTTTTGTTCAAGGCTACATGAACATTTGTTAAGATAGACAATATAGGGACTCGATACATTTTTAAAATGAATTTATTGGGGCAACACTGTTTAACATAATAATACAGGTTTTAGGCGTCCAATTTTACAATACATCTCTGTATACTACATTGTGTGTTCACCCCCTCCCAAGTCAAGTCTTTGTCTATTATCATTTATTTCCCAAAATATCTTCTCTTATCAACAAATTAAATTTAAATCAGTAATAGAAAGGTATCTGAAAAATATTCCAAATATTTTATATTAAATAATACCCTTAAAATAATACATAGGTCAAAGAAAGACTCACAAGAGAAGGGTAATCCAAAGGTGATTCCCTGAAAAGTTTATTAAAATTGATACAACTCTAGCTTGTTTGATCAAAGGCAAATTATAGGAGATACATTTTATACACATTAGCAATTTAAAAAGAGGAAAACTCACACTTTCTACAAACATTAGTGTAATAATAACATTTTAAACATATTTGTGCCAAGTTTTCTGACAACTTTGAATAGACAAATTTTTTGAAACTCAAAAATTACCAATCTGATACATGAAGAAAGAAAAAAATTGGAGTATCCATAGGTCTATTAAAGTAATTGAAAGAATATTTTAAAACTTTCCTATAAAGAAAGTTCAGGATAATCTGGCATCATGGGTAAGGTCTATTAAGATTTTAAGAAAGAAATAATATTAATCCTAAAGAAATTCTTTTGGATAATAGAGAGAGATGGAGTGATTTTTGCACTCATTATTAATCCAGCATTATACTTAGACCAGGTCAGTAAAAAGACATTTCAAGGAAAAACTGTGGATTAATTATCTTTTACACTGTAGAAATCTTGCACTTTACCTAAAAGACAGATAATATATCATTCAGTTGGTTTTCTTTTCATTTTGTTGATGGTTTCCTTTGCTGAGAATAAAACTTTATAGTTTGATATAGTTCCATTTATTTTCCTTTTGCTTCTCTTTCCTGAGAAGATATATCAGAAAATAACATTCCTAAGAGAAATGTCTGAGATTTTACTGCCTATGTTTTGTTCTAGGATTTTTATGGTTTCAAGTCTTACATTTAAGACTTTCATCCATTTTGAGTTTGTTCTTACGTATGGTGCAAGAAGTTGGTCTAGTTTTATATTTTTGCACATGTCTGTCCAATTTTCTCAACACAATTTATTGAATAGACTATTTTTACCTCACTGTATGTTCTTGTCTCCTTTGTGAGTTAATTTGCCATAAATGTATGAGCTTATTTATGGGCTCTCTATTCTGTTTCATTACTATGGCCTTGTAGTATAATTTGACATCAGGTAGCATGCTTCCTCCAACTTTTTTCTTTCTCAAATCCTTTTTCAGAATTTATTGATATGATTCTTCAATGACTATCCTTCATTTATTTTATACGGTGTATGACAGTTATTGATTTGTGAATACTATATCAACCTTGAATCTCTGGAATAAATTCCACTTGTTTATGTTATATAATTTTTTTAATGTATTGCTAGATCCATTTTGCTAATATTATGTTGATGTTTCTAGCATCTATATCATCAGTGAGATCTGGCCTATAATTTTCTTTCTTTATAGTGTCTTTCTGGTTTTGAAACTAGGATAATTCTGGCCTCATAAGATGAACTTGGGAGCATCCCCTGTTTTTGAATTTTTTGGAAGAGTTTGAGAAGGATAGGCATTGGTTCTTCTTTGAATGTCTGGTAAAATTCACCCATGAAGCCATTGGTCTAGGACTTTTGTTTGTTGGTAGATTTTTGATTAGTGCTTTAATTTCATTTGTTGTAATCAGTCTGTTCAAGTTTTCTGATTCTTTCAGATTCAGTTTTGAAAGATTGTATGTTTCCAGGAATTTAGTCATTTTATCCAGATTGTCTAATTTGTTGGCATACATTTGTGGATAACACTTTCTTACAATGCTTTGTATTTCTGTGGTCTGTTTTTATTTTTCTTCTTTCATTTCTGATTTTATTTATTTGGATCATTTCTTTTTTTTCTTGATAAGTCTGGTTAAAGGTCCGTCAATCTTGTTTATCTTTTAAGGGCTCACCTCTTGATTTTATCAATCCTTTATATTGTTTTTTAAGAGTCTTTCATTTATTTCTGCTCTGCCCTCCATTATTTCATTTTTTCTAGACACTTTGAGCTTTGTTTGTTGTTCTTTTTCTAGTACCTTTAAGTGTAAAGTTAGATTATTTGAGTTTTTCTTGTTTCTTGAGGTAGGCCTATAATGTTATGAATTTCCCTCTAAGGATTGTATAATATCAATCTTTATGAACTAACTGAGAACTGTTTTTTATTCTACTATGTGATCTATTTTAGAAAATGTTCCATGTGCACTTGAAAAAAATGTATATTCTGCTGCTTCTAGGGTGAAATGCTCTGAAGATATCAATTAAATTCATCTGATCTACTTTGTCACTTAAGGTCATTGTGAAATGCAGAACTCTTTATCTAGTAAAAATGTCCTTTAAGAATGAAAGCCGGCCTTGGTTGGTGGCTCAGTGGATGAAACGTCAGCCTGGTATATGGATGTTCTGGGTTTGATTCCTGGTCAGGGCATACAGGAGAAGCAACCATCTGCTTCTCTCTTCCACCCTCTCCCTTTTCTATCCCTCTTCTTTTTCTGCAGCTATTGGCTTGATTGGTTTGAGCATGGCCCTGGACACTGAGGAATGCTTGGTTGTTCTAAGCATGTTAGCTGTAGGTGTTAAAAATAGCTCAGTACTTGAGCATCAGCCTCAGATGGGGTTGCTGGGTGGATCCTGGTCTGTGTGCACACGATAGTCTGCCTCACTGTCACTCCTCCTTTCACCTAAAATAATAATAATAATAATGATATAAAGAATGAAAGCAGAATAAAGACATTTTAAGATATAAGAAAACTAAGAGTATTTATCACAATCAGAAATGATATAAGAAATGCTAAAGGAAGTTCTCTAGAGTTGAGGGAAAATGGTAGCAGTTAGAAATTCAGATCTTTAAAAAGTGACAAAGAACATTGGATATAGTAAACACATAGGTAACTTTTAGAGGTAATTATTTTGTTCTTTGTTTCTCAAAACTGTGTAAATGACCAAACAGATATTTGTAACACTGTTGTATGAGAATTTTATTGTACTTATATGTAAAACATATGAAAATTATAGAATATAAGATATTGAATAAATTAATCGACATGGTTGTAAGGTTCCTATATTTTATATAAAGTGGTACAATATTAACTCTACATAAATTGTAAAGGATCTATACTATAATCCCCAGAACAACCACTAAAAGAGATTTCTAATAGAATTGCTAAAATTATTAAAACAATACAAAGAATGCAAAAATGGTAGAGCAGAGAAACAAAAAGTAAAAAAAAAGAGATGAATAGAAAACAAATAAAATTATAGACCTAAGTTTAACCATATTGCTAATTATATAATGTGTTACTGAATTACACATGCATATTAAAAGGCAGAGATTATCAGAATGAATAAAAGTGACTCAAGTGTAAACAAGAGATAGAGCTCAAAATAAAATCATAGATTGAAAGTAACGGCATCTCAAAAGATTTATCATGCTGTAAGGCCAGTGGCCATGGACGTGGCCATGCAAATGCAGGTTCCCATTGGATTTGGGCAGATGGTGAAGGAACAGTGGAGCAACAGGATGGTGTGCCATTCTGTTTATTGAGCAGATGAGCAAACAAACAGGCAGGGAAGACTGCTTTGCTTTCTCCCATCTTAGGACCCCACCAGTCTCAGACCAACCCAGCCAAACAGGCCTGCCAAAATCTTAGAGCTCCCCAAACCCCTCACCACTTTCTCTCTCCCTCCAGATTCTCCATTAAAACAGGCTAGGGGAAAAAAACCCATTCTTAAGCTAACAATAGCAAACAATCACCCCTCTCCATGGAGGCAGGTGGTCTGCAATTTGCAATCTGTCCCCCTGAGGGCAAGCACCAGCAGCCTTCCATAGACTGTACACACATGGTGCTGCCTCAATACAAGCGAACAAACCTAGAAAACATTTGTCACAAACGTGTTTGTCCAACACATGCAAAGCATTAGAAAAAATAATTTTGGAGTGTCTATATTAATATAAATTAAAATAAATTTCAAGACAATCAGTATTAAGTAAAAAGAAATATTTTAATAATTAAAAAGTATTAATTATTCAGAAGACATAATGATAATTAATGTGTAAGTACTTGGTAAAAGAGCTTAAAAATACCTACAGCATAAATTGACAAAAATGTAAAGAGAAATAGTGAGTTCCATACAACCAAAGTTGGAGATTTTAACTCCTAGTTCTCAGCACTCGATAGAACAACCAAATTGAGAAAAATGATAAAATTATATATAATCTGAACAACATTATCAACTAACTTGACAATCAACTACAAAACATAAATTCTTTTCAAGTGCACAAGAAACACTGTTTAAAACACACCATAACTGGAGCTGTGAAATAAGATTTAATAAATTTTAAAGAATTTAAATTATACTGACCATGTTTTCTTATAGTAATTTAATTAAGTTAAAAAATTAATAAAAATGAGTTCTCTTGGAAACCCTTAACTACTTAGAAATTAAACAATGTCCTTTGAAGTGATCAATGAATCAAAGAGGAAATCATAGGCATATTAGAAAATATTCTGAAAAAATTAAAATTTAAACATATTGTACTTCATGCAGTAATTAGTGCAGTGATTGCACAAAAAATATATAGCTTTTAGTAGTTATATTAGAAAAGAAGAGAGGTCTACCATTATTGATCTGTCAAGTTAAGAAAAGCATAAACTCAAGTGAAATGAAGGCAATAACTTTTTAAACAGCAAAAATAAAAGAGAAAATAGTGAAACAATAGGTTAAAAGAACATGCCAAAAATACATCTTTTGAAAAGATCAGTAAAATTGATTAAAAAAAAACTTTGTAAAATTGACCAAGAAAATAAAGGATAAAAAACGTAAGTTTCAATCTCAAGAATAAAAAAGGAGCTATCCTTACAGATATCATAGAAATAAATATAATAATATAATATTCTGAACTACGAACCAATATTCTCATATACATAAGTACAATATCAATGGGTTTTTGTTTCTTTCTTTCTTTTTTGGTTGCTGGGTTTTTGTTTGTTGGTTGGTTTTTTACAACATATTAGCAAATCAAATCCGGTAATAAATAAAAATATTACATTATGGTCAAGTAGTTAATCCAATAAATATAAGGTTGGTTTAAGATTTGAATCAATCAATAAAAATTTTCATAGTCACAGAATAAAGAAGAAAAGCCATATAACTATTTCAATAGTTACAAAAATAGCATTTGATAGAATTTTATACTCATTAATCAAAAAGTCTCTCAAAACTGAGAAGGAAACTTTCTCAATCTGAAAAAAGATTTCTATGATAAACAGAAGATTCACAACACCTGAATTCAAGGCTTAATAAGACCTCACATTTTACCTGACATGATATACAAAAGTTAACTAGAGATGGCTTTTGGATCTAAATATAAAGGTCCAAATCATAAGAATTTAAAAAGAATATATAAGAATATTTCTTTTCCTGATTTGAAAGTAGGCAAAGGCACCTGACCAGGCGGTGGCGCAGTGGATAGAGTGTCGAACTGGGATGTGGAGGACCCAGGTTCGAGATCCCGAGGTTGCCAGCTTGAGTGCAGGTTCATCTGGTTTGAGCAAAGCTCACCAGCTTGAGCCCAAGGTCTCTGGCTAGAGCTAGGGGTTACTCGGTCTGCTGAAGGCCCCAGTCAAGGCACATGTGAGAAAGCAATCAATGAACAACTAAGGTGTCGCAACAAAAAACTGATGATTGATGCTTCTCATCTCTTTCCATTCCTATCTGTCTGTCCCTATTTATTCTTCTCTCTGACTCTCTCTCTGTCTCTGTAAAAAAAGAAAAAGAAAGTAGGCAAACGTAATTTAGCTAGGACACTGAACCCAATAACCCAAAGTAAAATATAGTATAATGACTTCATATAATTTTTAAAGTTTTCATAAAAACCACCACTAAAAATGAATAGGCAAACTACATACTTGGAAAAAATATATACATTACATATATCTGTCAAGGAACTGATATCTGGGATATATAAAGAACTAAAATTCAGTAATGAAAAAGAGAATTCATTAAATATAGGCAAAATATTGGCTATACACTATACAAAAAAAGATACATAAATGGTCAATAACCACATAAAATGCTTAATATGTTAATCATTAAGTAAAAAATTTAAAATTATAATAATATACCATTATATACCTGTTAAAATTAAAAAGACTGACAACAGCAAATGCTGTCAAGGATATAAATACAGTGGAAATGGTAAAGTCATTGAAGGTAAGTTTGACAGTGTTTTATAAACTTAAATTTACCTACCCCTTGACCAAATAATTTCACTTCTAGATTGAAGCTAACAAAAATAAAAGCACATTCACAAAATACACAGACCTAAATGTTTTTTATAGCTTTATTTGTAGTAGCCACAAAGCTTTAAACCAGTGGTTCTTAACTTGGGTTCTATCGAACCCTAGGGGTTTGATGAGTCGGTCTCAGGGGTTCGGAGAAGCCTCTGCTGCAGATGCCAGAATAAAGTAATATCGTAATTTTTTGTGAGTTCATGCACTTTGTTGGTTTTGTTCTTTGAGCAAGGTGATGTTCATGCACGGCTCATTTTGTGCACCAGTAAAAAAACATATACCTATGTCTTGAATTTGGAAAAAAAATCATATTTTATTTATCACTAAAGAAAGGTTCGGTGAATGCGCATATGAAACTGGTGGGTTCGGTACCTCAAAAAAGGTTAAGAACCACTGCTTTAAACATTCCATATACATGATCAACAAACTGTGGTATGTTCATATGATGGAGTTCTATTGACCCCAAAAAGAAACAAATTTTTATTACATATAATAATGCAGATGATCTCAAAACCATGCTAAGTAAAAAAAGTCTGACACAAATGAGTCAAACTATTTGATTGCATTTATATGAAGTTGTAGACCAGCCAAAATTAATTTACAGTGTAAAAAGAAAGAAAATGGGTTGTCTCTCAGAGGCAGGGGAAGACTGCAAAAGGTTCTAAAGTGTTTTTAAAATTTTTATTTATTTATTAACTTAATGAAGGGCTTTTTTTTAGGTTGAAGATAATGTTCCATACCCTGATAAGATGTTTCAGTTATATGGGTACTTGCATTCATCAAAACTCAGTAACTATATTCCTACCCATCCCATTCATCTACCTTTTAAATCATTTAAAGATAAAATGCAGCTTTTATTTCAGTTTGTTCTTAATACCTCAATAAGCATATTATTCTAAACTTTTAATGTTTTATGCTTTAAATTTTGATATAAAATGTACATTCAAAGAAATGCACATCTCTTAAGTGTACATTTTCATATCAGGTTAGTAGTGTATTTTAAAGTTGAAACAAAACCATGCTTCTTGAGTTTGGAGCAAGATCTCTTCTTTAAAAAATGGAATTTAAAGATTGTACTTGGGAATAGTTTTTTGTGTTCCAAAATGAATGTGTTCTTGTTCTTTTGTAAATATTAATAGTCAGCACCAAAGAGACATGTTGTGCTTATCTATCTACATTTTAGTAGTGCAGGTGCTTATTTTTGGCCCAACTGACTGAGTCTCACTTTAGTTCATTAGTCCTCCATGGAGAATGATGCAATAAAGTGTTTGAAAACAATAAAAAAGGTAGGGACAGGAGTGACTCTGGATAGAAATGTGGTAATCAAGCATATTTAGATGCTGGTGGCGGGATTGGTGGTGATACATTGACGTTCACTGTAAATGGATGTTGGAATATTTTCTTAATGAAGTGTTAAAACCATTCTCATATCAAGTGGGAAGTCATTTGATTTTCTCTTATTTTGGATATATTATCTTCTATTTACCATTTAACCCATTCCAAATTGGTATCCGTTCCATCTACTTTTTGGAAACTTGTCGAGGCCATGAGCACCTCCATATTTTGAATCCAGTAGACACGACTTGGGCTCCACATTCCTTGAAACTTCATTCCACATGGCTCTCCATTTGTTCCTTTTTGAAACATCCTCCTGACTCCCACACCAAAACATTCCCTTAGTTTTTCTCATATCTGTAACTTCTCTTTCTCTGTCTTGTTTGATGACTTTTCTTTCCCTACACAACTACTAACTGTTATAATGTCCAATATTACTGCCTTATTTCTTCTCGTTAGCTATATAGCTGCTTCTTAGGAGAGGAAACAATTTAGTCCCAGGCTTCTAGATATAACAAATACGTTCATAACAACCATACTTATATTTCTATTCCAAAAATCCCCAACTATTTATTTTGTAAATCCACATGGGTGCTTAATACTGATGTTGGGGATGCTATTGGGATAGCCAATGTGGAAGGTGGCCCAGCAGGGCCATTGCTAGTGACAAAGGAGACAGAGGAAGGACATGGACCTGTGAAAGTTGAAAGTGAAAGTGGACCTTGCCAAGCTAATATCCATGTGTAAAATAATCCAGAGTCGCAGAAAGACAGACCTAAACTGACAAAGAAATTATGGAAGAAAGCAAGATATTGTCAAGTTGCAAGTTGAATTAGGGATGACTTTCGACAATACCTTTACGAAGGTTTGAATAGTTTTATGTGAACTTGAAAATCTTCTTGGTAACAGAGGAAAATAGTAGTATGGTCAGAATTTAAAAGTAAAAGTATGAGTAACATAGGCATTCAATAATAACCTTAAATCAATTAAGGAAAAGACAAAGTTCCAAGATTATATCAAAAGAACTAAACTTAATTTTAAAACACTCTTTTATACTGCTAATGGATGTGGGATTTAGAAAAGAATGATCATCTTCTCTGGAAGGACTGGTTAACTGTTGAAATCAGAGCTACATATTGAGTGTTAAGTGTTCTTTCTGTGGAAACCTCTGCATTGAACTGGGGCCCAGGGAGGTCTCAATGGAGGTTGCCTGGGCATTGGTAGTCAGGGAGAGAACCAGGAAAAGCATTATCCTGAGAAGTAGCTGGTGAGTGTAAGGTTCAGTCTCTGAGGCATAGGACTGCCCTGAGCTTGGCAGTAGGCATCACTCACATGGCTCAAAGCAAATGGGCTATTTTGTGGCTTTCTAAGAGCTGAAGTGGTGGAAAAGAAACAATTCCTAGTCTCAGATATATAAAGAAATGCCACTCTATTGGAACAATTGTTAATGGATTCATACAAGGAGAGGTAGGAATTGAGGCCAGAATTGTAAGCTTTTTACCCCTCTAAATCAACATACCCCCCTATTTCTAACTCTGATGCTAATACATTCCTTCCCTTTTCTGTGTCAGAATAGGAGCTGTAAGGTTCAACACCCAGATAGTTCTGACCCTCATTAATCTCAGTCAAGGACTGAGATGGAAAGAAAGCTCAGCTGTAACTCATAGCCTGCTGATCAGTAAGCCTCAGACTTTTTCCAACATCTTTTGCTGTTTCTGAATTTACTGTGTTTCTAATAAAAAAAAAAAAAAAAAGGTAATCTCAAGTGTAATGTTGGGGCTAGAGGAAATGGATGTGTTTTTAATGGATTTTCAAACAAATCTTTTACACCTTCTAAGAGTTATGATCCCTATTGGAGAAATGCTTTTCTAGATTAGTGGTTTTATTTTTATTCTCAATTAGTCAAAAAATGTAGACACATGAAATCTTTTTAATATGTAGAAACCTGGATTTCAAATAAAACCAAAGATCTTAGCAGGATTTCCTCTATGTACAGAAACACAACACATGAGAAGGTTCTTCTAGCTTATTGAGATATTTACTTTAATACACTGTTCTGTTTGGAATGAGGACCCAGTGTTACTAAGGGAAGGTAAAATGTTTAGGAAGGATGGAAAGTGATGTGATTCAGAAAATTTCATCTAAAACCCCTAAAATATATATTTAACTTTTTAATTATAGAAATTATTGAACATATGCCAAAGTAGAAAAAATTAAGATAACTTTCATGTATCTATCACCAGCTTTAACAATTATCAATGTTTCAGTCTTGTTTCACATAAAGCCCTTCCCTCAATACTTCTCCTATCTCTCACTATTTAGCATTAAATATTAGTTTGATACAAACCCCAGAAATTATGTCAGTTCATCAGTATGCATGTCTAAAGAATAAGGACATTTTTATCAAAGTTACAGCTTCTAGTTCTAACTAGAGAAAATACAGGATAGGGTATTAAAGGATGCCACAGGATATAATCAGCAAAATTTAGACGGTTGAAAACTCTGCGAGATAAAAACCTCAGTTTCTTTAACAAATAAGTTGCAAAAGGTAAAATAGGATTAGGGATAACCTATATATTAAAAGACACTTTTCCATAAAAAACAAGAGTAAATCCTTATCTGTGGAAAACTTGATAACCCAGAATGACTCATAACTCAAGAGTTTTGATTAACTGTTTCTTCTGTAGTGATTTTTTTGAATAATAAATACATAAAATGTTACAAAAATGAAATAAAGCAAATCCTGAGCTTTAAGGTAAACCTACCAACTACAGATTCCTTCTGTTTTGAATAGCAGAGCAAGGAATCCATTATTGTCTAAGTGCATTTTTTTTCTTTTTTTAAAGAGTTTTTTTTCTTTTTTTCTTTTACTTAATTAATTGTGTTTACATAGATTCTAGGGTTGCCCCAAATCCATACTCCCAACCCCTAACTTCCCTCAAAATCTCTCTAGCTCCCCTCCCCACAGTGCCTCCTTCAGGTGTATCCCAACCTATCATCCCCTTTCCCTCTGTCCTCTTTTCTTCTGTTCCCTTTGATCCCTCCTCTGTCTCAATTCTGTTCCTCAGTTCTTATTGTTCCTTGGGTTCTTCAAATGAGTGAGGTCATATGATATTTTTCTTTTTCTGCCTGGCTTATTTCACTTAACATAATAATTTCCAGGTCCATTCATGTTGTTGCAAAAGGTAAGATTTACTTCTTTTTCATGGCCCCATAGTATTCCATTGTATATATGTACCAAAGCTTTTTAATCCACTAGTCCACTGATGGACACTTGGGCTGTTTCCAGATCTTCACTATTGTGAAAAATGCTGCCATAAACATGGGGATGCATTTCTCCTTTTGAAACAGTGCTATGGTGTTCTTGAGGTATATTCTTAAAAGTAGGATGGCTAGGTCAAAAGGCAGATCCATTTTTAATTTTTTGAGAAATTTTCATACTGTTTTTTACAGTGACTATACCAGTCTGCATTCCCACCAGCAGTGCAGGAGGGTTCCCCTTTGTCCACATCCTCGCCAGCACTTATTCTGTGTTGTTTTGTTAATGAGTGCCATTCTGACTGGTGTGAGGTGGTATCTCATTGTGGCCCATTGTACTCAAAACAGCTTGGTACTGGCATAAGAACAGGCAGATAGATCAATGGAACAGAACAGAGAACCGAGAAATAAACCCACACCTTTATGGACAACTGATATTTGACAAAGGAGGTAAGAGCATACAATGGAGTAAAGACAGCATCTTCAATGGTGTTGGGAAAATTGGACAGCTACCTGCAAAAGAATGAAACTAGACCACCAACTTACACCATTCACAAAAATAAACTCAAAACGGATAAAAGTCTTAAATGTAAGTCATAAAACTATAAACATCTTAGAAGAAAACATAGGCAGTAAGCTCTCCAACATCACTCTCAGCAATATACTTGCTGATTTATCACCACAAGCAAGTGAAATAAAAAATAGGATAAACAAATGGGACTATATAAAACTAAAAAAACTTTTGTACAGCTAAAGACAATATGAACAGAATAAAAAGACAAACCACACAATGGAAAAACATATTTGACAATATGTCTGATAAGGGGTTAATAACCAAAATTTATAAAGAACTTGTCTAAGTTCATTTTTTTTAAACCAGTATACCTAGAAAAGCAGCCTGAGTTTGGCAGTACTTCTCAACTTTGTGATTATTGCTTTATTAAAAGTTGAAGGACCCATTATTTTATGAATTTAGTTCAACTCTCTGTCATGCAGCATTGACATACATCATTAGAAAAAATAAAGGATTCCTCAGACTTTTTTCTAGGCTCTTCACATCTTGTCATATATTCAAATAACAGGTTGATATGGGGAGTGATGAATCTCTCAAGGAAATAAATGCGACACACCCAATACAAGGCTCTTTAAGAATACAGTGAAGGAAGGGCTATGAAAACAATTTCTTATTCTGATATTTATCAGGACAAAATACTCTTTTTTAATGGAGCACCTGAAAAGCACTCCACTGCAATAATTATTAGGCATTAGTGCTATTATTAACTTCTCAGCATCAGCTTTGTCCTTCTCCCTGCCACGGTAAACAGTTGACAACTATACCTTGTGTCTCAGGCTTCTGCCAAGAATTTGTTTTCACTTTTCTTGCCTTTGCTTGGGAGTTTTGTGCTTCCGGCTTGAGATGGCAGGTGAAAACTGGCTTCCCTTTGGAGCTCTGTGAATTTAAGGGCATAACTACATTTTATTGTGTCTCTTCTTTGCTGAATCCCTCTTACCTTCTACCATTTCATGTCCAACCCTCTGGTTTTCTATTTTTTTTCTCTCTCACTTAGCAGCCATTCTTTAAAGGCTCAGATAGTACAGATAATATTTGAGGCTTTGCAGTTCATAAGGTCTCTCTTGCAATTTTCCTTTTGTAGTGCAAAAGCAGCCATATACTATAAATGAATGAATGTGTGCAGCTGTGTTTCAGTAAAACTTTACTTATAAAAACAGATGATGAGCCAGATTTGATCCACAGACTAGAGTTCACTGACATCTGCTCTAGAGGTTTAAAAGAAAAGTTCCCATTACACTTAAAAAAGAAAATTAAACACTTAGTATTTTCAAATAGTTTTAACCTTACTCATTCAATGACTCATCAAATTTCAATACCTGCTAAGTTTTTAATACCTACAATGTGCCAGGGTTATATGGAAGCATAAAAAACCAAGGTGCTCACAGTCTTGCGGGTAGTTGGACAGACAGGCAAACAACTACAATATGATACATTCAGTGCTATAATGACCACATGGGTACATCAGACCATACATCAAAGGAATGTCATCGCCTGAGACCTAAAGTATTAAGAAAATTTGACCAGGCAGAGGTCTTTTGGAGAAAAACAACTCAAAAAAACATGAGAGGACCAAGGATATATGCTATTCCTGAGCATTTGAATGTTACTGCAGGGTTGGTGGATGCGCAGGTCTTCTAGCAAGGAGGTGGCCAGGGAGGAACAGAAAGAATGGTTAGCAATGAAGGAAGCTTGACAAGTATGAAAATCTTGTGTTTCATGCCAGTGCTAAGAGTTTATTTCATAGACTATGGGAGCCACTGAACAGTTTACAGCACAGGAATGACATGGTCAGATTTATCTGCTAACTTGCAGGAAACAATGCAGGAGATGCAATTCCATTAGTCCTTGAAGACTTTGACTTTTTTTTTGAAATATGCAAAAGTTCACAAAACTAGTACCTATAGAGTCAGAAGGGCATAGAAAATAAGCTGAACATTCTTTCTGTTCATTTTCCATTTGAGCTCCCTAAGCAAAATGCATAGGCAGTGACAACACTGTGTTTATTTGCTGAAGAAAGAGATAAAAGTCTCTAGGTTCAGTGAGACAAGCAGGAAGATCGCCAGCACTAAGAACTCCAAGAGCTGCAGTGAGCACTTCTCAGTATGACTGAGGGCTTCCAAGAGTCCTCTTGCCCTGAGACAACACACTCACCCACCTTCTGCAAGACCTAAACTTATACAACTGAAGACTTCATTCTTTAGGTTGAACATTGCCCTCTCTAGGCAGCATATTTTTTTTAATTGAATTTATTAGGGTGATGTTGGTTAACAAAATTATATACATTTCACGTGTCCAATTCTACAATACACCTGTGCACTGAATTGTGTGTTCTAGGAAAGGTGTTTTAAAATGCAAATACTCCCAAGAAGAGGGATACACTCTGTCCATCATATCCTACTGTGAACAAGGATATGCTTCTAATAGGAACTCAGGAGAACAGAGGCCCCCGAGAATGAGAGCATGAGGGGGCTATTAAAATAAAGGAAAGACTGTAGGCCCACGTATGTAGAGGGCTAAGGACACAGGGTAACTGCCTACTTCTCAATATTGCCTTGGGCAACGTGGAGCTTAATAAATTGGACAAGGTGTAGAATAGCAAGTGATTAATAAACATGGGTAGGAGAAGTAGGCCTTTTTTATTTTTTTCAGAATAAGTGGAATTTTTACTGCCTCAAAATTCCAGCGCCAATTTGTGAAGCTGCCTGGGAGTGTTTAGTGTGTCAGAGGCAGACACAGTAAGAGGAGAGAATTAGAAGGCTAAAGATGCTTCAGACAAGGGATGAGCTGCAAGTGACAACAGAATGATTGCCCCCATCCCTTATTTCTGACAGCTCTAATTTTTTTCCCCAATGAGCTCCTGCTTACTGCTTTGACTTCTGAATGCAAAACTGAAATGCCTGGTTGAATAAAAACAGTTCTTTTTTACCACGGCAAGCCAGCATCCAGTCTCTTTTGGCACAGGGCATGTTCCTGTGCAGTGCCCAATGATTTGAGGTTGATGAGAGATGCGAGGGCTCAGTGCCCAGCCAATGACAAAGCAGCAACCATGGGACAACAGACTGGAACTCTTCAAAAGTGTCATCCTCCTTCTTCCATTGTTGTGTGAACCAAAGAACGACGCTTCTGAAACTAATTCCTGCCTGGCTATGGTAAAAAATAGTCTTCACTCATACATTAAATATTTAGCCACCTGTACTGCAGACCTAATCTGTGTGAAGGTCCTGCTTAGAGGCCAAGGAGATTTAAAGGCACATGCATGAATGATTGTAATACAAGATAGGTACCCAGCTGTGACGGAGAAGTTATTATTAGAATGTAAATGAGAGAAATACAATGGTACTACATTCCTCGACTGTAGAAGCAACCCAAGAGACTGTGCAAAAGTTTGGAAGAGTTTATGAAATAATCCAATGTGCCCATTATGGTGATTTGAGGGTCATCTGAACGAGACCTGATTGGGACATGAGGTAACAAAGGAATTTGAAACCAGGGCCAGCTATGTAACTTGTTTGGCCGAGGGTAAAATGAAAATGCCGGACTTCTTGTTTAAAAAGTAGGAAAATAAATTTCCTCCAAGGTACTAAAATGTAAGACATGCTTTTTTCTTCCATGGTGTGTCTCTTGACCTGTTCTTTTTTGTTTGTTTGTTTGTTTTTGTAATGTTATATTCCTTGGGAACAGGAATGCCTGCTTTCTAACTGCAAGCCCTCCTAGACACCCAGACCTTAGCCCGTGACTCAGCTCATGAGGGCGTATGTACTACTGGCTGCCAGTTATCTTGGTCCCATCAGCCACCCGACCACTGAATGCACACGCCAGCTAACACGTCCTGCTCTGAAACTGCCAGTGTGCAAAGGGCCCTTCAGGCTGCCGAGCAACAGCTGTTAACTGGGCCGAACTTTGGGTGCCAGAAGATGAGGAGAGGCAGTAGTCACTGGGAAGAAGCAGTAAGGGGGAGACCAGGTTAGACATGAGGAGGCAAGAAACTGGACAGTTTTCTGGAGGCAGCATAAGGAGGATCTCCTAGTGAGCTGAGGCTCCAAGCCTTGTTCCATAGAACTTCGCTTGCAAAACACAAATTCAAAGATAACATTATAAAGCATTCCAAGGTGATGGCTGCAGAGCATTCTATGTGCTTGCAGACCCTTCGGTGTTTGGAGCTCTGCCTGATTGCCCTGGTAGCCCCCCATGAAGCTGAGCTTGTTGAAACTTACTCAGTTATTCTGCATTCAGCCTCAGAAGCACCTTGGTCTCCTGACAGACATGTGTACATGTGGGTACAATACACACAAAATAGCCCAGGTGCTCTCTGAGTGCAGGAAAAGGAGACATGGCTGCAGCTGGTTCTTTTAAGATAAGCAGAATTATCTGAAACATAAAATTGCTATACAACAAGATCCCAAGGAGCAAAGGCAAATTTAATTAAACAAATATTTATTTCATGCTTACTGTGTCCCATGTTCTGTTCTAGCAGCTTGGGATCCATCAGTGAGCAAAATAAGATCTTTGACCCCTGGAGATTATACATCAGAGGGAAGAGACAGGCAGTAGAGACTACAGCATGATGCACAATTAACAAGCATAGACTATAAGGGAGGGGTAAGTACTATGTAATGAAAGGAAAAGTAAAGCAGGGTAATGTAGAGTAGGCGCACTGCCCAGATTATCTGTCCTGTACCAGTACATCCACCACCCCAGCTGCTCTGAGTGTGAGCTGAAACCTTCTCAAACCATTGTTTGCAGGCAAGGGAGCTGCCTTGCCCTGCTATGCCCAGGAAAGTTTGTATCCCTCTAACTCAGTGTGGGGGCTGGCCTGTAGCAATCATTGGTTGATATAAATATATTAATGTGCCCAAGATGGGACAGTTCTGTGGTGTTATTCATCCTCTAGAGGAGATCTCCAGGGGAATCATTGGGAGACTGAGAAAAGAGGAAATAGTGTGAACTAATCTAATTAAAGAGTGACAAAGTGAATGGATCAGGTCATATAATGTGCTTGACTGACTGCATAGATGTTTACTTGAAGTTCATGATCATGAATTTACATTGGTCAGTCAATGTGGTCAGGCACAAGTATATAGGCATGGACTAGGCAGAAAATGTAATTTTTCTAAGTGAGTATAATGAAGTGACTGAGGACAAAGGATTCAAGGGCAAATGCAAGGAAGTGATGATAATATTTAGCTAGAGAATTTAAGTGGAATAAAGAACAAAATGAAGATACAAAAGTGAGTGAATAAAGGGGCTGGGAAAATCAAGTGATATAAAGATAGCACTGGCAAAACTACGGAGACTGTAAAAAGATCAGTGGTTCTAGGATTTGGGGTCAGAAAAGAAAGGGTGAATGGGAGGAGCACAGGTGAATTTTAGAACAGTGAAAGTATCCCGTATGATATAGTGGTGGGTTTTAGTTAATAATAATGTATCTGTATTGTTTCATCAGTTACAACAAATGAATCACAATATGCATTATTTATTTATTTATTTATTTTGAAAAAGAGGAAGAGAGAGAGACAGGCAGAGAGAGAGAGGGAGGAGAGAGAGATGAGAAGCATCAACTTGTAGTTGCTCCACTTTAGTTGTTCATTTATTGCTTCTCATATATGCCTTGACCAGGGAGCTCAAGCTGTCCAGTGAGCCCTCACGCAAGCTTGCAATCTTGGTATCATGTCAATAATCTCCTGCTCAAACCTGCCACCCCATGCCAAAGCTGGCATATTCGAGGTTTTAAATCAGGGATCTCAACATTTCAGGTTGACACTTTATCTCAGGGGTCGGGAACCTTAGGCTCGTGAGCCACATGTGGCTCTTTTAATGGCTGCATCTGGCTCGCAGATGAATCTTTAATAAAAAAAATAATGACGTTAAAAATATAAAACAATCTTATATATTACATTTCATTCATTTCCTACCACTCATGTTCATGGTTGCACATGGCTGGAGCCAACCACAGCTGTCCTCCAGGACAACACAACATTTTTATTGGATAATGCGTAAGGTACACAGGTCGTTGTGAGGTCAGGAACTAAACTTTCCTCATTTTAATCAAGTAGTCAGCTAGCTAATTGCAGAAACCCTTTTGACGAAGAAGATGGCTAAAAGAAAAAAAAAAAAGATGAGGAGTATCGTACTATTCAGCAGAAATGGACAGAGGAATTCACCTTTGTGGAGAGAGCAGGTTCTGCAGTGTGTCTAATATGCAATGATAAAATTATATCAATGAAACAGTCAAATATAAAGTGGCACTTCGACACATGCCATACTACATTTGTATTGAAATATCCAGCGGGGGACAGCAGGAAGAAAGCATGTCAAGAGCTACTGTGCAGAGTGCAAGCTAGTCAGCAGCAACTCGTTTTTGGACCTAACAAGGTGACTGGAATACGGCTAGCTTTGCTGGTGTTTTAGCAATTATGAGAAATGGAAAGCCATTCACAGGTGGAAAGTATGGCAAAACATTCATGCTTGATGTTGCCAATGAACTTTTTGATGACTTTTCGGATAAAGACAAGACAATCAAATGAATAAAAGATATGCTTCTTTCAGCAAGAACTGTTCATGATCGTACCATCATGATGGCAAATCAAATGGAGGCAACACAAGTGAAGGACATAAATGAAGCACCATTCTTTTCTCTCACTTTGGACGAGTCCACAGACTTAATCCATTTATCCCAGTTCAGCGTGATTGCAAGGTATGCTCTTGGTGACACACTGCGTGAGAAAAGTCTTGCTGTTTTGCCCATAAAAGAGACAGCAAGAGGGGAGGATTTATTGAAATCTTTTACTGAGTGTCCTAAGGAAAAAAGTCTAGCGATGGATGAACTTATTTCGGTGTGTACTGATGGTGCTCCATGCTTGGTGGGGAAAACCAGAGGATTTGTAGCCCTTCTTTGTGAACATGAAAAGAGACCCATACTAAGTTTTCACTGCATCCTACATGAGGAGGCGCTTTGTGCTCAGATGTGTGCCGAACAGCTTGGTGAGGTGATGTCGCTGGTCATTCGGGTGGTCAACTTTGTTGTTGCCTGAGCTTTAAATGATCACCAGTTTAAAACACTGCTGGATGAAGTTGGGAATAATTATCCTGGTCTGCTTTTGCATAACAATGTGAGTTGATTGTCAAGAAGGAAGGTGCTCAGCCATTCTGCGGCTTGTCTGAGTGAAATTCAGACTTTTCCTGAAATGAAAAATGTTGAGCATCCTAAGTTAACTAACAGTGAGTGACTCCTGAAGTTCTATTATCTTGTGGACATGACTGAACATCTGAACCAGCTCAATGTGAAAATACAAGGTGTTGGAAATACAGTCTTATCCCTTCAACAAGCAGTGTTTCCATTTGAAAACAAGCTGGAACTCTTCATCGCTGACATTGAAACAGGTCGTTTACTACACTTTGAAAAACTGCAAGAGTTTAAAGATGCTTGCACAGCAAGTGACCCTGCTCAACATCTTGATCTCCAGCAGCTAGCAGGCTTCACATCTAATCTCCTGCAGTCATTCAAAGTGTGCTTTGGAGAATTTCGTGAGTGCACTCATCTTTTTAAGTTCATCACTTATCCACACAACTGTGCAGTGGACAGCGCCGACCTGAGTTACATCCCCAGTGTCTTCGTCAGACATTTTAAGCTACAAGCTGCTGACCTGAAGGCCTCAGACATGCGGGTGAATAAGTTCAAGTGACTGAATGAAGATTTGGAAAGACTTGCACAACAGCAAGCAGATTTGGCGAGCAAACACAAGTGGGGAGAAATAAAAATACTTCAACCTGCAGACCAGCTGGAACGTGCTTCCCATCACATACCACACACTGCAGTGTGTGAGTATTGCTTTACTGACAATGTTTGGCTCTTCATATGCATGTGAGCAGTCTTTCTCACATCTAAAGAATGTTAAAACCAACCTACGATCACGGTTTACGGATGGAAGTCTCAACACCAGCATGAAGCTGAACGTCACCATGTATCAACCAGACTACAGAGCCATCAGCAAAACCTTTCAGCACCGGAAGTCGCATTAATGGTAAGAAGTACTTTATTCGTTAATGGTTAGAAACAGCATAACAACGTTATTAAAAAGAATTCAGAGGTTTATTGTATTTTAAAAGTGTTGGTCGTATATAAAATGCACAAATTTACTTGTATTTAGTGTTAAACATATTGTATGGCTCTCACAGAATTACATTTTAAAATATGTGGTGCTCATGGCTCTCTCAGGCAAAAAGGTTACTGACCCCTGCCCTACGTACTATACCACCACTGGTCAAGCTTATTATGTTAATAATAGGGAAAACTTGTAGGAATATGGGTGGGCTGTGTGTGAGGGTGTATATAGAAACCCTCTGTAATTTTTGCTTAAATTTTTCTGTAAGCTAAAACTTCTCTAAAAAGGCTATTTTTTTTAATGGAGGACTTAATTCTTCACAAGACTAAATTTTTTAAAGAACTATTTTCTTCCTCTACTGAAGAAATAAGACATTGTTGGAGGATGGCAAGATGGCCATGGAGTAGGCCAACATACCAATTTCCAACTCCTGGAACCAAAGTGGATTATAACTTAATTTTAAGAACGATCATTTGGATAAACCAACTTTGAACTAAACTAAGTGGACTCTTCAACCAAGGAACACTGAAGAAGCCACATTGAGACTGGTAGAAAAAGTGAAGACGCTGAAAGGGCTGCCCAGCTTCCTAGAGCGAACTACAGACTCGCGTGGCAGGAAGAGAGTTTGGCGGAGAGGGAGGGACCTGGGTCCCAGGAACAAAGCCCCAGTCTGTAGCCCCAGAGCCTAGAAGAGGCGTTTGAACAGTATTGAGTTGTGAAACAAGTGAGGATACTATTTATGAGAAAGAGACAGTTTTCTCAGACCCAGGATTCTTCTTAAAGGGACAGCGCAGAAAACCCCCCTCACAAGCACTCACCCCGGGCTCCGGGGGACGGAGACAGAGGAGAGGACCGGAGCAGCGGGAAGACAGTGTGGACTGGAAGGCACAGGAAGAAACACTCTGAAGGACAGCCACCCTAACCCCTGGACTGAATCACTTCCCAAATCGAAAACAAATTTTTGCCCTAGAACTAGCAATACCAGCAAAGGGAGACAGACACCAGCCAAACAAGCTCTCCCGTGACACTTAGAGCAGAGCTGTTTAGACGGAGGGAGCTTCCAGGGCTACTGTATGGAGTGTTCAGGTCTGAGCTGCAGTGTCCCTACCCACACTGCTGAGGCCTTGCTGGAGAGACAGTGACGGCGGGATGCTAAAACATGGTTCTGCCGGTGCGAGCTTGGTCTAGCCCAGTAGGGGCAGAGGGGATGCACGAAAGCGGTCTGGCAGCTTGGGCCCACCTGCAGCCCCACCTGAGGGGGAAAAGCGGGAAGCCAGGAATGGGCAGAGATCTGCCGCTGAGCAGGGCCCCATGGATGTGCAGCTTCACCTGGCCTCCGAGGTTTGCGACCCTGTGTGAGTGAGCCATGACTGCGGTGGTGCAGCTAAAGCCCAGAACAGATGCAGGCTCGCAACTGAGTGCACGCTAGCAGCCCTGCCGGGCACGAGAAGCTGCAATTTGCGATCCTGCTTGAGCAGGCTCTGACCGTGGGGGTTGGGTGGAAACCAGGGAACAGGCAGGGTCCACAGCAGAGCAAAGGTGCTTACCCTACCCTCGGTACTGAGGCTTGTGGCTTGAGTGTGGTGTGCATCACCACCTGTGGGGGCGAGGCGAAGGCCCAGACAGGCTGAGGCTGGTAGAGCCAGAACGCGAACACAGCCCCTCCCATGGAGGAGAGGCAGAAATCACAGCAGCAGCTGCAGTGGGCCGGCGCAGGCAACACCCATATGAAACCACCCTAGGCAGTGGCAGAGGGGGTCGTGGGCCTGCAGACAGACCACACCTAGGAAACACAAAGGCAACACCCATTGGACTCCTGTGGCCACAACCTTCTTATACACAGACAAAATGGGCAGGCAGAGAAATGCAACCCAAATGAATCAAGAGAAATTCCCAGAGAAGGACCTGAATGAACCAGATACAACCAAATTAACAGATGCAGAGTTTAAAATAATGATAGTTAGGATGTTCAAAGAGCTAAGAGCAACAATGGATAGTCATTATGAACACCTAAATAAAGAGATAACAAGTATAAAATATAAAATTGAAAAAATAAAAAAGAATCAGAGAGAAATGACAAATACAGTATCAGAACTGAAGACCACAATGGAAAGAATTAAAAGCAGGATGGATGAAGCTGAGGATCGAATCAGCAAGTTAGAGGACAAAATAAACAAAGGCACAGAAGCAAAGCAGAAAAAAGAAAAGAGACTCCGAAATACAGAGGAAACTTTAAGGGAGCTCTGTGACAACATGAAGAAAATCCACATCATTGGGGTTCCCAAAGATGAAGAGAAAGAACAAGAAATAGAAACTTGTTCAATCAAATTGTAGCTGAAAACTTCCCTGTATTAAGACTGGAAAACGTTTCACACGTTCAAGAAGCACAGAGAGCTCCATTAAAGAGAAACCCAAAGAAATATACACCAAGACACATCATAGTTAAAATACCAAAGCTAAGGGATAAAGAGAAAAATTTAAAAGCTGCTAAAGAAAAAAGGCTATCACCTACAAAGGAGCCCCAATAAGGATGACATCCGACTTCTTAACAGAAACACTTGAGGCCTAAAGAGAATGGCAAGATATATTCAAAGTAATACAGAACAAGAACCTACAACCAAGACTATTCTATCCAGCAAGGCTAATGTTTAAAATTGAAGGAGTAATAAAGAGCTTCCCAGAGAAAGAAAGCCTCAAGGAATTCATTAAAACCAAACCAATTCTGCAAGAGATACTAGAGTGCCTGTTGTGAACAGATCAAAGGAGGAAAAGAATATAGCAAAAGAAGAATACAACTTTAAAGAATAAAATAGCAATAAACAACTACATATCAATAATAACCTTAAATGTAAATGGATTAAATGATCCAATCAAAACACATAGGGTAGCTGCGTGGATAAAGAAACAGGACCCATACATATGCTGTCTACAAGAGACACACCTTAAAACAAAAGATGCACATAAACTGAAGGTAAAAGGATGGAAAAAATATTTCATGCAAATGGAAATGAGAAAAAAGCCAGGGTAGCAATACTCATATCTGACAAAATGGACTTTAAAACAAAGGTTGTAGTAAGAGATAAAGAAGGACACTACATAATGATAAAGGGAACAATTCAACAGGAAGATATAACCATTATAAATATCTATACACCAAACATAGGAGCCCCAACATATATAAAGCAGAGTTTGGTGGATATAAAGGGTGAGATTAACAGCAATATTATAATAGTAGAGCATTTCAATATCCCACTAACATCACTGGATAGATTCTTCAGAAAGAAAATTAATAGAGAAACAGCAGACTTAAAGGATACACTAGATCAACTTGATTTAATAGATATCTTCAGACCTTTTTACCCTAAAGCAGTAGAATATACATTCTTTTCAAGCACTCACGGTACATTCTCTAGGATAGACCACAAGTTAGAACAGAAACGTGTTCTCAACAAGTTTAAGAAGATTAAAGTCATATCAAGCATTTTCACTGATCAAAATGGCATGAAACTAGAAATTAACCACAAAAGAAAAACTGAAAAAGACTCAAACACTTGGAGACTAAATAGCATGTTATTAAATAATGAATGGATTAATGATGAGATCAAAGAAGAAAAAAAAAAGTTTCTAGAAACATATGATAATGAGCATACATCAACTAAAATTTATGGGACACAGCAAAAGCAGTACTGAGAGGGAAGTTCATAGCACTACAGGCATACCATGAGAAGCTGGAAAAAGCTCAGTTAAGCAACCTGACCCTGCATCTAAGAGAACTAGAGAAACAACAGCAAATAAACCAGGAATAATAGAAGGAAGGAAATAATAAAAATCAGAGTGAAAATAAATGACATTGAGGTTAAGGACACAATACAGAGGATCAATGAAACCAGAAGCTGGTTCTTTGAAAAGGTAAACAAGATCGTTGAACCTTTAACTAGACACATCAAGAAAAAAAGAGAGAGGACTCAAATAAACAAAATTAAAAAATAGAGTGGAGAAATAACAACTGACACAACAGAAATACAAAGTATTGTAAGAAAATACTATGAAGAACTATATGCCCCAAAATTAGACAACCTAGGTGAAACAGACAAATATCTTGAATCATATAATCTTCCAAAAATCAATCTGGAAGAATCAGAACACCTAAACAGACCAATTACAACAAATGAGATAGAAACAGTTATCAAAAAAATTCAAACAAAGTAAAGTCCTGGGCCTGATGGCTTCACAGTGAATTATACAAAAAATTCAAAGAAGAACTAACTCCAATCTTTCTCAAGCTATTTCAAAAACTTTAAGAAGAAGGAAGAATTCCAAACTTCTTTTATGATGCGAGCATAATTCTGACCTCAAAACAGGGCAAAGACAACACAAAGAAAGAAAATTATAGGCCAATATCCCTGATGAATTTAGACGCTAAAATTCTCAACAAAATATTAGCCAACCGGATCCAGAAAAATATGAAAAAAATCATACACCATGATCAAGTGGGATTTATTCTGGTGAGGCAAGGCTGGTTCAATATTTGCAAATCAATCAATGTGATTCATCACATAAACAAAAGGAAGGACAAAAATCACATGATAATTTCAATAGATGCAGAAAAGGCATTTGATAATATCCAGCATCCATTTGTGATCAAAACTCTCAGTAAAGTGGGAACACAGGGAAAATACCTTAACATGATAAAGGCCATGTATGACAAACACACAGCAAACATCATACTAAATGGGCAAAAATTAGAAGCAATCCCCTTAAGATCAGAAACAAGGCAGGGGTGCCCCCTTTCACCACTCTTATTCAACATAGTTCTGGAAGTCTTAGCCACAGCAATCAGACAAAAAGAAGAAATAAAAGGCATCCAAATTGGAAAAGAAGAAGTAAAACTGTCATTATTTGCAGATGATATGATATTGTGTATTGAAAACCCTAAAGTCTCAGTCAAAAAACTACTGGACCTAATAAATGATTTCAACAAGTTAGCAGGATATAAAATGAATACTCAGAAATCAGAGGCATTTTTATATACCAACAATGAACTGTCAGCAAAAGAAATTAAGGAAACAATCCCCTTCACTATTGCAACCAAAAAAATAAACTACCTAGGCATAAATTTAACCAAGGAGGTTAAGGACTTGTACTCGGAAAATTATAAAACATTGATAAAAGAAATCAAGGAAGATACAAACAAGTGGAAGCATATACTGTCCTCATGGTTAGAAAGAATAAATATCATTAAAACGTCTATATTACCCAAAGCAATTTATAAATTCAATGCAATACCAATTAAAATACCAATGACATACTTCAAAGATATAGAACACATATTCCAAAAAGTTATATGAAACCAAAAAAGAACACGAATAGCCTTAGCAATCTTAAATAGAAAAAATAAAGCAGGAGGTATCACTCTTCTGGATATCAAGGTTTACTACAAGGCCATTGTACTCAAGACATTCTGGTACTGGCATAAGAACAGGCATATAGATCAATGGAACAGAACAGAGAACCCAGAAATAAACCCACATCTTTATGGACAACTGATATTTGACAAAGGAGGAAAGAACATACAATGGTGTAAAGACAGCCTCTTTAACAAATGGTGTTGGGAAAATTGGACATCTATCTGCAAAAAAATGAGACTAGACCATCAACTTACACCATTCACAAAAACAAACTCAAAATGAATAAAAGACTTAAGTGTACACTGTGAAACCACAAGCATCTTACAAGAAAACATAGACAGTAAGCTCTCCAACATCTGTCGCAGCAATATATTTGCCGATTTATCTCCACGGGCAAATGAAATAAGAGACAGGATAAACAAATGGGAGTATATCAAACTAAAAAGTTTTTGTACAGCTAAAGACAATTAGAGCAGAATAAAAAGACAAACCACATAATGGGTGAACATATTCAACAATACGTCTGATAATGGTTTAATAACCAAAATTTATAAAGAACTTATAAAACTCAACACCAGGAAGACAAACAATCCAATCAAAAAATGGGCAAATGAAATGAATAGAAATTTCTCCAAAGAGGACATACAGTTGGCCAATAGGCATATGAAGAAATGCTCAACATCACTAATCATTAGAGAAATGCAAATTAAAACCACAATGAGATATCACCTCACACCAGTCAGAATGGCGCTCATCTGCAAAACAACACAGAGTAAGTGCTGGCGAGGATGTGGAGAAAAGGAAGCCCTCCAGCACTGCTGGTGGGAATGCAGACTGGTTCAGCCACTGTGGAAAACAGTATGAAAATTCCTCAAATAATTAAAAATCGAACTGGCTTTGCACCCAGCTATCCCACTTATAGGAATATACCCTAAGGACACCATAGCACTGTTCGATAAGAAGAAATGCGCCCCGATGCTCCTAGCAGCATTGTTCACAATAGCGAAGATCTGGAAACAGCCCAAGTGTCCGTCAGAGCACGAGTGGATTAGAAAGCTTTGGTACATATATACTATGGAATACTACTCAGCCATAAGAAATGATAACATCAGATCATTTACAACAAAATGGATGAACCTTGATAACATTATACGAAGTGTAATAAGTAAAACAGAAAGAAACTGAGAACTGTGTGATTTCATACAAAAAGGCGATATAAAAACAAGACTATGAGACATGGACTAGAGTTTGGTGGTTGTGGGGTGGGGGGAGGGAAGGGAGGAAGGGAGAGGGGGAGGGGAGGGGCACAAAGAAAACCAGGTAGAAGGTGACAGAGGACATTTTGACTTTGGGTGATGGGTATGCAACATAATTGAATGACAAGATAACCTGGAGATGTTTTCTTTGAACATATCTACCCTGATTCATTAATGTCATCCCATTAAAATTAATACAAAATAATAAAGAACTAATAGAATCTGGTTAGCAGGACAAAAAGAAAAGAAAAGATAGTGTTAGTCTTCTATTAGATAATCATTATTAGTTACTCGCATTTGTGTTAAATCCAAAGTGACTTAGAGATGAATACTATCAGAGTGTGGAAAATTGTTAAATAAATAAAATATTTAAAACATTTATTTTGTGGTTAGGGTAAGCATATACATTTGGTTTCCCAATTGAAAAAGCAATATAATTTTAATATTTTAAGGCAGGACTAGTAAGGGAGGCACTAATTCTGAAAAGACAAACAAATATCCAAAAATTTGTCTTTCAAGGACAGGGCAGAAGCACTCTGACAATTTCCCCACACCCACTCTTTTGTAGGTCTAAGAGAAAAAAATCTGTCCAAGTCATATCAAATTCTACAGTCCCTTAGAGAAAGATGTACACTGCAATCTTATGAAATACTGCATGTGCCTTTCTTTTCCTGAGAATTGAAAGGTGAGAGTTTTACTTGTATCGTGAGGCTGGATGAACCATCTCTCATCACTAAGGCTCTGAATGCTAAATTCTGTGACGTCCTCACCTGGCATAAAATGAAAAAGAGAAGGCATAGTTGTAATGGTCAATGGACTGATACTTTATATAGGTAGACTATTATAAATTCAGTCCTTAAGGGAACAAAGTATAGTACAAGACTTATAGGTATGTTGAATAAAGTTACTTTAACTGGTTAAATACAGTGTGTCCATAAAGTCATGGTGCACTTTTGGCCGTGTGACTGGTCAAAAGTGCACCATGACTTTATGGACACACTTAGGTACAATTAACTTGTTTTTCATAAAATTGTTAGAAAAAATTTTTTTCAAGTGTTTGGCCATTGACTCAGCAATCATTGTATTTTGAAAATTAAATGGAGAAGAGGATAATAAATTAATAGTGACATTAGGTGCATATGAAGTTATCTCTGCTGTCCACACATGCAGGCACATTAACACGGACTCATCATTCAATTAATTGCCTTTTGCTGCAGTGAACCTTTAATCTCAGAAGCACAATGATCAGACACCCAGAAAAACAGATAAGCTATTTGGGCCACATTTAAAAATAAGAAATTAGGTTTTCACTGCCGACATATGTGGGATATCTCTTTGAGTGACCAGCAGATAGTTACCATATATTCTAAAAGGATATAGCAGTGAGGGCAAAAAAGGAAATTATACACTTCCTGGAAAGAATTTTATTCCTTGTTCATTTCTGTTAGGTTAAAATCCCATTGGAATGAAGTAGGAGACTAGAGATCATCAATTTGGTCTTGCTAGGAATTGGTCTAGTTTTTAAAGTACTTTAGAAGGGGAACTTATCCAATTTCCTTTATGGTAGGCTATTTCAGGAGATACCTAACAGTCTAATGACCTTTATTTATCTCTCCTCTAATTTTCTCATGCTGCTGCTTAGTCTCTCTATTCTTTTTTATTATCGGAGGGGGAAAATGGGTTTGTAGCAATCTCTAAGTAAGATCATGATATACATGAAGATACACACAATCCCCTATTCATTTTGCTCTTTCTAGTTCAATAGACTTTATTAATTATCGACTTTGAAAAATTTAATCATCTTTATAACTTGCTAAAGTTTCCTGTGTTTTTCTATATTGTAGGTTTCAAAATTAGTCTTTAGTGGAATGGTAAAAACTAGAGTGTACTGTTAATATTTTTGAACAACAGAGCAACAATGTTTAGAATAGATACAATTCTAATGACTCCCAAAACCCACCTCTACAGTAGACATACTTTTCAATCATTGATCCTTCTTATCTTTTATTTTTTACCTTCTTCTTTTATGTATATTTATTCCATTAATTATTGGAAGAAACTCAGCACCATTCCTTTTGGGCAATCATGTATAATGCAAACAATTCCCATCTATAATGTAAAATTGAATAGGTTATCTTTTTATTTCAATATTAGAGCTTTGAAAAACAGTTTCAGAACTTTATTTGTCATAGCATCTTTACATTCCAGTTGGAAGCGATCATAGAAATGCAGGTGCACCTCTTGCTCTATTTGTCTTAGTCATTTGTCAATAAAAAATTATTGAGTGCCTCCTATGTATCAAGCAGAGATTATGATGACACTGTCTTTGCTATTATCAGATAGCTCCTGAAGAAGAATATACTATTTTTATAATTTGGGTCTGATGTCTGATAAAAGGAAAATTTCCTTTTGAAAGTGACATGTGTGAAGTAGTTTTGTATATTAGTCTTATATTTCCAACGGGAGAGTAAGTCCAGGTGTCAGGATGCAGTGTGGTGGGTTTCACTTCTTGGGTGCTAGCTGTCTTGCAGGCACAGAGTTGGTCTTAGCCACATCATGACTTGTAGGTCAATAGATGCTAATGTTGTGTGTATGAGAATCTAGTGGAAGCTATAGGTTTCCACAGCAGAAAAAAACAACGCACTGAAATTTTCATAAGCTCTTATACTCCCTGAAACCCATTTATGGACTATACATTAAGAGTTGCTGACAGTGGAAGGTAGAGATTTTCTGAAATGGGTCACCTTCTGAAATGAAGTGTCAAAGACCAATGTGAGATTTCTGTAATAAAGGGAAAGGTATAATCTTGCAGAAATATGGAAAATTCATTTTATCTTTCTTCATCTATTGAACAGTAAAATGGAAGGAGTATTGAAGACCAAGGTGGAGGCTGGGGAATGTGTTGCACAACTGGATGCTAAGACTTATTTTTAATGTAAGTTTTGAGCAAAAGGGAAATCAGTGATCTTTGAGGCTCATACATTATTCCAACTGGCCCACTGCTAAGGTGGTATAGAGGAGAATTTAGAGCCAAATCCTGACTCTTTCATTGGTCACTGAAATATTCATTGATTAGCTACAATGTGCCATGCACTCGGGAAGGCCAGTGTCTGGTCTCAGAGAGCTCATACATTCACCCAAACTCTGAGGCAGTGGTGGAAGAAAACTACTTGGAGATACTAGAGTTTCTTCTCTGGGACAACTCTGGCACGACCAGCATAAGGGCTCAGTCAATACTGGCTGGTTGATTATTTATTACTTTCCTTGATGAGTTAGTTTTGTTGCAAATCAGAGAACAGCTAGGGTTAATAAAAGAAAAGTTTAGTTTTGAGAGGGGCACAAAGCTACATATACTAATTATAATAAAATATTAAAAATTTACTTAGGGTAACATAGTTAGGAACATGAAGTACATACTAATTGAGATTCGTTTTGATGTAAGGCATTTTCAGAATCAGCTATCTATCCTCAGAGTGGCCAAAATAGCAGTCCAGAGACAAACAAGGAGCATTTCAAATTCAGCAGTGTGCTCTCTTATTGGCCTAGGGATGGTGATAACCTGAGCAGCAGCTGGTGAGAATCTGGGTCTGTACTGACTAGATCATGTGGCCTGAGAGTCTAATTTTGCTTCAAAAATGGTCTAATTTTGCTCACAGTGGGAAAAGTTGTATATGCCTTTAGTGTCACAAACCAGATTGCATCTCCAGTTTGTTTGATGGGAGAACTTGGTTCTGTTCCCAGATACGTCTCTCCTTCATGGATCATTGAATTATGCTAAGTGTTTTTGAACAAAGTAAGTTTCAAAACATAATGCTTTTATCTCAAACCTTGGAGTTCCTCTTCACACTGAAGTTTTCAGAGCTTACCTTTGTAGGAAGAACATATCCTGCAAATGGAAGTCACTTCAGTTCTAGTTGGCAGTTTCTTCATCTCTGAATAGCTAAACCCAAAGGACTTTTAGGACCGAACATTTTAGAATTTTTATGGTGGATTTTAGAGGCTCCAATATTCTGAAATTCATGCAAAAATATGTATGTGATAGATCTAAAAACTGGTGGATAAATATATATTAAGCCTTTACTGTCAAAAAATATCCCAGATTTGGATTTGATGCTTTGGCTTTCAGTGGGGGCACCTCTGATATGTTCTTATGTTCTTTCACATTTTGGGGGAAAGTAGCAATATGCAAAAGAGCTATTATTTCACAACGTATATTTTTTCCTTGAGAGTGTTTCTAACTGAAGGCCTATTACTTATTTCTCTTTCACTTATTCCAAATTTATGGCCGAGAGCAGTGGTTCTCAAAGTGTGTGCCAGAGTGCACTAGTGTGCCCTAGAAGATTTCCAGGTGCACCCTATGGTATTCCAGAGAAATATGTGCCTGTTGGGGACCAAAAAACCAACAGGGTTTTTGGAGTTTAGATTTTTGAGGAACAGAGGTGTGGGGAATTGGCTGTAAGTCGGTAGTCTGCCCAATCCTTCACCTCACTTGCCTGATTAGGTTGCAGAAGGCTGTTAAGCTGTGGTGCTGGATTATTTACACTACCCCCCAATTTCCCTGGAAAGACTGGAGCCAAGTTTTTCTATCCTTTGCTTGGTGTAAAGTTAAGATGATATGTATAGTGGGGTTTTTCTGCACTCAACACAATTAAGAGTAAAAAGAGAGAAATTCTTCAATGTATTGATAAGAAAATGAGAGTTTGCCTTTCAAAGATATGCCCAAACATTGAAGAAATCTCTAGGACACATCAGGCTCATGTTTCTCATAAATACAAGAATGAACAAACTTAACATATTCATGCCAGGACCTACCAAATTTACTAAATCTTACTAAGAATGTATCTATATATATAAAAAGATAACTTTTTTATCATTTTTAATTCCTTTTTTTTATGAATTCTAAAAAGCATAACTTAAAAAATGTAATGTAAAAATATATTTTAATGTCAGAATAAATTTAATTTTGTCATATTTAGTATTTATTTCATTCAATTACCATAAAAGCACACTTGGACTTTATGTTTTTTTTAATATTTGATTTAATTATTATAACATATTTCTCAAAAAATTTGTATATAGTGTGCCTACAATTATTTGTAGGATTTTAAATGTGCCCGCCATCAAAAAGTTTGAGAACCACGGGCCTAGAGTAATGAGCTGTGAAGGAGACCAACTTTGAGAATGACCACACAAAGACTTATAGGCTCATGGGGATCTGGGCCTCTCTGAGAGAAGACCTTTTTCTTCCCAGCATGTGTTTCTCTGTGCAGCTGCCAAGCTGTGACAAATCCAGGAACCTTACTGTGGGCAGACCATGTTCCACTGAAAACTCAACTTTCTTAAAAACGAATCTGGAAAACTTCTCAGATGGTGTACCCTTCCCTTTAATACGGATGTACCTAGAGTCTGAAGCTGAAGGAGGGAGATGTGGAGGTCTGATGGGAGCTCTATTCATGTTCTATGGATGGGCTAATCTCTCACACACACCTGGAGGTGATCTGAGCTCCTACATATACAAATGGATCCTTGAGTTGGCTCTAGTGCTGAGCTCAGATCTCAGTCTGGTTGAAATGCACAGGTGTATTACCTGGATCCTCAGGGAGAACCTGCCAGGGGTCTCCCCTAGCGGGCGATTGTTCTTGTGGTGAGGGTTGGGGAGAACAGTAGGAATGGGATGATGATTCTGAAAGGAACCCCAATGGGAGAATTTTCAGGAGAAGAACATTTCTTTTCCCCTTTCTGCCATTTTTTTCTTCCAACCCATCTGGTCCCCAGGTGTCTGGTCCTTTTGCTTTTCTAATTTTTAAGAGTTGAAGAAAATGTGGTGCTTAGCTTTATTGTGTAATAAATGAAGTGGGGAAAAAAATGCTGCTTGCTTCATTCGGTGTCATCCAAAATGGGCGGTTCCTTTTATGTAATACCTGGAGGTAGTTTACTCAATCCTGTTTCTGAAACCCATTGCATATTTTTAGCTTCTCTTTGGAATTTCTGCTTGGACAGGGCACTTACACCGGGGAGCAAGCCTGCAGCCTTAGTAATGGTGAAAAGGCTTTGGCTTGTGATGGAAAGCCTACCTCATCATGTACATTTTGCTGTGCTGGCTGTTCCCTGATGACTTCTTCAGATTGAATAAAGCCAGCTCCAGAAGTGGGGGAAGCTATCCCTCACACTGACATTTAATTTACCTAGGAGTACAATAATCTGAGAAAGAATCAAATGCTTGAAAATTTTGCTTCAGCGAGCAAAAGCTAAGTGTTTGCACCATATTGAAAAGTGATGCTTTTCTTCGGAATTTAAAATTAAAAAAGAAAGGGGATGACAGGTTCACAGACTAAAAGACAAAGAAAAGAACAAAACTCCTTGGTATATTCACAATTAAGAAATTGGAAAAACTGAGCAATTTGCACATTATGATAATATTTTGTCATCTGTGGTTTGATAGAACAAGATCAGTGGGGCCTAGAACATATATGTGGTGGTAAAGCCTAAAAAGGGAAAGACATTTTAACGTGTGCTTCATAAAAGAAAGCAGCTGGACTTAATAACTAACAATATGGGGGAGGGAAAAGTATGTTGAATCCTGTACAGAAGTTTGATGATCAGAGAAAGGCCGAGTAGTATTGCTGTCCAAATCAAAATAGCCCTCTATAATTAGCTCCACCTGTGCTAAAAACTTATGCTCAAATGTTGTTCTCAACTGGCTGAAATTTATAACCATGCAATATGTTATCTGAGTAATGGTCACTATTTAACCAGAATCAAATATGCCATTCTCTACTGACAAAACTTGGGTTTATATTTTATTTATGTTTCTGTTCTCAGTAACTAACATGATGCTTGACATCTTGTTGATGTTCCAAATGCTGAATAAATGTATGAAATGGCAAATCTGTGGCCTGCTTAAGTTTTCTTTTAAAACACATCTGGCAAGGTTCAGTTATTTGTTGGCTTTAATGAGTTGAGTGATAATTTTGGTTTATTGAAATCTGGCACTGTATGGCATATTTTGCAATGCATTAATAATCAGGCATTTAGAAATTAATGTCTGCTTCAGCTCAAGCCTAAAGGTCATCATGATGATGGAAAATGGAATGTTTGAGGGCAATGACCAGATATCCAGTATTCCAGATCAGAAACTACAACCAGGACTACCTCATCTTTTCTAGCTTTGTATTTTATGACCACCTGATAATTTAGGATCATGTTTCCAGGTGATCTGAGCAGGAATTCCAGCCACCATGCCATCACATACCCTTCACCCTCCTATTAAAAATCTTTCTATAGCTCCTGGCTCTCTGGAAGTAGTTGGGAATGGTACACCAGACTGTCTCATACTATGTACTCCCTCCCCCAACTCTCCCAAAGGTAAGTAACTCGACTTTTTTACAACAGGGTGGGATATTTCTGATGAAGCCAACATCTTTGTAAGATACAAATAGACCAGTTGTGGAACTGTCCTGAAAATCAGGAATGTTAGCTCCTTTATGTGTGAGACATATACCTACTTTAGTAGCCATCCATGCCTTCTTGTCTCTTAGCTAACTCAATTTCTGGCTTAAAAATTAATTGACCTAAAGTGTGCAGCATCTAATGCAAAAAATACCTGAAACTGGCCCGGATATTAAGTTTCAAGGGATTCTTAGTCCCAATCCACTGAAACAATGTAGCACAGAGGTTTAAAACAAAGACTTTGAAATCAGTCTAAGCAGGTTTCCGTCCTCCACTCTTACTACATAGTTGTGTGATCTTGGACAAGTTATTTAACCTCTTTGTATTTCAGTTTCTTCATGCCTAAAGTGAGAATAACAATAATATTAACTTAATAGCAGTATTGTACAGAATAAATGAGGTATTGCTTATAAAGCACTTAGCAGATCCTCTGGCAAATACTCATCAATAAAAATTATATATCATCATCATCACCACCATCATTGTTTCACAGTGACATAAACCAATGAGAATTCCCAACAGTAGCTTAGTTGCTTGAGTCTGAGCTTACAAAGAAAAGTTCCCTAAAGATGGAAAAATATAAGGGCTGCCTCAGATGGTAGGATCATCTTGTGTTTCTTACAGCTACAAACACACATGAAAAGAAGACACTTGCCGGGCAGGACCTTCCATGGCCATAATAATGACATTTATTACACGCTACTACTGTTATTTTGCTGGAGATTTGGTGTCTTTAATTCATAGAGTAACACAGATAAACCCTTCCAACAGTAAAAAAAAAAAACAACCTCATTTAGGTATTATCTATGAACTGAAACAAAGGAATAACCATATGATCAGTTTGTAAAATGGCCAACCCACTTCAAAAACTAAAATAAGATGAATTTATAAGCATAACTTAAGCCATCACCTATTTGCTGTGTTCAGATTAATATTTAGCTACAGAAATCTGTGGATAATAATTACAATTTTTTGAAGACAAGAGAGAGAAAAAAAGAGGATAAAATACCCTCAAGAAAGCCTTATAAATAAAAAAAAATCTTAAAAATGAGACTGTTTTGAAAGTGCTTAACTCAATGTCTTTATGCAAACTGCACTAATTAATCTCATACAAACATGGATATTTTTGTAAAGCATAAGCCCAAGTGCCATTTTATGACCATGTAATTTACAAGTCTTCAAATTACGTTAAAATCACCACACACAGTGTTTACAGTTTAATTACATGGTTATTTACCAGTCTCAATCAAGTGTTATTCATTCAGTACCTCTCTGCCTGATCTTACCTAAAAAAGAAAACACTTTTATGCTGAATTTGAGTGGTAAACATTCAAACATGCCAATACTTGAAGGCAACAAAGATGTGATTTGGAGTAAACAAACTCCATTGACAGAGAGATGTCAGAGAACTTCCAAGAGGAAAGTGAGAATGGAAAGAGATCAACATTTTACTAAAATAGTATTATTTTTTTTGGTTGGTGTAGTTCTACTGAAATAAAGAAACCTATTACTACTCACTGCCCATTGTTTATATAAAGCCAACTGAGTCTATTATCTTTAATTTGAATTATAATGATATAGTTTTTCAGTCAAGAGATGTTTATTGAGCACCATATATGTTGCAGATCCTGTGACAAGTGTAAAAAATAAGTAAGACATGGCCCGTTGATGAACTCACGGTCATTTCAACATGTAGAATATGTTTACTTCTTGTCTTCTCTTTATTTGTCCTTAAACAATACTGGACTATTGCTTTCAGGCAATTGCATAAACTTTCTAAGCCTTAGTCTTTTCATCTGCAAAATATGGAGGTGAGGAAGATAAGAATAATACCAGTTTTCCCTTCATGATGCTATGATAGTAAAGATCAAGTAAGACTGAAAGCACTTTACAGATGATTTCTTCAGGATTTGCCTTCGCAGTAAATTCCCAAACCCAGTGGAACTGAATCTTTATTTGCTTCCCCATGTTGCCTAGCAACTCATGATGCTGCACATCCCTGTTATAATAAAAGACAGTTATCAGGAAACAATTATTTGATGAATTAACTAGGGTGATCATTAATTTCTAAGATATAATTGTGAATTCTGTCCAATGGGAACTCAAATTTGAGTAGAAGTATTCCTCATTGTGAAGTCCTTGGGCCACCTGTCTCAGAATTACCAGAAGGGTTTCGTAAATATCTCTAGTCCAGGGGTCTACTCCAGACTTAATGAATCAGAATCTTTAACAGTGGAATCCAAGTACCTGCCTTTTAGTAAGTTTCTCTGAAATTTTAAGCATATTAAAATCCAAGACCCACTGTGTTATATTTAATAGGATTGTTTGCAAATATTTCATTTCTCTTCTTTTGCACACATAGTAGAATTAAACTTCTCTGCCCAAATTGTTTTGGCCAATGAAGTATGAAAGACAGTGACATACAAGTCATGTAACATTGAACTGAAGTAACTTATTTGTAATTACTTTATATGTCTCGTATTTTAAAATTTTATTTTCTTTTTCCCATGATTAAAAAACAAGTCATGACTACCTTTCCCAAATATGATTTAAAGGTGGTGGCAAAAAACATTAACAAATTTCAGATTGTAAATTAAGCCACACTAATCATTATGACATCATTTTTGATAAAGAAAACATTTTAATAGCAGCATTATAAGAAACCCTTTTTCCCCTTCAGATATGAAATATTGAAGATCCGAACACATTAGTGTAGGCAGATTTTATATGATGTTTCCATTTGGACATGCTAATTTATCTAAGTTAGGCTAAGTCTACACTGGCAAATAGAAAGCAGAAATAATTTTACGGGAGGAGAAGACCTCATTTAATACATTGAGCACCTACCATAAACAACTAACTCTCCTAAATACATTTATATTTAATCACATTTAGCAAAAGTCCTAGAAATGTTATATTTTTATTTTATTTCATTTATTATTTTACATTTTAAATGTGAAAAAAAGTTAAACTGGTAAAGTAACTTTCCAAAATCTACCGAATTAGAAATTGAGATTCAAACTGATATCTGCCTGTTTGTCCAGGCAATAATCTTTCTACTCTATCATGTCACCTTTGGAAAAGTAAGTCTTTTAACATATTGATGATCAATCTAATTTCCCAAGTAATTGCTTAATTGGCATGAGACCTCAGCATCTTCATGAATGTTAATAAAATATAGCTATTTTTTACAACATTGAATCACAAAAATCTACAGACCACTCACAGCATTTGTATAACTTGTATTTGTACAGCCACATTTTCAGCTAGAAAAATGGGAATGGCACATGTAAAATGGTACTTAAGATCTTCATTACCAATTTTGCAATCCAGTGCCTCCTTCTGCTTGCAACAGATACAAGCAAAATGTAGCAAACTAAACTAGGGCGATCACGTTTGGAAATTGCCATAATCTACAGACATTTAAATGACTGCCACATGAAAAACCTGATAAACATATAACATGTATTTAACATCCAATAGTTATCTAAATGGATTGTGCAATGTAAAATTTTAGATATTATGGCTTTCAAGAAGCTTCGGGGAGGCACACATAGAGGAAAATAACTTACCTTGTGAAGTGTCTGTTGATAAGAGAGGTAAGGATGTAGTTGCAAATTTTACTCTATCTCTGCTACTTTATTTTTGGTTCTAAATTAGAGAAAGCATAAAATGAAAGGATAAGATTGAGAGTCCTGCAAAAACCAGGAAAGTTCGGAACAGTCCTTTCAGTCTTTGTAAAATAAGTATTTTCTTTGGTCTTTGGCTGTGGAATATTACACATCCATTGTGAGCTATTTAGTTGATAATCCTTGATACATATAATATAAAATATGTATGCATTTAACACGTATAAGGCAGCTTTAGTATAGAGTAATAACTACTAATATTACCCAACCAACAACACTGGGGAACAATTTTATTTTGTTTTTAGTTGCATGAGGTTTTAGAACTGATTCTATTTAATTCTTCATAACTGATTCCAAATATGAAATCAGTTTTTTGTCGCATGCTATAGTTTTTATGCAATTTTAATTTCTTTTTGTTACAATTAATGGCATGCATTGGTTTTTAAATTGTAGTTAAAGGGTAACGACTCTTGGATTGAACATAACCACAAGACAATTAATGTTTTACAAACATCACTTTTACATAATTGTATTTATTATCTGATAAAAACACCCTCTAATTTTGTTTTAAGATTGAATCATGGCTTCTTTGAATAGGCGTAAATGTAAGAATAGTTGTGACACCTTCTGTTATATATGTGGCTGTTACACACTTGAACGTCAAAGGTGCAATATTTCATCATTTGTGACATGTGCATATATTGCCTATTTTTAAGTTCCCTTTGGCGATCAAGACTAGAATTGGGCTTCTCATATTGTGTGTCATAATTGTGAGGAAATGCTTTGTGACTGAACAAAAAGAAAATGCAAAAAAATGCCTTTTGGTATTCCCATGGTTTGGCGTGAATCTAAGGACCACAGCAGTAACTTTTATTTCTGTCTGATCCATACAAAGGGCATTCGCAAGAAAAAATGGCATATGATTGCATATCCTAATATTCCTTCAGCAATACTACCTATCTGACACTTTGAGACACTCCCAGTTCCAGTATTCAATGGTTTTATTACTTCTAAGGACAAAGAAAGTGAACATGGTGATCAAATGTACTTTGATAAGATGCTTGAGGAAATGGTTGTAGAATCTGAAGGATCTTCTTCTGATGCCAAGCAGTCATTAACACCTCAGCAGTTTAGGCAACTCAAATTGAATGACCTAGTAATAATGACATAAAAATTGTCCTCAATTTCTGAAATATAAGGAGCATAACTGAATCATTTGTGTAGATCTTAAAATGGTAAATTTCCTGCTAGCACAACAGAGAGGTTTCATGAAGTATTCTTACTTTCAGTGTTTGTGGGACAGTCGAGCTCAGGAGAAACACTGGACACAGAAGGAGTGGCCGAAAAATGAAGCTCTGGAAGTAGGGATGCAAAATATTGTGAATGAACCTGTAGTTAATCGAGACAGGATCATTTTTCCCTACTTCACATCAAACTTGGCTTAATGAAGCAGTTTTTCAGGCTTTGAATAGAGAGAGTGAATGCTTTTAATATATTATTTCTGCTTTTCCTGCCTTGTCTTTTGAGAAGATAAAAGTAGGTGTATTCAATGGATCTCAAATTCAAACTTCCATATGTGACAAAGAATTTGGCAGAAAGATAAATAAGGAGGAGAAAGCAGCATGGCAGTCTTTTGTGGCAGTTACAAAGAACTTTCTTGGCAACAAAAAAGCAGAAAATTATGAACTTCTGGTTCAAAAAATGCTGTTGGCTTTTCGCGACATTGGATGGAACATTAGCATTAAGACTCACTTATTGAACAGTCAGCTTGATAAGTTTCTCGAAAATCTTGGAGCTGTTAGTGATGAGCAGACTACTGCTGGAGCATCATATGAGATTGTCCTCAACAAGTTCACAAACGCAAGAGCTACAAATGCAAATTTTTGCCTAAATAGAATTTAAATAAATTTTGCACAAATTTTATGATTAAAAAAACTGTTTTAATATGTTGTATTTCAAAATTGTAGACAAATTCTGATGCAATCATGTATTTTAGTGTATTTAATGTATTATGTAAATTATTATATTTTCACAAAGATGATTCCCAAGAAGACATTCTACTTCATTATGATAAACTAAATGTTGAAAATTTTACAATAAGATGAAAACCTAAAATCTTGAATTGCAAAGAAACTGTAGCTTGCAGAGAAAAACTAATGCCAGTTTTGAGATCAGCACACTTGAATTAGGTAAGAACAAGTGTTTTTGTGGATGCAACAAAAATTTTGTTCCCCAGTGAAATCAACAATAATGAAAAATTTTTAATGGTGTAATTTGAGTAATTTTTTCTAAGAATGTGTTAGGCAATTGAATTTGTGGATAAACTGCTGGACAGTTTGATTTGACCACCTTATTATTAGGAGTAATGAGTAATTTATTCCAGTGAAGAAAAATTATAATTATAGTCTTTGGATCCAGAACACCATGAGGTGATTTTTTTCCAGCTCTTTAATTTCACAAGTGAGAAAACATGTTCAGAAAATGAAATTATTTGTCTAATAATTGTTAGCTAATAGATGGAAGAGACAAGACTTAAATAATCTTCTTTGAAGAGCACTTTTACAAGTTTGCCATTTAAAAAGTAAGTAAAAGTAAATAAAAAAACAAATAATTTTTAAACTAAATTTAAAAATTATAGTTACTTATATATAGATATATTTCAAAGTCTATTAAATTTATCCTGTGTGCTGCATAAATAGGTATATCCCGTAAGAACTAGTTTGATGTAAAATTGTCATATTTACACCTATCATATTAATTACCACCATATTTATGTTGAGTATTATACTAAGGTTATAGCACCACTGCAACTGAGAAAACAGAAATTAATACGAGTTATGTCTTTATAGTTAGGTTCCTCTGACCTAGAACACAATTTTTTTCCACCAGGATGTTACCTTTTACCAAGGTTGTTTAAGAGGTTAAAAATCATATAACCCGGGGAGCAAGATGGCGAAGGAGTAGGCAGACGTACAAACTTCCAACTCCCAGAAGCAAAGTGGATTACAACTCAATTATAAGAACCATCAACCAACTTTGAACAAAACTAAGTGGACTCTTCAACCAAGGAACACAGAAGAAGCCACATTGAGACTGGTAGGAATAGCGAAAACGCGAAGAGGGCTGCCCAGCTCCCCAGAGCAAATGGCAGCCCGGAGAGACCCGCGTGGCGGGAGGAGAGTTTGGCGGAGAGGGAGGGACCTGGGTCCCAGGAACCAAGCCCCAGCCTACAGTCCCAGAGCCTAGAAGAGGCGTTTGGACAGTTTTGAGCTGTGAAACAAGTGAGGGAGCTCCCAGGCCTACAGTGTGGAGTATTAGGTCCCATCCTACTCTGCTGAGGGTTGCTGAAGGGCATGGTGGGCGGCAGTACGCTGAAACGCGGTTCTGTCGGCGTGGGCGGAGGCCAAGCCGGTGTGAGCTCGGTCTAGCCCAGCAGGGTCGGAGGGGACGCGCGAAAGCGGTCCGGAAGCTGTGGGCCGGCCTTTAATCCCACTTAGAGGGACAAAGCGGGAGGCCAGGAACAGGCAGAAATCTGCTCTGCGACTCTGCACAAGCCGGCCCTGACCACGGGGACTGGGCTAGGACCAGGGACGGGCGGGGGGCTTGCGGCTGAGCTCACGCTACCAGCCCCACCCGGCCGGAGAAACCGAGGTTTGCCATTCAGCGTGAGCGAGCGGGCGCGGGGACGTGGTAGACCCCGAGACAAGTGGAAGCTCACAGCCGAGCCCACGCTAATATCCCCGCCCAGCCAAAGAATCCGTGATTTGCCATCCCACGTGCACGAGCAGGCTCCGAACGCGGGGGCGGGGTAGAGTCTGAGACGAGCGGAAGTCCGCAGCTGAGCAGAAGCTAGCAAACACGCCCGCCGCAATAAACCTTGGTTTCTGACCCTGCGCAGAAGGGCCCTGGCCTCGAGGGCGGGGCTAAAGCTACGGACAGGCAAAACCTTACAGCTGAGAGCACGTCAAAAGCCTCGCCTAACCCGCGAAACTGTAGCAAGCAGACTCCGACTGCTGGTTCTGGGCGGAAGTCCGGAAATAGGCTGGTCCGCAGCTGAGTAAAGGTGCTCACCTCTATCCTTGGTCCTGATCTTGTGGCTTGAGTGACAGCCCCTCCCGCAGAGGAGAGGCAGAAATCACATCAAAAGCCACAGAGGGCCGGCTCTGGCAACGCCCATACCCAACCACCCTAGGCAGCGGCAGAGGGGGTGGGGGGCCTGCAGACAGACCACACATAAGGAACACAAAGGCAACACCTACTGGACTCCAGTGGCCACAACTTGCTTATACACAGAAAAAATGGGCAGGCAGAGGAATGCAACCCAAATGAATCAAGAGAAATCCCCAGAAAAGGACCTGAATAAACCAAATATAACCAAATTACCAGATGCAGAATTTAGAATAATGATAGTTAGGATGTTCAAACAATTTAGAGCAACAATGGATAGTCATTATGAACACCTAAATTAAGAAATAACAAGTATAAAAAACGAAATTGAAACAATAAAAAAGAATCAGACAGAAATGACAAATACAGTATCAGAACTGAAGACCACAATGGAAGGAATTAAAAGCAGGATGAATCACGCTGAAGATCGAATAAGCGAGTTAGAGGACATTATAAACAAAGGCACAGAAGCAGAGAAGAAAAGGAAAACAGACTCAAAAAATGTGAGGAAACTCTAAGGGAGCTCTGTGACAACCTGAAGAGAAACAACATTCGCATCATAGTGGTACCTGAAGAGGAGAGAGGACAGGAAATGGAAACTTTGTTCAATCAAATCATAGCAGAAAACTTCCCTAAATTAAGGCTGGGAAACACTCCACACGTTCAAGAAGCACACAGAACTCCATTAAAGAGAAACCCCAAAAGATCTACACCAAGACACATCATAGTTAAAATACCAAAGCTAATGGATAAAGAAAAAATTTTAAAAGCTGCTAGGGAAAAAAAGGCTATCACCTACAAAGGAGCCCCAATAAGGATGACATCGGACTTCTCAACAAAAACACTTGAGGCCAGAAGGGAATGGCAAGAAATAATCAAAGTAATGCAGAACAAAAACCTACAACCAAGACTACTTTATCCAGCAAGGCTAACGTTTAAAATTGAAGGAGAAATAAAGAGCTTCCCAGAAAAAGAACACCTCAAGGAATTTATAAAAACCAAACCTTTCGTGCAAGAGATACGAAGGGGACTGTTGTGAACATTTTAAAGGGAGAAAAGAATATAGCAAAAGAAGAATACAACTTTAAAGAATAAAATGGCAATAAACAACTACATATAAATAATAACCTTAAATGTAAATGGATTAAATGATCCAATCAAAAGACATAGGGTAGCTGCATGGATAAAGAAACAGGACCCATACATATGCTGCCTACAAGAGACACACCTTAGAACAAAAGACGCACATAGATTGAACGTAAAAGAATGGAAGAAAATATTTTAGGCAAATGGAAATGAAAAAAAAAGGTGGGGTAGCAGTACTTATATCTGACAAAATGGACTTTAAAACAAAGGCTGTAGTAAAAGATAAAGAAGGACACTACATAATGATAAAGGGAACAATTCAACAGGAAGATATAACTATTATAAATATCTATGGACCAAATATAGAAGCCCCGACATACATAAAGCAGACTTTGATGGATATAAAGGGCGAGATTAACAGCAATACTATCATAGTAGGGGATTTCAATACCCCTCTAACAACACTGGATAGATCCTCAAGAAAGAAAATTAATAAAGAAACAGCAGACTTAAAGGATACACTAGATCAACTTGATTTAATAGATACCTTCAGAACTTTTTACCCTAAAGCAGTAGAATATACATTCTTCTCAAGCGCTCATGGTACGTTTTCTAGGATAGACCACATGTTAGGACACAAAAATGGTCTCAATAAATTTAAGAAGATTGAAATCATATCAAGCATTTTCTCTGATCACAATGCCATGAAACTAGAAATTAACCACAAAAGAAAAACTGAAAAATTCTCTAACACTTGGAAACTAAATAGCATGATATTAAATAATGAATGGATTAACAATGAGATCAAAGAAGAAATAAAAAAGTTTCTAGAAACAAATGATAATGAGCATACATCAACTCAAAATTTATGGGACATAGCAAAAGCAGTTATGAGAGGGAAGATTATTGCACTACAGGCATATCATAAGAAGCTAGATAAAGCTCAAATAAGCAACCTGACCCTGCATCTAAAAGAACTAGAAAAACAACAGCAAATAAAACCCATGACAAGTAGAAGGAAGAAAATAATAAAGATCAGAGCAGAAATAAATGACATAGAGGTGAGGGAAACAATACAGAGGATCAATGAAACCAGAAGCTGGTTCTTTGAAAAGGTAAACAAGATTGAACCTTTAACTAGTCTCACCAAGAAGAAAAGAGAGAGGACTCAATTAAATAAAATTAGAAAGGACAGTTGAGAAATAACAACTGACACAACAGAAATACAAAGCATTATAAGAAAATACTATGAAGAACTATATGCCAAAAAATTAGACAATCTTGGTGAAATGGACAAATTTCTTGAATCATATAACCTTCCAAAAATCAATCTGGAAGAATCAGAACACCTAAACAGACCAATTACAACAAATGAGATCGAAACAGTTATCAAAAAACTCCCAAAAAAGAAAAGTCCTGGGCCTGATGGCTTCACAAGTGAATTCTATCAAAAATTCAAAGAAGAACTAACTCATATCCTCCTCAAGTTATTTCAAAAAATTCAAGAGGAAGGAAGACTTCCAAACTCCTTTTATGAGGCGAGCATAATTTTGATCTCAAAACCGGGCAAAGACAACACAAGGAAAGAAAATTATAGGCCTATATCCCTGATGAATTTAGACGCTAAAATTCTCAACAAAATATTAGCCAACCGTTTCCAGCAATATATGAAAAAAATCATTACCATGATCAAGTGGGATTTATTCTGGAGAGGCAAGGCTGGTTGAATATTCGCAAATCAATCAATATGATTCACCACATAAACAAAAGGAAGGACAAAAATCACATGATAATTTCAATAGATGCAGAAAAGGCATTTGATAAAATCCAGCACCCATTCATGCTCAAAACTCTCAGTAAAGTGGGAATACAGGGATCATTCCTTAACATGATAAAGGCCATGTATGACAAACCCACAGCAAACATCATACTAAATGGACAAAAATTAAAAGCAATCCACTTAAGATCAGGAACCAAGCAGGGATGCCCCCTTTCACCACTCTTATTCAACATAGTTCTGGAAGTCCTAGCTACAGCAATCAGACAAGAAGAAGAAATAAAAGGAATCCAAATTGAAAAAGAAGAAGTAAAACTGTCACTATTTGCAGATGATATGATATTGTATATTGAAAACCCTAAAGTCTCAGTCAAAAAACTACTGGACCTTATAAATGAATTCAGCAAGGTGGCAGGATATAAAATTAATACTCAGAAATCAGAGGCATTTCTATATACAAACAATGAACTGTCAGCAAATGAAATTAAGGAAACAATCCCCTTCACTATTGCAGCCAAAAAAATAAAATACCTAGGCGTAAATTTAACCAAGGAGGTTAAGGACTTGTACTCGGAAAATTATAAAACATTGGTAAAAGAAATCAAGGAAGATACAAATAAGTGGAAGCATTACCGTGCTCATGGCTAGGAAGAATAAACATCATTAAAATGTCTATATTACCCAAAGCAATCTATAAATTCAATGCAATACCAATTAAAATACCAATGACATACTTCAAAGATTTAGAACGCATATTCCAAAAATTTATATGGAATCAAACAAGAACACGAATAGCCTCAGCAATCTTAAAAAGAAAAAATAAAGCAGGAGGTATCACTCTTCCAGATATCAAGGTTTACTATAAGGCCATTATACTCAAGACAGCCTGGTACTGGCATAAGAACAGGCACATAGATCAATGGAACAGAACAGAGGACCCAGAAATAAACCCACAGCTTTATGGACAACTGATATTTGACAAAGGAGGAAAGAACATACAATGGAGTAAAGACAGCCTCTTTAACAAATGGTGTTGGGAAGATTGGACATCTACCTGCAAAAAAATGAAACTAGACCATCAACTTACACCATTCACAAAAACAAACTCAAAATGGATAAAACACTTAAATGTAAGTCATGAAACCATAAGCATCTTAGAAGAAAACATAGGCAGCAAGCTCTCCGACATCTGTAGCAGCAATATATTTGGTGATTTATCTCCACGGGCAAATGAAATAAAAGGCAAGATAAACAAATGGGACTATATCAAACTAAAAGGTTTTTGCACAACTAAAGACAATAAGAACAGAATAAAAAGACAAACCACACAATGGGAGAACATATTCGACAGCACGTCTGATAAGGGGTTAATAACTAAAATTTATAAAGAACTTATAAAACTCAACACCAGGAAGACAAACAATCCAATCAAAAAATGGGCAAAGGAAATGAATAGAAATTTCTCCAAAGAGGACATACAGATGGCCAATAGGCATATGAAAAAATGCTCAACATCACTAATTATTAGAGAAATGCAAATTAAAACCACAATGAGATATCACCTCACACTAGTCAGAATGGCACTTATCAGCAAAACAACACAGAATAAGTGCTGGCGAGGATGTGGAGAAAAGGGAACCCTTCTGCACTGCTGGTGGGAATGCAGACTGGTGCAGCCACTGTGGAAAACAGTTTGGAGATTCCTCAAAAAATTAAAAATCGAACTGCCTTTTTGGCCCAGCTATCCCACTTTTAGGAATATACCCTAAGAACACCTTAGCACTGTTTGAAAAGAAGAAATGCGCCCCCATGTTTGTGGCAGCATTGTTCACAATAGCGAAGATCTGAAACCAGCCCAAGTGTCCATCAGATGACGAGTGGATTAAAAACCATGGTACATATATACTATGGAATACTACTCAGCCATAAGAAATGATGACATCGGATCATTTATAACAAAATGGATGGTCCTTGATAACATTATACGAAGTGAAATAAGTAAATCAGAAAAAAAGAAAAACTGAGAACAACAAGATTTCATACATAAGTGGGACATAAAAGTGAGACTATGAGACATGGACAAGAGAGTGGTGGTTATGGGGTGGGGGGAGGGAGGGAAGGTTGGGATAGGGAGGAGGGGAGGGACACAGGGAAAACCTGATAGAAGGTGACAGAGGACAATTTGACTTTTGGTGACGGGTATGCAACACAATTGAATGTTAAGATAACCTGGAGATGTTTTCATTAAAAAAAATAAAAATATTTTTAAAAAATCATATAACCCAGATCTGGTTATAAAAGACTATAATATATACAGTACATTTAAAACAACTACAAAAACTCAAAAAAACTAAAGGAAAAAAGAAAGTAAGAAAATTATTGGCATAAACATTGAGGATTAGAAAAAAGTTGGGATGAAGTACAGGAGAGAACTATTTAAATAAAATACAACAGGTTTCATCTTTATTATCAAGACTTTCACAACATTTTGTGTAAATTAATTTAAAGAATATCAATACTATAAAAATGTAAAACATTACAACTGACTTATGAGCTATCATTCTAAAACTTTAGGAAAAATTATAATTATTTTGAGTCAGTTACACTTCTTAAGCATCCCTGATTTTAGCTCTGGCTTATAGCAATCTTCTTGAGACAATATTAGCTAATATCAGCCTGACTGATTTAAAGCATATATATAATTACACAGATATCTGTATATAAAAGTATATATATTTGTGTGTGTGTATTCTATACCTATCTATGCCACTCAAATTTGAGTCTTGAAATATATATATTTACCAGGACAGAGAGAGAGTCAGGGAGAGGGATAGATACGGACAGACAGACAGGAACTGAGAGAGGTGAGAAGCATCAATCATTAGTTTTTCGTTGCCGTAGCAACACTTTAGTTGTTCATTGATTGCTTTCTCACATGTGCCTTGACTGTGGGCCTTCAGCAGACCGAGCCACCCCTTGCTGGAGCCAGTGACCTTGGGTCTAAGCTGGAGAGCTTTTTTGCTCAAGCCAGATGGACCCGCGCTCAAGCTGGCGAGCTCGGGGTCTCGAACCTGGGTCTTCTGCATCGAAATTTTGATACACTAAATAAAGGAGAAAATTTGATGAATATTTGTTGAGTGTCACCCATGTGTCAGTGAATTTCAGTAAATTATCCCTTTACTCCTCTCAATCTTTGTGGAAACTATTATTACCTCTATCTTACAGATTAGAAAACTGAAGCCCAACAAGTTTAGCTATTGAAAAATATGTATGCTCAAGGCTGCTGTGTCTGGTTGTATAGTTTGTATACTGCACAACAACATCTGGCAGCAGGGAGGAGCAACTTGAAGCTGATACTCATTTTGCATTCTACTTGCCCAATGATGCACCCTAATGAAGGGTTATGTCAACCAAGAGAATGGGTGCCTTTCTTTAATTTTACTGAAGCCTCAATGAATTACTGGATTAAAATTTGCATTTGTGCATATCTGGGGCAAACAAGGCTTTTCCTATTATGTCTTTAAAAATCTCTCATTAAAATGATGTAATCAGAACAAGTTATAATAATAAATAATAATTATTATCTACTAAAAACAATAAATAATATTAATAAAAGGGCTAGATGATCGTAATAAAAAGGCTAGATGATCTGAGCCTCAACCCGTTAGGATAATAAAGTAAATACAATATTGGAAATCTCCTCACAAATTCTCTCTTCTGAATTTTTTCTTTTTTTTTTCTTTTTTGACAGAGACAGAGAGTCAGAGAGAGGGACAAACAGACAAGAAGGGGAGAGAGATGAGAAGCATCAATTCTTTGTTGTGGCACATTAGTTGCTCAATGATTGCTTTCTCTTATGTGCCTTGATGGGGGTTGGGGGTGAGGTTAAAGCACAGTGACTGACCCCTTGCTCAAGCAGTAACCTTGGGCTCAAGACAGCAGCCATGGGATCATGTCCATGATCCCATGCTCAAGCCAGTGACCCCACGCTCAAGCTGGTAAACCCATGTTCAAGCCAGATGCACCCATGCTCAAGCTTGCAACCTTGAGGTTTTGAACCTGGGTCCTCTGTGTCTCAGTCCAACATGCTCTATCCACTTTGCCACCACCTGGTCATGCAATGACTTCTCTCTTTTAGACAAAAAATTATTAGATTTTGAGGTTTAGATATGGATAGAGGAGGAAGAAAAATTATTTTCCATCGATTTCTTTTATTTGTATGATTTTCTAAAATATTACAGTCACTGTATAGTAAACCACTCATCACTCTTTGTGGGTTTTTTTTTTTGTGTGTGTATTTTTATGAAGTGAGAAGCAAGGAGGCAGAGAGACAGACTCCTACTTGCACCTGACCGGGATCCACCTGACAAGCCCAGCAGGGGGTGATGCTCTACTCATCTGGGGCATTGCTCCATTACAACCAGAGCCATTCTAGCACCTAAGGTAGAAGCCATGGAGCCATACTCAGCTCCCAGGCCAACTTTGCTCCAATGGAGTCTTGGCTGAGGAAGGGGAAGAGAGAGATAAAGAGAAAGGAGAGTGGGGAGGGTGGAAAAGTGGATGGGCGCTTCTCCTGTGTGCCCTGGCCTGGAATCAAATCCTGGACTTCCACGTGCCTGGCCAATGGTCTACCACTGAACCAGCTGGCCAGGGATCTTGTGGTTTAACAAATAAATCTATGACAAGAGAATTAGCACCATGCTTGACACATAGTAGGCACTCAATTCATATACAAATACCAAATTGTACCAACAGAGTTCTGAGGTTTTCATCAGCAAGAAAAATGAGAATGGTAATGTAAATGGACATATATTATCATCGATGTTAAAAAATTTTGGTGACTAAAATAAAATGCAATATGAACATTACTGTCACTGCATGAGGAAGAAAAGCCTGTGAGAAGGGCTGGTGGTTTCACTTTTCTCAGCAGTGGCACTTTGGCTTTTTCTGTATCCTACAGTGCTCAGTAAATTTCTTTGGTGGTAAATCTATGGATAATCTATCTTCAGCACTTTGCACATAAGGAGTGCTCTGTTCATAGTACATGCTTAGTGAATGCTGTTGAAGATATTATTATTTCTTGTTCTTTCCTTTCCCAATACTCATGATCATAAAGTTGAGTTGCCTTCTAGACACTAGGCCCTTTTATGCTATGATGTAAAAATAAGTAGACAGGAAGTACAAGGAAGCTTATTTAGGGAAAAAAATAATAAAGAACAATAGAAAACAAATTGTGGTTATATTCTCCAATGCATGATCCAGAAATAGCAAAGACTCAGAGAAGAGTGTTATTACCAAAAACTGAGCCTGCTAAAAGAGGTCAAATTAAATCTTCAAAGTAGAGATGATGGGAACAAATTGTGCAGGAGGGGAGAACATCATGAGTGTAGAGAGAAGAGATCAGAAGAATGAATGTTCAAGGAAGGACAAATAGAAGCTATTGACCTGGAGTAGAAAATTCTCATTGGAGGTAGTGAAGATGAAAGTTAGAACCTGTAGTTTAAGTCATGGGAGCCCTAAACTTGCCTTTCATCTATAGTGAGTAGAGAAAAATAGGATTAGGGCTGGGCCATAGCAGGAGCTAAAGACAGTTCAAAAGAAATATTTTTAATTTAAGTATGTTTGATGTACAATGTTATATTCATTATATTATATTCAGATGTACAATAGAATAATTTGGTATTCTTATGTCTCACACTGTGATCACCCTACTAATTCTAGTAATCATCTGTCACCATATAAACTTATCACGACATTGTTGATTATATTTGCCTTATCTTCTTCACCCATTGCCCATTCCCTCGATTGTGGTAACCACCCTTTTGGTCTCTGTTTCTATGAGTCTGTTTTGTTTTATTTTGTTTTGTTTTTAGATTACTCATATAAGGGAAACCATACAGTATTTGTTATGCATATTTGCTATTCTCTGCCTGACTTATTTTACTTAGTATAATACTCTCTAGATTCGTCCATGTTGTCACAAATGGCCAGATTTCATTTTTTATTGCTGTTTAATAGTCCATGGTATATATGGTGTGTGTGTGTATATATATATATATATATATCACATAATCTTTATCCATTCTTCTACCCTAGGTTGCTTTCATATTTTGGCTGTTGTAACGAATGCTTCGATAAACATAAGGGTTTATAAATCTTTTTGAACTGGATTCTAACATTTATATGGAACCACAAAAGAACACAAATAGCCAAAGCTTTCTTGAAAAATAAAAACCAAGTTGAAGGTATCACACTTCCTGATCTTAAACTATACTACAAAGTTATAATAATCAAAACAGACACATAGTTCAATGTAACAAAATAGCCCAGAAATAAACGTTTACTTATATAGCCAATTAATCTATGACAAAAGAGGTAAAAATATATACTGGAGTAATGACAGTCTCTTTAACAAGTGGATTTGGGAAAATTGGACAAACAAATATAAAAATAATTTAATAAACCTGGGCCATTCTCTTAAACCATATGCAAAAATAAAGTCAAAATAGGTTATAATTTAAATGTAAGGCCTAAACTCTTGGAAGGAAACATAGGAAGTGACTATCTGACATCATTCTGAGTAATCTTTTTGGACACATTCCCTCAAACAAGGGAAAGAAAAGAAAAATAAACAAATGGGGCAACATTGAACTAAAAAATTTTTGCACAGTAAAGAAAACCTTTAACAAAACAGAAAGGCAATTTATTGACTGGGAAAAGAAATTTGCCAATGATATATTCGATAAGGGTTAATATCCAAAATATAAAAGAAAATCTTACAATTCAATAACAAAAAATAAGCAATCTAATTGAAAAATGAGCAAAGGACATAAAAACAAACAAAAATTTCTCCAAAGGAGACACAGTAATGAGCAATAGACATATACAAAGATGCTCAACATCACTATTCCTCAAAACCACAATCAAAACCACAATGAGATGCTACTTCATTCACACTTGTCAGAATGGCTATTAACAAAAAGTCAATAAATAACACTGTTGGTAAGGATGTGGAGAAACGGGAGCCCTCATGAACTGTTGGTGGGACTGCAAACTGGTGCAGCTATTGTGGAAAATAGCATGGGGATTCCTCAGAAAGCTAAAATTAGATATTCCGTTTCTAGCTATTTATCTAAAGAAAATCTGTTTTATTTTTAATATTTAAAACAAGGTTATAGAAAGACAACAACATGATTTACTTAATTTTGTTTTAATTCACCTAGATTACATTTTGTATTTTCACATGGCTTTTTAGAAGATAGTGCCTCATCCCAAAACTCCATTGATAATCTTGGGAGGGTGAGATATTCTTGAGTGTTTGGACTTTTGGGTGCCTTTGAAATCACACCTCAGAAAGGAAAGTCTTCCTGCAAGGATTTACAACCTGCTGTAAGTTTTCATAAATGGAATAATAAATTGCTGGCCCTCTATACCAGAGGTGAGATGTGTATAGACGTGGGGTAGCATGTTGGTATTACCACCAATGGTAAAGGCCGCAGCCACAAAGTCATAGCTGTTTGTTCAAAAGCTGTCTGTTCAAAGCTATCACTCCAGGCATCCCAGCCTTTGCTTTCCTGCTCTCTGGTTAACACAAGTCTAAAGCTGTTCTCACTTTTATAGATTGATTTAAAGAGAATATGAATATGAATGAGCACGGTTCCTGATCAGCAGTCATTATCAAATAAAATGGCTCTTTTGGCCTACTTGAAGAATATATTGATTTAATGCCACATGTACTAAAATAAACACTTGCTTGGAAGGGTGGTAAACTGGTTGGTTTTAATCCTGCCTCTGTCACAGACCCAAAATGTGGTCCTTTTGTAGTGTTGAAAAAGGGGATTAGAGCTGCATGTATAGCAATGTTCTGCGGTGTAATGCATTTCCATGATAACGTGGATAACACATTTGAAATCCCAGAATGTTAGAAGGAACACAGGTATACAGCATTGCCATCAGGTATCAGTTCTTCACGAATCTTCCCTGGAGTCCCAGAAAGCACTGTGCAGCACGTACTGGTTCTACACATGTAGTGACGCCTGACTTGGCATAAGCTGCCTCTTTTGTATTTAGTTGGATGACCTTCCTTTTGGAAAGGGAGAGAAGCACAAGGTTTAAATTTCATTAGGATAACTGGTAACATACACTTCTGTGCTGTGTATTTATTTCTTAGTGGATGTATACAAAATATAAACCTTTGAAATTAAGACAATTTATGGAAGTGAAAGTCTTACAGAGAAAAGACCTGTTGGTTGTGTGGTCAGGGTGTTTTGTGAGGTGGAGAAGACTTGGTTCTTTTAGGACCATAACTAAATGGAAACTCTGAATAAGCTTGGAGCTTAAAAGCAAAAACTAAATTCTTATCCAGGCTCTGCATTGTCTCTGATGTCTGGCCAGTCTACTTTGTCTTTATTGTTTCATTTTAAAATTGGCACGGGATGCAGGTAGGTGGGTGTTGGAAACACTGCACTAGGTGATCTAGTTTTAACACTTTCTGTTCTTGAGTCAGTTCTGTTTGGGGGATGGGCAAAGAAATAGATCCTGATAAAGAAACTTTAACAGAATTACAGTGTCTCTTAAAGTGTGGTCCCTAATCAACTTACATGCTACTTGCTCACTCTGAATCCAGAAAATTTCTCACTATGAATACTATTGTTCTTATTTATAATATAAAATAGGTTCTTATAGTATAAGTATCAGTAAATATTTTTGGATGTCATGGCCCAAATGCTCTGAACAGATCAGAGGTAGTCAGTGTTGAGATAAAATCATTATCACATTGGGCCTCTGCCATACAACCCACCTTCAAAGGTTTTCACAGTGGATGGTGGCATATGCATCACTCTCCTTAATGCAGTTCTTATAGAAAACCCCTCTAGCACTTTTTGGCCATTCACCTGTGCCCTTCTTTCTTTAGCCATTTAACACGTTTAAAGAAGTCGCTGTTATCGAATAGTTTGTCCAAGTCACACTGTTTCTCAAGGCTTGATTGTCTTACAGCACATTCCAGTGTGTCTGACTCTACTGGCAACAGAGTCCATAGCTGGTTGGAGGAAGGACAGATGACTGCGTTCTTTGTCTAGGTGGCTTGGTTATTATTGTTCTTTTGAACCCACTATTTTATCAACTGATTTACTGCAATTAGCTTGTCTACAGGTTTTCCTTTCCAACAGAACTGATTCAATGTTCTTCCAGTCCTTTGTGAGAACATCTCCTACCTATAGAGAAGTACTTAACCTTGTTAATGGTGACTTAGATCCCATGATTGCTTAAGATAGAAAGAAAATAGAGCTAGTATTTAATGGAAACACAACCCCAGATCACGGAGTTTTTAAGGTTTTTCTATTCTTCATCTCTGCTTTTATGGTGTATATGTGAAACTTAATCAGACAAGAATGATTTCAAAAGTGTGGCTTCACAGAGAGTCCAGGGTGAGCCTGTGAGCAACTGAACAGCTGTAGCAGGTGTAAACATATTTCCTTATCTTGGTTCTTGGATTTTACATCCTCTTAGAAGACTCTTGGTACTGCAGAAAAGGGTTATCAGTACAGATGGTAAACTGCTAAAATGCCCAGAAGGTTCAAGCTCATCTGTGCTCTTAAAGAAGGGGAGGAGTGTTATCTGACTCACAGGTGTTTGGAAGCCTCCAAATTACTTTCAGGTTTTTTAGTTTTACTTTGCTTGCACAGATGTCTTGGGTTATGAGTTGGAAGTCTCCACTCCTTATGCTGTCCAAGTGTTTAAAATTGGAAAGAGTGTCCCAAGAGCAAGGGGGGGGGGTTGAGTTGAGCTCCTGGCACATGAGCGCCTATAGTCCTTACAAATTGAGGCTCTGGGCCTCTCTGGTCTCTAGGCTGCTGCCACGGATTATTTCCTCTGGTCACTGGCTCCTCACTTTCCTGCTTTACAGAGTTCTTATTGTACAATATTTTGGCACAGACACTTCATTTTTCCTGAACCTTAATGTCCCTTGTTCCTCTTTCTGTCTCTCTCAGCCTGTGGCAGCAACAGGTGCCAACAGGCACTGACGACATGCTTCAGGAGTTCCGCTGGGGCAGTTTCTGTGCAGGGAGCACCAGAGGCATCCTTCTGCTACAGCCCGCGACCAGCACAGAAGAAAGAAAGTTAGCTTCTTCTCCCAGAGAGTAGATAGACATTGATCCTCTGCAAAAAAAGCAAAGCAAAAAAAAAAAAAAAAATAGACTAATGTGAATGTCTATGACTTAATTTAACAAATATGTTTGCCCTACTGCAACTTATTTCTTCCTAGTTGAATGGAAAGTAATATTTCCTCAATTGCATTCCATGGGAATTTTTCCTGGTTGTATTTGGGAAAATCATGTGTTGACAAGAAGTTTGAGAAATTGTGTGAGATATAAAAGTAAGCTTTGTTTAAAAGTCTGAGATTTCTTTGGGGCATTTAAGTATGATAATTTGTAAGTCAAAATCTTTAAAATACTAATTATGTGGGATACCTCATTATTTATTTCACTAAGAGGTTTTGTACGTGTGTGTATGTCTGTGTGACTAAGTGTGTGTGTGCAAAATATATCATGAGATGAGTGCCCCTTGGAATATACTTTTGGAAATGTTTTCTTTAACAAAACAACAAAGCCCAAGAGACCCACATGTAGCAGTAGTCTGCCCTAGGGAAGCTCAACACATAACTAATGGTGTTTTGTTTCTCCTATTTTGAAATCATGGGCAAAGGGAACTGACTTTAGAAAATTTTGCAGATTGTTATGGCCATATTGGCTATCACCCTGACATCTCTTTCTCCCCCTCACTATTATAGACATGCTCTTTGAGAAAGATTGTCCCCAGTCATAGTACCTGTCATGGACTAAATTGTGTTCTTCCCCACCCAAATCCATATGTTGAAGCCCTATCCCCCAATATGACTATACTTGGAGTTGGGACCTTTAGTAAGATAATTAAAGTTAGATGAGATCATATTGGTGGGCCCTAATACAATTGACTAGTGTTCTTTTAAGAAGAAGAAATTTCAATACTCAGAAATATACACATGCACAGAGAAAAAACCATGTGAGGACACAGCAAGAAGGCAGCCATCGGCAAACCAGGAGAGAAACATTAGGAAAAAAAAACACCAAACTTTTTGACACCTTGATCTTCAACTTTCAGCCTCTAAAACTGTGGGAAAATGAGTTTCAGTTGTTCAAGCCATCCTGTCTCTGATATCTGGTAATGGCAGCCCATGCAAACTAATACTACTGGGCCCTGTACTACAGAAGCCAGGTAATCCCAATCCCCACCACAATAATTTTTCAGATACCCCTGACCTAAGCTAGTCAGTTACATAATATTCCCTGGACATAAGGGTTAGTTCAACAGTATGATAATTAATTTCCATGATCATAGTGATCGGAACTTTGTTTAATTGCGATGAGAAAATGCCCTTTTATCCCTGAGGTATGTAACTGAAGAAACATGTACCTTCAGCTGCTGGGCAGCCATCCTGTGAAGGAAGTCAGAGAATGACAGATAGAAGGAGCAGATAAGAACCCAGAAAAGAAATGCATTTTAAGGTCTGATCAATCCATGCCTTAAGGCTGAGTTTTTCAATTACGTGGGCTAATAAGTTTCCTAGATTGCTTAAGTCACATTGTATTGTTTGCTTTTATTAGCAATGAAAATCATACCAACAGTACTCGGGTTATACAAGGGCCATGATGATTCAAGCTTCACTCCCAACCAAAAGACTCCAGGACAGATTTCATGTCTGACTTATCATCTTTGAGTTCCTGAGCAATAAATTCAGTTCACATTTTACTATTCCGCCTCCCTGCCTTCAATATCAGGATATGTGCCCCAATTTGTGGTATTTTAGGTCTTTTAATTAGCTAAATGTCTTACTACAAATGATTAAATTATGGTGTTCAACATATGATGCTTTCCACAGGTAAAGACTCCTGGAAACAAAGGTGCTTGCAAGATCCTAGGGCATTTCTAATGCTAAAATGAAAGGCCCCCAGACAGTCTAATAGTGGATATATTTTGAAATAGGACTTATGTCTGTTAAGAGTCAGCCAGCCATGAGGAAAATCTGACTCTGCAAACATATATAGACATAGATAAAAATGAAGTGGTTACTAGGGGAAGGGGGTGGGAGTGACGGGAGTACATAGGGACAAATATATGGTGACAGAAAATGATTTGACTTTGGATGATGCGCACATAAGACAATCAACCATTAAAATACTATGGAAATGTTTACCTGAAACCTATGTTCTTTTTTTTTACAGGGACAGAGAGAGGGATAGATAGGGACAGATAGGAATGGAGAGAGGTGAGAAGCATCAATCATTAGTTTATCATTGCCATTACAACACCTTAGTTGTTCATTGATTGCTTTCTCACATGTGCCTTGACTGCGGGCCTTCAGCAGACCGAGCCACCCCTTGCTGGAGCCAGCGACCTTGGGTCCAAGCTGGCGAACTTTTGCTCAAGGCAGATAGGCCCGCGCTCAAGATGGTGAGCTTGGGGTCTCAAACCTGGGTCTTCCGCATCCCAGTCCGATGCTCTATCCACTGCACCACTGCCTGGTCAGGCAAACCTATGTACTTTTAAAGATCAATGTCACCTATTAAATTTAATTTTCTAAATAAAATTTTAAAAAGGTAAGCATAAGATGAAGAAGTGTGATCCACTTTGTTGGGTAAACCAATGTGTTCCAAGTGTGAAACATACGTGTTCGGTTCACTCGCATTGGCGTGGGGCAGCGCAATGTTTGTGTGGTCTGTGCAAGGCTGCTGTGCTTGCCCTCAGGGCAGCAGGTTGCAAATTGCAGTTTGCCTTCCTGTGTGGGAGGGGTCATTGTTTGCTATTGTTTGCTGGAGAAGGATTTTTTTCCCCCAGCCTGTTTTGCTGGAGTAGAGAGAGAGAGAGAAGAGAGAGAGAGAGAGAGAGAGAGAGAGAGAGAGAGCTATGAAGCTTGAGAACCCAGAGATTTCGGCCTTGGCCTGTTTGAGCCCTGCTGATGCTGGTGGGGACTGGTGAGTCTGGAAGAGTTTAGAGAATGAGTTGGAGATTTGGGAGCCCTGAGTGAGAAGGAAACAATCTTCCCTGCCTGTTTGCTTGTCCACCATTACAAGACTTTAATAAGCAAAATGGCCCACCATTTTCTGGCCCACAGTTCCTTTACCATCTGCTCAAATCCAATGAGAACCTGCATGGCCACGGCAGTGGCTGCTGGCCTTACACACTTAAACTATAGGAACTGAGGTCTTTATAAGACATTTAACAAAATAAATTCCCAAAACCTTAACATCTGATACTGAAAATATGCATTTTTGCAGGTTAAATCTTGGTTTCCCATGGGTAAACTGGCAAATGAGGTCCATCTACGTGAACTCTTCTTTCTTTTATACTATGAACTACCTGTAAGTTTCCTGAACCTACAGACAGGAATAAGGCCACTCTGTTATTAGATTGAATGGACTTCTCATAGCAGAATGTCACACTAGCCAGACAACATCTTATGAACTGGCAGACTGTCAAGTCTCCACTGGTGATTCAGTGACTTGCTCAGTTTCTTGTAATTGATCTTGTATTTACTTCCTGAACTTAGGTTTTGTCAACCGTCAGTTAATGATCCTGAGTCAAGTTTTGTCCCCAGGTAGCAATAAAAAATTCAATGAACAATTATGAGTACGTAAAACACAGTTTAGTCTTGCATTATTATTTTTTAGTTATTGCACTATTTTCCATACGAAGAACTATAAACCTTCTTTTGCTCCACCCTATATTTATTATATGTCAACCATTGCTCTAGACACTGAGGTGTATAAGACAGATAAAAATACCCACACTCATGAGTTTAGGATCATTTGTGTGTGTATGTGTGCAAGCACATACAGGTAAAAAGAAAATATGTAATTAAAGCATATAGTATGTAAGAGGAGGTTAAAATTCTGTGGTAGTTTATACAAGAACCCATTGGCTAAGCTAGAACCCATGATTTCCAGAATCCCTTTCTTTATATGGTCCCAGATTATTTTTTAAACTTTAAAAGAAATGTTTTTGAATGTATTCATTTTAGAGAAGTGAGAGAGAGAGAGAGGAGTGAAAGAGAGAAGGGGGAGAAACAGGAAGCACCAACTCCCATATGTGCCTTGACCAGGCAATCCTAGGGTTTCAAACCAGTGACCTCAGCATTCCAGGTCGACACTTTATCCATTGCACCACCACAGGTCAGGCTATATGATCCTTAATTAAAGGTGGCCAAAGACAAATTTACAGCAGGTTGGGAAGCTGGAAGTGAAGCAGCAGTCACACTATCTGAAGATCATCATGGTTAGATGCTATGACAGACACAGAGGATTCTTCTGCTTTTCTCTTGTTTTAATCTGTGACCAGGTTTTCTTGCTGATAAACATCAGCAAGAAGATGACCTATAGTAACCTCAGGTTGACCAGCAAAGCAAAGGCAAGAGCCTTCCATTGACTTCTTCTCTCATGCTGTCTGCTTTAGCTGGACATGACTCGCATTCCATATTCTCTTGCAAACTCCTACTTGTCCATCTGAAGCTACTTTAGAAGGGCTACTTTTGAGTGCTTTAGAAGGGCTGAGCTAGGACTTTTTCTGATCTCCCACTTCCTTTTGCAGACCCTTATTTGAACTCACACAACTTTATAAGGTCTTATTTCCATAATACACTGTATTTCGTATTACTCTTGGTAGTTTTGTTTCCGTGATTGAACCCTGACTGATAGAAACACTATGAAAAAGTAAAGCAAGGTAGGGACAGAGGGAGGCTGGTGGGGAGTGAGCTAAAATGTTTAATAATATAACCAAGGAAGTCCTCACCAAGAAGGAGACACTTAGTACACACCTGAGGCAATAAAGAAAATAATTTGAAAATCCTTTCTAAATCACATAAAGACTATTCAAAGGATAATCAGAATAATAAAAGATCTGGCCCAGAAACATCTAGAACTATGTATCTTATAATGTTGCATAAATACAGTAAGCAAAGTAATACTCAGTGATTTTCTTTAAAGTCTTCTTTGGAAGTTGCATTTTCTTAGACCTTCTGGCACCTTGCTGAGGCAACATCAAGGCCAGAATTATTCTTTGTGCTTTTGGAAGGAAAAGAGCTCTGTAGGTATGAAGCCATGAGAAAATACCCTCGTTCAGTCACACTGTTCTGCCGAGTACTGGAGCTCAGCCATCTCTTCCCCATACACACTCCTTCAGCTTTGCTTTGTGTTTGCAAGGGCAACAATGGAAAAAAAAAATAGAAGAGTGGGAGGAAATCAGGAAGTGGGCCCCTGAGAATGAGAAAGTGATATAGGTAAGTTCCTGCATTGAGAATTGTAGAGTTGAACTTCTTGATTTCTGAGCTTTAAATAAAGCAGGATCCATACTCAGCTGGTGTGCTAGAGAGACACAGAACTGCCGAGGATACTGAAAGAAGATTCTGCTCTTGTGTTCCCTTCTGCAGCACCCAGGGGTTGGTCTCCTGGCAACCTGCTACCTGCTTGCCCTCTGCGGAGGCCGGTTCACCCCTAGGGGGAGCCCAGCGTCTGTCAGCCTCCAGGGAACTGCAGTGTTTGAATGGCCTCTTCTGGTGATGGCAGGCTGGCTCTCTTGCAAAGCACAACTAGAGCATCTGCCAGGAAAAGATTGTTTTGAAGCAAGTATACATTTAATAAAGTGTTATTGTGGGACTGCTGCGCCAGGGCAGAGCTGACTGCTGACAGAGACCATTGTGGACCTTCTTTCGGCTCTAAAGCTAAATAGAAGGTTCTCTCTAGATCATGGCAAGTTGAGCTTTTACCTGTCTGATAAACCTAATAGTTCTACAGTTATATTTTGCAACAAAAAATACTTGTTTCATTCCCAGCTTGGTTTTTTTCTTAACTAGTTATTTGTTAGTTGAAATAGATGTGTAATAATTTTAGATATTTTAACACTGTAAGACATATGACATTTTGCAATGTATTTCCCTACCTCCAAAGTTTCCTTATGGAAGCAACATGTACAAACTAGAAAGTGGGCAGAGAGGAAGCCAGAGTTTCTATTGTGAGAGGTAAAGGCTGAAAATGACCATCTATGCATGTGGAAGGCAACTTGGTAAAGGAAAATGTGTCTCCCTTTCCAATGGTATGTCTTGGCCCTGTATTTCCCTGGTCCTAATACCTCTTTTTGACCCACTACTATCAGCTCAGAAGCAAGCCCTCCTCACAGGCCTGTGGATGCAGATCAAATGAAGTCAGGAGGGAAAGCCTGTGGTTGGGACAGGAAAGTACCTAACCTGCTCACACGTAAACTCCTTCATTGACTTGTCAGGTATTTACAATGGTCCCCATTGACTACAAAGTTTGGAAAGGAAGGAAAAAAACAACAATGCTACCTGGTACCAAGCCAAGTTCATAGCAAACTTCAGGGATGGGAAGAATCTTATTATTTTGGTCTTCTCCTACCTTTTTGGTTGAGTTTTTCACATATTCATTTATTCTTAAGTTCCAGAGAAGCCAAAACAATGTCAAAGGTTTCATAGGTATCATTCATTGAATTGACTTAAGGTAAACAAACATGAAAACAAAAGCCAAGAGTCTAATATTTATCATTTTAAAAATTCATTTTCACAAAAAACAACAGGAAGGACTAGTTGTAGTACAAACATCACATAAATGTTTCTTATCTGACAATACTGCTCAAATATTTTTATTTTTCCCAATATTTAGTTCCAGTTTATTTTAGGAAAATATCCGGTATTATTCTTTGGTTTCAGAAGTCTTGCCAGGCATACCAACGTCCTAGTTTTCATCTTAATGAAGGGGAAGTCTAACCTTCCCACCTATGATAAATACAATAACCTGATCTATAATTAGATACATTTCAAATAACAATGAGCAGGTCTTTTTAAAAATCTCTATTAAGTCCTAGCTTCTTCCAGCCTTCAGTAATTACCTGCATATGGGAAATAAAACAGTTCATTTGCTTCCATTGCATTACCATCAGGATCCCATAGGATTACCTCTTTACCAAACAACCAAGGACTAGATAAGTGAGGGCAAATACTGGAGAACAGCAGGAGAGAAGGGCATGAAGGTGATGTTTTTTCCAGTCTTAATTTAAAGAAATAAAACACAACAAAGATCTTATCTGAAGTGTAAAGCTGACTTAAGTTTAAAGTTTGCAAGTCTTGCCTTATAACTTGAACTATATATAAGCTTGAACTATATACATTTGACATACTGAGAAATCTTTTTTTTTGTTTATCTCAATGAGAACTAGCTTGAAGGGGGAAAAATACATCTTCCTGATATTTAATTAGTAAAGTATTGTTCTAGCTAGTCATATTTTATTTTTGAGTTGGTTTATGTATACTTAGAGTAACAATGCCTTGCCAGCATCTACTGTTAAAAATAAAATTGTTCTGCCTGACCTGTGGTAGCGCAGTGGATAAAGCGTCGACCTGGGAACACTGAGGTCGCCAGTTCAAAACCCTATACTGGTCTGGTCAAGGCACATATGGGAGTTGATGCTTCCAGCTCCTCCCTCCCTTCTCTCTTTCTCTCTCTCTTTCTCTTTCTATCTCTCACTCTGTGTCTCCTCTCTAAAATGAATAAAATAAAAAAATTTCAAAAAAATAAATAAATAAAATTGTTCTGAATAGTTTAGAAATGTGACAACATTAAAAAAATATATAAATTCTAAAGGGATAGCAAATGATCTTTACATTTTCCCTATATTTCACTAGCTCTTATTTTAATGTCTGAAATGTTTACAAGGCTTGAACACTAGAAGTTTTTTTTCTCAAAATTATTCATAAAATTCTATTAACTTGTCATCAAATGTACAATTATGTTATCCTGGTTTTTTTGCCCCCAATGGCTAGACTTTATATGAGTTATCTGAGTCAAAGTTTTACCTGAATTTCTTCTGAATTATGCTTTTTAATAAAAATGTATAAAGATATCTAAGCATCATTTTAAACAAACTATTCATAAAATCAGCAAAACTATTTATAGCAATATTTAAAGACTATAAACATGCAGCTATACTTACCTCCCTAATCTAATCCTTATTTCCCACAACAATTTTGCAGAAATCATTCTTAATCTTTCTATCCCTGATAAAAGTTTCCTGGGTTTATATATAATAGCTCCAATAATGCTTGCAGGACCTTTTATTTGTTTATTTTTTGTTTTTTGTTTGTCTTTACAGTGACAGAGAGAGAGTCAGAGAGAGGGACAGACAGACAGGAATGGAGAGAGGTGAGAAGCATCAATCATTAGTTTTTCGTTGCCGTTGCGACACCATAGTTATTCATTGATTGCTTTCTCACATGTGCCTTGACCGCGGGCCTTCAGCAGACCGAGCCACCCCTTGCTGGAGCCAGCGACCTTGGGTCCAAGCTGGCGAACTTTTGCTCAAGGCAGATGGGCCCACGCTCAAGCTGGTGAGCTCAGGGTCTTGAACCTGGGTCTTCCGCATCCCAGTCCGACGCTGTATCCACTGCGCCACTGCCTGGTCAGGAAGGACCTTTTAAATTAATGTCAAAACTCTTACATACTATGTCTTTTCGGTTTTCTAGTCCTCTAGCAGGAAAGACATGCCTATCTTCTGCTCACCTTTAAAAGACAAAATGACCTGCTTGTTCTTCTGTATTCCTTGGATCATTTCCCTGCTGTCCAAAGGGGGGGAAATGTTAGAAGGAATAAATAAAACAATGTAAAACAATAAAGGATGAGGGAAAGAAAAAGCCTCCAAAATAAAAGAAACAATAATTATGCAGTAGTATAATACTGCTGGTGTGCATGAAAAAAAACCCTATTATGGCTTTTTTTCCCCATCATCAGGGAGTAATATTTTCTTCTCAAGTGAGAAACCTTCTTTGCCCTTTGAAACCAAAGTTGATGTTTACTAATTAATTTATATAGAATGGTTTCTTAGCAACCATTTCCAAAAGAATCTGTTACCTCTGCTCTCTGGGTTTAAAGGTACACATTCCTTTTCCAAGTTGACACTGTTTGTAGAGGCAAAGAGAATGCAGGAATCTTCCAAAGCCAGGTGTTAAGCGATAGCTCCAACAGCACCTGAAGAGTGAAAAGATGTCTTGGAAATTGTGCTGTTGCTATTTGACATCGAAATAAACTTTTTTACATTATTTAATTTGTAGTTATTGTTATACCAGATGGGAAGAACTTTAAATTTAGAAAGAATTACTATCTTCCATGGTGTAAAAATGTACTTACTTCTTTATTGTTGTTGCTCATGTATCTTAATTATGGAGTATGTAAATACCATAAGAAAATCATATTCTGTCTGTTTTGTTCATTGCATCCTCAGAATTTGATCCCCAGCATAGAGTAAGCGCTTGATAACATTTGTAGACTGTTTAAGGGGACTTCTAATGAATGGTTATAAGTGCTCTCTAAGGCTTTGTAAATAATAATGAAAATTTGAATCTTATTTTTAATGCACTGTGTTGGAAGCTGCTCAGTTCCCTTTTTTGACCAGCCTGTTAAGTCCACCTCTCTTATCTGGTCCTCAGGGTCAGGCCCTATACAATTAGAGTCAGTGCCTGTGTCCGGAGCCCACAGAAATCATTCAAACCAGCCAACCCTGAACTCAGTTTTCTGCCTCGCCCCTTTTTTCCCTTGGTAACCCCAATAACAACATGCATCCCCAATTACACTTTCTCCCTCTGCCTCATAACCGACTCAGGTGCTTCCCCTGAGTGGCCCTACAGGGCTTGCTGTGTTCTTTCTAGGGAAATGTGAGAATAAGAAAGTTGTCAAAGACTCTTTCTAATTTTTCTGTCTTGATCAGTGGCTGGACTCACCATCCCTCACTCCAGTTAATATAGTTAAAATATTCCTGTAGTGGCCAGACCTCCAAGTGATAGCACCTGCATTTCTCTGCGTGGGGCCATTCTCCTGCTACTGGAGCCAACTTGGTCATTCCGATGGGAGCTGGAACTGCTGGGGAACTAACACCCTGAAGAGTGTGGCTCCCAGACAATGCCTCACAGAGCAGCTACAGAAACACCCCAGCTCCCTTCTGCCCAGCTCTATAAGCTCAGAGGCACATGTTAAAGGCTGGACCTCAGGCTTTTCCAAGCAATATTAAGCTCCAGTGGCTCACACTGATAACTAGATAACTTTCTTTTTTAAAAAATTTTAGCTGACTTCTCCCTGTCTCACTTTCCTGTTGTCCTACCAATATTTTATTTTGCCTCCCAAGGAAACTACTTGTATCTCATTTTCGTTGTCTGCAGCTGCTATAACAAATTACAACAAAAATTTACTCTCTTGGTTCTGGAAACCAGAAACCTGAAATGAAGGTGTCAGCAAGACCACATTGCCTCTGAAGATTTTAGGGAGCCTTTAGTTCAGGAGAGCCCTGCTTACTTCTTCAGTTTCTGGTGCCTCAAGGCAAATTTGACTGTGGCAGAACAATTTCAATTTCTGTCTCTGCCATCACACTGCCTTCTTTTCTGTAGTCAAATGTCCTGCTTCCCTCTTCTAAGGACACTTGTCATTGGATTTTGGCCCCACCTTACCCTTAAATGAGCTCATCCTGAGATCCTTAACCCAATTACATTTGCAAAGGCCTTTTCCTCCAAATGGGATCACATTCACAAGTTGTGGGTAGACATATCTTTTGAGGACCATCATTCAACTTCATTATAGACTTTAATCCCCATCTTTGGGCCTGATTCTGTGGAAACCCAAATTTAGACCTCTGTTATCAATAATTGAGAATGTCTCAGAGTAGCTAGGATTTCAAACTGCAGCTGCTGGGGGCCAGACCCATCCTTGCTTTTGCTGATGCTCTCCAAAAGCTGCTGTCTATACATGGAAACAGTTTCTTTTTCTCAGTTCAAACTTGGCTTCTAGCTAAATGAGTAATAAAGCAAAATTTTATTGTTATCTGTGAATTTTGACAGTGCATGTAACATTTCTACAGTGATGGGTGAAGTGAATCTCCTAACTCCCCAAAGATTTGTTCTGATTCTTCCTTCTTTCTCCTCCTCTTGCAGATGCTGTGGTTTCTTCTGCTGTGGGTGACTGCCATTATCTACAGCAGAACTGTTCATTACTCATACTGAGGTTATCTACCCGAATTTTACAAAACATGCATTAAAGCTCACTTACATTTTTTCAGATAGGGAGATGGTTCAGAGATTGTTAGGGTTTTGAGGTACAGGTATCCTTAAATAAGTGACAATTTCCACCAGTGGAGCACAGTCAAACCTTCTACTTCCAAATATCCCTCCTAATCTGAGACATCTAAGAGGTGTTCTGCAGCCTTAAACAACATTGTATAAGAATTAGAGTTGAACAAAAAATGGAGAGTAACTTCGGGTGCTAAGGCACCAGCCTAATCAGATGCCTATTGATGGCCCAGCTCTCTTTCCCAAAGATTTTGGTAGGGTCTCCTGGATTCTGTTTGCTTTGCTTCTCTTGCCTGGGCTCTGATATGGGCTGGATTCTCCCTCACCAAACCCACCATGGATTGCAATTATTTTTACCTATTCACCTTGGGGTCAGGAGGCTGATCTTGTGTGCATATTAAAATTCAACACTGGCTTGGGGCATCTTTCTACCTACCTGCTATTCTGGGCTTGCCAGGAATTTCCCAAGTGTTTCAACCAAATGAGGACATTTGCAGGGAAAAGCAAAGGAAGGCATTGCATTCTAACAACACAGGAAGTGTCAGTCCATCTGGAGCTCAGTGTCCCACAAAGGAAGGAAAATGGAGACAGGTAAGAGATATAGCTGGAGGGTAGCAGGTGCCAGATCAAATGCTTAGGTGCCAAGAAAAAAATTTGAACTTAATTCCTAGGGCATTTTGGGGTCAATAAAGTACTTTAAGTAAGATACAGATAGACAATCTTGTGCAATATGCAATATACGGAAATTTGTCTGAAAGCAAAATCCACGACCCACTCCTTTTAGGTAAGTCGTTTCTCCTAACAAACAATGCAAATGAAGGTCTTACAACATATCTCTCATCAGCAGCAGACAAATGCCAATCAGCTGCTTTGTGCTTGGCTCAGTAGGGTGCTATTAGCATGATTGAAAACCAGACCTGTGCATTGTGCCATCACTAATCCTGACCTGCCCAATCACATCATGGAGATCTCAGCTTTTCTCAACTCTCCGCTCAACATTGCTGATCCTTTGAAGAAAAAGGGGTAAAGCAGTAGGTACTGGCAATCAAACTATGGTGTGACATAAATTTATTTTGAAACCTCAGATTGTAACTACACTGTGTGTTGTATCTGCAGTGAAAACTATTGATAGTAATTAAATGTATTCCATTTTAGTTGTGCTTGAAGGAATAACATGGTCAGAAGATTTACCTGTCATTTATGTAAAAACATGTCATAATCTAGAAGCAAGATGGATGATACACCTGTGAAACTAACATAGTAATCATTTATATATATATACTATTATATATATATAATATTTGTATAATAATATATATAGTATGTCCATATTATATACAATATAAATATTTGTATACATATATAATCTATGTAGATTATATACATATATAATTTAAAAAGTATTACTTATCTATAATATTGAATTATCTTTGTGTGTGGATATGTGTGTGTATGCATATACATATATAAAACTTTTTTTAATCTCAATCTCAATCTCCTCATGTATAAAATGAGGATTGTAATGCTCAACTCAAAGATTGGTTCTGAAGATTAAATTAGTTATAAGTAGTGCATTTATCACAAGGCCTAGCATGTAGGAGGAATACAATTGCAGTGACTTTCCTTTCTAGAACAGTTAAGCAGCAAAACCAAATACACAGAGATTTAAACATGTACATAATTATGAATAGGTCTTACTTTCAATTACTAGTAGAAGAAAACCAAAAATTATTTATTTTTCTAAGTGAAAGAGTCTAAATTGATTATCAGTAAATGAAAATAATTGAGTTATTTATTTATTTGTTTGTTTGATAAATTGGGCAAGATAGAAAAAACAACAGAGAAAATTTACAGACACAGACAATGATGTGGTGGTAACCCCGGCGTGGGAGGGGAGGTGGACGAGGCTATAGGGGCATAAATGGTGATGAACAGAGACTTGACTGGGTGGTGGGAGTCAAACACAACACAGTGTATGGAAGATGTAGTGCAGAATCTTGCACCCAAAACCTATATAATTTCATTAAACAGTTTCACACCAATAAATAAAAATTTTTAAACTGAGTTAATTTCTAGTCTTTTTTTATGTTCTTATTATATTACTCACTTAATACAACTTTATTGTATTATCCAGATCATCTATTTCATTTTTTTCTCAGATTTTCATTTCAAATTTTGATAGGTTCATATCTAGGTACAATCATCTATCCTTCTAAAAATAATTAGTACACTTTATGCTATTTGACGATTTTCAGATTTGCTTTCATTTTATTTTCCCAACTGATGTAGGTATACACAAACATTTAATATTCAGGGTTATAAATGATTTATCATCATTACACAGTTCCAAGAAATCTTCAGAATTTTTGACATATCTCTCCTAAAGAATTAGGGTCTCTGTTTCCTCTCCTTGAACCGGAGTAGTTTCTGTGACTGACAGATGATGACAGCAGAAGTAATGTTGTGCCCATGCTTGGGCTCAGGCCTTCAGAAACAAGCAGTGCCCACTCCTCTGTCTTAGAATACTGACTTCAGGAAACCTGAGCCAGCACATTGGTATGATTATTCTAAAGCAAGCATGTTGGAGAGGTCACTTGCAGGTGTTCCAGTTGACAGTTCCAATTGAGCCCAGTCTTCTTGTCATCCCTACCAAGACACTAAACATGTGGGGATGTCACTTTCAATCTTCTATCAGTTCTCTCTGCCGGTTGAACTGATGAACGGACCAGGGTCAAATCAATGCCACAGGGAGAAGCAAGTTGCTCAACTGAACCATGCCAGCATTTCTGTGGCATCTAATACCCCCAAAACTGTGATATCTAATAAAATGAGTATTGTTTAAAGGCACTAAATAGTGGGAGGATTACATCTACTCTCAGGGCTTTTACATTTGAAACATAAAATGTACGTTTGAAGAGATCCAAATGTACATTTCCTTTTTCTTTTGAAACGGTAGAGAGAGAGAGACACAGAAACATCGAGCTGCTCTTTTATGTGCCCTGACTGGGAAATCAAATCATCCGAGCTATCTGGTCATGGCTTAATTTTTATTGATTTTTAGAGAGACAGAGAGGATGGGAGAGAGAGAGAAGAGGGGAGGGAAGCATTTGTTGTTCCACATAGTCATGCATTTTTTTGTTGCTTCTTGTATGTGCCCTGACCAGGAATCAAACCCATAACCTTGTTGTTTTGGGACGACGTTATTAACTGACTGAACTCACTGACCACTGGCCAGGATCCAAATTTACATTTCTAGTCTTGACATTTTTACTGTTTCGCCTGACCAGGCGGTGGCACAGTGGATAGAGCGTCGAACTGGGATGAGGAGGACCCAGGTTCGAGACCCCAATGTCGCCAGCTTGAGCGCGGGCCCATCTGGCTAGAGCAAAAAGCTCACCAGCTTGGACCCAAGGTCACTGGCTCAAGCAAGGAGTTACTCGGTCTGCTGAGGGCCCGCAGTCAAGGAACATATGAGAAGGCAATCAATGAAGGTGTCGCAACAAAAAACTGATGATTGATGCTTCTCATCTCTCTCCGTTCCTGTCTGTCTCTCTCTCTCTGACTCTTTCTGTCCCTGTAAAAAAACAAAACAAAACAAAAAGACATTTTTACTGTTTCAACCCATATTTACAATTGCATAAAAATCTCCATCTAGATAACTCTCCAATACCTCCCATCAAACATCGTCAAAAAACATTTCATTCTGTTCAGTTGCACAGTCATTCAAATCTACGAAGCTGGAAGCTTTAGAATGGCTTTGATCTCTTTTTCCTCATCCTATGATAATTGCACTTCAAGTCTTGCGGTTTCTCACTGTGAAACACTGCTTTTATTCTCTCTCATGTCTATTTGCACACAATTTACACTCTCATCTATTTCCTGCACTTGTACAATTAATATCTCTCTTTTAAAGGCAAATCACTTGTATGTTTGTTGTTAAAATATTGTTTAAGAAAAAAGAAAGTCCAGCAAGAAGATAGTTTTCTTTTAACATAATATGAGAAAAAAAACTGTCTCATCTGAGAAAATAACATTCTTCCTTTATTCTGATCAAATTCCTGTAAAAATGTTTAAGTTTAATTTATATTTAATTATTAAACTATAACATTTACTACAAATGTGCATACCAAAGTGTGCACTAATCACAAGTGTACAGTTTGGTGTATTTTGAAAAAGTGAACACACTTGAGTAACCACCACACATGTAAAAATAACATTCTAGAATTCCCAAAGGTAAACACTTATAAGACTTCTATATATCAATTAGTTTGGCCTATTTTGAACTTTACATAACTGGGATAACAGTATGATTCTTTTGTGTTCATTGTCTTTTGCTCACTTACAAAGTTGTTTTTTATTCACATTGTTATATATAACAGTAATTTGCTTATTCCCAATGTTGAGTGATATTCCATTGCATAGATATACCAGATTTATCTGGTTTGCTATTGATTCACATTTAAATTGTCCATTTTTAGCTATTCTAAAGAATGCTGTTATGAACAGTTTAATGAGTCTATATTAAAATGGGGATGTAGTTGTATTTAGCATATTCCTTAAGAGTGTAATTGGTTGTAGTAACATTTGTTTTAATAAACATTACCAAGCAATTTTTTTAAATGTTGATATCAATTATTTTTATTTCCAGCAGTTGTCCATGAGTATCTCAGTCTAAATTTTGGAAACACTGGTACTGTCAGTATCTTCAATCTTAACCATTTGGTGAACACGTATTGTATCATTATGGTTTTAAATTTCTCACCATGATAACTAATATGTGGCCATGAGATTGGCCACATATTTATAAGCCTATTCACAATTTCAATGCTTCGTTTTTGTAAAGTGCCTCTTCAAACAGTTTGAACATTTAAAAAAACTTCTTTGCTTGCTCTGGCTTATTGTTTTGTAGGGTTTTTTTATTTATTTACTTTTTTATGTATTTGATATACAATTTCTTTGTTACATATATGTGTGGCAGGTATTTTCTACTCTGTGGCCTACATTATCACTCTCATAATAAGGTTTTTTAATAAACATAGACTTTTTATATTAATGTGGTCCAATTTATTAAGTTTTAAAATTTGGTTAGTTTTTTGTAAAAAAAATAGTCTGCAAAGAAAATGTTATATTTGTCCTGGATGATGACTTAGTGAATAGAGCATCAGCTTCAGTTTATAGTAGTCCTGGGTTTCATTCTTGGTTAGGGCATATAGGAGAACTGACCATCTGCTTCTACCACCCTTCCCCTTTTCTCTCTTTTTCCTTTCCACTGTCAGTGGCTTGATTGGTTCCAGCATCATTCCCGGGTACTGAGGATGGTTTGGTTGGTCTGAGCTTATCAACCTCAGGCACTAAAAGTAGCTTGGTACTCAAGCATCAGCCCCAAATGGGGTTGCTGGGTGGATCCTGGTCAGGGTACATGGGGAAATCTGTCTATCTTCCCTCCTCTCACCAAAAAAAGAAAAGAAAATGTTATATACTGCTCACAAATATTAGGGGATATTTCAAAATGAATATGAAGTGATAGAATATCCCCTAATATTTGTAAGCAATGTATTTAGATTATTTATAATTTTACATTTAACTTTTCATCTTTAGACAATCTGAAATTAAGTTTTGTGCAAGGAATAAGTAATAGATAAATATTTATGTTTTCCCATATAGATATCTAATGGGTCTAGTACCACTTATTAAATAAGACCATATTTTCCTCATTGCCTTATAGTGATAGCTCTTTATAAATCAAGTGATATTATATGTGTTGGTCAGTTTCTAGAATTTCTGTTAAAATTTATTGACTTATTCAGTTCTCTTTTGTTAGAATTCCTATGCTGCTCAAATTATTATAGCTTTATAACACTGGGAAACAAAATTTTTGTTGCATCCACAAAAACACTTGTTCTTACCTAATTCGAGTGTGCTGATCTCAAATCTGACATTAGTTTCTCTCTGTAAGCTACAGTTCCTTTGCAATTCAAGATTTTGTGTTTTCATCTTATTGTAAAATTTTCAACATTTAGTTTAACATAATGAAGCAGAATGTCTTCTTGGGCAACATCTTTGTGAAAATATAATAATTTATATAATGCAGTAAATACACTAAAAGATATGATTGCATCAGAATTTGTCTACAATATTGAAATAGAACATATTAAAACACTTATTTTAATCATAAAATTTGCACAAAACTTATTTAAATTCTATTTAGGCAAAAATTTGCATTTGTAGCTCTTGTGTTTGTGTACTTGTTGAGGACAATCTCATTTGATGCTCCAGCAGTAGTCTGCTCATCACTAACAGCTCCAAGATTTTCGAGAAACTTATCAAGCTGACTGTTCAGGAAGTAAATCTTATTGCTCATGTTCCATCCAATGTCGCGGAAAGCCAACAGTATCCTTTGAACCAGAAGTTCATAGTTTTCTGCTTTTTTGTTGTGAAGGAAGTTCTTTTTAACTGCCATAAAAGACTGCCATGCTGCTTTCTCCTTCTTATTCATCTTCTTGGCAAATTCTTCATCACGTATGAGTGTTTGAATTTGAGGTCCATCGAATACACCTGCTTTTAACTTCTCAAAAGACAAGGCAGGAAAAGTTGAAATAATATGTTAAAAGTATTCACTTTCTCTATTCAAAGCCTGAACAAACTGCTTCATTAAGCCAAGTTTGATATGAAGTGGGGGAAAAATGATCTTATCTCACTTAACTACAGGTTCATTCACAATATTTTGCATCCCTACTTCCAGAGCTTCACATTTGGGCCACTCTTTCTGTGTCCAGTGTTTGTCCCGAGCTCGGCTGTCCCACAAACACAGAAAGCAAGGATACTTCGTGAAACCTCTCTGTTGTCCTAGCAGGAAATTTACCATTTTAAGATCCACACAAATGATCCAGTTATGCTCCTCATATTTCAGAAATTCGAGGACAATTTTTATGCCATTATAATCTTCTAACAGATGAGTTGAATAACCAATTGGAACCACTGCATAATCATTACCGATGTGTAGGAGAACACATTTCAGACTTCGTTTAGAGCTGTCAAGAAATAGCCGCCATTCTGTTGGACTGTAAGTGGTAACACCTAGCTGGCTGAGAAGACTACTGATATCATGACAGTAAACAAAGTGTTTGTCTTCCAAAAAAAAATTCCACAAAAATTTTTTCACGCTTCCAGAAATGGGATACTTTAGCTGACTGGTGAAGTACATTCTTTATTTGAAGCCTGGAGGCTAATAACTCAGCTGCTTTCTTTGATAGGCCCAAATCTCTTACTAAGTCACTCAATTTGGGTTGGCTAAGCTGCTGAGGGGTTAATGACTGCTTGGCATCAGAAGAAGACCCTTCAGATTTACAACCATTTCCTCATGCATATTGTCAAAATACACTTGATCACCATGTTCACTTTCTTCGTCCTTAGAAGAAATAAAACCATTGAAAACTGGAACCAGGAATGTCTCAGAGTGTGGGATAGGTCGTATTGCTGAAGGAATATTAGGATATGCAATCATATGCCGTTTTTTCTTGGTGATGCCCTTTGTATGGATCAGACAAAAATAACAGTCACTTCTGTGGTCCTTAGGTTCATGCCAAACAATGGGAATACCAAAAGCCATTTCTTTGCATTTTCCTTTTGTCCAGTCACAAGGCACTTCCTCACAATTATGACACACAATATGAGGAGCCCAATTCTTGTCTTGATCGCCAAGGGGAACTTGAAAATAGGCAATATATGCACATGTCACAAATGATGAAATATTGCGCCTTTGACGTTGAGGTGTGTAACAGCCACAAAAATAACAGAAGGTGTCAGGACTATTCTTACCTTTACACCTATTCAAAGAAGCCATGATTCAATCTTAAAACAAAATAAGAGGGTGTTTTTATCAGATAATAATTTTTTACTTTTAAGAACAACTACAATTGTATAAAAGTAATGTTTGTAAAACATTAATTGCCTTGTGGTTATGTTCAATCCAAGAGTAGTCGCCCTTTAACTTCAATTTAAAAACCAATACATACCATTAACTGTAACAAAAGAAAATTAAAATTGCACCAAAAAGCGGATTTCAGATTTGGAATCAGCAATGCATAAATAGTATATAAAAACAGTTCTAAAACGCCATGCAACAGAAAATGAAAAAAAGAATTGTTCCCCAGTGTAATTTGTCATTAGAGTAAGACCTCTACCATTGTTCTGTTTTTTTCAAAATTATCTTAATATCTATATTTGGAATTCAGCATTTGTATACAAATTTTAGAGTAGGCTCATCAAGTTTCACAAAAGTTCATGGATTTTAATTGTTTTGAATTTATAATCCTTATTTTTTAAAATATTGAGTCTTCCGATCTGTGAATATGATGCATCTTTCATTTATTTTATTTATTATTTATTAGCTATTCTTCATTTTCTTTTAATAATGTTTTGTACCATACATAATCAAAGCCAAAATTCTTATTTTGTCATATAATACTTTTTAAAATATCATGTCAAAGACCTTTTCTATTTACTTTCTGCCACTTTCTAACATTCATGTGTTTTTCCAAACTCTTTGAACTTCTTAATATGTCTAGAATAAAAGGTTATTTATTAACTCTTTCCTTTTGCATGTGATTTTTTCCCTCTTTCTCAAAAATTTTCTTCTCTTTCATGCCTTGTAGTTTCCTAGCAATGGCTTAAAACAAAACTTACCTGCCATCATCTCTGTTAAATCTATCCTTGCGAAGTAAATTGCAGTGCCATAAATGCATTGACAACACTCTTTCATATCACTATATTTAATGTATATAACTGTTCCTTCTATGAACTTTCAGCTACTATTTGCTGACTGAGTGATGTGTCTCTGTTAGTTAATCCTACTCAATTCACGTACCTAGAAACACTAAAACAGAGAGAACTCCATATCCCCCTTAAGTTTCAGAGAGTCTTGGGGTCACCTGGTACTCAAAATAAGTTTAGAGATTTATAACAAACATCTTAAAATTCACCTTTCAAGAAAAACTTAAACTCCTATTGCTGTATTTCTAAGCCTCTTATAATTTAGGTTGGCAACACATAGTATGTGTTTCACAGACCAACAACATCAGAATCATGTGCAGGGAGGGACACATCAGGCCCCCTTCCCTGGCTTGAACCCAGACCTTCTAAATTGGAAAAAAATGGGCTGAGAGTCAGTACTTATGAAAAGTGTCTGAAACGATATTTATGAGCATTAACTTTTGGTATTCATTGACCTAGAAATGGCATTTTGGACATTGTTTCAAATAGCAGCCTTGGCTTTTCAAGCAGAGTTATCCTTTGGATATTATGGCCTTAGGATCTTCCCCTTACTGTCATTCCCTCTGAGAGTATGTCCAGTGTTCTGAAACAAGGTTTCTAGAATTAAAGCAGTCTGAAGACTTCATTAGCAGGCAGTTTCAGTTGAAAACAAGATATACATAAGAATATATCAGAGATCAGGATACAGGGAGGCCTGAAGGAAACCATGTCTCTACTACTGTTGTGGAAATCTGCCACATTGGATGACAACCCAGGTCAATCCAGTCTCTGGTTTTTGTGCATTGTTCTTCAATTACTGTATTTCCACTTATAATGGCACAGACATGGTCCAGAAATCAGCATTCACAGTTATATTTCCATTGCGGGAAAAGTGAAAAAGAAGTTTCTGAGTGAGCATCAGGACTGGCCATTTTAGGCCCGTATGAGAGGCGAAGGAAGCAGTGAGTGGACTTCTCCACCATCCAAGTAACGGTGGATGTATAGACTATGTGACATACTGAGGAACAGAGACTTTTGTCCTGTATTTTTTTTCAAATGTAGAGTGAGAAGACCTATTTCTTGCCCTCTTTGCACCTTGACAATGTGAGCCATTCTATTGTGCCCCAAAGCTTTCTAATTAGAAAGGCTCCTTGTTATTTGTCATGTTCAATGAGTTAATGGCCAAGAAGCTTATTCTGTGACACTAAAATGCTGAACTGAAGGGAAATGGTGAGAGCTCTGCTGACTACATGAAAACAAAGTCTGAACAATGTAACTCCCCTCCTCTCTACCTTGAGTAGAATAAAAACCAGAAGAATATTTTAGCCTCACTTAATTTTGATGAGGATGCTGTTTTATTTGTTCACTATAAATATCTCTTCACACTTCTTTTTAGCTTTCTGAAGTTTATATGCTCATAGATGGATGTCTAACAACAAGGAAGGAGAAAACTGATGAATTTGGAACCACAGTGTTGTTTAAATTACTTGGAGAGTGTAGTCCCTGGGACATATGCTAAGATAGTAAGGGTTGATCCATTTCCAGATGGAGTTCTCACACCAAAACCACAAAAGGACTGTGAATTTCATTTCACAACTGACAATGCCTCATTGCAAATCCAGCTGCCTAAGGATCTTGTTCCAAAAGAGATTTATAAGAGGGCCAACAAAGACCATGCAATAAAATAATTCTAGGCAAAGGCCATGTAAGGAAATGCACAAAAATTCCTAGTACTAAAGACTACTCTAATTATTCTCCAGTCAAATTACCCAATAACACTGGAATAATGCTTCATTTGCTAGTTGGAAAATATACTGAGAAAAACAATGATGGCTCTCCTTCAGAGACAGATAATATGTAAAGAAAAGACGTAGCTTTCCTAAAAGTTCTGACATTCTGAGCATAACTGAGCTTTAGAAAAATAATGATAACATAAGTAATGTGGACCCCATGCTTCCTTATAATATTAAAAAGATTTCCTTGGGATTGTCAGACACTTAGAGTGGTAAGTATGAAGAGATTATGTTTATCTAAAGCCAGCTCCTTATTTCAAAAAAACCCTAAAGTGTAACATGTCAGTATGGGTAAGAGACCCAGATGCTGAAGAAATCATGAATTTCCCAAGGCCAATTCTAGGACTAAACTTGCTCACATGGGATGGTATTAATAGTTTCTCATGATTGACTCTTAGTTCTCAAAATATGGTGAAAGCAAACATATCAGGGAAACTAGAGGCAATTCCCTGATTATCAACATAATATTCATCTTAGTAAAGGTGTGATAGAACTTAAAATTAATTTTCTTCATTCCATATGGGAAACAAAGATGAGGAGTCTAACATGAGTCCCAGCTGCAGTGAGTTGGACATAAAGCTGTGTAATGGATCATTTGATGCCTAATGTTCATCATAATCATTATATCACTGGCATGATGTTGCCAGTGGCTCTCAATTCTAGTGGCACATGCTGGGGAACATTAAAAAATACCGACTCCTCCATCACCCCACAGTTTTATTTAATAGGTCTGGGGTGGGGGTTGGGCATCAGCATTTTCTTCAAGCTTCCTCAGGTGATTCAAATGTATTACTGAGGCTGTGAAGCACTAACTCATTGGAATAGGTTCTTTATTTCTCAACTTGCTATTCATTAAAATGAGAAACCTTTAAAAATATCCCAGTTTACTCTGGACCCCACCCCAGACTAATTAAATCAGAAGGGTGGAACTTCTGGATACAGACATGTTTTAAAGGTTAACTGGAGTCATTCCATTTTGCAACCAGGATGGAAAGGACTAGGACTAGCTTTCTCACAAAGCAGGTAAAATATATTCTAGTAGTTTTCTACCTTAAAAACCATATAGTACAGTATAACTTAAAAAATTACTTTCTTGCATTTTAGTAACCTAATATCTAATATATATTATATGTACATATATGTAAATAACTTTATTATGAATCAGAACATGGAGGATATAAAAGGGCATAGTTTTGCCTTCAAGAGGTGATGAAGCTGTTTCATTGAATTTGCATGTTTTCATCAGAATTCTAATATCATAAAAATTGGCAGGAAAGGCATTGGAGATTTTTTTTAATTTGTAAAACTGGGAGAGATAACTCTCATCTCACATTTTGTGAGTAAAAAAACCCTCTTTTTTAGGAGATACTGTCTTCAGCTGTTTAAATTCTAACGTGCCTAAAAAATGCTGATGTGCTAGAAATATTCCTTTCCAAAGGAGTCAGTTATAAAACATCTAAAAATGAAATAAAAGAGTTAACTTACAATTACTCTGTTGAAGTATTTTGTGCAAATCTTGGCAAACAGGTGATTCCATTTGAAAATCTCAAAATATGAAATTCAGCAATTCTTAGGTATGTGGAATCATTATGTTCAAGAACTGTGTCACGATATTTGCAAGTGCCAAGTAGGTTTTCAATAAATGAAAGAATGAGTAAAAGATTTTGTATTTTTATCATATACACCAAGCACATCATTAGGTGCTTTTACAATTTTTCCCTATATGACATAATACCAATAGCATTCCTGTGATTCAGTAATGTATTTATATATCTGAGAAATAAGAAACCAGAGGCTCATAGAAATTAAGGAGCTTTCTCAAAGTTACGCAATTACAAGGTATCATAATATACAAGATTTCTTTGATCAAAGGTCACTTGCTCCTTGAAGGGCCAATTTTTATTAGTACTTCTAAAAAAATTTTCCTTCAATCAGAAATAGTCTGTATTGCCTTCTCTCTCTACATAAGCAACAATTGGGAATGGGACTTTTATACTATTGTTCTATTGGTTGTTAATCCTCAGTGTGGTGATTATTAGCCAGAACTCAACGGTGTTCCAGTTTCTATTGGAGCTTACTAAAAAATGTATCACTTAAAATCTTTTCCCAATGGGTTCTCAATGGGAAATAAGACACATTTCTGCACTGGTGATTTAATGCCTTCCAGGACCCATTATCATTGGGAAAATCAGGTACCATTTACACACTACATAAAACAGAAAAAGGGCTACTTTTGGAGGTCATTCACTAGTTACTCCTAAAAGCACTACTCAGAAATAAATTAAATTAACCAAGTAGATGACATCAACCAAGTAGATGGTTTCACATTGAGGGCAGGAGCCAAGTGGTTAATTTTCTAAATCCTCAGTATACAGCAACGTGTCTTCCATGTAACCGGCAGTTGGCAAAGGTTTGCTGCAAGGATTATTACAGAGTTTTGAAGATTTATATTCAAAACCTGTCTGTACCACCTCTGTTTCTCTTAGTCTTGTTTTTATTTTCATTACAGATCTATGCATATGCACACAGGTACAGCATTACGGAGGGGAAGAAAAAGTTCTTGTTGAAGATTTATATTGGAGAGAAACTTCATTGTTCTGAGGAAGCATATATCTAATGGATTCAAAAGAAATTTTTCTACGTAAAGAATAAAGGTGATCATCTGAAAATAGCTGTCCATTTCTGGAAAATGTCTCTTCTGCAATCTCTTTCTATCCCCACAATTTTAGTTTCCAATTACTGCTATAACAAATTGCTGCAAACAGTGATATAAACAACACAAATATATTACCTTTCCATCTGTAGGTCAATAGTCCAGCATGGGTCTTATAGGGCTGTATTCTTTTCTGGAGACTCCAGGGAAAAATCTGTATTCTTGCATTTTCTAGCTCCTAGAGAATGTTTGTATTCTTTGGCTAGTGGCCTCTTCCTTCATCTTCAGTCACCAACATCACATCTTCTTGACCATTCTTTTATTCTCATATAGCTCTCTGATCACAGCCAGCAGAGGAGGAAATTGGTTTGGCTCATTTGGATAATTCAGGTACTGTCTTCCTACCATACTTACTTCCTACCCAGTGCCATTTTCAAATATTCTAAGATAAGATTTGCTTTGCTTCTGCAAAGAAGACTAAACATTTGCTGTAGCCAAAAGTGGCATTATTGGTAAAATGAATTCTGAGATTCCTAAATATCTTTTAGTGATCTAGAATTTGGAAGGTGTGCAATGCTTGAAGAGTGAAAATCCCAAAGACCAAGTAGTTGTGACTGTTAAATAGAGGGGGAAAAAATGCAAGCAAAAGAAGGAAATGACCAAGGTGCTTGTGAGCTATAGGCATGAGCTATAAGGCTCCAGGAAGGGGAAGACACAGGAGTAAACCCTTTTCTAATCCATCCTCTAAGGATTCCACCCCTAGTTCTGAGACTCTTCAAGGATAGTGGTCCACTCTCTTTTGCAATGATAGAATGCTATCTCAGGGTGGTCCTGAACTATTTAGATGCTTGATAAGACTTCTATCTAAAAAATTAAAAGAAACCAAATGTCCCCATTCTCCCTCAAGTTAATCTTTTTAAACCACACCTATAAGATTTCAAAGACTTACTGTGGTCTGCAGTATTTGCCAATAAAACACATGCAATAAGTCCCTAAAATGTGTTAGATCTTCACATATTTTATTTCTTTCAATTTTCTCATTTTGTTATGAGGTTATACCTCTATTTTGTAAGGAACAAAACCCAGGTTGAGTAACAAACTTGAGAAGCAGCTCTTTATTTTTTTTGTTTGTTTGTTTTGCCTGAATAGTCAGAAAAGCATATTTTAGCTAAAAGAACACAATTTTGGACCTCAAGGACCAAATTATAAAGCAGATAATCACGTACTTAAAAAAAGTGCTAAAATGGTAGGAAAATATGGCCAATGTTATCGTGTGGTGGTACAAACTGCTATAAAAATATTTCATCAAGGCACTCGGATTTCATTTAAAAGTGTCTGCTAAATTGTAGATTATGATATATTTTTAAAATTTGGCAAGAATACCAATGAAGAGACAAAGGTGGGCATAGGCAGAGGCTAGAGGATACAGATACAAATGGCTAATTAATGAGATTTTCTTGTGTTCTCATGGCCCATATGCTAGAGTTAGTCATCATGATTAGTGAAGCTAACTTCAAATCACTGTAGTTTTTCTGAGCCTAGTTAGTTTTCTAAAATAAGATAATTTTGCATAGTAAAGGTTATATGGTAGATGAGTTTTAAAAATATTTCCTAATTTCCACTGCTTTTTATTATATCCAAACCCTTTGCAATATGACCGACATCTTTTCCCATCAATAAGTGGAGTCTTATTTTCCTGACCTTTCCACTTGTGTTGGCTGAAAGTATGTGCAGCCTAAGAAGTCTTACATATTGGTTTTATTTTAAACTGCCACTAGCTTGAAACCAAGCATAAAACACATAGAATAGAGCTGAATCTATTCAATTGTCACAACTGAGGCCCACAATATGTGAGAGAATCTAACTAAAAGCAACAAAGAAGACTGTCGGATCTGCATCTGAACACAGGGAACACGGGCCAGTGAGTGAGCCCCAATAAGCCCACTCAGAACAGCAGAAATTATTCACAAACTCATAGATTCATGAGATGTATTTAAATGCCCAACCCCCACCCCAGAACAGATAGTATGAATGACTGAAGATGATCCCTCCTTCTTTGAACACAAAAATAATGGTGTTAGGCCCTGGTTGGATAGTTCAGTTGGTTGGAGCATTGTCCTGAAGCACAGAGGTTGCCAGTTGGATCCCTAATCAAGAACAGAGTGCAGTCCCCCCCACTTCCCTCTTACTAAAATGAATAAATAAAAGTCTAAAAATATAATGGTGTTAGCCTTTAAAACCACAAAGTCCAGTGAATATTTTGCATTTGACAAATATGGAGTAAATTTGAGAATAAGAAATGTTTTATATTGTGTAAACACAATCTTATACCTCTTGTAAGCCAAAAAGTTTTTGAGAGATTACTACCTACTATGTCTCTTTGAAAAGAGATGTCAGAATTTGGTCTCAAGTCATGATTAATTAACAAAGTTATCCTTACACCATAAAATTTTAGAAAAGAAAATAAAACTAGAAAAATAGACAAAAATATATGAAGAAAATATTTCAGATTTTTGACATAAGATAAAGCAGAAGGGGAATTCTGAGAGAAGAAAACATGCAAGGTTTGTTTGTTGACTATGATCACCTCAGTTCTGCTTGAAGTCAACTTCTAAACCATAAAACAGGCAAGGAAAGCTAACCTAGACCTAGAGTAAAGGTAATGTTAAACCAGCCATAACAATATTTAAAACTAAATTTTAAAAGTATTAAGCCAAACTTCAAGTTACTTAACTTCCTTGCCAGGACAAAGTCCAGAACTTGTAAAGGGAAAACACTAAAACCTAGAATTCAACAAAGTGAAATTCACCTAGTCTACCATCTAATAAAAATCTATGATACATATAAGGAGTCAGGGGAAAAAAAGACTGTAACAAAGAGAAAAACCAATGCATGGAAATAGACACATATGTCACAGAGATTATAAAATTAGCGAGCAGAGAATTTAAAAGTTTTTATGTATATGCGCAAGTATGTAAAGAAAAATATGGGCAAAATAAGAAGGGAGAGCAAAGAACCAAACTCTCTAGATGAAATTATATTATATTTTTATTGCATTTTTCAGGGTGATGTTTGTTAGTAAAACCATTCAGGTTTTAAGTGTACAACTCTGTAAGATGTCATCTGCATACTGCATTATGTACTCACCACCCAAAGTCAAGTCTCTTTCTGCCACGATTTGTCCCCACTCTGTCCATTTCCACCACCACCCATTTTCTGGCTATCACCATGCTATTCTTTTTTCTTTTTTGCTTACCCTTTTTATTTTTAACCCAGCCACTCAACCCCCTTTCTCTCTGACAACTGTCAGTCTCTTCTCAGTATCTATGAGTCTTTTTCTATTTGTTTGTTAGTTTACTTTGTTCATTAGATTCCCCATATAATTAAGATCATATGGTATTTGTCTTTCTCTGAAAAATATCACTCAATTGTATTAGAAGTAGATTAAACACTACAGAAGGAAAATAGTGAACTTAAAGTGAAATAAAGAAAGGAAAACAACAACAACAATAATAATAATTAAAAGAACCTCAAGGGATATATAATTGGGTATAATTGTAAATAAGGAAAGAAAGTAGAAGATAATATAAGTATGTTATTTTAAATTTTATACATTATTCCTGAGGTAGTATATTATGTGAAGATAGGTAGTCATAAATTAGAGATGAAGTTGACTAAAAAAAGTTGAAAAAATAAAGTTCTCTTAGTATTGATAAAGTGTACTAAAATGTTCAATTAGTTCAAAATAAGAAAGGGAAAAAAGTAAGAAGAGAAAAAATGGAAGCAAAAAAATTAGCAAGATGTTGATATAATCCCAGCATTATAAATAATTTCATTAAATATAAACAATCTATACATTTTTATTAAAAAGCATGGACTGACAGACTGAATTAACAAGGAAGACTTATATTCTGTCTACAAGAGAAGTACTTTAAATATAAAGATATAATTTCAAAGTAAAAGGATGGAAAACAATATATATGCAAACACTAATTAAGAGAATACTGGAATGATATAGTAACACTGACTAATTGACTAAAGTACACATAAAAAGAAAAAGAATATTAGCAGAAATAAAAAAGGGTGTTTTATTAATGAATCAATTCATCGAAGACAATACAATAACCTTAAAGGTTTATGTAATAACAGAGCTTCAAAAATACCTGAGAAAAAATATTACCAAACTGAAATTAGCAATAACAAACTCTCTATTATAGCTGAATACTTCAATACTCTGTTTTTAGTAGTTAATAAAACAAGTAGTCCTAAAAAAGTAGAATATGAAACATTTGTAAAAATCAATCGATTTTTACCAAATTAGCATTATAAAAGGTTTCAGGTATTTTAGAAACCAATCTGAAAATTCCTTATAAATTCAATATACCCTTATTGTATATAACCTTACAACTCCATTCTTAGATATTTACCCAAGTGAAATGGACTTATATCCACACAAAGACAAGTACATGCATGCTCTTAGATTCTTTATTCAACATTGCCCCAAATTGGAAACAAATCTATCACTTGGCAAATGGGTGAAAAAACAGAAACCTTTTCAGAAACAAAAAGCAAGATGCATTCAACCAGGTGGTTTAGTTTCAAAAACTTTATGCTGCACAAAACAAGCCAGATCCAAAAAAGTGCAAATGGTATGTTTCCATTCATATAAAATTCCAGAAAATGCAAATGACAGGATGTATATAAATTTCCCTTGGAATTAATGAAGGACCCTGATGCAAAATCATAGGAAACTTTTTGGTTTTATGGAAATGTTCCATACCTTAACTGTGGAGGTAGTTACACAGAGGTATACAGTTGTCAAATCTCATTGAACTATATACATAAAATAGGTGTAATTGACTGCATGAAGATCATACTTTAATGCAATTTATTTTTTTAAAAAATGTTAGTTTTTCACCCCATTCTTACCAGCCTCATTTAGATGAATATAACTTATACTCAGTATGTTAATTAGGAAATAACAATCTTTAAGAAAGAGCATTCTGTGGAATTAATGTCTGGGTAGGCGAATCGATGTTTTGAAATTTTTAATTAAAGTTGGCATTGCCTTCTTTTTTTCTGAAATGGAAATGTGAACACAAATAAATTTCATCTAGAAGGGAAATCCACAGACATTACAAGTTCCTTCTCTTGATTATGAAGGTGATACAAGGGACACAAATGAACACTCAAATGCAAATTGACTGCCTTTACTTCTGTTACTTTTGACTATCTGATGTATGAAGCATTGTGGCTAGCTAACTACCTTAGCTAATTAGAGAGCTAAACTAACCCAACACTTTACAACTTTTTAGCCCATAATAAACATGAAGAATAAAGAAAAGAAAATTGAAGGTAATTAATCTAGGTGATGCTTTTAACTGTGTTGGGAAATAGTAGAGCATAATATTTTCACAAAGGGGAGATAATAAATCTAGTTTCAGTTGTATTGAGTTTGAGGTGCCTTTAAAATATCCAGTTGGAGATATCTAGTAGGCAGATAGTAATACAAACGAGGAGATTTAATGAAAGTCATAGGTGCTACTATAGTCACAGCTGTGGAATTAAGAGATTGGGAGAAATGGAAAGGAGAAGAGGAGAAGGGAGGGGAGAGGAGAGAGTTTTTTAAAAAAGGAGAGAAAAGAAATGGCTAATATTTATTGCAGACTTCTCTTTCAAGAAGTTGCATGTTTAAAGGTTAAAGGAAGCGAAAGAAAAAGAAAGGAAGAAAGAAAGAAGAGGGAAAAGTAGAGAAGGAGAAAAGGAAAGAAAAAGGAATGAAAGAAAGAAAGAAAAAGAAAGAAAGAAAGAAAGAAAGAAAGAAAGAAAGAAAGAAAGAAAGAAAGAAAGAAGAGAGGGGAAAGGAAGAGAGAGGAAGAGAGGAAGAAAGAAAGAAAGAGAGAGAAGAAGAAGAGAAAGAAAGAAAGAAAGAAAGAAAGAAAGAAAGAAAGAAAGAAAGAAAGAAAGAAAAAGAAAAAGAAAGAAAAAGACTTGAGAGATTGCTAGGGAGAAAATATATCTCTGATTCTTTATATTAACTTGGTGTCTAAAAATTCAATCCTATGCTGACACTACCTGGGGTTAACATCAGACTCCATAAATTTAAAGGTAGTCTTACAAGACTTCCCCTACTTTCTTGCACTTCTGTCTAACTTGGCAGCTAATTCAAGGCTTTCTATGACTCCTCCCTCATTCAGATTTAATAGTTTATTAGAATGCCTCACAGAACTCAGGAAAACACTTTTCTTATGCTTACTGGATTATTACAAAGAATTCAACTCAGAAACAATCTAATAGAAAAATGCATAAGGCAAGGTATGGCAAGGGTGGGGAGTATAACTTCCATGTTTTCTCTGGGCAGGTCAACCTCCAGCACTTTCACCTGTTCACCAATCCAGAAGCTCTTTGAATCTAATTATGCAAGTTTTTATAACCCAATTTTTAGCCCAGACCTCTCCCTTCCCCAGGTGGGCTGGTATGGCTTGTAGCTGACAGTTTCCATACTCTAAGCACCTGTTTGGTCTTTTTGATGATCAATCCCAATCCTGAGGTTTCACTTTGAGTTATCAATAGAAAAGGCTCCGGTGTGATCAAAGGGACTCATTATGAATGACAAAAGACATGCCTATCATTTAGAAAATTCCAAAGGTTTTAGGAGCTCTGTACCAGAAACATAGAACAAAGGGCAAATATTTTTTTTATTATTCCCCAGTTTCTACTAGCTGAGCTGTAGAAAACAGCCAAGGAATGAAGTATATGATAGAAAAGAAATATTAGATTTGTATGGTCTCCATGGAGATAGAAATATGATAAACAGTATAATCTAAGAGGTAATGTTTGAAAACAAGGAGAAACGGGTGAGAGAGATCTGACAAGATTCAGACTATCATCTATCTATCTATCATCATCTATCTATCTACCATGTACACAAATTTGAAATGCATTGACAAGAAAATTGGAGGGGTTTGAGAGAACAGGAAAAAAGACTAAAGTCAGGTCAGAGGCTTGCTGTGCAGTTTTGTTGTCCTACAAGGCTGAAATCCACACATGTGTGGGGACCCCACTTTGCAACATTACCCAAATTCCTAAAACACCATTGACTCAGAACTAAGAGCAGAGTAGTTGACTACAGATTCATTGGGGATTTTATTTTGGATTCACTATATAGCGCCAGTGTAAGAGGAAAACTTTCCAAAATTTTGTGTTGGAAACGTCAAATATTTATTGATTAGACTTCTGAAAATTTAAAGCAAGGTTGTAAATTCAGAAGACGTGGTAAGAATTTCTAGATCAAAAAGACAAAGTAGACCCTGGCCGGTTGGCTCAGCAGTAGAGCGTTGGCCAGGAGCATGGAAGTACCAAGTTCGATTCCCAGCCAGGGCACACAGGAGAAGCGCTGATCTACTTCTCCCCCTTCCCCCCTCTCCTTCCTCTCTGTTTCTCTCTTCCACTCTTGCAGCAAAGTTGGCCCCTGGCACTGAGGATGGCTCCATGGTCTCCACCTCAGGTGCTAGAATGGCTCCAGTGCAGCAGAGCAACGCCCCAGAAGGGCAGAGCATCGCCCCCTAGTGGGCATGCCAGGTGGATCCCAGTTGGGCGCATGTAGGAGTCTGACTGCCTCTCTGCTTCTCACTTGGGAAAAATACAAAACAAAACGAAGTATTAGCTGATGTGAGCATGTTGGGAGCTAAAGACAGACATAAGGCTGTTCAATATTAAAGATCAGTTTTCAAGATAGATGCAGTGGCAAGAGACAGGGAAATTTAAAGGCCTTTAAATATGTTTAAGGACTGAGGGCTCCGTGTGTATGTGTGTGTGCGTGTGTGTGTGTGTGCGCGCGCGCTCGTGTGTCACAGAGACAGAGAGAAAGACAGAGTGCTGGACAGATAGGAACAGACAGAAAGGAAGGGTGATGAGAAGCAACAATTCTTCATTGTGACTCCTTCATTGTTCATTGATTGCTTTCTCATATGCGCCTTGACCTTGGACTTCAAGCTGGTGAGCCCACCATGCTCAAGCCAGATGAGCCCGCACTCAAGCCAACAACTTCAGATTTCGAACCTGGATCCTCCGCATCTCAGTTCAATGCCCTATCCACTGCACCACCACCTGGGAAGGCAGGGCTGAGGGCTTTAAGGAACAACTCAGAACTAAGTTTAGGTGGGCTTAGTTCTAAGAATACACTAAGAAGTGTATAAGATTTTCTTCCTTATCTCTTTTGTTTTCTATCCCTGTTCCACATTTTCAGAGCCACATTCTTTTCCCCTTCTCACTCAGCATACAGGGGTAGTGGCAGACAAAAAGATGAGGAGTGGGGTGGGGGGACAATAGTTGTCATATTTTATATTAGAGCTCAGCATTGGAGGAGGGGACATTGGCTGAGTGTGGAGTGAAAAGCACTGGGAAAAGTGAGACACTGAGGTGAGGTCTTGGTCCTGAAAGTGATTAGATCTTAATAGCAATGAAAACAATGTGTGGGTCAGGCATGCTTCACACGTTGTCGGAAATTGCCTTACGTTGAATGTCTATTTATACACCCCAAGCCAACTATTAATTCTTTTTACTTACTACCATTGTAAATATTGTATGTAGAACATTGCAATCTTCGTGTCACTGTTTTCAAGACTTAGATTAGGTAAGTGGTGCTGTGGTTCTGCTCAACACGGAAGCAGAGAATTTTTTCACTTTTGCGTCTATGGTTGCTTTTAAATTTTTATATATTCTATCTTCCCTTTATATTCACTTAAAAAGGAAAAAAATTACACTCGTGTGTATATGTGTATTGTGCACATGTGCATGCACAAGTGTATGTGCACACATACACATAGCTGAATGAAGGCAATTGTGCAAGGCTGAAGTCTGAATTCAGTTTAGTTGTCACTAAATTGTTTTGTGCATGAGAACAGGACCCTTAGGGACATATTTTCTCTTCTTCTTCTTCTTCTTCTTCTTCTTCTTCTTCTTCTTCTTCTTCTTCTTCTTCTTCTCCTTCTTTTTATTATTATTATTATTATTATTTTTTGGAAGGCAGGGAGGCAGAGTCAGACTCCCGCCTGTGCTTTGACCAGGGTCCACCTGGCAAGCCCCCTATGGGGTGATGCTCTGCCCATCTGGGGCCATTGCTCCATTGCTCGACAACTGAGCTATTTTAGCAACTGAGATGAGGCTATGGTGCCATCCTCAGCGCCTGGGACCAACTTGCTCTAACCAGATACAGACAGACAGATAGAAAAAGAAAAAGATGAGAAGTATCAATTTTTTGTTGTGGCACCATAGTTGTTCATTGATTGCCTTCTCATATGTGCCTTGACCGGGAGGCTACAGCAGACTGAGTGACTCCTTGCTCGAGCCAGCATATTTGGGCTCAAGCTAGTGAGCCTTGTCCAAATCAGATGAGCCCGCACTCAAACTGGCTACCTCAGGGTCTTGAACTGGGTACTCCGCATCCCAGTTCAATACTCTAGCCACTATGCCACCACCTGGTCAGGCAAAAATAAAGTTCTATAGCCTAATCAGTTGTATATGTATTTTAATAAACTTTATTTTTCTTTGTAGTAAGATTAAAATTAGTACTTTAGATAATCTTCTTTAGGAAGATTAAAATTTAATCTCAATGTATATTTTGGAAAATGTATTTTCCTCTCTCCCTTTCTGCCTCCTCCTTTACTTTTGCCCTCTCACCACCTATCTTTTCATTAATTCAACGACACACATCAGATAGCAGGGTAACAGAACACAGCCCACATACTAAAACTGACCTATAGAACTATTTTAAAATAAAGTTTAAAAAATCCCAATACCAGCATGATTATAAGATTTTACAAAAATCTAATTATAGGGCATCTGTTGAAAATTTGGCTCATCTGGTAACACAAGGCCAGCAATAGATCATGGCAACAACCTCCTGACTTTTGTGATGCTCTTTCCTGCTTTATAGAGGGCAGTTCTCTTGAGTCTCAATACACACTGTGCCTGCTTTTCTTAATGTCTTACCTGCCTGATTCCTGGAGAAAATTTTTATTTAAGATCCCTGTTACCATTAATGTTTGAATAGAATAGCAAGATATAAAAACATGCCTCTAATTTATTAGTGATGCATAAATATAATATTGTTTTCTATTTAATACAATTTTCAGTGTCCTACATATGGTAACTAAAATGATTTTTTTCTTCTTCCTTAGCTTTTGGACAAATCCTTTCTTGTTTTCACAGGAACATTAGCTCAAATTTGCAGCTACTGTGTGCTGTAGATAAAATCGTCGCGTTTAAAACCATATGTCACACTGAACTATTCAACAGGCGTCAAGCCTTTCTTACTCACAGATCTTCAAAGATATAATTTTATGCTCAGTTGAGATGGAAAAGAGCATTGGGCTTGAAGAGAAACCTATTTACTGTGGATGCATTTTGCTAAATTATTTCACCAAATTACTAGGTAAGGAGACATTAGTATAGTATGTTAAAAGACAGTGTTTTCAATTTACTTAGGTCTTCCTCCATATATATTAATCATCTGCTAGGAATTAAAATCTTGATAGCTGCAATATAAGTTAAGATACTTGAAAGGATCTACCTTCTGCTTATTCATACATTCATATTATTATTTTTAAGCTGTAATAAGGATCTCAATTCATAAAGTGACTTTGAAACATTTAACATTTTATAAGGATTTTTGCTCTCTTTCAGGCCATCATTCTATTATGGTTATAGAAAGAAATAAAATTATATTACTGTTTCAGAGAGGTAAAAAAATCAACTTGTGTTTTAGAAAATAAGTAGTTCAAAACTCTGAAAAGTCCTTCAGGAATGAGATGCATTTTATTATAACTATTCTTCACCCCCATACAAGTGACATGTACATTATTTTCAGACACAGAAGCTCATAATGGGTGTGAATGCTTTGTTTTAAGAAAATATATCTGGTCCCAGGTGCTGAGGATGGCACAATGGCCTCACCTCAGGTGCTAAAATAGCTCAGTTGCTAAAATAGCTCAGTTGTTGAGCAATGGAGCGATGGCCCCAGATGGGCAGAGCATCACCCCATAGGGGGCTTGCCAGGTGGACCCTGGTCAAAGCACAGGCGGGAGTCTGACTCTCTGCCTCCCTGCCTTCCAAATAATAATAATAATAATAATAATAATAATAAGAAGAAGAAGAAGAAGAAGAAGAAGAAGAAGAAGAAAAAGAAGAAGAAGAGAAAATATGTCCCTAAGGGTCCTGTTCTCATGCACAAAACAATTTAGTGACAACTAAACTGAATTCAGACTTCAGCCTTGCACAATTGCCTTCATTCAGCTATGTGTATGTGTGCACATACACTTGTGCATGCACATGTGCACAATACACATATACACACGAGTGTAATTTTTTTCCTTTTTAAGTGAATATAAAGGGAAGATAGAATATATAAAAATTTAAAAGCAACCATAGACGCAAAAGTGAAAAAATTCTCTGCTTCCGTGTTGAGCAGAACCACAGCACCACTTACCTAATCTAAGTCTTGAAAACAGTGACACGAAGATTGCAATGTTCTACATACAATATTTACAATGGTAGTAAGTAAAAAGAATTAATAGTTGGCTTGGGGTGTATAAATAGACATTCAACGTAAGGCAATTTCCGACAACGTGTGAAGCATGCCTGACCCACACATTGTTTTCATTGCTATTAAGATCTAATCACTTTCAGGACCAAGACCTCACCTCAGTGTCTCACTTTTCCCAGTGCTTTTCACTCCACACTCAGCCAATGTCCCCTCCTCCAATGCTGAGCTCTAATATAAAGTATGACAACTATTGTCCCCCCACCCCACTCCTCATCTTTTTGTCTGCCACTACCCCTGTATGCTGAGTGAGGAGGGGGAAAGAATGTGGCTCTGAAGATGTGGAACAGGGATAGAAAACAAAAGAGATAAGGAAGAAAATCTTATACACTTCTTAGTGTATTCTTAGAACTAAGCCCACCTAAACTTAGTTCTGAGTTGTTCCTTAAAGCCCTCAGCCCTGCCTTCCCAGGTGGTGGTGCAGTGGATAGGGCATTGGACTGAGATGCGGAGGATCCAGGTTCGAAATCTGAAGTTGTTAGCTTGAGTGCGGGCTCATCTGGCTTGAGCATGGGCTCAGCAGCTTGAGCACAGGGTTGTTGGCTTGAGCATGGGACCATAGACATGACCCTATGATCCCTGGTTTGAGCCCCAAAGCTGCAGGCTTGAGGCCCAAGGTCACTGTATTGAGCAAGGGGTCACACTGCTCTGCTGTAGTTCCCCAGTCAAGGCACATATGAGAAAGCAATCAATGAACAATAAAGAAGCCACAATGAAGAATTGATGCTTCTCATCACTCTCACTTCCTGTCTGTCTGTCCCTATCTGTTCCTCACTCTGTCTCTCTCTCTGTCTCTGTCACTAAAAATAAAAAAAGAAATTAATTTTTTTCCAATGACGTTTACACCTGGTAAAGATGGAAAAACTCAGGTAGACTGTGGAATTGATTTTGTGTATGGTATAAGATAGGAATCACGATATCTTTTTTCCAACATGGATATAATATTGACCTTCTACCATTTGTTGGAAAGACAATCCTTTCCACAATGCTCAACAGTGTCAACTTGATTGCAATCAAGTATCTATCATCTATCATCTATCAATCAATCTATCTATCATCTTTCTATTTCTCTTTGGATTCCATATTATAGTCCATTTTTTATTTGACTAATGTGATAGTACTATTGTAACAGTACCACACAGTCTTAATTATTGTAGTTTTATACTAGGTCAAACTTGGTACTGTAAGTCTTTCCACTTTGGTGGATTTACCATCTTCAAGAATGCCTTGGCAATATTTGGGTTGGTGTATTAAAATATAAATTTTTAAATTATCTTGTTAATTTCCAGTTTATTTGGAAAACATTTTGGCACACAGATGGACGTATGTACCCAGGGACTTCAGTTTAAGTACATTTCCCACAAAAATGCAAACCGTGCACCTAAAGACATATGCAAAAGTGTTCACAGCAGCACTCTTTGTAATAGGCAAAATCTGGAAACAATTCAAATATTCAACCACAGTAGAATGAATAAATTAATTGTTTTATATTTATTCAAGTGAGCGCTATACTGTATACAGCATTGAAAATGAACTACTATTGTATGTAATGACACGGATAAATACAGCAATATTGAATAAAAGAAACGAGACACATTGACTAAAAATTGTGATTCAATTCATATAAACTTCAGAAACTAGTAAAATAAGCTGATGAAATTGGAAGTCAGTATATTGGCTGTCTTTGTGGTTGAAGGCATAACTGGAAGTGCCTTAAAGGAAGCTACTTGTGTGCTTGTAATCTTCTATTACCAGGCCTGGGTGCTGGACACATGAGAAATTTTACTTGTGAGAATTTCTCAAGCTGCATGTTTATGACTTCTATATCTTTTTATATGTATGTTATACCATAGTAAAACATTATTTGAAAACATGGATGTAGTGCCTAAGGCATAATAGCTTTTTTGTTTGTTTTTGGTCCCATTTTGTTGGTTTGTCTTTTCCCTACAGAGCAAAATTTGAGAACAAGAAGATGTTTGTGGGTCCAGCAACATGGCATTACACTGTATGGTATAATAAACAAGGCATTTATTTATTTATTTAATTGTTTGTTTGTTTGTTCGTTTATTTTTATATTTTTCCGAAGTTAGAAGTGGGGAGGCAGTCAGACAGACTCCTGCATGTGCTCGACCGGGATCCACCTGGTATGCTCACCAAGGGGCAATGCTCTACCCATCTGGGGCGTTACTCCCTTGTGGCAGAAGCCATTCTAGCACCTGAGGTAGAGACTATGGAGCCTTCCTTAGCTCCTGGGGCCAACTTTGCTCCAATGGAGCCTTGACTGTGGGAGGGGAAGAGAAAGATGGAGAGGAAGGAGAAGGGGAAGGGTGGAGAAGCAGATGCGCACTTCTCCTGTGTGCTCTGACCAGGAATCAAACCTGGGACTTCCACACACCAGGCTGACACTCTAGTGCTGAGCCAACTGGCCAGGTCCCACAAGGGTTTTATTTTTATATTGCACTCTCCTACATCAGGAGAACCCATGTTAGAATTTGAGAAGATACCTAGAGTTACAGTGAGGATGGTGTGCAGACAACTGCTGACCATCAGGTAACTGAGAACAGAAATTATGAAGGAAAGACAGAATAAGAGTGTATTAGACTGGGACTTATATTGTAGAGAGGTCATAGGAGTCATATAATCATATTTCTCTTTTTATTGAGAAATATTTTCTTTTTCTTTCTCCTTTCATTTCACCAATGATTATAAACTAAAGATTCTCACTGATGCATTATCGACTAATGAAGAAAATTTTGCAACAACACCCCAAGATTTCTATCAATTCCTATGTTTTTGTGACTTGGGTTCAACTGCTCATTGATATGAGCAAGCTCGCAGAGTCAAACAAGAGCCTATTGACAATTGTAAGGATAAAGGAACTTAATCTGGCCCACAGGGCTCATTGCTACCAATTTTGTGCTGTATTATCAGTTAATAATAATTGTGTGGTATTCTCTCAATCATGTAGATAAGAACACTAATGTTTGTGGTATTATATACTTCATTTCAGGTTGTGTTAATAGGGACATTCATGCCATTGGCTCCAAGAGTTAAAGTTGGGGATTTTTTCCCCTATTTTGAACAGTTATTGTTAAATGCTTGTAGTTCTAGAATTTTATTTTTAAGAGAAAAAATACAAGGAAAGTGTTCGGTGGTAGGCACACAATGCAATCTGCAGATCATGTATCGTACAAAAGTACACTTGAAACCCATATGATCTTATGAACAAATGTCACCCCAATAAATTAAAGAAAACAGAACAAGAAAAGTGTAATATGCAAACAGATCAAAGTGGGTTCACTGTGAATGAAACAGCATTGGAAGAATACAGCCAGGGCTCCACCAAGTCCTGCTCAGCCTCTCCTTCCATTCCAGCCCCAACCCCTCAGACTCTCCTTCATGGAACCCATCCTCATCTTGGGTTTCCCCCAAAACACAGAGTCTGCAGCAAGGTCTCACATGTAGGCATCTTACTTTAGGATAAAATCCCAGGGTGTATGATTAAGGTCTGGGAAAAAAGGGAGAGAAGCAAGGGAGAACCAATACAAGAGTGTATTACATAGCTGGTCATCACTATGGGTGACTGAGACCAGCAAGCATTAGACACAAACCCTCTGTTCTAGGTTTAGCTTTCCAAAGCCTGCTTATCTGTGACCTACTGCATGCTTAGGCTCACCTGGAGTGCTCCCAAGTGCAGGCTCCTGGGGCATGAGGCAGAACTGCTGAATCAGAATTGCCTTAGCAGGGTCCAGAAATCTTCATTTTGTACAAAAACTATTAGGTGAATATGCACAATAAAGTTTAAAAACCATTACTGCGCATTTGGATGTGGTTCAGCTGGAACCCACTGGCTCAGAAACACCCCTTTTGTATAAGTACTGCACGCTAACCAATTGTGCCACTGGAGTTCCAGAAACACCCTTTTTGTAAAGGGCTGATAGCATTTTTTTATCAGTTGAAGCAGTTACTAATATCAAGTATATGGTGAAATAGGTAGGTGATGAAACAATTATTTTGTAAATAAATATACACATCCCACACTCATACTCTTTCCGGGAATCTTCTCTGTTAATTCCCCCTGACAGTCCCCCTCCTTGTCCCCCCCCCACACACACATGCAACTGCAGGTCTTTTGGGTTTTGTTGAAATACTCTTGACATTTGTGCTTGGACATTTGAAAAGTTTCTTCTCTTTACACTATTAAGCATTTCATTGATTGATTTGAGCCTTTGTGCTTTCTCCAGATCTATTTTTTCCTTATCCCTTCTCACTCTTCAGGGTATTTCATGTCTAAATGTTGACCAAATAATTCTCTACACTGTAATCTATAAAATATTTCCTCTTGGGCTAAGAAAGTAAGAGGTTTTATTGCAGCTCAGTTCCAAAAGTAGTAGACAGAGCCTGAATGTTTAAATAGAGCCTGAAGCAAGGGCTTGCCAACCTTTCAGAGGCTGCATAACAAATATTCTTTATTTGCTTCTTCAGGTGTTGGAGTTAGCTGCAGCCTGTTGAAGGTCATCCCTTAGCCTGCACTCCCTGCTACCAATACCAACCTTTATGAGTCCCCTATGAAAATAAAATCACCTTATACTAAGCTATAATCAGTTAATACCATACTTTTCAATTAATGCTGTAGCAGAGATTATTTGAAAGTCAGCTGAAAATAGGAACAATGGGACAGATTGGTACTTGGAAAGCTTGGTTAGAATAAAATGAAAGTAAAAAAAAAAGGAAAGAAATTTTTATGATTTTGCTTAAAACTGGTAGGTGGTCATGGTACTTCAAATCATTTGGGCTACCTTAATTTGCCAACCTAGGGTTTAAAGGTACATTACAGACATTCCTTGTTTTATTGCATTTGCTTTACTGTGTTTCACAGATATTGTGTTTTTTTTACAAATGGAAGGGTTGTGGCAACCCTGCGCTGAGCAAGTCTTTCACTGTTGTTTTTCCAATGGCATTTGCTCACTTGATGTCTCTGTGTCCTGTTTTGATAATTCTCTGAATATTTTGAACTTTATTATTATTATATTTTTATGGTGATCTGTGATTAGTGATCAGCAATAAAAATAAATCTTACCATTTTGGACAACTTAGATAGAATTAGAGGGTAGTACACTATGGGAAATAAGTCAGACAGAGAAAGACAAATACCATATGATTTTACTTACATGTGGAATTGAAAATAAAACAAAATATAAACAAACAATATAGAAACAGGCTCATAGATGCAGAGCACAAACTGACGACTGCCCGAGAGTGGAGATGTGGTGGGATAAGTGAAAAAGGTGAAGCAGAATATGAAGGACAAACTTTCAGTTAGAAAATTAAATAAGCTACAGGGATGTGGTGTACAGCACAGGGAATGTCGTCAATAATGTTGTTATAACTTTGCATCATGAAAGATGGCTACTAGATTTATCGTGGTGATCACATAGTAAGGTATATAAATGTTTATCACTATGTTATATAATGTACGATTGAAACTAATATAATACTGTATTCCAACATCCTTAAATATTTTTTTAAATGTGTGTGTTCTGACTGCTCCACTTCTCTGTCTTTCTTTCTCTCCTCAGGTATTCCTATTCCCTGAGACACCACAATATTAAAATTGAACCAATCAATAACCCCACAAAGGCCTCTAAAAGAAAGAGTAAAGTGAAAGGAAGAGTCACACGTAGTGCTATTATACACTTATTATACTATAGTGTTGTGCAAGTATAGCTTTTTCTTAAGGGGGATAGATAGATTCTCACATGTACCTCAACCAGCATCTACTCAGTAACTCCCATCTGGGGACAATGCTCAAATCAACTGAGCCATCCTCATTGCCTGTGAGAGGGGAAGAGGAGAGAAGGGGGAGAGGGAGGGAAAAGAAGCAGATGGTTGCTTTTCTTTCTTTTTTTTTTAAATTAAGTGAGAGGCAGGGAAGCCGAGAGGCAGATTTCCGTATGTGCCCGACTGGGATCCACCTGGCAAGCCAACTGGGCAATGCTTTGCTCATCTGGGGCCACTGCTCCATTACTGAGCCATTTTAGCACCTGAGGTGAGGCCATGGAGCCATCCTCAGCGCCTGAGGCCAACTTGCTCTAACCACTCAAGCCATGGCTGCAGGAGGGGAAGAGAAAGAGATGGGGGGACGGAGAAGCAAATGGTCACTTTTTTCTGTGTGACCTGACCAGAAATTGAATCAAGGACTTCTACATGTCCGGCCAAGGCTCTACAGCTGTGCCAACCAGCCAGGGCCAGATGGTTGCTTTTCATGTATACCTTGAGCAGGTATTGAACCTGGGATGTTCATATGCCAGGCCAATGCTCTATTTACTAAGCCAACCAACCCAGGGCTACAAGCATAGCTTTTATTTGCACTAAGAAACCAAAATATTTGTATGACTTGTTTTATTGCAATGTTTACTTTATTATGGTGGCTTAGACCAAACCCTCAAATTCTCAAAGGTATGCCTGTATTTCGAAATTTTAAAAAGAATTGAGGTTTTTCCAAAAGGGTAAAGAAAGCCACAGATCATTCACTTTTGCATGTCATTACATAATGATAATGTGACTCTATAGTTTATGACTACAGTATACAGAGAATAAAAAGGTCTACACAATTCCCACATTATCTTTTATTTGCCTTGTGTTTATTGCCCAGAGCTTAAATGTAAGGGGTGCTTAGGCCAACAATATTTGTGTGGGGATTGCCATTCTAGAAGGTTGCCAGGAAGAAACATATTGGACAAATTACACTCCATTTTGAAGCTGACCCTAACACAAAAATAGCATTTCCTCTTTAAAAGGATTAAAGTAAGTTGGTTTCCCTATTCCAAGAAGTTGCTGTATTTCCCCATGTATGAGGCGCATATTTTTAAAAAAAAATTTGGGGTCTAAAAACTGTATGCATCTTATACAGTGGCTGTAGTTTTTTTTTACTTGCATTTTCCACTTTTTAGTGTTTATTTTTGCGTTTATTGTTGAAGATACAGATCAAACACAGATGAAGACAAACTAACGAAAGGGAGTTTTGACAGTGATGAGAAGTTGTATGAATTTTATGCTGAATAAAAATTGAGTTCAATAACTTTATGTAATTTCTTCTTCAAATTTTAGGCCCCAAAATTAAGGTGCAACTTATACATGGGAGTGTCTTATACATGGGGAAATATGGTATTTATGTGGTCATATTATACACTGCTCACAAAATTTAGGGGATATTTTATTGCTTCATATTCATTTTGAAATATCTGCTAATTTTTGTGAGCAGTATACAACAGATCCAACAACTTCTGCCTTGAATGATTCTTTTCAATTTGTTTATTCAATTTGTCCTCAGGTTATGACAGTCTCAACAAAAAATTTTGAGTTTACGACACTCACTCCCATAAATACTTTAAAAAAATTGAGATGTGTTTTGGCTTACACTGTTAGTGTTGTACTTATGGACTATGTGGGTGAACAAGTGTGTTGTGCTCAGCAGAAGAATACGCAGTAATGTGGCTATTAGTGAGGGAGTTGGCGTCCCCCAGTATGCTTATCTATGCTATTTTGGACTGTCAAAAGTGCAAGTGTTCCATTTGCATTGCTTTGGTGACTTTTTGGCCCTTATAATGGCTCTAAACAAAAGTCAGAGCTACTGGTATCACATGGAGAGGAGCTATCTGCCGAGGACCTCATTCAGCTGGAGAAGCAGCTGATTGAAAAGGAAGAGATAGCAAGAACCTAAGAGATTTACTGCCAAGGGTTTGGCAGAAGGTTTTCCTATGGTGGAGGATAGGTTGGCAAAATTTCAGGCTGAGGACCCCAGCGATGACAGATTCAGTAAGCTCTATAGAGCTGTTATGGATGCCTTGCAATGCTATAAGCAGATTTTGAAAAAGAAGAAGTCATCAACCTTCCAGACTAGCCTGGAACAATTCTTTAAGAAGGTAGAGAGGCCTGTAACAGATCCTGCACCCTCTACATCAGCTGCTTCTCAAGATGAAACACCTGTAGTACAGGTAGAAGCATCTCCAGCATCTCCTGCATGCTCCTTAGGCAATCCTGATTCACCTGAACCAGTATCTCCAGCACCTTCTGCAGGTTCTCCTGCCTCTCCAGCTTCCTCCTCTCAATAGCTCACTCTCTCCTACCTTGTGATGCCCCTTCCAGTGTGCAAGCCAACCACAGGAATAAAGGTAAGAAATTTTTTTACACTATTTTTTTCTTTCTTTCTTTCTTTTTTTTTTACTAGAGTACAGTGTACAATACAGTATATTTGTGTCCTTTTTCTGTGGCTTAGTTGTGTTTTTATGTTCTAGATTATAATTTTACAACTGTTTTAGGATAGGTAAGTAACTTAGGCTAGGATGTGTTTTGACTTACACCAAAATTCAGGTTACTTCACTATCGTAGGAACAGAACTGTATAACCCAAGAAACCCCTGTATTTTAATATATATGGTACAAAAAAATATTTATACCATATATTATAAAGTCTGGTTATATAATGAACAACTATGAACTCATTATTCAATTCAATGTTCAAACATGGTTATATAACTTTCCTCTGCTTATTCAACTCCACTCCCCATAATCTCTTTTCTTGCACAAAGGCAACCAGTACCTTGAATTTTTTGTTATTATTGCCAAGTTTATTTTTATATTTCAGTCATCTATTTATAGGTCTTAAATAACAGATTTTTAAGTTTTTATTTTTTTTAAAGATTGTATTCAATACATGACATTGGCTATCTTCTTATGAGGGTTACTCTTTTTCACTTTGCATTCTATAGCTAAAGTTTATTTATTCTTGTCTGTAGCTGTAGTTCAGTCATGTATATTTCACTGGATGACTATGTTACAATTTATTTACCTATTCTTTTGTCAAAGGGAAGTGTTATTTCCACTTTATTGTTGCTGTATGAATATGTTCTCCTATATCTCCTGGTGCACATATGTGCAAGAGTTTCTCTTGTGTATATACCTAGGACAGGGTTCCTTAACTTTAGCACTATTGACATTTGGGGTCAAATAATTCTTGGTTGTGTGGGGCTGTCCTGTACATTGTAGGATAGCAACATCTCTGGCCTCTACCCACCAGATGACAGTAGTACCTCCCAGTTGTGACAACCAAAAATGTCTCCAGACATTGACAAATATTTTCTAGGGTTCAAAATCACTGACCTAGAAATACAACTGTTGGGTAGAAATCAAGTATATGAATATTTACATTTATAATAGAATGTCAAATTGTTTTCCAAAGTAATTATAACAACTTAGTGTTGCTAGGTTTCTTATTGATTTATTTCTTTTCCAAGCTTGGTGTTGTCATATCTTCTAATTTGAGATAACTAAATAAATATAAAATTGTATGGCATTATGATTATAATTTGTATTTCCTTAATTATTGACTAGATTGAAAACCTTTTTACATGTGCATTGGCCACACTTGTTTCTTCCTCTGTTAAGTACCTGTGTTTTGGTCTTTGCCTAGTTTTCTATTAGATTGTCTGTCTTATTGATTTGGAGAAATTATTTATGTGTTCTGGATACTAATTCATTTATTATTAAGTGAGTTGTAAATATCTCTCCTAGTTAGCCATTTGCTTTTTTTTAATTCTCTTTATAATGCCATTTGATAAACAGAATTTATTAATTTAATATAATTGAAAATATTATTTCATGTGTGAGGACTGAAAAACATAATACAGTTTCTTTCACCTTCTAAGTTTTTCTAGCTGGGCTAATAATAAAATTAACATGAGGCATTGATATGATAAAATTACATTTTTAATACCTCACATGGGGAATTTACATAAGCATGAAAAATTCCAAAAACAGTGAGGCAACATTAGATATATACTATTTATATGAAACAATAAAATATCCCCTAGTATTTGTGAGTAGTATATATGACATTTTGGACATAGAAAAGAAGGGAAATGGAGTCTTAGACTTCAAGGAGCAATGAACGCTTTATAGATAGTTGAGGAAGAACAGAACACACAGGGCAGGCAAATTCTTGCTGGGCAATTCAGAAACAATGAGACACAAGGGACAGATAGCCAACAGGCCTTTGCCTAAAGCTTTCTCTCCTCTTTAGCACACTGACTTCAAATTAGGCTAAAATAAACATCCCGATATTCCCTTCCTGGAGCAGCCTTTTCTATTGGAATATGTGAATTTCTTAGATAGAATGAGTGGTAGTCAAAGATTCTTTCTGAATTCTTTGTTTCTTAATAAACAGCTTAAAATCAATACCCTAAAATGTAGTTTCAGGGTGGCAAAACTTTGGTCCCCTTCAGCTGGTTAGCTTTTGTTACCCAACATTACAAATACATTTGCCTATATATTTTTCTGAGGTTAGCACATAGATAAGATAACTTTGCCTGACTTGCTATCTCTTGTATTGTTTACTCTGGGGGAAACCACCTGCCATGTTTTGAGGACACTCAGCTGTCCTGAGAGAATACCCACATGGAGAGAAACAGAGGCCTCCAACCAACAACCAACACCAATATGCCAGCCCAGTGAGCGAGTGCCTAGGGAAGGAGATCTTTCAGCCTGTGTCAAGCTTCAAATAACTACAACATTATGAGTGACCCTGAGCCAGAACCCAAATGCCAGACCCTCCAGTTTATGACTTTCAGAGATTAGGATAGATAATAAATGATTATTGTCATTTTAAGCTACTAAATTTTAGGGTAATTTGTTACACAGCTATATATATCTAATACAGCTTGCCTTTTGGTTTGTTAGTGACCTTTGATCATGATCAAATAACTGACTCTATTTGGTAAGAATCCTTCAGGACAAAAACTGAGAAGTCTTTCTTTCAGACTAGGTATGCTTCCTGCCTATGACTCTGCGTGCCATAAGTGGAAACTTCTGTTTACCTGAGAGGCTTGGGTCAGGTCAAGAATCCTAGACTCAACTACTTAATATTTACCTACAACCCAGTACCCAACAGCAGTGCTTGCTGATATATCTTTAGATCATTTCTCTTTCTTGACCCCTGATTACTACCCCCAGTTCTCCACTATAATTCACGTGGCAGGGGTGAGGGGAGGGGATCTGAACATCTCCACCAACTTAAATGCAAACAACAGTGCTTTAAGACTGTTTATGAAAACAGTGGTGGCAGGAGGCCTTCAGAGAACCTAGTCAGCCATAGTACTACAAGCAAATAGGCAAAAAGATTTTGCCAAGGCATTCTCATCTAGAAGCTTGCAGCAGACAGACAGCTTCTTTCCATTATATAGGTGTTCAATACCTTTGGAGCTTTGTGGTTTCCAAAGAATAAGGTGAAAGGCATTTTAAAAGCAATAATTGACCTGTTGACAGAAATAAATTGGTTGAATTTAGATATGTTATCAAATATGGGGTCATATAAACTAGAGGTATTCCTTTAGCCTTCCCAAGGCATATATGTTACCTTATTTAACTTATTATGTGCCAAAAATTCAGGACCTCTAACTAGTGTGAGTTTTCCAAAGGGAGGAATTCTGGAGACTATAAACCTGAAAATATAATTTTTACTTCCCCTGGCACTAACTCCTTTGCTTCTCTGGGCCCCAGTTTCCAAATCTATACAAATGTGGAGATAGTTTGACATGATTGTTAAGATCTTTCCCAGCTCCCTTATTTTAAAACGTATCTATGGATAACACCTTTGGGAGTAGAAATTAAAATATGAAATAGGCTCCTCTTGGCCACCAAGCAGCTGAGAAGGCCGAGGGATTGTTACGAAGCTCCAATATTTGAGTCCATCTGCCTGCATGCACTGGCCCACAGAAATGCACCATCAAGAGTTTGCCGTAGAGAATTGGCCAATCTGGGGATGGGAAGCTCATGCTCCAAAGACTTGACTCCCTGATGGTGTGTAGGTTACAGATTACATAAAACAAAATTACAAGACATTGTGGGTTAGGGGTTTGGGATCATGCTGGGAAGTGAAGTTGGAGTAATACGTTTCTTCAGGTCCTGAGGACAGCTCTGAAGTCTCCTAGGGCATCCCTCTGTCTGGTTTCATGGAAAAGTAGCAGGGAACATTTCACCTTAGAGCTCAGGAGCTGAAAGTCAAGATGCTATCTTCAGCCTTGTGACCTTTAGTCTGGTCTGGCTATTGTCTTCTGTTGCCTCTGGGGTTGCTGATTATCCAGGGTAGAGGTCAGGTTTATGAGAGCTGGAGAGAGAGAGAAAAGGAAAGAAGAGATGATTTCTAGAGCTAGGATTCAAAGCTAAAAGTAATCAAAGTCATAAAGACCCTTGGTTTCAAAATGACAAGATTATTCTCAAATTTCCAATTGCCAAATTCACATTTCACATTGAATTTCCCTCAGCCTTTGAAGACCCTTTCATTACCACCACAAATGCCTCAGACATGCAGTACTTTAAGCATATTTAGATATTAGTTAGCACATTAATAGGGAGGAGTTTACACCTGTCAGAGACATGAATTAGAAACTTTGGGATGAGATAAAAAAGAAAGGCAATATTAACAGAATTGAGAGAACAGCAAATCAAACTTTGCTGAATTATAATCTTGCTTGGGGATAAATTTGAGTTTCACAAAAAGCTTTATACCAATTAAAAGTTGGCTTTATATGTATGTGTGTGTGTGCATGTATGTGTACATGTTTATGTGTATAGGTATATAAATATTTATGAATAATAAGAATTGAACATTTTCAGGTTGTTTTGCCAGAGAAAGACTTTCTTCAACAGAATCCTGCTTTTGTGGGGGTCAGGGCAACTTTCCTCTTCCCTTTTAGTACTTCTGGCTGGTTGAATAATTAACAAACAAACATACATCAGACTAACAGAAAAAAAACCAATTTTAATATGTTCGCATGGAAATTCACATAAGCATGAAAATTCCAATGACAGTGAGGCAAAACTGGGTGGGTGTGTGTGTGCGTGTGTGTGTGTGTGTGTGTGTGTGTATATATATATATATAATTTTGGACAAAGGAGAAAAAGGTGTAACAGGAACCGGGTCTTAGATTTCAAAAGCGAGAATGGCCAATTTGCAGGTAATTGAGGAAGGCTGAATACACGTGGCAAGTACATTTTTGCTAGGCAACCCAGAAACAATGAGACACAGGGGCTGCCCAGTACACATGCTTGGAGTCTTCTTCCAGTCTGATGTTAGGGTGAAAATGCTTACGATGATTATGCCCAGGGACCTTCCTGAAGCAGGATTTTCTATCTCAGATCTCTTTAAGGAGAAAAGAGGAAAGTGAAAAAAACTTTTTGAGCTTGATGGGTTTTAACTGATTTCAGTTCAAAAATAATCTGCATGCCAAGGTGGCACATTCCAGAAAGGATAGCTCTGGACTGCCACAGTTTTCTCTCATCCTTTCTAAGCAGAGAGTGTTTTCTGCAAAGTGAATATAATGAAGCAACTAGAAATTGGGTCTGCCATAAAGGCTTTGTCTTTAACTTGCTTAGCTGAGTCATCCTTGAGTTGGCAGTCCCTGACCATCTTCCCAGTTGGTACCCGCACAGTGAGCCTCGCTGTGACACACCCCTCCAGGCACCTTGCAGGTCTGCTGGAAGAGTTGGTGGCAAGCTGAAAGAAAGCACTTGTGGTTCCTTTTGACAGTCAGTCAGATACTGAATGCTTTCACGATGACTATTCAATTCAGTGTGCCTTTATATATCTGGTGTCATTTTCGAATACAACCCACAAATTCCCTTAATTTTGTTACTTCCCACATCAAAAACAGAAAGCTAAAGAAGGAAGATTGTAAAGAAGGTTTCATGTTAAGGATTCGGGTGACAACAACCTGGTGACTTTTCAGTCAATCAGGATTTTTTTCCCCCTTGGGAGGAAATAGTAAGTAGGTGGATAATTATTTAGTTGAGCTTAAAATGTTTCTTCTGTGTGAGTTCCAGAGAAAATGAAGGCGCTTTTGTTATTAGGAGGGTAATGAAAGGCGGGCTTGAGGTTTCTGGTAGAAAAGGGAATTTGAAAGGGTATGAAGTTGAGGGGAGTTTTCAGTTGTATTGTTAAAGAAAGGGGGAACTGAAGGACAGAGAGAGGGAATAAGTATCTTTTTATACAAAACTTACAGCACTTTGTGACAAGGAGGCTAAAATTTATTTACTAAAGGGAACCTAGTTAAAATTGCCATAATTATGGCAAATTTGATTTCATGTGAAATATTGCATATCCTAATACCATGGAAATAGTATTTAATTAAATTAAAGCTTTTCAAGTAGAGAAGAAAAAAATCTGATATACATATGTCTCATTAGGTAGTTCCTTACTGTCAAAAACTGGATTCAAACCTCTTATTCTAGAGGAATCCTGGATTCACTGTGAGTGGGTGATAAGATTTAGGTATTCAAAGATAGGAAATTAAAAGTAACATATTTGATGAGAAAACTTAGCTATCTATAGCATAAAAAAGGAGACAATTGTCATTTGATGATGACATGCATTTCCCGTAGGTCTCTTTTTTATTATTAATATTAAGTGAACAGAATTATGAAATGGTAATGTTGTTGTTGGAAATAGGGCTCTTCCATGGAGTCATGAGAAAAATATTTTGGGGACCCACACATGGAAGAATGTAGTATAGTGGTAAGATTTATTGGAGTGAAAACAAAGGACTGTCTCCAGGTGCTTGGTGTCTCATCCATGACCAGGTGGCTTAGCTCCCTCCCTTTGTGAAAGAAGTCCAGTCTTGTCTTCACCAGGTCTAGTAGAAGGGCCAAGGTCTAGAGCTGTTGTGTCATTGGCTGGACATCCGAAGCTACCATATTTAGTTCAGTTTAGTCCATGCCAAAGCTTAGTCCAGCTTAATCTCTGTCTCCTTCAGCTAGCTTAGTCTCTGTTCCTGGCTGTGCTAAGGGCACTGTGCTGCTTGCTACACTGAGGCCAACACTTGGAGCTTGGGCCTGATTTAGTTGTTGGGCCCACACAACTGCAATGTATCTGTGCTTGGAGCCACTAGGCTGCTACTGAGAGAGAGAATATGTGTGAACAAGTAAATGAATAGGTGAATGTGGACTACTGAGATGGGCCTTTGTTAAGCTTTGATTATATTACCTGGGGGCTTGGGAGAGAGGCTCTCTTTCAAACTAACCAATCTCTTTCTTAATCCTTCCTTTGAGCTGGTGGGTCTTTTCCCCATCCAATCTTTTTCTTAGATCTTCTGGGGTTCGATGTCATTGTCCAGTCCAATCTTTTTCTCAGACTAGATACCTCCCCTTTATGGCACCTACTGTGTGTGCTCTTACTGTGCATACACTCAGCGAAGGAATTTTCTCTTTATTGTTTATTCTTCACACCCAAAACCATAGTCCAAACAAGTGAACCTGTTGTACCAGGGAGATTGAAAAGTCAGTCCTTCCTGCCTACATGGGGGGGATGAATGGGTATTAATCCCCTTGGCAGGGATAATAGTTCAATTAACAGAGACAAATGAACAGAAGAAAAATCAAAGTTGTAATACATGCATATAGGGAATTCACATAAGCATGAAAATTCCATTTAATTGTTCCTTAGTTTTGTCTTAGAGTCAGCCCGCTTAATTCCTGGATATGCTGGTGTAAGAATGTAAAACAGACAACAAGACAGACAGTTTATTTCTATGGCTAAATAGATGTATTTAATAGTTAACTGATTTATAAAGAACTTGTTGAATTTTAATGTATTATGTTATCTACTAGTGGTAAAATAGTAAACAGAAATCAATATCAACTCTCATGAAACAGCTTATTAAACATTGTAATGCAGCAAAGACTGCACTGGGTAAATAGAAGGAATTAACACAAAAAACCCTGAGTCACTGGAAGGAGGTTTCTGTATATGGTAGTATCGGAGTTGAGACCTGAAGGACAAGTAGGTTTAGCCAAGTGAATGATAGGAAAGTGGAGTGGAGCATTTCAAGGAAAAACTGCAGTGTATTCAATGACCCATAGTTAAAACAAACAAAAGAGAACAAAACAAAACACATCAGGGCACTAAATTTTGTTTAGAATGGCTACACAAGCTTGTTAGTGTCAAGTTTTCTAAATCAAGCCTTCAAGCTACAACCATTTCATCTAATCTGAGTTAAACTCTGTGCTGGGCTTGATAGAATTGCAAATCAGTACATTTCCAAATGGAGTTATATATCTAATAATTATATAATAATACTATAACTTTAAAGTAATAATCAAAGTCTTCTTGGTTCTCTCACAGATTTTACACTCAGTCTATTCCAAAAGAAATTTATTCTCTTTTCATCCTGTATCTGATATTTATCCTCTTTTCCCATTTTGGTGAATAACCTTATCCTGTCAATGCAGTTCAAATCTTGAAATTATACAGATATGTTAAGTAATATTCCCCAAATCTAACACATCATAAAGTTCTCTAGTTTTGGATTCCTCTTAACATTCTTTAAGTACATTAATTTTAGACAAAATGGACTTAAACACAAAATTATTCTTAGAGGCAAAGAAGAATACATTTTATAATAATAAACAAAGAAGGACTTTACTTAAAGAATAAAAGGGCCAATATATGTACCTGACAAGAGAGTCCCAAAATACACAAAGAAAAAACTGACAGGACTATAGAAAAAATAGACAGATACATTGGAAAAAGCTGTAAATGAGGATGCTCTAATGGACATCTTTTATCTTTGTTGGTGTTAATGTCCCTCTCTTCTTAATATAGTCTCTTTTTTCATGGTTACATATATCACAGAGTTCATGTGAGAATAATGCACACCTTCCAATCACAAGATGGGAATAATTAAGGTGCCATAAGCTCTAGAGTTAATGGTATGATCCATTATACTTATAACAAAAAACAAAAAAAAGAACATGCATACCAGCAGAGACAAGTGAATTTCAAGTAAAGTGAATGCTGGTGCATTGATAATATTATTTTAATCCTGATTTCTTTTTGGATCTAAAATACTAGTACACTTTCTCATTACAGGAGCTATTCTATTCCTCTTTTACTTAAGCCTAGTGAGTCAGGATTCTGTCACTTGCAACTATAAGTGACAAAACAGTAAAACAGAGTTAATAATTATAATTCTGGTCACCCATTCTAATGGGGGGACATTCCCCAGACCAAGCATCATGTATATAAGCTGAGTGTCCCCCAATTTAACTCAGTTCTGACACTGTTTACCTGGAGATAGCGTCAGATTTCACAGATTTAGGACTCATTCTTAAAAACTATCTCCTCTGTTCACCCTATTTCAGATGTCAATTTAAAGTGCAGGTGGTCCCTTGTATTTCTGAGTGACCAACTATAGATCAGAAGTTTTGACAACAGCCTCCTAGGGTTTGATTAATTTGCTAGAGTGGCTCACAGAACTCAGAACTCACATTTTACTTCCTAGGTCACTAGTGTATTATAAAAGTATACAACTCAAGAACAACCAGATAGACAAGTGGGAAGGGCTTGGAGCTTCCCTGCTCTCTGAAAGCACCACTCCCCTTGCATCGCCATGCATTCACTAACCAGGGAGCTATCCAAAGGCTGTCCCTTTGTGTTTTAATGAAGATTTCACTGCTCAGGCAGCATTGTCTCTTAGCAATTGATTCAACCTCTAGCACCTCTCCCCTTCTCAGAAGTTAAAGGGATAAAACTGAAAATTCAAGTTCTTTAATCATGTGGTTTGTTCTCCAGGCAATTAGCCCCTATTCTTAGGTGAGATCCAAAAGTCATCTCATTAACATAACAAATGACACTTTCATTGCCCCCATCATTTAGAAAATTCCAAGGGTTTTAAGAACTGTGTGTCAGAAATAGTGGAAAAAGACCAAATGTGTATTTTTTTTTCATTTTTAAGTTTAATATACTGTACTACATAAAATAATTAAATAAATTTTGCAAGTAAATTGAGGCTTAAAAGTTATGTATGTTACTCTATTCATTAATTTTTGTCTTAAATAACTATCTGTTTATTACAACCAGAGATTATAGCTGCCAAATTATGTGAGAATATTGTTGTGTTCCAGAAAAGAGTGAGTTAAGGAAGAAAAGAAACAAAATAAATCTCTATGTGACCATTAAATTGACAAGCTAATCCTCTTTTCATATATTTGAAGGTTACTATTTTAATTCCTTATAAATATATATATTATGACTTTTCATATATTTGAAGGTCATTATTTTAATTCCCTATAGATATATTTATTCATGGAAGTCATTGATGAAATAAAACAAAATTTTATTATTATAAATTACAATGTCTAGCCTGACCAGATGGTGGCACAGTGGATAGATCGTAGTACTGGGACGCAGAGGATCCAGGTCCGAACCCCGAAGGTTGCTAGCTTGAGCTCAGACTCATCTGGGTTGACCTCACCAGCTTAAGCGCAGGGTTGCTGGCTTGAGCGTGGCGTCATAGACACGACCCATGGTCACTGACTTGAGCCCAAGGTCGCTGGAATGAGCAAGGGGTCACTTGCTCTGCTGTTGACCTCTTCCCCCCTACTGCCCCCCATCAAGGCACATATGAGAAAGCAATCAATGAACAACTAAAGTGCCACAACGAAGACTTGATGCTTCTCATCTGTCTCCCTTCCTTTTGTCTGTCCCTATCTGTCCCTGTCTCTGTTGCAAAAATAAAAAAATAAAATAAATTACAATGTGTCAATAATAAAAGTATATCACTAGTTTAAATGATTTAAAACCATTATGTATGATTAGTTATTAAGCAAGGTACCCAAGATAATATCTTTATTTTACTATGATCTCTGTCTTGTAATATGGCTAGCCATATCTCTTCCTTTAATTTTTAAATGATTCCATAGTTTCTTAGTAATTTTAGGTTATAAGAAGATTCAAGTACATATATTCACTTTTAGGAAGTAAAAAATGAATTCTAGGCAAGGTTAAATTAAGATTCTAGTCTCATATCTAATTTGATTTGAGTGTTTTTCTCTTCATAGTTTAAGTAAGGCCCATGGCTCTGGCCTGCAGTAGAGAATGGCCCATGATCTAAACTTTCAGATTTAATTTTACTATTTTAAGGCTTTAGCTTCTGTGTTTTGTAATTCTTTCTTGGCCAACACGTTCTCCATTTTAGCAAGCTTCTAAATACTGCTCTCTTGTTCTTGTGTATAAGTTTTGGTTGTTGTTGTTTATTTTTTGTTCTTCAGCCAGTATCTCCCAAAGTTGTTCACTGAGATTGTTCCAGATTATTGCTTCATGATTTGGGTGATGTACTTTTCAGCTGACCTAGAATGACATCCTTTCAGCTTTGCCCCCAGGGATCCAATCTGTTAGTGTCCCTTCAAGCCCAATAGGCCTTTTTAAAGTATGATTAGATCAAAACAGCTAAATCTCACTTGGTCTAAAAGAAATTTATGTCTGTTTTTCTGCCAGACTGTGGGTAGTCTGATCCCCAAGCCACTCTCTCATCCTTCTCTTTTCATGTAAGGCATTTGTAGCCAACCATTTATCCTCTGATATTTGCAGTTTGACAACAGACTCCAGAATCTATTTTTATGAAGACTGTCAAACTTCAGGGGACACACATAAATTCCTTCTTAATATCAAGTGCTCTCAAGGCCTTGCCATCAAACTTCGATGCACTGATTAAAGCTAAAAATTTCTGCATCTTGCAAGTGTTAGATTGAAGAGGATGGCTGGTTTCTCTTCTTTTGCAGATGTTCAAAGTCTCTACAAAAAGCTCTTTTGAAGCTGGTCTTACTTGGTTAAGTTGGGGAGAGCTCTCCTTCCCTTTCCTAATGTGTATTTTTCCCAATTATAGCACTTGTTAACAGACAAATAATTCTCTCATTTCATAACTTTTCTTTCACTTCATCAATTCCTATATTTCATTTATATGTAATGGATGGGAAAATGAGTGGGAGAAATAAGTCTCAGTCTAATCCAGTAGTTCTTAACCTTTTTTGAGGTACCAAACCCACCAGTTTCATATGCGCATTCACCGAACCCTTCTTTAGTGATAAATAAAATATAATTTTTTTTTTCCAAATTCAAGACATAGGTATATGTTTTTTTACTGGTGCACAAAATGAGCCATGCATGAACATCACCTTGCTCAAAGAACAAAACCAACAAAGTGCATGAACTCACAACAAATTATGGTATTACTTTATTTTGGCCTCAGCAGCAGAGGCTTCTCCGAACCCCTGAGACCGACTCATAGGACCCCTAGGGTTTGATAGAACCCAGGTTAAGAACCACTGGTCTAATCACTTCTTAGCATACCCTTGAGGGTATATCTCTGGCTGCTCTTAAGAACATAGAGGCACTTATTGACAGTGGTGATACATATTTGGTAGCCATCATGGAAGAGCATTGTAATGGATTCAGAACATAATGTTGAAACAGTATTCTGGAAAGACCTTAATGACACTGGATTTAATTCTTCATTTGCTGGATCATCAAGAAATCAAGGAGTCTCCAAAGAAGAGGCTAAGGTAGTGGAGTGGTAGAACTCAGGGTAGTGGCTATTTATCAACTGTCCTAAATTTTTTTGTGTGTGTGTGACAGAAACAGAGATAGGGACAGACAGGCAGGAAGGAAGAGAAATGAGAAGCATCAAGTTTTCATTGTAGCACCTTAGTTTTCACTGATTGCTTTCTCATATGTACCTTGACCGGGGGGGCTACAGCAGAACAAGTGACCCCTTGCTCAAGCCAGTGACCTTGGGCTCAAGCTGGTGAGTCTTGCTCAAACCAGATGAGCCCATGCTCAAGACGGCGACCTTGAATTTCGAACCTGGGTCCTCTGCATCCCAGTCCGATGCTTTATTTACTGCACCACTGCCTGGTGAGGCCCAACTCTCCTGAATTTTTATATCTTAGCAACCAGGTGATTATCAGTGCCTCCTATGGCCTTTGGTTTGTTAAGTTTGAGCTTAAGTCCACAAATACTAAGAAAAGTCTTATTCCATGTCTTGTTACATTTGACCTAAGATGGAGCCAATGTCCAAAAAATGTTTGATAAAATTAACACAACAGAATTAAGCAAGGAACTTTGGGAGGAGGAGCCATTAAATAAATCAGAGATGTAATAGAAGAGGAAAACTAAAAATGTGATAACTAGAAAATATGGGTTATATTTAAAGTAGGTCATTTGTGGTAGAGAAGACAGGACACTGAAGATAAAGGGAACAACCTTGTGTTTATTAATGATCTCCATAAGAAAAATCTTAGGAGGGTGATGAAGCTGAAAGCTAAAGCACAGAGATAAGAAAACAGAGGAACAGTGATAAGCAAATGAACATGGCATATGTAGAAAATTCAAGTGTGAAGTTTTAAGGATGGAAGGAAGTTGGGTGGTAGTAAGAACGGCATACAGAACAGGAAAGCTTGTTCAGAAATGTTTGTTGTTGGTGGTGGTTGATTAAACGTATTGGAAGACAGAAGAATAGGAGTTGGTAGAGAGTGAGTGGCTGTGACTATGAAGAAAATGTGGAGCTTAGTCCTTTGCATCTTCGAGGACTCTATCAGGAGCTCATACAGATGGAGGAATTAGCTTCAGGAAAGAGGAAGTTGCTGAAAAAGAGCAAGTGTGAACAGAATTAGTAGCTTAAGCTAGTAAACTCTCATCTTCTGCACCAAGTAGAAGGCAAAAACATGGCCAGTAGTGGCAGGGTGAAAAAAAAAAGAGGGGAGATCTAGAATATTTAGAAAGGGGTAGGGGAGAATATGAAGAACTGAATTACTAAACTGCAAGGTTGGATCTAGTCAGAAACCAGGTTTTTGGTGGGGCTGATGGTTCTGAACAGACCTGTATGTCCTGAGGCTGAGGGAAAGGAATGTAGAGATTGAAGGTGCATTTGATTCAGGGAAAGGGGCCAGAGCTCAGATTAGGCTCCAGTGAAGAGGGGGGAGCAGAGCAGAACTAGATGTTTGTGGGTCCAGGCATGGGGGAAGATCCAGATTATGGACAGAGCAAAGCATAAGGCTCTGAGTAAATGGCAGGCTAGGTTTCAGTAGGAAGCAGATCATCAAACTGTAAATGAGAGGAGGGGTTGTTGACACACTGGCCATTCTTCTGAAGGGGAAATGGGTTTCAGGGATGTCAAGGCCTGGAAGGACTGCTGAATTGTAAACGGTGTGGGAAATAGGGGGTCGTGAAGTTCTGCACTGGTGTGACTTCTGATCTGAAATAAGTTTCAACAGTGTGAGATGCAGAGGATATGAAGAGCGACCCGGGAAAGAACATGAGGGAAGCCACATGGACATATGCAAATATGTGTGTGTTCCCTTGCTTTTGAAAGAAAACATTTTGTTTTCAGCAAATAGCTTGCATTTTATGCTTCCTTAATTTTTTTTTAAGTAAATACACAAAACAGCTTGTCACTGTTGGCTTCACAGAGAAGGAAGACAGGCCCTTGAGTGTTTTCCAGTAACCAGCTCCCTAAACTGGTTCTCACACGAGAAAGAAACTCAGAGTAACAAAAGGTGCCTGTGAAAGGTTCTTTTAGACTGAAATTTGGTGGAGATTAAAAGAGAGCAAAAGTTCAAATAAGAAGGAGCCACTGCCAAGTAAGCAGGAATCTTAGCCAAGGGGAAGGAAAAGGAGACACTGGTTTATAATGCAAGTAACCATGGTGAGCCCACAGTTCAATGTTAGAATCTGGTTCACAAGTAATGTCATACAGAGCTGGGATTGTTTATTCAAAGCAGGCCATGAGACAACAGTTGTCTCCAATGGGCACTCGCACAGCTTGGATTCAAAATTATAAGTGCATTTTTAAAAGTGTCCAGCACTTCTCTGTGACCCGTTTGGTACTAAGCAAAAAGAAAAGAAAGCACAGAGTTGACTTGTGGGTTCAAGATAGCTTTACATATGGAAAAGCATTTTGGTGTCAGCTGTTGAACTGGTTTCCTGCTTTTCTGATGTTAGTTGCCATTGGAAACTGCCTAGCTGTGTGGTAACATCACCAAGTTCCCAAGGTTCAGAAACTAACACCCCTCTACAGGGAAGCAGAGCATTTCTTTCTTTACAAGTACATGTGTTTTGCCCCTGTTTCTGTGTGAGAAGGGCTTGCAAAAAGCTAAAGGATTGTGAGAATAAAGCTATGGTATTGAAATACGAGATAGATGTGTCTGATAAATTGTAATAAGAGGTTCTGCAATGACCAGAAATCCACCTTCACATCCCTGCCAATCCTTCCAATTTACATCATCCATTTGCTGTCATTATCACTATCACTGTACAGATTGGAGCTGCAGCCATCGGTCCTTCCTGTGTGAATAGCATACATGGGTGTCAATACAACAAGACCTTTTAGAATGAAGAGGGTCTTCGAGTCTCTGAAATTTATGCCAAAGCTATTGTGCCATTATGCATATGCATTTTTCTGGGTTAATATGTCTATAACTTTCCTCAGATTATAGGAATGGTCCATGACCCAAAATGCATTAAGTGGCCCTGGCTGGTAGCTCAGTGGATAGACATCAACCATACTATTATGGATGTCCTGGGTTGGATTCCTGGTCAGGGCACATAGGAAAAGCAACCATTTGCTTTTCTCCCCTCCATCTCCCCCTTCACTCCCTCTTCTCTGCTTCTCCTTCTTCCCTCCCCACAGCCAGTGGCTTGATTGGTTCAAGCATGACCCAGGTGCTGAGGTAGCTTGGTTTTATAAGCATGTCAGCCTCAGGTACTAAAAATAGCTCAGCACTGGAAGATCGGTCCCAGATGGTATTGCCAGGTGAATCCCGATTGGGGTACATGTGGGATTCTGCCTCACTATCTCCCCTCCTCTCACCTAGAAACAAACAAACAAGACCCTCCCATAAAACAATAAAAAGCCCAAAATGCATTAAGAACCACCGAACCAAAGTGTCACCAAATAAAGTACATTGGCCATATACAGACATGGAAAGAATGTAACCTAATGGTTTTGATTACAACAATGTAGTAATATGGACAGTACCCTGGGAAAGCTGTCTTGCTGGTTCGTGGATACAACATGTCCAAAGAGAGGAAATTTTCAAGAGGCAATTGAGTCTCTGCTGGAAGCTGAGTATTAGTGTTCCTCCTGTTAAGGCATGAGGATCATCTTTCAGCTCGAAAAGAGTGTGTGCCTGTATTCTCGTTTTCAAATCCTGAGCCATTAGGGAGTCTGGGAGATGCATGAGAATCTCTTTTGTCTGGAAGGGAAGAGGTAGGTTTCAGAGCTCAGTGTGATGGTTACACAGACCAAGTTAATAGAAAGGAGAAGGTCAGCCTAATCATCAGGTCTCATCACAGGAATTAGTCTAGCGTCATGTTGCAGCACTAAAAACATACAATCTGGAGTCAGACTGCTTGGGTTTGAAACCTGGTTCACTAAGGAGTAGAGAGTATAACCATGTGCTAGTTACACATCATCTCTGTGCCTGTTTTTTTGTTCTTATAGTGGAGTTATAATGCAGTTGGTCCTCATCTGTTGAACATTTACTTTGCATATTCATGTGGTGAGGTAGGTGTTGTAGGCATACCAAGATGAATAAAACCTGTGTATAACAAAGTAAATAAATAAAACTGTGGTATGAGCAGTGGCTTAATGGGGTATTCATAAGGAAAATATTAAGGAAATGTAGGGATAGGATCAATTCCTTATTAGTTCTCTCAGCATTTTCCTGAGAACTTCCTGGTCTTAAACTCCAATGGATGTGTGTAATAAAAGGAGGAAAGTACTAGCTTCAATAAGGCGCTTGGGCTAAGGACCAAGTTTATCATTGTGGTCTGTTCAGACAATTTAGACTATAACACTGTCATCCACAGAGTTTGCTGGTTAACAGCCCAGTTTCTGGAGCCAGACTGCCTGTATACAGGTCCCATTTTTCCCGCTACTAACTCTGTGACTTTGGGCATGTTACTTAATCTCTCTGTTCTAGTTTCCTTAATATAGAAAATAAAGATAATAATAGTACTTTCTAGCATTATTGTGAGGATTAAATAAGCAAATATTTAACAAATACCAGAACAGTGTCTGGAATATAATATGCTGTATTCTTATATTTAATAAATGACTAAATCATCATCTCTAAATGTCCCATACCAAACACATACTAATGGATAAAAAGATGATTACTGATTAATGCTTAAATGAATGAATGTAAAGGAAATAATCTTAGAAAATGCCAGGAGTAGAGAAAATATGAATAAATTATTTGAAAAGAGCAAATTTGATAGTTAAAATATTTTCAATTGCTGCTTTCCTGTATAAAAACTTTTAATGTTGCAACTTCATTAAAATAAAGTCCAAATTTATGGCATGGTATATTAATAAGAAAAGGATAGGCTTTGCAGCAATAGTATGTAAATCCCAAATCTTAGTACCTTAGAAAACAGAAGTCTATTTCTTTCTCTAGCAAGGTTTGATGAAAGCATTCTCACCCATGTGATCACCAAGAGATTCAGGTGGTTTATCCTGTGATGGTACCATCTCATGTCATCGTGATGGGAGAAGAGAAAAATGAAGAAGAGAAATCAACTCTTAATTGTCATGGTTCAAATGTGTAATTTCTGTTTACAGCCCAACCTTTAAAAGTAGTCATATATCCCCATTGCAGTTTATGGGGGAAGGCTGAGAAATTAAGAACACACATGGATATTCACACAGTGAGCAGCTGTCTCTAGCACATATGGCATTCAAGACCCTTAAAATCCGATTGTAGTGATTCCCACCTTGTCTTTCAAATTAAATGAGGACTTTGGTCTCATGACAGTGTGGAAATCACTCTGTGTATGCAACAGGGTCTCTCCACAAGAAATTCTGCTAGTGGCACTAAAAAGAGTCTCTCTAGACTACTATTTGGCTCTGTGGAGGAGACAAAGTAATACAGGCTGGGTCTCCTGCCCTCAAGGATTTTACAACATAATTAAGGAAATGTGCAAAGAGAGTTAAAAGGTTAAGGCAATGTTGAATCAATTGCATATGAGAGCTGGAGATAAGGTAGTTTGGTTTTATATAAAGAGCATGAGATTTGAATCAGACAGCCTTGGGCCCTAGAGTCTACTACTTGTATTATCTTAAGGAGGCCACTTAACCTCTACCAGTATATATGTACATATATACTGTTGATATACACTACACACACACACTTAATAACTCAACGAGTAGTAGCTATTATTGCTATTTTTATTTTTGCGTAACAAAATATCCTTGATGCAAAAGAAACTTTTTTAAGCATGTGATAAAATACCATCTCAATTGTTCTTTTTTAACCCCTCTTAAAGTCAGATCCAAAGCAAAGGTGAATGTGTTACCCATCTAGTCTGAAAGAATTTCTTCTAGATCTGGTCAGGTGCTAAGCCTATGTGTAGATCTTTCTTAATGAACTTCAGGGGGAAGCATGACCACAAAATCTATACCCAGCAAGATTGCAATAGCAGTTGGTACCTGCAAAGGTGAACAACTCTAGAGTGTATGACTCAGCCAGATATTCAATGGTATCCCACAGGGCCTGTAGGATTCTCTCAGAACCACATAGTTGGGATTAAAGGTGTTGTTGGGGAAGGAAAATAAGAAAGTCTCCATGCACTTTTTATTTCAGCAAATGCCTCCACATGTTTTAGCCTCCTGAGCCTAGATTAGGGGGGACTTCCTTTTCCTAAGTCCATTGCTGAAGCTTTCCAAGTCACGTTTCCTAAATTATTTTAAAACTAATAAAATGGCGTTATTATTTTCTTGGCCCTTTAGGTGATTTTGTTTCCCAGAGTCAATTTAGAATAGCAGATGTACCATCTCTTTTCCTGAGCCCGTCGTCGCAGATCAGCGGCCCTGAAAACTTATGGAGGGTGTTGACAGATGTCCCTTGTACACCCTCGTCTGTGATAAGGGGCCTGGGTGAGTGGAGTTCCCACTCTGTAGCACCACACTCTATTGATCACCACAAACACCAGTGGATCCCTTTTTAATTCCACACACATTCTCTACTATTTTGAATAAGAATATCATCTCATCATCTCCCTCAGAACACAGAAGCAAATAAAAAGGAAGACACCCATAATTTTAACGGTATAAAGCTGCCCTGGGCTCTGTTCAGCAGAGTATCCAATTCTGCTGAATAATTCTCCATAGGCACGGATGATAAAGGAAGGGGTGATTGCCCATCTGTTTGCCCTCTTGGCTTTTGTCCAGCCTTTATTGTCTCTTTCAAGCTGGATCCAACTGATTGCGTTAGTAATGCGGGAAGGCATCGCCAAACATGAGTACATTCCCGGGCTCTGGGAGCCTCTACCCACACTGAAGCAGAGTGATACAAGGACTTTGCCATAGAGCATTTCAGCAAACTGGGGCTGCAGTAAGATATTTAAGGTCAAGACCATGACATCTGTGGCTGGGAACGAGCCAAGAAAGATCATTTATATCTTCTGCTGCACGCATGTGATCTATTCATCATCAGGCTTCAAGATCTTGACTGAGCAGCCAAGAAAGCAGAGCGAAGAACTTTCATCTCTGCTGTCAGGGTTGCTGTTTACATTATTTTGCCTTGTTTTTTTTTTTTTTCCCTACAAGCTTATAGAAAGCTTTTTCAGGCTTGAGAAAGACTTTGCCAGGGCTTTTGTTTCAAGAGGACAAGTCTGAATGGGAGCTGGGCAAGGAGGAAGAGAGGCTGAAGCATTATCATCATTGGCCTCTGGGTTGTAGAATTCATAGCCAATTGTTTTCTAGGGAAGTGGGCCTGGTTTCCAAATTTTATAAACTTACTCAGAAAATAAAATATTTACTACTTCCACTTAAACCCCATGTGAAAAAACTCATGCACAATTCTCTCTAATTTTCTATTCTCTTCAATTTGTGAGGAATTATATAGTTTATGAAATAAAGTTTTGATTAGAATCAAAACATTTTCATTGGTGAAGGCTGCCTTTTATTCATGTTGTAACTTTTTATGGACCCTGTTATAGAATGGCAATTGTTGCTGTACCTAAATGCTTTCAACTCACACTATTAGATCCGATCCGATAGGATGTATGGTGGTAAAAGTACCGGGGGAGGGCCCGCGGTTCAATTCTAGGCTGTGAAACTAATGAAAATACTTCCTTTACATCTTAGGCTTCATTTTCCCCACCTGTAAAATGATACAATTGGATAAGATATTTTTCTAAAGTCTTTTCTTGCTCTGAAAGTCTTTTTTTTCCTTGAGGATATTTGTTTCAAGTGGCATTTGCTCTATGTATTAACAATTTCTCTGTATTGATTTTGTGGCTACTCTATTAAATGGAAACATGCTTATCTTCGTCTTCACAAGTGTAATAGTGACTAAAATGGAGAAGGTGACAGGACCTTCACCCTTTAAAGGCACATTATCCTGAGCAACTTCTGGGCTGTGCTGCTAATCTATTTTTGATTATGTCTCTTCTTTCACTAAAAACATGGTAATAAGATATTTAGAAAGAAGACTCCTATTATGTTTTCACTTTCCCCCACTTTCATTTAAAAATGTGCAGCTATCATGCACTTATTTTATAATTTATCATTAATCTCTGTGACACTGCTGTGATTGGGATTTCAGAACATTTTTGAAGGGTGCATTGTCTCATACTGCTTTTGTACAGTGAGTTGCATTTTGCTGCCATCCACTTTCAAGGTTGTTAAAGTACACTCATAATGGGTTATCATGACCCCAGATAAAAGCAACCCCTCAACACCAGATTACACATCCACGTTTTCCTTCACAGATCTGATTTTACTTTTCAGACACAAAGACCTGTGTTAGACTTTTTCAGGTTCTGAAAGAAAAATATAATAAACTATTAAGATCCAATCTCAGAATTTAGCTCCTTTGAAGTCCTGGGTAGTGATGCTACTTACATATTAACATTCCTAAGGACAAAAGGGAAGGGGATGGCAATGAACATTTATAAAGTCCCTTCTGTCATATATTTCAGATGCTATCTTAGGCACCTTAGGTACATTATCAAATTTTTCTCTACGAATCCTTTAGCAATTTCTCAGCAATCTGGAAGGTAGGTGTATTATGGCCAAGCTACAGATTTGGAACACTACTGACTATGGAATGATCTGGAAATATAGAAGTGCAATTTAAACCTAGGTCTGTTTGTCTACTAAACCCATATGGTGGGTTTTAGACTTCTTCTTCCTTTTGTACTTTTAAACTGTTTGTTCTGTGTCCATAATCAATTTCTTACGTTAACTCTTTCAATATTTAGTAGCTTTATTTTTTTAATCTTCTACCATGCAATCTTCAGCAAGTATGCTGTTTATTGGAGTTTGGTGTTCCCCTGAGGGTCATTTCACCAGGAGAAGCAAAGTTCTGCAAATATTTTTAGATCTGGCACAGGGTCTTTGCTAAGCCAACCACAATGGAGCCTATGATTCATGAATCTGAAAGTCCTTCCCTGAAATAGAATCGTCTATTTGCCTTGCCCTTGTCATCAAATAAGGCAATATAGTTCTAAGGGACAAAGAACACAGGCAAGGATATGAAAGTGTTGCTGGTGGAGAATAACTGCTGGAGTCTTGTGAACATGTTGAATCAGTTTAAGAAATTAATTGTTTAAATCTTCCTGAAGGAGGTGATTTTTCAGGATTCTTTTTCCCATCATGCATACAGTTGAATGTATGTAGAAAAACTGAAAGTTGAGATTGTAGAAAAACTCCAAGTGACCTAGAAACTATGAACATGTTTTTTACAAATGCTAGAAGAAAAAAGTCAACAGCATATGCAGTCTACAAGCTTTACGCAGGCTGAAGATCCTGAAGGTCACATACAAATCATTTAACCAGATGTGAACATCAGCACACACCCTCTGCAATCTTATGGCAGGGTGCCCAGAGGGAGAAGAACTTAGACTTACCTAAGGAAACATGCTTGGTTTATACCGTCAAACATTGAGATTTAATCTCCCTTTTATTCAATTAATAGATATTGTAATTGTAAGAATGTGAGTACTGAGAAACAGAACTCCCTTCCAAAAAGTAACAATTTTTAATTCTTAACAAGATCTCATGTTTCCAGGAACAAAGAATTCTTTGAAGGTTTTTTATCATGTTATGTTGAAATGCCGGAGCCCTTTTCAGGATCCTGTGGCTTCTTGTCTTTGTTTGTCACACCTCAGATAGTCCAGAGCCTTCCTATTATTTGAAGAGATTTTAAAGGTTCAGTATTTGGAAGTTATTCTTGTGAATTTGATATATTTTATTTTTATTCTTAGGAGACTCTAGTTATCTGTATTGTGTAGAATGATATTATTGGCATTCACATGAAAGTAATTACCCAAATAAAATGCTCACTTATTGCTCTTTCTCTTGGAGAAGATAATAATAAATTGACAAAAAATTTAAAAAAAAACAAGATATAAAGAAAAAATGCCAGGTCTGTTTAAATTCAAGTTTGTGTTGGTACTTTAATACTGAAATACACTGTTCTTTGTGCAAGAACAAGAAAATCCAATCATCAAAATATTTTAAAGGTAGTTTTATTGACAAAATATCTCATGGCAAAGGTCCTATCTCAAATACAAGAATCAAAAACCTGCTCAAGAATTGAATAAGTAATATCTCACCCTCTGGTTCACCACATACAGTTCAGAGACAAAGATGATCTACCTCAGTAGCTCTAAGTCCTGACTGCACATTAGACTCTCTTTGAGGTTGGTTTGAAACCCATCATGACCTAGATGCTCCCTGCACCTAGGGTTTTGGTTTAGTTTTTCTGGGGTGGAGCACAGGCTTTTTATTTCTAAAAACTTCTCAGGCGAGTCTAATATGAAGCTAAGATTGAGCACTGCTGCAACATGTAGTAACTCTCATCAATAGAGTACAAGACAGACATGGGTGCTGGGAGAGGGAGGGAGGGAGAGGAGAGGACAGGAAACAGAAGTTACGTTTGAGCTTACCAACAATTACTGGAAATGTTTATTATTTTCTCTTTCTCCTCCCCGGCAGTTATGTAACACAGTATAAAGACCTTGACCTTGGACTGACCAAAGGACCAGATTTCTAATGGCAGGGCCACTCCAGTATTTCAGATTCAAAGCCCCAAATACAAGGTCATTAGAGTTACTGCTTTAATGTTATTTTATTTCTTGTGTTAGAATAAAAGTGAAGTCACTTTCAAGCTGTCTGGAGCTGAGATTCAAAAGTTAAAAGTTAAATATATATATATATATATATATATATATATATATATATATATATATATATATATATATATATATATATATATATATATATATATATATGTTCACAACCCATCTTTCCTCCAATTTATGGCTTGACATCAATATTCTGCATTTTCCACCATTGGCACATAATTAGTGGGTGCCTCCACTTTTGGTTCACTTTTAAAAAACATCTATTGCCAACCCTTCCTCATCCTCCTCTTTTAATATTCTCATCCTGGTTAAGAAAATGGCTGTGTTACTCTAGCTCAGATGGTTAGAGCTTCGTCCTGAAGTGCAGAAGTTGCTGGTTCAATCCCCAATCAGGGCACATACGGGAACAGCTGTTCCTGTCTTTCTCTCTCTCTCCCTTCCTCTTTCACTAAAATCAATAAGTAATTTAAAAAAAAATGAAGAAAGAAAATGGCTCTATTCTTATCCAGTCTTGGGTCTACAATGCTGCTCTCCTGCTAGAGAATTCTTCTCCAACCCTGTTCATTCTGCTCTCTTGCTCTTTCCTACTACAAGTTCACAGAACTATTTCTCCAGTGTTATTCCTATTCAAAGCCTCTGGCCCAATTGATAGATTTTCTCATATAATTCTGAACAAATTACCTGATTGAAACTGGTGTTCCTGTCTACAATTTGGATCGCTGGAGAATTAGTGACTTTGAAACAAAACACGTTTGGAAGATCAAATTCTGACCCTGCCTCACGCAAAATATTAATAAAGTGGGAATAACAATGTCTGCTTAAAAATTGTTCTGGAGATTACAATGAAATAATACATTCCAAGTAGCTGGCAGACATCGTCACATTCCAACTTTTGACATCTGTCTCCCCTTTATTCCTGAAGGGCAAGAAACTATGTTACAGATCTCATCCAGACTGGTAGTATTTAAGATCTCAAGTTTGGAGCACATGAGATATATTCTATAATCCTAAAAAGAAAGATATGAGGTTTCTCTCACTTTCTTTAAATTATGCAGACATCGTTTATAATTTGTAACTATACTTATATAGTTTATTATTGACAAAATAATAAACTATATAAGGGTTCATGAATTTAGATATAGAAACTTTCACAATAGACTGCAGGGCTGTGTTTCTACAAGGAATCTGGATTACATTGAGAATATTAACATTAGTTTTATAAAAACTTTGCCTCATCCCCATAGACTTTTTTTTTTAATAGACAACAAAGTGATTTAGTTTTTAGGAAGCTGAGACATGATTATATAAATTCTCAAAGAAAAGATGAGCCAAAGGTGATATAAAGAATGATGAGAGAACTAAAATACTTAAAATCACTGAATCAAAGAAGCATATTTAATGATACAAGGACTAAGAATGCAGAAATAGTAACAATTTCAAATAATTTAACTGCTAGTGATTACAAAGTTCCTGACTCTTTACTATATTTATGCTTTTATTTATGTTTAACTTTCCTAAAACAATCAAATTATCTAACAAGCATGTTGCCACAAGTAAATTTCACTTACTTTGAAAAATTACATTAGTAAAAATGAATATATCTTCATCTGTATGATCTGACCTGTTTGCCAATTATCTTATGTTACATAACATTTTTTCAGCTGATTATGAATATATATATTTTTACTATTATTAATTTTAATGGGTTGACACCAATAAATCAGGGTACATATGTACAATGAAAACATCTCCAGATTATCTTATCATTCAATTGTGTTGCATACCCGTCACCAAAAGTCAAATTGTCCTCTGTCACCTTCTATCTGGTTTTCCCTGTGTCCCTCCCCTCCTCCCTATCTCACCCTTCCCTCCCTCCCCCCACCCTGAAACCACCACTCTCTTGTCCATGTCTCATAGTCTCACTTTTATGTCCCACCTATGTATGAAATCATGCTGATCTCAGTTTTTCTTTTTTTTCTGATTTACTTATTTCACTCCGTATAATGTTATCAAGGTCCATCCATTTTGTAATAAATGATCCGATGTCATCATTTCTTATGGCTGAGTAGTATTCCATAGTATATATGTACCAGAGCTTTTTAACGCTCTCATCTTCTGACGGACACTTGGGCTGGTTCCAGATCTTTGCTATTGTGAACAATGCTGCCACAAACATGGGGGTGCATTTCTTCATTTCGAACACTGCTATGGTGTTCTTAGGGTATATTCCTAAAACTGGGATAGCTGGGTGAAAAGGGAGTTCGATTTTTAATTTTTTAAAGAATCTCCAAACTGTTCTCCACAGTGGCTGCACCAGTCTGCATTCCCACCAGCAGTGCAGAAGGGTTCCCTTTTCTCCACATCATCGCCAGCACTTATTCTGTGTTATTTTGCTGATGAGTGCCATTCTGACTGGTGTGAGGTGAAATCTCATTGTCGTTTTAATTTGCATTTCTCTAATGATTAGTGATGTTGAGGATTTTTTCATATGCCTTTTGGCCATCTGTATGTCCTCTTTGGAGAAATTTCTATTCATTTCTTTTGCCCATTTTTTGATTGGATTGTTTGTCTTCCTGTTGTTGAGTTTTATAAGTTCTTTTAAATTTTAGTTATTAACCCCTTATCAGATGTGCTGTCGAATATGTTCTCCCATTGTGTGGTTTGTCTTTTTATTCTGTTCTTATTGTGTTTAGCTGTGCAAAAACTTTTTAGTTTGATATAGTCCCATTTGTTTATCTTGCCTTTTATTTCATTTGCCCGTGGAGATAAATCAGCAAATATATTGCTGCTACAGATGTCGGAGAGCTTGCTGCCTATGTTTTCTTCTAAGATGTTTATGGTTTCATGGCTTACCTTTAAGTCTTTTATCCATTTTGAGTTTGTTTTTGTGAATGGTGTAAGTTGATGGTCTAGTTTCATTTTTTTGCAGGTACATGTCCAATTTTCCCAACACCATTTGTTCAAGAGGCTGTCTTTACTCCATTGTATGTACTTTCCTCCTTTGTCAAATATCAGTTGTTCATAAAGCTGTGGGTTTATTTCTGGGTCCTCTGTTCTGTTCCATTGATCTATGTGCCTGTTCTTATGCCAGTACCAGGCTGTCTTGAGTATAATGGCCTTATAGTAAACCTTGATATCTGGAAGAGTGATACCTCCTGCTTTATTTTTTCTTTTTAAGATTGCTGAGGCTATTTGTGTTCTTTTTTGGGTTCCATATAAATTTTTGGAATATGTGTTCTATATCTTTAAAGTATGTCATTGGTATTTTAATTGGTATTGCATTGAATTTATAAATTGCTTTGGGTAATATAGACATTTTAATGTGTTTATTCTTCCTAGCCATGAGCATAGTATATGCTTCCACTTGTTTGTATCATTCTTGATTTCTTTTATCAATGTTTTATAATTTTCCGAGTACAAGTCCTTAACCTCCTTGGTTAAATTTACTGCTAGGTACTTAATTTTTTTGGCTGCAATAGTGAAAGGGACTGTTTCCTTAATTTCTTTTGCAGACAGTTCATTGTTGGTATATAGAAGTGCCTCTGATTTCTGAGTATTAATTTTATATCCTGACACCTTGCTGAATTTATTTATAAGGTTCAGTAGTTTTTTGACTGAGACTTTAGAGTTTTCAATATACAATATCATATCATCTACAAATAGTGACAGTTTTACTTCTTCTTTTCCAACTTGGATGCCTTTTATTTCTTCTTGTCTGATTGCTGTAGCTAGGACTTCCAGAACTATGTTGAATAAGAGTGGTGAAAGGGGGAACCCCTGCCTGGTTCCTGATCTTAAGTGGATTGCTTTTAATTTTTGTCCATTTAGTATGATGTTTGCTGTGGGTTTGTCGTAGATGGCCTTTATCATGTTAAGGAATGTTCCCTGTATTCCCACTTTACTGAGAGTTTTGAGCATGAATGGGTGCTGGATTTTATCGAATGCCTTTTCTGCATCTATTGAAATTATCATGTAATTTTTTTTCCTTCCTTTTGTTTATGTGACGAATCACATTGATTGATTTGCGAATATTGAACCAGCCTTGCCTCTCCAGAATAAATCCAACTTGATCATGGTTTATAATTTTTTTCATATATTGCTGGATCCGGTTGGCTAATATTTTGTTGTAAATTTTAGTGCCTAAATTCATCAGGGATATAGGCCTATAATTTTCTTTCTTTCTGTTGTCTTTGCCCGGTTTGGGATTAGAATTATGTTCGCCTCATAAAAGGAGTTTGGAAGTCTTCCGTCCTCTTGAATTTTTTGAAATAGCTTGAGGAGGATAGAAGTTAGTTCTTCTTTGAATTTTTTTGTAGAATTCACTTGTGAAGCCATCAGGCCCAGGACTTTTCTGTTTTGAGAGTTTTTTGATAACTGTTTCAATCTCATTTGTTGTAATTGGTCTGTTTAGGTGTTCTGATTATTACAGATTGGTTTTTGGAAGGTTATATGAGTCAAGAAATTTATCCATTTCACCAAGATTGTCTAATGTTTTGGCATATAGTTCTTCATAGTATTTTCTTATAATGCTTTGTATTTCTGTTGTGTCAGTTGTTTTTTCTCCACTGTCCTTTCTAATTTTATTTATTTGAGTCCTCTCTCCTTTGTTTCTTGGTGAGTCTAGTTTAAGGTTAATCAATCTTGTTTACCTTTTCAAAGAACCAGCTTCTGGTTTCATTGATCCTCTGTATTGTTTTCTTAGCCTCTATGTCATTTATTTCTGCTCTGATCTTTATTATTTCCTTCCTTCTACTTGTCCTGGCTTTTATTTGTTTTTGTTTTTCTAGTTCTTTTAGATGCTGGGTCAGGTTGCTTATTTGAGCTTTTTCTAGCTTCTTATGACATGCCTATTGTGCAATGAACTTTCCTCTCAGAACTGCTTTTGCTGTGTCCCATAAATTTTGAGTTGATGTATGCTCATTATCATTTGTTTCTGGAAACTTTTTTTATTTCTTCTTTGATCTCATTGTTAATCCATTCATTATTTAATATCATGCTATTTAGTTTCCAAGTGTTTGAGTACTTTTCAGTTTTTCTTTTGTGGTTAAATTCTAGTTTCATGGCATTGTGATCAGAGAAAATGCTTGATATGATTTCAGTCTTCTTAAATTTATTGAGACCATTTTTGTGTCCTAACATGTGGTCTATCCTAGAAAATGTACCATGAGCGCTTGAGAAGAATGTATATTCTACTGCTTTAGTGTGAAAATTTCTGAAGATATCTATTAAATTCTTTAAGTCTGCTGTTTCTTTATTAATTTTATTTCTTGAGGATCTATCAAGTGATGTTAGTGGGGTATTGAAATTACGTACTATAATAGTATTGCTGTTAATCTCAACCTTTATATCCATCAAAGTCTGCTTTATGTATGTCGGGGATCTTATATTTGGTATGTAGATATTTTCCTCTTGAATTGTTCCCTTTATCATTATGTAGTGTCCTTCTTTATTTCTTACTACAGCCTTTGGTTTATAGTCTATTTTGTCAGATATAAGTATTGATACCCCGGCTTTTTTTCATTTCCATTTGCATGAAATATTTTTTTTCATCCTTCTACCTTCAGTCTATGTGGATCTTTTGTTTTAAGGTTTGTCTCTTGTAGACAGCATATGTCTGGGTCCTTTTTCTTTATCTACGCAGCTACCTTATGTCTTTTGATTGGATCATTTAATCCATTTACATTTAAGGTTATTATTGATATGTAGTTGTTTATTGCCATTTTATTCTTTAAAGCTGTATTCTTCTTTGGCTATATTCTTTTTTCCCTTTGACCTGTGCACAACAGACCCCTTAGTATCTCTTGCAGAATTGGTTTGGTTTTAATGAATTTCTAGAGGCTTTTTTTGTCTGGGAAGATCTTTATTTCTCCTTTATATTTAAATGTTAGCCTTGCTGGATAAAGTAGTTGGTAGTAGGTTCTTGTTCTGCATTACTTTTATTATATCTTGCCATTCCCTTCTGGCCTCAAGTGTTTCTGTTGAGAAGTCGGATGTCATCCTTATGGGGGCTCCTTTGTAGGTGATAGCCTTTTTTTCCCTAGCAGCTTTTAAAATTTTTTCTTTATCCATTAGCTTTGGTATTTTAGCTATGATGTGTCTTGGTGTAGATCTTTTTGGGTTTCTCTTTAATGAAGTTCTGTGTGCTTCTTGAACGTGTGTTGTGTTTCCCAGCCTTAATTTAGGGAAGTTTTCTGCTATGATTTGATTGAACAAAGTTTCTATTTCCTGTCCTCTCTCCTCTTCTTCAGGCACCCCTACGATGCAAATGTTGTTTCTCTTCAGGTTGTCACAGAGCTCCCTTAGAGTTTTCTCATATTTTTTGAGTCTCTTTTCCTTTTTCTTCTCTGATTCTGTGCCTTTGTTTGTTGTGTCCTCTAAGTCGCTTATCCGATCATCAGCGTGATTCATCCTGCTTTTAATTTCTTTCATTGTGGTCTTCAGTTCTGATACTGTATTTATCATTTCTGTCTGATTCTTTTTTATTATTTCAATTTTATTTTTTATACTTGTTATCTCTTTATTTAGGTGTTCATAATGACTATCAATTGTTGCTCTAATTTCTTTGAACACCCTATCATTATTCTAGATTCTGCTTCTGGTAATTTGGTTATATCTGGTTCATTCAGGTCCGTCTCTGGGGATTTCTCTTGATTCATTTGGTTTTCATTCCTCTGCCTGCCCATTATGTCTTTGTATAAGCAAGTTGTGGCCATTGGAGTCCAGTATGTGTTGCCTTTTTGTTCTCTAGGTGTGGTCTGTCTGCAGGCCCGCCACCCCCTCTGCCGCTGCCTAGGGCGGTTGGATATGGGCATTGCCAGCGCCGGACCACTGTGGCTTTTGCTGTGATTTCTGCTTCTCCTCTGTGGGAGAGGTTGTCATTCAAGCCACAAGCTTCAGCACCAAGGGTAGAGGTGAGCACCTTTGCTCAGCTTTGGACCCAGCCTTTTTCTGGAATTCTGCCTTCGACCCACAGTCAGAGCCTGCTCACCACAGTTTTGCTGGTTGGGCGGGGCTTTTGACGTGCTCTCAGCTGTGAGCCATTGCCCGTCCGAAGCTTTAGCCCCGCTCTCGAGGCCAGGGCCCTTCTGTGCAGGGTCGCAAACCAAGGTTTATTGGGCCGGCCGTGTTTGCTGTCGTGAGCTCAGCCTTGAGCTTCCGCTGTCTCGGACTCTACCTCACTCCCGCGTTCAGAGCCCGCTCTTGCACGTAGAATGGCAGCCCGCGGTTTCTCCGGCCGGGTGGGGATAGTAGCATGGGCTCAGCTGTGAGCTTCCGCTTGTTTCGGGGTCTACCCCGTTCCCGCGCTCGGAACCCGCTTGCGCACGTAGAATAGCAAACCGTGGTTTTTCAGGCCGGGCGGGGCTGGTAACATGAGCTCAGCCGCTAGCCCGTGCCCGTCCCTGGTCCTCGCCCCGTCCCTGCAGTCAGGGTCGGCTTGCGCAGGTTCGCAGAGCAAATCTCTGCCCTTTCCTGGCCTCCTACTTTGTCCTGCAGGTGGGATTACAGGCGGGCCCGAATCCTCTGGATCGCTTTCGCGCATCCCCTCTGCCCCTGCTGGGCTAGACAGAGCTCACACCGGCTTAGCCTCCGCCCACGCCGACAGAACCGCGTTTCAGCGTCCTGCCACCACCAGACCCTTCAGCAACCCTCAGCAGATTAGGAAGGGCTCTAATACTCCACACTGTAGGCCTGGGAGCTCCCTCACTTGTTTAACAGCTCAAAACTGTCCAAACGCCTCTTCTAGGCTCTGGGACTGTAGGCTTGGGCTTGGTTCCTGGGACCCAGGTCCCTCCCTCTCCACCAAACTCTCCTCCCGCCACGCGGGTCTCTCTGGGCTGCCGTTTGCTCTGGGGAGCTGGGCAGCCTTCTTCGCATTTTCGCTATTCCTACCAGTCTCAATGTGGCTTCTTCTGTGTTCTTTGGTTGAAGAGTCTACTTAGTTTAGTTCAAAGTTGGTTTATCCAGATGATGGTTCTTAAAATTGAGGTATAATCCACTTTGGTTCTGGGAGTTGGAAGTCGGTACGTCTGCCTACTCCATCGCCATCTTGCTCCTCATCCCATAGACTTTTTTTAACAGTTGTAGGTTCAAAGCAAAACTGAGCAGAAAGTATAGAGTTCTCCTTATCTCCTGTCCTCACACATGCATTAGCTCCATCACTATATTTTGCATCACAGAGAGATGCTTATGATAATTGATGAAGCCACATTGACATATCATTATCATCCAAAGTCCAGACTTTTATATCACCAGGGTTCCTCCATCATGTTGTAAATTCTATGGGTTTTGACAAATGTAAAGTGAGATGTATTCACCATTATTATATCATATAAAGTAGTTTTACTACCCCCTCCAAATCCCCAAATATGTGCTCCACATATTCATGCCTCCCTTCCAATAGACCTCCCCAATGACTGAAAAATTTACTGTCTCTGTAGTTTTTTGCCTTTTCCAGAATGTCATATAGTTGGAATCATATAGGATGTAGTTTTTTTTCAGATTAGCTTCTTTCACTTAGTAAGATGCATTTGAGATTCCTTCATGCCCTTCATGGTTTCTTTTTAGCTCTGAATAATATTCCTCTTTTGGATATAGATTTATTTATCCATTCATGTAGTAAAGAACATTATAGTTGCTTTCATGATTTGGTGGTTATGAGAAAACTGCTATATATTCCTGTGTGCATATTTTTTTTGGACGTAAGTTTTTAATTCATTTGGGTAAATACCAATGAACAAAATTGTTGGATCATAAAACTCCATTTTTTGTTGTATTATAATTTATTGTCACTGCTATTTGCAACATAATAGATTAAATATACTTTAGAATCAAAACAGAACTTTCAATCGAATAGACAATACTAAATTAGAATGCTGAAACAAACAGTTGGCTATTTTGAACAATATAGATATCATAATTCTAGACACTTTAGGTGTATTGAATAATATGCCTCATGCTTCCAGTGAAATTTATTGCTCCCTATCTCATATGTTATGATTTTCAAGTGTCACACCCCAACCTGTGTCCTATCAATACTGTGCCTATTTAAATGCACTTTAAATATGAGTGATCTAAACATATCTACTGAACTAGTAGGATAGGTTCAACAGGAAGATAATTAGAAGGGAGATGAGGATAAGCATTCTCATTCTGGAGGAGGATACTAGGTCAATGAGTTTATAAGTTTACAAGAGGACAAGCGATTCTGAAAACAGCATAATTGCTATCTCCCAGATGTGTCCTATGACCTATATCCCACCCCCTATATGCATATCTAGGGCAATGAAAAGCAGAAACTATATATTAAAGCTAAAGTTATTTATTTTTACTAAAAGATTTATAGAACAATGAAGTATAAACAATCTTATTTCAAGAATTATATACCATAGTGTCACCAAAGGGAGAAAGTGCACTTTCCCACACCTTGCCTCACATTATCTTGCAGATTAAGCAACCATACCAGTAGGTGGTGGACCCTGTCAGAAAAGGCTACATGGACTCTTTGGTTATCGGTGCAATAACCCATTGGACTTGTAGTAAGGACAAGAAGAATGTAGTAGTTATCGGATAGAGCAGCAGTGGATGGAGCTTGGCAGAGCTGATGTGTGTGTGTTAACACTTGGGGATTTTCAGTCATTAATAGTGAGACTTTGAAGAAGAACAACACTTTGGACAGATTGAAGGACCCTGGGTTCCTTGATGACTTTATGAAGCCGCCTCATAAATTTAGTCCCAGCCATCTCTCTCCATGACATTCAGTAAGAAAGAGACAAAGTCATCTCTATCTGGCTAGTGATATTTTGGGTCTCTCTAATTGCAGGAGACCTTGTATTCTTGTAGTATCCCTATTTCTCACTTAGGCCACTGCCCACAGAAAGTGCTCATGCTATCCCCTGGATCCTCTGTAGATCCTCCTCTGCAAAGCCTATACCCCAGTTACTTCCCGAACAACCCTTAAACCAATTTTCCTGTGAAAACATACATTTCACTTGAAAAATTCACTCAGGTTTCTATTAGAGCTTTTCTTAAGAAACTGACATTTTTAAGTGGTTAATATTATTTATATTTTATTTTATTATTAGTAGTATTATTTTAAATAAATGAGAGCAGGGGAGGCAGAGAAACAGATTTCCACATGCACCCCCACTATGGATCCACCTGGCAAGCCTGCTATAGGTGATGCTCTGCCCATCTGGAGTGTTGCTCTGTTGCTTGGCAACCCAGCTATTTTTAGCACCTGAGGTGGAGGCCATAGTAGCCATCCTCAGCTGCAGGGGTCCAGCTCGTTGTAGCCAATCGAGTCATGTCTGTTGGAGGGGGAAGAGAGAGAGAGATGAAGAAGGGAGAGAAAGAGAGGAGGAAACAGAGAGAGAAAGAGAGGGGTCAAAGGGAGGGGTGGAGAAACAGATGGTTGCTTCTCCTCTGTGCCCTGACTGGGATTGAACCCAGGACATCCACATGACAGGCAAAGCTCTACCACTGAGCCAGCCATCCAGGGCCAATATTATTTATATTTTAATGAAGCTTAGAGAGAAAAGTTATGGTAGGGAAAAGAATGACCAATGGTAGGGATGTCTCACATAGTGACGACCTATGGAGGTGAAATAAGATCTGTAGATTTTCTTCATAAATATTTTGATTGTGCCACCTCCGCCACTTCACTCTTGAATATGGCTGACATTGGGGCAAGGAATCCACAGTTGTGTCCCACAGGTGTTCTTTATAGCAATCTCAGTATATTTCCTACAGTCTGACTAATGTGAATTGTTTCTGTTCTGAAAACCAAATATTTTCTAAGACATAAATCTAAAAGAATAAAAATCAATGCAAAAGGTATTTACATGGTCAAATACTCAAGGGTGCTCAGGTATATACAGGGGGTCCTCAAGTTATGACAGTCTTTTTTAAATTAATTAATTTATTTATTTTAGATTTATTCATTTTAGAGTGAGAGGACAGAGAGAGAGACAGACAGACAGAGAGACAGAGACAGAGAGAAAGAAGGGGGAGGAGCAGAAAGCATCAACTCCCATATGTGCTTTGACCAGGGAACCCTGGGGTTTTGAACAGGCAATCTCAGCGTTCCAGGCCGATGCTTTACTCACTGTACCACCGCAGGTCAGGCATGACAGTCTTGACATAGGACATTTTGAGTTTACGACACTCACTCCCATAAAAACTCAAAACAATTGAGACAAGGGTGTTTCCGCTTATGCCATTGACGTCCTGCTTCCAGACTACAGGAGTGAACTAGTTTGGCTGCGTGCCATGGAAGAGTACGCAGAAAGGCGGCATATATGTGAGGGAGCTGCATACCTCTCCACGCTTACCTGCCCCATTTTGGACTGTTAAAAGCACAAGTGTTCCATTTGTGATGCTTTGTTTGTCATTTTTACTGTTACTACAGTACAGTGTACAGCACAGTATATTTATGTCCTTTTTCCTGTAGATTAGGTGTATTTTTATGTTCTAGGTTATGACTTTCCAACCGTGTTAGGATAGGTAAGTGACTTTAGGCTAGGGTGTGTTTCATTTTACACCAAAATTTGGGTTACATCACTGTTGTAGAAACAGAACTGTGTCCTAACCTGAGGACCACTGTATAGTTACAAACTTGTTAAATTTAAACCCAAATTAGGGTAGCAACAGTGTGCCTGATGGCTGCATCTTCTGTTTGGGCATGTACTTGTGAGCCTACACTCTGTGTGATGTAAGATGATTTTAACAGTGTCTATCACTGAGCAGATAATTAATGAATATTATTGAATGAATGATGAATGACTGCTATGTAAACAATATTGTTCAGTAGGTAAATCTCCATTTGTTATATTTCTTAGACATTTTTAGTTTCTAAGAGACCTTGGGTATAAGACTGGCATGGAAAATATGTGATCTGGAAAAAAAATTAAAAAGGAAAGTTAAGGGGAAAAGGTGGGGGAGGGAGCCAGAAAAGTTTAAGAAAGAAAAAAATTATAACTCTCTTTTCACCCTGAGCACTTTATTCCTAGAATAAAATATTCCTTGTTCGGCAGCAGTTTATTTAAGTCTACTAAGCCCAGTATGAGACATCAGAAGGTGGGAAAAACAACAGTTGGGCATTGAAAGTATTTATTTTCTCCACAAGTAGAAAAACACAGACACAATTGCTGGAAATTTATAGCAGTAGCTCAGAATGCATAAAAGATTCCCAAAGAAGCACAGGTGACTGTAACAAGCTTCAGGTGGGTGGGGTATCATTTTACTCTTTGCAGTGGGGGAGCAAGCAGGAAGAAGGCACCAGCTTCATTTTATAAGACTCAGGGAAGTTAAATCAGTCACTGACTGGGTTAATTTTCTAATTCTTTGACTTCTGCATGCCCGATACATTATTTAAGATTTATTTTTATTTGCTCAGCTTGTTCCAGGTTGTATCATCAGGAATACTCTCCAGTTGATCAATATATAGTTCTAATCAATGAGCAGAACTCATTTTCCTTCTTTTAAAGAAAAGCATGCATGCCTATACTTACTGAATGCACCCTCACCCCTGGCAAAGAAAATGTTCTCACAAGACACTATCTTCATTACTTAACACAACAATATATTCTCAACTTGAGTCTTTGTAGAAGACAAGTTTTGTGCTAGTAAATGTTTAACAACTGGCTCTAAGATGGGGTGGGAACCTAATTTCTGGAATTTATCAGTCTCTGTGGGATAAATACACCCACCATAACCTATTTCATTGTTGTCTGTATGAGGCAACACAAGCCAGAACTGAACAGAGATGTCCACAATCCACTTCTAAAAGCCAGTACAAGCCATCTTCAGACACCATTATGTGTGATAGTCAATCACCTCCAAAGTTCTCCTTGAAACCCACTTTCAAACACCAAGATGTCTCTTAGGACTATAGACCTAGTAAGTATGTCTCCAGGCTGGTTACTTTATCTACAGAATTCTACCCCCTCCCCACCCTGGGTTAATATATTTTTTAAACTTTGCAAACAGCCTGCTCTCTGCTCCTGCTATTGAAAATGATCATCCTAGGTGCACATCCCCTCCACTGCCATCCTTTCTAATTCTTCCCTTTGTCTTGAACTCTGGCCACCTTTCCCATACCACTGTTGTCTCCCCTTCTAGTAGTTCCACAAATATTTCCCAGGAACTCCTGTTTTATTGTTAATTGTCTTTCAATTTCCTTTTGTCACTAATTTCCCCAGGGTTACCTAAATCTGAAACTAATCTGTCTCCCCCAATTCCATTATGTGTCTGAAGACAGTGGTACCTTTGTCTAAGGAAATAAATGACATTTGTGCTATTTGCCTTATAAGGTGAAGAGAAGGAATCAGGGAACTCCCTTCTCCCTGCTGCCTCTTCTTGGCTGTGGTTACATTAATATTTCCAAAAGTGAACTTATCTTCTCTATTACCTCCTTTTAAAAAATATTATTTCTCTCTATCCTTGTTGCTTTCATCTGCTAATTTCCAAGAAAGGCACCAAACTTTCCCAATGACTTAAGCATCAAGTCCACACATTTTTTCTCTCCCTTTCCCTTGTCATTACAAATTTCAACAGCCAGTTACTTTTGTAAGCACATGTCTAGCTTATAACCCTAATGTATTATTCATCTTACTGAAAATAAAGTATCTGTTTTTCTCATACACACATTGTATTCGCTCCTATCTCAGTAAATATGATGTTATCCTCCATTTGGCTACTATCCCAATACATTTTCTACTTCAAGCTGTGCTCCAAGGAGCTATCCCTACTCATTGTGTGACCTAGCTCCCTTGCCCCCTTGCTTCTCATTATGATAAACTGATGACAGTCACAGCAGGAGTTGAGAGAGTGGGAGGAAAAGGGTTGGGCCTTGTCTCCTGCTTCCACATTATGGCTCTTGCAGTGGGCACCTCCTTCCAGGACTACAACTAAAGCTCTGTCAAATGGTCCTTTCTCTATGGCTTCAGTCTTCAGTGAGTCCTAGAACATTCTTTTCTAGGTGTGCCTACTCAGTGTTACACATCCATGGGTCACTATTAATAGTCAATAAAGTCTTTTCAGAGCTCCACCACACTGTGCCTTATGTTTTTTGTAAGGATCTCCTCTACGATAGGACCACAACAAATATCAGTTATTCCATGTGGAATTGCCTCTTCAGCACTGTCTCCATTCGAAAACATTATTCATCTTTAAAGTCCAGATGAAATGCTACTTACTATATAAAACAATATTCCCATGTATCTCCCAGTAGAATGTAGTAGCTTCTTTCTCAGAATTCTCAAGGAATTTATTTACAACTCTTTTAATAAATTTACATTATTAACCAACATAGAAAAAGTCGTATCTTTGTCAGATTTTAAGGTAAAATTTAAGTTTGCTTTCTAAGATACTTCAGTGTTTTTCAAAAAGTACCCCTCAAATATCTGTTGAATGAACAAGATATTCATGTCATCATTTTCCATTTCTCTACCTCTTATATTTTTCCTAGCTCTTCTTAATGACCAGTAAACACTTCGTTATGAGTGACTTTATGCTACATTTTCTACTTCTTTCCTCTCTTTATCTCACCAACCATTTCTGTAATTAGACAGTCACTTTTATCAAATTGTGTCCTAAATTTTCTACATTTTTCTTTTGAATGGTCTTGCTTGCATTTTTTTTCTTTTTCTTAATTTTAATGGGGTGACATTAATAAATCAGGGTACATATGTTCAAAGAAAACATCTCCAGGTTATCTTATCATTCAATTATGTTGCATACCCATCACCCAAAGTCAAATTGTCCTCTGTCACCTTCTATCTGGTTTTCCCTGTGCCCCTCCCCTCCTCCCTATCCCACCCTCTCCTCCCTCCCCCCACCCCGAAACCACCACTCTCTTGTCCATGTCTCATAGTCTCACTTTTATGTCCCACCTATGTATGAAATCATGCTGTTCTCAGTTTTTTTTCTGTTTTACTTATTTCACTCCGTATAATGTTATCTAGGTACATCCATTTTGTTGCAAATGATCCAATGTCATCATTTCTTATGGCTGAGTAGTATTCCATAGTATATATGTACCAAAGCTTTTTAATCCACTCATCCTTTGACGGACACTTGGGCAGTTTTCAGATCTTCGCTATTGTGAACAATGCTGCCATGAACATGGGGGCGCATTTCTTTTTTTTGAACAGTGCTATGGTGTTCTTAGGGTATATTCCTAAAAGTGGGATAGCTGGGTCAAAAGGTAGTTCAATTTTTAATTTTTTGAGGAATCTCCATACTGTTTTCCACATGGCTGCACCAGTCTGCATTCCCACCAGCAGTGCAGGAGGGTTCCCTTTTCTCCACATCCTGCTTGCATTTTTAACTGCCAAGTTATCATCACCATATGTAGGCACCACTATATTAACCTCCCAATATCCCAAGCTGATAAAATAGTCCTATCTTTAAAAATTGCTCCTTAGCCTTATTTCGACACTTCTGAAAGTTATCTGTATCCCCTTGTAATGCAAAACCAGAAACTCAGAATCACCTTAAAATGCAATTTCTCCCACTTCTTGATCCTACCTCTTCAAATTCCCTTGCATTACAATAATATTTTCTGTAAGTATTCATTCACCATAATGTATTCTCCCATTTATTTATGCTAAAATTATTACTACATACTAAAAAGAGTCTTCATATTTTGCATGTTCTCCTCCTTACAATATATAGTTGAGGGCTAGAATAAGTACCAGGAGCCAAGTTTACCACCTTTATTTTTTAGAAAGAACAATGGGATCAAGAGGGTTCAAAAGACTCAATCTCACACATCTGGGTTGTGTGGAAAAGCTGGAACGAGAGACTGTCTCATGACATCTACTGTGGCAATTTTTCCACTATCAGGGTTTACCTCTATCCTCCTGCTAGATTAGTGTTCATTCTCACTGACCTCTTTATGTGATGCTCTTAATTATTAACTACTCAAGGCTTTCTATTGTCCAGTACAGGGGTCCCCAAACTATGGCCCACGGGCCACATGCAGCCCCCTGAGGTCATTTATTCGGCCCCCGCTGCACTTCCGGAAGGGGCACCTCTTTCATTGGTGGTCAGTGAGAGGAGCACAGGATGCATCCGCACCCATAGCATAGTTCCCATTGAAATACTGGTCAGTTTGTTGACTTAAATTTACTTGTTTTTTATTTGAAATATTGTATTTGTTCCCATTTTGTTTATGTACTTTAAGATATGTGCAGTGTGCATAGGGATTTGTTCATAGTTTTTTTTTATAGTCTGGCCCTCCAATGGTCTGAGGGACAGTGAACTGGCCTCCTGTGTAGAATGTTTGGGGACCCCTGGCCCAGTAGGTAAGTAAGTTACTCTGGCATCCAATGACCTACCTGCAGCTCCCTACTGTACTTTGGACCACCCCCACCTCCACTGCCCCTTAATTCACCTATGTGTAAAATTATATGCTTCTTATATAGCTTATAAAATTTTAACTACGTTCCATGCCTGTCCACCTCTGTGTTTGCCTTTATGCCCTGCCCTGGCCAACAATGAATTATATGACCAATGCCATGTTTTCCATTACACTTCTCAACACTGTCTTAACCAGGTATAATATCTTCTTTCTTTAACACACCTTAACAGTATGTATATGATTTGTTACTGAAAGTTGTGCTCCTTTGTAGAATGATCACAAGCCTATTTGCCTCTCTTTCCATTTTCCTCTCTCTACTTACTCATCTTGATGTCTATCATACCATCAGGTGCAGGACTTTATACAAAGTGAACACTCAGTCAATTTTTATAAATTTTTATTTTTATGATAGTCCAATCTATTGAACTTAAGTATTTCACAACCTGATTATTTATTTTAATATATTATTATTTTAGCTCTAAAATCTTAAGATGCTTATCTCATAACTGCAGTATAATAATGTTGAATCTGAGGAATGATGGTAGCATAAAAATTGTGGTACAGAGTCTCCCTCCTCTAATATAAAAAGGAATAACAAAACAACCCTGCTAAAAATTTCCCAGCAGCAGAAAGAAATAAGAAATAATTATAAACTTCAAACAGTGATAGCCATTGGAAGAGCAGAAGATTGTGGTATAATGGCCAGATTGACAACCCTTCTTCTACATCAGGAAGCATGAGGATAAAAAACATTTAAAAAGAAATTCTGAGAATATTTCTGAATATTCTCTCCTTTGACAAGGAGTGGGCTGAAGGGATGAGTGCATATGCCTGGGAAAATCAAGATCACACATTGTGTAAATGGTCTACAAACCACATCTGGACCTTGGAAAAAATAGGAAAGATCTTTGGTTTTCTTGTTCCAGCACATAGTGCTAAGTTGGCGGATTAAGGCAACGTTTAAAAGAGTTGAATGCAAGCCAAGCTGGGTGGAATGGAGTCTAACAAGGGACATCTGGTGGGATTTCAGCAATAAGAGAGAACTTGGGACCTCAGCAGAGACTGTGGTCAGCCTCAGCCTTGCTTTCCCCTTCTCTGCATCCTGCTCCAGTTCAGAAGGGAAGATCAATGACTCCACAAAAGGCGGGGATGTCAAAGCTAAATCACACAAACTATTTCAGAGAAAAAATAAGATCTAAACAAGGTGGAGGAAGAAAATAAATGCTTTAAGAGCTATGGAAATATATTACAGCTCCTCCCTGCCCAAACCAAACTATGCAAGTAAAGAAAGGCATAGCTTTTAAAAGATAACACAGATAACCCAATTTGAAAGAGTATATAATCCAAGAAACAGGCAGAAAAACAAATAAACCCTAAGATAAAAATAAAAGCAGCACAAATAAAATAGGGGCAGCAGTAAACAGAAAATTATGATGAAGATGAGGCTTTATTTAGCTATTATTAATAAAAGTAGAAACAATAAGCTTAAATTAATTAGAAAGAAAATAGATATGGAAACTATAGTCTGTCTACCCTAAAGGTGATCCATATTGCTCAAGTAAAGACTCCAACAAATAGGATAGAAAATAATTCAAGATATAATATGGGAAAATTACCTACAGTTAATGATGGCATACTCTTCCAGTCGATAGGGCACATAATATACCAAGAAAAGTTGACACAAAGCTAGTAATATAAAAGCACATTTAGTTATTAAGTAGAGCATTCTTCAAGTTTCCAGAAAGAAAAAGCAAGTTACATACATGTGAGGAAATCTGTCCTCAGAATAAACACAATTTCAGAAATCATCTAACAAAATTTCCATTACATCAAATCAATTTGTTCTTCAGATGTAAAAACAACAGAAAAGCATTTTATATATGAAATAACAGGTTCAATGAAACGTGGCAATGTGAAACTTTTGAAAATCTTACTTGCAGATTAAATGCAACCTATGGAGAAGTAAATCAAAATAAAAAATAATAAAATTAAAAACCATGATAATAGAGCAATGAGTTAAACAATTTATTTAGTTATGACTCCAAGGTAAAAACAACTGGGTAATTTTTATTACCCTAAATTAAATATTATATATGATTAAATATTAAATATAAAAAACAGTCAAGTCAAAAGTATGTAGCTTATTATTTTTTCCTCATTTTTTATAGAAGCAAATTAATGATGATGACTAAAATTAAAATACATAAATTACATAAATGTGTGCTACTGGCAATTTATTGATGGCTTTAATATTTTCTATTAAACTTAGAATCTTTTAGTATTTATACCTCATGTGATAAAAATGTCTAAAGTTCTACAATTCTTACATTAACCTCAGTTGCTTATGTCACTAAATTCATGTAATACTAAAATTACTAGCCAATATTTTTAAATCACAAGTATTCTATTTTAAAATTATTTTTGTCTTTTCTCTCTCATATACATATAGTATTTTTGTCTCTATATTTTTATTTCAATATATTTAGAAATATTATATAAATAATATGTATCAAATATAATTTTTTCCCTAACCTTTACTAATGTGATTATGAGCATTATTAATGCTTTTTCAATAGTGGATGACATGTATTGAGGGTATATGCACTCAACACTGAGCTAAACATTTTTATATATGTTATCTCCCTGAATAATCAAAATAATCCTATGCAGCACATACTATAACATATTTATTGTACAAATGAGAAAGCTGGGGTTGAGTGGAGATAAAGAACTTGTCCATGGCTCTAGCCCAGTACTCAGTTGGTTAGAGTGTTGTCCTGATACACCAAAGTTACAGGTTCAAAAGTCAGTCAATGAGTGAACAAATAAGGGGAACAACAAACTGAACTCTCTCTCTAAAAATTAATAAATAAATAAATAAATAAATAAAAAGAACTTGTCTATGCCCACACAACTAATTGATGGTAAAGATAAAATTCCATCAAACCTGCCTAAATCCCAACATTATGTTTTTTACCAAGTTTATGTAATTTATCATTAGCTACACAATACTGAGTATTTGATATTACTAAGAATAGTGGATTCTCATGTTACCGTCCCATAGAGATCAGCTTTTTTAGGTAGTCAAAAGAAATATATGTTCAGAAGGCAAAGCCAGTTAGGGCTTTAGTTTCCAAATCCAATACAATATCTAGTGGCCTATTTTGATTCTGCTGATGATTCATCTTGCAGAGGCTACTGTTGGTCAGAGTAACCTCTATTTTTTTTTTCTTTTGAATTTTTTTTATTATTAATTTTAATGGGGTGACACCAATAAATCAGGGTACATATGTACAATGAAAACATCTCCAGGTTATCTTATCATTCAATTATGTTGCATACCAGTCACCATAACTCAAATTGTCCTCTGTCACCTTCTATCTGGTTTTCCCTGTACCCCTCCTGTCCTCCCTATCCCACCCTCTTCTCCCTCTCCCCACCCCGTAACCACCAACCACTCTCTTGTCCATATCTCATAGTCTCACTTTTATGTCCCCCTATGTATAAAATCATGCTGTTCTCAGTGTTTTTCTGATTTACTTATTTCACTCCGTATAATGTTATCAAGGTACATCCATTTTGTTATAAATGATCCGATGTCATCATTTCTTATGGCTGAGTAGTATTCCATAGTATATATGTACCAAAGCTATTTAATCCACTCGTCTTCTGACGGACACTTATGGGGTTTTCAGATCTTCGCTATTGTGAACAATGCTTCTGCAAACATAGGGGGAGCATTTATTCTTTTCGAACAGTGCTATGGTGTTCTTAGGGTATATTCCTAAAAGTGGGATAGCTGGGTCAAAAGGCAGTTCGATTTTTAATTTTCTGAGGAATCTTTATACTGTTTTCCACAGTGGCTGCACCAGTCTGCATTCCCACCAGCAGTGCAGGAGGGTTCCCTTTTCTCTACATCCTCGCCAGCACTTATTCTGTGTTGTTTTGCTGATGAGCACCATTCTGACTGGTGTGAGGTGATATCTCATTGTGGTTTTAATTTGCATTTCTCTAATGATTAGTGATGTTGAGCATTTTTTCATATGCCTATTGGCCATCTGTATGTCCTCTTTGGAGAAATTTCTATTCATTTTTTTGCCCATTTTTTGATTGGGTTGTTTGTCTTCCTGGTGTTGAGTTTTATAAGTTCTTTATAAATTTTGGTTATTAATCCTTTATCAGACATGCTGTCAAATATATTCTCCCATTGTGTGGTTTGTCTTTTTATTCTGTTCGTATTGTCTTTAGCTGTGCAAAAACTTTTTAGTTTGATATAGTCCCATTTGTTTATCTTGCCTTTTATTTCATTTGGCCATGGAGATAAATTAGCAAATATATTGCTGCTACAGATGTCAGAGAGCTTGCTGCCTATGTTTTCTTCTAAGATGCTTATGGTTTCACAGCTTACATTTAAGTCTTTTATCCATTTTGAGTTTGTTTTTGTGAATGGTGTAAGTTGATGGTCTAGTTTCATTTTATTGCAGGTAGATGTCCAATTTTCCCAACATCATTTGTTCAAGAGGCTGTCTTTACTCCATTGTATGTTCTTTTCTCCTTTGTAAAATATCAGTTGTCCATAAAGATGTGGTTTTATTTCTGGGTTTTCTGTTCTGTTCCATTGATCTATGTGCCTGTTCTTATGCCAGTACCAGCTGTCTTGAGTATAATGGCCTTGAGTATAAGTAAACCTTGATATCTGGAAGAGTGATACCTCCTGCTTTATTTTTTCTTTTTAAGATTGCTGAGGCTATTTGTGTTCTTTTTTGGTTCCATATAAATTTTTGGAATATGTGTTCTATATCTTTGAAGTATATCATTGGTATTTTAATTGGTATTGCATTGAATTTATAAATTGCTTTGGTAATATAGACATATTAATGATGTTTATTCTTCCTAGCCATGAGCACGATATATGCTTCCACTTGTTTGTATCTTTCTTCATTTCTTTTATCAATGCTTTATAATTTTCCGAGTACAAGTCCTTAAGCTCCTTGGTTAAATTTATCCTAGGTACTTTATTTTTTTGGCTGCAATAGTGAAGGGGATTGTTTCCTTAATTTCTTTTGCTGACAGTTCATTGTTGGTATATAGAAATGCCTCTAATTTCTGGATATTAATGTTATATCCTGCCACCTTGCTGAATTTATTTATAAGGTCCAGTAGTTTTTTGACTAAGACTTTAGGGTTTTCTATATATAATATCATATCATCTGCAAATAATGACAGTTTTACTTCTTCTTTTCTAATTTGGATGCCTTTTATTTCTTCTTCTTGTCTGATTGATGTAGCTAGGACTTCCAGAACTGTGTTGAATAAAGTGGTGAAAGGGGCACCCCTGCCTGGTTTCTGATCTTAAGGGGATTGCTTTTAATTTTTTCCATTTAGTATGATGTTTGCTGTGGGTTTGTCGTAGATGGCCTTTAGTATATTAAGGACTGTTCCCTGTATTTCCACTTTACTGAGAGTTTTGAGCATGAATGGGTGCTCTATTTTATCAAATGCATTTTCTGCATCTATCCAAATTATCACGTGATTTTTGTCATTTCTTTTGTTTATATGATGAATAATATTGATTCATTTGCGAATATTGAACCAGCCTTGCCTCTCCAGAATAAATCCCACTTTATCATGGTGTATGATTTTTTTCATATATTGCATGATCCAGTTGGCTAATATTTTGGTGTGAATTTTAGCATCTAAATTCATCAGGGATATAGGCCTATAATTTTCTTTCTTTGTGTTGTCTTTGCCTGGTTTTGGGATCAGAATCATGCTCGCCTCATAAAAGGAGTTTGGAAGTCTTCCTTCCTCTTGAATTTTTTGAAATAGCTTGAGGAGATAGGAGTTAGTTCTTCTTTGAATTTTTTTGTAGAATTCACTTGTGAAGCCATCAGGCCCAGGACTTTTTTTGGGGGGGGAGTTTTTTGATAACTGTTTCAATCTCATTTGTTGTAATTGGTCTGTTTAGGTGTTCTGATTCTTCCAGATTGATTTTTGGAAGAATATATTATTCAAGAAATTTGTCCATTTCACCTAGATTGTCTAATTTTGGGGCATAGATTTCTTCATAGTATTTTCTTATAATGCTTTGTATTTCTGTTGTGTCAGTTGTTATTTCTCCACTGTCATTTCTAATTTTATTTATTTGGGTCCTCTCTCTTTATTTCTTGGTGAGTCTAGTTAAAGGTTCATCAATCTTGTTTACCTTTTTAAAGAATCAGCTCCTGGTTTCATTGATCCTCTGTAATGTTTCCTTAGTCTCTATGTCATTTATTTCTGCTCTGATTCTTTATGATTTCCTTCCTTCTACTGGTCCTGGGTTTTATTTGCTGTTGTTTTTCTAGTTCTTTTAGATGCAGGGTCAGGTTGCTTATTTGAGCTTTTTCTAGCTTCTTATAATATTCCTATAGTGAAATGAACTTCCCTCTCAGTACTGCTTTTGTTGTGTCCCATATATTTTATGTTGATATATGCTCATTATCATTTGCTTTAGAAACTTTTTTATTTTTTCTTTGATCTCATTGTTAATCCGTTCATTATTTAATATCATGCTATTTAGTTTCCAAGTGTTTGAGTATTTTTCAGTTTTTCTTTGGTGGTTAATTTCTAGTTTCATGGCATTGTGATAAAAAAAAATGCTTGATATGATTTCAATCTTCTTAAATTTATTGAGACCGTTTATGTGTCCTAACATGTGGTCTATCCTAGAGAATGTACCATGAGCGCTTGAGAACAATGTATATTCTACTGCTTTAGGGTGAAAAGTTCTGAAGATATCTATTAAATCAAGTTGATCTAGTGTCTCCTTTAAGTCTGCTGTTTCTTTATTAATTTTCTTTCTTGAGGATCTATCCAGTGTTGTTAGTGGGGTATTGAAATCCCCTACTATGATAGTATTGCTGTTAATCTCAGCCTTAATGTCCTTCAAAGTCTGCTTTATGTATGTCGGGGCTCCTATATTTGGTGCGTAGATATTTATAATAGTTATTTCTCCCTGTTGAATTGTTTATCATTATGTAGTGTCCTTCTTTATCTCTTACTACAGCCTTTGTTTTAACGTCCATTTTGTCAGATATAAGTACTGCTACCCCAGCGTTTTTTTCATTCCCATTTGCATTAAATATATTTTTTTTATCCTTTTACCTTGAGTCTATGTGCATCTTTTGTTTTAAGGTGTGTCTCTTGTAGATAGCATATGTATGGGTCCTGTTTCTTTATCCATGCAGCTACCCTATGTCTTTTGATTGGATCATTTAATCCATTTACATTTAAGGTTATTATTAATATGTAGTTGTTTATTGCCATTTTATTCTTTAAAGCTGTATTTTTCTTTAGCTATATTCTTTCCTCCCTTTGAACTGTTCACAACAGGTCTCTTAGATCTCTTGCAGAATTGGTTTGGTTTTAATGAATTCATTGAGGCTTTTTTTGTCTGGAAAATTCTTTATTTCTTTTTCAATTTTAAATGTTATCCTTGTTGGATAGAGTAGTCTTGGTTGTAGGTTTTTGTTCTGCATTACTTTGAATATATCTTGTCATTCCCTTCTGGCCTCAAGTGTTTCTGTTGAGAAGTCGTTTGTCTCTTATGGGGGCTCCTTTGTAGGTCATAGCCTTTTTTTCTCTAGCAGCTTTTAAAATTTTCTCTTTATCCCTTAGCTTTGGTATTTTAACTATGATGTGTCTTGGTGTATATTTCTTTGGGTTTCTCTTTAATGGAGTTCTGTGTTCTTCTTGAATGTGTGGAATGTTTCCCAGCCTTAATTGAGGAAAGTTTTCTGCTATAATTTGATTGAACAATGTTTCTATTTCCTTCCTCTTTCCTCTTCTTTAGGGACTCCTATGATGTGAAAGTTGTTTCTCTCCATGTTGTCACAGAGCTCCCTTAGAGTTTCCTCACATTTTTTTAGTCTCTTTTCCTTTTTCTTCTCTGCTTCTATGCCTTTGTTTATTGTGTCCTCTAACTCGCTGATTCGATCATAAGCGTCATTCACACTGCTTTTAGTTCCTTCCATTGTGGTATTCAGTTCTGATACTGTATTTGTCATTTCTGTTTGATTCTTTTTTATTATTTCAATTTCATTTTTTATACTTGTTATCTCTCTATTTAGGTGTTCATAGTGACTATCCATTGTTGCTCTAATTTCTTTGAACATCCTAACTATAATTATTCTAAATTCTTCTTCTGGTAATTTGGTTATATCTGTCTCATTCAGGTCCTTCTCTGGGGATTTCTCTTGATTCATTTGGTTTGCATTTCTCTGCCTGCCCATTTTGTCTGTGTATAAGCAAGTTGTGGCCACTGGAGTCCAGTAGGTTTTGCCTTGGTTTTCTCTAGGTGTGGTCTGTCTGCAGGCCTGCCACCCCCTCTGTCGCTGCCTAGGGCAGTTGGGTATGGGCGTTGCCATCACCAGCCCACTGGGGCTGTTGCTGTGATTTCTGCCTCTCCTCTGCGGGAGGGGCTGTCACTCAAGCCACAAGCCTCAGCACCAAGGGCAGAGGTGAGCACCTTTGCTCAGCTGTGGACCCATCCTGTTTCTGAGCTTCTGCCCAACCCCCGTGGTTAGTGCCTGTTTGCCACAGTTTTGCCGGTTGGACAGGGCTTCTGATGTGCTCTCATATGTGAGCTTCTGCCCGTCCATAGCTTTGGCTCTGCCCTCGAGGCCAGTGCCCTCCTGCGCAGGGTCGCAAACCAAGGTTTATTGGGCTGGGCGTGGCTGCTGGCGTGTGCTCAGCTGCAAACTTCCACTCATCCCAGGCTCTACCCTGCCCCCACGTTCAGAGCCAACTCGCACATGCAGGATGGCAAACTGCAGTTTCTCTGGCCAGGAAGGGCAGCTGGCATGAAGTCAGTCGCGACCCCCTGCCCGTTCCTGGTCTTAGCCCCATCCCTGTGGTCAGGGCTGGCTGCATAGGGTCACAGAGCAGATTTCTGCTAGTTCCTGGCTCTCGCTTTTCCCCCTCAAGTGGGGTTATAGGCGGGCCAGCAGTTGCCGGACTGCTTTTGCGCGTCTTGTTTGCCCCGCTGGGCTAGACCGAGCTCATACCGGCTGGGCCTCCACCCCCCGCTGATAGAACCGCATTTCAGCATCCCGCCACCATCCCTCCAGCAACCCTCATCAGAGTAGGAAGGGTCCTCACAGATTAGCTCCTATAACTCCATACTGTAGAACTGGGAGCACCCTCCCTAAAGCAGCTTTGTTCTAATTGCCGCGGGAGAGCTTGTTTGGCTGGTGTCCTTTCTCCCTTTGCTGGTATTGCTAGTTCCAGGGGAAATATTTGTTTTCGATTAGGGAAGTGACTTAGCCCAGGGGTTAGGGAGGCTGTTCCTCAGAGTGTTTGTCCCTGTGCCTTCTGTCCACACTCTGTTCCCACTGCTCTGGTCCTCTCCTCTGTCCCCGTTCCCCGGAGCCCCGGGTGCGTGGTTGTGAGAGATATTCTGTGCTGTCCCTTTAAAAAGAATCTTGGGTCTGAGGAAACTATCTTTTTCTCACAAACAGTATCCTCACTTGTTTCACAGCTCAATACTGTCCCAATGCCTCTTCTAGGCTCTGCCACTGAAGGCTGGGGCTTTGTTCCTGGGACCCAGGTCCCTCCCTCTCCGCCAAACTCTCCTCCGGCCACACGGGTCTCTCCGGGCTGCCGTTTGCTCCGGGGAGCTGGGCAGCCCTCTTCGCGTTTTCGCTATTCCTACCAATCTCAATGTGGCTTCTTCTATGTTCCTTGGTTGAAGAGTCCACTTAGTTTAGTTAAAAGTTGGTTTATCCAGATGATGGTTCTTAAAATTGAGTTATAATCCACTTTGGTTCTGGGAGTTGGAAGTTGGTACGTCCGCCTGCTCTGTCGCCATCTTGCTCCCAGAGTAACCTCTTTCTCCCCTTCTTCCTGGGTCCATCCACTTCATGTGCCAATACTGAAGAAGTGAGAGTTTAGAGTAAATGACCACTCAAGAGCAAGACCATCCGATAATCACATTTCTCTTCTGTTCTTTCTCATTTTTTTCTCTGTGCTCTGCTTTTCAGTGACTTTAATATATTTCATTACTGGAAACTTTTTCTAACACATTAAGTAAAGGGCAGGACAGGTTGAACTTAGAATGGAGCTTTTCAATTTTTGATTTTGGTAGAATAACCAGGAAGTCTGTTAAGCACAAAAATGCCAACATCCAATGATTGATGAGTTTCTGCAAACTGTCTGTCTCAGGAATCATGAGAATCCATTTAATTAGATGATAAGGAAGAAAAACTATCAGGACTAGGAGAAGGGGTAAAATTTTTATCCAAAAAGTGAGGATTTCAGATAGTTACTTATTATTTCATGTATCTCCATGCTTCTGGAAGAGTGGAATAGATTTTTTAAATATGTCTGGAACTAATGACATCATGAATATACTGAATATGTAATTAATAATACTTAAAATGTGAAAAAATAGGTTTCAGTTAACATATAGCTTGAGAAAATGACCCAGAAAGGCATGACATTCATCCGTGTAGAACATTCACATGCGAGATGAAAACAGAGTACTTTACCTTTATGATTAATAAGGAAAATATTTTCAAAACATAAATTTTTCCCCCAAAGTGGCACGTCGAAGAAATAAGAGAAAGAAAAACAACATAAAACAGAAAAGTTAGTCTGCTCTTTAGAAATAAAAGTTTATTGATCTAAAAGAAACCATGCTAAATAAAGAAAAAGAGAAATGAATTTACATCAATCAAACAGGAAATATCACTGTTAATGAAGAGAAGCATACAAACAAAGACTCTACTTCTCAAAGTAATGACTCCTCCAACGATCCCATATTTCAAGTGAGCCACAAGAGAATACTTGACAGGGAAAAAAAGATAGCAACTTTAGCAGCTGAAATAACTCTTGAAGGGATAGTCTCCTCTTTCTCCATTTTAATTTTCTTAAAATACTCCTCTGGAAATTCAGCAACCCTTTGTAAAGAAGATACTTGCAAACACTGACCCAGCTTTTCATTGAGTGACATTGTCTCTCTTTACAGTTCTTCTTTATATTACCGAACAAACCCACAGATTCCAATCTTATCACTTTTTTCCCTCGCAAATGAAGTATACCACCTCCAGCTTTCAGAAGCTCACACCTAACATCCATTAGCACCCATCTTCAAAAGCATATCTCCCTTAGTGGGTGGCTGATTTATGGTAAGATGTGGTAATGTATTCATCTCCTATACCAGGTCTCTGAAGATTTTCAAAGATATATTTACATATGATTAGTAGTCTGATTAGCATTAGTAAAAGCAGCAGCAGCCACATCCTATATACTTGTTCACCACCACCTCATTTCTGGGATATGTTTCTACTATTTGAGTTATGATCCCATTCCTAAATTAGCCTCGAATAGGAGATTATGAATTCCTTCTTTTTTATTTTTTCCTCTTTTCCAATGGGCTAAAGCCAGCAGGGAATCATCATTAAAATTCCCCATAAAGCCCGTTTGTTTACCATTTCCCTTCCCCCAACTATCATATCTTTTTACCCTGCTGTGAACTCTCACAGAGCTGAGGAATGACTCATGGAAATCTCACTGGTGGAAGTGCACAATCCAGGGAATCATTTCAAGCTGATCCTGTCTGTCAAATAAAGATGACAAATATTTACTGTCTCTGGACACCCCTCCAGGTACTTACATATTCATGATTTTATTTTATTCTGTATTTTAGGAAACAAGATTTCTTCCCTTATGAACAGGTGCAAATACTGCTGACATTTATAACACTCCTCAAAGACAAGGAGGAAGAGAGGATTGAGGCTTGCATGATGTTAGTTCTTACCAGAGACTAATATCAGAGGATATTTTTTGAGGTGGCTGTTTTTTGTTGTTCGTTATCATGTTCTCTCTCTCCATCCCAATGAGACATAACTATGCCAGACTCATACTTCATATTCATCTATAGGAACATCTGGCTCATGTCTAACATTTAATTTCCACACCATTAGAGTCAAACAATACATTTACATCAGTAGATAATATAATGCATTATCACGCAAAGCAGAGAGTAGCAATTTATTAGCCTAATTTAAAATAGCCTTCAGCAAAAAATAGTGCATCTTAATTCAGAGTTCTGAATGGAATGACATGTTTTCCAGTAAAATTCAAAAAGTATGTACTCAGAGAGGCTTTGGTAAAACTTTCCTGCGTATATCATCTTCTGCATTATTCAAGGATGAAATACTTATTCTGGTTTTTATGTTATAAACCAATTTCATCTATAATAACATGAAAAGAGGTAACAGCCTTAGGAGAAGATGAAAAAAAGAATTCCTTGGACCACAAGTAGACCCTTCATCTTTATTTTTTAAAAATCACAACTGGAGTGTGTAGGTAACTCAGAATTTCTTTGTATGTATTTAAAAATCACAGAAAATTACTTGTGTTAAATGTAGCATGAATTTTGCTTCTGTTTTTTTTTTTTCTCTGTAAGACATTTCATTGTATTTTACCTTTACAGACAAAGGATACATAGTCTTAGTTTGTCTTTGTGGGAGATTATTATAATTTTTATAAGGATTTAAATGATACAGTCTTAGAAAATAGCTTAAAACTATGCAGCCTGCACAATTCATTGACATATTAAAAGCACAGACTCAAAGATCTTCTCAGTTCTTACTAAAGAAAATTAGAACACTGTCTAGTTTCTTAATACAAACACTTGATACAGAAAGATGTGCAATACTTGTTAACATTGATAGAAAATATTTCCAGTCCCCTAAATGTTATAAACAGAAGTAATAGCATATACAACAGCATGTCTATGACAGTATATTCTGAATTCTGTGACAGTAACCAAACTATAGTCATAAGGACACTGCAGAGGACAATATAGTCTCAAAAGAGATGGGTAAATTTGTCATTTTGAGATTCTCAGTGGTACTTAATCTGCTACTCAACATTCTTTCGCCATCCACAGGCAGTCCCTGTGATGAATGTATATTCCCTAATTTTCATGAGTTTACAGATTTATGAGGGAAGTAAGAAATGCACATATATAATGAGAGGAAATAATATGAAGCGCTAAATGTCATAAGAAAATTGGAAAAGACATTTTGGGAGAGAGGAATTATTTCTGGTTCCAGACCAAAGAAAGGCTTCAAAACCAAGTTTGCTTTGTGCTGGAATTTAGAGGTCAGGTTGGCATGTCCTGAAAATGTTCTGTGACACAGCCCAGAAGGCAAGATTCTGACCCTTTAAGAGAGTTAATGAGGCAGTAAGTCATTTGTGGTATGCCATGCCAAAATTGATATGGACCACCCTACTCCCCAAGACCCCACATTTTTCTACCAAACTTTCTGTTAATAAAGCTAATCCTTAGCTCAGATTCACCAATTAGTTTAAAAATATTTGCTCCTGTTCAGCGGTTGAGGTCTTCTACTTGAAACATGTCATATGATTAATATTTTGTTCCCTCTATTCCACTCTTACTTTGTGATACCTGACCAATTTGGTTTGGTACTGAGGCCATCTGCCCTGTGACCAGCATAACGCAAATGCAAAAACCTCCAGGACAGTGATGCTTGCTCTAATCCCTGATTGAGCTAACTTCAGGGAAACTAGATGAAGTACTGTGTGCGCTTCTAGAATCTGTTACGCTTGATAGTCTTCAAATCAGTTTTTGGCTCCCATTACCTCACTCTACCCCAAAACACTTGAATTTATCACGAATCTAGGAAAGTTGTCAACAACCTGGAACAGATATTCAGGTGTGCCTTAACCCACACCCAAACCTTGACACAGGCAGATATGCAAACCAGGTTCCCCAGTATTCCAAAGTTATCTAAGGCTGAGTATGTACAGTTACATTGGGTGCCATCTTTCAGACATACATTATAATACATGTAATATAATAAAATAAATTAAAAGCAAGAGTAAAATTTTGAAAGTTAAAAGTCCACCTCCCCATGCTCCATTCTTTAGCCTTGACCTTGTTTTCCAGAGATAATTATACATACATACATACATACTTATTTATTTATTTATTTATTTATTTATTTATTTATTTATTTATTTATTTATTTATTAAATGAGAGGCAGGGAGGCAGAGAGACAGACTCCAGCTTGTACCCTGACCCAAGACCTACCCGGCAAGCCCCCTACAGGGTGATGGGGTCTCTGCTCCATTGCTCAGCCACCAAGGTATTTCAGCACCTTATGGGAGGCCATAGAGCCATCCAAGTGCCCAGGGCCAAATTGCTCAAACCATTCCAGTCATGTCTGCAGGAAGGAAGGACAGAGAGAGAGAAATAAATGGGGGGAGGGGAAGAGTAGAGAGGCAGATAGATACTTCTCCTGTGTGCCTTGATCAGGAATCTAACCCGGGACTTCCACACACCAGGCCAATGCTCTACTGCTGAACCAACCAGCCAGAGGCAGATAATTACATTTAAATATTTCCAATTTTAGTTCTTGTAGTGATTAACGCTAAAACTATATGTAATATATACACTGTTATAGAAAGAAGAGGAATTTTGTTCACTTACTAGAGTCAACTCATTTCAATTTATGTTATTATATTTTTAGTTCTTCAAGTGATTAATTCCATACTTTTGATTAATATTGTTTCTTCAATTTTAAAATTATATTTACCATGTAAGGTTCTTTATTGTGCTCGATAAATATTTATGGAACACCCACATTGACCAAAGGCTCTTAAACATACTGGCAATAAAATGATGTGTAAAAACAGACAAAAACCTTGTCATCATGGAAATTACTGCCTAATGGAAAAGAAAAATATTAATTAGTAATAACACAAAGAAATTATAATGATAAGTGCTACCCAAAATTTTATAGAGCTATGAGAGATTATTTTAAGAAGGTCAGGGATGGTTTCTCAGAAGAGGTTACCTTGATAAGAGATCTTTTCTTTTTTTTTTTTTTAATTTTAGGCTGGTTAATACTTTTTATTTAATTAATTGTGTTTACATAGATTTTAGGGTCACCCTGAATGCATCCCCCCAAACCTGTATTCTTCTCAACATCTCCTTTCCCCCCTCCCAAAACACTCTCCCCCCTTCCCTTCAGGTTTATCCCATCCTATCATCCCCTTTCCCTCTGTCCTCTTATCTTCTGGTCCCTTTGATTCCTCCTCTGCCTCAATTCTGTTCCTCAGTTCTCATTGTTACTTGGATTCCTCAAATGAGTGAGGTCATTTGATATTTTTCTTTTTCTACCTGGCTTATTTCACTTAACTTAATAGTTTCCAGGTCCATCCATGTTGTTGCAAAAGGTAATATTTCCTTCTTTTTCGTGGCCCCATAGTATTCCATAGTATATATGTACCAAAGCTTTTTAATACACTCATCCACTGATGGACCTTGGGCTGTTTCCAGATCTTTGCTATTGTGAACAATGCTGCCATAAATATGGGGGTATATTTCTCTTTTTCAGTTGGTGATAGGGTGTTCATGGGATATATTTCTAAAAGTGGGATGGCTAGGTCAAAAGAAAGATCCATTTTTAATTTTTTGAGGAATCTCCACATTGTTTTCCACAGTGGCTGCACCAGTCTGCATTCCCATGAGCAGTGCAGGAGGGTTCCCTTTTCTCCACATCCTCCCCAGCACCTACCCTGTGTTGTTTTATTAATGAGCACCATTCTGACTGGTGTGAGATGGTATCTCATTGTGGTTTTAATTTGCATTTCTTTAATGATTAGTGATGTTGAACATTTTTTTTTCATTTGTGTATTGGCCATCTGTATGTCCTCTTTGGAGAAGTGCCTATTCATTTCTTGTGCCCATTTTTTGATTGGATTGTTTGTCTTCCTAGTGTTGAGTTTAAAGTTCTTTATAAATTTTGGTTATTAACCCCTTATCAGATGTATTGTCAAATATGTTAACCCATTCTGTGGTTTGTCTTTTTATTCTGTTCTTATTGTCTTTAGCTGTGCAAAAGCTTTTTAGTTTGATATAGTCTCATTTGTTTATCTTGTCTTTTATTTCACTTGCCCGTGGAGTTAAATCAGCAAATGTATTGCTGCAAGAGATGTTCGTGAACTTACTGTCTATGTTTTCTTCTAAGAGGCTTATGGTTTCATGACTTACACTTAAGTCTTTTATCCATTTTGAGTTTATTTTTGTGACTGGTGTAAGTTGGTGGTCTAGTTTCATTTTTTTGCAGTTAGCTGTCCAATTTTCCCAACACCATTTGTTAAAGAGGCTGTCTTTACTAAATTGTGTGCACTTACCTTCTTTGTCAAATATCAATTGTCCATAAAGGTGTGGGTTTATTTCTGGGTTTTCTGTTCGATTCCATTGATCTATATGCCTGTTATGCCAGTACCAAGCTGTGTTGAGTACAATGGCCTTGTAATAAAACTTTATATCAATGAAGTGTGATACCTCCCCCTTTATTCTTTCTTCTTTTTCAAGATTGCTGAGGTTTTTCATGTTCTTTTTTGGTTCTATATAAATTTTTGGAATATGTGTTCTATATCTTTGAAATATGTCATTGGTATTGTAATTGGTATTGCATTAAATTTATTAATTGCTTTTGGTAATATAAATATTTTAATGATGTTTATTCTTCCTAACCATGAACACGGTATATTCTTCCACTTGTTTGTATCTTCCTTGATTTCTTTTATTCATGTTTTATAATTTCTTGAGAACAAGTCTTTAACCACCTTGGTTAAATTTACTCCTAGATACTTTTTTTTTGTTGTTGCAATAGTGAAGGGGATTGTTTCCTTAATTTCTCTTTCTGACAGTTTATTGTTGGTGTATGAAAATGCCCCAGATTTCTGTGTTTTAATTTTATACCTTGCCACTTTGCTGAATTCATTTAGCAGGTCAAGTAGTTTCTTGACTGAGACCTTTGGGTTTTCTATATATAGTATCACATCATTTGCAAATACAATTTGGATGCCTTTTATTTCTTCTTCTTGTCTGATTGCTGTAGCTACGACTTCCTGTACTATGTTGAATAAGAGCGGTGAAAGGGGGCACCTCTGTGTTGTTTTCGATCTTAAGGGGATTGCTTTTAATTTTTTACCCATTGATTATGATGTTGGCAGTGGGTTTGTCATAGATGGCCTTTATCATATTGAGGTATGTTCCCTGTATTCTCACTCTGCTGAGAGTTTTGATTATACATGTGTGCTAGATTTTATCAAATGCTTTTTCTGCATCTATTGAAATTATCATGTGGTGTTTCTCCTTCCTTTTGTTTATGTGATGAATCACATTGATTGATTTACGAATATTGTACCATCCTTGCCTCCCCAGAATGAATCCCACTTGATTATGATGTATGATTTTTTTGCATGTATTGCTGGATTCAGTTTGCTAATATTTTATTGAGGATTTTAGAATCTAAGTTCATCAGGAATATTGGCCTATAATTTTCTTTTTTTGTGTTGTCTTTGCCTGGTTTTAGAATCAGAATTATGCTCGCCTCATAAAAGGAGTTTGGAAGTCTTCCTTCCTCTTGAATTTTTTGAAATAGCTTGAGTACAATAGGAGTTAGTTCTTCTTTGAATATTTGATAGAATTCCCTTGTGAAGCCATTTAGCCCAGGACTTTTGTTTGTTAGGAGTCTTTTTTTAAAAAAAATTCTTTTCATTTTATTCATTTTAGAGAGGAGACACAGAGTGAGAGACAGAAGGAGAGAGAGAGAGAAAGGGGGAAGGAGCTGGAGGCACCAACTCCCATATGTGCCTTGACCGAACCAGTGCAGGGTTTTGAACTGGTGACCTCAGTGTTCCCAGGTCGACGCTTTATCCACTGCACCACCACAGGTCAGGCCATGTTAGGAGTCTTTTGATAACTGTTTTGATCTCATTTGTTGTAATTGGTTTGTGTAGGTTTTCTGATTCTTCCAGATTGATTTTTGAAAGATTATATGTTTCAAGGAATTTGTCCATTTCACCTAGGTTGTCTAATTTTTTGGCATAGAGTTCTTCATAGTATTTTCTTACAATACTTTGTATTTTTGTTGTGTCAGTTGTTATTTCTCCACTCTCATTTCTAATTTTATTTATTTGAGTCTTTTCTTTGTTTATTTTTTTTTCTTGATGATTCCGGTTAAAGGTTCATTGATCTGTTTACCCTTTTAAAGAACCAGCTCTTGGTTTCATTGATTTTCTGTATTTTTTCTTTAGCCTCTATGTCATTTATTTCTTCTCTGATCTTTATTATTTTTTTTCTTCTACTACCTTTGGGCTTTACTTGCTGTTGTTTTTCTAGTTCTTCTAGATGCAGGGTTAAGTTGTTTATTTGAGCTTTTTCTAGCTTCTTAAACTGTGCTCGTAGGGCTATGAACTTTCCCTTCAGTACTGCTTTTGCTGGTTCAATAAATCTTGTGTTGTTGTATGCTCGTTATCATTTGTTTTTAGTAATTTTTTATATCTTCTTTGATCTCATTGTTAATCCATTAATTATTTAATAACATGCTATTTAGTTTTCATGTGTTTGAGAATTTTTTGGTTTTGCTGTTGTGGTTGGATTTTAGTTTAATGCCATTGTGATCAGAGAAAGTGCTTGATATTATTTCAATCTTCTTAAATTTTTTGAGACAGCTTATGTGCCCTATCATGTGGTCTATCCTAGAGAATGTACCATGAGCTCTTGAATAGAATGTATATTCTGCTGCTTTAGGGTGAAAGGTTCTGAAGATATCTATGATCTGGTGTGTCCTTTAAGTCTGTTGTTTCTTTTTTAATTTTTTCTCTGGATGATCTATCCAGTGATGTTAGTGGGGTATTGAAATCCACTGCTATTATAGTATTGTTCTTAACCTTGCTCTTTATATCCATCAAAGTCTGCTTTATTTATGTTAAAGCTCCTATGTTTTGTGCATAGATATTTATAATGGTTATATCTTCCTGTTGAATTGTTCCCTTTATCATTATGTAGTGTCCTTCTTTATCTCTTACTACAGCCTTTGTTTTAAAGTCTATTTTGTCAGATATAAGTATTGCTATTCCAGCTTTTTTTTCATTTCCATTTGCATAAATTCCTTTTTTATCCTTTCACCTTCAGTCTATGTGTATCTTTTTTTTTTGAGATGTGTCTCTTATAGACAGCATATGTCCTATTTTCTTATGCAACTACCCTTTGTATTTTGATTGGATTATTTATTCCATATATATTTAAGGTTATTATTGATATGTAGTTGTTTATTGCCAATTTAATCTTTAAAGCTTTATTCCTCTTTTACTATATTTTTTCCCCTTTTTGTTCTGTTTACAACAGGCCCCTTAACATTTCTTGCAGCATTGGCATGGTTGTAATGAATTCCTTGAGTGCTTTTTTTTTTCTAGGAAGCTTTTTATTTCTCCTCCAATTTTAAACAATAGCCTTGATGGATAAAGAAGTCTTGGTTGTTGGCTCTTGTTCTGCATTTATTTGAATATTTCTTGGCATTCCCTTTTGGCCTCAAGTGTTTCTGTTGAGAACTTGAATGTCATCCTTATGGGGGTCCTTTGCAGTTGATAACCTTTTTTTATCTAGTAGCTTTTAATATTTTCTTTATCTCTTAGGCTTGGTATTTTAATTATGATGTGTCTTGGTGTAGATTTCTTTGGGTTTCTCTTTAGTGGAGTTCTCTGTGCTTATTGAACTTGTGTGACTTTTTACTGCATCAATTTAGGGAAGTTTTTAGCTATGATTTCATTGAACAAGGTCTCGATCCCTTGTTCTTTCTCTTTTTCTTCAGTAACCCCTATGATGTGGATGTTGTTTCTCTTTAGGTTGTCACAGAGCTCTCTTAGAATTTCCTCAGATTTTTTCAGCCTTTCTTTTTGCTGCTCCGCTTCTGTGTTTTTATTTATCTAGTCTTCTAAATCGCTGATTCAATCCTTTGCTTCATCCAACCTGTTATTAATTGCTTCTACTGTAGTTTTCATTTCTGATATTGTATTTGTCATTTCTAACTGGTTCTTCTTTATTATTTCAATGTCATATTTGATGCTTATAATCTCTTTATTTATGTGCTCATTGTGTCCATCCACTGTTGTTCTAAGATCTTTTAGCATTCTAATAATCCTTATTTTAAACTCTGCATGTGGTAGTTTGGTTATTTCCATATCGCTCAGTTCATTTTCTGGAGGTTTCTCTTGTTGATACATTTGTATTGCACTTCTCTGTCTTCCCATTATGTCTGTGTGTCCGGGTGTGTTTTTTGTAGAGCTAGTTGAGTCTAGGGTTGGTGTTGTCTCAATAAGAGATCTTTAAAAATGAAAAGAACTTTACTGTATGGAGAATGGCAATGAGAATATTCTAGGCAGAAGAATAATTTATTCAATGGCCCTGTTTCAGAAAAGTCATGATGAGTATATCATGAAAGAAGCCAGTGGGACTCAAGTGGAAAAATCTGGGAAGAGCAAAGAGGAAAGACAGAATAGATTAATATGGGCCGGCCATGCAGAGTTTTTCAGGCTTTATATAGGGACTTTGCTTTATCTTAAGAGCCAGGGGAATGTACTTACTGGTTTTTAAGCAAAGACCAATTGTAATCAGAACAGTTTTGAAAGCTCTACTCTGCCAAGACAGTTTGGTGAAGATGAATTAATGAACTGGGGTATTATTATTTTTTTAATGAGCTTTTACCTTTTTCTTAATCTTGCTTTTAAAGTTTCCAAAGTTTTTGTCATTTTCTTTTACTTTATTACTATACTGGAACCTGTAATGTTTCCTCAATAGGTTTAATGTTAATATTAAAAGCCCTAAAATATCTACTACTTTATGACCCAGCAATCCCACTCTTTGGTATTTGCTTATACACAAATGAATGCACACAGCTTCCAAAATACTGTGAAAGAGGTTCATAACTGCTTTGCTCATAATTGCCAAAAATAAAAAGAACTCAAATGTCCCAAAGTCTCAACTAAGTTATGGTATGTAAATATGAATATAAATCATGGTAATATATTAAGTGTTACCCAACAATAAAAATAGAGTGAATTACTGGCATATATAATGATAAAAATAATTCTCACAGAAAAAGAATGCAGGCACAAAGTAATATATACCATAGAATTGAATTTAGGTGAAGTTCAAGAACTGACAAGTTAATTATTAGAGATGGAAGTGGGAATGGTGGTCACTACTTGGGGGTGGCAGAGGGGTGTGACTGATAAGAGGCATTCAGGCAACTTCTGGAGAACTGGAAATGTTCTTTATTTTAATCTGGATAGTTCTTACTTAGGTGTATACATCTTCAAAAACCCATCAAACCTTATAAAGATTAATAAACTTGACACTCAGTAGTCTACATATATTCTTCAATAGAAATGTAAAAAGGAAAACAGCAAGCAGTACTTATGATACTGTGATATATTGCAAATACTCCAGACCCAAGTGACACATTTGGCACATATTTTTGGGTACCCTTCTAAAGAGACTATTTCAAGAATGAAGGTCAAATTGATTCTTTTTATCTTATATTTTGTGATTTTCTCAAAATCATGCCTGCCATATAGACAGTGTACGTTAAAGTCCTTGCATGTCAGAATATGTCTTTATTTCACTGTCTCATTTGTTTGGCTCTAAGTCATTTTTCTTCAGAATACTGAAAGAATTGTTCTGTTGTTTTCAGTGGGTGTCATGTTGTTAAAAATGTCTAAAATTAAACTGATTTTTATAACTTTAAAATTTTTCTTTGAAAGTTTTAGGGAGCTATTCTTTACTATTGGAACTCTGAAATTTCACCAGAATGTTGTGGCTATTGTATTAGATTTCTATTACTACTTAACAAATCACCATATACTTAGCAGTTTAAAACCAGTTAAGTTATATTGTAATTTTCTGTAGGTCAGAAGTTTAGTCCAGGGAAGACTTAGGTCAATCCTCTGTTCTAGGTCTCACAAGGCTAGGTTGTTTACTGGGCTGCATTCTCATGAGGAGAGTGGACTAGGGAAGGGTTAGCTTCCATGGTCCTTCAGGTTATTGGTGGAACTCATTTCCTTGAAACTGCTGAATTCATGGCAGCTTGCTTCTTCAAAAGCAGCAACAGGGAGAGAGAGTTTCTTCTTCCAATTTCTTATTTCAGGGAAGTTCTTAGTCATCTTTTAAAAGGCACACTGGATTTAGTCAAGCATCCTTAGGACAATCTCATTTTGATTAACTCAAAGTGAGACCAATTAGGGACCTTGATTATATCAGCAAAAATCCCTCCACTTTTACCGCATAAAATAACCTGGTGCAGTAATAACATCCACCATAGTCTTAGGTCTCTTCTCATAACCAAGAGAACATTATATAGGGCATGTACATAAAAAACTAGGAATCTTGGGAGCTGTCTTAAAATTCTACTTACCACAGATTTAAATATATATACATATTTTTTGTTTTCAGTATCATTTCTATAACATCAAAATTTTGCATAAACTGAGTTCAAAATATTGGTTGAATAATCACTTAATACAGCTACTTTGCACCCCCTTTGAAATTTGAAGATATAAATTTTTCTTCTGTTCAAAATATTTTTCTAATTATATCTTTAACAATATGTTTTTCTCCCTTTCTGAACACTTTATTTAATGTGTTTTTAATAAATATTATCCAAGTCTCAGTATTTTCTCTAATGTGTCTCATCTCTTTGTCATTTTGATTTATGTTATTAGACATAAGTGCATGGAGGGATAAATGTCTATGAATTTTTAGATCACCAGCTTTAATAACTGTGTCCAAGTCACTTCGTTACCCTATTCAATATTTTATTTTGACAACCATATGCATCATTTCCAACAACTGTTTGTAGTTCTATTATCCTGTTCAATTCTGGGTAAGATAGCTTCTCAAATCTCTTTAAGTATACTAAAATCATAAATTTAATTTCTTTTTCTTTGAATAAGCTACCTGCTTCTTTCCAGAATCAATCACTTTTTTTCTTTAGTCTCTTTTGTCAGTTTTATAAACCCCCTTGTTGTAGGTTTTACTGAATGTCTGGTGACCTCTGGTTATGCATTCCTATTTGTTAGTGAACCACTATGTAGTTTCAATGTTGTGAAGAAGGTCTATACCTTTGCTTCTATAGATGTGCTATGCTCTCTCCATCTTCCTGCCTTAGCTCATATTATTCCAGTACCTGCATCTGTAAATCCTTCTTGTTCACAGCATTCACTAGCACCTCCCACATTTTGAGGCAAGAGCACATAGTTTAGAACTTAATATAAGCTGAACATATTTTAGCAAGTTACTGAGATTGTTTACTTCAACATTAGTGTGGTCTGTTTCTTATTAGTTTTCCTTGAAACTGTGGGCCAACTTCAGGCTTTGTGTGCACGGGTAAGGTGTGCATTGTGGCATGAATGACTTTAGTTATAGATCAAAATACGACAGGCAGTTAGTTGAGGGGCCAGCCAATACAAATTACTCTGGAGACACATTGTTATTTCCCCTCTTGGTCAGCTCTATCTTGTCTGTTGGAAGATTTACATTAATCTTTGCTCTACTACTTCATGTATCAGCACCTCCACCATGGTCCCTAATATTTTTCTGGTAGACTATTTCATTTCCTTAAATGGCAGTGTTTTGGGTGTATTCACAAGATGGACATCCTGTGAGTCATGCTGTATGGGTGGAAGTGAGGCTATGGATACCAAGACATTACTGGTCCAGCTATTTAAGAGAGAGCATGCTAATTAATTTCTTGATAGCTACCACACAACCCTCTTCTGCTCACACTGCTTGGCAACTCTAAGTATGGACCCTTTCCTTTATCTGCCAGAAAGAAGAATTTCCACTTCCGCTCCAGCCTTCTGTGCATTATTTGGCTTTGCTCTGGTGGTAGATCCATTATTATGATAATTTCTCATAATAATCATAAATGAATGCTAGATCATAAAATGATTTATTGATGGGGATGAAACTTGAACAAAGCAAGATTTATTATATCATTGTTCCCTTAATCAATATTTGAATATCGAGTTTGCAAACCATAGTAGGTATTGAAGAAGATCAAAAAATGACAAAAGAGTCTCTTTATCCCAGGACCTTACAATCTAGAACTATTTAAATAATAGTGGAAGGCAGTATTTAAACTAAGGACATTTGAAGGCTGGAAGAAATAAATGAGCATGTAATGAATGATACAGAATCAAAGCTGTGAACTAACTATATCAGAACAGACTGGTATATTCAGTGATAAATTATGGACCATGCCAATGAGCAACTCCCAGTCTAAGCTATAGGTGCAAGTGAAATTGCTAAATCTGAGGAACTATTAGGTCAAGAAGATAATGTTCCACAATGACGCAGCTAATGCTGAAACAGATGAATGGAGCTTCTGGTTGTTCCCAGGTACTGCCTTGTGAATCTCTGTAAGCTATTATGTGTCACCTAGACTGCATTAGTTTTCTATTGTAATACATTGTTACAAAGCCAGTATCTTAACACAACACAAATTTATTATATCATAGTTTCTATAAGTCAGGAGTCTGGGCATAGAATGGCTAGTTTCTCAGCTCAGGTTCTCATAAGTCTGAAATCAATGTCAGACAGAGAACTTATATGGCGGCTCTGGGGAAGAATTTACTTTCAATTTTGTTCTTATTGTTGGCATAATTCAGTTTCTTGCAGTTGTAAGATCAAGGTCCTTCTTACTTTGCAAGCTGTTAGCTGGGGACCATGCTCAATTCCTAGAGGCCACACACATTTTTGCCATGTGGCCTCCTCCATACTCAAGCTAGCAGTGGCAATTCAAATTATCTCATGCTTTATATCTTAAATTTTATTTATCTTAATCATCTAGACCCAAATTTAAAGAGTTTATGTGATTAAGTAGACCCACTAAAATAATCTACCTTTTGGTTAACTAACATTTAACTCAGTAGCAATCAAAATTAGATTTACAAAATTGGTTTTGTCACATAATTTAATGGGAAAGATATCATATTCAAAGATTACTCTCACAGTTAAAAGGAGGAAATTAAGCATGAATGTGGACTGCTGAAGATCATTTGAGAATATGCTTGCTACATGGGGTCTCGGAAACGACTATTTTCCTTATAATGCCACCAGGAATGTGGAAAATAATCAAATACATTTTCTTTCTCTTCTCCTTTCTGCATTTATACCTACCCTCATTAATTTCACCCATGCACAGTAAATTTCTCTAAAAAGAGATAAGCAGAGAACTATTATGGGTAGAGGACTTTGCCTTTAGACTTTGTATTGAAGTCAATTTTTCTAGACTAAAAGAATACAATATTAAGACTTAGGGAAATAAATCCTTTATCTTTTCTATTACTAACCCTAGGGTCAATTAGAAACTCCTGATTCTCCCACTCAGAAAAGTAAAAGGAGTCAAATTTACATTTATAAAATGTCTGCTATAAGCTAGGTGCAAAGCTTTATATACTTATATATAAGTTCACTTATATCATTCTTCTAGAATCCGAGTATTATTATATTCATTTTATGAATGAGAAACCAAGGAAGGAAAATTCCTTGCTCAAGGTCACACAAATGAAGTGGAAAAGCTGGGAGTTTAATCTAGAATGAGGACTTTTATAGATGTTACTGCAACTCCTGGGATACAAGCAAATGAAGGCAATCCTTTCTATTAGCAGATGTGAGACAGTCGTGAGGATGCTCAGGGTGCTTTACCTACTGTCATAAGCAAAGCTATGTTGACTTATAAGGCAAGTGTCAAAATATCTAAATATGGCTGTAAGACTTGACCTACTAAATCATTCATTGTTGAGGGCCAAATTCTCTTTTTTATTCATACAAAGACTACAGGTCAATATCACAGTTGGAGACTTAAACCTAAGGACCTGAAATGATGACTAAAGTGGTGTTGGATCAACTTGTTCCTTCTTTCCGAATCAAGGAGGCTGAAGTAACAATATAAGACAACATCTGAGACCCTAATCCATGGTAGAGGGGACATTGCTGTCATGGCCCCTGCTTCAGTTGTCCATTTAGGCTGCTATAACAAAGTACCACAGACTGTCTTATAAACAACAGAAATTTATTCCTCACAATTCCAGAGGGTAGAAGTCCAATATTAGAGAGCCATCATGGTCAATTAAGGGCCCTCCCCTGGATCACAGACTTCTCATTGTATGCTCATTTAGTAAAAGGGGCTTTAGAGCTCTGTTGGGTCTTCCTATGAAAGCACTAATTCCATTTAAAAAGGCTCTACCCTCATAATTTAAACTCCTAAGACCTCACTTCCTATCATCTCATTGGGCATTAGGATTTTGCTTATGAATTTGGGTGGAGGGAGGCACAAACTTATGGAGCATAGAAACAACATGCTAGGTACATTTTTATTTATTGATCTCTTTACTTGAACAAAAGATGTAAACTGGTTCATACAGATACAAAAATATAACAGAATTAATAAAGTAGCACTTATTGAGTTCTTATTACTCATTAGGCATTATGTAGTTTCCTCAAAACAGGCTACTAGTTAGGTACCAATAATTAACTCATTTTATAAATGAGAACAAGAAATGTTAAGAAGGTGAAAGAACTCACCTGAAGTTTAACCAACTAATGAGTAATGGATATAGGACAGAAAACATGCTAAATAAGGAAGGATAATAAGAATAATGGCATCATTTGGTATCAGTAGTAAAATATACACTATGAATTACTATTTACTTGGTATGGGCAGAGCACAAACCAGACCTTAAACTTTCTATCAGATAGTAAAAATAAAAACATTTGATCAATCACTATTCTCAATATCTATTTCTAGGACAAAGTAAATTACTCCACTATTCTTGACAGTATGACCAATGAGAACATTTCAATCAGAATCTTTATGGAGAAAACATTGCATAATTATATGTATATGAAAGCATATATTGCTGAACATTTTAATCTAGATCATGTATTTTACATGCATTTTATTCTCAATTTTTACAATAAGCATATGGTTTCAGTGCCATTCTTACTGCATTTGACATGTAGCCAAACTGAGACTTAAGATACTAACCAACATGCCCAAGGTCACAGAAATGTAAATTCAGGTAGTCTGGTGCAATTTGTAATAATTTTTCTGTGTTGCCTCCATTGATCAATGTACTAGCAACCTTACAGTAGTTTTGTGATGCTATTTTTTATAGCATCATTAATTATGAACATCACACCAAAATACAAGGCAGTAAAAAAATAACTAAAGACAATTGAGAGCCAATAAATATAATAGTGAAGACAGAGAAATATACAGCTGAGTCCAGGGATAGATTTTATTTATTTGTTTGTTTGTTTTATGTGGGAGGAGAGAGACAGTGAGGTAGACTCCCACATGCATCCTGACCAGATCCACCGGGGAACCCTATCTGGGGTAAATGCTTAAGTATCGAGCTATTTTTAGCACCTAAAGGTGACTGAGCTATGTCTCAGTGCCCAGAGTCATGCTCAAACTAACTGAGCCACTGACTGTGAGAGGTGGGAGAAAAAGAGGGATAGGAAGGGGAGGGCAAAAGCAGATGTTTGTTTCTCCTGTGTGCCCTGCCAGGAATTGAACCCAAGACGCCCATACGCCAGGCCAATACTCTTATCTCAGGGGTCCCTAAACTATGGCCCGCGGGCAGCATGCAGCCCCCTGAGGCCATTTATCTGGCCCCCGCTGCACTTCTGGAAGGGGCACCTCTTTCATTGGTGGTCAGTGAGAGGAGCACAAGATGCATCCGCACCTATAGTTCCCATTGAAATATAGGTCAGTTTGTTAATTTAAATTTACTTGTTCTTTATTTTAAATATTGTATTTGTTCCTGTTTTGTTTTTTTACTTTAAAATAAGATATGTGCAGTGTGCATAGGGATTTGTTCATAGTGTTTTTGTATAGTCCGGCCCTCCAACAATCTGAGGGACAGTGAACTGGCCCCCTGTGTAAAAAGTTTGGAGTCCCTGCTCTATCCACTGAGCCACTGGCTCAGGCCCAGGAATTGATTTTAGAACATGAGTTCTCAACATGAGCAATATCATCCGCAAGGGAGTAATGATTGGGTCTTGATAGGTAAACACCTCTTAGATATTACAAAGGTCATAGCTTCCAAACAGCCACAGCACAAAAACATATATACCATTTATTTCAACTTTCTCAGGGAGACAATGGGGATTGGGGAAATGCCTCAAACAAGCTCTGTAAGGCAAAAAATTTTTTTAAAAGTTAAGAAATAATGGCTTAGAGAAATAGGTGAACCATGTATTTTTCAGATTACCTGCATAGATATTATTTTCTTCACTTGTAAATTTGATAGCTATGAAGCATCAGTACATTCCATACTGTCTACCCTCACCAATTGTACAGTAAGCCTATTATTAATTGAATGCAAATACCTTTGCCCAAACAGATACCTTTGTAGGGATACAGCTAATATTCCATGTGAAAACTGAGATGTCTAACAAAGATAATAAGGACCCAAATGTCACTTCTGCTATAAGGTGACAGAGTCTGTAGACCATGCTAAGATTCTGCTTATGATAGATTAAAATTGTTATATATCATATGAACACATAAACAGTCAAAGGTCCACAAATCTATATAAAACATTAGGGCAGGATAAGGTTAGTTAAAAGTTCCCTGCTTTGGGGGGTGGAGGTGGATTGAAGAATCTTTATCTTGTTAAAGAACTATTATATATGTTTGAGCAGTGCTATCCTTTCCCCCTTATTATATGCTTTAAAAATGTTTTAATTGTTTTCAGAACACCTGTCTAGGTAATGGCTTCAGATGAAGAATAATTAAATTATAGCCCTCTCTTCTGGAAAGTTTTGGTGGTCTATTAATGCCACCCCAAAGGATGCAGAGGTGAATGAATGCAACTTCCTGCTATTGGGCCTGATATTTTACTCTACTTACAAACTAATATGTAAGTCTGATACTGCTTGATGAATGCTGCTGAAAGACACAAGACTCCCAATTCTTTATTACATGCAGCAAAGCAAGCAGCATAAACACCAACATGTTTGCATACTTTTCTACTAGGCCCCCATGTCACACAGGGGTGATGCAGACAGCCCAGATTGATGCTACAGCTGTAATGGCTTTGTCTATATCCAAGGGGCAGTGAAACTGAGAACCTGCTGTTTTATAGCAAACAATAAGCAAGCCTGCTCTTTGTCTCAGCAGGGGACATTATCTCATCACTCAAGGTTGCTTACTGTAAACACAACACTTAAAAATGGCCAGGTAAAGAGTAATTAGGGCCTTGAATTCATTGCATACTCAGGAAGACAGTAGAAGCAACAGAAACCCAAGGAAGGATGTCTCTCTATATGTCTCACCTGGAATTCTCCATTCCCTCTGTTCAGTGGGATGTGCCTCTTCTAAAGATACTGGAGATTATTTTATTTTTATACTTAATTCCTTATTCCAATTCCTTTATTTCCTCTGGGCATCCTCTGAGTTAGGCAAAGGAACACCTTGCAAGGGGTAAGCTGTTATAATGACCCAATTTGCTATGGTATTTATTCACTGCTTAAATATGAACTAAATTATTCACCTTGTAAAAAGATGCTTCCAAAGTCAAGAAAGGAATAATCAGCTATATTTGAATTGAATCAAAATTTAGAAACACTGAGAGATTAGATAGAAACATATTTCAGACTAACTTTAGATAACATTGTAAAGAAGCTTTCCAATTGCATGTAAAGTTGGACCAGGTAAATTCTACGCTCTCAATTTTATGTTTCTTTGATAATGTGTAAGGTCAATACCAACTATAAACTTACAGAGTTATCTCTAATTGTCCTTATCCATCCAATTTTTTTAAAAAAAAATAATGTTGCTCAGTAGTTAGTATTTGTTGACAGTAAGTTAATATTATTGGAATTATCTTTTTATCGTATCACAGTGCCTCTTTTCCACAAGGATAACAAATTGTAAGAGTCCTATTTCATTGGGGAACAATTTTTTTTTTCATTTTCTGTTCCATGAGGTTTTAGAACTATTTCTATATATCTATGCATTGCTGATTCCAAATCTGCAATTTATTTTTTTGGTGCATGCTCCATTTTCTATGCAATTTTAATTTTCTTTTGTTATAGTTAATGGCATGCTTTGATTTTTAAATTGGAATTAAAGGGCAATGACTCTTAGATTGAACATAACCATAAGGCAATTAATGTTTTACAAACATCACTTTTACATAATTGTAGTTTTTTTTAAATGTAAAAAATTATTATCTGATAAAAAACACCCTCTTATTTTAAGATTGAATCATGGCTTCTTCGAATAGGCATAAATGTAAGAATAGTCCTGACACCTTCTGTTATATATGTGGCTGTTACACACTTCAACGTCAAAGGCGCAATATTTCATCCTTTGTGACATGTGCATATATTGCCTATTTTCAAGTTCCCTTGGCAATCAAAACAAGAATTGGGTTTCTTGTATTGTCTGCCATAATTGTAAGGAAATGCTTTGTAACTGGACAAAAGAAAAACGCAAAGGAATGCCTTTTGGTATTCCCATGGTTTGGTGTGAACCTAAGGACCACAGCAGTGACTGTTATTTCTGTCTGATCCATACAAAAGGCATTGGCAAGAGAAAATGGCATATGATCGCTTATCCTAATATTCTTTCAGCAATACGACCTATCCTACACTCTGAGACACTCCCAGTTCCAGATTTCAATGGTTTCATTTCTTCTAAGGACAAAGAAAGTGAACGTGGTGATCAAGTGTATTTTGATAAGATGCATGAGGAAATGGTTGTAGAATATGAAGGGTCTTCTTCTGATGCCAAGTAGTCATTATCCCCTCAGCAGTTTAGCCAACACAAATTGAATGCCTTAGTAAGAGATTTGGGCCTATCAAAGAGAGCAGCTGAGTTATTAGCCTCCAGGCTTCATAAAAAAAATGTACTTCACTGATCAGTTAAAGTATCTCATTTCAGAATGCGTGAACAAATTTTTGTGGACTATTTTTCTGAAGACAAACACTTTGTTTACTGTCATGATATCAGTAGTCTTCTCAGCCAGCTAGGTGAATGAACCTGTAGTTAATTGAGACAGAATCATTTTCCCCCGCTTCACATCAAACTTGGTTTAATGAAGCAGTTTGTTCAGGCTTTGAATAGAGAAAATGAATGCTTTCAACATATTATTTCTGCTTTTCCTGCCTTGTCTTTTAAGAAGATAAAAGCAGGTATATTCGATGGACCTCAAATTCAAACTCTCATACGTGACAAAGAATTTGCCAAGAAGATGAATAAGGAGGATAAAGCAGCATGGCTGTCTTTTGTGGAAGTTACAAAGAACTTTCTTGGCAACAAAAAAGCAGAAAACTATGAACTTCTGGTTCAAAGGATGCTGTTGGCTTTTCACGACATTGGATGTAACATGAACCTTAAGATTCATTTCCGGAACAGTCACCTTGAGAAGTTTATCGAAAATCTTGGAGCTGTTAGTGAAGAGCAGACTACTGCTGGAGCATAAAACAAGATTGTCCTCAACAAGTACACAAATGCAAGAGCTACAAATGCAAATTTTTGCCTGAATAGAATTTAAATAAGTTTTGCACAAATTTTATGATTAAAATAAGTGTTTTAATATGTTCTATTTTGAAGTTGTAGACAAGTTCTGATGTAATTATATCTTTTAGTGTATTAGTGTATGTACTGCATTATTTAAATTATTATATTTTCACAAAGAAGATGCCCAGAAGACATTCTACTTTATTATGTTAACCTAAATGTTGAAAATTTTACAATAAAATGAAAACTTAAAATCTTGAATTGCAAGAAAACTATAGCTTACAGAGAAAAACTAATGTCAGATTTGAGATCAGCACACTCGAATCAGGTAAGAACAAGTGTTTTTGTGGATTCAACAAATATTTTGTTCCCCTGTGTTTTCAACTGTGCACTAGCAGTTCTTATACATTCAACTTTAGTTTTAATGAGATCTACTAATATATTAACCATAAATAAGGAGCAAATAACTGGAAAGAATTCTCTCTAGAAAGCAGGAGATGGGAGGGAGTTACATTAGAGTTTATTTGACTTCATGCAACACCTCTGCATGAAGGCATAGATACCTTAAGAGGTATGTATTTGAGTTAGAATGGAAAATAGAGCTCTTGGATCCCAGAATTTCTGTTTAAACTAAAATATATGAGCCTGTTGCCTAAGACATGCTTTAACACAGTGGTCGGGAACCTATGGCTCACAAACTGGATGTGGGTCTTTTGATGGCTGCATCTGGCTTGCAGACAAATCTTTAATAAAAATAGTAATAATGTTAAAATATAAAACATTCTCATGTATTAAAATCTATTTATTTCCTACCACTCATGTTCATGGTAATGGGTGGCTGGGGCCAGTCACAGCTGTCCTCCAGGACACCATCAAATTTTTATTGAATAGTGCATAATGAACATGGGTCGTTGTGAGGTCAGGAATTAAACTTCCCTCCTTTTAATCAAGTAGTCAGCTAGTTAATTGCAGAAACCCTTTTGACGAAGAACATGGCTAAAAGAAAAAAAGATGAGGAGTATTGCACTTTTCAGCAGGAATGGACAGAGGAATTAACCTTTGTGGAGAGAGCAGGATCTGCAGTATGTCTAATATGCAATGATAAAATTGCATTGATGAAATGGTCAAGTATAAAGCAGCACTTCAACATACACCATACTACATTTGCATCAAAATATCTTGTGGGGGACAGCAGGAAGAAAGCATGTCAAGAACTACTGTGCAGAGTGCAAGCTAGTTTTCAGCAACTTCGTGTTTGGACCCAACAAGTTCACTGGAATTAGGTTAGCTTTGCTGGTGCTTTAGCAATTGTGAGAAACAGGAAGCCATTCACAGATGGGGAGTCTGCCAAAACATTCATGCTTGATGTTGCCAATGAACTTTTTGAAAACTTTTCGGATAAAGACACGATAATCAAACAAATAAAATACATGCCTCTGTCGACAAGAACTGTTCACGATCGTACCATCATGATGGCAAATCAAATTGAGGCAACACAAGTGAAGGACATAAATGAAGCACCATTCTCTTCTCTCGCTTTGGATGAGTCAACAGACGTAAGCCATTTATCCCAATTCAGCGTGATTGCAAGGTATGCTGTCGGTGACACAATACATGAGGTAAGTCTTGCTGTTTTGCCTATTAAAGAGACAACAAGAGGGGAAGATTTATTCAAGTCTTTCACTGAGTTCGCTAAAGAAAAACATCTACCAATGGATAAACTTATTTCATGTGTACTGATGGTGCTCCGTGCATGGTGGGGAAAAACAAGATTTGTAGTGCTTCTTTGTGAACATGGAAAGAGACCCATCCTAAGTTTTCACTGTGTCCTACATCAGGAGGTGATTTGTGCTCAGATGTGTGGCAAGCAGCTTGGTGAGGTGATGTCGCTGGTCATTCGGGTGGTCAACTTTGTTGTTGCCTGAGCTTTAAATGATCGCCAGTTTAAAACACTGCTGGATGAAGTTGGGAATAATTATCCTGGTCTGCTTCTGCACAGCAATGTGCATTGGTTGTCAAGAGGGAAAGTCCTCAGCCATTTCGCGGCTTGTCTGAGCAAAATCTGGACTTTTTTTGAAATGAAAAATGTCGAGCATCCTGAGTTAGCTAACACTGAGTGACTCCTGAAGTTCTACTATTTATAGACATGACTGAACATCTGAACCAGCTCAATGTGAAAATGCAAGGTGTTAGAAATACAGTCTTATTCCTTCAACAAGCAGTGTTTGCATTTGAAAACAAGCTGTAACTCTTCATCGCCGACATTGAAATATGTCATTTACTACACTTTGAAAAACTAGAAGATTTTAAAGATGCATGCACAGCAAGTGACCCTGCTCAACATCTTGATCTCCAGCAGCTAGCGGGCTTCACACCTAATCTCCTGCAGTCATTCAAAGCACGTTTTGGAGAGTTTTGTGAGCACACACATCTTTTTAAGTTCATCACCCATCCACACGAGTGTGCAGTGGACAGCGCCGTCCTGAGTTACATCCCCAGTGTCTCTGTCAGAGATTTTGAGCTATAAGCTGCTGACCTGAAGGCCTCAGACATGTGGGTGAATAAGTTCAAGTCACTGAATGAAGATTTGGAAAGACTTGCACAGCAACAAGCAGAGTTGGCAAGCAAACACAAGTGGGGAGAAATGAAAAAACTTCAATTTGCGGACCAGCTGATTGTCAAAACTTGGAACGTGCTTCCCGTTAACATACCACACACTGCAGCGTGTGAGTATTGCTGTACTGACAATGTTTGGCTCTATGTATCATGTGAGTAGTCTTCTCACATCTAAAGAATGTTAAGACCAACCTATGATCACATTTTACGGATGGAAGTCTCAACATCTGCATGATGCTTAACCTCACCATGTATCAACCAGACTACAAAACCATCAGCAAAATCACGCAGCACCAGAAGTCACAATAATGGTAAGAAGTACTTTATTCATCATTGGTTAGCAACAGTATAACAATTTTATTAAAAAGAATTCAGAGACTTATTGCACTTTAAAAGTGTTGTACATAAAATGCACACATTTACTTCTATTTAGTGTTAAACATATTGTATGGCTCTCACAGAATTACATTTTAAAATATGTGGCATTCATGGCTCTCTCAGCCAAAAAGGTTCCCGACCCGTTTTAACATAACACTCTTTGTATCTCTAGTGTTTTTAGGATGATTTTTTTGCACTGTACCAGATATAGATAAGTTCTGCTGAAATCAGATGATCAAATACTGGGCCTTACTCAGTTATGAATTTTATAGACAAGGCCTGACGTAGAAATTTGCTTTTGTTTTTCTTGCCATTGAAATTTTGTAGTTTTTTTCTTGATTTTATAATTACATTAAACTCTTGTTTAGAAATTATCTGTGGTGAACAACCCAAGGATTTAAGTTTAAGGCATATCAGACTATAAAACAGGTATAGTCAAACACCTGAATTCCTTAGATGAAAAAAACTAGAGATTAAGAAAAGGTGCTTAACTTAAAGCTGCCTTGAGGCTCCAGAAAGTTATAGGTTGGTGGGTTTTATAAGGCTACTTACTATGCTATACTATCTAAAGAGAGAGAGAGAGAGAGAGAGAGAGAGAGAGGGAGAGAGGGAGAGCAGTTACCATAGCTACGTCACATCTAAGGGTGCTTATGCTACTTCTGAAGTACAAAACACCTTCTTCCAGGGTCACATTGACCAATACAGCCTGTTATGGGAAGTTTTATGCCTAACATTATGTTTGCAGGGATAAAAATGTGTTTCAACTTATGAGGAACAAACACACACAATCATAATTTCCCATATTTATTTATTATGACAGTTTTACCTCACTTTCTTCCCCAATATCTTAAAAGATCATATTATTTTGCTAAACTTAAGGGAAATAAAATCCACTTAAATGTAATACGTAGGGTTCTGTTGATATATAGACTTAGAGGTCTACTTTTATTATTATTTTTATTTTTCATTATTATTTTTATTTTTTATTTATTTTTTATTTTTAAAGCTGTTAGATGGTCTGGGCCTACCAGAGACTAGTCAGGCCCTGCTTCCTTTATTTTTTATTTATTAATTTTAATGGGGTGACATTGATAAATAAGGGTACATATGTTCAGAGAAAACATCTCCAGGTAATTTTGACATTTGATTATGTTGCATATCCATTACCAAAGCCAAATTGTCTTCTGTCACCTATCTGGTTTTCTTTGTGTCCCTCTCCTCCTCCCACCCCCTTTCTCACCCCACCATTTCTCCAGCCCCGTAATCACCACATTCTTGTCTGTGTTTCTGAGTATCTTTTTATGTCCCACCTATGTATAGAATCATATAGTTCTTAGTTTTTCATTCAGTATAATGTTATCAAGGTCCATCCATGTTGTTGTAAATGATCTGATGTCATAATTTCTTATGGCTGAGTAGTATTCCATAGTATATATGTACCACATCTTCTTTATCCAGTCATCTCTTGAAGGGCTTTTTGGTTGTTTCTATGTCTTGGCCACCGTGAACAATGCTGCAATGAACATGGGGCTGCATGTGTCTTTACGTACCAATGTTTTTGAGTTTTTGGGGTATATACCCAGTAGAGGGATTGCTGGGCCATATGGTAGTTCTATTTTTAAGTTTTTGAGGAAGCACCATACTTTCTTCCATAATGGTTGTACTACTTTACGTTCCCACCAACAGTGGATGAGGGTTCCTTTTTCTCCACAGCCTCTCCAACACTTGTTTTTACCTGTCTTGTTGATAATAGCTAATCTAACAGGTGTGAGGTGGTATCTTATTGTAGTTTTGATTTGCATTTCTCTAATAGCTAATGAAGATGAGCATCTTTTCATATATATGTTGGCCATTTGTATTTCTTCATGGGAGAAGTGTCTGTTCATGTCCTCTTCCCATTTTTTTTATTGGATTGTTTGTTTGTTTGTTGTTGAGTTTTATGAGTTCTTTGTATATTTTGGATATTAGGCCCTTATCTGAGCTGTTGTTTGAAAATATTATCTCCCACTTAGTTGGCTGTCTGTTTGTTTTGTTGTCAGTTTCTCTTGCTGTGCAAAAACTTCTTAGTCTGATGTAGTCCCGTTCATTTATCTTTGCCTTCACTTCCCTTGCCTTTGGAGTCAAATTCATAAAGTGCTCTTTATGACCAAGGTCCATGAGTTTAATACCTATGTTTTCTTCTATGTACTTTATTGTTTCAGGCCTTATATTTAGGTCTTTGATCCATTTTGAATTAATTTTGTACAAGGGGACAAATATAGTCGAGTTTCATTCTTTTGCATGTGGCTTTCCAGTTTTCCCAGGACCATTTGTTGAAGAGGCTTTCTTTTCTTCATTGTGTGTTGCTGGCCCCTTTATCAAAAATTATTTGACCATATGTGGTTTTATTTCTGGGCTTTCTATTCTGTTCCATTGGTCTGAGTGTCTATTTTTCTGCCAATACCATGCTGTTTTTATTGTTGTTGCTCTATAATATAATTTGAAGTCAGGTATTGTAATGCTCTCAGCTTTGATCTTTTTTCTTAGGATTGCTTTAGCTATTCAGGGTTTTTTATAGTTCTATATAAATCTGATGATTTTGTTCCATTTCTTTAAAAAATGACATTGAAATTTTGATGGAAATTGCATTAAATTTGTATATCACTTTGGGTAATATAGTCATTTTGACTATATTTATTCTTCCTATCCAGGAGCAAAGAATATTTTTCCATTTCGTTGTATCTTTTTCATTTTCCCTTAACAATGCTTTGTAGTTTTCATTATATAGGTCCTTTACATTCTTTGTTATGTTTATTCCTAGGTATTTTATTTTTTTTGTTGCAACCATGAAAGGGATTATTTTTTTGAGTTTGTTTTCTGATGTTTCATTGTTGGCATATAGCACTGATGGGCAATCTTTTGAGTTTGGTGTGTCAAAATTCGCCAAAAAAACGAGTATAACTTGGGTGGTGTGTCACTTTGATGTGTCACTGTGACGGCCTAACAGGAAGTCATAGAACTAGATGCTCTGTGCCGGAGTTCTGTTGTTTTGGCCAGCAGACCTCTGGCACAGAGTGTTTATACTACAGCAAATGTTTTATACTTGGCTACTGCACCTGGCCATGCAGGAGCCGAGGGTGAAACATCCTTCTCTGCATGTGGTCCCATACTTCTCTAGTATGCAGCCTCATGCAGCTGTATGTCATGAAAAATGGCTACGTGTGTCAGTGCTGACACACATGTCAAACGTTCGCCATCATGAGCATGTAGGAAAGCAATGGACTTTTGTATATTAATTTTGTATCCTGCAACCTTATTGTATTGCTTTATTGTTTCTAATAGTCTTTTTGTGGAGTCTTTGGGGTTTCGATATATAGGATCATATCATCTGTAAAAAGTGAAACCTTTACTTCTTTTCCAATATGAATGCCTTTTATTTCTTTCTCTTGTCTGATTGCTCTGGCTAGAACTTCCAGGACTACCTTGAATAAGAGTGGAGTGGACAACCTTGTCTTGTTCCTAATTTTAAAGAAATAGTCCTCAGTTTTATGCCATTTAATATGATGTTAGCTGATGGTTTATCATGAATGGCCTTTATTATGTTGAGATATTTTCCTTCTATACCCATTTTGTTGAGTGTTTTAAACATAAAATTGTGTTGTATTTTATCGAATGCCTTTTCTGCATCTATTGATAGGATCATATGGTTTTTGTCCTTTGTTTTGTTGTTATGGTGTATTACATTAACTGTTTTATGTATGTTGAACCATCCTTGTGATTATGGGATGATTCCCACTTGATCGTGATGTATCATTTTTTTTAATGTGTTGTATTTAATTTGCTAGTGTCTTCTTTAGTATTTTAGGATATGTACTCATTAGTGATATTGGTCTGTAGTTTTCTTTTTTTGTGTTGTCCTTGCCAGGTTTCAGTATGAGAGTTATGTTGGTCTCATAAAATGTGTTTGGAAGTATTTTTTCTTCAATTTTTTAGAAGACTGAGTATAATAGAAACCAAGTCTTCTTTGAATGGTTGATAGAATTCACTAGTATAGCCGTCTGGCCCTGGACTTATTTTTGGGGAGGTTTTTGTTAGTTGTTTCTATTTTCTCCCTGCTTATGGGTCTGTTTAGGCTTTCTGCTTCATCATGATTCAGTCTAGGAAGATTGTATTATTCTAGGAATTTATCCATTTCTTTTAGATTGTTAAATTTGGTGGTTTATAGTTTTTCATAGTGTTCTACAATTCTTTGTATATCTATAATATCTGTGGTGATTTCTCCTTTTTCTTTTTGATTTTGTTTATTTGAGTCCTTTCTCTTTTTTCCTTGGTGAGTCTTGACAAGGGTTTGTCAATTTTGTTGATCTTTTCAAAGAACCAGCTCCTTGTTTTATTAATTTTTTTCTCTAATTTTTCTGTTCTTTATTTATTTATTTCTGCTCTGATTTTTATTATTTCTTTTCTTCTGCTAGTTTTGGGTTGCCTTTGTTAGAGGTATTTTTAATTCTTCCCTGAGAGTCACTTAATTTATATAATTCTTTTTTATTGGAACAACACTTTGACTTTGTGACCATTAATACAGAAATTTATATCTTATCTGTGTTTGAGGAAATTATATTTCAGTTCCTGGCCAAAATAAAAAAAATGTTAAGTTCTTATTTGTTTCTTAAAATCTCTTATTTAAATAAAAAATTCTTAAGAAACTAAAACTATTTGGGTTAAATAAGAATATAACCCACTATTAATCTCACAAACTAGGAGATTAATATTATTAATATTTTTAATATTTAATAATAAATATTAAAGGAAACATGAATACAAAACAAAGACATTATTTTGTGTAGAAGAAAATACCTTCTCTTTGTCTTCTTTCAGATATATTCAAAAGATATATTGCAGCCTGACTGTGGTGGCACAGTGGATAAAGCATCAACCTGGGAACACTTAGGTCGCCAGTTCAAAACCCTGCACTGGTCTGGTCAAGGCACATATGGGAGTTGATGCTTCCAGCTCCTCCCCCCTTTCTCTCTCTCTGTCTCTCATTCTCACTCTCTCTCTGTCTCCTCTCTAAAATGAATAAAATAAAAAAAAAGAATTAAAAAAAAAGATATATTTCAGATGGCACTCAACCCGATTTTTTGTTAAACAACCAACAAACATCAGTAAATATATTATTTTTAATAGCATTTTTAGATAGTCTGTAGTAAGAGATGCATTCAAAAGCTATCTTCCTTATTGTACAAACACTTGGAGTGTGCACTCAAACCCAATGTCAAGAGCAGAATGTACCTAATATGAGGGTGATGTTATTATATACTATATACCTTTCTTGTTCTATAGAAATGACTATTTTTATTTATTTGTCATTTATATCTTGCCTATTTACAAAAACAGGACTTAGCATAGTTGCATGGAACTTAGGATGTTCTTAATGTAACTTGGTTTCTGACCCAAAAAATTAATAATTGCTCAGAACTCAATATAGACTGTCATCAATGTAAAAATTACATTTGAACGCAAAATTAATTGGAAAGTGAATCTTGTGTTACTTGGAACATACAGACCACATTTTCATACAGAAACAATGTAAAATATATAGTTTAGGCTTTCTGGAAGGATCATAAACCTTATTTGATTAAGGATATGATACAACTGCTTTAGACTTGCAATAAAATATAACTGATATACTATATATGAAATAAAATGCTAATACTTCAGAAATTAAGTTTTATTTCAGCAAATAATAGATTAATTAGAACTTTTTGGAGGTTTGGAGGAATTTTTAGAGCCCTTTCAAAAATGTATTTATGCAATAATTATTCAAGGAGCACTTACTCTAGGCCAGGTGTAAGGTTTCTAAAACGGTATTACCATGGCATAAATAAGCAATATACAAGTAAACAGCAAGGAAACAAATTGTTTTGCATTGTCAAAGATATTGCAAAATCCATGAACTATATAATGACTGAGAATAACTGGTCATATAAAACACACACAGTAGAGATTGTTGAAGAGAGGATTGTCTAACTGATGCTTGAAATATGAAATAGAAGAGATAAGAATTATAAAGAGAAGAAATAATAATGTAAATGACCGGAAGTAAAAGGCCAGTGTGGCTGCTGCTGGGTGAGAGGAAGAATGGTTTAGGATAATAGCTGATCAAGCAGGCCTCTGTAAACCAGGGTGAGTATTTTATTCTGAGAGCAAACTAAAAGTTACTGAGCAAGATCAAAAGCTCTTAAGCAGGGCAGTAATGCTATCAGACTATATAACCACTTCTTGCTGCAGACCATTAATAATCAGGCCCCTTATTCATGAAAAAAAAAATGTAGTGCTTGGATTTTTTAAAAACTTCTTTATTGTTTTCAAGTTCCTTTATTGTCTCAGCTCCTATTCACAAACTTCACACCTAAAAATATTAATTTTGGAGCTATGTAAGGCATAAACTGAGTGATATTGAAAAGTTTTTACTGTAATTCAGGAATGATATTGTGGTATATTGGGGGTTCAGGGGTGGCAGTGAGGATGGAGTAAAAAAGTTCAATATATATTTTAAAACTGAAAGAAAATATTGGCAAATCATATATTTGATAAGGGTCTGGTATCCCAAATATACAAAGAATTCTTGCAACTCAAAAATAAAAAGACAAAAAGCACAATTGGTAAGCATATGACCCCAAAATCTATTCCTAGGATTGAAATCCTAGGAAACCCATAAGAATTGAAAATAGCTGTTTATACAAAAACTTGGTTACCATATTCACAGCAGAATTATTCATAATAGCCCAAAGTAGAAACAACCCAAATGAGCATTAACTGATGGAGGAACAAAATGTATAGCCATGTAAATAAACTCTTACTCAGCCCTACAAAGGAGTACTGGCACATGCTACACACCATGATGAACCTTGAAAGCATTAGACTAAGTGAAAGTAAGCAGGCACACAAGACCACATATTGTATAATTTCACTTATTTGAAATGTCCAGTCTGTGCCTATTGTCCTAAGGTACTAACCTGATGCATACCCTCTCATGCTTAAAACTGTCCTTGTTTTAATAAGAAATTACAAGACCTTCCTATCCTTGTGTAGAATGTGGAATAGTATATAGAATATGTTTGAATCACTTGGGGGAGCAGAGTAGAGTTACAAAACAATTTTAGATCAGACAATTTTCCAAGATGCATTTGATAGGAAGTTATTTCAACGAACTTGATAGGACTGAGACTGGGACAAAACAATCATAAAACCCCCAACACATAAGGAATAACAGCAAAGTGTTGAATGAACTCTCTTTAATTGTAAAGGATAATTATTCATGTAATGATCACGACTCAGAAAGTACTGGGAGGTGGAATTTTCCAAATAATGTCTATCTTATTTCAAACAAGTAGAAAATGCATTTTATATGTTTAAAAATAGTCCTGAGGGGTATTCTTTATGTTGACTACATTTTTAAAGAATTATTCTGTCTTGTCCTCTTTGTTAGTTGTAATTATACACTTTTAAATATTTTTTCTTTATGTGAATATACATTATTTGCAAGATCAGTTGTGGGGACTTTGTAAATATTTCTGTGTTTTAAAAGGTACTGTATTCTAGAACATAAAGCACACCATTTCTTATCTCCATTAGTGAAACTAAGCAAGTATTTGAAATGTCCAATTTTATCTGAGAAAATTAACAAGAATGAAAATTTCTTGTGTTGCATATTCAAAAAATGATGTCAATCTAACATTATCATTTGTATTAATGTATTCTGAAATATGAATTATTAAATTTATTGCATCAACATAGCAAAAGGCATCTGAAGTAACTTCTTTAGCCTCAAGCATTCTGAATCATTTTTTCAGCCTACTTTAGAAACTACTAAATATGTACAAAAATTTTTTCTAATTAGAATAATATATTCATTATACATATATTTAACAATTATATCATTTTTACTTTTCCCATGTGACCAACATTAAAAAATACTTAATTCAGAAAATCTAGGATCCTCAAATATCTGTAGAATATTTTCTTTGCAGCATCTCCTTATTTTTAAGGCCATGTTGCCAAGAGCCTTTTTCAGCAGTGTTTGAAACTCTTCGTCCTATTCCTAGTGGCCATAGAAAAGGCTCTGGCCCAGGAAAAAAATGACTCACACTGTTGTGATGGCTTCCTTCTGAGGATGTCTGCTGGGTATCCTCCATGAAGACAGTGTCTGGAATTATTCCAGAAGTATCCAGGAGAGTCCTCCCCCTCCACCTCCAACCTTGAACCAGAAAGAAAGATCAACTTCTTCAGCTCAGGAGGTAGAGATTTTACAGATAAATGCCTCTCACATCAAATTTCCTTAAGGTATGAAAAAGAAAACCAAACCCAGTTGTCATTTTGTCATGTATTCCCAGAGTGGGCACTACAGGAAAAGTGATAAACTAAGAGAGAGGACAAGATAACAGAATTGAATGCCTTTGTATCACATTCAGAAGAAATTGGTCTCAAAGGAGTCTGTACTAAAGGCAAAAAACAAAGTTGGAAAACTGACACTACCTGACTTCAAGACTTACTATAAAACTACAGTACTCAGACAGTGTGGTACTGGTAAAAGCATAAACAGATAGATCAGTGTAATAGAACATAGAGCCCCAAAATACTTCCACATAAATACAGTCAACTGATCTTTGACAAAGGAACAAAGGCAATTCAATGGAGAAAAAAATGCTCTTTTCTACAACTGCTGCTAGAAATACTGGCCACCTAAATGCAAAATAATGAATCTAAACACTGACCTTACACCTCTCACAAATATTAACTTAAGATAAGTCATATGTATTCAATATGCTTTTTTGTTTGTTTGTTTGTTTTATATATATTTTATTATTATTAATTCTAATGGGGTGACACCAATAAATCAGGGTACATATGTACAATGAAAACATCTCCAGGTTATCTTATCATTCAATTGTGTTGCATACCCATCACCAAAAGTCAAATTGTCCTCTGTCACCTTCAATCTGGTTTTCCCTGTGTCCCTCCCCTCCTCCCTATCCCACTCTTCCCTCCCTCCTCCCATCCCATAACCACCACTCTCTTGTCCATGTCTCTTATTCTCACTTTTATGTCCCACCTATGTATGAAATCACGCTGTTCTCAGTTTTTCTTTTTTTCTGATTTACTTATTTCACTCCGTATAATGTTATCAAGATACATCCATTTTGTTATAAATGATCCGATGTCATCGTTTCTTATGGCTGAGCAATATTCCATAGTATATATGTACCATAGTTTTTTAATCCACTCGTCTTCTGACGGACACTTGGGCTGGTTCCTGATCTTCACTATTGTGAACAATGCTGCCACGAACATGGGGGCGCATTTCTTCTTTTCGAACAGTGCTATGGTGTTCTTAGGGTATATTCCTAAAAGTGGGATAGCTGGGTCAAAAGGCAGTTTGATTTTTAATTTTCTGAGGAATCTCCAAACTGTTTTCCACAGTGGCTGCACAATATGCTTTTAAAAACAATTTTGAGCAGTTTATAGATTTACTAAAATTGTCAGTATAGCTTCAGAGTTCTCGTATCTTGCATTCAGTTTCCTCTCATTTAATAGCTTATATTAGTATGACACATTTGCTATAATTAATGACCCAATATCAACCTATTGTTATTTAATAAAAGTTTATATTTTACTCAGTCTTCTTTAGTTTTTACCTAATGTGTTTTTTGTTTCCAAGTCATGTATAAAGTAGATATTTGGCAAAAAATAAAAAAAAGAATTAAAGATATAAATGTAAAATGCAAAACTATGAAACTTCTAAAGGTAATATAGGAGAAAATCTAGATATCCTTTTATTTGACAATGTCTTTTTAGATAGAACCATTAAAGCATAGTCCATGAAAGAAATTGTTAATAAATTGTACTTAAAATTTAAAATGCCTGCTCTGCAAAAGACCCTGTCATGAGAATGAGAAGACAAAATATACACTGGGAAAAATATTTGCAAAAGACATAACAGATAAAGGGCCCTTAACCAAAATGTACATAAAACTTTTGAAGCCCTACCTAAGAAAACAAATAACGGAAACTGTGCCAAAAAATTATGCAAATAAAAAATAAGCATATGAAAAGATCAACATCATATGTCACTAGCGAATTGCAAATTAAAACAAGGACTACCACACTTATTACCATGATAAAAATCCAAAGCATTGATAACACCAAATGCAGGAAGAAAATGTGGAGCAACAGGAACTCTCAGTCATTGCTGGTAAGAATACAAAATGGGGCAGCCATTTTGAAAGACAGTTTAGCAGTTTCTTACAAAATTAAACATACTTTTTGTCCCACAATCCATTTGTTAAGCTACTTGATATTTACCCAATAGTTAAAAAATTATGTCTACACAAAAACCTGAACATGGATGTTTATAATGGGTTTATTCATAATTGACAAAATCTGGAAGCAACCAAGATGTCCTTCAGTGGGTGAATGGATATATAAACTACGGTATATCCAGACAGTGGAATATTATTTAACACTAAAAAGAAATGAGCTATCAAGCCACAAATATGCATGGAATGAACTTAAAAGTATATTGCTGAGTGAAAAAAAACAATCTATACAAGGCTACATATTGTATGATTTCAACTGTATAATATTCTAGAAAAAGCTAATTGTATAATATTCTGGAAAAAGCTAAAAGTAAAACAAACAAAATATTCTCAATGGTGAGGGTATGTCAGAGGGACATTGGAGCCAACTGTAAGAGCTCTCAGTGTGGCCACTGCTGGAACACTTTATCAACCAAATAAATAAAGTGCTGGATAATAAACCAAAGTATAAAATAAGTATCCATGAGTTTATACTGATATAAATAAATGATTCAACAAATAAATAAATGGGAAAGAAGGAACAAATTCTCATGCAGAATAAATTCTAATAAATTATTTAAATACTTCACCCTAAATGAGGGGAGTATAACTCCCAGTCTCTAAGTGTGGGCTATGCATAATGACTTTCCCAAAAACCACAGAATAGAAAGAGGGAGAAAAGAGTCACTCTACTGTGGAGAAACCTTACTAATGGTGTAAGCCAGGTGACCAAGGTCAAGATCAACAGTGATAAATCATGCTGATAGTATATGCACTTGGTAGGATGTGTTGGGAATGGCTCTTTACCTCTGTGGTCTTCCTATCCCAGACACCTGGCTATGCAGATGAAAAACATCAGGCAAGTCTCAATTGGGGGACATTCTACAACATACCTGACCTGTCCTCTCCAAAACTCTCCAGGTCACCAAAAGCTAAGTGAGTCTGAGAAAGGGAGGAAACTAAGGAGGAAAGACAACTAAATATAAATGGTGCCTGGGTGGGATCCTGGAACAAATAAAGGGCATTAGGTGACAATGAAGGAAATGTGAATAAAGTACAGACTTTAGTTAATAAAAATAAATCAATCTTATTTTATTATCATAATGAATATATCATACTGGTGGTAGATGTTAATAAGGGCACAACTGTATGTGGAAAAATATGGGAACTCTATACATACTATCCATCATACTTTTGTGACCTATTTAGACATAAAACTGTCTAAAATTTTCAAAGTTCATTTTAAAAAGATGACATTTTGTTGTGCTGGGGAAAATGTGATATAAAAGAGGTGTGTTTTAATGTAGCCTAGTAGTATGCTTGCAGAAAGATAAGCATACATTGAACTTGGAAGTGACTCTTACAATAGAGTGGTCTTAAATAAATTCACAGAGTGTGTGCACAAGAAAGTGGTTGAGAATGGCTCCTTGGAAAATACAGAAACTTTTGTATTTGAAATTACTTATAATTCTTTGGAGACATGAGCAGGAAAATATGATGTAGCCATCAAAGTGGAAAACCTAGGCCTTCTCATGGGGAAGAAACCTCCTTGGAAAAGAACTAGACTTAAAATCTACAGGGCCCTGGCCGGTTAGCTCAGCGGTAAAGTGGCAACCCAGATTGTGGAAGTCCCGGGTTCAATTCCTGGCCAGGGCACACAGGAGAAGTGCCCATCTGCTTCTCCACCCTTTCCCCTCTCCTTTCTCTCTGTCTCTCTCTTCCCTTCCCACAGTCAAGGCTCCATTGGAGCAAAATTGGCCCAAGCACTGAGGATGGCTCCATGGCCTCCCCTTCAGGAGCTAGAATGGCTCTGGTTGCAGTGGAGCAACGTCCCAGAGGGGCCGAGCATCACCTCCTGGTCAGCATGCCGGGCAGATCCTGTCGGGCTTATGCAGGAGTCTGTCTGCCTCCCCCATCTGACTTCTCACTTCGGCAACAAAACAAAACAAAACATCTATGCAGGATGAATGAGAATCCATTTTCCCACACTATTGAACATATTTTTACCAAACACTAATAATGAGAGTGATATCTCAGAGAAAATGGCAGGTAAGAGAAGAATTATGATTCCTGGGAAATGTAGGGTTATAGGTTGCAAAGACAACCCAGAATTAGGTGCTCAGGCAGATCTGGGAGAGTCTTCAATAAGGAGCAGCACTGAAGTGTGTCAGAATAGAAGACCTGAGACAGGCAAGACTGACATCTGGGGGTTGTCAGAGGAGGCAAAGTTTGGAGTTCCAGAAGTCATCTGAGTGTAAGAAATCAGAGCCCTGGGCTACAGACCCGAGCCCATTCTCTGCTTCTGTCTCTCATCAGTTGTGTGATTCTCCTAAGTCTTTATTTCACCATCTGAACAATGAGACTAATAAGAGTCATTATCTCATAAGTTGTTGTGAGTATTAAATAACATATGATTTTAAATGTTTAGAATAGTGCCTGACTCATATTTAATAAAAGATAGCTGTAATTATTATAGTTATGTTATTATTCATATCATTTTAAGGGATGCTTGTAGAGGCTAACAAGATGGGGGAAGAATCTAAAACAGTGTCTGGCAAAAAGTAGGAACAAGGTAAATAGTTGTTTTAAGATGCCTCTTCTTAAAATGGTGTTGGCTTGGTCCTGGGAAATGCCAGATTGGGTTTCAGTTAATTGTCATTGATGTCTGTTCCTGATTATCTGTGTGGTATTTGCATGTCTGCAGAGAGTTCTTCATTTCTTCTCAGTTCATCTTTCCTTTGTTCTTCTGCATTAATATATAAGTTCAGCACTAATCATCATAGTTAACCATTGATTGAATTTTTAACTTTTTAAATAATTTAATTTATTAGGGTAATACTAGTTAACATAATCATGCAGGTTTCAGGCAGTCCAAGTTTGCATGTAATGCTATAATCTGTTCTTTTCCTGTAGAATCAGTTTTGCTAAAAAGCATCTGAAGAGCAATACACACATGATATTAGTCGTGTTTACAAGTTTTCTGGACAATAGTTATTTAATTTTTTCATAAAGGGAAAATGTCATACTAACCAGTAAAAATTTGTTGTCTTTTTAGTTCTACTTGTAAGTGTGATGTGTCTTGAAGAAATAATAAAAGGAGAATGGGATGATTCTTTGCAATGCCCCTCATTCTCTGGGGCAGAGGATCAAAGATACATTTTAAATCTATAGAGCTAAAGTCCAAAGATTTGGGTCTGGTCATAACTTAATAGCTATAAGTCTTAGTCTGGGTTGCCTAAAAACGGAACTGAGATTATGTCTTACATGAAGTCACTGAGGTTGTCTATTGGAAAATGTGATGAGAAGAGGTAGAGGGAATAAAATGGGAAAGAAAGAGAAGCCAATATTAGGAAACGTTATCAAGTTGGCTACTAGAGAGGGTGATTAGAATCTTATCCCACTAGACTTCCACAGAAACATTATGAGATGGATCTCAAGCTATCCATCCAAGTACAGAAGAGTGAAGCCTTTAACCACTAGAAACTGATACCTGAGTTCATAATTGGGTATATGATCTCTCCTGTACTCCTGACTTGCACATGCCTGAGAGCTAAGTGGGTTCAAATGAAGTATTTTCTAGGTGGCGTGAGAGAAGTCCCAGGACAGGAAGTGTGAGAGATACAGTCCAGGCCTAAAGTAGGGCTTTGCCTGTTGTATTTTTGCAAACTTTGATGAAGTAAGCTTGACAGTAGCACTGAAGTGGTGAATAAGAGATGTTAGGAACACTGTCTAGAATCACTATGCCATAAAACTTACTGTGGGATGGTAAAAACACCATGCTATATCAATGCAATAGATCTCTACATATCAATGAGAATGAACAAACTACAACTACACACAATAATGTGGATGACCCTCACAAATGAAAGGCAAACATAAAAGAGTATCCCATCTATATGAAGTTTAATTTAAAGGAAAAGAGTAAACTATAATATCAGAGGTCAAGATAATTGTTACACTTGGGGAGATAGAGACTGGAAAGGAGCATGAGGGAAATTCTGTTACAGGAAATTTCCTGAGTCTTCATTTGGGTTCTGGTGACATGTATATACTCACTTTATAAAAATGCATCAAACAGTATACATGACTTTTTAAATTTGTGTTTGTTGTTTTAACTTAATACAGTTCACACACATGCACACAGAAATTAATTACCAAGTAGAAGATTTTTACTGAAGAGTTAAGTGCACACCTTAAAATTATTGAGGAAGGGAACATACTTATTTCTCAAACTAAAAATCTGGACAAAAATGTACAAAATAATTCTAGGAAAAAAATAGATTGTATGGTTTGAGATAAAAGAGTGTCATATTTATTGATTAGCTAATTCATTCAGTAATTGCAAGCAATAAATATTGATCAATTAAGCTTTTCCTTTCTGTAAGGATTATACTAGGTACATAGTTAAAAATAAAATAAGCAAAGAACTTGTCTTCCTAGAGCTTACAGAGCTAATGGTGAGCTTAGAAACTTGTATTACAAAGTAGATTTCAGGTGCTTTCCTCACACACACACACTCACGTGCACACACAAAAGGTAACTATGTGAGATGATAAATTAATTAGCTTGATTGTAGTTAATCATTTCACTATATGTAGTTATATCAAACCATTATGTTGTATACCTTATGTATATACATTTTTTTTATTTAAAAAATAAAATAATATATTTGGTATCAAAATGAAGAACAAAGAAAACATTGCAAGAGTTTGGAAGTGGAAAAAGCCACTCATAATGAAGAAGCTCAAGAAAGCTTTCATGGGGGAGGGGCATTTTGAGTCACACTTCAGTCAAAGTGGGCTGAATTTAGTTATGTGGAGACTGGTGGTTAAGGCCAGCTAAGGACCGCATCAAGATAAGAGCTGGAGACAATGAGTCACTGTCCAGAGCCATGGAACTTTAGAGTGAGTAGATCTATTTATCTGGTTAATGTGGGTGGATTCATTTATTTGTCAGTTAATTTGACAAACCTTTATCAAATTGCTCCCATGGACCAGGCCTTGGAATATAACAGTAAATAAGTTTCTCATTCTCTCTGCACTTGTGGATGTTGTAAAGCCCAAGGGAAGATAAGTAAGTAAATGAATCTTTAAAAGAAAGTGCGATGCAGGGTATGATAGAGAGACAAATGCTGTGAAAGCTCAGAACAAGACTTTATAACAGAGTTGTGGATTCGGAAATAAACTCCCAGAAGAAATGTAGTGCCATGTAAGAACTAAATAATCATGTAGGGTCACGGTAATACTGACTCTGGGATCCCAGGCTAAGAAATTTAAGCAGTATAGAATAAGTTATGCTACTTGCATCAACACTTGAACAAAGAAGTAATATGATGCAAGTATTTCTTGGAAGTGTAATCTTGCTGCCACACAGGATGACTATAAGAGAAAATAAGGGTAAGGGAGACCAGTTAGCATATTTTAGATGAGATAGTAAGTGTCTAAACAACTTAGGCCAGGGAAATTTTGAGAAATGAACATATTTGAGACATACTGAAACAATAGACCAGGAAGAATTGTTAAATTGATTTTATTTTGGTTGAGAAAAGAAGAGGCATTCAAAGACTGTGAGCTTAGATAACCTGTGTCATTAGCAGAGCAAATTTAGGGGAAGAAGCATTCTGGGGATAGAGGGAGCACTGGATTCTGTTTGCATAGAGAGCTGGCAAGGTCAGCTTTGGATGCATTGACTCTCAGAAGCCAGAAAGATTTCCTGGTAGGGAGTTTTACATAGATCGAGTCTTAGGGAGAATATCAGAGCTGTAAATGTAGTTTTAGAACTTTCGTACCACATGGACATACTTACTGCATTCAAGAAACTGAATGAGATTGTCAAATAACATAATGTATAGAGAAAAATGAGGAAACGCTGGCCAACAGTGAGACCCTAGGGGCAGGGATGACATTGAGAGGAGTAGAAAAAAAATAGAAAAGGAAGAGCAGGTAAAGTGAGGGAGGAAGAAAGCACCAGAAAGTCATTAGAACAAAGTTTCAGGAGAAAAGGAGAGTGGTCCACAGTGTCAGATGTGATAGGAGCATACTATTAAAGCAGTGCTTAAAAGACGTGCTACTGGCCTGACCTGTGGTGGTGCAGTGGATAAAGCGTCGACCTGGGAACACTGAGGTCGCCAGTTCAAAACCCTGCACTGGTCTGGTCAAGGCACACATGGGAGTTGATGCTTCCAGCTCCTCCCCCCTTTCTCTCTCTCTCTTTCTCTCTCTCTCACACTCTGTGTCTCTTCTCTAAAATGAATAAAATAAAAACAAAATTCAAAAAAGAAAAGAAAATAGTTTAAAAAAAAAAAAAAAAGACGTGCTACTTACTATATGTATATTACCTTGGGACAGGCAACCTGTGAAAAGAACAGCTAAAATTGTTACTGTTTTATTTGATATTTCCCCCAAAGTCCTCTGTCCAGAGATAACTAACATTTAAAGCTAAGCGTTATGAGTATATTTTCTTGAGAGCCAAGACTTTAAAAACCCAACCAAATCATTTTGAAATGGTCATTTGGGTGCAGCTATTTCGTAATTTTGGCTTAGTGTCTTTATGTAAAACAACTCATTTTAATACAATCTTATCTACAAAGGCAATAAGTACTTTAAAAAAAAATACCTTAAAAAAACCCCAAAATATGAGAAGTGAAATGTTTACCTCAGGGAAGTGAGTAAGGACATATAAATATACAGTGATGGGGAATGATTTGACTTTTTGGGTGATGGTCAAACAACACAATCAACAGTTCAAATGTTATAGAAATGTCTATTTGAAACTTGTGTACTCTTATTGATCAATGTCACCCCATTAAGTTTAATTTAAAAATAAAAAAGAAAGAAAACCCAAATACTTTGATTTTAAAAAATCTTGCAACAGTACAAAATGAGACTAAGAGTAAGGTATTAAAAACTAGGAAAAGACAAACAGATGGCATCTTTTTAAGCAGGCATTCATCTCAAACAGATAAGGGAAAGCTCCCGTCTAGGAGTAGTGGTCTCTTGTGAAAATTTTCCCACTAACATCTGGGATGAGTTGACATCTATAAACATCCAAGTGGATTCAGATTTGTCATTTCAGCTGTCAGCAGGTGCACCTCTCAGGTCAGCTCCCTTCTTTAGTAGTAACATCATGCACCCACTTGCCCTTCCTTCCTGGTGTACTTATCAATAGCACCTCCTTTCATTTTCAAACAGGTCCCAAAGTGGATGTTAAATTACATGCTCGCTCCACTACACTCTACAGAAGATAATATTGAAATTTGAAGGCTATGACATTCTGATAAACTGGAATTTGAATTTAAGGCCCACCATTTGGGGGCATAGTTCTGGCAAGATTTGCTCTTGGGCAAATTTTAACTTCTTGGGCCTCAGTTTTCCCAAATGATAAAGGAATATAACTAAAGAAATTATTAAATAAGTTTATTGTAATGAGGTGATGTCCAGAAAGGTTTGAGCACTTCACTGTAACATGCAGAAACCCTTGGTAAATGCTACCAGTAATTATTATTATTATTATTACTGTTGTCATCTCCCACCTAGAAACTGGGATTTATTTGAAGCTGTGTTTTTGTTTTTTTATCTTATTTTTTTTTTCATGGTTAATTTCACTATAGGCTCCATGGTAGTCTGTCATAGCTCCTAGACCCAATCGGATGTGAAGGCAGAAATAGGACCCTCACCAGTTTTCTCAGTGGATAGAGTGCCTACCTGGCATATGGATGTCCTATGTTTGATTCCTAGTCAGGGCCCACATGAGAAGCGACTATCTGCTTCTCTACCCCACACTCTTCCCTTTCTCACCAACTTCCCCTCCCACAGCTAGTGGCTTGACTGTTTCATTCTAACATCAGTCCAGGTGCTAAGGATAGCTCTGTTGGTCCAAGCATCAACCTCAGGAGCTAAAAATAGCTCAGCTGATTTGAGCATTGGCCCCAGATGGGGGTTGCTGGATGTATCCTGATTGGGGCGCATGTGGGTCTGTTTCACTGTCTCCTTTTTTCACTTAAAAAAAGACATAAATAGAAAAAATAATTACAAATAGGGTCATCAAACTACATAACCAATATTCTAAGTTAAGGCCATATATATTTAAGAGGCATTTTCTTATTTCCATATGTGTTGCTACAAGTATGAAAATATAAATTTTGAGAGGATAAAGTATTTTTACTACAATTATTATGTTCTATGACCTGACTTAGAAGTCCAAGACTTCTAATACTTTGAAAACTGAACCAAATTACTTCTGTGGATTTTCTCACTGCCTCAGAAGTTAGAAAACATGCAAAATATTATTTTACCTTTTATAGATTTCACTATTATTTTAGGCTACATGTCTGCATCTCAAAGATTGTCATACATAATGCAATAATACTATCACTACTTTTTCTTTTTAAAGCTTTTTTCCTGAAGAGGTCTTATTATCAGATTCTCTTTGGTTGATGAAAGGGTTAGAACATTTGAGTCACACTTAATGAAAGCATCACTGAGTGCCAACATGTCATCTGATTTTTAAGAACTGCAGCATTGTGTGATATTCTTTATTTTTACGCCTTCTACATTTATGCTTTTATTTATTTTTTAAAGCTGCAAACTGTCTTAATGTTTATCTTTTATTAAAAAGTTAGAAAATCTAAATAGCCAATTCAAGTAAAAAATCTACTAGTGCAAATTTTAACCAGTTTAAAAGATTTCTGGATCTCTTGACTCCAAGTCCAATACTCTCTCCTGTAGGTGCAGAGAAATTTCATGCCTTGGTTCTGAACTCTGTGGAGAAGGAAGATGGTAACTGACCAGAATCAAAGTGGAATGAAGCCAAGGACATGGCTGGCCACCAAAAGGAAAGCCAAGCTCAGGGCAGGTGGGAAATCCCCAGGAGACACCCTAATGCCCCAGGTTTGCCTCACAGGTCCTTTGCAGGCAGTGCTGGCAACCGTGGGCTAACCTAGGTGTGGTCTCCATGGGGCGCTCAGTCCTGCCCAGCCTCCTGCTACCTCAGCCAAAGCTCTATACACTTGAAGTTGCTGATTATGTGCAGCATTTTCAAATTACTTCAGATTTGTTTTCTAAAGAAAAACCTGGGATCTATAAGAAATGAAGGGTCAGTGTGGATAGAATACATTTGTGCTTTTAATTTCTCTTATATCTTGTCTGTATGGACGACATTGATGTTTATGGACATTCATGATTACCTTTGAGAAAGGGAGGAAGTAAACATTGGGATGTTTCCTTTCTTTGAGTATTGACCCTGTTTTTGTTTGGTTTTAGCTGTGTTAAGGGTTGGGGGAATTGGGAGAAGGGGGACAATGCATGAGTCTTTAACCTTCTGGTCATACCCATGGAGGCCTGCCGCTGTTCCCCAGCAGATACAGATCCCTATTGCCCTTCCACATCTCAGTTACTGCACTCTGTCTTCCTCTCTCCATTCCTAGAGGTTCTTCTGGACAAGAAGCAGATAACAACACTAAGCAAAAAAAAAAAATCCTCTTTGCTTTCAGATTCTAGATGTATTTGCCAAATGATATATTATTTTCTGTTCAAGAGGCTATAGTAAACTACTTCTCTGATAATACATTTCCTTCATATTGTGATTGCCTGAAACATGCCCACTTCAAATAAAGAGTACATCATTTCCTCAAAATACTCACAAGCAGTGCAGGAAGTGATTACAAGCCCATTGCAATGAAGATTCCAAGAGACAAGACAGACATTCCGCTCAGTGTCTGGCACACAAGTCTCTGGTAAACACTGGCCATTATAATATGTGAGCCTATCATTTAAGCAGGATGTTTTTATTCTCATAACAATAGGCCACAGCCTAGACAGAGATGCCACATCAGGATTTACTGTTCATCCACATCACATTAGGCCAGACTTGGTTGAGAATATAGTGCAGATCCTCCTTAGGCCCCTGTCTTCAGAAATATTATTGCTCTGAAGATAATAAATAGAGAAGAGCTGGTGACAAGTTACTGAGCTGGAAATAAAGGGATAAAAAGAACGCATTTATGAACACACAGGTTTTCAAAAACCTCTCAGCACATCTAAGGGACTTTATTTGGAACCAGTGCCATCTGTTTGCCGGATGTCTCTGACAGCAATGTGTCCATGAATTTGGACCCTTCTTTCTTCCTCCTCAGCTGTGCAATGTAGCCAGATGTTCTTGTGTTTCAGCAGTGAACACATCCATCAAGTTCTCTGTGAGACAGGATCATTCACGCTTGTGTAACTTCATTTCTCCAGCAGTGAGACTAGTGGGCTTGTTTTATTCAGTTTTTCCTTGATTTTTCTCTCCTGTTGCTTCAAATTAAATTAAAAGCCAGCACTGTCGCTAATTAACCAAGGGTGGTATATTTGTAAACCTGGATTTGCTGGTTTGCCAGTTGGGTTGCCAGTTGAGAAAAATCCCTCTGCACTCTTTGCCAAAACAGTGTTTACCAGGCACCATTGGTGTCTTGGCAAGGCTGCTTGGGCTTTGTCAGAACATAATGTAGCTGTGTAAAAGATGTCCTTCGGAGATGTGAGTTGCCTTGCGTTGTTCCCAGCTTAAATATGCTGTGTGAACTAATTAACACCAGCATGAGAGTAAACACTCAGATATTGTTACCTTGCACGTAGCAGCACACAAATTTCTGTGCATGGCTTTCTGTCTCCTAAAAAGAGAATGATGGCGGCTGTTATCACAGGAAGATAGAGTATTGGGAGACTAAAGCACTGGCATCTGCTAACAGACAGTCTCTCTTCCCAGGTTCTAACAAGCTCACAAACTACAAGAGCCATATTATCAGAAATGGGTCTTAAAAATATTGCAGACTTTGCCCATTGAAGAGCTGTGTATTTGAGGGCAAGTGTGCCATCAAAGAAGTTTCAGCTGAAGGGTAACTTGAATTCATGCTGGAAAGAAAAGTTTTCTTGCTCTCTTACTCCTCTCATCTGTGTAAGAGCTCGAGTGACAGCCGGGCCACCATAGGCCAGGGACTTGTGGCTAAGGTGACTATTGCTCTTGAACACCCTGAATTTGACACGCTCTGGGCTGTGGAGTAAAAGAGGGTGCCTGTTTCCTCTGATCCTTGATCTGAAGTGAACCTGACCATTGGAATTTGAGATTCAATATGGCCAAAGGAAATGAAGATAAAGATAACAGAGTCTAGCCTATGGAAATAATGCTGATTTTCATACAATCCAATGAAAATAGAATTCATTTTTTTCCCTTAAAATTTGCTTTTAGTCTGGGGACACAGACAAAAAATACCTTTACATATATATTCTTTTTTGTTTTGTTTTGTTTTGTTTTTAGGTGAGAGGAGGGGTGATAGTGAGGCAGACTCCTGCATGCATTCAAACAGGGATCCACCCGGCAACCCCATCTAGGGCTGCTATAGTACTGATTTATTTTTAGCACCTGAGGCTGATGAGCTCGAACTGAGCTATCCTCAGCACCCAAGGCCATGCTTGAACCAATCAAACCACTGGTTGTGGGAGGAGAAAAGGGAAAGAAGGGGGACGGGGGGGAGAGGAAAGCAGATGGTAACTTCTCCTGTGTGCCCTAAAATTTGAACCCAGGACATCCATATATTGGGCTAACACTCTATCCCCTGAGCCACAGGCCAGAACCAATGTATATGCTCTATAAGAGTGCTGTCCAACAGAACTTGATGTGATAATGGAAATGTTTTCTGTGCTGTTCAGTATGGTAGTCTCTCACCACATTGTGGCCCTTGAACACTTGAAGTATGCCTGGTGAAGCTGGAGAACAGCCATTTATTTTATTTTCATTTAAATTCATTTAAATGCAAACATTCACATGTGACTATGAACTCTATTGAGTAACACAGCCGCTCTACAGCATATGAACTGTGGTGTTATTTTACATTTGTGCAAACCTTTGTATTGACTGGTATAAAAGAAGATTATTGATTCTCATATCTGTTTCTGCACGTTGTCTGTTGTAATAGCTTTGGTTGAGTTTATGAAGAAATCTAGCCATTCCCACACCTATACACTCTGAAAGGGGGATGTATATTCAAGAATCAAGATTTAATAAATTAAAAATATTTAATGCCTCATCAAGGACATTAATTTTTTTATTAATATTAATGGGGTGACACCAATAAATGAGGGTACATATGTACAATAAAAACATCTCCAGATTATCTTATCATTCAACTGTGTTGCATACCCATCACCAAAAGTCAAACTGTCCTTTGTCAACTTCTATCTGGTTTTCCCTGTGCCCCTCCCCTTCTCCTTATCCCAGCCTCTCCTCCCTCCCCCCACCCCGTAACCACCAACCACTCTCTTGTCCATATCTCATAGTCCATAGTCTCACTTTTATGTCCCACCTATGGAAGAAATCATGCTGTTCTCAGTTTTTTTTTCTGATTTACTTATTTCATTCCGTATAATGTTATCAAGGTACATCCATTTTGTTGTACATGATCCAATGTCATCATTTCTTATGGCTGAGTAGTATTTCATAGTATATATGTACCAAAGCTTTTAAATCCACTCGTCTTCTGACGGACACTTGGGCTGTTTCCAGATCTTCGCTATTGTGAACAACGCTGCCACGAACATGGGGGCTCATTTCTTCTTTTCGAACAATGTTATGGTGTTCTTAGGGTATATTCCTAAAAGTGGGAGAGGTGGGTCAAAAGGCAGTTCGACTTTTAATTTTCTGAGGAATCTCCAAACTGTTTTCCACAGTGGCTGCACCAGTCTGCATTCCCACCAGCAGTGCAGAAGGGTTTCCCTTTCTCCACATCCTCACCAGCACTTATTCTGTGTTGTTTTGCTGATGAGTGCCATTCTGACTGGTGTGAGGTGATATCTCATTGTGGTTTTAATTTGCATTTCTCAAATGATTAGTGATGTTGAGAATTTTTTCATATGCCTATTGGCCATCTGTACGTCCTCTTTGGAGAAATTTCTATTCATATCTTTTGCCCATTTTTTGATTGGATTGTTTGTCTTCCTGCTGTTGAGTTTTATAAGTTCTTTATAAATTTTGGTTATTAACCCCTTATCAGACATGCTGTCGAATATGTTCTTTCATTGTGTGGTTTGTCTTATTATTCTGTTCTTATTGTCTTTAGCTGTGCAAAAACTTTTTAGTTTGATATAGTCTCATTTGTTTATCTTGCATTTTATTTCATTTGCCCGTGGAGATAAATCGGCAAATATATTGCTGCTACAGATGTCGGAAAGCTTGCTGCCTATGTTTTCTTCTAAGATGCTTATGGTTTCACGGCTTACGTTTAAGTCTTTTATCCATTTTTAATTTGTTTTTGTGAATGGTGTAAGTTGATGGTCTAGTTTCATTTTTTTGGAGGTAGATGTCCAATTTCCCCAACACCATTTGTTAAAGAGGCTGTCTTTACTCCATTGTATGTTCTTTCCCCCTTTGTCAAATATCAGTTGTCCATATAGGTGTGGGTTTATTTCTGGGTTCTCTATTCTGTTCCATTGATCTATGTGCCTGTTCTTATGCCAGTACCAGGCTGTCTTGAGTATAATGGCCTGTAGTAAACCTTGATATCCGGAAGAGTGACACCTCCTGCTTTATTTTTTCTTTTTAAGACTGCTGAGGCTATTCATTTCTTTTTTGGTTCCATATAAATTTTTGAAATACGTTTTCTATATCATTTAAGTATGTCATTGGTATGTTAATTGTTATTGCATTGAATTTATAAATTGCTTTGGGTAATATAGACATTTTAATGATGTTTATTCTTCCTAGCCATGATCACGGTATATGCTTCCACTTGTTTGTATCTTCCTTGATTTCTTTTATCAATGTTTTATAATTTTCCAAGTAAAAGTCCTTAACCTCCTTGGTTAAATTTACTCCTAGGTACTTTATTTTTTTGGCTGCAATAGGGAAGGGGATTGTTTCCTTAATTTCTTTTGCTGACAGTTCATTGTTTGTATATAGAAGTGCCTCTGATTTCTGAGTATTAATTTTGTATCCTGCCACCTTGCTGAATTCATTTATAATGTCCAGTAGTTTTTTTACTGAGACTTTAGGGTTTGCTATATACAATATCATATCATATGCAAATAGTGACAGTTTTACTTCTTTTCCAATTTGGATGCCTTTTATTTCTTCTCCTTGTCTGATTGCTGTAGCTAGGACTTCCAGAACTATGTTAAATAAAAGTGGTGAAAGGGGGCAACCCTGCCTGGTTCCTGATCTTAAGGGGATTGCTTTTAATTTTTGTCCATTTAATATGATGTTTGCTGTGGGTTTGTCGTAGATGGCCTTTATCATGTTAAGGAATGTTTCCTGTATTCCCACTTTACTGAGAGTTTTGAGCATGAATGGGTGCTGGATTTTATCAAATGCCTTTTCTGCATCTATTGAAATTATCATGTGATTTTTGTCCTTCCTTTTGTTTACGTGATGAATCAAATTGATTGATTTGCGAATATTGAACCAACCTTGCCTCTCCAGAATAAATCCCACTTGATCATGGTGTTTGATTTTTTTCATATATTGCTGGATCTGGTTGGCTAATATTTTGTTGAGAATTTTAGGGTCTAAATTCATCCGGGATATAGGTGCTAATTTTCTTTCTTTGTTTTTTCTTTGGCCGGTTTTGGAATCAGAATTATGCTCGCCTCATAAAAGGAGTTTGGAAGTCTTCCTTCCTCTTGAATTTTTTGGAAATAGCTTGAGGAGGATAGGAGTTAGTTCTTCTTTGAATTTTTGATAGAATTCAATCATGAAGCCATCAGGCCCAGGACATTTTTTGGGGGGGGAGTTTTTTGATAACTGTTTCAATCTCATTTGTTGTAATTGGTCTGTTTAGGTGTTCTGATTCTTCCAGATTGATTTTTGGAAGTTTATATGATTCAAGAAATTTGTCCATTTTACCTAGATTGTATAATTTTTTGGCATAGAGTTCTTCATAGTATTTTCTTACAATGCTTTGTATTTCTGTTGTGTCGGTTGTTATTTCTCCACTGTCCCTTCTAATTTTATTTATTTGAGTCCTCTCTCTTTTTTTCTTTGTGAGTCTCGTTAAAGGTTCATCAATCTTGTTTACCTTTTCAAAGAACCAGCTTCTGATTTCATTGATCCTCTGTATTGTTTTCTTAGCCTCTATGTCATTTATTTCTGCTCTGATCTTTATTATTTTCTTCCTTCTACTGGACCTGGGTTTTATTTGTTGTTGTTTTTCTAGTTCTTTTAGCTGCAGCGTCAGGTTGCTTATTTGAGCTTTTTCTAGCTTCTTATGATATGCCTGTAGTGCAATGAACTTCCCTCTCAGTACTGCTTTTGCTGTGTCCCATAAATTTTGATTTGATATATGCTCATTATCATTTGTTTCTAGAAACTTTTTTATTTTTTCTTTGATCTCATTGTTAATCCATTCATTATTTAATATCATGCTATTTAGTTTCCAAGTGTTGAGTATTTTTCAGTTTTTCTTTTGTTGTTAATTTCTAGTTTCATGGCATTGTGATCAAAGAAAATGCTTGATATGATTTCAATCTTCTTAAATTTATTGAGACCATATTTGTGTCCTAACATGTGGTCTATCCTAGAAAACGTACCATGAGCGCTTGAGAAGAATGTATATTTTACTGCTTTAGGGTGAAAAGTTCTGAAGATATCTATTAAATCAAGTTGATCTAGTGTATTCTTTAAGTCTGCTCATTCTTTATTAATTTTCTTTCTTGTGGATCTATCCAGTGTTGTTAGTGGGGTATTGAAATCCCCTACTATGATAATATTGCTTTTAATCTCGCCCTTTATATGTGTCAAAATCTGCTTTATGTATGCCGGGGCTCTTATATTTGATGCGAAGATATTTATAATAGTTATATCTTCCCTTTGAATTTTTCCCTTTATCATTATGTAGTTTCCTTATTTATCCTTATTACAACCTTTGTTTTAAAGTCCATTTTGTCAGATATAAGTACTGCTACCCTGGCTTTTTTTTAATTTCCATTTGCATGAAATATTTTTTTCCATTCTTTTACCTTGAGTCTATGTACATCTTTTGTTTTAAGGTGTGTCTCTTATAGACAGCATATGTATGGGTCCTGTTTCTTTATCCACGCAGCTACCCTATGTTTTTTGATCAGTACATTTAATCCATTTACATTTAATTTTATGATTGATATGTAGTTGTTAATGCCATTTTATTCTTTACAGTTGTATTTTTTTTTTTTTTTTACTATATTCTTTCCTCCCTTTGAACTGTTTACAACAGGCCCCTTAGTATCTCTTGCAGAATTGGTTTGGTTTTAATGAATTCCTTGAGGCTTTCTTTGTCTGGAAAGCTCTTTATTTCTCCTTCAATTTTAAACGTTAGCCTTGCTGGATTAAGTAGTCTTGGTTGTAGGTTCTTGTTCTGCATAACTTTATTATATCTTGCCATTCCCTTCTGGCCTCAAGTGTTTCTGTTGAGAAGTCCGATGTCATTCTTATGGGGGCTCCTTTGTAGGTGATAGCCTTTTTTTTTCTAGCAGCTTTTAAATTTTTTTCTTTATCCATTAGCTCTGGTATTTTAACTATGATGTGTCTTGGTGTAGATTTTCTTGGGTTTCTCTTTAGTGGAGTTCTGTGTGCTTCTTGAACATGTGAAATGTTTCTCAGCCTTAACTTAGGGACGTTTTCTGCTATGATTTGATTGAATAAAGTTTCCATTACCTGTCCTCTTTCCTCTTCTTCAGGCTCCCCTATAATGCGAATGTTGTTTTTCTTCATGTTGTCACAGAGCTCCCTGAGAGTTTCCTCACATTTTTTGAGTCTTTTTTCCTTTTTCTTCTGTGCTTCTGTGCCTTTGTTTATTGTGTCCTCTATCTTGCTGATTGGGTCCTCAGAGTGATTCATCCTGCTTTTAATTTCTTCCATTGTGGTCTTCAGTTCTGATACTGTATTTGTCATTTCTGTCTGATTATTTTTTTTTTTTTGCATAACGTTTGTGGGTTTCTTTTTTTTGTTTTTTAATTTATTTATTTATTCATTTTAGAGAGGAGACACAGAGTGAGAGAGAGAGAGAGAGAAAGAGAGAAAGGGGGGAGGAGCTGGAAGCATCAACTCCCATATGTGCCTTGACCAGACTAGTGCAGGGTTTTGAACTGGCGACCTCAGTGTTCCCAGGTCGACGCTATCCACTGCGCCACCAGAGGTCTGGTTCTGTCTGATTCTTTTTTATTATTTCAATTTCGGTTTTTATACTTGTTATCTCTTTATTTAGGTGTTCATAGTGACTATCCATTGTTGCTCTAATTTCTTTGAACATCCTAACTATCATTATTCTAAATTCTGCTTCTGGTAGTTTGGTTATGTCTGGTTCATTCAGGTCCTTCTCTGGGGATTTCTCTAGATTCATTTGGTTTGCATTCCTCTGCCTGACCATTTTGTCTGTGTATAAGCAAGTTGTGGCCACTGGAGTCCAGTAGGTATTGCCTTTGTGTTCTCTAGGTGTGGACTGAATGCAGGCCTGCCACCCCCTCTGCCGCTGCGTAGGGCAGTTGGGTATGGGCATTGCCAGCGCCAGCCTACTGCATCTGTTGCTGTGATTTCTGCCTCTCCTCCACGGGAGGGGCTGTTACTCAAGCCACAAGCCTCAGCACCAAGGGCAGAGGTGAGCACCTTTGCTCAGCTGCAGACCCAGCCTGTTTTCGTGCTTACACCCAGCACCCGCAGTCAGAACCTGTTCACCACCGTTTCGCGGGTTGGGCGGGGCTTTTGATGTTCTCTTAGCTGTGAGCCTTTGCCCATCCAGAGCTTTAGCCCCGTCCTCGAGGCCAGGGCCCTCTTGCGCAGGGTCCCAAACTGCGGTTTATTGGGCCTGGCGTGTTTGCTGGTGAGAGCTCAGCTGTGAGCTTCTGCTCCTTTGGACTCTACCACGCCCCTGTGTTCGGAGTCAGCTTGCACCCGTAGGATGGCTATGCGTAGTTTCTCTGGCCGGGTGGGCAATGTAGCGTGAGCTCAGCCGTGAGGTTCCACTGTCCCAGACTTTTCCCCGCCCCATGTTCGGAGCCCACTCACTCACACATGATGGCAAATCATGGTTTTTCCAGCTGGGCGGGGCTGGTAGTGTGAGCTCACCCGTGAGCCCCCATCCTGTCTCTGGTTCTAGCCCCATCCCTGCGGTCAGGGCCGGCTTGTGCAGGGTCGCAGAGCAGATCTCTGCCCATTCCTTGCCTCCGGCTTTGTTTCCTGCAGGTGGGATTACAGGCGGGCCGCAGCTGCTGGAATGCTTTCGCGCGTCCCCTCCACCCCTGCTGGGCTAGACCGAGCTCACACTGGTTGGGCCTCCGCTCACGCCAACAGCACCGTGTTTCAGCGTCCTGCTGCCACCATACCCTCCAGCAACCCTCAGTAGAGATGGAAGGGCCCTAAGTCTCCATACTGTAGGCCTGGGAGCTCCCTCCCTCTAAGTAGCTCTGTTCTAATTGCTGCAGGAGAGCTTGTTTGGCCAGTGTCCTGTCTCCCTTTGCTGGTATTGCTAGTTCCAGGGGAAATATTCGTTTTCGATTAGGGAAGTGACTTAGCCCAGGGGTTAGGGTGGCTGTCCCTCAGAGTGTCCCTGTGCCTTCAGTCCATACTCTGTTTCCTCTGCTCTTGTCCTCTCCTCTGTCCCCGTTCCCCAGAGCCCCGGGTGTGTGGTTGTGAGAGGTTTTTTGCGCTGTCCCTTTAAAAAGAATCTTGGGTCTGAGAAAGTTGAAGGACATTAATTTTTAAATGATGTTCAGATTTATAAGAAAGCATTTGCTGCCACAGCCTGGATTTATGCTAAGCACTAGCAGCTTTACCTACCACTGCTTTTATATCAATAGTACAAATGTCACCCAGAAGTGCAAAACTTAATAACATGTAAATGTTGCTTTGTAAATTGTTTTGACTGTTTAAACCCTCTGTGAGGGTATCCAGGACCCTTCTAATCTCTCCTGCATATCCCTCCCCTCCATCAAATCACACACATGCCACTATATATCTAACAGTATAACTTTGCTCTGTTCTCTGAGCCTTGAGAGACAGCCAATAAGGATCCCACCATCTTTCCCCAAGCACTTACTTTATATTTTCCAACAAACAAAATGGCACCTTAAAAGGGATCCTGTGCCATTTGAAACAATTGTTGCATTCCTTGTTTACCCTCTCCTTTGCAAACAGATCTGCAAGTTCTTACTTTACTTGCAAGCTCAGAATTTTCAACTTGTCTGCTGGAAAGCCCCACCAGGATACTCACCTACAAATAATCATCTGTTTGTCTCCTTGATTCTCTATTCCTGCTATTATTCCTTAAAAGAAAATCATATTTACTTCATCAATATGAGCTGGATTAATGAATATTGTGAGGAACGTGTCAGCATGGCCCAGCCGCGCCTCTACCACACTGACCTGCTTCTCTTCCTGTTTCATTTTCTTAAGGTCCTCCCTGCCACACAGTCACTAACAATAGACATTTGAGGCAAGAACCTCTTTTTCTGTTTAGTTAACATAAAAATCATGAGCTATAGACAGTCCTTAGAGTGAGTAACTGTATGGCTACCTTCCATTGAAATAGAAATTTTTAATTGAAAACAAAGACTTGTGACTTCTTTTAGCTTTCTGGTTCTCAATGTAAGATGTAGCTGAAAGGAGCTCTATCCATGTTTTGTGGCAGTGCAAATAATATATTTTAAGAAATTGTCAGAAACTTTTACAAGATTCTTTAAAACTCAGAGATATTTAAAATTCAAGAGGGCTTCAGCTGTCCTCTCTGCCATAGATTTCATCATGCTAAAACTGACAGCACTAAGAGAAATTTCACAATATTTGACCTAGGTGTGTTAAACTATTGATATAAAAATTTAATCTGATATTCTAAAGGAAGAATAGTGTAGAGGTGTAAGAACTAGACTGGAAATTAAGAAACTTCTCTTTTAGTCTTGAATTTCCCCCTAAATAGCTGTTTGAACTTGGACAAATAATTAAACTTCTTAGGTTTCAATCACTTACTCTATGATATAAACTTTCTTTTCCATCTTCAAGTTGTTTTCTTTTGTTATCAAGTGAAAGGTGGGGAAGCAGAGTGACAGATTCCCACATGCATCCTGACTAGGATCCACCCATCAAGCCTCCTACTGGGCAATGCTCTGCCCATCTAGGGCCACTACTCCATTGTTCAGCAACAGAGCTACTTTTAGCACTTGAGTTGAGGACATGGAACCATCCTCAACACCTGAGGCCAACTTGGTCAAACCGTTAGAGCCATAGCTGTGGGAGAGAAAGAGAAAAAGAGTAGGGGGAAAGGAATGGGGAGATGTGGAGAAGCAAATGGTCTCTTCTCCTGTGTGCCCTGACTGGGAGTTGAAGTTGGGACTTACACATCTGGGCCAACATTCTGGTTTTCTAAATCTATATAACCTATTGCTTCCTTACTCTGATAAACCACACACTTATAGTTTATCTTTTGCAAACAGAAATAATGACAAATGTAATTAAATTTTATTTTGTTTGAAGATTATTTACTAATGTACATATGATATGAGATCCAAATGTAAGCATTAAAGTGTATATGGTTTGGCTTCTGTGCATACTAAGCCAAGTGCAGCATGAGAAACCCAAGGCCAGAGGTTCTTCATTCTCTACTCAGTAGAACAACTTCTTTTGTCATACATCAGTAAACTATACAGTCAGAAACAACTAGCTTACAAAAACCATAAAGATGAAAGTTACCTTTAAGTTTTCTGGTTTGTCAATAATACTATTTACAAACATAGATTCATAAATATAACATCACATGCTTAATTAAAATTTGACACTACACAAGATGCAACAGAGTGTGTTATTTTCTAAATCTTCATCTCATTGAACAGGACACAACAAATATTCATTTATGCTGGTCAATACACAGGCAATGGTATTCATGCATGTGTGCATAGCCCTAAGTACTAGGACTGGGAATGTCTGCCTTCTAATAACTGTACAGTGTTGTCAGATTAGCAACATGGAGGCATTATTTATAGCTGCTGCATATTAGCTTTTCTATGTTTCACTGAGAAAGGTATAACACACATTGCTGCTTATGGTTTGAGACAAGGTATAACCATTCCACTTGCAGTGAGGATACTTTTTATATCAATAGCTTAACACACCTGTGCCTTTCTTCATACCATTATTATCACTGAGTCATGTGATCAGACACTGTCAAGGGGAGTATGAGGGGAGAGGCATATATATTAATCAGACCGTACAGTGATTTTTATTGGAGCAAGTCAGCATGCTGAATTTGTTTGATAAGACTGTGGATAGGAAAAAACTGTTATGACTCCAAATATATCTCTAATTCAGAGAAAGTGGACTTCTGTCTAGGGAGCAAGCAGATTAAAAGAATCAGCCACTGTCTCTACTGAGGTGCTCTAAGCTGCTTTGTCAATCATCAAGGTTAAGCGGCTGGTTTGAGATTTCTATTGAGGCTGTTCATTGCTTTAAAAAATGCTAGTCTAGCCCCCCAAATTTTTTAAAATTAAATGTATATTTCTTTATGAACAGACCCTCTGGCAAATGTCTTTTTAATTAACTAGATATCATTTTTGTCATTTTCAAACAACTCCAATTTCTTACTAAATTAGAGGAGTATCATTTCAATTGACCTAGAATTTTACTGTTCACAGTGAGAAGTCTGACTGATCACAGTGAGTTTCACGTGGCCTCATTCATATCTGTCCCCATCTCTAGGAAAGTGCAATATTTTTTCTAAAGGCACCTATTAAATTGTAGTGGAGCAAACATCCTTAAGTAAAATGTCCAGTGACAACCCATTTATTTACCCCTTATCATCTTTTCAAAGAATCTTAGTTATAAGACATCATCAGTCTCTTACCTTAGGATTAGCTAAAGTATGGCTGCTCTTCCTCTCGCCTCTCACTGCCATCTGCTGTGTATTTCCTTACCTAGAATTTTCAAGATAACATCTTAAAATGCCCTAAATGATTTCAATTTTTTTTTTAAGATATTTCCTCAAGATATGCCTGTCTTTTCTATTTTTTTTTTAGTTTTTATTTATTGATTTTAGCAAGAGAGGAATGGGGAGAAGGAGAGAGAGACAGAACATCGATGTTTTTGTATGCGCCCTGACTGGGATTGAACTGGCAAGCTCTATACCCCGGGACAATGTTCTAACCAACTGAGCTATCTAGCCAGGGCCCTGTCTTAATATTTTGATGACTAAGTATACAGTGTGAGTGACAAGAGAAACTAGAAAGGAATACAGCGGCAATCAAATTACTCTTATAGGCAATGCATCTGAATGAATTAAACTATGCATAGTAATGAAATTGCTATGCATAGTATTGAATTAAAAATGCATAGTATTAAACTAGCAATGACTAAAAGTTAAAATTTTTATATTAAAACATACACTTTTCTTGCCTGCAGAACGATACCTGTCTTTTCGGTCACCTATGAGACTCTGTTTTGTTTAATGTATATGACTGGCTTGCAAGCCTGAGCTAACTGAGAAAGGGCTCCTTTTAAGGATAGTAAATCAAAATAGCATCAGAGTTACTTCAAACAAAATTTTAAAATTCAAATTCAGAACAAGTAGTTCATACTGCAAATACTTTTGTCTTCACACCTGCTTTCCTTCTCAACTATGTCTTCGTGACATTGTGCAAAGGGCAATTCCATTTCCATATGTTACAATGACCTTGCAGAAAAGAATAAAAAAGAATGAAAAGAATAGAAAGAAAAAAAACAAACCTTCTTTGTTCAAATCTAGAAACTAAGCATGAGATAGAAATCACAGTGGAAGTCAGTGTCATTAAAATAAAGTGACTTGTTTTTATCACAAGGCTATTTTCAGTTAAGTCCACTCTAAATCTTATCTTTATTCATCCTACAGGTTATAGATAATGCATGACCATATTAAAATTCTCTGCTTGGGCTGAATCTCCCTACCTCTGGTAGGCAAGCTGGGTCCTTGACAACTTGATTTTATGTGTGTTGATTTTAAAAAGACAACAACATGAAACCTTTGAAGTTGAAATTTCTTGAGTTCAGGTCATGTTCTATGTATTGCACAGATCCTGCCTGGCAATTTTAGAGAACTATAGTAATTGAAGTAAATGATTTAGAGTAAATAGTATAAGCAAAGGGAATAGGAGATCTGGGTTGTTCTTAGGAAAACTTTCATTGAAGTGTAATATACATACAGAAAATACAAAAATCTTAACTGCTCAGTTGATGAATTTGCACAAAGTGAACATGCTCTCCTAATTATCAGCTAGATCAAAATATAGAACATTAACCAGCACACAAGGAGACCTCCCACGCCATATATGTATATATATATAAATATATATATATATATATATATATATATATATATATCCAAAAGTAATCACTCTAATGACTTCTACCACCAGAGATTTTGTTTAGCCAGTGTTTGAAATTGATAGAGACAGACTTATAAAGTGTGCATTCTTTGTGTCTGGCTTCTTCCCTCTATAGCATGTTGCAGAGATTTATTCATTATGTCGTATGTGACAGAGGCTTATCTTTTATTGTTGTGTAATATCCTTTTTCTTTCTTTCTTTCTTTTTTTTTTGTATCTTCAGTATATCAAATGTCCATTAATATTTGAGCCCTTGCAAAGCATGCTACGATCAACATTGTTTTGTCACACATACTCAGGCATTTCTGTTGAGCAAATACTTTGGGGTCATAAAGTATGTATATTGAACACATTAGCAGACACCACCAAACAATTTCTCAAGGCAGCTATCTATGAGGCTTTTAGTTACCCCACATCCTCACAGGCATGTTGGTATTTTCAGTCTTTGTTATTTTAGCTAATTTGTTGGGGTAAGTAGGGGTTTTATATTTTAGTTTTAATTAGAATTTCTTTGACAACCAATGAAGGAGGATACTTTTCATATGTCAGTAGGCCATTTGGATATATAACTTGTAAAGTGCTTGTTAAAAGCCTGGGCTCATTTTTCTACTGACATATCCTTTCACTATTGATAGGTAGAAGTTTTTAAGGTATTTCTGACAATGTCTCTTGTTACATATATAGATGCAATGCAATGTCTTCCCCATCTCTGAAGCTTGCCTATCACTCTCCTAATGATGTCTTTAATGAACATACATTATAATTTTGTCTAATTTACCAAAATTTCCTTGTGATTAGTGCTTTTTGGATCCTGTTTAAGAAATCATTTCTTGCACAAATTTTATATAAATATTTTTTGTTACCTCCTAGGGGCCCTAGAGTTTTTATTTTTTTCATTTGTACTATAAACCACCTTAAATTATAAATTAGATAGATTCTTTGTCTATAAATATACATTTCACTCAACATCATTTATTGAAAATACAATCCTTTTTCTCAATCATTGCAGTGACACCTTTGTTATACTTCAAGAGACTTTATATTTGTGGGTCTATTTCTAGATTCTCTATTCTGATCTATTTATTTGTCTATCTATCATTAAGCCAATACCACACTGTCTTTATTTTGAAGCATTAGAATAAATCTGATATCTGGTAAGTCCTCCAAATTTGTTTCCCTTCAAGATAGCCTTTCCTTTATACATATTTTAAAATATACTTGCAACTATACTGCATACCCTTCCCCCTCACTGCAAACATATACAACAACAATAAAACCTTCTGGCACTTTCAGAGAAAAGGTGGTAACTGTATAGATTAGTTTGGCAAAATTTGAAACTTTGAAAATATCAAGTCTTCAATATTTGAACATGAAATATGCTTTATTTATAGAAATAGTATTTAATTTCTCTCAATAATGTTTCTAATTTTTAGTGCAGAGGTCTTACAAAACTTTCCTAAATATTTGATCATTTTTGACTTTGTAAATGGTATCTTATTTTTAAAATTAAATTTTTATAATTATTAGTTTTATTTGATCCATTTTTTCATATCTTATTATTGAAAAGTTTGGTCTACTATAAACTATCTTAACTGAAAGTGGAAATTGAGATTATAAATAACTATTAGATTATACTTGTATTATAATAACTATTATATTAGTAGGATTAACTTTGTACATATGAAAAAAGAAATGTTTCTTTATACAAACACTAACTATATTTGTTCTATAATGATCCAGAAGGTGATTATGGGAAACTGAGGATTTTTTTTAGTTTTGAAAACTTTTTTATCATGAGACTATGTGTGGGCATTCTCAGCAAAACTCAAAGTACAGAGGTAAGTAGACAAATTCAGATTCATCCTGGATACAATGAAGGTGCAAGAAATGGGCATGTAACATCCCCACTGTGCAAAACTCCTTCAGAGTGAGTGAGTCAAACTACTATTTATTTGTGTACTGCTCTATCATTGTCTTGTGTGCATCTACCTCTAATAAGGACTGTCAGCTTCATACAAGGTTTGTGTATTGTAAAGTGCTTTATCTCTCCTGAGTAGAACCTGGCAGTTATGAAACTCTCTGGTTAGTACAAAAGAACAAGGAAAAAAGTGGCACTCTTTTGGATGGTGATCAAAATGGGTGAGGGAATGAAGGGAGTGGAGAAAACATGGAGGGAAGACAACAGTGAGGCATAAGGGAAAAAAACTGTGCATTATATGGTTGATTCCTTCTGTCCTTTAGGTTGACTTGTAAGCTCTATATTTAAGTAATAGAAATCTTGTAATTATTTTCTTCCTATCTAATGCACATGGAAAAGCTGTATAGCACAATTGGTAGAATAAACTTTAGCTTGGAGGACAATCCTTCTTTAAGTCCTCAAAAAGTAATGACTATACGAGGACAAAGTTTTAATACACTTTTACATATACTTGTAACAATCAAGCAAACATATGACTTGTGCAGAGCAAGTTAATTCTCATCTGATGAGGGGAAACTGTGACTCAAAAAGTTAATGACCAAAACTGGGATAAAGAGCTGGATTCCAGGACTCTTAAATCTTGCTTTATAATTTGTCTCCTTTTAGAAATATCTCTTGGCATTCCAAAGCATAAAAGTAGTAACCTTAGAGTTTTTCCAAAGTGTATCAAATGTCTACTCTTCCTTTTACACTGCAAGCATTTGTCTACTTTTATTATTTCATCAACATTGTCATAGGAACTCTCTTTGGGTAGCACTATCATTAGGCCTGGCATTATGACTATCTCCTATTGAGTGCAAAACAATGAAATAGACACCCTACACCAGGGGTGCCCACACTTTTTCAGCTTGCGAGCTACTTATAAGATGACCAAGTCAAAATGATCTACCTACAATAAAAATGCAAAACATAAATTTATTTCTTCTATATTATCATTATTTAAGTTACTATTATTACTATTTAATATTGTGTATGCTTTTACCTTTCTCCTTCTCAGCTCTCTTTTCGGAGGAAAGTCAATGTCATAGTTTTTATGAACAGTCCAAAAAAGCTGCTCCACATTTCCCTTCTTTAGAATAGCAATGGTACACAGACAGATGAGGCAAATGCACTTAGAATATGACATAGTGAAAAAAATCCCCTCCCATTCTGTATGAAAGTGGTAGGTTTTAGGCTTCTCACTTGGACCAGCTAAGGCACTCATTTTTATACCCTTTGTTGTATTTAGTTTAAATAAATTGAAGGCTAACTATGCAGCAATGTAACTGAACAAGTTAGCGCAGTTTAATGCACATGCGTAGGGTGTCAAAAGTTCAGACGTTAGATTGGCTACCCTGTATGCAAATCAAAAGACAAATGTCTTATTAATGTCATGCGATCTACATACACTTCCTTCGCGATCGACCAGTAGATTGCGATCAACGTATTGAGTACCCCTACCGTACATGAAGGAGGACAGAACGTGATCCGTATTTTACAATGAAGCATAATTAGTTATATAAGCAAAGTGGTTTATTTGTACTAAGTCAATTTCTAAAATGTCAAAACATCAAAACATAATCAAAGTGAAAACAAACACAGTCGTTGTTGTTAAGCAGGTACCAGACTTCTGAAACGTTGAACGTGTAACTGAAAAGCTGAGAACTTATTCAGGTAATTTTAAATTTTTAATTTTCCTCCCTACCTCTTGTGTTTTTTTAGCTTTTTACTGAAATCAACTTAAGAATATTTATTGGCTGAGAAGCCATGGGAAGGCTAGATGAGAGGCGGTATAACTAACAAGGAAGAAATTATTAAGCTGTGAGTCTGGAAATGTGATTTCTCAGTCCCCACCCTAAACATTAAAATTCATCTTTAAAATGAGTGTTTGGCTTGATGTCATCTAGTGTCCTGGCTAGCCCAAAGGTTTCTAGGGTTTTTTGATGAAGTGGGGAGAAGAGAAACAGAGGCTCACATGGTATTGGAGGAGAATTCTAAGAGAGCTTCTAATGCATTGCCTCATTTGGACTTCTTTTCCCATCCCTAAAGGCTGACAATGAGGTTTAAAGGCCACATGCTGAGAGGATTTGGGGGAAAATAGTTTGAATATTTACATAAACTGTGGAATATTATGTGGAGTATAAAAATGTCTGTGGCATAGTCCATGTCACAGAGCAGCTTTTAGCCTCGTTGGGGAAGACATCAGTACAAATATGCAATGATGTAAAAACTCAGATAAACCTGAATGAAGTACTAAAATCACAAAAATATAAACATTGGCTTTTATACGAACTCAAAGGTATATGAGCTAACACTGGAAGTGCACTGAAGGTGATCTTGACAAAGAGGCTAAGAGAATGGGCATCTGAATAAGGAGATGTGTTGTAGGTCTGTATATTTTTAAAAAGAATACGATAATCAAGGTATTGAATACATAAAAATGAAGGTTCTATCTTTCAGGAACAAGGGGAAGAAAGCCATCCTGTTTGAGGAAATGTTTAGGGCATTAGTGAGAGGTAGGACTAGAGGGGTCAGGGAGCATCCATACTTTATCAGTAGGTTTTTGGGCTGAAGACAATGGACTTCTCCTGAAAGTTAATGGGGAGTTGGCTACAGGACAGGGTTACAGGAGACAATTTAATCTTTTAGACAGATCGACTAGAAGACTATATGAAGGAAGAGACTAGTAGCAAGTGTCAACTTAGATATCTATTGCAATTGTCAGGTATAGGTGAAGACCTAAAGCATTAAACATGAAAAATTCAGTATTGACGGAGCTTCCTTACCAACTCTTCTTTCCTCCTTTCCACTACTGTTCTGCATAAACCTCTGGGTAATAGAGATCAAATTGTTCTTTAACTCATCAAGCCTAAGAAACTATCCCAGCCTCCAGTGGTGGTTTTTTGTTGGGTAAAACAGAATTCATTTCTGTAGCTTGCTTCACGGAGGCCTCTGGGAAAATCATTCTATGAGGTGACCTTTGGTTTCTACATGATTGTGGAGATATGACCCAATCTCCACCCTTAGCTAAAAATGAAAACAAATCCCCCTCATTATTTTTTGGCTTGTCTTACTTCTTAATCCTAGCCAACTATTTTCCAGGGTCTCCTATCTGCTCTCCTCCCACGATAATATTGTTGGCTGTTTTGCTCCCTGGGAGCCAAAGACACTCTTTATGTGGTAGAAAAGAGTAGATCTCTCCCAAAGCTACTCTGGACTAGCTGTCCATAGCCCAGTGATAATAGTTCCACTATCTAAAAGAAAAATGATTTTTACCACAAACACTCCCAGGATGATTCAGCCCTGACTTCTGCTGGGGGGAGTGGGGTTGTGCCATTTTCCCCTCTCCCCAGCACGCAGGTTTCTGTGAAGAAGCATCTGCTGCCTCATTCTTTTCTATATTAGGATAAAATGCTTTTTGGCTGGCTGATTTCAGGCCCCTAGGAAAAGAGGGGGAAAAGAGTTTCTCATAAAGTCTTCATTGCACAACCAATCCATCTGCATCCTGGGAACCCCAGGCATGTATTCAGGGACTGAGCCACAGAGTAATAGTTCAGAGATGATGGAGTTGGAAGCTGGACATGACATCCTCACTACAGATGGTATCTATTTAGCTAGAGTTCCTCCACTGTGGTTGCTTTAAAATGCCGAGATCATTTTAAGTGGCTTCTTATCACATTTGGGAGGGCCAGCATACTTTTCCTAAAGATTAATCAGATACAGCTTTTGGTTTTCATAGTTCAGATGTGGGATTGGACAGTCAGCTGAAAAAGAATGGTGTCTAGGGATCAAAATTCTTATTTAAAGATGGCTTGTCCTTGAAAACATGTCTGAAAAGCACCCGAAGGAAAACATTTCAGGGTGACAGGTTCCTATCAGTTTGTTCTTTGCCCAGGGCTGCAAACAAAGGCACAATGTTCACGTTAAGATTCCTGACTCAGATTAGGAGCTGGAGACCAAGGGAGGTGGGGATGCTAACGGAAGCATCTGCCTGTTGGATGTTGTTGGCCTATCTCATGAGGAGACTAGCTAGAAAAGTCTGGGGAAAACAGACTATAGTTTGCTCTGTTTGTCTGACTGTCTCTCTCGTCTCTCAGTGTTTTGTGTGCCAGTGATTGAGTTCACACTGCAAGGGCTGACAGGCTGCATGGCGGCATTGGTCATCATTCAGAAGTAGATGGGAAGGCCCAAGCTATCTCCTGGAAAATAATCACATTTGCAGTGTTGTGAGCTTTGTGTTTATTTTTTAATATTGTAATGATAATAATAATAATAATCATTGTTGTTGCTATGAGTTTATCAAATTGGCCCACTTAATGTATTTCTTGTCACACTTTGAATGCATAGGACATATCTGTCGAACATGCCTTAAACTTAGCAAATCTTGTGTTTCAGTGCTTGCAATTATTTAAGGACCAGCAGACTGAAGCCTCCTCTTTTTATTCAATAAGATGGATTGCAAAGCCAAAGTGAGGCACATCACAAAAAAGGGTAAAAATGACCAAATAAATATATAGTGATGAAAAGTGATTTGACTTTGGGTGGTGGGCACACAATGCAATGTACAGATTGTGTATCATAAAAATGTACACGTCAAACCTGTATGACCCTATCAACCATTGTTACCCCAATAAATTTAATTTTAAAAGAACAAATAAAAGAAAGTCAAGGTGGTAAAGGAGGAAGAATGTTTATAAATGATAAATATAAGCTTTTTCTCAAAGCCCAGACTTTATGCCTCCGGTCATAACATAGAAACCAATTTTCATAGTTTTAACAATGCAGCTCTCAAAATACTTTCTATTTGGTTGTGGGCAATTGACATATTATAGCTTCTTGCTTCCTGGTTAGGGTTGATGGGCCAGGGAACAATTTTTATTAAGTTTCAATGCATCTGTGATGCTTAAATAAGAGACCGAAGCAGACACTTGTTATGTACTGTATGTAGGGTGATAAGTTGCATTAGTTTTTATTTTAGGCTGTCTGCAAATATTGGCTTTTATAGACTAATAAAAAAAATCAATTTTTATAAGTTCACAAAAAACAATGAACACAGTCAAGCATGAATATCTTACAACCAGGGCCAGAGGAAAATTATAAACTAAAAAATCTGTGAAAGTGGCACAGAAAGCACAATGCCTAGGTGTTGTATTCTTGAGGTAAATTAAACTCTTACCTAAATGGAAGATTCTGCAAATGTAAATCTCCACTAGTGATTTCTCTCCATTCTCATCCCACTGCAGTCAGAATTCTGTGTCCATATCCTTCACTTGTTTATGCTCATTGTAAGCTATCAGATCAACTTCAACTCTTTGTGGGTAATATCGCCCATTTATACCAATCCTCACATTCCCATTTGCTTGTTCAGAATATGCTAGGAAACACTAAATCCTTGATAAAAAATCTGTCAGCAAAATCACTCCATTGTTATATCTCTAGAGAGATATTTTAAAACTGTATGAGCAGGCCTGACCAGGCAGTAGTGCAGTGGATAGAGTGTTGGACTGGGATGGTAGAGGACCCAGGTTTGAGGCCCCGTGATCCCAGCTTGAGCTTGGGCTCATCTGGTTTGAGCAAAGCTCACCAGCTTGGACCCAAGGTCGCTTGCTTGAGCAAGGGGTTACTCAGTCTGTTGTAGTCCCCCCCCCCACCTTGTCAAGGCACAAATGAGAAAGCAATCAATGAAAACTAAAATGTCACAACAAAAAACTGATGATTGATGCTTCTCATCTCTCTTCATTCCTGTCTGTTCCTATCTATCTATCCCTCTCTCTGTCTCTGTAAAAAACAACAACAACAAAAAAAACTGTATGAGCAGGATCTTTCAAATAATAAAAAAAATATGAATTATCAAAAGTTAAAAAAATGTAAAGTATATTTTGAATAACTCTCTTATCAAAGCTATTTGTGAAGGTTTTTATATAGTGGTACCTACTACATTGTTATACAATTATAATGTGTATGTGAGATACATTATCTCAATTAATGTTTGTTGTATACCAAAAGAAATTTCCCACAAGTAAAAAAATTTAGTAACTCACACCAAAATTTTGTTTATTTAGTGCCAATCATCTAAACTTCTGGATGACTGACAGTGATTTTGACTTTTCAATCTGCCAGTCTGGGGTCATGAGTTTACCTTATAAGTTTGGAGCACAAATCATTGTGTTTGCTATTTTTGTGAATTCAATGTTGCAACCGCATGATTAGCCTGCCATGAAGGTTTTCCATTGCTTCAATACTCCAAGCAAAAAAGGAAAAAAAAATAAGCAAGCAAGCAAGCAAATAAAATATCCAGGAATTTTAATTTTAATATGTAACCTGTTACCTTGGCTTATACAAAGCATCTTGACTTTCTTAGCCTTAAGTTGGTTCAAGTATTAAGATAGTGCTCATTGTTGAGGTATTTTGTTTGTTTTATAGAAAAATAAAAGCAGTCTCTAGAATTGAGTTGGAGGTCCTACTCACAAAGTAACCTATCTAGATGGTGCCTTTGTTTTTGACATTTTCTTTACTGTGTTCCCCTTAGTGAAAGCATGTGGGAGGTGGGGGAATTGGAGGCTATCCCATAATTTCTGTACAGGAGGGACTTAGCAGCTGATCACACTGATCTGTCTGAAAGTTGTCTTTAACTAGCAAGTACATCATTTTACTTTAGTTGCATGTTTATTTTGAGAAACTTTGACGAAATTGTTGGAGATTATAAGGAAAATTGTCCATGTTATTTAAGGCAATACTAGAAGCTAAAATGAACAAATGGAAAAATCTCAGTGGTTTAATGCAATAAAAGTACACTTTTTATTCATGTAACATTTTTTTTTTTAGATAATTTAATTTAACAGGGTGACATTGGTCAACCCAAGTATATAGATTTAGAGAAAACATCTCCACATCATTTGGACAAGCAATTATGCTGTATACCCATCACCCAAAGTCAAATCATCTTCTGTCACCCTATACTTTGATTCTCTTTAAGCCCTTCCTCTTCCCAATACCACCCCCCCTTTCCTTCCTTCCATTCCCTCTGGTAACCACTACACTTTTATTTATGTCCATGAGTCTCAATTTTGTGTCCCACCTATGTATGGAATCATACAATTATTAGTTTTTTTCTGATTTACTTATTTCACTCAGTATAATGTTTTCAAGGTCCATCCATGTTGTCATAAATGATACTATCTCATCATTTTTTATGATATTCCATTGTATATATGTACCACATCTTCTTTATCCAATCCTCTATCGAAGGGCTTTTGGTTGTTTCCATGTCTTGGCCACCATGAACAATGATGCGATGAACATGGGGCTGCATGTGTCTTTACATAGCAATGTTTTCAAGTTTTGAGGAACCATTATTCTTTCTTCCATAATGGTTGTACTATAAATTCCCACCAACAGTGAATGAGGGTTCCTTCTTCTTCACAGCCTCTCCAACACTTGTTATTATCTGTCTGGTTGATAATAGCTAATCTAACAGGTGTGAAGTGGCATCTCATTGTAGTAGTTTTGATTTCCATTTCTCTAATAGCTGGTGAAGAAGAGCATTTTTAATAATATGTTGGCCATTTGTATTTCTTCTTGGGAGAAGTGTCTGTTCATATACTCTTCCCATATTTTTACTGGATTGTTTGCTTGTTTCTTGCTGAGTTTTGTGAGTTCTTTATATATTTTGGATATTAGCCCCTTATCTGAGCTTTGTTTGAAAATATCATCTCCCATTTAGTTGACTGTCTATTTGTTTTGTTGACAGTTTCTTTTGCTTAGAAGCTTCTTAGTTTGATATAGTCCCATTCATGTATCTTTGCCTTTATTTCCCTTGCCTTTGGGGTCAAATTCATAAAATGTTCTTTACTGCCAAGGTCCATAAGTTTAGTACTTATGTTTTTTTATGTAACTTATTGTTTCTGATCTTATATTTAGATCTTTGATGCATTTTGAATTAATTTTTGTGCAAAGAGATAAACTGTAGTCAAGTTTCATTCTTTTGCATGTTGCTTTTCAATTTTCCCAGCACCATTTATTGAAGAGGCTTTCTTTTCTCCATTGTGTATTTTTGGCTCCTTTATCAAAGATGATTTGACCATATATAAATGGTTTTATTTCTGGGCTCTCTATTCTGTTCCATTGGTCTGTGTGTCTATTTTTCTGCCAGTATCATGCTTTTTTGATTATCATGGCTCTGTAGTATTGTTTGAAGTCAGGTATGGTAATGCCTCCAGCTTCCTAATGCCTTAGAATTACTTTGGTTATTCTAGGTCTTTTATGTTTCTATATAAACTTGATGATTTTTTGTTCCATTTCTTTAAAAATTGACATTGGAGTTTTGATGAGAATTGTATTAAATTTGTAACTTCTTTGGGTAATATGGCTGCTTACTCTCTCCACTCCTATTCAATGTAGTGCTGGAAGTTCTAGCCGGAGCAATCAGATGTAAGAAAAAAATAAAAGGCATTCATATTGAGAAAAGAAGAAGTAAAGCTTTCACTTTTTGCAGATGATATTATCCTATATACAGAAAACCCCAGAGACTCCACAGAAAAGCTATTAGAAACAATAAACCAATACACTAAGGTCACAGGATACAAAATTAATATACAGAAGTCTATTGCTTTCTTATATGCCAGCAATGAAACCTTGGAAAATAACTAAAAAAATTAATCCCTTTAACAATTGCAACAACAGAAATAAAATAAAATACCTGGGAATAAACATAACAAAGAATGTTAAAGACCTATATACTAGAAACTACAAAACATTACTAAAAGAAATTGAAAAAGACAAAATGAAATGGAAAAATATTTCTTGTTCATGGATAGGAAGGATAGATATAGTCGTATAATATTCTAATGTAGATTTCTGGTCAAGTTGCTTTTCTCCAAGTACTATTTCCTGACTTGGCTCCTTTTATCCTGGGGCTTTAACCTCTTCAACAAATGGCCCCTAAGAACACTGTTTTCAGCATCAAGCTGAGAGGGGAAAGGAAAGAGGGATTTCTTTTTTAATAGATCAGGTCTAAAAGTAGCATATCCCCTTAGCTGGAACTCATTCTCATGGTCACATTTAACTGCAAGGGAGCCTGGGAAATGTAGTCAAGCTGTGTGCTCAAGAAGAATAAAAAAATGGGTTTACCAATCCTTTAACAGTGTCAGGTACAAACTTAAACTTCAGCTTTCAAGTCTTCCCTCAACAATTACCCTGAGAATAATGTGAGGCACAAACTTTATTGTCAAGCTTCCATCTTCCAAGTTCCCAGTTTAGAGGTATCAGTGATGGTTATGAGGTTCCCCCAAAGCCTAGCAGCCATAAAGAGACCCTCCCCTTGAGAGTCTCCTGCCAACCATGCTCTGCTATGCTTCCTCATTCATAAGCCCATGCCTCTGCAGAAACTACCAGTTACCAGGATGACAATTGAAAGACGGAACTCATTGTGCACAGGAGTTAAATTTCAAACCCTCAAAATTGAGTCTTCTCATTCCTTTTTCCTCCTGACTTGACATTCATTTTCTTCATGCTTGAATGAGCTTTTTAATTCTGCCGAGGTGTAAGTTTATATTTGCAACTTTTTCATTTCAAAAGAAAATGCAAGCTAAAAAATTCTGATTAATTTTCAAGAGCTAGGAAAGGTTAATTTTTTCCCACCCCCATATAACACAAAAATGGATGTGCTAATTTAGCTGAAATGTTATGAAGTATGTACTATTGGGTTGAAACCAAGTATGGAAATTCCATGAACATTTCCCACTGTGCTATCTTTTCAGAGACACCTGTTTACATCCTACCAAACAGATTTCCGTTCCAATAATTAAAATGTAAATACATCCAACAACAGTAAGAGAAACTCACCAATTTGGGGATGCCTTAACTCTCTGAACAAATTTGATTCTTTACTATATAACATTACGGATGACTCCAGTACTGGAGTGATATACTCTACATTTATACATAAAAATTATCAATAACTATCAGGATTCTATTATTATCCTCAATTAAAGTATTCAGTCTACAGTTATTATTTCACTATAGTTTAAATGTTCCCCCATTAACCAACTAGCCTTATAAACACTTTGACTCTTAATGAAATGATCAGTGGAAGGATAGTAGCATGTAAAATGTTGTATAACCTCCTAGAAGCCAGTTTCCCACAGCATTGCAAGTTCTTGGAATTCCACTGACGATGTTCTCACACTACGCATGTTCAAAAATTCACTGGCAACATGCATCTGTGTTTACTCTTTTAATCAAGACAATGTCCACAATACTTTTCATATTCCTAAAGGATTGAGTAATACCTTCAGAATATTAAAAGGCAAACACAACTTATGTTGGACCTGCAATCATTCTAGCATCCTTAATAATAATAAGAGTCTAAAATTGGAAATCACTTATATCCTAGAAGCAGAAGACTGTCAGAACTGCATATTTCTGGCTCAAGGGCAAATTAATATAATAGAAGGATATGCAAAGTAATGAAAGAAAAGACATAGCCCTGGATACATGGACCTTTGGGATTGTTTTTCTCACTCTTCATCTGCATTCAAAATTAGTTCTGTTTGAATTAGGGAATATTTTTTAATATATAAAATACACTGTAGTGCTTTTTTTTTTTATTTATTCATTTTAGAGAGGAGACACAGAGTGAGAGACAGAGAGAGAAAGGGGGGAGGAGCTGGAAGCATCAACTCCCGTATGTGCCTTGACCGAACCAGTGCAGGGTTTTGAACTGGCGACCTCAGTGTTCCCAGGTCGGCGCTTTATCCACTGTGCCACCACAGGTCAGGCTGTAGTGCATTTTGCCACTTTATTTTGACAACAATAAATGCACACAGACTCTATCACAGGAAGAGAGAAGATCATCAATCAGTCTTTTCTTGTAGTATTGATTTACCTTTTTAAAAGGGTCTTAGGAGAAGAATATAAGAGCCAGAGTTCATATCCTACAACCCTGTGGTACAATGAGAATCAACAGACCAGAAAGCACTTGAAAATACACATGCTCAATACAACTGCCACCATCTTCTTCCCCCCCTCCTAGCCAACATCATTATTGATCACATTACCTTTCCCATTGAGGCCAGATATGAACGAAGAATTGTTTTCAACATCAAGATTTAGGGATCGCTACTGCTCAACAATTGATCTAAACTGTAACTCAATGTAAAAAATCTATTTGTCCCTCCTGGCATAGAAGATCACTGGGTGAGAATCAAGGTGGGAGGCAGAGAGGAGGTCCAGACAGTCATGACCTTCGAAATTTCTTTGTAGGTTCAAGTGGTCATGTCAGCAATAGAAGTTGCTGTTTATATTATTATTTCTGAGGTGATTTTCTATTTCACTGTGGCCTCAAGAAGCTTTGACGCTTTTCTGGCAGACATGGCTGGGGTGACCACATGAGGGGTAAAGAACTTAACAGAGAAAGACATCTAGCTTTCATTGTCTATAGAATGCCTTTTTCCCGTTAGAGTTTCACCAGTTATTGAGCTGTGGGATACATAGGCTGCCAAACACAGTGACCTCAACAAAACAGACAGAGCCACCTATCATTATGCTGAGGCCCAGGAAGGGCTTTCCAGGGGCAATTTCTCCCTTTTGGGTCTCTGAAAAGTGAAACCTGTGCTGAACCCTAGCTTTTTGGACAATTGGTTACCCACTGGAAATTACTTCTGAATCCCAGACAAAAGCAACACATTAAAATTTCTACCACTACATCTTGTTACATTTCACAGTCCACAAATCTACCATAGGTTAATATCTTCTGAAAATTGTTTCATTGTTTTGGTTCAGTGTGTATTAGTCAAAGGTGTCTGTTGTCCAAAGGCATGCTAATATATCTAAGAATAACACAATTGATATTATCATTGATCCACTCGCACGATTGCATCTTTAAGATATTGTTGGGCCTCTTTTTCCACATGAAAAAGCTAAAGCCATTAAAGGTATTCCATGATTTAACTGAGTCTCAGAAACGCCAGAGGTGCAAGAAGCTATAAGAAGTTGGCTTATGTTTTTAGGGGTTAATATTCCCTTGAGAGAAGACAGTATGTCTTCTCTTTACTTATATCTGTGAAATCTTGCTTTTGACTTGACCAGGCTGAAAAAAATAATGTCTCACAGGTAACTGATAGACAATGAAATTAAGTTCAGGAAATCAAATCACTTGAAGGAGCAATCCATATCCTTTAAACCAGACTGCCATCACAGACTGGAAGAAATCTGGCTTTGAACTCTTCCAGCAGTTTTGTTCCCTCTATTTGTTTTTGCAGTTGGTGGAAAAAACTGATGCTTTTGAGATTGGCAGGAAAGAGTGAAAACAAAGCTTTCTTGCAAGCATTTTTGCTAGCCATAGGGTCCTTTTCTCCTTTGAGTCCTCTTAGTTTTGCAAATATATTTATCTTAAAGACTCTTACCATAGCTGTCAGCAGGACTTATTACAAAAGTAACTTGTAATGAAAAAGAGCTGTTTTTTTATTCTACACCTGTCAAATATAGTGTTCTTTACTTGGGCGTCTGTAACTGTTGGTGGTCCAACTATAATGTTGGACTAGACTCCATATTAAGAAAACAATCTATTGTTTGTTGACAAGAGATGGCTACTTATTATCTTATATAATAAAATTAAACCTGCTCTTTAATGTTCACACTATTTATGTGTCAGGTGTTTGTTATATATTATTTCTGAGTCAAAGATGGGGTGATTATTATTATTAATTATTATCATTAAATAGCTTTAAAACCAATGTCAGGCCTGACCTGTGGTGGCGCAGTGGATAAAGCGTCGACCTGGGAACACTGAGGTCGCCAGTTCAAAACCCTGCACTGGTCTGGTCAAGGCACATATGGGAGTTGATGCTTCCAGCTCCTCCCCCCTTTCTCTCTCTCTCTCTCTCTCTCTCTCTCTCTCTCTCACTCTGTGTCTCCTCTCTAAAATGAATAAATAAAAATAAATTTAAAAAAAAAAAAAAAAAAAAAAAAAAAAACCAATGTCAGAATAATCAGATAAGTGGCTGGTAACCCATACAGAAAATTAGAATTTAAGCTCAGAAAAAATCTGAATTTACAACTTGTATACTATAACATTTCCCTTTCACCATAAATATTCTCTGAGTACATTTCACACAGGCTTCATCTTTTCAGAACTGAAAGTTAATACTAATTATATTTTGTGGATCTTTTGATGAGAGTCACCCTATAATCTTTACAGTCCTTCCCCTTTCATGAAGAATTAAAAATGTCAAAATTCATAGAGTTGTACACAGTGTTATATTTGGTTTTATCAGTTTTGCAATGAAATGAATTTAGGATCTAAATGATTTAGTCATTTGAAGTGTTCAAATTCAGTGCTTTAATATAGAAACAGGTGAAAATAAATCATCAAGTCTTATACCAAGACTTACATGCATTATTTTTAAAACACAAATATAAATCATTGCTTAATATGATTGATGTATTATTTAGATCAGTCACTTTACTTAGACATGAATGATTCTAGGCTGTTTAAAAAATACATTTTTGTGTGTGTGTAATTTTAAAGGGTGTTTAAAGGAATTTTGCCTTGCATGCTTTAATTTAAATAACTTTTGTCATGCCTATCTCCATTTTCTTCTTGCTCTGATTGTTTTGCATTTATAAAATATTGTTTGATCCAACAAGAATAATATGGAGTTTCTATAAGAATGTGTTTGATAACTGGGAGCAACATTTGCCCACTGTAGTTTACTTCTTATTTTTCATAAAACATCTTGGATCTTGAATACTTCCATGAAGCAATAAAGAGTTCCATATGCTGTTTCAGAAATCTTTTATACCTGTGAATTTTTTTATCCCTTTTTGGGCAAATAAACAAGTCTTACATTTTTTATTCTAAATATTGTCACCTTTCAGTCCATATTATAATTATATATTAATTTAAGTGAGTTATTTCTGAGTGTCTTGTGTGTGTGCTAAGTATCATACAGGTACGGGGTCACTATAGGTAAATCCTCCCAGGTCCTCTGAAGATTACCAGACAAAAGAAAGACAGAAAATGTACCTAAAATCAGTGGGGTGAGAGTTACAATAGGAGAAAGATGGGCTGGTTTCTTAAACCAATGACAGAGGACTTAATTTAGTCTGGAAGATTTGAGGATCAGAAACATCTTCTTTGAGAAGTGAATTTATTTGCTGAGAAATAAAGAAATTGGCCAGAAGAGAAATAACCAGGAAGGAATTGTCAGCCTTCTCAGGCACCATGAGTTACTTTTATGAAAGATGTAAGGTAAGTTAATAGGACAGCTCCTTTTCATATCTAGACTTCATTCCCAGGATTCAGGACTTGTTTTAGTATTTTGTTTTGTCAACATCTAAAAATCAAACTTTTAGGAAAAAAACTTTTGAAGTTGTATTCTTTTCTTCCCATACTTGGTTATTTTTCAGTTCTTGTCTAAGAAAAATGGGAATACAAAGCCAGAACACACTTCTGCACTATCATCAAGGATATTCAAGAAAAGTTCAAAAATAGGAATCATTTATTATTTCTTACTGTGGGCATTGTGATAATTTCTTCTTTTAGTTTGATACTTAGTATAACTCTATGAAATTAGTTTCTTGTTTTTATAGTAGAAGAAACTGAGTTTCAGGTAGAATAAGTTACTCAGTCTGTGTGAAGTTGACCCAGAATTTGAAACCAGATATCTCTAACTCATAAGCCCATGTTTAATGTCTTTACAAAGTAGCAAAGGCACAGAGGTGGCGTATCAAGAGCATGTTTGGGAATAGTGGCATTCCAATTTAGCTAAAGGTAAAGGCAGTACACAGATGAGGCTGGACAGAAGAACATGATAAAACAGGTATATAAAAAGATGCAGTAGGAATTGTTTTCTGTCTACTGAAAGCCCAGCTCCTTTCCAAATAAGTGTCTTTCTTACATCACCACCCCATCTCGGAGAATATAACCATCCACAGCTCAAGGTGCTGCATGTTTTTAAGGATAATATCAATGTCTTTGTCAGTAACTGGTTCAGGAACTTAAATCAAAACCAATGAGTACACATAATTCCCCACCCACCAGGATGTAATGGTACATGACCCTTCCCAATGGGCATTTGAGTTGAGTGGGCTAATAAAATGGCAGGAGGAAGTTTAAAAAGTTGTCTGAGGGAAATATTTATTGATTAAAAACACCCCAAAACTACTGGAATATATGTGAGGTTCCAAGCTCTCATTATCATTTTACCACCAGCCTGGAAAAGAACCCCACTAAGGTGAAGTGTCCTAACTTTTAGAAGGGAACATCAAGACAATGTCACAAGGTAGTTATGATGTCCATTTCTGAAATTACTTGGTTCCTATGATACCTCTGCAATATATAGCTGAGTGCATAACCAAGTTATTTAAGTTCCCTAAGTCATTCTTGTCTGATCTGTTAAATGGAGATATTTATATTATACCATCTGATAAGATTTTGGAAAGAAACCTTTATTTCTTTCAATTTTTATTAATTTTAATGGGGTGACATTAATAAATCAGGGTATATAATTCAAAGAAAACATCTCCAGGTTATTTTATCATTCAATTATGTTGCATACCCATCACCCAAAGTCAAATTGTCCTCTGTCACCTTTTATCTAGTTTCCTTTGTGCCTTTCCCCTCCCTCTCCCGCTCCTCCCTTCCCCCACCTCTAACCACCACACTCTTGTTCATGACTCATAGTCTCGATTTTATGACCCACCTATGTATGAAATCATGCTGTTCTCAGTTTTCTTTTGTTTTACTTATTTCACTCCGTATAATGTTATCAGGGTCCATCCATTTTGTTGTAAATGATCCGATGTCATCATTTCTTATGGCTGAGTAGTATTCCATAGTATATATGTACCAAAGCTTTTTAATCCACTCATCCTCTGATGGACACTTGGGGTGTTTCCAGACCTTTACTACTGTGAACAATGCTGCCACGAACATGGGGGCGCATTTCTTCTTTTCGAACAGTGCTATGGTGTTCTTAGGATATTTTCCTATAAGTGAGATAGCTGGGTCAAAAGGCAGTTCGATTTTTAATTTTTTGAGGAATCTCCATACTGTTTTCCACAGTGGCTGCACCAGTCTGCATTCCCACCAGCAGTGCAGAAGGGTTCCCTTTTCTCCACACCCTCACCAGCACCTATTCTGTGTTGTTTGGCTGATGAGTGCCATTCTGACTGGTATGAGGTGATATCTCATTGTGGTTTTAATTTTCATTTCTCTAATGATTAGTGATGTTGAGCATTTTTTCATATGCCTATTGGCCATCTGTATGTCCTCTTTGGAGAAATTTCTATTCATTTCTTTTGCCCATTTTTTGATTGGATTGTTTGTCTTCCTGGTGTTGAGTTTTATAAGTTCTTTATAAATTTTTGTTATTAACCCCTTATCAGATGTGCTGTCTAATATGTTCTCCCATTGTGTGGCTTGTCTTTTTATTCTGTTCTTATTGTCTTTAGCTGTGCAAAAACTTTTTAATTTGATATAGTCCAATTTGTTTATCTTGCCTTTTATTTCATTTGCCAGTAGAGATAAATCGGCAAATATATTGCTGCTACAGATGTCGGAGAGCTTGCTGCCTATGTTTTCTTCTAAGATGATTATGGTTTCACGGCTTATGTTTAAGTCTTTTATTCATTTTGAGTTTATTTTTGTGTATGGTGTAAGTTGATGGTCTACTTTCATTTTTTTGCAGGTTGATGTCCAATTTTCCCAACACCATTTGTTAAAGAGGCTGTCTTTACTCCATTGTATGTTCTTTCCTCCTTTGTCAAATATCAGTTGTCCATAAAGCTGTGGGTTTATTTCTGGGTTCTTTGTTCTGTTCCATTGATCTATGTGCCTGTTCTTATGCCAGTACCAGGCTGTCTTGAGTACAATGGCCTTGTAGTAAACCTTGATATCCGGAAGAGTGATACCTCCTGCTTTATTTTTTCTTTTTAACATTGCTGAGGCTATTCATTTTCTTTTTTGCTGTTAATCTCGCCTTTATATCCATCAAAGTCTGCTTTATGTATGTCGGGGCTCCTATGTTTGGTGTGTAGGTATTTATAATAGTTATATCTTCCTGTTGAATTGTCCCCTTTTTCATTATGTAGTGTCCTTCATTATCTCTTACTACAGCCTTTGTTTTAATGTCCATTTTGTCAGATATAAGTATTGCTACCCCGGCTTTTTTTACATTTCCATTTCTGTAAAATATTTTTTTTCATCCTTTTACTTTTAGTCTATGTGCATTTTTTGTTTTAAGGTGTGTCACTTGTAGACAGCATATGTACGGGTCCTGTTTCTTTATCTATGCAGCTACCCTATATCCTTTGATTGGATCATTTAATCCATTTATATTTAAGGTTATTATTGATATGTAGTTATTTATTGCCATTTTATTCTTTAAAGCTGTATTCTTCTTTTGCTATATTCTTACCCACTTTGAACTGTTCACAACAGGCCCCTTAGCATCTCTTGCAGAATTGGTTTGGTTTTAATGAATTCATTGAGGCTTTTTTTGTCTGGAAAATTCTTTATTTCTTCTTCAATTTTAAATGTTATCCTTGTTGGATAGAGTAGTCTTGGTTGTAGGTTCTTGTTCTGCATTATTTTGAATATATCTTGCCATTCCCTTCTGGCCTCAGGTGTTTCTGTTGAGAAGTCGAATGTCATCCTATGGGGGCTTGTTCATAGGTGATAGCCTTTTTTTTCTGTAGCAGTTTTTAATATTTTCTCTTTATCCCTTAGCTTTGATATTTTAACTATGATGTGTCTTGGTGTACATTTCTTTGATTTTTCTCTTTAATGGAGTTCTCTGTGCTTCTTGAACGTGTGAAATATTTTCCAGCCTTAATTTAGGGAAGCTTTCTGCTATGATTTGATTGAACAGTTTCTATTTCTTGTTCTCTCTCCTCTTCTTCAGGAACCTCTATGATGCAGATCTTATTTCTCTTCATGTTGTCACAGAGCTCCCTTAGAGTTTCCTCACATTTTTTGAGTCTCTTTTTTTTTTCTGCTCTGCTTCTGTGCCTTTGTTTATTGTGTCCTCTAACTTGCTGATACGATCCTCAGCATCATCCATCCTGCTATTAATTTCTTCCTTTGTGGTCTTCAGTTCTGATACTGTATTTGTCATTTCTGTCCAATTCTTTTTTATTATTTCAATTTCATTTTTTATAGTTGTTATATTTATTTAGGTGTTCATAATGACTATACATTCTTGCTCTAATCTCTCTGAACATCCTAACTATCATTATTTTAAATTCTGCATCTGGTAATTTGGTTATATCTCTTCATTCAGGTCCTTCTCTGGGGATTTCTCTTGATTCATTTGGGTTGCATTCCTCTGCCTGCCCATTTTGTCTGTGTATAAGAAGGGTGTGGCCACTGGAGTAATGGGTGTTGCCTTTGTGTTTTCTAGGCATGGTCTGTCAGCAGGCCTGCCACCCCCTCTACCGCTGCCTAGGGCAGTTGGGTATGGGCGTTGCCAGCGCCAGCTCACTGTGGCTATTGCTGTGATTTCTGCCTCTCCTCCGCAGGAGGGGCTGTGTTCTGGTTTTTGGCTCTACAATCCTCAGCCTGCCTGGGCCTTTGTCTTACCCCTACAGGTGGCATTTCGCACTGCACTCAAGCCACAAGCCTCAGCACCTCAGGTAGAGGTGAGCGCCTTTGCTTAGCTGTGGACCCAGCCTGTTCCCAGGCTTCCGCCCAGCCCCGCAGTGTTCAGAGCCTGCTCGCCACAGTTTCTCGGGTTGGAGGGGGCTACTGGCGTGCACTCAGCTGTGAGCTTCCGACTGTCCCGCACTTAATCCCTGCTCCCGAGGACAGGCCTGCCTGCACAGGATAGCAAACTGCGGTTTCTCAGGCGAGGCGGGGCTGCTGGCGTGCGCTCAGCTGTAAGCCTCAGGTCATCCCAGGCTCAAGCCCTGCTCCTGCGGTCAGAGCCAAATCATGCATGCAGGATGGCAAACCACGGTTTCTCGGGCCAGGTAGGGCTGCTGGCCTGTGCTCAGCCGCGAGCCTCCACCAATTCCTGGTCTTAGCCCCACCCCCGCGGTCAGGACCAGCTTGCCCAGGGTCGCAGAGCATATCTCTGGCCATTCCTGGCTTCCCACTTTTCGCCTGCAGGTGGGGCTGCAGGCGGGCCCGCAGCTGCCGGACTAATTTCACGCGTCCCCTCCACCCCTGCTGGACTAGACCGAGCTCACGCTGGCTGGGCCTCCAACCTGTCGACAGAACTGCGTTTCAGCGTCCCACCACCACCATCCCTCCAGCCAGCCCTCAGCAGTGTGGGTAGGGGCATTGCAGCTCAGACCCTAACACTCCATACTATAGTCCTGGAAGCTCCCTCCGTATAAGCAGCTCTGCTCTAAGTGCCATGGGAGAGCTTGTTTGGCTGATGTCCTGTCTCCCTTTGCTGGTATTGCTAGTTCTAGGGGAAATATTTGTTTTTGATTAGGGAAGTGACTCAGCCCAGGGGTTAGGGTGACTGTCCCTCAGAGTGTTTCTCCCTGTGCCTTCCAGTCCACACTCTCTTTCTGCTGCTCTGATCCTCTCCTCTGTCCCTGTTTCCTGGAGCCTCGGTTGTGAGACAGGTTTTTCTTTGCCATCCCTTTAAGAAGAATCCTGGGTCTGAGACAACTGTCTCTTTCTCACAAACAGTATCCTCACTTGTTTCACAGCTCAATACTGTTCAAATGCCTCTTCTAGTCTCTGGAACTGCAGGCTGGGGCTTTGTTCCTGGGACCCAGGTCACTCCCTCTCCGCCAAACTCTCCTCCTGCCACGCGGGTCTCTCCGGGCTGCCATTTGCTCCGGGAGTTGGGCAGCCCTCTCCATGTTTTCACTTTTCCTACCAGTCTCAATGTGGCTTCTTCAGTGTTCCTTGGTTGAAGAGTCCACTTAGTTTAGTTCAAAGTTGATTTATCCAGATGATGGTTCTTAAAATTAAGTTATAATCCACTTTGGTTCTGAGAGTTGGAAATTGGTATGTCTGCCTACTCCATCGCCATATTGCCGTCCTCAGAAACCTTTATATTTTATGATTAAGAACAAAAATTAGTGGCTATCATTGAGTTTAAGGATTTTAACAAAAATTATCAAATAAGTAATATAAGAAATCATATTTTAGTGTAGATTTCCAACATTACTTACTAAAAACCAGAGTTGGTATACATACCATTTCCCCTCATTTTGGGCAAGAAAGAAAATCATCTGTGAAACTGATCATGTATGTAAAATTACTAAACTATACCAACTGGAATTGACATACAGTTCAGGTTTTATATTTCACACTTCTGAACCAAAAGGGAAAGAAGACTTTCCATGAAATTACACTGAATAAGAATTTAGGCATTAGTCCCTTTCTGGTTCTGAAAGTCTGCTCTCATTTCTATAAATCACATGGGTCTGAAGCAATCAAAAAGACAGGTATTAGAAGACAATGGGAAAGCTGCAAGTGAGTACTACTTATGAATCTTACATGAATTTATAAGAGATACTTCATTTTGGCACTGAAGAATGCTTTTATTACAAAGAACCCCTATAGTTTTTGAAATTTTAATGGGGATAACATGAGATAAAAATAAGAATAATAATGTTTTATGTTTAAAAATTTGTTTTTAATTTTACTAGCATGCCTCTTTATTTCCTTTTTATATCCTTAGTGGTGACAGGAATATGAATAAAGAAAGCTATCATAATTTTTATTATTAATTGTTACTGTTGTTAATAATAATAATTATTATAAAACCTGGTGTTAAATTTTTTCATTTAGACTAGGATTCATAGAAGAGGTCAATGCCCATTGTACTGATAGGCCAATTCAAGTCATTGATAGATATATAGAAAGGGTGGTGGATGTGAGGAGTATACATTTTGAAGAATGGAGTCAGACAGAAATAGAGAAAGCAAGAAAAGAAATGTTATTAAGTTGAAAGAGAAAAGGACAATTAACTATTCTCAAGTGTGAATCAGTAATATAATAGCTTGCTAATTCTGTCTTTGCCCAAAATGAGGGCTGCCCATTCTGTGGTTATATAGGTTCTTTGCACTGTTAAATTCCATATACTTTGTAGAGAGTGACTGTTTTTCATCTTGTAAGATACAATTCTAAATGTGTAATGATATATAATCCTCACCCTCAGGGCCTAGCATTTAGATTTCTTGAACTCATTTCTCATTTACCTAAAAATGAAGTAGGGCAGAGCCAAGAAGCTTAGCAAAACTTGCATCCAGTGGTATGGTATAAAGGAGATGCAGTATGTATGAGATGACCACTAACTCCTTCATACCCTCTGTTCTGACAATTCTTCATATTGTGTTTAAAGCAATTATCTTTAAAATGGGATTTTATACCATATAATCAGATTCAACTGGATTGCTTATTAAATATGTATATTACTGGATTCTGACACACTGGCCATGGCACTTACTTACCTACATTTTGATAAACACTTTAATTAATATATGAAATAAACTTTCTGCAAGTCCTCCTTTTCCCACCCAATTACCTCTTCCAAATTTGTTCTTAGGTAACTGCCAATAGATCTTTGCAGAGGTGTTAAAAAATAACCATGATGTTCATAGATTCTATTTAAAGGACTAATTCCCCCCAAAGATTTGCATTTTTGAAGTGGTTTCCAAGAAAGTAAATATCTTTCTTGATAAGAAGGAAATTGTGATATTAAAAGAAGTAAGTCTGTCAAAATGTGATGTGCAAATGCTCAGATAGTAAGAAAAATAATTACAACCAAAAATTATGAATACTGATTTACTATATGTCAAGTCCCTTGTAAGCATTGTAGCTAATTCTTATTACAGACCATAGGAGAAGTAATATCACCTTTCTAATGAAGAAAAAACTTAAGGTTTAAGTGATGAAATGCCTTGTTCTAAGACCATAAATATAGCTAATGCCTAAATCAGAATTTTAACTTTACATGGTTTTGACCTTATAGCTCAGTCTTTTTCCATTAGACCATATTTTTTTCTGGGAAAAAAAGAAAACCAGCCTTTTACAAAGTACACATTAGACACTGTCTTTAGAGAATTCTTATGACATCTATTTGACCAAAGTTGCTGAGAACTCTAATTATTTTTATGAACTATTAAAGCATTTCATATGTTTCTAGACATTTCTTTAATAAGGTTTAATTTTGCTGGGTTGAAAATGTGGCATTTTCATTACTGTCTTGAGATTCTTCCTGGACCCAACTCTTTTATTTCTGCTAATTTGGTTTCATTTCCATTAGTTTTCAAAGAGCTTCTTGTCTAAAATTTATTTATTTTTAATTATTTGCATTATTATGAAGTAACTCCAAATAAAAGTTATAGATTTTTAGAGATGTGTAAAAAGTGTGGATATTTTGCGTAATTTTTATTTGTTGGTTGGAGAATAAATTCCCAGGGTTTATAAATTTGTACTGTCAGTTTGACATTCAGTTCAAAGTATTTGCCATTCTGGCCCTGGCTAGAGAGCTCAATTGGTTAGAGCACTGTTCTGGAGCACAGAGATTGTGGGTTCAACCCATGGTCAGGACACATACAGGAACAGATCTATGTTTCTGTCCGTCTCTCTCTTTCTTCCTCTCTCACTAAAATAAATAAATATACTTTTTAAGTATTTCCCACTCTGATTCCCAAGGAAAGCCACATTTCTCCTATAGTCATCTTTGACAGTATTGGAGAAAATCTTCTATGTCTTAAACTTGAAAGCCTTTGTCCAGTTACTTTAGTTTTATTATATTTGTTTTATTCAGCAAGAACACACTTATAAAAAAAATTTACCAACAAATTGGTCAATCTAGATGAAATGAACAAATTTCTAAAAACATATAATGTTCCAAAACAGAATCAGAAAGAATTAAAGTTTGAATAGACAGTTTACAGCCAATGAAATTGAAGCAGTAGTCAAAAGAGAAACAAACTAAAACAAACAAACAAAAAACTCCCAACAAACAAAAGTCCTGGACTGGATGGCTTCATTGGTGAATTTTACCAAACATTCAAAGAAGAGTTAACTCCTATCCTTCTCACACTATTCCAAAAAATTTTAAGAGAAAAAAATACTCTTAAGCTCACTTAAGAGGCTAACATTATTGTAATTCCAAAAGCAGATAAAGACACCACAAAGAAAGAAAATTAAAAAAAATTATAGACCAATACTCTAATTTACATAGAGAATAAAGTTCTCTACAAAATTTTAACAAACCAGATTCAGCATTACCTTAAAAAGGTCACACCATGATCAAGTGAGATTTCCTTTTGGGATGCAAAATTGGTACACCTCTGCAAATCAATAAATGTGACACACCAGATAAACAAAATGAAGTATAAAAACCACATGATCTTATTAATAGATGCAGAAACTGTATTTAATAAAATACAGCATTTATTTATGTTAAGAACTCAGCAACATGGGAATAAAAGGAACACACCTCAATGTAAAAAAAGCTGTGTATGACAAATCTACAGCCAATATTATACTCAATGGGCAAAAACTAGAAGTGTTTTCTTTAAGACCATGAACAAGATAGGGATATCTGCTATCACCACTCTAATTCAAGATAGTACTACAAGTCCTAGCCACAGCAATCAAATAAGAAAAAATAAAAGGCATCCAAACTGAAAAGGAAGAAGTTATCATTATTTGCAGATGGCATGATATTGTACATAAAAAGACTAAAAAGATTACACACACACACACACACAAACACACACTACTATAACTGATAAGTGAATCCAATAAAGTAGCCGGATAGAAAGTAAATATCCAGAATCAATTTGCATTTTTTCTATGCCAATAATAATCAGAAAGAAAAACAAAAAAAAATAATACCATTCACAATTGATTCAAAAAGAATAAAATACCTAGGAGTAAATTTAACCAAGGATGTAAAAGACCTGTACTCAGAAAATTATCAATATAAGACATTGAAAAAAAAAAGCTGAAGAAAATACTAATAAGTGCAAGTATATATTATGTTCATGGATAGGAGAATTTAACAACATTAATATGTCTATACTACCCAAAGCAGTCTATAGAGTCAATACAATTTCTGTTAAGATACCAATGGTATATTTTACAGAACTAAAACAAATATTACAAAAATTTATATGGAACTACAAAATACCCCGAATAGCCACAGCAATCTTGAGAAAGAACAAAGTTGGAGTAATCTTGCTGCCTGTTATCCAACTATACTACAAGGCCATGGTAACTGAGAGAACATGGTACTGGGCATAAAAACAAATATATAGATAAATGGAACAAAATAAAGAAATCAACCCACACCTATATGATCAATTAATATTTGACAAAGGAGGCAAAAGCATACAATAGGGTAAAGAGTCTATTCAATAAATGGTGTGGCGCAAATTGAATAGATATGTGCAAAAAGAATAGTAAAAGAAACTAGACCACCTTTTTACACAGAATAAATTTAAAATGGATTAAAGATTTAAATATTAGATGCTAAACTATAAATATCTTGGAAGAAAACATAAGCAGTAAAATCTCAGACATACCCCGTAGCAGTATTTTCTTAGATATATCTCATTGGGCAAGAAAACAAGAGAAAAGATAAACAAATGGAATTATATCAAACTAAAAGTTTTTGCACAACAAAGGAAGCCATAAACAAAATGAAAAGGCAACCCACTAAATGAGAGAACATATTCGCCCATACAACTAATAAGGATTAATATCCAAAATTAATAGAGAACTTATAAAACTCAACACCAAAAATCCAATTAAAAATTGAGCAAGAAACATGAATAGACAGTTTTCTAAAGAGGACATTCAGATGGACAATTTATGAAAAGATGCTCAACATCACTAATAAATGCATATAAAAACCACAATGTGATATCACTTCACATCTATCAGAATGGCTATCATCAACAAATCAACACACAAGTGCTGGCAAGGGTGTGGAGAGAAAGGAATGCATGTGCACTGTTGGTGGAAATGTGGGTGGGTACAACCACTGTGAAAACAGTATGAAGTTATCTCAAATTTTTAAAAATGGAACTGCCTTTTTGCCTAACAATTCTACTTCTGGAAATTTAGTCAAAGAATCTTGAAACACTCATTTGAAAGAATATATGCATCCTTATGTTCATATCAGCATTATTTACAATAGCCAAGATCTGGAAACAGCTCAACTGCCCATTAGTAGATGAATGGATAAAAAAGCTGTAGTACATTTAAACAATGGAATACTATCCAGCCATAAAAAAGAAAAAGAAAATCTACCTTTTGTGACAGTTTAAATTAACATGGAAATCATTATGCTAAGTGAAATAAGCCAGTCATAGAAAGACAAGTAGTATATATACGGTTTCATTCATATGTGGAATCTAATGAACAAAATGAACTAACTAGCATAATAGAAGCAGGGTCTTACATAGAGAGCAGGCTGATAGCTGTTGGTGGATGTTGGGTGAGGAAGGTGAAGGAATAGAGCAAAAAACTTCAAAAATAATAGAAAAAACTCATGGACATGGACAACAGTGTCATGATTTCTGGGGGAGGAAGGTGGAGGGTTTAGGGGGCATAAATGATGACGGACAAAGACTTGACTTGGGGGCCAGGAGTGAACACACAATACACTATATAGAGATATGTTGTAGAATTACCTGTATAAATATGTTAACTAGTGTCACCCCAACAAAATTCCATTAAGAAATAAGTAATATAAGATAAATATTAAAAAGTCAAAGTTCCAAGATGTGTTTTACAAACTTAAGTAACAAAGTGTTTAAACTGAACTTTATTTTTACTCAAAGACATGTCCCAAAGGGTTAGGAATCTTTCTGAAAGGCAAGTTCTTGTGCCTTTTTTTGTTTCTTTTCTTTTGTTTGTTTGTGACAGAGACAGAGAGGTTCAGAGAGAGAGACAGACAGACAGAAAGAGAGATGAGAAGCATCAATTCTTCATTGCAGCACCTTACCTATTCATTGATTGCTTTCTCATATGTGCCTTGACAGGGGGCTACAGCACACCAAGTGACCCCTTGAGCCAGTGACTTGGGCTCAAGCTGGTGAACTCGGGGTCTCAAATCTGTGTCCTACGTGTCTCAGTTCTACGCTCTATCCACTGAGCCACCGCCTGGTCAGGCAGGCAAGTTTTCTTTAAAAAGCTACATAAAGAGAGGCGGGGCAAAATGGCGACGGAGTAGGCGGACGTACCAATTTCCAACTCCCAGAACCAAAGTGGATTATAACTCAATTTTAAGAATCATCATCTGGATAAACCAACTTTGAACTAAACTAAGTGGACTCTTCAACCAAGGAACACAGAAGAAGCCACATTGAGACTGGTAGGAATAGCGAAAACGCGAAGAGGGCTGCCCAGCTCCTAGGAGCAAACGGCAGACCAGAGAGACCCGCATGGCGGGAGGAGAGTTTGGCGAAGAGGGAGGGACCTGGGTCCCAGAAACCAAGCCCCAGCCTACAGTCCCAGAGCCTAGAAGAGGTGTTTGGACAGTTTTGAGCTGCGAAACAAATGAGGGAGCTCCGAGGCCTACAGTGTGGAGTATTAGGGCCCTTCCTACTCTGCCGAGGGTTGCTGAAGGGTATGGTGGTGGCAGGACGCTGAAACGTGGTTCTGTCGGCGTGAGCGGAGGCCAGGCCGGTGTGAGCTTAGTCAAGCCCAGGAGGGGTGGAGGGGATGCGTGAAAGTGGTCTGGCAGCTGCGGGCCCGCCTGTAATCCCACCTGCAGGGACAAAGCGGAAGGCCAGGAACGAGCAAAGATCAGCTCTGCCACCCTGCGCAAGCCGGCCCTGACTGCAGGGATGGGGATAGGACCAAGAACCGGCGGGGGCGCGCAGCTGAGCTCACGCTATGAGCCCCGCCCTGCAGGAGGAACCGCGGTTTGTCATCCTAGGTGCGCGAGCTGGCTACGAACGTGGGGGCAGGGTAGACCACCAGACGAGCAAAAGCTCGCAGTTGTGCCCACGCTACTAGCCCCGCCCGGCTGGAGAAACCACGGTTTCCCATCCTGCGTGCACGAGCGGGCTCTGAACGCGGTAGCGGGGTAGAGTACAGGACGAGCGAAAGCTCACAGCTGAGCAGAAGCCAGCAAACACACCCGGCCCAATAAACCTTGGTTTGCAAACCTGTGCAGGAGGGCCCTGGCCTTGAGGGCGGGGCTAAAGCTTTGAATGGACAAAGGCTCACAGCGGAGAGCATGTCAAAAGCCCCGCACACCCAACAAAACTGTGGCAAGCAGGCTCTAACTGCAAGTGCTGGGCAGAAGCCAGAAAACAGGCTGGGTCCGCAGGTGAGCAAAGATGCTCACCTCTACCCTTGGTGCTGATGCTTGTAGCTTGAGTGACAGCCCCTCCCGCGAAGGAGAGGCAGAAATCACAACAAAAGCCACAGTGGGCCGGCGCTGGCAACGCCCATACCCAAACACCATAGGCAGTGGCACAGGGGGTGGCAGGCCTGCAGACAGACCACACCTAGAGAAAACAAAGGCAACACCTACTGGACTCCAACTTGCTTATACACAGAGAAAATGGGCAGGCAGAGGAAAGCAAACCAAATGAATCTAGAGAAATCCCCAGAGAAGGACCTGAATGAAACAGATATAACCAAATTACCAGAAGCAGAATTTAGAATAATGATAGTTAGGATGTTCAAAGAAATAAGAGCAACATTAGATAGTCATTATGAACACCTAAAAAAAGAGATAACAAGTATAAAAACGAAATTGAAATAATAAAAAAGAATCAGACAGAAATGACAAATACAGTAACGGCACGAAGACCACAATGGAAGGAATTAAAAGCAGGATGAATCACTGTGAGAATCGAATCAGCGAGTTAGAGGATACAATGAACAATGGCACAGAAGCAGAGAAGAAAAAGGAAAAGACTCAAAAACTGTGAGGAAACTCTAAGGGAGCTCTGTGACAACCTGAAGAGAAACAACATTCGCATCATAGGGGTGCCTGAAGAAGAGGAGAGAGGACAGAAAATGGAAACTTTGTTCAATCAAATCATAGCAGAAAACTTTCCTAAATTAAGGCTGGGAAACACTCCACACGTTCAAGAAGCACACAGAACTTCATTAAAGAGAAACCCAAAAGGATCTACACAAAGACACATCATAGATAAAATACCAAAGCTAAGGGATAAAGAAAAAATTTTAAAAGCTGCTAGAGAAAAAAGGGCTATCACCTACAAAAGAGCCCCCATAAGGATGACATCGGACTTCTCAACAGAAACACTTGAGGCCAGAAGGGAATTGCAAGATATAATAAAAGTAATGCAGAACAAGAACCTACAACCAAGACTACTCTATCCAGCAAGGCTAACGTTTAAAATTGAAGGAGAAATAAAGAGCTTCACAGAAAAAGAAAGCCTCAAGGAACTCATTAAAACCAAAACAATTCTGCAGGAGATACTAAGGGGCCTGTTGTGAACAGTTTAAAGGGAGGAAAGAATAGAGAAAAAGAAGAATACAGCTTTAAAGAATAAAATGGCAATAAACAACTACATATCAATAATAACCTTAAATGTAAATGGATTAAATGATCCAATCAAAAGACATAGGGTAGCTGTGTGGATAAAGAAACAGGACCCATACATATACTGTCTACAAGAGACACACCTTAAAACAAAAGATGCACATAGACTGAAGGTAAAAGGATAGAAAAAATATTTTATGCAAATGGAAATGAAAGAAAAGCCGGGGTAGCAGTACTTATATCTGAAAAAATGGACTTTAAAACAAAGGCTTTAGTAAGAGATAAAGAAGGACACTACGTAATGATAAAGGGAACAATTCAGCAGGAAGATATAACTATTATAAATATCTATGCACCAAATATAGGAGCCCTGACATACATAAAGCAGACTTTAATAGATATAAAGGGCGAGATTAACAGCAATACTATCATAATAGGGGATTTCAATACCCCTCTAATAACACTGGATAGATCCTCAAGAAGGAAAATTAATAAAAAAACAGCAGACTTAAAGGAGACACTAGATTAACTTGATTTAATAGATATCTTCAGAACATTTCACCCTAAAGCAGTAGAATATACATTCTTCTCAAGTGCTCATGGTATGTTTTCTAGGATAGACCACATGTTAGAAAACAAAAATGGTCTCAATAAATTTAAGAAGGTTGAAATCATATCAAGCATTTTCTCTGATCACAATGCCATGAAACTAGAAATTAACCACAAAAGAAAAACTGAAAAATACTCAAACACTTGGAAACTAAATAGCATGATATTAAATAATGAATGGAATAACAATGAGATCAAAGAAGAAATAAAAAAGTTTCTAGAAACAAATGATAATGAGCATACATCAACTCAACATATATGGGACACAGCAATAGCAGTTCTGAGAGGGAAGTTCATTGCATTACAGGCATAACATAAGAAGCTAGAAAAAGCTCAAATAAGCAAGCTGACCCTGCATCTTAAAGAACTAGAAAAACAACAGGAAATAAAACCCAGGACAGGTAGAAGGAAGAAAATAATAAAGATCAGAGCAGAAATAAATGACATAGAGGCTAAGGAAACAATACAGAAGATCAATGAAACCAGAAGCTGGTCTACACTCACCAAGAAAAAAAGAGAGAGGACTGAAATAAATAAAATTAGGAAGGACAGTGGAGAAATAACAACTGACACAGCAGAAATACAAAGCATTGTAAGAAAATACTATGAAGACCTATATGCCAAAAAATTAGACAATCGCGGTGAAATGAACAAATTTCTTGAATATATAATCTTCCATAAATCAATCTGGAAGAATCAGAACACCTAAACAGACCAATTACAACAAATGAGATCGAAACAGTTATCAATCCCCCAAAAAAGAAAAGTCCTGGGCCTGATGGCATCACAAGTGAATTCTATCAAAAATTCAAAGAAGAACTAACTCCTATCCTCCTCAAGCTATTTCAAAAAATTCAAGAGGAAGGAAGACTTTCAAACTCCTTTTATGAGGCGAGCATAATTCTGATCCCAAACCCGGGCAAAGACAACACATAGAAAAAAAATTATAGGCCTATATCCCTGATGAATTTAGACGCTAAAATTCTCAACAAAATATTAGCCAACCGGATCCAGCAATATATGAAAAAAATCATACACCATGATCAGGTGGGATTTATTCTGGAGAGGCAAGGCTGGTTCAATATTCGCAAATCAATCAATGTGATTCATCACATAAACAAAAGAAAGGACAAAAATCACATGATAATTTCTATAGATGCAGAGAAAGCATTTGATAAAATCCAGCGTCCATTCATGCTCAAAATTCTCAGTAAAGTTGGAATACAGGGAACATTCTTTAAGATGATAAAGGCCATCTACGACAAACCCACAGCAAACATCATACTAAATGGACAAAAATTAAAAGCAATCCCCTTAAGATCAGGAACCAGGCAGGGGTGTCCCCTTTCACCACTCTTATTCAAAATAGTTCTGGAAGTCCTAGCTAGAGCAATCAGACAAGAAGAAGAAATAAAAGGCATCCAAATTGGAAAAGAAGAAGTAAACCTGTCATTATTTGCTGATGACATGATATTGTATATAGAAAACCCTAAAGTCTCAGTCAAAAAACTACTGGACCTTATAAATGAATTCAGCAAGGTTGCAGGATATAAAATTAATACTCAGAAATCAGAGGCATTTCTATATACCAACAATGAACTGTCAGCAAAAGAAATTAGGGAAACAATCCCCTTCAGTATTGCAGCCAAAAAAATAAAGTACCTAGGAGTAAATTTAACCAAGGAGGTTAAGGACTTGTACTCGAAAAATTATAAAACATTGATAAAAGAAATCAAGGAAGATACAAACAAATGGAAGCATATACCGTGCTCATGGCTAGGAAGAATAAACATCATTAAAATGTCTATACTCCCCAAAGCAATTTATAAATTCAGTGCAATACCAATTATAATACCAATGACATCCTTCAAAGATATAGAACACATATTCCAAAAATTTATATGGAACCAAAAAAGAACACAAATTGCCTCAGCAATCTTAAAAAGAAAAAATAAAGCAGGAGGTATCACTCTTCCAGATATCAAGGTTTACTTATACTCAAGGCCATTATACTCAAGACAGCCTGGTACTGGCATAAGAACAGGCACATAGATCAATGGAACAGAACAGAGGACCCAGAAATAAACCCACAGCTTTATGGACAACTGATATTTGACAAAGGAGGAAAGAACATACAATGGAGTAAAGACAGCCTCTTTAACAAATGGTGTTGGGAAAATTGGACATCAACCTGCAAAAAAATGAAAGTAGACCATCAACTTACACCATTCACAAAAACAAACTCAAAATTGATAAAAGACTTAAACGTAAGCCGTGAAACCATAAGCATCTTAGAAGAACACTTAGGCAGCAAGCTTCTGACATCTGTAGCAGCAATATATGTGCCGATTTATTTCCACGGGCAAATGAAATAAAGGGCAAGATAAACAAATGGGACTATATCAAACTGAAAAGTTTTTTCACAGCTAAAGACAATAAGAACAGAATAAAAACACAAACCACACAATGGGAGAACATATTCGACAGCACATCTGATAAGGGGTTAATAACTAAAATTTATAAAGAACTTATCAAACTCAACACCAGGAAGACAAACAATCCAATCACAAAATGGGCAAAAGAAATGAATAGAAATTTCTCCAAAGAGGACATACAGATGGCCAAAAGGCATATGGAAAAATGCTCAACATCACTAATCATTAGAGAAACGCAAATTAAAACCACTATGAGATATAACCTCACACCAGTCAGAATGGCACTCATCAGCAAAATAACACAAAATAAGTTCTGGTGAGGATGTGGAGAAAAGGGAACCCTTCTGCACTGCTGATGGGAATGCAGACTGGTGCAGCCACTGTGGAAAACATTTTGGAGATTCCTCAAAAAATTAAAAGTTTAACTGCCTTTTGACCCAGCTATCCCACTTTTAGGAATATACCCTAAGAACACCATAGCACTGTTCGAAAAGAAGAAATGCGCCCCCATATTCGTGGCAGCATTGTTCACAATAGCGAAGATCTGGAACCAGCCCAAGTGTCCGTCAGAAGATGAGTGGATTAAAAAGCTTTGGTACATATATACTATGGAATACTACTCAGCCATAAGAAATGATGACATCAGATCATTTATAACAAAATGGATGGACCTTGATAACATTATACGGAGTGAAATAAGTAAATCAGAAAAAAAGAAAAACTGAGGATAGCATGATTTCATATATAAGGTGGGACATAAAAGTGAGAATATGAGACATGGACAAGAGAGTGGTGGTTACGGGGTGGGGGATGGGAGAGAAGGGTGGGATAGGGAGGAAGGGAAGGGCACAGGGAAAACCAGATAGAAGCTGACAGAGGACAATTTGACTTTGCGTGACGGGTATGCAACACAATTGAATGATAAGACAACCTGGAGATGTTTTCATTGTACATACGTACCCTGATTTATTGGTGTCACCTCATTAAAATTAATAATAATAAAATTAAGTTTAAAAAAAAAGCTACATGAAGAGAGGCTATCACTCTGCATTGATTAGGGTAAATCAATAGAGAATATCAATCATCACCTATGCTCTTCTTGTGTCCATTCTTCACATGTGCCAATCCAGGGCCTGCCTACCCTCAAATGATTCTCTGTCTTTTGTATCATAAGTGGAAAATATGGATTGACCATTTTCAAATCTTCCTATTAGCCACCCTTTGGCAGTTTTTGGCCAATAAAAGACACAGGCAGAACCTTGTGGGAGGTGAGGATATAATAGAGTCAAGTATGTCTTCTTTTTCTTCTTTGCCTTGTCCAGGTTTTTGGGCTGTGGCTTCAGATGTTCCACCTTACCAGTTTCTCCTGGACATTTCTACTCTTGTTCCAGCTTCCACCAAGTGACCCTTGTCCTTGGGCTCAGAAAACACCATCTCTTCCCTTTGTTTCTCCAGCCTGGGAGTGAGAATTTCCTTCTTGCTCTTTAAATCTCCTGGTTTACCTTATTGTTGTTTGCTTGGTTTTTCAGCTTCTCCATTACCTGCATAATCAAATTTCATCAGTATAGATATCTGAACTAGATTTTGTTTTTCTGGTTAACCCTGACCCATACACCTCTATGAACATTATATTCTTCAGAGCATTAATGACATGTTTAGAGTTATTTTAGTGCTTTTTAATGACAACCTACAAGAGTATGAGAAAATTGCTACAAACCTATCTATTGCCATGATGTTGAACTATAATTAATTATTGGATATTTGTTCTTATGTATATTTGACTGAGTAGAAGAAAATATATTTTGTTGAAAGAATTTTAATTGCATGCTAATTCACAGTAATTTTATTTTGACTTAAAAGAAATTTTTGAAAAAATAAAACACCAGGGCTTTTTTTGGTTTTTATTTGTTTGTTTCTTTAAATAATATTCAAGGTTATTAATTCATCTAGTAAAATATCTACTCCATGTTCTTTCCAAAGTATAACTTTTTAGGAAAATATCTTAAATTTCTAAGCTATAACAAATGTAGACACCTACTAAATGTTTTTATAATACTATCAACTTTATAAGACTTGAACTAATACATAAAAATCTCTTCATGTACATTTGAAAAGAAATTAATAGTATACCTTGTATATTTGCACTAAGTAAAAAAGAGGGTCAAAGTCACTTTTTTAACAGTGACTTTCATACGGTGGCTGGATAGTCCCTTCTCCTTCAGCCAGGGCTACTACTAGTGAGAAAATCATTCCTAACCCTAGTCCCAAATTGTTACACAGACTATTCTGGCCTTCTTCAAACTCCTTTTATTCCTGTTTCCACAAATAAACTATATTTATAGCTTAAAATGCTGATAGATGAAGTAGTTTGTTTGAGTTCTAGCCAATGAAATGTGGGAGAAAGGGATGCTTGCCTTTTCATTCTTGATTCCTAGAAACTTTTTGATTTAGTCTCCACTTGCACTCCATCTTCTTTCACTTTGCCCAAAACAAATATTATAACTGAAGAACCTATGATTGAAAGATGGCAAGTTACAAGCTGAAACTGGGATCCTCAATGACTGTGTGGAATGGAGCAGTCCGTTTTCCAAAGGCTCACATATATTGGATCATGATGTGTAAGGAAATTTTGCTTTGACTGTGTTGGTCACTGAAATTTCAAGAGTAGAGTAGTAAGTATTTAGCTTGATTAGTACAGAGATAAATTAAGCACTGACAGAACAAAATCTCAGATATATTATTAATGGGAGATCTAAATTTTTCCTTTTGAGTTATTTTTACTACTTCACTCATCTTCTTTTCTTTCTTCTGATTTTCTTATATTCATATTAATGTGGAAAATAAGCTCCATTGAAATATTAATTAAGCAGGGCATGCTTCCAAAGGCATGTCTTTTGGCGTACTTTGAGAATTTATTTTGTATTTTATATTTCGTAACTATAGCACGAAACTTTTGTGAGTCTCTCTAAGCTGAACAAAAGACAAGCTCTGTGTTTAAGGTAATTGGGACTTTCTAAATTGGTCATCAATCTCTTCTAGGGGGCATAACCTGCTCTTTTGTAAAAGGAAAGGCAGAAAGGACCTCTTCTTATGAGAACCTTAAAAAATTCAAGGGTTTGCAGGACCTGAGGACAGAATAGAAATAAAGATATAGGTTTAAGATATTTGATGATAGTCTAAGGCCAGAGGCATGCTGAATCAATAGACCAAATGAAGTATGCACAAGGGACCCATATTAGTGTTTAGAACCAATGGATAGAGGATCTATCTCATACTTATTCCATACTTCTGTAATAGTTGACTAACCATCACATGAAGACCCCTCCATTGTACCAAGACCAATACATACATAACGGAACAGTGGAGGAGCAAAAGGCCCAGTACTTTATGAGATGGAGTGATCTACACTAGTAATTCCTGAAGCAAGACTAGAAGACAATAAATATTCCATTGCTTGACAATTTCATGACTGTACTCTAGGCATAGATGTGTTATATTTTTATTTCACTCTTAAGTATTCTTAGCCTGTATGATTTTGCACAGCTTATTCCAAATAAATTAGGGAACATGAAGCTCTAATAATGCAGTTCTTATTTATAGTAAATATTCTGTACCATAGGTTCATCTTCTTTAGTGGATGACTGCTTCTGGTTGGTTAGGCTGACTTCAGAATGAAATCCTGGTAGATTAGAAAGAACACTATCTTTAAAGTAAAAAATATATATATATAATTTGGCTGTTGGAAAACCTATTTAATAATCTTTTGATATTTTTCCCTCTACCTACCTCTAGAATTGTGATGGCTACCTACATGGGTGAAATTCTAACCATGGATGGCTACCTATATCATGGAATTGTGATCAGGATGAAATTAGGTAATATATATAAATGCACCTATGATGTTGCCTGGCATATGGCAGGGACTCAGTAAATCTATAGATATTATGCAATATCTTCTAAAATAAATGGATCTTGGTGTTTCTGTGTCCAGGGAGACTCAGGGAGAACAGCTTTTATTTCTAATACAAGTATAGCCATGCCATTTTTCTCATACCTCCTCAACCACTTAACTTTTTCTTCTTTACAGCTTCTGTGGGCCTGAAAGCTACATTACTAAGGGTGGAATGTACAATACAGAAAGAAAAGCTGTCATGCTTTCTGGTGTAATGAGGGCCCCACTCTTTACAACTTGTCCTAAAACTAGCCCCATAATGACAAGGACTTAATTTTCTAAACTTTGATCCAGGAAGAACCATAATTCTCTTGGAATTTATAATCAAGAATTCTTTTATTATAATATATACATTTGATGTTTGTTAGTTTTTCATTTCTGAAATACTTTTCCTCTATAGCAGCAAAGGCAAGCAGAAAAATATGTTTCTCCTTTCCTTCTTTTTTTTCTTCCTTCCTTCCTTCCTTCCTTCCTTCCTTCCTTCCTTCCTTCCTTCCTTCCTTCCTTCCTTTCTTCCCTTCTTTATTTTAATATTTTTTATTTTTTTTTCTTTCATCCTCTTTGGTCTTTATATTATTGACCAAACCTAACAACGTTATCTTTGTGTCTATTAACTATTTGTACCTCTAAAGAACCTGAAAACTGTGCCCATTTTCTTATCCTGGTCTAATAAATCATCCTTACATCTGTTCACTACCACAGGGCATGAGAGCTTCCCTGACCCTACAAGGGAGCTTAATCACACAATCACCTTCATCTAAAATCATTTTTATAATTCCCACTTATTACACTGAATTATGATGAAGAAATAAAAAATATGTGTAAATCGTCTGAATAAAAATTTAGCCAAAAATAAATCTTTCACCTATTTTTTAAAACTGTGAAGTTATTCAAAGGCCAATACAGCTTTTGAACACAAGTCTGTGCCATAAAAGCAATTGGGTGGAAGGATACAAAGAAGTATAAATAAAAAATTTTGTTCATAAGGACAACATGTATATAATAATACAAGCCAGCATGTCAGTAGTTGTCAGAGGAGAGGGATGAACAGAGGGATCAAGGTGTTGAGGTCATAGAATGTCTTCTGAAGAAAGGAGACTTTAAAAGGATTTGAAAGCAGAAGGAAGAATGATGTAGACCTGCAAGTTAAGTATATAAAAAGCACATAAGAAAAATATGGACAAGGAAAGGTATGAAAATTAATAAAATAAACCTCACTAGAGTAAGAATCAGGTTGGGAGGGAAGAAGAAATAAATGAAGTTGGGTCAGAAGCTTGTGCAATGTAGGATATTAAAGAACAGACAAGACAACTGGACTTTGTCCAAGGGGGAGTGGGAAAACTGGGGATTTGAAGTAGGACCATGATGAAAGGGATGTTTAAGAAAGACTAAAAGATCAAGAAGGAGAGAATATTAAAGACAGAAAATTTTGTTAGGGATTGTTTCAACTTTCCAGATGAAGGTATTAAATATTTTAAAAAGGAATAGATGAAGTCAAACCAGCACCACCAACAACAAAATCTTCACAAGAGAGTAAGAAGAAACATGACTTGGAGCTTATGATTGAACATTCTGGCCATGGTTGTAAAATGCTAGGAGACATCAGAACATTTTGTGGTACTAATTAAAACTCAAATTTTGAGTCCCAATCCAAAGTCTTTTCTCTTTATGATAAGAGAATCACCGGGGCTAAGAAGTTCTCAGGATTCCATGGAAGGTAGAATTATGTATCTAACACTTAATGTCAGGCATGTTGTATAGATTTTATTTCCCAAGATTAGAATAGACGTGTAGTCAAGTCAGAAGATATTGCATTCATACTTATTAAATTTTACATGTCATTTGAACATATAATACCATAAACACATTTTTTCCCCCCAAAAAACAATAACTGTACCCACACTCCCTTTCTTAGGTCAGAACAATGATTTAACAGTCACACTGCACAGCAGTGATATACTATGTATTTTCAGAAATTAAGCAAAATGAGAACTCCTGGGGTACATAACTCAGCTCTCCCCTTCTAACATGTGCATGGTTTCCTTCATCTCCTATTATGCTCTTTGGACTTGTAGTCATGCAAATAGCACAAATGAACAGCTGCATTCAGTGAACCAGATGGTCACATGTGGGAACAGAGATGAGATGGAGACAATAGCAATAATAGCCTATAAAGTAGGTTAGTGCTACCGATATTCTACTTTTTTTCTATTAACATGAAGTGAAAGGTTAATTATTTCCATCCGTCCTCACTTAACAGAGAGAATTAATCTTGAAGGCACAGTAAGAAATTTGCAGCAAAATTCCATGACTGCTTATTCCAAAATTGCATAGGATAGTGATTAAATGTGTGCTGGAGAGCTTGATGGAAACAATGAAGAAGCTGATGTAAAACTGCTTGTTTGAGATATATGTGGCTAAATTTGAGAGTTTTAGGGAAGAAAGTAAACAAGGAATATGTTCCTTTTTCTTTCTCAGTATTAAACCCAGATGAAACAAAAGAAAGTCTTTTGGTCACCAGATGCTGTTTTACTCTGAAATTTAAGATATTTGAAATCAAGATAACTCTTTTCCTCTGTACACAACATAAATCATGTTTAACATGAATTTACATTTAAAGATGTCATGTATATTTTTATATTTTGTAGACATAAAAAGATTTACAATGTTTGTAAATTTCCCATAATTGTATTATTTTCTCTCTTAATATGTCCTTCCTCATAGTACATTATATGTGTAACCATTTTCATTAAAATAGCATGTTTAGTCATCTTTCAATATCCATGAAGAAGGAGAAGTTGTGATGGACAACACTGCTTTGCAACATATAGATTGACTTGCTGAAGAATCTTAAAGTACATAAATGGCAGTTAAAATACAAGATAATCATATTTTATCTACATCTTCATTAACATAAAAATTGAGGTCAATCTATTGCCTGACTCTATCTTTTTTATAGAAGAATCTAGGGCTTAGGACTTTTGTAAATAGTTACATAAAAAAGAGACACAGGAAATAAACAATTAATACTGCTATAGCAAATAAAACATTTGACTCCAATATTAGAAATAGAAGAAATATATTTTTAGTAAAATTAATTGAATAATAAAAGAAAACCATAGAAAAAATAAATGTTTAGACTTGATTTGATTACATAAAAATATTTCAGATTATATATTTTTTCTTAGTATAAGAGTAAATCATGTTTTTTGTAGACAAATTAGAAAAGAGCCAAGATATAAAGGATAAAATAAAAAACTACCCATTATTCGAGATAATCAGCATTAACATTTTGTTATATATTCCTAATCAATGATTTACACATTAAACACATGAGTAACTATACATGGATACTGAAGATATCCTTCATTTAAAATAGTCCATTCTTCTTTTTAAAAAGTTACCATTAAATATTATTCTTTTTCCCATAATATTTAAAGTTATTTTCAATCATTGTCATTACTCATGGAATGATATCTCATAGTTATCTCATGATTATATGTTTAATTACTTTCTTATTGAAAGTAGTTGGCCTGGGCTGGTTTGCCCAGTGGATAGAGCATTGACTCAGTGTATGGACATCATGAGTTTAAGCCCTGGTCAGGGCACACATGAGAAGCAACCATCTGCTTTTCTTCTCCTCCCTCTCCCCCTTCTCTCTCTCTTTCCCTCTTGCAGCCAGTAGCTCAAATGGGTTCAGCATCAACCCCAAGTACTAAGGATAACTCGGTTGGTCTGAGCATCAGTCTGAATCACTGAAGATAGCTCAACTGATTTGAGCATTAGCCCCAGACAAGAGTTGTTGGGTGGCTCCTGGTCAGTAGCCATGTGGAAGTCTATCTCCTCTCTTCTCACTTGAAAAACAAAAAAGAGAAGAAAAAAGAATATATATTTAATTCAAATTTTGTACTACTAATAATGATGTGATAGACTTATTTCCTATTGATTATTAGATTCCTACTAAGTTCTTGTACTCTGATAAGGAGATAGAAATTTATCAAGTAATCAATCAGAGCCAGAGCTAAGAACTTTTCCATAATTTTTATAGAGGATGAAGGAGACAAGAGTTTACTCATTGCATATATATATTGAGAGAGAGAGAGAGAGTGAACCAGTAATAGACATACAGGAAAGGACAGAGATGAGAAGCAATCAACTCATAGTTGTGGCACTTTAGTTGTTCATTGATTGCTTTCTCACATGTGCCTTGACAATGACCCCTTGCTCAAGCCAGCAACCCTGCACTCAAGCTGCTGAGCCCACACTCAAGCTGGTGACCTTAGGGTTTTGAACCTGGGTCCTCAGCATCCCAGGTTGATGCTCTATTCACTGTGCCACCATTTGGACAAGTCCATATATTTTTTAATAACTACTCTTGTTTTTTGTGTTTTTAGGCATATTTCTACTGGAGGCACATCAGTAGACAAAACCTGAGAAGCCCCTGGCTTCATGGAACTTGGGTCCTAGCATTCTCATTTATTAAGTTATGGAAAAGAAGAATAAAAACAATGTTTTGTGGGGTTTAGTGAGAGGGAAAGAAAAGGGAGATATATAAAATTCTACTTTGAGCATGTTGAGATTGAGTTTCCAGTGAGCTACCCAAGTAGAGATTTACTGAAGTTTCTCAGGAAATAAGTCTAGACTAGAAACATTGAACTGGGACTGATCAATACACAGAAGGGCGCAAACACCATGGGAGTGGCTACAATCACCCAGGGGGATGGGCTGACTGAGAAATACTGAGAGTTTAGAACTTATACCCAAGGAACACCAACATATTAGAAAAGTGTATTTGCAAAGGATGTGAAAAGAGAAAAGATGAAAGAAAAAAAAAACTCCTAAAATTGTGGAGCTATGAAGCCAAAGGAAGTATATTGCCAGAGAAAGAAAATAGACAATAATAAATCTTCTGAGATTTCAATTGAAATTAAGATCGTAATTTTCACATTGCATTTAGAGACATAAAGTTTATTACTAGCACAGATGAGAAATATAACCCTAGGCCCTGGCTGGTTGGCTCAGTGATAGAGCATTGGCTCAGTGTGTGGAAGTCCAGGGTTCAATCCCTGATCAGGGCACACAGGAAAAGCACCCATCTGCTTCTTTACCCCTCTCCTTCTATCTCTCTCTCACTTCCCTTCCCATAGTCATGACTTGGCTAGCTTGAGCAAATTAGCCCTGGGTGCTGAGGATGGCTCCATGACCTCAATTCAGGCATTAAATATACCTCAGTTGCCAAGCAACAGAGCAGTAGACCCAGATGGGCAGAGAATCGCTTGGTAGGGGGCTTGCTGGGTTGATCCTAGTCAGGGCACATGCAGCAGTCTGTCTCCCTGCCTCCCTGCCTCTATCTTAATAATAACAAAGAGGAAGAAGAAGAAGAAATATAACCCCACTACACACTTCTTTGATCTCTTATCTCCATTGTTTCCAATAGCCATAGAATAGCCACTGCATTCTGTGGCCACATCCTGTATTTTGTCTTGAAATCATAAAGTCAGACATTACACTCTGTGGCATTAACATTGTTTCTCCCATCTCACATACGCAAATGCTTCTGATTCAAAAAACTATTTGATATTGACTCTATCAATACATTGAAGCCCCTTTTTTCCCAACTATTGTTTCTTCCCATTCCATAGTGCAAAACTCTCCCATGAACATTGAATAATTTTAACCCACTTTCGGGGCATTGGTCATGTGACAATGAACCTCTACTTGTAAACAAACAAAAATGCTATATTCAGTATAAAAACACGTACATTCTCTTTTTATAAGATATTTTTATCTGGAAGTATGAGTTGCATTCCAGCAATCTCTTTAATTGCAAAACACATCAGGAAGCACATCAATAGTTCCATAGGTGAAGGTGTAAGGGAATTTCCATTAAAAAAAAAAACACCTCTCAACCCTCTAATGAAGATTGTTAAAAAAAAAAAAACCACTTCCCTGAAATTGTCATTTATCCATGAAACCTAGAAATCTCCTAGAGAGAGATAACATCTGAACCAATGGAAGCCATAATAGTTGGGCTCAGTGGCTATTGTCTTAGTTTGAGCTCCCCCAAAATCTTCAGATAAGAAATCAAGTTCAAGTGATGTATTTGGGCTTGATACTAAAAAATAACAATAGAAAGAAAGGGATGAAACAGAGAAAGAAAGGCAGCCAAAAAAGAATGTGCTATTATACCAGTTACTCCATTGAGTAACTGAAGCTTAATCTTACTGGAAAGTTCAGAGTGTCAAAGTAGAGCATGTCACTCAGAGTTATCCCCACTTCCCTTTTGCTTCCAGGAAAAAGCTAGAGTGTTTATACCTTCTAATAATAATTCTCAGCTAGCAGTACCCCTGGTGATAGCAGAGGTGGAGATACAAGGAGCAGAAAGACAGAGAAGGTTATACATTGCAATGGAAAGGCAGCCTCTGCTGCAGCCTCCTCTCATGCTCCCTTATTCAAAGATGACCAGATAGCCCTAAAACTCCTCTCCAGGATATAAGATTCCATAAAAATCTATGGGTTTATATTTTGGAAAACAGTTCTGTTTAAAAATTGTTATTTCGATTTGAAAATGATATTCAAAGTGTTCCTATTTAGGTTTTCAGGAGATCCCTTTCTGCTGAATTTTACTTAAGTAAACCAGTACAAGGTCTATTGATTTTGTCTAATGGTATAACCCAGTGGAAAAAAAAAATGTCTGTATTTATGTATGATGGCTGAATAAGACCTAACATGAAAACATTTGATCTAGTTCCCCTAATTTTGTTTGCTTACCTGCTGCCTTAATCAACATAAATTGGCTTTATTCCAGCATAAAAATTAACCCCAATATCCCAATGATTTAACACACTAAAGGGTTATAATATTTTAATCATACCATGTCCATTGTGATGATCGTTATGGTTTTTTCTATACCTACTACATAGGAGACACCTTAACGGTCATCAGGGACAGAGGTTTTTTAGTTGTGTACTGCAGGAACTCCGCTGCTCCCAGCAACCATTAGGTGGAACAGGCATTCTGTTTCCCTCCCATGTTAGCCAGGAAAGCTATTCTTTAGTATTTTTTCAATATTGATTTCTTTGTTGAAGAAAGAATTCTGTAGCTTTAAAAATAGTTAGAATGTGGCAAATGTGATTCAGCCTTTTTATTTTAAACATGAGAGAAATCAAGTCCAGTGATGCAAAGTTTTTAAGGTCATGCAGCTTTTTAGTAAAAAACCTTTTAATAGAATCTTGCTAGGACATCAACCACTTAGACATTATGCCCCTCATTGCTGGGAAAATCTTTTCTCTAAGATATGTGTGAGAGTATCTGGAAAAAATTAAGCAGGAAGTGATTTGAGAAATAAATGAAAGAAGAGGGAAAAGTCAGAAGAGGGAGGCAGCTAGAAAAAAAAAACTGGCAAAGTGTAAAGAGTTAAAATGAGAGAGCCAGAGAGAGAGGTGCAGGAGGTGCTAAGAGGCTGGAGCCCAGAGAGCCACCTAGTCTAGACTCCAGATGTGAGTACATGGCTTCCGCAGTGTGATGCTGGACCCTGCAAATACTTTTGCCAGATGTCAGAGCTGAGCAGCAAATCTTTGGATGGGTGACAGAATTGGCTGTTGTTCTGTTCAGTGTTTTGCTTCCTAGCATGTTACTCTGCTGGTTGCTCTAAGGTTATAACACCAGATAATGGAAAAGCCTTTTATTCCTGCAGTCGGCATTTTGGCTGACCTTGAAGAAGGGAAGCTCAGAGCTGAAGCCCTCTTGAGTGTCCAGAAGCAGGTTGGTAAACTTGGACTAGAAGATGTAGCTACCTTCCCAAATGGAGATCAACCTGACCTCCAGGAAAGACTAAACTGTGGAGAGACAGAATAAATAAAAAGGAAATAGCAGCAGGATCGTGGGAAAATAGCTTTATCTTTCTGGGACTCCATTTCCTCTGAAAGATTTAATTAATTGCTCTCTAAGTTCCATTTGAACATTGACACTCTATAATCCTGTGAAATAGCACCATAAAGGAAGGATAAAAAAGAAAACCATGTCCCTTCTAAGCTTACAAGAGAAAACATCAAAAAAACTCCAAAACATTTTGATTTGTTAAATAAATAAGGTAAATACTTATATTTGCTCTCTGCAAGTGAGCATTAGTAGAATCTAGCAATGAGTTTAACACATGAAAACTAAGATGGAACTACTCTAAGGACAAGGAAGAGTTTTTTAAAAAAGACAATATTAAAGGGCCAGTCATAGGCAATAATTCAGAAAGCAACAGAATTTGTGGTTCTCATTTTCCCATCATTCTACCATCTTTAAACCAATGCTTAGTATCTGCTACATGCTATGCCTAGAAATTTGATGAAAAGGGAAATAGCTCAGTCTTCACTCCTGTAAGGTTTACAACATAATGGTAGATTTAAGCAATTAAGCAAAGCTATAATGCAGTCAATAAGAACAATCACAGGGGAAGAGGTATGACAGATGGAAATTGGAGAGACATCCAGTACAGGTTTGGAATACCAAAGATCATGAGGACATGCTTTGTAAACTGAGTCCTGTCAGAAAGGTGAGAAGGGGTTAATCAGACAGTGAGGTAGAGAAGGAAAGTTCTAGGCAACCACTTAAAGCATGACCAAGAAACTGAAAATAATGCATTATGTCACCCACTTACTGCCTGTATCATAATGGGCATACTAATTAACTTCTCCCAGCCTCAGTTTCCCCATCTCAAAAATAAAACAGTAGCAGGTTGCATGGAGAACATGTATATATCTTGATATTAAATGAGATGGCATATATACACCTATTACAGAGACTACCATACAACAGGTGTTTAATAAGTGATAACAAATTATATTATTACAGTATAGGACTTGAGAATTTTGCCCAGGTTTCTAGTTTAGGGATTGGTTAAATGGTGATGCCATTCCTCACTTAAGGAATATAGGAAGAAAATGCAGATATGGCTGGGAGGGGTAGGAGGATGATTAATTCAATTCTGGACATACTGAGCTAGAAGCATATATGCAACCAGCAGATGATGTGTCCAGTAGGTGGTTCTATGTATTTATGTATGTATGTATGTATCTATCTATCTATCCATCATCTATCTATCTATCTATTATCTATCTATCTATCTATCTATCTATCATCTATCTATCTATCATCTATCTATCTATCTATCTATCTATCTATCATCTATCTATCTATCATCTATCTATGGAAGAAAGAGAGAGAGCTGAGCTGAAGATATATTTTCAACTTAATGCACATATGATACAAAAATAATGCACCTCACTTCCCTTCTCACTGTCTCATGTTGTTTTTCAGAAAAACTCTTTTTTTAAATCCAGTTTCTTTCACTCATAGCTGTCAACTCTTAAATTACTAACTAATAATGAATTGTATTTTAATGGTGGGAGAATTGTAAATGTTAAGAAAACTGAAATTTTTTAGGACCCTGAGAAACAGTACCAGCAGAAAGTTTGTGAAATTTTATGATCAACTGAAGTTAAATCATTGAGTAAAGTTGGCCAGGTCACAAAGAAGGCCAGAGGCTCCTAAGCCAAACTTTTTCTATGCTGATGTTGTTTTCTGAAAAGAAAACAGTAGTTGGTTAATAGGAGGGATCAGACATAGTTGCTGAAGTGAAAATATAAGATTTTTTTTCTGACATTTCTTTGTACCCGATAAATAAAATTAGTTAAAAAAAACATTGTCAGTGTAGCAAAACTGCCTGCACCTCTTATTTTTTCATTTGAAACTAACATCAGATAAAACAATGCCTTTCAGAGAATTTTTCAGGTCAAAAACATACCCATAATCACATGACAAAGTTGTCATTTAAAGGAGAAAAAAACAACTTTATTTAACATAAAACTTATTGAGAAATTCAAAGGCAGCCAACTGGGCAGGAAATTAAGGTGAGGCCTCTGAAAAATCTCTCTGCTCATCTATAGGAGGAAACAGCAGGAGGTTTGGCTGCAGTTCCTTAGATGTTTTCCATATAAAGTCTTTGTTTAGTGAGGCTATAAGCTGTCCCAAATGTTACCTTCCTCCTCCCACTGAATATAAAATGCTACCAAGTCTCTACTCTGGAATTAAATTCTCATCCTAGGCCTTCTTTTCTGTTGTTGTCTATGACCTCAGATTCTGAAAAACTCCAAATTCTAGTTTACAATCCACCTTCACTGAGACCCCGATTTCTCTGGTCTCAATGCTGGGCAAACAGTGGCAGAAAAAGCTCAGACTTAAAGCAGAATATACTCTTCTCAAATATAGGTGGGAGTGAGGTGCACAAGACCCTCTGAAGAGTATTAAATTAATAAGCATTTATTTGTAAACCTGACATGTAAGTCTAACTCAACTCTCCCACTACTCACAATTTAATTTATATATTGAAGCTGTAGCTGCTATTACTGTTTTAAAATCACTGGATTTTGTGTTACAGAAGTGGAATGTGTATTCCGGTCTTACCTCTCATAGCTATATGAAATTGGGCAAGTTATTATTTTCAGTACTGAAATTTTAATCTCCTCCCCTCTAAAAAAATGGAGGGCCAGACTTTCCTTTCTGTGCTACAGTATTGTTTTATTATACCTCTATTTCAGTGGCTCTTAACCTGGATTCTATCAAACCCTAGAGGTTCGATGAGTCGGTCTCAGGGGTTCAGAGAAGCCTCTGCCGCTGAGGCCAGAATAAAGTAATACCGTAATTTGTTGTGAGTTCATGCACTTTGTTGGTTTTGTTCTTTGAGCAAGGTGATGTTCATGCATGGCTCCTTTTGTGCACCAGTAAAAAAACATATACCTATGTCTTGAATTTGGGAAAAAAAATCATATTTTATTTATCACTAAAGAAGCGTTCGGTGAATGCGCATATGAAACTGGTGGGTTCGGTACCTCAAAAAAGGTTAAGAACCACTGCTCTATTTCAAGAATTGCCACCTTTAATTATAATGATTATTTGCATGTCATTGAGATTATGGACTGCATCTTAGTTACCTTTGTGTACTTTTATATTCCTAGAATACAGAACATTGCATGTTGTAGATGATCCATGAGGTTTTATAAAAAGCATAAAAAATATTACCGCCTCACAAAGTTGTCAAATATATTAACAACAAGCATAACAGTTGCCTGAGCTGGAATGTGCACCTGCCTCTTCTTCAAACACGAAGAAATACAAAATATAATATAACGAAGTGATGCTTTTAGTTAACAATGCTCAAAATAAAAGGGAGGAAAATCCTTATGCTGTTAAAAATAAATAAGGAAGTCAAAGCCAACGTTTCAAGCTCAGATAATGCTAAGGAGGCTCAAGGGACTTTTGATAAGAATACACACAACAGAGCTAGCTAAAGGAGTTGTAATGCTTATGATGGAGTAAGGTGATGTGGACAGGAGCTCACTAAAGATGAAGACTTATACTTGAGATGTCTATATAAAAACATGTCCTTGGAAGAGTTGCTCCCTATCTGGAAACTAGACTAGAAAAGGTCACCCTGAGACTCTAGTGGGAAATAAAGTATCTGCTACAACAAATTCAAGAATCAAAAATAATAAGTTAATGCTTAAAATTTATTTTACATTGAATATATCTCACAATCATAAGAGAAGGAAATAAAACTCTTATATGAGGACACAAACTAGTGTTAATGAAACTTTAACAAATCAAACAACTTTATGGAAGTTGAATTCAAAAAATTTTTTAAATGATCAATTGCCCCAAAAATTGATCAGCTATGAGAAAGAGCCAGCCACAACTGTCAGGAAAATTAGCACTTTTAATAATGGACCATCTAAAAAAGATAATATTAGCCTGACCTGTGGTGGCGCAGTGGATAAAGCGTCGACCTGGGAATAGTGAGGTCGCCAGTTTAAAACCCTGCACTGGTCTGGTCAAGGCACATATGGAAGTTGATGCTTCCAGCTCCTCCCCACTTTCTCTCTTTCTCTATCTCTCTCTCTCACTCTGTGTCTCCTCTCTAAAATGAATGAATAAATAAAATAATAAAATTAAAAAAACCTTTAAAAAAGATAATATTAAAAGTAATTGAACATAATGGTTAAAAAGAAAAAATATATAAAGACCATAATAAAAAAATATGATTCCATGGGGAAGAGGAAAACATTTGTAAATATCCATTTAGAAATGTTAGTCAATGAAATAAAACACAATGGTCAAGATAAACAGGAGAAACACACAGTTGCAGAGAAAAGTATTGAAATGAATGATAAGAGCAAATTACACAGACTCTAAATATTAATAATAACAAGCAGCAAAGAGCGGCCAAAATATATTGATAACAGAAGGAGAATGACCAGGGCACAGATGACAGGTTTGCCAGATAAAGAGTTGGAAAGAATGGAACAAAGACATTATTTGAACAGTAATGGCTGAGATTCTTCTGGTATTGAGTCAATTCATGATTTCTCAGATTAAAGTAGCATAATAACAAATGTTGTAAAATGATTTTAAAAAGTTTTTTAAATGTACTTCTAAACATATAAAATGAAATTGAAGAAAGCACTCTTCTACAATCATAAAAGCATAAAAGGAGAAATGAGGCAGATTAGATTACTTACAATAAATATAAATTAGTAACAAAGAGGCCAAAAAGCAAAAAATGAGATTTTTCAAAGGATTGAGAGAAAAAACTGTGAATTTAGAATTTTAATGCTAGCCAAACTTTTCAAAAAGCAAAACTAAGATAGAAATTTTAGGAAAAAAATATTGGAAGAATTTATCTTCCACAAGCCTTATAAAACTATAGAATAATAAATATTAGTAGAAGGAAAATTCAGCCCCCCAAAAAGAAGCAAAAGTAATCACAAAGCAAAAACGAGCAAAGAAACATGGGTAAAACTAAAGAAGTATCCATTCTAAATAGACATTAACAATTCAAATAGATAATTTGGGTGGGGTTTGTGAACAAGGTGAAAATAAAATACAAAATAGTTATAACAAAATGAAAAATGGAACGTTTAAAGCATATTAATCCTTTTTCTGTAGTAGTAAAGAAATTGTTTAGAGTTAGACATTGTTGAATTTAAAATGTCATAAGAAAATAGAAGTAGCATCAATAAATGTGTAAATTCCAACCTAGTAAAAATAGAGTAAATAGAGGAAAGGAAAAAAGGGAGGAAAGAAAAAATTAAGTTTGGTCATATCAATGAAAGTACTAAAGGAAAAGAGTAAAGTAAAGCAAAACATAGCTGAAAAAATGTTCCAAAAATATTAGCAATATCATAAAAATAGATTTAAATTGCTTGTTATTTTTTATCAGTGACCAAAATATAGAATAAAATCTAGCTACATACTTTTTATGAGACAACTAAAACATAAGTATGCAAGTAAAAATTAAAGGATGAAAAATATATGTGATAAAACATCGTCATAAAGATTGTTTAGTCGTGATAATAGAGGATAAAATAGAAATCCAGAAAAAACTTATTTAGGACAAAGAGAATTATTGTAATGAGAAAAAAAATGTTTGTAAGATTTACATAATAATGCAAAGGTTTGTTTGGTACATAAATTTAGTTTTAATTATATAATTATACATATACTATAAAAATATATTGATTAACAGAATTGCAATAAGAAACTAAAAAATGCAAAGTATGAAATATTGACCAAACTCACAAAACCAATCCTAAGAAAATAAAATGCTAAAATTCTTAGAAAAAATAAATAGAATATACAAGAAATAATAAGCTAGATCTAATGAACATATACTGAATTCTATAATAAACAATTAGTGACTATATAAACTCATCCAACTTGTATGGAACATTTTTAGACTGATCATCTACAAAATCACAAAAGATTCAAGAAATAACAACAAAAATATCTATATAACAGAGACCATGATTTCTGATTTTAAAGCAAGAAAATTGATATTCAATTACAAAAGATAGCCATAAAATTACAAATACAAAAATTCATTCGTAAATAGTCATTGGGTCAAAGAAGTGATATTAGAGCTTGCAAAGTATTTAGAACTAAACAATAAACTATCACATAGCAAAACATTGTAATGCTGCTAAAATATTATTGGTGTGTAAATTTATGGCTGATCTGTATAGATTTATGTAAATGGATTTCAGTACCCTCTAGCTTCATGATGGAGCCACACCAGGGGATCAGACTGGGTTAAAAAATTGGTATTAGGATATTTATTCTCCTGGTATTCAGCCCAAGAGATAAACTGGCTATGTCCCACCAAGTTTACTGCTCCCCTCAAAGAAGTGAATGTTTGCTTAACTCTCTCTCCTCTGAGTTGCAGTAAGCATTCCCCCCACTATCCCTTTGGGATTGAAGGTTAAATTCCCAGCTGCAATTAGCCCTGGGTAACCTTTTTGTCTCTTGAGATTTCCGTATATCCACATCTTTTTAAACAGTCCTGTTGTAAGTAAACCCTGCTTAAATTATACTGTTTTGAGAATGCCATCTGTTTCCTGTTGGGACCATGGCTGAATCAGTGAAATAGATTTATTTTAAAAGACTTGTTTACTCCTGGAGAAAGAGAGGGAGTAGAGAAAGGGAAAAAATGGTATGCTTTCTGGAAGTGACTATAATCTGGACATTGGAGACATCTGAATCTGGCAGATGCACAATTACTGCCCTTTCTTTCCCTGGGCATATTTCTGGATTCTTCAGAAACTCTCCATCTCTCACCCTTACTTGCCTTGACATGGTCAGCATATCTCTCTTGCTGGCCACCATTTGGCCTCCTTTGACTCTGCTTCAGAACCGGTGCTGCTGACAGGTGGACAACTCCTTTGCCCTCAGCTGAATAGTGAGAAGGGAGAGAGGACATCGAATTGAGTAAGTGAAGAAAGATCGTCTCAGCTTGATCGATAAGATTTTATATTTTTTAAAATATTCTTTATCAATGTCAAAAATATTAGCATGAATATTAATGTGTTACATTTAGATGATGGGTACAGGGATGCCATATTATTTTCTTTATGTTTAAAGATATTTAATGCTTAGGAAACCAAGTTTTGGAAAGGGTAAATTGACGAGGAAGGCACAACTCTCTCACACAGGATATGACACAGGGAGTTAGAACATTTCTCTGTCATTTTATTCCCATCCCATACCTCCACCACTACCAATGTGCTGATTTCAAATTGCAGAGATGAAACAGACTACTTACACTAAACAAAATTAGCAACAAAAAAAAGAAATTATATTTTTCAAAGGTCTGAGGGGAAATAACTGTGAATTAAAAAATTTTAACACCAGCTAAATGATTCAAAAAAGTTAGAAAATAATTTTAGAAAAAACTACAAAATAATAAATATCAGTAAGAATTATACCCAAAGGAAGAAAGAATATTTCAAGAAACAGAGGTATAAGATATAAAGTTTACATTCTGCCCACTGCATCCCAACAATCCCAAACCAACTTGCCAAATGAAATATTTCCAAGTTGTTTAGGATGGGAATAGGTTGGGAAGAGAGAAGAGGATGGGAAAAAGTTACAAGATTTCTGAAACAGTTGAAGCTACAGGTTTATGCACTCTCCACTCCCATAATCCACCCCCCACCAGAGGTGGCTGCATCTCTTCTATGATTTCTTTTCCCTTAATTGGGTAACCTTCACCACAGCAGCCATTGTTTATTCCTGTGGAATTTAGCTCCCCTTTATTTTCTTATCTCTACAAGCCACACCCCACTTCTCTGTAATTTAGAAAATCTGGAAGCAATGGGGGTATGAGGTTTCCTTCAAGACCTCAGTAACAGAATATAAAATATATATTAGTAATGTCTGAAGGTTGAGTACACTGCCACTATCACAATTTAAACAAGATGTCCTCATTTCACTTTATATATAAGTAGCTCCAAGATTTGTCTGCATTAAAGAGGCTGTCATGAACTTGAATTAAATCTTTTAACTTAGCACCCACTCCTGTACCATTAGCAGACTCCAAGACTTTACCTTAGTTATGAGCTAAGATTTGTTTATTTGTATTTGTATAAGATTACATGGTATGCAGAATAATGTAGTTTTCAAGCTCAGTTTTTAATTTAGAGATAAAGAAATTGAAATGTCACCATTTGATAGTGACAGGCCAGAATTTAAGTTTTGGGTTTCTCTCTGACTGCAGGTACAACGCTCTCTTTCCAATTTTTGGGTAAGATATCTGTGCACCTCTAAGAGCATATAAGGATTTTCTCATTTACTAAGTATAATATCTTGTTAAATTAAATATGGGAAATGAGAAACCATGAAGTCAAGCTATATAAATATTTTTATTTATTAGCTTATTAATTTATAAAAAATTGTTGAGAACCTATTGTATACCAGGCATTGGTATCCACAGATGTCATACAACTCTTTAAAGGGCCCATGGTAGATTTGACCAAGATAGATGGGCCTAAATAACAGAAGTGGTTATTTTAGAAACCACTTATACATTTAATTTAATACTCTTAGTTTTGTGATCATATTATAATGTTCTGCCATCTTTTATGAGGATAATGTTGGTTCAGCATCTCGGTGTTTTGATGCTATCCAGGGCACTTCCCAGTTGATGTTCTGATTGTCGATTTTTGAAGAGTTGGCATTGACTTCCAGTCTTGCCTCTAAAGTGGTCAAATACTTTTATGCATCCAGATTTTGGATTCTTTGAAAAACAGTCCTTTCACCCTTTCTTGTCACCTCTTTGTTACCAAGAGCATCAGAAGAATGACAGTGTCCATCTGCAATGTGCTGGTGATTACAGAGAGAAGTAATGTTTTCAGTAAGTCACCATGTACTGAAGTAAAGGGTAAAAATCAACGTGTATTTCTAGCAGAGGCTCCTGGACAAATATGAGGTTAATGGTAAACAAATTTATGCATGAAGATGAGAGCACACATGAGAATAAAAAACTAAAGAAGGAGGAAGAAGCTGAATAAGACACAAGCTTTTCTTTTGCCTCTGGGAAGAACACTTAGCTACAACTTGCCTTCAAAACTATTTCATATTAAGTGGCTTCTATTTGCATAACACTTTTCAAGGCACTTGCTAGCATATTATTGCATGTTGTACTCTAGAAATCATATAGTGTTGGCCAAAAACTTGAGGCTTGCCAAAGGTATACAGGTCTCAATAATAAAGTCCAAAGCTTGCAGAACAAGGCAGGGAGAAGATCAGAAAGTCTGAAAGGGAAGACCAGAGTCACCCTACTCTTGTGATAATGCTTTTGTGTGGAGACACAGTATCACAGTTTGGGTCTAGGCTATTGCAAGAGGCAGATAGATCTAAGGAAATAGATGTTCTTGATTCTAGAAAGTAATTCTGAGTATTTAATGAAATTCACTGGGGTACTAATGGTTACCTTAGGTGGTCATGATAAGTAATAAAATTTTAATTCTGACAATGACTCAGAAAATGTTCATGTGCATTACCTCCATTGATCAACCATGGGGAGCTGCATTCTGGAGAAGGAGTTCTAATGAGACATACATTTCAGACTGGCCAAGACATAAAGTATTATTTTTTTTCTTTGATAAGCATTCAATCTCTGAATCCTAAATAAATTCTCCTACCCTCTCCTGCACACAGCCTCCCTTGCTCAGATTTCTGGCTGTCAGATCCATAGACTTTGTTATTTTAGCCAGAAATTCTCTAGAGTCTTTCTTGACTGTGACTCCCCACACCAAGCTATATTCTAGGATAGGCCGATTACTTTTTATCACTCATTTTGTACCTACCATATCTCTCCTGGCCTCACATCTTTATCCCAGCTGTAGTGGTTAATATCTGTGAATTATGGTAAATGGTGTAGTCAGCCATTTTCTGCCTGGGCTCCCGGCTCTAAACTACCCCTCCTCCTTGGAAACTTTTGGTGATGACTCCCGAAAAAAGAGAGGATTAAAGTGTATCACTGTTAAATAAGGCTCAGGATTAATTACTTCTCACAATTAATATATCAACAGTTCTTTGAGTTGTTTGTTAATATCCTATTTAGCATATGAGGAAACTAAGGCTCAGATTGGTTAGTAACTTATCGTCTGTTCTACAACATAGTTACAGATCGGCTAGCCTCACAAAAGTCAATCCATTGTAGTTTGCTAATATAAATAAAATCAAAAACAGCTATTTCATACCCCCAAGTAAGTAGTGTTTTAAGTTTTGGCAGAACTAAAATAGCAGTAAAGATGGATTCTCCCACAGCTTCAAGTTAAAATGAACATATAATGACATTTATAGGAACAAAATGGTCCCCAAAGCCTCACCAACAATTTGATCCTTTCATTTCAATTTCAACTTTCTTTTCCATAGTTTCTGCATTCAGTGCCTCTGACCCACTTTGCCTCATAGTTAAATTAGTATGATCAGCAGGCTCGGGTTCAGCTTTAGTTACAGTACATTTCTTTCTGCATCAATACATTTTTATATTTCCCCTGCATAGAGTTTTACTAAGGGTTTTGAGATAATGTAACCCACATATTTTTGGATTCTCTAAAGGCTTTTAAATATTTTTAAGTGTAAATAATTGGCTTATACACCTATTCCACATAGAGTGGGAGACCCAGCATCTCAGGCCCCATGCCTGAGGATTCTTTGGAGAACAGTATTTCTCCTAATTACCTGATTTCTTACCCTGTTTCTGTTCTCAGTCTTAACACTTGACTTCTTAAATACAGTATGTTCTTCCTTTCAACATTCCATTTTATCACTGAAAAAATCCATGATGCCTAGGAAATTTTTCCATTTCCTCTTAGAGTCAGTGTCCCATTATGATGATGGGCTCTCCCTTGCTCTGGTGAGTTCCTGTGCTCTCCTCTTTATTTTTCTGAAGGTGATTTTCCCACAAAATAATTAATTGTGTTCCTGCTTACATTAACACAGAGAGCCCTTGTGCTCTGTCCTTATAGAACCGAAAAACACTTTTAAGTTATCACAATATTGTCAGATGACATAAATAAGACATGATTATTTAAATGGATATCACATTAGTGTAAAATAAACTCTATTACCAGAAAAAAATTATATATTAGGAATAATCAAATATCTGACAAAGAGAATTTCTCAATAGATATGGATTGAGATCTTCTTAAAATATTAAGGCATAACTATAAAACTGTTTCCACTAGAATTACACTAAATAGAATGTTTATTCTTGAAACGCTGAGGAGTATTTTGGCATCATAAAGTATTTTTATTTTACATATGTTGGGCCTTGCATAGAACCCACAAAAGTGTCAACAAATTAATATTTGTAGCAATTAAATCTCTGAAAACAGAAGGTATACAAAGTATGTAATAAATGAAATGTGAAGGTTACAATATGTATGCAAATGTTCACCAGACATGGTCTTCAGTCATCATACAAATTAACAGTTGTGTGTCCAGATCACTGGATAAATGGACAAAACCACACAAGACATACATGTTACCTTCACATTGTTAGCTAAGTATATGGAACATTTGCCCTTGGATTTAGTACAGGAACCAGACTTAGAATTACCAGGGAATATGGGTACTGCTTGGGGAGGACTGATTGACTCCACACAAGTAATTCTCATCTGAGAAATATGTGGCAGGGACTTTCCCGCACTGTGCAGCGTGGCTGTCCATGGGCGTTAGCAGACTTGATTCTATTTAAAGTTACTGTTCAAAGATAAAGCCTTAATACCACATTTGAGATTTAACAGGACCAAGCTTTGCATGGATGGATTTTTTATTTTTCTCATTCCAAATGATTTGGAATTCCCTCTCTCTCTCAAATCAATAGAAAAACTAAAAAGTAAACATGCCTTCACTTGACACCTTTATTTGTATTGAAAATTCCATTTTAAAACTCGCTGTTAATTTGCTGAGTTATACATATCAACAGCATGGATTTTAATCGAATGACCTTTTGTGTAAATATTTTCCTCAGATTAAAACTTACCATTTCAGTCTATTTGTTCCATTTAAAAATTTTGCAAATTTATATGAAGTCAAATGTATTTTTTGGTATACATATATTCTTACATTATTTCATCATTTGATATTTAAGCATTTAACTCATTATCCCCAAGGGAATTGATACAATCTGATGTAAAACTCTAATTCTAAAACTTTCTTTAGTTCTTTCTAAAATAACTAACAAGTAATTCTTCTCTTGTCTTGTTTACTGTGATATCATCATTAATTTATGCTATATTTTTTAAGGGTAGTCAGACTTGTTTTGAGACAATTATGATATAAGAAAGTATATTTAATGTTTTGGGTTTTTTTTTTTTACAGGGACAGAGAGAGAGTCTGAGAGAGGGACAGATAAGGACAGACAGACAGGAATGGAGAGAGATGAGAAGCATCAATCATTAGTTTTTCATTCCCATTGCGACACCATAGTTGTTCATTGATCGCTTTCTCATATGTGTCTTGAACGTGGGCCTTCAGCAGACCAAGTAACACCTTGCTGGAGCCAGCGACCTTGGGTCCAAGCTGGTGAGCTTTTGCTCAAACCAGATGAGCCCATGCTCAAGCTGGTGACCTTGGGGTCTCAAACCTGGGTCTTCCGCATCCCAGTCCGACACTCTATCCACTGCGCCACCGCCTGGTCAGGCTTTAATGTTTATTAAGTACTATTTGTCAGATACTTTGATAAACTCTTTACATACAGTATTTAATTTAATGTCTACAGTAGTACCAAAAAGTACTATTGTAAACATGAAGAATAACATTAATGTTATTCTTCTTTGGCAGTCAGAAAAGTGAGGTTTAGTGAGATTTAAATAACTTGCACAAATAGTATATTTATTAAATAGTGGAACCAAAATTCAAACCTAGGGTTTAATTGTTTTTTTAATAATACTTTATTTTTAGATTATTGTTACATTTACAAAAAAATTGTAATGTTGGTACAGAGAGTTTCCATATACCCTGAACCAGTTTTCCTTATTATTAGGGGCTTAAATTAATAACATTTGTTTTAATTAATAAACCAAAGTTGATACACTTTTATTAATTAAAGCCAATACTTGCCCTGGCCAAGTAGCTCAGTTGACTAGAGCATTGTCCTGATACACCATGGTTGTGTGTTCAATTCCTGTTCAGGGCACATAAAAGAAGCAAACAATGAATGCAAAAGTAAGTGGAAAAATAAGTCAATGTTTCTCTCTCTCAATTTAAACAATAATTTTTTTAATAAAATAAATCTCACACTTTATTCAGGTTTTCTTACTTTTTACCTAATGCACATTTCCTGTTTCAGGATTCCATCCAGGATTCCATTTAACTATCATTTTACCGAAGTTTCCTTTCTTGTGTTATTTTATTTGGTTTTGGTATAAGGGTAATACTAGCTTAATAGAATAAGTTAGGGAAGGTTTGCCCTCCTTTTATATTTTGGAAGAGATTGTAGATATTTGGTATAATTCCTTCCTTAAATGTTTGCTATAATAACCAGTGACACTTTTTATTTGTAGAAAACAGGTTATTAATTGTTAATTTCATTTATTTAATAGATATAGGCCTATTTAGATGATCTATTTTTGTTGTCTGAGTTTTGGTAGTTTGTGTCTTTCAAGTTTGGGACATTTCAACTAACATATCAAAATTATGAGCATTGAATTGCCCATAGTATTTATTTATTATCCTTTCACTATCTACTGGATTGGTACTGAAGGCTCCCCTTTCATTTCTAATTTTATTTTTTAAAGCAATTGTCTGTAATAGATGAAAATTACATATATCTTTTATATTTTTTCTTCTTTTTTAAAAAATTTATTGTTGCCTGACCAGGCGGTGACAGAGTGGATAGAGCATCGGACTGGGATGCAGAAGACCCAGGTTCGAAACCCCGAGCTTGCCAGCTTGAGTGCGGGCCCATCTGGCTTGAGCAAAAAAAAAAAAAAAGCTCGCCAGCTTGGACCCAAGGTCGCTGGCTCCAGCAAGGGTGGCTCGGTCTGCCCAAGGCCCGCGGTCAAGGCACATGTGAGAAAGAAATCAATGAACAACTATGGTGTTGCAAGGGCAATGAAAAACTAATGATTGATGCTTCTCACCTCTCTCCGTTCCTGTCCGTCTGTCCCTATCTATCCCTTTCTCTGACTCTCTCTCTATCCCTGTAGAAAAAAAAAAATTATTGTTAACATGGATTCAAGTGTCCCACTGAATATAAAATGCTCACCCCCTCATGTCCCCATTTACACCCCTTTTGCCTCCCACCCCACAGATCCCTCCCCCCTTCCCTCTGGGATTTGCTGTCCTGTTATCTATATCTCTGGGTTATGTATATATAATTTCACTAATCCCTTCACCTTTTATGATCCCATCCCTCATCCCCCTTCCCTCTGACAGCAGTCCCTCTGCTCCCTGGGACCCCACCTCTGCCTCATTTGTAATTTTAGTACTTTGTGACTTTTCTTTTTATTCTCATTCTTATACCTGTAAGATCTTTTATCCCTGTGGCTTCTTTCAAAATTTTCTTGTTGTCATTGGTTTTCTCTAGTTTGAATATAATATACCTAGGAGTTTATATTTTAATATTTATTATGCTTGGTATTTTCTGAGCTTCCTAGATCTAGAGTGTTATGTCTTTTGTTAATTTTAGAAAATTCTCAGCCATCATTGTTTCAAATATTTCCTGTTACATTCTCTTCTACTCTTTCTGTTATCCCAATTACATGTATGATACACAATTTGTAATTGTTTCATTCTTTAATATTCTAGTCACATTTTTCACCGTTTTTCTTTGCATATTGGGAAATTTCTACTGACAATCAGGCTCACTGAATCTTTTATTGGTCCAATCCAGTCCTTTCATAAGCCCATCAAATTTTTTTTTTATTTTTTTACAGGATTTTTATTTTCAGCATTTCCTTTTGATTATTTCTTAGGATGGTATCTTTCTGCTTACATTATCTACTTATCCTTGCCTATTCTCTACCTTTTCCATTAGAGCTCTTAAAATATTCCTAAATAACTAATAATTATTTTAAATTATCTAACTAATAATATCATATACTGTGTCATACCTGAGTCTGGATTTGAGTCAAGTCTTGTCTTCAGACTGGTTTTTCTTGCCTCATAGTATACTTTGTAAATTTTTGTTAAAATCATGACGTGATGTATTAAATAACAAAAGTGGTAGAAAAGTAAAGATAAATTGGCCTTTAGTGTGAGGTTTTTGTACATCTGCCTGGGAGGTGGCTATTTCAATGTTTGCTGCAGCTGTAGCTGATGGAAGCTTCATTATCAGGGGCAGTTTACCCTTGTGACTTCAAGTTTGTGGTGGGTCTAATAAAAGTCAATGATTTTCTGTTTGTTCAGTTCATATTTTAAAGTGAGGATGGAAGTGATGATTTCCAAGCTTTTTAAAAGATGGAGCTGAAGGCCTGACCTGTGGTGGTGCAGTGGATAGCATCGACCTGGGAACACTGAGGTCGCCAGTTCAAAAAACCCTGCACTGGTCTGGTCAAGGCACATATGGGAGTTGATGCTTCCAGCTCCTCCCCCCTTTCTCTCTCTCTCTCTCTCCTCTCTAAAATGAATAAAATAAAAGATGGAGCTGAAAGCAGACATCTCTGAACCTGAGTTTCTTAGAAACCAACATGTGGGCACTTAACTTCCGTGCTATACTCCTCTCTATGTCCTCCTATGGACTTTCCACTCTATAATTAAGATGATGATGTTTTAAAATGTATACCAATATCTAATACCCCTACTTATATCTTCTCTATTCTTATTTTTAAAAATCTGCTCAAAACTTTATTCTTCAGGAATTCTTAAATTATTTTGTTACTCTTACAAGAACAGATGAGTCATCATTGATTAACCTTTTCTACTATCTCTCACAAATTTAATATTTTTCTTTATGTGGTTCTACAATGCTATCATGTTGAATTTATTAATCGTATTACATATTCAAATGTCCTATTCTTTTAATTTTCAAGTTGATAAAGGTTGAAAGTAGTGTATTAAGTTTTCCCAGTAAAAATTTAAAATGCTTCAATTTGGAATTTAAATTGTTACTGTATTTTCAACTTCCTTGTAAGTTTTCCATAACATCAACTAGCTCTCCTTTTTATTTAACCTATGATTCATCTTAATGTTTTTGATGACTTTTTGTTTCTACTTCATGAAGACGTATTCTCCCAATCATACTGAAAAAATGAACTGATATAATACAGAATAGTTTTCCACTCATTTTATGAGGTACTTTTCCATGAATTTTCAAAGTAGCACTCCCTTTCTCTTAGGATAAATGTTCTCCTGGGTCTTTTTATAAAATTTTGACTCATATATTTGTTCATTTAACAGTCATGTACTGAGAATAAATCACATTCAGTTTCTGAAATACATGCTCAAGTTACAAAGTTTATTGAGACTTTGCCCCAGCAGTCATGAAGCAGAGAGTATCATAGTCAAGACAAAGAATTAACTGAAAAATTATAACGTGATAAATACTGTGGTTGAGGTACACTGAAAATTGGCTGTTAAATCTTGATTATTTTAACTTTCTAAACCTCCACTTTCTTATTGTGTACTAATGGAAATAAGGACAACACTTATGTTCTGGGATTATTGTTAAAAGTAAATAAGGATGCCTGGTTCAGAACAATTACTTAAGCACTGTTAGCTATTATTTTGGTCATGAACAGTTTACCATGAGCTTCCTATCTACAATTCTACCAACAGTCATTTTCTGCCTTAGTCCCCTTTTTTATTTCTTCAAAACACTTAGTAATATAAGAAATTTTTAATTTATTTTTTGGATTACTAGCTTATTGATATTTCTTCCCATAATAATGTTATTTCAAGCAGGTGAGAACTTTGTTTTTATTGTCACTGCTTGCTATTAGGCCAGGGTCTGCAAAAAAGATGTCCAATCAATGATGAATAAATAATTAAAATATTTGCTTCTTTGAAACTATATTTTCTCAATGCATAATACCTATAAAAATGTGGAAACTATAGAACTGTATAAAAATTAACTCTCATCTTTGAGCATTTTTGAGAAAAATATACTTTGAGGATTTTCATGAATTTTTTCCCTGGGTATTTTATCAATACATCAGTTGGGTCATATTGTACTTAACAATGGCATGGTCTGCATTTTCTTACTTAACTTTATAATCTATGAATTTTACTTGTATTTCAAAACTTTTTTTTCATAGACTTATATTACATGTCCATTTACCAAAACCATAATTATTACATATTGAGTATTACACAATTTTCTAGTAACCTACAGATATAAGAGCAGCATAATTATAGTCATTCAATAAATGTATATGTTAGGACCACATAGAAGAACAAGAAAACACTGTCATGGCCTTCAATGAACTTACAATCTAGTTGAGAACACACACAGTTTATAACCTCTTAATTTTTTTTGTCATAATTATGACATTTTACAAAGAAGATGTATAGGTTTTAAGAGTCCCAAATAATTTAGGGTGGGAAAACATCAAAGAAAATGTGAGGAAATGACATTTACATTGAGATCAGAAACTGATTAGAAATTGGTCAGATGAAGGGAGGATAGGGAGAGAAGGGACCAAAAGAAGAACTCCAAACTGAAGAAAAAACATTAGTGAAGGTCCCAATGTGAAAATGAGCACGGGATAAGAAAAAACAAAGAAGCAGGACATGGGGAGGTAAAGGAGAGTGAGGGTGTTAACCTGTGTAACTGTATTTGATGTATTCTGCATTCCTACATAATGCCCAGAACAGTATCAGGTAGAGTTACTAAAGAATATGGATTCATCAAATGTGGGGCTCACATTCTGAATTTTCTTCTAGTAGTGATGACCACCACTGACTTATCACCCAGCCCTTTGACCAGTGACAGAGCATGTATGTACAAGCTTTTTCCTCATGATAAGTAGAGTCACTTGTGGTTGTAGAACCAACACATTTTGTATTAATTCATGGGATTACTCTTATAGATCTCAAGTTTTAATCAATTTAGCACACCTATCCCAAGCAGTCCCTGAGTTATGAATGAGATGGGTTCTATAGGTTTGTTCTTAAGTTGAATTTGTATGTACATTGAACAGGTACATTTACCTATTAAATGCAACTTAGAGAGATGTTAGTCTTAACATAGTATTTATTTTTATCTTTCTGTGCATATAAATACTTGAACATTTTCAAACCTAAGGAACCTATCTTGTTAGAAACCCAGGGGCTATCTCTATCTATTTATCTATCATTCATATTTATTTTTAGTGGTTTTCAAAGAAAGGTCATAAGTAGCCTCAAAATTTTTCTTAAAGATCTGAAAAAGATGAAGTGCAAAGTGTGTGCTCTAAAAAACTTCAGTGGTGCCAAAAATAAAAATTGAATTTTATAATGCAGCACTCTAATGAATATTTATCATTTAGAAATCAAGTTAATAGGAAAATATTGGAGAAAAAAGGGTCCTTTAACATTTGCATTTGATGCTTAACCATTGACAAAGTCCTCCAGAAAAACTGACCTAAAAACATTAATTAAATCCATATTCCATCTAGTTCTTGTGGGAATTACACATATTAAAGGCATATGAAAAATAGCAGACTCCAATCATTCCATGCATCTCATACTTATTAAACCATATACATCTGTAACTTACACATTAATAAGTAGGATACAGGGTGGGGCAAACGTAGGTTTATATTTGTGAGAAAACAAAATGTAGTTTATTCTTGTATTAGTATTTATTAATTATTGTATTATTTTCTATATGAACAACTGTTAACCTACCTTTGTTCCATTCTGTATTCCTTTAATTATATAAGCTATCTGGAAGGATTTTCTAAAGAAACCATTAATACAACCATTGGCTATTTTATCAGAAAACTTGTACAGTTATATTGCATAGGCAGTGATAGAAATACAAAGATGTGTAAGTTAGTCTTTGCTTTCAAGGAATATACAACATCTGCAATAAAATGGGCAGTTGTAGACTAATGTGATGGCTTTTGGTTTAATAGAATCCAAGATGAGAATAAGGCAAAATAAAAATAATTCATTTTGAATGTTTATGTGTGCTACCAGAACCAGGTCTACTCAATGTTATTATGTCATGATTTAAATAAGAGGCAAATTATTATACCTCAGAGTAGATACCTTTTCATGTCACCCTGATACCTGATAAATTTTCCTAACAGTCCGTGATAAGTGAAACCATAAGGACTGGAGGTGGAGTCAAGAAACCCAAGTTATACTTATTTACATAAAGAGCCTTTGGTGAAAAGATAACATTTTAGCTTCCGTTTATTCCAAGGTTCCTGATATTACTACTGTTAACCATGTTTAATTTAACTACTTAGTTCTGCCAGGCTCTCCGGACCATTATTTTTGCCTTAAGGCATGAAGTAGAACTTTAAAAGGGGCTATGATGAATGCCTGCAAAATGATGTACTCATGCTCTGAAAACACTTTAAAAAATCTTTTTTATTTTTACGTTGTGACTGAGACGCATAAAATTTTGTGTGTCTTTTAACTGATCTTCTTACTCCATCTTTATAGCTGTACTTAAAAAGACAGTATGAAATCTTAATTCTGTGAGCTGTCACTATCCCTCTTACAGATCTGGTGAAGTTGAAACCTATATAAAAATATACAGGTATTTCTTGTGATAAATGTGCATATGTATATTTTTAATGATACACATCTGTAACTATGCATCTCTATCATTGGTATACAGACTGTTTTTCCATGTGATAAAATGTGTTATAAACTTTCAGTCTATATATTTTTTATCAAAACAGTTTATATCATGACAGATGGTCTATCCACTATGGTACATTTAATAATATGAAGCCTGCATTGTACAGTAGATTATTTAATTTTATGTTATCTTTATGTTCATTAGAGATAACATTTCATCAATGTGGTCTCCCCGCAGACTTAGAACAGATTGAGACTGAAACAAAGTAGCGCCTTATACCCCAGAAGTCTGTAATGAGATAGTCAGGACTCCAGAGATGCAGCTAGGGCAGCAGGATTCCACTTAAGGGCACTTAAAACGCTATCATCATCGGCTCTACATATATTCCTAGGTACTAAATTCAAACAGCAGGGAGGCAGCTTAAGGTTATCTGCCTTTTGGCAAATTGTGTAAAGGCCCTTTACCCGAAGGTTTGCAGATAGCAAGGGCGGCAGCAAGCAAGATGCTTACATTTCTGAACTTAATTTGAATTACTATTGTAGTAAAATGTAATTTACCAAATGAACATTTAATAATATTGAGAAAAGGGGAAAAAAACCCAAAGCTTTCACCAGTAAAATCTGGGACAGCTGCCGCCCCTCACAAGATCTATGGGTTGTCAGGTTTTTTTTAACATGCAACCTTGTGCTATTTATGAAAAAGAGAATATTCCTCTAAGAGCCAAGATCTAAGGCAAACATCACAATTGATGTTTCATAGAGTTTGGATACAGTATAATGAACCTCTGAAATTAGAAAATAATACCAGTTCTGACCTTTAAGCCCTAGAATAGAACCTGGCGATAAATGAGGTAGAAGTTTTTCCTAAAAAAAAAAAAAAGGTAACCTCAGCCTTTTCTTCAATATAAATATTATACATTAATTCTGGGAATTTGTCTTTGGACTGCTATTTTTTCTCCTGTTTTTTACTGTGTGCTCAATGTCTCTGAGGTGGGTCATGATGACATATTAAAAGAAAAAATAACAACACCTACTTAATCAGCACCTGCTATTTACTTGCCTGGCTCTGTGTATGCAGCGTCTCATTATTCTCTCAGCACCTTCGGAGCCTGGCATTAGCTGATGGGGGTGAGGGAACTTCCATCAGCGATGGAAGTTTGTGGAGCAGGGCTATGATCTCTAGTTATCTGACTTTAAGGTTCCCATTTAGTCACTGCACTGTAGGAATTCAAAACTTGGAAGCAAGCAATCTGTCACCTTAAAGCTTTCTAGTCATCTTTTTTTAAAAAACTAATTAATGTCTAAAACTTTAATTTGGTGGTTGCTCTTCAAGTTAACATAAAAAGCAGCAGGACAACATCAAAATTACAACTACAGAACAACCAACACTCAGAACCACCTGAAATCTGACTGAATGGAAGTCCTACAGGGATTTAAAGAAGAAACCACATTGAGACTGGTAGAAAGTGTGGAGATGCAACAGAGGCTGGTCCCATGACAACATGAGGCAGATAAAAGTCGGCAGGAACAGTCAGCTGCAGAGGTTCCTCCTGACCAGCATGAGGTCCCAGTTCCACCCCAGGCCCCCAAGCCCAGGCTTCCATTGCTAGGAAGAGAAGTCCCCATAATTTCTGGTTGTAAAAACCAGCAAGGGTTGTGGCTGAGTGAGAAGGAGAACTGCTGGAGTCCCAGGCAGGCCCTCTTAACGGGTCCTCACAGGGACTTAATCCAGACTCAGTCCATTTGAGTTCCAAGCTGGGCAGCAGCGTGAAAGAAACCAGGGACATATTGAAAGGAACTGAACGGTCTGGCATCAGAGCAGGGGCCAGGGGTGCGTGGCAGCTTTCTCAGAGACAGAAGGGTTAGCAGAGGCTAATTGTTCCTTTTTTTAAATTTTTATTGACTTTAGGTGGATACAGTTTTCAGATGTGCACCTCAACAAACCATCATCTGCATTGTTCCTTTGTTGAGCTCCCTACCCCCTACAGAGTTGGCAGGTGGGTGCCATATCTGAGTCTCCATCAACCTGGCTCACATTGTTTGTTCTGCTTTGGAGATTCCCTGAGAACCTGACCCACCCAACATTTGGACCCATCCTAGCTGTTTCCAGTATTTTTCATACAAATGGCCTATCTTAGCTCATGTTTCAGAATTTCCTAAAATTTCTCAAACAAGCAGCATCTGGCCTCAGCATGCCCCCTACCTCTGACTAAGAGGCCCCAGGCCATGCACTAGCAGCATGCCTTGGTTCACAGACTGGCTTTACCTGGGTACTTCTATGCCCAGCACAAATGGAAGCAATCTGCAGATTGCTGTGTAGGTCATGCATAATGACTCCCAGTAGAGCACAGGTGATGGCTGACCTTGGCCTATACTTCTCAGGAGGTCCCAGAGCCAGTATACACAGAGGACAGCTTCAGACTCAATCATTTCCACAATGTGACACACTCAAGGGGTTGACTCAGAGGGCACCAGAGCCCCACTAAAGTAAGTCCTGCTCTGTGGGGTAGGCCCCTTCATAGCTGATCCTCCATGGTGGTTGGAGGTGGGTGGTTAGTGGTTGCTGCCAGTCCTTGCAGTAAGTTGACGTAGGGGTAAATCCCTTCTATAGATGTGCCAGTAGCAATCAAGGCTCAACTACAAGAGGAGGGCGTAAAGAGCCCACACAGGGGTGCACCTTGAGTGTCCAGCTTGAGTGATCAGGGAGGCTGTGTCACTGAGCCCTATAGACATTGCCACTCTAACTAAAACATAGAAGATGAGAACAAAACTTCAGAGAAAGAACTAAACAAAATGGATACAAGCAATTTACTAGATGCAGAGTTCAAAACACTGGTTATAAGGATGCTCAAAGAATTAGGTAAGAATTTCAACAGCATTAAAAAATGACTTCAGAAATGAAGGACACACTAACTGAAATGAAGAATAATTTACAATGTATCAACAATAGAGTAGATGGAGCTGATAATCAAGTCATTAATTTGGAATATAAGGAAATAAAAAACACCAAATCAGAACAGCAAAAAGAAAAAAAAACAAAAACAATGAGGCTAGTGCAAGGAGCCTCTGGGACAACTTAACCATACCAACATTTGTGTCATAGGGATACCCAAAGGAGAAGAGAGAGCAAGGGATCGAAAACTTCCCTAACCTGGTGGGAAATAGACATACAAGTCCAGGAAGCACAGATAATCCATCTCAAACAAGATGAACCCAAAGAGGCTTACACTAAAACACATCATAATTAAAATGCAAAAGGTTAAAGAGAAAATCTTAAAAGCAGTGAGAGAAAAGCAGTTAGTTACCTGCAACAGAGCTCTTAATTAGACTGTCAGCTGTTAACTCAACAGAAACTTTGCAGGTCAGAGGGATTGGCATATTCAAAGTGATGAAAAGCAAGTACCTACAACCAAGATTACTCTACCCAAGAAAGCTATCATTTAGAATTAAAAGACTAATAACAAAGCTTCCCACAAAAGAAAAAACTAAAAGTATTCATCACCACCAAACCAGTATTAAATGAAATGTTAAAAAGTCCTCTTTAAGAATGAGAAATGAGCCTGACCAGGCAGTAGCGCAGTGGATAGAGCATTGGACTGGGATGCAGAAGACCCAGGTTCGAGACCCCGAGGTCGCCAGCTTGAGCGTGGGGCCCATCTGGCTTGAGCAAAAGCTCACCACCTTGAACCCAAGGTTGCTGGCTCCAGCAAGGTTTTGCTAGGTCTGCTGAAGGCCCGTGGTCAAGGCACATGTGAGAAAGCAATCAATGAACAACTAAGGTGTTGTGATGGCAACAAAAAACTAATGATTGATGCTGCTCACCTCTTTCCGTTCCTGTCTGTCTGTCCCTATCTATCCCTCTCTCTGACTCTCTCTCTGTCCCCGTAAAAAAAAAAAAGAATGAGAAATGAAAATAATGATAAAAAATATGAACAATAAAATGGCAATGAATACATATCTATCAACAATTGAATCTAAAAATAAACAATTAGAATAGAAACAGACTCATAGTTACAGAGAATATTTTGGCGGTTGCCAGATGCGAAGGGGTTAGGGGAATGAGTGAAAAAAAGGTGAAAGGATTAAGAAGTACAAATTGATTGTTACAGAATAGTCATGAGGATGTCAAGTAAAGCATAGGGAATATAGTCCATAATATTCTAATAGCAACGCATGGGTGCAAAAATTATCAGAAAGATCACTTAGTAAGTTATGCAATGTCTAATCACTGAGGTATACACCTAAAACTAATAGAATAATATATGTCAGCTTTAATTGAAAATTTTTAAATAATATTTTTAAAAAGCAGTAGGTCATATGTAGTACTTCTCTAAGTACAATGGAGAGTAAAGAGTAAATGCTCAAGGGCTTCAAGGTGTTTATGGACTGATAGGATAAGATATTATTGATTACGAGAATTGCATTAAAAAAACTAAGTAGAAAAAATATGTGTTATAACTAACACGGGATACTTTCTAAGTGGCACACATCTCTTAAATTCACTCTATGTGCACTTAACACTTATGAACACTTGGAAGAAGGTAATGTTATGATTTCTTTTTACCTGATGAGGTGGTCTTACTCTTGTTACAATGTAGGGAAATTTCTAAAGGTGGAATCTGGACCCATGTCCTGGCTGTGTCTGGGAACTCCATATTCTACTACAGTGGTTCTTAACCTGGGTTCTATCAAACCCTAGGGGTTCGATGAGTCGGTCTCAGGGGTTCGGAGAAGCCTCTGCCGCTGAGGCCAGAATAAAGTAATACCGTAATTTGTTGTGAGTTCATGCACTTTGTTGGTTTTGTTCTTTGAGCAAGGTGATGTTCATGCACGGCTCCTTTTGTGCACCAGTAAAAAAACATATACCTGTGTCTTGAATTTGGAAAAAAAATCATATTTTATTTATCACTAAAGAAGGGTTCGGTGAATGCACATATGAAACTGGTGGGTTCGGTACCTCAAAAAAGGTTAAGAACCACTGCTCTCCACTCTTAAAATAATGATCTGACTTGACTTTTTTTCCAAAGGGATTGGTTCTAGCTTTCATTAAAGGTGAAGAATAGTATCATGTGTAGCTACTCTGAACCTGACTCAGGGAAAGCAAATAGTTCAGCTGGAGGCTAAAATCTCTTATTTCCTTGAAAAATCAGAGCAAGGTAGGACCCAAAATCAGAGCAGTGTGCGCCATTACTAAAAGTATGAGAAAAATCTTTTAGGAGGATGTTTACCATCCCCACACCAGGACATGTCATGAGGGTTTTATATGTACTTTTCTGCATCAAAAATTTGACATTACAGCTTTTTTCATCAGATCTATCACTTGTCTTAGTTCCTTGTTTTGGAAATAGATACTGCTGGCTTGTTTTCATCTAATACTTTGATATAGTAATACATTTACATTATCAAAAGTCAAAAATATTTTTAAAATACAGAAATATATACATTAAAACACCTTGCTTCTACCTCTGATCACCATTTATCAGCCTCAACCCGCACTGCCTGAAAAACCCTCATTCCCAGGAAAGCAGTGTCTGCTATGTATCTTTCCAGAGTTTTTTAGTGAATATGAATATATATAATTTCTCTCTGTTTCTAGAGAAAAGTTATTATACTACATTGTTCTACACCTCTTTTAGTTACTAATTTACTTGAAGATCTTTATATATCAGCATACAATTTCTATCTCCCATTTTTTTAAAATTGAGGTAACATTGGTTTACAATATTCTATGAGTTTTTGGCGTGCAGCAATAATATTTGACATCTGTGTATACTACACTGTGCTCACCACTCATTGCTATACAATTGACACCTTTTACTCATTTTGCCCTCCCTCCACCTTCCCTGGTTTATTTTTTTAATATCACTGCCTGGTGTCCCATTGTTTGGATGATTATAATTTAGCTAACCCCTACTAAATCACTGGATGTTTGGATTGTTTACACTGGATAACCTTGAATATTTTTCGCTCAGCACATATGCATATATATATGGATTAATTCCCATATTGAAAATAGATTAAAAAGATATATGTATATATTTAGAATTTTGATAGGTGTTATTAAATTGCCCTTTATGGCAATGGTAACATTTCAGGGTTTCCCAAGCTTTTTCACATCATAACACTGCAAGGAAATAAAATTATATTTGGGATAAACTGGAAAGGACATGGAGCTCTACAGAAGAGTTAACTTGTGGCCAAAGGAAACAAGCCTACCTGTTCTAACTGACTAGGATCCATCCAGCTGCCAGAGGTCTGAGATCAGCGTCTTCAATGACTATGACTGGAGAGCTTGGTGGCAATACATGTCTGGATCCACGATGTATGAGAATGCTTGTTTCCTATCAGTTTTACCAATAAACAGTCATAAACTTTGGAATTTGAGGAAACTAGAGATTTTTTAAATTGTGTATCTATGCAGTTTTATTACTTTATTGTAAATGAGGTTGATCTTTTTTTTTTCTTATGTTTGGGAGGTTTTAGAAGATTTTTTTGCCTCTACATGCTGTTGTTTCAATCTATTTATACAAAAAAGGCAAGCCATTAGAACACATATGGGAAAAACACTTGAAATAATAAAAATAAGCAAAACAGTATCTCTACAACTAAACTTAATAAAGGTGTACAAACCTGTATGTATCACAGATGTGATAACATTTTTGTCTTCATCTTGATTTTAGTAAGAATGCCTGTAGTATATTACCATTGTGCATGATACTGACTTCTGGAGTGAAATGAATAAATATTGACTGTGTTTAAAGTTGTCCAACCATTCTTATTTAACTGAACGTATTTCTGAAGAATGGTTATTGCATTTTCTCAAATGATTTTGCAGCATATATGAAAATGATCATTTTTCTCTGACTAGTTAGTCCTTTTCTGTTTACTTGTCTTTTATTGTTTTTAATTGCTATTTTTCTCCTCCCCCCAGTGAAGTTAGCTAATAAATTGCTATTTTCTCATTTTTTCTGTTTGACCGTCTTTAATTACTGACTTGAAGAAACTATTTATACATTACAAAAAAAAATGTCTGTGCCTATGATATAAATGACAGTTTCCCTCACCCCAATTTGTATTTGTTTCTTGACTTTATTCATGAAATTTTGTTTTAGATTTTGCATTTGCTTACAAAAGTTTCTTTTCTGTTTTCCCGTGTTGTCTGTTACAATTTGGGTTTTGAGTTGGTTAAAAAGGACTTCCTCACAAATGAGTTCTCCTATTTTTCTACTATCTTAAAGACTTTATTTCTTAATGTTAATTATTTTTAAATTTTGGAATTGTTGCTGACATTGTGAAACATGGATTCAACTTTATTTCCCCAAATGAGTTATACTAACCATAATATAATAATATATGCTGTTATAAACAAATATTACCTCAATCAAAAAATGTCCATTTTGCCTTTGCATTTGAGAAGCATTTTAATTTTACTTCATACAGGTTTGTACACCTTTATTAAGTTTAGTTGTAGAGATACTGTTTTGCTTATTTTTATTATTTCAAGTGTTTTTCCCATATGTGTTCTAATGGCTTGCCTTTTTTGTACATAATCAATTTATTACTTTTATTTGTAATGTTTATGGCTATGACTTCCCTGAATTCTCTCACTCTGTGGTATTTTAATTGATTCTTGTGTATTTTTAAATGCACTGTCATATCATCTCCACATTGTTACAGTATATGTTTATGCTTCAAATTTTTATTTATCTTGCCGTATTGTACTAATTAGTAATGCTAGTGCTTTGTGTGATAACAGATGTGATAGCAATTTTGTCTTCATCTTGATTTTAGTAAGAATGCCTGTAGTATACTACCATTGTGCATGATACTGACTTCTGGAGTGAAATGAATAAATATTGACTGTGTTTAAAGTTGTCCAACCATTCTTATTTAACTGAATGTGTTTCTGAAGAATGGTTATTGCATTTTCTCAAATGACTTTGCAGCATATATGAAAATGATCATTTTGTCTGATATTATAAGCTTTATGTTAATGTAGTTTCTAATAATAATCCATCTTGTACTTCTAAAATAAATTCCTCTATCAGAATAATTATTCTTTTTATATAATCTTGGATTACACTTGCTAACATTTTCTTTTGACTAATTCCATCATTATTTATAACTGAGACTTACCTATAGTTTTATTTCTATATGCAATGCCTTTATCAGGTTTCATTACCAATTTTTTATCCTTTTATCAAAAAAGATTTGAAGATTTTTTTCTATTATTCTTTAAAACAATTTAAATAGCTTTGAAGTTATTGACTTTTAAAATCCTCTAAAGTATATAAACCTGCTACTTTGCTGGGTATACCTTTTAAATAATTTTATCTATTGATTATATTGAAATAGTCCTGTTTAGATTTTCTATATTTCTTGATGTCATTTTTTGTAAATTATATTGTCCTTTAAAAATCTATTTTATTTTATTTTCAAATTACTTTTCTTATGTATTTCTAATTTTCTTTGTTTCTATATAATTAGTTAGTCCTTTACTGTTTACTTGTCCTTTATTGTTTATATATATATATATATATATATATATATATATATATATATATATATATATATATATATTAATTCTAATGTGGTGACACCAATAAATCAGGGTACATATGTACAATGAAAACATCTCCAGGATATCTTATCATTCAACCGTGTTGCATACCCGTCACCAAAAGTCAAATTGTCCTCTGTTACCTTCCATCTGGTTTACCCTGTGTCCCTCCCCTCCTCCCTATCCCACCCTCTCCTCCCTCCCCCCACCCCGTAACCACCACTCTCTTGTCCATGTCTCTTATTCTCACTTTTATGTCCCACCTATGTATGAAATCATGCTGTTCTCAATTTTTCTATTTTTCTGATTTACTTATTTCACTCCATATAATGTTATCGAGGTACATCCATTTTGTTATAAATGATCCAATGTCATCGTTTCTTATGGCTGAGTAGTATTCCATAGTATATATGTACCAAAGCTTTTTAATCCACTCGTCTTCTGATGGACACTTGGGCTGGTTCCAGATCTTCGCTATTGTGAACAATGCTGCCACGAACATGGGGGCGCATTTCTTCTTTTCGAACAGTGCTATGGTGTTCTTAGGGTATATTCCTATAAGTGGGATAGCTGGGTCAAAAGGCAGTTCGATTTTTAATTTTCTGAGGAATCTCCAAACTGTTTTCCACAGTGGCTGCACCAGTCTGCATTCCCACCAGCAGTGCAGAAGGGTTCCCTTTTCTCCACATCCTCGCCAGCACTTATTCTGTGTTGTTTTGCTGATGAGTGCCATTCTGATTGGTGTGAGGTGATATCTCATTGTGGTTTTAATTTGCATTTCTCTAATGATTAGTGATGTTGAGCATTTTTTCATATGCCTATTGGCCATCTGTATGTCTTCTTTGGAGAAATTTCTATTCATTTCTTTTGCCCATTTTTTGATTGGGTTGTTTGTCTTCCTGGTGTTGAGTTTTATAAGTTCTTTATAAATTTTAGTTATTAACCCCTTATCAGATGTGCTATCGAATATGTTCTCCCATTGTGTGGTTTGTCTTTTTATTCTGTTCTTATTGTCTTTAGCTGTGTAAAAACTTTTTAATTTGATATAGTCCCATTTGTTTATCTTGTCTTTTATTTCATTTGCCCGTGGAGATAAATCGGCAAATATACTGCTGCTACAGATGTCGGAGAGCTTGCTGCCTATGTTTTCTTCTAAGATGCTTATGGTTTCACGGCTTACATTTAAGGCATTTATCCATTTTGAGTTTGTTTTTGTGAATGGTGTAAGTTGATGGTCTAGTTGCATTTTTTTGCAGGTAGATGTCCAATTTTCCCAACACCATTTGTTAAAGAGGCTGTCTTTACTCCATTGTATGTTCTTTCCTCCTTTGTCAAATATCAGTTGTCCATAAAGCTGTGGGTTTATTTCTGGGTCCTCTGTTCTGTTCCATTGATCTATGTGCCTGTTCTTATGCCAGTACCAGGCTGTCTTGAGTATAATGGCCTTATAGTATACCTTGATATCTGGAAGAATGATACCTCCTGCTTTATTTTTTCTTTTTAGGATTGCTGAGGCTATTCATGTTCTTTTTTGGTTCCATATAAATTTTTGGAATATGTTTTCTATATCTATGAAGTATGTCATTGGTATTTTAATTGGTATTGCATTGAGTTTATAAATTGCTTTGGGTAATATAGACATTTTAATGATGTTTATTCTTCCTAGCCATGAGCACGGTATATGCTTCCACGTGTTTGTATCTTCCTTGATTTCCTTTATCAATGTTTTATAATTTTCTGAATACAAGTCCTTAACCTCCTTGGTTAAATTTACTCCTAGGTATTTTATTTTTTTGGCTGCAATAGTGAAGGGGATTGTTTCCTTAATTTCTTTTGCTGACAGTTCATTGTTTGTATATAGAAATGCCTCTGTTTTCTGCGTATTAATTTTATATCCTGCCACCTTGCTGAATTCATTTATAAGGTCCAGTAGTTTTTTGACTGAGACTTTAGGGTTTTCAATATACAATATCATATCATCTAAAAATAGTGACTGTTTTACTTCTTTTCCAATTTGGATGCCTTTTATTTCTTCTTCTTGTCTGATTGCTATAGCTAGGACTTCCTGAACTATGTTGAATAAGAGTGGTGAAAGTGGGCAACCCTGCCTGGTTCCTGATCTTAAGGGGATTGCTTTTAATTTTTGTCCATTTAGTATGATGTGTGCTGTGGGTTTGTCATAGATGGCCTTTATCATGTTAAGGAATGTTCCTTGTATTCCCACTTTACTGAGAGTTTTGAGCATGAATGGGTGCTGGATTTTATCAAATGCCTTTTCTGCATCTATTGAAATTATCATGTGATTTTTGTCCTTCCTTTTGTTTATGTGGTGAATCACATTGATTGATTTGCGAATATTAAACCAGCCTTGCCTCTCCAGAATAAATCCCACTTGATCATGGTGTATGATTTTTTTCATATATTGCTGGATCCGGTTGGCTAATATTTTGTTGAAAATTTTAGCGTCTAAATTCATCAGGGATATAGGCCTATAATTTTCTTTCTTTGTGTTGTCTTTGCCCGGTTTGGGGATCAGAATTATGCTCGCCTCGTAAAAGGAGTTTGGAAGTCTTCCTTCTTCTTAAATTTTTTGAAATAGCTTGAAGAGGATAGGAGTTAGTTCTTCTTTGAATTTTTGATAGAATTCACTTGTGAAGCCATCAGGCCCAGGACTTTTCTTTTTTGGGAGTTTTTTGACAACTGTTTTGATCTCATTTGTTGTAATTGGTCTGTTTAGGTGTTCTAATTCTTCCAGATTGATTTTTGGAAGTTTATATGATTCAAGAAATTTGTCCATTTCATCTAGATTGTCTAATTTTTTGGCATAGAGTTCTTCATAATATTTTCTTACAATGCTTTGTATTTCTGTTGTATCAGTTGTTATTTCTCCACTGTCCTTTTTAATTTTATTTATTTGAAACGTCTCTCTTTTTTTCTTGGTGAGTCTAGTTAAAGCTTCATCAATCTTGTTTACCTTTTCAAAAAACCAGCTCCTGGTTTCATTGATTCTCTGTATTGTTTCCTTAGCCTCTATGTCATTTATTTCTGCTCTGATCTTTATTATTTCCTTCCTTCTACTGGACCTGGGTTTTATTTGTTTTTGTTTTTCTAGTTCTTTTAGCTGCAGGGTCAGGTTGCTTATTTGAGCTTTTTCTATGAGCTTCCTATGATATGCCTGTAGTACAATGAACTTCCCTCTCAGTACTGCTTTTGCTGTGTCCCATAAATTTTGAGTTGATGTATGCTCATTATCATTTGTTTCTAGAAACTTTTTTATATCGTCTTTGATCTCATTGTTAATCCATTCATTATTTAATATCATGCTATTTAGTTTCCAAGTGTTTGAGTATTTTTCAGTTTTTCTTTTGTGGTTAATTTCTAGTTTCATGGCATTGTGATCAGAGAAAATGCTTGATATGATTTCAATCTTCTTGAATTTATTGAGATCATTTTTGTGTCCTAACATGTGGTCTATCCTAGAAATCGTACCGTGAGCGCTTGAGAAGAATGTATATTCTACTGCTTTAGGAGGAAAAGTTCTGAAGATATCTATTAAATCAAGTTGATCTAGTGTCTCCTTTAAGTCTGCTGTTTCTTTATTGATTTTCTTTCTTGAGGATCTATCCAGTGTTGTTAGTGGGGTATTGAAATCCCCTACTATGATAGTATTGCTGTTAATCTCGCCCTTAATGTCTATCAAAGTCTGCTTTATATGTCGGGGCACCTATATTTGGTGCGTAGATATTTATAATAGTTATATCTTCCTGCTGAATTGTTCCCTTTATCATTATGTAGTGTCCTTCTTTATCTCTTACTATAGCCTTTGGTTTAAAGTCCATTTTGTCAGATATAAGTACTGCTACCCCGGCTTTTTTTTCATTTCCATTTGCATGAAATATTTTTTTCCATCCTTTTACCTTCAGCCTATGTGCATCTTTTGTTTTAAGGTGTGTCTCTTGTAGACAGCATATGTATGGGTCCTGTTTCTTTATCCACACAGCTACCCTATGTCTTTTGATTGGATCATTTAATCCTTTATATTTAAAGTTATTATTGATATGTAGTTGTTTATTGCCATTTTATTCTTTAAAGCTGTATTCTTCTTTTGCTATATTTTTTTCTCCCTTTGAACTGTTCACAACAGGCCTCGTAGTATCTCTTGCAGAATTGGTTTGGTTTTAATGTATTCCTTGAGGCTTTCTTTGTCTGGAAAGCTCTTTATTTCTCCTTCAATTTTAAACGTTAGCCTTGCTGGATAGAGTAGTCTTGGTTGTAGGTTCTTGTTCTGCATTACTTTGATTATATCTTGCCATTCCCTTCTGGCCTCAAGTGTTTCTGTTGAGAAGTCTGATGTCATCCTGTCCTTTATTGTTTTTATTTGCAGTTTTTCTCCTCCCCCCGATGAAGTTAGCTAATAAATTGCTATTTTCTAAAAAATTGGATTTTGTCTTTTTTTGGGGGGGATTTTGTCTTTATACATTAACTCTATAATTTGTCTAATTTACTAGAATTTTAAATACAAGCCATAAGGTCTCTCTTACAATAATCAACTCTGCCATTATAATACAAAAGTAGCCATAGATAAAATATAGAAAAATGAGTATGTCAGTGTTCCAGTAAAACTCTCTATGGATACTAAATTTGCAAATTTTCTCATTATGAACTATTACCTTTCTTTGCATTTCTTCAAACATTAAATAAAATGTAAATACCATTTCATTTTGTAGATCCTACAAAAACACACATGAAATCAGATTTGCCCGCTTAGGCAATGGTTTTCTGGTCCTACTTCATCTGATATATCTTTAGATATGTACTTCTTTACATAATATTTATGAATTCCCTAATATAAAAAATCATAACAATTTCCTTATACTTCTCCCTGTTTCCATCCTTCCTCCACCTTATTTACTTTATGAATATTTTCTTTCTCATTGTTTTGTTTTATACTTTTAAATAAAGCTATATTTCCATAATATGAGTTATGAATATTGACTGATAAGCTTTGACCTTGAGCTATTATAGATGCGTCAACTCAGAAACATACTCACCTTCTTTCATCTTTCAAGTTTTTTCAATATATAGTATCAACATTGTCAGAGTATACGATAATACTGTTTTTGCTACACTCTATGTTTTATTCTCATGTCTCTGGGTAAATAGATTCAGGGATGACCACCAGTTTTGTTGTCATATACTTTCCATTTGTCTCTTACTTGGCTGAAGATTATCCTCTGGTAGTTTCTTTTAAAAATTCTAGATTTTATATATTTACATCTTGAAGCTATGTTTATCTGAATATGAAATATAAGTTTCTTTTTTTTTTTTACAGGGACGGAGAGAGAGTCAGAGACAGATAGACAGGAAGAGAGAGAGATGAGAAGCATCAATCATTAGTTTTTCATTGCTGTTGCAACACCTTATTGTTCATTGATTACTTTCTCACATGTGCCTTGACCGCGGGCCTTCAGCAGACCAAGCCACCCCTTGCTGGAACCAGCGACCTTGGGTCCAAGGTGGTGAGCTTTGGCTCAAGCCAGATGGGCTCGCGCTCAAGCTGGCGAGCTCGGGGTCTCGAACCTGGGTCTTCCACATCCCAGTCTGACATTCTATCCACTGCGCCACCACCTGGCCAGGCTCTTTTTTTTTCTTTTATTGAACATCCTTTATATGTTGCTCTACTGACTTCTGTTGCTCAAAAGAAATACATGAACAACCTAATTGTTTTACCTTATTACCATGTACATTAATCATTTTGCTTGACCACTCACATAATTATTTTGTTTAAATCTTGAAATTTCAATAATGTTATTAGCATAGTGATGGTTTGCTCCTTCAGTTTCAGTGTTCCCCAGCACATTGCCTTCCCGATGTAAAAATTCAAGACACATTAATTTTGGAGATATTTTCTTGAATTACTTTTTTAAAGAGAAGATTTCTTTCATTTTGTTGTTATTGTTTGTTTTCTTCTTCATGGATTTCAATTATATGTGTTTTGAATTATTATTTTTTTGCTTTTTTTTTTTTTTGTATCCACCAGTATATCTCTAACTTTTTGAAATTGTTTTATTTTATTATTTTTAATTCATTTTGTTTACTCTTCTTATTTCTATCATCTATTTCCTTTATTATATTTTTCACAGCATGTGTCCTGGCTTTAGGCCTTGAAGTTTTATCTTCATTTATATGCAAATTTTGGTTTTTCTTCTATTTTTTCCTGAGTTCTACCAATTTAACTTTTATTTTCTCCTATTATAATTTCCACTCTTTTCTGAGTTACAGTATTGCTGAAATCAAAGAGTAGCCTGAATTTGTAAAAGAATCTGCTTAATCTTTTTTTACTTACTGGTAAATTTTGAGGTCTAATATAGTTCCTATGGCAACATTTTTATTGTGAGTGTTCTTTTTGAGGTGAGTTTTAACACCATTTATCACATTTGTTTTTATGTAGAATTTTGTATAGTTGTTGGGCTGGTTATTTTTATGTTATTTGTCATTGAATAAATTGAATTTTCTTGGATCAGTATTTTTAGAGAGTTGGTGGATGGGAGGGGAAGATACAGACAGAGTAACCTTTAAGTTTTCATTACACAAAGAATCTTTATTTGCTGCCACAAAGATAGATAGCTTTATAACAATATGGTTCATCTGTGTGAATGTTTTGTAGCCCTAAATCTCTTGATTCTCTGGGTCAAATAGTGAAGAGTGTGTTTGAACAGTATGAATGTTCAAATATGAATATAAATTTAAATTTAATTGCACCTCATCTCCAAGAACTATAATTTTACAATTATCTTCTGAGCTCTACTGTTTATGGCCTCACTTTGTGTTTTGTATTTTCATCACCTATCAAGAGTATTCAGCCAATATTTTACAATTCCAATGTCTCTTGCTATTATTATTATTATTATATCTGTATTCCAGGTTTGATTATATTAGGGTTTATAAATATCTTTAGTTTTTACTTCTGCTACTATTGTATGATTTTTCAAGAGGAAAAGAAGAACTATAATGCCTTTCTCAGCAATATTTATGTTATGCTGTGCTTTGACAGCATTGAGTGAGAGAGCACCTATGACTAGATTTCAACAGATAAACTCTTAAGAAATCCAAGACTATGATGAAACCAGGGAAATTGGAAATCTCCAAGAATAATCTTGAAAGTAAAAACATATACATCTAAAGAGTCACTTAAATGAACACTGTAAGAATCATGGGAATTCAGATAAAGAGAAAACTAAGTGATGTCGGGAGCAATGATCTAAAGGGTTACATGGCAATAGAAATTAGAAGCACTCATTGGAGTCTTGATCAAAGTTATGTTTTTCCCTATAATTTTTGGTCTGAAAACTTTGGAAAATTTCTTTTCACTTACTATTCTGTCTTGCAAGTTGCTTTCCATGAACCTGAGGATAAACTGTAAAGAAAATGAAAAGAGATAGAACCAGGCCTGACCTGTGGTGGCACAGTGGATAAAGTGCCCACCTGGGAACACTGAGGTCGCCAGTTCAAAACCCTGCACTGGTCTGGTCAAGGCACATATGAGAGTTGATGCTTCCAGCTCCTCCCCCCTTTCTCTCTCTCTCTCTCTCTCTCTCTCTCTCTCTCTCTCAATCTGTGTCTCCTCTCTAAAATGAATAAAATAAAATAAAATAAAAAGAGATAGAACCAATTGAGGGGAAGAAAGGTTTTGGAATAAAAATATTTTGTCCTCTGAACTCTCCAGGGTTGATGTCAGTTCCCCAGAACCAAGTCAGGCTACCAAGGAATTCTGGACCAACAGTTCTTGGCACAGACAAGATTTTCAAAAGACAGAGATGCCGTTGAGACATACCCTGGAACCTAACACCAAACCAAAGATGTGTGGCAAGTGAGCAGGAGGAAGCATATTGAAAACATTGTGTTTGACATCTTTGTTGCTCTCCCCTTTGTTGTTTAATATTTAAAATTTACTTTTTCCTTCTGAATATTTTACTTTGCTTTTATTAGTCATTTCATGAAGGAGCACATAAAGTCTTTGGGAAGGCGTCACACTCATTCCTCTCTGTGGCTTCAGTGCAGCTCTCTGACTTTGCTCTCTCCACTGTTTACTTATAAGCTTCGTTTTGGCAGCCAGAATGTTTATTTTACATTTAACTGAAGTGTGAGGGGAAATACTGATAGGAAAACTAAACAAAATCCCTCACAAATGGTATCACCAAATGAGAAAAGTACCTGAAAGAGTCAAACATCCGGGTACCCAGAACTCAAAGGCTGATTTTTCTTCCATATAAGGGACCTTTGGAATCTCTTCCTGTTCCCGTTAGTGATAAGATCATCTGAAAATGAAACACAAGTAGAGAGAGGCTGTATTCACTGTCAACCTACACTGCAAGGCTGAAGCCCTGCCTCCCAGGTTTTTTGTCTGTACTACCATGAGCTTTTAGAATAGGGTGTTCAGATACCTTTCCTGTTATTTTAAAGAAATGAGAGTGCTAGATCTTCTATTTGATTAAAGTGTAATTTTTTTCTTACTACCAAGTCAGCTATTGGTGTTTATTGAAAAACAGTATAAAATAATTTCTCTCTTTTATGTAATCATGTATCTTGTCATAAAATATATATTTTAAAAAGAAAATTACATAAGTATATATAAAACTAAAGGTTTGTAAAAGGATGTTGAAAAACATAAGTTTACATAATTTTTCACAGCAATCCAGTGAGAACAGATATTAAGCAGGCAGATGTGTGCATGGGTGTGCTGAATATGTATATATGTGTGTATATATACAAATTCATATATGCATATACACATTTATTTTAAGTTTCTGCCATAACGATGAATATATGTGTATATTTATACATATACACACAAACATATATATGTTACAACAAGCACATATATGTGTATATCAATATATATATATATATATATATATATATATATATATATATGTAGACATATACATATCTCCAAGCAAAGTTATGTCTTCTATTAAAAATATGTCAATGATTGAATGATATATATCTTCATAATCCTTTTGGAATAATATGGCTATTTAATCCAAAAAATAATATAACTTAGAAAACAAGCACAATAACCTAAAAGGTTATTCCAAAAGCAAGTAAGAAATAAATGGACATTATTTCTTAAAAATGAGAAAGAAGAGAAAAAATTTAGAGATATTTGTGGAAATAAAAATACAGACTGAGGGACCTTGCATGTAAGAAAACCTAATAACCCCTGACAAGGTATTTGTCCAAAGTAGATGCCGGCTCTATTTCCAATTTTCTGTATCCCTGAATGAAGCTTGAAGTCTTTGTGCAAATTTTAATGTCTCTTTTACACAATAAAAACATCATGGGCTGTTGATAACATATGCTATATGGCCTCCATTACACATCTATTCATTCTAAGTGCCAGTCTGGGAGCCCGCTTACTACCTGGAAATAACTGTTAGCAAGGAGAAGAGAGCATAAAGAATTTTATACTGTCCCCTAGCACTTTTACTCAACTTTCACTGGTCAAAGAAGTTAAAGTAACATGCCCTACTTCCATGGGTTGATGAGAGGTTATAGGGTAATACAACCCCACTGTATGACTGGAATGAGGAAAACTATGTTATCATTGAACAGTCCTAATGACTACTATAAATGAAAACATTTGATTGCATTTTGTTGTATTTCTGTTCTATGTTACTGATAGAAATAGGGAAATGAGAAGTCTTTTCCATTTCTCTATGAAATGAAAGGACTTTTCATTTCATTTTTACTATTTAATTTGACCTCCCAGTAATAAAAAAACAACAAAGACCTCACTGGATATGTTTTTTTTTAATTTATTTTATTTTTATTTTATTCATTTTTTTAGAGAGGAGACACAGACAGAGAGAGAGAGAGAGAGAGAGAAAGGGGGGAGGAGCTGGGAGCATCAACTCCCATATGTGCCTTGATTGGACCAGTGCAGGGTTTTGAACTGGCGACCTCAGTGTTCCCAGGTCAACGCTTTATCCACTGCGCCACCACAGGTCAGGCCTCACTGGATATGTTTTATGTCAAAGGTGGTAACAACAGTGTTTTCCTATAAGAAGCTATAAGAAGACGGGGGAAATATTCTGAAAGAACTTGAAGTAATGATAGAATTTGGTCATGACCCCTCTCCTCTATCTTCCTTGTAGAATAAAAAGCTTAATCTTCAGGGGAGAAAGGCAACAAACACTGTTGTGTATTATAAACAGGAAGGGAATGGAAAAATAACCTCTACCCCTAGTGGAGGGAAGACACATACATACTGGGCTCAAAACTACACAATGGGAAGATAAAAACATGGATAAAATCACAAACATGAGGCCGAAGTACTTCATGATAGCTTAAAACTGAAGCTTAGTCAGAACAATAGAGAATACCCTAAGACACCCTGTCAGGGTAACCATCTCCTACTAAGAGTAACATGTGCCTGACCTGTGGTGGTGCAGTGGATAAAGCGTTGACCTGGGAACACTGAGGTTGCCAGTTCAAAACCCTGCACTGGCCTGGTCAAGGCACATATGGGAGTTGATGCTTCCAAATCCTCTCCCCTTTCTCTATCTTTCTCTCTTTCTCTCACTCTATGTTTCATCTCTAAAATTAATAAAATAAAAAAAAGAGTAACATGCAAGAAATAAACCCTTTTGAGGCAGCACACAAGGGAAATGCCAAAAGCTGAGGGTTGAGAAGACACTGGGGAAAAGAGAAAAAAAACTTCTAGCAAAACAATCTTCACTCACTAAAAAATACATAATGTGCTAAGGCAGGGGTCAGAAACCTATGGCTTGCGAGCCAGATGTGGCTATTTTGATGGCTGAATCTGGCTCACAGACAAATCTTTAATAAAAAAATAACTTTAAAAATATAAATATTCTCATGTATTCAATTCATTCATTTCTTACCGCTCATGTTCATGGTTGCAGGTGGCTGGAGCCAATCACAGCTGTCCTCCTGAACAACACCAAAATTTCATTGGATAATGCATAACATAAATGGGTCATTGTGAGGTCAGAAAGTAAACTTCCCTCCTTTTAATCAAGTAGTCAGCAAGCTAATTGGAGAAACCCTTTTGATGAAGAAGATGGCTAAAAGAAAAACAATGAGGAGTATTGCACTTTTCAACAGGAATAGACAGAGGAATTCGCCTTTGTGGAGAGAGCAGGTTCTCCATTGTGTCTAATATGCAATGATAAAATTGCATTGATGAAACGATCAAGTATAAAGCGGCACTTCGACACACGCCATACTACATTTGCATCGAAATATCCAGCAGGGGACAGAAGGAAGAAAGTATGTCAAGAGCTACTGTGCAGAGTGCAAGCTAGTCAGCAGCAACTTCTTGTTTGGACCCAACAAGATGACTGAAATTCAGCTAGTTTTGCTGGCGATTTAGCAATTGTGAGAAACGAAAAGCCATTCATAGATGGGAAGTATGCCAAAACATTCATGCTTGATGTTGCCAATGAACTTTTGGATGATTTTTTGGATAAAGATGAGATAATAAAAGAAATAAAAGACATGCCTCTGTCAGCAAGAACTGTTCACAATTGTACCATAATGATGGCAAATCAAATAGAGGCAACACAAGTGAAGGACATAAATGAAGCACTATTCTTTTCTCTCGCTTTGGATGAGTCAACAGACATAAGCCATTTATCCCAGTTCAGCGTGATTGCAAGGTATGCTGTTGGTGACACACTATGTGAGGAAAGTCTTGCTGTTTTGCCTATGAAAGAGACAACAAGAGGGGAAGATTTATTCAAGTCTTCCACTGAGTTCACTAAAGAAAAAATCTACTGATGGATAAACTTATTTTGGAATGCACTGATGGTGCTCCGTGCATGGTGGGGAAAAACAGAGGATTCGTAGCACTTCTTTGTGAACATGAAAAGAGACCCATCCTAAGTTTTCACTGCATTATACATCAGGAGGCGCTTTGTGGTCAGATGTCTGGCAAGCAGCTTGGTGAGGTGATGTCGCTGGTCATTTGGGTGGTCAACTTTATTGTTGCCTGTGCTTTAAATGATTGCCAGTTTAAAACACTGCTAGATGAAGTTGGAAATAATTACCCTGGCCTGTTTCTGCATAGCAATGTGCATTGATTGTCAAGAGGGAAGGTGCTCAGCTGTTTTGAGGCTTGTCTGAGCGAAATTCGGACTTCTCTTGAAATGAAAAATGTCGAGCATCCTGAGTTAGCTAACACTGAGTGGCTCCTGAAGTTCTACTATCTCATGAACATGACTGAACATCTGAACCAGCTCAATGTGAAAATACAAGGTGCTGGAAATACATTATTATCCCTTCAACGAGGAGTGTTTGCATTTCAAAACAAGCTGAACTCTTCATCACAGACATTGAAATATGTTGTTTACTACACTTTGAAAAACTAGAAGAGTTTAAAGATGCATGCACAGCAAGTGACCCTGCTCAACATCTTGATCTCCAGCAGCTAGCGGGCTTAACATCTAATCTTCCGCAGTCATTCAAAGTGCGCTTTAGAGAATTTTGTGAATGCATTCGTCTTTTTAAGTTCATCACCCATCCACACTAGTTTGCAGTGGACAGCGCCGGCCTGAGTTACATCCCCGGTGTCTCTGTCAGAAATTTTGAGCTACAAGCTGCTGACTTGAAGGCCTCAGACATGTGGGTGAATAAGTTCAAGTCACTGAATGAAGATTTGGAAAGACTTGCATGACAGCAAGCAGAGTTGGCTAGCAAACACAAGTGGGGAGAAGTGAAAACACGTCAACCCGCGGATCAGTTGATTGTCAAAACTTGGAATACCACATGCTGCAGCTTGTGAGTATTGCTGTACTGACAATGTTTTGCTCTGCGTATGCATGTGAGCAGTCTTTCTCAGATCTAAAGAACATTAAGATCAACCTACAATCACGTTTAACGGATGGAAGTCTCAACGCCTGCATGAAGCTTAACCTCACCACTTATCAACCAGACTACAAAGCCATCAGCAAAACTATGCAGCCCCAGAAGTCGCATTAATGGTAAGTACTTTATTCATCATTGGTTAGCAACAGCATAACAATGTTATTAAAAAGAATTCAGAGACTTATTGTACTTTAAAAGTGTTGGTCTTACATAAAATGCACACATTTACTTGTATTTAATGTTAAACATATTGTATGGCTCTCACGGAATTACATTTTAAAATATGTAGCATTCATGGCTCTCTCAGCCAGAAAGGTTCCCGACCCCTGTGCTAAGGTAACCATGGCAACTTTAAATTATAATCCCAACTTCATTCCTGATTAGATTAGCTCTAACACCCGTAGGAAAGTTTCAGCAGAAAGAAAGGCATACTGACTTATTGTCATAGACACTATATATTTCAGTCTTTATTATAATATGCAAAATGTCATGTCTGTACAAATATTAAAAATCATTAGAAAAAAATTTCCAAAAAAACCCCCCAATCTTTAAAAAAAAAACTCAGATATGACACAAATGTTAGAATTATTGACAAGGAATTTCAAATAATTATGATCAATGGGTAAAGATTCTAATTGAAAAGAAAAATAACATGCAATATCAATTGGGTAATTTCAGGAGAGAGGAGCAAACTATTAAAAAGTAGCAAGTAGAACTATTCTAAATGAAAAACACATTAATTGAGATAAAGAACATGTTTGACAGGTTTATTAGATTTGTCAAGGCCAAGGGGTTTACAAGGGTTATCTTAAGTACCATGGACTAATGGCTAAAAAAATAGAATTTTTTTCCTCAAAATTTGGTAGTCTAAATGACAGAGACCAAGGAGTCAGCAAGGTTGGTTTCCTCTGAGGTTCTCTTTTAATCTGGTAGGTAGTCATCTTCTTTCTGTGTCTTCACATGGTTTTCCATCTGTGTGTGTCTGTGTCCTAATCTCCATTTCTTTTCTTTTTTAAAAATTTTAATTTATTTTAATTTATTGTGTTTACAGAGGTTCTAGTGTCTCCCTGGATGCATCGCCCCTCCCCTGTATTCCCCTCAACATCTCCCTTACCCCCCTCCCCACAGCACACTCCCTCCTTCCCTTCAGGTTTATCCCATCCTATCATCCCCTTTCCCTCTGCCTTCTTTTTCTCTGGTCCCATTGATCCCTCCTCTGTCTCAATTCCATTTCTTAGTTTACATTGTTCATTGGATTCCTCAAATGAGTGAGGTCCTATGGTATTTTTCTTTCTCTGCCTGGCTTATTTCACTTAACATAATTGTTTCCAGGTCCCTCCATGTTGCCGTAAAAGGTAAGATTTCCTTCTATTTCATGACCCCATAGTATTCCATAGTACCAAAGCTTTTTAATCCACTCATCCATTGATAGACACTTGGGCTGATTCCAGATCTTCGCTATTGGGAACAATGCTGCCATAAACATGGGGGCGCATTTCTTCTTTTTAATCAGTGATATGGTGTTCTTGGGATATATTTCTAAAAGTTGGATGGCTGGGTCAAAAGGCAGTTCCATTATTAACTTTTTTTAAATTTATTTTATTTTTATTTTATTCATTTTAGAGAGGAGACACGGAGTGAGAGAGAAAGAGAGAAAGGGGGGAGGAGCTGGAAGCATCAACTCCCATATGTGCCTTGACCGAACCAGTGCAGGGTTTTGAACTGGCAACCTCAGTGTTCCCAGGTCCACGCTTTATCCACTATGCCACCACAGGTCAGGCCATTTTTAATTTTTTGAGGAATCTCCATACTGTTTTCCACAGTGGCTGCACCAGTCTGCATTCCCACCAGCAGTGCAGGAGGGTTCCCTTTTCTCCACATCCTCGCCAGCACTTACTCTGTGTTATTTTGCTGATGAGCGACATTCTGACTGGTGTGAGGTGATATCTCATTGTGGTTTTAATTTGCATTTCTCTAATGATTAGTGATGTTGAGCATTTTTTCATCTTTCTATTGGCCATCTGTATGTCCTTTTTGGAAAAGTGTCTATTCATTTCTTTTTTCATTTTTTGATTGGATTTTCGTCCTGGTGTTGAGTTTTATAAGTTTTTTATAAATTTTGGTTATTAACCCCTTATCAGATGTATTATTGAATACGTTCTCCCTTTGTGTGGTTTGTCTTTTTATTCTATTCATATTGTCTTTAGCTGTGTAAAAGCTTTTTAGTTTAATATAGTCCCATTTGTTTACCCTGTCTTTTATTTCACTTGCCCATGGAGGAAAAATCAGCAAATATAATTCTGCAAGAGATGTTGGGGAGCTTACTGATTATGTTTTCTTCTAAGATACTTATGGTTTCACAACTAATATTTAAGTCTTTTATCCATTTTAAGTTTATTTTTGTCAATGGTGTAAGTTGGTGGTATAGTTTCATTTTTTAGCAAGTAGCTGTCCAATTTTCCCAACACCATTTGTTAAAGAGGCTGTCTTTACTCCATTGTATGCTCTTACTTTCTTTGTCAAATATCAATTGTCCATAAAGGTGTCGGTTTATTTCTGGGTTCTCTGTTCTGTTCCATTGATCTATATGCCTGTTCTTATGCCAGTACCAAGCTGTTTTGAATACAATGGCTTTGTAATATAACTTGATATCAGAAAGTGTGATACCTCCCACTTTATTCTTCTTTTTCAAGATTCCTGACTCTATTTGTGTTCATTTTTGGTTTTATATAAATTTTTGGAATATGTGTTTTATATATTTAAAGTATGTCATTGGTATTGGAATAGAAATTGAATGGAATTTATAGATTGCTTTTGGTAATATAAATATTTTAATGATGTTTATTCTTCCTATCCATGAACACTGTATATACTTCCACTTGTTTGTATCTTTCTTGATTTTTTTTTTATCATTGTTTTATAATTTTCCGAGTACAAGTCTTTAATCTCCTTGGTTAAATTTACTTCTAGGTACTTTGCTTTTTGTTGCAATAGTGAATGGAATTGTTTCCTTAATTTCTCTCTCTGACAGTTCATTATTGGTATATAAAAATGCTTCTAGTTTCTAAGTATTAATTTTATATCATCCCACCTTGCTGAATTTATCAGTTCCAGTAGTTTTTTGACTGAGACTTTAGAGTTTTTATATACAGTATCATATCATCTGCAAATAATGATAGTTTTACTTCTTCTTTTCCAATTTGTATGCCTTTTATTTCTTCTTCTTGTCTGATTGCTATAGTTAAGACTTCCCGAACTATGTCAAATAAGAGTTGTGAAAAGGGCCACCCCTTGTTCCTGATTTTAAGAGGGTTGCTTTTAATTTTTGCCCATTGATCATGATGTTGGCTTTGGGTATGTCATAGATGGTCTTTATCATGTTGAGGTATGTTCCCTGTATGCCAACTTTGCTGAGAGTTTTGATCATAAATGGGTGCCGAATTTAACAAATGCTTTTTCTGCATCTATTGAAATTATCATGTGGTTTTTCTCCTTCCTTCTGTTTATGTGATGAATCACATTGAATGATTTGCGATATTGTACCATCCTTGCCTCCCCAAAATGAATTCAACTTGATCATGATGTATGAATTTTTCATATATTGCTGAATGCAGTTTGCTAATATTTTGTTTAGGATTTTAGCATCTAAATTCATCAGGGATATAGGCCTGTAATTTTCTTTCTTTGTATTTTCTTTGCCTGGTTTTGGAATCAGAATTATGCTCGCCTCATAAAAGAAGCTTGGAAGTCTTCTTTCCTCTTGAATTTTTTGAAGTAGCTTGAGAAGGATAGGAGTTAGTTCTTCTTTGAATATTTGATAGAATTCACCTGTGAAGCCATATGGTCCAGGGCTTTTGTTTGTTGGGAGGTTTTTTGATAACTCTTTTCATCTCATTAGTTGTTATCAGTCTGTTTCGGTTTTCTGATTCCTCCAGATTGATTTTTGAAAGATTATATGTTTTAATAAATTTGTCTATTTTACCTAGGTTGTCTAATTTTTTGACATACAGTCCTTCATAGTATTTTCTTATAATCCTTTGTATTTCTGTTGTGTCAGTTGTTAATTCTTCACTCTCATTTCTAGTTTTATTTATTTGAGTCTTCTCTCTTATTTTTGGTGAGTCTGGTTAAAGGTTCCTTGATCTCGTTTACCTTTTCAAAGAACCAGCTTTTGGTTTTATTGATACTCTGTATTGTTTTTAAGCCTTTATGTCATTTAATTCTACTCTGATCTTTATTATTTCCTTTCTTCTACTACCTTTGTGCTTTATTTCCTGTTCTTTTTCTAGTTTTTTTAGATACAGGATTAAGGTGTTTATGTGAGCTTTTTCTAGCTTCTTAAGGTATGCTTGTAATGCTATGAACTTTCCTCTCAGTACTGCTTTTGCTGTGTCTTTTAAATTTTGAGTTGTTGTATGCTTGTGCTCATTATCATTCATTTCTATGAATTTTTTTATTTCTTCTTTGATCTCATTGCCAACACATTCATTATTTAATAACATGCTATTTAGTTTTCAAGTATTTGAGTATTTTTCAGTTTTTCTCTTGTGGTTGATTTCTAAGTTCATGGCATTGTGACCAGAGAAGATGTTTGATATGATTTCAATCTTTGTAAACTTGCTGAGACCCCTTTTGTGCCTTAACATGTGGTCTATCCTAGAGAATGTACCATGAGCACTTGAAAAGAATGTATATTCTGCTGCTTTAAGGTGAGAAGTTCTGAAGATATCTATGAAATCCAGTTGATCTAGTGTGCCCTTTAAGTCTGCTATTTCTTTGGTAATTTTTTTTCTTGAGGATCTTTCTAGTGATGCTAGTGGGGTATTGAAATCTACTATTATAGTATTGCTGTTGATCTCACCCTTTATATCTATCAAAGTCTGCTTTATATATTTAGGTGCTCCTATATTAGGTGTATAACTGTTTATAATGGTTATATCTTCCTGTTGAATTGCTGCCTTTATCATTATGTAGTGACCTTCTTTATCTCTTATTATAGCCTTTGTTTTAAAGTCTATTTTGTCAGATATAAATATTGCTAACCCAGCTTTTTTTTCATTTTTATTTGCATGAAATTTTTTTTTCATCCTTTTATTTTCAGTCTATTTGTATTTTTTGTTTGAGGTGTGTCTCTTGTAGACATCTCAAAATATATGGGTTCTGTTTTCTTATCCACACAGCTACCTTATGTCTTTTGATTGGATCATTTAACTCATTTACATTTAAGGTTATTATTGATATGTAGTTGCTTGTTGCCATTTTATTCTTTAAAGCTATATTTCTCTTTTACTATATTATTTTCGCCCTTTGTTCTGTTTACAACAGTCCCCTTAACATTTCTTGCAGCATTGGTTTGATTGTAATGAATTCCTTGAATATTTTTTTTTATCTGGGAAGCTTTTTATTTCTCTTTTAATTTTAAATGATATCTTTGCTGGATAAAGTAGTCTTGGTTGTAGTCTCTTCGGCATTACTTTGAATATTTCTTGCCATTTCCTTCTGTCTTTAATTGTTTCTGTTGAGAAGTCTGATTTCATCCTTATGAGGGATCCTCTGTAGGTAATAGAGTGCTTTTCTCTTACAGCTTTTAGTGTTCTTTCTTTATCTCTTAGCTTTGGTATTTTAAATATTATGTGTCTTGGTGTAGATTTCTTTGGGTGTCTCTTTAATGGAATTCTCTGTGCTTTTTGTATCTGTGTGACTTTTTCTGCATCAATTTAGGGAAGTTTTCAGCTATGATTTTCCCCAGAATCCCAGGTGAGTTGTTTCTGTGTGGTCCCTTCAAGAAGAATCCTAGGTCTAAGAAATCTGTCTCTTTCTCACAAACAGTATCCTGGCTTGTTTTGCAGCTAAATACTGTCTGTATGCCTCTTCTAGGCTCTGGGACTATAGGCTGAGGCTTGGTTCCTCGGGCCCAGGGCCCTCCCCTCTCTGCTAAACTTACTTCCTGCTGTACAAGTCCCTCTGGGCTGCCATTCACTCCTGGGAGATGGGCAGCCCTCTCCACATTTCCTCTTTTCTTACCGGTCTCAGTGTGGCTTCTTCAGTGATCCTTGGTTAAAGAGTCCTGATCTTGGTTAAAGATCCTTAGTTTAGTCAACAGTTGGGTTTTTTTATATGATTATTCTTAAATTTAAGTTGTAATCCACTTTGGTTCTGGGAGGTGAAAGTTGGTATGTCTGCCTACTCCATTGCCATCTTACTGCCCTCCTAATCTCCATTTATTATATAGAACATTTCTTATTATAAGGACACCAATTATATTGGGTTAGGACCTACCTATAAAGATTTATTTTAACTTAACTAGTTCTTTAAGGAAGTTACCAAAAGAATCCCTATCTCCAAATACAGTCATTTTCAGAAATAATGAGGACTAAGATTTCAACATATGAATTTGGGGGTGGGGCACCACTTAACCCATATTACAGAAAAGATTTAGTGATATTAAAGATTGGTCTATGCATTATACAAACTGAAAGTGGAAAAGAAAAATGAGGGAGGGATAACTCAACAGGAGAGTTTTTCCAAGAGCTTTGAGGCAATATCAAATACTCTAGCATACATGTAATTCTAATCCCAGAAGGAGAGACAGAGAAAAAAATTAAAGCAATAAAGAAGAAAATCTTTTACAATTAATGACAGACATAAACTTTAGGTACTAGAAGAACAGAGAACAGCAAGAAGAATAAAAAACAAACATGCACAAAGACACATTCACAGGCACACCACTCCACAACTAAGTACATCATATTCAAACTGATAACAAGATAAAGAAAGTCTTGAAGAAAATTAAAGAAAAAGACATTACATACACTTAATGAAAATAATAATTAAAGCAAACCTTTTATCAGAAACCATGCAAACTAGAAAACAGTGATGTGACATTTCTAAACTTCTGAGAGAAAAGAAAATAGCCTGTTAACCCATAATTTTGTATTCTGCAAAAATATATTTAAAATTGAGAGTTTGACAGAAAATCTAGTCAACAAGAAATATTGGCTGAATTGTTTGGGAAGAAATACTGGCAACAGAAAGAAACTTAGATGTACCAAAGCAAAGAGAGTGCTAGAAATGAAAGTAACATAAATTTGTAAATCATGTAATCAGTAGAGATACAAGCTACAAAAATAAATCAAATAAATATTCCAGTATTGAATAGTATAAAACTGAAATGAAAACTTAATAACTTTTCTCACCTATCCTTTTCAGCATTGTACTAGAATTTTTAATTAATGCCATATAACAAGAAAATAAAATAAAAGGTACACAGATAGAGAAGGAATAACTAAAACTGTCTTTTTTTGCAGATGACATTTATGTATGTAGAAAGTCCAAAGAATCAACAAGAAAACTGGAACTAATAAGCCATTATAGAAAGGCTATATAATAAAAGGTTAATATATAAAGCCAAGCCAATTGCTCTTGTATAACAATAATGAACAAATAAAATTTAAAATGAAAAACAATATACCATTTATATTAGCTACCCCCCCCCTAATAAACTACATGGGTAAAAATCTATCAAAATATATGCAAATATGGTAAATAAAATCAAATAATAAATAAATAAATTGAGAGATATTCCATGTTAATAGATAGGAAGATGACTCAATATTGTCAGGATGTTAGTTCTTCCCAACTTGAACTAGAGATTCAATACAATACTAACCTAAATTCCAATAAGTTATTTTGTGAATAATGTAACAGTGATTCTAAAGTTTATATGGATGGACTCAACTCAATATTGAAGATCCAACACAATATTGAAGGAGAAGAACAAAGTTGGAGAACTGACTCTACCTGACTTTAAAACTTACTGTAAAACTACATTACTCAAGACAATGTGGTATTGGTAAAAGAAAAGAAGAACAAATTTATGGAAAAAACTAGAATAGCTCAGAAATACGTTCACATAAATATAGTCAACTGATTTTTGACAAAGATGCAAAAGTAACACAATGAAGAAAAGAATCTTTTCAAATATTGCTAGACATCTATATACAAAGAAATAAACCTATACTCAGACCTTAAACCCTTCACAAAAAAAAAAAAAATGAACTCAAAATATACCACAGATCTAAATATAAAACTCAAAGCTATAAAACTCATAAAAAATAAAATAGAAGAAATTTTAGGTGACCTTGAGTTTCATGAAGGCTTTTTAAATTCAATGCTGAGGGCATGGTCCATAAAAAATAATAAATGGGACTTTATTAAAAACAAAAGTTGCTTTATGAAAGACAGTGTTAAGGTAATTAAAATACTAAACAAAATTTTGGCAAAACACATATCTGATAAAAGACTGTTATCCAAAATAGATAAATAATTTTTAAACTCAACAGTAAGAAAACAAAACAAAACAAACAAACAAAAAAACCCAGTTAAAAATATAGGCAATAGGTCAAATTGACATCTCAACAAAGAAGAAATCCCAATGGTAAATAGACATATAAACAGATGTTGCACATCAGATATCAGCAGGGAAATGTAAAGTAAAACAACAGTAAAATACCACTATAGGCTTGACCTATGGGGGTGCAGTGAATAAAGTGTTGACTTGGAATCCTGAGGTCGCCGGTTCAAAATTCTGCACTTGTCTGGTCAAGGCACATATGGGAGTTGATACTTCCTACTCCTCCCTCCTTTTTCTCTCTCTCTCTTTCTCTCTCTCTCTCTCGCTCACTCCCTCTCCTCTCTAAAATGAATAAGTAAATAAAAAATTAAAAATAAATAAATAAAAATACCACTATAGATCTATTAGAATAGCCAAAATCTGGAACAGTGACAACACTAAATGCTAACAAGGATCTGGAGTAACAAAAAAATCTCATTAATTACTGAAGGGAATGCAAAATGATATTGCCACTTTTGAAAACAACTTGACAATTGGATCATTTGTGTGGATCTTAAAATGGGAAATTTTGCTAGGACAACAGAGAGGTTTCACGAAGTATCCTTGCTTTCTGTGTTTGTGGGACAGCCGAGCTCAGGAGAAACACTGGACACAGAAGGAGTGGCCGAAATGTGAAGCTCTGGAAGTAGGAATGCAAAATATTGTGAATGAACCTGTAGTTAATTGAGACAGGATTATTTTTTCCCCACTTCACATCAAACTTGGCTTAATGAAGCAGTTTGTTCAGTCTTTGCATAGAGAAAGTGAATGTTTTTAACATATTATTTCTGCTTTTCCTGCCTTGTCTTTCGAAAGATAAAAGCAGGTGTATTCGATGGACCCAAATTTGAACCCTCATATGTGATGAAGAATTTTCCAGGAAGATGAATAAGGAGAAGAAAGCAACATGGCAGTCTTTTGTGGCAGTTACAAAGAACTTCCTTGGCAACAGAAAAGCAGAAAACTATGAACTTCTGGTTCAAAGGATGCTGTTGGCTTTTCGTGACATTGGATGTAACATGAATGTTAAGATTCACTTCCTGAACAGTCACCTTGATAAGTTTCCCCCAAATCTTGGAGCTGTTGGTGATGAGCAGGGAAAACACTTTCATCAAGATCTGAAGACGATGAAAGAGCATTATCAGGGACGATGGGACACAAATATGATGGCAGACTACTGCTGGAGCATCAAACGAGATTGTCCTCCATAAGTACACAAACGCAAGAGCTACAAACACAAATTTTAGCCTAAATAGAATGTAAATAAGTTTTGTGCAAATTTTTTTAATTAAAATAAGTGTTTTAATATGTTTTATTTTGAAATTGTAGACAAATTCTGATACAATCATATCTTTTCGTGTATTTACTACATTATATAAATTATTATATTTTCACAAAGATGTTGCCCAAGAAGACATTCTACTCCATTATGTTAAACTAAATGTTGAAAATTTTACAATAAGATGAAAACCTAAAATCTTGAATTGCAAAGGAACTGTAGCTTACAGAGAAAAACTAATATCAGATTTGAGATCAGCACACTCAAATTAGGTAAGAACAAGTGTTTTTGTGTATGCAACAAAAATTTTGTTCCCCAGTGTTATAAATTTAAGGTCATTATAATGTGTTTATAGGTTGTAATAATAAATCTACTAGGAGAGATATTGATAATGATTTTTTAGCAAAAAATTGACAAGCTTTTACTAAAATTGAAACTGAAATGCAAGGGAACAAAATATTTGTATATTAGAAAAATGAAAAACAGAATTAGAGTACTCCCTCATCTCAACTTAAAATCTTATTTGAATGGCTATGCTAATCAAGACAGTGTGATAATGTCACAAGGAGAAATTTACAGACCTATTGAACAGAATTGAGAAATAAATCCTTATATTTATGGTTAGGTGATTTTCAGCAAGGTGCCAAGATCATTAATTGAGGAAAAGAATAATCTCTTTAATAAAAAGAGTTGGGACAACTGGATATCCACATGTCAAAAATTGAAGTTGGATACTTTGCTTTCACAATACGCAAAAATTAACTCAAACTGAATTATAGATTTAAATGCAAGAACAAACGCTATGAAACTCTTAGAATAGAAGAGAAAAGAAATATTTGTAACCCTGGTTTAAACAAAGCCTTCTCAGATACAACATTTCACATTCTCACACCAAAACATGCTAAAACCAGAACAGAGGGAGTTTCACGCATCAGTTTTGTCCATTTTCTCAGAAGCTCCACAGTAGAAATTCCCTCACATTTCATTTTATCATATGCTCTTTTTAAAAGGCACTTCTTGCAAAACTGAACAGAATTACCAGGATTGGCTCAGACTTGTCATCACCCTCTGGGACTGGAGAGGAGCCCAGCATCCAAGAGACATCCACTTGGTGTCTGAATCATATTGAAGTTCTGTTAGCAGAAGGAAGTAATTCTTGAGTAGGAATTCACCAGCTGCCAGAGAGGGCATGACTCTATTATTCTTTACTGTAATGTATTCTTTACAGGGAATCTAGTGTTCCTTTGAGGAACGATGCAGCTGTTGGTTGAAATGTTCATTATAATATTTTAAAAGTACCATTTGATTTCTCATGTACTGAGAATTTTCATTGGGAATGCCATCAAATGACTTGTTTTAGTTTAGTTTTATTTTCAGGTGGGGAAAAGTATTTCATTGATCTAGAATATATATTTTAGCTCATTTACAGGTTTTATTTTATTTTATTAAATAAATATTAATTTTTCTATAATATATCAGAATACATCTTACTAGGGCATAAGGGTACTTGCATTTGAACTGAAACTCTCTAAATTTTGAAATGTATATTTGCAAAATAGATTTTGTATGATGATTATTACAATATCATAAAATAATTTTAAAGTTTTTCATTTGTTTCATGTTACATTTATTTTATGAACTATCTGTTCCTTAAACTTTTGAAAGATCTTTATTATAATATTATCAAATCTTGGAACATTTAACATATCTTGGTTTATGATATATTTTGTTTTTTCATAGTTTAAGAAAAGAAATACATTTAAAATTTTTGTTTTTCCTGGAAAGCCATAGATTTAATCAAAACATATAATAAAATAGCTTAAAGATATAAAAAAGTATTACGTTGTATTTTTCTCCATAGTTATATCTTGTTTTCTTTTCTTTTTTTATTTTACAGAGAGAGAGTCAGAGAGAGGGATAGATAGGGACAGACAGACAGGAACGAAGAGAGGTGAGAAGCATCAATCATCAGTTCTTTGTTGCCCTTGTGACATCTTAGTTGTTCGCTGATTGCTTTCTCATATGTGCCTTGACCGCGGGCCTTCAGCAGACCGAGCCACCCCTTGCAGGAGCCAGAAACCTTGGGTCCAAGCTGATGAGCTTTTGCTCAAGCCAGATGGGCCCACTCTCAAGCTGGCGACCTCGAGGTCTCGAACCTGGGTCCTTCTGCATCCCAGTCCAACTCTCTAACCACTGTGCCACCGCCTGGTCAGGCCATATCTTGTTTTCATTCCTAATTTTGACTATTCACATTTCTCTAGACTTTCCAAGTTTTTTATTTATTAAATTTTTTCAAAAAACAAGCGCTCAGATGTATTTGTTAAATCATAAATTATCAACCTCACTTTAAATATTTCTCTTGTTAGTTTCTTAGAGTTGTTTTATTGTACATATTTAGTTTCTATTATTGAATATTTTGTTTACATGTTTCAGTTCTTTAGTATAATGTTGATAATCAAGTTCTGAATTGGTATGTGATTAGATCTTTGGTTACGTATAAGGATATTTTTAAGTCACACTATGATTATTTCGTAAATATTCTAAAATTGAAAATATTTTTTGTTTTATTAATTATACAATTTCAGGCAGTTCAATAAATAAAAATAATTTTTCTCCTACCTTACCTCAAACTAACTTTTAAAGATATCAACTCATAGTCTCTTTATTCTTCCAAATATCCTTTTATTAAATGTAATGTAACCCTACATTGCGTTTAAAAGGGTGTAAATATCCATTCTTGTGCTTATAACATTGACTGCATGTACAACTATTTCTCGGTGATAGATTTTAGGGAGTGAGGTTCCTAGGTCAAATGATGTGCATGTTTAATTTTGATAAGTACTGTCACATTGCACTCCACAAAAGGCTGTATCAGGTTATACAACAGTGGTATACATTCATGCACCTTTTCCTGCAGTCTGGTCAACCTTAATCTATAACTGACATTTTCATTTATAATTGATACCAGAAGTATTTAGAAAATAGACTTCAATTTTTAAGAAGCTAGACTTTTTCTATCATTGGTGGTGATTGACTAACATTTTATTTTTGGTGTTCTGAATTTTCTTGCAACAATTCAATATGAGAATGTGACCAGTTAAAATTTTACCTTTCAGAATGTATTTAAGTTTCTTCTAAAGCTTTAGGGCATATGCACCTAAAAGTGGAAGCATTCTTTCTCTGTAGAATACAACTTTATTATGTTCTATATTCGTAAAGTATTATTATATACACATTATATATCTATATTTTTATCTAGTTAGTCTTTTAAAACTAAAAGCTGTTTTAAAAATTTACTGCTGTATTAATTTCTAATAGTACTAATCGTATTTTTTTATTTAGTTAAAATCTCTATATATCTCTGAAATTAAATTATAGATTTCTAGTCTGGGTAATAAATAGTTCACCATAGTTATAGTTTTCATATAAATAATATAGTATACATTTATAATTAAATAACAAGTCCAGGTTTCTGGCTTTCTTCCTTCAACTCAAGTTTGGAAATGCCTCAGCAACTAAGGGGAGTGGGAGTAGTGGAGGGTAAAGAGACCAAATGTACAGTGACAAAAGGTGGTTTGACATTGGGGATGGGCACACAATGCAATGTACATGTCCCATGCCACAGCGATGTACACCTGAAATCTGTGTATTTCTATGGACCAATATCACCCCATTAAATTTACTCTCTAAATTAAAATAATAATAATAATAATAATAATAATAATGGAAAATATTTAAAATGTTTGAATAAACACATGGGAGAAAAATAGTGAATAAGTCCCAATATGTGGGAACAGCTTCCAGTGGGCAAGTTCTGGGGTGCACATTTGTGGTCTGGCTTCAGGACACTTTTCTAGGAGTGTCCTTTCCTCTGCCTGCTTGCACCTTTGCTCTATTGGGAAGCCAAGAGTTATAAACATAAGTATGGTCCAGACTGTTTTCTCTCACTGGCAGAACCAGGCACTATTCTTAGAGGGTAGCTGTCCTTGAATTAAAATGTGTCCTCGGTCAGAGGGAAGAGATACCTGTGGAGGTAAAGAAGAATGGAGTTTAACTGTCAGGCTCTCTGGAAGAACTCCTCTCTACAGCCTTACTGAGGTTTTCATCAGTTTCACCAAGACAAAGCCTAGGTTTTCATCAATGTCCTTAAAATAGACATTACTAGTCAATGTAGTTGGTAATGAAAAAATAATAAAATTTGGGCTTCTGGGGGGAAATCAAGACCTTTGAGAAAGTAAGGGAATATATAAAATAAGATGAAAAGTTTAGAAAGCCATACAAAAAAAGGCAGACCTAATGGAAGAGAAAGAACAAAAATTTTAAATACTCATAGATAGAAGGGGGTATTGGAAGTGTGAAGTTGGAAAAGGCAGCTATGAAGAAAAATTAATTACAGATGTTTAGTATAAGACATATAGTTATTGCCTGACCAGGCAGTGGCGGTGGATAGAGCATAGAACTGAGATGTGGGTTCGAGACCCCGAGGTCACCAGCTTCAGCGCGGGTCCATCTGGTTTGAGCAAAAGCTTGCCAGCTTGGACCCAAGGTCGCTGGCTCCAGCAAGGGGTGACTTGGTCTGCTGAAGGCCTGTGGTCAAGGCACATGTGAGAAAGCAATCAATGAACAACTATGGTGTCGAAAAGGCAACGAAAAACTAATGATCAATGCTTCTCACCTCTCTCCGTTCCTCTCTGTCTGTCCCTATCTATCCCTCTCTCTGACTCTCTGTCCCTGTAAAAAATAAATAAATAAATAAATATTTTAAAAATGAAAGAAAAAAAGACATATAGTTATTAAAATAATCTCACTGAATAGGTTAAGGAACTACTTAGTAAGCAAGAACTTAAGTCAAAGAACATTCCCAGAGGGCATAAGGAAAGACTAAATGACAAGAAAAAAGGTCATAAACATGGAGGGAAACAGAAAATGTTCAACATGTACCCAGTAAGAATCCCAGAAAAAAAAGCATAAAAAGGAAAAGAATTTGAGAATATAATGGAAATTTTTCAAATAGTTAATAATGCAATGTTTCAGATTAATAGAGGTCGGAAAATATTCAATAGAGTAGATAACAACTCTTCATGCATATTAGTGAGATTCCAGAACATCATAAACAAAGAACAATTAAAGTTTATAAAAAGCAAGATCATATCTCTGTCAAAGCAATAAAAATTGAATTGACATTAGTGCAATTATTGATTAATCTTATTAATTAATAAGATTGACATCTTAACAGCAATGCTGGCTTGAAAAGATAGTAGAATATTATGTTCAGAATGCTAAAAAATAAAATTTAAAATAATTTCATATACAGTTAATTTTGCATTTCACACAAAAAGGAGTTAAAGATATTCTCAGACATAAAGGATTTCAAGTAGTACTAGAGTAAGACCCTCTCTGAAAGACTTCTTAGAAGTTATACTTCGGGAAAAAGAAAAAAAATTGCAGGAGGAAACAATAATATATGAAAGAAAGGCAGAGGAATGAATTTAATAAAGTGTATGCTTACCCAAATAAGTACAAATGTCTGAAACTTATATCCATATAATGCTTGTATTAAAACTGCAATATGCTAACTTGCTTGGGGCCTGGAGATAAGTGCGCTGAACACCAATAGAAAGTGAGAGTAGGCTTAGTGTCTTGCTTTATCCAGAGTAATTATAGGTACAGCTTAGCTTTAGCATTGCTAATAAATAAATGAATAAGAGTAACGACCATGGCGATTAAAATAGAAATGCATAACTTTATGACAAATAGAGAAAACTGCCATCAACCCAAGGGAAACTGTAGAGTGGTAAAGAAGAAAGCATAAGAAATAATCAGAATCCCTGCAATGGCAGGGTTAAGTCCCAGTGTAACAATATCAGTAACAAAATGGTTAACAGTTCATTTATAGCCTAGAAATGAATTATGGCCACTTTTAAAAAAATATTGTATACATTAAGATAAACTAGACTTAGATAGAGGGGAAAATAGGCTATGATAGTAAGAGCCAATCACCTGTGAGGTATACATACTCAATGCTGTCCTTGAATAAAACAATACAACAAGATTGGTAATGCACACATATTAGAGTAAGTTTATGTATTCAAATACATGATGTTACTATTTTGTTCTGAAATGCCAACTCTTATAATACTGCCTAATTGGTATGTGACTAACTTCAATTGTCACTCTCCTATTGGCCACTGTGGGTAGTACAGTATTAACTACAATGTTAACACCAAAATGTTACTCACCACAGGCAGGGTAGTTACCTCATTAAAAATATTTTCCCTCTGTTCCTTTTCAAGAAATTAGACTATGTCTCTCTGAAATATCCATGCTGTTCTACAGCCCGTCATAATGACATTCAAAGATATTGCTGTGTATTATCATACAGTGCCAAAGAAGAGTTTCTGAAGGATCATTTTATATTTTTCTTAACCATATATGCATAAAACAGCATCATAGTAAAAACTATTCAACACATCTATTTTAACAAGTTAGATTGAAATAGAAATTTAAAATCTGTATTCACACTCGAACTGTATGACTGAACAAGTAGCTTCACTTTTCTGAACTTTAATTATTTTCTCATTACACAAAGGAGGTTAGAGTAGGTGATTTGAAGATCCCTTCCAGTTTTCAGATTTTCTATTGACTTTCTATGTCAATTTTGTCTTAATTTATTCATTTTATTGAGTTTCTATGTCAATTTTGTCCTAATTTATTCATTTTAATAACTTACTTTCAAAATTTTATATATGACTTTTTATTTCCATAGTTATATCTATTATAGAAGAAACAAAGACCTACACAAAAATATCACCTATAAATCTGATCATCTATATCTCTTAAAATTGTTTTATATTTCATTCTGTCTTTGCTTATTGATTTATGCAACTGAATTAGCATTTAAATAAATTTTATATTATGTTTCTCTTAACATTATAAATTGAAATTTTTATTTTAATGTTACTCAAATTTTTACATACTTTATTTAATATTACATTGCATAGCTATATCATCACTTGCCTATTCTTCTTCTTATATTTGTCATTATATTATTTCCATATTTATAATGTTATAAAAAGTTGCAGTGTATACTATTCTGCATATACATACGTCTTAAAGAAGATTTTGTTAACAGAATTTTTATGTCAAGCGATACAAATAATGTTTTATATATAAGCAACATTTATTGAGTTTTTATATGCCAGACATTGTTGTAAGAGCTTTATATATATATTAACTAATTTAACTCTCACATCAATCTGCTGAAGTAAGCATTATTATTATCCCTACTCTATAGATAGAGGCAGAACACATGACACATAGGAAAGACCAAATAATTTCCTCATGGATAGATAGCAAGTGGCAGAATTAAAGTTCAAATCCAAATTCCAAAGATGGAGAATTGCCGGAGAGCCTGTAAAAAGTGCTAGCAGCTGGAGATGTTTTCATTGTACATATGTACCCTGATTTATTGGTGTCACCCCATTAAAATTAATAATAATAAAATATAAAAAATAAAAAAAAGTGATAGCAGCATTAAATATCAGAGCGTCTTTTAAGAAGAATGCACAAGGCATGCTATTTTATCAGTTCTTCATTAGAATTGCAGTGTGGCACATTCATGGCATAGAAAGAACGGGACATAAGTGTCTCTATTACATAAAGAGCATTCATGCAGCACTTCTGGCCAGACAGTTTACCTAGTCTAGGAGGTATCTAAACTGTTTGGGGAGTCTAAAATCCATATGCCTACCTTCTTTTGTGTGATGAAGGATAGAGAAAAATTTATAAGGGTCATAAAAATCATCTTAGGTCTCAATGAAAACATTATCTCTGGGGAAATATAAAATGGTTTTTAAATTTTATTAGTTTATCTTTTTTAGCTTTCTCTGTTAATTTTTTTATTTTTTAATAACCTTCATTACAAGTTATTTCAATATAAACTACACTCTGAAAGAACTGAACATTAATTATCATAGAAAGCTTTTCTTGCTTCCTCTTTAATTTTCCTTGGTGTGAATGGCATGGTCAGTGGTTAGGCATGGGAAGCACTTAAATTCACAATGGCCCTAAGAGGACTGAATGAGATCTTAGGTTAGCTTAAGCAAAACTCCATAGTAATATTTTTATACTTGGGCTTACTATTTAATTAGACAAATTTTCATCCATATTGCCTATCTTTCTTCTAAACCCTGCCAAAAACACTCTTTGGCAGATGGTAAAATAATGAAATTGCTGGCTCTAAAATCCAAAAGCTTCAAGATAATTAGAAGACTTGATACAGGTAACACTTATTAGTCATGAAGAGCTTGACAGCATGGAGAATATTTCAACCCACACAATTTTGAAAAGTGGGAAAAAAAAGCTTTTTTGAAAACTGATCAAAACACTGATTTTGTCTGTGACAAAAAGGGAGAAAGATAACACTGCATAAAGGCTTATCTGGACAGCTCCTTCATTTGAGTATAGCCTAAACAGGGAAAAGGAAAAGAAAACCTTTCTGAAGGTGATTCCATCACTGAGCAACAAGGGCAAATATGGACTTTTTGAAAAGGTCCTCTGTTCTAGTTAGAAAATTATAAGTTTGCTAAGTAGAAATGAGCACCAAGAATAATCTTGGTAATCATTAAGGTGGTAGTAAATGAAATAAAATGTCTTTTAATTATCAATGTACCTTCTCTCTCAATGAAAGCATCATTTTTGGGCTGGGAGGAACCCTTTGCAAGATAATTTGCCAGTTGTAGCAGTGTAAGGTTTTAAGATTTTACAATTTAGCTATTTCATACTCACCATTTAAAATATAAGCTACAGTAGCAACCCCTCCCATATTTCAACAAAAGCGAGTATAACTTATAGGCATAGCAAATTTTAGCAATCTTGTTATTAACACTATAGAATAGGGTTAAATAACATTGATACTTTTCTGTCCTGGGGTTCAGAACTCAGTGCAGGTAAAGTTGACCCTGGACATATGCTGTGTTCCTATAGTCAAAGTATTTCCAAACTGAATGGTACATTAAAGATCTCCAGGTGCATTCTCTCATCTCTTAGAGAAAAAACAATATTTTGTGAAGTTATGTGACTTGTACAAGTTATACCCAGGAGAGCCTCAGATGTGATCACAGATGCCCTGACTTCTTGTATAATGTTCTTTCTATTTCATCATAGCTGCAAGTTTGTGTGATGAAGCATTTGCCAGGATTTGCCAGGCCTAATGACTACAGTCATGTTCTGTGAATACACATAGGAATAATACAAGGCCACATAAGATTGCAAATTGATAAATTTTTAAAAGTTAAAGTCAAGAATGGATAATAAGTGAAAGCTTTGGGAGGGAAGGAGGAAGGTATGGAGGGAGGGAGGAGTAGAGGGAAGGAGGAAAGAAGGAATGAAAGGATTTTTTTAAGTTGAAATATAATGACTTTTAAAAGAGAATTTCAAAAGAGAGTGAATAACTCGATATAGTTATCAAATATCGGGATGAAATATTATGGCTTATGAAAAGAAAATGGTAAACTGCCATGGAACAAAATATAGGTATGTAAACCAGGAAAGATATTTTTCACAGAAGCCAATCAGGTACCTCTAGAGAAGAGGGACAGTTACACTCTAAAACCAGCTATCCTGGCAGAGAACACATACAATCAAAAAATAGCAATAACAAATAGCTAATGTAAACAGTCTAGAAGGTGCTAAATATTTTTTAAGAAATAGACATTATGATCAATATGATAATAGTAGTGACTGACATTTGTTGGGTACTTCATATGTGCCGACATTTCTAAGTGCTTTACACATGTGACCTTACTGATTTTCTATAACAGTGAAGTACTTATGGGTATTTCCTTTATTTTATGGATATGAGATCATTGCATTGATAGATTAAATTGCTTGTCTAATCTTACAATACTACTAACAATATACTGGAAAATGAACCCAGGAAACCTGACTTTTGAATTTATGTTCTTAATATCTATGCCATATGACCTTAGCTTTGTATACACATAAAAAAGTTTAAAAAAATGCCTGTAAGAAATTGATATGATCTTTCATATAACATTGCAATCATTGTGAAAAAGGTGGGTCTATACTATAACAAATGAGTTCATTCAAAGAAAATTGATCTCAGAGTGGGATGTTACAGCTTCACATATAAAGAAGTGTCTCATGAAGCAAACAGGAGAAAGGAAGGAAGGAACAGATAAAAAGAAGGGAAGAAATAAAATACATATTTAAAATAAATACGAAGCATTGAAATATCCACTAATTTTTGTGAGCAGTTGATGTGTGTGGTAATGCAGTAGCATAAATACAGAAACAGGCTAAGAATACATGCTTTGATGACAAGAAAGCAGAAATAAAAAAATGATTGTTAGAACATATTGTGGACTTTCAGTTGTTGTCTTAGATGTTAACCATTGTTAACACTTTAGTAGTTTGTGTGTATATATGTGTTTGTATAAATGTATGTGTGTCACGGATTGAATATTTATATCCCCCCAAATTCATAGGTTGAAGTCTTAACCACCAATGTGATGGTATTTGGAGGTGGGGTCTTTAGTTAATTAAGGTTAGATGAGGTCATAAGAGGTGGGGCCCTTGTGATGCAATTAGTACCCACCTCCTACTCTCCCCTTCCCCCGCCTTGCAAGAAGACAGCTTTCTGCAGACCAGGAAGATACTTCTTATTTTTCACTACTTTTTCATCCAACCATACCACAATTCTATATTTATGTTCTATATATTGAGCTTTAACCTCTAGGTAGTGCATACCAAATGCACTTCAACATGGACACATTTTCCTTTCCTTTTTATCTGACTTGATTCTTGTGACCCTTCAAGTCTCTGCTTAGATGTTGCTTTCTCAAGTCTATGTTGCCATTGTTATCAGCATGCTTAATATTATTATCACCTTCCTGAAGACTGAGAGTTTACACCACTTGATTAACCATTTGCTAGCAGTATCTGGCAAATTATAGGATGTCTTGCTTAGTTCATAATTTCAAGATGGAAGAAGATAAAACCCCTTTGTACATGATTAAGTTCCAGTTTCTGTTTATCTCTTAAATGTGCCACTATCTAGCACATATAAGGCATGGATTGGTTACTCTTTTAACTTAATCAGTGACTATTTCTTCTTCTTCCTTTGTTTTGGTTTCTTTTAATGAAGACGACCCTTATATATAAATTGAATTCTCATTGTTTGCCCAACACTAATGAGATAGTGTCTTAGGTTCTTCAATGACTATGCTGTGCATGCTTGTCACTGTCTGCCTGTAAAAATGCCATCCGTTGAATTTTATCAGATCTTAGTTTCCAAGTAGTCAACAAACGACTGCATTGGGTTGTATGAATTCAAGAGGTCTTTGTGTGGAATATAATTTATAATCCTGATAAAATGTGGCATTGTCCCATAGTTACCAGCACCACTAGTCAGATCTTCCTGTTATTGAAAGTGGCATCATAGAAATTTCCTGGTTGGTTGTGGGTAAGTTATTGACAACATCACAGGTGGGTTTGTGATAAATTGAAGTGCCTAGGAGCAAAATTACTTAGCAGAGGTAGTTTGATTAGGAGCTACCTAGCTTAAATTTTGTTTTGTTTTAATATTAGACAGAAAGGAGGCTAAATTATTTCATGCATTAAGTTTGATGAGTTCTAAGCAATAAAAAAGCAATGCCTACTTAGATAACATTAAGATACATTAAATATATTTAAATATCATACAATATTGATATCCAAAGATTGAGTGATTTCTGATTGCATGTTCAGGATGAAAGGACAATCAATTATTTAGGTATGTCTGCCTTAGGAAATGGTCATCACTGTGCTGCTGAGCTTGACCCCAAGAGGTGTTTGCCACACTGCTGATTGGTTTGGGGGAAGGCAACTAATTTAGGTTTATCCACACAATGTTTCCTAAAAAAGCTTGAAAAAAGCCTGACCTGTGGTTGTGCAGTGGATAAAGCATCAGCCTGGAATGCTGAGGTCGCCAGTTCAAAACCCTGGGCTTGCCCAGTCAAGGCACATATGGGAGTTGATGCTTCCTGCTCTTCCCCTTTCTCTCTCTCTCTCTCTCTCTCTCTCTCTCTTCCTCTCTCTCATCTCTAAAATGAATAAAGTCTTAAAAATATTTTAAAAAGAATATTTTTAAAAAAAGCTTGAAAAAAAAGGGGAAAAAGTTAATGAAAAATAGTATTAGAGAAATAGAGAAAAATTTATCATGAAGAAGAGCAAAAGTGGAACCAGGTGTATTTCTAAGGCATTTGACACTCAGTATCTGATGCGTGTTTTAGGTCCCAAAGCATTCTTGTCCTTGGTTTCTGTAAGATTCCACCATTTCAGTCTGTGGGCTATGACAAACTGACGTCATCAGCTGTGAACAGGAGAGTGTGTTTTTATTTCAAACTTTATTAAACTATAACCTAGGATTATATTTTATTTTGCTTTTATGTTTACATTTTTCTTTAAATTTACATTTGGAATATAGTGTAACTTTTAAATACCACTTCATATTAAAAAATAATTTAATATAATTTCACTTTGATTTATTCCTACTCTTTCTTTTTGATCATGACTATATATATCTGAGATAACAAAAAATGCTGACACTACTGAATTAATTTGGCATTTAATATTTAAATAACCTCATTTTAAAAGTTAATTTTTATTTTGAATTTAAATTTGTCATTACATACTGGTATTTAGACACATTTTTAAGCATTTACTGCTATTTCTTCTTTCTTGTATTCAACTTACAGTTCATGCATTTATCACTAGAATGTATGTTGAGTGATTGTTTCAGGAATCATCCATGGTAATATGTAATCTGAATCTTTAAATAACTTGAAATGACATATGAATGATACTGCAGTGAGTATAGCATTTGCTATCAGTGCCTACCCTATCCCTCAGATCATGTATTTCCGGTATGCTGCGGACACTTTCCACCTGCGAGGGTCTGCATCTCTGTGCCCAAGGGATTTCTCACAAGCCACAGAAAGCGTTCTTCCTTTGCTGATGATTGATGCTTCTCATCTCTCTTCGTTTCTGTCTGTCTGTTTCTATTTATCCCCCTCTCTCTGACTGACTCTCTCTGTCCCTGTAGCAAAAATAAATAAATAAATAAACAAAAAAAAAGCCCCCCAAAATGTGTTGATTCCCCAGCTCTTGTGGCAGTGCTGGCACTACCAGGTTGAGGCAGGGTATCCCCACTGAAAACCATATATTCCCTTCCGGTTCTCCCGTTATTCCCTAGCTTTTCGTGCATTCTTTTCAAACACTGGGACTTTTTAAAAACACTGCGGGATGCGGGACAAATTGTTAAAAATTAGGACTATCCCACAGGCCCTGACAACCAGTAATCTGCTTTCTGTCTCTATAGATTTACCCATTCTGAATACTTCATATAAATGATATCATATAATACATGATTTTTGTGCCTGGTGTTTTTCATTGACCACCAAATACCATCACATTGGTGGTTAAGACTTCAACCTATGAATTTGGGGGGATATAAATATTCAATCCGTGACACACATACATTTATACAAACACATATATACACAAAAACTATAAAGTGTTAACAATGGTTAACATCTAAGACAACAACAGTAGGCTAGGGAATCAACAATGCCAGAGAGAAGCTCTTGATCGGTGATTAATGATTGACACAAGATAGGATGGGAAATGTCTCAACTTCTTTAACCTTCAAATGGAATAATTCTGAAGCACATATTTTTAATTTTTATTGAGGCAAAATGAACATAAATAGAATGAACTATTTAAAGGTGAAATGCAGTGGTATTTAGTACACTCCTAATATTGTGTAACCAGTATCTCTGTTCAAAATATTTTCATCACTCCAAAAGGAAACTGTACCCATTAAGCAGTCATGTCTCATTCTCATTTCCGCACAGGCCCTGACAATCAGTAATCTGCTTTCTGTCTCTATGGATTTACCCATTCTGAATACTTCATATAAATGATATCATGTAATACATGATTTTTGTGCCTGGTGTTTTTCATTGACCATAATGTTTTTGAGATTCATCTGTGTTATAACATATATCAGTACTTCATTTCTATGAATGACAAGTATACCATGGTATAGATCAGTGGTTCTTAACCTGGGTTCTATCGAACCCTAGGGGTTCAATGAGTCAGTCTCAGGGGTTCGGAGAAGCCTCTGCCGCTGAGGCCAGAATAAAGTAATACCGTAATTTGTTGTGAGTTCATTCACTTGGTTGGTTTTGTTCTTTGAGCAAGGTGATGTTCATGCACGGCTCATTTTGTGCACCAGTAAAAAATCATATACCTATGTCTTGAATTTGGAAAAAAAAAATCCTATTTTATTTATCACTAAAGAAGGGTTCGGTGAATGCGCATATGAAACTGGTGAATTCGGTACTTCAAAAAAGGTTAAGAACCACTGGTATAGATATAAAATGCTTTGTCTATTTATCAAATGTAAGTTTGATTTATTTACACTTTTTGGCTATTGTGAATAATGCTTTTGTGAACATTCATGGACAAGTCTTTGTTTGCATACATGTTTTCAATGATTTTGAGTATATGCCTAATTGCAGAATTGCTGGGTCATGTGGCAGTTCTATTTTCATTTTTTGAGGAACTGCCAAACTGTTCCATTTTACATTCCTATCAGCAATGTGAAGAGGTTCCACATCTTTGCCAACATTAGTTACTTTATGCTTTCTTTATTAATTCTAGACAAACTAATAAGTATGAAGTGATTTCTTGTGGCTCTGATTTGCATTTCTCCAATGATTAAATATGTTGAGCATTTTTTTTTCCTGAACTTACCGGCTACTCATATATCTTCCTTGGAGAAATGTCTAGTCAAATTCTCTGTCCATTTTTTAATGTTTGTCTTTTTGCAGTTTACTTGCAAGAGTTCTTTATATGTTCTGTGTACTAGACACTTACCAGATATAAGATTTAAAAATATTTTCTCCTCTTCTATAGATTGTATTTTCACTTTCTTAATATTTTCTTTTGATGAACAAAAGTTTTTAATTTTCACTAAGTCCAATTTATTTATTTTTTCTTTTGCTGCTTGTGTATTTGTCATCTCTAAGAATTCATTGCCAAATTCAAGGTCAAAGATTTAGGACCAAATGTTCTTGTATTGTTTCCTAATGTTTACAAATTCAGTTAACTTCAGTGGTGGCTGCCTTCATAATTCACATCCTACTGGCTACCTCCCTTGACTTTTTGTATCACTTCCCACTGTCCTGGTGTTCCCCAGGCCTCTCAATAAACTGCTTGCTCTCAGGGTTTTGACTCAGGGCCTGATTCGAGTAGAGAGTAAACCGAAATATTTAGGTTTAGGGTCACAATCTCATTTTCCTCAAAACCCTGCTGAAATTTTGCCATTATCTTCTGTCATTCAGCATGGTAAGGAAAAATGATGCAATCTTGATTTTTTTAATTAAAAAAATTTTTTTTTCTCTGTGCAGGTATTGTAAGATTTTTAAAACTTTATAAAATAAAAGATAAATTATGCAGCATATATTAACTGGATTTTCTTATTAGTAATTATTTTCTCATTATTTTCTATGACCATTTTTTCCCTCCATATTAATATATGTTTTGGTTCAAAAAATATGTTGTTGAGAGGAGCAAGATGGCGACAGAGTAGGCGGACGTACCAACTTCCAACTCCCAGAACCAAAGTGGATTACAACTCAATTTTAAGAACCATCACCTGGATAAACCAACTTTCAACAAAACTAAGTGGACTCTTCAACCAAGGAACACAGAAGAAGCCACATTGAGACTGGTAGGAATAGCGAAAACGCGAAGAGGGCTGCCCAGCTCCCCGGAGCAAACGGCAGCCCGGAGAGACCCGTGTGGCGGGAGGAGAGTTTGGCGGAGAGGGAGGGACCTAGGTCCCAGGAACCAAGCCCCAGCCTGCAGTCTCAGAAAGGCATTTGGACAGTTTTGAGCTGTGAAACAAGTGCGGGAGCTCCCAGGCCTACAGTGTGGAGTATTAGGCCCCTTCCTACTCTGCTGAGGGCTGCTTAAGGTTTTGGGGCGGCAGGACGCTGAAAGGCGGTTCTGTCGGCGTGGGCAGAGGCCAAGCCGGTGGGAGATTGGTCTGGCCCAGAGGGTCAGAGGGGACCGCGAGAGCGGTCCAGAAGCTGCGGGCCCGCCTTTAATCCCACTTACGGGGACAAAGCGGGAGGCCAGGAGCGGGCAGGCCCTGCACAAGCCGGCCCTGACCGCGGGGACCGGGCTGGGACCAGGGACGGGCAGGGGCGGTGGCTGAGCTGACGTTACTACTCCCCCACTCCCCCACCCCAACCCCCCCCCCCCCCCGGGCCGGAGAAGCCGCGGCTGGCCAGTGTACGTGTGCGAGCGGGCTCCGAGCGCGGGAACGGGGTGGACCCCGAGACAGGTGGAGGCTCGCAGCTGAGCCCACGCTGCTGTCCGCGCCCGGCCGGAGAAACCCCGGATACCATTCATGCGTGCACGAGCGGGCTCCGAACGCAGGGGCGGGGTAGAGTCCGGGACGAGCGGAAGTACGCAGCTCGGTGGAAGCCAGCAAACACGCCCGCCCCAATAAACCTTGGTTTCCGACCCTGCGCAGTAGGGCCTTGGCCTCGGGGGTGGGGCTAAAACTCCGGACGGGCAAAAGCTTACAGCTGAGAGCACGTCAAAAGCCCCGCCTAACCCGCGGAACTGTAGCGAGCAGGCTCCGACTGCTGGTTCTGGGCGGAAGTCCGGAAATAGGCTGGGTCCACAGCTGAGCAAAGGTGCTCACCTCTACCCTTGGTGCTAATCTTGTGGCTTCAGTCACAGCCCCTCCCACGGAGGAGAGGCAGAAATCATAGCAAAAGCCACAGTGGGCCGGCGCTGGCAACGCTCATACCCAACCACCCTAGGCACCGGCAGAGGAGGTGGGGGGCCTGCAGATAGACCACACCTAGAGAACACAAAGGCAACACCTACTGGACTCCAGTGGCCACAACTCGCTTATACACAGAAAAAATGGGCAGGCAGAGGAATGCAAACCAAATGAATCAAGAGAAATCCCCAGAGAAGGACCTGAATGAACCAGATATAACCAAATTACCAGAAGTTGAATTTAGAATAATGATAGTTAGGATGTTCAAAGAAATTAGAGCAACAATGGATAGTCATTATGAACACCTAAATAAAGACATAACAAGTATAAAAAATGAAATTGAAATAATAAAAAAGAATCAGACAGAAATGACAAATACAGTATCAGAACTGAAGACCACAATGGAAGGAATTAAAAGCAGGATGGATGACGCTGAGGATCGAATAAGCGAGTTAGAGGACACAATAAACAAAGACACAGAAGCAGAGAAGAAAAAGGAAAAGAGACTTAAAAAATGTGAGGAAACTCTAAGGGAGCTTTGTGACAACATGAAGAGAAACAACATTCGCATCATAGGGGTGCCTGAAGAAGAGAAGAGAGGACAGGAAATGGAAACTTTGTTCAATCAAATCATAGCAGAAAACTTTTCTAAATTAAGGCTGGGAAACACTCCACACATTTAAGAAGCACACAGAACTCCATTAAGGAGAAACCCAAAAAAATCTACACCAAGACACATCATAGTTAAAATACCAAAGCTAATGGATAAAGAAAAAATTTTAAAAGCTGCTAGAGAAAAAAAGACTATCACCTACAAAGGAGCCCCCATAAGGATGACATCGGACTTCTCAACAGAAACACTTGAGGCCAGAAGGGAATGGCAAGAAATAATCAAAGTAATGCAGAACAAGAACCTACAACCAAGACTACTTTATCCAGCAAGGCTAACGTTTAAAATTGAAGGAGAAATAAAGAGCTTCCCAGACAAAGAAAGCCTCAAGGAATTCATAAAAACCAAACCAATTCTGCAAGAGATACTAAGGGGCCTCTTGTGAACAGTTTAAAGGGAGGAATGAATAGAGCAAAAGAAGAATACAGCTTTAAAGAATAAAATGGCAATAAACAACTACATATCAATAATATCCTTAAATGTAAATGGATTAAATGATCCAATCAAAAGACATAGGGTAGCTGCATGGATAAAGAAACAGGACCCATACATATGCTGTCTACAAGAGACACACCTTAAAACAAAAGATGCTCATAGACTGAAAGTAAAAGGATGGAAAAAAATATTTCATGCAAATGGAAATGAAAAAAAAGCAGGGGTAGCAATACTTATATCAGACAAAATGGACTTTAAAACAAAGGCTGTAGTAAGAGATAAAGGAGGACACTACATAATGATAAAGGGAACAATTCAACAGGAAGATATAACTATTGTAAATTACTATGCACCAAATATAGGAGCCCCGACATACATAAAGCAGACTTTGATGGATATAAAGGGCGAGATTAACAGCAATACTATCATAGTAGGGGATTTCAATACCCCTCTAACAACACTGGATAGATCCTCAAGAAAGAAAATTAATAAAGAAACAGCAGACTTAAAGGAGACACTAGATCAACTTGATTTAATAGATATCTTCAGAACTTTTCACCCTAAAGCAGTAGAATATACATTCTTCTCAAGCGCTCATGGTACGTTTTCTAGGATAGACCACATGTTAGGACACAAAAATGGTCTCAATAAATTTAAGAAGATTGAAATCATATCAAGCATTTTCTCTGATCACAATGCCATGAAACTAGAAATTAACCACAAAAGAAAAACTGAAAAATACTCAAACACTTGGAAACTAAATAGCTTGTTATTAAATAATGAATGGATTAACAATGAGATCAAAGAAGAAATAAAAAAGTTTCTAGAAACAAATGATAATGAGCATACATCAACTCAAAATTTATGGGACACAGCAAAAGCAGTTCTGAGAGGGAAGTTTATTGCACTACAGGCATATCATAAAAAGCTAGAAAAAGCTCAAATAAGCAACCTGACCCTGCATCTAAAAGAACTAGAAAAACAACAACAAATAAAACCCAAGACAAGTAGAAGGAAGGAAATAATAAAGGTCAGAGCAGAAATAAATGACATAGAGGCTAAGGAAACAATACAGAGGATCAATGAAACAAGAAGCTGGTTCTTTGAAAAGGTAAACAAGATTGATGAACCTTTAACTAGACTCACCAAGAAAAAAAGAGAGAGGACTCAAATAAATAAAATTAGAAAGGACAGTGGAGAAATAACAACTGACACAACAGAAATACAAAGCATTGTAAGAAAATACTATGAAGAACTATATGCCAAAAAATTAGACAATCTTGGTGAAATGGACAAATTTCTCGAATCATATAACCTTCCAAAAATCAATCTGGAAGAATCAGAACACCTAAACAGACCAATTACAGCAAATGAGATTGAAACAGTTATCAAAAAACTCCCAAAAAAGAAAAGTCCTGGGCCTGATGGCTTCACAAGTGAATTCTATCAAAAATTCAAAGAAGAACTAACTCCTATTCTCCTCAAGCTATTTCAAAAAATTCAAGAGGAAGGAAGACTTCCAAACTCCTTTTATGAGGCGAGCATAATTCTGATCCCAAAACCGGGCAAAGACAACACAAAGAAAGAAAATTATAGGCCTATATCCCTGATGAATTTAGACGCTAAAATTCTCAACAAAATATTAGCCAACCGGATCCAGCAATATATGAAAAAAATCATACACCACGATCAAGTGTGATTTATTCTGGAGAGGCAAGGCTGGTTCAATATTCGCAAATCAATCAATGTGATTCACCACATAAACAAAAGGAAGGACAAAAATCACATGATAATTTCAATAGATGCAGAAAAGGCATTTGATAAAATCCAGCACCCATTCATGCTCAAAACTCTCAGTAAAGTGGGAATACAGGGATCATTCTTTAACATGATAAAGGCCATCTACGATAAACCGACAGCAAACATCATACTAAATGGACAAAGATTAAAAGCAATCCCCTTAAGATCAGGAACCAGGCAGGGTTGCCCACTTTCACCACTCTTATTCAACATAGTTCTGGAAGTCCTAGCTACAGCAATCAGACAAGAAGAAGAAATAAAAGGCATACAAATTGGAAAAGAAGAAGTAAAACTGTCATTATTTGCAGATGATATGATATTGTATATTGAAAACCCTAAAGTCTCAGTCAAAAAACTACTGGACCTGATAAATGAATTCAGCAAGGTGGCAGGATATAAAATTAATACTCAGAAATCAGAGGCATTTCTATACACCAACAATGAAATATCAGCAAAAGAAATTAAGGAAACAATCCCCTTCACTATTGCAGCCAAAAAAATAAAGTACCTTGGAGTAAATTTAACCAAGGAGGTTAAGGACTTGTACTCAGAAAATTATAGAACATTGATAAAAGAAATCAAGGAAGATACAAACAAGTGGAAGCACATACCGTGCTCATGGCTAGGAAGAATAAACATCATTAAAATGTCTATATTACCCAAAGCAATTTATAAATTCAATGCAATACCAATGAAAATACCAATGACATACTTCAAAGATATAGAACACATATTCCAAAAATTTATATGGAACCAAAAAAGAACACGAATAGCCTCAGCAATCTTAAAAAGAAAAAATAAAGCAGGAGGTATCACTCTTCCTGATATCAAGGTTTACTACAAGGCCATTATACTCAAGACAGCCTGGTACTGGCATAAGAACAGGCACATAGATCAATGGAACAGAACAGAGAACCCAGAAATAAACCCACAGCTTTATGGACAACTGATATTTGACAAAGGAGGAAAGAACATACAATGGAGTAAAGACAGCCTCTTTAACAAATGGTGTTGGGAAAATTGGACATCTACCTGCAAAAAAATGCAACTAGACCATCAACTTACACCATTCACAAAAACAAACTCAAAATGGATAAATGCCTTAAATGTAAGCCGTGAAACCATAAGCATCTTAGAAGAAAACATAGGCAGCAAGCTCTCCGACATCTGTAGCAGCGGTATATTTGCCGATTTATCTTCATGGGCAACTGAAATAAAAGGCAAGATAAACAAATGGGACTATATCAAACTAAAAAGTTTTTGCACAGCTAAAGACAATAGGAACAGAATAAAAAGACAAACCATACAATGGGAGAACATATTCGGCAGCACATCTGATAAGGGGTTAATAACTAAAATTTATAAAGAACTTATAAAACGCAACACCAGGAAGACAAACAACACAATCAAAAAATGGGCAAAAGAAATGAATAGAAATTTCTCCAAAGAGGACATACAGATGGCCAATAGGCATATGAAAAAATGCTCAACATCACTAATCATTAGAGAAATGCAAATTAAAACCACAATGAGATATCACCTCACACCAGTCAGAATGGCACTTATCAGCAAAACAACACAGAATAAGTGCTGGCGAGGATGTGGAGAAAAGGGAACCCTTCTGCACTGCTGGTGGGAATGCAGACTGGTGCAGCCACTGTGGAAAACAGTTTGGAGATTCCTCAGAAAATTAAAAATCGAACTGCCTTTTGACCCAGCTATCCCACTTTTAGGAATATACCCTAAGAACACCATAGCACTGTTCGAAAAGAAGAAATGCGCCCCCATGTTCGTGGCAGCATTGTTCACAATAGCGAAGATCTGGAACCAGCCCAAGTGTCCGTCAGAAGACGAGTGGATTAAAAAGCTATGGTACATATATACTATGGAATACTACTCAGCCATAAGAAACGAGGACATCGGAGCATTTATAACAAAATGGATGTACCTTGATAACATTATACGGAGTGAAATAAGTAAATCAGAAAAAAAGAAAAACTGAGAACAGCACGATTACATACATAGGTGGGACATGAAAGTGAGGGTATGAGACATGGACAAGAGAGTGGTGGTTATGGGATGGGGGGAGGGAGGGAAGAGTGGGATAGGGAGGAGGGGAGGGACACAGGGAAAACCAGATTGAAGGTGACAGAGGACAATTTGACTTTTGGTGATGGGTATGCAACACAATTGAATGATAAGATAACCTGGAGATGTTTTCATTGTACATATGTACCCTGATTTATTGATGTCACCCCATTAGAATTAATAATAATAAAATATATATATTAAAAAAAAATATGTTGTTGAGTTGTTGATCATTATGTCTCTATTTTTAAATGATTTTGAGATGGATATAAATGAAAGAATTCTTCACTCTTTACCCATTATGATTCTTTATTTTCTGCCACAGTGATTCTACTCTGAATTGCTTCAAACATAAATTTTAAGGCTTTTGTAATTTTGGTTTGACTACATGTATCTTTTCCTCTGCAAGACGGTTTTGTCTCATATTTTATTGCCTTTTCCATATAATCCTAATATGTCATATTTTATTTATAATGTAAAAGATATATATGCTAGCCTGACCGGCTAGCTAACATCTGTCACCCTATACAGTTATAGAATATTTTCTTGTGATGAGACCTTTTGATATCTACTCTCCTCACAACTGTCAAATATGCAATACAGTATTATTTGCTATAGTTGCCATCCTGAACATAACATTTCCATGACTTGTTTATTTTATACCTGGAAGTTTGTACTTTTGACTTCCTTCACTCATTTTGATGACTCCACTCCCTGCTTTTGGCAACCACCAACCTGCTTTCTGTACCTATGAGCTTAGTTTTATTTTATTTTTTTAATTCCACATATAATTAATATCATACAGTATTTATCTTTGTCTGACTTGTATCACTTAACATAATGTCTACAAAGTCCATCTATGCTGTAAGTAGCATTTCAATTTTTTTGGCTGAGTATTATCCTAAGTGTGTGTGTGTGTGTGTGTGTGTGTGTGTGTGTGTGTGTGTGTGTGTGTGTACATTCATTCACTGATGGACACTTATGTTGTTTCCTTATCTTAACTGTTTTTAAAAATGCTGCAGTGAACATGAGGTGCATTTATCTTTACAAGTTACTGTTTTTATTTTCCTTAAGATAAATACCCAGAAGTAAAGTTGCTGAATCACATTATAGTTCTATTTTTTTATTTGAGCATGCTCTGCACTATTTTTTATAGTGGCTATATATTACACAAGAGTTTCCCTTTCTCCACATCCTAACCAATACATTTTTTGGGTTTTTTTTTTTGTTTATTTATTTATTTATTTTTGCTACAGGGACAGAGAGAGTCAGTCAGAGAGAGGGGGATAAATAGAAACAGGCAGACAGGAACGAAGAGAGTTGAGAAGCGTCAATCATCAGTTTTTTGTTGCGACACCTTAGTTGTTCATTGATTGCTTTCTCACATGTGCCTTGACTGCAGACTTTCAGCAGACCAAGTAACCCATTGTTTGAGCCAGCGACCTTGGGTCCAAGCTGGCGAGCTTTTGCTTGAGCCTAAGGTAACCAGATATCCCGCTTTTGGCGGGATAGTCCTAATTTTTAACAATTTGTCCCGCATCCCGCAGTGTTTTTAAAAAGTCCCAATGTTTGGAAAGAATACACGAAAAGCTAGGGAATAACGGGAGAACCGGAAGGGAATATATGGTTTTCAGCGGGGATACCCTGCCTCAACCTGGTAGTGCCAGCACTGCCAAAAGAGCTGGCTGCCCTGTGCAGGCCTCAAAACAAAGAACTTTGGGCAAGACATACCTGCTGGGGCAGCAGCTGTCAATTCCCCTAACTACCCATAGGCCCGCTTCCTGGACGCCGGTGTGCGGCTCCGGGCTCCGTGAGGCGCAAGCCACTCAGTCTTCAGCGGGCAGCGAGGCTGGATGCGGAAAGAGTGCTGGCGTCACTGCCCTGCCTGCTCCCGCCCGCTTGTGCAGCTCCGGCATCAGTTTCAGGACCATGTAACCCGATCCCTCTGACTCACTCAAAATTTCCCATATTTCCAAAAATGATCTTTTTAATGAGCTATCATTATTAAAAACATGTATTGATAAGAAAAAGGTTAAATCTTGGGCATCAGCAAAAATCACAATAGAGAACAAATGGTTACAAATATTTTATCATTTTGAAAAAAACCATGTTCCATACAATAATGCACTAAAAATTGTGGAATACGCGGTCTTTACCAGGAACTAATGCTGCGACTGAACGCATCTTTTACGGTAAATAAAGTGTGGACATCAGAAAAATCACAATTAAGTGTTGAGACTTTGAAAGTCATTTTATGTGTCAAATATAATTTAACAAATTCTTGTGAAAAATTTTATGACCTTTTAAACAATGACAGCAATCTACTAAAAAAAATTCACTCAAATGGAAAATATGCCAAAGAATAAAATAATACTATACATAATTTTTAATGTATTATATTTGTAAATTGTACTCACGTTGAAATTTAAAAATATATATTACAACACTATTTTTGCATTCTGTGAAATTTCTTTTGTTCCATATAGACCAAATTTTTAATTAAGAACCCCCTCACCCCCGAACCTGAGTCCCTCCACATCCCAGTTCGACGCTCTATCCACTGTGCCACCACTTAGTCAGGCCTAGCCAACAGTTTTTATTTCTTTCTTTTTTGATAGTAGCTACTCTAACAGGTATGAGATGATATCGTGGTTTTATTCTCATTTCCTGATGACTAATGATGTTGAACAATTTTTCATATACCTGTTAAACTCCTTGGAAAATGACTATTCAGATTTCCTGCTTATTTTTAAATTAATTGTGTTTTCTTTTTCTTTTTGTTTTTCTTATGAGTTATATGAATTCTTTATATATTTTGAATATTAGTCTTTTATAAAACATACTTTGCAAATATAATCTCTCATTTATTAAGTTTCATTTCACATTGTTGATGATTTCTTTTTTTGTGCAGAAGCTTTTTAATTTGATGTAATCCCACTCACTTTGCTTTTGGTGTCAAATCTAAATAAAACATATTGCTAAGACTAATAATATTAAAGAGTTTACCATTTATGTTTTGTTGTAAAAATTTTATGGTTTCAGCTCTTACATTCAAGTCTTTAATCCATTCTGAGATAATTTTGTGTATGGTATAAGATAGTGGTCTGGTTTTATTTTTTTGCATGTGGCTGTTTTGTCCTAACACTGTTGGAGAGACTCTCCTCCCCTTCTTGGCTACTTTGTCATAAATTAATTGACCGTATATGTATGGATCTATTTCTGGGCTCTCTACAGTGTTCCATTGATTTATGTGTCTGATTTTTCTCAATACTGCATTATTTTGATTATTACAGTTTTGTAATATCATTTGAAATCAGGGAGCAGATGCCTCTAGCTTTGCTCTTCCTCAACATTGCTTTGGCTATTCAGGGTTCCCTTTCCAGAAGTCTGCATAAACACTGATGTTTTCTTCTGACTTATCTGCACCATGGTGAAGAATTATTTTTCTTTCCATAAAAACCTTTGCAGATAATTGGTTACTTTTACTTTCAGTTCCCTTGACTCCATTTCATGCATTTTTATGATTATATCAATGGTAAGTTGGAAAGAATCTCATTCTAAAATTGAAAAGCAAAACTAAAGACTGCATGTATAACTATGAGTTTGTACATCTGTGTTGGGAAAACAGTGGGAGGTGGGTAATTTGTGAGGACTCAGATAAAGTGCATGTCAGTCACTGCTGCCACCTCATAAGATTGGGAGGTCAGGGAGAAAGGTAATACCCTGATGCCCCAGCCCGAGAGAAGAAGACTAGTAGATAATAGAGGAGAAGCTTTGGAGCAGCTAAACGTGTCTAAAGGAAGAATTTTACTAGCTTGCTGCTTCCCCACTCTTAACTATCAAAAAGCAGCTGGCTGTTTTTTGTTTGTTTGTTTTTAAATTTAATCCTTTGTCTATCTTGGAGTCAACAAAGCTTGTTCTATTTAAAGGAGCTTTTTACATTTTTAAATGAGAAAAGAGGGGTGTGGGTTGCATATTATATGAGAAAACTTTTTTTAAATCTTCACAAGTTTCATATGTTACAAGAGAAAATTGTACTGGGGAGAAGCAAATGAGTCAAAGTTGTCTTATTTTCTTCAAGTTTCTTGACCTGAGTTCTAAGCTTGAGCCACTGCCATATAACTTGGCAGGTCATTTCATTTGTTTGGACCTCAGGTATTCATCATCTTTCAGAATTCTTCCTGGGGCTTTTTAATGTGCCCCTCTTCTACTCTGAATTCCCTCCTCTGACCCCACCAAATTTCCAACTAATATGACAGAGACCACACCGCATTTGGTTGAACAAGACCACTAGGATGGGAGTAGATTCAGAGTCATAGTCTGACTGTTTTATCTTACTTTTATGCTACATTTTGTCTGCTCTGTCAGTACAAGTGAGACAGAGACTTGAACTGTGATGAACTGGCTACATCCCTTTCTGGACAAAACAAATACTACTTGGCAAGAGCAACAATCTAAGGAACAGACATGGTTTGAGTGTTGTTTCTATTGAAAGTACATGTCTTTGTTTAACTGGTAAACTCTTCTGCTTTAAATCTATATTGAATTCATATTCAAAGCACTGGAAGAGAGAGGAAGAACTCATCTCTTGTGCTCCCTTCACTCTTATAGCAAAACTCTATTATCCTGCCTGACCAGGCGGTGGCGCAATGGATGGAGCATCGGACTGGGATGCGGAAGACCCAGGTTCGAGATCCCGAGCTCGCCAGCTTGAGCGCGGGCCCATCTGGCTTCAGCAAAAGCTCGCCAGCTTGGATCCAAGGTTGCTGGCGCCAGCAATGGGTTGCTCAGTCTGCTAAAGGCCCGTGGTCAAGGCACATGTGAGAAAGCAATCAATGACCAACTATGGTGTTGCAACAACAACGAGAAACTAATGATTGATGCTTCTCACCTCTCTCCGTTCCTGTCTGTTTGTCCCTATCTATCCCTCTCTCTGACTCTCTCTCTGTCCCTGTAAAAAAAAAAAAAAATCTACTATCCTATATAAATTGGTGCACAGTCAAGATTAGCCAAATAAATGTAAGCTACCTATGACATAAATTACCTACATCAGCAAAGAATCCATTAATTAAATATATTGGGTCTTGGTTTATTTTGTCCCCATCAATTTATACTCCTGTGGAGATAAAAAAAAATTGCATATTTTATTTATCCTAAGTTGTTTATTTTTATATTTTAATATTTCTCAAATTAGAATGTGCTTTACAATTGATACTATGTTATAATCTTTATTGGTAGAGTCACTTAGAAAGATTTTATTAAAATATTAAAAGTTATTACATCTTAAAACTAATTAATAGTATCTTAGATTATAAAATACAGAGGTTAGACTTTCTTGAGAAATTTGGTCTTGGTAGTTCTAGAAATAAAGAGGTAATAACAAGCAAACTTAGAAAGTAAACTTAAGAGTATTAGAGATGAAAGTTTTATAAATTAACTTTGATATTTGTTTAGTTCTTTTGCCTCTTGTCAGTTTTTTTGAGTGCAGGAATTAATTGTATTCTTTACTTATTCAATACAAACTAATTTATTATTAATATTTATTAACTACCTTGTCATAACACAACTAATAAGTAGTCATTTATTATGAGGGAACCAGATCACTAAAAGGAAAAGAGAAACCCAGCATTAAAATTCCAATTTACCATTTTTACTGACCAATCCTATATAATATAATAATATTATTTTTGCATTATTCTATACAAAAGTTATCCCATTTAAAACCTAAATATTGAATTAGGGAAATGCCATTAAGTACTTTTGGAATCAAGAATTTCTTATACCAGCGAATCTTATACATGCTTGCTCGTTAAAATCACCTAAGAAGCTTTTAGAAAATATTGGTATCCACCTAAGAACTCAAATAAGATCAGAAATAAAAAGTATGAGTGTACTATATAAGGGAGTACTATGAACAATTGAATGTAAACAAATTAAATAACTTAGATAAAATGGTCAGTTTCCTAGAAACATAAACTTTGGCCATCTCTGGTTAGTGAGGTGAACTACATTTACAACTAAGTACATTTAAAGAGGTTGTGTCATGTGTGGCTTAAGAGAAAGGCTTTCAGAGTCAGATTGCCTCCGTTTGGATCCTAACGTTATCATGTCTATATAACATTGAACAAGATAGTTGATCTCTCTGTGCTTCTGTTTCCTTGGAGCAATGGGATAATAACTATATCTAACTCACAAAACTATTGCAAAGATTAAGTGATGAAAACCACGTACAGCTCTTTGAATGCTGCCTGGAACATTAAAAACTCAATACATGTAGCTATGATTATTATCAATTCTAAAATATTGACTCATTTTATGATTTTCTATTTTATAGCGTTTTTATCAATTTCTTGATTGCGTTTGTCCATCATCGTTTTGTAAAGTGATATCAAAATGCAAGTACTTGGCAAAACATAAGATGAGCTCTTCTTCAAACTTATTTTTCTGTGAGCAGTGACATCCTAATTCTCCTGGAGGCTATACTTGTGAAAGAACAACTCAGGCTATCTGTACCAACAAAATGTATCCAGCAATTTCATGCAAAGTGAATTCACATTTAAAAAAATATTTTCCTAAAATATGTGCACAGGCTATTGTAATATTTGTGGTTGCAAAATGAAAGCTATCCCTTCCTTTTGCTACACCCTTCAATATTTGCTCAGGTGCAATTTGATTTTCACATGAACTGATTTGGAAAACTTACCAGTGAGTCACAGAGCAGTTGTCATTCTGGCCTCTAGTAAACTTCTCAAATAAAATTATATTTCTGAATGATTACGTAAAGTACCTCCAATAAATCTCTCCGTGTGTTTGTGCCTTATTGTAAACTGCATCAGCGATCAGCCTTTAAGCATGAGCACATTTTTAATCAAGCGGTGAAGCATTCAGAGTATAAAGGTCATCAAAGCAGGAGCTGGGGTGAACCGTTTTTTCCCACTGGTGCAGGGGCTGAGCTAGAGAGTATTCTGCAGTTGCCCCAAAGTGCTGTTCCCTGTGTGCCTGACTGCACTTTCCCAGTGACAGCAAAGAACACACTTCTGCCTTACCAGGCGGTGGCATAGTGCATAGAGCGTCGGACTGGGATGTGGAGGACCCAGATTCAAAACCCCGAGGTCGCCAGCTTGAACACGGGCTCATCTGGCTTGAGCAAAAGCTCAACAGCTTGGACCCAAGGTCACTGGCTCCAGCAAGGGGTTACTCGGTCTGCTGAAGGCCCGTGGTCAAGGCACATATGAGAAAGTAATCAATGAACAACTAAGGTGTCGCAAAGAAAAACTGATGATTGATGCTTCTCATCTCTCTCCGTTCCTGTCTGTTTGTCCCTATCTATCCCTCTCTCTGACTCTCTGTCCCTGCAGAAAAAAAAAAAAGAACACACATTCAGGGAGGTAATGCTGATTTATTTAGAGTAGGGCCCTTAATTCCAGAGGCAGAGTATTTTTTGTCTTAATGAAGGAAATGTTCACAAAGTCTGTCCACCAAAGCTACCTTTCTTCAAGGACTGTATGAGTCATAAGATAAGTAATAAGAAAAAGCATAGTTAATAAATAGGTTTTATATTACAAAATGTAAAAAGAGGAAGACATAGACAAATTCTGCAGTGGAGTTTGGAATTCATGTCACTTCCACTCTGGGCCACTGTTGTCAGGTTTCTGTTGGATATATGATCAGCAATACTTTCTCTGCAAAGGCAATGACTTCTGAACTTGAAGCAGTCCACTGGCAATTTTATGACCACTGGTTTGCTGACTTATTCTTAAATAAATCATATGTATTTCCTCAAACTGTAGTTGACAACATTTTACTGACTTTTTATATGCCTGCAGGTAATAATACAAAGAAAAATAAAGAATAAACTAAAACTGCCCTTTCACTGGCTTTAAACTAGGATGTAACTAGTAAGTGAGCAAAATTACTTTTTTAAAGTACATACTTAATTAAATACCTCATGTGTTATTTTCAAAATATGAGATTATCTTACCTCTATGTGTATATATGTGTTTTTATATATTGCTATGGTATTTATCTCTATATTGTGACTTAAAAATAAACATTTAGGCAGAATTTACAGTTAACAGGTCAGTGAGACATTTAAATTATTGGCAAGTTTAAAAGACAGTACAGGATTCTGCAAATTTGGAGAGTATTTCAAGTATAATCATGGGTCACCTCTGGTCTGGAATGGATGGTGATGTTACTTTGAAAGGATGTGTGAATGGTGAACCTAAAGAGAAATTGAGAAAGAAAGAAAAGAAAAAGCTAGGGGAGGCTGGCTTCTACACATTTAATCATCACATTTCTATTATGATTAAGTGTCTTGTTCTAAACACTTGGTATATTATGCTGACACTTGTAGGAAAAGTACAGATAAACTAACTTTTTTGTTTGTTTGCTTGTTTATTTGTTTTGTATTTTTCTAAAGTTAGAAGCAGGGAAGCAGAGAGACAGATTCCCACAGAGCCCAACAGGAATCCACCCGACATGCCCACCAGGGAGCAATGCTCTGCCTATCTGGGGCATTGCTCCCTTGTGGCCAGAACTACTCTAGTGCCTGAGGTGGAGGCCATGGAGCTGTCCTCAGCACCTGGGCCAAATTTGCTTCAATAGAAACTTGGCTACGGGAGGGGAAGAGAGAGATAGACAGAAAGAAGAGGGGGATAGATAGAGAAGCAGATGAGTGCTTTTCCTGTGTGCCCTGACCAAGAATCGAACCGAGGACTTCCACACGTTGGGCTGACTCTCTACCACTGCTGAGCCACCCGGCCAGGGCCCAGATAAACTAGTTTTTGATCTAATAACTTAAATTCATATCTAAGTCAAAACAAATTTGAGCAGGGGGAGAGCAAGATGGCGATGGAGTAGGCGGACGTACCAACTTCCAACTCCCAGAACCAAAGTGGATTATAACTCAATTTTAAGAACCGTCATCTGGATAAACCAACTTTGAACTAAACTAAGTGGACTCTTCAACCAAGGAACACAGAAGAAGCCACACTGAGAATGGTAGGAATAGCGAAAGCGCGAAGAGGGCTGCCCAGCTCCCTGGAGCGAACGGCAGCCCGGAGAGACCCGTGTGGCGGGAGGAGAGTTTGTGGAGAGGGAGGGACCTGGGTGCCAGGAGCAAAGCCCCAGCCTGCAGTCGCAGAGCCTAGAAGAGGCGTTTGGACAGTACTGAGCTGTGAAACCAGTGAGGATACTATTTTTGAGAAAGAAACAGTTTTCTCAGACCAAAGATTCTTTTTAAAGGGACAGCGCAGAAAACCTCTCTCACAAACACGCACCCAGGGCTCCGGGGAATGGGGACAGAGGAGAGGACCAGAGCAGCGGAAAGAGAGTGTGGACTGAAGGCACAGGGACAAATACTCTAAGGGACAGCCACCCTAACCTCTGGGCTAAGTCACTTCCCTAATCAAGGATGAATATTTCCCCTAGAACTAGCAATACCAACAAAGGGAGACAGGACACCAGCCAAATAAGATCTCCCGCAGCAATTAGAGCAGAGCTGATTAGAGGGAGGGATCTCCCAGGTCTACAGTATGGAGTGTTAGGAGCTGATCTGTGGGGCCCCTTCCTACTCTGCTGAGGGTTGCTGGAGGGATGGTGGCGGCAGGACGCTGAAACGTGGTTCTGTCGGCATGGGTGGAGGCCAAACGGTGTGAGCTCGGTCTAGCCCAGCAGGGGTGAAGGGGACGTGCGAAAGTGGTATGGCAGCTGCGGCCCGCCTGTAACCACACCTGCGGGAGAAAAGCAGGAGGCCAGGAACGGGCAAAGATATGCTCTGCGACCCTGAGCAAGCTGGCGCTGACCGCAGGGATAGGACTAGGACCAGGGATGGGCGGGGGCTCATGGCTGAGCTCACGCCAGGAGCCCCGTTTGGCCGGAGAAACCACGGTTTGCCATCCTGCATGCGTAAGTTGGCTCAAACACAGGGGTGGGGAAGAGCCCGAGATGAGCAGAAGTTTGCAGCTGAGCACTCGCCAGTAGCCACGCCTGGCCCAATAAACCTTGGTTTGCAACCCTCGGGAGGAGGGCCCTGGCCTCGAGGGCGAGGCTAAAGCTCAGGACAGGCAAAAGCTCACAGCTGAGAGCACATCAGAAGCCCCGTCCAAACCGCGAACTGTGGCGAACAGGCTCTAACCGAGGGGGTCCTGGGCGGAAGCCCGAAAAAAGGCTGGGGATGCAGCTGAGCAAAGGTGCTCACCTCTACCCTTGGTGCTGAGGCTTGTGGCTTGAGTGACAGCCCCTCCTGCGGAGGAGAGGCGAAAATCACAGCAACAGCCGCAGTGGGCTGGTGCTGGCAATGCCCATACCCAACCACCCTGGGCAGCAGCAGAGGGGGTGGCGAGCCTACAGACAGACCACACCTAGAGAACACAAAGGCAACAACTACTGGACTCCAGTGGCCACAAGTTGCTTATACACAGACAAAATTGGCAGGCAGAGAAATGCAAACCAAATGAATCAAGAGAAATCCCCAGAGAAGGACCTGAATGAACCAGATAAAACCAAAATACCAGAAGCAGAATTTAGAATAATGATAGTTAGGATGTTCAAAGAAATTAGAGCAACAATGGATAGTCACTATGAACACCTAAATAAAGAGATAACAAGTATAAAAAACAAAATTGAAATAATAAAAAAGAATCAGACAGAAATGATAAATACAGTATCAGAACTGAAGACCACAAGGGAAGGAATTAAAAGCAGGGTGAATGATGTGGAGGATCGAATCAGCGAGTTAGAGGACACAATAAACAAAGGCACAGAAGTAGAGAAGAAAAAGGAAAAGAGACTCAAAAAATGTGAGGAAACTCTAAGGGAGCTCTGTGACAACATGAAGAGAAACAACATTTGCATCATAGGGGTCCCTGAAGAAGAGGAGAGAGAACAGGAAATAGAAACATTGTTCAATTAAATCATAGCAGAAAACTTACCTAAAATAAGGCTGGGAAACACTCCACACATTAAAGAAGCACTCAGAACTCCATTAAAGAGAAACCTAATAAAATCTACACCAAGAGACATCATAGTTAAAATACCAAAGCTAATGGATAAAGAGAAAATTTTAAAGCTGCTACAGAAAAAAAAGGCTATCACCTACAAAGGAGCCAACATTAGGATGACATCTGACTTCTCAACAGAAATACTTGAGGCCAGAAAGGAATGGCAAGATATATGCAAAGTAATGCAGAACAAGAACCTACAACCAAGACTACTCTATCCAGCAAGGATAACATTTAAAATTGAAGGAGAAATAAAGAGCTTCCCAGACAAAGAAAGGCTCAAAGAATTCATTAAAACCAAACCAATTCTGCAAGAGATGCTAAGGGGCCTGCTGTGAACAGTTCAAAGGGGGGAAAGAATATAGCAAAACAAGAATACAGCTTTAAAGAATACATATGCGGTGTACAAGAGACACACCTTAAAACAAAAGATGTACATAGACTGCAGATAAAAGAATGGAAAAAAATATTTCATGCAAATGGAAATGAAAAGAAAGCCGGGGTAGCAGTACTTATATCTGACAAAATGGACTTTAAAACCAAGGCTGTAGTAAGAGATAAAGAAGGACACTACATAATGATAAAGGGAACAATTCAACAGGAAGATGTAACTATTATAAATATCTATGCACCAAATATAGGAGTCCCGACATATATAAAACAGACTTTGGTGGATATAAAGGGCGAGATTAACAGCAATACTATAATAGTAGGGGATTTCAATACCCCACTAACAACACTGGATAGATCCACAAGAAAGAAAATTAATAAAGAAACAGCAGACGTAAAGGATACAATAGATCAACTTGACTTAATAGATATCTTCAGAACTTTTCACCCTAAAGCAGTAGAATATACATTCTTCTCAAGGGCTCATGGTACGTTTTCTAGGATAGACCACATGTTAGGACACAAAAATGGTCTCAATAAATTTAAGAAGATTGAAATCATATCAAGTATTTTCTCTGATCACAATGCCATGAAACTAGAAATTAACCACAAAAGAAAAACTGAAAAATACTCAGACACTTGGAAACTAAATAGCATAATATTAAATATTGAATGGATTAACAATGAGATCAAAGAAAAAATAAAAATGTTTCTAGAAACGAATAATAATGAGCATACATCAAATCAAAATTTATGGGACACAGCAAAAGCAGTACTGAGAGGGAAGTTCATTGCACTACAGGCATATCATAAGAAGCTAGAAAAAGCTCAAATAAGCAACCTGACCCTGCATCTAAAAGGACTAGAAAAACAGCAGCGAATAAAACCCAGGACCAGTAGAAGGAAGGAAATAATAAAGATCAGAGCAGAAATAAATGACATGGAGGCTAAGGAAACAATACAGAGGATCAATGAAGCCAGGAGCTGGTTCTTAGAAAAGGTAAACAAGATCGATTAACCTTTATTTAACTAGACTCACCAAGAAAAAGAGAGAGAGGACCCAAATAAATAAAATTAGAAATGACAGTGGAGAAATAACAACTGACACAACAGAAATAAAAAGCATTGTAAGAAAATTCTATGAAGAACTCTATGCCAAAATATTAGACAATCTAGGTGAAATGGACAAATTTCTTGAATCATATAATCTTCCAAAAATCAATCTGGAAGAATCAGAACACCTAAACAGACTAATTACAACAAATGAGATCAAAACAGTTATCAAAAGACTCCCAAAAAAGAAAAGTCCTGGGCCTGATGGCATCACAAGTGAATTCTATCAAAAATTCAAAGAAGAACTCATTGCTATCCTCCTCAAGCTATTTCAAAAAATTCAAGAGGAAGGAAGACTTTCAAACTTTTTTTTATGAGGTGAGCATAATTCTGATCCCCAAACTGGGCAAACACAACACAAAGAAAGAAAACTATAGGCCTATATCCCTGATGAATTTAGATGCTAAAATTCTCAACAAAATATTAGCCAACCGGATCCAGCAATATATGAAAAAAATCATACACCGTGTTCAAGTGGGATTTATTTTGGAGAGGAAAGGCTGGTTCAATATTCGCAAATCAATCAATGTGATTCGTCACATAAACAAAAGAAAGGACAAATATCACATGATAATTTCAATAGATGCAGAAAAGGCATTTGATAAAATCCAGCACCCATTCATGCTCAAAACTCTCAGTAAAGTGGGAACACAGGGAACATTCCTTAACATGATAAAGGTCATCTACGACAAACCCACAGCAAACATCATACTAAATGGACAAAAATTAAAAGCAATCTCCTTAAGATCAGGAACCAGGCAGGGGTGCCCTCTTTCACCACTTTTATTCAACATAGTTCTAGAAGTCCTAGCTACAGCAATTAGACAAGAAGAAGAAATAAAAGGAATCCAAATTTGAAAAAAAAAGAAGTAAAACTGTCATTATTTGCAGATGATATGATATTGTATATAGAAAACCCTAAAGTCTCAGTCAAAACAATACTGGACATTATAAATGAATTCAGCAAGGTCGCAGGATATAAAATTAATACTCAGAAATCAGAGGCATTTCATTTTTATTGTCTTTTAAACATTTTTTTTAAATTTTATTTATTTTTTTTAGAGAGGAGATACAGAGTGAGAGAAAAGGAGAGAGACAGAGAGAGAGAGAGAGAAAGGGGGGAGGAGCTAGAAGCATCAACTCCCATATGTTTCTTGAACAGACCAGTTTTGAACTGGCGACCTCAGTGTTCCCAGGTGGAAACTTTATCCACTGCGCCACCACCGGTCAGGCTAGAGGCATTTCTATATACCAACAATGAACTGTCAGCAAAAGAAATTAAGGAAACAATCCCCTTCACTATTGCAGCCAAGAAAGAAAAGTACCTAGGAGTAAATTTAACCAAGGAGGTTAAGGACTTGCACTCGGAAAATTATAAAACATTGATAAAAGAAATCAAGGAAGATACAAACAAGTGAAAGCATATACTGTGCTCATGGCTAGGAAGAATAAACATCATTAAAATGTCTTTATTGCCCAAAGCAATTTATAAATTCAATGCAATACCAATTGAAATACCAATGACATACTGCAAAGATATAGAATACATATTCTAAAAATTTATATGGAACCAAAAAAGAACACGAATAGCCTCAGCAATCTTAAAAAGAAAAAATAAAGCAGGAGGTATCACTCTTCCTGATATCAAGGTTTACAACAAAGCCATTATACTCAAGACAGCGTGGTACTGGCATAAGAACAGGCACAAAGATCAATGGAACAGAACAGAGAACCCAGAAATAAATCCACATCTTTATGGACAACTGATATTTGACAAAGGAAGAAAAAACATACAATGGAGTAAAGACAGCCTCTTTAACAAATGGGGTTGGAAAATCGGACATCTACCTGCAAAAAAATGAAACTAGACCATCAACTTACACCATTCACAAAAACAAACTCAAAATGGATAAAAGACTTAAACATAAGCCGTGAAACCATAAAGCATCTTAGAAGGAAACGTAGGCAGCAAGATCTCTGACATCTGTAGCAGCAATATATTTGCCAATTTTTCTCCACGGGCAAATGAAATAAAAGGCAAGATAAACAAATGGGACTATATCAAACTAAAAAGTTTTTGCACAGCTAAATACAATAAGAACAGAATAAAAAGACAAACCACACAATAGGAAAACATATTCAACAGCATGTCTGATAAGAGGTTAATAACCAAAATTTATAAAGAACTTATAAAACTCAACACCAGGAAGACAAACAATCCAATCAAAAAATGGGCTAAAGAAATGAATAGAAATATCTCCAAAGAGGACATACAGTTGGCCAATAGGCATATGAAAAAATGCTCAACATCACTAATCATTAGATAAATGCAAATTGAAACCATAATGAGATATCACCTCACACTAGTCAGAATGGCGCTCATCAACAAAACAACACAGAATAAGTGCTGGCGAGGATGTGGAGAAAAGGGAACCCTCCTGCATTGCTGGTGGAAATGCAGACTGGTGCAGCCACTGTGGAAAACAGTATGGAGATTCCTCAAAAAATTAAAAATCGAACTGCCTTTTGACCTAGCTATCCCACTTATAGGAATGTACCCTAAGAAAACTATAGCACTGTTCGAAAAGAAGAAATGCGCCCCCATGTTTGTAGCAGCATTGTTCACAATAGCGAAGATCTGGAAACAGCCCAAGTGTCCGTCAGAGGACAATTGAATTAAAAAGCTTTTGTACATATATACTATGGAATACTACTCAGCCATAAGAAATGATGACATCGGATCATTTACAACAAAATGGATAGACCTTGATAACATTATACGGAGTGAAATAAGTAAATCAGAAAAAAACTGAGAACAGCATGATTTTATACATAGGGGGGACATAAAAGTGAGACTATGAGACATGGACAAGAGAGTGTTGGTTATGAGGTTGGGGGAGGGAAGGGAGGGTAGGATAGGGAGGAGGGGAAGGGCACAGGGAAAACCGGACAGAAGGTGACAGAGGACAATTTGACTTTGGGTGACGGGTATGCAACATAATTGAATGATAAGATAACCTGGAGATGTTTTCGTTGTTCATATGTACTCTGATTTATTGGTGTCACCCCATTAAAATTAATAATAAAAACCATGTGAAAAAATAAAATTTGAGCAGATCCCATTAATAACAGCTATTCCTATTTATCTTTAGGACACAGTTGTCAACAGAGTCTGATTTCTCCATTCCCAATTTTTCCAAATGCCAGGTTCAGGTTATTCAACTCTCATGTTCTGCATGGTTTTGGGGAAGTATGATATGTCCTACATCATTGCCTTAACCCAGTTTTCTCTTTCATGTAGCCTAACATCTCTCAATTTTTTATACTTTCAATTTAAGTTTCATTTTCATATACAGGCATGGTCAAAAGTAGGTTAATAATAATAATAACTAATACAACAATTAATTAATAATAACACAATAAACTCTGTACTTCATATACTCACAAATGTAAACCTACTTTTGCCCCACCCTGTATTTTTCAGGCTTCCCTCATTCAGGAGTATCCTTTTCAGATTATTTACCTCACCATGGATTTTTCTTTTTTCACAGCACAGACAAAATTTGTTCCATGAATACCCGACCACCTCTTACCCAACCTTACAAAAAGTTGGAGCTCCAGTGGCGCAATTGGTTAGCGCGTGGTACTTATACAAAAAGCACCCAACACTTAAGTTGTTTCCATCTCTTGAATACTGTAAACAATGCTGCTATGAAGATAGGGGTGTAGATATATTTTCAAATTAATGTCTTTGTTTCCCTTTGCTTTAGTTCTGTTTCATTGGCCTATTTGTCTGTTTTTATGCCAGTAGCATATACCATGTTGATGAAGATAGCTTTGTAATATAGCTGAAATCAATTTCAACAATTTTTAAATAATTCCCCTAAACTGAATTATCTTTATATTTACACCTGGAAGGGGTCATAGTGACTATTTAGTCCCACTCCTCCATTTGATAAAATGGGCACCTGAAGTCCAGAGCTGCAAAAGGTCTTAACTCTGTGGGGTAGCAGCAGAGCTGAAAGCAAGTCTCCGGAGTCCCAGGCAGGCTTTTCCCTTTGCCTCACTAAGCCTCTCTGAACCTGGCTGCCAAAGGATGAACACCCTTGTGAACACCTAGTGCTGAATCACCAGGGAGAAATATTGAAGTCCTATGTTTTTATCCTTGTCCAGTCACTACTGATGGCTACTTGGAAGAAATCACTCAGACTCTCTATGTCATTCTTTGAATTTGAAAGAATGCATAATCTTTCATTTCTTTTCAATCCATTGAGAGGAAGGGAGAGAGAGAAAAGGAAAAAAGAAATACACACTAATAAAGAGGTCCTTTCTAAATAGAACTTATTCAGGTGTCATTTAGAAATTAAGTTTTCCTCAACCAGCAGTAGCATGATCAAGAAAGGAAATAAATTTCCTTCAGTCTTTAAAGTATCAAGAAGACTTTATTTCTTATCCTGCAAGAGCACCATTTAATTACCTTCACTGATACCAACTCAATGGATCACCTACTATCCCAATTAAGCAGCAGTGCATGCTAATTATCATTAGACTTAATTGGTTTCCCAATTCAGCAACTTCCGTGATCAAGTCTGCCCTAGTTAAGTGGCATTTATTGAACCACCTGAATCTTGCTTAAAAGAAACAAAAGAAAATTTCCCATCTCAAGTTCATCAAATATAACCATATCTCACCAAGTCACACTCGCACGTTTCTAACTAATTTTGCAAAATATACACTGAAGTTGGGTACAGTAAGCATATCTTCTCCAATTAGACTGAACATTTTATTAAAATCAAGTAACATTTCAAACAACAATTAGTAACTATATGATAGTTCATCAATATGTACCAATATATTTGCCCTGTCCTTCATGCACACATTTTAGACCAAGGTATTATGATTATTTTATCCTTTCAGATTTTCTACCGATAAAATATACTGTTTGGTAATAACACATTTTTTTTAGGTGAAAGGAGGGGAGATAGTGAGACAGACTCCTACATGTGCCCCAACCAGGATCCACCCAGAAACCCACTTGAGGCCAATACTCGAGTCTTAAGCTATTTTTAGTGCCTGAGGCTGTTGTGCTCCATGGAGATATAAGCGCTCAGGACCACACTCAAATCAACTGAGCTATCCTCAGTACTCAGGGCCATTCTCAAATGCTTGAGCCACTGGTTGTGGGAGAGGAAGAGGTAGATAAGGGGGAGAGGGAGAGGCAGAAGTAGAGAAGCAGTTGGTTGCTTCTCTTGTGTGCCCTGGCCAGGAATCTAACCTGGGACATCCATACTCCAGGATGGATACTAAGCCACTAGCCAGAGCATAACACATTCTTAAAAATAAGTATAAATAAGTAAAGGAGAAATTATGATCTTGGGCTCAACTTTCCAAGAGAAATGTATGTGCATAACAGTTCCTTTGTTTAAATTACATCATTAAACTACATAAATGTAAAGTCTGGTATTTGAGGACAGCTCAGGACAAAGGAGATCTTAGTTCGTTGAATGGGTCTCATATCTGCATAGATTTTAGAAGGTCAGGGCTAAGTATAGACTTGAAGGAGATGCCCCTCCTTGAGGAAAACTGGGCATTTGGGGTGGCACATAATATAAGCACATGTGTTCATATATCAAAGCTGTGATTCCGGAGTAATTGTTCCATGTTTTCTCATAACAGCTCTAATGGGCTCATGGGATTCAAGGAGACAGATGAAGCTTTTTGAGCTCTTCCTTAAAAAAAGAGTCCACCTTAGACTCTCCTTGCCAAAGTCAGAGGACAGCATCAAAGAGAAAACTTGTGACTTTTAGATTCCTATTTCCCTTGGTTCCCCCAAGAAAATGACAAGAGAAAAGGTGGAAAGAGCTGTCAGAACTGAGTTGCATTCTGGTGCCATATTTTTTTCCAGGGCCATAAAACTGTTCATTACATCTCTGGGAGAGAACACGGTGGTCACAGTGGCCCCGGTGAGGATACAGGTAGTGATGCAGGCAGAGGCTTTCCCTGGTAGCACAATATGTGTGTCACCAGCTGTGGAATTACACAGCAGAGGGAGATGGCCTGCTGTCCACTGGACTAACCAAAGACCTTGTTTTTGGTAGGTATACTGGGTCATCGGGATTTGAGATCAGCGGTGAAAACAGTAAAAAGACTGATGGCATAGTGAGTGGGAGAGAAAGGTAACAGGATGACAACGCATGGTCACGGTGTGTGGAGAGAGCTACTTGGGATAGAGAACAGCAGCTCTCTCTTTGATAAGCACAGTCCTATATCAAATGGTCTTTAAAAGGGCTACCAAGGAATTCAAGGTTAAACACGAAGAAAAAACAAATCTTGCAAAATTGGAGATTGTCTGCAAGAGATATTATAGAAGCAAGGAAAGGACTGACATCTGTCAGAAATCGCTATCTGTTTATATTATTTTAATGCTATTGCACCAGAGGGGCTTCTTATGCTACTAGCAAAGAAGAAAGAACAATACATACAGTATTATGTTTGATTTCAGTTTCCTCAGAACTGATTAAAAATACTTCAAATTTGAGCTGAGGGTTAAAAAAAAAAAGAAAATATATCACATAAATACTTTAACTTTTCTCAAGAAACAAGCACATTTTGATTATATAAGAGTTGACGGAATCTATTACTGAAGTAAAGGCCTCTACTGGCAACATCAAAACATAGACAGTAACCTAAATTTCTAGGCTGTTGCATAACTAAGTAGTTTTCAACCTTTTTTACACTTGGGGACCCGTGAAAACAGAATTATTTTGGAGACCACTAAGGCAGAAATCACCCTGGCCATAAGCAAATTCAACTACAATTACTGGGTCCATAATTTTCATACAACATCAAGGTGGTTAACTCTTGTGCAGATTAACACAAAATTTTTGGTGAACAGGTCCATGGACCGGCAGTTGAAAAACACTGGTCTAACTAATTAAAAATCAAGATTCCTAGTAATATGTTAAAAACCCCAAATACAATTTTGATATATCTGCTCATAAGTAAATTAAAGTGTCTGGTCTAAAGCAAAATTGTAAAGTAAAACCATTGAACGTAGAACAGGAAGAAATCTTAGAAATCATTTATTCCCAGGCACTCATTTGACGTCTAGGGAGATTAGATTTTAATCAGCAAAGACTAAGCCAAAGAAAAACCAAGTTTCCCAATTATTGTCTTGTATTATTTCAGTTGACCTTGGTGGAAACCTCTTATAAACTTTCACTATGTTTTCTGGTTCTTCCCCTCTTACCAAAATTGGAAAAGATTTGATACCAGTTACTCACTGCCCTGTTTTCTGTAGGCCTTTCCCGCAGCTACAGAGAGCCAGGCAACATGTCCTGGTACTTGGATGTGTTTTATCTATCACTGCAAACCCTCTGAAGAAATAGGGAAGGTTTATTTGTGGGCACGGTCAGGTAGGTGTGGCAAAGTGGAGTTACACATGGGCTACTCCAAGTGTTTAAGAATCATTCTAGGACTCCACAGTGAATCTATAGTTAAAGTTCAACCGTTTGTAAGATAAGTGAATAAAAAAGGCTCGGAACATTGATGCTTGTTTTTAAACCAGTCAATTAAGAACAGAGTATTAAAAACTATAAAGAGCTGTCAGAAAGTACTACTAATTGAAGTTATTTGTGTAGGCTACTAAACTATTGGCCTGGATTGTCTTGGGACAACATATGTTGTTAAATATGTGTCAGATTAACTGTGTTGTAAATTGTATTTCATTCATTTTCCATCATCGACAATTATCAAACACCTGCTATACACGAGATCACTATTTTTTTCTTTCTTTTTCCATGGATCTCCGACTTTCCCCTTTTAGTTTTCCCCTGTCAGTCTACTTGTCCCTGGTGATCATGAGATAGCTCTGTAATAATCGACTTTAATGGTTGCCTATCAAAACTACCCCTGCCTTTTGAAGAAACCAAATTTTATTCATAAACACACATTTTTTTTATATATATAGAAATGTCCTCGAGGAAAAGACTGCCCTAACTCTGAGAAATTTAGATTTATCTAAATCAGTTTTGTTAATTTAATTTTATTTATCAATGACCTATTTAAAAATGACTATATATCCCAGCTCTGGCTAATGAAATATGAGTAAGATTGCTTCTGATAAATGTTTCTTAGCTCTTAAAAAATCTCTTAAGGAAAATATAGGTATTTTTAACCATATTTTGACCTTTGACATTGAAATATAAGACTGTGATGCCTGAAGCTATAGCAGTCATCTTGAGACCACGGTGAGAATTAACATATCCACTGAGGACAGCAGATGAGATAGAAAAAACCTGTGCCCTCTGTGTTATTTTTGAACTACTGAATTATCTGACACAAGAGCTACCCTATCTAGGATCAATGTTATAAGAGATACTAAAATTTTCTCATTTTTAAAGCCACTTTAAATTAGATCTCCTGTTACTTGTGCTAAGTGCATTTAATGATAGAGTAGTAAATTGGTTAAGTGAAGAGATTTTGGCATCAGGCAAACTCTGGTTGAAGGGCTTGTTCTACCACTTACTACCTATGTGACTGTTCGTTTTCCATAATGTGAAAACTGCATAATATTGTGCCTAATGCACTGTATTAGCTCAAATAAAGTTTGCTAGTAATTCTATAGTAATTTGGGGTGATATAAAAATTAACAAAGTAGGAAAAACATTTAGAAGGAACAACAGAACGATATCAAGAGTTATAAACCATGCAACTCTGACCTAGATTTCTTTTTTAAATTCCAAAAGTCAGCTTTTCAGAGCATTGAGTCAGAACTGAGAAACTTCCACAAACTACGCCAGATTTCTAAATGGATCTAGGTCTGAAACGTAGAAAAAATAGCAATTAAAAGAAATTTTTATTGAGCATCTTTGTAACATGTTGTTAATGTTCTTTGGCTTATGCAAAAATGAATAATAGACCTAAACAAAAGTGAAGTTTGAGAAAATAAAGTTAATCTAGAACATTAATTAAAAGTATATACAAGTCATGTTTATTAAGTAGCAAATATTTATTTCGTAATTCGGAAAGATCTTACTGTCAAATTGCTAATTTCTTTGCCATCTAAGATGTTAGTATACAAAAGTGTGGGTGATGCAGCATTCCTTATCTCATCTGTATTAAAAATAAAGTAAATTATACATAGAATAAAATAAAAAAGGAAAAAAGAAGAAACACACATTAAAGTATCTCTACCAAACCTAATTGAAATTTTGTTGTCTTTCCTCAGTAGTCTTTAAATTATTATATTTCCAAAGTATCCTCAGTTTCTCTGAGTATTATGTTTAAATAATAAATTTTTTATAAATGAAATATTCAGACTGGAACAAAATGCTTTAGATGATTTTATTTGAATACCATTCTATACAGACATCCAACATATTGATTTACAAAGAAATCTGACAAAGCTGTCCAGAGTATTTCTCAGGAGAAGTCCATGTGGAGAAACTGAGCTCCACCACACTTACCAGAACCGTGTTCGGTGCTGTCCTCTATCTGAACGTTTCCTGCTAAGTAAGGCATGACTTCACACACACACATTAATGCCTAAGGGAAAAGACTTGGGTTTTTTCAGGTTTAGAATACCAGAATTGGCACTGATACTCTATCTTCTTATTTTCACTTCTTCAATTCTTTCCTTTAAAAAAATTAATTAATTAAAATTAAAAAATAAAAAACAGCCTGACCAGGCGTTGGCACAGTGGATAGCGCGTTGGCCTGGGACGCGGAGGACCCAAGGTCGCCAGCTGAAGTGTGGGTTTGTCTGGTTTGAGCAAGTCTCACCAGCTTGAGCTCAAGGTCTCTGGCTTGAGCAAGGGGGTCACTCGGTCTGCCGGAGCCCCCTGGTCAAGCACATATGAGAAAGCAATCAATGAACAGGTAAGGTGCTGCGACGAAGAACTGATGCTTCTCATCTTTCTTCCTTCCTGTCCATCTGCCCCTCTCTCTGTCTCAGTCACAAAAGCAAACAAAAAAAACCCCCTAATGTATTAGGCTTAAATTCAAAGATGCAATGTGATGGAAAGTGATTTGAAGCCAAGTACTTAGCCCAGGAATGGTGGAGAAAGGCAACCTTCTACAAGGCAAATTAGAGTGGGTAAATAACTAGAGGATTGATTGATAATTAGACCATACTTCTCATTCAAAAGTCAAGGAGTGGAAAAGAAATGTGTAGGAAAAATGATTCATTCAACTGAATACTGAGTGATCACTGTGTGCCAGGATGTATGATGGGTGTGGGGGAAACGTATGTTCTCTCCAAACATTCAGCCAAGTTTACTGTTCAAAAATTCAATAACACGTATTTGGCTGATGTTAATTTCTACGTTAAAGAATTAATGATGAAAATAATGATTATATTTAAAAAAAACTTTTAAATATTTATATTGGTTCTATCCCAAGAAGAATTTTATATTTTTCTTATTTTCAATGAAAAATTTATCGTTCCAGGAGAATTCCAGGTAGCAGTTGCAGAAAAAGAAGGTGGTCCTGGGATGATATTCCAGAGATCTCTAGCTGGAGGACATTCTCTGTTGATTTACAAAGTGGCAATCTGATTTTCTTTCCCACACCTGGAGGAGCTCAGCAAACAGCAGCTCACAGGTGTCACCCAAATCTGGCTGAGACTGGCTCCAGTGAGTCTAGCCAAGATTTGGCTTAGCTCTGTGCTGTCCTGGAGGGGCTTGCCTCCCCTAAACTTGAGCTGGAGTGCCTGTCTGTGGGTGGCTGAGTGTATATAACACTCTGCCTTGTAACTCTCCATCCATTTCAGCATCTAAATAGTAGTCAGGCACTTAAAATAACATTAAGACACGTTCCAGCTTGCCATGCCAGTCAAAGGGAAAGGGGGAAAAAATTGAAACCCTGCATTTCAGAACCCCAAGGGCTTGCTGATTTGGTAGGTTTATCTGTTCAGAGGATTAAAAAGGCAGAAATATTAGGAAGAAAAAAGAAAAAAAGGAAGAGCCAGCAAATCCTCTGAAGCAAATCTAATAGGCTGCCGGGGCACAGAAGAAAAGCCTTTACTACCTGAGCACAATCTTATTTATTATTCTTGCTACACAATTAAAATTTTTTTAAAAAAACTAAAAATTTCTGAGACATTTTTCTTTTTTTGCTATGCTAGTCACATTTCCCAAATCCTTTATCAGCGCTGCTCTGCATATGAATGGGCTGTAATTGAACTGTCACATTCATGAAGGTCAGTAACCTTTCATTAGAAAGAATGTGTCTTTCTTGATAAATTATAAAGTCCCTGAGGATTTGAAAGCAGATTGAAAAAAAAAAATACTCTCTACTACTATACCTTGAAAAACAAAATACAGGTTTTTCTCTGTTATTTTGTGGGGGAGGGGTAGAAGAGAGCTATTGTTTGTTTCTGTTTAACTTGCTTTTTGTGGGTTTTTATTTTGTTTTGTTATTTGTGTGTGTGTGTTTGTGTTTTATTGTGGGGTTTTTTGTTCGTTTGTTTGTTTGATCAAGGAGTAGGGACTCCTCTCCACACCCCACCATTCTTGGATATTTTCTTTGTCAGCAATACTGTGCAAAATTTTTTAATACAAGCTTTTTCTGAGCCCTCCCTAAAAGCAAAATGAAAAACTTTTTTTTCTCTAAAAAAAAAAAAAAGCATACTTAGTTATTCTACCTGCTGTTTTATTTTTAAAAATAAAAGTAATAATGGATGCTTTTTTCCCCCTTTAGAGTATACACTTCAGCGTTTGCTATGAAAGGACCAAAGTTTTTACGTGCAAATGAAGAACCACCTGAGTTATGCAGATTCTGCTAATCCCACCCAATAATTTAAGTGGTAATTAACACAGACAAGCACTCAGCCACCCCACCTTTCTATTGAAGATGGCTGACCCCAGAGTATTTTACCTTCTACCAGCAATATCTGCTTCTGGTTCCCTGTCATTAGACTTGAGAATCTTCTGAGGATTTTTCATCAACGCTTCAGATTTACTCAACCAGCACTAACTCCCAGCTCCCTGTTAGTTCAATTTATCTTTGGCCCAACAAGTTTATGTATACCTTTAATGTGCACTGGTATTTAAAATAGGAAACTTATGAGATGTCTGTCAATTTTGGACAGTCTCTCTATTCAGTTTCATCAACTTTAAATTTTGTTTAAAAAGATTTTGTTGGCATTATTGACATTGAAAAACACAAACCAATTGACATAAAATTTGAAAGACGTTGGCACAAAAATGAAAGCGACATGAGGGAATTGATGCACCATTGTTTCTGCCCTATAGGCATATACATTTATTTGATACACTGAGAGCTTTAATTCCTTAAGGATTTGCTCACCAGCCAAAAAAGTGAATGAGCATCAATGCAAAACAAAGAATTTGCAAAGAATTTTAAATTTCCCATAAAAGAATCAAATGAAAACAGAAAGACTTTAGTATGAGATTATTCTACTTTCAAAGAATGTTATCATCATTTATAGTTCTGTGTGGTTGGCATGGTAGGGATATCAAAAAGAACTTTCTATCAAAAAACTAATGTCTCCTATATTGTTAGTTAGATTTCAACTAAGAAAACAAAACGTATGCCAGATAATTCAACAGTGGAAAAGGAATAGTGAGAAATGTGTTCAACATTATTTGAAGGAGCAACCAAGGAAGGAAGGTGAGTAGCACCTAGAGGATGTGACTACCACCCATACGGCTGGAGCAATGAAGAAGAGAAATGGTATCACCGGGGCCTTTGTGCTGGTGTAGCAGGCAGTAAGATAGGCACAAGCAGAGTAGGAATGATGGGCCAGGTGCAGAGGGCCACCAGGGCAGAGGGCAATACTACAAACTCTTGCTAGGACCTAGGAAGAGACTTTACTAGGAAGTAAGGGAAAGGTTATTCTGTTAAGCATTAATCTGTGAAAGATGACATCTAGGCCAGTGGTTCTTAACCTGGGTTCTATCGAACCCTAGGGGTTCGATGAGTCGGTCTCAGGAGTTCAGAGAAGCCTCTGCCGCAGAGACCAGAATAAAGTAATACTGTAATTTGTTGTGAGTTCATGCACTTTGTTGGTTTTGTTCTTTGAGCAAGGTGATGTTCATGCACAGCTCATTTTGTGCACCAGTAAAAAAACATATACCTATGTCTTTAATTTGGAAAAAAAATTATATTTTATTTATCACTAAAGAAGAGTTTGGTGAATGCACATATGAAACTGGTGGGTTCGGTACCTCAAAAAATGGTTAAGAACCACTCTGGTCTAGGCTTTAACTGTGTTTCAGCTCCAGGCCCAGAGAAGCAGCAAAATCAGATGAAGCAATACCATGGCTGACATGAAGACCAGCTGCAATGACTGATGACTCCCTCTCCTGGAACCGACCAATCAATGAGGACCATGACCCTGAGGAGACACACCTGGAAAGCTGATGAATATTCTATTAGGATCCTCTTATGAGACCTCCAGATAAAAGTCGTCAGGACAGAGGACTCAGTAAGGCTTTCTCTATGGAGCGTGCCTATGCCTTTTTCTACCCCTTTCTCCCTCTCCCTCTCTCTCCCCCTCTCTCGCCCCTTCCCCTCTCATCTTTTCCTCTCTTCCCCCCTCCCCCATTTTCCTCTCCCTCCCTGTCTCTCCCCCTCTCTCCCCTCGCTCTCCTCACTCCCCTCACTCCCTCTCACTCCTTCTCGCTCTTTCTTGCTCCCTCTCACTCCCTCTTACTCTCTCTCTACTTCTCTCACTCCCTTCTTTCCTATCTCTCCCCTCCCCTCTTCCCTGGAGCACTCCTCCTTCTTTCATCTCTAAAGGTACTTATCTCCTAAATTCCAAGGGCCCTTCTTTTGCTGTAACTTATTTACTGAGCCCATTCATTCTACGGCTCATTTCTTCTACCTCTGTGACTTTCTAAATAAACTTTCTCTTATAGTTTGACTCTTGGCTCTGAATTCTTCTCTTAGCCAGAACTCAAGAACTGAGATTGCTGAACCAAGGTTAACACCTGGTGTCATTTTTCCACTGCTAACAATTGCAGCTGCCGACACATGTGCATTGGTATGTTACAGCTGATATCCATGAGTGCTCTCATAAAACATGATTTCAAAGAAATCAAACTAATTATTCAATGCAGTATGTCAGATTTTGCATCCAAACAGTTCAGCTGGTAGAAGCTGAAATTGTAGCATGTCTGCCTGGTGGAAACTGGGAACTTGAAGGGAGTAAATGCCGAGTGGGAGCTGAATCAATGATTAGATACAGAAGAGAACTTACTAAGAAGTAAGGGGAAGGGAAAGGAAAACAGAGTGAAAAAGGACCAGGGCTCTGTGTCCTCCAGTCCTACCCCAATCATAGTACTTTCAGTAATTAGGGTGCAGATATGGTAGTTGGCTTCCTAAATCGTTCGTTCCACTCTTATTCTGCATTATGAGAAATTGACTCCAGGTCCTGATTAGACCTCAAGCCAATCACATAATCTCAAAGCCCCTTTCACTGATGGGTTCAGGGCAGAAGCCTATTGGTGATGCCACTCTTTTGTAGGCATTGGAACCTGGTTGGCTCATTGAGACTGAGGATAGAAAAATAATTCCATGTTCAGGGAGAAATTATTTCTCCTACTAGGTGTGAACAGGGAAGAATTGTTGCCTGGATACACTTGTAGCCATCATCTGATTATTGGAGGAAATCATCCTTAGAATAAAGTAACACTGGCATGGTTAAGGTAGACAGAGAACTGGGTTTTTATGAAATTATGAAACAACTGACTAAACTTACTCTAAAGCTCACTCTGCCTTTGAAAGTCTTTTTATATTAGATAACAATTTTCCTATCATTTCAGCCCATGTGTTGGTTGAATTTTTAGTTACCTGCAGCAGGAACCATTATAACTGACAGTGTTTCACCTTTTAAAAGATTGAAAAACGCTGCCCTAGAGAAACTTCTAAAGAGCCTCACATTTCAGAGAGACATTCTAACCATTTTCTTTTCCACTTTTCTATTCTAACTTTTAAGTGGATTTTAAAGTGGTGATTTTTTTCAGGTTTAGCAGTCTTGTTTCAAAGGCTTTCTTGCATCGTAAGTGCATTGCTCTAAAAATGGGCTTTAAAACCAATCTGTGTAGCCAGAAATGGTTTTTCTTTTCCTATCCTCTATTTTCCTTTCCTTTCTTGTGACACCACCACCCTTTCCTTTCAGCCTGTCATTGTCCTAACTCTGTTCACAAACTGCCCAGGTTCATAGTCTAGGCCTACTTGTGTGAGGGGGCAGCTGTTAGGCTTGCTTGCTGGTTTACCAGCTGCAAGCACTTTGCTTGATTAGTGCGTGAGCCCGTGGCAGAGGCACGTGTGCACAGCCTATATAAGGCTGTGGGTGCTTCCCCTGGGCGGAGATTCTTCCAGATCCTTCTCCCTGCACCATGAGGTACAGTTTTCTTTGCTCCCTTGCCCTTGCTGTGAATAGCAGAGTTTCCTTGTTTATTAGCTCTTTCTCATTTTTTGTTTATTTGCTCACCTGTCTTTGTGAGCCTCCAATAAATGGGTATGGCCCAACACTTTCCAGCTCCACAGTTTCTCTACCATCTGCCTGAATCCAATGTGAACCTGCCTGGCCTCAACCACCAACATTACATCTGGCATAGTGGGCAGGGTTCGGAGCAGATGGGTATGGAGCCGCTGATACCCTTAAAGGGTGGGGTAGAGGAGTGGTCACTGTTCTGCAGTGTATGGTCCCCTGTAGCTGTTCTTTTGGGGTCTATGGGCTGGGTGTTTTTTACAGCCCTGCGAGAAGAAACTGAAAACTCTATGCGAGAGGTGGCCCAAGGTCAAAAGCTCCAGGATAAGCTGTGGACTGAGGGGTAACAACAGCACAAGCTGGAATGGTCACTGGAGACATAGCAACAGATCTGAGAAGTGCAAGTCAGAATGCAGGTTGAGAACCAGCGATGGTGTGAACTAGAGTGAGCATTGCATAGGGAGGCTGACTGGGTTTGAGAGTTGCATTGTGAGGAGCAGGCTGAACACCAGTGGTGCCTGGCACTGGAGCAGTCTCTGGAAAAGGAATTGCGGGTCTGCAAGTTGCAGTTTGCCCTGGAAGCTGAACATTGGCAGTAACAGCTATTGGAGAAACAACTGTGAGTTCAGGAGCTTGAGAGTTGAGTACAGGAGCTCGAGAGTCAGCTTCTGGCTAAGAGCTGGCAGCTGCAGGAGCCAAAGTGGGTACAGAAAATAGAGTTGCATTCCTGTTGGTGGAGTGGTCAAGTCAGTGGAAGCAGGCATTTCTGACTCCTCTTCTGAAGGGAAGGCTCGGGTTGCAACTGCTGTCCACAGACACAGAGTCTGGCCAGTAGTCACCAGGAAGGTAAAATTTCAGTAGCAAAGAATCCCTCAGGGGCAACCACAGCCTCCTCCACAGATAGTGAAGCACTCTGTGGTCTGACCCTACACCCAGACAGAGCTGATGGAGTTGGGGGTACAATTCAGGCAGAAACCCATGGAACCACTGACAGCCTGGTTACTGAGGTTGTAGGATACAGGAGTGGATGGTATAAAGCTCTGTGGAACATAGAGAAATTTGCTGCCATTACCACACACTCCTCCTTATAGCAGCATCTTCTTCAGAACTGCATGACAACCCAGGACCCCATACCCTACTAGAATGGGTGATAGCTGCCATTCATATGGTCTGGCAAAATGCTGGGGACTTGCTGGGGGTAGTGAGTCAGTGGCAGTGCAATAGTGAGTTAGTAAAGGTCCTTTAGAAACTAGGTATGAAGAATGCTGCTTTCCAACCAGTGTCCTGTGGACCAGACGAGGAAGTGTTTATGGCCAGGATGCAGGATCTTATCCTCGGCAGTGCCCCATCAGCCCCCTTTGGGTGACTAGTGGCTATCTTGGGCCCCATTATAGGATAGCCTATCAACACAGTTACACAGATGGTAGCAGACTTGGGGGAGTTGCAGGTAGCATGAAATTACAAAGCTGTGAGAGCTGCTGCCCATGCTGCCTATGTTGCCCCTCTGACCAGCAAGAGGAACAGGCCTGTGAAAGTTACCCAAACACAATGTGGGTAACTTTAATTGCTGCTGGGGCAGATAGGAAGAAATTGGATAGCAAACCTAATACGGTTCTTTTGGAGCTTTGGCAACAGCTTAAACCAGGAAAGAGATTCCAGCTGCTGAGACAAACAGCCCCAGCAGGTACCAATAAAATGGTTGGTGCACAGGCAGCCTGGTTGCAAGATTGTATGATGGGGACTGCTGAAGGAGAGGAGGACCCCCAAGACCCGCTATTCCAGTTTGAATAGAGGGAAGGCCAAGGGACCTGTCTAACAGAAATAGGCAGGGACCAGAGACCATGTGTAACTGGCTATCCACCGGTCCCCTTTTAATGTATAGCCAGTATTGGCCTTGAATACAAGTGCAGAATGTTCCCTTCTTTATGGAAACCCAGAACGGTTTGCTGTGACCTCAGTGACCAGTGATGGGTATGGGGGCCAAACTGTTCAAGTGAAGCCAATAACTATTCCATTGGGGAGAGGAAGACTGCATCCTAAGCCATATAAGGTGTATGTATCTCCTATTCCTGAATATATTTTGGGGGTAGATGTCTTACAAGGACTGTGGTTGGAAACTATAGCCAGGGAGTTCTGCCTGTAAGTCCGAGTCGTGAAGGCAGTATTGCAGGGACATGCAGCACATTCCCCCTTGCAATTACCCATTCCCCAGCATGTGACTAGCATGAAGCAGTACCTCCTACCAGGAGGCTATGAAGAAATCACTGGGACAGTCCTCAAACTAGCAAACGTGAGGATCATCGGGCTGGCACACACCCCTTACAATTCTCCAATGTGGCCTGGGTGCAAACCAGAAGGAACCTGACAAATGGCAGTGAATTTCAGGGAACTTAATAAAGTGTTTCTTTATTGAATGCTGCTGTACCCCCAATAGCTAACCTGATGGATTGGTTAAGCCATGAGTTGGGGACATACTACTTTGTGGCGGATTTGGCAAACATCTTTTTCTCTATTGATATAGCTGCAGAGAGTCAGGAACAATTTACCTTCACTTGGGAAGGGCAGCAATGGACCTTTACATTATTACCACAGGGCTGTTTGCATACCCCACCTTGTATTATGAGCTGGTGGCTGCTGACCTGGCTAAATGGAAACAACCAGAGGCAGCTCATATGTATCATTATATCAATGACAATATGCTAACTAATGACTGTCATCCAGAATTGGAGCAGGCAGTCCCTACTCTGCTATCCCATATGAAAGTGTGTGGCTGGGCGATCAATGAAGGGTAAATTAAAAGCACCTGGGTTATCTGTTAAGTTCTTGGGAGTTGTCTGTCTGGGTAAGACAAAAGTTATGCCTGATTCAGTTATAGATAAGATCAAAGCATACCCTGTGCTCGCTACAGTAAAGCAGTTACAGGAATTCCTAGGTCTGTTGGGGTATTGGCGAGCATTCATACCCCATTTAGCTCAGTTACTGCCTCTCTTATATCACCTTATATGGAAGGGGGTTTGTTGGGATTGGTCTGAGCAGGCACAAGGTGCACTTGCAGAAGCTATGAGAGCTGTCAAAGTGGCACAGGCCTTGAATGTGTTTGATCCTGTCAGGTCCTGTAAGCTTGATGTCCATGTAACCCCTGAGGGGTTTGGATGAGGTTTGTGGCAATGAACAGAGTGCCTATAGCAACCTATTGAGTTTCGGTCCCAGTTGTGGAAAAATGCTGAAGTTCATTACTCATTAGTGGAGAAGCAGCTGGCAGCTGTGTATGCTGCCCTCCTGGCCACTGAGAGTATTACGACCACAACTCCAGTTACGGTCAAGACCACATACCCTATTGCAGGATGGGTGAGAGACTGGGCAACCAAATCTTGCAGTGGTATGGCCCAAACCTCCACCCTGGCCAAGTGGGGTGCAAACTTGCAACAATGCTGTGCTCTTAGCACCAGCCCACTGAGGGCAGAACTGCAGGAAATCTTGGGTCCAGTCACCTATATAATCTTAGAGTCAGGTGCAGCTAAGGCTCAGGAGGCAGAACCTGAAGTCAGTTCCTATCAGGAGGGGTGATTATCTATCCCCAAGGGTGCCTGGTATACTGATGATTCTAGCAGGGGCCCACTGGCAAGTGGATGATCATATCTTTCCATCCGGCCACTGAGAGTATTTGGATGGACACAGGTACAGGCCAAAGCAGACAATGGGTGGAATTAAGAGCCATATGGCTAGTTGCCCATAATGAATCTTCACCTCTGGTGATTTGAACCAATGGCTGGGCTATCGTGGACTGACCCTTTGGATTGCTACTTGGCACATTAACCAGTGGATGGTAATGCACCATCCACTATGGGGTCAGGTCATGTGTAGAACTTATGGGAAATAGGACACCAGAAACAGATGACAGTATACCATGTCACGGGGCATGCCCCTCTAGCCCATCCTGGGAATGATGAGGCAGACACCTTGACAAGGGTGTGATAGTTGGAGACTGCACCTGCAGGTAACATGGCACAGTGACTCCACCGGCCTCTGCTCCATGCAGGACAGAAAACTATCTGGGCTACTGTTAAGTGGAACTTGCCTGTGTCCTATGCAGAGGTACTTTCAGCCTGTGATCAATGTGCAGTGTGTTCTAAGGAACACCCTTTGAGACAGCTGGCATTACCTGGACAGATCCAGAGAGGTCATGTTCCACTGACATGGTGGTAAATAGACATCATTGGACCCCTGTCAAAGTTGGATGGGTACCAGTATGCACTCATGTGTGTAGATACTGCCACCGGTCTGCTTGCTGCTTACTCTGCCCATAACCCAGACCAAAAGGAAGTCATACAGGTTCTGGACTACCTGAATGCTGCATACAAGTAGCTGCTGGTCCTTGAAAGTGACAGTGGTACCCATTTCACAGGTTCTATGTTGAGGCAATGGGCTCAAGACCTAGGGGTGAACTAGAAGTACCATGTCCCCTACCACCCACAAGCTGCTGGTATTGTTGAGTGGTATAATGGACTCTTAAAGCAGGGACTGCGACAGGAGGGGGCACTGGCTCCCTTACTGGATGGACATGCTGCTTGTGGACAGTACTCTAGATTTTGAATGAGAGATTTCAACGGGGGCACTCAGCTCCGGTGGAGGCCCTACTTCACCAGGAAGCTGTTCCCATCTAGTTGCAGATATGCACGAAGGACACTTTGCTCAAGCCAGGCTTTGGCCAGCAGGGCAACGTGCTCCTGCCTGCCCAACAACCCTGCTTAAAAGCCAACGGCTTCAATGTACATGGGCCTGGACTGTACAAGACCCCTACCTATGATGGGTAGTCTTGTTGGCACCATGGGGTAGGAGCTAGAGGTGTGCCTCCAGTTAACTCCCTGGGCAACCAGCACCTGGCTGTCTAAGGTAGAAGTATATTATCCCTTGAGTGCTCAGGGAGACAGTATTATGAAGCGGGCAACCTTTGTGGGTTTTTTATGGCCCATAATGCATTCTCCCATTCTGCTGCACATTGAACCAGCAGATCCTGGTGAGAAGTCTGATAAGGTTTGATATACCTGCCCAGGGCACCCTCTGGTACCTGCTACTGTGCTGTCTATAGACAGAACTCTGGCTTGGATTCTGCCAGAAGGGAAAGATTTGCCTTTCTTGGTACCACTGACCACTCTATTATTTTGCCTATAGCTGTGTTTTGTAATTTTGTTTCTGCAAACTCTACTGTTTTGGCTTTTTTAAATGTACCTCACTCCTCACACAGGGACCATTACAGAAGAAACTTGTCACGTAGATTGTGAGGTGAGCAACCCTAAAGGGGTGGGATATGGGGCAGCTGAGTTAGGCTTGCTCATGGATTTATTACCATCTTCAAGCACTTGCTTGATTAGTGCGTGAGCACATGGCAGAGGCACGTGTGCATAGCCTATGTAAGGCTATGGGTGCTTCCCCTGGGCAACGATTCTCCCAGATCACTCTCCCGCCACTGTGAGGTGTGATTTTCTTTGCTTCCTTGCTCTTATTGCAAATAGCAGATTTTTCTTTGTTTATTAGCTCTTTCCCTTTTGTTGTATATTTGCTCGCCTCTCTTTGTGAGCCTCCAACAAATGGGTATGACCCGACACTTTCCAGCTCCACAGTTTCTCTACCGTCTGCCCGAATCCAGTGTGAACCTGCCTGGCCTCAACCACCGGCATTACACTGTGTCTGTCCTTTTTAAATATATTTCTTGCTGTCAGGTCTTTCCTGTACCTCAATCTTTTCTCAAACTTTGGTTACCCTGGTGTAATGCCAGTGGCTGACCCAGGCAGGTCCACATTGGATTCAGGAAAATGGTAGAGAAACTGCAGAGCTGGAATGCGTTGGGCCATTCCTCTTTAATAGAATCTGCAATGGCGAAAAGCACACAGGCAGGGGAAAACCTCTTCTCTGGCATACAAATAGCAAGAATGGCCCTTCACAGTGGTGGGAAGGCAACCTGCCATCCACAATACCCCTGAGCACAAGCACCCATAGCCTTATATGGGCCATACACACATGGAGCAGCCACACACTCATGTACCAATTAGGCAAAGCACTTATAGCTTGTACACCAGCGAGCAAGCCTAACACAGCGGCTCTACATTCCACCCCTTTAGGGTTGCCCGCTTCACAATCTACATGACATCAAGCAGAGACTACAGCAACAGCAAAAGTTACACAATAATTACAACGGGGCCCTTCACAATGTCTCCCTGAGCACTTTGCTCAGGGTATCAACTGAAGGCCCATCTCTAACTCCCTACCCCACAATAGGTGGAAGGGCCTGCATAGTCCAGGGCCATGTCCATTGAAAGCAAAAAGTGTTCTTGGTGCATCTCTGCAACTCAGTGATAAGCAGTCCATGATAAGACAGCTCAGCTCTCTGTGCAAATCACCAAGGTAAGAAACCCATTATAAGCAATGCCAACACCTGCTGCACATTAGAAGGGGACCAGTGGATTGCCAATTTCACATGGGGCCTCTGGCCCCCTTCCCATCTGTTGGATGGGTCCCTCAGCCTTCCTCCTAGTCAAAGTGGGACAACGAATCTTGGAGATCTTGCAACATAAACATCAGCCATTTTCCTGGCAGATGCTGGGGCCACACACTTCCTCTGCTTTTTCAGCAGCTGGAATCTCTGTTCTGACTCAAGCTGCTGCCAAAGCTCCAATAAGACTTTGTTGGGCTTGCTGTCCAATTTCTCCCTATCTGCCCCGGCTGCAATCAAATCTACCCACATCTGTGTTCGGGTAACTTTTACAGGCCCATTTCTCCTCCTATTCAGGGGACAGCATGGGCAGCAGCCCTCACAGTCTTATAGTTCATCTCTGTTCTGGAGAGCATAATGCCATCCACATCTATGTTCTGTAACTGCAGCAAGCAGGTTGCCAGTGGTTTGGTGGGTTTCTGCCTGAATTGTGCCCCCAACCCATCAGCACTGCCTGGATGTAGGGTTGGACCACAGTGCTCCACTACCTATAGAGGAGGCTGTGGTTGCCTCTGAGGGACTCTTGGCTGCTGGGTTTTTACCTTCTTGGTGACTACTGGCTGGGCTCTAAGTCTGGACAGCAGTTGTAGCCTGAGTCTTCTCTCAGAAAAGGAGGAGTCAGAAACACCTGTTCCTTCTAACTCAGAGCCACTCCATCAGCATGAATGCAGCTCCATCTTCCATGACTGCTCTGGCTTCTGTAGCTCCTGGCTCTTGGCCTAAAGCTGAGACTAGAGCTCCTGAACCTGCACCTTTTTCTTCAACAGTCATCACTGCCAACATTAAGCTTCCAGGGCAAACTGCAACTCACAAAGCCATAACTCCATGTCCAGAGACTGCTCCAGTTCCAAGCACCTATGGTGCTTAGCCTGCATCTCACACTGCAACTCTCAAACCTAGTTGGCCTTTCTCTCCAGCACTTGTTCCAGTTTAAACCATTCTTGCTGCTCGGTCTCAGCTCATCCTGGAGCTTTCAAGCTCACTCCGCTTCTTGTACAGAGCTCCTGCTTTCTTCTTGCAGGATTGTAAAAAACACCCAGCCTACAGTTCCCAACAGAATAGCCACCAGGAACAGCCACTCCCTTCTCTATTCCACCACTCAGGGGTGTTGGCGGCTTCATACCAATCTGCTCTGAATCCTGCCCATAATGCCAGATATAATGCCAGTGGCCGAGACAAGGCAAGTCCACATTAGATTCAGGGAGATGGTAGAGAAACTGTGAAGCCAGAAGTGTTAGGGCCATTCTGTTTAATAAAGTCTCACAAAGGTAGACAAGCACACAGGCAGGGGAAAACTGCTTCTCAGGCAAACAAACAGCAAGAATGGCTCCTCACAGTGTCAGGAAGTCAATCCACTATTCATAATCCTTCTGAGTGTAAGCACCCATAGCCTTACACAGGCCATACACACGTGGAACAGCCACACACTCATGTACCAATCAGGCAAAGCACTTGCAGCTGGTACACCAGCGAGCAAGCCTAACACAGACATTTTCCCCACACCTGGGTTGCATGCCTCAAGTCAACTATCTGGAGTCATTGATAAAATACTTTAGGATGAATTCTTTATGGCCTATATTGGCAGTGGAAGCTTTAATTTGGAACTATTGTGCCTTGTATACAACAGAAGATCTACAAATGTTTGTTGGCTCAATAGAAGAATTAGTGAAATTAATATATGATTCCATCTATAGACTATTTATAGTTGATGAAAGAACTCTTAAAATATTACCTCATAAGACACACAAGTGAATCTATAAAAGAATCTCTGACACAGTGGTCAGCCACTGGGCATTTTTGAAAAGAGGCAGGTCACTAAGGGCTATTTGAATCACAGCTTTTCTTTAACCATGTACTTCACCTAGCACACAACTAACCTAGGTGGCAAACATATTCAAAAAAGAGAGAGAGAGAGAGACTGTTAGAAACAGGTGTTGGGAAGCCAACCTTAATGCAAGTATGACTACCACCGAACACTGAAAGGGCAGCTCACGCATCTCTACTGGGGCCTGGCAGCTGGCCCTTCCACCCCCTTCCCATTCTGTGCTGCCTCATGTTTACACAGTGAAAATGAAACTGTTGCCAGTGTTAATACAGCATAATTTATAAGCTGAGAAGAGAACTCAGCATGCATACCCTTTTCAAGTGAAACAGACTGTTATTTTCAGAACCAATCGAAGGGTGGGGACATTTCTTGGAAACCAAGGCAACTGCTGATTTCTCCAGACCACTTCTGCCTCATCAGGTCCTCCTCTCATGAGGCAGACAGGGCCAGCCCACAGAGAAGTTCAGTCTAACAAACTGCCTCCCTGTATTAGAGGAGGCAGATCTGAATGATAAGGCTGTTCTTTCTAGGCTCCAAAAAAGTTAGGTAGACCTCCCGACCAGAAAGGGGCCCCCAAGGAACTTAAGATCAGAGACCTTGCTTAATAGAAAAGGCCCTTAGTACAAAACCTGTTTCTCAGACTTGAGGAAAGATTTCAGGGATACCACAAAACCAGACATTTTTTCAGAAGCTGGACACAGCACAAAATTCTAACCCCCACATCTATGTCTTTGGGTTCTGCAAAAGATGCCTGTGCCCCTATCATATTCATTCTTCTTTGCTTCTAAACTAGTGACTGAGATTATTTGACTGAAAACACACACACACACACACACACACACACACACACACACACACACACACACACACACTCCAGAACCAATTTTAAGGAAAGCAGGAGGTGAGATCACCTTGGGCAGTTCTTAGCCAGTGTCAGAACTATCTGCCTGGTCCCTTTTTTTTTTTAACTCTTTTTTTAAAAATTCTTTTTTTATTTATTCATTTTAGAGAGGAGACACAGAGTGAGAGAAAGAGAGAGAGAAAGGGGGGAGGAGCTGGAAGCATCAACTCCCATATGTGCCTTGACCAGACTAGTGCAGGGTTTTGAACTGGCAACCTCAGTGTTCCCAGGTCGACACTTTATCCACTGCGCCACCACAGGTCAGGATGCCTGGTCCCATTTTTAATTTGGCAGTGAGCCCTCTCCATAATTGGGCTTTTTTTTTCCTCTAGGTTCCACAGTAATTATATCCTTTCACCCAGTGTTCTAATTACTGAGTTTAGAATACATCTTTCAGGCATCTGCCCTCCCAGATCTTCACTATGAGTGTTCTATAGCTCTCCTTTTGCCTGATCACTGGCTTCTCTAGATCCCGGCCTTGAATTGCACTTTGTACATTGATACCTGTCTTTTCTCCATAGCTTGGAATTTTACACTTACTTTTAAGCTCACATTCCGATTCACTTGCCCTTGGCAAATTCCCATGTGCTGCCACATTTAGACCTCAGCTTTTTCCCAACCCTGTGTTATCTATCTGAATAACAGCTAAACCCATTATAATAGAGTATTGAGCCCTAGATCCCCCTTGGGACAGGATGTCTGAGATCAGAATGGGTCAATTATGCTGATTATCCTGCTAATCCCTACCATTAGGGTAAAAAACTGTGGTATTCAATGTAGTATAAGGAGAGGATGCTCAGGAATAAAACTGTAAGATCCCTAATGCCTGGGAGGAGTATGAAAATGACCCACATCACATTTCACTTAGATGGGTTCAACCTTCACAGCTGGACACTCATCACCCTATGAACTTGGCCTTGGATGCTGGCATCCAACCCGGTGCTAGAAAAGCATGATAATGGGACACTCATGGTGGTTGCTTAGAGCCATTTAGAGTTCCTTAGTGCCTGGGTACTGCCTTACACAGTTTTTTATATATATGCATTTTCATTGCTAAACTACTATGTCTTTAAAATAAGACAATTGTATCTCCAATGCTCTTATCAAATTTAAAAATTATGGAGATACAAGCTGCCAATCCATTGCCAGTTCAACACTACCTCCTTGGAAATTATTCATTCAATAATTATTTACTATAATTATTTTCCAGAGTGATTCAACACCACATAAAGATGTTTTGGTCAACTGAACACATATGCAACACTAATCCTATAAGATTATAATAGAGCTGAAAAAATTCCCATTGCCTAGTGATATCATAGCCATTGTATTATTGCCTTACTGCAATGCATTCCTCGTGTGTTTGTGGTGATGCTGATGTAAACACACCTATGGCTGCCAATCACATAAAAGTATAGCACATACGACTACATACAGTGCAGTACAGTACATAACACCAGACGATGATAATACATGACTATATAACTGGTTTCTGTATTAACTATACTACATTTGTTATCATTATTTTAGAGTGTATTTTTTCAATTTACAAAAATATTGCTGTAAAACAGAATACTGTGTTATGCCACCAGCAGCCTCATACATCCTGATTTCACAAAAAATCTCAATTGCATCATTTTATCTTGTGCTTCATTTAATCTCATGTTGTTTTGTACAGTAACATGCTATACAGGTTTGTAGCCTAGGACCAATAGGTCATATATTGGGTTGTCAAGAAAGTATTTTCAGTTGTCACACATACCATTGTAATTGTTTTGAAGAACTTTTAGTCAGTGTTATGGTTTTTTGTTATATATATATATATATATATATATATATATATATATATATATATATATATATATTTGATATCAGTCACATTTAAGGTTACTTTAGAAGCAAGTTGTGCATAATTTTTTTTGTTGCTGTTAGTTTAGGGTCAATTTTAACATGGAGAGCAGAAACAAACATTTTAGGTATATTTTATTTTTTATTTTAGTAAAGGAAAGAAAGCTGCTGAGGCTCAAGAAAAGATATGTAAAGTTTTTGGTGTTGATTGCATAACAGAAGGCATGTGTAAGAATTGGTTTAAAAAATTCTGTTCTGGAGATTTTTCACTCAAAGATGATCAATGTTCTAGTTGACATACTGAAGTTGATGATGACCAGATCAAAGCCATAATTGAAGAGAATTGTCATATAACTTGTTCGAGAGATCGCAGAGAGGTTAAATGTATCTATCGCACACAATTGAGAAAATCACTTAAAATGTCTTGGACTCGCTAAGAAGCTCAATACTTGGGTTCTGCATGAATTGAAAGAGATTCACCTAACACAACGAATTAATATTTGCAATATGCATCTCAGGTGCAATGAAACGACCCTTTTTTGAAAAGAATCATCACTGGTGATGAAAAATGGGTCTATAGTAACATCCTTCAAAAATGGTCATGGTCCAAGTTGATGAACCAGCACAAACCACATCTAAAGCTAAATTGCATCAAAAAAAGGTCATGCTGTCAATTTGGTGGGACTTCATAGGTGTTGTGCATTCTGAGCTGCTTCCAAGCATCTCCCATATACAGCCCTGACCTGGCACTATCTGATTACCATTATTTTGAAGTTTGCAAAACTCTTTGAATGGTAAAACTTTCACAAATGATGATGACCTTAAATTGCACTTGATTCAGTTTTTCGCTGATAAGGACCAAAATTTCTATGAGCACAGAATCATGAAGCTGCAAGAAAGATGGCAAAAGGTCATTGAACAATATGGAAAATATGTAATTGATTAAAGTTTATTCTTTGTATAAATAAATAAGTTTTATTTCACACTATAAAAGCGAAATTACTTTCTTTCCAACCCAAGAAATAATGTAGTCTAGGTGTGTATTAAGCAGTACCATCTAGGTTTATATAAGTGCACTCTACAATGATTGCACAGTAACAAAATCACCTAACATTACATTTCTAAAAAGATAGCCCTATTGTTGAACAACACATGACTATACCTGGATGAGAGAGAATGAAACTTGGGATGCATAAATTTTTATTACAAAAGAGAGATAAGTAATAAAGAAGTAAATTTCTATTTGAGTTTTTTTGTTAGTAAAAAAGGTAAGACAGAAACTTGCATGGAAGGAAAGGTTAGGAGCATATTCTTAAGATTCACTCATTATAACCAGGAGACAAGAGAATCCAAAACAGTTAAAGGTAGATATAAATGAAACTCCCAACACTTTAGGACAATTGACTTTCCTCATATTCCCTATATTTCCAAATACCTAGCTCTTCCCAACCTCCTTTCTACCAGTAAATCTGTTAATCAAACCAACATAAGGATAATGACACTTGCTACATGATCTTTAAATTAACCCCAGAAGCCTATAAAATGTTGGCATAGAGACAGAAAGATTAACAATGTAAGTTCTAAATATCAGATAAGAAATGTCCAAACCTGTAAGAATTTTTATGTGTTTATTTGGGCCAAACTGATGACAGTTGCTGGGAAGCAAAATTTCAAAGGATTGAAAAGGCTCTGGAAAATGGCAGCTTTACCACTATTTTATATATTACTATCAAAGGAGGAAGTATAAGGATGTTACATGAAATTCATTGGTGTTAGATTGGGGGGCCAAGAAAAATAAAGCAAGAAAATCTCTGAGATGGGATACAAAGTAAGACTAATAGACACAAACTTGATTTACATTGGTGGGTACAGGATAGTTAACAATAAACATTGACAGCATTTAGAGATTTTGTGCAGGTAAGAAAGAAAACAATGCAGGGTCCTGTGGCTTCCTGCTCTGGTGTGATACTGTGCCTTGAGGAGTCTGGAATAAAAGGATTACTTTGGCATTCCAAAGGTATGTTATAGATGCAAAAAAAAAAAAAAAAATAGGTTCATTTAAGGTAAAGATTGACTTTTGTCAAGAAAGATACTGACCTAGGACATGGCTATCCACCGTGACTTGCTTTTAGTTAAAAGGTTTTAATTTCAGACCATTATATGTGATTAACTTTAGGTCTCTGAGTTTGTGAGGCCTACCATGCAGGTCTTCCTTGAGCTTGTCAGGTTTAGTATGTGGCCATTTTTTGTCCATAAAAGGACACGTAAAAATAAAATCATTCTAGGTAATCTGTGGCTTAGTTAAGCAAAACTTGTAAAAACAAATAAATTTTAAAGACAGAAATAACAGAAAGGCATTCAGATACGTGGAAATGAGAGATAGCCTGACTCTTGGGAATGTTACAGTATTTAACTAGTGGATGTTCAAAAATATGTTTAGACTCACATTAGAATGATCAACTGTATATCCCCACCAGGATAAAAGGCAATCCTGCCCTTTATTCAGAAATAGCTCAAAAGGCAGAAGTGACATGCTTCTCTATATGTGACTAATTTATTGGAACTAATGTCTTCTCATTCTTGCTCTTTGCAAATACCTCAGGAGATATTAGGATGTCAAGAAAGTTAGAAGGTTCTAGATACTATTGACTCCCCAATTCTCAATTTCTGCTAATAACAATGTAAAGACTTATGAATCCACAGTGACACCAGATTCAGAAACAATAATAAGACTTTCTCTCACCATCTCAGAGATTAAACTACATATTTGTAAAACCTTCTCTCCCAAACAGCTGGGTGGTAGCAAAGATATAAAGTCCTGGGAGTCTAAAGAAAAACAATGAAATGTCATGTTTAACTCCTTAATGGATCTTCTAATGGGGTGATGGGGAGAGGAGCTATAACATACATTAAGATAATTGAGGAAAATTAAATTAAATATGGGTTGTTTATTAGATAATCATGTTATATAAATTTTAAATGCCAAGTGTGATAATTTTGCTAGAATGTCCTTATTCTTAGGAACTGAAGTATTAGCAGATAAAGTGTCATCATATGTACAACTAATTCCAAGTGGTTCAATAAAATATGCAGATAGAGAGGCAGAAATATCAAAAACAGATAGATATGTAGATTAAAAGCAAAGATAAAATATATTAACAATAGGTGATTCTGGGTGAAGATATATGACATATAATCACTCTTCACACTTTTTAAAGATATTCCTCTGTAGGTTTGAACTTTAAAAAGCTAAGGGAACAATAAAAACAAGTGAGGATTAAGGTAAAAGTGTAAAAATGTTGTTTGAATATGTTGATACCTGATTATGCTGGCTGGACAGTTCATGGGAAGTTTATAAAATTAGTTTTTGTATTTTTGTATATTTTAGAAATTTCTATTATAAAAGATTTTTTTTATTTTAATAAAGAAGAAATATTCTCACTTCACCTCATTTTTTAGTTTTCCTCCATGGTTTGTTTGGATCAAAGCCTTTTTCCACTCTAAATAGTCATAAATCCAACCACAACTACAGCCCTATTTTTATGACATGACAGTGGACTTTAGAGTGAGGTGAGATGTGTTGATGGCAACTAAATTAACGTCCTGGTGATCTCCTTTTTGTTTTCCTTATTCATGTTGTTGGGCAGATAAAATATATTATGCTCACTTTGTTAAAGATAGCGCTGTCCATGTGGAAGCCCATCACGCAGGTGATAATATTGGTTGCCCTTCTTGCTTGGGATGGGTGTGATTATATTAATGTTTGTAGGGACAGGCTGTAAGCAGGCAGAGTCATTATAGCCCAAGGCTTAGTTTTAAGAATAAGCCTTTCCCACTCTTTTTGATGTAGGGTGGTGCACTCTCTTGAGGAATCCCATTATGCCTCAGATGAATGGCTTTGTATCAAAGACTTCCTTATTTGTATATTGGATTAAAAGTTTTGATTTCTACACTATAAAGTGGGGCAGACCAGGAGCTTGCTCTTTCTCAGTTCCTGAAATTAGCATTAGAGAGGAGAGCACAGAAAGGCCACATGGAGGAGGCCAGGAGAAACAGCCAAGATGGTGGAATGCTGAGGGAGAAGCCAGTTTGTGCAGAGAGAAGGAGATGGGGAACAGAGGTGAATAAGGCTGGTGAGCTAGAAACCTTTGATTCTAGAAAACTTTGATAAGTTAGTGCTTTGGGAGCCCTAAATAGAAAGGGAAGTATTTTCCCACTATGTGTATTACTTGCCTGCTGGGTGCAAGCTAGGATTAAAGCTAATGGCCCACCAGTTGTTGGCTCTGTTGTTTTATTATCTTCTGTCCAAATCCAATGCGAACCTCCATGGTCCAGGTGGCTGTGATGGTGGCCATGGCTACTGGTTTTACATTTGGTGTAGTCTCTGGCAGGTTTCAATACAGTTTGGTATGGAGCCACCACCACCTTTGATCAGTGGAGTAGAGGACTGGCTGCTGTTATGGTTCCCATGGCTGTCCTTTTGGGGGCCGTAAGCTGGCTGACTTTTACAGCCATGCATGAGGAAACTCAGAGTTCTGTGGAAGATGCTGCCCGGGACCTGCAAACTGAGCATGGAAGGAGCTGGAGCAAATGTGGGAGAAAAATATGCCGACCCTGGAGCTGGAGCAAGCACCCCAGAAGAGGCCGACCAGGTTCGTGAGATTCACTTGGAAATGGAGCAGCCGCTGTAGAAGGAATCATAGATTTGTGAGTTGGAGATTGCCCTGGATGTAGTGGAGAGCCAGCAGCAGTGGGAGGCCAGGACTGAGGCTGGAGCTGGGGCTGCAAGGCCCACAGAGCAGAAAGTGGCAGCAACCCGGGACTTATACACAGCAGCAGGAGCTGATGTTTTCAGTTGCTTTTTAGAGGATGAGAAGAATTGGTCTGGAGTTGTGATCTATAGTCTCCAGAAGGTGACAGCCCAGCAGCAAGGAGTACCTGCTATGCTCCTGGTATGTCTGCAATTTTGGGTCATAGGGGTGGATGCCATCATGCTCTCTGGAGCAGAGATAAAAATACTGACTGCCATTGCCACGTGCTCCTCTTTGGGAAGTGTAAGACCTGCCAGGATGGTAGGGATGAGGGTGGTGGCTGAGGCCCCATTTGCATGACTAATTCCTGGACTATGACCAAAATGAGCACTGGTTCCTCTGTTGGATGAACTTAAGGATTTTGAACAATGTGAAATACCCTGATGGGGGTGGGGGCGGCTTTGCTGGAAGCACTCCCCTGCCCCGGGATGCTTTACCCATGGCTAGAAAGAAGGCCAAGGACATTTTGCACTTTTGGCAAAGTACTCAGAGACTGGGAAAATGTACCTTTGTAATGGTTGAAATTGTATGATTTGTCATGAATTTGTAATTTGTGTAATATACCTAATTTCCATGTACTGGGATGCGGGTGGTGTAGATTGTGGGTAGTAAAGTGATCATGGGGTGGATTGTTGAGCAGATAAAATATATTATGCTCCTTTGTTAAAGATGGCGCTGCCCACATGGAAGCCCGTCACCCAGGTGATGATATTGGTTGCCCTTCTTGGTTGGGATGGGTGTGATCATATTAACGTGTTTGGGGGGCAGGTTGTAAGCAGGCAAAGTCATTATAGCCCAAGGCCTAGTTCTAAGACTAAGTCTTTCCCACCCTTTTTGATGTGGGGTGGTACACTCTCATGAGAAAACTCTCATTATGCCTCAAATGAGTGGCTTTGTATCAGAGACTTCCTTGTTTGTATATTGGATTAAAAGTTTTTATTCTAGGTGTAAAGTCAGAGTTCGTGGCCACCATCACAGCCTCCTGGCACATCCAGGTTCTCATTGGATTTGAACAATCGGCAATGAAACAATGGATCCAAAAACTGGTGGACCATCAACTTTAATCCTTTCTTGTACACAGCGGGCAAGTAAAAACACACACTGGGCTCCAAAACCCACTCATTCAGTACTCACAAAGCTACTGACTTATCTGAGTTTCCTAGAATCAAAAGTTTCTAGCTCACCAGACTTATTCACCTCTGTTTCCCATCTCCTTCTCTCTACACCAACTCTGCACAAACTGGCTTCTCCTTCAATGCTCCATCATCTTGGCTGCTTCTCCTGGTCTCCTCCACGTGGCCTTTTTCTGCTCTCATCTCTAATGCTAATCTCAGAAACTGAGAGAGCAAGCTCCTGGTCTGCCCCACTTTGTAGTGTAGATTCAAAACCTTTAATTTAATATACAAACAAGAAAGTCTCTGATACAAAGTCACTTATCTGAGGCATAATGGGAGGATTCCTCAGGAGAGTGCACCACCCTGCATCAAAAAGGGTGGGAAAGGCTTATTCTTAAAACTAAGCCTTGGGTTATAACGACCCTGCCTGCTTACAGCCTGTTCCCCCCCACACATTAATATAATCAAGTCCTTCCCAAGCAAGAAGGGCAACCAACATCATCATCTGGGCGACGGGCTTCCATGTGGGCAGTGCCATCTTTAACAAAGTGAGCACAATATATTTTATCTGCACAATACTAAGAAACTTGGATAAGTCAGTGGCTTTGGGAGCCCTGAATAGAAAGGGAAGTGTTTTCCCACTGTATGTATTACTTGCCCTCTGGGTGCAAGCTAGGATTAAAAATAATGGCCCACCAGTTCTTGGCTCCATTGTTTCATTACTGTTTGTCCGAAACCAATGTGAATCTGAACGGGCCTGGTGGCTGTGATGGTGCCTGTGGCAACTGGCTTTACACATGTCTACCAAAAACTCCAGAATTTACAGATCATTTTACTTAAATTGATGCTAGGCACTAGAGGAGAGGGCAAATGTGTGAGAACCACACAATTTAAAAGAATATCTCTATAGAAACAACCCAAGTCTCTATTGTTAGATGAATGGATAAGAAAAGTGGTATATCCATATAATAAAATACTATTCAGCCTTAAAAAAAGAGGAAATTCTGACACATGTTAGTTACCACATGGATGAACCTTAAAAACATGATACTGAGTGAGAAAGGCCAGTCACAAAAGGACAAATACTGTATATGAGGTACCTAGAGTAGTAATATTCATCAAGACAGAAAGTAGAATGATGGTTGCCAGGTGATGGGCAGATAAAATATATTATGCTCACTTTTTTAAAGATGGCGCTGCCCATGTGCAAGTTTTAAGAGTATGCTTTTCCCCACACCCTTGACTGATTGGATGATGTGGGGTGTTGCACTCTCATGAGGAATCCTCCCATTATGCCTCAGATAAGTGACTTTGTATCAGAGACTTCCCTGTTTGTAGATTGGATTAATGGTTGGGATTTCTACACTATAAAGTGGGGCAGGCTGGAAGCTTGCTCTCTCTTGGTTCCTGAGGTATTATAGAGGAGAACAGATTAAGGCCACGTGGAGGGGAGGAAACAGCCAAGATGGCGGAATGCTGAGGAAGAAGCCAGTTTGTGCAGAGTTGGTGTAGAGAGAAGGAGATGGGAAACAGAGGTGAAAAAGTCTGGTGAGCTAGAAACCTTTTGATTCTAGGAAACTCGGATAAGTCAATAGCTTTGTGAGTACTGAATGAGTGGGTTTTGGAGTCCAGTGTGTGTTTTTGGTTGCCCGCTGGGTGCAAGCTAGAATTAAAGCTGATGGCTCACCAGTTCTTGGCTCCCTTGTTTCATTACCGACTGTCCGGATCTAATGCGAACCTGCACTGGCCAGGTGGCTGTGATGGTGGCTTTGACTACTGACCTTACACCAGGGCTAGAGAAAGGAAGTGAAGGGGAGTTATTGTTTAATGTGTACAGAATGTCAGTTTGGGAAGATGAATGCTCAGGAGATAGGTGGCGCTGATGGTCACATGGCAATGTAAGTGCCCATAGTGCCACTGAACTGTACACTTAAAATGGTTTTAAAAGTGATATGTGTTTTACAGTTTTGGGCAGATAAAATATATTATGCTCACTTTGTTAAAGATGGCGCTGCCCACGTGGAAGCCCATTGCCCAGGTGATATTAGTTACCCTTATGCTTTGGATGGGTGTAATTATATTATTGTGTGTGGGGGATGGGCTGTAAGCAGGCCGGGTCATTATAGCCAAAGGCTTAGTTTTAAAAATAAGCTTTTCCCCAAACCCTTGACTGATTGCATGATGTAGGGTGGTGCACTTTCATGAGGAATCCCATTTATGCCTCAGATAAGTGGCTTTGTATCAGAGACTTTCTTATTTGTAGATTAGCTTAAAGGTTTGGATTTCTACAATATAAAGTAGGGCAGACCAGGAGCTTGCTCTCTCTCAGTTCCTGAGATTAGCATTAGAAAGGAGAGCAGAGTAAGGCCACGTGGAGGAGGCCAGGAGAAGCCAGTTTTTGCAGAGTTTGCGCAGGAAGAAGTAGATGGGGAACAGGTGAATAAGACTGGTGAGGTAGAAGCCTTTGATTCTAGGAAACTCAGATAAGTCAGTAGCTTTGTGAGCACTGAATGAGTAGGTTTTGGAGCCCAGTGTGTGTTTTTACTTGCCCGCTGGGTGCAAACTAGGATTAAAGATGATGGCCCACCAGTTATTGGCTCCATTGTTTCATTACCATCTGTCTGAAACTAATGCGAACCTGCATGGGCCAGTCGCCTATGAGGTTGGCCGTGGCTACTGGCTTAAAATACAGGGAGAGAGAAAATTAGAGAGGGAGAGAGAGTGGAGGAAGCCAGAGGGAGGTAAGACAGGGAGGGAGAGTGGGAGGAAGGCAGTTTGTTGGAACATCCTTGCTTCTATCCTTGTAATGCCCAGGGGTAAACATGTTTGCCATGGCTGTGTAAATTGCAGCCACTGGTCAGAATTCTCACATTAACACAGACCCTAACCTAGGTGTCATGAGGACACAGTAGGCTTTCTGAGAAGTTGCACTGTGGGAAGACCCTACTGTGTGGCCCCAGGAGAGCCTAGTTCACCAGAAGGTGACTTGGGTAAGGGGAGAGGGGAGGATTTCCCGGTAGTGCTTCTTGTAATACCTTGTTAGTCCTTGTAATCTAGATGGCTAGGATGAAAGAATTATGGTTTCAGAACAGAAACGTAGTGCTTTAAATTAAATCAGCTCCCTGCTGTGAGCCACTTACTCCCTTTCTTCCCCACAGCCAGTGAAGCAATTCAGAGGTTTCTCTGCATGGTTACCAGCATGAGTGACCTTCAGTCTTCCCACTTAAAATTGATTCAAGATGATCACATGGTTTAAATAATAGTCTCCATCCCACCCTCCCTGTCTTCCTTACCTTCTCTTTGCATCTTTGCCTCTCTCTCTCTCTCTCTCTTACACACACACACACACACACACACACACACACACACACACACACACAGATATCTTCACATTTCTTTCTTTTATGCATGTGTGCTTAAAAGTAGCTAAACCCACCTCCGAAGCCATCGCCTTTCCACCTGGCTCAGAACTGACAGCGAGATTTTTCACCTCCTCACTCTCCTTTCTCCTCGGATGAACAGTGAACCAGATGGCCATTCCCCAGTCGCCCAGCATGAGTTTGACTGACAGGAGCCTTTGATAAACCTCGGAAGAATGAAGTCATCTCCAGGTCACTGCTGCTGCCTGGCCTTTAACACCCCACACAGACCACTATTATCTGCTGAATAGGAGACAAAGGAAATTAGCCCTGCTTCCCTATCATTCCCATTATTTCCAGGCTGATTTAAACAAGGAAGCAATGAGATGCCCTTCACTTTCCTCCAAAAGGTACAAATGTCAGCTGTTAAAAAATGCAAACAAGAGGCTTTCCTATGTTAATAGCTGGGTTTCTTTGTGAAAGCTGAGGAGCATTTTATTCACTGCCTTTGAGGAAAGACTTAACAAGCTTCTAAACAACTTCCTTAACTACCCAAACCTCAGACTGGCTGGCGGGTATTTAAGCCTCAGGTTCCAGCTGGAGAGAAGAGGGGGCAGTGAGGCCTCATTTCCAGCTTTAACCTCAAAACGCCAAATAACCCAGAGATAAGAAAAAAGTTTCTTATCTAAAATTAAAGTTTGAATCTAAAATTAAAAAAGAGAAAGAGTTCCCCCTTCTCCCAGAACAATAACCCCCACCCCCCAGAAACTAAATGTACAAATGTCAGCAGAGCTAAAAATAAGGTGTGTACCCTGTGCCACTCTGATCTGACATTTGTGGAAGCTTTTTTTGCTAATTGTCTCCTGTTGGGCAGATAAAATGTATTATGCTCACTTTGTTGGGGATGGTGCTGCCGACATTCAAGTCCTTTGATTTAATGTGTGTTGGGGGACAAGCTGTAGGCAGGCCGGGTCGGTTGGTATAGCCCAAGGCTTAGTTGTAAGAGTAAGCTTTTCCCCACACCCTTGACTGATTGGATGATGTGGGGTGGTGCACTCTCATGAAGACTCCTCCCAGTATGTCTCAGATAAATAACTTTGTATCAGAAACTTCCTTGTTTGTATAATTGAATTAAAGGTTTTGATTTCTACACTATAAAGTGGGGCAGACTGAGAGCTTGCCCTTTCTTGATTCCTGAGTGTTGGGCAGATAAAATATATTATGCTCACTTTGTTAAAGATGGCGCTGCTCACATGGAAACCCATCACCCAGGTGATATTATTTGTCCTTATGCTTGGGATGGGTGTGGGGGAAAGGCTGTAATGTAAGCAGGCCAGGTCGTTATGGCCTAAGGCTTGGTTTTAAGAGTAAGTTCTTCTCCACACCCTTGACTGATTGGATGATGTGGGGTGGTGCACTCTCCTGAGGAATCCCATTATACAGAGACTTCCTTGTTTGTAAAATTGGATTAAAGGTTTGGAGTCTATGCTATAAAGTGGGAGAGACCAGTAGCTTGATCTCTCTCTTGGTTCCTGAGGTATTAGAGAGTAGAGCAGAGTAAGGCCACATGGAGGCCAGGAGAAGCAGCCAAGATGGCAGAGTGCTGAGGGAGAAGCCAGTTTGTTAAGAGTTTGTGCTGGAGGAGATGGGAAACAGTGGTGAATAAGACTGGTAAGCTAGAAACCTTTGATTCTAGGAAACTCAAATAAGTCAGTAGCTTTGTGAGCACTGAATGTGTGGGTTTTGGAGCCCAGTGTGTGTTTTTGCTTGCCCGCCGGGTGCCAGCTAGAATTAAAGCTGATGGCTCACCAGTTCTTGGCTCCGCTGTTTCATTACCGACTGTTCGAATCTTATGTGAACCTGCACGGGCCAGGCGGCTGTGATTGTGGCCGCGACTACTGGCTTTACATTTGGCGTACTCTGTGGCAGTGTTCGATACAGATCGGCATGGAGCTGCCACCACCTCTGAGCAGTGGAGTAGAGAACTGGCTGCTGGTTATGGTTTTCCATAGCTGTTTTTTGGGGGACTATAGGCTGGCTGACTTTTACAGTCATGCGTGAGGAAACCGAGAGCTCTATGGAAGAGACTGCCCAGGACCTGCAGGCTGAGCAGCGGAAGGAGCTGGAGGAAACATGGAAGAAACAGATGCTGACCCTGGAGCTGAAGGAAGCGCTGGAGGAGACCGACCAGGTTTGCGAGATTCACCTGGAAATGGAGCAGACGCTGGAGAAGGAATCACAGGTTCATGAGTTGGAGATTGCCCTGGATGTTGTGGAGAGCCAGCAACGGCATGAGGTCAGGCCTGAGGCCTGGGCCAGAGCTGAGGCCAGGGCTGAGGCTGGGGTTGGAGCTGCAAGGCCTGCTGAGCAGAAGGAAGCGGTGGCCCGGGGCTCAAGCCCAGCAGCAGGAGCTGGTGTTTTCAGTTCCTCTTTCGAGGATGAGGAGAATCAAGCTGGAGTTGCAATCCGCAGTCTCCAGAAGGTGAGAGCCCAGCAGCAAGGAGTAGCTATGCTCCTGGTAGGTCTGCGATTTGGGGACATAGGGGTGGATGCCACCATGCTCCCCAGAGCAGAGATGGAAATTCTGACTGCCATGGTCAGGTGCTCCTTTTTGGGACAGTGTATGAGCTGCCAGGATGGCAGAGATGAGGAGGGAGGCTAACACCCCATGTATGTGGACTGATTTCCTAGACTACGACCAGAGTGAGCACTGGCTCATTTGTTGAATGGACTTATGGATTTTGGACAGTGTGAAATACCCTGATGGGGGTGAGGGGTGGCTTTGATGGAGGCTGTCCCCCTGCCCAGGAAGCCTTTCCAATGGCAGGAAAGAAGGCTGAGGACATTTTGCGCTTTTGGCAAAGGGCTCAGAGACTGGTGAAATGTGTGTACATTTGTAATTGTTGAAACTGTATGATTTGTGCTATTGCTGTAATTTGTGTAATGTACTTAATTTCCTTGTACAGGGATACAGGTGGTGTAGATTGTGGGTAGTAAAGTGAGCATAAGGGTGGATTGTTGGGCAGATAAAATATAATATGCTCACTTTGTTAAAGATGGTGCTGCTCACATGGAAGCCCGTCACCCAGGTGATATTATTTGCCCTTATGCTTGGGATGGGTGTGGGGGAAAGGCTGTAATGTAAGCAGGCTGGGTCATTATGGCCTAAGGCTTGGTTTTAAGAGTAAGTTCTTCTCCACACCCTTGACTGATTGGATGATGTGGGGTGGTGCACTCTCCTGAGGAATCCCATTATACAGAGACTTCCTTGTTTGTAAAATTGGATTAAAGGTTTGGAGTCTATGCTATAAAGTGGGAGAGACCAGTAGCTTGATCTCTCTCTTGGTTCCTGAGGTATTAGAGAGTAGAGCAGAGTAAGGCCACATGGAGGCCAGGAGAAGCAGCCAAGATGGCAGAGTGCTGAGGGAGAAGCCAGTTTGTTAAGAGTTTGTGCTGGAGGAGATGGGAAACAGAGGTGAATAAGTCTGGTGAGCTAGAAACCTTTGATTCTAGGAAACTCGAATAAGTCAGTAGCTTTGTGAGCACTGAATGTGTGGGTTTTGGAGCCCAGTGTGTGTTTTTGCTTGCCCGCTGGGTACAAGCTAGAATTAAAGCTGATGGCTCACCAGTTCTTGGCTCCGCTGTTTCATTACCGACTGTCCGAATGTAATGAGAACCTGCACGGGCCAGGCAACTGTGATGGTGACCTCTACTACTGGCTTTACACTGAGATGAGCATTAGAGAGGAGAGCAGAAAAAGGCCATGGAGAGGAGGTCAGGAGAAGCAGCCAAGATGGCGAGTGCTGAGGAAGAAACCAGTTTGTGCAGAGTTTGAGCAGAGAGAAGGAAATGGGGAACAGAGGTCAATAAGTCTAGTGAGCTAGAAACCTTTGATTCTAGGAAACTTGCATAAGTCAGTAGCTTTGTGAGCACTGAATGAGTGGGTTTTGGAGCCCAGTATGTGTGTTACTTGCCCACCGGGTGCAAGCTAGGATTAAAGCTGATGTCTCACCAGTTCTTGGCTCTGTTGTTTCATTACTGACTGTCCAAATCCAATGCAAACCTACATGGGCCAGGAGGCTGTGATGGTGGCCACGGCTCCTGGCTTTACATCTTCTGACTTGATGCAAAGGACAGATGTGTGTATTTGGGTTCTCATGTTTTTTATTGTATGGGAGAGTACCTTGGCTTCAGCTGGAATGTAGAAAATTATGGCTGAAAGGCTCATTATTGGGAAGTAATTTGTTTTATAACAATATTGACAATAGATTCTGAATATTAAGAATCAGTGTAAATGTTCTTGAGATGACAGTCTACACTTCTAAGAACATGCTTGCTGTTTGTATCATCTAAGCTGTAATACTCTAAAACTGGGTTTTACAAAACAGAGAATTGCAATATAAGAGCAGGTATTAAAAAAAATTATGACAACTCAGATAAAGTAGTAATTCAATCAATAGATAACTAGTTTGTTATCAGGACTAGACATTTTATTAGGTACTTTAAGGCACACTAATCTGGAACCATAGTCCTGTGGGGAAATGTAAAGCCAGTAGTCGCCGCCAGGATCACAGCCGCCTGACCGTGCAGATTCACATTAGATTCGAACAGTCGGTAATGAAACAATGGAGCCAAGAACTGGTGAGCCATCAACTTTAATTCTAGCTTGCACCTGGCGGGCAAGCAAAAACACACACTGGGCTCCAAAACCCACACATTCAGTGCTCACAAAGCTACTGACTTATCCGAGTTTCCTAGAATCAAAGCTTTCCAGCTCACCAGACTTATTCACCTCTGTTTCCCATCTCCTCCTGCACAAACTCTTAACAAACTGGCTTCTTCCTCAGCACTCTGCCATCTCGGCTGCTTCTCCTGACCTTCACGTGGCCTTACTCTGCTCTCCTTTCTAATACTAATCTCAGGAACCCAGGAACCAAGAGAGAGTGAGATCAAGCTACTGGTCTCTCCCAGTTTATAGCATAGAAAATCCAAACCTTTAATCCAATTATACATAAAGAAAGTCTCTGATACAAAGCCACCCATCTGAGGCATAATGGGATTCCTCAAGAGAGTGCACCACCCTACATCATCCAATCAGTCAAGGGTGTGGGGAAGTGCTTACTCTTAAACTAAGCCTTAGGCTATGACGACCCAGCCTGCCCACAGCTTGTTCCAGAACACACATTAATATCAACAAACTTCCATGTGGGCAGCGCCATCTTTAACAAAGTGAGCATAATATATTTTATCTGCCCAACAATCCACCCATATGCTCACTTTACTACCCACAATCTACACCACCGGCATCCCTGTACAATGAAATTAAGGACATTACACAAATTACAGCAATAGCCCAAATCATACAGTTTCAACAATTACAAAGATACATTTCACCAGTCTCTAAGCACTTTGCCAAAAGTGCAAAATGTCCTCGGCCTTCTCTCTTGCCATTTGAAAGGCTTCCCGGGGCAGGGGGAGGGCTTCCATCAAAGCCACCCGACCCCCATCAGGGTATTTCACATTGTCCAAAATCCGTGAGTCCATTCAACAAAGGAGCTAGTGCTCACTCGAGTCGTAGTCCAGGAAATCAGTCCACACACATGGGGCTTTAGCCTCCCCCCTCATTCCGGCCATCATGGCTGGTCTCACACTGTCCTAAAGAGAAGCACGTGGTGATGGCCATCAGCATTTCCATCTCTGCTCTGGGGAGCATGATGGCATCCACTCCTATGTCCCAAAATCGCAGACCTACCAGGAGCATAGCTACTCCTTGCTGCTGGGCTCTCATCTTCTGGAGACTGCGGATTGCAACTCCAGCCAGATTCTCCTCATCCTCCAAAGAGGAACTGAAAACACCAGCTCCTGCTGCTGGGCTTGATCTCCAAGCCACTGCTGCCTTCTGCTCAGCAGGCCTTGCAGCTCCAACCCCGGCCTCAGCCCCAGTCCTGGCCTCAGCTCCGGCCCCGGCCTCAGGCCCAGCCTCATGCCACTGCTGGCTCTCCACAACATCCAGGGAAATCTCCAGCTCACGAACCTGTGATTCCTTCTCCAGCGTCTGCTCCATTTCCAGGTGAATCTCGCAAACCTGGTCAGCCTCCTCCGGTGCTTCCTCCAACTCCAGGGTCAGCATCTCTTTCTCCCACGTTTCCTCCAGCTCCTTCCATTGCTCGGTTTGCAGGTCCTGGGCATCCTTTTTCATAGACCTCTCAGTTTCCTCACACATGGCTGTAAAAGTCAGCCAGCCTACAGTCCCCCCAAAAACAGCTATGGGAAACCAAAACAGCAACCAGTCCTCTACTCCACCACTCAAAGGTGGTGGTGGCTCCATGCCGATCTGTATCGAATCCTGCCACAGACTACGCCAAATGTAAAGCCAGTAGTCGCCGCCAGGATCACAGCCGCCTGACCGTGCAGATTCACATTAGATTCGAACAGTCGGTAATGAAACAATGGAGCCAAGAACTGGTGAGCCATCAACTTTAATTCTAGCTTGCACCTGGCGGGCAAGCAAAAACACACACTGGGCTCCAAAACCCACACATTCAGTGTTCACAAAGCTACTGACTTATCCGAGTTTCCTAGAATCAAAGCTTTCCAGCTCACCAGACTTATTCACCTCTGTTTCCCATCTCCTCCTGCACAAACTCTTAACAAACTGGCTTCTTCCTCAGCACTCTGCCATCTCGGCTGCTTCTCCTGGCCTTCACGTGGCCTTACTCTGCTCTCCTCTCTAATACTAATCTCAGGAACCCAGGAACCAAGAGAGAGTGAGATCAAGCTACTGGTCTCTCCCAGTTTATAGCATAGAAAATCCAAACCTTTAATCCAATTATACATAAAGAAAGTCTCTGATACAAAGCCACCCATCTGAGGCATAATGGGATTCCTCAAGAGAGTGCACCACCCTACATCATCCAATCAGTCAAGGGTGTGGGGAAGTGCTTACTCTTAAACTAAGCCTTAGGCTATGACGACCCAGCCTGCCCACAGCTTGTTCCAGAACACACATTAATATCAACAAACTTCCATGTGGGCAGCGCCATCTTTAACAAAGTGAGCATAATATATTTTATCTGCCCAACAGGAAGGAAAAAACTTTACCATCCTGGTTCTCTTTTCTGGTCAAGACATCAGACAGATTAACAAGAGAAAACAAGAAAAAAATGACTGAAGTTAACTACATATGTAGTATATGGGATCCCCACATGCATGAGAGAGTCAAAGACCCCACCCACATACGTGAGAGATTCAAAGAAAGAAAGAGAGACATAAGATTATATGACATTCTGAGCTAAAGATCACCTTGGCTTCAGGTGGGAGGAAGGCCATTGCAGGACCAGGATGATAAGAAGAACAGATGTCCAGTAATTAGAAATTTGCCCTGCTCTAGAGATAGAGGAAAAAAAGAAGGTTATCTTAAATAATCTCTTATTATGGGCAAGACCCTTAATCCAAACTCTTCTAGGTAGTTCAGTGGGGGCAGAAGTTTCTGTTGAGCCTACCTTTATCTCAAAACAATCTATGTACCACAGAGGCACATGTTGAGGTGACTCATTCTGAACCTCAACAGTATACCCACAGGAATTTAAAGTCTAGATAAGAAAACAGAAATGAAATTAGACCTCACTCCTGAAGGACAGATAGCACCTCTGAAAGTGAAAATACGAGGGAACATACGAGCCGACCCCCTCATTACTTAGGTATTTCTTCTCTAGGCTTCTGAGAAGAGAAGAAATACCTAAGTAATGAGGGGGTCGGCTAGAATGAAAAGTACTTTAATAAATAACATTGAAAGAATCAAATTGTCATGTTAGCTGGTTTGAGTGAAGAATTTGTACCTTCTTCTTGTATTAATTGGCTAGGACTGCATAAAAAAAATGTCACAGACTGGCTGGCTTACACACTAGAAATGTATTTCTTATTGTTCTAGAGACCAGAAGTCCAGGATCAGGGTGTTGGCAGGTTTGGTTTCTACTGAGGCCTCTCTGGCCTATAGACAACTGCCTTCTCAATGTTTCCTCACCTGGCCCTTCCCCTCTACGTTTTTATCTCTGATGTCTATTTCTCTTCTTGTAATGACACCAGTCATGTACATTAGGACCCTACCATTATAACCTTATTTAGTCTTATTTACCTTCTCAAAGGTCCTATCTCCAAATACAATCACACTGGGGATTAATTCAACATATGGGCTTTGGAAGACATAATTCAGTCCATAACCTTTTCTTAGGCAATTGGAAAGCAAGGAAGTAATGGGAGAGGGCAGCCACAGGATGAGACATGCTTTAGTAATACAGGTAAAGGCAAGGGCAAACTAAGAAATAAATTAGAGGCTATTACAATGGGCAGCTGGTAAAATAAAAAGGGTTTGAATTTGACCTTGGTGGTAAAACGAACTGAGTGAGAAATAAAGGCAATAAAGTAAAATAATAGGGCTTGATTGATTAGATATTGCAAACAAGAGAGAAGAAAGATGACTTTATGTTATTCATTTTAAGAGTCTGGGAAAATGGTTAATATATAAAATGGTAAGTAACAATGTTTATACCACAAGAGAAAGTGGATAGGTTATAAGATCCGCAGTTAAATATACTGTGTTAAAAATCTAAACTTTGTCACCTTTGGAGGTGTGATTTAGCAATTTACTTAACTTTCCTGACTCTCAATTTCATCTTGTATAAAAAACTGAGGTGATAAAACCAACCTTACTGGGTGGTTGTGTTTTATGGTTGAAAGGATATCTCCTAATTTGACTATAAGATTTCAAAATCACTCTGACAGACTGCAGAAGAAATAATAAATCATTTATTTTCTTTTTATTTAGACAAATAATTTTAACAGAATGACATTGATCAATTAGAGTACATAGATTCAGAGAAAAAATTTCCAGGTTATTTTGACATTTGATTATGTTGTATACACATCACCCAAAGTCAAACTGTCTTCTGTCACCTTCTATTTGGTTTTCATAAATCACTTAATTTTAAGTGAGATTCTTTTAAGCAAAAGAGTATAGACTAAATAGTACCTAAAACAGCTCTACAGATGTAAGAGCGCAGAGACCATGAGATAAACACAGAAACTGGGGTGTGGCTTTAAATGACAAGAGAACAGACCTGAACTTGGGCACACTCAATAAGAGTTCATTGCCTGAGAACCCTGAACTAGTTCTATAAAGTAGCATACATTAAAAAAATTGAAAGAAATAAAACAGTTGACTGAGGAGGAGATTGAACCATCTCACACAGACCAATAGGAGGTTGTTATTTGGGAAAAAACATTCTATTCTCTATCTCCACATAGAAGAAGAAAGAAAGGGAAAATGGACTCAAGCAAAGTAGAACACATATAAATTATATCTGAAGAAGAAATTCTGACGAGACGGCTAAACATCTGTTTCAAGCTGAATTGTGTGTGTCTCCTCCCAACCCCCACATATAAAATTCATGTGTTGAAGCTCCAATCCTTCAGTACCTCAGAATGAATCCTATATTTGGAGATAAGGTCTTCAAAGAAGTGATTGAGTTAAAATAATGTTTTTCAACCAGCAGTTCGTAGATTAGTCCACCAGAGATTTATAGCTAGTTCATAAGAGTTAATCACCCTGATATTGTGTGAAGATTATAGACCCAATGTTCTTAATCAAATTTGTTTATGCTTAGGGTGATTTCTTTCTTAGTGGTCCACAAAATAATTCTATTTTCACCAGTCCCCAAGTTTAAAAAGTTGAAAGCTACTGAGTTAAATAATTGAATATGACTGGTATACTTACAAAAAGAAAACATTAGGACACACAGACATCAGGGGTGCATATACACAGGGAAAAGGCCCTGTGAGAACATGGCGAGAAGGTGGCCATCTACTAGCCAAAGAGAGAGATTTCAGTAGAAATCAGCCCTGCTGACACCTTGATTTTGGACTTTTAGACTCCAGAACTGTGAGGAAATAAATTTCTGTTGTTTAATCCACTGTCTGTGGGCCTCTGTTTTGGCAGCTGATAGAGTTCAAGACATGTTACCTCAAAATATGGCACCTGTTATATTAAATATTTTAAGCTAAAAATATTTTGAGAAAATGGCAGATGAAGAAAGGTCACTTGGATCTTCCCTGCCATCTATTTCTCCCAGGAAATAGTTCATAAAATCCTCATGTGAGAGCTGCCCTCTCCATACCTGGAAGGAAAGAGCATCCTTATTCCAAAAACAAAGAAACACTGAGAAGAATCCTAATACACAGGTTTTGCTAAATTCTCCTCAGTTTACTACACTTAGTTTACATCATTTGTCTTATCATATCCTGAACAACTATATAATTTTTATCCAACCTAGGAAAATAAAGTACTTTTACTATTTCTTTGGGTCTTTATTTCCTTATGAAGGCTCTCATGTCATATAAAACTTAGATGAGGTAATTTGAATGCTTTTTTCTTGTTAATTTGTCTTTGTCCATTTAGTTTTTAGGGCCAGCCACAGACCCCAAGGGGGTCAAGGAAAACTTTTCCTCTCCTACAGTTTCTGGCACCTGAACATGAGACAGCATAGCTGGAGACAACTCGCTCAGTCTAGAAGCAGCAGTTAAGAGATCTTGGACCTCTGACAACAGGTTTAAGACATGTAAGAATTCTTACATCAGTCTCTTGGATATCTACCTATGGGAATTCGTTGAGCAAAGATGATAACAGTCTTTTCTTTCAAAATTTAGATTAGTAGACACAGACAGACACATGAACATGTCTAAAAATTAGTTATTTGGATTGTGACTGGTTGTAAAGCCAGTATCCATGGCCACCATCACAGCTGCCTGGCCCGTGCAGGTTCACATTTTATTCGGACAGACGGTAACAAAACAACAGACCCAAGAACTGGTAAGCCATCAGCTTTAATCCTAGCTTGCACATGGTGGGCAAAATACACACAGTGGGAAAATACTTCCCTTTCCATTCAAGGCTCCCAAAGCCACTGACTCATCCGAGTTTTCTAGAATCAAAGTTTCTACCTCACCAGCCTTATTTACCTCTGTTCCCCATCTCCTTCTCTACACAAACTCTGCTCAAACTGGCTTCTCCTTTAGTACTCCACCATCTTGGCTGCTTCTCTCCTCCATGTGGCCTTTCTCTGCTCTCCTCCAGCATAGGCTTCTCCTGGAACATAATCACTCTTCCCTGGAACAACGTGATCTCTCTTCCTTTTAAAACCTTTTGGTGTGAAAGCCCTTCCCCAATACACATTAATATAATCACGCCCATCCCAAGCAAGAAGGGCAACTAATATTATCACCTGGGCAACGGGCTTCCACGTGGGCAGCACCATCTTTAACAAAGTGAGCATAATATATTTTATTTGCCCAACACTAGTTAAATTTGGTTTTGAAGTGCCTATTGATATTGATCTTTTCCCTTCCAGGATGGTTATTGCTTTTCTGTTTGTCTCTCATCTTGTGTCCTTGGCTTGTATTTTCTTCTGTCAAGGCCCACAGTGTTTGTGCTTGTGTGTGCAGTTGGCCAATTTTCATATGGAGACCCCCAAAATAGAACAGAAATGTGGGATGTACCACACTAGCAGTTAGTAGCCTATTGACCATTCATTGCCTACTCCTAGGGGGTTGTCTACATCTTTCTTCTTTTGACTATTATGGAGGGTGTCTGGGTCATGGGAGGTTGCCAACGTTTGTGTTCTCTTTGGGGATGCCCTTTCATGTAGGAGACAGGCTGTAAACTGACAAAGTCTTTATAGCCTAGGCCTTAGGTTAAGACTAAGCCATTTCCCACATCCTTTTAAGACTAAGATCTTCTCCACACCCTTTTAAGACTAAGTTCTTCCTCATGCCCTTGACTTTTCCATGGTGGGAGGTGTTGAACTCTTATGAGGATTTCCATTTATGCCTCAGGTGTATGTGACTTTGTATCAGAGACTTCCTTATTTGCATATGGCTCTGCACTATATAATAAAGCAGACCAGGGGCTTTGCTTGACTCTTGCAAGCTCTTGCAAGCTAAAGGTGTTGCAGAGACCTCCCAATCCCATCCTTTTTCTTTCTGAGTTTATTTCTTTATTCCGCACCATTCTCACTCAGGACCTGGATAATTACAAGTTGCTCTGGTTCATGGCACTTTTATCTGCGGCTAAGTAGGAGTATGGGTTTCAAATTGCTTCGTGGGTATAATGCTGGTTTAAATACTTGAAAGGACTTTTTTAAAGAGCTCTAAGGTCAGAAGTTGGTCAAATTGAAGACTGATACTCAGAGCCTGATAGGATATTTATAAGGTCACCTCTCCTAAGCTAAGGTGGAACTATGAACTCAGAAGGAAAAAAAAAACATTATAAAGCCTCTTGGAAATATTTATTGAAACATTACAAAGGTGCACAGTTCTAAATCTAGAACATAAGAATCTTTTTATTTCTACCTTAGTTGAAAATCTCCCTGACATAAAGAAAAAATTGAAGTTAAGGTACTTGAATGGGAAGTCAGCTCCTTGATATCATTCAGGCTGTGACCCAATTCTCTTAAGAATTATATACAACTGTCTTGGTCTTACAAATTAAGTTTTTACAAAATTAGAAAGGCTGCTCTAAAAGCAATTCAAAGCCCAATCATTAACAATTCTCAAACCTCTCCTATTTATCTCAAAATCATTGTAGATATAAAAAATCAAGAAATTGGAAAAAAACTTCATTGAACTTAAGAAAAGAAATTTTAAATAGTAATGACACTTGATTTTGATTCTTAATGTACCTAAAACAAAAGCTATAAGGTTTCTGTTTACGTGTGTGTGTGTGTAGATAGATATATATTTTTTACCTCCAACTGGTATTACCAAATTAATTATAAAATTTCTTAAATCAGTTCTATTCAAATTGGCTTAGATATAAATGAACACTCATACAAATTACACATTCCTAAAATTGTCAAAAATATAGACACTAACCAAATTTGTGTTTAAGTTCACATGATCTGGAAAAATCTTTGGTAAATAAAACATGTTATGGCCTGACCAGGTGGTGGCACAGTGGATGGAGTATCAAACTAAAATGCAGAGGACCCAGTTTTGAAATCCTGAGGTTGTTAGCTTAAGCGTAGGTTCATCCAGCTTGAGTGTGGGCTCACCAGCTTGAGCGTGAGATCATAGATATGATCCCATGGTCACTGGCTTGGGCCCAATGGTCACTCACTGGCTTGAGCCCAAAGTCTCTGGTTTGAGCAAGGAGTCACTCGCTCTGCTGTAGCCCCTTGTCAAGGCACATATGAGAAAGCAATCAATGAACAACTGATGTGCCAGGGGGAAGAATTGATGCTTCTCATCTCTTTCCCTTCCTGTCTGTCTGTCACTATCTGTTCCTCTCTCTCTGTCACAAAAAATATAAACAAATAAAAACACATCTTACCATTGTTGGTAAAATAAAAATAGGCATGTCATCAGAATTGTGAGCAATAAATGTAATGCAGACACACAGTTTTTCTCTGACTAGGTTTAATAGTCAAATAAACTTGATATCTCTACATGATATGTAAGATTATAATTATAAAGTATAAATCCAATCTAAGAACAAAATTGTACAATGAAACTGAATTTGCTTGACACATGTAAAGCATGGCAATAAAAAAAAAAGGTTTAACTTTTTAGGTTCATGGATAGGAAGAATTATCGTTAAAATGTCCAGTCTACTGAAAGCAATCTATAGACTCCATGCAATCCTTATCAAAACACCAATGGTATATTTAGCAGAACTAGAACATATAACCCAAAATTTTACATGGAAACAAACAAAAAAATTTCAAATAACCTCACCAATATTGAGAAAGAATAAAATTGAAGGTATTACATTACCTGGTATCAACTACATACTACAAGGCCATAGTAATCAAAATAGCATGGTACTGACATGAAAACAGACATATTGATCAATGGAACATAATAGAGAGCCCAGAAATAAATTCACACCAGTCTGACCAATTAATAGTTGACAAAGAAAGCAAGAATATGCAATGGAATAAAGACAATCTATTTAATAAAATGTGTCCAGAAAATTAGATATGTGCACAAATAAAAATAGATTACCTCCTTACACCTCATTCAAGAATAAACTCAAAATAGATAAAGGACTTAAAATGTAAGACTCAAAACCATAAAAATCGTAGAAAAAAGCATAGGCAATAAAATCTTGGGCATTTCTCATAGCAGTGATTATATATATATATTTGTCGGGCAAGGGAAACAAAAGAAAAAATAACCAAACTAAAATGTTTCTGGTCATTGGGAATTAAGTAAAGCATAGGAAATACAGTTAATAATTCTGTGTAACTAACTATGTATGGTATCATTTGGGGTACTGGAAACATCAAGAAAAACACTATTTGAAATATATGATTGTCTAACCACTAAGCTGTACACCTGAAACCAATACATAATAATGATAATAATAAAAACTCCTATATATTCAATCACTGGTCTTGCTACACTTATGTAAATAATCAGGCCAAATTTAATAACACTAGACTTACTTTGCAAAACAATTAGTTTTACTTCGATCATCTTTTATATATATATATATATATATATATATATATATATATATATATATATATATATATATATATATATTATTAATTCTAATGGGATGACACCAATAAATCAGGGTACATATGTACAATGAAAACATCTCCAGGTTATCTTATAATTCAATTATGTTGCATACCCGCCACCAAAACTCAAATTGTACTCTGTCACCTTCTATCTGGTTTTCCCTGTGTCCCTCCTCTGCTCCCTATCCCACCCTTCCCTCAATGCCTCCATCCCGTAACCAACACTCTCTTGTCCATGTCTCATATTCTCACTTTTATGTCCCACCTATGTATGAAATCATGCTGTTCTCAGTTTTTCCTTCCTTCTGATTTACTTATTTCACTCCATATAATGTTATCAAGGTCCATACATTTTGTTATAAATGATCCAATGTCATCATTTCTTATGGCTGAGTAGTATTCCATAATATATATGTACCAAAGCTTTTTAATCCACTCATCTTCTGACGGACACTTGGGCTGTTTCCAGATCTTCACTATTGTGAACAATGCTGCCAAGAACATGGGGGCGCATTTCTTCTTTTCGAACAGTGCTATGGTGTTCTTAGGGTATATTCCTATAAGTGGGATAGCTGGGTCAAAAGGCAGTTCGATTTTTAATTTTCCGAGGAATCTCCAAACTATTTTCCACAGTGGCTGCACCAGTCTGCATTCCTACCAGCAGTGCAGAAGGGTTCCCTTTTCTCTACATCCTCGCCAGCACTTATTCTGTGTTGTTTTGCTGATGAGTGCCATTCTGACTGGTGTGAGGTGATATCTCATTGTGGTTTTAATTTGCATTTCTCTAATGATTAGTGATGTTGAGCATTTTTTCATATGCCTATTGGCCATCTGTATGTCCTCTTTGGAGAAATTTCTATTCATTTCTTTTGCCCATTTTTTGATTGTGTTGTTTGTCTTCCTGGTGTTGAGTTTTATAAGTTCTTTATAAATTTTAGTTATTAACCCCTTATCAGATGTGCTGTCAAATATGTTCTCCCATTGTGTGGTTTGTCTTTTTATTCTGTTCTTATTGTGTTTAGCTGTGCAAAAACTTTTTAGTTTGATATAGTCCAATTTGTTTAACTTGCCTTTTATTTCATTTGCCCGTGGAGATAAATCGGCAAATATACTGCTGCTACAGATGTCGGAGAGCTTGCTGCCTATGTTTTCTTCTAAGATGCTTATGGTTTCACAGCTTACATTTAAGTCTTTTATCCATTTTGAGTATGTTTTTGTGAATGGTGTAAGTTGATGGTCTAGTTTCATTTTTTTGCAGGTAGATGTCCAATTTCCCCAACACCATTTGTTAAAGAGGCTGTCTTTACTCCATTGTATGTTCTTACCTCCTTTGTCAAATATCAGTTGTCCATAATGCTGTGGGTTTATTTCTGGGTTCTCTGTTCTGTTCCATTGATCTATGTGCCTGTTCTTATGCCAGAACCAGGCTGTCTTAAGTATAATGGCCTTATAGTAAACCTTGATATCTGGAAGAGTGATACCTCCGGCTTTATTTTTTCTTTTTAAGATTGCTGAGGCTATTCGTGTTCTTTTTTGGTTCCATATAAATTTTTGGAATATGTGTTCTATATTATTGAAGTATGTCATTGGTATTTTAATTGGTATTGCATTGAATTTATAAATTGCTTTGGGTAATATAGACATTTTAATGATATTTATTCTTCCTAGCCATGAGCATGGTATATGCTTCCACTTGTTTGTATCTTCCTTGATTTCTTTTATCAATGTTTTATAATTTTCCGAGTACAAGTCCTTAGCCTCCTTGGTTAAATTTACTCCTAGGTACTTTATTTTTTTTGCTGAAATAGGGAAGGGGATTGTTTCCTTAATTTCTTTTGCTGACAGTTCATTGTTGGTATATAGAAATGCCTCTGATTTCTGAGTATTAATTTTATATCCTGCCACCTTGCTGAATTCATTTATAAGGTTCAGTAGTTTTTTTGACTGAGACTTTAGGGTTTTCATTATACAATATCATATCATCTGCAAATAGTGACAGTTTTACTTCTTCTTTTCCAATTTGGATGCCTTTTATTTCTTCTTCTTGTCTGATTGCTATAGCTAGGACTTCCAGAACTATGTTGAATAAGAGTGGTGAAAGTGGGCAACCCTGCCTGGTTCCTGATCTTAAGGGGATTGCTTTTTAATTTTTGTCCATTTAGTATGATGTTTGCTGTCGGTTTATTGTAGATGGCCTTTAACATGTTAAGGAATGATCCCTGTATTCCCACTTTCCTGAGAGTTTTGAGCATGAATGGGTGCTGGATTTTATCAAATGCCTTTTCTGCATCTATTGAAATTAACATGTGATTTTTGTTCTTCCTTTGTTTATGTGATGAATCACATTGATTCATTTGTGAATATTGAACCAGCCTTGCCTCTCCAGAATAAATCCCACTTGATCATGGTGTATGATTTTTTTCATATATTGCTGGTTCCGGTTGGCTAATATTTTGTTGAGAATTTTAGCGTCTAAATTCATCAGGGATATAGGCCTATAATTTTCTTTCTTTCTGTTGTCTTTGCCCGGTTTGGGGATCAGAATTATGCTCGCCTCATAAAAGGAGTTTGGAAGTCTTCCTTCCTCTTGAATTTTTTGAAATAGCTCTAGAAGGATAGGAGTTAGTTCTTCTTTGAATTTTTGGTAGAATTCACTAGTGAAGCCATCAGGCCCAGGACTTTTCTTTTTTGCGAGTTTTTTGATAATTGTTTCGATCTCATTTGTTGTAATTGGTCTGTTTAGGTGTTCTGATTCTTCCAGATTGATTTTTGCAAGGTTATATGATTCAAGAAATTTGTCCATTTCAACAAGATTGTCTAATTTTTTGGCATATAGTTCTTCATAGTATTTTCTTACAATGCTTTGTATTTCTGTTGTGTCAGTTGTTATTTCTCCACTGTCCTTTCTAATTTTATTTATTTGAGTCCTCTCTCTTTTTTTCTTGGTGAGTCTGTTAAAGTTTCATCAATCTTGTTTACCTTTTCAAAGAACCAGCTTCTGGTTTCATTGATCCTCTGTATTGTTTCCTTAGCCTCTATGTCATTTATTTCTGCTCTGATCTTTATTATTTCCTTCCTTCTACTTGTGTTGGGTTTTATTTGTTTTTGTTTTTCTAGTTCTTTTAGATGCAGGGTCAGGTTGCTTATTTGAGCTTTTTCTAGCTTCTTATGATATGCCTGTAGTGCAATAAACTTCCCTCTTAGAACTGCTTTTGCTGTGTCCCATAAATTTTGAGTTGATGTGTGCTCATTATCATTTGTTTCTAGAAACTTTTTTTATTTCTTCTTTGATCTCACTGTTAATCCATTCATTATTTAATAACATGCTGTTTAGTTTCCAAGTGTTTGAGTATTTTCAGTTTTTCTTTTGTGGTTAATTTCTAGTTTCATGGCATTGTGATCAGAGAAAATGCTTGATATAATTTCAATCTTCTTAAATTTATTGAGACCATTTTTGTGTCCTATCATGTGGTCTATCCTAGAAAATGTACCATGAGCTCTTGAGAAGAATGTATATTCTACTGCTTTAGGGTGAAAAGTTCTGAAGATATTTATTAAATCAAGTTGATCTAGTGTCTCCTTTAAGTCTGCTGTTTCTTTCTTGAGGATCTATCCAGTGTTGTTAGAGGGGTATTGAAATCCCCTACTATGATAGTATTGCTGTTAATCTCGCCCTTTATATCCATCAAAGTCTGCTTTATGTATGTCGGGGCTCCTATATTTGGTGCATAGATATTTATAATAGTTATATCTTCCTGTTGAATTGTTTTCTTTATCATTATGTAGTGTCCTTCTTTATCTCTTACTACAGCCTTTGTTTTAAAGTCCATTTTGTCAGATATAAATATTGCTACCCCTGTTTTTTTTACATTTCCATTTGCATGAAATATTTTTTTCCATCCTTTTCCCTTCAGTCTATGTGCATCTTTTGTTTTAATGTTTGTCTCTTGTAGACAACATATGTATGGGCCCTGTTTCTTTATCCATGCAGCTACCCTATGTCTTTGATTGGATCATTTAATCCATTTACATTTAAGTTTATTATTGATATGTAGTTGTTTATTGCCATTTTATTCTTTAAAGCTGTATTCTTCTTTTGCTCTATTCATTCCTCCCTTTAAACTGTTCACAATAGGCCCTTTAGTATCTTTTGCAGAATTGGTTTGGTTTTTATGAATTCCTTCAGGCTTTCTTTTTCTGGGAAGCTCTTTATTTCTCCTTCAATTTTAAATGTTAGCCTTGCAGGATAAATTAGTCTTGGTTGTAGGTTCTTGTTCTGCATTACTTTGATTATATCTTGCCATTCCCTTCTGGCCTCAAGTTTTTCTGTTGAGAAGTCTGATGTCATTCTTATGCTGGCTCCTTTGTAGGTGATAGCCTTTTTTTCTCTAGCAGCTTTAAAAATTTTTTCTTTATCCATTAGCTTTGGTATTTTAACTATGATGTGTCGTGGTGTAGATCTTTTTTGGTTTCTCTTTAATGGAGTTCTGTGTGCTTCTTGAACGTGTGGAGTGTTTCCCAGCCTTAATTTAGGAAAGTTTTCTGCTATGATTTGATTGAACAAAGTTTCTATTTCCTGTCCTCTCTCCTCTTCTTCAGGCACCCCTACGATGCAAATGTTGTTTCTCTTCAGGTTGTCACAGAGCCCCTTAGAGTTTCCTCACATTTTTTGAGTCTCTTTTTCTTTTTCTTCTCTGCTTCTGTGCCTTTGTTTATTGTGTCCTCTAACTCGCTTATTCGATTCTCAGCGTGATTCATCCTGCTTTTAATTCCTTCAATTGTGGTCTTCAGTTCTGATACTGTATTTGTCATTTTTGTCTGATTCTTTTTTATTATTTCAATTTTGTTTTTTATACATGTTATCTCTTTATTTAGGTGTTCATAATGACTATCCATTGTTGCTCTAATTTTTTTGAACATCCTAACTATCATTATTCTAAATTCTGCTTCTGGTAATTTGGTTATATCTGGTTCATTCAGGTCCTTCTCTGGGGATTTCTCTTGATTCATTTGGTTTGCATTCCTCAGGCTGCCAATTTTTACTGTGTATAAGCAAGTTGTGGCCACTGGAGTCCAGTAGGTGTTGCCTTTGTGTTCTCTAGGTGTGGTCTGTCTGCAGGCCCCCCAGCCCCTCTGCCGCTGCCTAGGGTGGTTGGGTATGGGTGTTGCCAGCGCCGGCTCACTGTGGCTTTTGCTGATATTTCTGCCTCTCCTCTGTGGGAGGCGCTGTCACTCAAGCCACAAGCCTCAGCACCAAGGGTAGAGGTGAGCAGCTTTGCTCAGCTGCGTACCCAGCCTCTTTCCGGACTTCCGCCCAGCACCCGTGTCAGAGTCTGCTCGTCACAGTTTTGCGGGTTGGTCCGGTCTTTTTACGTGCTCTCAGCTGTGAGCCTTTGCCCGTCCGGAGCTTTAGCCCCGCCCTCAAGGCCAAGGCCCTTCTGCGCAGGGTCGCAAACCCAGGTTTATTGGGCCTGGTGTGTTTGCTGGCTTCCGCTCAGCTGCGTACATGCCCTCGTCTCGGACTCTACCCCACCACCGCATTCGGAGCTCGCTCGTGCAGGTAGGATGGCAAATTGTGGTTTCTCCGGCCGGGTGGGGATAGTAGCGTAGGCTCAGCTGCGAGCTTCCACTTGTCTTGGGGTCTCCCGTTCCCGCGCCTGGAGCCCGCTCATGCACGTATAATGGCAAACCGCGGTTTCTCCGGCCGGGTGGGGCTGGTACCATGAGCTCAGCAGCGAGCCCCCGCCCCTCCCTGGTTCTAGCCCAGTCCCTGTGGTCAGGGCCGGCTTGCGCAGGGTCGCCAAGCAAATTTCTGCTCGTTCCTGGCCTCCCGCTTTGTCCCCGCAGGTGGCATTACAGGCAGGCCCGCAGCTTCTGGACCGCTTTTGCATGTCCCCTCCGACCTTGCTGGGCTAGACCAAGCTCACACCGGCTTGGCCTCTGCCCACGCCGACAGAACCGCGTTTCAGCGTCCTGCCGCCCCAAACCCTTCAGCAACCGTCAGCAGAGTAGGAAGGGACCTAATATTCCATACTGTAGGCCTGGGAGCTCCCTCACTTGTTTCACAGATCAAAACTGTCCAAACGCCTCTTCTAGGCTCTGGGACTGCAGGCTGGGGCTTGGTTCCTGGGACCAAGGACCCTCCTTGTCCGCCAAAGTCTCCTCCCGCCAGGCGGGTCTCTCTGGGCTGCCGTTTGCTCCGGGGAGCTGGGCAGCCCTCTTCGTGTTTTCGCTATTCCTACCAGTCTCAATGTGGCTTCTTCTGTGTTCCTTGGTTGAAGAGTCCACTTAGTTTAGTTCAACGTTGGTTTATCCAGATGATGTTTCTTAAAATTGAGTTATAATCCACTTTGGTTCTGGGAGTTGGAAGTTGGTATGTCCGCCTACTCCATCGTCATCTTGCTTCCCTCTCCAAGAGATTTTAATGTGCAGGATGAGATGCTAAGGAGCGGGTATCCTTCACGGATACCCAAGACCAGGCCGCTTCCTGGTGGGCTCACTGCGGGGCCACGCGCGAGGCGCCTGGGGCCCGCCTGGGCGCTGGTGGCTGCGGCCGGGCTCGAGTGGACGCAGCAACGAGTCTGTAAGACAAAGCAGCGGGGGTAATGGCCCGGACCAGGCAGTGCGTTAGGGGCAATTTCTCGATCATCTTTGATAAAAATGAAAATTACTTTGGACAGAAAAACTGTTTCATTTGCAACTATAGCATATTTTTTGTAGGTAATATATTATAGTCCTATTCATTGTCATTTAGGCTATTTACTTATTTGTGCACTGAACTGGATCTTGAATTATTTTAGTTTCTTCCAATATCTTGGCTACAGCTTCCCAAATTAATACAGGGTGGTGCAAAAGTAGGTATACAATTGTTTGTATGGGAAATAATAAAATAATTAATTAATAATAATATGATAAACATACAGCTATAAATGTACTTTTTCCCCACCCTCTAATGTATGTATATTGACCCAATATTCAAGATGTGTTTGACTGGGTCAGGAGATTACTTTGTTTGGAGAACATAATCCCATTGAACATATATATATATATACATGTCAGCATATATTACTATATATTACAGCATATTTTGCTACAACATTTACCTGCTTTGTAGTCTTTGAGAACAGACTGAAATAAGTTTGGAGAGAGATCTTGTCAAACTTTCAATTAACATTTTAATTTCCTGACTACTGCTCTCACCATTGCCATTTTAGAAAATTTTCCTAGTCTTTGTTACTCAATGTGACATTGAACAATTCGAGTTATGCTCAGCAGCCAGAAGCAAATTATTTCCTTTTGCCATGACTGGTTTTATGGAATCATAGAATTTCAGATAAAAAAGGGACCCAAATAGATAGTGTTTAAATTTATTAAGGAGCTTTATTGAATCAGTTCTAATTGTTTTACAGTAATTCTTGGGTCCTTGGGATTCAGTGTAATGTTTAAGAGGAGCAAGTATTTTATTTCTTATACTTGCAACTTGAATACTTTATAGTTAATCATGGAAAAAGCATAAGGAATACTTATAAAAGTAAAAAATTTTGGTAATACATAAAAATGTAAAATTTTTTTAGTAAAATTCTAAACTCAGTATGTCACCTGGTGAAGCATCTTCAATCATCATAAACTCATTTTTCAGAGGCTATCCCAATAGTTGCATCAAACTAGAGTCTGTTTCTTTGTGCCTTTCACTGATTGACAGCAATTTACAGTGGTTATTATTTTAGTCTTCCCTGCTTGCCCCACCCCTTGCCTTGTTCATGACCCAAACACACTGAGGCAAAGTTCTTTCCAAGTATTTTTCTAGCTGAGTCAACAGTAAAGCCTTCTTTCTCTCTGGTTGCTGAGTTTGATTGATGACACTTCAGAGCATCCTGCACCAGTAATAAAAAATGTTTTTGTTCCAAGGTAGAGACCAGTGTACAAGAGAAAGAAGAGAGAATACCCTAGTTCTAGTTTGCTTTATGGCCTTTTTGACAATTTGGTTATGAGCCCAAAGCCCTCTTATCTTCTTAAGATATTCCAAGTTGCATTGCTGTCACATACAAATGTGATACTTGGTTGAAAAATAAGTCTAATTAATCCTCTTCAAAATAGTTTTTAAATGTACAAAAGCCATGATAAGGGAGATCATGTTTTTACTGTCCAAACTGCTTTTGAAATTTAAATAGAACACAATTTGCAATTATACTGGCAATAGCCATAAACTTGGACTGTTCTAGCAAACTTTTGATTTGCCTTTCTATCCCTATTCTTTTCAGTTTATACATCCCCGATTCCTTCACATTTTGCTACAAGTCATGGTTACAAATCATCTTGCACCATGATTGGTATTCTTGGACACTTGGCAATTAGTCAATGTCTCTCTTAGAATGTGGCAGCTATAACTGAATCCAGTACTGAAGATATAGTGGACTAGGGTGAAGATTTTTAGGTTTGAAAGTATATTCCCTTTGGTCCCACTGATGAAACCTCAAATTGAATCTCCTTCTAGCCATGGCTCTCTCTTACTCAGCAATTTATATTGTGCCTGGAACATGGTTGCTGTTTAAGAAGTTGGAAGTCAACTATCCAATTTGCTTATAAAGATGCACATACGGGACCTATTTCTTTGTGTTGAATTTCATCTTGTTATGTTCAATCTGTTATATTAGTTTATATTTCATATCATTGTTTCTCTCAACTTCTGCTGTTTAATAAACTTAATGAGTAGATCACCTATGTATTATTATTATGATGTTGATACTACCTGTTATTTATTGCTTTGTATATGCTAGTCCTTGTTCTAAGCATTTTGAGCATTTTTAACTCACTTGATATTTACAGTAAAATCATGAGATAAACAAATGGCTATTCTCATGTTACTGATGTACAAAAAGATTAAGTAATTTGCCTAAGGTCACAGAGCTAATACGTGGTAGAGTCAGTATTCAAAATTTGACAATCTGGTCCCAGAATCTGTGCTCTTCACCACCTTTCTCTTCTCATCAGACTCACTGATTACTAACACTTGGAACAGAACAGAGCCAAGGAGACAGATCATTACATCCCGCCAGAGCACGAGTGTACAACAAACTCTCAAAATGTGTCTCTGTTCCATCAATTACTACTTTATCTAATTGTATGATGATAACCATATAAAAAAGTGTCATATGACTTTCTGAATCCCTAGATACACTCTCCTAATATGTTTTAAGTGTTTGCAAATCTTAATGTTATTAATTCAATCTAAAATTATTTCTTGGAACAAAGTCAAATTTATAGTTTTTTTTCCTGTAGAACCCTTCTTTTTCTCCCCCTCTTCTTCTCACCCTGGCTCTCTCCTTCCTTTCCCACTTCTCTTCCATTCTCTTCCCTTCCCATTCCTATTTTCCCTCTTTTCCCTTCTTTTCCCTCTTATCCCTTCTTCCCTTCTCTTTTTCTCCCTCTCTCCTTCCTTCCTTCCTGCCACTTAAAAAAGAATTCCATTTACCTGACTCTAATCTACTCTCCTTGACCCATGATTTCTTAAAGATTATAGCATTTGCTCTGGAAGTCCTCTACTAACCCAAGACTCTAATTTCCTTAGACAGAGATTTTAAATTATTTACAGATGTTAGACAATCTAAAGCGTTCTTACCAGCAAAATTATAGTTATTTACAAAATCTGCAAGATTTTATAATTTTATAATTTCAATAATTAAATTTTATAACCTGCAAGTTAACAGGTTTGATAGACCAACCAATGATGTGAACTAATTTTGAAAATCTTACTTTTTTAGGTGAACATAATTTCAATTTGACAAATTTGTCTCTTAGCCTAACCATTGTAAAATCAAATAAAAATACAGGGCATTGATACTAACAAACATGATTTGCACACAAAATGTACAGTGGTTACAAGATTAATAGTTTCAAAAGTAGCTATACAATTATTTGAATAACTTCAAACTTGAATTTAAAACAAATGTTAAAAATAAAGTCTAGAAAAATCTGAGCAATACTAATGCTTAGTTTATTCTAAACCCAAGTTCTTCTGGAGCCAGAGATAGGGAAAGTCATAAATGGACATGTAGCCATGGAAATTAGTCCACACAAACAGAGGGGCTCAAATTAATTTGGACAATCCTAAAAAATTTAAGAAAGTCAAGATAAAAATAAAAATACTCCCGACCAGCCTACCTATTGGATGCCCAACAGACTGCTGCTGGGAAGGACAGAGCCAGTGACAAATACTGCCAGCTGACAGATGAGTTTTTTTCACCTCTCTGCAGGGCTGAATAGAAGGAATTTAATTTTCCTGCTTGGCTCTTGTGCAATGCCAGGTAACCTTAGAATAAAGAGGGCTTTGAGGGAGAAAGCCAGACTTCTCAAACACAGTTCTACAATCATATCCTCTTGTCAGATGCCTGCAGACACAGCAACCAACATGTCCCCAGACTGCTTATTGCTATCACTCAGATTCATAAGGCTCTGTCTCCTACACAGAAGGATGAGAGATAGAAAGGCTCCAACTGCTTTCCCTGTGAAAACTCCATGGTGAAATTTCATCAGACAGAAGCCAGCTCACTGCTGAGTGAATTGAGCCTTTTATCAGTCAGATTTGTATACATTATAAAAAGAGCCAAAGAAGGGAGTTGCTGTACACCTCGTATATTTTTAGTTCCTCAGGATTAGTTGCTATTGGATTTAATGTTCAGGGAAGAGAAGAAAAAAGTCAACTTCACTCTTCTGCGCATATTGGTACCTTTCAGAGGTCTTCAAGGTTTGCTGGACTTATCTGCTGGTTTTTTGGATAAACTGGTGAATTCTGTAGCTCAAAGAGTGTGCTATCTTCCTCTGTTCCAAATTTGACCCCTACTTCATTTATTTTTCAAATATTTTACTCATGAAGGTTAGTCTGTATGTATGTTTGTGTGTGTGTGTGAATACCTGTATGCACAAAAAACTTTCATTGATCTTAGCTTCAAGACTCATTCTATTCACCAAAAGCAGCACAATACAAAATAAACTCCATTTCAGTAGACAGAATCAGCTGGAAAACCTTTGCTATCATCTTACTTTCTTTATTAACTTTAGTTGTTGCTAATGCAATTCCTTGAGGAAAAATAAAAGCAAAAATCAGCAAACAAGTAAGACGTGGATGTAGAGATAGTATTGCTATCACTAGATTTCCAATAAAAGAACTTCACATTTTTTACTTGATCTCCTGCAGAGTTTTGGAAACAGAAATAATCTTTCTACCATTCTATTTACTGCCATAATTATTTTAAATGTCACTCAAACTTCCTCTCCAACCTCCTTTCAATAGTTCAATGTTTTGATCATTCAACAAGGATTTATCAAGCACCTATTATGTGGTGGGTATGTGTTAGAGATATAACAGTGAATAAAACAGACATGGTTCCTTTCTTCTCAAACTAGTAGAGATGACATTAGGTAGAGATGACATTAGGGCTGTCATAAAATAGCTGAAGCTCAGTTGTAGGTAGTATAACTAGGAAACAATGCCACATCTATAATTCTGGAGACTGGAGAGGAAGTAAGGGTATAAATGTCATCCAAATAAAGTATTCTATTCAGCAGAACATTTATAGAAGCACTAACTCCAACTGACTCTTGAACAACATGAGTTTGAACTATGCAGTTACATGTGGATTTTTCTTCTAAATATGTACAGTAATGTAAATATATTTTCTGTTTCTTATGATTATGTTAACATTTTATTTTCTCTAGCTTACATTATTGTAAGAATATAGTATATAATAAATATATCCTACAAAATATGTATTAATCAACTGTTCATGTAAGACTTTCAATCAACAGTGGGCTACTAGTAGTTAAGTTTTTTGGGGAGTCAAAAGTTATACATTCATTTTTAATGAGCAGGGTGAATGGCCCTAATCTCTGCATTGCTCAAAGTTTATCTATGTATTGCTCTCAAAAGCTGTGCATGAAAGAGGAAGTATTTGCTTTTCTTCTTTCATCCTCTTCTTGCTCTTCCCTAAGAAGAGGCAATATGAACAGAGACTAATTACAAGTCTGAGCACTTTCAGCCTCTTTCATTTTCTACATCTATAAAACAGAAGTAATAACACTATATGCCTGGGCTATTGAAAGGATTAACTTAACTAGGGTAGATTAGAGCACTTCTCAGAGTCTGTGCCACATAGTAGGCACTCATTAAATCATTGTGTTGATTTGATATAATTATAAGCCTTAGACATAAAACTGGAATTCCACAGCAAGAATTCATTGAGAAAAAATAGTTATTATTAATATATTAGAGTTTAAAAGATTATAATTTCTCAAATATAAGTAAAACAACACTTATTTTTATCTTTTCTTCTTTATTCTGTTCAACACAAGCCACATCACTACAATTGACACAAGGATTCCTTTCCTTAAATGGTACTTAAATTCTTTACACATCTAAGGACATGAATTTTCACTCAGATTTTAGAAATTTTATTTTTGTGCTGTATGTATGTGCATAGCAATGCACAATTAATCAGTTTTCAAAGTAGAGTCATGTTGACTCACCACCACCAGTCCCTCAATATCATCACTGTCTCTCTTTCAAGAACATGACCAGTCAAGAGCCTGGGGGTTTATCTCAAGCTCTTTTCAGTCCAGTACAAATCATTACAACCTTATAAAACAAGTATTCATAATTCTACTTGCCAACCAAGAAGATAGACTTTGTATTTTTAAAGTTTAAAATGCAAAATTTAAGTCAGTTAAATTAGATTGGGTAACTACTATCATTATATTTAATTCTCTCATCACTTTTTGACTTTGAAAGGTGCACATTGGGTTATCACTATTTTGGTGAGTAACAGGAAATCAAATCTCTGTCAGATGTCAAAGACGACTCCAGGGTCATGGAAAATACTGATGATAGTCTCAGGGGAAAGGACAGGTTAGGCATCTAGAAGTACCATAATAGTCATGTTTCTTATCCAAGAGCTTCTACTCAATGTTGCTAAGAGTATATTTGATCATAGACTATGGTGGTTGTTCAAAAAGTAAATTGCATAAATTATGCAAATTTATTTAAATTTATTATGACAGATTTAAAGAGGATGTGTTAAAACACCTACTGAGTGTTAGCTATTTAGTGAACACTTTTGTGTATGACTCAAAATAATAAAATAGCTCCATTTTGCAGGATATCTTAGACCTGAATCAGGACTAAAACCCAAATATGTGAGGAAATAAGAGTGGAGCTCCTACTCAGAGTGTTATTACTGTGCCTCCCATGTTGCCATTTATCATTGGCTCTATACCTCTTCTGACATTCCTGACTGAGCACTGAGAATGTAGATGAGTAAGTTCACCCACAGGGTTTACAATAGCAGAATAGAAACCAATTACTTAGAAAATATAATCTCAAGATTGATGTTCATATCAGATGTTTTCCTAATATGCTGATCCTAGAACTATCCTCCTGTGGGAGTGTATCACCAAAAATACACTAATATACATAAATGTACAAGCAACATCTACCTCTGACTACTTTTCTTTTTTAGTAGTGAGAATTAATTTATATAATAAATGCTTCCAGAATAGAAAACACTTTAAAAGATGTATCATGATCTTGCTGTTTAGCAATTTTAAAGTACACGTCAATAATAATCATGGTACTTTTTTAAAAAATTGGTATTTTTCACACTCTATAATTCTTCACAAACCATTTATAGTATAGGTATAACAAACATTTTCATGCTTTCATTCTATGCAAGTGTTGTTCATGTGAAGTTTTCTTGGTTGGTGTGTTTCATCCACGGCTGTATGAAAGTTTCAAATCCGCTAATGTGTAATTTGAACTTTGCAGAAGAAAAGACATTTTAATAAAGTTTATTGCATCTGCTGAAGGAAAAGAAAATGAAGTTTTCAGAGACATTTATTTTTGTAACAGGGTAGGCATGAAAGTCATAGAAAGATGGAAAACAAAAGAGGACTCCCTTGGGTTGTGCGCTTCCCATGTCTTATTTTTCTAAGTCCCAAGAAAACACGTAGAGGTCTGTCCGATTTGCCATTGAATGTATCACACTGCAGAAGACACAGGAGTCATGTCTTCAGATCATTTATACTGGGCCTTTTTGAATCAAAATAACTTCTTAACAGTTTTATTAGCTTATTCTCACACATCCCCTTTCAAAAATATATAACATTCAATTTCTGGATTCAACATACGGGTCACTTCATTTAAGCTTCTGCTTAAATGTCACCACCTCAGCACTTTTGCAAAACATACCATATAAATGTCATTCCACACCTTCTCTCCCATTACTTTCTGTTTTACTGTCTGAAAAACAGGAATCACTACCTGACATTTTAAAATAGATTTTCTGATCATTTGCTTGTTTTATTTTTTTCTCCCTGGGATATATGCAGCATGAGGGTAAATTTGTTTAATTGACCACTGTACCCCCAATATCTAGAACATTACCCCACAAATGATAGGATCTCAATAAATATTTATTGAATTAATTAAATACCTATGAAAATAAGCCAAACATATGGAGCTGGCAGAAGTATGTTGACATGCTACTTTCTGACATCATGTTTTTCTCAGATAATTCCACCCAAAGGGAACTTTTTAAGGAGGCAATCTCTAATCCAAGATTCTTTCACTTCTTTCTTCTGTTCTCTGTGTAGTCAACCCAAAGGATATTTGAGTTCAGTTTGCAGAAATGCTATAGATAGAAATGATAATATCCCTAACTTAAAAGGCCTGAGCATGTTTTGAAAGTGTTTTATGAACTGGAAACCTTTCTATGAGGTATTTCACTACAGCTCCATAAAACCTGACACCCTGCTGGAATTCCATCCTGTTAAATTTGGCCACATTTCCTTACCAACTAATGAGTTCAATTCATGTTTTCATTTAAGTTCATACCCAGATACAAATCAGTGTCACTGCCACAGGCAACAATTCACAGAATTTCTAAGCTGAGGGCTGGAGAATTTAGAACAAATGCCAAATTCTCCTTTTCACATGGGGACTCCATGGCACTGTCCATGCCCACCTCAGTGGCAGGTCCAGGGAGGCAATTGGCTAAGAGGGCTTCCTGCTTCTAACTCAACATGAGCTCATCTTCTAAATCCTCTCTGGATTTCCTGTGATAATCCTCTTTTGTGTCCCTTTGAGAAAGAAACAATAATCCTTATATTTTTTTCAAGAGGAAAAGTTCAAGAGCATAAGTGGGTTTAGTTAGAGATTCAATAAACACTTTGGCAGGGATGAGAAGCAATGTCGAAAAGACGCAGTGGTTCTTCCAGGTCAAGTTTAACATGAACATTTTTGTGTGAGAAAAATCAAGCATAGTCAGTACTATCAGGGACTACCTCTGGCTTTTATTGATATAGCAGATAGCTAAAATTTAATATCTACTCAGTGGCTAGTTTAAAAAATGCCACTATTAATAAATGATTATTTTTGCAACAAAGACGGTTACAATGACAGTAAGAGCACCTGTGTATGAATTGTATGCATTTTTTTCCTGCCTGTGGGGAATTTGTCCTGCTTTGCATTGACTTTATGACTTCCTGCAGGCAAACACCTGGACACTCTTTCCTAGAGGTGCTGCTAAGTGTCAGAACAGTGCCATCACTTCATGTCTTTATTTAGAGCGCTGCGGCCAGCCCTTCCCTTCCCCAAGACAAGTCCTCGGACTATTGAGAGATAACAATGGTTTGGAGGAGACAATGTTGGAAAATAAAAGGAGAGTTTAAAGAGAAAGTTTTTTAAAAATGTACTGGTCTTCCTCATGTTCAAGAAAGCAAGCTATTTCACACACACACTCACTCATATTTTACTAGCCTTTTTTGTCCAGCTGTATATTTGTAACTTCAAACTTCCATAATCACAAGATTCAAACCATAGTACTAGGAAACCCAAATCTCCTTATTTGAGAATGCTATTCCTTTTCTTGATGCCAGAAGAGGTAGACAACTAAGTCCAGCCTAAGCTGCTTGGTGACCCCTCTGAGAGAACTGCCCACAAACTCCCAGTGGATAAATGGTAGCACTATGGTATGAGCCATATTTTCTTTGTAAGCAACATTTAGGTGCCCTGTGATAATGGACAAGACTTGCTCTATTAAGAAACAGATTTCTATTTCTGCTTTTCCATTATAAAATTCTCATAAATGCTAATTTGGCCCAACTACTTAGAGATCTATCTGTCCCAATTTGGCATAAAATGGTATGTTTTCCAAATTGTCCCAGAACAAGCTAAAATACATATGAATACTTGTATATGATATGATAGCTTTCTATCAGAGTGACTTATTAATTAATTAATTAATTAATGTTAATTCAGTGATTTTTTTTATTTTATTTTTTACAGGGACAGAGAGAGTCAGAAAGAGGAATAGATAGGGACAGACAACAGGAATGGAGAGAGGTAAGAAGCATCAATCATTAGTTTCGCGTTGCCATTGCGACACCATAGTTGTTCATTGATTGCTTTCTCACATGTGCCTTGACCGCGGGCCTGCAGCAGACCGAGCAACCCCTTGCTGGAGCCAGCGACCTTGGGTCCAAGCTGACAAGCTTTTGCTCAAGCTAGATGGGCCCATGCTTAAGTTGGCGAGCTCGAGGTCTCGAACCTGTGTCTTCCGCATCCCAGTCCGACGCTCTATCCACTGCGCCACCACCTGGTCAGGCTCAGTGATTATTTTATTGAACATTTACTAATTCTAGGCACTGCACCTAAAGATGGACATTATGAGAAAGTATAAATAATATAAGTTCTTTGGTATGTATTAAAAATACATCACTACTCTGGGAAATATTAAAATAAATTGGACACAATACAAAAGAAAATATATGAAAAAGCTACTTCAGACCCAAAGGCATTTGGTTTAAGGTATATTCTTTACATTACAGATTCTATTTTGCTAATTCAAATAATTCTTGACATTGTGATGGTTATATTTTTTGCTGTTATATCTCAACCCAACATGCAGGAAGTGGCCTTGTTCTTTGTTTTTTTTAATTGTGTTTAGCCGGAGCTTTGATCTGGTATGACATCAGTGTACCTGAAACCCTTTTAAGTCCAAGAAAGGGAACTATTGTCTCAATTATCAATGTCACACCTACGGAATGCCTTGGGGCATTGAGAGGTATAAGTTCACAACCTGGGGCTTCCTGTTGAATCAACTGAATGATGAAAAAATAATCACACTATAAAGAGCTAGTATAGAAACTACAGAATTTTCTTTTACAACCAACAGGAAGCAGGGCCTGCCAGACTGTTGAGATGTACACTCAGTTATTTCAAGAAAGAAGATAAGGGGAAAGAGGGAAGGCTAGGAGTTAGCAAGACCTGTGAGGGGAACGGAACAAAGAGGAAAATGGCTGATGCCAAATTATCAGTAGAAAAGGAGGTGACACTCTTACAGAGCTAGACGAGGTCAATAAATCACCACCCTTATCTTGCAAACAGAGCCTGTGACTTCAAAAATTAGCTCATTTATTCTGCACAATTAAATTTATTGAAGTGTGACAGAAAAGTTTAGCAGGCAGTGAAGCATAAAGCCAGCAACAGCCAAAGGGAGCATCTGAGTGAATGACACAATTAGTTGATTTTCATTTTATTTATCAATATAATTATTGAATTGTATTTATCCTTTTTTCACAGATTTATACAATTATTACCACTCTAGTCTCTGGGGAAAGAATTAGTTCAAATTTTCAGTCTAAGTTAATGTGATTATAGAGCTGCTAATAAAAGTTCTTTAAAGTGCTACCCAATCTTGTATTCAATGTCATTTCCATCATTGGGCTTAGAAATCCTGTCTCTTTTCATGTGAAATGTGGCAAATTGAATTTAAATTTTTGAGTGTGAGAAATTCCCTAGGTGGGGCCTGGCAGGGAATGGTCCCTCCTCAGTAGGACTTTAAAGCACCTGGAGATTGGTCGTACATTTAAAGTGGAATATTTAAACATTTTTTTCTTTTCTTTTTTTGGTTTTGAGAATGGTGAAAAAGAGACTCTGGAAATATTTTCTGTCTTAAATGAAATTTGGGGGAAAGATAGAAGACTCGAGGTGATAGAAATGCTTGATTCTTTTGTTTTAACTTACCCTTTTCAGTACCTGGTATTTCACTGCTTCTCCCTCTGTAAAACCCTGTCAAAAAGATAGAACAAATAAAAGTTGGTAAGACAGTAGTCATGTTTCAGAGGGGAGATGGAGAGCGGCCTGCCACATAGTTTCTGGGAGCCTAATTTATCTCCCTGGAGCAGCAGCATACGATGAGCGTACCAGCTGTCTGGGTCTGAGTAGTCTTCTCCCAACAAATCAAAAGACTACGGGTGCTGAAGTACACACTTCCTCAGAGGTCTGAGAAATGACCCATTTCTTTGTTCATCACTCACAGGTCTTTCAGTTAAATGTTTATTATCTTCAGCATCTGAGAGATACTCAGTTTATCTGTTAAGGTGAAGTGATGGTAATTCAAGTTCAACTTTTAATAAACCCAACAAAGAAACAAAGAAATCGATTGAAGCAGTAATTTTTAAGCTTAGAATCTATGAAGATTATGGGAACTTGTTAAAATGAAGATTCTTAAGTCACACCTCCAGGAGAGGAATTTGTGTATCTTTTAATGAATACTGATTCCTTTGACCGTGACCTTGGAATCAACTTCACAAAGTACTGAAAGTGCTAGAGTAAATCATGTGCTTGAATAGTGGCAGCTCTTCAAGAGGGAAACAGTATAGTTCACCCTAAAACCTGAGTACTACAGAACCACAGGTCAAGATGAGAACACTAAATTCAACCATAATAAGGCAATTAACATGTAGTCCAAGGATTATTGCTGCCACATATTCATGTGTTACAATTTGTTCAGTTATTGTTAATGTTTGATAGCTCTCATGGTAAGAGGTAATATCTATTATATGTTTTTTTATAATCTAAAATAATTCTATATTCCTCTTTAATTCTCACCTTTAGTCTATCAGCAAAACTGGTCTCTTCTGCATCCCAAATAAGTCTCAAAACCACCTACTTCTCTCTGTGTCTACTAATTTAAGTCTTTTATTGCCCACCATGGAGGCCAGTGTGGTTGAAGCAGAGTAGATGAGAGAGAGCTAGAGGTTTATATCTGTGAGACAGACAAGCACCATGTCATGTCAGGTCTTGTGAGTTTTGAATTTGGATTTTATTCCAAAAGTGATGGGAAGTCACTAGACTATTGAGATATCATGATCATCAAAGTCTGATTCATCCTTTTAAGAGATTCATTCTGACAGCTAAATGGACTATAGGCTGTATAAGGCATATAAAAATGAGTCCAATGTGAGATTAAATTCTGAAGTCATAGGAAAAGATTTTAGAATGATACCCTAGCCCATTGTTAATTGCAAAATAAACAGATATCCAGAGGGGTTGAGCAAGAAGTTCTTTCTCCTATCACGTATTTTGCAATTTGTGGACTAATTTGATATAATTCTACATACTCTTTAAGTTTTTATAACACTTCTGAATAAAAATTTTGAATTATATTTCTAATTGTCAAAAAGATTTATCTATCTTTTTTTTTTCTCCTTGTATTTTTTGAGAGATGATAGCAATGAGCTGCATAGTTAAAACAGATGGAACAACAATTTGTGGAGAATATTGGCTTGCCTCTACAGAACATGTGGTAGACATCCAACATTCATAAACTTCTATCATCCTACTAACTATGGCAGAAGTTTCCGTTAGTGTCAAGCCACTCACATTCCAACCCATTAATTTTTTTTTAATGGGAATCAAGTAAGAAAGAGAGAACTATAGCATATTCATGGGTCACCACTTCCATGATGATTGGACCTCACCATAAGAGAACAGGCATTGAAATTACACACAAGTGTAATAAACATGCTACCTCTACAGTAAAATAGAGAAAGTCAAATATTCCACTTCAAGTTAAAAAAGAAGGAGCTATGAAGTTTACATGTCTATTTTGTAGTGACTATTTTGTACCCAAGACCCAGAGTTACACGTCAATTTACACGTGTGCATAAATTTCAAACACAGCTTTCAAGCGCTATGTCAGTGGTTCTTAACCTTTTTAGAGGTACCGAACCCACCAGTTTCATATGCGCATTCACTGAATCCTTCTTTAGTGATAAATAAAATAAGATTTTTATTTCCAAATTCAAGACATAGGTATATGTTTTTTTACTGGTGCACAAAATGAGCTGTGCATGAACATCACCTTGCTCAAAGAACAAAACCAACAAAGTCCATGAACTCACAACAAATTACGGTATTACTTTATTCTGGCCTCCATGGCAGAGGCTTCTCCGAACCCCTGAGGACGGCTCATCGAACCCCTAGGGTTTGATAGAACCCAGGTTAAGAACCACTGTGCTATGTGAACAAGTTAAATGAATCTTAACAACCCCATTTTGAATGTAGCATTTTCCTGATTTTTTGCTTCCATGGCAGATACTTTAGACCTTGAAATTGTTCTTGGTTAAGTTCCAATTCAAACTCTCTTTATAATAACACCCAACACCAAATGTATATGTTGAAATTTCCAAGAAATTGCCATTTTCTTTTGAGTTGAGTTTCCCGAAAATCTCTCACGGATTTTAATGCATGTATTGTATTGAAACCAGCTTTTACATTTTGTTAGGACAACTGTTCACAATTTTTTTAGACCTTTTAGATTCTCTTACTCTCTCCAGACAAATAAACTTTCCCCTTTTTTTTCTGCCCCTTGGGTTACTCTGGGGTAAAGTTTCTTCTTATAAACCTTCTGTAGAATCCCATGTACAGAATTAAAAATCCCAAGTAATTTGCTTTGGCATGTCATAAAGTGATATGACATTGTATTCCATCTTACCTTATTTCTCTTATCCTTTTTTTTCTCACACTTTACTGCCCTGGACTTACACTTCCAAAGAAAGTATAAGCACCAATTCCTTGTCTCAGAATCTGCCTTCTAGGAGACTCAGGCTAAGATGGATGTTTTCTGTAGATGGTAGGAAGAAGGCAGCTTAACCAGCTTTAATACAGTCATTAGGATTCTTAGCCCTGGGTGAACATCAGGATGATTCATTTTTTAATAATATAGGCCCTTTCACTACTCCTCTGCCCAAGCCAATCTGAGACCTAGTAAGTTTCCAGTGATAGGGCACTCAGGAATTTTTACATCTCTTCTAGGGATTCTCATACAATCACAAATTACCTACAGTTTAAAGAACCAATAATATTCTGTCCTCTGGCAAATTCAGAAAAATAAGAACGGGGATCCAGGGAGCCAGGAAAGTGTTATATTCTTTCCCCAGTAGAACCAGTTAGATAGGTTTTAGAAGTTTAGATTGAAATAAAAATATACCTAAGAAAACAATGCAAACCCTTAATAATGTGTTATGTCAAAATGTAATAAAACTCATATATATATATATGTATATATATATACATATATATATTGCCTCTTTGACTAAAGAAACTCTAAGAAGTCACTAGCTTATCACTTGCATAGTTAATAACAAACATAGAACTAGAATCTGCCTCACTATTTTTCACACTAGTTTCCCACTCCACTCTCCATGATGATGACAAGAAGTCTGGGACAAAAGATGGGTTACCATAAAAGCTTGTGTAAGAGGGTAAGGCCAGGGAGTAGAAAGCGGGCAGCAAAACAAAGAGTGAGACCTCTCTGAAGACTTCTGTTCTGGAGCTGTCTTAGACCTCTTCTTGGTTTAACCACTAACGGTCACACCCTTGTGCTGAATTTGACCTTGATCAGTGAGTTGTAGATCTCAGAGAGAGAAAGACTGACTAATAACAAACACTTATTTTAGTTCCATCTATTCCAGTTTCCAGGGAACCGGGAGGAAAGAATTTGGGTAATTTCCATGTTGCTGAAGTTCTTCTTTTGTGAGCTATAGAACAAAAGCTGGACTTTTGATTTAATAGTTCTCACTAAGAACAAAATCTGGCATTATATAGATTTACTCTGGAGATTAAGATGAAATATTTTTACAGAGTTCACCATATTAACAAAGCACCACTAGGATACAGCTATCTATTTGAGGAATTAAAATAAGTGAGGGTTAATGAGAACCCTAAAGAAATATCTTGAGTACTAGAAAACAAAATGGAATTAGTATATATAATATGATTGTGTAACTATTGTAGCACATGTATTTTCTAAGTATTTCATGTACTTCCAATCATTTAAACACTGACACAATCCTATGAAGAAAGGGTTATTATTTTGACAACTTCAGCTACACATCAAATATTACCATTAAGTAAATTCCTTCATTTAGAATCTAGAAATCACATAGAGAGTAGCTTTGCTTCTCATGAAGAAAAAAAAAAAAAGAATGTTTGGAGATACACTCAACCTCCTTAAAGTCATTTTCCATCTCTTTTTTCTGGCCAACTATTATGCTAAATCATAAATGGTTGTTATCCTTATCCAGCTAAAATTAGCTTTTTTTTTAGTGTTGTCATGAAAAAGCTGTTAAACATTAGTTAGGCTAAGAAAGTAGATACCTAAAACTGAAAAAGAGAATTCTTTCTCCACCAAGAAGCTGTGCAACTAATATAACATACCCACTATGCCCAAGTGTATAAATCACACAGCATTACTAGACTGGAGTTCTGAAGTACATGTTTCACTTATAAATCACTCCTTTTGGGGTAAAAGCCTTTGTCCCTCTTCAGTTTTACTTTCTTCTCTATAGAATCAATTACAATTAACTATTAACCTCCTCTTAGAAGTTCTTATTGATATTAAAATGTTCTGACTTTCTTATCAGTAGACTATCTTTCAATATCTTTTACCCAAACAAAATGTATCAAATTATTTAAAAACAAAGAGTGTTGTGTATTTTTTATTTTTAATTAATTAATTAATTAATTTATTGTGATAGAGATAGAGACAGAGAGAAGGACAGACAGACAGGAAGGGAGAGAAATAAGAAGCATCAATTCTTTGTTGTGGCACCTTAGTTGTTCATTGATTGCTTTCTCACATGTGCCTTGACTGGGGGGCTACAGCAGACTAAGTAACCCCTTGCTCAAGCCAATGACCTTAAGCTCAAGCTGGTGAGCCTTACTCAAACTAGATGAGCCCACGCTCAACCTGGCGACATCAGGGTTTTGAACCTGGTTCCTCCAGGTCCCAGTCTGATGCTCTATCCACTGTGCCACCACTTGGTCAGGCTTGTGTATTTTTTAAAACTTTACTACCCATAACAGGGGTGCTCAATACGTAGATCGCAATCTACTGGTCGATCGCGAAGGAAGTGTGGGTAGATCACATGACATTAAAAAGACATTTGTCTTTTTGGTGTCACCCCATTAAAATTAATAATAATAATAAAAATTAAAAAAGACATTTTTCTTTTGATTGGCATACGAGGTAGCCAATCTGACGTCTGAACTTTTGACACCCTACGCATGCGCGTTAAACCGCGCTAACTTGTTCAGTTACATTGCTGTGTAGTTAGCCTTCAATTTATTTAAACTAAATACAACAAAGGGTATAAAAATGAGTGCTGTAGCTGGTCCTAGTAAGAAGCCTAAAACCTACCACTTTCATACAGAATGGGGGGGGATTTTGTTCACTATGTCATATTCTAAGTGCATTTGCCTCATCTGTCTGTGTGCTATTGCTATTCCAAAGAAGGAAAATGTGGAGCAGCTTTTTTGGACTGTTCATAAAAACTATGACATTGACTTTCCTCCAAAAAGAGAGCTGAGAAGGAGAAAGGTGAAAGAAAAATACATAATATTAAATAGTAATGATAGTAACTTAAATAATGATAATATAGAAGAAATAAATTTATGTTTTGCATTTTTATTGTAGGTAGATCATTTTGACTTGGTCATCTTATAAGTAGCTCACAAGCTGAAAAAGTGTGGGCACCCCTGACCTATAACATAGAATGACAGCTTGGGATGAATCTTGTATATGATAGAAGTCAGTCCTTCCACTTTCAAGAAGATAAATATCTCTGTCACTATAAGTATCATTTAGTTATTAGAACTATGCCTTCTCCTTGTAGACCCTTTTAGGACCTCTAATATTCACCCAGAGCCTCAGGAGGGAATAAAAGAAGAGGAGACCTTGTAAATGATTGAGAATGAAAACTAACACATACTAAATGTTATCAGTCTTATTTTGGGCAGAAAGGAATGGGGGGAGGAATGGATAGGGGGAAGGAAGAAAGGAAGAAACAAAAGGAAGAAGGAAGAAAAGAAAGAAAGAAGAAAGGAAGGAATTGGGAGGGAGGAGGGAGAGAGAAAGAAAGAAAGGAAGGAAGGGATAGGAGGGCGTAAGGAAGAAAAAAACGGAGGGAGGAAAAGAGAAAAGGGAAATAAGATTCAAAAAGTTTCATTGGGTTCTTTTGTAGAAAGATCTACACAAACAAAGCAAAACAAGAAGTTGAAATTGATTGAATAAATTAGGAGATAAGACTTTGTAACAGATCCAGAGAATTCTGTGATAGCCACTGACCATCACATTGGTCTGATTCAGAATATAAATGTTTTGGTTTAAAAAGCGGTGTCAGAGGGGAGGAGGTAGAGAGGCTAAGTGAAAAAGGTGAGGGGATTAAATGAAAACAAAACAAAACTCATAAGCAGAAAGCAGTATGGTGCTTACCAAAAGGAAAGGGAGGATAGATGGAACTTGATTTGCGGGGGTGAACACACAATACAGTATATAGATGATGTATTATAGAATTGTTAGAATTGTGCTCTGAAACCTCTATAATGTAATTAATCAATGTCATCCCAATAAATTAATTTTTTTTTTTAAAAGAAAACACTGTGAAAGGAAAGTGGCAACAGTTGTGTGTGGGTATGGCTGAGAGGAGGTAAGGTATAGATGATTGATGGGGGGCCAGTCAAGGAGGGTAAGGGGGGAATAAATGGAAACTTGACTGGGGGAAGTGAACATACACTGCAGTGAACAGAGATACGTTGTGGAGTAGAGAGCCTAAAATCTGTATGATTATGTTAACTAGTCACCCTAATAAATTCAATTTAAAAATATTAAATGTTACTGTTCTTAAAGCACTAGTACTCTATTCAATTGCTTTCTCTTTCTAAATATTTTCCAGTGTTCTAAAATTCTTAATCTAAAATTTGAACATATTAAACATAAGTATCTTAAAATTCTTGTCTAAAAACTCCATTATCTGAATGCTCTCTAGGTATATTTCTACTTTTTTGTTGTTCTATAGATATTCAGCCTGAATTGTTTTTTGGTGTCCTTATATTCCTGCTTATTTTACACTGAGTACATAATATTGTATTCTTATAAAAATAGAGGCAACTTGACACCTAGAATTGTATCTTTCTTTAGTTTGTCTTTCCCGATCTGTTTGTCAAAAATTCAAGCAAGCTTCTTAGATTCTCCACCACTAATTTTGGAATGGGTAGATGTCATTAGGAGAAAAGTAACTCTAAAGCAAGGCTCTTTTCTCTGGCTTTTATTCTTCTCTGTGCTTTTGGCTATGTAGTGCTTCACTTTCTTGTTAGCTTTCTGAATACATCAGTAAAATATTCTTTGTCCAGGTTTTCTGGTTGTCTTATAGAGTTGGTCCTAATTTTCTTTTTATTTATTTATTTATTTACTTACTTACTTATTTATTTATTGGCAGAGACAGAGAGAGAGAGAGTCAGAGAGAGGGACAGACAGACAGAAAGGGGGAGAGATCAGAAGCATCAATTTTTTTGTTGCAGCACTTAGGTTGTTCATTGATTGCATTCTCATATGTGCCCTGACTGTGGGACTACAGCAGACCAAGTAACCCTTTGCTCAAGCCAGCAACCTTGGGCCCAACCAAGCTGGTGAGCTTTGTTCAAACCAGATGAAACCACACTCAAGCTAGCAACCTCGGGGTCTCGAACCTGGGTTTTTCGTGTCCCAGTCCGACACTTTATCCTCTGCACCACCGTCTGGTCAGGAAGTCATAATTTTGTAATTCACCCTTACAGGAAGAGGAACTGTGTATTGTTTTAAGAGAAAATCAAACCAATAACAATGATGTGTCTACAATACATGGGAAGTTTACAGTTATAATTAAAAAGGAATTTAGAAATTATTGTTTAATTTAACTCTGTTGTTTTGTAAGTGAGCAAAATAAAATATCTGGTTAGTCAAAACTAATTGAAGTATCTAATTTCCAGTCCGGTGATCTCCTCCATATATATACTAGATACAGACAAAAAAATGGATTGGATACTCTACTCACCCCTTTCCCCAGCATCAAAGACATAAATACAATAGTGTATTATTATATTGTATGTAATAAGATGTAAGAAAAATAGAGACTTAGAAGCATATTAAGGTTCTAGCCATTTACTAAAACAGATGGAGAGAACTAGCTAGCTGTATTTTTCTTAATGATATCTAGAAAAAGAGATCTACCTACTGAATTTATATTCATTATTTATGAAGTCAAGAAACATTGTATTAAATTCAGTAGAAACAGTTTTGCCTTAGCCATTTCTAATTTTTCTACTCTCTTTGAAAAAGGTGAAAAGTGTTTCTTTTTCTTCCAATGAATAGTAAAGACAGATCAATACTTCAAATACATGAAAACATTGTTTGGGGCTGACTATCTGGCATTTTTGCTTTAGAACAATTGATTTTCAGTCCTTAACACACTTTGTTCTCTATACTGCATTTTTGTGGTAAGGCATGAAGATACATGATCCTTTTTATTTTTATTACAGTTTGCTGAAATGTCCCTTTAGACCACACATGCTGCCATTTGAACAACTTTAGGGGTTCCCATTCACATAGTCCATGTTCTTATATAGACTTTACAAACAAATATGTAGATTATAATCCTTAAACTTATGCATAGTTGTCTATAACTATTTTCTTTTAATTTCTAAAATAAATCTCTTGGTAGTCTCCTTTACTGAATCCAGACATCCTTCTTCCAAACCACACTCCATAAGACTGCCAGAATGAGTTTCTTAAAATGTATGCACAAAAAGGAGGACTGAAGGGGCTCTGGCTCTCTACACATCCCTGCCTGAATGTGAAATTCTGCATACATGAGGAGGGTTGGCAGAAAGTAATAGCTGGAGAAGAATAGCAAATTATTCACCTTTAAATGTGGCCCTGACCAGGTAGCTCAGTTGGTTAGAGCGTTGTCTAAACATGCTGAGGGTTTTGGGTTTGATCCCTTGGCCAGGGCACATACAAGAGTCAACCAATGATGGAATGAATAAGTGGAACAAGTAGATGTATTTTTATGTCTCTTTCCCTTCCTCAGTCCCTAAAAATCAATCAATAAGTTAAATAATTAAATGTAGTACCCAAACCACATACAGACAGACCTACTGGTAAATGTGGAAGCTTCACTGAGTAAAAATTTTAACCACAGCCTCTAACCAATCATTAACTGACTACTCTAGAGAACCAAGTGTGATGACAAGAAAGCCAGGCTTAAAAATGAAAACAATTTTTAAAAATCTAAGTGGAAATATCAGTGGCTCAGTTTGAATTTTGAGACTGGCAATGCCACACATACACCAAGGGCATGAAAAGATTTGTGACTCACATAAAAAGGATTTCTAGAAAAAGCAGGGCAGGCTTCCCAAGCTGAAAGTTAGAAAGCAGTAAAAAAAAAGATTCATTTTGGACTTTTACTGTGGGTAGGTGGTGGGACTAGGTGAAGGATGCTCTTTCATGAACAAAGGTTTGCATGGTTTGAAAATCCCACAGGTGTCAGAGGGAAGGGGGTTGGGGGCTGGGTAAAAAAGGTAAAGGGATTGAGCAGTACAAAATGGTAGTTACAGAATAGTCACGGGGTTGTAAACTACAGTATAAGGAATATATTTAATACTATTGTAATAACTATGCATGGTGCCAAGTGGGTACTGGAAATATTGGAAATATTGACACATTGTAAGGTGTATGACTGTCTAACCACTATACGGCACACCTAAAACTGATACAAAATAATATTGAATGTAAAAAAAAAAAATGAGTAAAATAAAATTTTAATGTCATGATAAGAAAACTCCCACCCAAATAAAAACCAGTCCTGCTTTTTAGTTTAAAAGAAAGAAAGAAAGAAAGAAAGAAAGAAAGAAAGAAAGAAAGAAAGAAAGAAAGAAAGAAAGAAAGAATATCCCCACAGGTACCAAAGAAGGGAGCATATGGGATTTCTTATCAGCTCTTACAGATGTGAAGCAGACGGAAATGAAAGAGGGATGTGGCTTAAAAGCTGTCAGTAGTCAAACATCAATAAAATGGACACAGCCTCTTTGTTAGGGCTGTTATACATTTCTTTTTCCCTAGAAAGTCTTTACTAACTCCTTAAATCATATATTTCCTAAGCATATCACACTAAAGTCTGCCTTTGGAATTTGTAAGCCCTTATTATCAATTTATTGTAGCCCTCATTAAATGGTCAGCTGCCTGAATGATCTTTAAAGCCTCAATACATTCCTAATATTAGGACTATGCTACACGTCATAATTGTTTATTGAAAATAGGCAATGGATAGTGTGAACTGAGCAAAGGAGAGGGAAAGAGAGGAAAAGAAAAACAGGTCCCTAAGAAAACCCTTCCCCCAAAAGTGTGTTCCCCTTATTCGTCCCCTCAAGCTCTATGATTTGTTTAATCATGGATGACTTAATTTCTCAGTGCAAAAAAAAAAAAAAAAAAAAAAAAATAGAAAAGTAACACAGTAATAAAAATAAAGTTCATATTTTCTTTGTTGCCAAAAAGACAATTTTATATGAACATTAATTTTTCATGTTTAACTGTTAAGTATACACTTTTAATTCTTTATTTTAATATCTTTATTTCTTGCCCTTTTACTTAAGCTTCTCATGCTCAGAGAAAATTAGGGATTGCAACTTATTTTTATACAGTCGCCTGCCTGGTTCTGGAGATCCCAAGGAATTATTTGGATTTCTACTTCAGACATGGCTTCTAGCTTTCTATTGTTCTCTGGCTCTAAAAACAGATTATGCAAGAGAAAAATAACTGAAATGAAGATTATTACAGATAAAGAAATTGGCCGCTCCATTTAAATGCTAAAGGAACCAAAACCACTGGGAATAATATTACCTACACCACTTTTACAAGTGTGAACAGTGCTGGCACTTTGACGACTGTAGTGCTGAAATTCCTAGTTAAGCTCTGACAGTTTACTAAGAACTATTTTATGTTAGGCACTTTACATGTACTATACAATTTAATCTGCACATTGTTCATTAACCTCATTTTGCAGTTGAGGAAACTGAGGCAGAAGGCTAAGTGATTTGACCAAGTATCAATAACTTAATAAGGAACAGGAAGATTCAAACTTAGGTTTTATTCTGATTCCAAAACTTATACATTTGCTAGTCTGTATTGCCTTTCTTTACTTTATATTGTTCAATGATAAGTTTTGGCAAATTGCACTCATTACTTTCTCCCACTTAGCTCGGCAGAGAGAAGATAAGATTGCATCACAGCTGCTCAGTAACGTCTTTAGTATACCACTGAGATACAGCACGATGAAACAGAGAAACGTGGCCAGGTGCCTTACATCAAAATAGGACAAGTTGTACATAGAAGATGTCAATCGGACATGACTTTAAGGTTTTATGTCATATACTCCAATCATTTTCTTTCATTTTACAGAAGGAAATTCCAAAGTTCATAAGTGACAAGAGTATTTTTCAAGAGCAAAATCAGGTAATTAACTCCTCTCCTGCAGACCCTTTCTCCACTATCTCCCCAACTGCTACACAACCTGTGACACTTTTCTGTATCATTTAATTCTAAAAGAAAGTGAAACATTCAGTCACTTTTGATAGTAAGATTCAGATACTATATTCATTCAATTATATAAACAAGAATGCTTGTTTTGTTTGAAATTCATCCTCCATGTGTCATGGAACTTGTTGTCTACAAATTCCTTCTTAGGACTAACTAAGATGCCTTTTACTGGAATTTAAACTCTATCTTTCTATGCTATGTTCTCTAAAGATAGCAGATGGGGATTTTAGAAACAATGTTTTACGATGTGAGTGGGAGGGGCTGAGATAGATCTGTGTGTGTGTGTGTGTGTGTGTGTGTGTGTGTGTGTGTGTGTGTACCAAAGTAAAGCAACCTGCTGTAGAGGAAAGGACACATGACAGCCACAAGTCAGAAACCCCTGTATCAGTCAGTGTATCCATCCTTCAACTTCTGCTTTCTTCTGTGAGAAACGATTGAACTGGACTGGACCTCTAAGTTTGTTTTTGTTCCTGGCTCCCAAATTTCACAATGCTATAAAAATAAGCACAGTTTGAATTATGGCCAGTGGTCCATGCTTATTTTACATCCCTCTAGAAGAGTAATGTTGTTTAATTGATACTATCATTATAGAATTATTTGTCCCCATTAAAATAGATCAGTAACGAGGTTTATAAAAGCCTAGATGATCATGTGGTTATAATGCTAGAGAGTACACTATATAAGCCCTCAATCTTCACCAATAAGAAAGGGACACTTCACAGGGGTGCTTCGGGAAGGCTGGTGAACCGTACAGCCAGCAGAACACGGCACCATGCTGTTGCATGTACATCAGCAGATGTAGTGTACCCACTACTAGACCAGTTCACCTGACCTCACTGAATGTCACAGACTCCCAGACCTCAACTCCATTGCACTCACCTCTGTTTACATTGGAACCAAGGCGGTCTTTGTAAAAAGAAAAAAGGCAGGTAACTTTTGCATGCAAATCCACAGAGTCAAAGATGGAGTATGCATCTCTCTGTTTTTTGTTTTTGTTTGTATTTTTCTGAAACAAGAAGCAGGGAGGCAGAGAAACAGACTCCCACATGCGCCCAACCAGGATCCACCTAGCGTGCCCACTAGGTGGTGATGCTCTGCCCATCTGGGGTGTTGCTCTGTTGCAACTGGAGCCATTCTAGCAACTGAGGTGGAGGTCATGGAGCCGCCCTTAGCACCCGGGCCAACTTTGCTCCAATGAAGCCTTGACTGCAAGAGTGGAAAGGAGAGATAGAGAGAAAGAAAAGGGGGAAGGGCAGAGAAGGAGATGGGTGCTTCTCCTGTGTGCCCTGACTGGGAATCAAACCAAGGACATCTACATGCTGGGTTGATGCTCTACCACTGAACCTACTGGCCAAGGCCATCTCTCTTTTTTATATATAAAGAACACCAAGTTTCTAATTCAACTCTATTCTATACCTTATTTTTCTCTATTTGAAATTAATGAGTATCAGGAACAAGTTTTGGGATTAGGGTCACAAAAGAAATTTTTAGAATATACTAAGGTTAATAACAAAACAAAAAGGAAAATGACATTAACAATTAATGTGTATATACTATATAGAAATATATTTGAAATATATATATTTTAAAACAAAGCCTCTCTGTTATTATAATTTCATAACAGCAGTAAGACTTCAGAGCCCAGGATTTCAAGTACCTCCCTGCTGGTTTAGTGACTTAATTTATTTTTTTAATTTGCTATAACCCCAGAAAAATGATATTCTTTGGAAACCTCAGTAGCCTGAGATTTGCATTTATTATTTGCTATAAGAGATTAATGAGGTAGTAAAGGCAATTCTAATAGAATCCCTTGGTTTTCATCTCCCCCTGCCTCAGCCCCACCTTCAAACTCTGTAGCCAATTCAGCATTATGAATGTCCTAAGTGTTCCTGTCATGTTTGATGGTGAGATAAAGTTATAAACCATAGGCTAAAAATATAAATACTCTTTTCTTCCTACTCTTGCCCTGCATCCACTAATTGCAATGCAATAACTATCTCATCTTTCATAAGATATGTGAGTTTGCATTTACCTTTAAATTGTCCATGTTCCAAGATTTGCAATTTGGGGTTTGAGACATTTTAAAGAACTTATTCTTATCCCCTCTCTCCACAGAACATTTAAGCCACTATATTTTGAGAGGCCATCTCACTGTCTTTTCTTGCTTAATGTTACCTTCAGTATAGTTTAGTATGTTTGGTATTAAGACATGCTTTTAAATGATGTTTCCTGAAAGAAAAGTAAACAAGACACGAACTTAAGAGTTGTGTGTGTTACATGTGAGCTTTTGAAGGGGCAGGTAAAGATCAGTCCACTACTGATAACAAACTGTAACACTCCCTGTATTCATTCCAGAGAATAGCTCTGAAGCTAAGCGCCAGGGAATGGCCTGGTTTCCCACCCTATGCACAGCATGGCTAGTTCTGTAGACTATGTCAGGCTCAGGTGATAAGAGCCAAGATAATGTTGACAAAGGAAGCATTTTCCATAACAGCTGCAGAAGGACTGCCACAAAAGAAAATTTAGGAATCCAAAACTTGCTCTGCAGATTTAAGAGGCTACTGTGGCATCATAGCAGAAATGTAAGTTGGACCCTAGAAATGTTTCTTGGGTGGAATAATGTTTACTGCATGATATCAGTGAAAAAGAAAAATATGAAACTGAATGGTATGAACTGAAATTTTGAAAAGAACAGAAACAAAAACAAAACAATAGTGTGTGTGCACATGCGCTTGTGTGCGCGTGTGTATGTTTGAAAAGAGAATGGAAGTAATTAGACCAAAATATAAACAATGAGTGATAAGATGCTCTATGGTTACAGTTGTGAGAAAGCAAAACATAGAGCTTATTCTCATATTGTTTACTTGTAATTATTATATTATTGCATTATTATTACTATTATTATATCAACCACATTTTAAAGAAAAGGGGGTTTTAAGGAATTGAATTATTATAGCTTTAACTGGCTTAATATAATAACACCATACCTTCTACATTTATGCCATCTTATCAGGAATTATTTACTTCCTCCATAAAAATTTTCAGCTCGTTTTCTGTAAGCTGGAAAATGAAGACACAAATAAATCAAGTGGTCTGTCAATTACCATGTAAGTGTATTAGATTTAAGATAAATGAAAACTTGAAATCTTATTATGGACATAATATCAGAGCTAGAAACAAAAGCCCCTGGAATAGTAAAGGACTGGACATGCTATTATGTAAAAATTGGTTAGAAAGAGTACTAGATGGTAAAATCAAGATTTCAAAGAGACTACAATCTGGGAGAAAGAAAGTAGGGTGAGCTAACTGTCCACATTTCTCACATTAGAAATGAGGTCTCTGAGTATCAACTGTCTGAACTGTCTGTTCCTCTTGAAGTGTAATTCACAAGGTATTTATTTTCCATTGATTTAAGAGAGAGAAGAAGGAGAAAGAGAGAGAATCAGTTCATTGTTCCACTTAGTTGTGCACTCATTGGTCGCTTCTCATGTGTGGCCTGACTAGGGATCAAACCCACAAACTCTGAAGACCCAGCCAGCACACAAAATATTTTTTTAACTGTGGAAAAACTTAAAATGTAAATTCTATGAGTAATAACTGTTGCTAATATTTATTGGTTTTATACTGTATGCAGGATATATTCAGGAACCTGTGACATGATATTTTATACATATTATCATATCTATATCTCTCAGAATACCCCATATTTTTAATATAAAATTATTGTCAGAAATTAGTTTACTTACCTAATATATCAGCTAAAAAGTATGTAATCTGAACCTAAATTGACCTGACTTCAGAGTTTACATTTTTCCCACACTCTGTATAATCCTACATAGTATAATGGGAGCATAATACAGGGGTCTGCAAAAGTAGGTTTATAACTGTGAGTACATGAAACACAGTGTTTATCCTCATATTATTATTAATTATTATATTATTTGCCATATGAACAACTGTAAACGTACTTTTGCCAACTCTTGTATATTCCCCCAAAAAGCTGGCTGGTTGAAGGTAAAGATAGAATTTTTCTTAAGCAAAAAACTTTGCCTTTGGTTGGAGAGCCACTTTAACAGATCTATTTGGTAGAAAAGGTTAAATTTAGTTAAGATATGGCAATTGTTATTCAGTGATTTAAGGAATATGGAAGTTTATTTCTCACTCATGTGATTATCTAAAATGTATCTGTTCAGAGCATGGTTCTCTCCCACTTGATTATTTCTAAACCCAGACTAAGGCTATCTTTTTCATTCTCAAGATGTGGCTTCCAATAAAGTACTCGTTGTGGCATTTCCAGCCCTTGGGGAGGAAGAAAGAGCACAGGGAGCACACACACGGGCATCTACAGGTCACACTTGGAAGAGGCACCTGCTGATTTCATTCGTATTTTATTGCTGGGGGCTCAGACATCTGTCTATACTCCCAGAAAGGAGATTAGGGTTGAAGAGATAAAATGCAAAGCAGAGATTCAAAAGGCAATATTAACAAGAAACAGGAGCTATAGCCAAAAAGGAAGGCCTAGTCAGGTTTAAAGGTAGGTGTTTGAGTATTCTTACATACCTATATTATAGGATTTGGGGCCATTTTAGTAAAATATTCACTGAGGATAGTCTCAGAAAGCTTGAGTCTGAGGATATTCCAGTTACAAATGATGTAGCAGTGGCAGAGAAAAAAGATCACTGGACTTAAAATCAAAAATCCAAGGATCTTAATCTAACCTTGTTACTAAAAAGTTATTTGATTCATGGCAAATCTCTTCATGGTCCAAAGTCTAATTTTCCATGAAGTTGAATAAGGATGGAATATTTATCCCACCACATTATTGATCAATGAAATAAGATAATGTATGTAAAAAGCTTTTGAATTTATAAAATGCTATACAAATGTAAGGTAAAACTGTACCACCAGCCTAGAAAATGCATAGAATATGAACACTTCATATTGTCTGAGATATGTAACCACTTTAGTTAATGGTTGGGTAGCAGAGCAAGGACTGAAAAAGACCTTGAGAGCTAAAATACAGTGACAACAGAGATTTTGGGTTTAAGAGAAGGTATTGTTATAAAAAATCAGATATCAAAATTAGTTGTTTCAAAAGAATTTTGCCAACAATTTGATCAATTTTTTCTGTTTGTATTTTTGTCTAATAGAAAAAAACAAGATATTTAGAAATGCAATGCACAAGAGAATTTGAGCACATTTCAGATTTAAAATTCAGTAAGCTACTAATTTTGCTTGTGTGTGTGTGTGCGTGCACATAGGCACAAGCATGCATATGTGCATAGAAATGGTGTTTTCTAATAGCTATGATTTCTGCTTTTCCTTCAGAAGTGAATTTTACTTGCCTTATGTTCTGTAGAGTTAATTACATACCAGAGAACTATGTTTACTGTCTGAACTTCCACATACTTCTGAGGATTTTGTCATTGATTTTGTTCCAAACAAGACACCTTTAGAATCATAGCAACACTTTGCTGTTGGGAAAAGCTAATGAGTCATTAGCATGTCAATACTGCTATTTTCTTTTTTAATATCTAATATTCCTGTTTCACCCAGTCTTGTCATATATATGTGTATCTATCTATTTGAATACATATAGCTTACATATATGCATATATATATTATTGTTAGCACTAAGACATTAATTTCTAGATAATTTAAAAATATTTTTCTTTGTAAAGGGTGCACAGAAATTCACTGTATGTTTCTTTGCAACTTTCTGTGAATATGTAATTGCTTCAAAAATATAAATATATTTCTCTAAATATTTCTAATATGTACTGGAGCACAAGAAATTTTATTTGAAGCTCTCGTTAAAATATTTCTACTGCCTTGTAAATACAATACTAGAAATACTACCTACTGGACTTGGATGAAAAAAGGACTTTCTATTTATATGCCATCCAAATTATGGTAATGCAAAAATAATTTCTTAAAAGTGGTGCTTCTCAGTAGAAGGCATTCTTTGATTTAAAAGAGGACATTATGCAGAAAAAATGGCAGACATTAGAGTGAGGTTCTGATATTTGACAAAACCCTAAAAGAGAAAAAAAGGACACTATGTAGAATCATAAAAGCCTATTGGAAGGAACTTCTCAAGTATTATGAGCCAACCAAAGCACTGTTGTTTGAAATGTATTTTAACACTTCAAAAATATTTATTGAACATATTTTGTGTGAGCTAGGTTTGCAGAGAAAGTTAAAGATGAAGAAGCCATCACTATTTATCCAATTACTAAAGTCACGTCCCCTAATCTTTTCATCATTCTCTACATCTGAACAGGATCTATATAGATTTTACCTTAATAACTGTAACACCATCCTCTGTTCTTCCTTTTCTTTTCCCACTCTTACTTTTTAAAGACCAGCTCTTTCCTGCATTAACAATAACTGTGATTAGAGTTGCCTCTCTTCTTTTTTTTAACATCACCATCAGCATAATATTTTTGAAACTTAAAATATCATCAAATTGCTCTTAAAATCTTTTAGTGTTCACTATTACCCATGTTAGTGATTTTCAATTCTATTTTGCACAAGTGGAATACTGTTTGTAAACAAAATAATACCACAAAGTATTAAACAGTTTAAAACAATTGGTATTGTATTACAATATTTATTGTGTGAGTCTCAACTAGTTGATTATAAGGTCAATTAATGAAAACATCAAAATTATTAACAAAATTTGAAATCAGTTCTGTGTATAAAATTTAGTCCCCCATCAAGCTGAATGTTTAGTTTGATTTCTGTGCTTGGTTTAGAATTAAGAGAAAAATTTTTTTTTAAAAAAAATCAAAATTCACACTGACAAATATTTGAAATTAGAAACAGGGTTTTAATGGCTATTTTTGCAATCTCATTATATTTTTTCAATTAAAGGAAAGTGACAGGAGAAGAGCTTTATTTTGAAACCTGTGCAAAAGAATGTGAACTTGACAATACAGATTAATTGGGTTGGGCATCTCTAGTTCAAATATAATTTCTCACATATTTGAAAGAATTTTTTTTATCTTATTAGTTATTAAAATAGTTTAAAATTTAACAACATAGGATCCAAGATGGCAGCAGAGTAGGTGGATGTTACACTCACTTCCTCTCCAAAATCAGAATTACAACTAAAATATAGAGCAGGGGTCCCCAAACCTTTTACACAGGGGGCCAGTTCACTGTCCCTCAGACCGTTGGAAGGCCAGACTATAAAAAAAATTACTATGAGAAAATCCCTATGCACACTGCACGTATCTTATTTTAAAGTAAAAAAACAAAACGGGAACAAATACAATATTTAAAGTAAAGAAGAAGTAAATTTAAATCAACAAACTGACCAGTATTTCAATGGGAACTATGGGTGCAGATGTATCCTGTGCTCCTCTCACTGACCACCAATGAAAGAAGTGCCCCTTCCGGAAGTGCGGTGGGGGGCCAGATAAATGGCCTCAGGGGGCCGCATGCGGCCCAAGGGGCTGTAGTTTGGGGATCCCTGATATTGATCAATCAACCTGCATAACCAAATAAAGACTAGCTGAAGTCTCATAACCAAGGATTTATAGAAGAAGCCAAATTGAGACTAGTAGGAAGGGCAGTTGTGAAAAGGCCTGGCTCACTTCCACAGGTAATAGCTGAAATTTTGGAAGAATATTTCAGCTACAAATGCTCCCCTGAGGGGGTATGGGAAAATTCCACACTGGGAAGCTCAGACCAGAGCACCTGGGCTAAAAAGAGGCCCCCATATAATATCAGACTGTAACAATCAGTGGGGTTTCTGCCCACCATGGAGACATGCGAGTCTGCTAGAGACAGAGACACTCTCTTAAAGGGCCAGTGCACCACATCTCATTTACAGCCACTAACCCTGGGCTCCGGGGTGATGAAGGGCAAAGTAGTTTAGAGTTGTGGGAGGAAAGACTGGGTTTGTGGCTCTGGGAGGAGAGCTGAAGACTCTGCTGAGTCACTCTCCCACACTGTCAATGCCATTTTTCTTAGTGGAGCGCTGCCATCCATGCAGTGTGAGCCTCAGGGAAAACAATTGCGCGCCCCCCCCCCATTCTGTATTCTTGTTGTCTTACCCTGTGGAACGTTCTCCTTGTGAGGAGTCAGCTGCCTGTGCAGGGGTGTAGCGACTGGACAGACAAAAAAAGTGTCAGTGACTAAGTTGTGTGGACCTTAGGTGGGGCCATTTCTCCCACTTTCACGTGAATCTGACTGGTGCCTCTTCTTTATAAGAGATTCTCTAGCACCACCCTCAGGGTTCTGGTAGTCCTACTCTTGCAACTCCTGGTGGCCCCAACAGGCTAAGGTCTGGGAACAATCCAGAAAAGACTGATTTGTGTGACTCTGATAAAGGGGTCACTCCTCCTACTTTTCCTTGAACCTGACTGGCACATCCCTCTCATGAAAGATCCACTAGCTCTATCCTTTCAACTTCTGGTAGCCTTCCATGCTAAGATCAGTTTCTGACAGAATCTTGAACAGACTAAGTTGTGTGGCTTTCAGACAGGAAATATTTTTTCCCTTGCATGCCCAAGCAATGTTGAATCTTCCTTGACACAACCAAATCTTGGTCTGTTTGGGCACGATAAATAATGCTGGCCTCATCTTGAGAACTCTCTGAAGCCCCATCCTACCACATAGGTGTGCAAGCATGCAGTGGAGGAAGCTAGATATCCTGAAATATTTGCTGGGTGGTCTCAAACCCAGCACTGGCACTGAATATGAATCTGTATCAATCTAGTGAACACCACATTCCCCTACCTGGTGACTCACTGAGAACCTTCCTCATGCAACTTAAGTATCACCAGAGGCTCTTTCAGTGATGGACACTAACAAGCAGCCAACAAGTCAAGAAAGGTAGAGAAGGACCTTGGGGTATCTTGGGACTATTGCTGAACTGTCCTTGGGCCTGGTACTGGTAAAAGTCAGCCACGGTGTGCAGCTGGGTCCTTTCTGTGCACTTCCAGGCCCAGCAGAGGCAGTCACAAACTGAATCACTTTGCAACTTTAAACAGGTTGCCCAAGGTTAGTCACAAGCAGGCTCTGACATTAACCAGCATAAGAGTCCTTCCCAAGAGGCCACAGAACCAATACACTCAGTGGCCATCTTCAGACAATATCAGAGCAAGATTCAATTAGCTTCACAAGTGGCATATCTAAAGGGGACTTGGGTTTCATAAGTCACCTATTACGTGAGACCACCCTACCAAGACTGGGAGTCACAGCTATACAAAGAAAAAACACAAGAAAGCATCCAAAGTGGGAAGACAAAGAAACATGCCCAAAATGAAAGAATAAGAGAAGTCTCCAGAAAAAGAACTAAATAAAATCAAAGCAAGCAATTTATCAAATATAGAGATAAAAATATAAGAGGTTATAAGCATGTTCAAGAAACTCAGTGAGAACTACAACTGCATGAAAAAAGAACTAGAAACCATAAAAAAATCCAGTCAGAAATGAATAATTGAGTATCTGAAATAAAGAATATGCTAGAAGGAATAAACAGTAGATTAAAGAAAACAGAGGACTGAATCAGTGATATGAGAAACAAAGTAGCAAGAAACACAATATCACAGCAGCAAAACTAAAATATATTTTAAAAAATGAGGATAGTTTTAAGGGATCTTTGGGACAACATGAAGCATAAGAATACCTGCATGGTAGGGGTACCAGAAGAAGAGAGAGACCAAGGGATTGAGAACTATTTGAAGAAATAATGGCTGAGAACTTCCCTAACCTGGTGAAGAAAAAAAGACACACAGGTCCAGGAAGCATAGAGAGTCCCAAACAAGATGATCCCTAAGAGGCCCACGCCAAGAGACATCATAATTAATGCCAAAGGTTAAAGACAGAGAGAATCTTAAAAGCAGCAAGAGAAATATAGTTAGTCACCTAAAAGGGAACTCCTATAGAACTGTCAGTGAATTTCTCAACAAAAACATTTCAGGCCTAAAGAGATTGGTATGAAATATTCAAAGTGATGAAAAGCAATGACCTATAACAAAGACTACTTTACTCAGCAAGGGTATCATTTAAAATTAAAGGAGAAATAAAGAGTTTCCCAGACAAGAAAAAGCTAAAGGAGTTCATTACTACCAAACTAGTGATAAAGAGTCTTTTTTTAGAAAAGGACACATCTACACTACCCAAAGTAACCAATAAATTCAATGCAATTCTTATCAAGATATCAATGGCATATTTCACAGAACTAGAACAAATGTCTCAAAAAGTTTATATGGAATGACAAAGACCCCAAATAGACACAGCAATCTTGAGAAAAAAGAGCAAAGTTGAAGAAATCATGCTACATAATATTAAACTATACTACAAGGCCATAGTAATCAAATAGCATGATATTGGCACAAGAACATGTATATAGATCAATGGAACAGAATGAAAGCCCAGAAATAAACTCATGGTTTTATGCCAATTAATATTTGACAAAGGAGGCAAAAACATACAGAGGTGTAAAGATAGTGTATTCAATAAATGCTGTTAGGAAAATTGGATAAACATGTGCAAAAAAAACCTGAAACTAGACTACTTTCTTATATCATACACAAGAATAAACTCAAAATGGATTAAAGACTTAAATGTTAGACTTGAAACCATAGAAAGCTTAGGAAAAAACCATAGAAAATAAAATCTCAGACATTTCTCATAACAATATTTTATATATTGTCTCAGGCAAAGGAAATAGAAGAGAAAATAAACTGATGAGACTACATCAAACTAAAAAGTTTTGCACATCAAAGGAAACCATCAATAAAATGAAAAGGTAGCCCCTGAATGGGAGAACATTTTTGCCACTTATACATATGATAAGGGATTAATATCCAAAATCTATAAAGAAATTATAAAACTCAACACCAAAAGAAAAAGAAAAAATGCAATTAAAAAATGGGCAAATGAGCTAAAAAGATGTGTTTCCAAAGAGGACATACAGATGGTTAATAGACATATAGAAAAGTGTTAAAGGTCATTAATCATCAAAGAAATACATATTAAAACCCGAATGAGATATCACCTAACACCTGTCAGAATGGCTATCATCAATAAATCAACACACAAGTGTTGGCGAGGATGTGGAGAAAAGGGAACTCTTGTGAGCTGTTGCTGGGAATACAGACGGTGCAGCCACCGTGGGAGGCAGTATAGAATTACCTCAAAAAATTAAAAATGGAACTGCTTTATGACTCAGCAATTCCATCTTGGGGAATATATTCAAAGAAACCTGAAACACAAATTGGAAAGAATATATGCACCCCTATGTTCACTGCAGTGCTATTTACAATGGCCAGAATTTGTAAGCAGCCCAAAGTGCCTATCAGTAGATGAGTGGATAAAAAAGCCTTACTACATTTACACAATGAAATACTATTTGGTTATTAAAAAAGAAGATAATCTTACTTTTTGCAACAGCATCGATGGACCTGGAGAGTATTATGCTAAGAGAAATAAGCCAGTCAGAGAAAGGCAAGTACCATATGATTTCACTTACATGTGGAACTTAATGAATTAAATAAACTAACAAAATAGAAACAGACTCATAGGTAAAAAGAACAGACTGACAGCTGTTAGATGTAAGGAGCACTGGAGGGATAGGTAAAAGGATTCAGAAAAATAAAACCCTCATAGACACAGACAATAATATGGTGGTTACCAGAGTAAAAGGGGGTGTGGGAAGGCAGAAGATAACTCAACAATCATGAAACGTGGTCAAACCCAACTTATTAGCACCTTAGCATTGTTTACAAAGCCCCTGATAATCATTTTTAAAATTTATTCTCCAATTTACTGTCTACTCATTTTCAGTACTAAACTCTAGTCCACCAACCACTTCTAGTTTTTTAAAAGTGTTATGAATATTCAGTCCTTGGTTTCCTATTGCTCATCTTTCTTTTTCTTTTTTTTTATGATGTCTTTAGAGTATTGTCCTCAGTGAAATTTCTTCTTCCTTCCAGAAAATTAACCACTCCCTCTATGCCCTAACTGCTCTAGAGAAGGCAATTTTTATTTTACCTTTTGTGACATTTATTTGTTTTATGCTTATTTTCTTTATCTCTCCAGGCTTGAGGGAGGGACTATATGTTAGTCATATTTGTTGTAGATTTGCACTGTGTCAAGTTTTCTTAGGTGGAACTAGATCTTCAGATCCTCTGTACAGTTTCCATTTAGGGTAGGTCTTCAGACAAATAGTGTGAGATTTAGAGCCAGAAGTGTGTAAGCATTAATCTCTGAAGGTCAGTGGAGGGAACAAATGGCTACAGCAGCTCACAAATATTGTCACTGATTTCTGGCTCATGTTGCAGTGGGAGAGCAGCTAAGCCCACAGTAACTCCAGCTTCTTCCAGATTTCATCTATTACATCTCCAAGTCCAAGGCCAGGCACTTTTGCAACTCTATGGCAAAAGACACCAGGTTCCTCTGCAGGTCTACATGTCATTAATTTCATGGGTCCCAGATTGACTTTGTGAGTTCCAATTTGTCCTCATTTTCCCCTGACTTATATTCAACTTCATTTTCCAACTTCTGGCCCTTGAGACCTGCCATGATTTCACATCCATCACCAGATACACAAGCAACTGCTTTCCATAGTACTCTTCACCAGTACCTATAATTGGGTAAGGTCTTATCTCTGGAATAAATTCTCTACTCCATATCACTATGTCTTTATTTGACTGATCTAGCCCTACTTTATACAGTATTCTACCCTTGTTTTAATACTTGATCCTCAGCAGGTATTCATTCAAAAAATGTGCTTGCCCTCATTGAAAATCAGCATGGACCTCTCCTGTAGCAAAAGTAGAGACAGGCATAAACTTGGAATTAACAGAATTTTAAAATTTGGCTTTATTGCCATCTGAACAAAAATTCTAATGATAGAAATGATGCAGCAGAAGAGAAACAATGAAAGAGACTGAAAACTTCTGAGCCCTCTGCTGCAACAACCTCACTAATCTCTGTGTGACCACTGACAACTGCCAGTCATTGTGCAGGCAGATGGACACAAAAAAAGAGTGTGCAGTATGGATAAATATCAAGGGCATGTTCAAAGGCTTCGAAAGTTTTATTTCTGCCTTACAAAGATCTGTCAAATGGTATAGTTCTCTAAAAATATTTCCCAACTCAAACTTCCCACAATTAATAAATATTTTGTTATTTCTCCAGTAACTTGACCCTACTCCTCAGCCTATTTAGTAGCCATCTTCACTGCCCCCATCCCAAGTGTGAAGTATTAGTACCATTATACATAGGCAGAAAGAAATAAATGCTTCTGACTTTTTCTTTTTAGAAAATAAATTGTCCCCTACAAGAGTTGCTGGGTAGATCCCAGTCGGGGTGCATGCAGGAGTCTGTTTCTCTATCTCCCCTCTTCTCACTTAAAAAATAAAAAAAAGGAAAAAAAATTAAAAAAAACAAAAGATGTGATTAAAAATAAAATGAATAATAAATGATGAAGAGTAGAAGTTTTAGTTTATCCAGAAAACAGTCTGTCTATAAAAGGTTTATTGGGGAGTTTTGCAAGACTAGTACCTATGAGAAAGTAAAGGAAGTGGGTTTTGGCCAAGGAAAATGTTGAGTCATGATGCTGCTCCAAGTGAGGATTCAGTTGATGACATAGGAAGCTTTCAAGTTGGCATGGCTCTTCAGCCATGTCCTGAATTGAGGTAAAAATTCAGACCTTTTGTCTGCATATCAACTAGTCATTGGATACAGCCATAACCTGGATAAAGGCAACTGGTGTAAGCCTACAGTATCCTGGCAGGAACCCCACTATGATCTGTCAGCCACCAACACTCCTGGCAGACAGAGGAATGAGAACCTCAGTCCTGAACGAGGGTGGGCAGTTCACCACAGTATCCACTATAATCTGCTGTGTGTGCTACATAGATTCACTTGCTTTGTACAATATGTATCTCATCTGAGAGCAGCACCTTCAGAATTCTGGATGGCCTTGTGTCCTGGAGAAATTTATAAATGAAAGTTTAGTGAGATGAATTATGGCCACCATTGCTGAGCTACTTTTCTATCACTCAGAAAGCTTCTCTGCTTTACACCTGGAGTTCTACCCTGCACTCTCATTGGTGCTAAGAAAGCTCTGTAATTCCTCATCTGGAAGTGTGGGTTTTGCTCTCTCCAAGCTCTACAAACCATCCCAACAGCACTTCTCTAGTCTTTGCAAGAGTGTGAAGTCTGGTGTCACGAAATGGTGCTTCCACATTAATAAACTCTCCTTTGGTTAATTTTATGTTCTAACTCTATGACCTAGAACCCTGAGGACTGAGTTCTAGATATTCTTCTAGCTCTTGACAGTATGTTGACTAGATTCTATGACTCTTTTCAGGGTATGGTTTTTCTTTTCTTACCAAGCTCAGCACTTACAAGTTATATAGTGTCTTTGACCCAAATTTCTGGTCTAGTGACCAGGAAAAGAGAGGAGGGGTAGATTTTAACATGATGGAAAGCTATCTTGCAAGGCAGAAGTGTCCTCATGGTCTTCAGGAGAGAAGGGAGTGGTGGTATTTAATATGAGGAGTGTGCTACTTTTGCAGGCCCCAAGACTGTATAAGTATTGGGAAATTCATATTTTTGAGTGTGTTGGTTTAGCTACTTCAGGGTTTACACTTTCCCAACAAGTGCCATTAACCTGGGAAACCAGATTTTCCAGAGTTGAGAATTTAACCTTTTCTGGAGTTTTGTTCTCCTTATAATTCAGTTTTGGGACTTATCTTTGGCCTGTTCTACCCTCTGGCTATGGAGATAAGGGTCTCTTTCTGTGAGACCCTCTGGCTTTCCACCTTAAATTGGTGATTAATCACTCTCCACCTTTCATTGTCTTTCCCCAGTGCAAAAATTGCACTCAGCAACAGCTATTTGATTTCTTTGTCTTTATGGTACTACTACTTCAGCCTGTCAAATGCCTGAGATATTGTATCTGCCAGTGCATTCCCATCCATTAATATCCCATCCGAATTTACCATCAGTAAAATTTTAACCATTGCACAGCTGCCACATGCTAGGGGCTGTGAGCACTTCACTTACCACCGGTGATGGGGTCTTCATTACCAGCCAGCCCACAAATAATCCAGCTCCAAAACTTCATTTCAGAATCTTCTCCATCTGAAAACTCCTGACATCAACTGTCTAAGGTTGGAGTCCCTGAAAAATGACAATGAGATTAATTTTTTCATTGCAGAAAGATAATCAAGGAAATGTGCTACTCAAATCTACCCACAAACCAATTCACTACAGTAACAGAGGTTGGCTAAGAGCTTCTAGATACCATAATATCAGGGTAGGGGTAGAGCAGCACTTACACTGTGACCATGTTCTCTTGGACTTCTCATGCCAATGACTTGCCACAGAAGAGGTAATAAAGACAGGACATTTCTGCCCAACTCTGGACTCTTTTGTTGAGTCATCATTGCTTTGGGACTCCTCATCAGCCTGGCTAAGACTTTTCTAGTAATAGTACAGTTGGAAACTATTCCTATTCAATCTTACTTTCTCTCCTCTCCCGTTTTATAGGTTGGACCTGCAGCACAATCTGGAGGCTCTCTTGTTTATTCCTGCTTCCTATGCCCTTTATTTTTTACAAGCATTTCCCCCAATACTTACCTGCATGTCTAATTCTAGTTTGGCATCTTCTTGGAGGACTCAAACTGATCCTGGAATGCTCTAAGAAACAACTCCTATTGGGGATTCAAGAAAGGAGGAGGTCAGAAGGTATTAAACTGCAGTACAGTTGTTGTAAATGGACAACCAAACTCACAAGAGTCTGGACCTGGGAGGGCCCTTCAGAGTCAGGTCAAATTGAAATAAGAGAGCCAACATTTATACCCTGCATCCATGAGTCATTGGATAAAGATTGTCCCACAGGAGGGACACAATTTTGGGTGAATCTGTTTCATTTGGCTGAAAGAAATTCCCAGGGGAAGACTCAGCTATGAGCCATTAACAGCAGGCACTTCTGGCAATGAAGGGAGTAAATGTCTTTGTCCTCAAGGGAACAGGCTGGGAAACACATAACTGTTACTTCAAACAGGAAACAGAAGATTGTTGTTATAATTAAAAAACAATGGTAATATATTCTTCCCTCTTTATAAAGGGAGGGCATCACATTTTATAAAAGTCTGTGGGTTACCAGAGCAGATTACCAGGATTAGGATCAGGGTTGAGGAACAGAATCCCTTAAGAAGAGTGACCATGAGTAAGAGATACACCTCACGTTGATGAAATATGTTTTGTGTGGATTCAATTTCTTCCTGATTTTTTGTGCTTCTGCTCCTCATTGGGTGACATCTCTCTCTCTCTCTCTCTCCCTCTTTCTCTCTCTATCTCTCTCTCTCTCATCCTTATTAATAGAATAGGAAAGATAGTGACAATTATTCAGCCACAATGAAGCCAACCACAAGGCATGCTAAAGAAAGTCTGTATTTTTTTGGTGCCTAAAAAGTGTTTTCTCACAAGTAGAAATAACAATAACTACAACTACAACTGAGTATCTACTAAGAATTAGGCATGAATCTATATGGTGCTTGCCACATTAAATTGCTTAATTCCGAGAAAACATTATACATATTATTACTTCTATTTAGTAGCTGAGCCAACTGTTAATTGGAAGGTTGATAGTTTTGCCCAATGTTATACAGCCAAGATTAACAAATCTGGGGTCAAATTTTGTTCACTCTGGCTCCAAGAGCAATTTTCTTTATACTCTCATATGCTTTCAAATCCACTTGGAAATTGATGTTTCAACTACAAATGCTTTTATTTTTCACCATACCTTTTACTTTAAAGAAAAGGCAAAAGTCAAAGTGTCAGACTCCCTGGACTGTAATGATCAAATCTATTGATAATGATGATCAGGAGATAATTGCACAGGTGTTTGGTAGCAGTGGAGGCAGATTTCATCTAAAGATTGGGAAGTTATTCTGTGAAATATTTGCTCTTTGCCAGTGTGCATTCATTCAACTGCCTTTGTCCCACAGTACCTCTGTTCTCCCATCTGATTATTTCCCTCTTGTGTGGCAGTCCTCAAAATAAGGGCTGCTGTGTGCATGTACACACACACACACACACACACACACACACACTCACACACTTCTGCTTTTCAATTACAGGATTCAGCAGGCTACTAGAGTCTTTCATTCTCTTTCTATATTCAACCTTTTGATGTGTTGCCTGTACCATTCTTTCTCCATAAGCTAAGTAGGCTGTCTGTGAGGAGGGTTTCATGAGCAGCCAATTATAGAGAGGATGTGAGGGTGATCAGAATAGTGAAGCCTGCTGGGAGGCTGTCACTTACAGAATTAAAGGCAATACAATCATTGCCAAAGGGTTTAGTTTGGACAGAAGCTGTAACCTTCCAGCCATACGTCCAGTTACATGAATTTGATGGGTTGTTTTGTATGCTTTAGGTTTTTAATTTTTTTTCCTGTTTTGTAAGGAACCATTGCTTTTATTTTAAAATGCCTAATAGTAATGGTAATCTCTTTGCAATAAAATATAAATGAAGGTACCTGCTCATAAAATGCAACACTGTGAAAAGAATCCAACAAGCACTTGAATATATATTTATGTAAATCAATGATGGTGTGAATAGAATTTCAACATGCAAATGAAGAAAATAGTGCCACTCTTTATGTGTATAAGTCAGGGGTGATGGCATTTTACTCTTGTAAATGTTGGTGCTCCCAAGTTAGAATATGTAACACATAAGCTTACAATAAACCAGCTACCATATTTTTCGCTCAATAAGACGCACTTTATTTCCCCCAAAAGTGGAGGGGAAAATGCCAGTGTGTCTTATAAAGTGAAAAAATACAGTATTTTATTAAATATTTTAACACACTGTTTGATTCAGAATATTTTTTTCTTATTTTCCTCCTTAAAACTCTAGGTGTGTCTTATGGTCAGAAGCGAGTAGCCAGGGCCACCATCACAGCAGCCTGGCCCACCATCACAGCAGCCTGGCCCATGCAGGTTCGCATTAGATTTGAACAGACGGTAATGAAACACTGAAGCCAAAAACTGGTGAGCCATCAGCTTTAATTCTAGCTTGTACCCGGTGGGCAAGCAAAAACACACACTGGGTTCCAAAACCCACTCATTTAGTGCTCACAAAGCTACTGACTGATCAGAGTTTCCTAGAATCAAAGGTTTCTAGCTCACCAGACTTATTCACCTCTGTTTCCCATCTCCTTCTCTCTATACAAACTCTGCCCAAACTGGCTTCTCCCTCAGCACTCTGCCATCTTGGCTGCTTCTCCTGGCCTCCACGTGGCCTTCATCTGCTCTCCTCTCTAATACCTCAGGAACCAAGAGCGCAAGCTCCCGGCCTGCCCCACTTTATACTGTAGAAATCCAAATTCTTAATCTAACCTACAAACAAGAAAGTCTCTGGTACAAAGTCACCCATCTGAGGCATAATGGGATTCCTGAGGAGTGCACCACCCTACATCATCTTATCAGTTAAGGGTGTGGGGAAAAGCTTACTCTTAAAACTAAGCCTTAGTTTTAAGAAAAGACTGCATATATTACAGTCTTTCCCCCACATCCATCCCAAGCACAAGGGCAAATAATATCACCTGGATGATGGGCTTCCATGTGGGCAGTGCCATCTTTAACAAAGTGAGCATATTATATTTTATCTGCCCAACACCAGAGCAGCCAGATTATTCTATAAATTGGCATAAAAATGGCAAACAAAGTAGGAAAGAGCTTCCTTACACTCATGACTCAATTTGCCTACAGGGAGAAATCAGTCCTGATTTTTCTTAATTTACTTGAGTCTTAAGAAAAAAGCTGGTCTGATTTTTATTAAGAAACAAAAAAGGATAAAAAAAGAAATAGAGAGGGAGGAACTTGAAAAAGGATGGCCCTGTCTATATGCCACCCACCAACCCCAGAAATGATTACCTCAGCCAAACAACAACTCCCAGTTCACTCCAGCCAGGTTTCCTAAGTGGACTAAATAACTGAGGCTGGATTGTGGCGACAACAATTTCCACCAGTTAGTAAAGAGCACACAGACAGGCTTTGACACATTCAAGTGTGTTTTCTGACCATATTAAAACACAAACAGAAGAGCTCTGTGTTTAACCAACATAAACAGATGTCAAGGAGTGCAAAAATATGCCTCTTTTAAAGTCAGTATGTCTGTGTATTTGTGCCGACATATGCCCAGAACATGTGTATTTTGAGTGGTAAGCATGAGGAGTAATAAGTGAAAAAACAACAATGCTCTTTCCTTTAAAAATAATGCCTGTTGTAATTTCAGTAAATTTAAAATAGTTTAATACTGCAACATTTGATGTCCATGTAGGAGGGTGAGAGATTGGCAGGTTGATATGGGCACCAAAGGAAGAAATCTGAGAGAATATGGAGATAGATGTAGCAAATTTGGGGATCTAAGTTACACAGATTTAAGTCTTTTCCTGGAATGTGATGTCAACTTTATTTGATATAAAAATGAGCTGATTTCAAGAAATATCCCTTTTGAGTGGAACAGAAATGTACGCATATGTTAAACTTGAAAAGCAATTTTTTTAGAAAATTAAATTTAACGAGGAGACATTGATCAATAAGAGTACATAGGCTTCAGGTAAACATCTCTATAGCATTTGAACTGTTGATTGTGTTGTGTACCCATCACCCAAAGTAAAACACTCTTAAACAAGAAAAGCTAGCAAGGAATATTGAAGGGAGCTGACATAAAGTAGATAGTTTCAGATATTACACTGATGAGGTAATGAGGATGAGAAAATGAACTTCTCACAAAAAAGGCAGAATTAAATTTATCAGTGGATCAGGGGGATATTCTTCAGGCAATCTGAGCAAGGGAAGATACCAGGGACTGCCCTGGCTGGTTGGCTCAGCAGTAGAGCATCGGCCTGGCGTGTGGAAGTCCCTAGTTTGATTCCCGGTCAGGGCACACAGAAGAAATGACCATCTGCTTCTTCATCACTCCCCTTCCTCTCATTTTCTTTTTTCCCCTCCCACAGCCATAGCTCAAAAGGTTCAAGAAAGATTGCCTTGGGCACTGAGGATGGTTCCATGGCCTTGCCTCAGGTGCTGAAATAGCTCGGTTGCTGAGTAATGGAGCAGATGCCCAAGAAGGACAGAGCATCAACCTGTAGGGCCAGGTGGATCCTTGTCAGGGCACATTCAGGTGTCTGTCTTTCTGCCTCCCTGCCTCCCTGCCTCCCTGAATCTCAGTTAAAAAAACAAAAAAGATACCAGGAACTAATATTTAAATGGTTGTTTTGTGCCAGGCACTATACTAGGCACTTGCAAATGTTGTAATACTTAAACCACATAAGAACTCTGTGAGGAAGGAACAATAGTGTATGTTTACTAATAGAAAATTTAAGATGATGCATGTTAAATGTTTTTCTGAGGATCACATCACACAACTGGTATTCAAGTGCATTCTATCTGACGTCTAGGAACTGAAACCCAAGATAGCTTCAGGAGTAGTAAAGACACCTGCACCAGGTTGGTGGCAGATGACCTAGTGGAATCTCTTGGGTTGATCATAGCATTTTCTAACTAGTAAAAGAGATTAGAAAGCACTCTGAATAGCCCTGGCAATTCTCCAGATCTTGTTTAGTGTCCACCAAAATTTACTGCAGACAGTCTGAGGAGCTTGACCTTAAAGAGAAGATTAGATGGGGAAGAGACCTCAAATGATTCTGAGAGACTTCTGCCAGTCTGTCATAACCATACAGATAAACTACTCAAAACTCCCTTGAAGAGAGAATCTTCTATGAGAAGCACAATCAGATGATAATCTCCAGTGCCACACCTTCAGGTGTGCTGCAGTGTTCTCACAGAGACCATATTTTTCCAGAAATATTGGAGTCTATGTCTGAGCAGGATGTAAGATTTAGTCAGGCCATTTCTGCCAATCCAGAATTTCTCTAACCAGCAGTCATTGCTCTCTGAATCACCGTTGGTCAGGAACTTGTCAGAGCTGCACTACAATCTGAGGCTCATCCTGCTCAACTTCCATATTTGTCTTGATCTTTATTTTTTAAATTGATTTTATTTATTGTATTTAAATAGATTCAAGTGTCCCACTGAATATATCTCCCGCCCACCCCCATTTTACTCTCCACACCCCCTTTACCCCCTCCTCCCAACGTCTTTCCCCCTTTCCTCCAGGATTTGCTGTACTGCTCTCTATAACACTATGTTACATATATATAATTTCACTAATCTCTTTCCCTTCTCTGATCCCATCCTCTCATCCCCTTCCCTCTGGTCCCTTTTCCCTTTAATCCCACCTCTGCCTCTATTCCATTTCTCAGTTCATATTCTTCATTAGATTCCTCAAATGAGTGATGTCATATAATATTTTTTTTCTCTGCCTCGCTTATTTCACTTAGCATAATAGTTTCCAGGTCCATCCATGTTGTCGCAAAAGGTAAGTTTTCCTTCTTTTTCATGGCACCATAGTATTCCATTGTGTATATGTACCCCTGCTTTTTAATCCGCTCTCCACTGATGGACATTTGGGCTGTTTCCAGATCTTGTAAACAATGCTGCCATAAATATGGGGGTGCATTTTTTCTTTTAAATCAGTGATTTAGTATTTTTAGGATATATTCCTAAAAGTGGAATAGCTGGGTCAAAAGCTATTTCCATTTTTAGTTTTTTGAGGAATCTCCATACTGTTTTCCACAGTGGCTGCACCAGTCTGCATTCCCACCAGCAGTGCAGGAGGGTTCCCTTTTCTCCACATCCTCGCCAGCACTTACTCTGTGTTGTTTTGCTGATGAGCGACATTCTGACTGGTGTGAGGTGATATCTCATTGTGGTTTTAATTTGCATTTCTCTAATGATTAGTGATGTTGAGCATTATTTCATATGCCTATTGGCCATCTGTATGTCCTCTTTGGAGAAGTGTCTATTCATTTCTTTTGCCCATGTTTTGATTGAATTGTTTACCTTCCTGGTGTTGAGTTTTACAAGTTCTTTATAAATTTTGGTTATTAACCCTTTATCAGACGTATTGTCAAATATGTTCTCCCATTATGTGAATTGTCTTTTTATTTTGTTCATATTGTCTTTAGCTGAGCAAAAGCTTTTAAGTTTGATATAGTCCCATTTGTTCATCCTGTCCTTTATATCACTTGCCCGTGGAGATAAATCAGCTAATATATTGCTGTGAGAGATATCAGAGAGCTTACTGCCTATGTTTTCTTCCAAGATGATTATGGTTTCAAAACTGACATTTAGTATTTTATCAATTTTGAGTTTATTTTTGTGAATGGTGTAAGTTGGTGGTTTAGTTTCTTTCTTTCTTTTTTTTGCAAATACTTGTCTAATTTTCTCAACATCATTTGTTAAAGAGGCTGTGTTTGCTCCATTGTATGCTCTTACCTCTTTTGTCAAATATCAGTTGTCCATATAGGTGTGGGTTTATTTCTGGGTTCTCTGTTCTGTTCCATTGATCTGTATGCCTGTTCTTATGCCAGTACCAAGCTGTCTTGAGTCAAAGGTCTTATAGTATAACTTGATATCAAGAAGTGTGATACCACCGACTTTCTTCTTTTTCAAGATTGCTGTGGCTATTCGTGTTCTTTTTTGGTTCCATATAAATTTTCGGAATATGTGTTCTATATCTTTGAAGTATGCCATTGGTATTTTAATAGGAATTGTATTGAATTTATTGATTGCTTTGGGTGGTATAGACATTTTAATGATGTTTATTCTTCCTATCCATGAACACTATATATGCTTCCACTTGTTTGTATCTTTCTTGATTTCTTTTATCAATGTTTGATAATTTTCTGAGTACAAGTCTTTAATCTCCTTGGTTAAATATACTCCTAGGTACTCTACCTTTTTGTTGTTGCAATAGTGAAGGGTATTGTTTTCCTAATTTCTCTTTCTGACAGTTCATTGTTGGTGTATAAAAATGCCTCTGATTTCTGAATATTAATTTTATATTCTCTGCCAGGCGGTGGCACAGTGGATAGAGCGTTGGACTGGGATGCGGAGGACCCAGGTTCAAGACCCCGAGGTCACCAGCTTGAGCGTGAGCCCATCTGACTTGAGCAAAGAGCTCACCAGCTTGGACCCAAGGTCGCTGGCTCCAGCAAGGGGTTGCTCGGTCTGCTGAAGGCCCGTGGTCAAGGCACATATGAGAAAGCAATCAATGAACAACTATGGTGTTGCAACGGCAACGGAAAACTGATTGATGCTTTTCACCTCTCTCCGTTCATGTCTGTCTGTCCCTATCTATCCCTCTTTCTGTCTCTCTCTGTCCCTGGGGGGGGGGAAAATAAAGATAAAAATTTTATATTCTGCCACCTAGCTGAATTCATTTATCAGGTCCAGTAGTTTTTTGACTGAGACTTTAGGGTTTTCTATGTACAGTATAATGCCATCAGCAAATAATGATAATTTTACTTCTTTTCCAGTTTCGATGCTTTTTATTTTTTCTTCTTGTCTGCTTGCTGTAGCTAGGATTTCCAAAACTATGTTGAATAAGAGTGGTAAAAGGGGGGACCCCTGCCTTGTTCCTGATCTTAAGAGAATTGCTTTTAATTTTTGCCCATTGAGTATGATATTGGCTGGGGGTTTGTCATAGATGGTCTTTAACATGTTGAGGTATGTTCCCTGTATTCCCACTTTGCTGAGAGTTTTGATCATGAATGGATGCTGGATTTTATCAAATGCTTTTTCAGCATCAATTGATATTATCATGTGATTTTTTTTCCTTTCTTAAGTTTATGTGATGAATCACATTGATGGATTTGCAAATATTGTACCAGACTTGCCTCCAAGAATAAATTTCACTTGATCATGATGTATTACTTTTTTTATATATTGCTGTATGCAGTTTGCAATATTTTGTTGAAAATTTTAGCATCTTAGTACATCAGGGATATTGGTCTATAGTTTTCTTTCTTTGTAGTGTCTTTGGCTGGTTTTGGAATGAAGATTATGTTTGCCTCATAAAAGGAGCTTGGAAGTCTTCCCTCCTCTTAAGTATTTTGAAATAGTATGAGAACGATAGGAGTTAGTTCGCCTTTGAATATTTGGTAAAAATTCACCTATGAAGCCATCAGGGCTTTTGTTTCTTGGGGAGTTTTTTGATAACTGTTTCAATCTCATTTGTTGTAATCGATCTGTTTAGGTTTTCTGATTCTTCCAGAATGATTTTTAAAGATTGTATGTTTTAAGGAATTTGTCCATTTCACCTAGGTTGTCTAATTTTTTGGCATACATTCTGTATAGTATATTCTTACAATCTTTTGTATTTCTGCTGTGTCAGTAGGCACTTCTCCACTCTCATTTTTAATTTTATTTATTTGAGTCCTCTCTCTTTTTTTCTTGGTGAGTCTTGTTAAAGGTTGATCAATCTTATTTACCTTTCCAAAGAACCAGCTCTTGGTTTTATTGTAACTCTGTATTTTTTTTAGCCTCTATGGGATTTATTTCTGATCTGATCTTTATTATTTCCTTCCTTCTACTTCCTCAGATCTTTACTTGCAGCTCTTTTGCTAGTTCTTTTAGATGCTGGGTTAAGTTGTTTATTTGAGCTTTTTCTATGAATGTAATGCTATGAACTTCCCTCTCAGGACTGCTTTTGCTATGTCCCATAACTATTGAGTTGTTGTATGTTCATTTGTTTCAAGGAAATTCTTAATATTTCCCTTGATCTCATTGTTAACCCATTTGTTATTTAATAACATGCTATTTAGTTTCCAAGGGTTTGAATGTTTTCTAGTTTTATTACTTTGTGGTCAGAGAAGATGCTTTATATGATTTCAAACTTCTTAAATTATTGAGACTTGTTTTGTGTCCTAACATTTTGTCTATCCTAGAAAATGTACCATGAACACTTGAAAAGAATGTATATTCTGCTGCTGTAGGGTAATAGGTTCTGAAGATATCTATTGAATCCAGTTGATCTAGTGTGTCCTTTAAAACTGCTATCTGTAGATTTTTTTTCTTGAGGGTCTATCTATTGATGTTAGTGGGGTATTAAAATCCCCTACTATTATAGTATTGCTATTGATCTCTCCTTTTATGTCCATCAAAATGTGCTTTATATATTTATATATTTAGGTGCTCCTATATAAGGTGCATAGATATTTATAATGTTATATCTTCCTGTTGGATTGCTCCCTTTATCATTATGTAGTGTCTTTCTTTATCCCTTACTATAGCCTTTGTTTTAAAGTCTATTTTGTCAGATATAAGTATTGCTACCCCTGCTTTTCTTTCATTTTCATTTGCATGAAATACTTTTTCCATCCCTTCACTTTCAGTCTATGTGTATCTTTTGTTTTGAGGTGGGTCTCTTATCTACAGCATATGTACAGGTCCAGTTTTCTTATCCAAGCAGCTACCCTATGTCTTTTGATTGTCATTTAATCCATTTACATTTAAGGTTATTATTGATATGTAGCTGTTTATTGCCATTTTATTCTTTAAAAGTACATTTCTTTTTTTTCTAGATTTCCTCCGCTTTGTTCTGTTTATAACAGGCCCCTTAACATTTCTTGTAGCATTACTTTGGTTGTAATAAATTCCTTGAGTTTTGTTTGTTTGTTTGTTTGTATGGGAAGGTTTTTATTTCTCCTTAAATTTTAAAGGATAACTTTGCTGAATAAAGAAGTCTTGGTTGTAGGCTCTTGTTTTGCATTATTTTGAATATTCCTTGCCATTCCCTTCTGGCCTCAAGTATTTCTGTTGAAAAGTCCGATGTCATCTTTATGGGGGCTCCTTTATAGGTGATTGACAGATTTTCTCTTGCAGCTTTTAGTATTCTTTCTTTATCTCTTAAATTTGGTATTTTCATTATGATGTGTCTTGGTGTACATCTCTTTGGGTTTCTCTTTAATGGGACTTTCTGTGCTTCTTGAACTTGTGTGAGTTTTTCTTTCATCAATTTAGGAAAGTTTTCAGCCATGACTTCTTCTATCAGGTTCTCTATCCCTTGTTCTTTCTTTTCTCCTTCAGGAACTCCTATCATGGGGATGTTGTTTCTCTTCATGTTGTCACAGAGCTCTCTTAGTGTTTCCTCAGACTTTTGAGCCACTTTTCTTTTTGCTGTTCTGCTTCTGTGCTTTTGTTTATCTTATTCTCTAAATAACGGATTCGATCTTCTGCTTCATCTAGCCTGCTGTCAATTCATCTAGTGTAATCTTCATTTCTGATATTGTATTTGTTTTTTCTGTCTGATTCTTTTTTATGATTTCAATGTCCTTTTTAATGCTTGCTATCTTTTTATTTAGGTCCTCATTATGTCTGTTCATTGTTGCTCTAAGATCCTTGAGCACCCTAACAATCATTATTCTAAACTCTGTATCTGGTATGTTGGTAATTTTCATCTCATTCAATTCTTTTTCTAAGAATTTCTCTTGTTGATTCATTTGGATTTCATTTCTCTTTCTTCCCATTTTGTTTGTGCATAGACTGCTCCTTTGGGTGTGCTGTTTGTGTAGCTAGCTTAGTATAGGGTTGGTGTTGTCTGCCTCCAGCTTCCAGTTCTGTTGTTTCTAGATCTTCTTGGGTTGGCCTCAGCTGTTGTTTATAATCTGCTGTGGGCAACTTGTCTGCTGCTACTACTATTTTTGGTATTTGTGTCAGCATTTTTTATTCCTTAGGTGGGTCACGTGTGAGGAGCCCTTCCTTAAGATACCACTTTAACTAGTGTTGTGAGGTCCTGAGCTGATGCTCTCCATACCTAGCTTCTGGACGTGCCAGCCCTGGACCTCCCTGGATGGAAGCTGGTGCAGACCTGTCGAGGTCTCTGCCTGTGATTGACCCTTAGCAACCTTCTTGGAGCTACAGACGATTCAGAATTTTTGGCTGCCTCTGCTGGACTCCAGTACCATTGTACATATCAGCGGCACTCCTAGGCTGGCTTTTATCTACTCTTGGTCAGTGGGTGTGGCCTCAGTGTTCCTGAGGTCTGGCCCACTGCTGCCACTGCCTCCTCGGTCTTTCAGGTATGGGCACCGCTGGGTGCTGCCTTGCCGGGTGCTGCCACTGCCACCACAGCCAGGCCCACCCACCCTTTGGGGGGTACTCAGCAGCATAGGGGGGCAGTGTAGCCCAGACCTCAACACTCAAAACCTGTGTCCCTGATGTGCCCCTGCTTCTAAGTGACTCTTTGCTCTGACTTATGTAGGAGAGCCTCTGCTGGGTGGGGTAATTGCTTTCCTTTGCTGATGTTGTTTCTTCAAGGAAAAATAGCCACTTTATATTTGGGGAGTGACTCAGCAGCACAGGGGTTAGGGTGGCTGTCTCCCACAGTCTCTCCCTGTACTTCTCAGTTTATACTCTCTTGCAACTCTAGTCCACTCAGTGCTCCCCACTCCCAGACCTCTGGGTAAGTGGCTGTGAATGAGGTTTCTTGTGTGGTCTCTTTAAGATGGAGCCTGGGTCTGAGAGTTCTGTTTCCCTCTCGCAAGCAGTAACCCAGCTCTTCTCTCAGCTAAATACTGTCTAGTCTACTCTTCTAGTCTCTGGGGTTCTAGGATGGGGCTCCAGTCCTGGGTCTGAGGACCCACAACTCTCTGGGAAACCTACCCCACTGTGAGAGTCCATCCAGGCTGCCGCTTGCTCCTGGGAGCAGGGCAGCCCTTTCCACATCTCTGGCCTTCCTACCAGCTCAGTGTGGTTTCTTCGGTTATCCTTGGTTATAGATTCCTCTTAGTTTAGCCCAAAGTTGATTTTTCAAGATGATTGTTCTCAAGCTAAGTTGTAATTCACTTTGGTTCTGGGAGATGGGAGTTGTAATATCTGCCTACGCCATTGCCATCTTCTGGTCTATCTTGCTCTTTAAAGAGGTGTGAACACTGTATCATGGTCTAAGGCTCTTTTTGCTGTCTTCTGTTTACTCCACCATTTTTCTTCACAGGTGGCCCTTCCTAAAAATCTCTTTGGCTTTTAATCCAGCTTTGAACACTGATTCTAAGAGGATTCAAAATGACTCGGTCAACACTAGGTGTGCACTTAAAAATAGCCAATAATAAAAGGGGATTTGGAGTATAGATCACTCACTGTCATCTGGTAAGAAAGATCTCATTTTATTTGGTAGGTGAAGCACAGATAGTCTCAGGAGTCCAAGGTGGTGTCCTAATATGTGTGTAAGAGGAGGATCTGAGTGAGACCTAAAGGAGGGATTCTAGCTATGGAGATGAGCTTCTTCAATCACCTTCTATAAGAAAACCTATGGTAAGGAGCAGAGTCAGGGGGCAGTATCCAGTTGCTGAACCTTCAAAACCTACCTTAGCATTAACATAGAGGCAGAGCTCTCTTCATGCAGCCTCTAGCCAATGACTAAGCATGGTGGAGTAGGGATGGAGGAAGGAATACCAGAGGAAGCCATTTCTGCCTAATGTTGGACTCTTCAAAATGCAGTCTTTGCTCCAGGCGTCCCCACTGGCCTTGTGGAGATATCTGTGAAGTTGACTGCAGTCTGAGGCTCTCTCTATGCAGTCTTCTTTCCTTTTCCCTCTCCCTTCATAGATGCCATACCTGATCATAGATTGAAATCTCACCCTTATTTCTGTTCCCTGCCCTTTATTTTTCAGTTATTTTACTAAAAAAAATACTTAAAATTCTAATTCTTAGTCTCTTTTTCCCCAAGGGCCCAAAAATGGCATAAAAATCTTATAGAAAAGAGAGTCAAGGGACTACTATCATGTGAGATAAATGAGCTAAGAGCCATGAATACTTCAATAAAGATCAAAAACTAAGTCAGTTTCTGCAATGAGATTTTCTAAACCTTTGTAATGGTCTCAATGCTTATTTTTATTTGTTGCTTTTTTATTTATTAAAAATTTTTAAAAATTAGAAGAAGTTGCCTGCTCAGTTTCAAAGACAGAGGAGATGTTAGAAACCATGTTTTATTTTTCAGTAACCTGGGAAAAGACTCCAGCAAGGCAAAGATGCTACTGTTAGAAGAACAGATAAGCAGGATATTCAGCCATAGGTGAGAGTAAAGGAACAAAAATTTATTAACAAGCTGCGGACAGGCTGAAGACCTGCCCATTGAGATGATTTTAAAACATTAAGTTCCTAAACAGTATTTGATTTTTCCTTTGCAAAGTGATCTTGACTACACAGCCCTTTATCTGGCAAATTTGAAGTTTATTAATATAAACTTTTCTGTTTTGGTAAGGCTACAAAGAAAGGGAACTCCTAGCTACAGGGAAAACATGGGAACTAGAGCTATGTTCAAAACTGACCCAATATAGGATTAGGGAAAAGAATATTTTCCTAAGGTGGTAATACAATTCCAGAAATACTGATATATATGTATAAAATCAGGTGCATTTGAAGAAAAATAATTGGTGCCTAAACCAACTGACAAGAGTGAGAGGAAAAGGTCTTATCAGACTGAGATGCGGAGGATCCAGGTTCAAAACCCTGAGATTGCCAGCTTGAGCCCAGGCTCATCCAGCTTAACTGTGGGTCCACCAGCTTGTGAGACGGGTCACTGACTTGAGCGTGGGGTCATAGACGTTATGCCATGGTCACTGGCTTGAGCCCAGAATTTTCTGGCTTGAGCTCAAGGTCACTGATTTGAGCAAGGGGTCTCTCACTCTGCTGTAGCCCCCTGGTCAAGGCATATATGAGAAAACAATAAATGAACAACTAAAAGAGCCACAACAAAGAATTGATGCTTCTTATCTCTCTCCATTCCTGCTTGTCTGTCCCTATCTCTCCCTCACTCTGACCCTCTCTCTGTCTCTGTCACACACACACACACACACAAATAATGAAAGGAAATGGAACAGAGAAACTGGAAAAGATCATAAAAACTGTGAACACAATAGCCAACCACAGAAGAAGAATCGCTACTGATAATGACTATGCCTCATTCAGACCAAGTGGGCACTCTTTATCAAATTAGAAATTTGAAAACAATATACATGCAGCCAGGTGTGAAGGGATTAAGGGGGGGAAATTACAAAACTTATAATTTTTTGAGGAATCTTCATACTGTTTTCCACAGTGGCTGCACCAGTCCGCATTCCCACCAGCAGTGCAGGAGGGTTCCCTTTTCTCCACATCCTCGCCAGCACTTACTCTGTGTTGTTTTGCTGATGAGTGCCATTCTGACTGGTGTGAGGTGATATCTCATTGTGGTTTTAATTTGCATTTCTCTAATGATTAGTGATGTTGAGCATTATTTCATATGCCTATTGGCCATCTGTATGTCCTCTTTGGAGAAGTGTCTATTCATTTCTTTTGCCCATTTTTTGATTGGATTGTTTTTCTTCCTGGTGTTGAGTTTTATAAGTTCTTTATAATTTTGGTTATTAACCCCTTATCAGACGTGTTGTCGAATATGTTCTCCCATTGTGTGGTTTGTCTTTCTTTCTGTTCTTATTGTCTTTAGCTGTGCAAAAACGTTTTAGTTTGATATAGTCCCATTTGTTTATCTTGCCTTTTATTTCATTTGCCCATGGAGATAAATCGGCAAATATATTGCTGCTACAGATGTCAGAGAGCTTGCTGCCTATGTTTTCTTCTAAGATGCTTAAAATCGAACTGCCTTTTGACCCAGCTATCCCACTTTTAGGAATATACCCTAAGAACACCATAGCACTGTTCAAAAAGAAGAAATGCGTCCCCATGTTTGTGGCAGCATTGTTCACAATAACAAAGATCTGGAAACAGCCCAAGTGTCCGTCAGAAGACGAGTGGATTAAAAAGCTTTGGTACATATATACTATGGAATACTACTCAGCCATAAGAAATGATGATATCGGATCATTTACAACAAAATGGATGGACCTTGATAATATTATATGGAGTGAAATAAGTAAAACAGAAAAAAACTGAGAACAGGATGATTTCATACATAGGTGGGACATAAAAGGGAGACTATGAGACATGGACAAGAGAGTGGTGGTTACGGGGTGGGGGGAGGAAGGAGAGGGTGGAATAGGGGGGAGGGGAGGGGCACAGGTAAACCAGATAGAAGGTGACAGAGGACAATTTGACTTTGGGTGATGGGTATGCAACATAATTGAATGATAAGATAACCTGAAGGTATTTTCTTTCAACATATATATGTACCCTCATTTATTGGTGTCACCCCATTAAAATTAAAGAAAAAACTTATAGTCATAAACAACAGTATGGTGATTACCAGAGGGAAAGGGGGTGGGGGTAGGTAGAAGAAGAAAAAGGGGGTCAAATATATGGTGATAAAAGGAGATTTGACTTTGAGTGGTGAACACACAATACAATATACAGATGATGTATCATAGAATTGTACACTTAAAAACTATATAATTTTATTAACCAATGTCACCCCAATAAATCCAATAAAAATTAGATTAAGAAAATAATACCGGGGTCTTTGGGGTAAGACATAGTTTTATTCCTACGACAGTGACATAACTGAAATTTTGGGGTAAGTGGAAACACACACTAACCTAAGTCACTTACCTATCCTAACACACTTGTAAAATCATAATCTGGAACATAAAAACACAACTAAGCCACAGAAAAAGGAAAAGGACACAAATATACTATACTGTAAACTACTGTAGTAACAAAAAAGATGATAAATAATGAGTGTAAAAAAATTCCTTACCTTTATTCCTGTGGTTGGCTTGCACACTGGAAGGGGCATCACAAGGTAGGAGAGAGTGACCTATTGGGAGGAGGAAGCTGGAGAAGCAGGAGAACCTGCAGAAGGTGCTGGAGACACTGGGTCAGGTGAATCAGGATTGCCTAAGGAGCATGCAGGAGTCACTGGAGATGCTTCTACCTGTACTACAGGTGTTTCATCTCGAGAAGCAGCTGATGTAGAGGGTACAGGATCTGTTGCAGGCCTCTCTACTTTCTTAAAAAATTGTTCCAGGCTAGTCTGGAATGTTGATGACTTCTCTTCCAAAATCTGCCTAAAACATTGCAAGGCATCCATAACAGCTCTGTAGACCTTACTGAATCTGTCATCACTGGGGTCCTCAGCCTGAAATTTTGCCAATGGATCTTGTACCATAGAAAATCCTTTTGCCAAACTCTTGGTAGTAAATATCTTGGGTTCTGACTTTTATTTAGGAGCCATTATAAGGGCCCAAATGTCGCCCAAAAGCAACACAAAAGGAACACTCGCACTTTTAACAGTTAAAAATGGCATAGGTGAGCGTACTGGGGGACACCAACTCCCTCACTCATAAGGCGCCTTACTGCATGTTCTTCTGCCACGCACAACCAAACTAGTTCACCCATGTAGTCTTTAAGGACAACGCTAACAGTGGAAGTTGAAATACTCATGTCTCAATTTTTTTAAGTTGTTATGGAGTGAGCGTCATAAACTCAAAACGTCTGTTGAGACTGTCATGACCTGAGGACCCCCTATAAATGTATAACTTCCTAGTATGGTCCACACTCTCAAACACAATATGTCCACTAATGAACAGAATATAATGCAGATAAAACATACATATGATATAAAAAGAAAAATAATCTAATTTTTTACAGTTGCCATATTTTTGATTAAGATTTCTGTTAGGTTTTTCATATATTGAGGATCCTAATGTGACAAATTATGTCTGCCCGTGCTTTATTATCTTAATTAGATCTGACTTCAATATCCAGGTTTTTCCCAGAACACTAAAAGCTGGTCTTGAGTCCTGATAGCCAGGCACATTACTTACATTCTCTGAGTCTCAATTTGCTTATCTGTGAATCAATACTTGTCATGTGTGTCTCATAGTGCTATTTATAAAGATAAAGTAAAATGTATATGAAATCCCTTTATTAGCTCCTTGTACAGAGTAGATGCTAAATAAATAATAGTTATAATCTGTACTAGTAGTGGTAGTAGCAATGATTGTGGTGCTAGCAAAACACTCCCTCCTGGTATCAGGTTTTGAAATATAACAGACTCAGGAAGCCTTATAGGAGACTCGGGGAATGTATAAAAGTAAATCACTTTCCTCAGATGACTAATCTTGTTTATTTTATTTGAGCCCACCTGATTATAGTTCAGATAAGCAGAATCACCAATTACATCTCTCATTAATGCTTATTTTTAAGCCATTAAATTTATAGAGATTTGTTATGTATCAATTGCTAACAGATACCCAGGGACAATATCATAAAAAACTTGATAGACTACATTTTCTATTGACATTTTCTCATGGATATTTTTTGCAAAATATTTTCATTTTATTTTATAAAAGATTACTTTATCTTCACCATTCACCTTTTTTCCTCAATCAAAATAAACAGCCTAATATGTATTTTTGAAACCTTTATCTAAGCTCTTAGAATCACATTTACACTCATCTGACATCATATATACATGAATTTATTTTTCCTAAATGTTTAGTTTAAGAAATCATAGTGTGTATATTTTTCTTTGTCTTGCTTTGCTAATCTAACAGGACACTGCAGCAATAATTCCAAGTCAATAAATATAGATATGGCTTATGCGTTTTATTCTTTTTTTAAAAATTTTTCTTTTTTTACTTTATTCATTTTAGAGAGGAGACACAGAGTGAGAGAGAGAGAAAAAGAGAGAAAGGGGGGGAGGAGCTGGAAGCATCAACTCCCATATGTGCCTTGACCAGACCAGTACAGGGTTTTGAACTGGCGACCTCAGTGTTCCCAGGTCGACGCTTTATCCACTGCACCACCACAGATCAGGCCCTGGCTTATGCATTTTAAGAGCCCCATAATATTTTATTATATGAATGTGCTGTGCTTATTGAACCATTCCCCTAATCATGACTATTCAGGTTTCTATCAATTTTTTGTCAGTACAAACCATGTTATAATAAGTATTCCTCAAGTATCTTTTTAAACTCTAATCTAAAGCTCCCTGAACTCTTTCTAAACTTCTGATATCCTTATATACAGGTGCTTTTATTTCTAGGGAGGCAAAATCCAGAGGCAAGAGCTGGGTCGATAGGTATATGTATTTAAAACAATTAAATCTGAGTAATTTACCATAAATGAGAAAATTTACTTTACCACCAGTGATATATATAAGCTATGCCTTTCCCTCCATAGCTCCCTGCTGCCTCTATCTCCTCCATCTCTCATTCTTATCAACACCTTTTAATTTTACAAAACCACAGGACCCAAATCCTGGCTCCACAAGCACCAGTAGAGACAAAAGTTCTCTACTTCCCACACTCCTCTCTTGCTCCTGAAGTTAAGCAGGGCTCTCTGACGACATCAGTCATTGGTTATAGAGTAGCCTGCTGTGCTCCAGTCCAGTGGCTAACTCCCTGTGTGTGGTACCACATATTCCAGCTTCTCCAAACTCTGGATTGCTTCAGCAGTTCTCCTAAACGAGGAAAAATACCCTTTACTACCTTCACTTTTCAGGGACTTCTAAAGTTTCCAATATCCTAAGGGAATTTGTGGAGTTCTTGGTTTCTCTTTTTATAATCAATCCCTGCTTTTCTTTCTATTTTCCAGAGCCATCATTACCTAAAGCTCTAGGGTAAATCTGCAGGGCAAAGGACAAGATTTGAGCATGATCTCAGGGCTACACATAAGCACTGTGCATGTAAACCACGCCTTCATGTCAGTTTTCCCACACTGACTGTGTTCCTGAAAAGAGCTTCCCAGATCATTCTCTTCCCGGAGGCTCCGTGGTCTTAGCCCATCACTAGCCTTTCCACAATGTTCAGATTTGCAGTGCCATAGTCTGGCATCCCATTTATAGCCACAAAAGGTCACTCATGTTTTTGGGTACCAAAGGGAAGTAGCTTTTCTTCATTATCTGTTCTTCTCTAACAAGAATTTTGACTATTGGCAAATTAATGATCCTTATGCTAACATTATTTAATCTTGTCCTACAAGTTAGCACATGGTCGATTGCACAGGTCATAAGAGAAATCTAGAGATACCAAAAAGAAAGAAAAAAGATACACTTAGAATGTTTGAATAAACTTTCTTCTTCTTTTTCTTCTTCTTCTTCTTCTTCTTCTTCTTCTTCTTCTTCTTCTTCTTCTTCTTCTTCTTCTTCCTTTTCTTCCTATTCCTTTACTTCTTCCTTTTTTTTTTTTTAATGAGAGGAGGGAAGATAATGAGACACACTCCTGCATGCGCCCTGGCTGGGATCCACCCAGCAGCCCCTGTCTGAAGCCCATGCTCAAATCAATCAAGCTGCCCTCAGCACCCAGGGCTGATGCTTGAACCAATTGAGCCACTCACTGGCTGTGGAAGGGGAAGAGAGAGAAGAGGGGGAGAGGGAGAGGGACAGAAGCAGATGGTCGCTCCTCCTGTTTGCCCTGACCCAGAATCAAACCCAGGATATCGATACACTGTGGGAGGCTCTATCCATTGAGCCAGCCAGCCAGCCAGCCCAGGCTGCTTTTTCTTTTAAACATTATTTTATTTTTCTAGAAGGCAGGCAGGGTAAAAAGAATGAAGAGGGTGAAATTCCCAAGCTGCATCCGCAGTGATATGCATATGAGCACAGGTCATGGTCATGTTCTCGGGCTCAATCTTCCTTTTGAACTGTCAATGACCTTGGGTTATTTATTTATTTCAGATGAACAATACAGATCAATGTGACTGACATTACAAGAACCAAAGATTTTACTTTTATGGGAACTTTTCAAAAAGTCACTGTGACTGATCTAACCCAACTGTGAACACAGGCACTGTTTTCCTTCTCTCTGCAGCACAAGGTCAGGGTACACTGATAACCCTTGGAAACCAAGTGCAGTGGTACCTTGAGATACAAGCAGACCAACGTTTTTTTTTTTTTAAGATACGTGCTGCGACTCGGTCTGTATTTTTGTTCGAGATCCAAGCGAAATTCCAAGATAGGAGTTGTGATTCGGGAAGCTGCCACTAGTAGGCGCATTGGCACATGGGTCCAGTATCAGCAGCACAACACCAGCATCTCATTCTTTCTCACGTGTTACCCACAGAATCAAGTCAAATCTCTGTACTTGTTCTTGCATCGTTTTTGCATTTTTTATTAACTTTTTTTAGTGTTGCTATCATGGGGCCAATGGAAGTGAGTGTAAAGGACAGTTGTGAGAAGAAGAAGAGAATGATGTCGATAGAAGTAAAGCAAGAAATAATAGAAAAACATGAGCATGGTGTATGAGTGATTGAACTGGCAAGGCTGTACAACTGTAATACATTTACAATTTGTACCATCCTTAAACAAAAAGATGCCATCAAAAGTGCAAATCCAGTGAAGGAACTATAATTCTGTCCCAATTAAGGACAAATATCCATGAAGAAATGAAGAAGCTTCTGCTGCTGTGGGTGAAAGAGAAATAGCTGGCAGGAGATATAGTGATGGAAACTGTAATATGCAAAAAGGCATGTATTATTGACGGCAACTTGAAGAAGAAAGAACCATCAACCTCAAAAGAGGCAGCAGAAGATACGTTTAAAGCAAGTCAAAGCTGGTTTGAAAATTTCAAGAAGAGATCTGGCATCTACTTGGTGGTGAGGCATGGTGAATCTGCGAGGGTTGATGTCAAGGCAGCTAAGGAGTACATTGCATGTTTTGCTGCGCTTATCACAAAGGAAGTCTATATCCCCCAACAAGTGTTCAACTGTGACTGTTTTGGAAAAAAATGCCCTGGAGGACTTTCATCACCACAGACAAGAAGAAGCTGCCAGGCCATAAACCCATGAAGGACTGTCTGACCCTTGCATTGTGTGCAAATGCTAGCAGTGACTGTAAAGTAAAGCCACTGCTAGTGTATCATTCTGAAAATCCTCGGGCCTTTAAGACTCACAAGATTCTTAAAGAAAAACTGCAGGTTATGTGGTGCACCAATATTAGGAAATGGGTTACGTGGCAGTTTTTTTTTTTTTTATTCATTTTAGAGAGGAGACACACAGACACAGAGAGAGAGAGAGAGAGAGAGAGAGAGAGAGAGAGAGAGAAAGGGGGGAGGAGCTGGAAGCATCAACTCCCATATGTGCCTTGACCAGATCAGTGCAGGGTTTTGAACTGGCGACCTCAGTGTTCCCAGGTCGACGCTTTATCCACTGCGCCACCACAGGTCAGGCAGTTTTTTATTGAATGGGTAAATCTCATCTTTTGTCCTGCAGTAAAGAAATATCTTCAAGAAAATAAACTCCCAATGAAAGCATTACTAATTCTTGAAAATGCTCCAGCCCACCTACCTGGTCTTGAAGATGACATTCTCAATGAGTTCAAATTCGTGGAAGTCCTCTACCTCCCACCCAAAACAATTTCAATTTTGCAACCTATGGGTCAGCAGGTCATTTCTAACTTTAAAAAGCTTTACACAAAGCACTTGTTCCACCGCTGCTTTGAGGTGACTGAGAATACAAATCAACCCTTTGAGAGTTTTGGAAAGATCACTACAATATCGTGATATGTTTATGCATTATTGACTTGGCATGGAAAGAGGCTACAAGAAGAACCTTGAACTCGGCATGGAAAAAGTTATGGCTTGATGTTGTTGCAGACAGGAACTTTGAAGGATTCGAACCAGAGACCGAGACCAAGGTAGAAGCATTGGAGGAGATTGTGTCCCTCGGAAAGTCAATGGGTCTGGAAGTAGATGAGGGTGACGTAAACGAGCTCATCAAGGAACATGAGGAGAAACTCTCAACTCAGGAGTTGAAGGAGCTACAGATGATGCAACATACGGAGCATCCACAAGAGATTAGTAGTGAGGAGGAGGTATGGTCAGAGGAAGTGATTTCTACAAGTGAAATTAAAGACATGCTGGTAATGTGGGAGAAGGTTTCAAGTTTCATTGAAAAGAAACACCCAGAAAAAGTTTCAACTGGTTGTGCTTCAGTACTTTTTAATGACACTTCTTTGTCACATTTCTATAACATTGTAAAAAGCAGACAAAAGCAAACCTCTTTGGATAGATTTTTATTCAAAAGTCTTGCAAATGAAAGTGCCAAAAGTACAGCCAAAAAGGCAAAAACAGGTGATGATTAAATGAAAAATATGTAATGTTAAGCTTAGGTTAAGTTTAAAGTTAAGAAAATGCATTTTTTTACAATTAAGTTTTTGTGGTTTATTTTAAGTAAAGAAGTGCAGTTTTAGTTTTGTTTAAAGTAAGAAAAATGCAGTTTTAGTTTACCTTTAGTGTTAAGAAAGTGCAGTTTTAGTTTATGTGTCTACAGTGCCTGCATCCCTTCCTCCCTCCCTCCTCCTTCGCCATTCACCTCTGTTAGCCGCGCTTGTCTGTCTCCGAGGTAAGAATATAGTACAGTACTAAATAACACTTTTTTTCTTTTATTTCATATATTTTGTTATGCATTGGTAAAGTATACATGTGTGTTTCTTAATTAAAAACATGTCTTTTTTCATAATTTAGGATGGTTTGGGGATGTTTCACAGGGCTGGAATGGATTAAATCTATTTCAGTTACTTTAAATGGGAGAAATTTGTTTGATATATGAGTTGACTGACTTATGAGCTTGGTTACAGAATGAATTAAACTCATATCTCAAGGTACCACTGTACTAAAATTGAGGTCCTAGACCGACAGTGTGGAAAACATTCATGTAAATACCTTATGTGTGTCTTATTTGGCACCATAAAATTTGTTAGAAATCATCCCATGATAAAGAACATGTTGATTTAAACTCTGAAACTCTTCAGGAATATTTATGTATAATCAGTAAAAATAAACCACATTGATTTTATTTAGAATGACCAGGTAGAAATATAGACAGAAAAAGAAAAGTATTAGATTTCAGATTTTTTGTCTTTAATATGGGGGTCTATTGGTTGTACATAGACTGTTTTTGAAATCCCCAGTCAGGAGGTCAGTTTAGTGTCACTAATGAGTATTATGCTTAAATGACATAGAGTAGAAAGTAGTAGAGTATATTTCCCATAGTAAAAGTATTGTTGCAGTAAAGTTTTACTTCAGTTGTGTATATACAATCATCCCTTGCCATATCGTGGTTCTCTTTTCATGGTCTCACTGTACTGTGGATTTTTAAATTGTATATATATAATTTTGTATTGCAAATTTTTTCTATATCACAGGATTTTGTGGTATACAGGTATTTTTATACATTTATTATCTTATTTAGAAAGTGTTTAAGAGCATAGGAAGTATTTATAAAAGTGTGGAAAAGGTTAATAACAGTGTGGGAAAGGTTTATAAGAGTGTGGGGAGGGTTTATAAAGCCTTAAAATATATAAATAATAAAAATAAATATAAGGTTACTACTTCACGGATTTTCACCTATCACAGGGGATTCTGGAACCTACCCCCTGTGATAGACAAGGGACCACTGTATATGCACACGTAAGGTTGTGAGTATTGGGATACGCTATATTTCTTACTGTGTGTATAGTATGTCACAAAGAAATTTGAGTCATTGGTCTATATGACATCTAAGGTGGCTTCTAGTGCTAAAACACCACGATTCTGCTTTCATTCAAATTGATGGCATTCAGATAAACTTTTTACAGCTGCTGAGTTTCCTGGTGGTTGTTGAGGAAGAACGGTTGTTCAGGGAAGGAGGTTGCTCAAGGATGGCTACAAGTGGCTCAAGGGGCTGATGTGTCCAAGCTTCAACACACCAAATTTAGGGCAGCTCTGCTTTATTCTCTAATGACACATTTTGTACCACAAGATATGCGGTGAAGAACAACATCACTACTGACAACAGAAAATACATTGAAACTGATGCTCTAGGCCTATGACCAAGAATATGGAGCCAGTGAGCTCTCCCACAGCCATGGCAAGGGTATCTTAAATGAGTTGACCTCTCATTATGGGCCAAGCACATTATATATTGTATGCATTACATGTTATACATATCAGTTTATTTCCTTTTCACAATTCTCTTAGTTTATTATTATGTCTCTCCCCCTCTTTTTATAGCTGAATAAAATAAGCCTTAGAAAAGTAAATAATAACTTGCTCAAGGTCACAGATTTGAACCAAGCTAGATTTGAAGTAGGGTTGTCTGATTTTCAAGTCTACGTACTTCTCACTGCAGTACTGTATCTCCATAAGTAACACACAGCCCTGACCCCATTGCTGAGGGAAACAAATGATGCCAAGCACTCTTCCTTAATGTAATTTGAATTTCTGAGGGGATTACTGAGGGTTTAGTAATTTGAGTAAACCAAATGTCACAGTTAGAATATTTTTTTTCTTTTCAATGAGGGGTAGAAAAAGAAAAGGCAAGATGTGGTGGTAAATATACATAGATAAGGTGCCTGATACCAATGTATTTTCTGGAAAACAAAGTTTAATAAAATAGGGTGGGGGAGTGCAGAATTTGGCTTTCAGAAAGTGAAGAACAGGTGGAGAATTTCTGCATGATTTATCCTAATGTAACAATTTCAGAATTTTTAAGTTTTGGGAGGAGAAATGAAATGAAGTTTAAGTTAGTTTTGGGTTATCTTTGTAGCAGTTACCCTTTGACACATAAGAATCTTCAACTTGAAAATTTGCAAAGTTGTTAGCCATCCCCAGATCTTGGAGCATGACCATTCCCATCTAAGGAACTGTGCCCCATTGAAACCAGCCCCTTCTCTAAGGAGTCATGCTCTGGGTCTTTCACGACACCCTGTGCCTCCACACCAGCACTATACTAGCATTTCAATGACAATGAGGTCACAGGAGGCCTTCTCCAAACGCTGAGCTTCTGGTTCACTTAAATTTCAATTTGGGGTTCCTGAAAAACACTGTGGAGATGAGACAGAATGCCCGCAAACCACAAACATCTGGAGAGTTTAACTGAGTGGGTCAAGATATGCTCCAGAGATATGGTGACCTTCTCTTATTTGCAGTGAAAAGAACCTTTAATTCAAGATTGGCAGAGCACACCCCAACCTGCCAGGCCATATTTCTAGGCAGAGGATGAATGGTGCTGTTACAGTTATGCCACATTTTAAAGACCTTATTTGAACAGTAAATTGGCTTGAATAAAATACAAAGAACCTGGCTCTGATTCCAAAGCCCCAGCGAAATAGTTTCAGAGTCCACAGGGAATGGCTAAGAGGGTGTGATTCTCTCCAATCAAGTAACTAAATAGCAGCTGTTCCCATAGGCAAGAAGTACAAATGACTCTGCTACTGAGATAGGCTTCCAACAAATCCAAACTAATCTTTGTGAAACTGTGCTCTAAATGATTAGTGTTAACAAGCATTTCCTGAGACAGTTGCATTATTTTTTTTCTCCTTAGGATTTCAGAGCCCAGAAAACCCTCCTGCCCTTCTTATTTTGTCATTCCATTGCCCCCTGAATTTTTTTTCCACTTCTACAAAGAAAAAAAATGCCAAGAATCTGCACAGAAATGTGGCTGTTAGGGAAGAAAGAAACAAAACTATTAATTTCTATTCAGGGCATGCATTGATTGTAGATTCTACCCAGTTGTTTAGTACAAATCAGTTGGTGACTCTGACCCACGGGAGTTATGTAGGCAGACCAAAATACCTGACCCTTCCATCTCTGAATATTTAGGTGAGAGAATGGACTGAAGTGCTGCTCAGGTATTTTCCTTCTTTCTGCTAGTAGACCTTTAACTCAAATCACGCCAGTTTTCTCCAAAGGTTTCATGCCATTATCACATTTGATGTATAGGATTGCTTCTCCCTGCTTCCATCTTTTACCTGATCCAAATCCTGCTTATCTCAGTCACTTTTGTGAGCCAATAAAGCATTTAGTACAAGCATGAAAAATAATCGATTGAAAAAATAAAGGACCAGTCCTGAATAATATCAAAGAGGTACTGAGGCTGTTTATTTTTATCTTACCTCTGTAACATTTTTAAATTTTATTTATTTATTTTGGTGGTAACTTTATAGTTGGGAAAGGGGAGAAAGAGCAGTTAAAGGAACAGAAGAACAAAAGAACAAAGTTTGGGCTACTCAATGATGAAGAAGAGGCAAATAAGAGCCTAGAACAGGAGATTGGAGGGACTGGACATGTTGTTTGAGAAATGTACACACTCTCTTCCATTGTTCATTCCATAGATATATGCAACTACTCCTTACTCTCAACCTGTTGCTTTTAAGTTCTTTCCTCTTCTCTCCACAAACAAAGAAACAAATAAAAGTGACAATCAATTCAATGTCAGGGTCCTAACAAGAAATATTGAGTACACATCAGAAAGCATTACAGTATACAAAAAGCAGAAGGTTGGGGTAAGACACCTGAGCTGGCATCCTGGCTGTGCCATTTAACAGATCTGCCATGGGAGCACGCAAGAAATGAGAGAGAATGTTCAAAATGCCCTTTTTCCCAGCCACCCTGGCTCTGTACTCATGTACAAGGCTGCCCCTGTCAGGAGAAACAGAGATGATAAAATGGTTTGAGGTAATCAAACAGTAAAAAGTGTTGTGATTTTTCTCTTAGTTTCAAGGTAAATAGAAGTGCAGTGCAAACCTGGGCTTCTTCTCTCACTGATTTTTCCTACTGAATGAAATCCTTCCATTCATTCTTTGCGGTTTATTGCATCTCTTGATTTAATTTTGTGCCCATGTAGTGCTTCTCTGTTTTTCACAGATTATTTAGGCATGTCTCTCTATCTGTAGTTTTTGAATCAAAAACAACCTGATAACTCTAGTCACAAATGATATGACTTTTCTGAAAGGTTCAATAGAAGGTTTCAATCAATTTTATTTCACTGTGAATTTCTCAAGAGATATTGTGCTTGTGGGAGGTAAGACTCAGAGCAAGAGACAGACACAAGACTATATATGGCACAAAACCATAATTCATTTGAATCCCTGACTATAGCAATATACACTAATAAATTGTTCTTTAAAAAAGTAGTCTGGTCAGTGAAGAGATCAGAAAAGTTTTTTGGCAAATTTTATTTAAAAGACCAAGTGTGTGAAATTCTCATCTACTAATTTGTTGTCTTAGTATAGATAGAGGCTGAGAAATATAGATTTAGAGATGTGTGGAAAAAATGAGATAAAATAAATTCATTGATAATTTCTTGAGATCTAGAAAACAATGAGTTTCAGTGAGCATTCTATAGATTTAATGAGCAGAGAATTATGCATTTTATATATATATATATATTTTTAATTAGATTTCAACAAAAGGGCAAAACATATGACATTAAAAAAAACTAAGACAGCTATTATTTTAGGGTGGAAATTAGGTTACCAGTTTTATTCTATATTTTATTTTTGCCTATAACTTTCTTGTTTCAACCTTTGCCTCTTTCCTCAAAAGGCAAAGGAGCCAAATTCCAGAGTTCAGCTGTACTCTTTAGGACTTCATTTTTTTCACTTGCCCCATCTTCTTTCCTGGCATACCCTCCCAATGTAAGGTAAACATCAGCTATGTTTTTTACAAGTTCTGTTCTCAGTCCACCCTCAATTAAAATGTTCAGGGACTGATTGTTCACTGGATAATATTGTGTTGTGTGTAGGATTTACCTATGTCTTCCTCCATTCCCTGAATTCCTATCTTTTCTACTTCCCTGAATTCCTATCTTTTCTACTGCTTAGCACTGTACTGTCACCACAAACGAAGGAGGAAACAATAAAAGCCATACCATGTTTTGGTAGGAGGGTCAACTGTATTAGACAACAAAACAAGTATCTTAAATGAGAGACGGGATTGCCTATGGCTTTTGCATGTTCATATAGTTCACCAGAACCACTGGCCATGTGAGGTTATCTGAGCTGCAACAACTAATTTAATTCTGGGGATACTCCAAATCAAAGTTACTGTGTAGACAGATAAACCAGGGTCTTCTGCATGCTTTTTTTCTCCACTCACCTCTAATGAAGGGGTAGCTACTCCACGTCAATTTTTAAAAGGAAATTTGAATGATCTGTCTTTACTAATAAGCACCCAGATAATAAATGCAGACATTACTCACACAATAATACCAGCACTGCTGGAACTAAAAACACATCATTTTCTACTGCAAGCAGAGCAACAAACAACTGTTTTTATGGATCCACAGAGGGATTTAATTTTATACAAAAGAAGAGAGTTAATATGACATCACAGTGAAAATTGTATTATACCTTTGAGGAAGACAACTTAACAGTCTATGTACAAGGTAAATATGGTTAGATAGGGAATGAGTTCATTTGAGCCTGACTATAGCAATATATACTTTAACTGTTCACTGGAAATGTATTGTTAAAGAATATTTTGTTAGCCCTGGCCAGTTGGTTCAGTGGCAGAATGTCAGCCCGGCATGTGGATGTCCCGGTTTCATTCCTGGCCAAGGCACATAGGAGAAGCGCCCATCTGCTTCTCCACCCTTCTCCCTCTCTTTTCTCTTTCTCTTTCTCCTCCTCTCCTGCAGCCAATGCTCTATTGGAGCAAAATTGGTCCAGGCACTGAAGATGACTCCATGGCCTCCTCCTCAGGCACTAGAATGGCTCTGGTTGCTACAGAGCAAAGCCTCAGATGGGCAGAGCATTGCCCCCTCGTGGGCGTGCTGGGTGGATCCTGGTCAGGTGCATGCAGGAGTCTGTCTCTTTGCCTCCCTGCTTCTCACTTCAGAAAATAAAATGAAAAGAATATTTTTTTGTTAATGTCATGGTGGTGATTTTTTGTTTTATATTTCTATGTTATTTTATGGCAGTTGTTATTAGGGTTTTGTCAAGAAACATATTTGCATAACAAATAACTGGTGATTATATTTTTAGATGTTAACCACTTTATAAAAGAAAAGCAGAATTTTATATGTACGTATTTTCTTTGTATGGTCCATGTTTATTACAGTATTTGAAAAATTTGGAGATCATGATCTGGATTAAATGAAATAATATAAAAATAATTAGAAATAATGGGCACATATTAAATTAAATACTCCATGAATGTTAGCAGTAAAGCATAATAAATTTCCAAAGCCTGATGTTTCTTCCCATATGGAATTTCCAACTTTTGTTTTGCCATCAGTGAGGTTAGGGTGAGTAATTTGTTCAGCCCCCTTTAATCTCTCTCTCTCTTTAACTTTCTCTATACAAAATGTGAAAAGCAAAATGAGGAAAAATTTTTGCCTGTCTGAGAAAAATAAACATAACCCTTTTTGTTTGTTTGATTGACTTAATTAGTTTTTAATCATGTTTGGCAAAAGAAAAAAAAAGGAGGACAAAAATAGAAAATTAATTCACAAGCTCTCTGCATGGGTGAACCTATGAGATAAAATAACCGACAATGCACATAAGAAAAGATGTTCAACGTCACTATCCGTCAGAGAAATGCAATTTAAAACTATAATAAAATATCACCTCATGCCTTTCAAAATAGCTATCATCAATAAATCAACAAACAAGTGTTGGCCAGGATATGCTGAAAAGGGAACCCTCTTGCACTGCTGGTGAGAATGCAGACTGGTGCAGCCACTGTGGAAAGCAATATGGAGTTTCCTCAAATAATTAAAAATGGAAGTGCATTAAGACCCAATGATTTATCTTCTGAGGACAATAGCCAAAGAAACCCAAAATACTAATGTAAAAGAATATATGTACCCCGAAGTTCATTGCAATGCTATTTACAAAGCCAAGTTTTGGAAGCAGCCTGAGTGTCCAACAGAAGAGTAAATTACAAAGCTGTTGTACATTTACACAACGGAATATTACTCAGCCATAGAAAAGTAGATAATCTTAACTTTTCCAACAGTGTGGAGGATCCTAGAGGGTGTTCTGCTAAGTGAAATAAGCCAGTCGAAGAAGACAAATACCATATGATTTCACTTATGTGTGGACTTTAATGAACAAAATAAATGAAATAGAAAGAGGCTTATAGATACAGAGAAGAGACTGACAGCTGTCAGAGAGGTGGGAGGTTGGAGAACTGGGTGAAATAAGTAAAGGAATTAAGCAAAACAAAACAAAAAAAAAACCCTCATAGGCACAGACAAGAGGGGAAGGAGGGTGAGAAGGGAAGTAGAAGAGGGTAAAAGGGGAATAAATGGTAACAGAAGGAGACTAGACTTTGGGTGGTGAACACACAATACTATATACAAATGAGTATTATAGAATTGTACACCTGAAGCCTATATATATAATTTTATTAACCAAAGTAACACCAATAAATTTAATAAAAATAAAAGAAAATAACCAACACTTTGTCTACTAAAATAAAATGAACTTACGCCTGACCTGTGGTGGCACAGTGGATAAAGCATCGACCTGGGAACACTGAGGTCGCCAGCTCAAAACCCTGCACTGGTCTGGTCAAGGCACATATGGGAGTTGATGCTTCCAGCTCCTCCCCCTTTCTCTCTCTCTCTCTCTCACTCTGTGTCTCCTCTCTAAAATGAATAAAATAAATAATTTAAAAAAAATGAACTTACTTCAGACACTGAAATCACTACTATTTCAGTGTCCTCAGTTTGTTTATGGCAATAAAACTGTTAAGTATTGTTGGGGAAAAACATTTATATCACTTTTTATTTAGGGATGCATGAATATTAATAAAAAAGAAAAATACCTGTTATCTTTCTACTATACCCACATGTCTTTATTAACAAAATTGATCAGGCAGACAGTAAGCATTTTTTATAATCAGATTACCTTTAGGTTCAGATATTTATATCTATATGTATGTATACATACATATACATGCAGATGCACACACACATATATGGATACAAACATAAATCCACTGTAATTTGAAATCCACTGTACACAAACATATGTACAGAGAAAATTATACCAAAAATGCAATTTAGTGTCCTTTTAAAATTTTAATACTTATCACAAACCTGATAGTTGATGTTCTTGACAATCATATCCAAGCATGCCAATACCATCCAAACAAGATACAGAACATTTCCATCATGGATGAAAGTATCCTGAAACCCCTTTCCAAATTCCCATTCTCCAGAGGCAACTATAGATTAGTTTTGCCTGTCCTTGGAATTCAAATGAATGGAGTAATACAGCATGTTTTCTTTTGTGTCTGGCTTTTTTCATTCAACATAACATCATATTGTTGAGTTATCATAATTTACTCCTTTTTATTGGTATATAAATAACCCACAAATTATTTTTCCATGTTCCTGTTGGTGACTGTTGGATTTATTTTTCTTTTTTCTTTTTGGCTATTAAGAAGAAAGCTATTACCAACATCTTAGAAAAGATATTGTTTGGACATATGGTTTTAGTTTCCCTGGTTAAAATCTGAGGAGTGAAATTACTGAAAAGAGTAGCTACATGTCTTGCTTCCAAAGGTATTGCCAAACTATTTCCCAATGTGATTGGACCACTCTTGTCAACAAAATATTAGAATTCTATGTGTTCTATATCCTTTTAAATATTTGGTATCATCAGTTTTGTGTGTGTTATGTTTTGCCAGTGCAATGGATGTAAAATAGTACTTCATTACACTTTAATTTGCTTTTTTCTTCTAACTAATGCTCATCATTACTATTTTTTGTAGGAATTCTTTATATATTTTCAGTGTGTGTGTGTGTGTGTGTGTGTGTGTGTGCATGGAGACATTTTTATGTTTAATGGAATTTGTGATAGGAAGAATATATTTATTTTCATTTTATTTTATTTTATTTTATTTATTATTATTAATTTTACTGGGGTGACACCAATAAATCAGGGTACATATGTACAATGAAAACATCTCCAGGTTATCTTATCATTCAGTTGTGTTGCATACCCGTCACCCAAAGTCAAATTGTCCTCTGTACCTTCTATCTGGTTTTCCCTGTGTCCCTCCCCTCCTCCCTATCCCACGCTTCCCTCCCTCCCCCCACCCCGTAACCACCACTCTCTTGTCCATGTCTCATAGTCTCACTTTTATGTCCCACCTATGTACGAAATCATGCTGTTCTCAGTTTTCCTGTTTTTCTGATTTACTTAATTCACTCCGTATAATGTTATCAAGGTCCATCAATTTTGTTATAAATGATCCAATGTCATAATTTCTTATGGCTGAGTAGTATTCCATAGTACATATGTACCAAAGCTTTTTAATACACTCGTCTTCTGACGGACACTTGGACTGTTTCCAGATCTTCGCTATTGTAAACAATGCTGCCACGAACATGGGGGCGCATTTCTTCTTTTCGAACAGTGCTATGGTGTTCTTAGGGTATATTCCTATAAGTGAGATAGCTGGGTCAAAAGGCAGTTTGATTTTTAATTTTTTTAGGAATCTCCAAACTGTTTTCCACAGTGGCTGCACCAGTCTGCATTCCCACCAGCAGTGCAGAAGGGTTCCCTTTTCTCCACATCCTCGCCAGCACTTATTCTGTGTTGTTTTGCTGATGAGTGCCATTCTGACTGGTGTGAGGTGATATCTCACTGTAGTTTTAATTTGCATTTCTCTAATGATTAGTGATGTTGAGCATTTTTTCATATGCCTATTGGCCATCTGTATGTCCTCTTTGGAGAAGTGTCTATTCATTTCTTTTGCCCATTTTTTTTTTAATTTTTATTTTATTCATTTTAGAGAGGAGATACAGAGTGAGAGAGAGAGAGAGAGAGAAAGAGAGAGAAAGGGGGGAGGAGCTGGAAGCTCAACTCCCATATGTGCCTTGACCAGACCAGTGCAGGGTTTTGAACTGGCGACCTCAGTGTTCCCAGGTCGACACTTTATCCACTGCGCCACCACAGGTCAGGCCTCTTTTGCCCATTTTTTGATTGGATTATTTGTCTTCCTGTTGTTGAGTTTTATAAGTTCTTTATAAATTTTAGTTATTAACCCCTTATCAGATGTGCTGTCTAATATGTTCTCCCATTGTGTGGTTTGTCTTTTTATTCTGTTCTTATTGTCTTTAGGTGTACAAAAAATTTTCAATTTGATATAGTCCCATTTGTTTATCTTGCCTTTTATTTCATTTGCCCATGGAGATAAATCGGCAAATATATTGCTGCTACAGATGTCAGAGATCTTGCTACCTATGTTTTCTTCTAAGATGCTTATGGTTTCACAGCTTACGTTTAAGTCTTTTATCCATTTTGAGTTTGTTTTTGTGAATGGTGTAAGTTGATGGTCTAGTTTCATTTTTTTGCAGGTAGATGTCCAATTTTCCCAACACCATTCATTAAAGAGGCTGTCTTTACTGCATTGTATGTTCTTTCATCCTTTGTCAAATATCAGTTGTCCATAAAGCTGTGGGTTTATTTCTGGGTCCTCTGTTCTGTTCCATTGATCTATGTGCTTATTCTTATGCCAGTACCAGGCCGTCTTGAGTATAATGGCCTTATAGTAACCCTTGATATCTGGAAGAGTGATACCTCCTGCTTTATTTTTTTTTTTTTAAGATTGCTAAGGCTATTCGTGTTCTTTTTTGGGTTCCATATAAATTTTTGGAATATGTGTTCTATATCTTTGGAAGTATATCATTGGTATTTTAATTGGTATTGCATTGAATTTATAAATTGCTTTTGGCAATATAGACATTTCAATGATGTTTATTCTTCCTAGCATGATCACGGTATATGCTTCCATTTGTTTGTATCTTCCTTGATTTCTTTTATCAATGTTTTATAATTTTCCGAGTACAAGTCCTTAACCTCCTTGGTAAAATTTACTCCTAGGTACTTTATTTTTTTGGCTGCAATAGTGAAGGGGATTGTTTTCTTAATTTATTTTGCTGACAGTTCATTGTTGGTATATAGAAATGCCTCTGATTTCTAAGTATTAATTTTATATCCTGCCACCTTGCTGAATTCATTTATAAGGTCCAGTAGTTTTTTGACTGAGACTTTAGGGTTTTCTATATACAATATCATATCATCTGCAAATAGTGACAGTTTTACTTCTTCTTTTCCAATTTGGATGCCTTTTATTTCTTCTTTTTGTCTGATTGCTGTAGCTAGCACTTCAAGAACTATGTTGAATAAGAGTGGTGAAAGGGGACACCCCTGCCTGGTTCCTGATCTTAAGGGGATTGCTTTTAATTTTTGTCCATTTAGTATGATGTTTGCTGTGGGTTTGTCGTAGTTTGCCTTTATTATGTTAAGGAATGTTCCCTGTATTCCCACTTTACTGAGAGTTTTGAGCATGAATGGGTGCTGGATTTTATCAAATGCCTTTTCTGCATCTATTGAAATTATCATGTGATTTTTGTCCTTCCTTCTGTTTATCTGATGAATCACATTGATTGATTCGCGAATATTGAACCAGCCTTGCCTCTCCAGAATAAATTCCACTTGATCATGGTGTATGATTTTTTTCATATATTGCTGGATCCAGTTGGCTTATATTTTGTTGAGAATTTTAGCATCTAAATTCATCAGGGATATAGGCCTATAATTTTCTTTTTTTGTATTGTCTCTTTCAGGGTTTGGGATCAGAATTGCTCGCTTCATAAAAGAAATTTGGAAGTCTTCCATCCTCTTGAATTTTTTGAAATAGCTTGAGGAGGATAGGAGTTAGTTCTTCTTTGAATTTTTGATAGAATTCACTTGTGAAGCCATCAGGCCCAGGACTTTTCTTTATTGGGAGGGTTTTGATAACTGTTTCGATCTCATTTGTTGTAATTGGTCTGTTTAGGTGTTCTGATTCTTCCAGATTGATTTTTGGAAGGTTATATGATTCAAGAAATTTGTCCATTTCACCAAGATTGTCTAATTTTTTGGCATAGAGTTCTTCATAGTATTTTCTTACAATGCTTTGTATTTCTGTTGTGTCATTTGTTATTTCTCCAATGTCCTTTCTAATTTTATTTATTTGAGTCCTTTCTCTTTTTTTCTTGGTGAGTCTAGTTAAGGGTTCATCAATTTTGTTTACCTTTTCAAAGACCCAGCTTCTGATTTCATTGATCCTCTATATTGTTTGCTTAGCCTCTATGTCATTTATTTCTGCTCTGATCTTTATTATTTCTTTCTTTCTACTTGTCCTGGGTTTTATTTGCTTTTGTTTTTCTAGTTCTTTTAGATGCAGGGTCAGGTTGCTTATTTGAGCCTTTTCTAGCTTCTTATGATATGCCTGTAGTGCAATAAACTTCCCTCTCAGAACTGCTTTTGCTGTGTCCCATAAATTTTGAGTTGATGTATGCTCATTATCATTTGTTTCTAGAAACTTTTTTATTTCTTCTTTGATCTCATTACTAATCCATTCATTATTTAATAACATGCTATTTAGTTTCCAAGTGTTTGAGTATTTTTCAGTTTTTCTTTTGTGGTTAATTTCTAGTTTCATGGCATTGTGATCAGAGAAAGTGCTTGGTATGATTTCAATCTTCTTAAATTTATTGAGACCATTTTTGTGTCCTAACATGTGGTCTATCCTAGAAAACGTACCATGAGCACTTGAGAAGAATGTATATTTTACTGCTTTAGGGTAAAAAGTTCTGAAGATATCTATTAAATCAAGTTGATCTAGTGTCTCCTTTAAGTCTGCTGTTTCTTTATTAATTTTCTTTCTTGAGGATCTATGCAGTGTTGTTAGAGGGGTATTGAAATCCCCTACTATGATAGTATTACTGTTAATCTCGCCCTTTATATCCATCAAAGTCTGCTTTATTTATGTCAGGGCTCCTATATTTGGTGCATAGATATTTATAATAGTTATATCTTCCTGTTGAATTGTTCCCTTTATCATTATGTAATGTCCTTCTTTATCTCTTACTACAGCCTTTGTTTTAAAGTCCATTTTGTCAGATATAAGTACTGCTACCCCGGCTTTTTTTTCATTTCCATTTGCATGAAATATTTTTTTCCATCCTTTTTCCTTGAGTCTATGTGCATCTTTTGTTTTCAGTGTGTCTCTTTTAGACAGCATATGTATCGGTCCTGTTTCTTTATCTATGCAGCTACCCTATGTCTTTTAATTGGATCATTTAATCCATTTACATTTACGGTTATTATTGATATGTAGTTGTTTATTGCCATTTTATTCTTTAAAGCTGTATTCTTTTTTTGCTATATTCTTTTCTCCCTTTAAACTGTTCACAACAAGCCCCTTAGTATCTCTTGCAGAATTGGCTTGGTTTTATGAATTCCTTCAGGCTTTCTTTTTCTGGGAAGCACTTTATTTCTCCTTCAATTTTAAACTTTAGCCTTGCTGGATAGAGTAGTCTTGTTTGTAGGTTCTTGTTCTGCATTACTTTGATTATATCTTGCCATTCCCTTCTGGCCTCAAGTGTTTCTGTTGAGAAGTCAGATGTCATTCTTATGGGGGCTCCTTTATAGGTGATAGCCTTTTTTTCCCTAGCAGCTTTTAAAATTATTTCTTTATTCATTAGCTTTGGTATTTTAACTACGATGTGTCTTGGTGTAGATCTTTTTTGGTTTCTCTTTAATGGAGTTCTGTGTGCTTCTTGAACGTGTGGAATGTTTCCCAGCCGTAATTTAGGGAAGTTTTCTGCTATGATTTGATTGAACAAAGTTTCCATTTCCTGTCCTCTCTCCTCTTCTTCAGGCACTCCTATGATGTTTCTCTTCATGTTGTCACAGAGCTCCCTTAGAGTGCCCTCCCATTTTTTGAGTCTCTTTTCCTTTTTCTTCTCTGCTTCTGTATCTTTGTTTATTGTGTCCTCTAACTCCCTGATTCGATCCTCAGCGTGATTCATCCTGCTTTTAATTCCTTCCATTTTGGTCTTCAGTTCTGAGACTGTATTTGTCATTTCTGTCTGGTTCTTTTTTATTATTTCAATTTCGTTTTTTATACTTGTTATCTCTTTATTTAGGTGTTCATAATGACTATCCATTGTTGCTCTAATTTCTTTGAACATCCTAACTATCATTATTCTAAATTCTGCTTCTGGTAATTTGGTTCTATCTGGTTCATTCAGGTCCTTCTCTGGGGATTTCTCTTGATTCATTTGGTTTGCATTCTTCTGCCTGCCCATTTTGTCTGTGTATAAGCAAGTTGTGGCCACTGGAGTCCAGTGGGTGTTTTCTTTGTGTTCTCTAGGTGTGGTCTGTCTATAGGCCCGCCTCCCCCTCTGCTGCTGCCTAGGGCAGTTGGGTATGGGCGTTGCCAGCGCCGGCCCACTGTGGCTTTTGCTGTGATTTCTGCCTCTCCTCTGCGGGAGGGGCTGTCACTCAAGCCACAAGCCTCAGCACCAAGGGTAGAGGTGAACACCTTTGCTCAGCCGCGGACCCAGCCTGTTTCCGGACTTCCGCCCAGAACCCGCAGTCAGAGCCTGCTCGCCACAGTTTCGCGGGTTGGGCATGGCTTTTGACGTGCTCTCAGCTGTGAGCCTTTGCTAGTCCGGAGCTTTAGTTCCACCCTCGAGGCCAGGGCCCTTCTGCGCAGGGTCGCAAATCAAGGTTTATTGGGCCGGGCATGTTTGCTGGCTTCTGCTCAGCTGCTAGCTTCCGCTCATCCTGGACTCTACTCTGCCCCCTCGTTGCAGCCCACTCGTGCACGTAGGATGGCAAACCGCGGTTTCTCCATCCAGGCAGGGATAGTAGCGTGGGCTCAGCTGAAAGCTTTCGCTCATTTCGGGGTCTATTCCGCCCCCCCTGCTCAGAGCCTGCTCGGGCATGTCGAATGGCAAACCGCAATTTCTCCATCCGGGCGGGGTTGGTAGCGTTAGCTCACCTGCGAGCCTCTGCCCGTCTCCGGTCCTAGGCCCGTCCCCACAGTCAGGGACGCCTTGCGCAGAGTCGCAGAGCAGATCTCCGCCCATTCCTGGCCTCCCGCTTTGTCCCCTCAGGTGGGATTACAGGCTGGCCCACAGCTTCCGGACCGCTTTCGCGTGTCCCCTCCGCCCCTGCTGGGCTAGACCAAACTCACACCGGCTTGGCCTCTGCCATGCTGACAGAACCGCGTTTCAGCTTCCTGCTGCTACCATACCTTTCAGCAACCCTCAACAGAGTAGGAAGGGCCCTAATACTCCACACTGTAAGCCTGGGAGCTCCCTCACTTGTTTCACAGCTCAAAACTGTCCAAACACCTCTTCTAGGCTCTGGGACTGCCGGCTGGGGCTTGGTTCCTGGGACCCAGGTCCCTCCCTCTCCGCCAAACTCTCCTCCTGCCACACGGGTCTCTCCAGGCTGCCATTTGCTCCGGGTAAGCTGGGCAGCCCTTTTCGCATTTTTGCTATTCCTACCAGTCTCAATGTGGCTTCTTCTATGTTCCTTGGTTGAAGAGTCCACTTAGTTTAGTTCAAAGTTGGTTTATCCAGATGATGGTTCTTAAAATTGAGTTATAATCCACTTTGGTTCTGGGGGTAGGAAGTTGGTACGTCCGCCTACTCCGTCGCCATCTTGCTCTGATAGGAAGAATATTTTAATTTGGATGAATTTCAACTTATTAATTTGTGGGCTTTTTTTTTTTTTTTTTTGGTTTCTTATCTAAGAAATCTTAGCCTATCTCAAAGTCACAAAAATAATTTGTTTTCTGCTGACATGTTTGATGGTCAAAATATTTAGTTGTCTGTATAAAGGTGATCCTACTACTGAACTCTATTTTTTACATTGATCCATTTTTCCCTTTTAACACCAATACCACGTGACCTTCATTACTGAAGCTTATTATAAGTTTTGAAATAATATAATTTTAATCCTCTAACTTTGTTCTTATTCAGATGTGCTTTTGGTACTCTAGGGACTTTGTCTTCCATATGAATTTTCTAATGAACTGCCAAAGTCAATTTCTAAAAACAACTCTTGGGATTTTAGTAGTGTTGCGCTTATATCATAGATCAATTCAAGAATTGACAGCTTAAAAATATTGAGACTTCTGACCCATGTACAAGGTATATCTTTCCATATATTTAAGTTCTCTATAATTTTTCTCTGAAACTTTTTGTAGTCTTTACTACACAAACCTTGCAAATCTCAAATTGTATCTATAGTTTCATATTTTTATGCTATTATAAATGGTATTGTGTTTCATTATTTCAAATTTTAATTGTTTATTGATATATAAAAATATGATTAATGTTTTTACATTGATCCTGTATCATGCAAGATTGCTAAACTCACTTATTATTCTAGTAGCTTTATGCAGATTCCAATAGATTTTCTATAATAATATCATCTCTGAATTAAGAAAATTTTACTTCTTCCTTTTATTTAATTTCTTTCTCTTGATGAATTGCACTGGCTGGACTCTCCAGTACAATGTTGAGTAGAAATGATGAGAACAACATTCATTCTGTTGTCTATTCCTGATTTTATGGGAGATCCATTTAGTCTTTGACTACTAAGTATCATGTCAGTTATACATTTTTCTGAGATATTCTTTATCAGGTTGAGGGGATTTCTTCTTGTTCCTAGTTTGCTGAGAAATAAATGTCGGATTTTATCAAATGTTTTCTTTGTGACTATTGAAATTATCACATGGTTTTTTTTACTAGTGTATTATTATGTTCAAGTACATTCAATAATTGATTTTTAAATGTTAAAGCAACTTTGCATTCCTGGGATAAACTCCACATCATGATGTACTATTATCCTTTATATCAGCAATTTTCAACCTTTTTTTATCTTATGGCACATGTGAGATTACTAAAATTTGCAGCACGCCAAAAAATATGATTTTTGCTGATCTGACAAAAAATAAGTACAGTATGTCCATAAAGTCACGGTGCACTTTTGACCGGTCACAGGTCAAAAGTGTACCATGACTTTACGGACACACTGTAAAATTTTGATTCATTCACACCAGACAGCTATTGTGTTGGGAGTTGTCATTTTTATACTTAACAATCTATGGGAAAAGAGGTCATACTCCTGAGTAATAGTCAGATATTGTATGTTTTAAAAGTTCTTGCAGCACACTGGTTGAAAATTGCTGCTTTATTTATATTGTTGAATTCAAGTTGGTAAAATTTAGTTAAGAAAATTTATATCTATGTAATGAGGGAGTGTAATTTTCTTTTTTTAAAATGTGTTGGCCTGCTCTGGTAACAGACTACTGCTGAACTTATAGAATGAGTTGGGAATATTTCTTCCTTTTTAATTATTTGAAGAGGTGTGGTAAAATTGCTATTATTTCTTTTTTCTTTGGGTTTACCTTGTTCTTTTCTTAGTTTCTTAAAGATAAGGCTGAAGTCACCCATTTGTGAACTTTCTTCTTTTTAATAACATATATTTAATGTTATAAAATTCTTTCTATATTCTGCATTAGCCATATCTCACAGATTTTAGTGATACTTTAAGTGACTTACTTTTAATAATCACAATATTTTATCACACTTATGCAGTATTGACTTAATTATTTGAGGAGTTTTTTGTGCATTTTTGTGGTTTTTAAATAATATTATTTGTAGATTATAATTTATTTGCTTTTAATTTTACAGAGATTTGTTGATATTATTTTTGTAGTTTTTATTGGTTATCATTTAAATCCATTTTGAAATGAAGCTATTTCTAAATATTAAAAACAAACATGAAATCTGTTACTCAACATATTACTTTATAGCAGGAGAATTTATTACACTTTTAATTCCTAAGTTTCCATTTTATAGTGCCTGAATAAATTATCTAAGATTTTAAATGTTATTTTTATGTATAGTATGAGTATTATTCTTTTAATAATTTTTTTGACATTTAGATTTGTTTTACAATATATATATATATATAATTTACTGAGAGGAAGGGAGGCAGAGACAGACTCTTGCATGTGCCTGACCAGGACCCACCCACCCAGAAAGCCCACTACAGAGCAATAATCCGCCCATCTGGGGCCCTTGCTCCATTGCAACTGGAGCCATTATTTAGCACCTGGGGCAGAAGCCATGGAGCCATCCTCAGCAACTGGGGTCAACTTGCTCCAATTGAGCCATGGCTGCAGAAGGGGAGGGGGGAGACAGAGAGAAAGAGAGAGAGAGAAGTGAGAGGGTGAGGTGTGGAGTAGCAGATCAGCCCTTCTGTGTGCCCTGATGCAAAGAAATCCTCAGACTTCCACATGCCCAGCTGATGCTCTATGGCTGAGCCAAGCAGCCAAGATCTATAAAAATTATTGAGATTTCCCTTCACATTTAACTAGCTTAGAATATTAATACTTTATTATAGTAATTTGCACATTTTGTTTTCTCTTTTGAATCATTTCTCAGGTTACAAGAAAAAGTCTTTAAATAATTTTATTTCTGAAAAGTTCACTAAAATAGCACACATTAAGACCTTGCTACTCTAGGGGGAAAAAGATATCTATGTATTTATTTCTATTGCCTTCACAAGAGAAAATATTTAGCTTTTAAATTATTTAAACAAACCTTTTCCTTAAAAATTATAGCCTGGAGTTCTTCATTGCTTTCTAATAATTCTATAGTAAATGTTTTAGAAGAGACATGAAATCAGACATGTTTAAATTATTTTTGGGTAACCAATTTTCTTTCATCAGAATACATGTAAAATTATTCTTCTAGATTTTTTTTTTTTTACTTCAAAATTTTGCCAAGATGAGTTTCAGCTGGGCTCCTTTTGAGTTCATTTTGCTTGAAATATAAGGAGCCATTTTGGTCAAAAGAGACGTCAGTTTTTTCCCAAGTGTCTTTTATTTTTTTTGGTTAAATTACTGATTATTGTATCTGCTTTTTTCTTTTCTTTTTCTGGAATATCAATATTTTATAGAATATAAATTCTTTTTTAAAAATCTGTCATCTTTCTTATCACCTGTACTATTATCTATATTTTTAGAGGGCTTTATCAATTTAGCCCCTAAGTAAAAAATATCAATCATCTTGAGTATTCATTTGGCTCTTGTTCTATTTGACAAAAATTTTTATTTCTGTTATTCTATTTATACTGACCTTGCAATTCTCTTTTATCTCACTCAGCTTCTTTCCCAACACAATACCTTTTGTTTCGTTCTTTAGTATTCCTCTCAGAAGATGTTCGCCTTAGCCTAATTTGAATTAAGTGTGGTAGGTAGGAGGGCCCCGTTAGACTAGATACTACCTGTGTCCCATTGTTTCTGACTTGCCTAGCAATAATTTGCTTGCCATATGTGTTCTGCTCTTCCTCAATTATTTATCAATTGGACATTCTCACTTCTGAGATCTAGTAGTACCCGGTTCTCCCACCCCCCCCCCTTTTTTTTTTTACCCAAAGTGTCTTAGTACTTGTTGGGCAAACAAATTTGTAAAATTTGTGTTTTTTGAGTTTGCTCACTTTTATTCTTAAAAATGGTGCTGGGCAGTGCCAGGTATGTTATCTGTGAAATTGCTAATTACCTTGCTACTTGGGAAGCATCATTGTTACACTAATGTTGCTGGAGGAGAGATTTTCACACCAAAAAAGTTTTAAGAAGGAGGAGGAATGAGGGAGAAGCTAAGATGGCAGGGAAAGAGAGAGAAGCCAGATTTGCAGAGTAAGAAGCCATGTTGGCAGATGGGAAACCAGAGGTGAGGGACTTTGGGATTATGAGGCCTTTGATTCTAGAAGAAACCAGAGAAGATTCTCCTAGTTGTGGAACCAGAAAATGTGTCAGTAGCTTTGTGAGGTCTGAGTGAAAGGAAAGTGTTTTCCCTGTGTGTTTGCTCATCGGCCGGTGCAAGTCTTGAATAAAGGAATGACCCACTATTTTTTGGCTTCACTGTTTCTTTACCATCTGCCCTGTGAAATCCAATGTGAAGCTGCAAGTGAATGGCCATGATGGTGGCGGCTACTGGCCACACAGTATCCAATGTTGCCTCACTGTGTTTGGAATTTTCATGCATATGTGAATTCCCCTATGCATGTATTAAATTTGATTGTTTTCCTGTTAATTTGACTTTGTTAATTTGATTATTAGCTCTACTAGAAAAACTTAGAAGGTGGTAGGAAAAGTATTAATTATTTTAGCCCCTATGCCAACCATTCTGTAATGAGGTAATTTCTAGCCAGAAATAATATTTTTTCACAAGATATGGTTTGTAGCTTTCTCTTGACCCTATTCGGTGTTTTCTTGGGTATTGGTAGATATCTTTCTCAATTTGAAACTGCAAAACATATTCATGGTCATTGTCCTAGTAAAAGCTCCAGAACTGAGTTTCAGAGTAAGTAGTTATTAACAAAAGCGAGGGGAGCCCACTACACCTGATTAAGTCAGAAAACACCAGTTTTACAACCACCTCAGGGGAGTAACCAGCATTATTCAGGACAACATCCTGCCTAATTGAGGCCACAGCAAAAAAAATCTTACAGCCACCAGGGGTGGGTAACCAGCATAATTCTGCCAGATAAGTGAGGTTGGGAGGTAGTGGGATGGCATAAAGGAACTTTTTGGGAGTAGTGCATGCACACTAGAAGCCATTATGGCTGCAGAGGGATTTCTTTTACTAAACATGCATGTGCAGTAGAAACCATGATGAAGAACTATGAAGCATGTGCAGTAAAAGCCAAAATGGTAACCATAAAGGGGGAGGGCACTAGCCTGGGAAAGTCTGGGAAAAGGTTTGGATTAGAGATGGGCACAAGCGCCAGAGAATCCAGGAAAGAGACTGGATAAGGGGAGGGCAGCAGCATGGGCCCAGGAAAAGTCAAGTAAGAAATTGAATCATTTGAAAGGAAACCTGCTCTCTCCCCAAACCTCAAGGAAATACATAGTCCTTAGCAAGGACCTCAGGCCAGCTACTTATCCTGTACCCTGCTAGCTCTCTGTGCCTCTTCGAGAGTGTACTGTCACTTTTTCTTATAATAAATCTTCCCATAATTACTAAATTTCTCCTTTGAGAATGCCCCTGTAATTCTTTTCCTGCGACACCTCTGAAGAACCGCAGCCTCCAGTAACCCTAATAATTATTGCACCCATGTTATTCTGCTAAATTCTCTGGAGTTAATTCTATTTCTGCTATTTCTTTCAGACTCTGAATCTACTGAATATATGGTAGGAAAAAAAAAGCCAAGTTTTCAGTCATCAATGCTCTCTTTGTTTATATCTTAATCAACCATGATCTACTTCTTAGAATCATAGCTCTAAGGACAGACACAATATGCTACAACTAATCCTGCTCCCATCCATCCAGTTGCAACTCCTTTTCATGTTGTTCCTGGGAGTCTGTGTCAAAGTGGATATAGAAGAGGAAGAGCCAGTGAGGTTTGGAAACAGGTCTGAGCACTCTGATTGCCTCAAGTTCAACATTCATGAAGCAAACAACTTGCTTTCAGTTTGAACAAACACAGAACCTCTGAATTAGTGACCTTTCTTTTCAGGCTGAAGGTTTTCTTGGTTTCTGGAGAAAAGATGAGTTCATTGCATTTATTGTTAAATTTCATAGTTATTTAGTTAGTGAAATTTTTTCTTATATTTGAAGAAGGTGGATTGACAGTTTTTGTTTTTGTTACCAGTATTTTTGTTTTGTTTTCCTGTATTTTCATGGGGATTTTAGGGGGGAAAAAATCAGAGATACTGTATTAGGAACATCTTGTCAGGCAACATTTTAAAATGGAGGGCCATAAGAGTCCTTTGTTGCCATTTGAAACTCTCATTCATGCATTTCAAATTAATCTGTCAGAACCACCTACATAACATTTGATTTGTGACACTGCCTTACTCACATCATCAATATGAAGTATAATTAATTTAATCACTCTTTCTGAATAAGCCAGCTTCAAATACTTTATTATCCAACTAACACTGCCAGAGTCTTATAGAGAAAATAATCCCATTGAATCAGTGAAATCCCTATTTCACTTATGTCAAGAAAGAGAGAAGACTTATTTTCCAGCCTTTGAGTAAGCTAAAACAGTATATTTTCTCGTTAATTCCTTCTCATTGTTTTAATAGAAAAGAAAATGTTTCAACATTACCAGTAGAGACCTCTTGACATCTTAATGAGAAAGGACATTGAGTTAGGATCCTTGAAATTTAGCTTCTAACAAGTTTTGCAACCTAGGTCAAGTCACTTTATCTCACTGGATCTCGGTTTTTTCATCTTTAAAATCAGTGCTCCTTTCCAACTTTCTTATTCTATAATAGAAGAAAAATATTACACAAACTTTCATGGAGTTAAAGTCATTTATAATATGTATCAGATTACCCAAGTATATCCCATACTTCCCAACTTCATAGTTTATATAACCCCAACACTGAGATCAATCCTTTTCTTAAGCAGGCAAATTACCCTGAGTTTAGAGGCTCAATGTTGAATGAACACTGTCTCTCTGTTATGATCCAATAATGCCGTTGTGGTTACCAGACACTTATCTTGATTTTTTGGATCAATCACTACCTTGATTCATTTTTCTGTTCTAACATCCAGAGTCAGCTTCTTGGGAAATTAACCAGTCTAGTTGCCTGGTATCCCACACTTGGTTTAATACTTTACTGTTGGAGGTTATTTCTTTGGAGACCTCAAACACTTGAGGAATTTACCCAAATTTATAGGTATTGTAAGCAAAGCCTGACAGCAACTGTGTGGTTTGCTTCTTCACCCTGAAGGGCTAATTAAAGCTCATTCTGGAATTCCTTTTGAGATTCTGGCTAAGCAGAGTTAAAATAGCTTATGTGATTAAATTGCTGTTCTAGTTGTGTTTGTGCAAATAATCAGGCCAAACTGAAACTGGACTTAATGCAGTAAACAGATTGGTCTTTAATGTGGCTCTTTGATAAAATTAGGTTAATTTTTTTCAGAGGCAACTGTGTTTCAATAGAATCTATAATATGCAGGTGTTAGATTCTAACTCAATTAATTGTCTTCAAAGTTTTATTTTTCACCTATAAACTGAACTAGACCCTGAGTTTTTATAGTTATTGTAAGTATTTGGCTACAACTCTCCACTTAATGTTTCATTTTCCTTCCATTCTTTGACTTGGTATTGAGAATTTAAACTCCTTTTTTTATATAGGAGTGTTCATCATAATTCTTGTCATTCTAGCTTTTTTCCCCAATAATACTGAGATTTATAACAGTCTCTCCCATGTCACAATCCCTACTTGTACTCAGGGAATATCACCACCAGACAACATCACAACCTCTTTTTGTGCTCAGGCCTCATCGTCCCTCTGACAGAGAGCAAGGACCTCCTGGCTCTGAAGAAAAATGTTACCCATCTTCAGCAGGAAGCTGTACAAAAGAGACCCTGCATCCCTTTGCCTGAAAGAATTCAGAGCCAGGATCCTTGATGGGGAAGAGTATGGTAGGCAATTAGACAGGCATAAGCAGAGCAAGGGCAATGGGCCAGGTATAGAAGGTCACCAAAGCAAAGACATTAAGCCAACTCCAGGCCCAGAAAAGCAGCAAAACCAGATAAGTGATTCCACAGTTCACCTCAGGATCAGCTGCATTGATTAAGGATTTCCTGTGTGGCCCTGACCAATCAGTGAAGACCATGACCCTGAAAGGAGACACCTGGAGAACTGACAAATATTCTATTGAGATCTTCCCCTAGGACCGCCCCTAAAATCTCTATTATTAAAAGCCCTTAGGATGGAGGATTTAGCATGCTTTTCCTCCCAGTAGTGTGTCCACACCTTTCTCTGCCCCTCTCCTCACTCAGGCATGTTTATCTCTTTCTCCTAATCTCCCTTTCTTTTGCCTCTGTAATTTGTTTCCTAAAGCCCATTTTTTCTACCTCTGTGACTTTCTAAATTAACTGTCTCTTATAAAAAAATATATATATATACTCTGGAGTCTTGAAATTCTTAACAATTTTATCTCTGAATCTGCGTTTTGTAAGTGAAGTCTCTTCGGACAATAAAACATGCCTATGAAAAGAGAAGGTGTGCACAATATGAGTGTCTACCAATCGTTGCCTCCCTATTCATAGGTTCAGAACACTAGAAGGTGTACGATGTGCAGAAGTTCAGCAAGACCCAGAGTAAGTACAACATAAATATGTTACATCTACAACTGAGTAAAGTGGAGGTGGGGAACACTGGTAGCCCCCAAAGATCACACTTTGTTCAAACTAGAACTTGTTTTCAACACAGCAGCGTTCTAAGAAACACAAATAAATAAGGAACCCTGTAGTGTCCTTTCTTATTTATGTTACTTTCTGGCATTAGTCAACCACTGATGCTGAAACACCATGACATAGTTAGAAAGGAAAATATAGAATGTGTCCACATGGACAAGTCAAAGATAGTTATTTTTGTGCCATGTTTCCACTCTTATGGTGAGAAAAAAAATACATATTTGTGTATGAGCTATGAATATGTCATTTTGGCAATTCCACATACAATGAAATTATATTTTTATATAATTCTGGAATTGCACAATTTTTAAAATGACATATCTTGCCAATAATTTAAATTTTATTTTTCTTCACTAGACTATTAAATAACAAATAGAAACATCATAATAATTTGAGAAAGATCAGGAAGGAGGAAAAAGTTTTATATTTTAGTACTTTAATGGTACTTTTTCTCACTTTTTGAACAAGGGACTCTGCATTTTTACTTTGTACTGGGCTTACAAAGTATGCAGCCTGCCCTGCCCACCTTTCCATGCTATTTCCCACCTTTTATCCTAGTTGGTTTAGGCAGAGTCCTACTTTGATCTTACTAACTTCCTCAGGAATAAGAATTATAGTCCTTTCGGTCATCTCCCATTACCTGTTTGTTGATATTACTTACAACCTGGATAGCTGGCTCCTCTCAGACCATTTCAACATGCCCTTTACCTTCTCAGCCGTTCTATTTCAGCTCCTGGGATTGTTATGTATCATTTTCCTACATATATAGGGTCTGCTTAGTCACCAGCACCTGGCCCTTGTCATGGCCAGCCCTCAAGTACTTTGCTCAAATGTTTATGGGGTCAGGGACACACAGTGAAAAGACTCATTCATTCTTTGAATCTGATTTTGCTTCTTGTGTATCCTGTAAAACACAAAGTAAGCAATGTAAATTTAGATGTTATTGGTTTCAAGTACAACTGTAGATTCCATTTTTTCAATAGATAGGTCAAGACATCTTGTCAAGTTAGTACTAAAAAAACTGCAGAGCACATAATTTGTAATCCCCTTAGGTACAGGTAAGCAAACTGATAGCTAGGAAGATGCATAATTAGCCTGTTAACACAAAACTAGTTAATAACAGAAATGAAACTAAGGTCAAGATCTTTTTAACTTCAGTTTGGGTTAGGTTTCTAAATAAGACCATGATAGAAAGACAGATAGATGATACATAGATAGATGATAGATAGATAGATGATAGATTGATAGATGATAGATTAGATAGATAAATGATAGATAAATAGATAGATGATAATAGATGATAGAGATAGATAGATAGATAGATAGATAGATAGATAGATAGATAGATAGATGATAGATCAATATTTATAATGTCAATATATAGTCTAGTTTCACGTATCAAGAATGGGTGGGCAGAAAGACATTATAAGGCATGATTATCATTTGTAAATCTTGCCTATCAGACAACCACACCATTACTATCAGATCTGGTCATGCATTATTCCTTCTATTAAGGTGACCAATCATCCTCCTTTAGGAAGGACAGTCCTTCTTTTGTAAGTTCCATCCTCCCTCAAATAGTGTCCTCCTACATGTTCTACTTTTTGATACTGGAAGACTAATCTGTAAATGTCTGTATTCAATCAATGCAGTCAATCCATTGTGTGTGATGTGACATATTTGAATCTAAATGAGTAATTTTTTCTTACAATTATTATTAAAAATTAATAGGCATGTAAGCATAATTACAATATAAAATATTACAAATGTTATATTATGCATTTATCATATTATAGGGTATTATTGTTGCAGTGAATTAAATGTTTCTTTTATTTATGATATTGTTTTCATTAATTTATTTTTGTCCTCCTTTCATTGTAAAAAGTTGGTCAGCTTACTTCTATTATTCCTTCATCCCTTGCTGTCCAAGTAATAGTTCAGGACTGTTAGTGTCAGCGTCACCTGGAGCCGGTTAGAAATGAAGACCCTCAGGACCCTCCTCCAATCTGTGGAATCAGAACCTGTGATTTTAACAGGACTGCAAGGAGATTTAAAAGGACTTTAAAGTTTGAGAAGCATCAATCTCAATTTAAAATACTTCTTAGGTGGAGGAAGAAAGGGCAACAAGAAGAGAGGAGTGGAGAGAGTGTATCACTAAAAGTCTCTCGTACTATTGATGTTTCATATAAAACCTGGGACTTAGTTCTTTTGTTTCCTTTACTCACTTTTCTTCTTTTTCTTTTTTTCCAAAGGCTTTTTGTTGCTGTTGCTGTTATTATACTGAAGAGCTACATGAGACAGAAAGCTTGGCAGCCTTCCCACAATCCTCAGCATGTGGGAATAGCAAGTAACAAAGTGTTAGCCCTTGCCAACTGGTGGTTCTGTGTAAATGTCTCTGTTAACATCCAACACTGCTGCTAGCAGCCATCGGAGCAAAGCAGCAAATCTGTTCCTCTCTCCGGTGTGGGAAACACCACCAAATAAGTCACCTAATTGCTTGATTAAGATGTATCAATCCTAGAAATTGTTCATCTAGAACATTGTGTCTCTGACATTTAGTTCATTCTTGATTAAACAGAATAGTTTCAACCTACATTCTTATGTACTGTCTCCAAGTAATGTGTGCCACACAGAGAATTACAGGGCAACTATTTCATGGGGGAGAAGAAAAAACAGTTTGAGGCCAAATTTTTTAGGTTGTCTGGTCTCAATTTAGCCTTTTAATAAGCCACGGTGGCAATAATTCAAAGAAAATTTCCAGGATGATCCTGGAACGATGAGGATTCTATAATTCTCTGATTATAATTGGGGAAATTGTTATTTTTGTGAGCATCCTAATTCTAGTTTAAAAAGCATTGAGAATGTTCTCCTACACCTAAGATACAAAGATCTTAGCTCACCTCTGTTCTAAGTGCATTGTTGAGCATTTCTACCTGTATAGTCTCACACCCAAATTCTTTCAAAGGGTAGTGTCTCTGGTTCAGTCATTACGCACCTGACGCAGGAGTGGGTGCTTTTTAATGACAAGCTGCTTCTTTTGGTCACAATGTCAAGTCATTACTTTAAGAGCAGCAGGTGGCCTACCTTCAATGATCACCTGCACCAAGAATTGAACAATAACAACAACAAAAAAAATTCTTCCAAAGATTGTGTTCCTTTGAAAGCAAAGATGAGGGGGGAAAAGAATAGGATAACATAAAAAAAAGCTGTATCATAACTGCCATTTTAAAGAAGCGCTTTCTATTTTTAGCTAAAATAAATGAGTCTTACTTTCTTCCCAGAAACACCTTCTTTAATTTAAAAACTGGAAGTTTGCTTTTATTATCAACTTCCTCTTGACATTTAGATAGGGTTATTTACCGTAAATGCATGGTTTCTTCCTCTTATGATCACCAGGCCATTGTCACATATACTGAAACACAAGAATGACTCTAGAATGAGCCCAGGCTTCTTTCATTTTTCCAAGCACGATTAACTGAATCAGGTAGCAAGCTGTGCCGTATGTACTTGAAGGGAAGAAACTCAGTCTGGAAAATGCTAAGGTGCTGCATCCACACCATCCTTATGATCTCAGGCTTTAAAGATGACTGAGGTTGCTTACATGATATTATCATCGGTAAAGAACTAGAACCCTGTAGAAAAAAAAGAGACTTCACTGGCTCACTTTTAGGACCGTAGTGTACAAATTTGTTTCAGCTGGCACAAAGATGGCTTTGCAAACTAGAATAATTCACATTTTCCCAAAACAATAGGTAGAATTTCTAGAGTGAGCCTCCCTTAACCCACATGGAAGTGATATTACAGTAAGATTTACTGTATCTAGACCAACAGTCAAAATCTTCTAAGACCATGAACAATGCGAACTGAGGAACAGAATAGAGGCAGAGGTGGGATCAAAGGGCCCAGAGGGAAAGCAGACAGAGGGAAAGGGGTTGAGAGGATGGGATCTGAGAAGGAAAAGAGATTTCTGAAATTACACTGGGGAACAAAATTTATGCTGCATCCACAAAAACACTTGTTACCTAATTCAAGTGTGCTGATCTCAAATCAGACATTAGTTTTTCTCTGTAAGCTACAGTGTTTATTTTTTGCAATTCAAGATTTTAGGTTTTAATCTTATGTAAAATTTTCAACATTTAGTTTAACATAATGAAGTAGAATGTCCTCTTTGGCTTCATCTTTGTGAAAATATAATAATTTATATAATGCAGTAAATATACTAATACACTAAAAGATATGATTGCATCAGAATTTGTCTACAATTTTGAAATAGAACATATTAAAAAATTTTAATTATAAAATTTGCACAAAACTTATTTAAATTCTATTCAGGCAAAATTTTGCATTTGTAGCTCTTGCGTTTGTGTACTTATTGAGGACAATCTCATTTAATGCTCCAGCAGCAGTTTGCTCATTACTAACAGCTCCAATATTTTTGGGAAACTTATCAAGCTGACTGTTCAGGAAGTAAATCTTAATGCTCATGTTATATCCAATGTCGCGGAAAGCCAACAGCATCCTTTGAACAAGAAGTTCATAGTTTTCTGCTTTTTTGTTGCCAAGGAAGTTCTTTGTAACTGCCACAAAAGACTGCCATGCTGCTTTCTCCTCCTTATTCATCTTCCTGGCAAATTCTTCGTCACATATGAGGGTTCAAATTTGAGGTCTATCAATTACACCGGCTTTTATCTCCTTAAAAGACAAGGCAGAAAAAGCTGAAATAATGTGTTGAAAGCATTCACTTTCTCTATTTAAAGCCTGAACAAACTGATTCATTAAGCCAAATTTGATGTGAAGTGGGGGGAAAATGATCCTGTTTCGCTTTACTACAGGTTCATTCACAATATTTTGCATCCCTACTTCCAAAGCTCCACGTTTCAGCCACTCCTTCTCTATCCAGTGTTTCTTCCGAGCTCGGCTGTCCCACAAACACAGAAAGCAAAGATACTTCGTGAAACCTCTCTGTTGTCCTAGCAGGAAATTTACCATTTTAAGATCCACACAAATGATCCAGTTATGCTCCTCATACTTCAGAAATTCGAGGACAATATTTTTTTTTATTAACTTTAATGGGGTGACACCAATAAATCAGGGTACATATGTACAATGAAAACATCTCCAGATTATCTTATCATTCAACTGTGCTGCATACCCATCACCCAAAGTCAAATTGTCCTCTGTCACCTTCTATCTGGTTTTCCCTGTACCCCTTCCCTTCTCCCTATTCCACCCTCCCTACCCTCACCCCATCCCTAAACCACCACACTCTTGTCCATGTCTCATAGTCTCACTTTTATGTCCCACCTATGTATGAAATCATGCTGTTCTCAGTTTTTTTTTTCTGATTCACTTATTTCACTCCGTATAATGTTATCAAGGTCCATCCATTTTGTTGTAAATGATCCAATGTCATCATTTCTTATGGCTGAATAGTGATCCATAGTATACATGTACCAAAGCTTTTTAAACCACTCGTCTTCTGACAGACACGTGGGCTGTTTCCAGATCTTCGCTATTGTGAACAATACTGTCACAAACATGGGGGCGCATTTATCCTTTTCGAACAGTGTTATGGTGTTCTTAGGGTATATTCCTAAAAGTGGGATAGCCAGGTCAAAAGGCAGTTCGACTTTTAATTTTTTTTAATTTTTTATTTATTTATTTATTTATTTATTTATTTATTAATATATATTTTATTATTATTAATTCTAATGGGGTGACACCAATAAATCAGGGTACATATGTACAATGAAAACATCTCCAGGTTATCTTATCATTCAATTGTGTTGCATACCCATCACCAAAAGTCAAATTGTCCTCTGTCACCTTCGACTTTTAATTTTTTGAGGAATCTCCAAACTGTTTTCTACAGTGTCTGCACCAGTCTGCATTCCCACCAGCAGTGCAGAAGGGTTCCCTTTTATCCACATCCTCGCCAGCACTTGTTCTGTGTTGTTTTGCTGATAAGTGCCACTCTGACTGGTGTGAGGTGATATCTCATTGTGGTTTTGATTTGCATTTCTCTAATGATTAGTGATGTTGAGCATTTTTTTCATATGTCTTTTGGCCATCTGTATGTCTTCTTTGGAGAAATTTCTATTCATTTCTTTTGCCCATTTTTTGATTGGGTTGTTTGTCTTCCTGGTGTTGAGTTTGATAAGTTCTTTATAAATTTTGGTTATTAACCCCTTATCAGACGTGCTGTCGAATATGTTCTCCCATTGTGTGGTTTGTCTTTTTATTGTCTTTAGCTGTGCAAAAACTTTTTAATTTGATATAGTCCCATTTGTTTATCTTGCCTTTTATTTCATTTGCCCGTGGAGATAAATTGGCAAATATATTGCTGCTACAGATGTTGGAAAGCTTGCTGCCTATGTTTTCTTCTAAGATGCTTATAGTTTCACGGCTTATGTTTAAGTCTTTTATCCATTTTGAGTTTGTTTTTGTGCATGGTGTAAGTTGATGGTCTAGTTTCATTTTTTTGCAGGTAGATGTCCAATTTTCCCAACACCATTTGTTAAAGAGGCTGTCTTTACTCCATTGTATGTTCTTTCCTCCTTTGTCAAATATCAGTTGTCCATAAAGCTGTGGGTTTATTTCTAGGTCCTCTGTTCTGTTCCATGATCTATGTGCCTGTTCTTATGCCAGTACCAGACTGTCTTGGGTATAATGGCCTTGTAGTAAACCTTGATATCTGGAAGAGTGAAATCTCCTGCATTATTTTTTCTTTTTAAGATTGCTGAGGCTATTCGTGTTCTTTTTTGGTTCCATATAAATTTTTGGAATATGTTTTCTATATCTTTGAAGTACGTAATTGGTATTTTAATTGGTATAGCATTGAATTTATAAATTGCTTTGGGTAATATAGACATATAATGACGTTTTTTCTTCCTAGCCATGAGCATGGTATATGCTTCCACTTGTTTGTATCTTCCTTGATTTATTTTATCAATGTTTTATAATTTTCCGAGTACAAGGCCTTAACCTCCTTGGTTAAATTTACTCCTAGATACTTTATTTTTTTGGCTGCAATAGTGAAGGGGATTGTATTCTTAATTTCTTTTGCTGACAGCTCATTGTTTGTATATAGAAATGCCTCTGATTTCTGAGTATTAATTATATATCCTGCCACCTTGCTGAATTCATTTATAAGGTCCAGTAGTTTTTTGACTGAGACATTAGGGTTTTTTATATACAATATCATATCATCTGCAAATAATGACAGTTTTACTTCTTCTTTTCCAATTTGGATGCATTTTATTTCTTCTTCTTGTCTGATTGCTGTAGCTAGGACTTCCAGAACTATGTTGAATAAAAGTGGTGAAAGTGGGCAACCCTGCCTGGTTCCAGATCTTAAGGGGATTGCTTTTAAGTTTTGTCCATTTAGTATGATGTTTGCTGTGGGTTTGTCGTAGATGGCCTTTATCATGTTAAGGAATGTTCCCTGTATTCCCACTTTACTGAGAGTTTTGAGCATGAATGGGTGCTGGATTTTTTTTTTTTTAATTTCTTTTTATTTATTTATTTGAGAGAGGAGACACAGAGTGAGTAAGTGAGAGAGAGAGAGAGAGAGAGAAAGGGGGGAGGAGCTAGAAGCATCAACTCCCATATGTGCCTTGACCAGACCAGTGCAGGGTTTTGAACTGGCGACCTCAGTGTTCCCAGGTCGACACTTTATCCACTGCGCCACCACAGGTCAGGCTAGATTTTATCAAATGCCTTTTCTGGATCTATTGAAATTATCATGTGATTTTTGTCCTTCCTTTTGTTTATGTGATGAATCACATTGATTGATTTGCGAATATTGAACCAGCCTTGCCTCTCCATAATAAATCCCACTTGATCATGGTGTATGATTTTTTTCATATATTGCTGGATCCGGTTGGCTAATATTTTGTTGAGAATTTTAGCGTCTAAATTCATCAGGGATATAGGCGTATCATTTTCTTTCTTTGTGTTGTCTTTGCCCCGCTTTGGGATCAGAATTATGCTTGCCTCATAAAAGGAGTTTGGAAGTCTTCCTTCCTCTTGATTTTTTTGAAATAGCTTGAGAAGAATAGGGGTTAGTTCTTCTTTGAATTTTTGATAGAATTCACTTGTGAAGCCATCAGGCCCAGGACTTTTCTTTTTTGGGAGTTTTTTGATAACTGTTTCGATCTCATCTGTTCTGATTGGTCTGTTTAGGTGCTCTGATTCTTCCAGATTGATTTTTGGAAGTTTATATGATTCAAGAAATTTGTCCATTTCACCTAAGTTGCCTAATTTATTGGCATATAGTTCTTCATAGTATTTTCTTACAATGCTTTGTATCTCTGTTGTATCAGTTGTAATTTCTCCACTGTCCTTTCTAATTTTATTTATTTGAGACCTCTCTCTTTTTTTTTTTTGTGAGTCTAGTTAAGGGTTCATCAATTTTGTTTACCTTTTCAAAGAACCAGCTTCTGGTTTCATTGATCCTCTGTATTGTTTCCTTAGCCTCTATGTCATTTATTTCTGCTCTGATCTTTATTATTTCCTTCCTTCTATTTGTCTTGGGTTTTATTTGCTGTTTTTTTTTCTAGTTCTTTTAGCTGCAGGGTCAGGTTTCTTATTTGAGCTTTTTATAGCTTCTTATGATATTCCTGTAGTGCAATGAACTTCCCTCTCAGCACTGCTTTTGCTGTGTCCCATATATTTTGAGTAGATGAATGCTCATTATCATTTGTTTCTAGAAACTTTTTATTTCTTCTTTGATCTCATTGTTAATCCATTCATTATTTAATATCATGCTATTTAGTTTCCAAGTGTTTGAGTATTTTTCAGTTTTTCTTTTGTGGTTAATTTCTAGTTTTATAGCATTATGATCAGAGAAATTGCTTGTTATGATTCCAATCTTCTTAAATTTATTGAGGTCATTTTTGTGTCCCAACATGTGGTCTATCCTAGAAAACGTACCATGAGTGCTTGAGAAGAATGTATATTCTACTGCTTAGGGTGAGAAGTTCTGAAGATATTTATTAAATCAAGTTGATCTAGTGTATCCTTTAAGTCTGCTGTTTCTTTATTGATTTTCTTTCTTGTGGATCTATCCAGTGTTGTTAGTGGGGTATTGAAATACCCTACTATGATAGTATTACTGTTAATCTCGCCCTTTATATTCATCAAAGTCTGCTTTATGAATGTCGGGGCTCCTATATTTGGTGCATAGATATTTATAATAGTTATATCTTCCTGTTGAATTGTTCCCTTTATCATTATGTAGTGTCCTTCTTTATCCCTTACAACAGCCTTTGTTTTAAAGTTCATTTTGTCAGATATAAGTACTACTACTCCGGTTTTTTTTTCATTTTCATTTGCATGAAATATTTTTTTCCATCCTTTTACCTTCAGTTTATGTGCATCTTTTGTTTTAAGGTGTGTCTCTTGTAGACTGCATATGTATGTATCCTGTTTTTTATCCACACAGCTACCCTATGTCTTTTGATTGGATCATTTAATCCATTTACATTTAAGGTTATTATTGATATGTAGTTGTTAATTGCCATTTTATTCTTTAAAGCAGTATTTTTTTATTTATTTTATTTTTATTTTTTTGCTATATTCTTTTCTTCCTTTGAACTGTTAACACCAGGCCCCTTAGAATCTCTTGCAGGATTGGTTTGGTTTTAATGAATTCCTTGAGGTTTTCTTTGTGTGGAAAGCTTTTTATTTCTCTTTCAGTTTTAAATGTTATCCTTGCTGGATAGAGTAGTCTTGGTTGTAGGTTCTTGTTCTGCATTACTTTGATTATATCTTGCCATTCTCTTCTGACCTCAAGTGTTTCTGTTGAGAAGTCCGATGTCACCCAATGGGGGCTCCTTTGTAGGTGATAGTCTTTTTATCTCTAGCAGCTTTTAAGATTTTTTCTTTATCTATTAGCTTTGGTATTTTAACTATGATGTGTCTTGGTGTAGATCTTTTTGGGTTTCTCTTTAATGGAGTTCTGTGTGCTTCTTGAACATGTGGAATGTTTCCCAGCCTTAATTTAGGGAAGTTTTTTTGCTATGATTTCATTGAACAGTTTCCATTTCCTGTCCTTTTTCCTCTTCTTCAGGCACCCCTATAATGCGAATGTTGTTTCTCTTCAATTTGTAGCAGAGCTCCCTTAGAGTTTCCTCACATTTTTTGAATCTCTTTTCCTTTTTTTTCTCTGCTTCTGTATCTTTGTTTATTGTGTCCTCTAACTTGCTTATTTGATCCTCAGCATGATTCATCCTGCTTTTAATTTCTTCCATTGTGGTCTTCAGTTCTGATACTGTATTTGTCATTTCTGTCTGGTTCTTTTTTATTATTTCAATTTCGTTTTTTATACTTGTTATCTATTTATTTAGGTGCTTATAGTGACTAACCATTGTTGCTCTAATTTCTTTGAACATCCTAACTATCATTATTCTAAATTCTGCTTCTGGTAATTTGGTTATATCTGGTTCATTCAGGTCCTTCTCTGGGGATTTCTCTTAGTTCATTTGGTTTGCATTCCTCTGCCTGGTCATTTTATCTGAGTATAAGCAAGTTGTGGCCACTGGAGTCCAGTAGGTGTTGCCTTTGTGTTCTCTAGGTGTGTTCTGTCTGCAGGCCCACAACCCTCTCTGCCACTTCCTAGGGCAGTTGGGTGTTGGCGTTGCCAGCGCCGGCTCACTGCAACTATTGCTGTGATTTCCACCTCTCCTCCGCAGGAGGGGCTGTCACTCAAGTCAGTAGCCTCAGCACCCAGGGCAGAGGTGAGCACCTTTGCTCAGCTGCCGACCCAGCCCATTTCCGGAAGCTTACACACAGCCCCCACAGTGAGAGCCTGCTTGCCACAGTTTCACGTGTTGGGCAGGGCTTTTGACGTGCTCTCAGCTGTGAGCCTTTGCCCGTCCAAATTTAGCCCTGCCCTAGAGGCCAGGGCCCTCCTGCACAGGGACTAAATCCCAAAACCATGGATTTTTGGGCTGGGCGTGTTTGCTGGTGTGAGCTCAGCTGCTAGCTTCCGATCTTTCCGGATCCTACCCCACCCCTATGCTCGGAGCCAGCTCGGGCACGTAGGGTGGTAATCCGTGGTTTCTCCGGCCGGGCGGGGCTAGCAGCGTGAGATCAGCCGCAAACTTCCGCTGGTCTCCGTGTCTCCCTTGCCCCCGCGTTAGGAGCCCGCTCGTGCACACAGATGGCACACCACGGTTTCTCTGTTCAGGTGGGGTTGGCAGCGTGAGCTCAGCCGTGAGGCCCTCTCCCGTCCCTGGTCTTAGCCCCGTCCCCACGGTCAGCGCCGGCTTGCGCAGGGTCGCAGAGCCGATCTCTGCCTATATTTTTCCCCACAAATGGGGTCACAGGCAGGCTCGCAGCTAAAGGACTGCTTTTGCGCATTCCCTCCGCCCCTGCTGTGCTAGACTGAGCTCACTCCGGTTGTGCCTCCACCCACACTGACAGGACAGCGTTTCAGCGTCCTGCTGCAACCACACCCTTCAGCAACCCTCAGGGGGATAGAAGTGCCCTACATCTCCACACTGTAGGCCTGGGAGCTCCCTCCCTCTAAGCAGCTCTGCTCTAATTGCCACGGGAGAGCTTGTTTGGCTAGTGTCCTGTCTCCCTTTGCTGGTATTGCTAGTTCCAGGGGAAATATTCGTTTTCGATTAGGGAAGTGACTTAACCCAACGGTCGGGGTAGCTGTCCCTCAGAGTGTCTCCGTGCCTTCAGTTCACTCTTTGTTCCCGCTGCTCTGTTCCTCTCCTCTGTCCCAGTTCCCCGAACCCTGGGTGCGTGGTTGTGAGAGAGGCTTTCTGAGCTGTCCCTTTAAAAATATTTTTGGGTCTGAGAAAACTCTCTTTTTCACAAATAGTATCCTCACTTGCTTCACAGCTCAATACTGTCCAAACACCTCTTCTAGGCTCTGGGCCTGCAGTCTGGGGCTTGGTTCCTGGGACCCAGGTCCCTCCCTCTCCGCAAACTCTCCTCCCGCCACGCGGGTCTCTCTGGGCTGCCATTTGCTCCGGGGAGCTGGGCAGCCCTCTTCACGTTTTCGCTATTCCTACCAGTCTCAGTGTGGCTTCTGTAGTGTTACTTGGTTGAAGAGTCCACTTAGTTTAGTTCAAAGTTGGTTTATTCAGATGATGGTTCTTAAAATTGAGTTATAATCCACTTTGGTTCTGGGAGTTGGAAGTTGGTACTTCCGCCTACTCCATCGCCATCTTCCCTCTCCACCGAGGACAATTTTTATGTTATTATAATCTTCTCGCAGATGAGTTGAATAACCAGTTGGAACCACTGCATAAACATTACCGTTGTATAGAATAACACATTTCAGACTCTGTTTAGAGCTATCAAGAAATAGCTGCCATTGTGTTAAACTGTAAGTGGTAACACCTAGCTGGCTGAGAAGACTACTGATATCATGATAGTGAACAAAGTGTTTGTCTTTGGAAAAAAAGTCCACAAAAATATGCTCACGTTTCCTGAAATGGGATACTTTAGCTGACCAGTGAAGTCTTTTCTTGAAGCCTGCAGTCTAATAACTCAGCTGCTTTCTTTGGTAGGCCCAAATCTCTTCCTAAGTAATTCAACTAAGGTTGGCTAAACTGAGGGATTAATGACTGCTTGGCATCAGAAAAAGATACTTCAGATTCTATAACCATTTCCTCATGCATCTTATCAAAATACACTTGATCACCATGTTCACTTTCTTTGTCCCTAGAAGAAATAAAACCATTGAAAACTGGAACTGAGAGTGTCTCAGAGTGTGAGATAGGTCGTATTGCTGAAGGAATATTAGGATATGTGATCATATGCCATTTTTTCTTGCTGATGCCCTTTGTATGGATCAGACAGAAATAACAGTCACTGCTGTGCTCCTTAGGTTCACTCCAAACTATGGGAATAGCAAAAGGCATTCCTTTACATTTTCCTTTTGTCCAGTTACAAAGCATTTCCTCACAATTATGACACACAATACAAGGAGACCAATTCTTGTCTTGATTGCCAAGGGGAACTTGAAAATAGGCAATATATACATGTGTCACAAATGATGAAATATTAAGCCTTTAACGTTGAAGTGTGTAACAGCCACATATATAACAGAAAGTGTCAGGACTATTCTTCCACTTACACCTACTCGAAGAAGTCATGATTCAATCTTAAAACAAAATAAGAGGGTGTTTTTATCAGATAATAATTTTTTTACATTTAAAAACAACTACAATTATGTAAAAATGATGTTTGTAAAACATTAATTGCCTTGTGGTTATGTTCAATCCAAGAGTCGTTGCCCTTTAACTCCAATTTAAAAACCAGTGCATGTCATTAACTGTAACATAAAGAAATTAAAATTGCATAAAAACTAGAGCATGCACCAAAAAGCATATATCAGAGTTGGAATCAGCAATGCAGACATATATAGTAAAAGTTCTAAAACCTCATGCAACAGAAAATTTTTAAAAATTTTTCTCTAGTGTTATATATACATAATAGTGTTATAGAGAGCAGAAAAGCAAATCTTGAAGGGAAGGGGGGAGGGCTTCCTGGGAAATGGGGGAGGGGGAGGTTGAGGGGAACATGGTGGTGGGGGATGTATTTGGTGGGACACTTGAATGTATGTAAACACAATAAATTTAAATTAAAAGAAAGAATACAAGAAAATCTAAGACAATCTCAGTTTCAAATATTGCATCTTATTATTATAGTCTCTCTTTTTAACTATTGCAATACCTCATCCCTGCCTCCATAAACATTGAAAATGTCCTAATTATCTAAAGAATATTTTCTAGTTTTTCTTTAATAAGGTAGGATGATTCAGTGTTTTGTTTAAGCTGTGTTTATTTTTTGAGTTCAGAAAAGTAGTTATGGTGTATAGGTCCTGGAATAATGCCTGAGGAGCAATTGGCTCCCTGCCCTGCCTAATTATGCTGGTGACTCGGGCTGGCAAGGCCTTACCCAGAATTCTGCATTGAATGGGAATAGAGGGAGGTTTTGGCAGCTCTTATAGCCTCTTGCTCTCCAGGCAGTGGCAGCAGCAACTTCACAGCTGGGTCCCAGACTGCTGGTTCAGGAAGGAGAGACTGGAGGAGAGGCTCTGGGAAAACAAACTCTCCCATTGTCGAAGCCTGCAAATGCTATCAAGCCCTGCCTACCAACAGGACTAAGGCCTAGTTTATGTCATTACCATAATGACACATCAACAGCAAATCTCTACCTAAGAGTGCCACAGGGGCAGAACCTGGGGTACAGTGCCCCTGGCCAAAAAAAAAAAAAAAAAAAAAAAGAGATAAAGAAGGTAAAGGAAGAAGATGACCTCTCAAAACCAGAAAAAAAATTACAGTCTTTATAACTTTTTTCATTTTTGTTTTTCTTTTATTTTTGTACCGTTTTTTTCTTCCACCTTGGTCCTTTTATCCTCTTTCTGTTCTATTCTTTATTTTTTTTTTGAACTTCATTACCCATAGGTGTTACATTTTCTGTTCTTTTTTATTCTCTCTATGAGGGTTACATTCCAAAAACCTTAACTCTCTTCTTTTTTCTTCTTTTCTCTTTTTTTTCTCCCTCTCTTTTGCTTTCTTCTTTTCTCTTTTACTTTTTCTCTTTTCCTCTCATTCAATCCTCACTCAAAAATAAATTATTTTATTTTGAATTCAAATATTTTCTTTGTGGCATTTTGTGTGCTTCTTACTTTGCTGTTTATCTCATTAGCATTCCCCACAACTCCGACCATCCATTCTATGTAGTTTTTGTTCCACTTAATATAATAGAAATTGCATCTTTCACTGTATATTTTCTTTTTCTTTTATTTTCTTTTTTTCTATGTCACTATATCTCTCATTTGACTGTCATTTACAAACAAATTATTTTATTCTTGATCAAAATTTTTCCTTGTAGCATTTTGTGTGTTCTTACCTCATGTTGTGCCTCTTTGTCACTTCTCCCCAACTCAGGCACTTCATTCTATGTAGTTTTTGTTCCATTTAGCACAATATAATTTTCAGTTTTACACTGTATTTTCTCAAAAAATATTTTTTATTCTTTTACTTTTTAATTTTTTATTGATATTTTTTATTCTTTATCAACTCCTATTAGTGTTATTAACAACACCACTCTCAAATGCCATTAAGAAAAAATTAATCGAATATCATTGATACAAAAGACAGAGATGTAGCTTATATAGATGAAAAAAAAATCTCTAGAAAAAAATTTCAATAGCTTGGAGACCTTGAAGTTAAATGACAGAGAATTTAAAATTGAAATCCTTAAGATACTCAGGGATATACAAGAAAGCACAGAAAAGCAATTTAGGGAGCTCAAAAAACAATTCAATGAACAGAAAGAATACATCACCAAGGAAACTGAAACTATGAAAACAAATCAAACAGAGATAAAAAACTCAATTCATGAACTGAAAAATGAGATAACAAGCTTAGCTAATAGAGCAGGACAAATAAAGGAGAGAATTAGTGACATACAAGACAGACAACTAGAGGTACTATAGAGAGAGGAGGAGAAAGACTCATGAATTTAAAAAAAAAGAGGAATCCCTACAGAAAAAAGAGGGATTGTCTGACTCCACAAAAAAGAGCAACATAAGAATAATGGGTATATCAGAAGGAGAAGAGAGAGAAAATGGAATGGAGAACATATTCAAACAAATAATGGACAAGAAGTTTCCAAGCCTGTGGAAAGAACTAAAGCCTCTAATTCAAGAAGCAAACAGAACATCAAGTTATCTTAATCCTAACAAACCTACAATGGCATCATAATAAAACTGGCACAAACCAATGACAAAGAGAAAATCCTCAAGGCAGCTAGGGAAAAGAAGAATTCAACATATAAAGGAAGGCCCATAAGATTATCATCATATTTCTCAGCAGAAAATTTATAAGCTAGAAGAGAGTGCATCCCAATATTTAAAGTTCTAAAAGAGAGGAACTTCCAGCCAAGAATACTATACCCATGAAAGCTATCCTTCAAATATGAAGGAGAAATAAAAACATTCACAGATACAGAAAAGATGAGGGAATTTATCACCAGAAAATCCACACTTCAGAAAATACTAAAGGGGGATTTCCGACCAGATACAAAGAACAAAACAAAACAAAACAACAAGTAAAAGCTCCATCAAGAACACAATAAATTCAAGTTTAATCTGTGACAACAAAAACAAAAAAGGGGAGAGGACAAAGATTACCAGTAGCAAAGGAGGATGGGGTGCAAAAGCACTCATGAGATAATGTACTACAATGAACATGATAGATACCCTTTACATAACTTAATGGTAACCAACCCTGAAAAAAACACCACAGAAGCACATGACTTGAATAAAGAAGCAACAGAGAAAATAAGTATGGATTGCAACCAAACAAAAACAAATGATAGAAAAACAAAAGAGAAAAATCAAACAAAATACAAAACTATCAAAAAGCAATATATAAAATGGCAATAGAAAACCCTCAAATGTCAATAATTACACTAAATGTGAATGGATTGAACTCACCAATAAAAAGACACAAAGTAGCAGAATGGATTACAAAAGAAAATCCAACTGTGTGCTGCCTACAAGAAACACATCTAAGCTACTAAGATAAAAACAAATTCAAAGTGAAAGATTGGAAAACAATATTCCAAGGAAATAATATTCAAAAATAAAGCAGGTGCAGCAATACTCATATCTAACAATGCTGACTACAAGACAGCAAAGGTAATCAGAGACAAAAAATGTCATTTCATAATGATAAAGGGGAGTTTGAATCAAGAAGACATAACACTTCTTAATATATATGCACCAAACCAGGGAGCACCAAAATATATGACAGCTACTGAATGACCTAAAAACAAAAACCAACAAAAATACAATCATACTTGGAGGCTTCAGTACACTACTGATGGCTCTATATCATTCTTCCAAACTGAAAATCAATTTAAAAAATATTGGCATTAAACAAAACACTAGAACAATTGGATATGATAGACATCTACAGGACATTTTATCCCAAAGTAACAGAGTATACATTTTCCTCTAGTGTACATGGAACATTCTCAAGAATTGATCATATGTTGGGCCAAAAAAATAATATCAACAAACTCAGAAAGATTGATATCATATCAAGCATATTCTCCAATCATAAAGCCTTGAAACTAAAATTCAACTGCAACATAGAGATAAAAAACCCACAAAGATGTGGAAACTAAACAACATACTTTTAAAAACTGAGTGGGTCAAAGAAGAAATAAAAGCAGGGATTAAAAGTTACATACAGACAAATGAAAATAACAATATGACATATCAGAATCTCTGGAATGCAGCGAAAGCAGTAATAAGTGGGAAGTTCATATCACTACAGGCCTATATGAACAAACAAGAGAGAGCCCAATTAAACCACTTAACTTCACATCTTAAGGAACTAGAAAAAGAAGAACAAAGGGAACCCAAAACCAGCAGAAGAAAAAAAATTATAAAAAGAGCAGAAATAAACAAAATAGAGAAAAGAAAAGCTATAGAAAATATTAATAAAACAAGGAGCTGGTTCTTTGAAAAGATCAACAAAATTGACAAACCCTTGGCAAGACTCACTAAGGAAAAAAGAGAAAGGACTCAAATAAATGAAATCCAAAATGAAAGAGGAGAAATCCCCACAGATATCATAGATACACAAAGAATTATTATAGAATACTATAAAAAACCATATGCCACCAAATTTAACAATCTAGAAGAAATAGATAAGTTCCTAGAACAATACAATCTTCTTAGAAAGCCGACACAGACCCATAAGCAGGGAGGAAATAGAAACAACGATCAAAAACCTCTCCAAAAATAAAAGTCCAGAAGCAGAAGGCTATCCTAGTGAATTCTACCAAACATTCAAAGACTTGGTTCTTATTCTACTCAAACTCTTCCAAAAAACTGAAGAAGAAGCAATACTTTCAAACACATTTTATCCGGCCAACATAACTCTCATACTGAAACCTGGCCAGGACTACACAAAAAAAGAAAACTACAAACCAATATCACTAATGAATACAGATCCTAAAATACTAAACAAAATACTAGCAAATCGAATACAACAACACATTAAACAAATAATACATCATGATCAAGTGGAATTCATCCCAGAATCAAAAGGATGGTTCAACATACATAAAACGGTTAACGTAATACACCATATCAACAAAACAAAAAACAAAAACCATATGATCCTATCAATAGATGCAGAAAAGGAATTTGATAAAATACAAAACAATTTTATGTTTAAAACACTCAAGAAAGTGGGTCTAGAAAAATAATCTCAACATAATCAAGACCATTTATGATAAACCATCAGCTAACATCATATTCAATGGCCTAAAACTGAGGACTTTTCCCCTAAAATCAGGAACAAGACAAGGTTATCCGCTCTCTCCACCCTTATTCAACATAGTGCTAGAAGTTCTAGCCAGAGCAATCAGACAAGATAAAGAAATAAAAGGCATTTATATTGGAAAAGAAGAAGTAAAGGTTTCACTTTTTGCAGATGATATGCTCCTATACATCAAAACCCCCAAAGACTCTACAAAAAGACTACTAGAAACAATAAACCAATAAAGTAAGTCCGCAGGATACAAAATTAATATACAAAAGTCCATTGCTTTTCTATATGCCGACAATGAAACATCAGAAAACAAACTAAAAAAAATAATCCCCTTCATGGTTGCAACAACAAAATAATAAAATACCTAGGAATAAACATAACAAAGAAAGTAAGAAACCTATACAATGAACACTACAAAGCATTGTTAAGGGAAATCAAAAAAGATACAATGAAATGGAAAAATATTTCTTGTTCCTGGATAGGAAGAATAAATATAGTCAAAATGCTACTCAAAGTGATATACAAATTTAATGCAATTCCCATCAAAATTCCAATGTTATTTTTTAAAGAAATGGAACAAAAAATTATCAGATTTGTATGGAACTATAAAATACCCTGAATAGCCAAAGCAATCCTAAGAGAAAAGAATAAAGCTGGGACATTACAATACCTGACTGTCAATTATATTATAGAGCCACGACAATCAAAACAGCATGGTCCTGGCAGAAAAATAGACACTCAGACCACTGAAACAGAATAGAAAGCCCAGAAGTAAAACCACATATATATGGTCAAATAATTTTTGATAAAGGAACCAACAACATACAATGGAGAAAAGAAAGCCTCTTCAACAAATGGTGCTGGGAAAACTGGAAAGCCACATGCAAAAGAATGAAACTCGACTACGGTTTGTCCCCTTGTACTAAAATTAATTCGAAATGAATCAAAAGCCTAAATATAAGACCTGAAACAATAAAGTACATAGTCGAAAACATAGGTACTAAACTCATGGACCTGGTTATAAAGAGCACTTTATAAATTTGACTCTAAAGGCAAGGGAAGTGAAGGCAAAGATAAACAAATGGGACTATATAAGACTAAGAAGCGTTTACACAGCAAGAGAAACTGACAACAAAACAAACAGCCAATTAAATGGGAGATGATATTTTCAAACAACAGCTCAGATAAGGACCTAATATCCAAAATATATAAAGAACTCATAAAATTCAACAACACACAAACAATCCAATATAAAAATGGGAAGAGGACATGAACAGACACTTCTCTCAGGAAGAAATACAAATGGCCAACAGATATATGAAAAATGCTCATCTTCATTAGCTATTAGAGAAATGCAAATCAGAACTACAATGAGATACCACCTCACACCTGTTAGATTAGCTATTATCAACAAGACAGGTAATAACAAATGTTGGAGAGGCTGTGGAGAAAAAGGAACCCTCATCCACTGTTGGTGGAAATGTAAAGTAATACAACCATTATGGAAGAAAGTATGGTGGTTCCTCAAAAAATTAAAAATAGAGCTACCATATGACCCAGCAATCCCTCTATTGGGTATAGACCCCCAAAACTCAAAAACACTGGTACGTAAAGACACATGCAGCCCCATGTTCATTGCAGCATTGTTCACAGTGGCCAAGACATGGAAACAGCCAAAAAGCCCTTCAATAGATGACTGGATAAAGAAGATGTGGTACATATATACTATGGAATACTACTCAGCCTTAAGAAATTATGACATTGTATCATTTACAACAACATGGATGGACCTTGATAACATTATACTGAGTGAATTAAGTAAATCAGAAAAAACTAAGAACTATTTGATTCTATACATAGGTGGGACTTAAAAAAGAGACTCAGAAACATTGACAAGTGTGTGGTGATTACAGGGGGGGGAGGAGAGGGGGGAGTGGAGGAGGGGAGGGGCACAAATAAAACCAGATAGAAGGTGACGAAAGACAATTTGACTTTGGGTGATGGGTATGCAACATAATCAAATGTCAAAATAACCTGGGGATGTTTTCTCTAAACATATGTACCATGATTTATCAATGTCACCCCATTAAAATTAATAAAATAAAACCTCTTGCAACAGAAAATGAAAAAAAATTTGTTCCCCAGTGTTATATATACATAACAGAGTGTTATGGAGAGCAGAAAAGCAAATCTTGGAGGGAAGGGGGAGGGTGTTCAGGGGAGGGGAATAAGGGAGAGGTTGAGGGGAACACGGTGGTGGGGGATGTATTTGGTGAGACACTTGAATGTATGTAAACAGAATAAATTTAAATTAAGAGAAAGAATACAAGAAAATCTTCTAAGACAATCTCAGTTTTAAATATTGCATCTTATTATTATAGTCTTTCCTCTTAACTATTGCAATACCTCATCCCTGCCTCCATAAACATTGAAAATGTCCTAATTATCTAAAGGATATTTCCTAGTTTATCTCTCATAAGGTAGGATGATTCAGTGTTCTCTTTAAGCTGTGTTCTTATTTTGGGTTCAGAAAAGTGGTTATGGTATATAGGTCACTGGAAAAATTTCTGATCTTTGGAGGTAGTTCCACCATAGTTTAAATATAAAACAAGCCATTGTACACATCTACCATTTTGTCCTCTTCGTTGAGTATTTCAGCAACACACAAATGATGATGCTTCAAGTTATCCAAGCTCTTTCCAAAAAATAATAGCTGATAACTACTGGCTAGAGGAAACACACAGATTCTTGAATTTTTCACATTCAATATAAAGTACATTTGTCTGAATGGATGTTAGGGGGGAATTACTGAAAATTCTGGGACGAGAAATTAGCTTGAAGATTTCCAAAGCTATTCCTTGCTGTTTCTTCAGATCAACATCTTAAGCCAGACCAGGTAGTTCCTCATGTCTGAATCTGTGTCACTAATCCTTTACCACTGTATATAAAGTAAAACCTAACAACCTATCCAGGGCAAGCTCCTAGAGAGAACTGAAAAATTCCTAGAGAGGTTTTTTGTTTGTTTGTTTTTAAGTTATGTGTACTACCTTCCTAGTAGAGAATGATTTATAATAAAAGCGGATTTACAAAATAGAATCCAGGGTAGAAGAAATCTCTAAGTTTTGGTGTCATTCATGCCAATAAGGACTCCCTTACATAGAGACCAAGATAACAAAAGCCTTAGGTTAAACTGACACATCTACCACTCTACTTTTTTAAAATATTTACTTTCTTCTCCAGTGCTCTCCTCTTAACTCTGTTTACCACATTTTAAATTCTTATATGTTAGAAACCTTTTCTCAGATCCGACTGGTTTTATTTAACATCCTATATTTTGCTCTCACCTATTTGTAGTCCTTTAACTTAACTTTACTTCCATGACTAATATTTTAATTCGCAATTCTCAAATGCACTGCTCACAAAAATTAGGGGATATTTAAAAATGAATACGAAGCAATTATAAAAGAAACATTTGATTTTTTATTAAACAAAAACATCAGAAAAGCAAACAAGTAAAAAAAAGTTGTTCAATTATGAAAATGAGATGCAAAACCAATTTTTATTTCATTGGTGAAAATGCACTGTACAAAAGGCTGAAAGTACTAGAGTATATGAATGTTCCCTGATTTTAAGAGTGCAAATCCTATAATTTCCCAGCCCTTGCAATGCCCCTGCAACACAATTTGCCTGATTGCAAAGCCTGGAGAGCCATAGGACATCTTGAAACTGGTCAAACACAGACAACAGTGGCAACAGCACTTGGAGCGTCCCAAAGTGTGATTAGTAGAGTAAGGAATCGCTCTCAAGAGACTAGCACAGTATGAAGAAGACAAGGGCAGGGCCATCCATCTGCCACAACAGTAAGAGATGACCGCTACTTGACCTTATTGGCAAGAAGGAACAGGCACAGCAATGCAACAGAGCTGCGGGGACAGTTTCTTGCTGCCACTAGATGACAGATATGCTCCTAGATGATACAAAATTGGCTCCATTATGTTGGATTGTATGCCTGGCGGCCAATGGTATGCATTTTGTTATTTGCTGAACACCTGTACAAGGTGAGCTGATGAGCATCATCCTTGGACCCGTGATGAATGATCAACTGTCCTCTTCTCTGATGAGTCACGGTTCAATCTGCAGTCCAACAATCATCGTGTCCTGATCTGGCATGAACAAGGAACACAGGAGAATCCACGTTTCATGTGAGAAAGGGATTCCTTTGGTGGTGGTGGAATCATGATTTGGCCTGGCATCAGCATTGGTGGTTGTACTGACCTCCACATCATCAGAAACAAATCGCTGACTGCTGTCAGATACTAAGATGAGGTCCTGCACCCTATAGTGGTACCCTATGCTGGAGGAGTTGGAAACAACTTTCTTTTCATGGACAATAATGCAAGGCCCCACCATATACATCTTGTCAACAGCATGCTTCAGGAGGCAGGAATCAAACACAGGGACCGGCCTTCACCAGACCATGAATCTCATTTTCCAGACCTGAATCCCACTGAACATGCTTGGGATGTACTGGCAAGATGTCTGGCAAACAGTCCAATGCCTCCTACAACACTTCTTGAGCTGGATATTGCCCTGGAGCAAGAGTGGCAGAGGATCCAACAAGAACTGCTGGACAATCTGATCCTGTCCATACTCCATTGCTGTCAGTGTGTTTTGACAGTGTTGGGTGACCATACACACTGCTAAATAGTCAATGTGTAACACTCTCGTCCAGTTTGACATGCTTCTGTTCACCCCCACCAATATGTCACTTGCTACTCAATCACGAAAATTGAGTTTGCATATTATTTGCATAATCAAACAACTTTCTTTAACTTATCATTTGCTTTTCTGATGTTTTTGTTTAATTAAAAAAACTCAAATGCCTCTTTTTATTGCTTCATATTCATTTTGAAATATACCCTAATGTTTGTGAGCAGTGTATATAGCATTAATTGTATTCTCTTTTGTAGCTCAGACCTCTCATTCATCTCCACTTATGGTCTTCAGACAGCTTCTTCTTATCAGGTCTAAAATCAAACTCAAAATCTCATCATCCTTAACCTTTTCATTCTCCCTATCTTTCTAAGTACATTTAACAGTATCTACAGTACATCTAGTTGATAAACTGAATCAGAAACTTGGAATCATTCTCCTCCACAGGACTCTCAGCAGCACAACTGCAAGAACTTTGTTTTAGTAACCCTTGTTACTAAACAGGGGTCTGCTATGCACTGGGTACCCAATGCATAGCAAAGTACCCCGAATTACAGGTGCTTAATTAATAAAGATTTCATCAATAGATTATTAAATTCTTGACTTATTCTTTCCCCATGCTCTTATTACCCATTTAGTCAACAGGATTTTGCAGTTCTAATCCAAAAGAAATGCTGAAAGTCATCGTCTTATCTCCATATCCAGTCTCTCTCCCTTGGACTTATCACTTTTCTGCCTCTGTCTTTTCATGGCAGTCCATCCTCCATATTGCCACAAGTGTTTTCTTTCCAAACAAAAGTCTGACCATATCATTCACCAATGAGAATACTCTTGTTGGCCTTCAACACTATTTGATATGGTCCTTGGCTCAAGAGTCTAGCTTTGCACCATTTGCCATTTCTCCATTATAAATCTTATGCACTACCCAATTGGACTCACTTCTATTCTTAAATACAGTGCTCATTCTCCCATTTCCCATTGCTTTGCTTATGGTCTTCTCTTTGCCTGGAATTCCCTTCCACTCTCTTTGTCTCATTGCAGGGTAACTCAACATCATCTCTTCAATGAAGTTTTTTTCTGATACTCATGGATACTTCCTGTTTTGCCTGCCCATTGCAATTTTCACAGCATCTTTTCAAAGAGTTTTTATATTATTTTTCATGTAGAATTATCCTGCTGATTGCGAGTTTCTTTAAAAAGAGAAAAGGAATCATGCTCTAAATTTATTTTTACTGTCCCCATTGTCCATCAAGATTATAGCACACAGTAACCATTAAGTATATGTTCCAAAGCAAGTCTTCTTCTGGAATATTGAAAAAAGAAAACGTAAGTCTGAATAGACTAGGAATTGGAGGAATGTTTTGACCAAAAATCTGAAAAACTTTAATATGCCATTTAAATCTAGGGATCAAAGCATTATTACTATTAAAACCCATGCCTGCAATGAAACAGGGCAAAGGACTGGAAGAAGAGAAAGAAATCATATCTGTAGTAATTATTTGGATAATTTTTACTTTTCTAACCTTGAATCATAAGCTTCCAAGAAGTCCACCTACATGTGGTTCCCTGATGAGATTAGCATGCAGCACACTGCAGTGCTTGCAACAGTTGTTTATCTAAGCGGGAGCAAGTAACAACTGGTACAGTTTCAATCCTACAGTTAAATAAAAAATGACTTGGCATAGACTTCAAACTACGTTAACATAATTGAGCTCTGAGCTAGGGGTAGGGGCAATTTTATTCTACTTTTCTCTCTGGGAATCGTCTGTCATATCTCTATTTAAAATGTATCACAATCTTCTGAATAGGTAATAAATGATAGGTAGATATGCACATAGAGAGTCTATATAATGATATATATGTAGAAGTATTTTATTTATTTCATTATCAAACTAAACTGATTGAAGATGTTTCCATATTCAACAAAATTAAAATTAAATAATTTTTAAAAATTAATAAAGGTATTTCTGTTTGAAATAATAATGTCATTCTAATATTTCTGAATTGAGCCTGTCATAGCTGTGTTTTTGCAATTTTAACTTGCTTATCTTTTATATTATGCCCCTCATGGGCTAAACATAGCAAGTGCCTTGCATTTACATCAATATCAGCAGCTTATATGCTTTCTTCAGAAGTACCTAAAACAGAGCTTTACTATTTGATCTGATAATGTCTTGAGAGAAAAAGCATTGCACTCAGTAGACACATAGTAAATTTTTCTATGTGAATGAATGAATAAAATAAAGAGGACTAGAGTCTGTCATTGGGGATCTAGGGCTCAATAGTCACATGGGTGCTTTCTGGCCCACTGCTGAGCCATAGTGCTTGCGCCACACTGGGGTTAGAGGGGGAGGTGTCTCTTAGACCCTACCCAGGTCAACCTGCTCAGCATTTAAGATATGGATCTTTGCCAAAGAAAATCTCTCCCTGTTATTGGCTTGGTGATATTAAGTCCTTCAACTCGAGACAGAAATTCTCCTTTCACAATTAGAGAAAGATGTAAAACCCAACCAAGAAGGGAACAATAATAGCACATTTATTTAATACTATAATAGGTGGAAATTAGAAAGTAGAATCAGATCTTTTTATAAAGACTTTTATCTATTTGTTTATTTATTTATTTGGATCAGTAACATCATCAGAGGAAGTGGGGGCGAGAAGGAATAAACCTAGAAAGAATGAGGACAGGAATTTCCAACTAAAGTGCAAAAGTGTAACAAAGACATAAAAATAAATAAAAATAATCTTTTATCTATTTAAATCATTGCTCAGTACTAATAAAAATAATAAAAATGATAATAACAATACTAATTGAGTGTTATTATAAGTCAGATCCTGTGTCAATCATTTTTCATAGGGTTATCTGATTTAATTCCCTGAAAGAATCCTGGGAGGCAGGTAGTATGTTATTCATTTCACAAATTAATAAGGAGGTTAATTGACTTGCCCAAGGTTATAAAGTTTAATAAGTGATACAACTGGGACTGTAAATCAGGTCTGTTTGCTTCTATATCCCATATACTTAAAAAACACAGTTATGTTTATATAGTGCTTCCTACATAGAAAGTTATATATGTGGCCTCTCCTACTTCAATTTTCAGTTTAAATCATTTAAAGATAGTTGTGACAAGACTGGGCTCAAGACAAAAACTGAATTTGGCCTTAAAGATATTAAAGAAAGTGACTTTTACATGCCTGAATTTTGACACCTGAGAGTATACTACCAGTTTGTAGGTATAATGGATCACTGTATTGTCTTCAAGGATATCTCAGATTGAAAATGTGCTCTGTGATCTGTTGCAGCTCCACTGTCCAGTTAAATTGAGCAAGGGAAATCAGTGATTCTGTGAATCACATGTGTTTCAGAGAATCAAGAGAAGCACATTTCCTTGGTTAGATAAATTTTCCTGTTAGATTTTGCATATATTATCAATTTCCTTAAATTACCACTAATGAAGACCAACTACATATTCATCATCATCGTTGTCAACATCATTATGCATTATTATTATTAATAAAGACTAAGTTAGACATGTATTCACTCAGGAAACAGTAACTAAGCTCTACTGTCATCCAGATACTATTGTAAGTGTGTGGATTCAGCAGCAACCATGACAGACAAGGTTATTGCTTTGGCAGAGCATGAGGTATTAGAAGAAATAGTAACTCATTACAAAATGAACAAATAACAGACAAAATATCCAAGGGTTAAAATGTTAAAATGGGGGGACATGAAGGAATGTGAGCAGGTGAATATTTCAGTTGCATGGTCAAAGATAGCCTCTCTGGTAAGATGCTTTCCAGCTGAAGTCTCTAAGAGAGAAATCAGTTATGACAAGATCAAGGGAAAAGGCTTTATAACATGTGTTGCTATTTTTTCAGGTGCTTCTAATATAGCTGATTGACTATCCTGGGCAATACATTTTCTATTTCCCCACTCTCTCCAGGCAAAACTAGTTCCAAATAAGGCAAGTTCCTCAGGTGATTCAGATATGCATCCAAGTTTAAGAACACTGCTTACAGGGCTGAAATATCTCTGCCTTTTTGCAATTGACTCATACCTTGATTTGCAATTTGGCATGTACCTTTACTTCATGTCAAATGGAGAAATAATTAAACATTTAAAATTATTTTGTTTAAATCACAAAAGTCCAAGTGAACTTTTAAATTTTAATAATAAAGCAATCACTTAATTTAGGTAATAAACATTCAATTTTATTTGTCTATAATAAAGATATAACAGGACGCTATTTCTTCAGATATCCTCAAAACTACAGATGCACCCATATAAATGATCTAGGAATGTTAGAGTTGTTTTTTCTATTTTCCCAAATCATTAATTATTAACTGCATATTTATGAGTTTTGAAGAAAAAAACTATTAATTTGTCTTTGTGGGGAGCCTTTTAAAATTGTGAAAGAGAGATGCTGATAAAAGAAAAAATTAATACCCATGTAGTGCCAAGAGGGTGACTAATGTGATTACTTCCTTATAAAGCTGTAAGTCTTCACCATTTATTTTTATTTAATAAAAGAAAAGCAGATTTGAAGCATATGCATTGACTTTTTGCCCAAGAACATTAAAAAAATTATTTTACTAGAATTAAAAACTTTATTCCAGTAAGATAATTATCTACTTGTGAACAAATTGGCCTTAGCCACCATGAATAATTCACATGGGCACAAGAAACTAAAATGTTACTATACAATTCTTTTTAAGTCATATGAAAATACTAAGCAATCAGAAGTATAAAAACATAAGGAATTCATTTATTGCCATTTCTTTATATTAATAACCTCCTAGATTCAATGTGTCTGCAGTTTTCTCTTTCTGAATGCAAATATATTTTGACATCAACCTAATAATGAGAATGTATTCTTCAATTAATAGTAGCATTCCCAGTGTGGTCCTCAGTACAGTTTCCTTTTAAATATAGTAGGAATCACATCTGCTCCACCAAAGTAAGTGTTTAACTTTGAATTGAAGATATATCTAATAACATCTTTCATCACTGTTTTCTATTTTTAATTGAATTTATTGGGGTAACACTGGTTAACATAATTATAAGGTTTCAGGTGCCCAGTTCTACAACACATCTCTGTACACTGTGCTGTGTGTTCATCCCTAAGTCAAGCCTTCACCCATCATCATTTATTTCCTCCCTATACCATCCTCCAGCTCCCCCCTAAGCCTTCCCCTAATCACCACACTATTGTCCGTGTCCATGAGGGTTATTTTGTCCTTTTTTGCTCTATCCTTTTACCTCTCTCACCCAACCCCCTAGTTCTTAATAGAAATAACCTGTAAACTTTCACTATGGTTAGAAAATTTCAGAAGCAAAATGGAGAAACCTGGAAGTAAAATTTTCTTACAAGACTAAGAGAATAGATCAAAGATCTGTTTGAATAAATAAAATAGGCATTTTTAAAATCCCTGTTATCTATAGCCATAAAACAAACCTTCCTAAAACTTAAAGGTATGACTATACCTCACATTCCAGGAGTTGACTGAGCACTGGATGGTTTTTGTGTTGGGTCTCACAGGCAGTTGCAGTCAGACTCTGTTGGGCTGGATGGCCACGGTGGCTCACTTCTGTGACTTGCATTTGATGCTGGCTATTGGTTGGAAACACAGGCAAGGCTTCTTCTTGTGACTTGAGTTTCTCATAACATTGCAGCTGGGTTCCAAAAGTAAGTATTCCAGGAGACTGAAAGTAGAAGTGTGTAATAAATTTGCCATAAATTTTATGGTATACAACAATACCCATTTTTTATCTCCCAGTTCTGTAGGTCAGAAGTCTGGACACATCTTATTTAGCTGAGTCTTCTGCTCAGAATCTCACATGGCTACAAGCAAGGTGTCAGCGAGGACTATAGGCTCTTCTGAGGCCTGAGATCATTTCCCATTCTCAGTGGTTGCTGCTAAAATTTATTTGCTTTCACCTGTAGAATTAATGAAAATTTGCTTTTCCAAGGCCAACAGAGAGTGCGTTTTATTTCAGAGAATATCTGACTGAGATAAAATTTACATCTCATACAGTTCACTCATTTATGGTGTTTAATTTAATGGTTGTTGGTATAGTCTTAGAGTTGTTCAACTATCACGAAAATCTACTTTTAGAACATTTCTGTCATCCCAAAAGAATGTGCCCATTAGCAGTTACTCTCCATCCCACCCCCATCTCTAGCTCCCATCAACCACTAATCTGGTTTTGTCTATAAATTTTCCTGTTTGGCCATATTAGTGGAATCACCCAATACATGAGTTCTTGTGACTGACTTCTTTAACTCAGCATAAAGTTTTCAAGGTGCATCCATATTGTTTCATATTAGTACTTTATTCCTTTGTATTGTTAAATATTATTCTGTTGTATGGATAAAACACATCTTATTTAGTTATTCATCAATTGATAAAAATTTAGGTTTTTTCTACTTTGGAAATATTGTGAATAATGGTGCTATGAGCACTCATGTAGAAGTTTGTGTATGGATGTATGTTTGCATTTCTCTTGCTTTTATATCTAGGGGTAAAATTGCTAAGACATTCTATGTTGAACAGTTTGAGAAACAGTCAGACATTTTCCAAAGCTGATGTGTCATTTTACATTTCCACTAGCAAAGTATAAGGGCCTCTATTTCTCCTCATCCTTATCAACACTTGTTATGGTCGGTCTTTTTTTTTTAATATTTTATTTATTGACTTTACAGAGAGAGGAGGAGTGGTGGAGTAAAGAGTATCAGCTCATAGTTGTTTTAATTCAGTTGTTCATTGGTTACCTGTCATATGTGCCTTGACTGGGTAAGCCCAGGGTTTCAAACTGGTGACCTCAGCATTCCAGGTTGACACTCTATTTACTGTGCCACCACAGGCCAGTCTGTCTTTTGTATTATAACCATCCTAGTTGGTGTGTAGTATTTCAGTGTAGTTTTATATCTCATTGTAGTTTTTATTCCATTTCCCTAATGGCTAATGATGTTCAGAATCTTTTCATGTGCAATTTATATTTCACTGGAAAAAATTTCTCCAAAACCTTTGCCATTGTTTCAGTTGGATTATTTATACAGTGTGTCCATAAAGTCATGGTACACTTTTGACCAGTGATGGGTCAAAAGTGCACCATGACTTTACAGACATACTGTATTTTATGATTAATTTGTATGTGTTCATTATATAATATGGACACAAATCCTTTATTAGATATACAATTTGCCAAATATTTTTCCCCATGCTGTGTGCTGACTTTTCACATTCTTGATTGTATTCTTTGAGTTACAAAAGTCTTTAAGTTTGATGAAGTACAATTTTGTATTTTCCACTGTGCTTTTGAAGTTTTATCTTAGGAAATTTTTTTGCCTAACCCAAATTCATGAAGATTTATTCTTATGTTTTCTATAAATTTTAAGTTGAATGCTTACATTTAGGCTTATTATCCATTTTGAGTTAATTTTTATGTGTGGTGCAAAAAGTGATCTTATTTTGTAAAATACATTCTTTTTTTTTTAATGTATATCCAGTTGTCTCACCATAATTTGTGGGAAAAACTGAGCCTTCTTTTAAAGGGCTCACCTAATTAAGGCTGACCTAATCAAGGTAACCTGTTTTTGATTAACTCAAAATAACTTATTAGGGACCTTAATTACATCTGCAAATCCATTCACTTTTTCCACATAAGGTAACATATTCACTATGACATTTATCATAGTCACAAGTCCTAGCCATAATCAAGAGAAGAATATGGTATAGAGAATGCACTTTAGGGGGTAAGAATTTTGGAGGACATCTTAGAATTCTGCCTACTATAGAAAGCTGCCAGTATGTTAAGACTTGGACTTGGAAACTGACAGAGAATCATTTCTATTGTATTATTGGTCAAGCAATCAGAGTCTACCAAAATGTAAAGAAAGAATGAAAGACTTCACTTCTCAATGAGAGAAGAGTTTAAGAACTTGTGCATATTTTTAATTTACCACAACCTACTATCATAAAAAGCAGCTTTCGATAAGGTTGGTATTTAAAATATTATACTTCTGGTTTTATTTCTTCTATGTCAATAGTCTAGAAGATTCTTAAAAGCAAAAAAATAACATTTTATAAAGAAAAATATAGACCAGAGTACAGTAACTATTTAAGTTTATATATTAAGGAGGAAGTAAAAACTCAGTTTTAGTGGGACTCAGGCCAGAGCCTGTATTAGTTTGTACTTAGTACATGCCAAGATGAATCACCTTGGCTGTCCCATGTAGTACATTTTCTTCTTTGTGAGCAATGGGAAGCCTATGATTGATCTTCGAAAGATGATTCAACAAAAAAAATAACAAATGTTGGCAAGAATGTGGAGAGAATGGAACCCTTGGGCACTTGGTGGAAATGTAAAATGTCACAACTGCTATGAAAAATGATATTATGATTTCTCAAAAAATCAAAATTTGAGTTATCATTTATTCAGCATTTTCACTGCTGGATATACAGTATACCCCAAATAATTAAAATCAGGGTGCCAAAAAGATATTGTCACAATCACGTTTATAGCAGTATTGTATGGCCAGCGGCTGCCACCATTGTGGCCATTCACATGCAGGTTCTCATTGAATTTGGACAGATGGTAAAGAAACAATGGAGTCAAAAATTGGTGGGACATTCCTTTATTAAAGTCTCAACCTGGCTGACAAGCAAACACACAGGGAAGACCTATTCCCTCTCATTCAGTGTCTTCCAAAGCCCTGACATATTTTCTGGTTCCACAATCAGGAGAATCTTCTCTGGTTCCTCCTAGAATCAAAGGCCCCCACACAGCTCAGTAGGGCTCCCAAAGCCTCTCAGCTCTGTTTCCCATCTGCACATCTTCTCTCTCTCTCTGCACCACTGGCTTCTTCTTCAGCACTCACTCTGCATTCTCTCTGCTCTCCCTTTTTTTCAAAACTTTCTGGCTCAAAAACCTCTCCTCCAGCAAATATTAACAAAACAATAGCCCTTCCCAAGCAGGAAGGTACCGTATTTTTCACTCCATAAGACATACTGTTTTTCCCCCAAAGTGGAAGGAAAAATGCCCGTGTGTCTATGGAGCAAAAAGTACAGCATTTTATTAAATATTTTAACATACCACTTGGTTCAGAATGTTTTTATTCTTATTTTCCTCCTTAAAACCCTAGGTGTGTCTTATGGTCAGGTGTATCTTATGGAGCAAAAAATAGAGTAATTTGCAATTTTACAGACCATATATACCTGGGGCTGCCCATCCCCAATGAAAACTATAAGCAAGCAAACATAAAAATAATTTTACAAACTTATTTGACCAACAAGCATTATTCACAATAGACAAGAGGTAGAAGCAATCTAGCATCTATCAAAGGATAAATGGATAAAGAAGATGTAATACATACATGCAATGGAATATTGTTTAGACTTTAAAAAGAAGAAATATTAGACCCATGATATAACATGGATGAATCTTGAGGACATTACTCTAAAAAAACATACTCTGTGATTCCAATTATTATGAAGTACCTAGAATAGTCAAATTTATAGACACAGAAAAAAAAAAGTAATTGCATGCGCTAGGGATGAGGAGAATGTGGAATTATTGTCTGGTGCATATTGAGTTTGGGAAGATAAAAAAGAATTCCAGAGATAAATGGTGGTGATGCTTGTACAACAATGTAAATATACTTATTACTACCAAATAGTATACTTATACAAATACTTCAGTCTCTCTACTTAGTTACTAGTTACTACAAACCTGTAAAACCGCAAGCTCACCCCACATCTGGCTCACACTGCTCCTCTCCTCTTTTTCTCCCTTCACCTCTCTTCCACACACACTCTCCTGCATTGTTTCTTTTCTTCCTCAAAGTTCCAAATTCTTCTCATATTAGCAATTTAGACCTCTTTGGCCCCAATCCCCAAATCTCATTCTAAAACCTTCTTAGGACTACAGGACTCTTCACACAGATCCTCCCCTTTTCAGAAGGCAGCTATGGTCATGATAGGAATTTTCTTCTCCTTTTTAAACAAAAGGACAGACTCCAAATCTCCTATTCTGCATTCTCCTATCTTTCCCTCACTAAACCCACTTTGCATTGGGCCATTCTTGAAGACAGTGGGCCATTCTTCTTTGTGGCTTCCCACAGAGAGGAACAGTTTATCTGACCCTAGTGGAAGACCTAGTCATACAATTTTGGAAACCCCCACTGAGGGAAATATGTAGGGTCCATTTGCCAGATCCTGCACAAAGGTGCTAGGACTGACTGTTGGCATAAACCCACTGCAATGGATCTTACTGGCATTTGAAAGATACTCTTCTTCCTTTGTGTCTTAGGAAAGAATTTCATGGTGCTCTCTCAAGCCTTGAAAATAGAAGGAAAATAAGAGAAGAAATATCTCACATTCAGCTAAGCAAACCACTTTGTAAAGTAAGACTCATTTATCTCAAGAATATGGGTTTTCTGGGGGCTAACTAATAAGTTAACATTTACTATGTATTTTAAAAGGAACAATAGCATCACATGTTGGAAATAATTCTTTAAAAATGAATGCAAGGAACAGTTTGCGTTTCTATACAAAATTGGCCTGGTTTAGCTTTTACTAACCATTATTTATTGTGGCAGAAGGAGAAAATGTTTTCAGTAATGTATTTTAAATTGGTGTAAATAAATAGATGATTGATAATGTTTTAAAACAATATTTTAAGATCCTTAGCCATCTAACAACAAATAAACCTAAACATACTGAAATGAAGGAAAGAAAAGAAGGAAAACCGCCATGTTACTCTGATAATGTAAAGTACTTACTTGTAAAAGATTCTGGATAACTCCTTTATTATTTTCTGCAATCAGTTCTATTTATTCTTCTGTCCATAAATTGAGTGACTGATCTATTGCTGTTTACACATTGATATAATGCTCCAAAGATATACACATAACGTTGTATTATACTATGTAAGACAAAGTAAAAAGAATATAAAGTTAAGTGGTAGAAATCATCAGAAGGGTTAATTGAAGGGATTCTATGATTTATTAGTATAAGAAATCAGAGAAAAGACATTCTAAAATTACTATATGCGTCATTCTGAATGAGCTACTAATATTAAGCTATCAAAACAGAAAAAAAAACCCAAGAATTTAAGAATGAAAGAAAAATTATATAAGTGCACATAACTTTTGTGTTTTGGCAGCCAGATAAATAGTAATATTTTTCCTAATATTGTCAGTAATTAGGAGTCTGAAGACTACCTGCATTTAGCAAAGTGGACTCTAATTTATGGAAGCTATCAAACAATATGATCAACTGTGAAAATGATTGAGCAGGGTATCAGGAAGCCAGTTTCTCAAGTGAGGGCAGTCACTAACTTAACAAGTCATAGTCCCATTCATCCATTTATTTTTTAAATTCATCTAATAACAACTTCTTAAAATGCTTTTTACTACTTTCTAACAAAAACCAGTAAGTTCTAGATTGCAAGAATTATTTAGAAATGGCTAGTGGCCTCAACTACTTCCCAGTCTAGAGAGAAAGACAGATAGGGGTGTCTGTTGCTTGTCTTTGTTAAGGAAGTACCATCTATGAGGCATTGTTGTAGCAAAGAGAGGATCATTTTCTTGTACCACATTATTCAATATCAAAGAAAATGTCACCAGGCTTGTGCATCCCAAGGTTCTTAGTCACAAGGTAAATAACACCACTAAAGATGAAGTTTAGGGTAAGCTGGAAGGCCTATTCACCTGCCCAAGTGGGAGGAGAAGAATCTGCAGACTCATTCTGAGGCTACTGTGTCTGATGGCACCATACTACAATATGAAAACCACAAACCTTTTAAGAGCCTACAAAAATGTATATACCCTGAAAAAGAAAAAAGAAAAACAATTATAAAATAAAAAATCATTATTATTTAAGTTCTAAAGCTACAAAGTTATTTGAATTTTTATGGCAGTTCAACATATCTGGTAATGTATAAATTATATTTGAAGTGGGCTGTTTATCTCAACATACATATTTGAAAAAATGTGGTGTGGGGCTTCCAAAAGTAAGAGTACTCAGGGCTCACAACAGTTTTTGAGTAGTCCCTGTAAGATGGGCCTGGGTTCAAATCCTGGCCCAGTCACATATTGGTTGGAAACTTGAAAAACTAGTTTAGATGTTTTTTATTTTTATTTTTTTTACATAATTGTAATGGGTTTTTTTATATATATATTTTATTATTATTAATTCTAATGGGGTGACACCAATAAATCAGGGTACATATGTACAATGAAAACATCTCCAGGTTATCTTATCATTCAATTGTGTTGCATACCAGTCACCCAAAGTCAAATTGTCCTCTGTCACCTTCAATCTGGTTTTCCCTGTGTCCCTCCCCTCCTCCCTATCCCACTCTTCCCTCCCTCCCCCCATCCCATAACCACCACTCTCTTGTCCATGTCTCATATTCTCACTTTTATGTCCCACCTATGTATGAAATCATACTGTTTTCAGTTTTTCTTTTTTTCTGATTTACTTATTTCACTCCGTATAATGTTATCAAGGTACATCCATTTTGTTATAAATGATCCGATGCCATCATTTCTTATGGCTGAGTAGTATTCCATAGTATATATGTAACATAGCTTTTTAATCCACTCGTCTTCTGACGGACACTTGGGCTGGTTCCAGATCTTCGCTATTGTGAACAATGCTGCCACGAACATGGGGGCGCATTTCTTCTTTTCGAACAGTGCTATGGTGTTCTTAGGGTATATTCCTAAAAGTGGGATAGCTGGGTCAAAAGGCAGTTTGATTTTTAATTTTCTGAGGAATCTCCAAACTGTTTTCTTCAGTGGCTGCACCAGTCTGCATTCCCACCAGCAGTGCAGGAGGGTTCCCTTTTCTCCACATCCTCGCCAGCACTTATTCTGTGTTGTTTTGCTGATGAGTGCCATTCTGACTGGTGTGAGGTGATATCTCATTGTGGTTTAAATTTGCATTTCTCTAATGATTAGTGATGTTGAGCATTTTTTCATATGCCTAATGGCCATCTGTATGTCCTCTTTGGAGAAATTTCTATTCATTTCTTTTGCCCATTTTTTGATTGGGTTGTTTGTCTTCCTGGTGTTGAGTTTGATAAGTTCTTTATAAATTTTAGTTATTAACCCCTTATCAGATGTGCTGTCGAATATGTTCTTCCATTGTGTGGTTTGTCTTTATATTCTGTTCTTATTGTCTTTAGCTGTGCTAAAACTTTTTAGTTTGATATAGTCCCATTTGTTTATCTTGCCTTTTATTTCAGTTGCCCGTGGACATAAATCGGCAAATATACTGCTGCTACAGATGTCGGAGAGCTTGCTGCCTATGTTTTCTTCTAAGATGCTTATGGTTTCACAGCTTACATTTAAGTCTTTTATCCATTTTGAGTTTGTTTTTGTGAATGGTGTAAGTTGATGTTCTACTTTCATTATTTTGCAGGTAGATGTCCAATTTTGTCAACACCATTTGTTAAAGAGGCTGTCTTTACTCCATTGTATGTTCTTTCCTCCTTTGTCAAGTATCAGTTGTCCATAAAGCTGTGGGTTTATTTCTGGGTCCTCTGTTCTGTTCCATTGATCTATGTGCCTGTTCTTATGCCAGTACCAGGCTGTCTTGAGTATAATGGCCTTATAGTAAACCTTGATATCTGGAAGAGTGATACCTCCTGCTTTATTTTTTCTTTTTAAGATTGCTGAGGCTATTCGTGTTCTTTTATGGTTCCATATAAATTTTTGGAATATGTGTTCTATATCTTTGAAGTATGTCATTGGTATTTTAATTGGTATTGCATTGAATTTATAAATTGCTTTGGGTAATATAGACATTTTAATGATGTTTATTCTTCCTAGCCATGAGCATGGTGTATGCTTCCACTTGTTTTTATCTTCCTTGATTTCTTTTATCAATGTTTTATAATTTTCCAAGTACAAGTCCTTAACCTCCTTGGTTAAATTAACTCCTAGGTACTTTATTTTTTTTTGGCTGCAATAGTGAAGGGGATTGTTTCCTTAATTTCTTTTGCTGACAGTTCATTGTTGGTATATAGAAATGCCTCTGATTTCTGAGTATTAATTTTATATCCTGCTACCTTGCTGAATTCATTTATAAGGTCCAGTAGTTTTTTGACTGAGACTTTAGGGTACTAGTTTAGATGTTTTAATGTTACTTTATTATTCTAAAACATGGGGATAATAATATCCAACTTAAAGTATTATAATGAGTAACAAATGATTTCTTAGGTGGAAATTGCCTAACATATCTGAGTACACATTGCTTATTCAATAATCATTATTTTTATTTTCTTCCATATATCACAGGCACTGCTGGTTGATATATTTCTGGATATATATTTGTGGGTAAGGATGTTTGGAATCAGTCACTAAAATATAACTTTAGGAAACCCTTGATCTGGCCATGCACATATTTACTTCCCTGTGTGGATATCTGATTGTTGCTCTTCTCCCAACACTGGGCCCTGAGAAGATTGTTAGGAAAATGATTATATATCTAGAGATGTCTTGACTTCCCAAGATGGTGCTGCTGGGATACTAAGAAAACGGCTTGCTCTGCTGGGTGGTATTTATTAAAGAGACACTTTATGGTCTCTTCAGAGAATTTCCCACCGAGCTTCTCCCATGCTCTCCTTTTCCTTCTTTTTCTGAACCTCTGAAATATATCAGATTTTGCTTTTGAAAAAGTCATCCATCTTAATTAGTAATATGCCAAATTTTATAATTTCTTTTTGAAGTTATGAAACCTTGAGTAGTGTTGAGATTATTTTTATTTTATATTTGGTAGCTAAAGTAAAAAAAAAAAACACTTCAACTTCAGGAAGATATGAACATTTGCATAAGGAACAGATGAGTGGGTTTCACAACTCATCCTACATGTCTTTTCCTTCCCCATAGATTTTGTTTTGAACATTGCTTTCTTGCCTATATGCCCCAAATGCAATCTTTTCTTTTTCTTTCTTAAAAGTTTTATGTGTTTTCTTGTATAATATCTTCATTAACTAGTTATCTGTTATAACCAATAAAAATATTAAAGGCAATTAATTCCCTTCCAAATTCACTTGCCTTGTCCATGTCCATTAAAAGTTTGATTTACTGTTTATTTTTAGCTTTGCATGATTTGTATACCTTTTTGCTCTCACTGATCCAGCTCAAGGCAGGACTAAGGGACCATCTAACTTCTCCACTTCTCTCTGAAACATCTCATTAAACCCTTTATGGAGAAAAAGATTTGGCTCTTACAGACAAGCTCAAGTCACAAAAATATATATTTATCAGTAAAATATATTGATATGTACACTTTCAATTGAAGTCTATGAAGGATTCAAATTGCTAGCCCCGGTCAGTGAAACTTTTCTTTTCCCAAATGCACACTTCATGGGTTAAAGAGTCCCGGGTCCTAGTTTTAAGAGACTCATTTTGAACAGAAGGAAACTTATGTTTGAGAGAAATAGTTTAATAAGTTTTCCAAGGTGGTCACTGATTTGATGCTGAGATAAGAGCAGAACACAGGTCTTCCAAGTTCCTAATCTACTGTTCTTTTCTCCACATTAAAAATTTCCTTGCAATGTGAGCCTCACGGTTTTTTTAAAGTCCCTTGTTTTTCGGGAATGAAGAAAAAGCTGTTTCTGAGAATCAGTGAGTTAATAGTCATGTTTCTCTGGTCCTGACTGATCCTTCTGAAGCAGAGATGGATGGTTGAGGCCCCAGGCACAGAAGAAAATATTGGGCCCTTTAAAAAAAGACAGATACAAGGAAAATAAAAATATATGTTAACCATATTTTTAAATAAATAAAAAATATTATGTACTATTAATGTTAAAATTGCACATATGAAACCAAACTTGGTGTCATTAGAAAAAAAGTGTAAAGTTGGGGTTTGCGGGGCCCTTCAGAAGTCGAGGCCCAGGGCGTGCTTCCTGTGTGCCCGCTGTTAAAGCCGCCTCTGTTCAGGAGCCTAAGAGGGCTGTCTTTGCCTTCCTCAAGTATTGCTTCACTAATTTTAACACTAAAAACAACAAAGAGTCAGATAGTGTATGATACTGCTGTACTCCTGAGTGAAAAGTGTATATTTTTTTCATATACTTGGAGTAAATCCACAGTATTTTTTAATAATTAAATTTATTGTAATTTTTAATTCACTCTCAGTTTGTGACATATTTAGCTGAAAAAAAGACTTATTATTCCATGTTATAGCAATATAAAGTCACAGAATGAAACCCCAGAAAAAGTGTTATAAATACACTCCAGGTTTTGGCAGATAATAATTATAACTCATGTAAAAAATATGCAAAAATATATATCACTTCATATCTGCACAGTGACTATTTTAGTGCCCTAAACCCATATCTGACATCTAAACAAAACCTTTTATGAAAAAATATAGCCCACTAAATAAATTTTAATTTTAGTCACAAGTAATAAAATGATTATTGGTTTAAAAATGCCTCTTTGAAACTTGACATTATTTTTCCAATGATTTATATACATTTTGCAATTTTCACACTGAGTATATTTTTCTTTTATGTGGTTCCTTTAAATATGTAAAGAATATATCTGAATTATAAGCTAGCTTTATTATCAAACAGCGATTTTCAACCAGTGTGCCATGCTATCTAGTCAGGGGCACTACCCTCTTTTCCCTTAGACTTTTAAATAAGAATATGACAACAGCCGACACATCAATAACCATCCGGTGTGAATCATTCAAAATTTTATTTATTTATTTATTTATTTATTTATTTTCAGTTTGACAAAAAATGTTTTTAGGTGTGCCTCAGAATTTTAGAAATTAGTTTGTATGTGCTTATAAAGTGGAAAAAATTGAAAATTTCTGTCCTAAAGGTTTGAGTGTGCAGTTTGGCACCCAGAATACAATTTCTCCATAGAAACAATGTTGTCAATGTTTGAGTGGTTCCCATTATACAAATGCCTGTTGGCCTTGTGGATGGAGCTATTAGTGCTGCAAAACTAGAAGGCAGTTGAGACCCTGAGACCTGAATGCAGGAGTGATGAAAACCCTGATGAAGAAAGAAGGGTTTTTAAATGGAGTGTAGAAAAAGAACAAGAGCTGGTGACAGCAAGTGCCCACTGCGTATGGGAAGGAAGCGAAAGAGAATGAGAGAGAGAAAGACTGTATCAGCCCTGCTTCCAGTTTCACTCTCACTTGAACACTGTCATGATTATTGAAGGAGGAACAAAAGAGCAGAAGACTACTTGGAGGTAAAGGAGAGCTTCCTTCTGCCTTTCCTCTTTCATCCTCCCCTTCCAGGATTGTCTCCTTCAAGCAACTTGCCCCATTCTCTAAATCTGGCCACATCATGGTCTGTATACAAGATCATGATGTATACAAAGATCAAAAACTGTATACAAATAAAAACCTTTTTTAAAAAGGCTACCCGGTGAATTCTTTTACGTAGATAATTGTAATATTGGCCAGTGTCTTCCAGAACCATTGCATGCTGTGGTCACACAGCTGCAATAAAGAGATCAAGCTGTAAAATGAAGTCTCCTCGCCCTCTGGGATTAGATTTCAGAAGCTCCTTCTTCCAGAAGGGTTTCTAACCTTGGGAGAAGAGAAAGCAGCAGGAAGCAGCAGCAGAAGGAATTGTCTTGATCTCCTGTTTCGCTAGCCTGGAGAAAAGGTGCCTTTGCAGGAACTGGGTTTGCAAACAATGGACATCTTTTGTGTTCCTTGTTGGCAAAGCGATTGATTCTAGTTAGAGATTGGCTGGGAGCCACTGTGCAAGCAGTTTGTCTTTTCTGTTCTGAAACATGCAGTAGGAAAAGCTGCAATCCAGGCTTTTTATTCTTTTCTTATTATAGGCGGCATTTTATCCTTTCTGCTACCCTCTCTATTGTAACCAATGCATGCATTTCATAGGTCACATTTTGTAATACTAAAAAAAAATGTACAAAGAACAAAAATAAACATTTTGAGACATTTTTAAAAATAAGCTGACAGAAGACAATTTCTTATGACCAATATCCTCTCCCCTTTCCTGCCCCGAATGTGATTTATGTTTTCCTTTTTTGTCCTAAGAAAGAAACTCAACCAAAACATTGTACTGGGAGCAAAAGGTAATGGAGGTTTATTCAAACTTTATAATGTTAATATGGATATTACAAATATGGACTTCACTGTGAAAGTAGTTCTGAGGAGCACACAGGAAACCCACAGCAAGCATTAAAGTTCTATTATGTTTGCTTTAAAAGAAGTAAAAGTTACTTACTATAAAGTTTTATTTAAATGTTGTTTTATTAAGAAAGATGGCTACTATCGATAGCTCACTTATTAGCTCCTTCCTGTCTTCTGTTTAAGGAAATCAGATGCTTCATTATGACCATGGACGGTTTTATAGAAATAATTTAGAATTAAACAACATTAACTAATGGCTTTACTGTAACTGACACTTTGAATGTGACAGGATTTGAAGCTCTTGCAGATGACCACGAAGAGGCTGAGGCCCCAGAAGTGTGGCTTTTCTTCTTTCAGAAGAAGGGACACTAGGATGTCAAGAAGGTGCTGGGTTAATTCACTTCCCAGATACTACTGCTTTCTCATTCTTGAGCTATAATCTGGGGCTAACTGTGAGCAATATCGCCCACTACATAAATTTTAATTTTTGTTACAAATAATAAAATGATCATTGGTTTTATGATCCAAAATGCTTCTTTGGACCTTGATGTTATTTTTCCAATGACTTACATGCATCTCTGCATATGTGAACAATGTTCATTCTGCGTATCCATTTGGATGTCTTTGGGCTTGGAAGAGGAATTGCAAGCCCGGAAAGGAAGGAGAGGAAGTGAGCCATCTATCCTAGATCCAGGAGGAGGCTGACTGCTTGATTTCACATAATGAATATGAGTCGTTCTCCTTTGGACAATAAAATGGGTTCTACAAAATAAACATCCAAGTTTATTTTTCAAAAGGCAAAACCCAGCAACAAATACTACAAATCCAAAAAACAAGCCAGGCAGAAAAGGCTGATCTGTGTTGCACTAATTGCTATCAATGTCAAGGGTGGAAGAAGAGCCCTTCATTTTAGCAAATATCCTGATGGCAATAGAGGAATCTGTTAAAGAACTATTATTTAAGTATATTTTATTAAACGTCATAGAGTATTTTGAAAATATGGTATAGTGGAAGTAGTTTTCTTTTTTTTAAACTACAAGGTTATCAGATTAATGTTATATCTCAAGGAATTAAAGACTTAAAATTTAAAGTGCCCTCATTACATTTCACTGAACATTTTGATATAACTATATCGGTCCACGTTTGTGAAACATTCTTGACAAAAATAAGTAATAAGTTTACAGGGAAAAAATGAAGCCATTTCTTTGAGTCAAATTTTATTGCCTAGTAGAAAAACAAGAAGCTAAAGGATTTAATAATTTTTTAAAAAATTTAAAAGCCCAGAGTTGTAACAACTTAATTAGGAATGCTCATGAGTCACTGATAGCTGAAATTATTAACTTACTCTTTCATTCATGTGTGTGTATATATAACAAATCATTTAAGCTCTATTTTAAAGGTTGAATTATTTTTATTGTAAAATGATACATTTTCATTGATAAAAGGAAATAAAATAGAATAAGAAAAAAATATGATCAATAGTTTTGGCAACTGAAGACACTATAAGCATTTTGACCTGTTTCTTTTTTGTTTAATTTTATGTTCATATATTTGTACATATTTATGATATAATCATTTACATGCACACATAATTTTGTTTTCTTCCTTTTGTTTTTTTATCCTTCTTTCTTTAAAAATTAAAATTTATTTAATAAGACTATTATTTCCTGAAATAAAGGTAACATGTTTCTTATTTGTAAAAAACTATGGAGAGACTTGGGGTGGTACAGTGGATAAAGCATTGACCTGGAATGCTGAGGTCACTGGTTCAAAATCCTGGGCTTACCTAGTCAAGGTACATAATAGAAGCAACTACTACGAGTTGATGCTTCCTGCTCCTCCCGGCTTTTCTCTCTCTCAAATCAATAAAATCTTTATAAAATAATAAAATGCCTGACTAGACAGTGGTGCAGTGGATAAAGCATTGGCCTGGGACACTGAGACCCAGTTTTGAAATCCCGAGGTTACCAGCTTGAGCATGGGTGCATCAGGCTTGAGCACAGGCTCACCAGCTTGAGTGCTGAGTCACCAGCCTGAGTGTGGGATCACAGACATGACCCCATGGTCACTGGCTTGAACCCAAATATCTCTGGTTTGAATGAAGACCAAGGTGACTGGCTTGAGCCCAAAAGTCACTGGCTTGAGCCCAAAGGTCTCTGGATTGAGCCCAAACGTCTCTGGATTGAGCCCAAGATCACTGGTTTGAACAAGGGGTCACTGGCTCAGCTGGAACCCCGTGGTCAAGGCACTGAAGCAATCAATGAACAACTAAAGTGACGCAACTAGGAGTTGATGCTTCTCATCTCTTTCCCTTCCTGTCTGTTTCTCTCTCTCTAAAATAATAATAAAAAAATGAAAACATAAAAAAGTACAGAGGTATTCAAAAATATTAAAATCATCATTGGTTCTATGATAATGAAGATAACCACACTTTGATTTATGTCTTTCACTTGTAGTGCATGTTGCATTCATTCATTCATTCATCCAGATATTTTGGAGGCATTATTATGTTCCAAGTTCTGCTTATTGCACTAGGAATGCAGCAGTGAATGAAACAGAAACTCATGCTCTCATGGAGCTTACATTCCAGGCGAGGGAAGCAGAAAATAAATAATCAAAATGCACTGTGTGTCAGATGATGAGAGCAAAAGGAAGCAGGAAAAGGACATGGGATAAATGGGAGGATTTGCAGTTTTAAATGGGGTGATCAGAAAAGCACTCGCTGAGACTATGACATTTGAGCCAAGACAGGAAAGAAGTGAGAAGAAAGAATATTAAATATCTGGTAGAACAAGTGCAAAGGTCCTTAGATAGCAGGTTGGCCAGTGAATTCTAGGACTAGCAGGAGTTTGGAGCAGAGAAAACTGAGAGCATACAAGGTGAGATCCACAGGTAGCAGGAATGAAATTCTCTTCCTTTTTTTCTGAGTAAGATGAGAAGTCATTGTTGAACATTAAGCAAAGAACTGGCCTGACCTACCTTATGTTTTTTTAAACAATTCATCCTGAAATTTTGTGTTAAGAAAAGTTACAGCAGGGTATAGATGATCAGTAGAAGGTTGTTACAATAATCAAATCAAGAAATGATGGTGGTTTAGACTACAGAGTTAGTGGTGGAGGTGATGTGAAACGTTTGCTTATCTTTTATTGGTCCATATGATAGGATTTGCTGACAGAGGGGATGAGAGAAAGTAGAAAGCCAAAGGTGAGTAAATCCGCCTTTAGTCTGAGTGTTTGGTAGAATGGCGTTGCATTTGCTGAGCTGAAGAGGACTAAGAGAGGATGTGTTTGAAACAAAGAATTTGGTTTTAGACACAGTAAGTGTTAAAGGATACATGAATCTACAATTAAGAAGAGTGATTCAGCATGGTGATAACCCTTTCATAATTGTCAGACTATATACAGTATTTAAAGGCATGTGCAAGGATAAGATCAGCGGAGGCTGAATTCCTCTTCAGCAGAGGAGAAAAAAGAAATATACAAGCGTGATTAATAACCTAACATCCGAGAGAGTGGTCGAATGGGATTTTATCCAGCCATAGCCTAAAAAGAATAAAAAATCTTGTGACTTTCAACTTTGAATATTTTGAAGGACTCTTTAGAAAATAAACCCTAACCTTTCTAGATAACTTAGCAGTGGTCTCCAAATGTAGTGTGCAGACCTCTGGACATGCCTTAAATAATACATTGAGGAATGGGGAAAAAAAGTATTAGACATTAATCTTTTAAGTTAAATTGTAATATATTATTATATTACAGCCTTTATATGAATTGACAGTAATACACTCACATATGTATGTATGCCTAAAACAATTTTAAAAGTAAATGACCTAAAATGCTTGGAAAACATAGTACAGTCGTGATAGAATCAGCAGAAAACTGCAAAAGCCCTTTCACTTTTAAATTGTGCTATGGGTCATCTGGAGACATATCACCATCCCCGTGTTTGGCTGTGTGGGTAAAAGGGGCACTAAGTGACAACTGCGTCGCTCCAGCAAAGGTGGGCTCTGTCATGTCAGCATGAACATACTTATTTAGCACACTCTTCCCAGAGACCCTGTGAGATCCTGGTGCTTGGAGTCTGCTCCTCACTCACACACTTATTGGTAGCACCCTGCAGTGCCCTGTTGGTCCTCAGCCGCCACAGCGAGTGGAATATCGGTTGCACAGTGAAATCTGAGGGCTTGAAAATATTGCCCTGTTTCCCTTTGTTGTGTTTTTCTGCAATTATTTCGTCTGAGAGAGACCCTGTGGGGTTCCTGCATTCGTCCTCTGCAATGGGGGCCCAGCTTGGCAACGTCTGGAGGCTGTTGGAAAACCCTGCGTGCGGCACTGTGATCATTTCTTGTCGTTTATTTCTGCTGAAGCTATGCACCTTTGATTAAACCTGGTGCAGCACTTTAGGAGCCGCTGATACACATCAAAGGAGTTAGCTCTCCTAGATCAAAATAGACTGAAGGTTTGGACCTGGACCAGCACTGTTTGAACACTGAGAACAGTCCACAGCAAGAGGCAATTGCTTTTGGACAAAAATCAGAAAAGAACCAAATGCATTTTCTCTATTTCTTCCTTCATTAGCAGCATGGCAAATGCCTTCATCCCATCAGAAATCTTGATTGAATTTTTATACAAAAACCTGCTTAGAAGATAAAATTTGAGATGGAAATTTTAAACTAACTTCTAAATTATTAATATTTATAATAAAGGTAAATATAATTTAGGTTTGATGAGTGGTATAAACACCTTAACTATTTCCTTTATTTTATATGCAATTGAAGAGAGAACCCAAATATGTTTGAAAACCCTGTATTTATTTGTCTTTATTTAGTGATCTGGGAACAATGAAAAAGAACACATAGATGCATCATAAATAGAATATAGAAGAAAAATTATACATATATGCATGCCTTTGAGAACTTTTTCCAAAGATATTTTAAGAGAATGAAGAAGTTTCATTTTGATACAATCCTATTTTCAGAAATAAGTACCTGGTTTATTATAAACATTCAATAAGAATTTGTATAAATTCTTTTAAATGCCTATTTGTAAATCATATTAATATAAATTAATTTATTAAATAGACTACACATCATCTATTTAAAAATAAATTCAATCACATTGGTGGAAGGGCAAGTACAATCATCAGAATGAAACAACTAATAACCAGTGATTCTGTTTTCACTTTTCTAACAATGAGATTTGCAAATGCTGAGAAATTAAGCTCATTTGTTTTTCACAGTAGATCTGTGCTATCGCTACTATGATTGATTCCTGTCTATAGATGAAGCCATTGAGGCTCTGAGAGTAAATTAATGTGCTGTGGTCAATTAACTATTTGAATCAGGAATCAGCAAACATTTTCTAAAAGGACCAGATAGTAAATATTTCAGGCTTTGTGGACCATACAGCTGTTGTTGCAACTGCTGAACAGCCTTTGTAGCAGGAAAGTAGCCATAGACCATACATATATGAATGCTTGACTCTATTGCAGGCCATTTTATTTATGGACCTATAACTTGAATTTTGCATAATTTTCAGTTCATGAAATATGGTTCTTTTTATTTATTTTTTCCCTTCAACTATTTAAAAACATAAACGCCCTTGTTAGCTTATAGTTAAGACCAAGAAGGTGGTGGGCTGGATTTAACCCACAGGTGGTAACTTTCCAATTCCTTATAGAAGTGATAGGGGCAGGACTCAGAGCTGGATCTTCTACCACAACCTGAGTTCTTTCCACTATACCATGTGGACTTGTTTTATAGTGGAGGAGAGATCCTGCTCATAGACTTGAAATCTGGAGAGTTTTACTGCTGTTCCTACTTTTGAAATTAAGTATAAGACTCAAACATATTAAGCTCTGCATCCAAAGAGAGAGTAATCACCAGCAACAGAGCAATTAGCAAAGAGAGAGCCAACAGCAAGCCCAATGCACACTTCATTGTCAGCTAGAGGGTTTGGCTAAAAGTAAATTTAATACTCATTAAAAAATGATCATTTCTTTAACGCCACTGCAGAGGCTGGAGAATTGTAGTTAGCTCTAAGCAAATCAGGAAACAGTCCCATTGCTTCCAGGCTGACATCTACTCATAAACAGATTTTTCACAAGACAGGAAGGTTGGGAGAAGCCCCATCTTGGAAATGTTAGGCATTTCCTGAAAAAGTCCAGACTGGGTATTCTGCCCCTTGCAAAGTGCAACAGACATGGTCATGAGTGGAAGAGAGAGTAGACATTGATCCTACAGAAATGCTGACACGCAGACTTTATAAAGCAGAATACCACAGGGAAAAAGTTTTGAGAATTGCACCTGCTTATGAAAACAGAGATCAAAAACACACTCCTATCAAGGTACATTTCACCATTTTTATATTTGTTTTCCTTCTCCCATACCATGATTTACAACAACCCCTCTGAAGCATGAAGCTGAAATCCTTCTCCCCAAACCTTTTCTTCCCTGAATAATTTTGCTGGGATAGAGTTGTTCATGAGAGCTGAGCAATTGCTGGTGTGCCGTAGAATAAAACTGTCAATGTGATTTAAAAATACATACTGCAGAAAATAATAAAAGACATTCTTAAAACCTTGTCATAATGTCTTCTGTGGAAAACAAAGGCAGTAACATAGAGAGTTCAAAATAATAAAAAGACTTTGTTAACCATGAGGCACTTATAACCTCACAACCACAATGGAGTGCCAGGAGCCCTTGCAGGCATTCAAGTGTCTCATATCTAAATAGCACAAGTGGATTGCCCGAGTAATAGATGATTTCAGAGAAAGGTATTTGAGTCAAGTATTAGTGAAGAAAGGAGGAAATGAGTGACTTGCCACATGCATGTACATACATGTATTTTTTAATAGAGATTTAGGGGGTTTTGCATACAGGGGATTGATATCTTTTATATACCCCACTTTCCTTTTGTTCTGGTTGATTTTATGACATCATGGAAGTAACCTAAAAATGTAAAAATTAACCTAAAATGATGGATGTGTCTTTAAATTGCTTTCAGTTTTATGTTTGCCTACAACCTATATCTGAAGAAGTTACCCAGCTCTGGGAGTTCATATATGCATACATGAGGGCTTTTAGGACATTTTTTCATCATATTGGCATTAATATATCTTCTATCATAATGAATATTTCATCCTGTACTACCCTTTGAAAGGAAAAATGCATATTCATGCACTATTGTAAGTGAATAAGGGAGAAGAGAGAGAAGAAAGACAGTACACAGGAGATAGATAATTTTATTCCTGCCATCTAAATAAATAGGTGGAGATAGGTGATAGATAGATAGATAGATAGATAGATAGATAGATAGATAGATAGATATGGGTAGATAGACAGATAATTTTAAGTATATGCTTTAAGCACAGAAACAGATATTTGGAGTCTTATAAAGAAGTTTTTCCAAGGGTTTTTTTCCCCCATGAAGCACACAGAAAATAATATTTTTAAAATACCCTATAGTAAATTGGAAGGAGTTTGAGAACATCTATTTGAGGTTTGGTTAAAAGTATTATTTTATTTTATTTATATTATTAAATTTTGGTAAAAAAATAAAATGAATAGAATTAGGAAAGATAAAAATTTGAATTTCAATTATTTTTTAATAAATTGTTTTTCTTTTTTTTGAGAGAGAGAGAGACAGGAAGAGAGGGGAGAGGATAGAGGAAAGAGATTAGAAGCATCAACTTGTAGTTAGTTCACTTTTGTCGTTTATTGATTGCTGATCTGAGGTCTCAAGGTGAACCAGTAACCCCTTGCTCAAGCCAGAGACCTTGGGCTTCAAACCAGTGACCTTTGGGATCAAGCCAATGACCTTGGGATCATGTTGGTAATATTATGCTAAAGCCAGCGACACCACAATCAGGCTGGTGCGCCCATGCTCAAGCCAACTTAGCTATTGACGTCCAGGTTGCTAACCAGAACCCGTAGTGTTCCAAGTCAGCAACACTCTATCCACTGTGCCACCAGTGATCAGCCAAAAGCTATCAATAAAGTATCAAAATAATTAAAGAGAACTTTGAACTAACTTATATGACTATACCATTTCCATATCAGGTTTTGAGCTTGAAGGGCTATACATAATGCCTAGATAAGGCTTTACAATGATGGTTTTTTCAAAATTGTAGTATTTATGATCTATAAAATACTTTTACATGAGTAAATAATAACTTTCAATCATTTACAATAATTGATTTTAGTAGGATCTAATAGATCTTTATTGTAACTTACCTACTATACTAAAATTTCTTGAAAATGTATTTGGATTTCAAACCCAAGTGAACCTTTTCTATAACAATCATTTCAGTAATGATGAAAGTGCAATTTGCAAAACATGCATACATTTGTTAGGGTCGTCACTCGGTGGTCAACTTGTATGCCAATTAAAGGCACATCTAGCAAATGGACATAAGAATACAATATGCATAAAGATGAGAGTTCAGGACCTCTTTAAGAATGCACCCACCAGTAATTCCCCTCCTCTTTTCCCATTCCCCATTTCCCATCATTTTAAGATGAGTGCCGTGTACTTCGGCATTTGATGCATTAACTCGAAGAGACCATAATACCCTGGTCAGTAATGGGGAACCACCAATTTTGCATTTGACCTAGATGGACATGGCTGGTGCTTATACATCTCCTTGGCTACATTCAGCTATTGCTGAGTGGTGAAGGTGCCATGTTGTTCATGGTCTTCTTTACTGAGAGCTCTTCAGGTAAGCATTTAAACAGATCCATGAATTGTCCAAGGAGACAACAAAGAGTTGGCATATGCATACCCAGTCCTGGCCAGGGCTTCATCTATGTCTCTCAACTTTCCAGCCTCCAAACCACAAGAACCAATTGCCAGTCTTGGAATACCTCCTTTCATCCTCAGAGAAACTGGGACTCAGAGGGTCTAGAAGCCACCTAAAAGGTGTTTCTGTAAAAGAGATATGCTACCAAACTCTCGGAGCAACCAACGGTAACAGTGAAGGAGGGGCTCTCTGCACAGCTCTGGCTCCAGGAAGTTTTCTGTGTCTGAGGGAGTCAGCTCCTTTCCAGCCACTACATTCCAAATTTACCTGAGTCACTACACTATCCACCAAGGAAGCTGTGGCTGCCTAATCCTGACCTTCTACTGACACCTGCCTCTGCTGAGCATGCGGCAATTGTCAAACAGATAAGTAAAGTTTGATCAACATCAGATAAGTAACTGAAAGTCACCAAAATCAGTTTTTGCTTTATATGTTGCTAATGGTTGAAAATGCTTTTCTGTGTATCAAGATTTGCTGACATAAAACTGCAATCTTGATGAATTCATTGAATTATGAAGAACTGAAAAATGTACCTCTTAACTAAATAACATATCTTGCCTAGATTTTATCTTACCCAGAGATTGTTTGTAGAAATTTGATTTTGATCAGCATGTTAGGTTTAGCATTTAAAAAAATGTACGTTTTGCATGAGGTAAAAATTAGATCACTTAAAATTCAAAATTTAGAAATTTATTTTTTAGGATTTTCCAAATAATCTTTATTATATAGAAACTACTTGTTAAAAATAGTCTCCATTGTTCATGTGCTCCAAAACTCTAAGTCTTCTAATAATAGGACATTTAGGATCAGTTTGAAAATGTGAGGTTTCAGGTATCATTTCTACAAACCCAGGATAAATCATATCAAACATTACAAAGCTGATATGTTTTGACAGCTACTTGCTAGGTCAGTAGTCATTTGGGTATGGCAAGACTGCAAGGCTGCACTCTCATTGTTTGGTTACAGAGATACAGCCATAGTTCAGCAAGTTAAGCAGTAGTATTTAATAACAGACAAAGCAAATAAAAAATAAGTTGAATTGATAAATGTAATTAACCCACTTCAAATTTCAAGGCTTCAGCCTGACCAGGTGGTGGCACAGTGGAAAGAGCGTCGGAATGGGATGCGGAAGACCCAGGTTCGAGACCAGCTTGAGCGCACACCCATCTGGCTTGAGCAAAAGCTTGTCAGCTTGGACCCAAGGTCGCTGGCTCCAGCAAAGGGGTGCTCGGTCTGCTGAAGGCCCGCGGTCAAGGCACATGTGAGAGAGCAATCAATGAACAACTATGGTGTGCAACGGCAACAAAAACCTAATGATTGATGCTTCTCACCTATCTCTCCGTTCCTGTCTGTCTGTCCCTATCTATCCCTCTCTCTGACTCTCTCCCTGTCCCTGTAAAAAATAATAATAATAAAAATAAAATTTCAAGCCTTCAATATTTTAGTTGGTTTTCTATTTTGTTTTTAATCCCATGCATAATTACTTTTTCTCATTTTCTTGTTTCAATAACAGAAAATTCTGAATAATCTTTGTAGAAAGACATACAGTGAGAAAAACTGACCTGCGGTTACATTGTATATGACCAAATGAGAAAGAAACATTGACAATTGTTCTGATCGTGTTTAGAATAAATAAATACACTGTTTTCTCCAGCTATGATTATGATAAAGAAAAAGAATGTTTATGTAGTTATTCTTTAATAGTTTGTGTCCAAACTGAAACAAACAAACAAAAAAATAGAACTCTTCAGCAGATAAATTCCAAAAATCAAGCTGATTCCCACACAGCTCTATTTCCTCCCATTTTCTTAGGCATAGCATATACTAAAATTCCAGAAAACAGGCAAAATTCACTTATTTAAAAAGTAGCCTTTCAATGTATATTTAAATGATTCACTGTTGTCAAATTCAAAGTTTCTCAATGAGAGCATATCAGAATACCAGAAGAGTAGCTTTAAAATACGTCTTTTAGAAGCAGATAAATTAAGCAAATAAATGAATAATAAACTCATCCCCTCCACCAGTCTACTATAGTTTGGTGACCTCTTAAAGAGACCAATAAAGAAATGCTATTTATCCAGGGGTGTTCTTAGATTGTATGTGTGTGGGTGTGCATGTGTGCACATATCTTTATATAGATTAAATCAGTTTTTCACCTTACACTTTGGTGCAAAAAGTGACTAATTTGCCTGTAGAAGCACTCAGTTTCCAGAGAGATCGCTGTCCCTGCTTGTGTGCTATAAGCACACTCAGGGTACGAACTTGCCAAGCATACATGCTTCCTTTTTCCAGTCAAGGATTATCACCAAGGCCCTGATTGCCAAGAACAGAGCCAGCATTTGCCCACAATAATTTGGAGAATTCTGTGGCCTTATTCAGAAACCTGAAAACATTTATGCCTTCTGAGAGACCCAGAAGATAATCACAGGGAGGGGGCCAAGGGTTTTCAGAGCTGCTTTCCCTGGAAGCATAGACATTTAAATGTCAGAATTGGTCATTTGGTTTTTATAATACCTCCTATTGGTGGATAAATTCTGCAAATTTTCATATATCAAGATGAATCAGTCTGTGAATACTTAATTATTATGCATTTATTCTTTCCTATTCTTCTCCCTCCAACCATCCCTTTTCTTTTAACTTAGCACCTTTCTCTAGAAAAAATAATTAAACTAAACATTTGCTAACATGGTCTTCAAGCACATTGGAATCACTTCACTTAGAGAGCTCTCCAAACTATCCTTGCCTGAGTCCCACACCCAAAGGTTTTGCTCTAATTGGTCTGGGGTGGGCCTAAGCATCAGGATTTTTAAAAAGCTCCTCCAAGATTGTTATATGCAGCCAGGATTGAGAATCACTGTTTGTTGTTGTTGTTTTGGTGTTGTTGTTTTAGACAAAATACCCCTAAGCAAGGAGTGAGAGAACTGTGAATAAATCATGATCCAATGCTTTATTTCCAAAAGGGAAAGACACGCATTGCCATAGAGGTACGTGATATCCCAGGCACTTTAATTCAGAATCTGCAGCTTTGTTCACTGCTTTACAGTCTCCATGTTATTAATTTTCTGTTTCATAAACCTGACAAACGTAATTGCTAATTATATACCATATACTCCACCCTCACAGTAATGGTTTCTCTCAGAACCCACATCTGAAATAAAGTTATAGTACAATGCCCCACTATATTAAATTTCAATTTAATTATCTTTATTACAGCATCACCTCCTTGGAGGAAATGATTAACTCTGAGATGGACTTATAAAAGAAGACCAAGGTATTGAGAGAGGCTTGCCCTAAAGCCCTATACTGCTATATAAGCCTTCAGTCACAGGCATAAGAGCAACAATATAATGGTTGAAAAATGAGCTTCTCTTCCACTTCCTCAGATCCCTGTCATGTGATCCCTCAAAGGGCTCCACTGGAACAAACACGTGAATGACATGAGAAATGGAACTTGAATGCACAATTCATTTGTGTGAATGTGTGTGTGTGTGTGTGTGTGTGTGCGCGCACTCTAGTTAAAAGCAATAATTTTCAAATAATTAGCACAGGGGAGAATAAGAATCAGCTTGTGGACAACACATGTTAATTACTTAATAATTAATCTTTTCATAGTTAAACTTTATTTAGCACTTTATAACTTTTTAAAAAGTTTAGGGTGTTTGACTTTTACACATCACTTGATGTGGCTTTTAGTAAGACTCTCCAAGACATTGGCTTTCAAATGAAAAGACCTAGAAGCTTCTAAACTTACCAGAAGTGACTACATCCATAAATGAACACAAAGGGACTTGAATCACCTGCAACAAGTACATCAGGTGGCTGAGAAGAAACAAACTAAAAAATGGGCCCCCAAGTTTTTAATTTTGTTTTATTTATGTATTTATTTTAAAGAAAGAAGTAAGGAGAGAGAAAGGGAGAGAGACATTGATTTGTTATTCTACTGATTTATGCATTCATTAGTTGTTCCCCATATGTGCCCTGACCAGGAATCGAACCAGCAACATTGGTGTATTGGGATAAAACTAATCAACTGAGCTACCCAGCCAGGCCGAAGGATTTTGAGACTTCATGTTATTGAAGAAAAACACTGATATCTTAATATCATTAAGTAAGCATTTATACAGCAAATATTTACAGAAGATAATTTAAGATCAACTGTTATAAGGATAGACTGACACCATGCACACATCTCTTCAAAAAGAAGTCAACTTGTCCAAATCTCAAACCATGGGGTCCAGTACACGCAGACACAATACCATGATAACTTGAACTATTGAGTGAATGGGAGATATTAGTATGCAGCTAGGGCTCCAGCTTGGGCGTAAGTTCAACTTGCTATAGTATACTGACATGTTGCTTATTGGCAGTGCGGGAGGGAGAGGTAGAGATTTAAGTTCCCTCTTTGGTAAGAACTCGTCTTAAGGGAGAACATGCTGAGACACTGAAGCAAATAGTTATTCTAAGAAGAGAAGCACTTTGCATCCACACTATGTGTCCGTTATTCCTATATCTCTCACCCTTCACCCCAGGGAACCGCTGCGACAGAGTGAAACTTGAAACAGGTATGTTACTAAAATTCCTTCAACAGACTGGGGTCATGGAGACTTATCTATTTAGGGTTCCAATAAAGTAGAGACAAGTAGATGATACGATTTTTCAGAATTTGCAGATCTTGGAAGCTAGAGGAGGCTTCATGGCACCATTGCAATTTGTTTCATGAGTGTTCATGTATTGGATGGAATAAGACAGTGGGGATGATCAATATCAGGCAGTAACTCAGAGAGGTGTACTAATGGGCGAGAACTGTGAGGGTGTTCGACTTGCTTACTTTTACCATCAACTTGGTATGAACTACATAAAAAGAAATGATTAAAGTCCAAACAAATTTCTCCTTGAATTATAAATTGGCAGTTTAACTAGCTTTAATAGTCAATCATTATATTCTTTGTTCTTCATTAGAAAGTGGTGCAGTGTGTTGCCTGTGAAAGTAGAATAATATTTTCTCTTTACAGAAGACCTGTATGAACAACCAAGGTCTCATGATTCCTTGTTTAGGTTTCTTCCTTCTGTGCTTGAAGATTCTGTGTGGTTTTACAAAAGTGGTCAGTTTGGGATCATTCAGGAAGATGACAACAACTGTAAGAACTTTACAAGGAAGTAACTTAGATGATTGATTACTAAATATTCGTAGGGATAAAGGAGTGAAAGGGGAGGGTTTGATTAGTAATTGCCACGTGACACTTCCATTCTATTAGTGGGTGGAACAAGAATCCATGAGTTTTGTGCCTAATTAGACCTGCTGGATCATCAGTTGCTGGTGGTGGAACCACAACCACACCAGTATTTTGTAAGACCATCGGAGTGACCTGATTCTACTGCCACAGTTGCCAGAAGGGCTACCTGAAATCAAAGGAAAGAAAACATAATCCTCTTATTCCCACCTTGAAATCTGCGAGGGTCTCCTGCTAGAAAAATATAAGTACGCCACTTGGCAAGGGAGTCTGTTAAATAAAGTTTGCTTTCAACTAGCTTAAATGAGGACAGCGCAGATGCATGAGCACAGACCTGAGAGCCAACAGACACGTAACCAGTGTACTGGTGAACCTCACTCACCGGTATGGAGAAGCTGACAATCCTGTGGTTGTTCTGATATATCAGATTTCATCGTCAAAGGGAAGTTTTTATACAGTGATTGTTGGCCACGTAGTATAACAGGAAAACAATTCATTTCTTCTTTTTGTTTTGTGATTGTTACATTCAGCTTTGAATATTTGCTTCAATTTACTAAAATTTTGGTTGCAAAACACTTTAAAAGCAATCAGTTATATGCACAATATTTTGTACTCTAATACACAATCAATATAAATATTGTATATTTTATTAGACTCTTAGTTAGGACTTGGATTACCTATAACACTTAGAATAAGGAAGACATTGCACAAAATGAAATCTAATGGTTGACACAGTGCCAAATACAGCATCTGAGGATAAGATTTGATGGAAATAACTTATGAAAATTCACTCACATCAGAGAACAGCTTTTTATGTCAGCTCAATAACTTCCAGAAAATAAATGAAGATATTTTAAAAATCAAAGTGATATAATCATATCAGTGAAGCCTTATAAAAACTGATAATAGCATAGTATGCCCACTCCAAAGAATGACAATATTAACCCCACCAGGAGGAAGTAATGAATTGTAATAAGTCTGGAAACAAGCTAAAAAGAAATTCACATCTCTGAGTCAATTTTGGGAATCCATTATCTAAATTTGTAGTATTTTGAACAGAATGAAAAATATTGTATAACAAAAGCAAGCTGTTGACTTAGTGATGGTGACTTCTGGGACTTTGCTGATACACATACTGTCTTTCTTTTTCACTGTAGACTTACTTATATGTTACATTTTATCTTTGGAGAGAGTAATCTTCTATATAAGGACAATAATTCTTAAAGTAAGTTAGTAGTCAAATAGAATCCAAATGGTGAATTCTAGATCTCCGCAAAGGCCAGACCTACAGGAAATTCATATTCTATAAAGCATCAATTGAAAATTATTATAGTATTTTTATTTCAAAGTAATAAACTTCACCATACATTAGTAGACATTTCAGAACAAAACCGACAGAATTGGTTTTGAAGCTATCATCCTCCTTTATGTCTAATAACTGTCTGTTGTTCTTAGACCAAAGATTAGGACATTGTACTTACAATTTATAAACCAAGTTAGGAATTTTCTGATTGGAAAAAAAGAGAATAAATTATTCATTGCATAAAAAACATCGTGAAGTTTCTAATACAAAAGTGACCCCAAAGAAAGCTACTAAGCCATTTATCGGTTGAAGGTGTTATTTGTTTTGATTCTATAAACCGTATCGAAATTTGAATGTATTCTGTATTGTGTTAAATGCCCTCGCCCCTTAGCCTTTCGAAAGTGAGTGCACTCAAAAACCCGTGAGATACAATACAGGGACACCTCACCTGTTCTGCGAGCTGAGGACGCCCCTCTTTGATCTTCCAATGAGCGGTTGTGACAGTGTCCCCACAAAGCAAATGCTCTGCTCAGGAGGGTCTTTTAACTAAAATGCACAGAGGGAAAAATTTATGAGGTTCTTGTAAAGTGGCTGTTTTAGCTCTGAATGGAGGAAGAAAGGGAGAAGGGAAAAGGAGGCACCACGTTTTGGCCTAAAGCTCCACTTGGGCCTGGTGTAATTTTAATCATCCTAAAGCAGTGTTGGAGAAGACTGGACACAAAGCTTAGGACTGGCTTTGCCTCAATGCTGCAAGTAAGAAATGTAAGGCAGGAAGAAGCTGGTTGGTAAACAACCCACAAAGCAAACTGCTAGTTGATACTTCCTGAACTAAAATTCTTCGAGTTACAATGGGAACAGCTTCTCAGTAAATAAAGAGCGTAAGTCCTCTCTTTAGTTCCAATGAGGCTTTGTCATGACTTGTAAAGAACTGAACATTGCAATGCATATTCTAAAAAAAAAATTCACTATGACTCTGTGCAAAAACTACAATGCACATGCACCAGGACGTTAACAAAACAGCACCTGCACAAACTAAGATTGCAACTCTATTCTCAGCTTATCTTTGCTTTTCACTCACTGGGATCATTTCTGTTTCAATAGCAAAGGAAAGTCGCACACGCAAGCATAATTCATACGTTAAACAGGAGCTATGACTTTTGTACGAATCAGCGTTCGCTCGGTAAACAAAACAAAAATCTGAAAAATCTGTAAAGCCAAATACCCTCTGTCAGATACATTGAACAAGCTTCCATTATGACAATGGTCAGAGCAGGAGACTACAGGTAACACAGGCTTTTAAAAGTATTAGAATGTAGGGGAGATCTCTGTAATTATGGCCTATTTAAAGAACTTTTAATTGACTATAGTTTTAAAATGTATAATTCAAACTTTATTTAAAGTCTTCTTAAAAATACCTGCACCAACATAATTATAAAAATAAAGCTACAAAGAGATAAAAGGACATAAATAGCAATAGTGATTATATATACTCAACCTGTTTAAAATGCCAATAATTAGCAAAGTTCTCAAAAGTAAATCCATCATTTGTCTGTGGGAGGCAAAGAGCAGACTTGCTGACTAATTGGGAAGGAACAACTCAGGTGAATAATAAAAACTACCACAATTAACAAATATTATATATTTATCATTGTACCCACTACAAGTGTGATGCCTTGTACTAAATATTTTAGTTATTTTCTTACTTAGTTGTTTTGGCATCCCAACATGTTATGCTTTGAATTTGACAGATGAGGAACCTGAGGTTTTGGATTTCTGACCCATAATCACGTCAAACCGCCAGCCAGTAGCCGAGCTGGGCAGTGGGGCACTCTGGATTTGAGCCTGAGCGCCTCACTGCTTCCCCAAGATCTAGTCACCACACATTTCTCAGCTACTATCCCTATAAAGGAAAAGAGAAAGGCAACACCACGAATACTGTTACTTGAACAAATGCACATTTTAAAATTGTGGAAAGTGAGAGAGCTTAATAATAAGATTAGTGACTGGTGAGTATCCATAGAACAAACCATTACAATATTGCAAAGATTGCTGGACTTGTTACAACCACAGAACCTCACACAGAAAAGAGACTTTAAAGAGTATTCTATCTTATCCAATGCAGGGATTCTGTTCATTGCATTACTGGCAAGTGACCATGTCGTATCTGCTTACATATGTTTGGTGATGGGGCTTTCACCCTCTTACTAGGCAGCCCATGCCAATTTTCAATGGCTTGACATTTTAGAAAGGACATCCTTATATGGAGCCTAAAATCAAGGTTGTTGTCACTTCAAGTAATTACTTTTACAACCAGTCCTACAAAATTCTGTATCATTTGTTCATTAAAAGAGACTATTTTTTCACTCTAAAACATGGGAGGTAAAGATGACTCAAGGACAGAGTAATTAGTTTTATATGTGGTATGTCAAGGTTTGGATCTGTTTCTTTCATTGTGTGAAGAACAGTAAAATCCAGTGACAAGCCCAGATTATAGTGCATAAACCCTAAAAACATTTACAAGTCAAGGGCATCACTTGTCACAAAATCATTAAACTTTGTTGCACAGATTAATCAGAGTTTTGTTGGTGAAGATATGCCTAACGCTTGCTGGAACCAAGATTCAGAGCTGGGCAAGGCAGCAAGGTGTATGCGAGGGGTCTGCAGTATAAGTAATTACCACTAAAAACCCTCTGGATGAGGAGCATAGGAGGACATGAGTAAAGACACAAATGTAGGGTAGACACAAGAAGAGGCTGAGGAGTGGCTCTCCACATTGCTGGGTGTCCTTAGAGGGCAGTGCTTCGATGTGTAAAGCAAGGCACGGTGCCCTGCTTCACACGTCCACCTTGCACGTCCAGCCAAACAGACGGAACTTCAGGGAAAATATTTGTTCTCCAAGCAAATAGGAATACACTTTAGTCTCCTCTGTAGCTACACAGGGCTGCCTCTTAGCCAAATGCCTGACTCCCACACTATTTACTGCACTCCAGAAACCATACGTCAGACAGGACAGAAGCATGCGACTTCTTCATTTCTAGAGAAAAGTGTAAGAGTATTTATTTTTTAGATCAGCTAATATTTTATGTCCATTGTGTCTAAAATGAAAACTTGGCAGTGACCAAAGTTAGATTGCATTCTAAGTTCAAGCTATAACAAAAGAACTGACAAGCTGGCTTGTTGGTGTGTGTCACAGAGTGTGACTCTGCTGCTTTCCCCACCCGGGTCTCCACCCAGCGCTCAGCCAACCTCCAGAATGGGCAGGTTTCTGTGGTTTCACTGTGAATTTTAAAATGTATTACTGGTTGGACCAACTTCTCAATTGTACAGTATGTGAACAAGGCGACTGATTTTTATGAGCAGGTCTAGTAGTCTTTTGATACCAATTTTATTCAGTTTTTAACTCAAAAATTGTGGTTTCTATGTTGAAATTAGATGTTCACTTCCTTTCATTTTAATCCATTTTTTAAAAATAAAACTGGTAAGTATGTGAATTCCAAAATAAACCACCACTTTCCTCAGAGTATCCAAAAATCTTAATGCAGTTTTAAGCTTTAATAAATTCAAGAGCAACAATGCTGCAAACTTACAAAAAACACCATTGTTTACAGTTATCTTTCTTGTATGATTATTGTTTTGCAAATTTTTAAATTTTTGTTTTAATATTTTCAAGTTCCCCTTACTGGAGACAGTACACATTGATCAAAAGAATATAGAAAATTTTTATTCAAGATTGACAAAATTGTATAGATATAAAAGGAACATAAATATTTCAAAAAATTATTATCATATAATACATTTATAATTCCAGAGTAACTAAGGTTTTTGAGACACCTTTATTTTTTTTTAAGTGAGAAGAGGGGTGATAGTACATGAACTCCCATTGGGTCCACCTGGCATTCCCCTGTCCATGGCTGATCCTTGAATCAATCAAGCTGTTCTTAACACCTGAGCCTGATGTGCTGGAACCAACAGAGTTATCCTTAGCACCCTGTCATTCAAACCAATCAAGCCATTGGATGTGGGAGCGGAAGAGAGAAAGAAGGGGAGATGAAGATGGAAACAGAAGAAAAGCAGATGGTTGCTTTTCCTGTGTGTCCTGACTGGGAATTGAACCCAGGACATCGATATGCTGGGCCAACATTCTACCAATGAGCCAACCAGCCAGGGTCTGAAATGTCACCTCTGTATCTGCTTTTTTAACCCACCATGAGCAGGTATAATATAGAAAGAGGATCCCTGGCTTTCAGAGATAACTTCCACTTTATGAATGACAAATTAATGATGGAGCAGTTTAGAGAAGAGCATCTTCTCTCCCAGGTTGAATTCAGCCTTCTTCCTCTGGCACATAATTGTAATTTGGAGAGCATCATTTCATCCACCATATAGTTTAGAACCGAATCATAGTAAAGATGAGGAGGGTGAGATGTTCTTGATTCAATTTTCAAAGTCAAAGCTTACAAAAAAAAAGCCTGTTTCTAGAAACTGGGCATATGTGCAAATTTGATTCATTCTTCACTCCTTAGACTAGAACAATACAGGACTGTTGACAGCTGAGCTCAGTTGTTTCTTTAAGCTTTATTTCTGCCTGCCCTTCACCTTCCCAATTGCCCTAAGGGACACTGAATGTCACCACTACAGGAAATTCACATAGATGACAAGGAAACCAAAGTTAAGCTTTATCACTCAACCTTTATAGAATAATCAAGCAGAAAATTGCCTTCTTAGCCTAATCTCATGGACTTATTTTATGAACAAGGGAAACAAAGAGATTGGTTTTATCATACTGTGTTTTATCAATTTTTGATAAAAGTCAGAATTGAAACTACATTTCCCAAGTCCCCATAGATGCTTTGGCTAAGCCACTGTCCAGATAGCTTGTGTTTAATATTTCTCCCACATAGACTGTAACCTAGTTGAAAGTAGAAATCATATATTTTCATTGTTCTGTCACTAGCACAGAGTTGGCTCATAGAACATAATGGACGGATGTTTGTTTAGCCAAACAGAACTATCAAGATAGTACAAATTCACACATGAAAGCAAGCTATTTAAATATGCTCTTCTTCTGTTTCCTCTCTATTTTGGGTTATATAAAAAAACAAGGGTGTGTCCTGGCTGGGTGGCTCAGTGGACAAAGCATGACCTGGTGCACCAGAGGTGGTGGGTTCAGGCCCCAATCAGGACACATGTGAGAAGAAACCAATAAACTAATGTACAACTAAATAGAACAACTAAGTGCAATAGTGAATTCATGATTCTCTCTCTCTTTTTTTCTTACCCCCTTCCTCTCTCTCTCAATTCAATGGGAAAAAAAATTAAGGTGTTTTTATAGTAAAAGGATGATACCATGTTCACAGTCTTAATAGAAAGAATAAATTGGAGAAAAGGGCTGGGCTTAGTCTAGTATTAGTTTTTAAAGATGGCAAAAATAAGGAAGAAAGAAGAAAGAAAGAAAAAGAAAGAAAGAAAGAGAGACAAAATACTAGAACAAAAAGAAGTCTATGAAACATCCCAGAACAATAGGAGACTCAGCAAACAACAGCAGAGGTTGCAATGGGACTAGGACTTAGAACTACTTCTTGTAAATGTTGCTTTAGGTATTAATTTTTGTGCAATGGCTAACAGATCCTCATTCATCATCTATGTAAAAGATTGCAGTGTCAGACAGGGCTACCTCATGTAGATTTTGTTTCCATGTCAGCTTTCTCACAAATGCCTCTATATTCTCTGACAAATGGATGTAACGTGTTCATTTGAACAAGGAAGGCCTATTGTCTCCATCTGCCTTTGGCTCGTTTGCTTCCTTAGGGGGCTTGATAAAGGAGAAACATTTGGGTAGGAGGGAAAGGCTTTGGTGTTGTCAAAACCACGAGTTAAAAAGCTTCAAGCCATGCTCAGCCGGTGTGTTACTGCTTGAAAACAAGACATACATTTTTAATAAATGGAGCCCTAAAAAGTTATTTTTATTTGATCTAAAACCTGACATTAGTCTGTGCTTCTAAATTCCTTTGGAAACACAAAATTTTTCAATTCCCAAAGTGGTTTTCAAAGTGCTCTGAGAAATGTAAAGATTGTGCAATTATCTTTTGAAAGTATGGAAAGTAAAGGTAATATTTTTGTAAAGAATAACCACTACTCAACCTTAAATATATGAGAAATACCTTATTCGTCTCTTCTTTATCTGACACATTAAAACAACATAAAGAATCTTCTGACCTCTGACAGAGAGTCTCTGTTCCTTATGTTTAGCCAGGAGTTTCCTACGTTCTCCTCACGTGATGCTTAAATCACTCTGTTAACTGGGTACATGGGATACTTCTGTGTTTGCCTTCTATCTCATTCTTCTGCTCATAAATTGTGCAACAAAATGTACTTAGAGATACCTATCATTTTATAGAAGATGAAACTGGAAGGTCTGAGATTGTCCAGGACCATCCAGCAGATCTAGAACCATTCACCAGAGTCCAAACACACTTTTTCTTCAGACTATCCTTCTTTCATCTGAGCTAGACTAGAGACCACAAAAGGGGGCTGCTGTTTTGCAGGTACTTTGCTAGATACTTTAAGTGTATTAAAATAATTTTCCTTGTTATATTCCTATAAGACAGATATGATTCTCTACATTTAAACGAGAAGGCTGAGGTCCAGAAAGGTTACGTTCCTTATCCAACAATACAAAGCTGGAAAATTTAGGTGACAACATGACTCAGACTGACCCCAAAGCCATGATGGCTAAGCTAACCTAAACCTCAAAATGCATCAAAGTCTGAATATGGAAATGGAAATAAAGAAGGGGTCTACCAGAGGACTATGACAAGAAAAAAAATTGTTTCAGTCTGTTTATTGACCTAATGGGAGGAATTCTATCTGAGTCATGAAAGCCCAGCCCCACTGCATCAGTAACAAACAGAGGGAATATTGGCAAAACCCAACCCTGCTGAGCCTCATGGCCTCGCTCAACAGGGCCAACTGCTGCAACTCCTTCTATGGGCTACAGAGAGAATAGAATGAAAACCAAAACCAGGAAACTACTTCAGAACATTTTTCAGAGATTTTTTATTTTATATTCTAAGTCCCAGTGGGACTTGTTTCAAACTCTATATTCTTCTTCAATAAGTGGATAAATGAATAGTTGATAAATGAACCAAAACAAAAATAAAAAGATGAATACTCCCCCACCCCCTCACTCAGAGAGGCAGTCACTGAAAAGATTTGCACCTGCCATTCAAGAGTTTCCTGCCGCCTGACCAAGTGATGGTGCAGTGGATAGAGCATCGGACTGGGATGCGGAAGACCCAGGTTCGAGACCTCGAGGTTGCCAGCTTGAGCGCAGGCCCATCTGGCTTGAGCAAAAGCTCGCCAGCTTGGACCCAAGGTCGCTAGCTCCAGCAAGGGGTGGCTTGGTCTGTGAAGGCCCGCGGTCAAGGCACACATGAGAAAGCAATCAATGAACAACTAAGGTGTTGCGACGGCAACGAAAAACTAATGATTGATGCTTCTCACCTCTCTCCGTTCCCGTCTGTCTGTCCCTATCTATCCCTCTCTCTGACTCTCTCTGTCCCTGTAAAAAAAAAAAAAAAAAAAGAGTTTCCTGCCAATTACACCATTCTAAGGAACCTGAAAATGAGCAAGGTTGTTGTGGGTTGTTTGTGCCCTCCCCCAAATCATGTCCACTTGGAAATCTGGAATGGAAACTACCCTGGAAACATGATCTTTGAAGATGTAATTAGTTAAAGAACTTGAGATTAAATCATTGTGGATTTAGGATATACCCTAAAACCAATGACTGGTGTCCTTATAAGAACATAGACATACACAGGGAAGAAGACCATGTGATGGCAGAGACAGATTGGAGTGATGCTGCCACAGCCAGGGAATGCCATAAGCCACCAAATGCTGGAAAAGGCAAGGAAGAATTCTTCCCTAAAACTTTTACAGGGAGCATGGTCCTGCTGACACCTTGATTTTGGACTTCTGACCTCCAAAACTGTGAGGAAATAAATTTCTATTGTTAGAAGCCATCTAGTCTGTGGTTATTTGTTACAGTAGCCCTGGGAAGCTAATACAGAGGGCAATGTTCCTTCACCAATTATGTTTTTATGTCACCAGGGAGATGGCCTTTCCCACCATCAGATGCTTCCCTTTCAGCAGGTGGCATTGGTCAGGCTGTACACGTTGTTCATAGCCAACCTCCACTGCCCTGATCACTGCTCAGCTGCTAAATAGGATAAGTATCTTAAATATTATCCCTGCTCCCAGGCACTATGGAAAAGCAATATTCAGTTGCAAATATATGATGCAGTCTAGAGGCTTATCTATTATTATGTTTGATATAATTTGTATTTAGAATTTCTCATGAATAGACTGAAGCTGGATGGAGCTAGAATCTCATCTGGGTCAAGAATAAAAATGCTAGGTGATATAAATTACACATTAAAGATTTGGATAGAGCTTCTGGCCTCAGCAGAAAAGGTCCCAGTAGATGATAATTACTTTTAGTTTTCACCTTTGCTACAAAAAGAATGTGAAAGACAGGATATGAGAAAGAATCATTTCAATTTATAAAAGGAGATGGGATGTGAGGGTATTTTTTATTATTTCTGTTTACATATTAAATAGATCAAGTTCAGGACGATGGTTCAGAGGGTCTGCAGAGGACCCTAAGCAATAGAGTACCTAATTGATATTTGATGGAAGAACAAACAATAAATGATTTTCATTTACCTTTCACCTAATTAAAATTATTGTAGGTTATACTGGAGTGTGTGGTCATGGAGACTAAAATAGTTGGTAAATTATAAAATGCTGATTACATATAGGGCAGTTGGAAGTGGCAATTTCTTATGCAGGGTCAGAACCAGTGATCTTCTTCCCTTCTTCCTTTTTCTTTCTAATTCCTCCCATGCCACCCATATTAAACAGCATTGAACCAGAGATATAAAAAGGGTAAAGAACTATGAGGGGCTTTTGAGAAGAACAATAAAGCTTAGCTGTAATAAAATCTTAATGTTTAACACTCTTCACCTTGCTGATCTTGCAAACATAACCTAAAGCCCCACCTCACATATGTCATACCCTGCAATAATGCAGGCAAGAGAAATCAAAGCAGGTGTTCCCCATAAAGACCTGGATCCTTAGGGCACCACCTGTGTCTACATAAATCCAAGGCAAACAGTATCCAGCCAAGTTGTGAGCAAGGTTATGGGATTCATCACGTTGCCCTGCCAAGGCAGGAAAAGAAGGACACGCAATTTGGCCCTTTTAAGCATGAAAGACACACTGGCAAATACACAGAGGGGACAAGATTCTCTTCCCTCCTGAAATTCTTCAGAAAAGAAGAAATGGCTTATACAAAATGACACTTCAGAAGGTGCGTTGAAAATATCAGACAATTCTCAAAGTTCAAGTGACTCACCTTCACCGCTTAGCTCATTCAAAGAATATGATGAATGATACACACCAGAAATTGAGGCACTACCAGCTCCAGCAATGGGCATAGCAAGTTGCTGGTTGGTAGTTTCCATCTCACAGGATCATTTAATCATCGGGGTTCATGGTACAATCTCCCTTTCCTTGACAACAGATCTACAGGAGCAGTGGCAAATCAAATGTAGCTTGTGTTTCTAGAGTCAGTAAGGAGATCCCATATGAGGACGTGGCAAAGCCTTCCCTTTTCTGAACACAGATTTGCAGGCTGAAGCAGGAGTGCACGTAAATATATTGGAGTAAAGGGAGATGTTTAGGAAAGACTTGCCAATGTGGCCTCAGGGCTGAGTGCGTCTGATCTGCTCCAACAACCTTCTCAGCATCAGCTGGAACTATTTCCTCCCCCAAAGCAGACACACTTTATTAAAATGCAATATTCCTCACAGTATTCTGGAAAGTCACATTTATGTGACTAACTTCCTTAGAGATTGTGCCTATTGTATCCCAGGCCTCCTTCTGAGCAGTGGCTTGGGTGCTGCAAATCTAAAAGCCTAAAAGGGGGATAATTATTTTAATGTATAGAGAGTGCATAACAAATCTAGATACACCAAGAGACACATTTGAAAATAACACACAAAGAACCAGAGCCTCATTGAAAATACAGTCTTGGTGTTGCTAGATTCTGGCTACTACAGGTTACAGTTATAATTTCCCAGGGGGCTGTGTTTCTTATGAAATATGTCATTTCATTGATATTTTTGCATGATAGATTTTATTGACATAATGCTGGACCCCACACTTGGACCTCCTCAACCCCATTGTAGTGTGGATTAGTGAATGCTTTACAGTCTTTGGCCATACAAATGTGCACCTCTGGGCACGCTTTCCCTGTACAGAGCACACGCACCCTCAGTGCCAGGTCATTAGTATGTGGAAGTTCCTGCGGCCTGTCCACCAAATGCTGTGTAACATAATTGGATGTGATGTTGTAAAATAAGAAAAGAATGTCCAAACTGTAGATGCCATTTAAAACTTTCTCAATGGCTCAAATTTATATTTGTAGGTAAAATATTTTATACTTTGTTCCCTAAATATTTGTTTAATTTAAGACTATTTTATTCATTTAGATCATTTTTTGTTTGTTTACAAAAACCCCTAAAAATATAAATAGTGGCGGTTTTATTCTTACAGAACTAACTTACTTCCGATGTCGTTGTTTTTCTCTGGATTTGTAGGCACTTCTTGCCCATAACACGACATCATCACAAAAAACAAGCAGGTCAATGGCTTTCAAAGGTTTTGTCTTCAAGACTATAAAAGATTTCTAGCAGCACTTTAATAGCAAAAGCACTTGGATGATGATTTCCATAGCACATACAACTTATTTTGTGAAATGTGATTTTAAAAAAAATAAAGGAAATAAAGTGTTTGCCAAAATGATCACTGAGTATCGCAGAAATTAAACGTACAAGGAACTTCAGGGGCGCTTAATATAATCAAGTAGCTGTGTGGTTTGTCAGCCCCGCTCCCACAGACTAAATGGCTGAAACTCCTGGTTTGCAAATCTGACTTCGTGCCCCAAATGCTGCTGCTAAATGCCCGGGCTGGCATGCCCACTGAACTGGGTACCAGGGCTGTTGTTGACATTTTGATGTTGAAAAAGGTTGTCAGGTTTTTTTTTTCCTGTAACCACTCACTTTCTCTTTGCCTCTTGTCACTTTCCTCCCCTCCCCTGCTCATTTTACTCACATTAAAGCTGTAAGTAAATAAATGACAGGCTGTGGCCTATCATCAGGTGACAGATCATCCTGCATGGGCTTTGAAGAACAGAGACGTTGTCATCTGTCTGGTTCCCCTCACATTCCCTGTCAGCCTCTCCGCGTCCGGGTGGCATGTCACAGTCATCAGAGCAAGATGAATTCAACCGTGTAAACATCAGTTTAGGAGTCGAGTCAATCAAACGTGGGACTCAAACTGCACAGAAGTCCTGCTGCTGGAGAAGGAAGGCGCTCGTAAAAAGACAAATGCCCTTCAGTGGCCTGCTCCTGCTTAACGGGACTTATTACTTAATTAAATTTAACAAGGTTTGTTTTTAAGTTCACCGGGCAAAGTCGTATTTCCCCCCATTGAGAGTATGGGGCACAAAACAAATCTCCTTGTTCCAGAAACAATTCATAGATATTGACTTTCATTTTCCATCCACGGAGGGGCCAATCCGTCCTCAGTCCGGAGGAGCTCTCACAGAACTGTGCCAAAGCTTAGCCAAGTTGCAAGAAGTGACACCAGAGGAGATAATGGAACATCTCAGGGGCTGAGTAAAAGTGGCACTTAGGATATTTTTGGAGTGCTGTTCCAAAACAAACAATGAACCACATATTAAAATAAAGTCATGAAAACATCAGAAGGAATACCAGAGTGATAATGACTTCCCAGTGAGGAGGAGAAAAATTTTTTTAAAAGGCCAGTGAAACTCCTTCCCAAATGCAAACAGCTGGCCCTGACTCTCCTGAAGACTTTTCGTTTTTCTCCTGTTCCACGGAAGAAGCTTTGTGGTGCCACCTCTTTAAGAGACCTAGCTCATGGCACATGAGAAGAAAACAAAAACAAAAAATACGTATTGGAGAGTTTATTTGTTACATTGAAAAAATATCTCTGTCAGCCACCATGTGACACTCCAGTGTGTTTGTAGTAGTCAGGGTGGATGTGGAAAGACTAGCACAATGACAGCCACCTCCTGTTGTGAGTTCCTGGACATAGGACACCCTGACCCTCGTGCCAAGAGTAGCCACAGACAGAAGTTTCATCATTTGAGGCCATTTGGTCAAGCACTGGTGATTTCTGAAAGCTGGGTAGTTTTGTTGTTTATCAAAAGCACTTAGGTTAACTATTCAGAAATATAAAGCACCACGGCAACAGTGCTGATGGCTCTGGAATTATCCCAAACTCTGAGTGATTCTGAGGAAAGGAAGCTTGCAGAGTCTATCCACAGCATCAAATTAAAAGCAATTAAACACTGAATGCTGATACTCCTACATAAAGATTCTGAATATTCTGGTCTTATCTTAACTTTTCAGCCATATTATTTAAACTTTTATTACATTCCCACTATGGTCTGAATGTTAGTGTTGCCTTAGAATTTGTATGTTGAAATTCTAACCCCCAATATGATGGTATTAGGAGGTGGAGCTTTGGGCTATGATTAGATCATGAAGTAGAGCCCTCATGAATGAAATTAGTGCCGTTATTAAAGAGACCCCACAGAGCTCTCTACCCCCTACCATGTAACAACACAGTGAGAAGGTGCCAGCTATGAACTAGCAAAAGGGCACTGAATTTGTCATTGTCTTGATCTTAGATTTCCCAGGCTCCAGAACTGTGAGAAATAAAATTCTATTGTTTATAAGCCACCCGGTTTATGGCCTTTTTATTATAACAGCCCAAATGGACCTTCTTTTACCATTTTCTTCAGGTAAATCATATCACCCATTATCTGCTGTCCCCAGTGACCTATTGCTTAGATTATCCTCCCCCATGGAATACATCTCATTCTTCTATGTACCCATTAAAAATATACATAAACGTTGACCCAAATATTGCACTTCTAGAATTCATCATTAAAGAAATAAATTTATTTCAAGGACTTTCTTTTCATTATGTTTATAATAAAAAAAGAACACACCAAATTCTCAACATTATTGGATTAAATAAGTCATAATACATCCATATGCAATGTATATATAGTATCCATGCAATGAAAAAATGATGCTATAGATTAATACTGATTTCCATGAATGATATTTATAGTATGTTGTTTGGTAGAGAAAATTAAGTTATAAAACAAACATATACAAAATATTTCTCTTTTTATAAAAATAAACATCTAATGTATATATTTATTTATATTTATATTCATATTTATATTGAGAGTCTAGAAAAAACACACTTGTATATACATGTAGGTTATCTATAAATTAGAGAATTACTTTGTGTGTATCTGGGTGTGTATGTGTACAGGGGTCCTCAGGTTATGACCGTCTTGACATAAAACATTTCCAGTTTACATTGTTCACTCCCATAAAAACTTAAAAGAACTAAAATGTATTTCAGTTTACACCATTAGCATCATGCTTATGGACTACATGACAGGACTAGTTTGGTTGCACATTATGCAGTAATGCGGTTATGAGTGAAGGAGTTGGCCTCCCCTGGTACGCTTATGTACGCCATTTTGGACTGTTAAAAGTGCAAGTGCTCTGTTTGTGTTGCTTTGTATGGCAACTTTTTGGCCCTTATCATGGCTCTTAAATTGAAGTCAAAGTCTTCAGATGGTAGTGCTTTGAGGAAGAGGAAAGCCATCGCTATAGATGTCACAGAGCTACTGGCATCACATGGAGAGGAGCTGTCTGCTGAGGACTTCATTCAGCTGGAGAAGAAGCTGATTAAAGAGGAAGAGATAGAAACTCCAGAATCCAAGAGATTTATTACCAAGGATTTGGCAGAAGGTATTTCTATGGTGGAGGATGGGTTGGCAAAATTTCAGGCTGAGGTTCCCAGCGATGACAGATTCAGTAAGGTCTACAGAACTGTTATGGATGGCTTGCAATGCTCACGGCAGATTTTGGAAGAGAAGATGTCATCAACCTTCCAGACTAGTCTGGAACATTTCTTTAAGAAGGTAGAGAGGCCTACAACCAGAAGTGGATTAAACAGCGGGCACACCGGATGGGCACCCTGGGCCCCGACTTCTGAAGGGCCCTGCAAACCCCCAATTTTACATTTTTTTTTCTAATGACAACAAGTTTAGTTTCATGTGTACAATTTTAACATTAATAGGACATAATATTTTTTATTTATTTAAAAATATGGTTAACATGTATTCTTTTTCCCTGTCTCTCTCATTTTTTTAAGGGGCCCAATATTTTGTTCTGCGTCCAGGGCCTCAACCGACCTTAATCTGCCTCTGCCTGCAGCTGATCTTCTACCCTCTACATCAGCTGCTTCTCGAGATGAAACACCTGTAGTGCAGGTAGAATCATCTCCGGCATCTCCTACATATTCCTTAAGCAATCCTGATTCACCTGACCCGATGTCTCTAGCATCTTCTGAAGGTTATACTGCCTTTCCAGCTTCCTCCTTCCAATCGGTCACTCTCTCCCACTTTGTGATGCCCCTTCCAGTGTGCAAGCCAACCTCAGGAATAAAGGTAAGAAATCTTTTACACCCATTTTCTGTCATTTATTCTGTTACTATAGTACAGTATATTTATGTCCTTTTCCTTTTTCTGTGGCTTAGTTGGTTTTTTTTATGTTCTATATTATGATTTTACAACTGTGTTAGACTAGGTAAGTGACATAGGTTAGGGTGTGTTTCAACATACATCAAAATTCAGATTAAGTTACACTCGTAGGAAAAGAACTGTGCCATAACCTGAGGACTCCTGTATAGTTTATCTGTATTTTATAATCTTTCAAAAGTAAACATAAATTGCCTTGGTATTAAAAATAATTTCAAAGTGAACTATACTTCACACTGTAGCTCAAATGCTCTTCTACCACACAAAGTTTTTCCTGAAATTTCCTCAAGTTCTTTCTCTCAATTCTATCAGTATCAATTGTATGTTGTTTAAATTTCAGCTTAGATTAAAGACATTTTTATGTTATCAGAATATAAGCTACATAAGAGTAGAAGTCCTTTCTAACTTGTTTTATTTTACTATTTATTTATTTTAGCAAAAGAGATAAAGAGAGAAAGGAAGAGATATGAGAAGCATCAAGTCATAGTTGCAGCACTCTTGTTGTTCATTGATTGCTTTTCATATGTGCCAGCTGAGCCAGTGACCCCTTGCTCAAACCACTGACCTTGGGGTTCAAGCCATGACCTTTGGGCTCAAACCAGGAACCATGGGATCATGTTGATGATCTGATGCTCAAGCTGGTGAACCTGTGCCCAAACTGGTGATCTCAAGGTTTTGAATTTTAGACCTCTGCATCCCAAGTCAATGCTCTATCTACTGTGCCTCCACCCATCAGGCCTTATCATTTATTTTTGCATGTAAATTTGTAGCAAGTGTTTAACAAATATCTTTGTATGAATTAATATTGTTGACCTAATCAGTAATTCAAAATATAGTGGCACATCAGAATCACTTGGAAGGTGCTTTTTCAAGGCACAGAGTCCCGGGACCATTCACACTGTGTCATGGCAGCTAGCCATGCTTTTAGGTCAGAAAAGGTGAATTGCAGTCCTCAGGCTACCTTAGATTATTCTCTTAGTTTAATGTAAGCATCTCTCCTTCAGCTGGACATGCTCATTCTACCTGTTCACATATTTGGGCTTAATGCCTGAATTAATTCCCGACCTTGTGAAAAGTGTACAAACAATCATTAACTAATCAGACTTCATAATCAAGGTGCCTGGAACATGGTAAATGTTTAATACATGTTTTCAGGGAAATGGTTATATTCTCCTGTCATGTTTCCAACCTCCAGAGCCTGTAGATTACCTTACTCCTAACTTCTGTAGGGAGTTCTCTAATTGCCTTGACATGCTCCTTTTCTGTCACCCTGATACTCATCTCCTTGTCTTCTTGAGCACTGATTCACCTCTTAGCCTGATCATAATATTTTTGTAAGTACAGGTTTTCTGCCAGGATGGCACAGAAAAATTAGACAAATGTGCACAAGAGCGAGGCTTTAAGATCAGGACCAGAGGTTCTTGGGTGGGCAATAAGATCTGTGGTTATGAGTATTTGGTAATGGACTCAAACTTTATCTCAGAAGTAAGTTAGGGGCAGATAGGAACAAACAATGAAAATTATTATCTGACAGTACGCAGATGAGAGGAGAAAAAAATGAAAACATGGATATTCTAACAGCTTGAACTCAGGGGAGAAGCTGCACAGTATGCAAGTGGGAATTTCATTAAGGAGATTAAAGTAGGAAGATAGTTCAAAGAATCTTTCCACATACCTTCTGTACCCAATACAAGGTACAGTGTTTGTCACTGTCACCTGTCATCACTGCTGTTTATCAGCTTTGTTCTTTACTCACCATTTCTTCTAGCCTTTCACTTGCCTGGTCCATAATCCACCCCTCAGTCCTCTGTCACTGCAAGTCAAGGGCCAGTCCTGGGAGTGACTGTGTGTGTCTAACTAGTGAGATGAACATCAAGGGACAGGGTAGAAATAGGAAGAGACAAATATAGAACAGAACATGAATTGGCCACTTGGACTATTGCATTGCTATGAACCACCCTGTATAATCATAATATTTAAACAATATCGCTCATAGATTATCATTGACTGCAGTGTTACCAGACTGCAAATCCTTCTCCATAGAAGTTAAATTTACATTTTTCTGGTACTCATGAATTATAGGTTTTAAAAGCCCATTAGCACCTATTCAATTTTTGTTTATTTGAAACCAATATCAATAGTAAAAAAAAGTAAGTTGCAATCTTTATTCAGTGGTAACAAATAGAATAATTATTAATTAGAATGTGTGTGGATGTGCACTAATATTAGCACATTTTTTACTTTCCCCAAATTCCATTTTTAATTTAAAAGAAACAACTATTGCCTGACCTGTGGTGGCACAATGGATAAAGCATTGACCTGGAACGCTGAGGTTGCCGGTTCAAAACCGCGGGCTTGCCTGGTCAGGATACATATGGGAGTTGATGCTTCCTGCTTCTCCCTTTCTCTCTCTCTCTCTCTCTTCTTTTTCTCTAAAATTGAATAAATAACTAAATATTTAAAAGAAACAACTATCACACACTTAAGAAATCACTTTAGAATACTTTTGAAGACATTCGTTCTATTAAAAACTCTCAGTATTATCACAACTTAATTTTTTAAAAAGAAATCTTAGTAACTGTTAGATAATGAAGTATTTTGATGTTTCCAGATCCTTTCTCTCCACCAGCAGCTTAACTGGGAAATAATGTGTATAAACCATCATTCTTGAGATTTTTTTCTTTAACATGAATATTTGTAATTGATATAAGGATGTGAGCTTTTTCTTAAATTAAAAACTATATATTTACCTTAAGTTATCATTTGAAGCTTTCTCACCTCAGACCGTCTTTTGTGTCAGGCATCTGACCTGTAGGCTTTCCCCCTGCCACTCCACGTCTCGGTTTTATTTCCAGCTTCCCTGCCGGGAACTATCTGTGATTCAGTCTTCACAGTAAAAATACTGATACCTTGTGTTCTTTTCACAGAGTGGAATTTTATAAAAGCCTTTTTAATTTTTCTCAAATTTGCCTACCACTCTCCCTTTTTTATCACCACCATAGAAAATACAATGAGCCATGGAAACAGTACCCACAGTTATTATAAGCTTATCATTACCCTGCCTCCTTCTTATGTGAATAATGAGACGCACATGGGAAGGTGTCCTTGTAGCCTCTCCTGCTCACATGGCTTGGACCAGGAGCAGGGGGACTATTGTACACAACTGTGGTAACGTGGGGAAGTGTGTGTGTGTATGTGTGCGCATGAGATAGGGAGAGAGAGAGACACACACACACAGACAGAGACAGAATGAGAAAAGTGGAAAAAAAGAATGTAGCATACATATGAACATTAAATCCAGAGAACCTGACTAAAACTCAGGTCACGCTGAGAAATATGCTAATTCACAACAATATACTCTGAATGAGGCCTGAAGTTCAAAAAGAGGAAGCCCAAGGGACATCAATGGCTAGTGAAATAATGTTTGTGCAATTATAGAGAGACTGGCTCTAACCTTTTGACAATGATTTTTCTTTCTGCTGTCTCCTATACTGTACTTGGTACACACACACACACAGACACACACACACACACACATGTACAGTGTTAACACCTTTACAATAACAGAATGCACCCCCTACATTCAACCCACTTCTCATAAAATAAAGGACAATTAAGCATGAGGTAACTTTCAAATCTAAGAGTTTCTTGCTGTAAAAATATCTATGTACAAAAATGCAACCACATAGTATATATATCTGGGAGGATCCAACGACTTAGCCCATGATTTCTTCATGTTTTAGAAGGATCTGTTGCAGAAGAAACAAATATTGTTAAATTATTTAAAATAACATTTTATTTTTCTGATACAGTTACACTCTATATTTATTTATTTTATTTTTTGGTTTTCTTTATTTAAATCACTTTTTTTCAAATACAGTTATTTCGGGTATACACCTCAGTGATTAGACATTACATAAATTACTAAGTGATCATTCTCTAAATCTCATACCCATCTGACACCATACATTGTTATTAGAATATTATTGACTGCATTCACTAAGCTATACTTTATATTCTCCTTCTAAAATAAAATAACATTTTATTTAAAAACAACTATTATGAAAACAGTTTCTTTTTTTTTTAAGTGAGTGAAGGAGAAAGAGAAATAGTGAGATAGACTCCTGCATGTATCCCAACCCAGCAACCTCCATCTGGGGCTCATACTCAAATTAAGCTATTTTAGCACCTGAGGCCAATGGTTGGACAAACCAAGCTATCCTCAGCACACAGGGGCTGATGCTCAAACAAATCAAGCCACTGGCTGCATGAAAGGAAGAAGAATGACAGGGGGAGAGGAAGAGAGCAGATGGCTGCTTCTCTTGTGTGCCCTGACCAGGAAGAGAACCCAAGATATCCATACGCTGGGCTGATGCTCTATCCAATGAGCAAACCGGCTAGGGCCACAACAATGTCAACTTCATAAATCTAGGTATGATTACCTAGCTTTTTGGAGCACCTTCACTTTCAAAACATATTTTTTTTCTAATTTTATACAAAAATATGAAAAAGAACTCCAGTGGGAATGACACACTATTAAAAAATTCTCAAATGTCTGATCCAGATAAGTATTTTGAATCTAATCTGTCCTAATGTAAAGTTGTAAAAGGTTATTCTGAGAATCAAAATAATAACAAGAGAAAATTTTAAAAAGCTTTCCTAAAAAATAGTATACATATCTTTCTATTACCCCCTAAATGAATTTTCAATATTGTCAGTTATTTGGGTTAAAATTAATTAACCAAAATTTCAAATTGAATCCCAAGAAGTGTGGATGCTACTCTTATGACTTAGCATGCAAAATTGAACCTGAATCTATTTACATTTTTTTAAAAAAGCACTTTCAAGTTGGCTCACTTTCTATGAAATTCAGAAGGAGGAGGAGGAGGAGGAGGAGGAGGAGGAGGAGAAGGAAAAGAAGAGAAGGAGGAGGAGGAGGAGGAGGGGAGGAGGAAGAGGAGGAAGAGGAGGAGGAGGAGACGGAGGAGAAAAGGGGAAAGAAGGAGGAGGTTCATTAAGTGATTTGGGTCACTGGAAATGAGAATTTTTCATAGCAAAATATTTCATTATAAAAATGAGTCTTATGGGTCATTTGGAGTTACAGTGTTTAATGTTGGGGAAAAGGAAGAAAGTGCAGTTAATTTGAAGATTCTCAAATATCAGTGTAGACAGTCAAGATTCCTTTCTCCATGAAGCCCTACAAAGTCTCCTGGAGTAGAAATAAAGATTTTTTGGGCCAAACATTTGATATGACAATAATTGAATTTAACTGGAATAAAGAGAGACTAAGGTTTCCCCAGCTTCTGTTCTAGAGGAAAACTTACATCATGAAACATACATAGCCTGAAAGGATAGTGCTTCTGATTTTGACAAAAGGTATCTTCACACAAGTTTGTCTTCCCACCCTGGTAAACTATCCTTAGTTCTGAACTCTAATCATCACCAGTGGGAGAGAACCACTCCTCCACCAGGGCAACAAGGGTAAGGGACAGCCCTTGTTGAGAGGCGAGATAATCAGTGGCTTCTGCAACAAGAGTAAAAGGAATAGATATGTACTTGAGTATCTCAATATTCACCCCATGAGTATATTTATACCCAAATCTCAGTGCTTTTGAGCTTTCCTTTCATTAAGGAAGTCTATTACTTTAACAGATATTTCCTAAATTGTTTGTAGGCACCATACAAGGGTCCATGAATCATGAGTCAGCCCCATAATTTGTGCACAGCTCTGGTTGGCCAAGTCAGGGCTCTGGTGCCTCAGGATTCAAGACTTTGCCAAGGAGGCTGAGCTGCACTTGGGATTCTTCCCTCACTGCCTGAGGGGCTGTCATCACTCTGAGTAGTGACAAGAAGCTAGATAGTTATGGGGCTGTAGCTGATGAACCTGATTTCAAATGCTTCAAGGCCATGGTGAGTCAGAACACCACTGCAACATGGCGGTAGTAAGCTTAATGTTACAAATCTGTATCAATCCTTTTGTTTAAAAAATGGGGGTATATTTCCTCTGTTATAATTAGTAAAGGACCCAGAAAAATGTGCGCAAGCTCAGAACATTACAGAAAGCTTAGTAGCACAATAATTTTGTCCCTAGGGTAAAAAATGTTCTTAGAATGGCTGAGTCAAAAAAATTTTTATTTTTTAATCTCCATACTGCTTTACTAGTACCATCACTCTCCTCCAGTTGGAGGGTAGGGAAAATAATTTTATACACACACACACACACACACACACACACACACACACACACACACATATATGGAGTTCAGATATAGTGCTCAACACTAACACTGATAAACTTTTTTTGGTTCTGTTTTAAGAATATTTACCACACAGAAAACTTACCCAGGAAGAATCCAGGCAGGAATATGAGACAAGAGAGACAAATTGACTTAGGTTTTGTTCTTAGTCTAGCTTTATAGCTCCCAAATTATGTGCTGATACTGCAATGAGTTCACATAGACATTGAGGAATATTTTCCATTTTGAGGAAAACAGAGTGTCATTTATGAAAGACTACATGGGTTATTACTATTAAGTTACTTGTACCTCAATAAACTTAATAAAGGAATTACTTTTGACATAAACTAAATTAAATGAGACTATTAGATATTTCTTTTAACGTGGGAGCACTTTGAAAAGCTGCTACAAATACTAGGGTGCTGTAAACAGAGTAAGTTTGGCAACATCTGGTTTAGCCAATTGATGGTGGCTGTTGTTCATATGCAAGAAAGACAAAAATAGCAAGTTATAGTCTTTAGAATGATGTGGAGATAAGACATTACTTTTGCAAAAACAAATTTTCCTTAATATGGAAAATTTTTATTTACTTACTTGAATATTTACATTAAAATATATATTTCCTAACTAAATATGGATGAGAAATATATTTAACCAGTGCATCTTCCTTTTTTTCTTATTCAATGAATAATAACTCAGAAAAAGTACAGAGTTCAAGATTGCCTAAATATTTGTTTTACCAATCTTTCAAAAACTGATAATTCTGTACAATGGTGGTATGAAAGAGACATGTGCACCCATGAGAAAGTATGTTCTTTTGTACGGCAGACCATATTAGAAAGTGATGTCTTAGATCATATTATACAGTAAACTCAGAATCACCCCCATGAAAACTTGACCTTGAAATATTACTCCACTCTCGTCTTTGATATTTTGTGTACCATCTGTCAATGAGGAAAATACTGTATAAAGGTTGAAAGCTATAGGGTTTCAAGTGAGGCTGTTGAAAATATTCTCAAACATTACCATTATTTCTAAGATAAATCTTTTCAAGAAGTTTCTTTTATTGTAGGTGGTAATAATATAGGGTAGAGACATAATTTTTTTTACAGGATGTCTCTGTTCTCTCTGTCAAATACCATGGAGGTTTGCAATGGGTAAACGTGGATGAGCACAAACTTCTCCTTGTAGAATGCCCTTCCCTGTATGGCTCTGAGTAAAGCCAGCATGGGAGGAATCCACACGAGCTTTGGACACAGAAGTAAAGCAGCAGCCACTGCTCTCTGAATGAAGAGTGCCAGGATTAGAAGTGATAACAGAGACACAGATGCCAGCAGCTTCCACTTTATCCTCACTCTCTTCCAACCTGTGTCTGGTAAGTGTGTCCAAGCTGACCCTATTGACCAATGGGAGCCAAGGTCCAACATCAAGTGCTTGGCAGCAAACCCACAGAGGTGGCTGCTACAAGTCTTCCATGACCTTCGCCTCCACCATCTACCTGGGTGTCTGGCAACACTTGGCTTCTGACTCTGCTCCTCCAACGCCAACCTGGACTCGCACCTCCCCTACACTGTGGAAGATCAGTTCCTGCACTAAATCCCTTATCCCATAACTCAGAGGGTTTCCGCTTTCCCAACTAACACAAGTATACACTATAGACATGCTAAGTGACCAAAAAATAACATAATTTTTCCTTTCTTTTTTTTGCATTTTATTTATTTATTTTTATTATTAATTTTAATGGGGTGACATTGATAAATCAGGGCACATATGTCCAGAAAAAATATTTCCAGGTTATTTTGACATTTGATTATATTCCATACCCATCACCCAAAATCAAATTGTCCTCTGTCACCTTCTATCTGGTTTTATTTGTGCCCCTCACCACTCCCTATGGCCTCCCTCACCTCCTCCTGCCCCGAGGTAGCCAGTACACACTTGTCCATGTCTCTGAGTCTCATTTTTATGTCCCATGTATGTATGAAATCATATAGTCCTTAGTTTTTTCTGATTTACTTACTTAACTCAGTATAATGTCATCAAGGTCTATCCATGTAGTTACAAATGATCCAATGTCATCATTTCTTATGGCTGAGTAGTATTTCATAGTATATATGTACCAAAGCTTTTTAATCCACTCGTCCTCTGACGGACACTTGGGCTGTTTCCAGATCTTCGCTATTGTGAACAATGCTGCCATGAACATGGGGGTGCATTTCTTCTTTTGGAACAGTGCTATGGTGTTCTTAGGGTATATTCTTAAAAGTGGGATAGCTGGGTCAAAAAGCAGTTCAATTGTTAATTCTTTGAGGAATCTTCATTCTGTTTTCCACAGTGGCTGCACCAACCAGTCTGTATTTCCCACCAGCAGTGCAGGAGGGTTCCCTTTTCTCCACATCCTCGCCGGTTCTTATTCTGTGTTGTTTTGCTGATGAGTGCCATTCTGACTGGTGTGAGGTGATATCTCATTGTGGTTTTAATTTGCATTTCTCTAATGATTAGTGATGTTGAGCATGTTTTCATATGCCTATTGGCAAACTGTATGTCCTCTTTGGAGAAGTGTCTATTCATTTCTTTTGCCCGTTTTTTGATTGGATAGTTTGTCTTCCTGGTGTTGAGTTTTATAAGTTCTTAGTAAATTTTGGTTATTAACCCCTTATCAGACGTGCTGTTGAATATGTTCTCCCATTGTGTGGTTTGTCTTTTTATTCTGTTCTTATTGTCTATAGCTGTGCAAAAACTTTTTAGTTTGATATAGTCCCATTTGTTCATCCTGCCTTTTATTTCATTTGCCCATGGAGATAAATCAGCAAATATATTGCTGCGAGAGATGTCGGAGAGCTTGCTGCCTATGTTTTCTGCTAAGATGCTTATGGTTTCACGGCTTACATTTAAGTCTTTTATCCATTTTGAGTTTGTTTTTGTGAATGGTGTAAGTTGATGGTCTAGTTTCATTTTCTTGCAGGTAGATGTCCAATTTTCCGAAAACAATTTGTTAAAGAGGCTGTCTTTACTCCATTGTATGCTCTTTCCTCTTTTGTCAAATATCAGTTGTCCATAAAGTAGTGGGTTTATTTCTGGGTTCTCTGTTCTCTTCCATTGATCTATGGTACTTATGCCAGTACCAGGCTGTCTTGAGTTCAATGGCCTTGTATATATACCTAGATATCCGGAAGAGTGATACCTCCTGCTTTATTTTTTCTTTTTAAGATTGCTGAGACTATTTTTGTTCTTTTTTGGTTCCATATAAATTTTTGGAATATGTTTCTATATCTTTGGAAGTATGTCATTGATATCTTAACTGGTATTGCATTGAATTTATAAATTGCTTTGGGTAATATAGACATATTAATGATGTTTATTCTTCCTAACCATGAGCACGGTATATGCTTCCACTTGTTTGTATCTATCTTGATTTCTTTTATCAATGTTTTATAATTTTCTGAGTACAAGTTTTTACCCTCCTTGGTTAAATTTTCTCTTAGGTACTTAATTATTTTGGTTTCCATAGTGAAGGGGGTTGTTTCCTTAATTTCTTTTGCTGACAGTTTATTGTTGGTATATAAAAATGCCTCTGATTTCTGAGTATTAATTTTATATCCTGCCACCTTGCTGAATTCATTTATCAGGTCCTGTAGTTTTTTGACTGAGACCTTAGGGTTTTCTAAATACAATATTATATCATCTGCAAATAATGACAGTTTTACTTATTTTTTTCCAATTTGGATGCCTTTTATTTCTTCTTCCTGTCTGATTGCTGTGGTTAAGACTTTCAGAACTATGTTGAATAAGGTGGGGAAACAGGGCACCCCTGCCTGGTTCCTGATCTTAAGGGGATTGCTTTTAATTTTTGCCCATTTAGTATGATGTTTGCTATGGGTTTGTCATAGATGGCCTTTCTCATGTTAAGAAATGTTCCCTGTATTCCCACTTCACTGAGAGTTTTGATCATGAATGGGTGCTGGATTTTATCAAATGCTTTCTCGGCATCTATTGAAATTATCATGTGATTTTTGTCCATCCTTTTGTTTATGAGATGAATCACATTGATTGATTTGGAAATATTGAACCAGCCTTGCCTCTCCAAATAAATCCCACTTGATCATAGTGTATGATATTTTTTATATATTGCTGGATCCGGTTGGCTAATATTTTGTTGAGAATTTTAGCATCTAAATTCATCAGGGTATTTGGCCTAATAATTTTCTTTCTTTGTGTTGTCTTTGCCCGGTTTTGGGATCAGAATTATGCTCACCTCATAAAAGGAGTTTGGAAGTCTTCCTTCCTCTTGAATTTTTTGAAATAGCTTGAGGAGGATAGGAGTTAGTTCTTCTTTGAATTTTTGGTAGAAATCACTTGTGAAGCCATCAGGCCCAGGACTTTTCTCTGTTAGGAGTTTTTTGATAACTGTTTCAATCTCATTTGTTGTAATTGGTCTGTTTAGGTGTTCTGATTCTTCCAGATTGATTTTTGGAAGACTATATGATTCAAGAAATTTGTCCATTTAACCTAAGTTGCCTAATTTTATGGCATAGAGTTCTTCATAGTATTTTCTTACAATACTTTGTATTTCTGTTGTGTCAGTTGTTATTTCAACACTCTCATTTCTAATTTTATTTATTTGAGTCCTCTCTCTTTTTTTTTGGTGAGTCTATTTAAAGGTTCATCAATCTTGTTTACCTTTTCAAAGAACCAGCTCCTGGTGTCATTGATCCTCTGTATTGTTTCCTAAGCCTGTATGTCATTTATTTCTGCTTTGATCTTTATTATTTCCTTCCCTCTACTAGTCCTGGGCTTTATTTGCTGTTGTTTTTCTAGTTCTTTTAGATGCAGGGTCAAGTTGCTTATTTGAGCTTATTCTAGCTTCTCATGGTATGCCTCTCAGTACTGCTTTTTCTGTGTCCCATGAAGTTTGAGTTGATGTATGCTCATTATCATTTGTTTCTAGAAACTTTTTTATTTCTTCTTTGATCTCACTGTTAATCCATTCATTATTTAATAACATGCTATTTAGTTTCCAAGTGTTTGAGTATTTTTCAGTTTTTCTTTTGTGGTTAATTTCTAGTTTCATGGCATTGTGATCAGAGAAAGTGCTTGATATGATTTCAGTCTTCTTAAATTTGTTGAAACCACTTTTGTGTCCTAACATGTGGTCTATACTAGAGAATGTACCATGAGCGCTTGAAAAGAATGTATATTCTACTGTTTAGGGTAAAAAGTTCTGAAGATATCTATTAAATCGAGTTGATCTAGTCCATTCTTTTTTTTAATTTTATTTTTATTTTATTCATCTTAGGGAGGAGACACAGAGTGAGAGCGAGAGAGAAAAAGAAAGAAAGGGGGGAGGAGCTGGAAGCATCAACTCCCATATGTGCCTTGACCAGACCAGTGCAGGGTTTTGAACTGGCAACCTCAGTGTTTCCAGGTCGACGCTCCATCCACTGCGCCACCACAGGTCAGGCCGATCTAGTACATTCTTTAAGTCTGCTGTTCCTTTTAAAATTTCTTTCTTGAGAATCTATCCAGTGATGTTAATGGGGTATTGAAATCCCCTGCTATGATAATATTGCTGTTAATCTCGCCCTTTATATCCATCAAAGTCTGCTTTATGTATGTCGGGGCTCCTATGTTTGGCACGTAGATATTTATAATGGTTATATCTTCCTGTTGAATTGTTCCCTTTATCATTAGGGTGTCCTTCTTTCTCTCTTACTACAGCCTTTGTTTTAAAGTCCATTTTGTCAGACACAAGTATTGCTACCCTGGCTTTTGTTTCATTTCCTTTTGCATGAAATATTTTTTTCCACCCTTTTACTATCAGTCTATGTGCATCTTTTGTTTTAAGGTATGTCTCTTGTAGATAAGATATGTATGGGTCCTGTTTCTTTATCCATGCAGCTACCCTATGTCTTTTGATTGGATCATTTAATCCATTTACATTTAAGGTTATTTTTGATATGTAGATGTTTATTGCCATTTTATTCTTTAAAGCTGTATTCTTCTTTTGCTATATTCTTTCCCCCTTTGAACTGTTCACAACAGGCCTCTTAGCATCTCTCACAGAATTGGTTTTGTTTTAATAAATTCCTTGAGGCTTTCTTTGTCTGGGAAGCTCTTTATTTCTCCTTCAATTTTAAACGTTAGCCTTGCTGGATAGAGTAGTCTTGGTTGTAGGTTCTTGTTCTGCATTACTTTGATTATATCTTGCCATTCCCTTCTGGCCTCAAGAGTTTCTGTTGAGAAGTCTGATGTCATCCTTATGGGGGCTTCTTTGTAGGTGATAGCCTTTTTTTCTCTAGCTGCTTTTAAAATTTTACTTTATCACTTAGCTTTGGTATTTTAACTATGATGTGTCTTGGTATAGATTTCTTTGGGTTTCTCTTTAATGGAGTTCTCTGTTCTTCTTGCACGTGTGAAATGTGTTTCAGTCTTAATTTAGGAAAGTTTTCAGCTATGATTTGATTGAACAAAGTTTCTAGCTATGATTTGATTGAACAAAGTTTCTATCCCTTGATCTTTCTTTTCTTCTCCAGGAACACCTATGATGTGGATGTTATTTCTCTTCATGTTGTCACAGATCTCCCTTAGAGTTTCCTCACATTTTTTGAGTCTCTTTTCTTCTCTGCTTCTGTGCTTTTGTTTATTTTGTCCTTTAACTTGCTGATTCGATCCTTAGCTTCATCCATTCTGCTTTTAATTCCTTCCATTGTGGTCTTCAGTTCTGATACTGTATTTGTCATTTCTGTCTGATTCATTTTTATTATTTCAATTTTCTTTTTTACACTTGCTATCTCTTTATTTAGGTGATCATAATGACTATCCATTGTTGCTCTAAGCTCTTTGAACATCCTAATTATCATTATTTTAAACTCTGCATCAGGTAGTTTGGTTATATCTGGTTCATTCAGGTCCTTCTCTGGGGATTTCTCTTGATTCATTTTGGTTGCATTTCTCTGCCTGTCCATTTTGTCTGTGTATAATAAGGGTGTGGCCACTGGATTCCAATGGGTGTTGCCTCTGTTTTCCCTAGGTGTGGTCTGTCCATAGGCCCGCTACCCCCTCTGCCACTGCCTAGATGTGGTGAGGTATTGGTGTTGCTGGCGCCAGCAACTGTGGCTGTTGCTGTGGTTTCCACTTTGCCTCTGCATGAGGCGCTATGTTTTTGTGCCAGGCTCTATAAGCCTCAGCCGATCTCAGCCTTTGCCCCTCTCCCACGGGTGGGATTGCGCACCACACTTGGGCCACAAGCTTGGGCACCAAGGGCAAGGGTGAGCACTTTTGCTCAGCTACGAGTCCCTGTCAGCCTGTTCCTTCAGCCGGGAGGGGCTTCCAGTGTGCACTCAGCTGCAAGCCAGGCTTCTGCCCTGCCCTCACCAACCTTGGCTTCTTAGACTGGAGGGGCTGCTGCTATGCAGTCAGTCTTGAGCAGGGTCCGCTCTTCCCCCTGCCAACCTGAGCTCCTCAGCAGGGCTGCTGGTGTTTCGCTCAACTGCGAACCCAGGCTTCAGCCCCACCTCTGTGGGCAAAGCCAGTTTGTGCAGGGCTTCAAACCTCAGAGGCCTGGTGAGGCTGCACGCCCACTCGCCCCTGCCCAGCGGCTAATCTCTGCCCATTCCAGGCTCCTGCTTTTCCCCCACAGGTGGGGTGCAGGCGGGCCTGCAGCCACTGGACCACTTTTGCACATCCCCTTCACTCCTGCTAGGCTAGACCAAGCTTACGCCAGGTGGCTCAGTCTCTAGCCCTGCAATGGAACCGCGCTTCAGCGTCCCATCACTACTCTCACCCTCCAGCAAGCTCTCAGCAGTGTGGGTCGGGGTACTGCAGCTCAGACCCTAACACTCCATACTGTAGTCCTGAAAGTTCTTTCTTTCTAAGCGACTGTTCTCTAAGTGCCATGGGGGAGCTTGTTTGGCTGGTATACTGCTTCCCCTTGCTGGTTCCAGGGGAAATATTGTTTCAGATTTATGGAGTGACTCAGCCCAGGGTTTAGGGTGGTTGTCCCTCTAAGCTTTTCTCCCTGTGCCTTCTAGATCACACTCTCTTCCTGCTGCTCCGGTCCTCTCCTCTCTCCCTGTCTCCCAGAGTCCCAGGTGAGTGGTTGTGAGAGAGGTTTTCAGCGCCATCCCTTTAAGAAGAATCCTGGGTCTCAGACAACTGTCTCTTTCTCACAAACAGTATCTAACCTGTTTCACTGCTAAATACTGTCCATATGCCTCTTCTAGGCTCTGGGGCTGTGGGCTGGGGCTTTGTTCCTGGGACCCAGGTCCCTACCCTTCTGCTAGCCTCTCTTCCCGCAACCCAAGTCTCTCCAGGCTGCCTTTTGCTCCAGGGAGCTGGGCAGCCCTTTCTACATTTTTGCTTTTCCTACCAGTCTCAATGTTGTTTCTTTTGTTTTCCCCGGTTGAAAAGTCCCCTCAGTCCAGTTCAACGTTGGTTTATCCAGATAATGGTTCTTAAAATCAGGTTATAATCCACTTTGATTCTGGGAGTTGTAAGTTGGTACGTCCACCTACTCCATCGCCATCTTGCCCTCGACATGATTTTTCTTATGAATGATTTCTTTATGGAGACACTGAACTAGAATAGTTAATCAGTTTGGTTTTTTAAAACATCCTCGACTGCTGCTCCTTTTATCCCTTATTTAATACTAAAGAAGGCTTAGGAATAAACTATACATGTATGGATGGATTGTCTAAAATGCACTCAACTTACTCAAGTTTTGCATGGGCCATTTCCTCAGAGGCTGAAAAAAATGGTTCCACAGTCAGGGATATAGGCCTATTTGGTGTAGCTTTCTCCTTCAGTCAGCCAGTTTCTCTCCAGATTTAATAAACAGCTTTCAAAAGGGGTATAAAAGTGTCTGCTGAAAAACCTGTGGTCTGTTATTTGTGGAAGTACCTGTGGATTCACAGACCTGCTTCCAGAGGAGTGGATTATCATCTCGTGATAACTCATTGCTCTGCACTGAGTAATACAGTTCTATGGGCAAACAGAAAAAGCCACTCTTGGGTGACAAAAGAGGAAGATAGTTATTAGCAATTTGATACAAAAGAAGTCAAGAGCACTATAAATGAGGTATCAAGCCAATTTGGCATTTATTATTCACAATAAACCTTGTTGTGATGACAACTACCCCAATCAGAAAAATTCTATTCATAGAATCCATTTTCTTGCTTCACCATCAACAGTCTACATGATAGATAACTTCCAATGACTGTCAAATTTAAAATCCAATCAATTTTAATAAAAGCAAAGACTACTTCTGTTTGATTCCAGAGAAAATATGTGATGATGAACTTCTAGTCTTTATTTATCATTTCCACCTGAAAAGGATCTATTTTGGCAAACAATACCTCTCAATATCATTGACAGTCTTAAAAAACAAAAGTATATCTGCTTAAATGTTGAGCATTATTTCTAAACTCCAGCCTACTGAGTTTATTCCCACAGATATATATTTTTTCTATTTATCTCATAGTAGCAGGCTTCACCAAAGGTCATCAGAACCACTGATTTCTGTCAAATATCTCCATGTTACTTCATCTGATAAATTATAATTTGTGATTGGCCTTTTGACATTTTAAAGGATGACAAACAATACATATACTTTTCAAAATAAAGAGCTGTAAATAAGAATCAAAAGGAAACTATTACAGTTTACAATTTAGAAGGCATAATCTTATTTAATAATTTTTGTTATTCTTTTATTTCATTTTCAAATGAACATGCAACCCAATTGTCACTTCCAAATGCTAACATAGGGATCTGAAAGAGCACATGTGAAAATTTTAATCTAAAATTAATTTTTAAAACATGAATTTCTCTCAAATACTGGGAATACACACTAGTTACAAACCCTGCAAGACCAAAGTGATCCATGCCTAAACTAGATGTTATTTTAGTATTTTTAAAAAGTATTCACGCTTAATTATATGACAGTACTATTAATTATATGAGAGAACTCTAAAGGCCATAAATACATAATGCATTTATTTGTTCCTTGAAAACAAAACAATAGGATGCCTTGGTGTTGGATGACTGGAATGTCTCTTTGTTAGATACACTTTATCAAATTAATCAGAAGCCTAAGGAACATTTTATTTAGTAGGAATTATTGTAGCATTTAGGCTAGTACAACTCCAGGACCAATAGTCTAATGATGTCACACTTCCACAGTATATAAGAGATTAGCATGGTCGTTATCACATGATGGGCAGTCACACATACATATATTAGTTTATAGAATGATCAGAGAGATGGAGCAACCAAAATAAACTAATTTGACAAACACCCTACATTGCCTGAATCACCTCAGTGTTTTAAGTTTTTAAAAGGGTTAGTAGCAGGTTCTTTGATAACTGCATTCTATTTCTAAATATCCTCTTTCCCTGAAGCTTTAACAACCTCTGAAGCACACTGCTTACGCTAAAGATGTGGCAAATAGCTTGACTAAAAGTTATTTTAGAAATAATTTATGAGTAAATATACGCTCTAATGTATGTTTAATATTTTTTTATTTGTTAAGAGTCTACCAAGAGCATCAGTGCTAGTGATTTAAAGACCTTGAGCATCAGAAAGCTTCTATAAATCTCTGCAAATGACACTAGCACTTCAGTGGGAAATGGGAAAGGTTATTTGTTAATGATTCAGTTTCTCAGGAGTAAAAAAATACTATATTGTTTACATATTATTTTCCTGTGTGAAAGTGATATAAAAAATTAAACCACTCATCAAAATTACAAATAAAATCATGATATGATTATTGAGTAAAAATGTAGCAATCAAATTATTATTTTCTTATTTGTTTCTTTTTCCTTTATTTTTTTTATGTTTTTAAATTGGTAGAGGAAATCTAAGTTGGTTCAAGTGTTCTGAATAATTGTTTAACAATATATAACTAAAACTTTTAAATGTACATAATTCATGTGAAAATGAGCATTCTTATACACTATTAGTGGGATTATAACTTGTAAAAGGACAATTTAGAAGTGAAGTTTAGTGTTTAAAATGTTTATGCTTATTGACTAAGCATTTCCACTTACAGACCTTTATCTAAAAGAAACATTCTCATAAATGTGCAGAGATGTACATGGGGAAGTATAACAACAATCTCAGATCTCACCAGTAGAGGAAGTGTTAAACTATAGTCCATCCATAAAATGGAGTAGCGATATCTCATTACAAAAATGAGATGCAAGTGATCACATTGATGGGGAAGTCAACCAATATATGCTGTGGAAAAATTACCTAATAGTATGCTAAATATAATTTATTTTATAAATTTAACATTGATATTATCAATGGCATATCTTTTATGTAACATTTAAATTTTTAGAAAATTTATATTTTATTTATAATCAGGAGAAAATATATATACATGCACATGTATACACTTTTCACTCAGAAATTCCATTTCTACATATTTTTCTTGATAATAAATAATGCCTATATTAAAAAGAATGATTTAAATAAAAAATGAATTGAACATTGTATATATATATATATATATATATATATATATATACACACAAGTAAATTTTGTTTAATAAATTTAAATAGTTAATTGAATATTTTAATTAAACTTTTGTCTTTAAATTTAGATGAATTATAAATTTTGTATACAGTGTAATCTCACTTTAACAGAAAAAAACTTTTAAAAATGTTTTTTATGAGAAAAATATATTAATGAACACAGACAAATGTGTACACATATACAAATAAAAATGTCTGGCAATATGTTAACAATAGTTAATTTTGTATTATTGAATTATAATTTTTTTATTTTTGTTTATACTACTTTTTTTCTTCAGAAGGCATATATAGCTTGAAAAGATAAAATATGGTTTTTTTTTAAAGCTATATATAGAGGAATACATAAAAATTACAATTGGATCTGCCTTACAACTTGGATTCCACTTCTGGAGATTTATTCAAAGAATATTGAAACATTAACTTGAAAGAATAAATGCACCCCTAGGTTCACTGCAGTGTTATTTACAATAGCTAGCTATGAAAGCAATCCAAGTGCTTATCAATAGACAAATAGATAATAAAAGCTGTGGTACATTTATACAATACAGTATTAGTTGGCCATAAAAAAAGGACTAAAATCTCACCATTTATGACAGCATGGATGGATCTAGGGGGTATTATGCTCAGTGCAATAAGTCAGAGAAATACTAGTACCATATGATTTCACTTATACTGTATGTGAAATCTATAGAACAAACTAAACAAATTAAATCAGACACACAGACACGGAGCTAACTGATGGATGCCAAAGGGAAGGGGGTTTGGGAGACTGGGCGAAAAAGGCAAAGGTATTAAGAAGCACAAGTTAGTTACAAAGTAGCCATGGGGATGTAAATAAAGCATAAGGAATATCTTCAATAATATTGTAGTAACTCTGTATGGTGTCAGGATATTGTAAATAGCAAGGAGAACAGTAAACAAAGTAAATGATTGTCTAACCACTAAGCTGTGCACCTGAAACCAATATAAAATAAACTGAAAGAAAAATATTAAAACTATGTATAGCAACTGACAATCTCAGTAATAGAAATATATATGTCCAATAAAAAAGTAAAAAGTTTTGGACTCATTGGGATAATCAAAGAAATATAAATTTCAATCACTAAAGATACACACACTGTCACTGTTAAACTGGCAAAGATTCTAAGAGAAGACTCACTGGGGCCAAGAGATGAGAGATTGCTCCTTTATTGTTCATGAAGAATATATTGGTGTGACCTTTTGGAAAGCAATTCAAAAATAGTTAAGAACCTTAAAAATGCTCATAATTTGGTCTGGTAATATTGCATCTAAGAGTATATCTCAAGAAAAAAATTAGAGTTCTGGGTAAAGATGCATGTCATTTGGTCATTTAAAATTATGAAAAATCAGAAAAGAAAATCAATTTATTCTTGGGGAATTTAATTAAACCATATTAATAATCATGTCTAAAGTGTTGTGAAGCCATTTAATATTTTGATTTCAATTAATTAGAAAAGTGATCATGCTATAGTGTGAAGTGGAAAGAAAAATAATCAGGATGCCAAATTCTAAAAATAGCACAATTCCAAAGAAGAAAAACCCTATAGAAAATACATAAAGCCTGGCCAGGCAGTGGCGCAGTGGACAGAGCGTCAGCCTAGGACACTGACGACCCAGGTTCAAAACCCCAAGGTTGCCATCCTGAGTGCAGGTTCACCAGCTCAAGCATGAGATTATAGACATGACCCCATGGTCACTGGCTTGAGCCCAAAGGATGCTGGCTTGAAGCCCAAGGTTGCTGGTTTAAACAAGGGGTCAGTTGTTCAGCTGGATCCCCTTGGTCAAGGTATATATGAGAAGCAATCAGTGAACAACTAAGGTGTCATAACTATGAGTTGTGCCTGTCTGTCTGTCTGTTTGCCTGTCTCTCTCCCACTAAAAAAAGAAAGAAAGAAATTACTTGAAAATATGTGAAGTGCGGGATATGGACAAATACATTTGACACCAGATGCAGGATCCAAGGAACAAACAGGTAGGAGGCTCCCTGAAGAGGGCCTCACAGATTTATAGAAGAGTTGTGAAGGGCAGGATCACCCAATGAGTTAAGAACGTCAAAGTTCACTATTAAGCCTCATTCAGTGTTTCTCAAAGCGTGGTCGCTGGGCCAGGAGCATCAGTATCACCTAAAAACTTAGAAATGCAAATTTTCAGGCCCTACTCCAGACTGATTCTAAGCATGGGGCCCAGCTATCTGTTTTAACAAGTTGCATACAGATTATGATGCATACCGACATTTAAAACTAATCTTACTGATGCAGGAAGAGACCATCATCCTGGCCTCAGATGTCAATCACTGAGAATTATGCACATTGGCACTCGGTTTTGGTTTCAAGCATTAAAGCCAGAGGACCTACCTGACAGGGAGTCTGGGATCAATTGTCGGGCAAACTGCTGGTCTTCCCACAAACACTATACCAGTGGTTCTTAACCTTTTTTCAGGTACCGAACCCACTAGTTTCATATGCGCATTCACCGAACCCTTCTTTAGTGATAAATAAAATATGACTTTTTTTCCAAATTCAAGACATAGGTATATCTTTTTTACTGGTGCACAAAATGAGACATGCATGAACATCACCTTTCTCAAAGAACAGAACCAACAAAGTGCATGAACTCACAACAAATTGCGGTATTACTTTATTCTGGCCTTCATGGCGGAGGCTTCTACAAACCCCTGAGACCGACTCATCGAACCCCTAGGGTTCTATAGAACCCAGATTAAGAACCATTGCACTATACCCTCAAATTGTTTGAAACCACAGGCAGAAAGTTACTTATTTTATTTGGACACTTTTGGTTCTGAAAAGGAATTTGCAAATTGTCTGATCTTTATGGTTTTAAAGATGAGAAAAAGACACTAAGCCAGGTGAGGTGATTTGATGGAACCTCATTATCAGCTAGAATCTGGACTGAAGCCAGCAATTAGTCCACAACTTTTATGACACACTCCCTGTCTACCAAGTTAAAAAAAAATCATAAGGGGAGGGAGTCTTTCAAATTTATTCTGGAAGAAAAAGTCAATATTCTTTTATATCCCAAACAAACAAATAGGAACTCCATTTAATAATATCTCCAATGTATCTTCCAGGCATGCCATCAAACATCTGTCTATTTTGGATAGCCTTGGGAAATTATCTACTAGAAAAATAGCTAAACAGATTTTGTGAGTTGGAAGGAAACTGGAAGGCCAAATAATTCATGGTTTAGGAGGCTAAAATACATGGAGATTACTAAATGATATTAATATTTTAAAATTGCGAGTCCTCTAGGATCTTGTTATTCCTAGTGCAGTCAGTGGTACAGGCAGCATGGACATCACCTGGGAGCTTGTTAAAAATGTACACTCTCAAGTCCCACATAAACCTATTGTCAGAATATGCATTCTTAACATCTCTAAATGATATTAGGCACATTGGAATTTGAGAAATATTGCTGTAGGAGTTTCCCATTTGTCTTTAATGATAGAAAATTGTTTCTTTAGGGTGGGGTTGGGGGGAAATATACCCCTTTCAATAGATTTGGAAAAGTTTTTACAAGGACATTAATTTCCCAGAAGAAAAACTATTAGAATATTTGAGAAGCCTGTATCCTATGCAGATTTGGGAGACATTACAGGAGAGAAGTAGAACTTACTCATTGTGATATAGATTAGGGTCATCTGGTCGGCAAGTAACAGAGTAATAAATCAATCTGTCACATACAATAATTAAATTTGTTGATTACAGAAATAGAAGTAGGGAGGAGTATTGTTGGATTTGGGTATTATGCAATCAATAATTCAATTGTGTCATTAAGAACTGGGATCTTTTAGTCTCTTCACTTCCCAGATTTCAGAGTCAGGGTCATCCTAAAACAGGTGTTCTTTATATTTTCAAGTGACTATAAACAGGGCTATAAGAATTGTTATTTACATTCAATGGGAGGGAAAAAGAAAATGTCTCCCCAAAGAATAGTTTACAGTAAAGATGAACATATAATTTATTTTTCAAACCACAATGCTTTCAATAATGAAAGGGAACACTATTAATAGTCATACCAAGAAAAAAAGGTATAAACTTGGGCTGTCTCAGACAAAACAAAACCTGTGGTCATTGGTCACCTTGTATTATCAGATCTACATTTTCCCCTTCAGTCACATTAGGGCACATATCTATCCCTGGTACATAAAAAGAGCTACCAGAGGAATACCATAAAATAATTGACTCAGACTAAATTTGAATCCCATTCTACCACTGGAAACAGTGTGGATGAATAAATTTTAAAAGTGGGAGAGGGTTCCTATTAGGAAAGAAAATAAAAAGAGGGGCATTAATAGGCTTGGGTATGCAACCAACAGTGTGACATTAATAGCACCTACCAGCACTACACGTTCAGATGGAGTGCTGGTATTTAGCAACCACAGTACCATCAACCAGATGCCCATGAACACCCTGGTTGCTTCTGATACTTCCTTTCGATAATTGTTTGGTATTGAAATGGCCTGTTTTTTTTGGAAATGACCATGTTAGTAGATGGTAGATACATTTCTTTTCTTACTTGCAAATGTAAAGGCTAGCCTTCCAATGTCAGCTGCTCACATTTTTGTTTATAAATTCACTGACTATTGACATTTCAGTCTGGTCTTGATGATAGTCTTGATCTTCTCTAAAATAAGGTACTTATTATTAACATTATTGTCATGAACAAGGGAGCATCCAAAAGGACTCACTCATACATTTGTGTATTTTATTTAGGTTTAATAGGGGAGACCTCTCCAATAAGCCAATAGGGTCACAAGCAGGTTGCACACAGAGAGGGAGACCTTACACAATAGAAGCAACCAAGGGGAGCATCTGGAGCAAAGCCTCCCTACCCATCACTGGCAGTGCCCATTTGTATTTGAAGAGGGGCATTGGTCTTAGCTGGACAGCTACAGAGGTGGCACGCTTTCATTGAGTAAAAGTCAGGCAGTGCTCCAAATTCCACCTGTGCTACAGCCAAGTTTGAGCTCTGAGTTCTTATAGCCCAGAAGGAGCAGAGGTCCCTCTCATATTGGTGTCCAGATGGAGTCCTTATCCAAGTGCCCAGACATGTGGTTTTGGGCATTCCAGTCCCATCCTAAAAGCATTCTCATTATACCCCATTACCTCAGTCTCGATATAGCACTTGACATAGCCATCATGGCTGACAGTGACTCCATATTGAATTGTCAAAGGTGTCCAAAAAGTTTGCTCTCTTGCACTGTACAATTATGATTATGAAGCTTTTTTTCAAGATTATAAAAGTAATCTGAATAGCTACATTAAAGGAATTTTAAAAGTAAAAAATAAATCATGTCAATTTTCTGCTTTTAACATAATAAGTTATTTCACCTTGGGGATATTTCTTTCCAGTCTTTGCTCACATGCACACATATTTTAACACAGATGTAATCATGGTATAACTGTAATTTTGAGTTCTGTTTTTACCATTTTGGCAGCATATTGTAAACATGCTAATTACAGTGCCATTTCTGCAGTAAGTGCTCAGGTGAAAGATGTTACAGAAATGAACCCCCTGAAAGAGCTGACAGTTACGTGGAAATCTTCTGTTCAAGCCTGTACAGTCTAAATCACTATGGGATTAAAGAAATCATTACTTCGGCTTTAAATCTAGCTTTTATTGACAATCCAAAATCAGTAATCATGGATTAAAGCCCCTACAAAAATGTAGTACTGATTTTCAAAAAGAAGATGTGAGTAGCAAGAGGCAATAGGGAATTTTGGCTAAAGACAAAATTCTTCTCATTCTTTGCTCCTATTAGGGATTTTGTGATTATATTCACTCTGCTATTTGGTGATGTTTTATGGATCTGTAGAACTATTTGACATTTTAGTTCAAACTGAATTATGCATCAATGCATACAACTTTTAAATGAAAAAAAAAGCTAAATGATTGACTATATTTAGTCACCTCAATGGATGGTCATGGGGAAGAGATAAGCAGGAATAAGGGAGTGGATGTTTCCCTTTCTTCCTCTGCTCACAAGGGGACAAAGCACGTTTCCACCAGGATCTGAGTGGAGGACAGAGCCTCATGTATAGGGTGAACATTTTGCTACCAGGTTCCTGAGCCTCATCAGCCAACTGGTCTTCACATGTCTGTTCTGCTATTAGACTGTGAGCTCCTGAGTAAAATGCAAGTTGTTGATTCTTTCCTATAATCCAAGCTCCTAGCATACTTTCTGGCAATATGGTGTCAATAGAAATTGCCTGAATGTCTAAATTAATCATAAAATAAAATCCATGGTATTTTTGAAAAGTGTTCCTCAAATATTTTTTTAAGCTGGGCTTTCTATCCACTCAACCTTCTCAAGACACTTTCTTCATAAAAGAACATTTATCAAAAATTTCCCCTCTGATCCAATAGGGTAATTTGTTAAAGCAGAAGAACACAAGCCACTGGAGCATCATTTCATAAATTGCCCCTCTGCTCCTGATATGGAAGTCTCAATGCATCTACTTACAAGCATCATAAAGCACTGAGTATGTGACTTCTTTGTTTCAAAACTAACTAGTCTGGATTTAATTGTGTGATAGGAATGGAGGGAACATTTTTGGGAAGGAGTCACTCCCCTACACTGAGGATGAAAGTGTCTATTGGTACAATTTTTCTGTGGAAGCTGGCAATATGCACAAAATTTTTGGCACAAAATTTTGAGGAGATACATAAGATCTTTATAATAATATTTATAGTATGCAATTTGTATGTTTTTAGTTATGAAAACACTGACTAACTTAATATATGTAAGATACTGAGCTTCCCATCACCACAGAACTTAGCTGGTGTGCAGCTTGTGTCCTTATAAGGAAAGGAACAATTTGATAGGTGATAGAGTCCTCTCCATGGACCTGTTCATACTAACCACTACATTTGGGGAAAATGAGAGAAAACTAGGTTACAGAATTACCCAACGAACAACATTTTTTCCTTCTGTAAAATCTAAAATATTTGCTACCTGGCCCTTTTTAGAAAAAGTATGTCAACCCCTGCCTATAACAGCATATATTGTCTTAAACACAATAGATCATTTTTTATAGAGAATAAGCACCCTAAGGATTTTGCTTCTTTTTGTACCCACAGAGAAACCCCATAGAAAGAAATACAGTAGAAATAAATCACAGTAGAAAAGAAGGAAAAAAATCTTGTAGGACTGTGCTAACCCCACAGGGTTGATACAGTTGCTGATTCAAGGGGTACAGCTCGCCTGGCCAATACACCTGCTTTACTCTACATCTGCCGTCTTTGGGAAACCATCAGGCAAGTACACATGAGTTAAGTAAAATATGCCACTGAAATCAGATATGGATCCACAGTCAAGAAAGTCCTTGTGTAAACTCTCCAGTTTTATGACACAATCTCTTTAAATAAATCAAGCTAGTTAAAATATTCCCAAAAGAAAAATTATCTTCAGATCTAAAGGGATTTCACTCACTTCAAAATGGCTTATGATTCACATTGTTTTCTTCTTTTTAATTTTAATTATTTTTATTTTTCAGTTATAGTTGATACACAATATTATATTAGCTTCAGGTGTACAACATAGGATTAGACATTTATAATAAATTACAAACTGATCACCCTAATAAGTCTAGTATCCATCTGACACCACACATAGTTATTACAATATTATTGACTATATTCCCTGTGCTGTACCTTACATCCCCATGACTGTTTTTATAACTAGGACTTCATACTTCTTAATTCTTTCTTCTTTTTCACTTAGCCCCACAACATCTTTTCATTCTGGCAACTATCAATTTTTTCTGAGTTTGTTTCTGTTTAGTTTGTTCTTTTGTTTTGCTTCTTAAATTCCACATATAAGTGAGATCATATTGTATTCTCCAATAATACATATAATAAGGGGTTAATATCCAAAAAATATACTGCTCACAAAAACTAGGGGATATTTCAAAATAAATATGAAGTTATAAAATGTCCCCTGTTTTTTTGTGAGCAGTATATAAAGAACACATAAAACTTAACACAAAAAATAAGCTGTCTGATTAAAAATTGGGCAAAGGATGTAAGAGACACTTTTCTTACAGGGACATACAGATGGCAAATAGACATATAAAAAGACGCTCATAAAAAATAAAACCAAAATGAGATATCACCTCACAAATTTCATAATGGCTATCATCAACAAATCAACAAAAAACAAGTGCTGGTGAAGATATAGAGAAAAGGGAACCCTTATGCACTGTTAGTGAGATTGTAAATCGGTGCAGCCACTAAGAAAAACAATATGGATGTTTCTCAAAAAACTAAAAATAGAGCTACCATGTAATCCAGCAATTCTGTTGTCTTTTTCTATATTGGATACATCCCTATTATTATACTCACTCTTTCCATTTTTCATCCTATTGTCTGTTTCTTAATGTACTACTTCTTCCTTAATTATTCTCACCACTATCTTTCCCAGCCAAAGCCAATTCATACATTTCAGTTTTCCCATATGTTGCATTGTTTTATTTTTTTGCACTCACCTCCACATCTCCAGACACAATTCTAAAAAATCATTGAATTAGAAATGGAATACGAAGGTTCTGCTCTGAGCTTTGCCACTATCTAGCTTGGTATTTCAGGATGTTTCTTTTATTCCATGGTTATTAGATTAACATGTAACTGAGTAGATTGATCCATGATCTCTCGAAGACACCTCAAAAAAAAGAAGATGAGTAATAAAATTTAAACTATTTGTTTCTCAGCAAGGAAAGTAAAAAGTAACAGGTGTTTTAGATGCTATGAGTGCAACATTTCACAGCAATACACCAGATGTATATGGGCTGATTATCTGCAGGGATGCCAAGGAGATGCACAAAGACATCTCCATCAAGAACTACAAACCATGTGCTAATCTCTTCTAGCCATATTGCCAGACATACCTCTAGGGCCAAGAAAACCGGGTATGATTTAACATAACCCATCATCTCTCTTTCCTGTGAAAATATATTCTGTAGACTTTCATAGTAAATGCTTTTATATAATAGGTTCTAACTATGTTACATATAATAACTTGTATATAATTATAATGCATGCTATATTATGTACTATAAATATATATTATAATTATATAATATAATACATAACATTAATGCCTTTTACTTCATTTACCTTTCATTAGTTTTGCTGTTTAATTTTAAGCATGCAGAATAAAGCATGCATAGAACAAATGAGTCCTCTGTTATTGGCATTTTGTCTACTCCAAGTGAAACGTGCCTGTCCTGAGCTCCCAGTTCATAGGAGCAACTAAGTTTTTTGTGTGTGTGTGACCCTTGATTGTACCAGAACTTGATAGCTGAACCAAGAGTGGTCCATCAATGGTTCACCCAGCAATTCATGAGGTAGCCCTATTAAGGATTATTTTAATTACCAACTTAATTACTTGGTTTTCTCTGGAATTTTGAGAGGAGAATATGGCTATTCTCAAAAAAGAGAGAAACAAGGAAGATAAACAGTAAGGAGCAAATTGCAATGAGAGCAAACCTACGAGCCATTAAGGCAGGTCAAAGAATTAGAGTGTCACTCCTCTTACAGCCCATCAATGGTTTCTCATTTAAAGTTCAATGCACACATCATTCTCCTGGCAAAAGGCTCCAATACTTCTGAAATTTACCTGCCTTTCATATTTCATCTCTATCTACTGACTTTTTCTTATTTCATTTTAGTTACTGTTGTCCTGTTCTTGTCTTGGACTGTTGGGTTTCCTGTTACTTCTACCTAGAATAAACCTGCATGGTTGGCTTCTTATTATTATTATTGAGGACTCAGTTTAAATGCTACAGTGGTACCTTGAGATACGAGTTTAATTTGTTCTGTAATTGAGCTTGTAAGTCAGTCAACTTGTATATCAAACAAATTTGTCCCACTTAAAATAACTGAAATAGATTTAATCCTTTCCAGCCCTGTGAAACATCCCCAAACCATCCTAAATTATGAAAAAAGACATGTTTTTAATTAAGAAACATACATGTATACTTTACCAATGCATAACAAAATATATAAAATAAAAGAAAAAAGTGTTATTTAGCACTGTATTTTTTCTTACCTTGGAGACAGATGAGTGTGTCTAAGGGAGGTGAATGGCAGAGGAGGAGGGAGGGAGGAAGGAATGCAGGCACTATAGACATATAAACTAAAACTGTACTTTCTTAACACTAAATGTAAACTAAAACTGCATTTTCTTTAAACAAAACTAAAACTGCACTTCTTTACTTAAAATGAAACCACAAAAACTTAATTTTTAAAAATGCACTTTCTTAACTTTAAACTTAACCTCAGCTTAACATTATGTATTTTTCATTTAATCATCACCTGTTTTTGCCTTTTTGGCTGCACTTTCAGCACTTTCACTTGCGGGACTTTTGAATAAAAATCTATCCAAAGAGGTTTGCTTTTGCCTGCCTTTTAAAATTTTATGGAAATGTGATAAACAAGTGCCATTAAAAAGTGCTGAAGCACGACCAGTTGAAACTTTTTCTGGCTTTTTCAATGAAACTTGAAAGCTTCTCCCACATTGCCAGCATGTCTTTAATTTCACTTGTAGAAATTACTTCCTCAGACTCTACCTCCTCCTCACTACTAATCTCTTGCAAAAGCTCCGTATGTTGCATCATCTGTAGCTCCTTCAACTCCTCAGTTGAGAGTTCCTCCTCATGTTCCTTGACGAGCTCATTTATGTCACCCTCATCTACCTCCAGACCCATCGACTTTCCAAGGGACATAATCTCCTCCAACGCTTCTACCTCAATCTTGGTGTCTCATTTGAATCTTTTGAAGTCCCTGTCTGCAACAACATCAGGCCATAACTTTTGCCATGCTGAGTTCAAGGTTCTTCTTGTAACCTCTTGCCATGCCAAGTAATAATGTGCAAACATATCACAATGTTGTAGTGATCTTTCCAAAACTCTCAAAGAGTTAGATGTGTATTCTCAGTCACCTCAAAGCAGCGGTGGAACAAGTGCTTTGTGTAAAGCTTTTTAAAGTTGGAAATAACCTGCTGATCCATAGGTTGCAAGACTGAAGTTGTGTTGGGTGGGAGGTAGAGGACTTTCATGAATTAGAACTCATCGATAATGTCATCTTCAAGACCAGGTGGGTGGGCTGGAGCATTTCCAAGGATTAGTAATGCTTTCATCGGGAGTTTATTTTCTTGAAAATATTTCTTCACTGCAGAACCAAAGATGAGATTTACCCATTCAATAAAAAACTGCCACATAACCTGCAGTTTTTTTTTTTAAGAATCTTGTGAGTCTTAAAGGTTCAAGGATTTTCGAAATGAAACACAAGCAGTGGTTTTACTTTACAGTCACTGCTAACATTTGCATACAATGCAAGAGTCAGACAGTCCTTCATGGGTTTATGGCCTGGCAGCTTCTTCTTGTCTGCAGTGATGAAAGTCCTCTGGGACATTACTTTTTTTCAAAACAATCCTGTTTCATCACAGTTGAACACTTGTTGAAAGATGTAGCCTTCCTTAGCGATAAGCGCAGCAAAATGTGCAAATACTCCTCAGCTGCCTTAACGTCAGCACTCGCAGCTTCACCATGCCTCACCACCGAGTAGATGCTAGATCTCTTCTTGAAATTTTTAAACCAGCCTTAAGTATATCTTCTGCTGCCTCTTTTGAGGTTGATGTTTCTTTCTTCTTCAATTCACCGTAAATAATACGTGCCTTTTCGCATATTACAGTTTCCGTCACTTTATCTCCTTCCAGCTCTTTCTCTTTCACCCACAGCAGCAGAAGCTTCTTCGTGGATATTTGTCCTTTGTTGGGACAGAATTTTAGTTTCTTTCGCTGGATTTGCACTTTTGATGGCATCCTTTTGTCTAAGGATGGTACACATTGTAGATGTATTGTGGTAGTTCTGCCTTGCCAATTCAATCACTCGTATACCATGCTCATGTTTTGCTATATTTCTTGCTTTACTTCCATCAACATCATTCTCTTATTCTTCTCACCACTGTCCTTCACACTCACTTTCTTCAGCCCCATGATAGCACACAAAAAAAAGTTAGTAAAAAATGCAAAAATGATGCAAGAACGAGATGCATTTTCATGAGATTTGACTTGATTCTTCAGGTAACACGTGAGAAAGAACGAGATGCTGGTGTTGTGTTGTCGATACTGGACCCAAGCACCAACGTACCAACTAGCGGTAGCTTCCAAATCATGACTCATATCTCGGAATTTTGCTGGGATCTCGAACAAAAATACAAACCGAGTCACAGCTCGTATCTTTAAAAAATTTGTATGTTGGTCTGCTCATATTTCAAGGTACCACTGTAATTTTTCCCTAACCATCCAATCTACATTAAAAGACTTCTAGTCATTCTCTACCTCATTGGCCAGTTTCATTCCATCACTATGCTCCCCTCCTCTGACATTATTTCCTATTTTATAATCTACTTTTTCCCACTAAAATATCAATTCCAAGATAGAAGAGGAGGCCCTGAGTACTTTATTTATCATGTGATTTTCATTGACTGAACAGTGAATGGCTTAAGTGCTTATAAATTATTAATAAAGCAGTGAGTGAAATGATAAGTTCGTGAGACCCTAAAATTGCCACATATCTAGCAAATTTCTCATTACAGTTCCAGGCCAGATGTGTAAAAACATTTTTTTAAACAAATAAAGAAAAAATATTTTTAAAGTGATTTGCAAAAACAAACAGAATTCAGACAAGAATAAAGTGACTTGCATCTCTGTTCCTTGCCACCAAGGTACATCATGCACATGGACCTGTGCATGACTTTAAGCAGCAGGCCACCTGGCACGGCAGCCTCTAGCTGGAGCCTCCTCCCACACAAGGCAGGCCACGTGACTGTGGTGCACCCAAAGCCCCGCGCTGTGCTCAGATTGTCCTGTATCTGGCAGCTGGAGTCATCCCTGTCTGCTTTTATACCAAACTTGACTTCCTGAAGTTCAGCCAGCACACAACTGTAGGCTCACCAGTGAGCTGAAAGAAGAGTTCAGATAAATTCTGCTTTAGCCCATTAAAAGCACTTATTACATTTAATTGTATCAAAATTAATAGAAGTCTTCTGTAATGTAATTTTGTAGTGAAACAACACTAGGTTCACTGAGATTTAAAAATCCGTTCTATTTATTCACTACTGGGAGAATAGAAAAATTTTTGCATGTGTCTCCATGGGTCACTGCAGAAGTGGAATTTAATATAAGACTAGACTAGTGTGCTGACAATGGAAAATACAGAAGTGAGAGGTGCTGAAATGACAATGTCATATGGACCTAGTCATCATGTAAATCTCAGGTTCAAGAGAAACAAATGTCCCAACAATAATGCACTATGTCCAGCTCGAATAACTGAATGCTTTACACCAATGGCAAGTAGGTAAGTGAAGAGGAGATCATTCCTGGGAGGGGTTACTAGAGCTTATTATTTTTGAGTAAAACAAATAACTACACATGCAGGCATACCTTGTTTTATTATGCTTCACTTTATCACTTCCCAGATATTGGAATTTAATCAACAATGAGGCAAGATCTTATACCAGCAAAAAGATTACAATATACTCACTGAAGGCTCTGAAATGGTTAGCATTTCTTTACAATAAAGTATTTTTAATTAAGGTATGCACAGAGATTTCTTTTTAGACATAATGCTACTGCACATTTAAGGACTACAGTATAGTATAAACATAACTTTTATATGTGTAGGGAAACCAAAAAATTTGCAACTTGCTTTATTGCAATATTCCCTTTGTTGAAGTGGTCTGCAACTCTAACATAGTATCTCTGAAATATGCCTGTACACTTACTTGTGTATTCTAATTAATGTGGGAATGATCATTGATGAATGGATAAATTTGGAGATTTTCCCTGTTGGCTTCTGGAACGCCTTTTGACTGTTACCATGAACCTAACTGACACTTTCAGACTGAAGCTGTATTTTAACCTACAATTTTTGGGTTCTGTTACCATAAAAAATAGTCAAGGAATGAAATAAAAAAGAAATGCACAATGAGTTAAAATAACCAAACAAGTGCAATATTATAGAAGCCAGAGTAGAAAAGAACTTCAAGAAAACAGAGTAGAAAGCAATTCAATGTGCAATATACTAAAAATTTCAAGAAGCAGAAATTTAAAAAGGTGATTGCATTTGCAATTAGGAGATTACTGGATAGTTGATAATTAAATGTAGCAGGAGAAGAAAATTGCTATAATTTTATTAGAACCAATTGCATCTGTTTCTTCAATCTAGGATCATAGTATAACTCATATTTGGGAGAAGATTCTTTGTCTAAGAAGTTACTTCAATGATCTTTTTGTGTGTAAGTGTGAATGGAAAGGCCCCTCTTCACTTTTACAAGAGGGTTTTAGAAACAAATTTCTTAACTGTTCTGCAGAGAAGAGTGAAGAAAGTATAGAAATAGAGAATAAAGGGCACAGGGATGAAATAAACAATGGAATATGTGAGAATAATCTAGGAAAGAAGGAAGAGAGAGCCTTTTTTTTTTCTTTTTTACAGGGACAGAGAGAGAGTCAGAGAGAGGGATAGACAGATAGGAACAGAGAGAGATGGGAAGCATCAATCATCAGTTTTTTGTTGGGACACCTTAGTTGTTCATTGATTGCTTTCTCATATGTGCCTTGACCGCGGGCCTTCAGCAGACCAAGTAACCCCTTGTTGAAGCCAGTGACCTTGGGTCCAAGCTGGTGAGCTTTTTGCTTAAGCCAGATGAGCCCACGCCCAAGCTGGCGACCTTGGGGTCTCGAACCTGGGTCCTCCGCATCCCAGTCCAATGCTCTATCCACTGTGATACTGCCTGGTCAGGCAAGGGGGAGCCTTATTGCCAATGTAGAGACCCTAAGAATAAGAAGAGGGGGAGTTGCCTGACTAGGTGGTAGTACAGTGGATAAAGCATTAGACTGTGACACAGAGAACCCAGGTTCGAAACCCTGAGGTTGCTGGCTTGAGCACGAGCTCACCTGGTTTAAGCAAGGCTCACCAGCTTGAGCCCAAGGTTGCCTGCTTGAGCAAGAGTTCACTCGATCTGCTGTAGCCTCCCCCCTGGTCAAGGCACATATGAGAAAGCAATCAGAGAACTACTAAGGTGCTACAGCAAAGAATTGATGCTTCTCATCTCTCTCCCTTCCTGTCTGTCTGTCCCTATCTTTCCCTCTCTCTGTCTCTGTAACAAAAGAAGAAAGAAATATTTAAATTTAACTTGATGTCTACACTGTACTGTATATATTATTTCTTGCCATTACTTCAAACCTTTGGAAAATGTCTGCCATACACAAGACCATAACTGTTGTTATTCATGAGAAAGGGGAAATCAGGGTGACATTCAAGTGGGGGAGGGTGCACCAGCAAGAGAGAAGAAATCTCCAGGTACTGCAAGTGATGCTTAAGAAGAAAATTACTGTGTAGGCCGATAAAAGATATTCTCATCCTGATATGGGATGGAGTCTCAAGTCACCATATTAGCATATTTAAATAAAGGGTGATATTCAAAATCTTGAGAACCAGCTGACTCTCAGAATACATTAGTTTCATGATTTGTATTTGTTTTTGTAATCAATATTGGCAACAAATAACTCTACTGATTAGAAAGCTGGTAGATTATGCCTTATTTGGTTGCCATTTAAGGGATACCATGGAATTTTTCTTTGCTTAAAATTAACTCCCTATACTTCCTGAATATTATAAATTACAGATTGATTTGAGGCTATCAATTAGTCCCACATTAGTATGAAAATTGCCCTGCCTTTTAGAAGCTATCTGAAATTACCTGAAAGTTTTGATGAGTTTAAAGAGGAGACAGAGAAAAGAAACCGGGAGATGTAAACCCCATTCAAGGCAGTGAGAAGGTTTGGGGTCCATCAACTGGCACTCATGCCTTGGGTCCCAGAAGTGGTGGGGTGAAGTAGATGGGGACAGTAAAGGGCCAAAGACCATTCAACTTATTTATAATTTTGCTTAGAGCCAGATTTGTCTCAAATTGTCCATTTACTTCCTTTTTATTTTTTTAACATTTCCGCCACTTCACACTACTCTTCCAAGGTTGTTTTTACTTGTTTTAGCCCCACCCCACCCCTACTTATCTTTTTCTAGATGTGGGAACAAGTAAAAAAATGAGTAAATTTAAGTTGCAGGAAAAGGAGGTGAGACTAACAGTATGAATCATCAGCTACTTGGCATTGTGGTGCCTCAGTCCTCTACTGACTACATTTTTCCTAGAGTTAGACTCTAGTCTCTGTTTAGTTCACAGACAACCTATTCATGCATAGTCAACTCTTCAGTAAGTACATTCGTAGAATGAGATCTGAGACTCATCCGAGAAGAAGAGGGTAACATGGTCTTCGAAGTTCGATTTCTCACCTCAGCTGTTTGTTTGCTCTGAGTAAAGCTATATAGGATTAGAGGAGAAATCACTTCTTTCTCCCAAAGTATCTCTTTCAGCAACATTATGTCTGAGCTCCTATCTTTATTTTTAATGGTTATTAATGTCTTTATGATTTTCTGTTTGTCTGAATCCTCTCCATGGAGACCATTAGGTTAAAAAATTTAAGCAATGACAAAGCTACTGCTTAGAACAAAGGTGAGAACATTATAACCCACAGTCCAAACCTGCCATATTGCTGCTTTTCATAAAGTTTTATTGGAATACAGATATGCCTTTTTGTTTGTGTGCTATCTGCCTTCACTCACACTACCACAGTCAAATGGAGCAGTTGCAGCAGAGGTCACATGGTCTTTACAGCCAAAATTATTTCTTATGTAGCCTTTTATAGAAAACGTTTGCCAGCTCTTGACTGCACATTACATCTTCCAGTCTAGGCCTTCTAATTTGTATAGTTCTTTTTCATCAATCATGCTTAACTGATTTATTGAGAAAGGATATGAATAGCATGGGAACTAGCTGAAGCATGGATTAAAAATAAGTATTTGAAGTAGCCTCAAAATTGCATGTACCGCAGACAGCCTGATGAGTCTCTAACTCCCTTTGGCCATTTGAACGGAGAACAGGGCTTCCAGAAATTTACTGATCTTCAGTAGACTATGTTCCAAACGTTATACACAATCTCGAAGATTTTCAACTCTGACTTAGCCAGCCTGAAGCAATGCACTGTTACAATAAAGAAGGATTTTGACTTATGAAATAGTACAGCAGAACAAAAAGTATTATTGACATCTGTACCGTAGAGGTATTTATAACACAACCGCTGTCACCCCCACACACATATTTCAAAACCTTTTAGACCATGTTAGCTCAGAAGCTCAGAGTACATTTCAAATGTGTTTTTTGAAAATCAACATTCAAAGAACTTCAAAACATATAAAAATTATAAAAAAATTCAAACTCTTTAAATCAGTATAGATACAGATTTTAATATTTATCATCATACCTGGTAGTGTCAGACATTTTCATGCATCTCATATTTTCTATAAGCAACTCCCTTAACCATAGCTGACATCCTCCCACAAAGTAATAAAGAATAATATTCCTAAAAATAATATTCTTCTTTTATAGAAAATATTAGTAACATAAACTATCTTATAAAAAAGAAACAAGATTAGATTATTTTGATTTTGAAATAAATGAATTTAGAATATATTTTTGTATTGCATTTGCCAGAATTCTCTAAGGTTTTTAGGCCTGTTCATCTGAAATTTTAGTATCAAGACTTTACTGAGGACAGACATGGCTGTGTCTGACTTTCCCTTAGGTTCTCATGTCCCTTTTCTTTCTAAACTTATTTTTCAAGGCTATTTCAAACCAACATTTATGTGTGAGACAGCCAATAGTTTATCATTTTTGCACTCATTATATGTTGTAACAGATATACTGTCTGGCTTAAACATCCAGAATTGCTTAAAATCTTGAGAAACTGATTTTAAAATAATTTCCAAACACTGAGTGTGAAGAACATTCAAACCATTCAATGTGTCTTACATATCTAAATTTAGCAAACTATAAAAGTGCAGTTCCCACTGGTTCCAAAGATGATCTAGTCCAGAGTTGGCTCACTTCCCAAGGTGATATGCCAAGTCCTAATGTTCTCACTCCCTGCTCTAGGAGAGTTTGTTATTATGGTTTGAGGAGGATTTTCTGTGTTTAAGAACTTTCTTTCTACTGGTGTAAGCAATTAGAGTCCAATAATTTTGGATGTGGCAGAAGCAACCTTGTGTTGCTTTGAAAAATTTTTCTAAATATGTTATCTCATTCATTCTTAGTCCCCTTTTTTCATAGGTGTGGAATGTGAGCTCAAAGAGGCTAAGTTACAGGCCATGCAGCTAGAAAGACACAGAGTTAGGGTTCAAACCCACGTCTTCTAACTTTAAGATCAGATCTTACAAACAGGAAGAAAAAAAATGGAGATTAGAGTTTGAACAGGTAACAGGAATCAAAGCTAGCCAAACAAGCAAGCTGTGCTTATTTCAAGTAAATTCTAGGTATAACTGTTGCAAAGTCACCAGGGAAATAGCTTTATGTTCAAGGGAAACACCAAGCAATTTATAAGTTCTTAGGTCTCAACATCACAAGTGATCCCTTTTTCAATGTAATCTTTTCCTTCATTTGACTTAGTATTTATAATGGTCGTCTGGACACAGGAGAGCAACTGTTCCAAACAAACAGATCTGTGCCTGCTTCTGTCTTGTTTTATCAGAGCTGCCAAGTAACAGCTGTAAAATTATAGCAATAAGCAGGCAGAGAGTTGAGAAAAGATAGAAAAGGATATTTATCTTCACTATTGTACGTAAAAACCACATATTTGGAGGCTTTCTAGAGACAAGCAGAAATCACATGCTCACCTCTTTTTCCATTTGATGTAGGATTTGCATACCTCAGTTTACAATACGGCTGTAGGGCCAAAGACACAATGTATGGGGAGAATACAATAATTAGTAATCTGTGGCAGTCCTAAAAACCCACACTTGAAGTCCAAATGTATTAATGATGATTTCATTCAGGCTTCTCTCATTGTATATACACTATTATTACAGGTGCTGTCCCTGAGTATCTGTTAACCTTGATTCTGCTTTGCTTCTATCTAAAGCAACAGTATTTTTCCTACTCTCTAAAACAGGTGGCATACAGAGAACATGCTTTTTTTAAAAAAAATTGCATGAATAAAAAATGGTAATGAAGGAAACCAGAAAAGGTTTCAAGTCTTGTTTCTTCCATTAAATAGCTATATGGCCTTGGACAAGTTTCCTTATTTTTCTGGCCTGTATTTCTTACTGTAAAATGAAGTGATTAGGCCACATGGGTCTTATAATCCCTCTGGTTCTAATGTTCTAGAAAGTTCTAATATTCTAGAATTCCATCATTCTAAACCTCAGGTAATAAAAGTGTGGGGTAGAGGTATGCATTGCTCACACTCCGCAGAGATTTTTAAAAAGAAAAGGAAAAAGAAAAAGAACATTTCTCTTTATTCCTGAGATGACTAGTAGGTCTTTGAGGAAGCAGGACTGAGCACATTTTCTCTTTTATGGAACAAAAAAATGTTCCCCTTTTTTTTTTAATTTCTTTTTTTTATTTATTTATTCATTTTTAGAGAGGAGACAGAGAGAGAGAGAGAGAGAGAGAGAGAGAGAGAAAGGGGGGAGGAGCTGGAAGCATCAACTCCCATATGTGCCTTGACCAGGCCAGTGCAGGGTTTTGAACTGGCGACCTCAGTGTTCCAGGTCGACGCTTTATCCACTGTGCCACCACAGGTCAGGCTGAAATGTTCGCCTTTTTTAAGATGCAGAAAGATATCATGTACCTTTCTTAGACGAGCACTTAATTTCCAAAATTAGAATTGATCTCAATAAAATGAAACATTCATCACAAGTGATAAAATGCCAATGCATTTGTATTTGCTTTAATAATACACAGCAGTGACTTAGTACCATTCTGAACAACTATAGAGAGTTTCCAAAGCAACACACAAACATTTTCACTTTATAATCCAGAGGCAAATTTAATGAAAAAATGCTAATAATTATAAAAAAGGAGAGGAAACAAAAAAACCCACACATCACTAGGCAAATAAAAAATAACTCAAGTGAAAAAAGAAAAAAAATGTATGCCATACACATTTTGAAAAAATACAAAATTTCTATTTTGATGTAATAAATATGATTTCATGTTTTGCAAAGGTATACTAATATTTTAGTTTCAACTATCTGGAGCAGGAAGAAATCTCCAGAATTCTTTAGCTTAATCTCTTGGTTCTGAGGACCACCCCAGAGTGTGCTGAATAGAAAACACTACACTGCTGCTGCTTAGTAACTGGGATTTTTTGTTGTTGTTATTTCAACAATTATTTGTGGTATTCCATATGGGATTCAGATGCTATCTATTATCTACCAAAAACAATCAGATGACTATTCTTTACATTTCAGCATATAAAAGAGATGCAATAAATACATATATATGTATTTCAAAGTTTCAAACCTGTAAGTAAAAAGTTTAATTTTGGCTAGGAGGACAGATAAAACAATAGGTTATTATTAAACTATAATTTGTTTCTGAATAATAAATATGTACTAGAAAAATATGATCCTCATGACAACATTATATAAACATTTCTCTACTTTTATTTTTTTCCTTTTTGTTGAATTTACTTGGGTTGCAGTGGTCAACAAAATTATACAGGTTTTTAGGTGCATAATTCTACAACACATCTTCTGTGCAATGTATTGTGTGTTCACCACCCCACATTAGATCTCTGATCATCATTATTTATCCCCATATACCATTCTTCACTTCCCCTCCTTCTGGCAATCACTGTACTGTTGTCCAATGTCTATGAGTTTTTCCTTTTTTTTATTCTTCACTGAATTCCTGTTCCCCCTTCAGCCTGTTCCTCAACAGCAGTCAGCCTGCTTTCTATCAGTCTCTCTATTTTGCTCACTAATTCATTTTGTTCTTTGATTCCACATATGAATGAAATGACATGGTACTTGTCTTTCCCTGCTGACTTATTTCACTTAGCCTAATGCCCTTCAGGCCTGCCTATGCTGTCACAAAAGGTAAGATCTCCTTTTTTTACATCGAAGTAATATTTTATTGTATAAATGTACCACAGCTTTTTTATTTACTCATCTACTGATGGGCACTTGAGCTATTGTAAATAACACTACAGTGAACAAAGGGGTGCATTTATTCTTTTGAGTTAGTGTTTCAGGTTTCTTCAGATATATTCCCAAAAGTGGCATTCCTGGGTCATAAGCCAGTTCCATTTTTAATTTTGGGGGGTAACTCCATACTGCTTTCCACAGTGGCTGCACCAATCTGCATTCTCTCCAACAGTGCACGAGGGTTCCCTTTTCTCCAATCCTCACCGGCACTTGTTATTTGTTGTTTTATTGATGATGGCCATTCCGACATGTATAAGGAGATATCTCATTGTGGCTTTAATTTTCATTTTTCCAAAAACTAGTAATGCTGAGCATCTTTTCATGCTCATTAGCCATTTGTATGTCTCCTTTGGAGAAGTGTTTATTCAGGTCCTTTCCCCAATTTTTAATTGGATTATTCTTTTGTTTTTTTATGTTAATTGCATATGTTCTTTCTGGATATTAACCCCTTATCAGATGTATCATTGACAAATATGTTCTCTCATTCAGTGGTTGTCTTTCTTCCTTTTTTTTAAGCAAAAGAGAGCGAGAGAGAGATAAAAAGGGAGAGAGATGAAAAGAATCAACTCATAATTGAGTCATTTTAGTTGTCAATTGATTGCTTTTTCATACATGCCTTGACTGGGAGCTTCAGCTGAGCCAGTAACCCCTTGCTCGAGCCAGTGACCTTGAGCTTCAAGCCAGCAACCATGGGGTCATGTCTATGATCCCACATTCAAGCCCGTGACCTCATGCTCAAGCTGGGGAGTCTGGGCTCAAACCAGATGAGCCTACCTTCAAGCTGGTGACCTTAGAGTTTCAAACCTGGCTCCTCAGCATCCCAGGTTGATGCTCTATCCACTGACCCACCACCTGGTCAGGCTTAGTGGTTGCCTTTTCATTTTGTAATTAGTTTCCTTTACTGTGCAAAAATTTATAGTTTGATGCAATTCCATTTATTTCTTTTTTCTTTTATTTCCTTTGCCCAAGGAGATATATTAAAAAAAATAGTGCTGTGAAAATGTCCTGCTTATGTTTTTTTCTTCTAGGATTTTTATGGTTACAAACCTAACAATAAGCCTCTAATCCATTTTAAGTTTATTCTTGTGTATAGTGTAAGAAGGTGGTATTACTTCATTTTGTTTGCATGTATCTGTCCAATATTCCCAATACCATTTATTGAATAGACTGCTTTACCCCATTGTATGTTCTTCTTCCTTTGTCAAATATTAATTGATCATAAAGGTATGGGTTTAATTCTGGGCTCTCTATTCTGTTCCATTGATCTAATGTCTGCTTTATGTCCATACCATGCTGTTTTGATTACTATGGCTTTGTAATATAGTTTAATATCAGGTAGCATAAAGAAATTTGTTTATTCCTCAAAATTGCTATTGCTACTTGGGGTCTTTTCTCATTCCACATAAATTTTTGTAATATTTGTTCTAGTTCTGTGAATACGACATTGGTATCTTAATAGGAATTGCACTGAATCTATAGATTGCTTTGAGTATTATAAACATTTAATTATATTAATTTTTCCTATCTATGAATACAGTATGTAGTTCCACTTATTTGTATCTCCTTCAATTTCTTTCTTTAGTGCTTTATAGTGTTCTGAGTACAGGTCCTTATCAGACTTATCAAGAAAAAAGAAAAAGGACCCAAATAAATAAAATCATAAATTAAAGAGGAGAAGTAACAACTGACAACAAAGAAATATAAAGGATTGTAAGAAAATATTATGATCAACTACGTGCCAACAAATTGAACAATTTGGACAAAATGAAAAAATTTCTAGAAATATACAATCTTCCAAAACTGAATCAGGTTGAATCAGAGAATATTTATAGACAGATTACAACTTGAAAAACTGGAGCAGTAATCAAAAACTCCCAACAAACAACAGTCCTGGGCCAGATAGCTTCACAAGTGAATTTTACAAAAGATTCAAAGAACTAACACCTGTCATTCTTAAACTATTCCAAAAAATTCAAGAGGAGGGAACATTCTCAAGTTTATTTTATAAGGCCAGTATTATTATAATTTTAAAACCAGATAAAGACACTACAAAAAACAAGATTATAAGCCAATATACCTGATGAACACAGAAGCTAAAATACTCAACAAAACACTAGCAAAAATAATCTAGCAATACATTAAACAGGGAATACACCATGATCAAGTGGGATTTATTTTGAGGATGCAAGGTTGGTATGATATTCATAAATCAATAAATATGATATACCACATAAACAAAATGGAGGACAAAAACCATATGATCATATTAATAGATGCAGAAAAATTACTTGATAAAATCCAGTATCAATTTATGATGAAATATTCTCAGCAAAGTGGGAATAGAGAGAAAATACTTCAACATAATAAAGTGCATTTATGATAAACGCACAGCCAATATTATACTCAGTGGGCAAAAACTACAATTGTTTCCCTGAAGATTGGGAACAAGACAGGAATATCTGCTTTCACTACTCTTATTCAACATAGCACTGAAAATCCTTGCTACAGCAATCAGACAAAAAGAAATAAAAGGCATCCAAACTGGAAAGAATTAAAACTGTCATTATTTGCAGATGATATGACACCATAAATAGAGAATCCTAAGGATTCCACCCAAAACTACTAGACCTGATAAGTGAATTCAGTTAAATAGCAGGGTACAAAATAAATATACAAAAATCAGTGGCATTTTAATACACCAATATTAAACTATTAGAAAGGAAAACTTCTGATAGTTCACAGTTGCTTTAAAATAATAAAATACCTAGGAATAAATTTAACATAGGCTGTAAAAGAAAATGGGATTACTGTTATAATACTAGCCAAACAATTCAGGGAAATTAGACTTTGTTTCTGATCTGAAAAATAACATGTTTGAATGCCAAACATCTTATATTCTTTATGCTACTGGCTTGTAAAATATTATCAATTATAATTCCTGCAGTGAACCTATGTTAAAAAAACTCATTCCAGGTAGGTGAATATCTCTTCTTTGCCCTAGGAATTATAACCTCAACAGTGCTGGCAAGAAGAGTAACAGGAATCCAGAAAAATGTGTCCTATAAAACCCAGCAACCATAGTGGACTGACTTGGATATAAAGAAAGGACTTTCTTAAACCTAATTCTAATTTCTCACTTTAGTTGAAGTCCATTTCTTTCCTCAGAGAAAACATAATTGCTAGCCCTCCTTATCTTATGTCAGGATTTTCCATATACACAAGGGCAGTTATTAGTCATATCTTAGCTTCCTTTCCTTTGCTCTACTCTGAAGTTAAATAAAATTTTTTTAAGTTATACTTTTCTGCACTGGAAATGGAGGGCAGAAATACAGTTTCTAGAAATACTTCTTATATTTTTAACAAAACCTTCATAGAAATTCCAAATTGACTGAGTAAAAAAGCAAACGCATATCCTCATTATTTGTTCATGACAAAATTATGCTCAGAGACTAAGATCGCCTTAACCAATAGTTTCTTTAACATAGCTTCACTGCAGGAATTATAATTGATAATATTTTATAAGCCAGTAGCATGAAAGATAGTATCTTTTAATAAGCCAGTGAAGAACAAACATGCTCCAGGCCAGTGACAGGTAACTTACAGTATTGTTCCACGCAAATAGGAAATGAAAAAAATAAAGTCCAAACTGAGCTGAGGTATACCTTTCCATGAGTTGGTTCTCAGAAGAGATGGCTTAGCCAACTAAGAGCTGACATCCAATTGCCAGTACTAATTGAAAGTCCTTTGTTGCGAGAGCTTGATGCTAGCAGAATGAAGATGCTGATGTTGGCAGGAAAAATGATCTTCTTCAAGGAACCACTGCTGGTTTTCAATTCAGCTGGTCAAGAGTAGTGAAGCCACAGAAAGAGATAATGTCCCAAGGTCTATGAAGAGCTATTTAGATTAGCAAAAGGTTGCTTTGCCCAAACCAAACACTCTTTGTAAGTTCTCACAGACCCTTAGTAGTTAAAGTTTAAACATTCATTACATCAGAGTCACTCTTCCATATATTCATATTAACAATCACACAGTAGCCAAACAACATTGATGGCATCCTGATACGGCCTCCCCGGTGTAAATAAACTCACCCTTCCATCAAATTAGCTTCACTTAAGTCATAAACAAGTGAATTTGTAATTATAACAACCAATACACAACACTAACCAAATAGAATCATGCAAACAATTGGTAAGATCATATTAAGAAAATGGAGAATTCTGGGTTTGGTTCATCTGTCTGCCTTGAATTTCTGTATAATTCCTGTTAGACACTTTGTGCAGGACTACCCTACAGCCTCTGGAACCATCTGTTCATAGATCACCTTCCCTTTCTACTATTTCTATTTGGCCAGCAATCTAAGGGTAAGCACTTTTGCTCTGCTATAAACAAATAGCAGGTAAAAGAAGAAGCTAAAGCTACCCTGATCCTGCTCTCTTATTTCCAGAAGTCCCACTGTTGCTGTGCCCTAAAATGCTGAGCAGATGACATCAGTTCCACAAAGGGAAGAGTGGATTGGTGAAATAACAGGATGGAAAACAGCTCAGACATTCTTGTCTTACCCAGCCCACACAATCCATGGCCTCCCACAGTCCATCTGACACCAAGATGACTTAGGGCAAATATAAAAAAGAAAGAAAGAAATTGTCCCAAACCTTGCTGCCAAGAAGGGAGTCACACCTTTTATTTGACACCAAGCAAGCAGGAAAATAAAACTAGCTGTTTCTACAAAGCTGCAAAGTGAAGATTTCCAGACAAAGAAATTCTAAAGGTTCTACCAACCAGGAAGGTGACATCTTCCTAAACACAAAGTTGTTGATATTTTTGGATGCTGGTAATATGATTACCTGCAAACACGCAATAATGCCATACAAATGTCCTAGGCCCACTGGAAGAAAAAACTTCACAAAGACTTCAACTATAATATTTAAGTATACTTTTGTAGAAGGTACCTAATTATGTTATCATAAGCCTGCATGAACACACATCAGAGCCAATATCTTTCTGTCATGCACACATATTTAATATCTCACAAATGCTTGTGAGCAAGAGAATAAAGCCTTTGTGTAACAACAAAAGAATCATACTGCTTCCTTCATACAACACCCATTTTTGCATAATCAGACCCTCCAATACCAAAGCTTTTAATAAGCTACTTGCCCTAAAATTAAAAGGGATTCTGCAATTTCATCACTAGAAAAGAATGTGATTTCAGAATCTCCAGAGTAAATAAAATAGTAATCCTGGTATTATAAATTATGCATCTTTCATCTCAAAGGACAATAAATAAAGCATCTTTTATCTCTATGAATCCCAAAACAGTTAACAATTTATGAACTAACACATGGGGATCACTTGATTCATCACCAAAAGACATCCTGCTCTGGGATACTGTGGCATTTTTCTAATAGCACACACAAACAGTATTGAAAGATGAGAAGGAAAGAAATACTATACCTGTGGCCTAGATTTGAAACATCTGAGTAGCAGAGATAGGAAGCTGATAGAAATCTTCTCTCCCATTTGAACTCAGAAAGATATTACTTTTGAGACTTCCCAGATAAAGTGGTATAACCGTTCAAATTTCTTGTCAGCATTCCCATTTGTTTTCACCTGAATTATCAAAATATGCATCTTTGATGCAAATATTTGTCACATTATTTACATATTAACAAACCTATTCACTTTCTCTTGCCTAGCATAAAACTCAAATTTATTAAAATAGCATGAAGGATGCTCCATCAAGCTATTGATTATACAAGACTCTTCAATATCTAGCTATGCCACCTTGCTCTGAGAGAAAAACGGGTCTTCCAAATGGCAACTGCAGTAATTTGATTGATATGACTAACACTTGATGTCAGTGTTAGGACTAGGGAGAAAGCAGATAATATCTGTTTATGCAATCATATTATTTTGATGACCATACTCTACCACACACACACAAAAAAATAGATAACTTATCCAAATTCATATAGCTATCTAGATATGAAGTTGGAATGATCCTGAAGGAGTAAGTCTCAACCGGTGGAAGATTCAGATCAGGTCAAAGATAAGGGGATCACAGACTTTATCATTCGAACTAGAACACATAGGAGAATAAGAAGGCGCATACTAGTAACATTTACAACAAGACAACAATAGTAAACTGGGTCTGTCCAGGAAAACCTGGACTACTCAGGTTTAAAAAACATATTAGAATTTTCAGAAGTTTGGCATAAGGAATCATAAGCAGTTTGATAAAACATATACATAGTGACTTTGTAACAGAGTGTCTACAGTTGGTCAATATATATTTGGCTGGTCTGGCTTCTCTAGAAGATAGAATGAGAAAGCATTGTAAAAGTTTTTGACTTGGAAAAGTTGAGTAAAATTACTCTAAAATCAGCATGGCAAAATTCTTTCTGGGAACCCACCAAACTCTGTGCACTTGAAACCATGTGTTCTCACTTCAGAGGTATAAGGGGTACTCATGAAGAGAGCTGACACATTTAGAAAGAGAAGCTATTCTCCCAAGCCCTTATCTTTGACATCATATGAACCTCTGGATGGGTGCCAAAGGCTTACAGAGGTTCTATTTTCCTTCTCCACACATTTGAGCTATAACATCATGGGTGATGACTATTACCATGGGCCACATTTTGACTTGCCAAATATGACATCTCCTTAATGAACTAGACATCTCTACCTATATTTTAGACCTTGAAATTAGTCATAACCAAACAGGACAAATGTCATGTACTAAACTATTATCATCACAATGTAAACATCTATGTTTCTTAAAAAGATGTCTTTTTAAATACACATTGATGCTGGGACCCTATGATATCTGAATACAGAGCAGTGAATTGAATTGGTTTCTTTTGTTTGTTTTTTTTTACAGAGACAGAGAGAGAGTCAGAGAGAGGGATAGATAGGGACAGACAGACAGGAACAAAAAGAGATGAGAAGCATCAATCATCAGTTTTTTGTTGTAACACCTTAGTTGTTCATTGATTGCTTTCTCACATGTGTCTTGACTGTGGGCCTTCAGCAGACCAAGCCAGCCCTTGCTGGAGCCAGCGACCTTAGGTCCAAGCTGGTGAGCTTTCTTTTGCTCAAGCCAGATGGGCCCGCGCTCAAGTTGGCGACCTCGGGGTCTCAAAACCGGTCTTCTGCATCCCAGTCCAATTCTCTATCCACTGCGCCACTGCCTGGTCAGGGGAATTGGTTTCTTAGAAGTACCTCAAATCATCATTTATCCAGTCTTGAGTTCTATTTCTATATTTGTTTGGTTTTGCTTTTTTAAAAACAAACTTAACCTAGGCTGCACTAATATAAGGTACATGAAGGTAGACACCAACAGAGAATAAACTCCTCCAAGTGTCCAAGTCTTAGATTCTGCAAATATTGATAATGTCAGTCCTATAAGAGCCTTTACACATCTAAGTAAGCATTCAATCAATCCATGGATTGATACTTAGGTTATGGTCTAGAGGCAGTTGAAAAGAGTAGTGTTTAAGAATAGTGAGGAAGAATAACTTGTTTGCAGCCCCGATTTCTGAATACAGTGCAGAGCTCAGAATAGGGTAGGTGTTCAATAAATACTTGTTAAGTAAGTGTTGAAATAATGCCTATAAATCTTTCTCTTCTCACAATGACTCAATCACAAAGCAGAATGATAGCCCTTGGGTTAGGAAGGTAGGCCTACGTGATCTCTTCATTTTCCTACCAGATTCCAGGTGGTGACAAAGCAGCCAGGCAGCCTCTCCTTGGCCCTTGAGCTCTCCTCTGTCCTGTAGCCTTAGTAGATTACTTGTCTTTTCTTCACCGTGAACAGATTCATTAACAGATGGCTATCTCAAGGGGGAAAAGAACGACTATGCTTGGAGAAGACGTAGCTATAAAGACAAGGCATGGCTCAGGAGAGGCCAGCTTATCCACAATATTCACCCTTCTCTGAACCTAGTTAACCCACCAATGAGAGCCCAAAAGACTGGCTCTTAACCATTAAACCTGTCTTTGTAAATGAATTCCAGTCCAATACCACCATCTAGTCTGCTGCACATGGTCATGCTGCACCTCTGTATCCATCAAAAGCTTTCTTGATCCAGTTGAATGAAACACAGACCGCTACAAGTACAAAACTGAGCAGTAACTACTATTACCCACTAAAAGACAAATCAACATCAGGATAGGTCAAAGCAGGTCCCTATACATCTGGCATTATTTGGGAGCAAGGTGTTCCTGATTTATGAATTTACCAGGCAAATGGTTTAGGAAATGGCAGTCTCTATATGTAGACCATATGCAAGGGACCATGTGACTCATGATCTGAATTAAATCTATAGAAGGAGGAAGTAGGGGTCATAGAAGGTAAAGAAAACTAAGTCCTCAAGAATTCCTGAAGAAATAGGAAGGGAGTGCTGGGTTTCCCACAACACATGGGGATTTGAGCATATTTCATGTGAATCTCAAATAAGGAGTTGACTCCAAGCTCACACTGGAAATACAGAAAGTTGCAAATTTGTAACTGGAACCCAGGTGTTTTTAGCCAATCAACAACTCTTTCCAAAACCATTTGCCCTTCACACATATGAAAATGTGCTCTATATATTTGCCCAAGATTGAGAGAAATTCTTAGAATGTAACCTTGTAAAGGGCAGGAGTTCTGTTTTAAATACATAAACAAAAAGGGTGTGCTTTATATAATGCACAGCAAGGCCTTCATTTTCTCCCTTCTGCATGATTACCACTAATCAGAGCCCTTTCACAGTACCAGCAGCTGAGAAGGAAGACAGGCCATTCACAGTCACACCAGGCTTGTTTCTACTTGCCACATAGGTGAGCAGCTGCTCTGCCAGCTGCCCTGGAAGTGACTCCTTTTGCCCCACTCCCAACAATTGCCCTAGGTCCCGCCCACACCTCTCTAAGCCCAACTGCAGGGCTTCTTAAAGGACAGAGGCCCCAACGTTACCTGGCAACAGCGCACCTGTGAGTTAGGTCAGCCAGGCGGTGCTAACCTGTGTGTTTGGGCTTGCGTTCTGGTGTATTCTTATGCTTCCTTATTACAACTTACTCCCCCAGCCCAGAGGGGAAAACGAAGCTGAATGTTTTCCTTCTCCGTTTCCTAGATACAACAGATCCACTGATTAGCTCCCAACTGAGTGTCCAAAAAGGCTAAGGCATATACCATAGCCTTAACCTTGAAAATGTAGCTTTTAAGAAAGTGTCCAGTTTTATTTTGGGAAACATCTCTCTGCCAGTAAACCTGATACTTAACTTGGGAGAATTAAGAGTTCTGAATGGTTCATAGTACACTATAGTAAATTTGTTTAAAAAAGAAAAAGATTATGTAAAAATTATGCTTTTTTTTCTCTCTCTCTCTTTAAATCTATGTTTCTCTCCAGCTTCTTACGACCGAAAGAAGTTTAATGGTTTCAGAAGTTTGAAAGAGTTGATAAGGAGACTCTGAGACTGGCCTTTTGGGCCAGTTCAAGGAGCAGCATTGGGGTTTGACCAACAGTAACCCTCTAATATACCTAGTTCTGTTCCTGGCATGAGAAACCTGACATTGACCTCACTTCCTGTCTGCTGACCTTGCTCGGCTAGGACACCATTTCTTTAAGCAAATGAACATCTGTAAGGAAAGAGAACTAGGCTGCTGCGTGCCTCCTCCTTCCATTGCCCCACGGGAAATAAATCTGGGCAGGGAAGGACCCAGCCAGATGTGGATGTCTGTGCGCTGCTGGGGCAACCTCAGTAAATATTTTGTAAACCTTTATTCAATCCCCTTTAGTGCATTGAGAAAAACAAATTTCTATTCTCATTTTTCTACACAAGATACCCCTAGATTTGTAGCTCTAGGCATGGATGACACTTTAATAAAATCTGACTTCCTTGCTACTCCTTTTCTTTTCTTTTCCCTACTTCCCCCCAGTTGATTCTTTCCTCCCTCTTTCTCTTCACATATGCCGTCACATCCTATCCATTTCTCTGTTTTCTACATCCATCTTCATCCATTCGTTAGTCATTGACCCCTCAACCTGAAAATGGCCACATTAGGTGATTAAGCGTCCATGCAAGATCTTTTTTCTGAACCACCCTGTTTGTTCAAAACGCTGGAATGTAAAAGAAATCTAGATTGTAAAATAAGCTTGGAGACCAGTGGTTTCCAAAGACTTCTTGATCAGATCAGGCAACCCTCATTTTGAAGATGCAAATACTGTTTGCTATTGCTCCAATCTGTTTCATTTTTTATATTTGTAGTATCCATTTCTAACTACCACAACACCCCCTAAAATCTCCTGTTGTTAAACTTTTGCCCCAAGAGAACTTGTTTCTCAGCTAATTTACCCATACCCTCTCCAGGTTAAATCCCCAGAGACTTTAAGCTACTATAACTCAAGATAGACTCTTCCTCAAGGCTCCTTTACAAGTAACTATCTGAGTGCATTCATGTGGGGTTCAAGGTGACATGGAGAGGCTTCCTTTTCCTCCCTCCTGCCTTCTCAAAATGACTCATTTTCTTCTAGTCAAAAGAAAAAAAAAGCCTCAAAACTGTAAGGTTGCTATTGCTTATTTTTCAAATGGGTATTTATTTATTTATTTGGTTAAAATTTAAGTGTAGAACTGGAATACCTATTCCTAACAAGTTGTTTTTTAAGAAAACTAAATCTCTCCCTTTAGGAGTCTTTTATAATTTATTTTGTTTTCCAACACTGGGGTTTTGCAAACCTGTTTCTCTTGTAATCTCTCTTGAAAAAAACAAATTTAAAATTCTAGCTCTTTCTTTTTGCTGATTGTGTTTTGAGTTTTCTTGTCTTAATAAGAAACATTTACATGCTTTATGTGGTTGTGTGTGTGTGTGTGTATATATATATATAAAATCATTAGCAGTGCCTAAAGTTAATAGCATAAGAATGTATAGCATAATATACTGCAGCGTTACTGATTGGGTGAAAAAGATTTAAAATAGGACTGAGGGAGAGAAAGTATAAACAGTATGAAACTATTACTTCCCAACTAGTTCTGAAAGAGCTCAATGTGAAACCAACCAGAAAATGATCATTCCACACTATAAATATAAAGCACTAAAAAAGACAAAAGCTCTCCAGCATTGTGAAAAATCCATAAATAAAAAGCACCCCTAAAAGCATTTGCTGGCAAAAGTATTTAGTGTGGCAATAAAAAAAGAGTATTTGTTTTTTCTATTAAGTGATTTTTTATGGAATCTGTACAATTAAACACTACATAAAAAAATAAGAATTGAAGTTTGTGTTCAGCATATAATTGAATATAGAATTAGAAAGACGTAGAATCTGAAGAGATTATGTGCCTTTACATGTACAATGAACACAATGAACATCACTTGTCTTGTAAGCAAAAAGTGTTCTACACTAAAAGAAATTCAACCTTTGAAGGTACACATACACATACAAGACATTATGTGAACAAGGCTGTCTTTATGACTTTATATTTTGCACACTAATGTTTAAGTATAAGCAGAGTAGCATTTTGAAGTGATGAGCACTACTCCATAAAGCCAATCAAGCCAATATTCACATCAAATATATTTTAGTTAAGGAATGTATTATTATCTGATTTTATTTTGGTGTTATTCTTTAAGCTACATTAAAAAGGATTGACTTTTTTTTATAAAAAGATAGAGGTATCTGTTTAATACAAACACAATGGTGTTAGTACTAAGTACTTAGAAACAATAAACAGCAAATTAAAGAATTAACATAAATTACATAATGATCATTTTGATTAATCAAGTCAAAGATTTCCAAGTCTCAGCCAAACATTAGGAATCATGTTGTTTATAACTTATATACATTGATAACAATAAAAATAGTTTTACCTTATATACATATTGTCCTTTGATAAGCCCATTGTACTAACATGTATGGGCTAGCGGCTTTGCTCTTCACACTCACTCTATGGAAGACAGAGGTAATTAGAGTGTAGGGTCAATGCTGGACATGGCCCTTCTCCCTCCCCAGTTCCTGATGCTGTAGTCACAGATCCTGGTCACAGGTTGTGGAAAAGAGGGTAATAAAACTGCATCTGAAGTTTTACTAAGGATAAAGGAACCAAGTCACCAGGTATTATATAGAAGAAACAGCACAGACTGGCACATACGCTTCCCCTGTAACCCTGCTTGCCTGCTTGCTTTGAACTATATGCAGTTTTCAACAGTTTCCTTAAAAAAATAAAAAAAACAAGAATAGCAATTTTGTATGGATTTACACTTATAGTTTATCTACTTAGTACAGAACTGGATCCATTGAGAATAGTTTGCTTTTTTCAAAAGAAGGGTTCCCATCTGGTTCACCGTACTTGTTCTTACAAGTATCTTCTCTCTGGGAGTGAAAGGAACTATTAGGGACTATATATGTGGTCATCTCAAAGATTAAATCAAAGTATGTCACTTTACAATTTCTAAAGAAATTTTATGCATATTAGCCTTTGTAATTCTCACAACCAAATTTTGAAAATGTTATTGCTATCATCTTTATACAGTTGGGAAACTGAGGCAGAGAGCTCAATGATTTGAGAGTTCAGAAACCAGAAATCAAATAAGCAGTAGAGCCAGGATTTAAGCTCAGGTCTTCTGTTTCCAAATCAAGTGTTCATCCCATTCTACTTCAGTGCCTGTCTCAGAAACTAAAAATGGCCTTTGAAAGAAGTAATATGAATCATATAATGATTCTACAAGGAGGGAGGTGGATCAGGAAAAAGGTAAGTTTAAAGCTGAATCCAAGGTTTCCTATCTATTGTCCTGGGAGGATATCTCCTGTATTAGCAAAAATAGGAAATTCATGGGGGGTTGGAGGAAAAGATGGTAAGTGTATTGTAAAGCTCAGTGTTCAAATTTTGTAAATTATGTGGTTGGAGATGACAAACAGGCAGAGAGCTCAGAAAAGAGGTTGAGAATTCAGATGAGATTATTACAGGAAGCTGGATGAAATCAACCAGGAGAAAGCCTGTAAACAGAAGGGCTGTATGTAGAATCTTAGGGAAATGCAGAGGGTAGAGGAAGAACACATTTATTCAGAAAGCTGGAAAAAGTTTCATTTCAAGAAGTGAAAAGTCAGTCTTAAAAATGAAGAAAAATCACTATTTCTTTAAAGATAAATATAAAACAAATATAGTAAAGACATAAAGGAATCATAATATGGAAGAAGAGTTGAGAAAATGCTTGTCAGATAATTGCAATGTTCTCATTAAAGACAAAGGGAAAAAATGGATTATGTTCTCAACAGCAAAATTGTGGGACAGCTACTGTGGGGAAGTTAGAAGAGAGCAACTAGAGACAAATAAAAGGAAAACTAATCTGCAGGGAGGACCCAAGAGTTGTCAGACAACTTCATATGTAGTATAAAAATTGTCATAGTTACCACAGTATTTCTCCCAAGAGCAGAGAAATAGAAGAATTTAACCAGGTTTAGGAACTAACAAGAAACATATGCTATAAGGTCAAAAGAAGAAGAGAAATTTTAACATGATGTGAGAATTTAGCTAAAATGGCTAAACATAAAATCTAGGCTAGACGTGTAAAAGAAAATGGAAATAAAGTAAGAAAGATTGCAATAAACTTGGATAGAAGCTTCCATAAGTGTAAGAAGTGGGAGGGACACCTGGAAATATAACCCATATGCTGATTTGGTAGCCTGGATATATTATCTCAAATTCACCCATTTTTATCACTTACATTTTTATTTTCAATCATTCACTTTACCCACCTGTCCCATGAGAACATCTGAGTTTGTAACTATTTGTCAAAATTTTCTATCTCTATTCTTTACTTCTCATTAGCTCCTGAATGCCTTTTATATTAGTTTCCTGTGGCAGTTGTAATAAATTAACATAAACTGGCTGACTGAAGGAACAGAAATTGATTGTCTTACAGTTCTAGAGGAGAGAGGTCAGAGACCATGGTGTCATAAGGGTCATGCTCCCTCTGAACCCCTAGGAGAGAATTTGTTCTTTGAGCTTCTGAGGGGTGCGATGTGGATATATCTTTGGAGTCACCAGTCAGTCCACTACATATTTCAACTTATCTTCTATCCACATCTACTCCAACACACACACACACACACACACACACACACACACACACACACACCAACCTTTACTAATAGCACCGATGGATGACTTCTTATTTTTTAGGTCTCAAGGTCAATTTTCAGTTTTCATGAGACTTTTACAATATCAAGCATCCCACACAGCTGTGGACTTATGCAAACACTCTCCTTGCTGAACTTCTAAGATTCTATTTTCCCTAATTTCCATTCTATCCACCATTTCTTTTCAGGATTATTTGCTGGTACTGGCTCTTTCCCGATCCACCTCTTACATGATGATGTAAACAAGAGAACTTCCTCTTCTTTCCTCACTTTCTACTCTAGCGCTAACACTATCAACTTGCAGAGCTTCCACTATGTCTTTGTGCTCAGCATGCCCAATTAAAACTCCACCTGACTTCTTTCTTGCCTGACTTCCATACTACCACTGTTTAATAAAACCTTCTACTATCGTAGATGTATTTCTATATCAACACTGTCTAACACAGTAGTCACTAACCACATGTGGCTATTGAACACTTGAAATGTGATCAACTACTGAAGAGCTAAATTTTTAGAATTTTTCCTTTTAATAATTTTAAATTTAAATAGCCACATGTGGTACTGGTTACCATATTGGAGTGTACAATTCTAATGTTCCCCCTACTCTATGTGCCAAAACTAGTCATCTTCCCGCCATTCACACAGTATGTCTTTGCACTGAGTAAGTGACTATCTTAGGACTCAATCATCATTTTCTCTGTAAAGTCTTCTTAACAACTCTAGGGTAAATTACTTGATTCCACTTTTGTCTTCCTACAGCTCATTTTTTATTACATTATTGTTACATAAAGTTATATATGATAATAAATATATAAATATATAATTTAATTTTATTTATTTCAGAGAGATAAAAGAAGGAAAAAGAGAGAGAAAAACATCAATTTGTTGTTCCACTTAGTTATATATTATTTGATGGATTCTTCAATAAGCCCTGATCAGGGATTGAACCCACAACCTTGGCTTTTCAGGATGACAATCTAACCAACTGAGCTGCCTGGCCAGGGCTCATTTTACAATTTTATATGCTTGTGTCATAAACTCCTTGAAGAGAGAGACTATATTTTAATTTATTCTGTAGTCATTATAAACCAACGCAGGACCTTGTTCCTATCTATTGAATAAGTGAAAAAAATGAGTGACTCTTTTATTGCTTGGAGATCACTGGCATTAGCAAAGATAACAAGGTGTAGACTCTGAAGAACAAGGAGCTTCTGCTCCCCTCCAAGTCTCCTCATGAGAAAGAAGACCAAGTCCAAGTAATTCAGGGAGGTTTTGCATCTATTTATAAATTGGATAATAAAGAATATTGTTTTTGTTTTTCTGTTTGCTTTGGTTGTGATTTTGGTTTTGGTCTTGGTTTTGGTTTTCAATGAGTTGCAGTTTTCGAAACCTTGAAAACTAGAAGTCAATATGGTTCACTGAGTGCATGAGCCATTTGGCTGTCACCCTTCATGCTGAAAGTACAGATCATTCTAAGAATTACTCTTCTCTGAAATATGAAATATGGTGATTTGGAGAATTCCAAATAATGGTGCATAATTTTTCAAAACTCTAGTTAAAAGAAAAAAAAAACATTATTTTTTCCAGGAAAGAAAAAGCAGAAATGTGTCTCTGGTTTTGGCCATGGGTGCACAAGTGCAATGGGTGAAGGGCACTGTTAGTAAAGGGTTAGGCAGCCGTCCAGATCGTAAGGAAGGAAACTCATGGAAGCTTTCCCTGGTCCTGTGCATTCAACCCAGCCCTCAGTGCCTGCGGCTTCTTTTTTATGAGAACTGGCGCACATTTAACTGCTATAGCTGTTGGCTTCTAAGCTTAGTTTTACCCACAGAGGAGACATTCATTCACATTCTAGCTATCATTTCCATTAAACCATGTAAGTACTAATGGTACCTAATCTAACTGGATAAGGCACAAGAAAATAAATATATCCCCTAAACACCCTAATTATGAGGCATCTAGAAACATAGTGATGGTACTTATTGAAAGTAAGTACATTAACTGAAACCTTAAAATTTTCCTTCTTAAGTATATGGAAAAAAACAAATAATCTTTGCACAGGAGGCAGGGAGCAGCAATTCCATTAAGATGTTACATTTTTAAAAAGCTCTAGTCCCATTTTGTCTATTTGAAGCTCCATTTTGCTCATATTGTGACTTAGAGAATTATTCAGAGAGCAGAGCGGGAGGAAGAATATGAGCTGAGTTTCCTTGGAACTTTAGAAACAGTTTTCTTTCCTGTTTTACCTGAGCATGCAGGCGACATCATCTTAATGAAGGACTTCAAGCTGCTCTGCCTTTTACAAGTGTCACTGTGCGCCCTTGGACAGCAGGCTCCAATTTTAGCTTTTAAATATGCTTACGATAGAAAGTAATTTTTTTTTTCTTAGTGCTATTCATTGTTTTACCTGCCTTAGTGAGAATCACGGGTTTGATTTATGGGCTAAAAGATTTAGTTTTTTTTAGGTTTCTTATCTCTATTCCTTCCTGATGCATGATGCATACAATAGTCTCTGAGTACAAGAATCATATCTGTAAGCACAGTTTAAAATAGAAGTAAAATTAAAGTGGAATGATTTATCCATGATTCTGGTATTTGTGATGACCATTTATGTTAAACGTATTCATATACCCATGTATATGTTCAGCCATATATTCATTTATTTATTCAATAGACTATTCTATACTGAGCATGATGTCTGGTACTGGGAAGAACCTTTAGTGATTTTAGGTTCTACTAAATCAAAATGAGATGGTGGCAAACCATTTAGCTCCACTCTAAACAGTGCCCATGGATACAACAATGGAAATGATAAAGTAACTACATCAGGGCTTGTTTACTCTGTTTTAATTTTGGTCACTATGTTAATCAAAGAGATAATCAGGAGACACCTGTGTTCAATGAGTTATTACAAATGTATGACACATGCTGCTGAGGAAACAAACTTCCAAGCTTGGAATCCACAGGTGCGAAAGAGAGAGAGAAAGAGAGAGAGAGAGAGAGAGAGAGAGAGAGAAGAGAAACGGGAAAGAAGAAAAAGAAAGGAACATGCATCTAACCAGGCAACTAATCCTATCATCACTGGGAGTGCAAACTTTGAGTCAAATGTGCATATTTTTCACCCTCAGTAGCTCTTAAAAGTGAAGTAATGCTTATAGGTGCTCAAGAAAAAAGGATTATATAAGAATATAAAGTATTTGTGTGTGGGAAATAAAATTAAAACACAATTTCAGTGAGAGCGCCTTGATTTAGTAAACAAATAGAAGTGGGCTATTTTGGCATGTCCCCACCTCACATTTGTGTACAGAATTAGACAAGTACGTGAATTTCTTTTATCCTTGGGATGATCCAATTAAATAACAGTCTAGCACTAGAATGGACCTAATAATAAAATACAACATAATTTTATGTTTAAAACATTCAAAAAAAGTGTATAGAAGGAAAATATCTCAACAAAATAAAGGCCATTTATGATAAACCATCAGCTAACATCATATTAAATGGCATAAAACTGAGGACTTTTCCCCTTAAATCAGGAACAAGACAGGGATGTTCACTTTTTCCACTCTTATTTAACATGGTGCTAGAAGTTCTAGCCAGAGCAATTAGACAAGAGAAAGAAATAAAAGGCATCCATATTGGAAAAGAAGAAGTAAAGGTTTCACTTTATGCAGATGATATGATCCTATACATCAAAAATCCCAAAGACTCCACAAAAAGATTACTAGAAACAATAAACCAATACAGTAAGGTCACAGGATACAAAATTAATATACAAAAGTCCATGACATTTCTATATGCCAACAATGAAATATTAGAAATTGAACTAAAAAATATAATCCCTTCACAGTTGCAATAAAAATAATAAAATACCTAGGAATAAACATAACAAAGAATGTAAAAGACCTATATAATGAAAACTACAAAGCATTGTTAAGGGAAATCAAAAAAGGTACAATGAAATGGAAAAATATTCCTTGTTCTTGGATAGGAAGAATAAATATAATCAAAATGACCATATTACCCAAAGCAATATACAAGTTTAATGCAATTCTCATCAATATTTCAATGACATTTTTTTAAAGAAATGGAACAAAAAATCATCAGATTTATATGGATCTATAAAAAACCCTGAATAGCCAAAGCAATACTACGGAAAAAGAATGAAGCTGGGGCCATTACAATACCTGACTTCAAATTATATTATAGAGCCATGACAATCAAAACAGCATGATATTGGCAGAAAAATAGACACTCAGACAAAAGGAACAGAATAGAAAGTCCAGAAATAAAACCACATATATATGGTCAAATAATTTTTGATAAAAGATCCAAAAACACACAGTGGAGAAAAGAAAGCCTCTTCAACAAATAGTGCTGGGAAAACTGGAAAGCCACATGCAAAAGAATGAAACTCGACTTCAGTTTGTCTCCTTGTACTAAAATCAATTCAAAATGGATCAAAGACCTATATATAAGACCTGAAACAATAAATTATATAGAAGAAAACATAGGTACTAGACTCATGGACCTTGGTTATAAAAAGCACTTTATGAATTTGACTCCAAAGGCAAGGGAACTGAAGGCAAAGAGAAATGAATGGGACTACATCAGGCTAAGAAGTTTTTGCACAGCAAGAGAAACTGACAACAAAATAAACAGACAACCAACTAAATGGGAGATGATATTTTCAAACAACAACTCAGATAAGGGGCTAATATCCAAAATATACAAAGAACTCACAAAACACAACAACAAACAAACAAACAATCTAATAAAGAAATGGGAAGAGGACATGAACAGACACTTCTCCCAGGAAGAAATACAAATGGCCAACAGATATATGAAAAGATGCTCATCTTTATAAGTTATTAGAGAAATGCAAATCAAAACTACAATGAGATATCACCTCACAACTGTTAGATTAGCTATTATCAACAAGACAGGTAATAACAAGTGTTGGAGAGGCTGTGGAGAAAAAGAAACCCTCATCCACTGTTGGTCGGAATGTAAAGTAGTACAACCATTATGGAAGAAAGTATGGTGGTTTCTCAAAAAATTAAAAATAAAACTACCATGTGACCCAGCAATCCCTCTACTCGGTATATACACCCAAAACTCAAAAACATTGCTACGTAAAGACACATGGAGTCCCATGTTCATTGCAGCATTGTTCACGGTGGCCAAGACATGGAAACAACCAAAAAGCCCTTCAATAGATAACTGGATAAAAAAGATGTGGTATATATATATCATGGAATACTACTCAGCCATAAGAAACGATGACATCGGATCATTTACAACAAAATGGATGGATCTTGATAACATTATACAGAGTGAAATAAGTAAATCAGAAAAAAACTAAGAACTGCATGATTCCAAACATTGGTGGGACATAAAAAGAGACTAAAGAACATGGACATGAGTGTGGTGGTTACGGGGGGAGGGGTATGAGAAGGGGAGAGGAGGGGCACAAAGTAAACCAGATAGAAGGTGACAGAAGACACTTTGATTTTGGGTGATGGGTATGCAACATAACTGAATGACAAGATAACCTGGAGATGTTTTCTTTGAACATATGTACCCTGATTTATTAATGTCACCCCATTAAAATTAATAAAATAAAAAAGAAAGAATGGTACTAATAGCAGCTCTTTGGAAAACAGGTTTTTTTCCTTCATTTGGGCAAAACATGAGTATGTTCACTAGCTGAAAAATATTCCTGACTCGTTCAAGTACGATCTGTGAGCTCCCAAAATAAAGAGCTCCTAAGAAGGCTAGAACATGGCATGATGCAAAGCGGTGGTAAGAGACTAAGTGCTCTCATGCTTCCAGACGTCTGACTCTGCCTGGAAAACATGAAAATAAGATGTGCGCAGAAATCTAAAGTATAACTTTTCTCATGGGTCCTCAAATTGGGAATTTAAAAAAAATGCATTCAATGAATCCTAAGTACTGTTGATAAGTGTGTGTGTGTGTGCTTATTCACCTTAAAATATAACATAAACATAAATTAATATTTTATACTTACTGATGGGCTTACAAAGGAGGTAACTGCACTGATACAGTGCTTAATTGTAAAACATATTCTGCTTAATTATACATATACTTAGGTATATACACAAAAGCTCATGCTCTCTCCACTCTCACCAATATTTCATCTTATCCTTAATACAGAAAAATTAGAGCACAAATAATGGTGGGTATGAAGTTGATTACAAAGCAAAACCTTGAGGTAATGCAGCCTGGGATAATGTAAATATATTTCATAGGAAGTATCAGGTCATTTAAGTTTCTACTCAAAGGAGGATCCACTTTCAGATCTATCCCAATCAAGAAGTCATTCTCCATGCCGAAAGGACATTTTTTATCCATGGCTGGGTAGAACACATAGTGCTCAGGTTCCAGAGCACTGGAGCAGAGGGGTTTTACCATGTACTGACATGTGAGCTATACCTGTGGTGAGAAGTACTTTCTGGAGAAGGATATTATCAGAGGGCCCCAAAAGAAGAAAGTGCCAACTGAAAAATATTATGAACAATGGATTTTGAGTGTATGCAAAATCTGAGCCTGGCAATTTTATGGAAATAGTAATGCATGGTCTGATAGAAGGGCACAAACATCCAAGTACATAACAGTGTGGAGCAAGAATAGCATGAGGCCATGCAATAAGGAATAGACAGATACTGGAATGATGGCTTGAATTCTTCACCCCTCTCTTTATCATTACTCTTTACTATGTCTACTTTATTTCCTTCCCTTCTATTCCCACTTTCTAAAAAGAGGCAGAAGATACTTCTTCATTTTGATCATGAGACTTGCTTTCACCGATGTAATATTAATGATAGTAATATGACCAAAGGCTTTTAAAAAAGGTTTGAGTGAACAAGCTGTTCTTTTTCACTTCTGTCATTGCTAAGGGAAGTCATTGCTCAGGCTAAACACAAACTCCAGCCAGAGAATGAGAGACCATGTGAGCCTACGTCTACTTAGCACAGCCACTATCAGCCAAAGTCCTACCTCCCCTCAGATCTGAGGGAATGAATGCAGATTGTGTGTATGTCACTTAAATTCTGGGGTTATTTGTTTTGCAGCTATAGTTAACTAATAGAAAGAAATTCTATTATCTTTAAGTATATAGCAAAGTTTCTTTACTGAAAATGAGAAAGGACTAAAGGAGATTCAGGTTAAAATAAAAAAAAATTGTTTTGTTAGCACCTTATTTTTAAAAATCCCAAGAACGGGAAAGATAAATGCGAGAGCTCCAATTAGCTGTGAGGAGGAAGCAAACCAAATAATCTTTATCCCTTCATACGTATTTGATCCCAGACATAAAATCACAGATAAGCCATAGGAAAGAGAAACTCCATATGATTAAAAACAGACTTTCTGGCAGTTTTTTGAAATAGATAAGGAGTATTTTCTTTATGCTAACCTATTTTATCATGATACAGAGAATCAATCCAGTTCTTTTGTTAAAGTCATGGTATGTCTTGGTCTTTACTTGAATCTAGTTTTTCAGAACATATATTCTCTTGAGAAATTAAATAACAGAAACATTTCAAAACTAAGACAATACTTTAGATAAACTAAACTTGAGTTTAAAAAGTGTTTATTTTAGTAGATTATAAATTGATGACAACCAAGAAATTTCCAGAGACCCTCTAGCAGATAAATTCGCTTATATTTACAAATATTGAGTTTAACTGTTAATATTCTTACTCTAGATTCAGACAGAGGTTTAGATTCCAGTTCTAACCACTTATTAGCTATGTGACCTTTGATAAAAAGTTAGTTTCTGAACCATGGTTACCTATGAAGAAAATTATACATATAGTAAGTGCTTAACAATTAGCAGCCACTACCATAACCACTATCAAAACCATTGCCCTCATCAAAATTATCATCATCATCATAACTGTCATCATGACAAGTTTTGGAAAACAGGGGTATGATCCAAGCTGTGCCTTCGGAGATTAATTTGGCAGGAGTACACAGGATGAATTGGACAGGGCTAGTGTACTGATAGTTTTATTTAGAATATCTCTATCTTTTTTGTGCCCCTTTTGTGGGATATTATCCCTACACACACACAAACACACACACACACACAGAATTGGAATAGAAACTTAATACTAAAACACAAGTAAGATAATGCTGACAATTCTGCCCCAAGTGAGCCAAAAATCCAGACAGAAATATTCCCTACCTATACCACCTGTTTCCTTAGGAGCTCAGGACTAACGGACAGACAGACTCGAGGCTTATGCCTCACGACCTCCTTGCCCTCAGCACTCACTTGTGATGCTCCCACATGTCTCTTTGCTGCCTATGCTGCTGGCCATCTGCTATGATGGCATTGTGCCAGCTTACAGGAGAACTTGCCGGCTCTGCCACAGCCCAGAGCCAAGAGAAGGTTTTCCACAAGCAGCCCTTATAAATCTCACAAGGGTGCCTGGAGAGAGCCCCTGGTCACCTCTTTTGCCCATACAGCAATGCTGATGGTGATATTTGCTTCACAATTATTTCACCTGTTGATTTAACTAGTTGGGTCTCCAATCTAAATCTTGAAATCTGGAGAGGAATAAACACAAACCATGTGTAGGTACCTGTGGCTGCCAAGCAGACAGGTGGTGTTATTGCCTGCTTCTTGGCAGGGCTAATGGGAAGCAGCAGGGTTTCTATCAACACCACTAGTGCCTTCCCTAATTCCCCAGTGTTCTTTCTTCCACATGAGACCTCCCTCTTTCCCCAGTTCTTAAACTAGTTGAAGATTGAGCAAAGATTTCTTTGTTTTGCTTGTCTTCCCCTTGTGCCCACACTAATTTCAATGCAAAACATTAGAATATATACATATAAATGACTCCTATAATACACAAAGAAAGATACTTAAACACATTTAGAATTTCAAATGAATGTGTATGTGTGGCTAGAGTATGTTTTATAATTAAACTAAAGAACATATATGCTTTTGAGCTGATAAAACCAGAAGAGTAAACATCAATTTTAAGTTAATCAAATAAAAATCTTCAACCTAACAACCAAGAGCATTTTCAGTTTACATTCAATAAGGTATTAAGTTTTTAAGTACAGAATGTGCTCAAATTATCTAGATTATGTGGTAATATATACAACAAAAACACTTTAGCTAATCCTAATAATATTTATACCTGTTAGGGACAAAGTAAGAGTTTAAATGTCATCTGATGATGATAAGAATGTTTTTCTAGGACAATATTCATCCATTCCTCCATTCATTCATTCATCCCACAACTATGGGCCAGGTATTGGGCTAAAGGTTAGTGATCAGAAATAAAATCAACCAGGACACCTCCAGTCAAGAATTTCCCCATATGTGACATGTGTGTATATGTGACCAGAAAAACATAAAAGAAAACACACAGGTATTATGAGAGTACTTACTCCAGCCTGGAGAAAAATAGAAAAAACAACATCTTGGGAGAAATCAAAGGCAGGTTTCATTAAAAGTTTGGATTCATAAAGCACAATAAGAGCTAGATATTACTTATTCTTACTTAACAGTCTAGATAATTCTACACATCTATACAGTATTCATATCTGGCAACATTTCCAGGTTAGAGTTTTTAAAAATTATCTATGAAATGGAACTAATCTTGTTTTGTGTCATCATAGGATGGATTTTAAAATCCAGAGATAAAGAAGAAGTACAACATTGTATAAATGAAAGTTTTTGTCATTTATGTCTAGTCTTCCTTTTTCTCTACCAATGAATCATAAAGGGGTGGGGCTGCAAGAAATGTAACAAGTGATCTTTGCTTATCTATTTTAGACAAAGTTTTCCAGTTGATCATTCAATCTTAGCAACAGCTGTGCCTTCGTGGGGTTCTATTTGTCTATATCTCTGGTTTTAGAGAAAAGACAAAAACCCAAAATAGAAAGCAACCTTGCCTATTCCCTTCAACTCAGGTAAGCTTTCCTCTACCTTAGGGTCTCTGACTATTTACATTATGGGTGGGATATAGAATATCAGAAAAGTTATAGTTGCTGACTATTACACTAACCTCTCAAGAAACAAGCAAACAAAAAAAGACTAAGTTTCTAATTGCTAACGCAGATAATTACAATTGATATGTTTTCTTTCAAATAACTCATGTTGCCTCCTGATGATTAGTTTATAGTTAAAGAAAGAGCTCTTTTGAAAATGTGCCTAGTGCCTGTCTGAGCCAAGGAACACAAGGTTTAGAGTGATGGACTGAGAAGAAATGGACAAAATAGAAAAAAGCTATATTATTGTAGAGTATATTACCAATATCCAGAGAGGTAGAAGACCTACACTGTGAGATCCACAAGGCATTCAATGGGCTCTTCATTTCTTTATCTAATACATAAAGGGAGCCAACCCAGCAAATCCCAGGCTTCTTTACAGCTCTCGGCCATTTAAAAAGCCTGAACCAAGAAGTTCTATCTATAAGCTCCATTCATAGCACTAATGGTTTCTTCCATCACTCTCATTGCCCAATAGAGTCTTACTAATATACACCAGAAGCCCATAATGGGTCATAAACCTCTAACGGTCAGATGGTAACTTTATAGTTTCTATTATTTATAACCTTTTTTAGTTAACTCCTCATAGATAGAGGAGCTATTTAATATGATCAAGAGGCAAAATGATTAACTTTTCTAAAATTACCAGTGTTTTGCTTTCTTCTAATATTGCCTAGTATTATTTGTATTGGTATTTCAGAAATAGAATAATTAAACATGATTTTTTTTAGAGTGTCAAATAAAAGTTAAGTTCTTGGATTCTATTTGAGTCAACATTTAGAATTAGCTATTTCCCCGAAGGTGGGAGGGTAGTGAGGAGAGGTGACATTCTAACATCTAAATATTTTAAATGAAACTGTGTATATATTCACATATGTATCATACCCAAGCATGTACATATATTTTCCCCTGATGTATGATCTCAGTAAAACATCAGAGAGAAAAATGTCAGACATACATAGCATAGCAATCAAGGGCTAATGAAGATCCAGGTATTAAATCAATTAAGAAGTATCAAAAGCTACCTAATCATCAAGGAACAAAATTGGCACCACAATATATAGTGAGTATGGGAAAGCCTAATTTACTAAACATACCCTGCAGTCATATAATTGCATGTAATTTTACCAGCATAATTAACTAATTTAATTACCACTTCTCAAGTGCATCAATTATTGACATTACAGAGTTTTCAGACAGCAGAATTACTGTGTGGTACATCCAGAGAATGCAAAATGCATTGTACGCCTATTTTCCCAGTCATAGTCAGCTACTGAAGAAGAATGCGGAGTTGGAAGGGGAAAGCTCCTGCCTTGGAAGGTGCCATTGGTGGGCAGGTTTAAAGAATATAGCACCCTCAATGTGTCTGGCACAAGGTGAGAAAGAGGAAGAAGCCCCAAAACTGTGCTCTTCGAAGCAATTCTTTACCAAGCTGCAGACAAAATGTGCAAAGCCCAGCCAGGTAAAGAAATAAAAGGCTCTAATTTTATTTGAAAAAGCTACTCAACAGCGATTCTAAATGTGCCTAAGAAGGCTTACAAGAAGGAAGGAAAATAACGAGAAGTTTGAACAAATATTTTATTAAAGAACCAAAGCTTCTCTTTGAGAATAAGGTTTTTCTAGTTCATATTTTTTTTAATTTAACTGTTACTAAAACATTAATAAAAGTGTTCTTCCTAGAAACTGCTTAAGCTTAGCAAGTCAGAAAGATGTGGTAGTCTACAGCCAGATGAATCATAGCTTCATGGCTATTTAAAAAATAGTAGGCAACATCAGTAGATATTGTTTTCATGTCACGAAGTATGTGACCAGAGAAGTCTGGCCTCCTAGGAGCACTGGTATGATTTTGTGTTTCTTTTCACATTGGCCTCCTGCACCTGACCTTTCCACTGCTTTATCATATCTCGAGGTGACTAAACTGTGAAACAGTGCTTGCAGTAGTAGGGTATTCTTTTTTTATTATTCATTGAAATAAAGGGAGGCAGAGACACATTCCTGCACATATCCACTAGGGGTTGGTGCTCTGCCCATCTAAGGCATTGCTCCATTGCTCAGCAACTGATCTCTTCTCAGCACCTGAGGCAGAGGCCATGGAGCCATCCTCAGCCACCAGGCCAACTTTGCTCCAATGGAGCCTTGGCTGTGGGAGGGGAAGAGAGAGTAGAAAGGAAGGAGAGGGGGAAGGGTGGAAAAACAGATGGGTGCTTCTCCTGTGTGCCCTGACCAGGAATCAAACCGGGAACATCCACATGCCAGGCTGACACTCTACCACTGAGCCAACCAGCCAGGGAGGGACATGACATTTTAAATAAATCTCAAAGGAAGTATAGAATTTAACACAGAGAGGTGAGAGAAGACAGTGAAACAAGTGTAGTAAATGCCATGATAAAAAGCAGAGATGGAAAGTTTGTGAGAGAATGGGCAGTATTCAAATGGCCTGAAGCTGAAGGACTCACACAAAATCAAGAAGGAGGTGGGAAGGAATGGAAGAAAATATGTAGGGAACTTAGGCCCCAAAGTTCTAGTCCCATCCCTTCAACTAACTAGTCCAGAAAAGCTATTCCACATTTCCAGATGTAACATGAACAGGTATGATTGGGCAAAATTCCTATGACCCTTCCCAAGTCTACATAAATCCTTTGAGTTGAAATTGAAGTTTGCCATTTGTACATGCTTTTAAATGTTTCTATTATTTTCATTGTTGGCACATTGCCCTGGTCTTCTCCATATTACTGCAATCTCTAATTGTAATCTGTTTCCCATGCGGAATCAATTTATTTTATACCAATCAAACCTACAATATCGCTCTCAACACATATCTGAGGTGGAATTATAGAATTCTCCAAATTGGTTACCCAAATAACAGTCAGATGATGCAAGGATGTGTGAGGATTATTTTGACCATCTAGATCCTTACTTCTTTTTTCAAACAAGTGGTCTCTCTGTTCTCCATATCCTCAAACTATAGTTTGATTCCTGATACCCAGAATTGGCTTCAGCCACCACACATTTTATTAGAATCTTATTTTCAGAAATGATTGGTGACCTTCCAATCCACCATTCTAGGTGAATTCTCTATAGCATTTTATATAATTGACATATACATATGGCTACAGAAATGTGACATTCATGACCAAGCACCAGATAGCTCTTCCATTGGTAAGGACAGAGAGCTGAGAATAAGGAACTTCCAGAACTGGTGAATTTTATTGATTAACTCAGCACCCTCCAGGGTCATGAAGAAATTTTATTTTCCTGACACAAAATGCATGGTGTCTTTATAAAACACCAATCAATTCTCTGTTTCTCTGACATCAACTGGGTGTCAAGAAATTCAATTCAGTTTTGACACTAACTACTCAAAGTTAGTATCAGACCACAGGTCAGGGGCTCAATTCAGACACCAGTGGAAATGGAGTGCCCAGGTTAACCACATTTATGCCTGGCTGAGTACAAATTCAGGGGTTTGGAACATCTCCTTCTCAGGCTCAATAATTCACTAAAATGACTCACAGAACTCAAGAAAGTTTTTTACTTACTATTACTGGTTTATTATAAAAGATTGAACTCAAGTAGAGCCAGAAAGAAGATGTACCTGGCAAGGTGTAGGGTGGGGTGGTGGCACAGAGCTCCCATGCACTCTCCAGGTACAACATTCTTTCAGCAGTTCTAGGAGTAACCAATGCAGAAATTTTCAACCTCCATTGTTTAGAAGCTTTTATAGAGGTTTAATTATGTAGTCATCATTTATTAAAGTGTTGGCCACTGGTGACTGAATTAAATTTTTAGCTCCTCTCTCCTCTCAGAGATAGGGGATAGAGGAAAAGGGGGTGCTGAAATTTCTAATCTTCTAATCACAGCTTGGTCTTTCTGGTTACCATTCCCTATCCAAAAGCTATCCAGGGGTTCCTGTAGGAGTCATCTTATTAGCATACAAAAGACATTCTTATCATTCAGAAGATTTCCAGGGTTTTATAAGATGTGTCCCAGCAATAAGGGACAAAGATCAAGCATATATTATTCTTATTATGCCACAACCATCTTATCTAATATTATTAGGGTATGTCATAATTCTACCTCCTGCCTCGTAAACAAGCATTTGTTTCTTTTGACCTAAGGGGGAAGCCCACAATGATCCAAGAGAAATGTTATTTCTTATAGTGATCCCTCTGTCCAAGGCCATATTCAATAGCTGCTTGAAGTATGCAGAGGCATAATTCTGGTTGTTTGGACAGCATTAAGTTTTTAGCTCTCTCCTCATTTAACTCTTCACATTTTCTTCAGATCTCATCTAACAGCAAGGTTCCCTTTGTGGAAATGGTGAGTTTTATGAAAAAGCATCTCAGGTCCTCGTCTCTAACCTTCTCACTGAACCAGGTCTTCAACATCAGTTGACAACCGTGTTAACTGTTGAATATTATATCATTTCCTTCTCGATATGCCAAAATTAGACATATCACCTCCCCCTAAAATAAGATTCCTCCCACTTGCTCTTATATTGTTTTCAATTCTTAACTTCTCAAGTTCATAATTTTGATACCAACTCTGATCTTTCTCTTTTCCTAAGATAATATCCAAGAAGTCAAGCATTCTTATATTTGCTCCTTTTCCCTCCATTTTTCTGGCAACCTTTAGCCATAAAGATCAGCTTTACTCAATTAGCATTGGGTAAAGTGAGTTGTCATTTTGTGGTGAGACAGTGCCAGATCTGTTGTCAACAGTTTCTCCACCATGGCCCAGCTCCGCATACCCTCATAGGAATGATTTTATTAAGGTAGTGCTTCCTTTATGGAGATGCCTCCATTAAAATTTTGATAGTCCCCATTGCCAAATTTCTTAGCCTGCTCTGTAAGAACTTGCAGTCGTAGTCTTACCTAATTCTCCAGGTGCTTTTCTACTTGTCCTACCCATCAAACCTTCATTTCAGCTGCATTGCTGCATTGCTTCATTGTGGTACACTTGAGATGCTAGAGGACTTGAAATCAGAAGGCCAGAGTTCAAGTCCAGCCTCAGCCATCTGATTTCTGTGGGTATTTGAAAACTCATTTCTCTCTCTGAAAGGATGTTGATTAAAAAAAATTATAGGGGTAATATATACTATTATCTTAAGGTTGTTTTCATTATACAATTAATCATGAAATACAAAAAGAGTTTCATACACCCTTTCATACTACACAAATTAAGGGATTTATTAGTTATTATTAAATCAAGAAATAGAACCTGTGTCCACTCATTGTTTTACATCCAGCACCAGGCATAGTGCCTAATGCATAGGCCTTCAATAAATATTAGCTGAGTAAATGAATAAATAAATGATATTATAATTGTCTTTGCTATCTTGAGACTCATGAAGAACTTTCTCTAACATGATAACTTCCTCTGATTTATGCATTTATGGTCTGTAAAATTTTAGCTACATTTTTATATAAATTTGACTTTTCTTCCAAATTGATCATAATTGAGTTGAAGACAATGATTTCATTATATTTCTTTGTAGTCCTGAAAAGTGACTATCATCTTAAACAATAACTTTAAATCTCTTAGCAGTAATACAGAAACATTGCCATTTTACCTAATACAACTTTTTTAATTGCCACAGAGACATGTGTGTTCAAGTGTGTGGTTGTACACACCAGATCTAACTAGACCTGATAGCTAATTAATTGGACTCTGAAATCAAACATCTCACCCTTATTAGCAAGTATGTCCAGACGCAGTGTCTTCTTTTCCACTAATTTGAGGAAAATACCTTACATGAACAAACTTTCATTGTACCCATCAAAATGATGCCCAGGATGCTATCCTTGAACAAATAAATTCTTCATTAGCATTTCTCTTATTTTTTTCTTCAGTGAGAGGAGGGGAGGCAAAGACAGATTCCCCCATGCACCCCAACTAAGATCCAACCAGCAAGCTCACTAGGAATGATGCTCTGCCCGTCTAAGGCATTGCTCCTTTGCTCAGCAACCGAGCTCTTAGCACCTGAGGTGGAGGCCATGGAGCCATCTTCACCACCCAGGACCAAGTTGCTCCAATTAAGCCATGACTGCAGGAGGAGAAGAGAGAGAAAGAGAGAGAAAGAGGTGAGATAGGAAGGGGTGGAGAAGCAGATGGGCACTTTTCCTGTGTAACCTGATGGGAATTGAACCCAGAACATCCACACGTCAGGCCAATGTTCTACCACTGAGCCAACCAGCCAGGGCTAGAATTTTCTACTTGATATGTGTTTTGTTTAGTTTCTTTTTATTACTGAACATATGAAATACCTATTTGTATAGAAACATGAGTACTTCTTACACATAGACTTTGTTTAAAACTAAAGCCATTTAGAAGGGATAAATAACAGACATGCAAATTACAGTTCCTTGGGGCTGTAGGACAATGAAAAGAAGGAAAAAGCTCACTGGGTTTGTAGAATAAGATCAACAATCAATCTCCCATCTTACAAACTGAAAATTTCATCTGTACAAGTGACTTCTTCACTTTGGCTTTTTACGATCAACATGACAGATCTTCCAGTAGAATCAGAACTATTTACATCATGTGTCATTGTGGCAGCTTTTCATTTTGTTGCAGTTGAGGCTGAGAGAGTTAATTTTAATAAGACTAATCAGCTCATCTTGTCAATAGAGAGGAAGAAATAGGGACAGGTACATAACTGTATGTTTTGACATCAGACTATTAACATGCAAATCATATGTTAACAGTTTTGAGCCTTTGTGAATGGATGTCTTTTTCCCCCCACATGGACAACAGTTCTGATTCAATTCTATACAGTAAGGTGTCTGAGAGGCACAAGAAAAATATAAAATGTTGTCTGAACACTTTTTTTGACCTCTTGGAAAGAGCAGGATTTCTTTAAATGTGACTTGATTGACTGCTCACTGGAAGGGAGCACCAAAGCATGGCAGGGAACAGAAGCCCATGTAATACTATGCATGCTCTGTATACACAGTAAATAACAGGACTGCAAACACAGGGCAGCCAACACAGAAAGTGTCCTTCACATCACCCAGAGGGCACTGCAGAGCTCCCAGGGACAAGCAGCATTAATTATAGACTAATGATGCCATTTGCATGCACATTTTTAAAAACAGTAGCGGATGGTAGACCTAATAATTGAGGATGAGTGAGATGAGATTGCATTAAAATGCTCTATTGAGTCTCTTATCTTATTTTTAAAAAAGACCTCTATCACCTTGGTGCTCATCAGTACACATTAACATTGGGTAACCATGCAACGTGGAACATTATGCTGATTCTTTATAGATACATCACTTTTCACCCTGCTTTTTGAGTGTTTCCTCTCTCTGCAACCTTATATGATCATCAACTCAAGATTCAAGTGAAGGGAGGATAAAAACTAAAATATAACTTTTGATGTGCATGGAAAAAAATGTTTTTAATTTGTAGGTAAAAAGATAGAAATTGTATAAATAATAAATTATGCATCATTTTATATTTGGATTATATTCTGAGACAATTAAGTATCAGCTTACATGATTCAAGCAACTATAGAATTGGAAAACAGGAAGGGGAACTTAATTCAAGAAAGTAACTCATCTTAATTCACGAAGCCAGGGAGCTACTGTTTATAAACTCATGAGTAAACCGTGTGCTCTCCCTGGAGGGCAGCAGCCAAACCACCAGGTGATGCATATAGCTTAGGAAGGTCAAAGGCCAGGAAACCTCAGCTGGACTTGGTTTACATCAGATTTCTCCATTTATTACTGAAAGAGCTAATGGTCTTAGCCAGGGAGCCTTTCATACAAAGCAGTTTGTGTTCTGCATTAAGAAGAGTTAGGCAGATTGGCATTTCAGGGAGATCTTTGCTCCTTAATAAAGTTTTGTTTTTTGGAAACATTTTATAAGACATACTATATGCACTTGACTCATTTTATTTCATATTCACACTCAGATTTTGGTATAGAGCTTTTGAAACAAACTTAAATGTTGATTCTAAGCCCATTTGGAAAACATTTCTCACACTTGACCTGGTTTCCACAACTTCCTTATAGTACATTTAAAAAAAAGTTTTCTCTCACAGAATAAAGCTTCACTTAGAAAAAAAATGACAGACCTTATTCTCCTCATAATAAATGTCAATATTTTAATGATCTCCCAATATTAGTAAAACTGGAAACTGAATTATAGCCATTTAATTATTTGCAATACAATCTCAATAAGACACTTTAATAAACATTACAGCACAAGGAACAAAGACCTAAGATGCTGAAGTCTTTACAGGAGGTACTAAACAGATGTTTCAGGATCACACCATGGTCACAATGGGGTTCAGGAAGTCAAAATTCAAGGGCCCTTTTCTAGATAGACTATAAGAAAGCAAATGAGTTCATGGAAGATCTACAACTGTGGAAAGCCATCCTGGTCATCTGTCACAGTGCTCTTCGTTGTGAAGATAAAGAGCCCAGGACCTCGAGGTTATTGCTTATGAAAAATTACAAAGCTTATTAGGGACATAAGTAGAACCAGAAGAGAAATCATTTGCATTCTCACAGTTTGGGGTTATTTTCTTCTTCTCCCCATCCCCCAAGGAAAAGACAGGTTATAGTAAATGTTTTCACAGGACAATGGTTCTTCACTTTCAGAACACATTTGTATGGCAATTCTTACCAACCTTGTTGAGTATGTTTCTCCACTATCAGGGAATAAGTATTCACACTTCAAATAAAAAAGTTCTTTGGGACTTATTATTAATTATATAATTAATAACATTTTAATGCTATTTTCAAAGTGCTTTCATGAGCTTCATTCATTCATTTACTCAACCACTATTTCCTAAGTACTGTGCACTCTGCTAAGCCTTTAATCTCCATTATTTTATTTAATTCTCATACCAAACAGGTGTTATTAGTTCATTTTATAGATGAGAAATAGGCCAACAGAGCTAAAGTAACCTGCCTCAGGTCACTATTAGTTGTCAACAACAGAACAGATATCAGAGCCCACTTTCTCTGACACCAGAGCCAAACGTTTTAATCACATTGCTAGGTAACTCTGCAAGGACATGTGTGCATCTACCTTAATTAGATTACCTAACTGTCACAAACACACAGAAAGTCTATGCTATTGTGATCATCTTACGTTTCATTCATTTATTCATTCAACAAATATGTGGGAGTGCTGATTGTGGCCAATCACTCCTCTAACCACAGAGGTACAGAGAAGAACAAGATGCATTAAGTTCCTGTTCTGATGAAGTTCACTTTCTAGTCAGGAAAACAGGCTATAAATAAGCAAGTGTGTTTATAAGTAACACAATTTTGGGTAAAGTCAAGAAGAAAACTAAACAGAACAAGAAGACAGAAGGGCCCTGAGGAAGTCAGAATATTTTAAATATAAAGTTCAGAAGGGCCATTCACAATAGATGATATCGAAGCAGAAACTTCTAAGATGAGAAAGAGTGAGCTAGATGAATCTCTGATGAAGTGAAATTTTAGAAAACTATGATGAAACCAAAACACATAAAAACACAATTGCCTTGCCTAAGGCCACATAGCAAGTAAGGGGCAGAGCAAGGAGTCAAAGCCAAGTGTCCAGTCCTGCCCTCCTTCCACTATAGCTCATAAGGGTTTCTGCAGGTCAGCCTTACACCAATCATTTTCATTTTCTTTTATTCTTTATATGTGCTTTTTTATGATTTTTTAAAATTTACTTATCTTAGAGAGGAAAGAGAGAGAGAGAGAGAGAGAAGAGCAGGAAGCATCAACTCCCGTATGTGCCTTGACCAGGCAAGCCCAGGGTTTCGAACTGGCAACCTCAGCGTTCCAGGTCAATGCTTTATCCATTGCACCACCACATGCTTTTATAAACAATGTTTATATAGAAACAAATAAAATAAATATGTTTTCCTTTTCTCAATCTAGTTAACCAGAAACCATTTACTAAACACCTCCTGTAAGGCAGTGTCAGAAGATGTCAGATACAGGAATTCTCTGTTTTTACTAAAAACAGAAGGGGAAAAATATTCTTATATTTGACATTCTTGAATACTATTTCTTTTCACTGTTGTGGTATGAATGGTTTTTACTATATACCCAAGTATATATTTTATTTGTTTTTGAAACTGAATTAAATCTTGTTTGTTCTCTACATGCCAAATGTGGAAGAAAATCCAGTCTGAGGAATATTACAGGGTCCTCCCCCCACTTTCCTGGGGTTATCAGGGAACCCTATGTTGACACAGTCTAAGACCCCAGAGATGCTCTGTGCTGAAGCTCCCTATTTTTGATGCACAAATAGTTGAATGACTCCAGGGGCAGTGTTCATGCATGATAAGCCAAAGTCAGCATCCAGAATCTTCCCTGCCCCTCTCAAGGCCACACATCTGGTGGTCTTTCTCTAGGCATCGCCAGTGTCTCCTCAGACTTTCTGCCACCTTCTGGGGCACTATGTAGAAATGGGTGCCGTCTGCCAACTGCCCTCTTCCCTTAGGGACAATAGAGCAAAATACACTTGGATGGGCTCCAAACACAAAAACTATCTCCTCCTTCTCCATGCCTCAAATGTTAGAGTTCATAATGATCACATGGAGAATTTATTGGAACACAGACTGCTGGTCCCCATCTCAGAAAGCCTGCTTCGGTAAGCCTGAGGTAGGGTCCAAGAACGCACACTTCTAACAAGCTCCTATGTGAGGCTAATGCTGCTGGCCACCGGCCCAGCCTTTCTTTGAGTAGCCCTGCTTATGTTACCTTGGCTTAAAGAGGGGAGAAATGTACCTTCTCATTTTTGTTTTGTATGTGAAAGAAGGTGGGGCAGCAAAAAGTTCAGACCACAATTAATTTTGTAATACCTTACACTGTTATACTAGTAAAGATAGAGAGGGAGAAAATAACAAAGAGAGTTTTATTTCCTGAAACCCAGGTGTGGAATGCTTTTCTGAGGGGGCTTCGCTGGCGAGACCTCCTAACCACTGTCGTCACCGCACACCAGGTCTTGGCTTATTAACCTGCTCTTGGGTAGACCAGCTGCCAGAAGAATAGTTGGGAAATTTTTTTAGGCAAGTCCAGGCATTTCCTTTTCTTTACCAATAAACTAGCCATCACAACAGTCAGCCAGCCAACCCAGCCAGCCCAGAATAAGGCAAGCTCTAAAAATACTCATCGAAAGGCAGGCAGTGTCTCAGGTAGCATCAAGGATTTTGTATCAAAAGTGCAGGGGGGGGGGGCGCGGTGAGAAAAGGAAAGAAAAAATATATATGTGTATGTATAACACAATTTAAAATCCAAGAGCTTTGCATGTTTCAGACTTTTCTCTACATTACACTGTAATCTTGCGTCTGTTTGCCCTCTGATTTCCACTACAATTCCCTGCTGAGGCTATATTCTTCTTTATTTTTTCTTGATGTTCTGCTGGATTTTTGGCAAAGAAGTAGCCTGGACTCTTGCAGAAAAACACATGTATGTCTAATATCTCCTTTCATGACCTGCACCTTTACCAAACCGCATTTAAGGAACCCTCCATGGGTTTCACAAGAATAGCTACGGGAGCATCCCTCAGTGCAGAGAATGAAAGGACTTGGGCGGAACGCATGTCACACTACTTGGAAAGTTCTGTTTCCCCACAGTGTATCTGTGTGTTCGTAACAAAGCTGGGCAAACCAGGATGAAGAGTGTGTTCCTGAGAGACTGAAAAGCATCACCTTCTAAATCAGCTCAGTCCCAAGTGGCCATTTTCTCTAATGTAAAAATCTCCAGCTGCTCTGGGGAGCTTAAATTGCATTTACAGGGTATGGAAAGAAATAACCTTAAAAAAAGTTACCAAGATGCATGGGTTAGGGTAGAGGACATAGTATCAAAGGGAAGCCTTCAAGATAGGGCCATCAAATCAAAGCCAATGGGCAGAGAAATCAGCTCTTTCCTCTCACTGAGGGATGCGTTTCCAATAAAAGTTTGCTTTTCTGTTCAATCAGTAAAAAAAAAAAAAAAAAAAAAAAAGATTGCCATAGAGCTTGCAATGGGGCAGAAGCTGGAGAAAGAGCCATCACCACCACAAACAATACCATTCGCCTACAGCAACTCTCCATTATTATGGCAGGACATGTCTGCAGTTCAGTCTTATCACGGACACAACTGAGGAAGAAAAAGAAAGAGTGACAGCATTTTTCCTGTCCTGAGGCTAGGCTCAATTTAGTTATCCTGTCAGGCAAATGCTGCACTTTCTTTTCTTCAACAGCCTGTATTCTAAGTACACCAGGTATCACAATGCATCACTCACTCATTCATTATTTGACCTTTCTCTCCAGTCTTCTCCCCTTGTGTCAGGAATCAGCACCATGACAACAGAATTCTTTTTTTTTTTTAAAGGATTTTTTTATTGATTTCAGTGAGAAAGGAAGGGAGAGAGAGAGACAGGAACATCAAGCTGTTCTTGTATGTGCCCTGATCAGGGATCGAACTGGCAACCTCTGTGCTTCCGGACGACGCTCTAATCAACCAAGCTATCTGGCTAGGGCAACAACAGAATTCTTGATGGGTAGGTCGGCTTTGCTGAGGAGCCCCCAAGGTAACTCAATTTCCCTCAGCAACTTGGAGGGGACAGGGTGATTATCTATTCAATTAATTAATTTAGAGCCGATAATACAACCTCCACAAATGTTAAAGGAAACATGGAAAACTACAGTATTTAAAAAATGGGTCATTTCTTCTCACATGACTTCATATCCTGTCTATATGTGAGAAAGGGAAATTTGGCAGTTTAGCTATCTACTTGATAATTAATATTCTAAACCAAAATGCTCTGCTATAAATATTAGAAATCAAGTTTCCCACAGGACTGTCACACTGTTTTTAACCCAAAGCAATGATGCTTTAGTTTACAGCTCTGAAGGTGTCATTACTGTCTGCTGTGTCTTCATTCTCCTTTGGAACTTCTCCAATTTCCCCAGGAACACAGGTGGTCTTTTGAATAAACAGAACTAACATATTGAGCTCCATAAGCTCTATGATGATATGCATTTCTCTCGTTCACAGCTGTTGCTGGCACAGCTGGAATAATGTGCAACTGTAAGGTGGCTACTTAGTGAACTGGAGGCTCCTATTCAGAGTATAAATTTGTAGAAAGGCATCTTCAGGTAAAGAAGGAATAGAAAATAACAAGACATAAGGGGTGTTCCACAGGGACCCGCATATCTCTCATTATCTATGTGAGGGAAATGCAAACATGTGTTTAGGGATCCATTGAAGAATTGATGGTATCCATCCTACTTCAGAGGAATCGTGTGCTGAGCAGATTTCGATCTATCATGAAATAAGAGGTATAGAAGATCTTGAACAGGAAGGCTCTATACTTCTGGACTGAAAAGAATTCACACAGTAGCTGTGAGGAAATTATTTTACTACTTCTCATTTATCGAAGACTAAAAGTATCTGAGGAATTCATAAGATAATTAATATCAGTTCTGTTTTACAATGACACCCACATCAATGTTCAAGGGTTTAAATAATGCAAGAAGAAGAAAAAGAAGCAAGGATGTTTATACTGCAAAGTTTGGACACCTCACTTAGCACACAGCAATCTTGCAGTGTGCAAGAGACTTCTAATAAAAAAAATTAAAGTAAAAAAACTATTGATAATATACACGTAAACTTTTTATCAGGGATTCTAAAATGACATATGAAATCTAAATTGGATTTTTCTATTTTAGATGGCAGATTAAGCACAGAATGAAATATAAAATCCCTTACTTTCTCACAAAACTGGTAGAAATGATAGAAAAGAGATAAAGAAAATGATCAAATACATATTTATACTTAAAAACCAAAAAAAAAAAAAAAAGAATATCTCCATAGAGTAGAAGGACATGTTTCAAAATGAAAACAAACAGGATGCTACAGTGGTAAAAACAGGCCAAAGTTTTCAAAAGACATTGCTGCTATATATATATATATACACACATGCATACATACATATATATACACACATGTGTTCATATATGTATATATGAGTGTGTGTGTGCACATGTGTATGCATATGCTCATGGGCGATTTTTATCAACTATATCATCTAGTTGTTTACACTCTAAAGGTTATTTAAGCCTTGAACTTAGAAAACAAACACACAAAAATCTTGAACTTTTTAAGTTCTCGAGATCTGGGTTAGTTCTGCTACAAGATGGTCTCCTAAGGAGGTCATTATAATCCATAACGGGCCAAGAAATCATCCTTAGCACAAACATAGCAGCAAAACCCCAAGCATCCAGAAATCTGATATGGATGGAAAAAAAGGTCCACTTATGAAAGAATTTAAACTTGAAAGAATAGAAATAATGGACCAATGTGAAAATATTTTAGTAAGTAAAGATAGAAATAGTTATTTGTTTTTTATAGAATGTAAAAAATATTACTATTGACTAAGCCTGACACATATTAAGCACTCCGTGAATGTTATCCACTATTTTATTCCACTACAATATTGGCTTCACAAAGGCAGAGAGTTCTGTTTGTTTACTTACTGCTATGTTCTCTAGCACCTAGAAAAATTTCTTATACAGGATATGACAAAAGTAGGTTTAAGGTTTTGAGTATGCAAAACACAGTTTATTCTTGTATTATAATTTATTAATTACTGTATTATTTTTCATATGAACAACTGTAAACTTACTTTTGTCCCATCATGCACATAATAAAAATTGAACAACTAATTTTTAGATAATAGAATAAGTTAGGTAATTGCATACATGAAAAATTAACAGTTTACTGAACAAGTGTAGTAGTTATGAAACAAAAACAAATTCTTATAAAAAATTAATTAGATATCTTAGGTATGAGAGAAATGATTGAAATTTTAAAAGTCAGTAGTTCACAATTAGTGTATCACAAATGGTCACTGGTATGAATTATTTTCCTTCTCACAGTGACTGGATCCTAGACAAACTACTCTTGGAGGTATTGTAGGTCTTACAAAAGGTGGGTGTGTTCTCCAGAGAATCCCTCAGAGAAATCAACATAAGCATAGCCTGGCATGCGGAGGCTTGGGTTTTTGAGACTAACATCTGAGGTGGGGAAGCTCAAGGGTCAGGGATGGAATACACAGAATATTAAGCCAGGGTGGCCAAGAGCTAAGGTAACAGAGTTGAGGGAAGTACTAGCATAAGGACCTAAGGCAGTGGGGAACCAGACAAGGACTAATATAACAAAAATCTAGAGTATGTAAGTCTGAGGGAAGGCAATCAGACCTAAAGTGTTCTAAACTTTATGAGTTATTTAAGGTATGGTTACAGGTGTGATTTAGCTTCAGATTTTATGCTAAATATACATGGTAAAATTCAGTGGTAACCAATAAGAGGTTAAAAATAAAATGTACAAGCCCTACTGGTTAGTTCAGTGGATAGAGCATCAGCCCAGTATGTGGACATCTCAGGTTCAATTCCTGGTCAGGGCACACAGGAGAAGCAACCATATGCTTCTCTTTTCTTCCCTTTACCCCTTCTCACTCTTATCTACCCCTCTCACAGCCAGTGGCTCAATTGGTTCAAGCATCAGCCTCATGCACTGAGGATAACTTGGTTGACTCAAGCATCATCCCCAGATGGGGGTTGCTGGGTGGATCACAGTCAAGGCACATGTGGAAGTCTGTCTCTCTATCTTCCCTCCTCTCACTTAAAAAAAAGGTTAAATATACAATTCTAAATAAGAGAAAAAGTTAAGAAAAAAGAAAAATAAAAAATTTTGAATCCAAAACAATAATAGAAATACATGGGGTAAGTAGAAATTAACAGAAAATATTCAATAGAACAACAAGTAAGATTAATAATTAGATTAAACTCAGTGGTTTAAGAATAAAAGAGTCATCTTATATTTAATAAATGTCCAAGTCCTGAAGGACTCACTCCAGTTAAGATTAAGCAATCAACTCACAAATACAAAAATCACTGCAATTAGCATCAGCAAATATAAACATGAAACAATTTAATGTCACAAAAACTTCATATGTTTAATATGTTAGATATATTTAATAGCTGCATAAATAATTTAAAAATAAAATATTCTTTATACATTTGAGTATTCAGCAAAATCTTATTGGCAATAGGAAGAAACTTCAGGGTAAAAAGGTTTCTAGAAATAAAAATAGTATATGTAAAAATCAAATATTCTGTGTACGAGTTTAACATGTTGATGCATTAAATAGAGAACTGGTAAACTGAGAGATATCCCCCTCCCCCCAAAAAAACATTTAAAGTACAGCAAAAAAAGAATAAGGAGATGAGAAAATATGAAAGAGAGGATAAGAGTTTGAAATGTAGAATGACAGGAATCAACATAAGTCTACTTGCAGCCCACATAGAAAGCATGAAAGAGATGGAAGAAAGGCAATATTTAACTTCTCAGAAGTTTCATTCTCACAAAAATGAAAAAAAAATAAATCCATAGATCTAGTTAGCATCACTTTCCCCCAACAGAATAAATCAAAAGAAATTTCTAAGACCTATCTTAGTAAAACTAGAGGATTTGAAAACAAAGAAAATGTCTTGAACAGCAGACAAATAAGAAAAGATAATCTCTTATATAGAATAAAAATAAAGATATCTTTACATTTAGGTTTTGTTTTCTTCAAGATACATGGTAAAATTTTAGTAGTAATCAATAAGAGGTTAAAAATAAAAAGTATATTACATTGAAGAAGAGAAAAAAGTTGAAAAAGATTAAAAATAGTGAATCCAGCTTGATTAGTGGTGGCATAGTGAATAGAGTGTCAACCTGGGACACTAAGGTCCCACATTCAAAACCCTGAGATCCCTGGCTGAGGGCGAGTTCATTCAGCTTGAAAACGGACTTGCCAGCTCGAGTACAGGATAATCAACATGATCCCAGGTTTGCTGACTTGACTCCATGGTCACTAGCTTAAAGAACAAGGTTGCTGGCTTGAGCAAGGGATCAGCTTGAGCCCCCAGGTCAAGGCACGTATGAGAAGCAATCAATTAACAACTAAGGTGACGCAACTATGAGTTGATGCTTCTCATCTCTCTCTCTCCACTCTTTCTTTCTCCCCTTTCCTCTTTGTCTCTCTGTCTCTCTCTCATAAGTAAAATAAAATAATATAAAATAAGAATATTAAATCTAAAAATAGAAGCAAGCAGAAAAATGACACAAGTAGAAAGCAATGAAAAACGTCCAAATATATGAAGAATCAAGACAACAAAATAAACTATATTCAGAACTTTTTTTAAAAAAATCAGTCACACTGGATTTAACAAACGTGTTAGTTTTTCTATAGCTGAGGACAACGGCAGCTGTGTATTAATCAACCTCTCCAAATTTTCTTCCCAAAATGTAATGAAACAATTACATAACTAAGAAAACACTACATAAAATGGTGCCCTTGCCATTTATAACAATCAGCTCAGACTGCCATAACAAACCACAAGCTGGGTCACTTAACCAACAGAAATTGTTTCTCACAGTTCTGAAGGCTGGAAGTCCCAGACGAAGGTCAGACAAAGTTTGTTTCTGGTTGAGGGTTCTCTTCCTGGCATGCAGACAGGCTTTGCCCTCACACAGTTGGTCCCCTGAGCACCCAGGGAGAACACTGTCTAGTGTTTCTAAGTACAGTAATCCTATAGCATCAAGACACCACTGTTATGACCTCATTTAACCTTAATTACTTCATTTCTCCAAAAAGAACCCCATTTGGGGGTTAGAGCCTCATATATGATTTAGGAATTTAATGTGTAATATTCTACCCTGTTCTCCCCAAAATTATGTCATTCCGTCTCACAACCCAAAAGGTCTTAATTCATTCGAGCATCAAATCTAATGTTTAAAGTTCAAAATCTTATCTATCCTATAAATCAGATATGACTGAAACTCTGGGTATGATTCATCCTGAGGCAAAATTCCCCTTTAGCTGTGAACCTATGAAACCGCTCAAGTTTCGTGCTTCTAAAACACAATGGTGGGACAAGCATAGGGTTAACATTCCATTCCAAAAGGAGAAACTGGGGAGAAGAAATAGTCTAACAAGCCAGCTTTCCATTAGAGCAGTGGTTCTTAACCTTTTTTGAGGTACCGAACTCACCAGTTTTATATGCTCATTCACCGAACCTTTCTTTAATGATAAATGAAATATGATTTTTTTTTTTCCAAATTAAAGACATGGGTATATGTTTTTTTCTACTGGTGCACAAAATTAGCCGTGCATGAACATTATCTTGCTCAAAGAACAAAACCAACAAAGTGCATGAACTCACAACAAATTACGGTATTTCTTTATTCTGGCCTCCGCGGCAGAGGCTTCTCCAAACCACTGAGACCGACTCATCGAACCCTTAGGGTTCAATAGAATCCAGGTTAAGAACCACTGTGTTAGATCTTACAGCTCCAGAATAACCCTGTTTGGTTTGATGCTCTGCTCTCCAAGGCTCAGTGAGGGCACAGGCACCCCTGAGGCACTGGGCAACAGCAATCGGCCATTTGAAAAAGAAGAAGTTTAACCCTTAGGAACTGAGGAGGAACTAGCCTGCCCCCTGAATGGAAATGGCAGCCCTATTGATCTCTGAATCATCTTTGGAGTCATTCCTGCCTTTCCTTGAAGGATGATGCATGTTCACAGTGGGATAACTGTATTGTCTCTGTCCTGTATAATCTCAGTCTGAGGACCTCCTTTCCGTTCTGTTTTATTTATTTTTGTTTCTTTTAGTACCAGCTGGCAGTGTTTCTGCTGTTATCATCTCATCTCTATTTCTTCCCTCTTTAGAGATGGCTGATTAGTTTCACAGTTCACACCCATGGCAATCTCCTTATCAAATGCTTTTTCATGCACACCCTTAATGGACTCTTAAAAACAAATTCCTCACATTTTGCAATATGGATAAGCTACAAATTTTTCAAATTTTCAAGTCTTAACAATTCCTCTGATTTATCTTACTCCTCTCACATTTCACCATATATAGTCAGGAAGACTCAGTCTACACCTTCAATATTTTCCTTAGGAATCTCCTCAGCTAAATACCTAAGTTTATCACTCACAAGTTCTTCTTTCCACAAAACACTAAGAACATAATTCAACCAAGTTTTTTGTCACTTCATAACAGGGATTCCCTTTCAGAAAGGGGGAAGGAGGAGGCCTGATGTCCAAGATCAAAGGCCATCAGGCAGAAATTAATTCTTTCTTATTCAGGGGAGAGTCGGCTTTTTTGCTCCATTCAGCCTTCATCTGATTGCATGCACAAGGCCCACCCACATTAAAACAGGCAATCTACTTTAAATTCTTTTTTATTTTATTCATTTTAGAGAGGAGATACAGAGTGTGAGAGAGAGAGACAGAGAGAGAGAGAGAGAGAGAAAGGGGGGAGGAGCTGGAAGCATCAACTCCCATATGTGCCTTGACCAGATCAGTGCAGGATTTTGAACTGGCGACCTCAGTGTTCCCAGGTCGACGCTTTATCCACTGCGCCACCACAGGTCAGGCCAGGCAATCTGCTTTATTAAGTCTGTGGATTTAAATGTTTATCTCATCCAAAAACACTCTCACTGAAACACTCAGAATAATACTTATCAAATATCTGGGCACCCAGTGTTCCAGTCAAGTTAACACATAAAATGCATAAAACTAACTATCACACTTGTTGAAGGCAAAGAATGCTGAAGGAGGGTGGGGAGGGAGTTGAGAGTAAAGGAAAAAATTTACCAAATACCAGTGTGCAACCTTTTTCCTCCCCAGCTAAAAGGCTTTGTAGTAAATAAAGGCAGAAAAAGGGAGAGAAATAATCTCAAACAGATCATTTCCATGGAAGAAACTGAAAATATTACATGGAACTATTATCCCAAAAAGCACCAGATCCAGATGGTTTCACAATGATACTCCACCAAATCTTCAAACACTAGATAATCCTAATGCTGAAGCAATTATTCAGGAGTATTGAAAAGGAAGGAAAACACCCAGATTCTTTTTCTGAAGTATACATGGTACAATTGTTAAACCAGATAAATATAGTGCAAAGAATAAAAACAAAGAATAATATCACTATGAATATAAAAAAATAACAGAATCCAACATCACCTTAGGAAACTAATAAGCAATAACCAAGAAGGTTATGTTCTTGGAAAATAAGTGGATTCAATATTATGAAATATATTAATATCATCCATATTAATAAACATAAAGGAAAAACACGGTGTTCGGCAGATAAAATATAATATGCTCACTTTGTTAAAGATGGCGCTGCCCACATGGAAGTCCGTCATCCTGGTGATATTATTTGCCCTTATGCTTGAGATGGCTGTGGGGGAAAAGCTGTAATGTAGGCAGGCCAGGTCATTATAGCCTAAGGCTTAGTTTAAGAGTAAGCTCTTCTCCACACCCTTGACTGATTGGATGATGTAGGGTGGTGCACTCTCTTGAGGAATCCCATTATGCCTCAGATGGGTGGCTTTGTAGCAGAGACTTTCTTTATGTATAATTGGATTGAAGGTTTGGATTTTCTATGCTATAAATGGGGGCAGACCAGGAGCTTGATCTCTCTCTCTTGGTTCCTGAGTTCCGGAGATTAGTATTAGAGAGGAGAGCAGAGTAAGGCCACGTGAAGGCCAGGAGAAGCAGCCGAGATGGCAGAGTGCTGAGGAAGAAGCCAGTTTGTTAAGAGTTTGTGCAGGAGGAGATGGGAAACAGAGGTGAATAAGTCTGGTGAGCTAGAAGCTTTTGATTCTAGGAAACTCGGATAAGTCAGTAGCTTTGTGAGCACTGAATGTGTGGGTTTTGGAGCCCAGTGTGTGTTTTTGCTTGCCCGCCGGGTGCAAGCTAGAATTAAAGCTGATGGCTCACCAGTTCTTGGCTCCTGTGTTTCATTGCCATCTGTCCGAATCCAATGCGAACCTGCACGGGTCAGGCGGCTGTGATAGTGGCCTCGGCCACAGTCTTTACACACGGTTATCTCCATATATATGGACAAAAATCTCTGACCAAATTTAATGACCATTTATTATTAAATACTCAAGAAAACAGGAATTGAGAAATACTTTCATAACATAATATCTTTATCTGTGCAGAGATAGAGAAAGAGATAAAGATAGGAATATAGATACTTTAGTCTTAAACCCAGAATGCAATTTAATAGAAAAACACTTGATAAGAAACAAAGCAATGATTCTCACAGTCTCCACTACTATTCAACATTATACTAGACAATCAACCAACATGAGAAAAAGCAACTATTGGCAATGAATGAATAAAGAACTATCTTTATTTTTATATCATATTATACCTATAAACTCCCAGAGAATCAATGACAAAACTAACTTAAACTTTAAAAGAATTCAGTAACATGTCAAAGTATAAAATTAATAGCCTTCATATACATACACAATAAATATTTAGAAGGCATATTATAGAGAAAACTTCATTTACAGTTACTACAAGGAAATTAAATTCCTAGGATTAAATTTAGAAATATGCAAAACCTATATGATGATGATTTTAAATCTTTCTTGAAAGATACAACAGTTGGTTTGAAAAAAATAAGGAAAGATTCGCTTTTTGGGGTATGATTTCTCAACATTGTGAAATTGTCAGTTCTCCTTAAGCTAATTTATAAATTCAATGCAATCTCAATAAACATACCAAAAAGAAATGTCAATATTTAGACAAACTGATACTAAAGTTTAAATGGAATAAACAGAATGCAAGAATATCCAAGAAAACAATAAAAAAAGAAATAAAAACTGATTTCTACTAAATATTAAAATACACTATAACAATTCTTGAATAATTTAAAAAGTATGGTGCTGACACATTAGTAGGCAAATAAATCAGTGAACTAGAATAGAAATTCAAAAACGAATCCCAATATATGTGGAAATTTACTATGTAGTAAAGTAGGCATTTCAAATTATTTAAAATTCTTAAAAATAAAACAAACTAAACACCATCAACCTAAAAATAGTTAAATAATTAGTTGGTAAGTATATACAATACAATATAACGCATCGACCTGGGAACACTGAGGTCGCCAGTTCAAAACCCTGCTTTGGTCTGGTCAAGGCACATATGGGAGTTGATGCTTCCAGCTCCTCCCCCCCTTCTCTCTTTCTCTCTCACTCTGTGTCTCCTCTCTAAAATGAATAAAATAAAAAAAAATATTATACAGCAATAAAATGAGTGATCTACACATCCACATAAATATGGTGATTGTGAGGGGTTGGAGGTAAGGGAGGTAAAGGCATGTATGGAGTGATAAATAGTGGTGGATGAAGACTTGATTTGAGGTGCTGAAAACACAATACAATGTATAGATGATTTGTTGTAGGATTGTGATCTCATACCTGTATAAGTTTGTTAACTGGTGTCATACCAATAATTCAATAAATAAATGAATGAAAAGAAAGTCCTAGAAGATTACTAAACTACAAAAATAAACTACAAAATTTTAATAAACTAAAAAATAGGTGAAACCATTTATTTTAAGGCATGTGTCTTGTATGTGGTCAAGCTTTTAAAATAGCAAATGAAGAATAAACTCAAAACTTAGGACAGTGGGTTAGAGAAACAAGAGAGACAAGGTAAGAGAGGAAAATATAGACATATTTAAATTAATGCATATGTTTCAGTTATTGATGTTGGTAACATATTCATTGATATCTTCTGCATTATAAGAATAAATAAATTGTAAAAAAGAAATGATACTTGCTAAAGCAATGCTCACTTGGGAGATTGGACTGAGTAATCATTTTAAAGTAGCACATACACACACAAAATAAAAAGACAAAAAGCTAATAAAAAATGTCAAATTTGAGCCTGACAAGGTGGTGGTGCAGGGGATAGAGCATTGGACTGGGATGCGGAAGACCCAGGTTCGAGACCCCGAGGTCTCCAGCTTGAGCGCGCGCCCATCTGGCTTGAGCAAAAAGCTTGTCAGTTTGGACCCAAGGTCACTGGCTCCAGCAAGGGGTTGCTCAGTCTGCTGAAGGCTCGCGGTCAAGGCACACGTGAGAAAGCAATCAATGAATAACTATGGCATCACAACGGCAATGAAAACTAATGGTTCCTGTCTGTCTGTCCCTATCTATCCCTCTCTCTCTCTCTGTCCCTGTAAAAAAAAAATGTAAAATTTGGAGGAGACACACAAAATTTGATACAGAAGGTTCTCGGGTTACAAAACAGTTCCATTCTTATGACAGTGATGTAACCCGAATTTTGATGTAAGTCAAAACACACCCTAGCCTAAGTGATTTATCTATCCAAACACAATTGTAAAATTATAATCTAGAACATAAAAACACAACTAAGCCACAGATAAAGGAAAAGGACATAAATATACTGTCCTGTATACTGTACTATAGTAACAGAATAAAACAACAAAAAATTAGTGTAAAAAATAATTTCTTATTCCTGTGGTTGGCTTGCACACTGAAGGGTCATTACAAGGTGGGGGGGAGTGACCTATTGGGAGGAGGAAGCTGGAGAAGCAGGAGAACCTGCAGAAGGTGCTGGAGACACTGGGTCAGGTGAATCAGGATTGCCTAAGGAGCATGCAGGAGACGCTGGAGATGCTTCTACCTGCACTACAGGTGTTTCATGTTGAAAAAGAGCTAATGTAGAGGGTGCAGGATCTGTTGAAGTCCTCTTACCTTCTTAAAGCATTGTTCCAGGCTAGTCTGGAACTAGTTCACCCACGTAGTCCATAAGTGCTTTGCTAACAGCATGAGCCAAAACACTCACATCTCAATTTTTAAAGTTTTTATGGGAGTGAGCATCATAAACTCGAAACATCATGTGTCGAGACTGCCATAACCTGAGGACCCTCTGTATTCCTGTAATAATATTTCTAGAAGCAAATACTTAAAAAATGAAAACAAAGCAATACTAGAAAAAACAATGGTCAATTATTTCCCAGAACTAGAAGAATAAAATGTGAGTCTTTAGGTTGACAGTGTTCATTAAGTGCCAAGAAGGAAGATAAATATTAAACCTTACTCAAAATACTAGAAACACAAACATAATAAAATGGAAAATCATCACATCTACCAGAGAGAAAAGAAAATTCGCTTCAGAAATAAGAATCAGAATATCAAATTCCTTAAATGTATCACAAAATGCAAGAAAGCAGTAGAAAATACATCTAAACCCTAAGAGAAAATAACTTAAAACCTTGAATTTAATATACAATAAGATGTCAAGAGTAAATGTAAACTATCCAAGAGAAAAAGTAGAATAATGGTATTTTACTATGTTTAAGCATTCAGAAATTTTACAGCCTTAGATTCTCATAGAAGTAAACTTCTAAAGGATTTATATCTTAATTATTTACTAGAAGCAAGAGATTAAATAAATTAATGTTTCTACAAAATGTGCTAGAAAGGAATAGCAAAATAAGCCCAATTAAAGCCATAGGAGGAAATAAAGATAAAATCCCAAAATGAGGATAAGCTTCCAAAAAAAAAAAAAATGGGATTTATTAAAGAAAACAAACCAGTGCCTCATTTACAACACTAATAAAATATTTTTGTGAATATATTAGAGAAAAAAACATAAAATAATAACAAAGGTCAAAATAAAACAAGTATCTGTAAATAAATGTAGCTACAAATAAAGATATTTTAAACATTTTAATTATAACAGAATATTTCAATACTACCAATAAACTGGGAAACTCATATAAAATGGATAATTTTCTAGAAAAATATAAATTACCAAAGAGAAGTAGAAAATCTGAGTAGACTAATTAGCACAGGATAAGTGAAAAAACAAAAAATGTCTGGGATTCTACTGCTCCGGTGTTACTGGTATTGTATCAAACAAGGTGTAATCTACCAAAACACGCTTAACCTGGCACTGTACTAATTTCTACTGGGGAGAGTGTTGACACTAAAATGGACTAAAAAATAGGAATTTAAGCAGTTCCCAAAATTCATACCTACAGAAAATTAACACATACTTGTTCTTAGAAATATGACAGCCTTTAGTAAATTTGTAGTTTTTTTAATAAAAACAATAAAAATTAATGTAATTTTATTTATTTTATTTTTTTATTTATTTTAGAGAGAGAGAAAGGGAAAGAGAAACAGGAATATTGATTTGTTTTTGTATGTGCCCTGACCAGAGATCCAATCCTTCAGGATGACATTTTAACCAACGGAGCTATTTGGCCAGAGCACAATGGATGTAATTTAAAAAATTGCCTTCACTTCCAGTGGCATTCTTAGTAAATCACATTAAATTTATCATTTCCTTTGTCTTGGGATTGTTTATTTCACAGAAATCTTGCTTTTTAGATTTCCATATGTGATAACAAATGCCTAAATTGTACTTGATGAGGAAATTGTAAGAGAATAAATTTACAGACAACTATAGAAAAGCTCTTCATTTTAGTATTCCAGGTATCTAATGTAAGACAGTGACAATGAGACGAAGAGAGGTAAAAGTAACTACAATAACAAATGACTAATTCTAATAATTACTGTGGTAGGCAGAAGAAAGGCCTCCCAGAGGTCCACACCCTCCCTAATCGGTGGAACACCAAATGTGTTATCTTACTTGGCAAAAATGACTTGCAGATGTCTTTGTGGTTAAGAACCTTAAGATAGAGGAGCCTGACAATCTAATCACATGAGTACTTAAAAGCAGAGACACGATAGAGAGGAAGGTCAGACACCACATTGCTGATTCTAAGATGCAGAAAACCGAATACTAGGGTGACAGAGAGCTAAGCGCTGCCCCTAGCTGACCACCAGAAAGGAACCCTCTAGTACCAACTATAAAGACAGTGCTACAGCCCTCAGAAACTGAATTCCAACAACAACTGTCATGAGCTTGGCAAGTGGCCTGCAATCACCTTGATGTCAGTCTTGTGAGGTCCTAAGTAGAAAAACCAGCTGACCTGACCAGGCGGTGGCGCAGTGGATAGAGTATCAGACTGGGATGTGAAAGACCCAGGTTCAAGACCCCAAGGTCGCCAGCTTGAGAGTGGGCCCATCTGGCTTGAACAAAAGCTCGCCAGCTTGGACCCAAGGTCGCTGGCTCCAGCAAGGGGTTACTTGGTCTGCTGAAGGCCCGCGGTCAAGGCACATGTGAGAAAGCAATCAATGAACAACTAAGGTGTTGCAACGAAAAACTGATGATTGATGCTTCTCATCTCCCTCCATTCCTGTCTGTCTGTCCCTATCTATCCCTCTCCCTGACTCTCTCTCTGTCCCTGTAGAAAAAAGAAACCCCAACTGAGCCACACTGTATCCAGACTGCTGGCAGAAAACAGGATAATAAACAAACAAACAAAAAAATATGGGTGCTGTTTTAAGTCACTAACTTTTTGGTAATTTTCACAGCAACAGAAAACAAATACTACAAACTAAAATAACAAATATAAAGATATCATGACCTTACCCTACACACATAAAAGAATAACTTAAATCTTCCTAAGAAACCTCCTTGACTCATCAGTAGGCATTTCCCAGTATGGAACTCACCAATGTGAGAGCCTTCCATTATTATGTCAGCCATGTCTTTACTGGCATATTTCAGCAACTTATGATGAAATGAAACCTTGTTTTGTTCTACTGGCATTTCACCATATGTTAATGAATCTCTATTTGCTGTTACATGCCAGACGCCACTGGGACACCAACTGCTTACAGTGTCATCTAAAACACAGAGGCAAGCAAAAATTAAGGATTCCCTGTTGTTAAAATTGGAGACCAGAAGTTCCATGATCATATTAAGGTCCGTGATTTTATTTATTTATTTATTTATTTATTTATTTATTTATTTATTTATTTAACTGACCATGAGCCTGTTTTAGAATTTTGTCCAATTCTGAGTTTGTGCTCTAAATTATACCACCACTACACAGGACAGCAATCATCTTTATTATCTATGATACTTGTGCCAGTGAGTAAAAGCAATTATAAATACTGAGGCACTCAGCCATTTGTCATTAGAAATGCCCAAGTATATTATGTAACTTCCTTGGTTAGTTTTGACGGCATAAAATCTTCCTAGCCCTCATCTACAAGTTGATAAAAAGGTACATATTTCACATGACATTTCAGATTGGTTTTTGTTTGATGCCAGATCTACAATTGGGAAGGCAGAGAAACTTCCTAAAAAATTCAAGCTATTCACCTATCACAATATAACTTATAGGCCAGAAATGTGATTTGTTAAAAGGTACATATTATTATAGATTTTTGTCATCACAAGGTCCTAGTGACATCATCTGCAAACCATCCAGAAATATTTTTGAACTGAATTCTGTCTAGAATTTTAGGCCAGACTATGAGAATGGCATAAGCAAAGGAGCTCATGAGGTGACTTATTAGAGGAGACCAGGAATCAGTGTGAGGCTCATTAATCAGAAACACGTATCAATCCTTCTGAATTGACTTTCATACCTTGACAGTCTTCATCAACAGAGAACTGAAGGAAATACAACAACCACTCAGAGAACTTTGCCTAATCCCTTTGCTATTAAGAAACTGGATTTCTGCCTCAGTACTGGACTATTTGGTCCAGAACACAAAAAGTCTAGTATAAGATTCCTGCTAATTCTGAGTTATCCTTTCCAGAAAATTAACTGCAGAGCCATTATTCCTGAAGTAAAGAACTACAAGAAAAATTTCTATTGCATTATTTTTCAACAACACCTGTTTGAAGACTAAGAACTTAATGTGAAGGCAACACATACATGCAGTTCATTTTAAGTTAGAACATGGAGTCACTTGAGATTTCTGTACTCACAACTACATCACAGAGCAACCTAACAAAGCACAAACTAACTGGTTATGACTTGCTGCTACTTAGGAGGTAAAGGTTGTATATGTGTTAAAAATATGCTGCTGGTCGAAGTTTGTGATTATATTATTTTTGAGTTCCTGCAGTGAGTTGATTAGCCAAGGGCAATTTTGCAGCAAGAAAATAATAAGTTGTTGAAGAACTCTTCTTTTGTCACTGTTCTTCAGCAGATTTGGAGAGGTACCCCCTGTGGGTGATAGAACCTGATAAACTCTATTCATTCTTTAAAAAATTTTTTGAATGCTAACCATGCACCAGATGATGTAAGAAAAAATAACCTACAGAAGAAAGTTTCTGTTTACAAATAGTAGGATCTCACAGTTCATAAAGAAACTTTGCATATACTTTTAAAATGAATAAAATATTTAGAGAAATATTATGTCTATTTTTTAACAAGTTTAAATACTTTCTTAAGGATCAGCCCACATTTTTATATTTCATATATTTAAAAATTATAAAACCCATCATTATTTGTACACACTTGCAAATTATGCAACAATTTCAGATTTTATAATTATTTTTTCATAACATACATTTTAAGTAGGCTTATAGCAGAGAAGAAGGAAACCTAATATAAGCAGAATACTCTCAACTGACCAGACAGTGGTGCAAAGGATAGAGCATCGGACTGGGACTCAGAGGACCTAGACTCAAAACCACAAGGTCACTGGCTTAAGCAAGGGCTCACCTGGCTTGAGTAGGGGGGGCGGTCACTGGCTTGAGCATGGGATCATAGATGTGACCCCACGGTCACGGGCTTGAATGCAAAGGTTGCTTGCTTGAAGCCCAAGGTTGCTGTCTTGAGCCCATGCTTCTCATCTCTCTCCCTTCCTGTCTGTCTGTCTCTACCTGTCCCTCTTTCTGTCTCTCTCTGTCTCTGTCATTGTTGGGTAAATGCGTTTGTAAAATTTGTATTTTTTTAGTTTGCTCACTTTTATTGTTAGAAAATGGCACTGGGCAGCGCCAGGTATATGTGGTCTGTGAAATTGCAAATTACCTTTCTGCTTGGGAGGGGCAATTGTTTTGCTAATGTTTGCTGGAACAGAGGTTTTAATACCAGAAAGTTTTGAAAAGAGCAGAGGAGAAGAGGCAGAAAGAAATCTTGTTTGCAGAGTGAGAGAAGAGAGAATGCAGAGTGCTGAAGAAGCCATGTTGGCAGGAAAAGAGAAGGTGTGTAGATGAGGAACTAGAGCAGAGGGGCTTTGGAGCTTTGCTGAGACTGGTGGGGCCTTTGATTCTAGGAGAAACTGGAGAAGAAATCCTGGTTAACAGCGGCTGTCACTGGCCCAACAGTTACACACACACACTCACAAAAAAAAAATCAGAATACTCTCAATCATACTATAGGATAGATATGGTCCATGGAAATATTCTATAGAATTTTCTTTTCCAATACTGTAGCCACTACTAATATATGGCCATTTAACTTTGAATTCTTTAAAATTAACAATTCAGTTTCTCAAAACATAAATCAAGTTTCTCAGTTTTACTAAACATATTTCAAGTGCTCAAGAGCCACCCAGGGCTGGTGGCTACCATATTGGACAGCACAAAGCACTTTCTTCATCACAGAAGGTTCTATTGGCTAGCACATTTATAGTGGTCACTGTAATTATCTTTATTCACAAAGAATAGTATTTCCTATATCTTAGTCTTTTTATACAATTGTAGACTGTAAAGAATGTCTGGGAACATATATGCCAACACTTATTATTACCTAAAGGGACTAATGCTTAGAATATTTCAGGTGACAGAAATCTTTTGCTGTAGGGCTGCTGGTCTTAGTTTGGTCAGCCAGCTGTTCCTGCCATCCAGGGAAATCATTGGACATCTTCCCAGTCCTGCATGGACTGTTGAGGGTACCACTTCTACCACCATAGATTCGCACCACCATGGTGGGTTTCTGCGCAGAAACTGAGAGCCTCCTTGGTGTTTTACCTGTAGACATGGCTGGCTAACATGACCTTTGGCCCAGACAGAGCCATAATTCTGAAAATAGAGTGGATGAAGAGATCTGCTAAGGGTGGACATAGTAAATCCAAGGAATTTAGTCAAAATAACTGTCTTTGGGCAGCCCCATGTACAAAATGGAGTGAAGAGCATGCTGCTGAACCTGACCTCAAGACTGGGAATATTGTGCGAGAGATGAGAAAATAAAACAATTTGAGTTCTTAAAGGTCCTGACTTAGGCCCCAGAACCCCCAGCCTCCTTTGCATAAAAGTACTGTCAGGCTTAGAAAAACATAATTGTGCCTGACCTGGCAGTGGTGCAGTAGATAGAGTGTCAAACTGGGATGCGGAAGACCCAGGTTTGAGACCCTGAGGTCGCCAGCTTGAGTGCAAGCCCATCTGGCTTTTTTTAATAATCTTTTTTTATTTACAGGGACAGAGAGAGAGTCAGGGAGAGGGATAGATAGTGACAGACAGACAAGAACAGAGAGAGATGAGAAGCATCAATCATTAGTTTTTCATTGGCGTTGCGACACCATAGTTGTTCATTGATTGCTTTCTCATATATGCCTTGACCGCGGGCCTTCAGCACCCCTTTCTGGAGCCAGTGACCTTGGGTCCAAGCTGGTGAGCTTTTGCTCAAGCAAGATGAGCCCACCCTCAAGCTGGCGACCTCGGGGTCTCAAACCTGGGTCTCCCGCATCCCATTCCAATGTTCTATCCACTGTGTCACCACCTGGTCAGGCTAGCCCATCTGACTTGAGCAAAAGCTCACCAGCTTGGTCCCAAGGTCACTGGCTCCAGCAAGGGGTGGCTCAATCTGCTGAAGGCCTACGGTCAAGGTACATGTGAGAAAGCAATCAATGAACAACTAAGGTGTCGCAACGGCAATGAAAAACTAATGATTGATGCTTCTCACCTCTCTCTGTTCCTGTCTGTCTGTCCCTATCTATCCCTCTCTCTGACTCTCTCTCTGTCCCTGTAAGAAAAAAAAAAAAGTAATTGTTTCTGCTACTCAAGTTCAAAAGAAGCAAGTATCCTTAAATCTTAACATTCTTTCTTCTTTTGTTTTGATGCCAATGTGAATACTGTTCTAATAAAGAAATAAATTTTCTTTTTGTCCAATGGCATAAAGATAATTGCTTAATTAAAATTAAACAAATTTACAAAAGAAAAAAAATCACTTGTAAACTAATAGCCATGGCCATCATCACAACCGCCTGGCCCAGGCATGTTCACATTAGATTTGGAGAGAAAGTAATGAAACAATGGAGGCAAGAACTGGTGGGCCATTAGCTTTAATTCTAGCTTGCACCAGTGAGCAAGAAATACACCAGTGGGAAAACACTTACCTTTCTATTCAGGGATCCCAAAGCCACTGACTTATCCGAGTTTTCTAGAATCAAAGGTTTCTAGCTCACCAGCCTTATTCACCTCTGTTCCCCATCTCCTTCTCTCTGCACAAACTCTGCACAAACTGGCTTCTCCTTCAGCACTCTGCCATTTTGGCTGATTCCCCTCTCGTCCACGTGGCCTTTCTCTGCTCTTCCCCAGCATGGGTTCCTCCTAGAACGTAATCCCTCTTCCCCCGGAACAACGTGATCTCTCTTCCTTTTAAAACCTTTTGGCATGAAAGCCCTCCCCCAACACACATTAATATAATCACACCCATCCCAAGCAAAAAGAGCAACTAATATTATCACCTGGGCGACAGGTTTCCACATGGGCAACACCATCTTTAACAAAGTGAGCATAATATATTTCATCTGCCCAACATCACTCGAGGTTTTTGTCGAGCTTCTGAAGGCCATCTTGCATTGAAATCTTTAGTCTTCTGGTCCCTGACAGGACTATGGTGGTTGATTGTAATCTAGAGTAAATAATCAAAAATTCTCTACTATAAGAGAACTGATTGATTTACAATACTGCTAGATGTAGGCTCGTGAACTCTGGGGGGAAATGTGCTTTGATGTTCTGGTTGGGTAGCTCAGTCGGTTAGAGTGTCATCCCAATATGCCAAGGTTGTGTGGGTTCGGCCCCCAGTCAGGACACATACAAAAATCAACCAATTAATTAATTAATAATTGGAACAACAAATTGATGTATCTTTCTCTCTTTCTCTTCTTCTACCTTCCTCTCTCTCTAAAAATCAATAAATAAAAATTAAAAAGTATTTTTGTATTAATGATGACTTGAAGCTCAAATGTTGATGCTGTGCTTGCCAGGCATTTTCTTTTCTTTTTTACTTCTTTCTTTTTTTTTTATTGAGGCAACATTGGTTAAAAATATTTCATGAGTTTCAGGTGTACAACATGGTAATTTAATATTTGTATACACTATCGTGTACTCACCACCCAAAGTCTAGTTTCCATCTGTCACCATACGACTGATCCCCTTTACCCATTTCACCCTCCCTCATTACCAAGCTTTCTCTATCACTACCAGCATTAACTAGCAACAAATAAGTACACACATAGTGGTAAGACGCATGTGCAGAAGTAAAACAATTTTGAAGTAGGCAATGGTCTATTTTATATCCCCTAGACTACCTAAAAAATCATCCCTCAACTTTGGCTCAGTAACTTTAGAAGGATATAGCTAAAACTCTGATGATAAATGGAAAAATTTTAAATTACTCTCTTACACATTCTCCAAGCCCTGAATAAACTAGTCTACCTGCTATCCATCTTTTATTAAAGATATGAGTCTTGTCTGCACTAAGAAAAACCTCTTTGGAATGGGTCTGAGGGAGAAACTATAATATAACCTCCTAAGAGAGTATTTTATGGAGAAAATAAAATTCCATCTCTTGCAGTAGCTTAAAAATGTTTTCCTGGAAATCAGGAGACACGTGGAAGGACTTCTTCAGGCTACATGCTTCTGCAGTAGTCTCTGGAGAGATTTAAGAAATACAATTTCTCATTCTTAGAACCTTCCCTGTGCATTGCATAAATTCCTAGGGCAGTCTGTCCCTAGAAAAATAATGCATTATTTTGCTCACAGGAAAAGCAGTCTGAGACCTGCTTTACCTCCAATTTCCTATTTGAGAGGTTATATTTTATAAAGCAGGTTTTCAAGTTTATCTATCTAAATCTCATTGTTAAAAGCTCTGGGTCAACCACTGTGAAGTTTCACAGAGCCTGAGTCCAGTTGGAGAGCTGTCTGGGAGCCATGTTTCATTTTCACGTTTTTATACAATTTCGGCCACTTTACTCCTTGCCATATTTCCACAGAAAAAACGAAGAAAATACAAATCTTTTTTTTTTTTTTTTTTTTTGGTCTTTGTTAGCAATGCACATAGACTATATTGATTAAAACAGAAGGTTTTTTATGAACTATGTTTTTCCAATAATCCATGTGAAGTTGTTTTCTATTTATTAACAAAGAATTTGTACCCAAAAAACAACAGAAGTTGGTTTTTTTTCAGAAGTTGTTTTAAATTTCAAAGAAGAAATTCTCCCAAATCCTTAATACATACTAGAAAAGTTATTTCCTTTATTATGATCAGGAGGACCACATTTATGTAGAAGAAAGATGAAGAATTTAAATAAATAAAATAAAGAATCTCTAAGGAAATAAACTCAAATTGATACTTATTGAAATTTTACAATTTTTTTTTTTGCTCTAATTTTTGATCTGGCACCACAGTTCGCATTAACATCAAGCTGGAAATCTTGTTTTAATTAATTTCTTAACACAGTTCACCCACTCAATGACACAACTATCTTTAATGACTTAAGACAAACTATCAAGTATGAATTCATAGCAAAGTGGCTGGGAAAGGGCCCTCCCTGTACATTATAAACATTTACACAAGTAATGGAACAAGAGCAAGAGCAACACAAAGCAATGCTCAGCCCTTTCAGCATATACAAAATGAATGTCTGATTATTTAAAGTGTACATTTAAAAATTCAAAATATAAAATTAATTGAAGAAAATATAAAATGTTTTTATAATTTTGGAGTGAAAATCAAAATTATATCTACCAAAGAAGACAATGGTGAAAAAAAAGTTGTATATCCATTCCATGCAGGTTTTATACAGCTTCTAAACACAATGTCATAGGTATAGTCTTATGTGAGAAAACATCACATATTTAATAAATAGAAAAATGGTTCTATCTAGAAATAGATACATATTATATTTATAAAGTTTATATATAGTTAGAGAATTATTTTTTAATGGATGCAAAAATCTAATGTGTATTCATTTCTTTTTCTAGGAAGCAGATCTAGTTAATATTTTGTTTGTTTTATTTTTATTTTTCAATTACAACTTACATTCAATATAATTTTGTATTAGTTTCAGGTGTACAGCATAGTCGTCAGATAATCATATATTTTACACACTGGTCCCTTGATATTTCAAGTAACCACCTGTCACCATACGTACTTATTACAATATTATTGACATTTCCTATGCTGTACTTCACATCCCTGAGACTATTTTGTGTCTACAAATTTGTACTCTTTAATTGCTTCAGCTTTTTTCACTCAGACCTCTAACCTCTTTCCCCTCTGGCAACCATCAGTCTAATTTCTGTATCTATAAGTCTGTTTCGACTTTGTTTATTTGTTTGTTTTGCTCTTTAGACTTCACTGTAAGTAAAATCATATGGTATTTGTCTTTCTTTGTCTGAGATTTCACTTGGCCTAATACCTCCCAGCTCCACTATTTTGCTGTAAAGAGTGAGATTTCATTTTTTTCATGGCCAGGTAATATTCTATTGTATACATGTACTACCTGTTTTTTATCCAGTTGTCTATTGATGAGCACTTGGGTTGTTTCCATAGGTTGGCTATTGTAAATAACACTGCAATAAACATAGCGGCGCATATTTACTTTTGAATTAATCTTTTAGGTTTCTTTGAATAAATTCCCAGAGGTGGAATTACTGGGTCATAAAGAAGTTCCATTTTTAATTTCCTGAGAAACCTCCATATAGTTTTTCACAGTGCTTGTACCAATTGGCATTTCCACCAGTAGTACACAAAGGTTCTTTTTCTACAGATCCTCAGCAACACGTGTTTGTTGATTTATTGATGATAGCCATTCCAACAGGTGTGAGGTGATATCTTATTGTGATTTCAATTTGCATTTCCCTAATAATTAGTGACAATGAGCTTCTTTTCATATGTCTGTTGGCCATCTGTATGTCTTCTTTGAAGAAGCATCTATGCAGATCCTCTACCCATTATTTAATTGGATTGTTTGTTTTTTTGATGTTGAGTTGCATGAGTTCTTTATAAATTTTGGATGTTAATCCCTTATTGTATGTATCATTGGCAAAATCTTCTCTCATTTATAAACTGGACATTTCTTCTTTGGTTTTTGGTTTGTTTGTTTTTATTTTAATGTTTTGTGTTTATATAGATTCAAGTGTCCACCGAGTACATCCTCTCTACCTCCATGTTCCCCTCAATCTCTCCCTTTTCCCGTCACCCTCGTAACCCCAAGCTCTCCTCTATTTCCTCCAGGATTTGCTGTCCTGCTCTATATAATGCTGTGTTATGTATATATAATTTCATCAATCTATTTACCTTCTCTGACTCCATCTTCTCTTCCCCTTTTCCTCTGACCACTTTCCCTCTGGACCCTTTGATCCCACCTCTGCCTCTATTCCGTTCCTCAGTTCACATTGTTCATTGGATTCCTCAAATGAGTGAGGTCATATAATACTTTTCTTTCTCTGCCTGGCTTATTTCACTTAGCATAATAACCTCAGGTCCATTCATGTTGTCGCAAAAGGTAAGATTTTCTTCTTCCTCACGGCCGCATAGTATTCCATTGTGCATATGTACCACTGCTTTTTAATCCACTTGTACACTGATGGACAATAGTGGTGTTTCCAGATCTTGACTATTGTAAACAATGTTGCAATATACATGGGGGTACATTACTTCTTTTGAATCAGTGATTTGGTATTTGGTATTCTTAGAATATATTCCTAAAAGTGGGATAGCTGGGTCAAAAGTAGGTCCATTTTAATTTCTTTTTATTTTATTTTATTTTTTTAATTAATTTTAATGGGGTAACATTAATAAATCAGGGTACATATGTTGAAAGAAAACATCTCCAGGTTATCTTATCATTCAATTATGTTGCGTACTCATCACCCAGTTAAATTGTCCTCTGTCACCTTCTATCTGGTTTTCTTTGTGCCCCTCCCTTCTCCTCTCTCCCACCCTCTCTTCAATCCCCCCACCCTGTAATCACCACACTCTTGTCCATGTCTCATAGTCTCACTTTTATGTCCCACCTATGTATGAAATCATGCTGTTCTCAGTTTTTTTCTGATTTACTTATTTCACTCCGTATAATGTTATCAAGGTCCATCCATTTTGTTGTAAATGATCCGATGTCATCATTTCTTATGGCTGAGTAGTATTCCATAGTATATATGTACCAAAGCTTTTTAATCCACTCGTCCTCTGAAGGACACTTGGGCTGTTTTCAGATCTTCACTATTGTGAACAATGCTGCCACGAACATGGGGGCGCATTTCTTCTTTTCGAACAGTGCTATGGTGTTCTTAAGGTATATTCCTAAAAGTGGAATAGCTGGCTCAAAAGGTAGTTCGATTTTTAATTTCTTTAGAAATCTCCATACTGTTTTCCACAGTGGCTGCACCAGTCTGCATTCCCACCAGCAGTGCAGGAGGGTTCCCTTTTATCACATCCTCGCCAGCACTATTCTGTGTTGATTTGTTAATGAGCGCCATTCTGACTAGTGTGAGGTGATATCTCATTGTGGTTTTAATTTGCATTTCTCTAATGATTAGTGATGTTGGAGATTTTTTCACATGCTTATTGACCATCTGTATGTTCTCTTTGGAGAAGTGTCTATTCATTTCTTCTGCCCATTTTTTGATTGGATTGTTTATCTTCCTGGTGTTGAGTTTTACAAGTTCTTTATAAATTTTGGTTATTAACCCCTTATCAGACGTAGTGTCAAATATGCTCTCCCATTGTGTGGTTGATCTTTTTATTCTGTTCATATTGTCTTCAGCTATGCAAAAGCTTTTTAGTTTGATATAGTTCCATTTCTTCATCCTCTCTATTGTTTCACTTGCCTGTGGAGATAAGTCAGCAAATATATTGCTGCGAGAGATGTCAGAGAGCTTGCTGCCTATGTTTTCTTCTAAGATGCTTATGGTTTCATGGCTTACATTTCAGTCTTTTATCCATTTTGAGTTTATTTTTGTGAATGGTGTAAGTTGGTGGTCTAGTTTTATTTTTTTTACAGGTAGCTGCCCAATTTTCTCAACATTATTTGTTAAAGAGACTGTCTTTATCCCATTGTATGTTCTTACTTTCTTTGTCAAATATCAATTGGCCATAAAGGTGTGAGTTTATTTCTGAATTCTCTGTTCTGTTCCATTGATCTATATGCCTGTTCTAATGCCAGTACTAAGCTGTTTTGAGTACAATGACCTTGTATTATAACTTGATATCAGAAAGTGTAATACCACCCACTTTATTCTTTTTTTTTTCAAAATTGCTGAAGCTATTCTTGTTCCTTTTTGGTTCCATATAAATTTTTGAAATATTTGTTCTATATCTTTGAAGCCTGTCAATGGTATTTTAATTGGTATTGCATTGAATTTATAAATTGCTTTGGGTAATATAGACATTTTAATGATGTTTAGTCTTCCTATTGATGAACACGATATATGCTTCCACTTGTTTGTATCTTCCTTGATTTCTTTTATAATTTTCTGAGTACAAGTCTTTAACCTCCTTGGTTAAATTTACTCCTAGGTACTTTATTTCTTTTCTTGTTGCAATAGTGAAAGGGATTGTTTTCTTAATTTCTCTTTCAGATGTTCATTGTAGGTGTATAAAAATGCCACTGATTTCTGAATATTAATTTTATATTCTGACACCTTGCTGAATTCATTATCAGGTCCAATAGTTTTTTGACAGAGTTTAGGGGTTTCTATGTACTGTATTATGTCACCAGAAAATAATGATAGTGTTACTTTTTTTTTTTTTCCAATTTGGATGCCTTTTATTTCTTTTTGTCTGATTACTGTGGCTAGGAATTCCATAACTATGTGGAATAAGAGTGGTGAAATGGGTCACCCCTGCCTTGTTCCTGATCTTAAGGGGATTGCTTTTAAATTTTGCCCATTGAGTATGATGTTGGCTATGGGTTTGTCATAGATGGCCTTTATCATGCTGAGGTATGTTCCCTGTATTTCCACTTTGCTGAGAGTTTTGATCATAAATGGGTGTTGGATTTTAACAAATGCTTTTTCTGCATCTATTAATATTATCGTGTGATTTTTTTCCTTTCTTTTGTATATGATGAATTACATTGATTGATTTGAGAATATTGTACCAGCCTTGCCTACCCAGAATAAATCCCACTTGATTGTGGTATATGATTTTTTTCATGTATTGCTGCATCCAATTTGCTAATATTTTGTTGAGAATTTTAGCATCTAAATTCATCAGGGATATTGGCCTATTGTTTTCTTTCTTATATTGTCTTTTTCTGGTTTTGGAATAAAGACTATGCTCGCCTCATAAAAGGAGCTTGGAATTCTTTCCTCCTCTTGAATTTTTTGAAATAGCTTGAGAAGGATATGAGTTAGTTCTTTGAATATTTAGTAGAATTCGCCTGAGAAGCCATCTGGCTCAGGACTTTTGTTTGTTGGGAGTGTTTGAATAACTGTTTCTATCTCATTTGTTGTAATCAGTCTGTTTAGGTTTTCTGTTTCTTCCAGATTGATTTTTGAAAGATTATGTTTCAAGGAATTTGTCCATTTCACCTGTTGTCTGCTTTTTTGGCATGGAGTTCTTCATAGTATTTTCTTACAATCCTTTGTATTTCTGCTGTGTCAGTTGTTACTTCTCCACTCTCATTTCTAATTATTTATTTGAGTCCTCTCTCTTTTTTTCTTGGTAGTCTGGTTAAAGGTTCATCAATCTTGTTTACCTTTTCAGAGAACCAGCTCCTGGTTTAGTTTGTCTGCTCTATTGTTTTTTAGCCTCTATGTCATTTATTTCTGCTCTGATCTTTATTATCTTTATTATTTTCTTCCTTCTACTACCTCTGAGCTTTACTTGCTGTTCTTTTTCTAGTTCTTTTAGATGCAGGGTTAAGTTGTTTATTTTGAGTTTTTTCTTGCTTCTTAAGGTATGCCTGTAATGCTATGAACTTCCCTCTCAGTACTGCTTTTGCTGTGTCCCATAAATTTTGAGTTGTTGTATGTTCATTTTCATTTGTTTTAAAGCAATTATTTATTTCTTCCCTAATCTCATTGTTAACCCATTTGTTATTTAATAACATGCTATTTAGTTTCCAAGTGTTTGAATGTTTTTCAGTTTTTCTACCAGAGTTGATTTCTAGTTTCATGCATTTTGATCAGAGAAGATACTTGATATGATTTTAATCTTCTTTAATGTATTGAGAATAGTTTTGTATCCTAGCACATGGTCTATCCTAGAGAATGTACCATAATCACTTGAAAAGAATGTATATTCTACTGCTTTAGAATGAAAGGCTCTGAAGATATCTATTAAATCCAGTTGATCTAGTGTGTCTTTTAAGTTTGCTGTTTCTTTGTTAATTTTTTTTTTTTTTGAGAATCTATCAAGTGATATTGTGGGGTATTAAAATCCCCTACTATTATAGTATTGCTTTTGATCTCGCCTTTTATGCCCATCAAATCTGCTTTATATATTTAGGTGCTCCCATATTAGGTGCATAGATATTTATAACGGTTATATTTTCCTCTTGGATTGCTCCCTTTATCATTATGTAGTGACCTTCTTTATCTCTTACTATAGCCTTTGTTTTAAATTCTGTTTTGTCTGATATGAGTATTGCTACCCCAGCTTTTTTTTTCATTTTCATTTGCATGAAATATTTTTTTCCACTTCTTTACTTTCTGTCTATGTGTATCTTTGTTTTGAGTTGTGTCTCTTGTAGACAGCATATGTACGGGTCTTGTTTTCTTATCCAAGCAGCTACTCTACATCTTTTGATTGCAGCATTTATTCCATTTACATTTATGGTTATTATTGATATGTAGTTGATATTGCCATTTTATTCTTTAAATCTACATTCCTCTTTTACTAGATTTTTTTACTTTTTGTTCTGTTTACACCAGGCCCCTTAACACGTCTTGTAGCATTGGTTTGGTTGTAATGAATTTGTTGTTTTGTTTTGTTTATCTGGGAAGCTTTATATTTTTCTTTCAATTTTAAACGATAGCCTTGCTGGATAAAGAAGTCTTGGTTGTAGGCTCTTGCTTTGTATTACTTTGAATGTTTCTTGCCATTCCCTTCTGGCCTCAAGTGTTTCTGTTGAAAAGTCAGATGTCATTCTTATGGGGGCTCCTTTGTAGGTGATTGGCTGCTTTTCTCTTGCAGCTTTTAGTATTCTGTCTTTATCTCTTGGCTTTGGTATTTTACTTATGATATGTCTTTGTGTGGGTCTCATTTTTGTTCTTCTTTAATGGAATTCTCTGTGCTTCTTGAACTAGTGTGTATTTTTCCTTCATCAATTAAGAAAGTTTTCAACTATGATTTATTCAATCAGGTTCTCTATCCCTTGTTTTTCTTCTTCTTCAGGAACCCCTATGATATGGGTGTTCTTTCTTTTCATGTTGTCTGAGAGCTCTCTTAGAGTTTCCTCAGACTTTTTGATCCTCTTTTCTTTTTGCTGTTCTGCTTCCATGCTTTTGCTTATCTTGTCCTCTAAATCGCTGATTCAATCCTCTGCTTCTGCTTTACCCAGCCTGCTTTTATTTTCCCCAAGGGACAGAGAGAGAGTCAGAGAGAAGGATAGATATGGACAGACAGACAGGAACAAAAAGAGGTGAGAAGCATCAATCATTAGTTTTTCATTGCCATTGCGACACCATAGTTGTTCATTGATTGCTTTCTCACATGTGCCTTGACTGCAGTCCTTCAGCCAAGTGAGCAACCTCTTGCTGGAGCCAGCGACCTTGGGTCCAAGGTGACAAGCTTTTGCTCAAGCCAGATGGGCTCACACTCAAGCTGGCAACCTCGGGTTCTCAAACCTGGGTCTTCCGCATCCCAGTCCAATGCTCTATCCACTGTGCCACTGCCTGGTCAGGCATCCAGCCTGGCCTGCTTTTAATTTCTCCTAGTGTAGTCTTCATTTGTGATATTGTGTTTGTCATTTCTGTCTAATTCTTTTTTATGATTTCAATGTTCTTTTTGATGTTTACTATGTTTAGGTGCTTGTTATGTCTATCTATTGTTGCTCTAAGATCCTTGAGCATTTTAACAATCATTATTCTAAACTCTGCATCTCGTGTCTTGGCTGTTTCCATCACATTCAGTTATTTTTCGGTGGATTTTTCTTGTTGATTCATTTGAATTGCATTTCTCTATCTTCCCATTTTGTCTCTGTATAGACTGCTCCTTTGGATTGTTTATGTAGCTAGCTGAGTATAGGATTGGTATTGTCTGCCTCCAACTTTCAGTTGTGTTGTTTCTAGATCTTCTTGGGTTGGCCTCAGCTGTTGTTTGTAATCCGCTGTGGGCTACTTGTCTGCTGCTACTGCTCTTTCTGTTATTTGTGTCAGCATTTTTTATGTTTGAGCTGGGTCAGGTGTGAGGAGCCTTTCCTTAAGATAACACTCTAACTAGGGTTGTTAAGTCCTGAGCTGACATTCTCTGTATCTGGCCACTGGATGACCCCCCTAGCCAGAACCTGGTAAACTAGTGGTAGTCACTGCTTATGACTGGCACTTAGCAACCTTCTTGGAGCTACACATGATCCAGAATTTGTGGCTGGCTCCACTGGGCCCTGATGCCATTGTAAACATCAGCTGTGCTCATAGACTGGTTTTTATCTTCTCTTGGCCAGTGTGCATGGCCTCTTTATTTCAGAAATGTGTTCTTTTTGCCTGTCCTCCACTGTCAGAGTCTCCTCAGGCACTCTGGCACTGACACTGACAGGCACATGGGCTCGCTAGCATCTGGGCTGCAGCTCAGGCTGCCCTGTGGATGCAGGGCACTCCTTGCCTCTCTGGGCTCTGCTCTTTGCAGGTGCATAGGCTGCATTTCTGGGCTCTGTCCCGCAGGCTCGTGGGGACACCTCTCTGGGCTCCTGCCCTCACTGTCACTGTGCAGATTACCAGATTCCATCCCCCATAAGCACAAGTGTGCTAGAGGCCTCTTTGGGCTCCACCTCACACCAATGCCACCTGGGTCACCAGGCTCTGCCTCCCCCACTCTCCCACTGCTGCTACATGGGCTGCCCCACTGGTCTCCGCCCCCAGCTACCACAGGGGCTGAGCATAGTGGTTACTGCTGCAGCCAGCCCCTCCTGCCCTTCCGAAGGTACTCAGCAGTTTGAGGGGTAGTGTGTGCCAGACCTCAGCACTCAAAAACTGTGTCCCTGATGTGTCCCCTGCTTCTAAGCATCTCTTTGCACTAGTAGAGCCTCTGGTGAATGCGGTAATTGCTTCCCTTTGCTGGCTTGGTTCTACCAGGAAAAATGACCACTTTAGGTCTGGAAAGTGACCCAGTATAGGGGTCAGGGTGGCTGTCCTCCACAGTCTTTCCTTGTGCCCCCAAGACTATACTCTTTCTCGTAACTATGCTCCTCTCGGCACCCCCCCAAAAAAACCCCAGGTAAATAAATGGCTTTGAATTAGGTTTTCTGTGCAATCCCTTTAAGGTGGGTCTGAGAGTTCTGTGTCCCTCTCACAAACAATAACCTGGCTCTTCTTTCAGCTAAATACTGTCTGTACACCTCCTCTAGTCTCTGGGGATCCAGGCTGGGATTCTAGTCCAGGCCTGGGTCTGAGGACCCACAACTCTCTGGACAACCCACCCCAATGTGAGAGACCTTCCAGCCACCTCTCACTCCTGGGAGCGGGGCATCCTTTTCTACATCTCTGCCCTTCCTACCAGTATGGTGTGGCTTCTTCAGTGATGCTTGGTTATAGATTCCTCTTAGATTAGTCCAAAGTTGTTTTTTCAACATGATTGTTCCTAAGTTAAGTTGTAATCCACTTTGGTTCTGGAAGGTGGGAGTTGTAATGTCTGCCTACTCCATCACCACTTTTCTGGTCTGCTTGGACATTTCTTATGTAAAGAATTTTTTAACATGACTTATGAATGCTCTAATTACTAAGCATTTGCAACCCCTCCCAAAGTGTTAAAAAAATGAAAGTATAAATGAATTAACCTGAAGATGCAAGTAGAATGTTCAGTTCATAACATAGCTTATTCTGTGGTAAATATTATGCTAAACTCTGTGCATATTTATTTATTTAATCCTTACCAATCTGTTAGTAAAGTAAAACTAAAACCACATCTCATATATGAGAAAACTAAAATTTATAGCAGTTTGTTAATTTGTCCAGTTACATAGCAAATAAGTGACAAAGTGGATGCCCGATATGTCTATATTCAATCCTCCCTTTTTAAATAAGCAAAATTATTTTATATTAACATATCAAAGCACCAGCTTTTTAAGGTTGGTTTCTGCTTGCTCAATGATAGTGTCATATGGCCTGAACAATGGTGGTGCAGTAGATAGATCATCAATCCAGAATGCTAAAGTTTTGAGTTCGAAACCCTGAGATTGCCAGCTTGAGCATGGCATCAACAGCTTAGTCATGGAGTTGCCAGCTTGAGCATAGGGTTGTTAGCTTGAGCACAGGACCATCAACATAATCCCAAGGTCACGGGTTTGAGCCCAAAGGTCACTGGCATGAAGCCCAAAGGTTGCTGGTTTGAGCCCAAGGTCACTGGCTCAAACCCAAGATCATTGGCTTGAGCAAGGGGTCACTGACTCAGTTTGAGCCACCCAGTCAAATAATGTATAAGAAGCCATTAAAATGAAACAACTACAAGTTGATGTTTCTCATCTCTCTCCTCTTTTTCTCTTCTTCTCTCTCTCCCTCTAAAATAAAAAAGAACATATATGGTGTCATATGTATATATACACACGTATGGCTATGTAGATATACATGTCTATTTCCAAAGTGCTTGAAAATAAGCATTTAATTCAGGAAAACCAATGCATATTGAATGTGTACTTTGTCTTAGCCACTACACTAAGTCATAAGAACTAAAAGATGAATAGGAGGTTATCCAGGTTGTCAAGTACCTCAGTCCAATAGAGAAAAAAGGCAAATAAACAAATATTTTCAATATACCAGGATAAATACTATGTGGCTAAGATTCAAAGTGATTTGGCAGATAGAAGATGGCCTATTATTTGGGGAATACATGTCAGTTAAAAGCATGTTTACAAGATTAATTTATTTAGCAAGCATTTTACTACTTATCATTTGGAAGACAATTTTAATATAAATTTTCATAAATTCCCCAATAGTAAAGTTTTAAAGTGTTATTGTCATTAAAATTCACATAACTGAGAGTATTTCACAAACAACCTAAGACACAGTCTAGCTATTCTAGAAGAAAATATGACTAAGTCATGTAATAAATACTCTTTTTGAGAAAGCAAACTAGAGGAGAAAGGGGTAGAAATCTTTTAGTTAGAAGTTTCTGAAATTCATAAGTGGTTGGACAATAATTTAATTTGCTTCTGCCTTGTTAATATGTGTGATATTTTGAATGTCTATATATAAATTACAGCATATTTAAATGATATTTTTATTAATGATAAAAATATTTAGGGTTAGACTTAATTCTCATACCCCATATACATATTTTTCAAAATAAAAAATATATCCTAATGAAGTAATGGCATTCAAAAGATGATGGCTGCTTAAGAAATTTTTAATTAAATTTTTATTACCATCTTATGCCAAAGAAAGTAGTGATCACTCTCAAAAACTGATTTTACTTTAGAAAATTTTTCATTAAGTTTTTTGTTATCTACTTAAGATATTCTTTATGCCATACTACCAAGAGACAAAAAAACAAGATACTAAGCGATTCTTAGTTTGCAGTGCTCCAACTGGTCCTTTTGAATAGGTGAAGTACAGAACTATCATTCCCTGAATCTCTATTTCTATCTATTATGTCCTAATTCAGTGGTTCCATAAGCTTGAGTCAAGCAACCTGAGAGGAGAAAGGGGTATGGGCTATCAAAATGATTATATCATTTAAGAAAACCCCTGGAGATTAGATAAATCTCTTGCTCAATGCATCCTTGTATTGCATCTTGATCAATGATAATTTTAACTCTATAAAATAGGAGGCTTTACAACCATTCTTTTTTTTTTTTAATTAGGGGATATTTCAATCCCCTAATTTTTTTTTTTCAGGGATAGAGAGAGTCAGAGAGAGGGATAGACAGGGACAGACAAACAGGAATGGAGAGAGGTGGGAAGCATCAATCATTAGTTTTTCATTGTCATTGCGACACCATAGTTGTTCATTGATTGCTTTCTCACATGTGCCTTGACTGCGGGTCCTCAGCAGACCGATCAACCCCTTGCTGGAGCCAGCGACCTTGGGTCCAAGCTGGCGAGCCTTTGCTCAAGCCAGATGGGCCTACACTCAAGCTGGCGAGCTTGGGGTCTCGAACCTGGGTCCTCTGCATCCCACTCCGACGCTCTATCCACTGCGCCACCGCCCAGTAAGGCTACAACCATTCTTATACTGTAATTTGTGTTTTGGATTTGAGGAAGAAGTTATCAGAGAATTACTAGAGTTACAAGAATTAGAAATAAACTTTTTCTTTTATCTGTAATACAGGAAAGTTAAATATAGTTATTTTTAAGATCTAGCTCTTAAATTTTTGAGACCTTGATGCTTCAAGAATTAGGCAAAATATTTGTCTACTCATATGTGTTTCTCTTCTTTATACAGGAAGTATATACCTCTAGGCATTTTAACTTCTATTATTGTAAAATATTTAGATAATTGAGCAATTAGCATAGCAGAAGATTTAGAAGATTATAGCTGATTTATAAGACTTTATGAGTCCCTAGTAAAATACTAGAAAATGAATTAAACAAAACAGTAAATGCATGATAAACAACTTAGTGTTTATTTGTGTACTGGTGAATTAAGAAGCAACCTATGATCTATTGTTGAGAAAAACCAAGAGAGATCTTCTTCCTACCCTTTCCTCTATAAATAGTAATGTACAGATACATAGATATATTGACATATCTCAAATGTGTACCTCGCAAAAAAGATGGGAAATTAATGAAGCAAGCTGTCAAGAAATTACCTCTGGATGGTAGAAATGTTGACAATTGTTATTTTCTTCTCTTCTTTTTATGCTTTCCATAAATTATCTGTTATTTATAATCATAAAAATATTTTATATCTCTAATTTGTTTTTATTAATAGGCCCCTGTGTGTGGTTTGCTTGACATTGTTTTAGCAAGAAATAATATTAAATAATTTTAGAATGCAAGAACATCTATGACCTAAGTGCCTGTGAGCAAGAAAAGTGAGAAATTTGACCCAAATATAGAAGAACTTAATTCACATGCAATAGATGCACCTATAACAAAAACAAAAATGTATATTCTGGTCAAAACTGATGGTTGGTAGGCACAGTTTACATTTCACAGTTTATAGCACAATATTGTGTTTTCTTAACTTGCAAGACCTATTCAGTATATGATGTGATGAACAAAGTGACAAAAACTATAAATTATCCATTGAAAATTCTTGCAGTAATTAAAAGGAACTAAAGCATAATGTGGTCATTTATTTTACTTTAATATATTCTCAGACAACATTGTGGATATTTGTTGATGAAATTTAATGAATGTCTTTGTCAAATGAAGACTTTTTTAGATTCAGAGTTCTCAGAAACTCAATTTCTTGGATCCCTATTGGCTTTTAAAAACTTGTTGATGTGATAAGGCACCTGAAAAAAATAAAATTGAAACTATTGAAAACATAAAAATATATGATTGGGTTTCACAAAATGTGAACATGTTGAAACTCAACATGGACACCGGGACTGAGCTGGTCTCAATTCCTGCCTCCTCTCACTGCTGCATTTGAGATAAATACAATCACAGTCTTAGAAAATTGCAGAGCCATGTTATGGAAATTAATTTGCAATTTCAGAAGAGAGTTATAAGAGAAAGGGAAAAAGATTATTAACTGCTCTTTCAATCTTCTGCAAATTATAAATACCTGATTGAGGAAACAGAAGGCCAGAGAGACAGAAAGATGGAGGATTCGCCAGGAAGCCAAATGATGTTCTATTGTCTGGAGAATGTCATGGACCCCAAATCAACAGATTGCAGGCACAATTTCAGACAACATGTATCTTCTTTTGAATCATTATGGTTGACGAAGAAGAGTCAACTTTCTGTTGTAATATATACCACAGGTTTTTAAAACTTTTACTTCTTATCATTAAAGATCTTATCTAGAAGTATCAGAAGAAGGAAATATTTATGCCACTTGATTACTTAGAGGGAATTTTGAACATGTATTGACTTCAACTAAGTCTATATTCAGATGTTTCTTGTTTTTCTCCTCTCTGTTTTGGAGTGGGTAAATCCCCAAAATATATGTGTTTGTTGTTGTTTTTGTTTATTTGTTTTCTGCAAAACAACCATTTATGACAATTTAGTATAATTTAGATGCTTTACATGTGTTTTGATCACATGTAATAAATCTTTCTGAGTTAGCAATTAGAGTCCATTTTTCAGATGAAATGTCTAAAATCCAAGAGAGGAAAATAATATGCCTAAAGTCTCACGGATTGCAGGTGGAAAAATTAAAATGCAGATCTATATGTTTAACTGTAAAGTTTTTACTTTTTACATATACCATACTTCCTTCTCAGAGAAGTTGAAGTTTTTACTTTCTGTTCCTTAACACATGACAGCTTTTTATTATACTGTAATAGCCTTAGGATCTTCATCTACTTATATATCTTGTTAATGATGGGTCCATTGTTTCCATTTTATGAAGAACTCTTTATGAATAATAGATACAAAATGTTATCAAATATTTTGTGTGTGTGTGGGGAATGATTATATGATTTTTCTCTACCAGTTTGATATAAAAATTATTTTAAGGTATTTACTAATAATGAACCATTCTAAGTTGTTGGCATGAACACCATATGGTCAGGGTGACTTTTCTCTTAATGTGTTACTTTATTCAATTTGTTTATATTTTATTTGGGATGCTTGCATTTATTCATAAGTGAAATTGGCTTGTATTTTTATAATATTATGTTATTATGCAAAGTTTTTTCTTTCAATGTTCAGTTTTTAAAGTTTTTGTCTATGTTTCCTAACACTTCATATAATTGTGGAATTGTGGATTCCTTGTTTGGGAAGAAAATTCACCTAAGAAAAAAAGACAAAGTAGAGGTTAGGTTCTAACATCTGAAGAATATAAATCTTATCTTTAGTTTACACATTGTCTTTAATAATCACACTTCCAGATGAATCTGGATCGTGGAGTTCCTGCCTTAAATTCTCAGCCTAAACTAAAGAGGTCATTTATCTCAAAGAGAATAAGAACCAACAAGAAGAAACAATATCCCTCAAGTTATAAAACCATTGTGTTCCAGGTACAAGATAGGTCACTACCAAGAACCCAGGCACTGTCAAGTTTCCACTCTGCCATTCTCTACATGTTAGGAAGATGCTATATCAGTCCCAGCTGTGACAGGCTGACATGACAATATCATGAGAAGAGAGGTATTTATTCCCACATGCCTCTTCTTAGGTAAAATATTTCCCAGGAGACCCTAGTAAACTATATATATGTTCATACTTCCCAGCAAGCAATAAAAAAAAAGAAAGAAAGAAAGGGTTGCTCTGGCGACTATCCATCAGTTTTGGTCATAGAAGAATAGGGAGAATGGAAGAATAGATACTCACATAAGACCTTTGGGGAGGAAAGAAGAACAAAGAAGGAAATATTTGGGTGCAAAAGACAAAACATTGTTCATAGTGTTGACTTAGAATTGTATAAGAGGATATGATTGTCTTTTAGTATCTTGTATGTAGTAAGCAGGTCTTGAATAAATTTTAAATTTTCCCATGAGGTTGAATAAATTGAAAATGTAAGGTCAAGAAGGATTAGATACACTCATGGTGACCCAAGATAAGAGTATTTTGGTGCTCATCTTATTTTTATAATATTGAAATCAAAGAATATAGTAGTTGGCTTTTACAGTTATTCTGATAAAAGTAAAAGACTAAGCCTAGGCCTAGACATTGCAGGGCTTCAATCATTGTTACACCCATGTGGGTGGTTTTCACATGAGACCCCAGACTACTATAAGGGACTATCACTACCCCACATTTCTCTTCATTTTATTAATCCACTAATACTGTCTTTCATTATGGGAATAAGATAGACTGATATGTGGGAACAGAAATTACGTATTGTGGAAGGAAAAATGCCTCCAATATGGCAGTAGAGTGTACCATTTTTTGTATTAAGTGTGTTATTTAAGCTTACCACATCTGTGTTTAATCGGCTTCCTTCATACTCTCTCCATGAAGCCAGAGATGTACATTTTAAACACAGGAGTTTTTGACAGCTTCCCCTACCCTAGGGCAACATTGCTCAACTAATAATAACTAAGATATCTTTTGACAAGTGCAGCTAAAAGCTGGTAAAGTTTAGTCAATCTACATCACATCAGTGGGAACTTTCTTTCTACTTCAGACCTGCAATGCCTTGAATTATGGAACCTAGAGAATGACTGCAGAAGCTATAAAATCTAAGAGAGGTAGTGGATATAATCGGGCAGGGAAGGGATGAATGCAAAGCCAGATTCATATTGATCAGGAGAAGGAAAATACTTTTTTCAACTACAATTGCAGCTGAAACACATAAATTAGATGATTGAAGTAATAAGACACATGAAATGGCTTTTAAGTCCACTACCCGCTCTTTGTAATAAATTTTAAATGACACCGAGGCTTTTAGTGGAGAGAATGATTTATTGCCATCTGCAAGAAGGAAGCTTTCGGGGATTATCTCTAAAGTGGCAAAACACTATTCCAAATTTTACAAAATTAGCAAAGCTTAGTGAAGCTTGGTGACTAAACTGACAAGCACGCTCAAAAAAATGTTTAATGGAACAAAAATACTACAAATGTGAACTCACACATACCAACACTTGGATATGTATTATCTCCTCAAGAATAATTCAAATTTAACATTAAATGAAAATTTTCCTTAATGTGCTAGAAAAAAATTCCTGAGAGAATCTGATTTGCTTAATTATTTTTAATATATATTAAAATTTAAATATATATTTAATAAATATATATATTTAATATATATTAAAATTAATATATATTTATATATATTACAGAATGATACATAGAAAAGTATAAATATATTCTAACTCGGGGGTCCCCAAACGTTTTACACAGGAGGCCAGTTCACTGTCCCACAGACCGTTGGAGGGCTGGACTATAAAAAAACTATGAATAAATTTCTATGCACACTGCACATATCTTATTTTAAAGTAAAAACACAAAACGGGACCAAATACGATATTTAAAATAAAGCACAAATAAATTTAAATCAACAAACTGACCAGTATTTCAAAAGGAACTATGGGTGCAGATGCATCCTGTGCTCCTCTCACTGACCACCAATGAAAGAGGTGGCCCTTCCGGAAGTGCTGCGGACCAAATAAATGGCCTCGGGGGGCGCAGGCGGCCCGCGGGCTGTAGTTTGGAAACCCTGTTCTAACTACTATAATTATCAGTATGGAATAGACTAAATTCTAAATTGGCTTAACTTTTTTTCCTTCTAGCATCACCCTCCAAGTATTCTTCTATTTTTTATTTTTCATTGAATTCATTGGGGTGACACTGGATAATAAAATTACACAGATTTCAAGTGCACAATTCCACAACACATCATCTGTACACTGAATTGTGTTTTCACCACCCTAAGTCAAGTCTCCATTCATCACCATTTATTGCCCCCCATACCTCCTCCCAGCAATCACCACATGGTTGTCCATGTCCATGAGTTTTTCTTCTTTTTCTTTCCTTTTTGCTCAATCCTTTCACCCCAACTCCCAAACCTCAACCCCAGGACCCCGAGACAGCTCTCAACCTGCCCTCTATCTATGAAGTAATAAGATACATGAAATGGCTTTTAAGTCCACTACCGCTCTTTGTAATAAATTTTCTATTTTGCTTGTTAGTTATTTTGTTCACTGGATTCCATCCAGAAAGACTAAGACAGTTCAACCGTGAACTACCTGAACGAGAGATGGCAGAAACAAACATGGAGCTAACTTTGCATCTATCTTTTTTTATTTTTAAGTGTGATTAGATAACTCAGATAAAACTTGAGAGGTTCTTAACAAAAATGCATTAGCTGCCAAGAGGACGGTATGAATAAAAATGGTAGAGGAATCTGAGGGTTGAACAGGAATTGATGAAGATGTTACCACGAAGTCTGAGACCTGAAAACACTTCCTGGATCTGTGACCTATTATAATGTATGCTTTCCTCCCTTTGGAAAGAATCGGGAAGTAGGAAATAAAGAAATATGCTTTCTCTGTGGACAGCAGGCTTTCACTGTCTGAATTTCAAGTTCTAAAAATACAGTGATCCCAGATTTCATTTTATTTCTTTTTCTTTTTGTCCTGCTCTAGGCCAAGCAGCACCTAGTTATCAAGAGGGGACAACATTAGGCCTAATTATTTTCTGTACCCTCTAGCTCCACTTCTTCCCTTCTTTAACCACCAGTCCTCTCACTTTTCTAGGACATTTATTTAATTCTTACTGCAATATAATTGGCATCTATTAATTAACCATTTACTGCACTATCTTGTTTTCTGTCTATGTCATAATTATCTTATCTGTCTAAGAAAGTAAATGTTTTGGATATAACACAGTCTTTCTTTTTCCCCTTTAAATTTAATAGAACTGTATTCCAATTTGTAATGACTTCTCAATTACTGTAAGACAGAAAAGAATTTTTTAAAAAGTGCCTCTTTTAGTTTACATAATTAAAATTAGTATCTTCCTTATACAATTTTCAAGGTGCCAATCTAAGAACTGTACATGGTTTAATTGTTAATAAGTGGTAGGACTAATGACTAATGTAAAAGAGAACTTTACCGTTTAATATTACATTTTTCTTCAATTCTTCATATAGACAAATGTTTTCTGCAAATGATTATTAGTTATTAAAAGCCACAAAATATATTACATTTGATGTAGCCAGTGTCTTCAAATATGCTAAGCCATATTCTCCCACTAATCACTAAGATATTGTGTATCACAGATTTATGATATGAATAGCAAATAAATCAAGTCTTTTCAACATTTCCATTTGCACTAAATCTGAAGAAGAAGGAACGCAGTCCCTGTCAGAAGAAATGAAATATTCCTCAAGCCAGCAAACTCAAGTTTACAAATGTGGAAAAGTATTTTAGTCAGGGATTAACTCCAAAATTTCTGTAATCTGAATTCAGAAATTAAGGCCATCCCAGTTTCAATGGGAGTGCAATGAAACTCTTCCTCTTGATGGAGCGTTGAGTTTCAAGATCACATGGCCAAAGGGCAAATAGAATGGAAAATATTGTTTCAGCTGTCTTTAGATTATATAATCTGTCACACCATCAAAGGAGGAAAATGGAATATAATATGCATTGGACATCTTTTATATGCTGTTTGTTCTCTATGTTGGGCAATATACACATGATATCACTGAGTTACCAACTACCTCATATTTCAGTTCCAGTGCTCATCATATTATATTGAAAATATCTATTTTTATTCTGCCTCCCTATGAGCTGCAAATTCCTCCAGAGCAAGAACTTTATTTTCATCCATGTTCAAGCCTTGCATACCTGGTATGTAGTAGTTGCTCAAATATTTGTAAAACTAAAAAAGTAAAATCATCTCTATAATAAGACTACAACAAAATGGTAATTATTAATTTATGCACATTTCCTATACTGAACTTTCTGTTTCTTGCTGACACAGACTTTGTTTTATCTCCAAATTTAACAATCTGCCAGCACAAAGTAGGGTCTTAATAATATTTATTAAATTGAACTGTTTGCTGTTGTTACTTTCATAAAAAGGGCTCCACTATATGGAAGCCAATAATAGATATAGTGTGAGGTTAGAGATAATTAACTGTGTTCATGGTCTTATAGTAAGGAAGACCAAAATAATAAATTAAAAACTTTTAAATTGATTTTAGAAAGACAGAGAAAGAAAAAAGAGTTATTGTTCCACTTATATTTGTGCATTCATTGATTGATTCTTATATGTGCCCTAACCAGGGATCAAACACACAGTGTTGGTGTGTCAGGATAATGCTTAACCTCTTGAGTAGTACAAACATTCATGTACGTCTCGTGCCTTCTGACCATCCAGAGTACAATCGTACATGTATAAGGAAACATTTTAAAAAGGCAAATGCATTTTCTTTTTGTTTTCATAAATTGGTTACCAAACAAACTGATTTTAAGTTAATAAAACTGTAACTGGAAATAATTTCATTTTTTGAAAACAACTCCTGGGAGTCAGCGAGCATAAAAAAAAAAACTCAGTACTCAAAGGGTTAAACCAACTGGGCTACCTAGACAGGGCCTATTTTTCTTATCTTATTTCTGTATAACAAACCACTTCAAAAACTATTGACTTATAACAACAGGTACATTTATCATTTGAGATTTTGTATGTTGACTGGGAAGTTTTGATATTGGCTGAGCATGCAGTTATTTGAGGACCATTGATCCAAAAGCACTAAGATAACTCCCATGCTGGTTGATGTTGGCTTTTGGCTGGGAGATCAAATGAGCATCTGATGGAAATGCCTGCACAACACCTCTCTCAGAGGCTTGAGCATCTCATACATTGGGAGTGGGTTATAAGAGAGAGTCTAAGAGCAAGCATCCCAAGAAAGAACAAAATGACAGTTTGCAGTCTTCAGAAAAGCAGGACTCACAATTGCCACACTCTAATTTAGGCCCCATTCTATTGTTTAAGCTTTCATAGCACCCATGAGATTTAAGGATAGAAAAAGCAAATTTCACTCTTAAAGGGCAGAAGTCAAGAATATACAGTATCATTAGCATTGCAGAATGGGAAGAGTGAAAGAAGAAAAGAAAATGGAGCCTACTTTCGTTCAACTTTTGTTTGCAAATATTTTTTTCTTTTGATGTAAATTTAATTTTCTTAAACCTTATCATGAATGCTGTAGCATATCATTTTCCACTGAGTCTCATTTCCTATTGAGACTCAACATAGTTGGTTAAGCAAAACTCAAAGCAAGTGTTCTGAACTCTTCCTGCACAGTTCAGAAACAGACAACTTGAAATTTTCTCAATCATCCAGTATGGCTGGGTGTTTTACCAAAGGGGTTTCTGTTATTTTTTTATGAAGCATTTGAGATAACCAAGGTGAAGAGCACAAGTTTATTAGACATTTACCAGTTAATACTCTAAACATCTGCTTATTTCTTTTAACCAAAGCAAATTGGACGAAAAAAAAAATGTTTCATGAGAAACTAATCATAATGCTAGTTAAAAGAGGGGTGAAAGAGTGAGAGAGAGAAACTTTTAGTTATAATGTCATTCCAATAATATTTTGCTTCTATGTAAACAAGTTGAGGTGTTGGCATTTAGTGCATTAGTATATAAAAACTAAAACTTATTACCTTATTCTACACATAGAAGAAACAAAAGAAACTGACAACAAAACAAACACACAGCCAACTAAATGGGAGATGATATTTTCAAACAACAGCTCATATAAGGGCTTAAAATGCAAAATGTACAAAGAACTCACAAAACTCAGGAACAAACAAGCAAACAATCCAATAAAAAATGAGAAGAGGATATGAACACACACTTCTCCCAGGAAGAAATACAAATGGCCAATAGATATCTGAAAAGATGCTCATCTTCACTAGCTATAAGAGAAATGCAAATCAAAACTACAATGAAATACCAACTCATACCTGTTAGATTAGCTATTATCAACAAGACAGGTAATAACAAATGTTGGAGAGGCTGTGGAGAAAAAAGGAACCTTCATCCACTGTTGGTGGGAATGTAAAGTAGTACAACCATTATGAAAGAAAGTATGATCGTTCCTCAAAAAAATTAAGAATAGAACTACAATATAACCCAGCAATCCATCTACTGAGTATATACGCCCAAAACTCAAAAACATTACTACATAAAGACACATGCAGTGCCATGTTCACTGCAGCATTGTTCACAGTGGCCAAGACATGGAAACAACCAAAAGCTCCTTCAAGAGATGACTGGATAAAGAAGATGTGGTACATATATACTATGGAATACTACTCAGCCATAAGAAATGATGACATAGGATTATTTACAACAACATGAATGGATCTTGATAACCTTATACTGAGTGAAATAAGTAAGTCAGAAAAAACTAAGAATTGTATGATCTCATACATAGGTGGAACACAAAAGTAAGACTCATAGACATAGATGAGAGTACGGTGGTTACCAGGGGGAAGGGAAGGGAGGAGCATAAAGAAAACCAAATAAATGGTGACAGAGGGCAATTTGACTTTGAGTGATAACTATACAACATAATCTAATGTCAAAATGATCTGGAGATTTTTTCCCCTGAATCTATGTACTCTAATTGTTCAATGTCACCTTACTAAAATTAATTGTCTAAATAAAATTAAAAAGTGAAAAAAAAAGAAGCTTCTTATTCATCCTTGGGGGATAGATTTTCAGAGACTAAACATGAAGACTAGAGCCTTCGTACTTCTGGAAACTTAAATGCTCTATGGCGATCCAAGAACCTAGGACCTGGCCATCTTTAATACGAAGTTGTCACAATGGGTCTTTAAATATTGTGATACGATATGCATGGGAAAGACAGAAATGCTGGGTATTCTTGAGGGTCAAAGGATAGTGTAGCCTCATATTGGGATGGGCAAGCAACAGTTAGAAGACTAGAGGAATTCCTCAGGATTGTGAGAAAAAAACCCAAAAGATTGTAAATACCTTCAGGGAGAAGGTCTAGATGGCAAGTTTTAAGTGTGCCTGAGAAATAAGCTGGAGGTGGCAGGACCTCCGAGAGGGGAGTGTGGGGCAGCCACTGAAAGTAGGGGATTCACCTCCATGTCTCCACTAGCCAGAGCAGGTGCCCAGGTGCCACAGCAGGTGTGGACCAGGACGAGGGGGAACAGGAGGCACCATCTCTGAATAAACTGGAGAGCAGAGGCTCTTTCTAATTTCCTGAATGGCAGAAATGCTGCCATTCTGTTCAAGCCTGAGAAAAAAGGATGCTGAAAATAACTAAGATTGAACTTCAACCCAAATGAGTAAGAACAGAGTCAGATGAAATTTGATTTTAGTATTAAGAAATGTGAAATTACTGCTTTCTCAAGAGCAATTTAGAGCTTTTTTTTTCTCTCAACCTCTCACTTTCTCTCTCACACACACACACATACAAAAATACAAAAATGCAAAAAATACAAAAACATATATTATAACTTTAATAATCATTGTTTATATGCAGTTAAATTATGGCTAAAATTGTTTCATTTTTCAGCTTTTTTTCCTTTCTTTCACACAGATATATAGTAAGATTGCAAAAATGTAGGGAATAAAATATAGAATCCAGTTAGATGACAAATAGAAATCCCAGAGAATATTTTACTCCCCAGCAGTACCTCTTTATTTTAATTTTAATTTATTGTATTTATATAGATTCCAGTGTTCCCCGAATGCATGCCCTTTCCCCCGTATTCCCCTCAACATCTCCCTTACCCCCCTCCCCAAACCCCCCTCCCCCCTTCCCTTCAGGTTTATCCCATCCTATCATCCCCTTTCCCTCCGTCCTCTTTTCCTCTGGTCCCTTTGATCACTCCTCTGTCTGAATTTTGTTCCTCAGTTCACATTGTTCATTGGATTCCTCAAATGAGTGAGATCATATGATATTTTTCTTTCTCTGCCTGGCTTATTTCACTTAACATAATAGTTTTCAGGTACATCCATGTTGTCACAAAAGGTAAAATTTCCTTCTTTTTCATGGCCCCATAGTATTCCATTGTGTGTGTGTGTGTGTGTGTGTGTGTGTGTGTGTGTGTGTGTGTGTGTATCATAGCTTTTTAATCCACTAAGAGCTGGTGAGGATGTGAAGAAAAGGGAACCCTCCTGCACTGCTGGTGGGAATGCAGACTGGTACAGCCACTGTGAAAAACAGTATGGAGATTCCTCAAAAAATTAAAACTGGAACTGCCTTTTGACCCAGCCATCCCACTTTTAGAAATATATCCCAAGAACACCATATCACTGATTCAAAAGGAGAAATGCACCCCCGTGTTTATGGCAGCATTGTTTACAATAGCAAATACCTGGAAACAGCCCAGCAGTACCTCTTGATCTATAATCAGGCACTTGGCTTCAAACAAAATCCAAGGAAATGAGTTTATATGGTCAAAAACAGAGTAGAAAGCCTGTAGCCAAAATGGTTCTCTTTAGTAGAAAGGAACTAGATGGCCAGTGTTTTACTATCTGTTTGCACTACTTTCACAAGACAGAGGATAACTCCAAAGCAGACTTTTCAAATGTGTCTTTACTCTTATTTCAGTTAAATTAAACATTTTATGGAATAAAGAAAACATTTGGAAACAGTATCCATTTTACTTTTGTATCTCTGGAAGAGGTTAGTTCTAGAGTGAGGTGAGAGGGAGAGGGCAATAAGAGAAAGTGGAAATAGGTCAAAATATTTTTTAAGTAACACAAAGAAGGAGTAGGAGTCAACAATAACCCACTAACAGTTATATTTTGATGTTTGTTTTGTATGCTCTAAATTGGCCGGAAGCTCTTTCAGTCCTGCTGAAGTGGACTGAGCATCTCTCATAATAGTGATATTTCCAACCCATATTATATTAAGAATCCAATGCCATTTCACTGCTAGGCATGAAAAAGAGAAACAGGGTAGAGGAAATATAAACTCTATCATTGCACAGTTGAAGGCCGAGAGCAAAGATGACAGAAGAATTGGAACCAAAGCAGAAAATATGGCACAGTGACTTCTGAGTTCATCAAATGAGTTTTAAAACTGTTGCATCAGATCTTAATGATGAGAACACAACTAAATTAGGCTTCTAATCAATAGGAGGTGTGTGTGTGTGTGTGTGCACGCGCGTGTGCATGAGTGATTATCTCTTGCTCTCTCTCTCGATTTACTTTAAGGAATTGGTTGACAAAATTGTGGGGGTCGAGCAGTTCAAAAGCTACAGAACAGGTCAGCAGGTTGGAGACTCAGGGAAGAATTGATGTCCAAAGTCAGTCTAGAGATTGAATTCCTTCTTTCTCAATGACCTCAGTCTTTTCTCTTAGGGTCTTCAACAGATTGGTTGAGGATAATCTGCTTTACTCAAAGACTACTGATTTAAATGTTAATAATATCTAAAAACTAACTTCACAGCAACATCATGACTGATGTTTGACCAAACATTTGGATATCACAGCCTATTTAAACTGACACAGAATTAACCATCACAAAAAACAAATACTTTTTTAAAAATGCAGAGATAACCCAGGAACAAGTAAAAAATGAGTCTATACAATGATGAAGTGGTGTCATAGTGAATATAATTTTTTCTAAACATACTACTCATTAACAAAAAGAACATCAACATAAATGTAGTTATACCACAATGGGTAGGAGTAAGCTTCTTGTATTTAAAAAGAAAAGGTATCAGATTTCACCTGTTTTCTCAATCAGGTAAACATGTTGAAGTATCTTTCTTCCAAGCCAGCTTTCTCTGAGACATTCTATTTTTCTTAAAGGACCGTTAGTGCCTGTGGCTACCTTGTTGTTACTGCAATAATTCATCACTTGGCCACCACACTTAACCTGGTTTCCTGCAATTCTCCCACTGCAACTGTGTTTGCATTCAGCATTTCACTTTGTTGTTCTACAGACTCTATACTATTCACACTTTGTAGCCATATTTATTTTCTTCTCATCTACAATGGTTTTATATTTTTATTTTGCCTATTCACCAAGCATCCCAATCATTCACAGATAAAGATAGCATGTACCTAATCTATTAATCAAGTTCATCTATGAATTCTCTGACTATTCTTACCAATAGTAAGTGTTCATTAAGTGTTTTTTCATTAAATACTTATAATATGAGAAGGTAACAAGATCAATGCTACTATTGCAATAAATTCAGCTCTATTAAATCTTTTCCAAATTTGGCTGATACAAAAATAAAAGAAGAAATATATCATCCAAGGAATTGCATTGTTGTTTAATGAGTACACAAATGATTTATAGTTATAGAATCACAAAAGTTTATTTTAATAAACAAATTAATCTATTGAGCTAATATTATATGCATCAAAAACTGGGTTAGGTTCTTGAGATAACATCAGAGATACAATCACAATTTAGAAGGAGAGAAAAAAATATGAAAGAAAACGATACACATTTCAATATTATACTTGTATAATAGATGAGCAAAACATTTAAGAACAATCTCATGCTTTTTAAATCTGAAGACACTATGGCTCAGAAAGAAGAAACAGCTTGTCCACAGTTACATGAACATTTAATTTATCAATATTATTAATTTTTAATTTTAATGGGGTGACATTGATAAACAGGGTACATATGTTCAGAGAAAACATCTGTAGGTTATTTTGACATTTGATTATAATGCATACCCATCACCCAAAGTCAAATTGTCTTCCGTCACCTTCTATCTCATTTTATTTGTGCTTCTCCTCTCCCCCTCCCTCCTCCATCTCCTCCCCTTTACCCCCCCCCAGATAGCCAGCACACTCTAGTCCATGTCTCTGAGTCTCATTTTTATGTCCCATCTATGTATGGAATCATTTATTCTTAGTTTTTTCTGATTTACTTATTTCACTCAGTATAATGTTTTCGAGGTTCATCCATGTTGTTGTAAATGCTCTGATGTCATCATTTCTTATGGCTGAGTAGTATTCCATAGTATATATGTACCAAAGTTTTTTAATCCACTCATCCACTGAAGGACACTTGGGCTGTTACCAGATCTTCACTATTGTGAACAATGCTGCCACAACAAATTTTTTCCTACTATTGTTACTAATCTTTTATGAAAATGAGCCTTATTTTCTCTTTTCTTAGTTCAAAAGAAACACCTGAGGCCAGAAGGGAATGGCAAGACATATTCAAAGAAATGTAGAACAAGAACCTACAACCAAGACTACTTTATTCAGCAAGGCTAACATTTAAAATTGAAGGAGAAATAAAATGCTTCCCAGAGAAAAAAATAACTCAAGGAATTCATTAAAACCAAACCAACCCAGCAAGAGATGCTAAGGGGACTGATGTGAACAGATCAAAGGGGGGAAAGAATACAGCAAAAGAGAAATACAGCTTTAAAGAATAAAATGGCAATAAACAACTACATATCAATAATAACCTTAAATGTAAATAGATTAAATGCCCCAGTCAAAAGACATAGGGTAGCTGCATGGATAAGAAAACAGGACCCCATACATATGCTGTCTACAAGAGACACACCTTAAAACAAAAGATGCACATAGACTGAAGGTAAAAGGATGGAAAAAAATATTTCATGCAAATGAAAATGAAATAAAAGCCAGGGTAGCAATACTTATATCTGACAAAATGGACTTTAAAACAAAGGCTATAGTAAGAGGTAAAGAAGGACACTACATAATGATAAAGGGAGCAATTGAACAGGAAAATATAACCATTATAAATTTCTACGCACCAAACATAAAAGCACTGAAATACATAAAGCAGATTTTGATGGATATAAAGGGTGAGATTAACAGCAATACTATAATAGTAGGGGATTTCAATACCCCCCTAACTTCACTGGATAGATCCTTAAGAAAGAAAATTAACAAAGAAACAGCAGACTTAAAGGATACACTAGAGCAACTCAATTTAATAGATATCTTCAGAACCTTTCACCCTAAAGCAGCAGAGTATACATTCTTTTCAAGTGCTCATGGTACATTCTCTAGGAAAGACCACATGTTAGGACACAAAAGCGGCCTCAACAAATTTAAGGAGATTGAAATCATATCAAGCATTTTCTCTGATCACAATAGCATGAAACTAGAAATTAACCACGAAAGAAAAAGTGAAAAGTACTCAAACACTTAGAAACTAAATACCATGTTATTAAATAATGAATGGATTAACAATGAGATCAAAGAAGAAATAAAAAAGCTCCTAGAAATGAATGATGATGAGCATACATCAATTCAAAATTTATGGGACACAGCAAAAGCAGTACTGAGAGGGAAGTTCATAGCACTACAGGCATACCAAAAGAAGCTAGAAAAAGCTCAAATAAGCAACCTGACCCTGCATCTAAAAGAATTAGAAAAACAACATCAAGTAAAGCCTAGGAGTAGTAGAAGAAAGAAAATAATAAAGATTAGAATGGAAATAAATGACATAGAGACTAAAGAAACAATAGAGAGGATCAATGAAATTAGGAGCTGGTTCTCTGAAAAGGTAAACAAGATAGATGAACCTTTAACTAGACTCACCAAGAAAAAGAGAGATGACTCAAATAAATAAAATTAGAAAGGGGAGTGGAGAAATAACAACTTGCACAACAGAAGTACAAAATATTGTAAGAAAATACTGTAAAGAATTGTATGCCAAAAAACTAAACAACCTGTATGAAATGGACAAATTCCTTGAAACATACAATCTTCCAAAAATCAGTCTGGAAGAATCAGAAAACCTAAACAGACCTATTACAACAAAGGAGATCTGAACAGTTATCAAAAAACTTCCAACAAATAAAAAGTCCTGGGCCTGATGGCTTCACAAGTGAATTCTACCAAAAATTCAAAGAACTAACTCCTTACTTCTCAAGCTATTTCAAAAAAATTCAAGAGGAAGGAAGACTTCTAAGCTCCTTTTATGAGGTCAGTATAATTCTGATTCCGAAACCAGGCAAAGAAAACACAAAGAAAGAAAATCATAGACCAATATCCCTGATGAATTTAGATGCTAAAATCCTCAACAAAATATTAGTTAATGTACATATAAGTTGCAGAATCTGAGACTGAACCCCAAACCATTCATTGATTGCTTCAGCTAATTATTGTCTTTGGAGAGAAAATTATCTACAGAAAAAGGTCTACCCAACTAACAGCAAATTAGCACAGCTCCAGATTTCACCTAGAAATCAAGCTCTCAGGCCAAGACTTTTTGTGTGTGTGTGTGTGTGTGGAGAACTGGCCCAGCCCGGGAGCTGTAGAACATTAATCTCACCATTAAGGCCTTGACATTGCTGAGATCTTTACCACCAGTGAGCAGCAATTATTTTTGTAGCAGAGGGCCATGTACAGAGAATTGATTCTGCAGTGCATATGAAGATCCCCTATTAGCCTCACTTGATAAGTGGGAGCTGTGCTTACATGGAGGTGGAGGCTACAATTGCTCAATCGAACAGCCTCTCTTCATGCATAAACATCATTTCTGCTATCACTAATGGGAAAGGGTTCCACAGTGCTGCGGAAAATAGAGCCCACAGTCTTGTAATAAATCTGTCAAATGTGTCATGCTCTCTGAGAAGAGCAGCGCCATGGCTGATTAAATGAGCAACCTGGTGTACAGTACAATAATGCATCAAAGCACTTCAGTGCAGACAGCTGATAGGAAGCTCAGGGACACAGACCAGGGTTTAACAGGTTAGTCATTAGAAGAAACCCAGATAAAAATGTCCTTACGGAAACATCCTAGAAGTCTCTCATTAGTATGCCCTTCACCTCCCTTCCCTTCCCTGTCTTCTTTTGGTCACTCTCCTAAACTTGTAAGTCTGGACAAGGTGTTCTACAGTACATACTGAGGTGACAAGCTGGAGCCAAAAACACAGTTTATCTGTGATTTGAGAAATTGAAGCACAGGCTTACAATCTATGTCTGGCTGTCCTTCAACATCGTGACCACAGGACAGGCCATGTCTGACAGAAGCACAGGTCAGAGCTTTCCCCGGGTGCTCCCTGACTCCCTTGCACATCTTTCCCACACCACAGTGTCCTATTGTGACATAAAATACTATATTTCCCATCTACAAGACACTCCCATGTATAAGATGCCCCCATGTATAAGACACACCTTAATTTGCGGGTCAGAAATTTGAAAAAAATATATATTATATAAACTCAAGTTTTATTCATCATAAAATTCATGCAACTCCTCATCTCTGTCAAAACTCCCATTCATTAGCTTGTCCACATCAGTGTCTGATGACGAATCAGTGTCTTCCTATAGTGCCTCATCCTCAGTTCCATCTATGGCATTTGAAATGCCACAACCACTGTATAAGACGCACCCAATTTTTAGACCCCAAATTTTTCGAAAATGGGTGCGTCTTATACATGGGGAAATATAGTATATACCTGTATTTGGTTTTTGTCCCTGGTTTCTGGCACAAAGCTCCTTAAAACCTTGGAATTTCTTGAGTGTCAAAGATGAGATGAGCATCTTTTTTTATATCTTTTTTACAAGAAGCCTCCTTCAACCACACCAGAGTTTATGCTAATGAGTTGACTATTGAAGGGGGTTGGGTTACCAGAGGAACCAATCACATGATTATAGAGTTGGAACCTTTAGCCCCACCTCTAACTCTTGGGAAGAAGAGGGGCTGGAGATTGAATTCAGTCACCAATGGCCAATGATTTGATCAATAATGCCTACATAATGAAACCTTCATTAAACACCTAATTGGTAGGATTGTGAGAGCTTCTGGGTTAGTGAACACAATGAGATAGTGGGAGGGTGGCACCCCCAGAGAGGGTGTGAAAGCCTGCTCCCTTTCCCCATACCTTGCCTTGTGTCTCTCTTCAACTTGACTGTTCTTGAGTTGTATCCTTTATAACATGTCAGTACTAATAAGTAAAGGGTTTTCCTGAGTTCTGTGAGCTGTTCTAACAAATTATCAAATCTAAGAAGGGGGACATGAGAACCTCCCAATATGTAGCTGGTCAGTCAAAAATACAGAAGGTATAGACTTGTGATTGGCATCTGATGTGGGGATAAGTCTTGTGACTGAGCTTCTAACATGTGGGGACTGTGGTAACTCCAGTTACTATCAGAAGTGAATTAAATTGTAGGACACCTAGTTGGTGTCTGTATGGGACTAAACTGCCTAGTGTGAAAAACCCCGAAATATCTGGTGTCAGGAACATTGTAAGTAGTACGAAAACCATTTTTCCTTTACCCATGTGTCCTGGGCACTCACACCATTCCACAAGTTTCATCAAAAGTTTACCAGGATTCCATCTGAGTTCCTATCTCTCTGGCATCAGTCCCATGGCCTTGATTTGTTCATTGCCTAACCTCCCTTCCCTTTGCTCTGTCTTTTTCCTCCTGCAAGATAAAAAAGAAAATTGCACTGTACTAGAAAAGATTAATGTATGGTTGCAATGGCCTCCTGTATAAAGTATCTTCATGTAAAAGAACAGAAAATATATTCATGAGGTGTAACTATGACTAGAAGAAAAAGTGGGAGGGGTGAAAGATTGATGAATGTGCAATGGACATTTCAGTTCTGCTTCAGATAATACCACATTAACTTCACCAGCTTCAGGTGGGCAGATCCAGTTAAAGATTTCTTGTAAACAATACACAAGAATAAATTACAAAGAAAATTTGGAAAAGACAGTTCTTGAAAGATTTTTACTTATTATTTTTTTTAATTTAGCAAGTGTGATCGAGACAGACAGAAGAGAGATGTGAAACATCAACTTGTAATTGCTTCACTTTAATTGTTCATTGATTGCTTCTTATATGTGCCTTGACAAGGAGGCTCCAGCCAAGCCAGTGACCCCTTGCTCAAGCCAGTGACCTTGGGCTCAAGACAGCAACCTTGCACTTCAAGCAATGACCTTTTGTGCTCAAACCAGCAACCATGGGATCATGTCTATGATCCTACACTCAAGCTGGCAATCCTGAGCTCAAGCTGGTGAGTCTGTGTTCAAGCCAGATGAGTCTGCACAAGTTAGCAACCTTTGAATTTTGAACCTGGGTCCTCAGTATCCCAGGTTTATACTTTATCCACTGTTCCACCACCTGATCAGGTTTGAAAGCTTTTTAGATTGTTCATTTACTTATGTGCTTACTCATTCATTCATTTATTCATTCATATCACTTAGAGTTCATTGTATAGATCTTGTTATAGACACTGGGGATCCAATGTCTGCTGGAGATATCTTTTCTGTCCTCAAGGAATTTATTGTCTATAATGAAATCACAGAACACTTTTTTTTTCTGTAAATGATCAGAGAGTAAATATGGTAGGCTTTGCAAACCATTGGTTTTCTGTTGCAAGTTCTTAATTTCCACTCTAGCACCAATACAGCCATAAGTAAGATATAAATGAATAAGCATGATTATGTACCAATAAAACTTTAAGGAGACTGCAATTTAAATTTCATATGTATTTTACATATCACACATTCTTGTTTTGACTTTTTCCAGCCATTTAAAAATGTTAAAGTGGCCCTGACCAGTTTTCTCACTGGTAAAGCATTGGCCTGGCATGTGGATGTCCCAAGTTCAATTCCTGGACAGGGCACACAGGAGAAGTGACCATCTGCTTCTCTACCCCTCCTTCCCTTTCTTTCTCTCTCTCTCTTCCTCTCCCATGGCTCAATTGGTTTGAGCACATTGGCCCTGGGTGCTAAGGATGGCTCTATGGAGTCTCCACCTCAAGTGCTAAAAATAGTTCAGTTGTGAGCATGGCCCCAGATGGGCAGAGCATCAGCCTGGATGGGGGTTGCCGGGTGGGTCCCAGTCGGGGTGCATGCAGGAGTCTGTCTCTCTATCTCCTCTCCTTTCACTTGGAAAAGAAGAAAAAAGAAAAAAATTAAAAATGTAAAAGCTCACATGTCATACAAAACAGGAGGCGAGATGGATTTGGCCCATGAACTCTAGTTTGTCAATGCCTGATGTACCTGGGGAGGTCCAGAAGTCAGTAGACCTTTTCCCATCAGGACTTGACAAGAAGAAAAGAAGCACATGTCAATTATTAAGTCCAGTGGTACAAGGCAATACCCAGGTTTGACTGTTACCTATCAATAGAAAGCTACAGTGTTGCTAGAGGTCCCAAAAGTATTTTTCCCTGGGAATGACACTGCTCTTGGTGGCATTATTCTTCATCCATAACATGAGATTAAGTCTCCTTTCCTCTTGGTTTTGTTGCAAAGATTAGAAATAATGCTTCTAAAATACCTAGAATGCTGCCAGAAATATTCATTTTATACAGGTTGCTGTAAAAAAAAAAAAAAAACTAAACTAAAAACCAAACAAAAAATGACTTTGTTGTTAAGAATGCTGCATGGAGCATTTGAGAGATGATCCTTCCATTTTAGTTTGTATAAGGGCACTCCTTGGCATCCTTAGAACAGAAGTTTGTGTATGGTTTGTTGACTGGTAGGTCAATATCTTCAAGATAAAATGTCATTATTACAATCATTATTACTTTAACATTTATTACCCATGTTTAATTTTGGCTGTATGTCTGCATATTCATCCTTTTCTTTTAATTATTATTTCAAATATAAACAGAAAGTCTGTGTAGATGGGGGTTAGTCTTGCCCATAGCCTAAGCCCCAAGAAGAAGAGAAACATACATATAGGTACTCTTCTCCATTCCTACCCTAAAAAGATCTGTTTTGGATTGCAGTGGTATCCTTGACCTCAAAACAGCCCTTTTGCTAGGTAGATTATTGAGCCACTACCCAATTCCTGTGATAAAGCCTAATCCCCAGTGTGGTAATATTAAAAGGTAGACATTTAGAAGGTGATTACATCATGAGGGTGGAGCCCACATGAATGGGATTAGCACCTTTATAAAAGTGACTCCAGAGAGCTCTCTCTGCAATGTGAGGAGACAGCTGTAAGATAGCCATCTATGAACCAGAAAGAGGGCTCCCACCAGACATCAACTCTGCCTTGATCTTGGACTGCCCAACCTCTAGAACTGTGAGAAATTAAGTTTTGGTGTTTATAAAGCACCCAATCTATGATAATTTGTTATAGCAGCACAAACTAAAAAACCTTGCCCTATCCCCTTCACACACACACACACACACACACACACACAACTTCACACACACTTACTGGTCCCAAACAGAATAATAAATTCAGCCTTAATTATAATGGAATATTCCTCAATTTTCTTCATACTGAGTACATGAAACCTGCCCTTTATGAGAGAAAGTTTCCACTAAAACTGTCCATTACCCATAGTTTTTTAAACTTAGCTAATACCCAATGGCTTCTAAATTATTGCTCTTCTTACATATTTTATTCTATTTTACTTTAAGATTTTCTTTATTTGTTTTACAAAGAGGAGAGAGAGAGAGAGAGAGAGAGCAAAAATGGGGGAAAGAGCAGAAAGCATCAGCTCGTAGCAGTTGCTTCTTGTTGTGCCTTAACAGGCAAGCCCAAGATTTCAAACTGACAGCCTTAGAATTCCAGGTCGACACTTTATCCACTGCACTACTGCAGGTCAGGCAACTCTTTTTATGCATTTTAAATAACATTATATGACTCATATGAATTGGTGGAAGGCATATCATTCCTTAGAATTATACAATTAGCAGATCCCTTCTTATGTTGAAGCAATGCTCTTATGAAGACCAGGTTAGGATAATGTTAATAAATAGCTGGAGCCATTGGGTAATTGTCAGAAATAACACTTTGGCATTAGCCATATTAAAATAAAACTAGTGTATTTTTTTTTCTATCACTCTGCATCCCTAGCCCAGCCTACCACTCATCTTCCTGCCCAATAGCTGTCAGCCTTCTCTCTGTCTATGTCTGTCTCCACTTCACTTGTTAGTTCATTTTGTTCATTAGATTCCACATATAAGTGAAATCATACGGTACTTGTCTTTCTCTGGCTGGCATATTTCACTTAGCACCATGCTCTCCAGGTCCAACCATGCTGTTGCAAAAGGAAAAGAACTTATGGACATGAACAGTAGTATGGTGATTGCCAAGAAGGAGGAGGTGGAGGAAGGTGTGGGGGGAGATAAATCGTGATGTACAAAAACTTGAATTGGGGGGTGAACACAGTGCAGTGTATAGAGAGATGTGTTGTAGAGTTAGAAACCTGAAACCTGTATGATTATGTTAACTAGTGTCACCCTAATAAATACAGTTTAAAAAAACTAGTACATTTTAAAAATATTTCCAAGTTGAGCAGGATTTTTATTTATTTATATATTTATCTATTTATTTATTTGTATTTTTCAGAAGTGAGAAGCAGGGAAGCAAAGAGACAAACTCCCTCATGTGCCCAACCAGGATCCACCCAGCATGTCCACTAAGGGGGTAATGCATCTGGGGCTTTGCTCCATTGCAACCGGAGCCATTCTAGCACCTGAGGTGGAGGCTATGGAGCCATCCTCAGTGCCGGGGCCAACTTTGCTCCAATGGAGCCATGGCTGCAGGAGGGGAAGAGAGAGAGAGAAAGAAGGGGGGAAGGTTGGAGAAGCAGATGGGCACTTCTCCTGTGTGCCCTGGCCAGGAATTAAACCCAGGACTTTCACATACCAGGCCGATGCTCTACCACTGAGCCAACCAGCCAGGATTTTTAAAAACAGAACACCTCATTGATTTATCTGGGAAAATATTTTTACACTTAATCCTTGTTTAAAAAAAAGAATATTGAGTATACCTAATTTCATACTTGGCATTGTGCTGAATACATGAGGTACATAATTCTCTCATAGCACTCTAGAACTGAATAGCACTATTGTTTTTACTGTACTATAAAGATAAGGTAAATGTAGAAGTAAAAAAGTGACTGGCCCACAATTTCACAGCTAATAAATAATGAATCTGGGATTCAAATTTTGATCTGTCTGACTTAACCACAAATGGGGCTAATAGCTAAACAACATTGTTTCTCATGAACCAGTTTGTCCCCATGAACCCAGAAGAAGCATGCAAAGTTTTCTAAAGTCAGATGCTCTAGGGCTCTTAGATGGTTTGTGTCCAATTGGTTATAATGGCACTTGCATTCTTTTTGTTTGTTTTTAGGTTAAAGCTTTCATACAATATATCCAGAATGCTAAGATCTTCTCTGAGTACTTGTTCAAGGACATTTAGAAATTAACTCTATTTTGATTAAGTAAATAGCCTTATTTATAACCATTCTCACAACCCATCTGCATAGATAAGGAAAAAAGTTGTGTCCAAACATTTCACAACAATCTATATGTCTGGTGGTTAAAGCATTTGAACTTCTTTTTAATAAACAATGCAAGAGGCTCTCCAAATAATCTGGTCACATAATTTAATCATGAGTTCACTGTGATACAGAAGTTGATTAGAACTCTAATAATTAACTAAAGGAGCAAGGGAAAGCTTTTAGACAGAATTAAGTTTAGTCATTAAAAGCAAATGCTAAGACTCTATTAACCTAAGTTTCTTAAAAATGCCTTCTCTGAATTACAATTTCAGTTATAACTTCAGCTTTTAACATCAATATATACTAACTTCCAATTTTTGGAAGAACTTTGTGTCTGTTACAAAGTAACTGAGCACATTATTTATCATATTATCTAATATCCTTTACATAAAGATCCAATGATAGCTTCCTTCCAGAATTTGTTTTATAATTTTCTTTCCAAAATAACTGGTAGCCTCCCAAATTACTAATTCAATAACATCTAACCCAATGGGTTTTCTATATTGTTTTTTGCCAAGCCTATATTATGCTTTGTCCTTTCTGAAACACAGAGTGAAATTCAGTCTCACCTACAGTAATATACTAATCACAAGTTTCTGTTTAATTTTTTTCCTGTTTCTCTAAATGATCTTAGATACATCTGCTATTTTTTTTTATATATATATTTTATTATTATTAATTCTAATGGGGTGACATCAACAAATCAGGGTACATATGTACAATGAAAACATCTCCAGGTTATCTTATCATTCAATTGTGTTGCATACCCATCACCAAAAGTCAAATTGTCCTCTGTCACCTTCAATCTGGTTTTCCCTGCGTCCCTCCCCTCCTCCCTATCCCACTCTTCCCTCCCTCCCCCCATCCCATAACCACCACTCTCTTGTCCATGTCTCATACCCTCACTTTCATGTCCCACCTATGTATATAATCGTGCTGTTCTCAGTTTTTCTTTTTTTCTGATTTACTTATTTCACTCCGTATAATGTTATCAAGGTACATCCATTTTGTTATAAATGCTCCGATGTCATCGTTTCTTATGGCTGAGTAGTATTCCATAGTATATATGTACCATAGCTTTTTAATCCACTCGTCTTCTGACGGACACTTGGGCTGGTTCCAGATCTTCGCTATTGTGAACAATGCTGCCACGAACATGGGGGCGCATTTCTTCTTTTCGAACAGTGCTATGGTGTTCTTAGGGTATATTCCTAAAAGTGGGATAGCTGGGTCAAAAGGCAGTTCGATTTTTAGTTTTCTGAGGAATCTCCAAACTGTTTTCCACAGTGGCTGCACCAGTCTGCATTCCCACCAGCAGTGCAGAAGGGTTCCCTTTTCTCCACATCCTCGCCAGCACTTATTCTGTGTTGTTTTGCTGATAAGTGCCATTCTGACTGGTGTGAGGTGATATCTCATTGTGGTTTTAATTTGCATTTCTCTAATGATTAGTGATGTTGAGCATTTTTTCATATGCCTATTGGCCATCTGTATGTCCTCTTTGGAGAAATTTCTATTCATTTCTTTTGCCCATTTTTTGATTGGGTTGTTTGTCTTCCTGGTGTTGCGTTTTATAAGTTCTTTATAAATTTTAGTTATTAACCCCTTATCAGATGTGCTGCCGAATATGTTCTCCCATTGTGTGGTTTGTCTTTTTATTCTGTTCCTATTGTCTTTAGCTGTGCAAAAACTTTTTAGTTTGATATAGTCCCATTTGTTTATCTTGCCTTTTATTTCAGTTGCCCATGAAGATAAATCGGCAAATATACCGCTGCTACAGATGTCGGAGAGCTTGCTGCCTATGTTTTCTTCTAAGATGCTTATGGTTTCACGGCTTACATTTAAGTCTTTTATCCATTTTGAGTTTGTTTTTGTGAATGGTGTAAGTTGATGGTCTAGTTTCATTTTTTTGCAGGTAGATGTCCAATTTTCCCAACACCATTTGTTAAAGAGGCTGTCTTTACTCCATTGTATGTTCTTTCCTCCTTTGTCAAATATCAGTTGTCCATAAAGCTGTGGGTTTATTTCTGGGTTCTCTGTTCTGTTCCATTGATCTATGTGCCTGTTCTTATGCCAGTACCAGGCTGTCTTGAGTATAATGGCCTTGTAGTAAACCTTGATATCAGGAAGAGTGATACCTCCTGCTTTATTTTTTCTTTTTAAGATTGCTGAGGCTATTCGTGTTCTTTTTTGGTTCCATATAAATTTTTGGAATATGTGTTCTATATCTTTGAAGTATGTCATTGGTATTTTAATTGGTATTGCATTGAATTTATAAATTGCTTTGGGTAATATAGACATTTTAATGATGTTTATTCTTCCTAGCCATGAGCACGGTATGTGCTTCCACTTGTTTGTATCTTCTTTGATTTCTTTTATCAATGTTCTATAATTTTCCGAGTACAAGTCCTTAACCTCCTTGGTTAAATTTACTCCTAGGTACTTTATTTTTTTGGCTGCAATAGTGAAGGGGATTGTTTCCTTAATTTCTTTTGCTGATATTTCATTGTTGGTGTATAGAAATGCCTCTGATTTCTGAGTATTAATTTTATATCCTGCCACCTTGCTGAAATCATTTATAAGGTCCAGTAGTTTTTTGACTGAGACTTTAGGGTTTTCAATATACAATATCATATCATCTGCAAATAATGACAGTTTTACTTCTTCTTTTCCAATTTGGATGCCTTTTATTTCTTCTTCTTGTCTGATTGCTGTAGCTAGGACTTCCAGAACTATGTTGAATAAGAGTGGTGAAAGTGGGCAACCCTGCCTGGTTCCTGATCTTAAGGGGATTGCTTTTAATCTTTGTCCATTTAGTATGATGTTTGCTGTCGGTTTATCGTAGATGGCCTTTATCATGTTAAAGAATGATCCCTGTATTCCCACTTTACTGAGAGTTTTGAGCATGAATGGGTGCTGGATTTTATCAAATGCCTTTTCTGCATCTATTGAAATTATCATGTGATTTTTGTCCTTCCTTTTGTTTATGTGGTGAATCACATTGATTGATTTGCGAATATTGAACCAGCCTTGCCTCTCCAGAATAAATCCCACTTGATCGTGGTGTATGATTTTTTTCATATATTGCTGGATCCGGTTGGCTAATATTTTGTTGAGAATTTTAGCGTCTAAATTCATCAGGGATATAGGCCTATAATTTTCTTTCTTTGTGTTGTCTTTGCCCGGTTTTGGGATCAGAATTATGCTCGCCTCATAATAGGAATTTGGTAGTCTTCCTTCCTCTTGAATTTTTTGAAATAGCTTGAGGAGAATAGGAGTTAGTTCTTCTTTGAATTTTTGATAGAATTCACTTGTGAAGCCATCAGGCCCAGGACTTTTCTTTTTTGGAAGTTTTTTGATAACTGTTTCGATCTCATTTGCTGTAATTGGTCTGTTTAGGTGTTCTGATTCTTCCAGATTGATTTTTGGAAGGTTATATGATTCAAGAAATTTGTCCATTTCACCAAGATTGTCTAATTTTTTGGCATATAGTTCTTCATAGTATTTTCTTACAATGCTTTGTATTTCTGTTGTGTCAGTTGTTATTTCTCCACTGTCCTTTCTAATTTTATTTATTTGAGTCCTCTCTCTTTTTTTCTTGGTGAGTCTAGTTAAAGCTTCATCAATCTTGTTTACCTTTTCAAAGAACCAGCTTCTTGTTTCATTGATCCTCTGTATTGTTTCCTTAGCCTCTATGTCATTTATTTCTGCTCTGATCTTTATTATTTCCTTCCTTCTACTTGTCTTGGGTTTTATTTGTTGTTGTTTTTCTAGTTCTTTTAGATGCAGGGTCAGGTTGCTTATTTGAGCTTTTTCTAGCTTCTTATGATATGCCTGTAGTGCAATAAACTTCCCTCTCAGAACTGCTTTTGCTGTGTCCCATAAATTTTGAGTTGATGTATGCTCATTATCATTTGTTTCTAGAAACTTTTTTATTTCTTCTTTGATCTCATTGTTGATCCATTCATTATTTAATAACATGCTATTTAGTTTCCAAGTGTTTGAGTATTTTTCATTTTTTCTTTTGTGGTTAATTTCTAGTTTCATGGCATTGTGATCAGAGAAAATGCTTGATATGATTTCAATCTTCTTAAATTTATTGAGACCAGTTTTGTGTCCTAACATGTGGTCTATCCTAGAAAACGTACCATGAGCGCTTGAGAAGAATGTATATTCTACTGCTTTAGGGTGAAAAGTTCTGAAGATATCTATTAAATCAAGTTGATCTAGTGTATCTTTTAAGTCTGCTGTTTCTTTATTAATTTTCTTTCTTGAGGATCTATCCAGTGTTGTTAGAGGAGTATTGAAATCCCCTACTATGATAGTATTGCTGTTTATCTCGCCCTTTATATCCATCAAAGTCTGCTTTATGTATGTCGGGGCTCCTATATTTGGTGCATAGATATTTACAATAGTTATATCTTCCTGTTGAATTGTTCCCTTTATCATTATGTAGTGTCCTCCTTTATCTCTTACTACAGCCTTTGTTTTAAAGTCTATTTTGTCTGATATAAGTATTGCTACCCCTGCTTTTTTTTCATTTCCATTTGCATGAAATATTTTTTTCCATCCTTTTACCTTCAGTCTATGAGCATCTTTTGTTTTAAGGTGTGTCTCTTGTAGACAGCATATGTATGGGTCCTGTTTCTTTATCCATGCAGCTACCCTATGTCTTTTGATTGGATCATTTAATCCATTTACATTTAAGGTTATTATTGATATGTAGTTGTTTATTGCCATTTTATTCTTTAAAGCTGTATTCTTCTTTTGCTCTATTTATTCCTCCCTTTAAACTGTTCACAAGAGGCCCCTTAGTATCTCTTGCAGAATTGGTTTGGTTTTGATGAATTCCTTCAGGCTTTCTTTTTCTGGGAAGCTCTTTATTTCTCCTTCAATTTTAAACGTTAGCCTTGCTGGATAAAGTAGTCTTGGTTGTAGGTTCTTGTTCTGCATTACTTTGATTATTTCTTGCCATTCCCTTCTGGCCTCAAGTGTTTCTGTTGAGAAGTCCGATGTCATCCTTATGGGGGCTCCTTTGTAGGTGATAGTCTTTTTTTCTCTAGCAGCTTTTAAAATTTTTTCTTTATCCATTAGCTTTGGTATTTTAACTATGATGTGTCTTGGTGTAGATTTTTTTGGGTTTCTCCTTAATGGAGTTCTGTGTGCTTCTTGAATGTGTGGAGTGTTTCCCAGCCTTAATTTAGGAAAGTTTTCTGCTATGATTTGATTGAACAAAGTTTCCATTTCCTGTCCTCTCTCCTCTTCTTCAGGCACCCCAATGATGCGAATGTTGTTTCTCTTCATGTTGTCACAGAGCTCCCTTAGAGTTTCCTCACATTTTTTAAGACTCTTTTCCTTTTTCTTCTCTGCTTCTGTGCCTTTGTTTATTGTGTCCTCTAACTCGCTTATTCGATCCTCAGCGTCATCCATCCTGCTTTTAATTCCTTCCATTGTGGTCTTCAGTTCTGATACTGTATTTGTCATTTCTGTCTGATTCTTTTTTATTATTTCAATTTCATTTTTTATACTTGTTATCTCTTTATTTAGGTGTTCATAATGACTATCCATTGTTGCTCTAATTTCTTTGAACATCCTAACTATCATTATTCTAAATTCTGCTTCTGGTAATTTGGTTATATCTGGTTCATTCAGGTCCTTCTCTGGGGATTTCTCTTGATTCATTTGGTTTGCATTCCTCTGCCTGCCCATTTTTTCTGTGTATAAGCGGGTTGTGGCCACTGGAGTCCAGTAGGTGTTGCCTTTGTGTTCTCTAGGTGTGGTCTATCTGCAGGCCCCCCACCTCCTCTGCCGGTGCCTAGGGTGGTTGGGTATGAGCGTTGCCAGCGCTGGCCCACTGTGGCTTTTGCTATGATTTCTGCCTCTCCTCCGTGGGAGGGGCTGTGACTGAAGCCACAAGATTAGCACCAAGGGTAGAGGTGAGCACCTTTGCTCAGCTGTGGACCCAGCCTATTTCCGGACTTCCGCCCAGAACCAGCAGTCGGAGCCTGCTCGCTACAGTTCCGCGGGTTAGGCGGGGCTTTTGACGTGCTCTCAGCTGTAAGCTTTTGCCCGTCCGGAGCTTTAGCCCTGCCCTCGAAGCCAAGGCCCTACTGCGCAGGGTCGGAAACCAAGGTTTATTGGGGCGGGCGTGTTTGCTGGCTTCCGCCGAGCTGCGTACTTCCGCTCCTCCCGGACTCTACCCCGCCCCCGCGTTCGGAGCCCGCTCGTGCACGTATGAATACTATCCGGGCTTTCTCCGGCCGGGCGCGGATAGCAGCGTGGGCTCAGCTGCGAGCCTCCACTTGTCTCGGGGTCCACCCCGTTCCCTCGCTCGGAGCCCGTTCGCGCACCGTATACTGGCCAACCGCGGTTTCTCCGGCCCGGGGGGGGGGGGGGGAGGGGTTGGGGTGGGAGAGTGGGGGACTGGCAGCCTCAGCTCAGCCACAGCCCCTGCCCGTCCCTGGTCCTAGCCCGGTCCCTGCGATCAGGGCCGGCTTGCGCAGGGCCTGCCCGTTCCTGGCCTCCCGCTTTTTCCCCGTAAGTGGGATTAAAGGCGGGCCCGCAGCTTCCGGACCGCTCTCGCGCGTCCCCTCTGACCCTCTGGGCTAAACCGATCTCCCACCGGCTTGGCCTCTGCCCACGCCGACAGAACCGCCTTTCAGCGTCCTGCCGCCCCAAAACCTTAAGCAGCCCTCAGCAGAGTAGGAAGGGACCTAATACTCCACACTGTAGGCCTGGGAGCTCCCTCACTTGTTTCACAACTCAAAACTGTCCAAACGCCTTTCTAGGCTCTGAGACTGCAGGCTGGGGCTTGGTTCCTGGGACCCAGGTCCCTCCCTCTCCGCCAAACTTTCCTCCCGCCACACGGGTCTCTCCGGGCTGCCGTTTGCTCCGGGGAGCTGGGCAGCCCCCTTCGCGTTTTCGCTATTCCTACCAGTCTCAATGTGGCTTCTTCTGTGTTCCTTGGTTGAAGAGTCCACTTAGTTTTGTTGAAAGTTGGTTTATCCAGGTGATGGTTCTTAAAATTGAGTTGTAATCCACTTTGGTTCTGGGAGTTGGAAGTCGGTACGTCCGCCTACTCCGTCGCCATCTTGCTCCCCCCCACATCTGCTATTTTTTAATGTCCAATTGCATTTATATTCTAATGTAAAATATTTCTTATACTACTGAGTAAGATCAATAGATAACTTGAAAATAGATGGATGAATAGCTGCACATACATCATAAATATATACAGTCGTAGATAGTGTGGTAAAAATGAAGTTGAAAATGGGAATTTGATTGATTAGTAAGCAACTATTTGCATAGAAAACAAAACAAAAACTCTTCTTCATTGTAATATGGTGCCTGCAGAAATATTTGCCACAAACAAAACAAAAGTGTTTAGTAAGTATGTCCAAGCCATTACTTCATTGGAAAAGCAACTTAAAATGCCAATTACATCAATTAGTTCCCAGAGGAAACACTTTGAAAGGCAGTATATGAAGAACCAGCCACTCTCTTATCCAACTTAGAATACTAGGGGGTGTCCCATTAATTATGGGGAGGTAACATTATCGCTCTCTCTGTGTCACTCTCTGAGAATGAGACTAACTTGTTTTCACACATACAAAGCCGTGTTTGATTATTGAGTCAATGCTCTCACCATACCTGTCAGTCCTTATTCCCTTCTATTATATTGAAATGAAGGCCACATCTTAAAATAAATAAACAAGTTCTAAATCAATGTGATACATTTGTCACTGTTATGAAGTTGAGTTTTAAAATATGCCCTATCTACAATCCAGGTCTGCCAAATGGATGGTGGTATCTATTTGAAATAGTAAAGTTGCAATAGGTAGATATCCTCCAGTTGTAATTATGGGAAGAGTAACAAGTGAAAGCAAATTAGCTAGCTGGTAATATTTATTAATAAAACATATATACCATATTTCCCTATATATAAGATGCACCTTATTTTGGGGGGCCCAAAATTTGAAAACAAAATGTATCACATAGTTATTGAACTCAAGTTTTATCATCATTAAATTCATCCACCTCTTCATCACTGTCAAAATCTCCATCCATTAGCTTGTTCTCTGTCTGATGACAAATCACTGTCTTCAACAATGAGCGCAAAAACAAGCATGAAAAAGCAGGAAATGCAAGTAAAAAAATCTGCAACCACTAATAAGAGGTACCCAGTTTTTAGGCCCCCAATTTTTTGGAAAAGGATGCATCTTATATGTGGGGAAATATGGTAAACTCTTGGATAATAGTAAAATTGAGTAATTAGTCAACTCTAAAAAATATGGACAAATAAAGACACACATTGGGTAGCAAGATCTAAGAGCTTTAATACATCCAAGTACAGTGGGGCACTATCTCCATCCAACTCTTTCTTTCCACTTATTTAATTAAACAAATTTGACAAGTTGCTATTGTACATAAAGCATATATTCTTCTGGGCAAAATGAACACAAAAATAAATTATATACTCTCTGTCTGTCTTCAAGGATTTTGTGAGTTAATAACTTTCTTAACCATACTAGGTACAAATGAATGGAAATTTTAAGGTTAGAAGCCTCTGAGCTGGACTTGTCCATCCTCTCTTAGTTCTGGATACTGTCTTATCATAGTTGGACTTTGTTTTATCTATCCTACCTTTTAAGTGTTTTACAGGATTCTATTTCAATTCAGAGTAAGAAGCTTTATACTTACTTCTCCATTTCCGTACCTTGCCTCTTCGTGGCCAATTAACAAAAATCTCTCTCAGGAAACCTTGCCGACCATGGTCTGCACTTCTGTGGTCTGGTAGCGGCACCGCAGCAACTCAAGAATGACTCCTCTATAGAAGACCTTCTTGCAGGCCACTAAAGTCACACTGCCGCCCAGAATGTGAAGTGTTTAATATATTAACAATCGGATGCTTCTGATTTTTAAGTCTCACTTCTTCTTCTGTTTTAGTCATTTTAAGAACTATTTTAAAACAAAGCTGCATGGTAATTATTCTGTATGGTGCAATGAGCAGCTTTTGACTGCTTTTGTCATTTCGGAAAATTAAACACACACTTGAGACTTCATTTCTGTATCTCAGGTTTGCAAGTTAGCATCACAAATAGAAAATACAGTATTTCAGAATGTGAGTAAGATAAGTTCTACATTTTTTTTCAACCGATCAGATTAAATCCTATTTAAATCATTGTCAGCCATATGTCACATTATCTCAGAAAGGGTACACGTAAGGAAAAAAAACAAAGGAAAGACAATAATTCTCCAAACCCTTGGTTAGCCAAAAGTATAGCTTAAAATGTGATGGGTTCATTCTATTTGTTATGATCCTGAATTATTTATTATTCAGACATAGGAAAAAGTACACAAATATTGAGTGTTTTGTTTAGTCTACTTAATGTCATAGGTTCTGTATAATGAGACAGCATGACATAAAATACATTGGAAAAATACATGTTGTATTCATTTTCTTCTCATAAAGCCCTATTTTAGATCTGAAAGTGAAGGCACATTTAGCGGCAGCCCCCTATGAGCTTTTATTTGAATCTCTGCAAATTTGGGCATGTAATATGTGACTACTTACTAATAAGATTATTTAGACTACAGATTGTAAGGCTGTTCTGAAATCTATTACAAATGAATTACTGCAGGATTTCATTTCCAGCAATATGGCCAACCAAGTCCAATAGTTCTCCCTGTGCAATTCTTTAGAAATAGTGGATAAAAGATAACCAAAAAGCTTTTTGAGTGCTAAACTGAGCTGTCAAGAATTAGAAAGTAATCTCTAGAAGCCAAATAAAAAAGTCTAAAATTCAAAGTGGTAGTACATGGGTGTATTCTGTGGAGAACATTCTATCTTGTTCACCTAAGGCCTGGAGTTTAGTATCCATGTGATAACTAAATGCAAGGTTATCCCTTACGCAAAAAAAAAAAAAAAAAAAAGTTAAGAAAGAAATTAGTTTAGAAAACTGAGCTCCTTGGAAAGTATACAAGGGGGGCAAATATACCAATAGACTCAGGGAAGGAACAAGAAGAAAAACCATGGAAGAATGAGCAAAACAAACAAAGGCCCTCTTGAAAATACAAATCCAGATACACTTTCTTCATCTTCATATGTTAACACATGGTCTGGAAAACTCCAAGCTAAGAATTAATACAAATCTTGGTCATCAACTGCTGGTAGTCCAGGGACACCTAAACACTTCTAAAACTCAAACCCAAAGGATTTTCATGGAACAACTAAGACCCACCTAAAAGATATGGTCAAAATGAGAAACTACCAAACACAAAAGAAATCAATGCACCATAGGCAAGATTAAGCAGCATTAGAACTATAAGAACTTCAGATGATAAAACAAAAATCAGAAAGGAAATAAAAATCAGTAAAATAGTTAAAGGCATGAAATCTAATTTTAAGTTTCAGTAAGTATTGGAAATAAGCCAAATAAAAGTTAAAAAAGACATATAATCATTGACATTAAAAACTCAATAGATAATGTAAATAACAGATTAGAAACAGCTGAGACAATTTGTGCACTGAAATATGAATCTGAGGAAATTGCACAGAGTAAATTACTGAATATCACAAATATAGAAAATATAAAAAGCAATGAAAAGACAATAGATAAAATAAGAAATTCTAAGACATGGCTAAGGTAAGTTACAAAAGAAAAAAAGAGAGAGAGGAAATATTCAAGGAAATAACGGCTGAATATTTCTGAAAATGATGAAAGACCTGTTGCTATACTGACGGTGTCTGTCCACTGACTTTGGAACAGCATAAATAAAAATAAATTCACATCCAGGCACATTTTGTGAAACCAAAGAATACTAAAAAAGAGAAACAAATTTGAAAGCCAACAAAAGGAAGAATAGATTATCTACAGTGATACAAAAATTTGATCGACAACAGACATAAAAGACACGATGATGAAACAATATATTGAAAATATTTACAGAAAATAATTGTCACAAATGAATTTGTACCCAACTAACCATTTTTTAAGAGTGAGAGAAAAATAAACCATTTTGTCCCTGAGAGGCTAAGAAAATTTACTATCTACAAATGTTCACTGAAAGAAGTGCTAAAAAAAGACACTTAAACTTTTTTTCCATTGATTTGAGAGAGAGAGAGGAAGGGGAGAAGGGAGAGAAAGAGAGAGAGAGAAGCATCAGCTCATTATTCCACTTAGTTGTTCCATTTAGTACAGTGTGTCCGTAAAGTCATGGTGCACTTTTGGTCGGTCACAGGAAAACAACAAAAGACGATTGAAATGTGATATCTGCACCAAATAAAAGGAAAACCCTCCCAGTTTCTGTAGGATGATGTGGCAGCATGTGTGCCTCATGCCTACGTTGAGTACGAACGTAACACCCCTAAAGTGAACGTGTGGTGTGGCCTGATGCATGATAAGGTGATAGGCCCTTTTTTTTTTTTTTGCGGAGCAGTCTGTGACGGCAAACACCTATCTTGACATGTTGGAATTGTATGCAGTGCCACAGTTTCCAGAAGGTGTCATCTTTCAACAGGATGATGTTCTTCCACACTATGCCACCATTGTTCGTGAGTTTCTGGATAGAACATTCCCCCGGCGGTGAACAGGCAGGGGTTCTGTCAAGCCATGACCACCACGATCCCTGGATCTGACACCCTTAGACTTATACTTTGGGGATTATGTGAAGCAACATGTGTACATTGAATGTATCAATGACATTAATCACTTAAAACAGAGAATCACAGACATTATTCACTCTGTTACACCAGGCGTCCTTGCCTGTGTGTGGCATGAACTTCACTATTGTTTGGATGTGTGTAGGGCAACAAATGGAGCCCACATCAAACTGCACTGAATAGGTATGAAACTGGGAGAGTTTTCCTTTTATTTGGTGCAGATTTCACATTACATTTCTATCGTCTTTTGTTGCTTTCTTGTGACCGGTCAAAAGTGCACCATGACTTTATGGACACACTGTAGTTCTCTCATTGATTGCTTCTCAGATGTGCCCTGACCTGGGATCAACCAGCAACCTTGGTGCACTGAGATGATGCTTTATCCACTGAGCAATATAGCCAGGGGCACTAAAAGGCATATTTAATGAAAAAAAGAAATTAATTCACATGTAAGGAGTGGAGTGTGAGAAACAATGGTAAACATATAAATTAGTAGACAAGCATTGACTGCATAAAAATAGTAATAAATGTGTTATATAATAAAACAATTTATAAATTAAAATATTGTGCAACAATTACCTACATATTGAGGGGGATACTGGGGGTTGCATATAAATAAGTCTAGCTTCTATTATTATCTTGAAAAAGTTTGAGATGACAAATAACTTTAGGTTAAGTATTTCCCACTTAAATTTTAAGGGTAACCATTAAAATAGAAACAAAACTTATTTTCAAAACCACCAGAAAGGGAAATTAGCATAAACAAAATTTAATCCTTGTAATACATATTAAGAGAAGAGAAAAAAAGAAAGCCAAAAAAAATTAATAAACAATAAAATAAGTGGTGAGGTGGGTAAAAATCCAAATAAATTTAAATGGACCAAAACCAATAGCTAATAAACAATGATTCTCAGATTGTATTTACAAAATTAAATGTAGCCTAGTTAAATTAAATCCAGGCACTATTGATCCCCAGGCCCACAAAACCTCCCCCCACCTGAGTTCTTCTCCAGCTGCTATTGGTTCTCTGCATCCTAAGAGCTCCCCATCTCTGCTTGAGGGCTTTTGTAAGCTTTCTGACTGCATAGAGGATCAATCAGCATGCACAACCGGAGTTAATGTGCAGGGCAACCCTCTAGGACATGTTTAACTGTTGCTCCCTGCCTCCTCAGCTCCCAGGGGAAAGTTTCTCAGAGGGTCCTTGGTCAGCTGAGCTCCAGTTCTTTTCTTGGGTTATCTATCTTTTTACCCAAACTTTTTGGTTTTTCTCTCACCTCACTTCCTTCATTTTCTCACTTAAGATTCCTTGGCTTTTTTCCCTCAAGTCAACTAGCTACACCCAAATCTGAGTCACAGGGTCTGATTTGGAGGAAGAAAGCTGGAAATATCCAAAAAGACATTGCTGTAAACAAAAAACACATGTAATAAGACATAAATTTTTAAAAAATAAAATGAAACAGGGTATCTCTGGCAAGTACTAAACAGAAGACTAGATAAGAGATGAATAGATATATGGATAAATAGATAAATAGATAGATGTTGATGATAGATAGATAGGTAAGATGATAGATAATAATAATAATAGATGATATAGATAGATAGATGATAAGTAGATAGATATAGATAGATAGATGATAGATATCAGTGTGAAGAACAATTCTTAACTATGAGCTTTTAAAAATAGTCTCAAATATATTAAAGAATTTCTAAAATTATAAAGAAATACACAAAATAAACAATTCTAGTAAGAAATTGTAAAAGGATGTCTTTTACTAATTGACAGACCACACTAAATAAATATAAGTAAAGATATAAAATAAACTTAGAGCTTTACCTTATAAACATAGGTAAAATATACTAGGCCAAAATCAGGTCTCAACAAATACCAAAGAGTGCATATTATTTCAACTAGATTCTCTGTGATGCAGTAAAATTCAAATGCTAAAAGTATTAGTTATCTCATATGTTTAGAAATTTGAAAAAGCACTCTAACTTATTCATGAGTCATAGAAGATATGAAAATGGAATTAGAACAAGTGTATAAGTGAATGACAATGAGATATATGTAAAGCAGTACTTTGAAGAAAACGTAATCTTCTTAAATTGGTTATACTATCGTGAAAGAAAAATTAAAAATTAATATAATAATTATCCAGTTGGAAAAAAATGAACGATAGAATATACTGAAGGAAACTAGAAGAAAATAAGCCAAATATTATAAAGAAAAATAAAAACTATTATAACTAATTAGGCTAATTACACTAACTACAGCATAACTAATTACTCTGTTCAATAAGGTAGTTACTAGCTTCTTATACTTATTGAGCACTTGAAATGTGCTAGTGCAACTGTGGAACTAAGGTTTTTTTTATTTTAATTAATTAAACTGTAAAATTTAAAACTAAAGCAATACAAAATATTTTTTATTAATTATATTGTTTAGGTAGGGTTTCATTGTTTAAGCAGCCTATATTTTATTTTAACCATTGAAAATTATTCATCTGCCTGACCTGTGGTGGTACAGTGGATAAAGCATTGACCTGGAACAGTGGTCGCCGGTTCAAAACCCTGGGCTTCCCTGATCAAGGCACATATGGGAGTTGATGCTTCCTTCTCCCCCCTTCATTCTCTCTCTGTCTCTCTTCTCTTTAAAATTAATAAATAAATACTAAAAAAGTAAAAATATTCTATAAAAAAACAAAGAAAATTATTCATCCAATTTGATATCTGTGAGTATAAACTACATACCAGAATTTAATGAGATAATATTAAGAATGAAGTATCTCATTAATAATTTCTATATTGATTGCATGTTAAAATAATAATATTTTTATATATTATATTAAATAAAATTTTCACCTGGCTATATTTTTTCCTGTGTTTGAATGTAGCTGCTAGAAAATTTTTAATTACTTATGAGGTTCACATTACATGTCTATTGAACAATTTAGCATTATTACAGAGCTTAGCAATATTATTGAGAACAAGATTAAAATACAAAATATAGTAGTATTTCTATGCAACAAGAAACAATTATAAATAAAATTTGATGATACAATTTGCAATTGTCACAAATTATAAAGAACTATGGAAAAAAGACCTAAATAAATAAAAAGAGAAATGTTTCAAGTTAATTGATTAAAAGTTGAAATATCTTAAATATGATTATTCTCTCCAAATAAATATCTTAATTTAGTGAAATTCAATTACACTTCTATACATTTCACATGAACATTTAGAAGTAGCAATTAAAAAGCAGTTCCATTTATATTTAGATACAAATCTAACAATATGTTCAGGATATGTAGGCTAAAAACTATAAAACACTAATGAAATAAATTTTTAAAATCTATAAAAAATGAAAATATATGTCATATTTATGTTTTGGAAGACGCAGTATTATTACTATAAAATTTTTCTGCAAATTGATCTATAAATTCAACATGATTCCCGTCAAAATCCCAGTAGGAATTTTATAGATATCAATAAATGAATCTAAAATGTATATGGATACACAAAGGAATTAGAAGAGTTGAAACAATTTTAACAAAAAGTTTCACTGTGTAATTTCACAAGCTGCTATGCAGCTACAAGTATCAAACAGTATAGTATCAAAATTGGTCTTGACAAAGGTACAAAAACAATTAGTGGAAAAGAGTAGTCTTTTCAACAAGTGTTTCAAAAGAATTAAACATTTGTATTAAAACAACTGAACCTCCACCTAGGCCTACCACATTCTTATTATAGAAATTAAATCAGATTGGTGCACAGGCCTAAATGTAAAATTTTAAACTATAAAATTTAAAAACATAACAGGAAAAAAATATTTAACCTTGGGTTAAGCTTAATATCATCATGGACATAATTACATTATTCTTAGACATAATACCATTAGTAGCAATAATAAAAGACTAGAAAAAATGGGAACTTAAATTTTATCAGAAATAAAGTTTTTTTTTACTCTGTGGAAGAGAATGAAAAGCAAACCAAATAAGAAAAAAAATTTTCAAATCATAGCTGACATGTATATTTTATATTCAGAATATACAAAGACCTCTCAAAACTCAACAATAATTTTTAAAAAACTATAAAAGAATGGACAAAAATTTTAGACACATCACCAAAATGAATATACGGATGGCAAACCAACACATGAAGCACATGAGATACCACTATGTAACTATGAGAATGGCTAATATAAAAAATCCATAAATAGGTAATTGCTCATACCAAATGCTGATGAGAATGTAGAGCAACTGGAACTCTCATGCATTGCTGATAGGAATGCAATTATACAGCCACCACAAAAAGCTAGAGAGTTAAACATATACTTATCATACAGCTCAGCAATTCCACTCCTATTAATTTTCTCAATTAAAAATAGGCTATTGTTTATATATGAGCTTAGTATATGACAGAAATACCCTTACATATCACTGGGGAAATGATGGACTCTGCAGTAAAATGGTGGTGACAATTAGCGATGCACGGTGAAAGATACAACTAGAGCTTTACCCGATGTTGCATGCACATGTGTACACACACATGCACCCTCACAAATAAATTAAGACCAAAACATGAAGAATTAACTTTGCAATTTTTAGACTAAAATGTAAAAGAATAGATCTATTAGATCTATATGATATTAGGTAAAAGAGAATTTTTAAACATAAAACCACAAGATAAAAGAAAATATTCTAAATCTAAATTTGAGATCATTAAAATAAAAAATTCAATGTGAATAAAACTCTTTAAACAAAAAGAAACAAACAAAAATACCATAGATTGAGAAATTTTGTTGTACTTATAACTGACAAATTAATGCTATCCAGAAAATATTTATTTTTTAAAAAATCAAAAAACAAAAATTTTAGTCAAAAAGTGAACAAAAGATATAAATAAAACGTTATAAAAGTCTGAATAGTTATTAATTTATGAACTATATATTTATAATTAGTTTTTCAGGAGGAAAATTGATTAAAAACTTTTGTTTACTTATACAATATATACTATATAGTAATTCAAATAAGTGAACATATTCTGCACAAATAAAACTAAAGCATAATGTTGAGAGAAAAAGAGCAACTTGTAAAAGAACACCTTTAAAGGAACACCAAAGATGTACATTTAAAAAAATCAGAGCACACGTATTATACACTCATATATTGATAAGTATTAAAAGCATCAAAAATGCATGGGGGAGCATTGACAACACCAAATGATGGTGAGGATGTGGAACACACAGGAACACCTACCTGGTAGAAATACAAAGTGGTCCAGCCACTTGAGAGGACAGTTTAACCTTTCCTTACAAAATTAAACACACTCTTACTATACAGTCTAGCAGTCAGTCACCCAAAGGGGTTAAAATTTTATGTCTACATAAAAACCTGCACACATATGTTTATAGTGGCTTTATTCATAACTGCCATAACTTGGAAGCAACCAAGATGTTCTGCAAGGTGAATGGATGAATAAACTTTGTACATCCAAACAATGAAAGATTACCCAGCACTAAAAAGAAATGAGTCATCAATACATGAAAAGACATGAAGGAAATTTAAATGTATATTACAATCTGAAAAGGTTACACACTGTATGATTCCAACTACAGGAAGTCCTCAGTTTACAACACAGGTTCATTCCTATGACAGTGATGTAACTGGAATTTTGGTGTAAGTAGAACCACACCGTAGCCTAAGTAACCTACCTATCCTAACACAGTTGTAAAATCATAATCTAGAACATAAAAACACAACCAAGCCACAGAAAAAGGAAAAGGACATAAATATACTATCCTGTGCACTGTACTATAGTAACAGAAAAAATGACAAAAAATGAGTGTAAAAAAATTCTTACTTTTATTTCTGTGGTTGACTTGCACACTGGAAGAGGCATTGCAAGGTAGGAGAGAGTGATCTATTGGGAGGAGGAAACTGGAGAGGCAGGAGAACCTGCAGAAGGTGCTGGAGACACCGGGTCAGGTGAATCAGGATTGGCTAAGGAGCATGCAGGAGACGCTGGAGATGATTCTACCTGTACTATAGGTGTTTCATCTTGAGAAGCAGCTGATATAGAGGGTGCAGGATCTGTTACAGGCCTCTCTACCTTCGTAAAGTATCATTTCAGGCTAATTTGGAAGGTTGATGACTTCTTCTCTTCTAAAACCTGCCTATAGCATTGTAAGGCATTCATAATAGCTCTGTAGACCTCACTGAATCTGTCATCGCTGCGGTCCTCAGCCTGAAATTTTGCCAACCCATCCTCCACCATAAAGAAACCTTCTGCAAACCCTTAGTAGTAAATCTCTTGGGTTCTGGAGTTTCTATCTCTTCCTCTTTAATCAGCTTCTTCTCTAGTTGAATGAAGTCCTCAGCAGACGACAGCTCCTCTCCATGTGATGCCAGTAGCTCTGTGACATCCATAGTGATGGCTTTCCTCTTCCTCGAAGCACTACCATCTGAAGACTCTGGCTTTCATTTAGAAGCCATAATAAGGGCCAAAAAGTCACCAAACAAAGCAACACAAACAAAGCACTTGCACTTTTAACAGTCCAAAATGGTGTACGTAAGCATACTGGGGGAGGCCAACTCCCTCTCTCATAGGCCACATTACTGCATATTCTTCCACCGAGTGCAAGCCAACTAGTTTGCCCACGTAGTCCATAAGTATGATGCTAACAGTGTAAGCCAAAACACCCATGTCCCCATTTTTTTTAAGTTTTTATGGGAGTGAGCAAGCATCATAAACTCAAAACGTGTTGATACTGTCATAACCTGAGGCACCCCTATACTGTATAAGAAAGTCTTGCAAAGATAAAATTACAAAGATAAAAAGATCAGTGGTTTCCAGGGTGAGAAGGGAAAGACGTACATAGGAAGAATCCATAAAATTTTTAGGGCAGTAAAAATATTCCCTATGATATTTTATTAATGGATATATGTCTTTATATATTTGTCCAAACCCATAAATATACAGTGGCAAGAGTGAACCTTGAAGTAAACTAAGGCCTTTGGCTGATTGTAATGTGTCAAAGTAGGTTCATCCTTGTTAAAAAAAAAAAAAAAAAGTGCCATTCTGGTGAGTGATTTTGATGCATGTGCAGCGGCAGGAAGATGTAGAAAACAGCGATAAACACAATCTTGCTGCAGACCTAGAAATGCTCTTTAAAAATGCACAGAAAATGTTCATACCACTTTCTCAAAAGTGGTTCTCTCTGCGAAGGGCGAGGTAATAAATGAGGGTAAGAATTTGGGTATCAGTAGAGTCCTACTTGTACAGGGAATGGGGGGGTGGGGGTAGAAACAAAGAAAGAAGAAAGAAAGAAAGAAGGAAGGAAGGAAGGAAGGAAGGAAGGAAGGAAGGAAGGAAGGAAGGAAGGAAAGAAGGAGGGAAGATCTGAACTAAATATGGCAAATATTAACAGCTATTTAAATCTGGTGCTGTGTATATTTTGTGTTTAAATATTTTCAAAAATTTTAAACAAATTCGTTACAGAAACATAACATTTCATAAAAATGTTTTAAACAATGTCAAAATCATTAGAACACACATTTATCTTCCCAAATATCTCTATTAAAGGGCGACACTCATTTATTTAATGTGCTTCTGAAAAATAAACTGTATTGTTATTCCATATGCACCCCTTGTTTAAAGACTGGAGTAAAACATTGAACATTCAAGCATATAGTTAAGAATTTCCCAAGAAAGTAAGGGGTTATGGGTTAAGACTAAAACTATCCATTAAGATGCCTCTCTTTGATGTTCTTAGGTATATTGATTATTCGGTATTGTGAATTTTTTTTTAGTAAACACCAGATCAATATTCTAAGAACTTTCTTTTTTCTTGTTTTTTGCCTGAGGAAGCAGAGCCTCAGGTAAAGAAGTAAGTTAGCCTGACAAGGCAGTGGCACAGTGGATAGACTGTCAGACTGGGACGCAGAGGACCCAGGTTCGAAGCACCAAGGTCGCAGGTTTGAGTGAGGGCTCATCCAACTTGAGCGCAGGTTCACCAGCTTGAGCATGGAGCTGCTGGCTTGAGTGTGGGATCATTGATATAATCCCATGGTCACTGACTTGAGCCCAATGTCGTTGTCTTGAGCAAGGGGTCACTTGCTCTGCTGTAGTACCCGCCCTCCTGTCAAGGCACACGTGAGAAAACAATCAATGAATAACTAAGGTGCCACAACAAAGAATTGATACTTCTCATCTCTCTTCCTTCCTGTCTGTCTGTCTCTATCTGCCCCTCTCTCTGTCCCTCTGTCTCTGTCACACACAAAAAAAGTAAATAAGAATTAGAAACTTAAAGAGAAGTCAGGGCTCTAATTGTTTGGCCCCTTGGAGTTGCTCCAACTGAGGCCCACAATTTGTCAGTGCTGCACCCAGGAAATGATATTCAGAAAGGTCCTAATTCTTCCTCCACTTTCAGCAAGATAGCATGAATCATTTAATTTTTTTCAATTCGTTAAGCTTATTTTTACAGAAAATAAAAAGAAAGTTTTCCCTCTACTTGGAGAGTTACATCACTTTTTTTTCTTCTAATGCCCTCATGAAGCTCTTGATATGAAAGCTTAGCCTTCCTAGAAAACTGTTATTAGAAATGAAAAGCTGCATGGGTCTTGTCAGCCTCCATCTTATACTATTAATTTTCACTCTGGAGTTCACAAAATGGCCATTTCTGTAATGCATTCCATGTTTCCGGAGAAAGAAGATTGCCAGCACAGTAAATATCCATCTAAGCCTTCTTTTTCATCAACAAAACATGTCGTTTGTAGTACCCACACATCAACAGAACTTCCTCAAGCCTGCCACTATTGCTTTTTTATAATTATATTTATAATCCTCCTTTACACACGAGAGCTCAATTTACTTCCTCCTACAATGCATTAGCATCCTCTTCAAATCCATTAGTGGTATCACAAGCTCCACAGCATCGTTCCCTCTTCAAAATATTTTATTATTAAGTTATTGTACTGCGAGCTGGGAGTCTATGAATATTTAAGGAAGGCATTGCATGTTGATGTATATGCTGCCAAGACAAAAAAAAAAAAAAGAGCCTATTTGCCCTAATATTTTGGCAGTGGTTTAAAAGATGCTGGTTTGTGTTGTTTTTTTAAGATGTTTGCTCCAGTTTAAAATGATTGATATAAGTAGTAAATAATCCATTACAAAAATATCCTTGATGATTTAAACCTTACTTGTTCTTTACTCTGCAAAGAAAAGTGTCAATGCTAGCTAGCAGCAGGATAGGAAGAGGCAAACTGACTCCAGTGCTCTGAGAACCCTAGAAATTTCCTTAGCACAGCTAACTCATGCCAGGGTTGCTGGCTCTATATTCACTTTTTAGCAATTGAAATTGATTATCCCTACAGCTCAGTGATGTTATGGTGACATTTTCATTATTATTTATAATTTTCTAAGTTATACCACCCTTTTGAGTTATTTGAGTATATGTACAGATATCAATAATCCATTAATTTCATTCAAAATAAATCACATGATTTGGTACATTACATATTTAAAATGCAGTACCAAAAAGATCTGAAATGTCCATCGACAGATGAATGGATAAACAAATACGATATATCCATATGATGTAATATTTTTCAGCAATAAAAAGAACAAAAGTTTGCTATATGTGTACAACCTGGATGAAACTCAAAACCATTATGCTAACTGAAAGAAGCCAGTCATAAAAGGCAACATATTATCTGATTCCATTTATATCAAATGTCCAAATCCTTAGAGACAGAAAGTAAATTAGTGGTTGTTTAGGGGTGGTGGGTTTCAGGGTTATAGGGATGGGAGGGTGATAATTACATGGTACAGGGCTTCCCTTTGGCTGATGAAAGAGTTCTAAAATCACTGGTGAGAGTGAGAGCACAGATCTGTGACTATACTAAAAACCACTGTACGATTTAAATGAGTAGCTTGGATCCTGTGTGAATTATACCTTGATAAAAATGTTATTAAAATGAGTTGTAGTAATGTTATTAAAATGAGTTGTAGTAACCTCATTTCTCTTAACAAAATAAGACATTAATTCATTATGTCACCTTGGACACTCATCATCAGCCTCCCAAGTTATTTATGGAGTTGGAGGAGGGGATGGAGAAACATTGGTTGATGTGTGAGAAGTGCAAAGAAAGAAGTGACCCATTACAGAATAATTTTGGAGTTTTTTTAACCACATATCCCTTTTCTCCCAAGAGTTGTATACCGTAGTCCCCACTCCTACACCAGGAGCCACAACTCCATGGAAAAGTATGGAAGTGAGTCACCTACCCAAAAATCATTGAAAACAACCACTCTTAAATAATGGTATCAACAGGGTGCTTATAAAGATAAACAAGCATGGTAGTGAATACTGGATTTATTTAAGAAAACACACTGCTATGTTTATCATTTAATAAAATAATCAGCATTCTTTCTCTTTAGCAATGTGATACTTTACTCCATATAAGTTAATGTGTACAGTAAAGCGAGGGGAATAACTTTTTTAGGCAAAATAATTGAGTAAGGTTGGAAATATTTGTTTTGTGTGAAGCCATATCTGCTGTTAAAGTTCTAGAGGAAAAATGGTGTGAAGAGTTGAAATTATGTGTTAAATTCATAATTATGAACTTCCTAAAAAACTGTATGTTTTTGTTTCCTTCCCTGCTTGGATTGCTTCTAATAGTTTTACCTTCATTTGACCTTGGAGACCTGGTGTGTGTGTCTAGATTACAGTGCAAAACAGAAGCAATTTGGAACAAATTCATTATTGTTTTTTCATCTGTTGACATTCCTCATTTTCTTCATGTTTGACACTGTTCTTGAAACAATCCTTCCTTTGTGTTTTTAATAGTACATCTGGGTACTGCTGCTTCTTTTTTAAATATCTAACCCTTGCATAGTACTTAATATATGTCAGTAACTGCTTTAAGCTCCTTCTATATTTATCCTATTTAATTGTATCAAAAACTCTATGATATTATGTTATTAACTCCATCTTTAAAGTCAAGGAAATTCAAAGACAGAAGTTTAAGTCACCTTTCACTTATTTTGTTCTGCCCCATCTGTGGTTTGTGCCTTGTTTGCAGAGCGTAGCAAAGGAGAAAGGTGAGTTTTTATTCTACTGACACTACTGTGAGTTGGCATCCTGTTCTCTGAGTCAGGCAAGGTGTCAGAAGTAGCTCTCTAATGAATGAATCCTTTCCTGAGTTCTTAGGAGATTCCCATCATTGGAAGAACTTTCACCTGTAGTTTCTCTTGAAGCTGATAATGCTGGGTCATTGACTCCCATTGTCTCCACCTCTGAAATCAAGGAATAAGACAGATTCTGTTTGTTGAAATGTTTGCCTCTTTAGGAATGATCTGATCTTAATCAGAATTTCATATAATCTCAGGCTGATATTCTTTCTCATTTGGCCCAAATTTAGTTCAAAGGAAACACTCACATATATCTTTGTCTCAGCAATACCAGATAATGCAGGCTGTATAAGACCACAGTCACTTCTTGCTCAATTTGTCCCACAGGAGCCAGCAGTGTATTTTACACTCATTACATATCTTAGGTAGGAGCCAGACCATCCACTAGGTCTCCTCACTGTGGAGAACATATGTCAACTTACAAGATTGTCTCAATGAAACCCTTCTTAAGTTGAAGAATTGAAGTCAACTGGTATCTTTTATTGAGTTGGGGTTGGGAAGAACTCACAGCACACACAGTGGTCTCTCCAAAAATTCTTTCTCCCCATTCCCTTCTTTTTGTGCCCTTTCAGATTCCTTCTTTGGTAGAGGGAGTTAAAGTTTTCTGAATGATTTTTGCTGTGTGTGTGTGTGTGTGTGTGTGTGTGTGTGTGTGTGTGTGTGTCAGAGATAGAGAGAGACAGAGAGAGGAACAGACAGGAAGAAAGAGAAATGAGAAACATCAATTCTTCATTGCAGCTCATTAGTTGTTCGTTGATTGCTTTCTCATATGTGCCTTGACCAGGGGGCTACAGCAGACTGAGTGACCTCTTGCTCAAGCCAGAGACCTTGGGATCAAGATGCTGAGCCTTACTCAAACCAGATGAGCCCGCGCTCAAGCTGGCAACCTCAGGGTTTCAAACCTGGGTCCTCTACATCCCAGTTTGACGCTCTATCCACTGCGCCAACTGCTTGGTCAGGCTTGCCAGGTTTTTTTTTAATCTTGGTTTACCACCAATTCATTTTGGAGTTCAGTTCTTATGTGTGTTCATATATAAAGATATCTTTACATTTATGTCTGATTCCTTTAGAGAACTATTAGTTTGCCAATGGCACTGATCAAGTCTGTTATATTCACCACAGTATACACAGTATTTATTCCAGCGTGTGGCATTTAATAGGCATTCATATAACATTGTATAGTGAATGAATGCATAAACACATATATTTTTACTTATTAATGAAAATAAATAAAGACAGTTCAGAAGGACTCCCTACCCAGGTTTGCACATGAAGTTATACAGGTCCCAAAAGTAACTACCATTTTTTCCACAAGAAATATTTTCCAATTTTTGAATCTTTCCTAAAAATGCATCAGTTAAATAATAAACATTATTTCCAGAGTTCTACACAGTCCTGCCAAAATATCAATCATACCATGGCACAAATAGGCATTTAAAAAAATAAATAAATAAAGCTATTTACAGTACAATTGTATACTAAGTGCCATAAATTCTCAGATACCTATACAAAAATATTAGGCCTCTCTGCTTATGAAATGAAGCAATATAATTGACAGTTATGAGATTTTATTGTAATGCACATGATATAATAAATCTGGTTACTGAAAATTCTGTGGTGCACTGTTTAAAGTTTATTAATTGATTACCTTGGAGTCAGCTTATTTTGAAATTCCTTATTGTGAGCTTTGATAAGAATATACTATACATATGAAATATATTATAACCTTTTCCAAATCCAATACACATAATCAGTAATGTAGGAGATTTACAAAAACCTCTATTACCATCTATTGAGAATTTGTAACACATGTGAGGTAATAAAATTCCTGTTTGAAACAAGTAGAAAGATTCTCTATATTAGCCTTTCCATGGTGTTCACCCTGTATTAGTAATTCCAGATCAAGTAAAGGAAAATTCCTAATGCTCAACAAAACATAGCCACACAGAAATCAAGAAAAGAAAATGAATTTTTATGTGAAATTAATTTTATATTTGTGTCCCAAATGAGAATTTATTTAACTTTTAAAATGTGAAGATTTTATTTGTTTAATTTTAAGAAGAGAAAAATGGGGCATTGTTTTTCTTTCCTTTAGCATTTTATTAGCAATACCCTAAGAAAATGTATTAATAGGAAAGTGTAGTTGGGGTTCCCACAGAATGCTTGAGATAGCACCTTTAAATTTGTGACTAAGTGAGGAAAATATGTTTCTGAACATTTGTAATTTAAAATTCTCAGGTTATTTATCTCAAATCACTTAAAGTAAAAATGTCATTCAAAATACAAATTTATTTTAAGTAATATATAGGAAAATATTCATACATTGTAATGAACTTTTTTTAATTGGGTTGTCTTTTTTTCTTTATTGAGTTGTACAAGTTCTTTATTCTGGATACAAGTCCCTTATCAGATACATAATTAGCATATTTTCCTAATTATTTGGGTTGCCTCTTCACTTTCTTAATAGTGTTCTTCGAAGTAAAATATTTTTAAATTTTATGAAGTCCAATTTATCTATTATTCTCGTTTGCTGCTTATTCTTTTAGTGGTGTCATATCTAAAACAAAAAATCACCTAATCCAAGATCAAGAAGATTTACAACTATGTTTTCTTCTAAAATTTGTACTGTTTAACTCTTTGAAGTAGGAATTTGAGTAATTTTATATATGGTGTGAGGTAGGAGGTCCAACTTTATATTTCTACATGTGGATATCCAGTTGTCCCACCATATACCCAGAACCATTTGTTGAAAGACTAATCTCTCCTCCATTGAATGGTCTTGGTACTCTTGTAGAAAATAATTGACCCAAAATATATGTTTATTTCTGGATCATCAGTTATAGTCTATTGATATATATGTCTGTATTTATGCCATAAATACAGAGATATTAATATATATCTCTGTACTTATACCTCACTGTCTTGATTTCTGTAGCTTTCTATTAAGGTTTGAAATTAAGAAATGTGAGTTCTACAACTTTGTTCTGTTTTTCAAGATTGTTTGCCTATTCTGGGACTATTGCTATTTGTATTTTCATGTGAATTTTCGGATCATTTCATAAATTTCTGCCAAAAATACAGCTGAGATTTTCATAGAGATTGTTTTGTATATACAGATCCATTTGGGGACTACTGTCATCTTAACAATATTAAATTTTCCTATTCATAAACACAATATATTTTTCTTTATTTAGATCTTCTTTAATTTCTTTTAATGGCATTTTGTAGTTTCACTGTACAAGTGTCTTAGTCTGTTCAGGTTGCTATAACAAAATGCCACTGACTGGATAGCTTACAACCGAAAATATTTATTCCTCACAATTCTGGAGACAGAGTTGAGGAACATAGTGCCAACAAAGTTGCATTCTGATAAAGGCCCTGTTTGTGCTTCCAACTCAGAGCCTTCTAGCTGCGGGCTCATATGGGGAAAGGGGCTATGAGTTTCTTGCTACTGGAGCCTCTCTTATAAGTCACAAATCTAATTTATAAGGGCTGTATCATCATGACTTAAGCACATCCCAAATTCCCTGTATTGGGCTTTAGGATTTCAATATTAAAATTGGGGTGGGGGAGGGAACTAACATTCAGACCATAACAAAAGTCTTAAAATTCTTTAATTAAGTTTACTTCTAAGTATTTTTATGTTATTAAAAATAGAATTTTTTTCTTAGACTTTTTTTCCAGATTATTCACTGTTAGCATATAGATACAGAATTGATTTTTTTCTACTGATCTAGTATCCTGCAACATTGGTGAACATATTTGTAAGTCTTCCCCTCACCCAGCTTTACTGAGTTATAATTTATTGATAAAAATGTCTATACTTAAAGTATACAGCATGACAATTTAATATATACTGTAAAATAATAACCACAAACAAGCTAATTAACACATTCATCACCTCATAGTTATTATTCTCATGTTTGTTTATGTGTTGACAACATTTAGAATAAACCTATTTTAATGTTTCAGGCATGTCTTTTGTGGTATATAGACATATTTTGAGTTCAGAAACCGTACTGAGTGAAGGTTAGAGAGAAAAAAGAGAAACCAACCAAATGTTACACACCATGGGAATAAAGAATCAGAGTCAACAAACAGGTAGAATGCTTGACTATTCTTCAAGTTTTCATTTTTAACCCCTTTTCTTCCTCATTTTATAAATAGAAAGGATCGTGAAAGACTTCCATGAACAATTATATGTCACAAATTAGACAACCTAGAAATACAGAATAAATTCCTTAAAACATACAATCTACCAAGACTAAATTATGAAGAAATAGAAAAGCTGGGCCAACCAATTACTAGTAAGAAGATTTAATCAGTAATAAAAAAACATTTCAACAAAAAATAAAAGGCCAAGACCAGACAGCTTTAGTGATGAATTCTATCAAAATTCAAAAAAGAATTAACAACAATCTTTTTCAAACTCTTCCAAATAATAAAACACTTCCAGACTCATTTTATGAAGACAATAATATCTTGATCCCAAAACCACAAAAGAGCATGACAAGAAAAGAAAATTATACACCAATATCCCTGATGAACATAGAGACAAAAATCCTCAAAAAATTAACATCCTAAATTCAATAATCCGTTCAAAACCATGATCAAGTGGAATTTATTTCAGGCATGCAAGGATGGTTTAACACCCCCAAATCAATCAATAAGATATACCACATTAATAAAATGAAACATAAAAATCATATGGTCATCTCAGTAAATGTAAGAAAAGCATTTGACAAAATTTAATATCCATTTTTGATAAAAAAGTAAAAACTCCCAACAAATCATGAATAGAGGAAATATACCTCAATGTAATAAAGGAAAGTTATAAAAAATACACAGCTAAGGTCATACTCAATGATGAAAGGCTGAAAACTTTTCCTTTAAAATCAGGAAGAAGACAAGGATGCCTACTGTCAACACTTTTATTCAACAGAGTATTGAAGTCTTAGATAGAAAAATTAGACAATAAAAAGAAGTAAAAACCATACAATTCTAAAAGTAAGAAGTAAAATTGTTACTAGTTAAGAAAGGCATAATCTTATATATAGAATGCCATAAAGAACACATCGAAAAGAACAAATTAAAAGTTTTAATATATATCAGAATAAATAAAAATTTAAAAATCAAGTTAATTTTTATACACTAACAGTGAACTTATCCGAAAAATAAATTAGAAAAACAATTTACAAGTTGAAGCAAAAGCAAGTTTCAAGTTGTCTGTATCAAAGATAATAAATAATAATACAAGAACAAACTCTGTTTTATGTACTTATAACTACAAACCTTTTGCTTCACCTTCCATTTATAACTGCATCAACAAGAATAAAATACGTAGAAATATTTAATCAAAGAGGCGAAATATCAGCACACTAAAATCTAAGAAATTGATGACAGAAACTAAAGAAGACACAAATAAATGGAATGATATTCTGCACTCACAAACTAGTAGAACTAATATAATTAAAATGTCCATACTACTCACAGTGATCAACAGATTTAGTGCACTCTCTATCAAAATTTCAATGGTGTTTTTCACAGAAATGGAAAAAAGAATTTTAATATTTATGTAGAACCACAAAGGCCTTGAATAGCCACAGCAATCTTGAGAAAAAAGAACAAAGTAGGAGGCATCACACCTATTGATTTCAAGGTATACTATAAAGTGGTATAGAATTGGCATAAAATAAGATACATAAATCAATGGAACAGAATAGAGAACCCTTAAATAAAACCAAGTATATATGGTTAATTACTATTTGACAGAGTTGTTAACAATATACAAGGAAAAGATAGCTTCCTCAATAAATGATATTGAGTAAAATGAACAGTCACATGGAAAAGAATAAAACTGGACATTCATATTACACCATACATAAAAATCAACTCACGCCTGACCTGTGGTGGTGCAGTGGATAAAGCGTCGACCTGGGAAAACTGAGGTCGCCAGTTCAAAACCCTGCACTGGTCTGGTCAAGGCACATATGGGAGTTGATGTTTCTAGCTCCTCCCCCCTCTCTCTCTCTCTCTCTCTCTCTCTCTCTCTCTCTCTCTTTCTCTCTGTGTGTGTGTGTGTGTGTGTTTGTGTGTGTGTGTCTCCTCTCTAAAATAAATAAAAAGAAATTTTAAAAAAATCAACTCACAGTGGATTAGATACTTAAAGCATTAGACCTGAAATGGCAAAATTCCTAGAAGAAAACATAAGGGGTAAGCTCCATGACACTGGTCATGGCAATGAGTACTATGAGTTTTTCAATTTGACCCCAAAAGTAAAGGCAACAAAAACAAAAATAAACAAGTGGTGTACATCAAACTAAAAAGCTCTGCTCAGCAGTGAAAAACAGCAACAAGATGAAAAGGCAATCTATGGAATCAGAGAAAATTATTTTCAAACCACATATCAGATAAGGGGTTAATATCCAAAATATATAAAGAACTTATATAACTCAATAGCAAAAAGAAGAAAAATCTCAATTTAAGAAGGAGGGAAAGGATCTGAATAGACATTTCAAAGAACACATATAATTACCAACATGTAGATAAAAAGATGTTCAAAAGTCACTAATCATTAGTGAAATACAAATCAAAACCGCAATAAAGTATTATCACACCTGGTAAGATGTCTATTATCAAAAAGACAACAGATAACATATGATGGTAAGGATGTATAGAAATGGGAACCCTTGTGCACTCTTGGTGAGAATGTAAATTGATGGAGCCACTATGGAAACCACTATACAATTTTTTCAAAAAATTAAAAATACAACTACTATATGATCCAGCAATTCCTCTTCTGGATATATAGCCAAAGGAAATAAAACCATTTCTTGAAACCATAATATCAAGAGATATCTACAGTGTGTTCGTAAAGTCATGGTGCACTTTTGACCGGTCACACGGTCAAAAGTATACACCATGACTTTACGGACACACTGTATACTCCCATGTTAATTGCAGCATTATTCACAATTGTCAATATATGGAAACAACCTAAGTGTCTATCAATGAATGAATAAGTCAAGAAAATATATTTTTGGATACATATATATATATATTATATGTTCTATTATATTATACTTTTTACAATACAATATTAATCAGCCTTAAAAAAGGAGAACCAGAGGAGCAAGATGGTGATGGAATAGGCAAACGTACCAACTTCCAACTCCCTGAACCAAAGTGGATTATAACTAAATTTTAAGAATCATCATCTGGATAAACCAACTTTGAACAAAACTAAGTGGACTCTTCAACAAAGGAACACAGAAGAAGCCACATTGAGACTGGTAGGAATAGCAAAAACGTGAAGAGGGCTGCCCAGCTCCCCGGAGCAAATGGCACCCTGGAGAGACCCGCGTGGTGGGAGGAGAGGTTGGTGGAGAGGGAGGGACCTGGGTCCAAGTAAGAAAGATCCAGCCTGCAGTTCCAGAGCCCAGAAGAGGCGTTTGGACAGTATTGAGCTGTGAAACAAGTGAGGATACTGTCTGTGAGAAAGAGACAGTTTTCTCAGACCCAAGATTCTTAAAGGCATAGTGCAGAAAACCTTTCTCACAGCCACAGCGCAGAAAATCTTTCTCACAGCCACTCACCTGGGGCTCCGGGGAATGGGGTCAGAAGAGAGGACCAGAGCAGCAGGAAGTAAGAGTAAACTGGAAGCCACAGGAAGAAACACTCTGAGGGACAGCCACCCTAACTCCTGGGCTAAGTCACTTCCCTAATCAAAAATGAATATTTCCCCTGGAACTAGCAATACCAGCAAAGGGAGACAGGACACCAGCCAAACATGCTCTCCTGTGGCACTTAGAGCAGAGCTGCTTAGATGGAAGGAGCTTTCAGGTCTACAGTATGGAATGTTAGGGTCAAAGCTGCGGGGCCCCTTCCACTCTGCTGAGGGTTGCTGGAAGGACGGTGGCGGCGGGACGCTGAAACGCGGTTCTGTCGGCAGGGGCGGGGCCCAGCCAGTGAGAGCTCGGTCTAGCCAAGCAGGGGTGGAGGGGACACGCGAAAGGGGTCTGGCAGCTGCTGCACACCCACAGCCCCACCTGCGGGGGAAAAGCAGAAGGTCAGGAAAGGGCAGAGATCTGCTCTGCTACCCTGTGCAAGCTGTCCCTGACCATGGGCACGGGGCTAGGACCAGGGAGGAACGGAAGCTCGTGGCTGAGCTAACGCCAGCAGCCTCAACTGGCCCGAGAAACCAGAGTTTGCAATCCTGTGCAGGAAGGCACTGGCCTTGAGGGCGGGGCTAAAGCTCTGAACAGGCGGAGGTTCACACCTGAGAGCAGGTCAACAGCCCTGTCCAACCCAAGAAAATGTGGTGAGCAAGCTCTGAACACGGGCTAGGCAGAAGCCCGGGAACAGGCTGGAACCGCAGCTGAGCAAAGGTGCTCGCTTCTACCCTTGGTGCTGAGGCTTGTGGCTTGAGTGACAGCCCCTCCCACGGAGAAGAGGCAAAAATTACAGCAAAAGCTGCAGTGGGCCGGCACTAGCAACGCCCATACCCAACAGCCCTAGGCAGTGGCAGAGCGGGTGGTGGGCCTGCAGACAGACCACACCTAGAAAACAAAAAGGCAACACCCACTGGACTCCAGTGACCACTACCTTCTTATACACAGACAAAATGGGCAGGCAGAGAAATGCAACCCAAATGAATCAAGAGAAATCCCCTGAGTAGGACCTGAATGAACCAGATATAACCAAATTACCAGATGCAGAATTTAGAATAATGATAGTTAAGATGTTCAAAGAAATAAGAGCAACAATGGATAGTCACTATGAACACCTAAATAAAGAGATAACAAGTATAAAAAACGAAATTGAAATAATAAAAAAGAATCAGACAGAAATGACAAACACAGTATCAGAACTGAAGACCACAATGGAAGGAATTAAAAGCAGGATGGATGATACTGAGGATTGAATCAGTGAGTTAGAGAACAAAATAAACAAAGGCACAGAAGCAGAGCAGAAAAAGGAAAAGAGACTCAAAAAAGGTGAGGAAACTCTAAGGGAGCTCTGTGAGAACATGAAGAGAAACAACATTCACATCATAGGGGTTCCTGAAGAAGAGGAGAGAGAACAAGATATAGAAACTTTGTTCAATTGAATCATAGCTGAAAACTTCCCTAAATTAAGGCTGGGAAACATTCCACACATGCAAGAAGCACACAGAATTCCATTAAAGAGAAACCTAAAAAGATCTACACCAAGACACATCACAGTTAAAATACCAAAGCTAAGGGATAAAGAGAAATTTTTAAAAGCTGCTAGAGGAAAAAACGCTATCATCTACAGAGGAGCCCCCATAAGGATGACATCTGACTTCTCAATAGAAACACTTGAGGCCAAAAGGGAATGGCAAGATATATTCAAAGTAATGCTGAACAAGAACCTACAACCAAGACTACTCTATCCAGCAAGGCTAACATTTAAAATTGAAGGAGAAATAAAGAGCTTCCCAGACAAAGAAACCCTCAAGAATTCATTAAAACCAAACCAATTCTGCAAGAGATAATAAGGGGCCTGTTGTGAACAGTTCAAAGGGAAGAAAGAATATAGCAAAAGAAAAATACAGCTTTAAAGAATAAAATGGCAATAAACAACTACATATCAATAATAACCTTAAATGTAAATGGATTAAATGATCCAATCAAAAAGACATAGGGTAGCTGCATGAATAAAGAAACAGGACACATACATATGCTGTCTACAAGAGACACACCTTAAAACAAAACAGGCACATAGACTGAGAATAAAAGGATGGAAATAAATATGTCATGCAAATGGAAATGAATGAAAAGACCGAGTAGCAATACTTATATCTGACAAAATGGACTTTAAAACAAAGGCTGTAGTAAGAGATAAAGAAGGACACTACATAATTATAAAGGGAACAAGTCAACAGGAAGATATAACTATTATAAATATCTACGCACCATATATAGGAACCCCGATATACATAAAGCAGACTTTGATAGATATAAACAGCGAAATTAACAGCAATACTATCATAGTTGGGGATTTCAATACCCCTCTAACAACAGTGGATAGATCCTCAAGAAAGAAACTTAATAAAGAAACAGCAGACTTAAAGGATACACTAAATCAACTCGATTTAATAAATATCTTCAGAAATTTTCACCCTAAAGCAGTAGAATATACATTCTTCTCAAGCGCTTATGGTACATTTTCTAGGATAGACCACATATTAGGACACAAAAACGGTCTCAATAAATTTAAGAAGATTGAAATCATATCAAGCATTTTCTCTGATCACAATGCCATGAAACTAGAAATTAACCACAACAGAAAAACTGAAAAATACTCAACACCTGGAAACTAAATAGCATGTTATTAAATAATGAAGGATTAACAATGAGATAAAAGAAAAAATAAAAAAGTTTCTAGAAACGAATGATAATGAGCATACATCAATTCAAAATTTATGGGACGCAGCAAAAGCAGTACTGAGAGGGAAGTTCATTGCACTACAGGCGTACCAAAAAAAGCTAGAAAAAGCTCAAATAAGCAACCTGACCCTGAATCTTAAAGAACTAGAAAAACAAAAGCAAATAAAGTCCAGGACCAGTAAAAGAAAGAAAATAATAAAGATCAGAGCAGAAATAAATAGAGACTAAGGAAACAATACAGAGGATTAATGAAACCAGAAGCTGGTTCTTTGAAAAGGTAAACAAGATTGATGAACCTTTAAATAGACTCACCAAGAAAAAAAGAGAGAGGACCCAAATAAATCAAATTAGAAATGACAGCAGAGAAATAACAACTGACACAACAGAAATACAAAGCATTCTAAGACAATACTATGAAGAACTCTAAGCAAAAAATTACACAACCTAGGTGAAATGGACAAATTTCTTAAATCATATAATCTTCCAAAAATCAATCTAGAAGAATCAGAACACCTAAACAGACCAATTACAACAAATGAGATCGAAACAGTTATCAAAAGACTCCCAAAAAAGAAAAATTCTAGGCCTGATGGCTCCACAAGTGAATTCCACCAAAAATTCAAAGAAGAACTAACGCCTATCCTCCTCAAGCTATTTCAAAAAATAAAGAGGAAGGAAGACTTCCAAACTCCTTTTTTGAGGCGAGCATAATTCTGATACCAAAACCGGGCAAAGATAACACAAAGAAAGAAAATGATAGGCCTATATCCCTGATGAATTGAGATGCTAAAATTCTCAAAAAAATATGAGCCAACCAGATCCAGCAATATATGAAAAAGATCATACACCATGATCAAGTGGGATTTATTCTGGAGAGGCAAGGCTGGTTCAATATAAACAAATCAATCAATGTGATTCATCACATAAACAAAAGGGAGGACAAAAATCACATGATAATTTCAATAGATGCAGAAAAGGCATTTGATAAAATCCAGCACCCATTCATGCTCAAAACTCTCAGTAAAGTGGGAATTCAGGGAACATTGCTTAACATGATAAAGGCCATCTACGACAAACCCACAGCAAACATCATACTAAATGGACAAAAATTAAAATCAATCCCCTTAAGATCAGAAACCAGGCAGGGTTGCCGCCTTTCACCACTCTTATTCAACATAGTTCTGGAAATTCTAACTACAGCAATCAGACAGAAGAAAAAAAAGGCATTCAAATTGGAAAAGAAAAAGTAAAACTGTCATTATTTGCAGATGATATGATATTGTATATAGAAAACCCTAGAGTCTCAGTCAAAAAACTACTGGACCTGATAAATGAATTCAGCAAGGTGGCAGGATATAAAATTAATACTCAGAAATCAGAGGCATTTCTATATACAAACAATGAACTGTCAGCAAAAGAAATTAAGGAAACAATCCCCTTCACTATTGGAGCCAGAAAAGTAAAGTACCTAGGAGTAAATTTCACCAAGGAGGTTAAGGACTTGTACTCGGAAAATTACAAAACATTGATAAAAGAAATCAAGGAAGATACAAACAAGTGGAAGCATATACCGTGCTCATGGCTAGGAAGAATAAACATCATTAAAATGTCTATATTACCCAAAGCAATTTATAAATTCAATGCAATACCAATTAAAATACCAATGACATACTTCAAAGATCCAGAACACATATTCCAAAAATTTATATGGAACCAAAAAAGAACACGAATAGCCTCAGCAATCTTAAAAAGAAAAAGTAAAGCAGGAGGTATCACTCTTCTCGATATCAAGGTTTACTACAAGGCCATTATAGACAGCCTGGTACTGGCATAAGAACTGGCACATAGATCAATGAAACAGAACAGAGAACCCAGAAATAAACGCACAGCTTTATGGACAACTGATATTTGACAAAGGAGGAAAGAACATACAATGGAGTAAAGACGGCCTCTTTAACAAATAGTGTTGGGAAAATTGGACATCTACCTGCAAAAAAATGAAACTAGACCATCAACTCACACCATTCACAAAAACAAACTCAAAATGGAGAAAAGACTTAAATGTAAGCCATGAAACCATAAGCATCTTAGAAGAAAACATAGGCAGCAAGCTCTCCGACATCTGTAGCAGCAATATATTTGCCGATTTATCTCCATGGGCAAATGAAATAAAAGGCAAGATAAACAAATAGAACTATATCAAACTAAAATTTTTTGCACAGCTAAAGACAATAAGAACAGAATGAAAAGACAAACCACACAATGAGAGAACATATTCGACAGCATTTCTGATAAGGGGTTAATAACCAAAATTTATAAAGAACTTATAAAACTCGACACCAGGAAGACAAACAACCCAATCAAAAAATGGGCAAAAGAAATGAATAGAAATTTCTCCAAAGAGGACATACAGATGGCCAATAGGCATATGAAAAAATGCTCAACATCATTAATTATTAGAGAAATGCAAATTAAAACCACAATGAGATATCACCTCATATCAGTCAGAATGGCGCTCATCAGCAAAACAGTACAGAATAAGTGCTGGCGAGGATGTGGAGAAAAGGGAACCCTCCTGCACTGCTGGTGGGAATGCATACTGGTGCAGCCACTGTGGAAAGCAGTTTGGAGAGTCCTCAAAAAATTAAAAGTCAAACTGCCTTTTGACCCAGCTATCCCACTTTTAGGAATATACCCTAAGAACACCACAGCACTGTTTGAAAAGAAGAAATGTGCCCCCATGTTCGTGGCAGCATTGTTCACAATAGTAAAGATCTGGAACCAGCCCAAGTGTCCGTCAGAAGACGAGTGGATTAAAAAGCTTTGGTACATATATACTATGGAATACTACTCAGCCATAAGAAACGATGTCATCGGATCATTTACAACAAAATGGATGGACCTTGATAACATTACACGGAGTGAAATAATCAGAAAAAAAACACTGAGAACAGCATGATTTTATACATAGGTAGGACATAAAAGTGAGACTATGAGACATGGACAAGAGAGTGGTGGTTACGGGGTGGGAGGAGAGAGGAGAGGATGAGATAGGGAGGAGGGGAGGGGCACAGGGAAAACCAGATAGAAGGTGACAGAGGACAATTTGACTTTTGGTGACGGGTATGCAACACAGTTGAATGATAAGATAACCTGGAGATGTTTTCATTGTACATATGTACCCTGATTTATTGGTGTCACCCCATTAAAATTAATGATAATAATAAAAAATAAAAAAAATAAGACTCCAAATTCTCCTAGTAATGACAATAATTTTACAAACAATATTTTAAAAACTTTACTCAAATGGATGAAAAAACTGTCTTTCATATATACAATGGAATATTGTGGGGCCATGTAAAAAAGGAAATATTATCTTTTGCAACAACATGGATGGATCTGGAAACTATTATGTTGAGTGAAATAAGCCAGGCAGAGAAAGAAAAATATCATATGACCTCACTCATTTGAGGAATCCTTGAAACAATGTGAACTGAGGAACAGAATTGAGACAGAGGAGGGATCATATGGACCAGAGGAAAAGAGGACAGAGTGAAAGGAGATGATAGGATGGGATAAACCTGAAGGGAAGTAGGGAGGGCGCTGTTGGGAAAGGGGCAAAGGAGATGTTGAGAGGAATACAGGGGAGGGGAGATACATTCGGGGTGACACTAGAATCTATGTAAACACAATAAATAAAATAAAATAAATAAATAAATGGAAAAAAAATGGGCAAAAGAAATGAATAGAAATTTCTCCAAAGAGGACATACAGCTGGCCAATAGGCATATGAAAAAATGCTCAACATCACTAATCATTAGAGAAATGCAAATTAAAACCACAATGAGATATCACCTCACACCAGTTAGAATGGCACTCATCAGCAAAACAACACAGAACAAGTGCTGGCGAGGAGGTGGAGAAAAGGGAACCCTTCTGCACTGCTGGTGGGATTGCAGACTGGTGCAGCCACTGTGGAAAACAGTTTGGAGATTCCTCAAAAAATTAAAAATGGAACTGCCTTTTGACCCAGCTATCCCACTTTTAGGAATATACCCTAAGAACACCATAACACTGTTCGAAAAGAAGAAATGCGCCCCCATGTTCGTGGCAGCATTGTTCACAATAGCGAAGATCTGGAAACAGCCCAAGTGTCCGTCAGAGGACAAGTGGATTAAAAAGCTTTGGTACATATATAATATGGAATATTACTCAGCCATAAGAAATGATGACATTGGATCATTTACAACAGAATGGATGTACCTTGATAACATTATATGGATTGAAATAAGTAAAACAAAAAAACTGAGAACAGCATGATTTCATACATAGATGGGACATAAAAGTGAGACTATGAGACACGGACAAGAGAGTGGTGTTACGGGGTGGTGGGAGGGAGGGGAGGGTGGGATAGGAAGGAGGGGAGGGGCACAGGGAAAACTAGATAGAATGTGACAGAAGACAATTTGACTTTGGGTGATGAATATGAAACATAATTGAATGATAAAATAACCTGGAGATGTTTTCTTTGAACATATGTACCCTGATTTATTGGTTCATCCCATTAAAATTAATTTTAAAAAAAGGAAAAAAGGAGAACCTGTCATTTGTAACAACAGGGGTGAACCTCGAGGGCATTATGCGAAATGAAATAACACTTAGCAAAAAAACGACAAATATTTCATTACATCACTTATATGTGAAATCAGAAAGAAAAGGGTAGAATTTATAAAATCAGGAAGTAAAAAGTGGTTACTAGGGGCTTTAGGGTGGAGGGAATAAGTAGAAGTTGATAAAAGGGTATAAAGTCTCAGTTATGAGATAATATCTAAGGATAATATATAACATGGTGTGTACAATTGAAAACATTGTATTGCATAATTGAAATTTTTTAGAAGAGTAGAAATTAAATATTCTCACCAAAAAAGAAGGGGTAGTAAATTTGTGGCTGATAGATGTTTTTTAATTGACTCAATTGGGGAACTCATTTCAATGTATACATGTATCAAATCATCAAATTGTACACTTTAAATATCTTGTCATTTTATTTGTTAATTATACCTCAATGAAGTTGAATAAATAAAATAAAACATAAATTCCTGGTCCTAGTCGTATATAGCATTCCATCAGAATGCAGAGTTCCTGTGTTCCCCAAAAAAGAATAAGAAAGTTTACAAGGACAAATAACTCCCAAGACTCAAGATATGAGACACTCAGTGGGTCTTTAATTACTACAGAAAACTTTAAGCTTTATTTCCTTTAATTTTTTCAAAATCCATCACTCATTTTTTAAAGCAAATAGAATATGTTACATAATATGATTGTATTGGACAGACAGTCAATGAGGAATGTATCACAAGAACAATGAAGGAGTCATAGTTTCAAAAACAATTAAAAATCATTTTAGTAATTGATTTTGATGAATGTATAATAAAAATCAGACGTCTCTCTGCAATAAATTTCATATCTTCTTTAAAAATTCCTTATCTTATCCATTGTGACAGAGCAGAAGACAAGTTTGAGGATGTTCATAACACATTAACTACAACAGTAGTTTGACTTCAAATTTAAAAAAAGAACTTCTGATTCAAAAGTATTCAACAATAACATTTCAAATGTGATTGATCATTAAATCCATTAAAGTAACAGACCAAGATGAAAATTTTTATCACTACGCAGTAAAACCTATCTTAAGAAACTAAAGTTATAGGAAAGAACAATGAAAGTATTCTAGTTCTCTTTGGGGATGTACAAATGTAGGTTAATATATGTCAGTGGTCAAAAAGAGGTTAATGCCAGCTCTAGACTTATTCAAAAAGGTGCATATGAGGTTATAATGGTTTAGATTGCATGAAATAATATCCGGATATCCCCCAACCTTACCATTTTCTCAAATCTTGAAAAAGCTTTCAGATTTTCCCCATATATACCACTTTTACAAAGAAACTGAGTCTTTGAAAAAAAAACATTTTTGGCTCTGTTAATGCTAGTGTATTCTTCCAGCCTGGTATTCAGTGTGCAGGACTGGACAGGCAATTACATGCAAATTTGTTGGGAGCTAGGAGGTTCATTTACTACATTCAACCCCATAGAGGAAGATCAATAGAAGTGCAAAACCTAATCCTACATGAAAGCATCCTGATCAGGTAATGGTTATAGAGCTAAGGCCCTAAGGAAAATGTTGGGAATCAAAGGGTATGCTAGAGAAAAGCATTATGCATAGTGCTTTTTTGAACCATATGGAAAAGACAACAGACAAAGTGAACTAAAGAGTTGGAACACAAGAAGTTAGACATGCAGTTCAACATAAATGGTTACGGTTTTTGAAAAGATATGAATGAGGATTGGACCAATTAAAAATGGCTGCCTCGAAAACCTTTTCTTTGCTATTTAAAGAATAGTGGTTTGCAAACCACTGCTCAAAATTAAACCATGCAAGACATGCTTGCATTTAACTCTTAAGAGGAACTCTATACTGCTAGTTTTCTTGTCTTTAATTTTTGTGGGGGTCAGGGGGAGGCTGATGTTTTCTCTAACCCAAGGCCACATACCCTTTAGGACATTTACTAAAAATTTTAAAATATTTCTTAATGAAAATTCAGAAAAATTTATAAATTAAGAGTTATTGATTTCATGGAAAGAAGATAATGAAAATGAACAGGTTGGGGACTAATACATATTGTGGAGTTTTGTGGGTATTCTGATTGGCTGTTAAGAAATTGGAATATTACTACAGATTATGAACAGGTATGCAGTCTGCATTAGAAAGTAAAACTAAAAAGTCCTGTAAGCATAATTAGTGTTTATCACTGATGACTATCAGTGTCTTCAGAAAGTACTGAGGGAATAGAAACCTGGTATGTGATGGACTTTCCTAGAAGCTGTGAATGGTTTCCAAAGTTTCCATGCATTGACTAAAATTGTATGAATGTTTTTATGTGCATATACCCTGTTGCCATTTACAGGAGAAAGAAGTTTTCAATAAGAATATCAGAGTATTTTTGGAACAGAGATAAAATATCTAGAACTTTTAATAAATAAGAAAATTGGCCAGCAATTTTTGTGTAAGTCTATTTCTTCTAGAACAGTGGTTTTCAGCATTTTCACACTTGGGGACCAGTGACTTAACCAGCTGAAAACAGAAAGAAGCAGGGAACAAAGTTTTATCTGACCACTAGTGACAGTGCAACATGGTACAAGTTTATGTTTGATTTCTGAACTCCACACGTACAATGCATTGAATACTACATAAGTTTGTGTGAATGCTTTTTGCTATTGTGCATAATTTTTAAATGTTCTGCACTAAGCAAAAGGTCTTTCCAATGAACCTACATGTTCCAAAGGTCTTAGGATAACCTCGATAGTATTTTCATTGATGATACAGGCTGATGTGGCAATCACCCTGAGCATAAGTGAATTCAACTAAGATCACTGGATCTATAGTCTTTATACAACATCAGATTGGTTAATTCCTTCTCAGACTGGCACAAAATATCTGGAGGACCAGCACCAGTCTGCAGACCAGCTGTTGAAAAACTACTCTAGGAAGCAGATGCGAAAACAGGATTAAGCATGCAAGGATTTTATTAGGGGATATGCCTATGAGAGAAAATGGAGCAAGAGCACGGGAGGAACATGGAGAGAGCCATCAGACTAGGATATGTGTGACCCCAAAAGAAGAGAGAAAAGGAAGCATTCTAGACTGTTCTGTGGTCTAAGGAAAGTTGGGCAAGGTTTCTTGGTAGGAAAGTTCTTGAATCAAAGTTACCATCAGTGGAGTTCTGTGTCTCATAGGAATGAGGCTACCTTGGTCTCACTGCCACATTCAACCTGGGAGAAGTTAGTGAGAAAGATGGTCTCAGCATAAACATGGTAATTGATTTCAGAACCCAGCAGTTGAGGCCATTAGTCAGTTTTGCCCACTGTAGTTGGAGGTCTGCAAGGCACGTGTTTGTGGCTGCCATGCCTTGAATCACATTATTGATCAAATCTGCTCTCCAACCTGCTAAAACCTTGCTCAGGAAATGAGACTAAATTCTACATAGCCTTGAACTAGTCACTTAATCTCAGCATGTTTCATTGTCTTTATCTGAATAATAATCCCAAATTGAAATTTATTTAGAGCTCTAATCCTTTAATATAGCCCAGACATGCTGCCTGGTTTATGCTTTATAGTTTAGGTTGCTTTCATATACAAATAAAAACAAAATATTTTTCTCTTTTTCCACTTAATGCTCTGTGAATTAGTCATTCACAAACTGGGAGTTCATTATGTGTAAGATACTATACTCAGTGCAGGATAGAATGTTATTAAATATAAACTATGGTATTAATTGTGTAATCCCAGATTGATCTATGTTTTAAATTGAATGAAAAGGAAAGGAAAGCATGACCAGTAGATGAAATTGAGTAAGGACAGTTTAGCAGCCACAACCTAGAAATATAATGTATGTGCCACAACATGATTATTTTGAATCACGATGTCATTTCAGAAAATTATTGTCATATTACATTGACATTATATGCTACGTAAAAAAATTTTTTTTTCTGGCTTTGAATTAGTGTCCTTGTACTAATTTTGATTTTGGAGACTACAGTAGTATATTTAATTTATGCTTCTCAGTTGAACCTATCGAAGTTATTTCTATGAGAAAATAATCTCAAGTTCTCACTTAATTCTTCATATTGAAACTTAAAGAGAAAAAAAAACTCAAGAGCAACATAAATATAATTTAAAGGCAAATAAATAATAAACTAGGAAAATATTTACTATATATTGCAAATCCTTAATTTATAAAAGCTTTCAAAAATCAATAATTAAATGAACATACCGTATTGCCCATGTATAAGATGCTCCCATGTACAAGGCACATCTTAATTTTGGGGCCCGAAATTTGAAAAAAAATGTATTAAAGTAATTGAACTCAAGTTTTATTCATCATAAAATTCATACAACTCCATTATCACTGTCAAAACTCCCATCCATTAGCCTATCCTTATCTCTGTCTGGTGATGAATCATTTTCTTCAACAATGAGTGCAAAAACAAGCAAGAAAAAGTGGGAAATGCAAGTAAAAAAATCTACAACCACTGTATAAGACACACTCAATTTTTAGACCCCAAATTTTTTGTAAAAAAAGTGCATTTTATACATGGGGAAATACAGTATCATTTGAAAAATGGGCAAAAATCATGAATAGGAAATGTACAGAAGCAACACACGTCAAATATGAAAATATCAACACCATTTGTAATGAATAAAATGCATATAAACAATAACCTTCCATTTTCATTCACATAATTAATAATGCATAAAAGGATAACATTTACCATTGGCAAGTGTCTCATAGATAATTTTAGAAATTTCTCTCCAAGTCAATATAATACAATATTCTACAGGCCTTGAGAAACATGTCTTTTTAACCCATATTCTAATCTTAGAAATGTAGCCTAAAGAGGAATTAATAATGTCTACATAACACACAACAATATTCATCAAATGTATTCAAAATTATAAATACATATACAAAGGTCTTAATATAAAGGCTAACTTAAGGCCCTGGCTGGTTGGCTCAGAGGAAGAATGTCAGCCTGACGTGTGGATGTCCTGGGTTTGACTCCCATTCTGGGTACACAGGAGAGATGACCAACTGCTTCTCCACCCCACTCCTTCCCTTTTCTCTCTCTTTTCTCCTGCAGCCACGGTTTGGTTGGAGTAAGTTGGTTCTGTGCACTGAAGACAGCTCCATGGCCTCACCTTAGACACTAAAATAGCTCAGTTGCTGAGGAATGGAGCAATGGCCCCAGATGAGCAGAGCATTGTCTCATAAGGAGCTTGCCAGATAGATCCTGGGCAGGGCACATGTGGGAATCTGTCTCTCTGCCTTCCTGCTTCTCACTTAAGAAAAGAAAAGGCTTACTTAATGATATTATATTAATTAAATAGAACATTATATAGCCATTAAAAATTATGTTTAGAAAAATCATTAACATGGAAGTGTTCATGTTAAGTCTCTACATGAAAATAGTAAGTTTAATTTCTGTAACGTGTGTGTTTGAGTGTATATGTGTGTATCATACATATATACACACTACTAATTTTTCAGGGAAGTTCCAAGATGAAAATAATTTGATGGCAACACACTTCTCTTGGTTTGGATTTAAAATTCTGCTGTAAAATCAGATGAGATCGGGCGCATTCAAGGTGGTATGGCCATAGACACTCCTATAAAATCAATAGCTCCATGCTTATTGCTTGAAAATGTGGATTGCCAGATTATAAAAATTTTGACAATGTACTATCACTTATTTCACTTGAGCTAAACAACACGGAGACAAGAATAGTATTGAAATGTTTCAGTCATGATTTAATTTCAAATAAATGCCAGTCTAACAGTATGAAACAGATTATGGGCAATGACCTAAAATAAGCTGTTAAAAAAAAATGGAGAGACCAGTCAGACTTGGTAAAAAAGCAGAGAGAGAGAGAGCCAGTCCTGCCCTGCAGTCAAAAAAGATCCTAGTTCGACCCAGTTCTGCCACCCTCTGAGTATGGTGGCAGCTGCTTTTATTTTCTAGGCTTTAGTTAGCTCACTGATGAGATAAAGATACGAATTGCCTCAGAAGACTCAAGCAGATTAGAGATGATGATTGTCAAAGTCTTCATTCTGCTTATATCTGCCATAGAGTAGATGTCCCTAAAGCAGCAATTTTCTTTTTTCTTTTTATTTCTTTTATTTTTAGCAAGAGAGAGAGAGAAAGTGAAAGATAGAGATAGAAAGGAAGGGAGAGAGATGAGAAGCATCAACTCATAATTGCAGCACTTTAGTTGCTCACTGATTGCTTCTCATACATGTCTTAACTTGTGGGCTCCAGCTAAGCCAGTGACCCTTGCTCAAGCCAGCAACCTTTGAGCTCGAGCCAGTGACCATCGGGTCATTCTATGATCCCATGCTCAAGCTGGTGACCCGCACCCAAGTTGGTGAACCTGTGCTCAAGCCAGCAACCTCAGGGTTTCAAACCTTGGCCCTCAGCATCCCAGGTCAATGCTCTATCCACTGTGCCACCACCTGGTCAGGCAGAGCAGCAATGTTCAACCTTTTTCATCTTATGGAAAACATAAACTAATTACTAAAATTCTGTAGTACACACAAAAAATATATTTTTTGCCGATCTGACAAAAAAAATAGGTATAATTTTGATTTATTCACAAAAACAGCTATTATTACATTGGCTGTTGTCATTTCTTTTTTAATATGAAAATCTAAGGAAAAAGAAGTCAGTGTCCCTGACAAAATTGTCAGGTATTTCATGTTTCAAAATACTCTGGTTGAAAATCACTGCCTTTAAAGCACTGGTGACTCTTGCCATCACCAATGTCCCTCCGCATTTAAAAACAAAAATCAGTCTCGCTGAATTTGTAATGGAACCATAATACTTTAAGAATAATACAACGTGTCCAGGCACACCTAAATGAAAATCCACAAGACAAATAGATATTTATTATGCTCCAGGAAGATTAAGACAAAAACCTCAAAACCATTTGTGGCCTGTGAGAATGAGCTGGTGTTATTTAGCACCAGTTACTGGGAGTTTGACAGGGAATGCTACTCCCCTCCCCCGTGATCCTCATCTAGACCAGGTTTCCTTCCCATTGTGTTCAGATGTTTCTCTGATCGTCCCCCATTGCCTATATGATCATAATAGTAGTAACCGCTTTCAGCAACAACTATGTGGCAGGCCCTCAAGTAGATCCTCTAAATAAAAGATTTTATCTACAAACCCCTTGTGAAGTATATACATTCCCATTAAAAAGACAAGGAAATGATACCTAAGCAATTAAAAATCTTAATGACAATGACAATAGTGAAATAGTCTGGACAACGTCCTGACTGGCCAGTCCTCTTGATGAACAGAGGAAAACATGTTGTGGAAAAACCTAGATATAAATGACTCAGAGTTGGAAAATGACTCCAAAGTGTCAAACTCAGAACTTGAAGATATTTTGGGACTACTTAATCAATATATTATTTTTATTTTCTTTTTTATGAGCGTATAAAAGCAATGCATGATTAACGTATCTATATTTGAATAAGTCTAAAGGAGTTCTTCCAAACAGTATGAAATAAAAATTCTTTAGTGTTCTGTACACATTGTTAGGGTTTAATTAACAGCATTATTATTTCCTGTCTCAGTCCATAATGTAATGATATACACCTTACAAAGAATGGTGTATTAGAGCCGATAAAATAAGGTACTAACTAAAGAATAGCTTTAAATGCTTTTAAACTCCTAAATCCATATCTAGAGAGATAGAAAACCTGTTCATAACAGTGGTCTATCAGCTAGAAAACAGACTAATACAAAAATTATATGGTACAGTTATCCATTATTACAGCAGCGAGGACTGTACCTTCAGCCCCAAAATGAGTAAGCCTATAATGAATTTACTGCAAAGTATCTAAGGTGAGTAAGCAATTCCCTTGTAGCAAACCACTTGCTGCTATGAGGTAAATGAACTCTCTTAACACCATTTAATAAACCGCTTCTTACAGAGCACAAAAATGGTTCCCTGATATTCTGGGACGTCAATTTGCCACACAGGAGAATTTTTCTCTTGTAGGGTATTTTATTTCTTACCTCACATCAAGCATGTAGGGCCTAAGGAAGTCATCTAGATTACTGTGACACTAAAGTTTTGCCATTTAAGGAAATAACATGATGACATTCATAACAAATATAAATTTAATACTGGTAGATCTTGGGATATATAATTTCTTTCAGGCAACAATTTCAGGGTTTGGTTTTGCTTTTTTAAGGAAAAAATATTTGGTAGATCTAGGGTTTGAGGCATTTTTTAACTCTAGTTTTCTATAGATTTTCTGTTTTAATGTTTGGTTACTTCTCTTTCTGTTGCTAAGCGGATGGGACATGATGCCATGTGACAATTTACCCACTTTCATGCAGGTTCAACAGTAATGACCAGAGGTTATGAACACATAATCATGCCCATTGAAAACTGACTTGCCATTTTGTTCCTGGAAAACCACAAAAAAGTGTAGCAAAAAAAGTGTTTTATAGAATATAATAATATTAATAATAATTTATTTATTAAATAAGTTTTCTTATATTTTATTTCATTGGAGATTCACAAAACCCAGTGAAATATTAAGGAAAACTATCAGCACTATCACTATCATCATTATCATATTTCAGGTGAGAAAAATGAGATTATGAAAGGTCAGGTCAGATGATAAATACATGACAATGATGAGAAATGAGGTCTATTCATTTGACTTCCCACCCAGAAAATAACAAAATGCTCTCTGAAGCTTATGAAAGCTGGAAGGTTCACACTTGTAATAAAAGCTAATTTGAAAGTACAATTTTAACCCTTGCTGGATAGCTTGGGTTGATTACAGCACTGTCCCAAATCACAGAGGATGCCAGTTCGATCCCTAGTCAGGACACATACAGGAAAAGCTCGATATTTCTATCTCTCTCTCTCTCTCCCTTTCTCGCTTGCTAAAATTAATAAATAAAAAAATTAAAAGTAGAATTTTACTTCCCATTGCTTTGTATGCTAAGTTACATAATATAGTTACCTTTGGTTAACTATAATAAATATTATATAAAAGCAAAATCTACATGTTAAAAATAATAATAATGTAGATTGTTAACAATGATCTGATATTAAGTTCTAGGTGGCATTCAAATAAATGCTGTCTCTACACCAGCTCACATAATCCTCACAACAGTCATAATGGAGATTCAAAGACTCATAGAGTAAACAACATGCTAAGGTCAATCATTAAGTACTTAGTGGAGCAGAATTAAAACTCATGTGTCAGATTTCCAAACCTGCACTCTAAACATTACACATACTGTCCCAGCAGCTGGCTCTTGCAGATTTTTCAGAAGATTCTTTTCCTTTTGTATTACAGGGCATTTTTTCATAACTCCAGTTTTAACTAATGTTTTTCATTCTCAAGGAACACAGTGAAACTTGGTTTGTAAAGTAATAAAAGGCTTGCATTTGGAAAGCATTACAAATAAGCTGGATGATTGAGAACTAACAGCAACTATCATGAAATGACAATAATATGAGTATATGTGCATGTATGATTAATCACTCTATTATATACAAAATAGAGAAAAGCCAATGACCATATACATAGTGTAATGGGATGAACACTGCATCAAGGATTAGGAACTTTATCTTCAGACCAATTTTTAAAAATACCTTTTTAGCCCTGGCCAGATAGCTCAGTTGATTAGAGCATCATCTGGCAGTGCAAAGGTTGCTGGTTCAATCCCAGTCAGGTCACATACAGGAATAGATGTTCTTTCTCTCTCTCTCTCTCTCTCTCTCTCTCTTTCTCTCTCTCTCTCTCTCTCCCTTTCTCCCTCCCTCCCTCCCTCCCTTCCTCTCTTGCTGAAATCAATAAATAAAAATTTTAAATAAATAAATAAAAGTACCTTTTAAAATATTGACTATACAGAAAGGAACATTTATAGTACTTGTGATATAAAGAGTCACAGTAAAATTTAGACCGACATATACACCATTCAGTTAAAGAGAAAACTTGTATTCGCATTATCTTTGGAGCTCTGCTTCACTCCTTCCAGAGGTGACTACTCTTCTGAGTTTCCTGTTTATCATTCCCTTTGTTTCTTTGTACTTTTACCACACAATGTGCCTACCTAAACAATGTGTTGCTTCGTTGTACATATTTTGGAACGTGGATATTTTTTTGTATTCTCTTCAGTCTTATATGACTTGCATTTTTTTTAATTAATTTTAATGGGGTGACACCAATAAATCAGGGTACATATGTTCAAAGAAAACAGCTCCAGGTTATCTTATCATTCAATTGTGTTGCATACCCATCACCCAAAGTCAAATTGTCCTCTGTCACCTTCTATCTGGTTTTCCCTGTGCCCCTCCCCTCCTCCCTATCCCACCCTCTCCTCCCTCTCCCCACCCCATAACCACCACACTCTTGTCCATGTCTCATAGTCTCACTTTTATGTCCCACCTATGTATGAAATCATGCTATTGAGTGACTTGCATTTTTCACTCAACATTACATTTCCCAAATACTTTTAAGTTGTTGCTTGTAGTAGCAGCTCATTCTTTTCAATTGTCATCTGTGTATGGGTACACTGGTCCCCTGTATGATCGTATCACAATGTATTTACCCAGGCTAATTTTAACAAGCACTTGTATTGCTTCAGGGTTTTTATGCTAGCATAAAAATTACCACTCTAAAGGTTTCTTTATCTTTTGGTGCAAAAATTTCTCTAATATACCTACAAGTAGACTGGCTGGTTTATAGTATACACATATTGTCAACTTTACAAAATAATGCCCAATGATGCTCCAAAGTGCCTGTACAAATGTATATTGCTCTTGCAATGTGTAAACGTTATGGTAGCTCCACCGACTTACCAATAATTGTTTTTATTAAACTCCTAATTTTTGCCTGCCTGCTGACTATAAAATGGTATTCCATTCTGTGGTTTTAGTGTGCATTTCCTTGAAACTAATGAGATTAAGTATCTTTTCATTTGTTTATAGAACATTCAAGTTTCTTTTATACCTGTTCAAGGCTTTTGTTTATTTCTGTACCAGGTTGTTTGCCTTTTTCATTCTGATTTGTATGCATTTTTATGTATTCTAAATACAAATCAATTTTTAGTTCGATGTGCTATATATGTTTTTCTCGGTCAGAGGTTTGTATTTTCACATTCTCTAGGAGGTGTTTTTATGAACAAAAGTTCCCAATTTCACTGAAATTATTTTTTAGTTTATGCTTTTGCTTTTTTAAAAATAAATCTGTCACTACAATGAGATCATATACATTATCCAACATTATCTTCTAAAAGTTTCATAGTGTTACCTTGCACAATTAGGTCTTCAATCAATTTGTAATAGATATCTGTGTATGGTCTAAAATATGAGGTCTTAATTTATTATTTTACTATATGGATACCATTTTAGAGTAACCTGTGGGAAATTTTATGTTTTTCTTTTTGTCCTGAAATGCCAACTGGGTCATAAATCAAATTTCCGTATGTGAGTCTATTTAAAGGCTCTGTTTAATTTCATTATTCTCTTTGTTAGCCCATTTACCAGTATCATTTTGTCTTAATTATTCTGTTTATATTAATTCTTGATGTTTGGCAAGAAAGTTTCTTCACCTAAGTTTTGTGTTCTTGACCAGTATCTGGAATTTTCTTGGCTTTTGATTTTTCAATTAAATTTTAGGATTAGCTTACTAAGCATCGTAAAGAAAATTATGTAATAACTCTTTTGGAATTGCTTTTAATTTATATAGAAATTTTGCTCGTATTCACATCTTCAGGATATCAAACCTATCATATGTTCCTCATTTACTCAGGACCTCTTCCATATGTTTCCATGAATCTTTAAAATTCTCTCCATAAAGTCATACATGTCTTTTGTAAAATTTTCCCCTGAATGCTTTATATTTTTGAGGCTACTGTAATTTGTGTTTTCTTTTAAAATATTTTCAAATTCTCTTAAACTTATAAGTAGATGTAATATTGATTTTTGTATACTGCTTTTATATCTATCCACCTTGCTAAATTATCCTGTTAATTAAAAGAAATTATGTGCACTCTGTATATGTACAAACTTCTTATTTATTATTTTAATGTGCTGGTTAGAACTTCTACTAAAATTTTAAATATATAATAGTAGCCTGCATATGTGTCATATTTCTAATCTTAGGAGATCATTCCAATATCATTCCATTAACTATGAATTAGTTCATTAAAATAATATATATTTCTTTTGTTTTTCTTTTAACTACTATAATTAAGTACAATTGATGTAAAATAAATTGAACATATTTAAAGTGATAAATTTTGGCCTATCTATACATCTATGAAACCATTGTTAACAATGGTGGCAGTGGCTACTGGCTTTACACTACTAAAAAATTATTTGCTGTTTATCTAAAATTCAAATCCAGTTGGATATTCTGTATTTTATTTGCTGAATCAGACAATCTGCTCAGAAGCAAAAAACTAATGAAAGCAGGAATACAAAGAAGTAAACTAGAACTGAAGCTGCTTTTACAATGAAGGTATTTATAGAATCCAGATAACCTTGAGCTTTGACTTTTCCATTCCCACTGAAGAAGTTATATTGTTTATTTTTCTTGTACAGTCATAGCTTAAAACTTAGTTATACTCCTTAATGCTCCTTATGTTTTTTCTAATGTAAACATATTTTTGAATGAGACTATAATAAACTAAAAAGCTTCTGCACAGCAAAAGAAACCGACAACAAAACAAAACGCCAACCAAATGAGAGATGATATTCACAAACAACTCCAACAAAGAGTTAATATCCAAAATATATAAAGAACTTACAAAGCTCAACAACAAAACAAATAATCCAATTAAAAATAACGTAAGCATTTAAAACTATAAACTTTCTTCTACGTATTAATTATGCTATATCCCTTAAGTATGATATATAGTATTTTTACTTTTATTCTGTTCTAAATATTTTATAATTTTATTATAATGTCTCAGTTAACCCATTCTTTATTTATAATATATTGTTTGATCTTCAAATATCTGCGGTTGGTTGTAGTTTATTCTTGGGTTCTAACTCAGTTGTTTTGTGCTCAATAAAATTATCCGAATGACCACAATCCTTTGAAATTTGTTGAGCCTTATTTTATGGCCCAGTATATGATCTATGTTTTATCATGACTACTTAAGATGTATATGGGGTTCGCCGTTAACACTTGTTTGGTTAGTTCTGCTCTTAAAATCTTCTCTATCTTTAGTGACTGTTTTGTCTGCTTGATCTCACAATTACTATGTGATATAATTTTAAATCTCCTACTATAAAGATAGGCTTGGCTAACTAGAAATTTTTATTATTGCATAAACACTCTCTATTACTAGTTAACTGTTTAACTTAATGTCCATTTTATCTGACATTAATAGAACTATCTCAGCTTTCTTTTGACTATTACTTATCTGGTTACTTTTTAATTTTATTTTTTAATTACAATTTGCATTTAACATTATTTAGTATTAGTTTTAAGTGTACAGAATAGCAGTTAGACAATCATATAATTTACAAAGTGTTCCCCCTAATATTTCAAGTACCCACCCAGCATTATAACTAGTTATTATTATATTACTGGTAACTTCTTTATGTATAACCTTTTCTGTTGACTTTTAAGATCTTTTTGTTTCTGATGTCATAAACTTGTCCTCTAAAGTTTTAGGGGTGGATTTTTTTAAGTATCTTGTGGCATTTGTTATGGTTTCTGGTTCTGAAGACCTGGTGACCTTAAAAGGTTCTAGAACATTTTCAGCAATTATTTTTTTAATTATTGCCTCTTCTTTATTTCTCTTTTCTTTCCTTAAGAACTCCAATTTCTCTTAAACTATCTTTCTGATTTATTTTTTAGAGTATTTATAATGTAGAAAATATGCATTTTCTACATTATAAATACTCTTCAAATAAGTCATAAAATTATACATCTTAACATGGATAGATGTAATCTTGCTGGTACCATTTTAATTAAATATTTAATTTCAAATATTGGATATTTTTCATTTCAAAAATTATATTTGATTTTTTTAATCTACTTGATAATTGTATATACTCTTGCTCATTTTCAATATACTTTATACCACCGTAAGCATATCAATGGTATATAGTTCATATCCTCTGTTTGATAATTCCAATATTCAAAGACTTTAAGATTTTACCAACCTTTGTTTCTACTGACTCATTCATAGTGTCAAACTACCGTGTATGTTTATGTTTGTATGTGAACTTATATCTCTTTAATGTTGGTTTATAGGAATTCTTTGAGACCTCAGCTGAATGTGAGATTTTCCCAAAGAATTTGCCTTTGCTTCTCCCAGATGCCTGGTCACATTGTTAATTAAGGCTAAGTTAAAATATTGATTTGAGGTTGTTGAGACCATCAAGATATAAACTTTCAGGGTAGATTTCTTCCCTTTCCTTCTAAGGTTTGAGATGGGAAAATTTTATTGCTATCCTGTTACCCTTTTCACATGTACAGTCTAGGACATGGACCAAGTTTAACCCTAGTCACCTCAACAGTGCGGATGTAGGTTTTTGGGATCCTAGTTATATTCAATGAATCTCCTATTAGATTCTTTTCCCCTCCCTCTGCAATGGGAATGGAAAAGTCAAAGCTCAAGGTCATCTGGATTCAATAAATACCTTCACTGTAAAAGCAGCTTCAGTTCTAGTTTACTTCTTTGTATTCCTGCTTTCATTAGTTTTTTGCTTCTGAGCAGGTTGTTTGATTCAGCAAGTAAAATACAGAATATCCAACTGGATTTGAATTTTAGATAAACAGCAAATAATTTTTTAGTAGTGTAAAGCTAGTAGCCACGGCCACCATCACAGCCACCCAGCCCATGCAGGTTCACATTTGATTCAGATAGACAGTAATGAAACAACAAAGCCAAGAACTGGTAGGTCATTAGCTTTAATCCTATCTTGCACCTGGAGGGCAAGAAATACACACAGAGGGAAAACACTTCCCTTTCTATTCAGGGCTTCCAAAGCCACTGACTTATCTGAGTTTCCTAGAATCAAAGGTTTGTACCTCACCAGTCTTATTCACCTCTGTTCCCTATCTCCTTCTCTCTGCACAAATTCTGCACAAACTGGCTTCTCCTTCAGCACTCTGTCTTGGCTGCTTCTCCTCTCCTACGCGTGGCCTTTCTCTGCTCTCCTCTCTAATGATAATCTCAGGAACGGAGAGAGAGCAAGGTCCCGGTCTGCCCCATTTTATAGAGTAGAAATCAAAACCTTTAATCCAATATACAAACAGGGAAATCTCTGATACAAAGTCACTTATCTGAGGCATAATGGGATTCCTCATAAAAGTGCACCACCCCCTGTCATGCAATAGTCAAGGGTGTGGGCAAAAACTTAGTTTTAAAACTAAGCCTTAGGCTATAATAACTTTGCCAGCTTACAGCCTATCTCCCACACCCAATAAAAACTATAAACGAGCAAACATATATATCATATTTACAAACTTATTTGACCAACAAGTAGAAGTATGTCCCATGCAATATCGGGGATATATTCATACTAAAAAATATATTTATTGTTTATCTAAAATTCAAATACAACTGGTTTTCCTGTATTTTATCTTATAATACCACACCAATGACATTCTTATTTTCTTGCAAGTTCATCAATGCACTTAACAGCCTTTTAAAAACCTATATAAAGCAGCATTTTCAGTTGTTTCCTGCAGCCAGGTCAGTGAGGTTATTGTGGTTGCCACACTACTGAAGCAGAAACAGTTCCTGTCCCTCTCCTTCTACCTACCCACCTTTCTGAAACTGGGAAGGTAATTCACTCTTATGAACCTTAATTACCCACAGTATTTTTTTCTACATATTCTGAAATTTGTAAAGGGCCTAACTAATTATCTTCTATAATTCCCTTACATTAAGATAAAGAAAACTGAGATTCAGATAAATAAAACAATAAGGCCAATATTGTACCCAATTTAGTGTTGGGGAAAACTAGAAATCCTGTCTCCTTATTCCTTTTGCATTCCTTCCACTCTATCATGTTGACCATGAGAACCAAGAGAGTTATGTGATATCAAGACACAAAGCAGAACATAAAGTATTGAAAGTACATAAAGTACTAGAATAAAAATAGAAAATGTATTTAAAATTATTTTGATTACAGAGTCCAACAAAAGAATGGGCAGCTTAAAATGTGAGATTTACTATGAAGTGATATTTATGGAAGAAACCCCACAGGAACACAATAACATGCTTACACAGTCTTTTCTTCCAGGACTCCTAAACATTACAATGAAAATCTCTATGAATATTTAAAAAAATAAATTTATTATATTAAAATAACATATCTGGGTGGAAATATACTGTATTAAACAGGAATTTTTGACCTAGAACACAATATATTCTCCATAGCAAATAACACACACACACACAAAGAACTTAATTAACAAAAGCCCTCTCTTCTATTTTCTTCCTCTTTTCTTACAAAGAAATGCTTTCAGAATGCTTAAGACTCTCACCATGCTACTTTCTTTGCTACAATCAGTGCATGATTGCCACTCAAATTGCTATACTGGTCCTTTTTCCTCTAGCTCTGCATAAAAAGAAGATGCAGATGAATGGATTTTCTGTGGGTTAATTTATTAGGAGTGCAAAGCAATTATCAGCAAGGTAAATCATGGAACATGAAGTACACTATTACATGCTGGTTGCTGTATAATGTAGGTCCCTTGGCCACAAATGCAATTAAAGTGTTATATTTTATTCCTTTTAATTTTATCTCCCGGTCTATCCTTTGCTTTACCCAGACAAGTTTGGCAATACATAAATAAGTGGTCAATAAGTAGAAATGTATAAAAGCTACCACAAACAGTTTTGTATTTTTGATGCTATGGGATATGTTTGGACGGCACAATAACATAAATCTTCACAATGAGGGGTAGAGAATTTAACTGTAGAATTCAGTTCCCAGGTCATTGGGTTGTCAGTTTCTTGTGTGGCTATAATCGGGTGAAAGTATATTACTGTCATGTGACCAGAGACTGATGTGAGGTGAATTAAGCTGTGCTTCCAAATGCCTGTCACATTAATAGTATCTAAATCTTCGGTTTTTAATTTTAAAGGGAAGGTCCTTAGAAAGCCATGTTTACTAGGCTTTCAAGACTCATAAAAGAAATTCTTGACAACAAAGCAAGCCTTTTTTCTACACAAGCAAGTGCAATGTGCATAATATGAAAGTGATAGAGGAGCAGTGTTTCAACAAAGAGACTAGGACTCAAATTCCTGTTCTGCACATAGCGTTAAATTTAATGTCCAACCTCTCTTTGCCTCAGTTTTCTCTTTTATGAAGTGGAATAAGAACAAGTGCCTGGTGGAATTATTAATAATATACAGGAGGTATTAGCATGTAGTGAGGACTCTATGCAATAGTGATCATGATAATGTTGGTTATTCATTGTTTACTAAGAACTGCCAGTCAATAGAAATATTAAAAATTGAAAATCCAAAATAATGCATCAGGAAACACCCAATAAAAAGCCGTAACACTTGCAGAAATCCATAAAATTGCACAGAGAGCATGAGATCAGAATGGGTAGAGTTAGAAAGGAAAGATGATTGAGTAAAACTGATTCTATATTCTGAAATAACAGATACAAATTAGAGGAAAGAGGATGGCAAGCAATACAGTCATGTGTCGCTTAATGATGGGATGCATTCTGAGAAATACGTCTTGAGGTGATTTTGCCATTGTGCAAACATTAGAGTGCACTCACACGGATCTAGACAGGTTAGCTGACTAGATGGATCCAAATCTAGATCTAGTCCATATGGTGTAATAGCCTATGGCTCCTAGACTACAAAACTGTACAGCATTTGTACTGAATACTATAGGCAATTGTAACACAGTGGTAAGTATTTGTGTACCTAAACATAAAATAGTAGGGTAAAAATACAGTATAAAAGAGCCTGACCTGAGGTGGCGCAGTGGATAAAGCGTCGACCTGGGAACATTGAGGTCGCCAGTTCAAAACCCTGCACTGGTCTGGTCAAGGCACATATGGGAGTTGATGCTTCCAGCTCTTCCCCCCTTTCTCTCTCTCTCTCTCTCTCTCTCTCTCTCTCTCTCTCTCTCTCTCTCTCTCTCCCTCTGTCTCCTCTCTAAAATAAAAAAAAATAAAAATAAAAAAACAGTATAAAAGATTAAAAACTGGTATGCCTGCCTGAGCAGGCGGTGGTACAGTGGATAGAGCATTGGACTGGGATGCGGAGGACCCAGGTTCAAGACCCTGAAGTTGCCAGCTTGAGGGCAGGCCCATCTGGCTTGAGCAAAAGCTTGCCAGCGTGGACCCAAGGTCACTGGCTCCAGCAAGGGGTTGCTCGGTCTGCTGAAGGCCCGCAGTCAAGGCACATGTGAGAAAGCAATCAATGAACAACTAAGGTGTTGCAACGAAGAACTGATGATTGATGCTTCTCATCTCTCTTCGTTCCTGTCTGTCTGTCCCTATCTATCCCTCTTTCTGTCCCTGTAAAAAAAAAGAACAAAAAAAAAAAAAAACTGGTTTGCCTGTATAAGACTCTTACCATTAATAAATCTTGCAGGACTGGAAGTTGCTCTGGGTGAGTGAGCAGTGAATGAATGTGAAGGCCTAAGACATTATGATACTGTAGACTTTAAAAACATTTTATACTTAGGCTATACCAAATTTATTTTTCTTAATGTTTCTTCTCCAATAATAAAATAACCTTAGCTTACTGTAAAATTTGTACTTCATAAACTTTTTACATTTTTATCTTTCAACCCTTTTGTCATAACACTTAGTTTAAAACAAAAAAGTATACAGATATACAAAAATATTCTTTATATCCTTATTCTATAAGCTTTTATCTATTTTTTTTTATTACTATAAAAACAGCTTTTTATTTAAGCTAGATGGCATTGCTTTGGAAACTTCCAAGATGTCAGTCAAACTATTTTTAAATTTTTATTAATTTTAATTTATTGTGTTTATATGAATTCAAGGTTTCACTGAATATAATTAATTCCCTCTACCTACCCTCTTGTCCCTCAATACCCCCCTTTTGTTGCCCTCTCTCTAACTTCCTCCCCCCTTTCCTCTAGAATTTGCTGTCCTATTATCTGTATCTCTGTGTTCTATATATATAGTTTCATTAATCCCTTCACCTTCTCTGATTCCATCCCCTCATCCCCCTTCCCTCTAACTGCTATCCCTCTTCTCCCTGTGATCCCACCTCTGCCTCCATTCCGTTCCTCAGTTCACTTTGTTCATTAGATTCCACATATAAGTAAGATCATATAATATTTTTCTTTCTCTGCCTGGCGTATTTCACTTAGCATAATAATCTCCAGGTCCATTCATGCTGCTGCAAAAGGTAAGATTTCCTTCTTTTTTCACAGCTGCCTAGTATTCCATTGTATATATGTACCACTGCTTTTTAATCCACTTGTCCACTGATGGACACTTGGGCTGTTTCCAGATCTTGGCTATTATAAACAATGCTGTAATAAACATGGGGGTGCATTTCTTCTTTTGAATCAGTAATTTGGTATTCTTAGGATATATTCCTAAAAGTGGGATAACTGGGTCAAAAGACAGTTCCATTTTTAATTTTTTGAGGGAATGTCATACTGTTTATCACAATGGCTGTACCAGTCTGCATTCCCACCAGCAGTGCAGGAAGGTTCCCTTTTCTCCAAACCCTCGCCAGCACTCACTGTGTTAATTTGTTAAAGGGCACAATTCTGTCAGGTGTGAGGTGTTATCTCATTGTGGTTTTAATTTGCATTTCTGTGATGATTAGTGACATTGAACATTTTTTCATATGCCTATTGGCCATCTGTATGTCTTCTTTGGAGAAGTGTCTATTCACGTCCTTTGCCAATTTTTTAATTGGATTGTTTACCTTCTTGGTGTTGAGTTTTACAAATTCTTTATAAATTTTGGTTATTAACCCCCTGTCAGATGTATTGGTAAATATGTTGTCCCATTGTGTGGGTTTTTTTTTTTTTTATCTTGTTAATGGTGTTTTGCTGAGCTAAAAGCTTTTTAGTTGGATATACTCCCATTTGTTTATGTTGTCCTTCATTTCACTTGTCCATGGAGATAAATCAGCAAAAATATTGTTACAAGACATATCAGAGAGTTTACTGCCTATGTTTTCTTCCAAGATGTTTATGGTGTTGTGGATTACATTTAAGTATTTTATCCACTTTGAGTTTACTTTTGTGAATGGTGTAAGTTGGTAGTCTACTTTTTCTTTTTTGCATGTACCTATCCAATTTTCCCGACACCATTTATTAAAGAGACTGTCTTTATTCCACTGTACGCTGCTACTTCCTTTTTCAAATATCAACTGAAATAAAGGTGTGGGTTTATTTCTGGGTTCTCTGATCTGTTTCGTTGATCTATATGCCTGTTCTTATGCCAGTACCAAGCTGGTTTTAGTACAATGACCTTGTAGTATAACTTGATATCAGAAAATGTGATACCTCCCACTTTATTCTTCTTTTTCAGGATTGCTGAGGCAATTCGTGTTCTCCTTTGGTTCCTTCTAAATTTTTGGAATATTTTTTCTATATCTTTGAAGTATGCCATTGGTATTTTAATAGAAATTGCATTGAATTTATAGATTGCTTTTGGTAAGATAGACATTTTAATGATGTTTATTCTTCCTATCCATGAACACTGTATATGCTTCCACTTGTTTGTATCTTCCTTGATTTCTTTATCAATGTTTTATAATTCTTCAAGTACAAGTCTTTTACTTTCTTGATTAAATTTACTCCTAGGTACTTTTTTTTTTTTTTTGTAATACTGAAGGAAATTGTTTCCTTATTTCTCTTTTAGACATTTTATTGTCAGTGTATAAAAATACCACTGATGTGTGAATATTAATTTTATATCCTGCCATTTTGCTGAATTTATTTATCAGGTCCAGTAGCTTTTAGACTGGGACTTAGCGTTTTTTATGTACAGTATCATGTCATCAGCAAATAATGATAGTTTTACTTCTTTTCCAATTTGGATGCCTTTTATTTCTTCTTCTTGTCTGATTTCTGTGGCTAGAACCTCCAGGACTATGTTGAAAAAGAGTGGTGAAAGGGGGCACCCCTACCTTGTTCCTGATCTTAAAGGAATTGTTTCTAATTTTTGCCTATTGATTATTATATTGGCTCTGGGTTTGTCGTAGATGGCCTTTATCATGTTGAGATATGTTTCCTGTATTCCCATTTTGCTGAGAGTTTTGATTATAAATGGGTGCTGGATTTTATCAAATGCTTTTTCTGCATCTATTGATATTATCGTGTGATTTTTATCCTTCCTTTTGTTTATGTGATGAATCACATTTATTAAGTTGCGGATATTGTACCAGCCTTGCCTCCCCAGAATAAATCCCATTTGCCCATGATGTATGTGGGGTTTTTTTTGTTGTTGTTGTTGTTGTTTTTTATGTATTGCTGCTAGATCCGCTTTGCTAATATTTGTTTGAGAATTTTAGCATCTAAGTTCATCAGGGATGTTGGCCTATATTTTTCTTTCTTTTTAGTGTCTTTACCTGGTTTTGGATTGAGGATCACGTTTGCCTAATAAAAGGAGCTTGGGCCTGACCAGGAGGTGGCACAGTGGATAGAGCATCAGACTGGGATGCGGAAGACCCAAGTTCAAGACCCGAGCTTGCCAGCTTGAGGACAGGCCCGTCTGGCTTGAGCAAAAGCTCGTCAGCTTGGACCCAAGGTCGCTGGCTCCAGCAAGGGGTTGCTCAGTCTGCTGAAGGCCCATGGTCAAGGCACATGTGAGAAAGCAATCAATGAACAACTAAGGTGTTGCGACGGCAACGAAAAACTAATGATTGATGCTTCTCACCTCTCTCCGTTCCTGTCTGTCTGTCCCTATCTATCCCCTTCTCTCTCTTTCTCTGTCCCTCTGTCCCTGTTAAAAAAAGAAAAAGGAGCTTGGAAGTCTTCCTTCTCTTGAATTTTTTGAAACAGCTTTAGAAGGATAGGTGTTAGTTCTTCTTTAAATATTTGGTAAAATTTGGCTGTGAAGCCATCTGGTCCAGAACTTTTGTTTGCTGGGAGTTATCTGATTACTGTTTCAATTTCATTTGTTGTAATTGGTCTGTTTAGGTTTTCTGATTCTTCCATACTGAGTTTTAGAAAAATATATGTTTCTAGGAATTTATCCATTTCACCAAGGTTGTCCAATGTTTTGGCATACAGTTCTTCATAGTATTTTTTACAATTCTTTGTACTTCTGTGTCAGTTGTTACTTCTTCACTTTCACTTCCAATTTTATTTATTTGAGTCTTCTCTTTTTCTTTATGAGTCTAGTTTAAGGTTTGTCAATCTTGTTTACCTTTACAAAGAACCAGCTCTTTGGTTTCATTGATCTTCTGTATTTTTTTTTTATCCTCTAGGTTATTTATTTCTGCTCCTATCTTTATTATTTTCTTCCTTCTACTTCCTCTGGGCTTTATTTGTTGTTCTTTGTCTAGTTTTTTTAGATGCAAAGTTAAGTTGTTTATTTGAGCTTTTTCTTGTTTCTTAAGGTATGCCTGTAATGCTATGAACTTCCCTCTCAGGACTGCTTTGGCTGTGTCCCATAAATTTTGAATTCTTTTATGTTCATTTTTATTTGTTTTAAGGAAATTTTTTATTTCTTTCTTGATCTCTTTGTTAACTCATTCCTTATTTAATAACATGTTATTTAGACTCCAAGTGTTTGAATGTTTTTCAATTTTTTTATTGTAGTTGATTTCTAGTTTCATGACATTGTGATCAGAGAAGATTATTGATATGATTTTAATTTTCTTAAATTTATGGAGATTTGTTTTGTGTCCTTACATGTGGTCTTTCCTAGAAACTGTACCATGAGCACTTGAAAAGAGTGTATATTCTACTCTTTATGGGGAGGATGGGCTCAAGGGTATTGACCTCCAGGCCACCTGTTTTACTTGTTCTAGGAATGCTTCTTGAGGGTACTATTTTCCCTCCTGTTGTCTGTGAGTATTGAATGCAGTTGGACCTTTTGAGGGTACAGTTATCTCTTTAGGCTGGCTAGCTCTAAGGGTCAACCTTGATTGTGTGTATTACACACTCTTCAATGTCCATCTTGTTGGGCATATTTATTTTCCACAGTATGTGGTGCCTGCTACACTCCTTCTTTGGGTGTACTGCTTGTATAGCTCCTGAGTCTAGAGTTGTTGCTATCTGCCACCCACTACCAATTGTGTTGGTTCTAGATCTTCTTAGGTTGGCATCAGCTTTTGTTTGTAACCCACTGTGGGGTACTTGTCTGCAGCTACTGCTCTGTTTGCTGTTTGTGTCTTCATTTTCTGTGCCTGGGTAGTATGGGAGTGGCCAACCTGTGTATAAGGATCAGCTTCCTCCTGCTTAAAGATGACAGCAGCTCTATAAAAGCCCCAAGCTCTGTAAGATCTGCCTCCACTTTTCAGTTGCTCCACCTCCTCTTTTAGCTGCCTGTTCTTCCCACAGAGTCTTCTGTAGAAAGACTGTAGTATAGGCCTAGACTGTCCTCACCCAACCACCCCTCTACAGGTTGCAAACTTGTTGGGTTAGGGCATCTAAAGTTGGGAATCCAACGTTAGTGTTACCCCCTATTTCAGATGTCTATTAGTCAGTAGCTCAGTACAGGGAATGTGGACCCTACTTTAGAGCCTAATCCCTCAGCCACTGCTAGATACTCAAATTTTATTTCTCCCCAACAAGGTAGCAGCAGGTTCAGGTTGAAGTGGGGCCAACAGTCCCCTCTACAGAATTTCTTTCAGCTGGTGAGACCCTGATCTCAGGGAGGAAGACTAAGCAAGTCCTCTCCTGGGGTTGACTGTGTCCCTACAGAAAATAGCTAAGCCACTCGACCAGATCCGAGACTAGGCTCACAGGGATCCACACTTTAAATGCCCATGCTCCAAGTCTCTCTTTCTTCCCCCAGTTGAATCTAGCCCAGCAGGGTAGGATATCCAGCACCCAGGCCGACTGACTGTGAAGCTCCACCCTATCCAATGCACATGAGCCCCTGTGCTGGTGCTAATCACAGAGATAGAAATTTGCCTCAGCTGGGCCAGGTTTGAGGAGCCCTCCTTTGGATACCACTCTAGCAGCTGGCCACTGGATTTGCCAGTCCTAGGCCTCCCTGGAGAGAACCTGACACAAACCAGTGGAAAACACTACCTGTGACTAGCCCTGAGCAACCTTCTTGGAGCTACAAGCAATCCAGAGTTTGTGGCTGCCTCTGCTGGGCCCCGTTGCACATGGAAATATTAAGCTGCACATCGAGGCTGGCTTTTACCCACTCTGGGCCTGGGGGAAAGTCCACTTAGAAGTTGAAGATTCCCTAAGTCCATCCTTCTGCAGCCTCTGTCTGCTGGCTGCTTGTTGGGTTTGGCCAGTGAATAAATCTCTGCTAGAGTCTGGAGCCTGCAGCAATTCAGGGACTATGAAGGGTAGTGGGTGTGGCTCCACTCCTCAGCCCCAGGTGTCAGTCTGTCCAGACTTTTTCTACAGACCTCAATAGGGTGTGGCCTCTGAGACCCAGAGGTCTGGTCTGCCAGCTCTCTGGATAGTTTCTACTGAGTCTCCCATGAGGTGGAATTATCAGTCTTATACTGAAGCATGAGAGCAGGGGGAAGCTTCATCCTCAATACCAGAAAACTACATCACTGACGTGCCCCTGCCTCCTAGCTTCTCAGCATGACCCAATCGCCATGATTGAATCAGGAGAAACTCCCGAGGGCAGAGCAGTTGCTTCTCCCTAGGCTGGTGCTACTCAGAGTGGATGGCTCCACCCAAGAAAGATGGTGACTGCAGTATTAGAGAATGACTCAACACAGGGGTCCTGGTGGCGGTCTCCCACAGTGTCTCTTTCTGGGCCTCTAACTTTACTCTCTCCTCATACAACTCCAGTCCTCTTACTTAGCCACCAGAGCCTTGAGTAAGTGGCTGTAAACAAGATTTTCTGCATGGGCCCTTTAAGATGGAGCCTGCATCTCACAGAGCTCCATCTCTTTTTCACAGACAGAAACGCAGGCTCTTTTTATGGCCAAATGCTGTGTGAGCACCTCTTCTAGGCTCTGGGGCTCTAGGCTGGTGCTCCTGGAATAGGGCTGAGGACCCACACCTCTCAAGGTGACCCTCCCCACAGTGAGAGTCCCTCTGAATTCTCTGCCCTGCTCGCTCCTGAGAGCAGGTCAACTCTTTCCGCATCTCTGTCCTTCCTACCAGTCTCTCATTGTGGCTTCTTCTGTGATCCTTGGTTATAGATTCCTTTTTGTTTAGTTCAAAGTTGATTTTTCAAGGTGATTGCTCTTAAATTAATTTGTAATTCAACTGAATCCTGGAAAGTGGCAGTTGAATGTCCACCTACTCCATCATCATCTTTGAATCCTTATTTATTTTTTATATTTTTTAATTTTTTGCTAAAAACTAAGAAACAAACACACAAATTAGCCTAAGCCAACACAAGCTCAGGATCATGAACATCCCTGTCTTCATCTCCCCATCTTGTTCCATAAGAAAGTCTTCAAGGCAGTAAGACTCATAAAGCTGCCATCTCCCATGATAGCAATACCTTATTTTGGAATATCCCTAAAGTGACTGAGGCTCTTCTTGAATAAGTGGGACTCTTTTAGATAAATGTGCATAGTGCTTTGCTTGGCTTGTTTCTTTCTTTCATCCTAAATTTACTTGTAAGCAGATAATGCAACATAAATATTTCTTTCTATTAATGAAAATCTTAAAAGCTGCTACAATTCCTTGATCTATTGATTGGGTCAAACAGGTGGTGTTTAGAGGGGAAAACATTTTAATATTGAGATGAAGATAACCAGTAAAAGAAAGATGTCTTGGGAGTATTAATAACAATAAGCAAAATCTTGAAAGGTGTGTTATTCTCCATATAGTACTTCTCCATTTCATTTGCATAGTAATTCAGGAAGGCACCTTGGAGGAGGAGCTGGGCCATCCATGACTTCTTATTGTTCCTGTAGTACACAGGCAGTATGTGTGATTGATATGCTTGAAGGCCCTGGGGTTCTCATTCCAGATCACAGAGGGTTTCAATTTATAGCCTGACACATGGCACCCAAGCAAGACTATTACCCTGTCCTTAAAGCCTTGGAATCCGGCATTAACTTTACCAACTTTTGGATGAAAGTCTTTTCAGACATCTGTTTCCAGAATAGGGTAGTTTCATCCAGATTGAATATTTGCTTTGGTATGTAATGTTCCTCCACAACCAGTTTATCTGTAGCTCCCAAAGCTTCTTCAGCTGCCTTCACATCAGCATTAGCAGACTTGCTACTTACTTTCTCATTATTTAATGAATAATGATTCTCTATCAATTAAACCACCCAGAGCCAGCAGTAAATTCAGCACTGTGGTCAAGTCCAGCTTTTTCGTTCAGTATAGCAAACAACCTTTTTGCTCTGGCCCTGACCCTTTGGTGCTGAGAGGAATACCTCTATGTCTGTTCTTCAAACCAGGTCATTAGAAGTTTCTCTGTGTCTGATACAGGCCACTCTTAAAATTTTGTTTCATTTTCTTCATTGTCAAATGTCTCATTGTCTTCAATGAAGCAGAGCCTTTAATGGCTTCTGTCACTTTATTCTTGTTCTTCAAGGTTGTGGCTCTGGTGGGATGGGACATGCCTGACTGGCGTGCAAGGATCATCACTGATTTTCCACCTCCATTATCCTTACTCACCCTTAATTTTGTTTCTAGGTCAATCACTTGATTTGACTTCTTACTGGCATCATGTGCAGTGAGTTTTGTATGCTTAGGGGCCATGATCAACAAAACATCAGGAGATTATAGCAAGCACAGGAGAAAATGATGCAAACAAGAGACAGTAAACATGAGATAGTTGAAGCTGCTGCTGGTGTAACACAACATATTGTCTTAAAGCAAACATTTTCTATAAGTAGAAAGAATACATGCTACAATAATGATAAAAGTATGGTGTAATAAATACACAAACCAGAAACACAGTCATTTATTATCATTATCAAGTACTATGTACTATACATCATTGTATGTGCTAGACTTTTATACGGCTGGCAGGTAACACTAGTAGGTTTGTTTACACCAGCATCACCAACACTTGAGTAATGCCTTGCACTACAATGTTATGATGACCATGAAATCACTAGGCATTAGGAAATTTTTCAGCTACACTATAATCTTATGAGAACACTATCACATATACAGTCATTTTGTCATTATGCATATAACCTGACTGTATAGGGGAACTTTGGAAAGTGTTGGCTTGGACAGTGTAGAGAAATGAGTTTGAATGAGATGGGCTAGTCAAGCAGTTGAAGTTCAGCTATTACTAGGTTGAAACATTCTAATTTCTCCTGATGAACAATTAGAAAAATCTTGAGGATTGTTGGGTAAACAAGTGTTTTTAGGTGTGCTTGCTTGTATGGTGCAGCGCCTTGTGTGTGTAGTCTATGGAAGGCTGTGGTGCTTGCCCTCAGAGAGGCAGATTGCAAATTGTGGACTGCCCTCCTCCATGGGGCGGGGCGATTGTTTGCTATTGTTTGCTGGAGAAGGGGAATTTCAGTCCAGCCTGTTTGCAGGGGAATGAGGGGGGGGGGCTGCTGAAGGGCTTGGGAGCCCTGCTGAGACAGTGGGGTCCTCTGAGTCTGGGTGAGTCCAGAGAGAGAAAGGGAAGTGGTCTTCTCTGCCTGTCTGCTCATCGCCCTTAGGAGACTCTAATAAATGGAACGGCCAGCATTTTCTGGCTCCACAGTTCCTTTCCCATCTGCCCCAATACAATGGGAGCCTGCATGGCCACAGCGACGGTCCTGGCCTTTTAAGGTTTCTGGAGCAACTGAATGTGATAGTAATTAAAATATTTGAACATACATGCTTATATAATTAATCTGCTTACTATGTCCTGTTATGATGAAAGGCTTGAAAATAAAAAGACCACCAGAAAGCTGCTATCATAATACAGATAAGGGATGATGAAGGCTGTGGGTACAGCAGGTGACTATGTCCATAATGTGAGCTCAAGGTTGAAGAAAAGATCAACCTCTGCTAGTTCTGTTTCTTCTGTGAACCAGCAAAAGCCTCAACATGCAAGTCCATGTCCTGCCTTTAGCTGAAGTCTCTCCCCAGTGATAATGTGAATGCTCTACAGCAGAGAGAGTTAAAGTTAATCTTCTCATGTTTTAGCACCTCAGTGTGAATACATTTGTTTGTTTTTCCTAGAGCAGATGTCCACAGGGGATTGTGAGGGAGGTGGTAATAACGCTGAGCCCCAAGTGGGTGGGCAACCACAACTAAAGCCAAGAAGGAGTTGAAAGGGGAGCCTGAGGATGCTGAACGTTGGTCTCCTGCGCAGTTTTGCCTGAGGCTGCCCTTGAGGATGGTAATAATGATGGTGCCAATAACGTTCAATAAATTCAATGTGGTAGTGGGAGATTATATTAGTTACTTTGGGAATTAAAAACTAATGTTTTAATGTAACATGATTTAAGAAAGCAGTGATGGTAAAACAATGTTTTCCCAAACCCATTCTTTACTTTTTTGAAAATTCAGTCCTCTTGTCCATCCCTGGTCCTTTGTATGAACAAATTTTAGCTTTAACCCCGTTTTGCATTGGACTACTATTGCACAAGTGTCTTTTTAGCTTCATCTTCCTTCCCTCACTTGAGATAACTCATCATTTTTATCTCAGTTTATCTATAAAACATATGTTTTATGTTTAACTTACATGAACAAATTAAAGTGAGATGTCAACATTACTACGGACTGATACGTTCTGAACAAAAACTCCAGGCAGTGATATTTCCTCAGTATGGTAAGCACCCCCTTTGCATCTACAGCCATCCCCTGTAATGTTAAATTATGTTCTTTTAAATAACTTAACACTTTTGTTATTTAAAATGTGATGTATTCATGCTGTGTGTCCCCACCTCCAGTAAAATCTTGAGGAATCCTTACTCACCTCTGGTCCCTCATACCACCCACATTAGTCTCTGCACTTGGGAAGACTTGAGTTTTCTGGGTTTAACCACAAACTCCTAGTCATGGGTAGATTCCTTGCTCTCTTTAGGATGTCATCATTTTACATTATGTGACACTTCAAGTAACTATGTTCACACAATCAAGTAATGGGGGGACCAGTGAGTGCATAGTGAAGCATGATTAAATGGATCTACACCTATGGAGTTGTATAAACTTAAATATTACTCATGCCTGTAGATGTTGAGTTCCTATTTACTAACTTGTGATACAAAATAAGGCCTCTCTGGGTCCATCCATGTCATTGCAAAAGGTAAGGTTTCTTTCTTTTTTATGGCCAAGTAACATTCCATTGTGTATACGTACCATAGTTTTTTATCTACTCATCTACTGATGGACACAGGCTCCTTTCAAATCTTGGCTATTGTAAATAACACCTTTGGGGTGCATATATATATATATATATATATATATATATATATATTCTTTCAAATTAGTGTTTCAAGTTTCAACATTATGCCAAGTGAAATAAGCCAGTCAGAGAAAGATAAGTAAGTACCATATGATTTCACTTATATGTGAAATCTAATTAACAAAATGAACTAACAAGGAAAATAAAGATAGACTCATATTAGAGAGTTGGCTGATAGCTGATGGGGTGGGGGCTAACTGAGGGGTGTGGAAGGATTGGGGAAAATTTTTTAAAAACTCATGGACACGAACAATCATGTGGTGATTGTTGTGGGGGAGGAGGGAGTCGAGGGAAGTGGAAGAGGGTGAAGGGGGATAAATGGTGATAGAAGGAGACTTGACTCCGGGTGTTGAACACACAATGCAGTACACAGATGATATGTTGTATAACTGTGCACCTAAAACCTGTACAATTTTGTTAACTGGTGTCACCCCAATGTAGTCAATAAAAAATAAAGTAAAAAGACGGTCTTATATTCAAAATGAATTGATTTGAAAACTATTCCCTCCCCATCCTGCTCATAGCTGAATTCAATTCTGCTCTTTTTTCTTTTTTTTTTTTTATTAATTTTAATGGGGTAATATTAATCAATTCTGCTCTTAAGATGCAGCTCTCTATGTAATTTCTGGGAACTTCAAGGAATTCAGTCACCATTCCTGCCTCTGTCCTGTCCACAACGTTTTTTGCCTGCTGTCACCTAGTTTCCAGCAGTCCTTTACTTATGGTTGCATGGACCATAGGTAGAATGATGACATCAATAGGACCCGTTAATACTACCTCTGGAGTCTGGGCTATAACTACCCTCCTATTTCTCCTCTTCTACACTTCTTCTTCCACTACTGCTTCATATGTTGTGCATTTTCACGTATTTGTCATAGCATTCAAACATTCATCACTTCACAAAGGCTTTTCTCTCTGCCTAGAGTGTCCTTTCTACCTCATACATCTTTGTCCACATGGGCAACCATTAAAATCTCAGCTAAATTGTTATCTCCTTCATCATTTCCAATACGTGTATTGCACTGGATTATAACTGTTTCCTGTCACCTTTTCCTCCTTACTAGATGGATCATGAGATTCTTGATGGCACTGAATGAAGAATAGCTTTGTGGGAACCTGTGCTCAAGTAGGCAGACTTATTTAGATATTTTACCAGCTCATTAATAACCAAGCCTTTCAGCCTGACCAGGCGGTGGCATAGTGGATAGAGCGTCAGACTGGGATGCAAAGGACCCAGGTTCGAGACCCTGAGGTCACCAGCTTGAGCACAGGCTCATCTGGCTTGAGCAGAAAACTTACCAGCTTGGACCCAAGGTCGCTGGCTTGAGCAAGGGGTTACTCGGTCTGTTGTAGCCACCCCCTACAACCCCCTGGTCAAGGTACATAAGAGAAAGCAATCAATAAACAACTAAGGTGTCGCAAGGAAAAACTGTTTATTGATACTTCTCACCTCTCTACATTCTTGTCTGTCTGTCCCTATCTATCCCCTCTCTCTGACTCTCTCTCTCTGTCCTGATCTGTCCTGACTCTCTCTGTCCCTGTAAAAAATAAAAAAATAAAAAATAACCAAGCCTTTATTAGTTAGAAGAGGAGGGTGGTACATAGTTCTTCATTAGAAATAGCTTTATACCATGATTAGGAATTTGACCTTGACTCAGTCCAAACAACATTCTAAGAAAATCTGCTTAAAGTGAAGTATTATATGGTTATTTAAAACTTGGGAACAGCAGAGAGGATATGGCTGTGGATATTTAAGGCCAGGTGTTTGAAGAATAAGAGAGGTGGGTAAAATTAACTTACCTATTTAAATGTTCCAGAAAATTTGAAAAACTGAGCTGTCAAAAGAAAGAGCGCACAAAGAACCTGCACATTGCTACTCAGCATAATTTTGCTTAGAAAATAGCATTATTTCTGCTTGATTTGATTTCATGTGGTTAAGTTTGCAGGAAATGTTGTTCATTATATACACAGCTAAGTTTATGTAATTATCTGCAAATGTTCTAGTGTAGTACATACAACCAACAACATGGTTGCTTGTTTCATCAATTTGGAAAAAAAGAGAAAAAATTAGCCATGTAATAGTTAATTCAATTTATAAAATTAAATGTGTATTGAAAATATGTCTGGTAAATATTATGCCATCTGCACATGCTCAAACAGTAAGCCTGGTTAATATTTTATAGTTTATCTGATAAAGTTAACAAAAGAATTTAGTCAGAGTGGAGACATACACTGAATATTTCATCACCTTCTTAATTGCAGAATACAGACAAGACATTTTTTCCCCTTTGGGAAAAATAAATGTTAAAAGTTATTACAGATGAAATCAGTTTGGCAATTAGGTTGAAATTCAACTGAAACCAAGCAGAAATCGAGGGCTGCATACATCACAATACCAAAGTATTTTCAGCCAACTTCATCAATTTACATGATGAAGCAGAAATGTTGATAGCAATGTGTGTTACTTGGCTAGCAGAGGTTATATTAATACAGAAGAAAAACAGGCTTTGTGCCTTTTTTTTCCACCAGTAGTTAATTCACAGTCATCAAAAGCTGTCATTCTTGTGCACAGCAGACAATATGATATACCTAAGGCTTTCACTCTGATTTCTGATTTAAAGGTCTTCAGCCTGTGCTATGGACCTTAACCTTGAAGGCAAGTGCAAATTAGCTTTAAATCAATGAAGCTGATTAAAGCTCCATTGTGGTTGAGCCCTTAATAGAAGAAGGGAGGGGAAGGAACCACTTGAAAACAGCAAAAGATTGGCCTCTTCTAACTTGGAACATATGTAATGCTTTTCAGTTCTTCTCCACCCTCACAGAACCATGAATGGTGTGAAGGCTATTTACCTGCTAAGGGAACGGCACCAAATTTTCCAATTCAGTGGAAGAGGCCAAGAGAATCAAATTTCTATCATGTGGGAAAAAAATTCTTACATTTTAAAAATACCTTGGGGCTCTATTTATTTTTGTTTGGTTTTTGTATTTTAAGATATACCATTTCTAAAAAAAATAAGAGGTTGTTGCAGACTTTTGCCAATCTAAAAAATGTTTTTCCTCCCTCACAAATGAATGTATCTCTCAAAAATATTCCTGGAAGAAGTCCTTTGTTTTAAGAGTGGCCAGAATAAACTCCAGCAAGCAAGCAGGACTATTTGTTTACCTATACCTCATCACCAGCACAACCCGCCCAGCACCATAGAAACTTTGCTAAGAAAATACCAATGCTTCCCAGTTTCTCTATGGCTATTAAAATCTAGACAAATACAATTTTACCAAAGAATAATTTTTTATAACATCTCAGAAGTACTAAAAGTGATAGACTAAAAAGACTATTTTAAATAGAGAAAGGCTCATTTTTATTACCATATTTAATTCTTTAATGCTGCAATTTAATCTACCCTTCATGAGAACACCATTCCACTATAATAACAACCTTCTCAACCCTGTGAATAAGTCTTTACCCTTATATCTCAGGTATGAGGAATCTGAAATCATGGAAAAGAATCTTTTATGAAGAACCTTAGGGAAAACAAAACAAACACAAGAAGGCAGAAACTAAGGACTTTATAGAATACAGGTAATTTAATAACAAAACCTACCTCCTACATTAATTAGTATGTAAAGTGCTTTCAACAGTGCTTAGCATATACCATGTGCTCAGTGAAACTGACCAATTTCCTATTATTATTCTGGCTGGGAGCATGTACTTGGCCATTACAGAGCCTTCATTCTTTCCTTTTACCTCCCCTTTGAATGCACCTATCCCAAAAGCTATGCCTTTAAACTCTCAAGATCACTCTTATTCCAATTTTTATGAAACCTTAATGAATGGAGGGTAAAGGAGTTGAACTAGAAAATAAATCAGTCACTTTCACCTAAGTGGCTAAATATATACTAATAGTCACCAAAGGTAGAAAAATATCAATAAAAAAAATAACATGCACCTAAAAGACAGAATATTCTTCCCCTCTTTGAAAAGTTAAAGAGCTGTTTTCTACATGCATCTCTAGGTGACTAATTTATCTTGTATAATCTTTCAGAAAAGACAAACTAAGGAATAACAGAGATCTGAACTGGCCAGCAAAAACAGAAAGAACACAGAGAATGCAGATGAGAGAGGCAGTGGAATGCTAAGAGCAGAGAGAGAACAAAAGGGAAAAGGAAAAATTAATTAGGAAAAGAGGGTCAGACAACAGAGAATGAAGTGAGATCAATAGTAATGTTTCCCAAGATGAGGCTGAGTGACAACTGATAGAGGACACACAGCTCTGCTCTGCATGGACTTGGGGTCATGTGGTCCTTTCATTAACTGAACTGTGGCTACACAACTCTAGGCCAAGAGAAGGGGCAAGGAGAGAAGACTGAGGCATCATCAAGGCTAGACAGCCAGGATGTAGAGCATGATAATTATCATGATCTCTTAAACCACAACTGCCCTCTATCAGCTGGCCTCTCTGGGAAGCGGTACCATTTACATGCAAACTGTTTTTTTTGATGGTGTTGGTGGTGGTGGTGACAACTACAAAGCTGGCTTCCATTCAAGATCTTAGCTAGAACTATCTGCCTCAATGAGGCCCAAGCTGTTTTTAAACCTCATTAATGCTTATTTGCAATTAATCATTATTAAAACCCATGGAAAGCATTTTAGAGGTTGCTGATAAAACGAAAAGCAAAATTAAATGATTAAGAGTAACTTTCATCTGAACATGGGCAAGTCACAGACACTTTTGATGCCCTCATTTTCTTTGCTGAATGCCCCTCATTGGAGCTCATTACGTCTATGACTAGGAACTAACCTTATAAGAAGATAAAGACAGTAGAATGCTGCAAAAATGGTAGAATTCAAGAAACTTTCCTTGACCCAAAATATCTCCTTTGCCCAGACATAAACATAAATCCCAAACAATCTGTCACTAAAGGTCAGTTCCTCTGGACTTCTCAGCAACTAAATCTGCAGTTTTAAAATGCAAATGCTTCCAGATTTTATCAAGCTATCTTTGTATCCTAAAAGAGCTGTAGTTTTGTTGTCTGACATTTTTGGCCACGTTGAGGAGGGATCCTGGCTACATGAAATGATTAGTCATCTGAAAAATTGGGGTGGCACCAAAAAAAGGAAAAGGTGTTTTAAAAACGAAAAGATAAATAAAAAGGAGCAGCAAGCTCCCCAAACAAAAGTCATTCATTTCAAGATTTTGCTTAAGACTGACTAATTCTGGGTTGTTCTAAAGATTCAGCATTAGACTAGGCAAAACTGCAGATTTGAAGGGGACTCAAAATAAAGTACCTTCTGTAGCTCCAAGGAAAAACAGCACCCACTGAGTCCCAGTGGTCAAGCTCAGCTGCCTCTGCTACCATGCAAAGCAGGGGGACGAACGGTTTGTCTCCTCCCACAGGAAGCAGTTGGGAACTGCCTGTAGGGGGACCAGGACCTATGGCAGAGGAACCAAAACATACCCTCCATCTCATCATTGGCACCCTCATCACCAAAATTCCTCCTCCATTGCCAAATTGCTTCTCTAGACAGCCAGGGCCCACCCATCACAGAGGGCACAGAAAGGGTGAGAATCTTTCAAAGGACCAGATGAAGGTGCCAACAAGCTTTCAGCAATTTTCTTTAAATTCTTTAATGCATCATAGAAAGCAAAGAAAAACTTGTTTGAGCCATGAACTCCTGGAGAAGAAATAGGCTAGCCTTCAACAGACCTGGATAGAGTTCAACACTTCGTTAGAAGACAATTACTTATTAGTCAGCTGCCCAGGCTGAGAAGGGTCAACAACAGTCAACCTAGCTTCTCACCTCAGACAGACCACCGAAATTTATCACTGGGCACAGAGCAGACCCCATGGCTTAGCCACCCTGCCACTGACAAATAGTATGAATGTGGATTCTGCCCGCTCTTCTTTAGCAGTTGGAAAATCCCTGTATGTCACTACCACATAGTTACTTTGTGTGTGCATATGTGTAGATGTGTGTGTATATGTAAATATCTATCTATATGCAGATATACACAGGAACAGGGATACCCCCAGCAAAACTATTTACTACATTTCTGTGTAACATTCCTTTTCTTCACACCACTATATACACACTGTCCAGAGAAATCAGACTGAGTTATGGCATGGGAGGTATCATTTTGAGTATCTTTATTTTCATAATTAAGAAAGGTTATGTTATTAAGGTTAGAAGATGCTCTTCTGAGTCTATTTCTCATCCCCCCCACTATCTACATCCCCCCACACACCACTCTCCCTACATCATATATAACACTGTATCTCGCAATGTCTGTCATTAGCCCAATCTAGGACTTACATTTTCACTCAGGCTTCAGATGTGGTTCAATTAATGTTGAAATGCACATGAATTCCCTGATCTTCCCTCTCTCTTCTGTGGTCCACATGACTCTGCTGGGACAATTTCAAGTGTGCCAGTGAGCACTTAGATACTGCCTTTGAGAAATCTTAAAGAAGCCTGGATGAACTACAACCTGATGGGAGTGGCAGATTACCTCTGTCCTCTCCACAGTAAGACAGGTTTACAGATGACAAAGGTCATCATCTAGGGCAATGGTTCTTAACCTTTTTTGAGGTACCGAACCCACCAGTTTCATATGCGCATTCACCGAACCCTTCTTTAGTGATAAATAAAATATGATTTTTTTTTCCAAATTCAAGACATAGGTATATGTTTTTTACTGATGCACAAAATGAGCCGTGCATGAACATCACCTTGCTCAAAGAACAAAAACAACAAAGTACATGAACTCACAACAAATTACGGTATTACTTTATTCTGGCCTCCACGGCAGAGGCTTCTCGGAACCCCTGATACCGACTCATCTAACCCGTAGGGTTCGAGAGAACCCAGGATAAGAACCACTGATCTAAGGAGACAGCTTTTTGAGACCAGTTAAGGATCACAGGAAGTCAGTCACTTAGTCTCATATTTAACCAGATGGCAGAAGTATGGATTGCTCTTTGAAGTCACTGTCAAGTTGGATGGTATTTTTCTCAGACTCCCAATGACATTGAAGAATGTGCACATGTCTATCTCTTCTGTGACTGAGTCTCTACAAATCCCTCGTGAGATGATTTTTTAATGGTTCACATGTACCATCAATCTGCTCACAAGACTGTGTAAAGTCAATATGTGTTCTTATCTATGTGGTCCTGCAGGAACAAGGGGTCATTTTTAAATGCAGGGTAAATGACAATCTCTCCCCAATAGTTTATGAAAAGAAAGGAAAACAACTAAAAGGATGTTGTTTTAATAAGTCTGGTTTAGGGAAAAGAATACAAAATGATTTTCAAAGATAAAGCTCCTAGAAGAAAACTGAGTATGTACTTAATGGAATAATATACTTCTTGGTGCGCTCTTAAAATTATATGAATAACTACAGATAAAACATTGATGCAGAAAAACTTCCTTCAGAAATGCTACTTAAGAATCTTGAACCCTAAAAATTAAAGTTTAAGCATATTAATTAATGCCTTTCACATCCCTTCTGTCCCATTTCAGACTTTTAAAAAAATGTTACTATGAGACAGAAAGAGATTCTATTTAACATCAAAATGTCTCATCTTAAAAAAAAAATGTCTCATCTTACTATAGAGATATATTTTTATTTATTCATTGATAGATTTGGTAAAAGATTTCTTATGAATATTTGATTTTTTGTTGGCATCCATTACTATTGAGTAGGAAGTCTCTAGTACTCTCTAAATATCTTTCAAATATTTAAAATATTTGCTACAAACCAGTTACAAATATCAAGGTTGTTGATAATATTAAACACAGCACACTGAATGGAATGTAAAATTACTGCCCTAACCAGTTGGCTCAGTATATAGAGCATCCACCCAGCATATGTACTTCCCAGGTTCAATACCCAGTCAGGGCACACAGAAGTGACCATCTGCTTCTCTCTCCCTCCCACTCCCCATTTTTTCTCTCTTCCCTTCCCACAGCCAGTGGCTCCATTGGTTCAAGCATTGGCTTCAGGCGCTAAGGATAGCTTGTTTGATTGAGCATCAAGCATAGGCCTCAGATGGGGTTGCCGGGTGGATCCCAGTAGAGACTTATGTGAAAGTCTATCTCTCTATCGCCCCTTCTCTCACTTAAAAAAATTACTTATATTCTAGGCTACAAAAAATACAGAGGAACTTCAGAAATATAAAGAGTGGTAATTTTTTAACCCTGACTTGGAAGACTGTTATTCACTTTCCCCACACCGCATTCCAGCCTCAACTCAAAACAGTACTTAAAATAAACTCCACTGGAAGTACAACATAGTGCAGAAAGCAGTTTGAATAATATTTTCTCATAGATTCTTTAAAGCAGGGGGTCATGAACCAGATGTGGCTCTTTTGATGGCTGCATCTGGCTTGCAGACAAATCTTTAATAAAAAAATAATAACATTAAAAACATAAAACATTCTCATGTATTACTATCCATTCATTTCCTACCGCTCATGTTCATGAATGCCGGTGGCTGAAGCCAATCACAGCTGTCCTCCAGGACAACACCAAATTTTTATTGGATAATGCATAACGTACTCGGGTCATTGTGAGGTCAGGAAGTAAACTTCCCTCCTTTTAATCAAGTAGCTAACTAATTGCAGAAACCCTTTTGACGAAGAAGATGGTGAAAACAAAAAAAGATGGAGTATCATACTTTTCAGCAGGAATGGACAGAGGAATTCACCTTTGTGGAGAGAGCAGGTTCTGCAGTGTGTCTAATATGCAATGATAAAATTGCATCAATGAAACGGTCAAATATAAAGCGGCACTTCGACACACGCCGTACTAAAGTTGCATCGAAATATCCAGTGGGGAACACAAGAAGAAAGCATGTCAAGAGCTACTGTGCAGAGTGCAAGCTAGTCAGCAGCAACTCCGTGTTTGGACCCAACAAGATGACTGGAATTTGGCTAGCTTTGCTTGGTGTTTTATCAATTGTGAGAAACAGAAAGCCATTCACAGATGGGGAGTATGTCAAAACATTCATGCTTGATGTAGCCAATGAACTTTTTGACAACTTTTCAGATAAAGACAAGATAATCAAACGAATAAAAGACATGCTTCTGTCGGCAAGAACTGTTCACGATCGTACCATCATGATGGCAAATCAAATGGAGGCAACACAAGTGAAGAACAGAAATGCAGCACCATTCTTTTCTTTTGCTTTGGATGAGTCAACAGACATAAGCCATTTATCCCAGTTCAGTGTGATTGCAAGGTATGCTGTCGGTGACACACTACGAGATGAAAGTCTTGCTATTTTGCCTATGAAAGAGACAACAAGTGGGGAACATTTATTCAAGTCTTTCACTGAGTTCACTAAAGAAAAAAATTCTACCAATGGATAAACTTATTTCGTTGTGTACTGATGGTGGTCCATGCATGGTGGTAAAAACCAGAGGATTCGTAGCGCTTCTTCATGAACATGAAAAGAGACCCATCCTAAGTTTTCACTGCATCCTACATCATGAGGCACTTTGTGCTCAGCTGTGTGGCGAACAGCTTGGTGAGGTGATGTTGCTGGTCATTCGGGTGGTCAACTTTATTGTTGGCTGAGCTTTAAATGACCGCCAGTTTAAAACACTGCTGGATGAAGTTGGGAATAATTATCCTGGTCTGCTTCTGCACAGCAATGTGCGTCAAGAGGGAAAGTGCTCAGCCATTTTGCGGCTTGTCTGAGCAAAATTTGGACTTTTCTTGAAATGAAAAACATCGAGCATCCTGAGTTAGCTAACACTGAGTGGCTCCTGAAGTTCTACTATCTTGTGGACATGACTGAGTATCTGAACGAGCTCAATGTGAAAATGCAAGGCGTTGGAAATATTGTCTTATCCCTTCAACAAGCAGTGTTTGCATTTGAAAACAAGCTGGAACTCTTCATCGCCAACATTGAAATGGATCGTTTACTACACTTTGAAAAACTGGGAAAGTTTAAAGATGCAAGTGACCCTGCTCAAAATATTGATCTTCAGCAGCTAGTGGGCTTCACATCTAATCTCCTGCAGTCATTCAAAGTGTGCTTTGAAGAATTTCGTAAGTGCACTCGTCTTTTTAAGTTCATCTTCCAAACACACAAGTGTGCAGTGGACACCGCCGACCTGAGTTACATCCCCGGTGTCTCTGTCAGAGATTTTGAGCTACAAACTGCTGACCTGAAGGCCTCAGACATGTGGGTGAATAAGTTCAAGTCACTGAATGAAGATTTGGAAAGACTTGCACAGCAGCAAGCAGAGTTGGCGAGCAAACACAAATGGGGAGAAATGAAAAAACTTCAACCCGCGGACCAACTGATTGTCAAAACTTGGAACTCACTTCCCATCACATACCACACACTGCAGCGTGTGAGTATTGCTGTACTGACAATGTTTGGTTCTACGAATGCATGTGAGCAGTCTTTCTCACATCTAAATCACCATAAGACCAACCTACGATCACGTTTAACGGATGAAAGTTTCAACGCCTGCATGAAGCTTAACCTCACCACGTATCAACCAGACTACAAAGCCATCAGCAAAACCATGCAACACCAGAAGTCACATTAATGGTAAGAGTACTTTATTCATCATTGGTTAGCAACAGCATAACAACGTTATTAAAAAGAATTCAGAGACTTATTTTACTTTAAAAATGTTTGTCTTACATAAAATGCACACATTTACTTGTATTTAGTGTTAAACATATTGTATGGCTATTACGGAATTACATTTTAAAATATGTGGCGTTCATGGCTCTCTCAGCCAAAAAGGTTCCCGACCCTTGCTTTAAAGTATAAGGCAGTGAGACCACCCCTTTCATTTTCTTAAACATTTTAAGAAAGTTAAGAATTTGACCAAAATTCCAATCTACACTGTTGCAATTTGATAGTAATGGCAAGAAAAACTATCACATTCATATACAAGGCAACACATAGGAAACATTTATCATGTAGGAAAAAATAAAACTGAAGAAAAATGTCTATTTAGAAAATGTATTACCAATAAATGCTATAATTGAGCAAAATGAAATATGTTCTCCCTTCCCCACACACACTTAGTGAACAACCTCTATACAAGAGTATCCCAAAAGCTTCCTTTATTTTCTAAAATGGACATTCTTGGGACTCAGACTCAAGGCAGTCAGGAAATTGTACAGTACAGTATGGAAAATGTGAAGAAACTGAACCTTCTGTTGGTAGAAAATCCCATCCTCTGAAAGAAAAACAAAAGTGCTTGGAGGAGGGGAAGGAGAAAACAAAAGCCCCAACGAATTTAATAAGTGCTATTATTGCTAAGAAATCTAAAAGGGTGATAATATGAATCACAAGAGAATTGCAATAGGGCAGCTATTTGAAATTTGTTTTTCACACATTTAGTGCAAAAACAACGGCTCTTGCAAGAAAGGTCAATCCTCCCACACGTTAATCCCCAATCAAGCCGCACTTGGAGAATCCAAATGTGATTGCAAAACTCTAGCATGCCAAAATAAAGGAGTTTTTCTTTCACTCTGTTACTACCAGCATTTTACATTCATTATGCTCAGGGATTGAAGTGCTCACTAGGTATTTGGCTGGTGTTTGAATTCCAACACTTTTCTCATTACACTAGAATAGAATTAACATATGAACACACACATACATATACAACTATGCTATAGTAACAGTAAGCATCTGATTTACCCTGGCCTAAGATTAAGATTTAAGGCTTCCTCTCCAACCTTATTTCAACCCCCTGAAATTACTGCAGGGGTTTTCTCAGCATGCTATAGCTCACCTCCTGTGTGGCAAGGATAAGGCACAGCACCAGGAGTAAAGAGCAAAATGCAAATAGCAGAGGTGGTCTTTTCTTTTGTAAATTTAAATCAGACTCTGAAACGTTTTTCACATCAACACCTGTGGTAGTGCCTTAATTTCCTTTTAAAAGGAAATTACGTTATTTTAAATGATCAAATATACTACAGCTCACTCCTGAACGACAGGGATTTGAACTGAGCTTGTCCACTTACAAGCAGATCAAACACAGTCACCTCTTCCTATCTGTGGGATTTGCATCCACAGATTCAACCTACTGCTGATAAAAAATAGTCCTTTCACATTCCCAAACACAGATTCCTGACATCCAATATTCAACAGCGGATTCACAACCATAGATTCATAACCACAGATTCCCTATCCAGAATGAAAAATACTGTTTTCCTTCGGTGGTTGGTTGAATCCACAGATTTGCAGGGCCAACTGTAGAGTTAAAAGTTATAGAGGGATTTTGACCTGTGGCAGGGGGGAGGGGCGCCGGGGACCTTAACACGCATGTTGTTCAAGAGTCAACTGTACATAGAAAAAAAGTGCATAAAACAAATGTACACCTTAATGAACTAATGAAATCAACAGCAACATAACCTGTTCTCATAGTAAAACATAATATAACAATTCCAGACTTCTCCCTTCTTGAATATAAATCCTCACTCCCTACAGCTGTAACCAATATACCTGAAATGCATATCTACTTCTTTGACTTTCATTATATAATTATTGTTGGGCAGATAAAATATATTATGCTCACTTTGTTAAAGATGGCGCTGCCCACATGGAAGCCCATCACCCAGGTGATATTAGTTGCCCTTATGCTTGGGATGGGCATAATTATATTACTGGGTGTGGGGGACAGGCTGTAAGCAGGCCGAGTCATTATAGCCCAAGGCTTAATTTTAAGAGTAAGCTTTTCCCCACACCCTTGATTGATTGGATGATGTGGGGTGGTGCATTCTCATTAAGGAATCCTCCCATTATGCCTCAGAGAGGTGACTTTGTATCAGAGAATTCCTTGTTTGTAGATTGGATTAAAGGTTTTGATTTCTACACTATAAAGTGGGGCAGACCAGGAGCTGGCTCTCTTAGTTCCTGAGATTAGCATTAAAGAGGAGAGCGGAGAAAGGCCAAGAGAAACAGCCAAGATGGTGGAATGCTGAGGAAGAAGCCAGTTTGTGCAGAATTTGTGTAGAGAGAAGGAGATGGGAAACAGAGATGAATAAGTCTGGTGAGCTAGAAACCTTTGATGCTAGGAAACTCGGATAAGTCACTAGTTTTGTGAGCACTGAATGAGTGAGTTTTGGATCCCAGTGTGTGTTTTTGCTTGCCTGCCGGGTGTAAGATAGAATTAAAGCTGATGGCTCACCAGTTTTTGGCTCCATTGTTTCATTACCGTCTGTTCGAATTGAATGCGAACCTGCATTGGCCAGGTGGCTGTGACGGTGGCTTTGGCATCTGGCTTTACAATTATATATACCTAAAATATGGTTGAATAATGTCTGTTTTCTACTGATGTAATTCAATTTATATAGAATATATTCCATTGTGTATGTCTTCTGCTCAGTATTATATCAATAAAATCGATCCACATATTTTTGAATATTTGTAGTTTGTTCACTTTATATTGTGGCATTCTATTTCAATGCTCAAATATATCACAACTGACTTATTCATTTGAATCTCAATGTGTTGATGGACATTTGGAATATATATCTGACTCACTACAAGGCAGCTTTGAAAAATCTTAGACATATTCTTGTATACATAAGTAGAAATGTATGGGGGTTGTATACATACCAAAGAATAAGATTATTGGATCATAGGGTATTTTCAGCTTAACCAGAGACTGAAAAAAATTTTTACAAAGTTTTTATCCCATCAGCAATGCATAAGAGTTCTAATTGCCTAACCTTCACCATAACACTTAGTTTTTTGTTTGCTGGTCTGGCTAGCATCTCTTTCCTTTTTAAATAAAATAGTTTGAAATATAATTTCTCATTGGACTTTCTGACCCATTCTGAAGATCACAAAGAGTTTCCCCATCTTGTTACTGTGCACTATTAAAGAGCCCCTTAAGAACTTATTGAGGTAATAAACTATATTAGTTTTAAAAGATATATTACATATTTTAAACTACCTGGAGAAAAATTCAAAGAAAAAAAACCAAATTTATCAAAGATTCAGTAGATCTATAACATAGATAGGAGGACAAATCAGTTCTGCATTATCTATAAATCAAATAAATAAATGTCAGATTCTACAGAAAAATATCAAATCTTATTAATGTGCCCGAGAAAGTTAATCACAAAAATAAATCTGGGAAAAGTGGTGTGGAAACTTGGATATTAAATTTTTTTAAAGTCTACTATTCCTGCCCTGGCTGGATAGCTCAGTTGGATAGAGCATCATCCCAAAGCACAGAGGTTGTGGGTTCGATCCCTGGTCAGGGCACGTACAGGAACAGATGTTCTTGTTTTTCTCCTGCTCTGTCCCATTCTTTCTCTGAAATCAATAAAGTAAACATTAAAAAATAAAATAAAAGTCTACTATTCCTTAATTTCTATCTCCATCTACAGACACACACACACACACACACACACACACACACATTATTTCTCTCACCACCTCCAGTGCTAATTAATTAGCAAGTGACTTTTCTCCCTTGAAATGCTAACAAGTTCCCGCTGAATACATTTTATTTTATTTTATTATTTTTACAGAGACACAGAGAGAGAGAGTCAGAGAGATGGATAGATAGGGACAGACAACAGGAATGAAAAGAGGTGAGAAGCATCAATCATTAGTTTTTCATTGCTGTTACGACACCTTAGTTGTTCATTGATTGCTTTCTCATATGTGCCTTGATTGCGGGCCTTCAGCAGACCAAGCAACCCTTGCTGGAGCCAGCGACCTTGGGTCCAAGCTGCTGAGCTTTTGCTCAAGCCAGATGGGCCCACGCTCAAGCTGGCGAGCTTGGGGTCTCGAACCTGGGTCTTCCACATCCCAGTCCGACGCTCTATCCACTGCGCCACCGCCTGGTCAGGCTGAATACATTTTAAAAAATAAAAGTTATTTGAATATGAGTTCATATTTTTCCAAGAATATATTCTCTCACGACTGAGCTCCATTATACTGAGCTATACCAAAAAGGCATTTACTTCACAAGGTTCCTATTAAAGAAGGCTCTGGATGAAGGTCACAAATATGATTTCTTTTTTTTTTGTTCACAAATATAATTTCTAAACAATTCTTCTGTTCTCTACTTAGAAAACTGACAAGAACAATACATTTTTGTTTGAAGGTAGAAACTTGATATAATCAATGGATACCATTATTGTAAGGTACCAAAGGCTACAGAATTAATATTAATATTTTAGGAACCTTAAAAAACATTTTATTGATTTGGGCTAGGAGTATAGAGAGATTTTGTGGACAATCTCTGTACTTGTGTGATTAGCATAAAACCAAGATGACTGAAGGCATTGTGTTGTAAATGGCGAAAGAGGAAGGAGACTTGAATTCTCTGACCTTCCCCCAATACCTATGGGGAAATGGGTGAATAGCTAGCCAGGTGTAGGAAGAGAAGAATTAAATTAAATCTTTTTTTATACTACTGAACCATTTACAGGCATTTGTCCCCATGGATACTGTTGGGCAGATAAAATATATTATGCTCACTTTGTTAAAGATGGTGCTTCCCACATGGAAGCCTGTCACCCAGATGATATTATTTGCCCTTATGCTTGGGATGGGTGTGGAAGAAAGGCTGTAATGTAACCAGGCCCGGGTCGTTATAGCCTAAGGCTTAGTTTTAAGAATAAGCTTTTCCCCACACCCTTGACTGATTGGATGATGTAGGGTGGTGCACTCCTGAGGAATCCCATTATGCCTCAGATGAGTGACTTTGTACCAGAGACTTTCTTGTTTGTAGATTAGATTAAGGGTTTGGATTCTACACTATAAAGGGGGACAGAGCAGTAGCTTGCTTGCTCTTGGTTCCTGAGGTATTAGAGAGGAGAGCAGATTAAGGCCACGTGGAGAGAAGCAACCAGTTTGTGCAGTTTGTACTGGAGGGAGAAACCAGTTTGTTAAGAATTTGTGCAGGAGGAGATGGGGAACAGAGGTGAATAAGTCTGGTGAGCTAGAAAGCTTTGAGCTAGGAAATTCAGATAAGTCAGTAGCTTTGTAAGCACTGAGTGAGTGGGTTTTGGATCCCAGTGAGTGTTTTTGCTTGCCCGCCAGGTGCAAGCTAGAATTAAAGCTGATGGCTCACCAGTTTTTGGCTCTGTTGTTTCATTACCGACTGTTCGAATCTAATGTGAACCTGCAGGGGCCAGGCGGCTGTGAAGCTGGCCCTGGCTACTGGCTTTACAGACACTACCTCTCCCCTCCTTAAGGCACATAGTTAATGTATGTATCTCTAAACAAAAGGTGTAAGCTTTCATCATGATGTCTTTTTTTTCCCCGCCCATGTATAATTAATGGTACATAACCAACCCCTAGAATATTAATGACACACACGATTTGGGATGGTTGCCCCGTGTAAGATGTATGCGGCTGGCATATTTAATAAACTTCCTCCTTTAATAAAACTTTTCAAAAACTTATTTGGACTATGTGCCTCTACTGAAACCCGCGTAATTGTGAATTGGGTACTTTACAACACCTTTTAATACTTAATGAGGCATTTGCCTTGCAGGCTTTCAAAGGCAGGACTATAACTTTCGTCAACTACATTTATTTAGACACCAGAATTTATCAAAAATTCAACTTAGAAAAATTATAAAACATTGATAAAAGAAATCAAGAAAGATACAAACAAGTGGAAGCATATACCGTGTTCATGGTTAGGAAGAATAAACATCATTAAAATGTCTATATTACTGTAAAGCCAGTAGCCGATGCCGCCATCGCAGCAGCCCGACCCACGCAGGTTCACATTGGATTCGAACAGTCGGTAATGAAACACAGGAGCCACAAACTGGTGAGCCATCAGCTTTAATTCTAGCTTGCACCCGGCGGGCAAGTAAAAACACACACTGGGCTCCAAAACCCACACATTCAGTGCTCACAAAGCTACTGACTTATCCGAGTTTCCCAGAATCAAAGGTTTCTAGCTCACCAGACTTATTCATCTCTGTTTCCCATCTCCTCCTGCACAAACTCGTAAAAAACTGGCTTCTTCCTCAGCATTCTGCCATCTCGGCTGCTTCTCCTCCACATGGCCTTAATCTGCTCTGCTCTCTAATACTAACCTCAGGAACCAAGAGCCAAGAGAGAGAGCAAGCTCCCGGACTGCCCCAGTTTATAGCATAGAAAATCCAAACCTTTAATCCAATTATACATAAAGAAAGTCTCTGATACAAAGCCACCCATCTGAGGCATAATGGGATTCCTCAGGAGAGTGCACCACCCTACATCATCCAATCAGTCAAGGGTGTGGGGAAGAGCTTACTCTTAAACTAAGCCTTAGGCTATAATGACCTGGCCTGCCTACATTACAGCTTTTCCCCCACAGCCATCTCAAGCATAAGGGCAAATAATATCACCTGGATGACAGGCTTCCATGTGGGCAGTGCCATCTTTAACAAAGTGAGCATAATATATTTTATCCTCCCAACAATCCACCCCTATGCTCACTTTACTACCCACAATTTACACTACCGGTATCCCTGTACAAGGAAATGAGTACATTACACAAATTACAGCAATAGCACAAATCATACAGTTTCAACAATTACAAAGGTACACACATTTCACCAGTCTCAAAGCACTTTGCCAAAAGTGCAAAATGTCCTCGGCCTTCTTTCTAGCCATGGGAAAAGCACCACCACTGGGGCAGGAGGGCCTCCAGCAAAGCCACCCACCCTCATCAGGGTATTTCACATTGTCCAAAATTCATAAGTCCATAGAACAAAGCAGCCAGTGCCCACTCCGGTCGTAGTCCAGGAAATCAGTCCACGCACATGGAGTGTTAACCTCCCCCCTTATTCCTGCCATCATGGCAGGTCTCACACTGTCCTAAAGAGAAGCATGTGGCAATGGCAGTCAGCATTTCCATCTGCTCTGGAGAGCATGATGGCATCCACCCCTATGTTCCAAAATTTCAGCAAACCCACCAGCGGCTTAGCAGGCACTCCCTGCTGTTCTAGTGACCACTCGTTGATGCAAGCCTGGCTTCCAGGACATTCGTTTATCCTCCAGCCACAGCTGCCACCGTTTACCTTCTGGAGTCTACAAATCACAACTCCAGCCCAATTCTCCTCATCTTCCAGATAGGAGCTGGAAATGCCAGCTCCCGCTGTCGGGCTTGAGCCCCTGGCCGCTGCTGCCATGGGCCTTGCCGCCCAGGCCCCAGCCTCAGCCCCAGCCTCAGCCCCGGCCTTCTGCCACAGCTGGCTCTCCACAACATCCAGGGCAATCTCCAACTCACGAACCTGTGATTCCTTCTCCAGAGGATGCTCCATTTCCAAGCAAATCTCATGAACCTGGTCAGCCTCCTTCTCTGGTGCTTGCTCCAGCCCCAGGGTCAGCATCTCTTTCTCCCATGTTTCCTCCAGCTCCTTCCACTGCTTGGTTTGCAGGTTCCTAGCAGCCTCTTCAATAGAGCTCTCGGTATCTTCATGCATGGCTGTAAAATCAGCCAGCTTACAATCCCCAAAAAAATCAGCTATGGAAAACCATAACAGCAGCCAGTTCTCTACTCCACCACTCAAAGGTGGTGGTGGCTTCATACCAAACTGTATCAAATCATGCTACAGACTACACCAAATGTAAAGCATGTGGCCAAGGCCACCATCACAGCCGCCTGACCTGTGCAGGTTCCCATTAGATTCGGACAGTCGGTAATGAAACAACAGAGCCAAGAACTGGTTAGCCATCAGCTTTAATTCTACCTTCCACCCAGCGGGCAAGCAAAAACACACACTGGGATCCAAAACCAACTCATTCAGTACTCACAAATCTACTGACTTATCCAAGTTTCCTAGCATCAAAGCTTTCTAGCTCACCAGACTTATTCACTTCTGTTCCTCATTTCCTTCTTTACACAAACTCTGCGCAAACTGGCTTCTCCCTCAGCACTCTGACATATTGGCTGCTTCTCCTGGCCTCCACGTGGCCTTAATCTCTGCTCTCCTCTCTAATACTAATCCCAGGAACCGAGAGAGCAAGCTCCTGGTCTGCCCCACTTTATAGCGTACATTCAAAACCTTTAATCCAATCTACAAACAAGGAAGTCTCTGATACAAAGTCACTTATCTGAAGTATAATAGGAGGATTCCTCATGAGAGTGCACCACCCCACATCATCCAGTTAGTCAAGGGTGTGGGGAAAAGCTTACTCTTAAAACTTACACATGGGAAGCGGCATCTTTAACAAAGTGAATATAATATATTTCATCTGCCCAACAGATAGCCTCTTTAACAAATGGTGTTGGAAAAATTGGACATCTACCTGCAAAAAAAATGAAACTAGACCATCAACTTACACCATTCACAAAAACAAACTCAAAATGGATAAAAGACTTAAACGTAAGCCGTGAAACCATAATCATCTTAGAAGAAAACATAGGCAGCAAGCTCTCCGACATGTCTCACAGCAATATATTTGCTGATTTATCTCCACAGGCAAATGAAATAAAATGCAGGATAAATAAATGGGACTATATCAAACTAAAAAGCTTTTGCACAGCTAAAGACAATAAGAACAGAATAAAAAGACAAACCACACAATGGGAGAACATATTCGACAACACGTCTGATAAGGGGTTAATAACCAAAATTTATAAAGAACTTATAAAACTCAACACCAGGAAGACAAACAATCCAATCAAAAAATGGGCAAAAGAAATGAATAGAAATTTCTCCAAGAGGACATACAGATGGCCAATAGGCATATGAAAAAATGCTTAATATCACTAATCATTAGAGAAATGCAAATTAAAACCACAATGAGGTATCACCTCACACCAGTAAAAATGGTGCTCATCAAAAACAACACAGAATAAGTGCTGGCGAGGATGTGGAGAAAAGGGAACCCTCCTGCACTGCAGGTGGGAATGCAGACTGGTGCAGCCACTGTGGAAAACAGTATGGAGATTCCTCAAAAGAATAAAAATCGAACTTCCTTATCACTCAGCTATCCCACTTTTAGGAATATACCCTAAGAACACCATAGCACTGTTTGAAAAGAAGAAATGCGCCCCATGTTCGTGGCAGCATTGTTCACAATAGGGAAGATCTGGAAACAGCCCAAGTGTCCGTCAGAGACAAGTGAATTAAAAAGCTTTGGTACATATATACTATGGAATACTACTCAGCCATAAGAAATGATGACATTGGATCATTTACAACAAATTGGATGGACCTTGATAACATTATACAGAGTGAAATAAGTAAAACAGAAAAAAACTGAGAACAGCATGATTTCATACATAGGTGGGACATAAAAATGAGACTATGAGACATGGACAAGAGTGTGGTGGTTCTGAGTGGGGCAAGGGAGGAGAGGGAGGGAGAGGGGCACAAAGAAAACCAGATAGAAGGTGACAGAAGACAATTTGACTTTGGGTGATGGGTATGCAACATAATTTAATGACAGGATAACCTGGAGATGTTTTCTTTGAACATATGTACCCTGATTTATTAATGTCACCCCATTAAAATTAATTTTAAAAATTCAACTTATTCTTTGTTTTGGAAATTATTTACTAATGTGTATTTTATCTCTCTAGCAAGCTCTTACATGTATAGGTTAGATAAATTAAGATGACCAGAATTTAAAATTGGTAAACGGGACACCATTGACAGGGGATGGGGGGGGGGGCATCTTGATTAAAAATTTGGTCTATATGGAGCAAAATAAATTTTCATAGAATGCAAAAATAATATTGTAATATATTTTTTAAAATTTCAACGTAAGTACAATTTGCAAATATAATACATTTAAAAATTATGTATAGTATTATTTTATTCTTTGACATATTTCTCATTTGAGTGAATTTTTGTTAGTGGATTGCTGTTGTTGTTTAAAAGGTCATAAAATTTTACACAAGAATTTGTTAAATTATATTTCACTCATAAAATGGCTTTCAACGTCTCAACATTTAATTGTAATTTTTCTGATATCTACACTTTATTTTCCGTAGAAAAAACACGTTTAGTCACAGCATTAGTTCCCAGTAAAGACAGCGCGTATTCCACAAGTTTTAGTGCATTATTGTATGAAACATGGTTTGTTTCAAAATGATGAAATATTTGTAACCATTTGTTCTCTATTGTGATTTTTGCTGATGCTCAAGATTTAACCTTTACCTTATCAATATATATTTTTAATAATGATACCTCATTAAAAAGATCATTTTCAGAAATATTACTATACGGGAAATTTTGAGTGAGTCAGAGGGATCGGGTTACATGGTCCCGAAACCGATGCCAGAGCTGCACGAGGGGGCGGGAGCAGGCAGGGCAGTGCCGCTGGCGCGCTTGGGGGCTGCACTTCCCGCGTCCAGCCCCGCTGCCCTCTGGTGACCAAGCGGCTTGCACCTCTCGGAGCCCAGAGCCACACGCTGGCATCCAGGACGCGGGCCTATGGGTAGTTAGAGGACTTGATAGCCGCTGCCCCAGCAGGTACGTCCTGCCAGAAGTTCTTTGTTTTGGGGCCATGCACAGGGCAGCCAGCTCTTGCTGCAGTGCAGGGGCTTCCAAGTCGAGGCGGAGTCTTCCGGCCAAAAACCATAATTTCCTTCCCATTCTCCTGCCATTCCCTAGCTTTTCGTGCATTCTTTCCAAATATTGGGGCTTTTTTAAAATGCCATGGGACGCGGTACAAATTGTTAAAAATTGGGACTGTCCAGCCAAAAGTAGGACGTCTGGTCACCTTAAGATAAATAGCTAACTGGGAGATAGAATATTGTGAATTGATTGACCTATTGACATAAACTCATTTACAAACATAAGTAAGTGATTTTAGCAGGTATTGGTAGAAAACAGAGCAGTGCTCCACAATTATTATATTTATCTGGGAGAGCTTTTCCTTTTTTTAAATTAATTAATTAATTAATTTTTTTACAGGGACAGAGAGAGAGTCAGAGAGAGGGATAGACAGACAGGAACGGAGAGAGGTGAGAAGCATCAATCATTAGTTTTTCATTGCCATCACAACACCTTAGTTGTTCATTGATTGCTTTCTCACATGTGCCTTGACCACGGGCCTTCAGAAGACCAAATAACCCCTTGCTGGAGCCAGCGACCTTGGGTCCAAGCTGATGAGCTTTTGCTCAAGCCAGATGGGCCCGCGCTCAAGCTGGCGAGCTAAGGGTCTCAAACCTGGGTCTTCTGCATCCCAGTCCAATGCTCTATCAACTGCGCCAACGCCTGGTCAGGCTATCTGGGAGAGCTTTTGCAAATGCTGATATCCTAAAAATTCTAATTCAATAATTCTAGAATATCATATTTAATTTTAAATATTGCCCTAGTGACTCTGAAACTTAACCAATGTTAAAAAAAAAAAAAAAAAAAAAAACAGTGAAATAATGAGGAAGAAGAATAACAGAAAAATCTAATTCCAAAGGTCCAATCTCTTAAGTTTAAGACTTTTTAAAGGTTTTTAACATTGGGGTTGGTATTTTAATTTATGGTGTGATATGCCCATAATATTCCCCCCAGTTTCTCCCTTTCCCCTTCTAGCCACTATAATATAGGATGACCATGAGATTGTCAGTCTGAACCCTATTTTTGTTTAGAAGGGCTATATCTTAGTTGAGCTCACTCTCTTCCACATTATGTAGGACGTTATTTCTGAGGGATTATTAATTGCATTCTGGTATGATAACTTTGTTCTACATACTTCCATTGTTCCAAACATTTATGCTTTTTCAAATAGGAAAATACTGAGAAACCAAATTGAGCAAGTGTTGTTTTTTTTAAAAGCCACAATAATTTTGATATATCTCTTTCTTTGAAGAAATATATTTGTGAGGTCGGTGGACAATGGCAGAAGGTCACGTGAGGAGCCAGACCCAAAAACTTTGGCTAGAACCGCCCACACACATGTGCACCAAAAGAAATTTCCCAGGAGTCCTTTGGAAAAGAGCGACCATCTGTCAGCCAATAAAATTTCACGTTATATTAGCTTGACCGCCCTAACAACCCTTTAAATGTATCCCATGCAGTTTCCTCCATACGACTTCTGTGGCCCCTGTCTCCCAGACCAGAGAACATCATCTGGGAAGCGCCCTGAATAAATCATTTGCTATTCCACATGTCATGGCTATGCCCTTCCTTCTTCCTTCATGGGGAAAAATACCTTACAATATTATTATGAGCTATATTAAAAGTAGAACAGTTCACAAAAGAAGCAAACAGAAATTGAGGTAAAAACCTGTGTATTTTAACAATCTTGCTGATTATCAAAATTTTATTGGGATGATATGTACTGTTATCAACTGAAGTGAAACTAGAATCCAAGTTATATTTTATTGAAAACAACCAAAACTCAGAAACTCTTCCAAACATACTCTGACCAGGTTCCAAATCAGATACAAACAGAGGGTCTGTTCATTTCTTCCCACACTGACCCCCAGTACATACTCTGAGACAGAAATTTTAAACACTATTTTCTCATAACAATGAAAAAAAATAATGTACTAAATCTAAACTATAAAATAATTCACTATAGTTTTGTATTTTGCCCTTGCAAATAATAAAGACAAATATTTTGTCTACTAGATAAAATAGTATGGTTTCTTTAAAACTAACAAAAACTAGCCTAACCAGGTGTTGGCTCAGTGGATAGAGCATAGCACGGGGATGCGGAAGGACCCAGGTTTGAGATTCTGAGGTTGCCAGCTTGAGCACGGGTTCATCTGGTTTGAGCAGAGCTCACCAACTTGGACCCAAGGTCGCTGGCTTGAGCAAGGGGTTACTTGGTCTGCTGAAGACCCGTAGTCAAGGCACATATGAGAAAGCAATCAATGAACAACTAAGGTGTCGCAACCAAAAACTGACAATTGATTCCTCTCATCTCTCTCCATTCCTTTCCTGTCTGTCTGTTCCTATCTATCCCTCTCTCTGACTGTAAAAAAAATTAAAAAAAAAAAACTAACAAAAACTAAAATTAATATGGTCATTCTAAAAGAATAGAGTATCAAATGATACCTCTATAACCAAACTAGAATTTTATGGACCAGTTCTATAAAAATAATAATTAATCTTCTGAATTCTAAATGGCAGACACTATGCAGAATGTGAAAAGACAAGAAACTCATTGATAACAGATCATTAAGAGGCAATATGCTTTTCATTAGTAATAGCAAAATGTTTCTTTCTCACTAAAAACAACAAAACTATTAGCTAAAGCATTACTTCAATGGTCTACTAAAGCCAAGGAACTAATAAAAAACATGAGGTTATTATTTTCAATGATTAAATATCACCACCCATTATAAATATGGTCGGTAATCTGAAATTGCTTAAAAGGAAATCAGACACATATACGATTTTCTTAGAATTAAAGCTGATTTCTCTTCCTTTACTGCCAAAATACTTCATAATTTATAAGTAATCTCTTTTCTCACAAATAAATAAATAAGCACAAACATTTAAAAATATTTAAAAACAAGCACAATGAAATACAGCAGGGGTCAGGAATCTTTTTGGCTGAGAGAGCCATGAATGCCACATATTTTAAAATGTAATTCCGTGAGAGAGAACAAGATGGCGCTGGAGTAGGCAGACGTACAAACTTCCAACTCCCAGAAACAAAGTGGATTATAACTCAATTTTAAGAACCATCATCTGGATAAACCAACTTTGAACTAAACTAAGTGGACTCTTCAACCAAGGAACACAGAAGGAGCCACATTGAGACTGGTAGAAATAGCGAAAATGCGAAGAGGGCTGCCCAGCTCCCTGGAGTGAACGGCAGCCCGGAGAGACCCGAGTGGCGGGAGGAGAGTTTGGAGAGGGAGGGACCTGGGTCCCAAGAACAAAGCCCCAGCCTGCAGCCCCAGAGCCTAGAAGAGGCGGGCGTTTGGACAGTACTGAGCTGTGAAACAAGTGAGGATACTGTTTGTGAGAAAGAGACAGTTTTCTCAGACCCAAAGTTTTTTTAAAGGGACAGCGCAGAAAACCTCTCTCACAACCACGCACCCGGGGCTCCGGGGAACGGGGACAGAGGAGAGGACCAGAGCAGCAGGAAGAAAGTGTGGAATGAAGGCACAGGGACAAACATTCTGAGGGACAGGCACCCTAACCCCTGGGCTAAGTCACTTCCCTAATCAAAAACGAATATTTCCCCTGGAACTAGCAATACCAGCAAAGGCAGACAAGACAATAGCCAAACAAGCTCTCCCATGGCAATTAGAGCAGAGCTGCTTAGAGGGAGGGAGCTCCCAGGCCTACAGTATGAAGAGATAGGGCACTTACCACTCTGTTGAGGGTTGCTGAAAGTATGGTGGCAGCAGGATGCTGTAAAGCGGTTCTGTCAACAGGGGCAGAGTCCCAACCGGTGTGAGCTTGGTCTAGCCTAGCAGGGGCGGAAGGGACGCGCGAAAGCATTTCGGCAGCTGCAGGCCCGCCTGTAACCCCACCTGCGGAGAAAAAGCGAGAGGTCAAAAAAGGGCAGAGAACAGCTCTGTGACCCTGCGCAAGCTGGCCCTGACTGCGGGGATGGGGCTAGGACCAGGGACAGGTGGGGGCTCGCAGCTGAGCTCACACAACCAGCCCCACCCGGGCAAAGAAACCGCATGCGCGAGCTGGCTCCGAAAATGGGGTCAGGGTAGAGCCTGGGATGAGCGGAAGTCCACAGCTGAGTGAATGAAGCAAACATGCCCCTGACCCAATAAACCGTGGTTTGCGATTCTGCGCAGGAGGGCCCTGGCCTCGAGGGCGGGGCTAAACCTCCTGACGGCCAAAGGCTCACAGCTGAGAGCACGTCAAAAGCCCCACCCAACCCAAGAAACTGTGGTGAGCAGGCTCTGACTGCGAGTGCTGGGCGGAAGACCAGAAACAGATTGGGTCCGCAGCTGAGCAAAGGTGCTCACCTCTACCCTTGGTGCTGAGGCTTGTGGCTTCAGTGACAGCCCCTCCCGTGGAGGAGAGGTGGAAATCACAGAAATAGCCACAGTGGGCTGGCTCTGGCAACAACCATACCCAACCACCCTAGGCAGCGGCAGAGGGAGTGGCAGGCCTGCAAACAGACCACACCTAGAGAACACAAAGACATCACCGACTGGACTCCAGTGGTCACAACTTGCTTATACACAGACAAAATGGGCAGGCAGAGGAATGCAAACCAAATGAATCAAGAGAAATCCCCAGAGAGGGACCTGAATGAACCAGATATAACCAAATTACCAGAAGCAGAATTTAGAATAATGATAGTTAGGATGTTCAAAGAAATTAGAGCAACAATGGATAGTCACTATGAACACCTAAATAAAGAGATAACAAGTATAAAAAACAAAATTAAAATAATAAAATAGAATCAGACAGAAATGACTAATACAGTATAAGAACTGAAAACCACAATGGAAGGAATTAAAAGCAGGATGAATCAAGCTGAGTATTGAATCAGCGAGTTAGAGGACACAATAAACAAAGGCACAGAAGCAGAGAAGAAAAAGGAAAAGAGACTCAAAAAATATGAGGAAACTCTAAGGGAGCTCTTTGACAACATGAAGAGAAACAACATTCACATCATAGGGGTGCCTGAAGAAGAGGAGAGAGGAGAGGAAATGGAAACTTTGTTCAATCAAATCATAGCAGAAAACTACCCTAAATTAGACTGAAAAACATTCCACACGTTGAAGAAGCACACAGAACTCCATTAAAGAGAAACCCAAAAAGATCTATACCAAGACACATCATAGATAAAATACCAAAGCTAATGGATAAAGAAAAAATTTTAAAAGCTGCTAGAGAAAATAAGGCTATCACCTACAAAGGAGCCCCCATAAGGATGACATCGGACTTCTCAACAGAAACACTTGAGGGCAGAAGGGAATGGCAAGATATAATCAAAGTAATGCAGAACAAGAACCTACAACCAAGATTACTTTACCCAGCAAGGCTAACGTTTAAAATTGAAGGAGAAATAAAGAGTTTTTCAGACAAAGAAAGCCTCAAGGAATTCGTTAAAACCAAACCAATTCTGCAAGAGATACTAAAGGGCCTGTTGTGAACAATTCAAAGGGAGAAAAGAATATAGCAAAGGAAGACTACAGCTTTAAAGAATAAAATGGCAATAAACAATTACATATCAATAATAACCTTAAATGTAAATGGATTAAATTATCCAATCAAAAAGACATAGGGTAGCTGCGTGGATAAAAAAACAGGACCCATACATATGCTGTCTACAAGAGACACACCTTAAAACAAAAGATGCACGTAGACTGAAGGTAAAGGATAGAAAAAAATATTTCATGCAAATGGAAATGAAAAAAAGCCGGGGTAACAGTACTTATATCTGACAAAATGGACTTTAAAACAAAGGCTGTAGTAAGAGATAAAGAAGGACACTACATAATGATAAAGAAAACAATTCAACAGGAAGATATAACTATTATAAATATCTACGCACCAAATATAGGAGCCCCGACATACATAAAGCAGACTTTGATGGATATGAAGGGCGAGATAAACAGCAATATTATCATAGTAGAATATTTCAATACCCTACTAACAACACTGGATAGATCCTCAAGAAAAAAAATTAATAAAGAAACAGCAGACTTAAAGGATATACCAGATCAACTAGATTTAATAGATATCTTAAGAACTCTTCACCCTAAAGCAGTAGTATATACATTCTTCTCAAGCACTCATGGTACGTTTTCTAGGAAAGACGACATGTTAGGACACAAAAATGGTCTCAATAAATTTAAGAAGATTGAAATCATATCAAGCATTTTCTCTGATCACAATGCCATGAAACTAGAAATTAACCAAAAAAGAAAAACTGAAAAATACTCAAACACTTGGAAACTAAATAGCATGATATTAAATAATGAATGAATTAATAATGAGATCAAAGAAGAAATAAAAAAGTTTCTAGGACCAAATGATAATGAGCATACATCAACTCAAAATTTATGGGACACAGCAAAAGCAGTACTGAGAGGGAAGTTCATTGAACTACAGGCATACCATAAGAAGCTAGAAAAAGCTCAAATAAGCAACCTGACCCTGCATCTAAAAGAACTAGAAAAACAACAGCAAATAAAACCCAGGACAAGTAGAAGGAAGGAAATAATAAAGATCAGAGCAGAAATAAATGACATAAAGGCTAAGGAAACAATACAGAGGATCAATGAAACAAGAAGCTGGTTCTTTGAAAAGGTAAACAAGAGTAATGAACCTTTAACTAGACTCACCAAGAAAAAAAGAGAGAGGGTCAAATACATAAAATTAGAAAGGACAGTGGAGAAATAACAACTGACACAACAGAAATAAAAAGCATTGTAAGAAAATACTATGAAGAAGTATATTCCAAAAAATTAGACAACCTAGGTGAAATGGACAAATTTCTTGAATTATATAACCTTCCAAAAATCAATCTGGAAGAATCAGAACACCTAAACAGACCAATTACAACAAATGAGATCGAAACAGTTATCCAAAAACTCCCAATAAAGAAAAGTCCTGGGCCTGATGGCTTCACAAGTGAATTCTATCAAAAATTCAAAGAAGAACTAATTCCTATCCTCCTCAAGCTATTTCAAAAAATTCAAGAGGAAGGAAGACTTTCAAATTCCTTTTATGGTGCTGGGAAAATTGTACATCTACCAGCAAAAAATGAAACCAGACCATCAACTTACACCATTCACAAAAACAAACTCAAAATGGATAAAAGACTTAAACATAAGCTGTGAAACCATAAGCATCTTAGAAGAAAACATAGGCAGCAAGCTCTCCGACATCTGTAGCAGCAACATATTTGCCGATTTATCTCCAAGGGCAAATGAAATAAAAAGCAAGATAAACAAATGGGACTATATCAAACTAAAAAGTTTTTGCACAGCTAAAGACAATAAGAACAGAATAAAAAGACAAACCACATGATGGAAGAACATATTTGACAGCACATCTGATAAGGGGTTAATAACCAAAATTTATAAAGAACTTATAAAACTCAACACCAGGAAGACAAACAATCCAATCAAAAAATCGGCAAGAGAAATGAATAGAAATTTCTCCAAAGAGGACATAAAGATGGCCAATAGGCATATGAAAAAATGCTCAACATCACTAATCATTAGAGAAATGCAAATTAAATCCACAATGAGATATCACCTCACACCAGTCAGAATGGCGCTCATCAGCAAAACAACACAGATTAAGTGCTGGAGAGGATGTGGAGAAAAGGGAACCCTCCTGCACTGCTGATGGGAATGCAGACTGGTGCCACTGTGGAAAACAGTATGGAGATTCCTCAAACAATTAAAAATCGAACTGCCTTTTGACCCCGCTATCCCGCTTATGGAAATATACCCTAAGAACACCATAGCACTGTTCGAAAAGAAGTAATGCGCCCCCTTGTTCGTGGCAGCATTGTTCACAATAGCGAAGATCTGGAAACAGCCTAACTGTTCGTCAGAAGAGGAGTGCATTAAAAAGCTTTGGTACATATATGCTATGGAATACTACTCAGCCATAAGAAATGATGACATTAGATCATTTACAACAAAATGGATGGACCTTGATAACATTATATGGAGTGAAATAAGTAAATCAGAAAAATAACTGAGAACAGCATGATTTCATACATAGGTGGGACATAAAAGTGAGACTATGAGACATGGACAAGAGTGTGGTGGTTATGGGGTGGGGGGAGGGAGGTGAGGGTGGGATTTCAAGGAGGGGAGGGACACAGGGAAAACCAGATAGAAGGTGACAGAGGACAATTTGACTTTGGGTGATGGGTATGCAACACAATTGAATGATAAAATAATCTGGAGATGTTTTCATTGTACATATGTACCCTGATTTATTGATGTCACCCCATTAAAACTAATGATAAAAAAAATGTAATTCCGTGAGAGGCATACAATATGTTTAACACTAAATACAAGTAAATGTATGCATTTTTTGTAAGACCAACACTTTTAGAGTAAAATAAGTCTCTGAATTCTTTTTAATAACGTTGTTATGCTGTTGCTAACCAATGATGAATAAAGTACTTCTTACCATTAATGTGACTTCTGGTGCTGCACGGTTTTGCTGATGGCTTTGTATTCTGGTTAAGCTTCATGCTGGCGTTGATACTTCCATCTGTTAAATGTGATTGTAGGTTGGTCTTATGGTTCTTTAGATGTGAGAAAGACTGCTCACATGCATACGTGCAGGCAAACATTGTCAGTACAGCAATACTCATACGATGCAGTGTGTGGTATGTGACGGAAGCACGTTCCAAGTTTTGACAATCAGCTGGTCTGTGGTTTGAAAAGATTTTTCATTTCTCCCCACTTGTGTTTGCTCACCAACTTTGCTTGCTGTCAAGCAAGTCTTTCCAAATCTTCATTCAGTGACTTGAACTTATTCACCCACATGTCTGAGGCCTTCAGGTAAGCAGCTTGTAGCTCAAAATCTCTGACGAAGACACCGGAGATGTAACTCAGGTTGGCGCTGTCCACTGCACACTCGTGTGAATGGATGATGAACTTAAAAAGACGAGTGCACTCACGAAATTCTTCAAAGCGTGCAGGAGATTAGATGTGAAGCCTCCTAGCTGCTGAAGATCAAGATGTTGAGCAGGGTCACTGGCTGTGCATGCATATTTAAACTCTCCCAGTTTTTCAAAGTGTAGTAAAGGACCCATTTCAATGTTGGCGATGAAGAGTTCCAGCTTGTTTTCAAATGCAAACAGTGCTTGTTGAAGGGATAAGACTGTATTTCCAACGCCTTGCATTTTCACATTGAGCTCGTTCAGATGTTCAGTCATGTCCACAAGATAGTAGAGCTTCAGGAGCCACTCAGTGTTAGCTAACTCAGGATGCTCGACATTTTTCATTTCAAGGAAAGTTCTAATTTCACTCAGACAGGCCACAGAATGGCTGAGCACTTTCCCTCTTAACACCCAATGCCCATTGCTTTGCAGAAGCAGACCAGGATAATTATTCCCAACTTCATCAAGCAGTGTTTTAAACTGGTGGTCATTTAAAGCTCAGCCAACAATAAAGTTGACCACCCGAATGACCAGCAACATCACCTCACCAAGCTACTCGCCACACAGCTGAGCACAAAGTGCCTCATGATGTAGGATGCAGTGAAAACTTAGTATGGGTCTCTTTTCATGTTCACGATGAAGTGCTACATATCCTCTGTTTTTCCCACCATGCATGGAGCACCATCAATACACACCGAAATAAGTTTATCCATCGGTAGAATTTTTTTCTTTAGTGAACTCAGTGAAAGACTGGAATAAATGTTCCCCGCTTGTTGTCTCTTTCATATGCAAAACAGCAAGACTTTCATATCGTAGTGTGTCACCGACAGCATACCTTGCAATTATGCTGAACTGAGATAAATGGCTTATGTCTCTTGACTCATCCAAAGCAAAAGAAAAGAATGGTCCTGCATTTATGTCCTTCACTTGTGTTGCCTCAATTTGATTTGCCATCGTGATGGTATGATTGTAAACAGTTCTTGCCCACAGAGGCATGTCTTTTATTCATTTGATTATCTTGTCTTTATCTGAAAAGTCATCAAAAACTTCATGGACAAAATCAAGCATGAATGTTTTGGCATACTCCCCATCTGTGAATGGATTTCCATTTCTCACAATTGCTAAAGCACTAGCAAAGCTAGCTGAATTCCAGTCATGCTGTTGGGTCCAAACATGAAGTTGCTGCTGACTAGCTTACACTTCGCACAGTAGCTCTTGAGATGCTTTCTTCCTGCTGTCTCCCACTGGATATTTCAATGCAAATGTAGTATGGCGTGTGTCGAAGTGCCGCTTTATATTTGACCATTTCATTGATGCATTTTTTTTTAATTTTTTTTATTATTATTAATTTTAATGGGGTGACACCAATAAATCAGGGTACATATGTAAATGAAAACATCTCCAGAGTATCTTATCATTCAATTGTGTTGTATACCCATCACCAAAAGTCAAATTGTCCTCTGTCACCTTCTATCTGGTTTTCTTTGTGCCCCCCCCTCCTCCCTTCCCACCCTCCCCTCCCTCCCCCCACCCCGTAACCACCACTCTCTTGTCCATGTCTCATAGTCTCACTTTTATGTCTCACCTATGTATGAAATCATGCTGTTCTCATTTTTTTTTCAGATTTACTTATTTCACTCCCTATAATATTATCAAGATCCATCCATTTTGTTATAAATGATCCGATGCAATTTTATCATTGCTTATTAGACACACTGCAGAACCTGCTCTCTCCACAAAGGCAAATTCCTCTGTCCACTTCTGCTGAAAAGTATGGTACTCCTCATCTTTTTTTCTATCTCCATCTTCTTCTTCAAAAGTGTTTCTGCAATTAGTTTGCTACTTGATCAAAAGGAGGGAAGTTTACTTCCTTGACCTCACAATGACCCGTGTACGTTATGCATTATCCAATAAAAATTTGGTGTTGTCCCGGAGGACCGCTGTGATTGGCTCCAGCCACCCGCAACCATGAACATGAGCAGTAGAAAATGAGTGGATTGTAATACATGAGAATGTTTTATATTTTAACATTATTTTTTTTATTAAAGATTTGTCTGCAAGCCAGATGCAGCCATCAAAAGAGCCACATCTGGCTCACGAGCCATAGGTTCCCTACCGCTGATATATAGTCTTATAGTAAATAATGTCAGTTTTAAAGAAACAAGATGTTCAGGTTTTCCAGGTAAAGTCATGCCCTTCCCTTTGTTCTGCACATTAAGAATACCAAAACTAAGCCAGCAGCAGTGAAATAAGGTCAAAAAACACTCAAGTTAAAATTTGATTCTCAGAATTGGAATATGGACTTTTTCTTTTATGGCCAGGTAATGGTGGTAAATGTGTGGTCTGCAAATGAAGAAAATTTTGATTTTTTTTTTTTTTTTTTTTGCTATGTCAAGATTCTTAAGAGCCCTCTTTAAAATAGTTGAAAAAAGAACTTGTCATAGCTTCTTATCTTTCTAAATTGAAATAATAGTAATACATTTAGAAAATAGTTTCTCAAATTATTATTAGAAAATATTTTTGTTACCTTCAGTGTGACTGTGTAAAGCAGTAGCTAATCGCTAGTGAATTTATTTAAACCATATAACAAATTTAAGTCTTAATATTGGATTTTCACTTTGTGACTACTCCTTTAAAAAAAGAAAAAGAGAAACAGTGTGAGAACATAGCAAATATAGCACAACTAAATATCAATAAAAAAAATATTTCAGGTGCATAGTATATATAATATACATTTTAAATATTTAAACATATAACTAAAATACAAAAAAAAATTTTGATGGCTATCCTCAAAGGCTGAGAACATCTAGAATCTTGAATCCAGAGTTAACCAAGCACTGAAAGTAACAATGGTTTTAGGATGACCTGCCAAACCATTGTGATGTAGCTCCATTCTTTCATGGATGGCAGGAGACCAAGCCTACAGTTGCCTTCCAGAATCAATGCTAAATTAGATATTCCTGTAAAAAAATAACAGAGAGTAAACTAGGAGGGAAAAAAACCCACAGAGGAGGATGAAATTGAAATTTGCCCACTAGATTCCTTACTTGGGATAGAGAAGGAAGTCCTCATTAAGACTTCATAATCATAAATCAGTGTTCACATAGCATTCTGCTAGAATACATCCTATTTGTATGACTCTAAAAGCCTCAAGCTAAAAATTATTTTAAAGAGTGCATAATTGTTAGTGGCTCCAGGAACTAATTTAAGCAAAGGTAAATCCCCATTTAGAGAAAATATTTTCACTCAGGTTTACTGGAATATTCATAAATCGAAAGTTAAATTTCCACAATTAAAAAGAGAATACAACACTGGATCGGCCATGAACTACCACTTGAACAACAAGAAACAAATAAGATGCCAAAAAACAACATACATTGGAATTATCAGATACAGACTTGAATATAAGTGAATTGTGTTTAATATGCTGAAACAATAAGAGGGAATTATTTTAAAAGAATGAGACACTATCAAAATAAACTGTATTTGAAAAATAACCATATAGATCTTATAGAAATAAAAGATATAATAACTGAAATTAAACATTTAATAAGCTAAGTGCTGGAAAGACAGAGCTGAAGACAAAATTAGTGCAATGGAAGGTAAACTTGGAGAAATTATACAGACTGAGACCCTAAGAAATTAGAAAAATAAAATATGAAAGAGCTAGTAAAAAAATGGGCAATATAAGCAGATAATCTAATATTTAATGATTGACATACTAGAAGTAAATATATGGAAGAATGGGGGAGAGACAATATTAAAATATATATTGGCTAAGGTTTGTTCCAAAACTTTTTTTAAGAAAACCTCAGAATATATACACAGCAGAATAAAGAGAAGTGCATCTCTGAACATAATGAAAAAATCTGTACAGCATCAAAGACAAACAATCTTTAAAGACAGAGTCAAATTAACAAATATATATATATTAGACATAGAGCTGATTCTAATAACAGAAGTCAAAAAAGAGCAAAGTAATATCAAAAAGTGCTAAGGAAAAATAATCAAGCTAGAATTTTATATGGAACAGTGATTATCAACCTTTTTCATCTCATGGCACACATAAAATAATTACTAAAATTCTACAGCACACCAAGAAATATATCTTTTTGCCAGTCTGACAAAAAACTAGGTATTATTTTCATTCATTCCAGACAGTTATTATGTGTTGGCTATTGTTATTTTTTTATTTGACAATCTAAGGGAAAAGAGGTCAGTATCCCTAACCAAATAGTCAGGTATTGCATATTTTAAAATGTATTGCAGCACACTAATGTACCTCTTATGACTGAAAATAAAAAGGAACAACAATTAGTCCAAAAATGGCCAAGGCCATGTGCAGCATGTTTGTTGCACCAACTGCGCTGGATACATGCCAAAGGGCAAGGTCATTAAGAAGGTTATCATTTGAAACACAGTAGAGGTCACAGACATTAAGGACATTTCCGAAATGAGTATCTTCAAATTCTATGTGCTTTCCAAGCTGTATGTGAAATTACATTACTATGTGAGTTGTGACATTCACAGCCAGGTAGTCAGGAATCGTTCTTGTGAAGCCCAGAAGGATCAAACACACCCATCACGATATAGACCTGAAGGTGCTGCCCCACAACCTCCACTAAAATTCATGTAATAAGATAAATCTTTATGGAATAAAGAAAAGTTCTCTGAAAAAAAATAAAAGTTACATTTTTTAAAAACAAGAACATGGGCAAAATAAAGGTACCAAACATTGAATATATATACTATTAATAGAGGCTCCATAAAGATATAACTATAAAATTTAATTTAGAAAACATAAAATTATCTCCTGACCAGGCAGTGGCGCAGTGGATAGAGCATCGGACTAGGATGTGGAGGACCCAGGTTTGAGATCCCAAAGTCGCCAGCTTGAGCATGAGCTCACCTAGTTTGAGCAAGGCTCACCAGCTTAAGCCCTAGATCGCTGGCTTGAGCAAAGGGTCACTCGATCTGCTGTAGCCCCCCCCCCCCGCTCCCCAGTCAAGGTACATATGAGAAATCAATCAAGGAACAACTAAGGAACCGCAACGAAAAATTGATGTTTCTCATCTCTCTCCCTTCCTGTCTGTCTGTCCCTATCTGTCCCTCTCTCTGACTCTCTCTGTTTCTCCCACAAAAAAAAAAAGAAAAGAAAACATAAAATTATCATAAAAGAAAGTCTGAGAGTCCAGAAAGGTGAAAATCTCAAGATGAGAAAAGAAAAAAAACATGGGCTAACATTTTTAAAAAGACATTGAATATATAAAACTATAATATCTATACAGTGGATATTATATACTAGCTCAGGAATGCTAGTAAAATGATATTTAGGAGATAAATTTAATGCACCTAATGTCTATATTACAAAGAAAGAAGACTGAAAAATACTGAATTAAGCAGACAATTTAAGAAGTTTTAAAGAATAAAAATAACCCAGATAAAGTATATGGAATGAAGCAATAAAAATAAAAACAAATTAATAAAGAAGTAAAAACATATAATAAAGGGCCACAGGCACAAACTGACCTTTTAGACAAGACTAATTATTAAATTGACAAACTTCTGGCAAGCTTTATTAATAAAAGAAAGCATACAGATAAATAATATAAATATTAAAAGGATGCATAACTATTGGTGCAGCAAACATTTTTTTAAAACAAAAATAATATAATCAAGCTAATACTATGCAAAATGTTGAAATAGATTCTTAGAAAAAAATATATATCTTATTAAAAGGACCCAAGAAGAAAAAGACCACTTAAATAGTTTTCAATTTTGAAAGCATTAAAGAAATTTCATCAGTAGTTTAAAATTTTCTCATAAATAAACCCCAGGCCCAGGCAAGTTTTATTCATTATTCAAGGACAGATAATTTCAATCTCACACATAATATTTCAGAAAATATAGAAAGAAAAACAATCCTTAGGTCATTTTATAAGACTACGATAATACTGATATAAAACCAGGGGAAAAAAGTATAAGATAAGAAATTTAAAGTCCAGTCTCTCTCCTAAATACAAATACACAAAAACAAATTCATGAATTTAAAAATGTCAATTTTACAACAAAGCACAGACAAAAAAAAAGTATATATAGGTAAATGGACTGCATCAAAATTAAAGACATCATCAAATGACACAATCAACAAAGTGAAAAGGCATCCTATGAAACGAGAGAAATATTTGCAAATCATATATCTGATAAGAGATTAATGTACAGAATCTATAAAGAACTCCTACAACTCAATGACAATAACAAAAACAAAACAATCTGATTTTAAAATGGGCTGTTGGGGACCAACAATACTGTATGATTCCATTTATGTGAGATACCTCGAACAGTCAAATTCATAGGAATGGAAAGTACAATGGTGGGTGCCAGGGGTATGGGAGAGACAGAAATAAAGAATTATTTCATGGGTGTAGAGTTTGTGTTGCGAGATGAAAAAGTCCTGAGCTCTGTTTCACAACAATTATACTATTCATACCACTACTGAACTGTACACTTAAAAATAATTACAATATTAAATTTATTAAAAAACAAAATGAGGTAAAGTTTTACCATCCTCAACTTGACAAAATTTAAAATCTGACAATGCAGTGTGTTAGGACGCATACAGAGCAATAGGGACTATTTTACACTGTGGCAGGATTGTATGCTTTTTGGAAAACAATTTTGGCATTAGCTTGCAAAGTTGAAGAGCAACATACCCTTCAACTAACAATTCTATTGTTCAAACACATGAAATCAGTTAAATTAGTTCAAGGGTTATTATATTGTTAACAAAAATTATAGACTAGACAGAACAGACATTAATAATGCATCACAAATGAGAGATGCCTTAGAGATAATCCAGCACCTTTACCCCAGGAAACAAGCATAATGATCATAGCAACACTATTTGTCATATGAAAAATAAATGGAAACAGCTCAAATGTACACAAGCAGAAGAATTGGTAAAAGTACAGGCATACAATAGAATAAATGAATTAAAGCTTTACCATTTTCATCTAATGAAGTAGCCCTATTCCAGAGGCCTCTACTCTGGTTAACTCTCCCTTTCCCTCTATATAATAAAATCTGTTATTTCTGGATATCTACTCTCTATGCTATATTTATATGTAATTGACCTATTGGATTCAAAATGTGATTTTATTTCAGAGCTAGAAAACACCCTAGTACCTTATTTATTCTCATTTCCCACTTTCCATTTTACATCTGATTTCTACTTGTGTTTTCTGGGCTCATAATACAGGGACAAAGACATACACACACACATACACACATTTCTTGTTACAACACTTGACTTCCAAAAAACTAAAATCTCTTAAATGCCTGTTCACTGCGTCTTTGTGATAATTGCTTAATGCCCTTAAAAGCACCCTGACTATATTTAGGACAAAGAAAACACAAGAACAAGAGCACAGGATGATTAAGATACAAATTTTATATGCTAGTTTATTTTATTTCTAATTATAATCTTAGTAAATGATGTTAATATTTAATAGGAATGACTTTGCCACTCAGTGCTTTGCCCAGCAAAAACCAGAGCGCTTAGCATTTTATTGGCACTAAAGCAGTCAGTTGTGACATAGGATAACAGCAAGGGTAAAGAAATTCTGCTCTGTTCCTAAATTAAATGTCACCTCAATGACTTGAATGCCCAGGTAGAAATAGCTGTTGCTCAAAGAAATGGACTCCTTTACAATGAAAAACAATCAACACTGCATTTTCTACAATTCCAAGGAGGCTATAACATGCATAAAATTGGATCACAATAATTTTAAAAGGTGTTGACAACATTATCATACTAGAGTCACCAATTTAAACCAGGGTTGACCTTCTTGCATGTGTACATATTATGTGATTTAAGCAAACCAAAGCCTATGTTATACATGTAATTCAGAAAGGACCATAAAGACTCTCCAGTCCTCATGCTGTCGCTGAGAGAGGGGTAAAATGACTTACTTAAGAAAGCATATTTCAACAACATTATCCTCTGTCCACAATACTCAGTGTCACAGAACTGGTAAAGCTCCCTTGTCTCCCAGAAGAGTGTCCTCCAGCTTTGTACGATGTTTATTAAACAAAGGATCAGTATTAAGTGTTCATTTATTTTACCAACTGACTTATGTATGATTTGGAGGCTATATATTTTCTTAATGTATCTAAAGACATGAAAAAAAATCTCCTGTAATTTAAGTTTACTACTTGTTTCTCAGCTAGCATGGCATATGTCCATGGTCAAATGGCTAACATTATATGTGACTTTATACAGAAGATATACATATTTTTGTCCACACATTTTAACAGGATGTAAACAGAGACTAACTTGATGTTAAGCCACTTAATGAGACACTATCAGCATCAGAATAATTTGTTCATCGTTTTTACGTGTTCTATTTCTGTGCGGCTCCAACAAGTGCAGAGTTAAAATGTCCCCCACATGGGATATGGAATTTGAAATGAAACATGGGAAATGCATATATCGATCACATACAGATGAAATACAGACTCAGTGTAAGCATAGATATGTCTGATTACATTAAATTGTTGGGTGAGAGTTTTAAGATTCATAAAGATCTCTTTCTCTGTCTTGAAAGCTTGTTTCAGGAGCTGTGTTTGAATAACAAAAAAGGAGCTTGTTTCAGAGAAAGAGAACATTCCAGAAGACACCAAAGCACAGGATAACTGATGAAAGGAAGATGCATGATAACTAGGGTGGCCATGGGGCAAATTCAGTGCAGTGGATCTCAATGCATCTGAATATCAGAAAACAAATATATTTTACTCTCACAATATCACCCTCTGAGGACTCATTCATCTGGGTAGCAGGACCAGTGTTTCTCTAAGGTTCATCTGTTTGACGCAAGAAAACTACTCACTTTGAGTTACTAAACAGGTCAAGCCAATAATCTTTAAAACCTATATTGCAGAAATAATTAAATTTAAGAATAGTTCCTCAATCTTACTTAATTCCTAGAGTGAATGGTTCAATCAGTGGCTGTTGTTTTTCTCTAAGCTATTCTTGTAAAAAGAAAACTTTTACCCTACTGGGTTTTCTCAAAATTACAAAACTCTGTGATTTATTTAGGATAGTGTTGTCCAAGCGTGGTCCTGAAAGGCATCAGCACCTCCTAGCAATTTGTGAGGAATTGAAATTCTCAGGCCCCACCGCAGACCCACTCAATCAGACACTTTGGGAGTGAGGTCCTTCCTCTGTGTGTGAACGAGAACCTCGTTCCGCTGCACACTCAAGTTGAAAGCCACAGCTTCGTTATCTGTCAGATAATAGCACATGTATGCTTGCCCTGGTCCCACTGTCAGAACAGGCATTTCAGCTCACCTGTACAATATTGCAAGATTTAAAAGAAAAAAGAATCTTTTGTAGTTTAATATTAACATTAAAAATGGTATCTTTATAGTGGTCAATACATACTCAAAAAAGGAGATAATGTTGTTAAATGCCATGTGCTTTCTGTGTTATAGGCATTGTAGATTGTAGTTTACAAAACATTTGCCAATATGTTGTTAATGAAGCCAATACATTTAATAAGCTCCCAAGGGTCTTCATTCTGTCCTGAGTCTCTTGGGGACAAGAAACCAAATAGGCTGAGATCTCACAACTCATGGAAGAGGTCTCCTTTCTGTGTGTGACAAGGGGGTGGATGCTCCCAAGAGGAAGATTTGGAGTCTCCTGGACCATCTCAGAGTAAAATAAGAAAGAATGTTTTTGTTTGTTTCTAGGCCTAAGATTTCTTATTGTTCTTCATTAGGCCTTGATGGTGGTCTTCCCTCACCCCCACCACCAACTCCCAGGCAGATCTGAGACACCATTAATGGACCCAGGTCAGTTCTCACTGTCATTCCCTGGAAATTAATTATTTCATAGTGAAAGGATGTCATAGAGTCTCAGTCTGATACAAATCAAAAGTACGTAAAGCCACACAACCCTCTTGAAATGCTCCCCAAACCAAAGCGGGCACGAAAAGAAAATGAACGTGTTTAAAAGATATATTTATGCATGTTATGTCAAAACACCACCGAGGTCTCTGGAAAATTCTCTACCTGCGCTGGCCTCCTGCCGCGTTCCCACCGTCCTCAGTAATGAAGACCTTCTTACGCATCACTAACGCCAATTACCTCGCACCAAGCTGCACCGTGAAAGGGGGAGGGATGAGGAGAGAACATTGATCATCTAGAACTCCCTCCAAAATTAGCCTACATCGTCATATAAATTGGTTTTCTTTGTGATCTAAAATTGACTTGCAGTTCACTAGTTAGAAAATAGTTGCGAAAGCCGGGGGCCTCCGAGCTTTCGGATCCTGCCGGCCTTTCATCACGTAAACAAACGCATCAGATTTAAAGCTTTCCCATAATTGTTATGCTAACCTCAGAGCGAAACCTTCCATTTGCATTTGAAGGAGCTAAATATTAGGCAGGAAAGAAAGTGCTCTTTTTGAAAGCCTGAGAAAGTGTCCCCGCTCGGGGCTGCCGGGCCATCTGGGCCCAGAGCGGGCGCGGCTCCGCCCCCGCTCCTGGCAGCGGTGCAGGGAAGGAGCGGGGGGAGGGCCCTAATCTGGCGGGAGAAGAATGCAGAAAGGCCTGGGCAGCCTGAATGAGCAGGGCTTCCTCACTCGGGTGGGGAGACCTGAGGACGTGGGAGCGAGGCGTGCCTGGAGCCCGGGAGTGCGTCCTGAGGTCCTGTCCCTGGTCCCAGAGCGCATTGCCAAGGCCCACTGCTTACCGGCCACGCTGGAGAGTGGATCCCAGGCTGCAGGGTGAGGGGTTCCTGTGCCAGTGGGTGCACACCTGGGCTCAGGTGGAGAAATGCCTATTGTACAAGCGCCCTGCTCCACTTTGAACTTGATCTCGTTGCACCCGGGTACAGCTCATCTAGTCGAGGCTAAAACTGTATGCACGTTCATCTTGGAGTAATTAAAAATCAAAACACCGCAACTTGCGGGCTTTTTATAGAGAGGAGGGACGTCTACGACTTTCCATCACTCTATTCTGGGAGAATAAAGAAAAACCATGCATCCATATTTTCATGCCACCTGAACACAAAGCATGTCTACAGTGAGTCACAGGGAAATCATTCCTAGAAAAATATCTAGGGCGTCATAATATCTTGGAAAACAGAGCTAGATGGGATAAGATGCTGCTAGATTTGAAGAATATAATTATTTTCTTTCACCACTTCTCATTTTAATCTCATTTCTAATATAACTCAAAGGTGCTTTGATTTTCAAATGATTTGACTGTTGTGTGAATTAGCATTTTTCACTAGTCCTAGGAGACATTCCAGAGAACGGTATTTTTTATTTTCCTTTTTTCCCCCAGTTTGACAAAGGCTTCTCATGCATCACTGGACTGCGTTACAAAGTTAGAGGATTTTTTCCCCTCTCAAAGGAAGATCATTGAGGCTGCAAGTAACCCTGGTAGCTGCTAGGAGATGGAATTCCTTAGGCTGGAGCTGCATGTTGCACAAACAACTGGCCAAAGAGGAAAGCAGGACAGACAGCACAGGAGGCAAAAGGACACCACACTGGCCCAAGGGCTGTGTGAGGATAGAAGAGGAATTATCCTTACTGTTTTCCCTAGTCATCAACTAAATATCAGTGTTCAGCAATTCTCTAAAATGTGCCAGTTGCCATTTATTCTATTTATTTCCTAAGTATTTATTCAGTGGTAACAAGTTTGGTTTATTTATTTGTTTACTTTTCATTGTTTGTAAGAATCATGATGGCCTTGGCTTTAAACAGATCCCAGTTCCCATTCTGGCTTCTCATACTTACTACCTCAGTGGCACTGAACAAGTTACCTTGCCTTTCTAAACCTGTGTGCTGGCCTATAGAAGGGGTATGTTGTGCCCATCTCAGAGGCTACTGCTAGAATTGAGTGAGTACAGTACCTGGCACAGAGCAAGCACTCTACACGTCATAGTTTCCATGAACATTATCATCATCTTCATCATCATTGTTGTCATTGTCTTTTCTATGAAGACTCTAAAAGGAATCTTTAAAAATTTATATTAAATAATGGAGGACATTCAAAAATATTTAGTTTTTGCCAGGTTCTGTTTTAGATGCTAGAGATATGTAGAACACAACAAAATTCCTTACTGTTATGGAGTTTATGCTCTAGTCAGGGAAATAAACAACAGATTGGAAAACTATTAAGTATGATTATTGCAGACACAATATATTCCGTAAAGAAAATAAACCAGGGAATTGGGAGGGAGAGTGATTGGGATAGATAGTGGGGAAAGAAAAAAGGTTGCGTAAGACAACATGGACAGAGCACATGTCAGAAGTGACAGTGATGGGAGGCAGCCCGGCAAAAACAGGTGGCAGAAACAGGGAAGGCCGGACATTGTAGGAACCTCAAATTCTTCTCAGAGCAGTGAGAGATCATAAGAAAGTTTGAAGTGAGAAATGACATGATCTGATTTTCTATTTAGAAAGGTCATGTTGGCTCCCACATGAAAAGAAGACAATGGAAAGTGGTGGGGAGGACAGGGTAAAAGGGTCCTCTGCCCGGGGCGCACCTGGGAAGCTGTTACAAAGCCAAGCCCCACCAGTGCATGGAGTACAGAGGCCTTTTTACTTCTTGTTTTGTTTGGGTTTTAAACTTCCAGGTCATTTAATGTACAGTAAGAATAAAAAAAGAAAAAAAAAGAACCATAAAACAAAAAACACTAAATTAGGCACTATCTCAATTGTCCAATGAAAGATGATGTTATGGAAGTAGAGATGCTAAGAGGTGGCTTTATAGCCTGGATATATCTTGGAGGTAGAAGCAAGTCTACTAATGGGTTGGAAATGACAGGGATGAGTGGGAAGAGAAAGATAGGAATCAGAAATAGTAGTTGGACAATAGTGTAGATCAGGAGTAGTCAACCTTTTTATAAAAACCACCCACTAGATGATGAATCCACTTACTAAGGTGGCAAAAAATAAAATCAAAGCAGGCTGGGGAGTGGGAACTAGAGAGCTGAAGACTCTAATCAAAAATACTGGCCCTGTTATGCACATGATGTTTATTTTATATGTATTAATATAAGGATAATCTAATTATTCAGTGGAGGTATCTAGCAGGCAGTTTGATTTGAGACATGGGAGGACAAAACTTTTAAATATATCATCTGCATCAGTGCTGCCCGATAGAACTTTCTTTGAGGATGCAAATGCTCTATATATACAGTGTCCAATGCACTAGCCACTTACTGCATGTAGATACTGAGTAATCAAAATAAGACTAGGCTAGTGTTACCAAGGAGCTGAATATTTATTCCATTTTAATTTCAAATTTAAATAACTACATGTGGCAAATGGCTACCCTACTGAACAAAGCAGATATGTGTTGCTGATTCCCATATTTACATATCTGACCAGAAGTTCTTGTAGAATCTGACACCTTCTCACTTCCCCTGCAATAATTCAAAGCCACTGCCATCTCCAACCTACATTATTAGAACAGCCTCGTATCTGGTCACATTCTTTCCTCTCTGATCTTCTATTGTATATTTTCAAAACAGCAGCCAAAATCATCTTCACAGTTTGAGTCATATCATGTATTCCTTTGCTTAAAGCCGTCTAATACTTCCCACTTCCATACAGGGGTCCTTGGGTTACAATACATTTCCATTCCTACAACAGTGATGTAACCTGAATTTTGGTGTAAGTGAAAACATACCCTAGCCTAAGTAAGTTACCTATCCTAACACAGTTGTAAAATCATAACCTAGAACATAAAAACACAACTAAGCCACAGAAAAAGGAAAAGGACATAAATACACTGTTCTGTGCACTGTACTGTAGTAACAGAAAAAATGACAAAATATGAGTGGAAAAAAATTTTTTTTACCTTTATTCCTGTGGCTGGCTTGCACACTGGAAGGGAGCATCACAAGGTGGGAGAGAGTGACCTATTGGGAGGAGGAAGCTGGAGAGGCAGGAGAACCAGCAGAAGGTGCTGGAGATACTGGGTCATGTGAATCAGGATTGCCTAAGGAACATGCAAAAGACACTGGAAATGATTCTACCTGCACTACAGGTGTTTCATCCCGAGAAGCTGCTGATGCAGGATCAGTTGCAAGCCTATTTAACTTCTTAAAGAATTTTTCCAGGCTAGTCTGGAAGGTTGATGACTTCTTTTCTTCCAAAATCTGCCTATAGCATTGCAAGGCATCCATAACAGCTCTGTAGACCTTACTGAATCTGTCATCGCTGGGGTTCTCAGCCTGAAATTTTGCCAACCCATCCTCTACCATTTAAAAATCTTCTGCCAAACACTTGGTAATAAATCTCTTGGATTCTAGGGTTTCTATCTCTTCCTCTTCAATCAGCTTCTTCTCCAGCTGAATGAGGTCCTCAGGAGACAGCTCCTCTCCATGGAAGTGAGCATCGTAAACTTGAAACATCATATGTTGAGACTGTCGTAACCTGAGGACCCCCTGTATAGTAATGACTGAAGTTCTTTCAATAGTACAGAAATAGCCCTACATCATGTGACTCTTCTTTGCCTCTCTAACTTTACTTCCCACTTCTCTGTCCCTGCCACAGCACCTTCTATTGTGTAATAATACGAACTCAATTACCTTGTTTATTGTCTGCTTCCTCTAACTAGAAAATAGGCTCTATTAGGGTGGGGATTTCTGACTATTTTGGTCATTATTGAGCCCCCTACTATTTAGAACACAGAAGTCTGGCACACATGAGGCACCCAATAAATACTTATTGAATGACCAAATCAGCATATAACTAACATATGCTTACCCAGAAAGAGTGTATATAGAGAGTATAAAAGACTTCAGCATTGAGCCCTAGGTCACACCAGAAAATATCAAGCAATTATGGTACATGAGAGACTAGAGAAATAACTGATTCACATAGAAGGAAACAGTTAAGGAGATCACATGAGTAAAAGGAAGATGGAGAATTAACCATAGGATTCAGAAGGATGGAAATCACTGTCAACCTTGACAATGGCAGTGTCAGTAAAATATGTGGATAGAGGCCCAATTACAGAGGACTTAAGTCAAAATAAAAAGTGAGAAAGTAGAGACAATCAATAGAGACAACCCTTTCAAAAAGGTTTTGCTATTAGCAAAGGGGTGATTGCTGGCCAAAGAGAAAAAAATTTTAAATAAAATTTTTTTTAATTTATTTTTTATTATTAATTTTAATGGAGTGACATTGACAAATCAGGGTACATATGTTCAGAGAAAACATCCCTAGGTTATTTTGACATTTGATTATGTTGCATACCCATCACCCAAGTCAAATTGCCTTCCGTCACCTTCTATCTGGTTTTCTTTGTGCCCCTCCCCTCCCCCCTCTCCCACTCTCTCCTCTTTTCCCTCCCCACCCTCCTGTAACCACCACACTCTTGTCTGTGTCTCTGAGTCTCTTTTTTATGTCCCACCTATGTATGGAATTATATAGTTCTTAGTTTTTTCTGATTTATTTATTTCACTCAGTATAATGTTATCAAGGTCCATCCATGTTGTTGTAAATGATCCGATGTCATCATTTCTTATGGCTGAGTAATATTCCATGGTATACATATACCACATCTTCTTTATCCAGTCATCTATTGAAGGGCTTTTTGGTTGTTCCCATGTCTTGGCCACTGTGAACAATGCTGCAATGAACATGGGGCTGCATGTGTCTTTACATAGCAATGTTTTTGAGTTTTGGGGTATATAACCAGTAGAGGGATTGCTGGGTCATATGGTAGCTCTATTTTTAATTTTTTGAGGAACCACCATACTTTCTTTCACAGTGGTTGTACTACTTTACATTCCCACCAACAGTGGATGAGGGTTCCTTTTTCTTCACAGCCTCTCCAGCACTTGTTATTACCTGTGTTGTTGATAATAGCTAATCTAACAGGTGTGAGGTGGTATCACAATGTAGTTTTGATTTGCACTTAAAAATAAGAAATATTTTTATAGCAGAAGGTAATGATCCAAGGCAACCCCAAATGGGAAAATTTAGGCTAAATACAAAGAATATATGTAGAAACATAACATTTTCAATCTAAAAAGGCCCTTGAAGTTCATCATTACTTGAGAACTTTGACATTCAAATGGGTACAGGACTTGCCAATGTCCTGCAGCAGAGCTGAAACAAGAACCAGAAACACAATCTATCTATGGCACGCACATAAACTCATTTCTGCAGAGGTAAACATTTCTTAATCCTAATATATTTGACCCAACACATTTCTCCCCTCATAAAACAGAACATTTATGTGGTTGTTAATGTTTCATTAAAAACTAACATAATCAAATCATCACATTGACTGAATACTATATACCATCTACCTAGTGTTTTATTAATATTAATCTATGCAAAAACCTCATGATGTAAATTGGTGCTATTATACCAGTTTTACAAATTTATAAAACAAGATTTTGAAAGTCTTAGCTATTCATACATATGATCCAAAATTCATTGTCTTCAATATATTATACAGCCTCACCATCATAATTCTTTTATCTTGAAACCATTTTGTAAGAAAGCAAAATAGCCACATATGCTAAACAATATAAATGAGGGTTAACATCCAAATTAATCAAACAATACCCAGATGTAAGTTAAGTATTGCTTCTCCAAAATATTAGTTTGTCACTACAGATCCAAGGTCTAAACTTAAACTAAAATTTTAATGACAATCTTATAGTTTTGAGCAAAAGCAGTGGCACAATTGAGGTTGGGTTTGCTTTCACTTTCCCAGCAGACTGATTTCCCAATGAATAATCTTATCACGTGAGAATTCTCTTATGTGCCACTCATATAGAATGACAGAGAGTCTCCATTGGAATAGCCTCAATAATTCTCAATATTTAATGAAAAGATTCAAAGACAAAAGACCCGTATGGAGTCCATACCTAAGAAGCTCCTGCCTGTCACTGACTACAACTGATATATTGTAGAATAAAAACCAGTTCTGAGTAGTCACTATTTCCAAGTACATATTTAAATGAACAGGAATACTCAGAGAATGGTGGAAATGAGAGGTTCTGGTAAAAAAAAATTTCTGCCTAATCTAAGGTCAATAAAATACTTTGTATTTCAATTCCACTGAAAATCTTTAAACACTTAACTCTTGCTGTGTAGAAAACTGAATGAAATTTGATCTTTTCTTTTTAATGATTCAGTATTTTTCAGGGTTTCGTAACATTTCACAATATCTACCTAAGACTTTAGGTATAAATTAGAGAAAATGTAGGGAAGGAAATTTTACAAAGTTTATTTTCTTTTTTTTTTTTTACAGGGACAGAGAGAGAGTCAGAGAGAGGGATAGATAGGGACAGGCAGACAGGAGCGGAGAGAGGTGAAAAGCATCAATCATTACATTTTCGTTGCCATCGCAACACCTTAGTTGTTCATTGCTTTCTCACATGTGCCTTGACCACGGGCCTTCAGCAGACCGAGCAACCCCTTGCTGGAGCCAGTGACCTTGGGTCCAAGCTGATGAGCTTTTTGCTCAAGCCAGATGGGCCCGCGCTTAAGCTGGCGAGCTCGGGGTCTCGAACCTGGGTCCTCTGCATCCCAGTCTGATGCTCTATCCACTGCGCCACCGCCTGGTCAGGCTACAAAGTTTATTTTCATAAACTACATAAGAATATGTTTATGGTTCTTCTCTTCTATTAAAGGTTGAGTAAAATAAAACTTTAAATAATGAGGTTATCTGTTAATTCAAGTGTTATCACCTTGTTTTAATCTCTTGTAAAGTCAGATGATACAATACTGCTAACTCATAAAATATAGTATATGATAAGGGGTTTGGGTTTTGATCTTGTAACATTGCTGATGGGTTTGTGATGACCTTGCCATAACCCTCACTAAGAAGTTGTTATGAAAAATGATACACGTTAAAAAGATGATTAGTCTGGGGTGAGTCAGTCTGCCTCACAAAGAGGCAGGCTTTCAGCTGTAAGTGATTTGGGATAAATAATTACCACTACATTATGTTGTAATTATTAAATGATATGAGCTTCTTAACGATAAGGATCACAGTGTTTTTGCCCTTGTATCTACACCATCTAGCATAGTACTTCACTTAGTAGATGCTCAACAAATATAGTGAAATTGAGCGGCTTCGTGCTGAACTCAGTCCAAATGAGATAACAAGTTTGGTTTAATGAGCTAATAATCTTCATTGTCTACTCCTGTTGACAGGTGTCCTTCTAGACAGGTGATTTCTGATTTTAGACACAGGATATGTCTTCCTGATTTATGAGGAAGGAAAGAGCCTCTGTTTACTTCATTATTCCCAGGAAAACAAGTTGCATTTCACAAGTTGTTGTAGGGCCAACAACTTTTTAAGGGTATACTTTGTTGATCTGTTTATGTTTTCCTAGTCTCTCCTGTTCTTTCTCTGAGCCTGCCTACCCCTTTTCAAAAGTGGAGGGGGGACCACAAAGCATTTTTGTAATAATATGTATATGTCATTGCATTAGCTACAGTTATAATAAAAAAAGCGACATAATCAGATTATACTTTGTCTCATAGCCACAGAAATAATGGTGCTTTATCAGGAAGTTTTTATAACCAAATGGAAATTCACTAATGCAATAGGAAGTTAACAAACTTAATATAATTCACGAGTCCCAAATGGCTAGTGTCTCACTAGGTGAAGAGAAAAATATCTATTTTATACTAATGAAACTCTTAATAGAGTCACACTATTTTTGTAAAAATGCTAAGCATATGTTCTTTGTTTCTTTTACAATCATTTTATTGTTGTGTTTCATTTTGTTCTTATATGGAAGCTTTTTTGTGAAAAGTCTGAATATCAAAAGAAAGTAAAATGATCAGTGAAGGAGGTTATTAAGTACAAGAAATCATTTAAATTTTTAAAATATGGACTTTTGCTTTCAAACTGCTGACAGAGTTTTCAAAGGTTTCTTTAAATGTAGTGTATACAACCAAATGTCAGGGTACTCATGTATTGTGGAAAGTGTCAGACTTTCTCCATGTGCACAAAATAATGAACAGGAACATATATGGCATATCAAAAAGCCAGTGCTCAAATTCCACCCAAACTTTTACCTCAATTATATCTAAAAACAATGAACAAACATGAAAAATCTATGTCATTGCAACTTTTGCCCTTGCTAAACAATAGTTTCACGACAGACAGAATACCAAATTCAAAGAAAAAAAATTAAAAGGCTTTTCTGCTTTATAATAATTCAAATTCTTGTTAGAATTCAAAACATGAAGAGTTTCTTTCCCTTTCTCCAAAAAAGTTTCCCTTAGTACCTACAGGATTGGCAAAGAGTGACAAAGTAAAAGGCATTACAAAAATGTAGTTTAACGACAAATTCCCATTATTCCCGCCTGGCCAGGCAGTGGCACAGTGGATAGAGCATTGGACTGGGACGCGAAGGACCTAGGTTTGAGACCCCGAGGTCGCCAGCTTGAGCACGGGCCAATCTGGCTTGAGCAAAAGCTCGCCAGTTTAGACCCAAGGTCGCTGGCTCAAGCAAGGGGCTGCTCGGTCTGCTAAAGGCCTGCAGTCAGGCACATGTGAGAAAGCAATCAATGAACAACTAAGGTGTCACAACAAAAAACTGATGATTGATGCTTCTCAGCTCTCTCTGTTCCTGTCTGTCCCTATCTATTCCTCTCTCTGACACTCTCTCTCTGTCCCTGTAAAAAAAAAGACTTATTCCCTAAGCTGTTAGCCCTGTGTGTGTGTGAATATATGTTAGTAGATAATATATCTGTATAAGCAGTAGACAGATAATAGATATAGAGAGATAGATGATAGATAGATAGGTAGGTAGATACATAGATAGATAAATAGGTGACCTGTAATTCTGGAAGTATTGAAATGGAGATGTTTGTTTAAATTATCTCTTTAGCCTGACCAGGCGGTGGCACAGGATAGAGTGTTGACCTGGAATGCTGAGGACCCAGGTTTGAAATCTTGAGGTCGCCAGCTTGAGTGCAGGATCACAGACATGATCCCATGGTGTCTGGCTTGAGTCCAAGATCACTGGCTTGAAGCTCAAAGTTGCAGGCTTGAACCCAAGGTCGCTGGCTTAAGCAAAAGGTCACTGGCTCAGCTGGAATCCCCTGGTCAAAGCACATATGAGAAAGCAATCAATGAATAACTAAGGTGACACAATGAAGAATTGATGCTTCTCACCTCTCTCCCTTCCTGTCAGTATATTCTTGTCTGTCTCAAAAAAAATTAAATTACCTCTTCAATGGCCTACTCTACTGAGGTGTAGCTACTTCTCTGTCTGACCTGAAATTCCATTCATTTGGAAATACTCAATAATTAGATAATAATTTGTGAGCCATGATAATGAAGTTAAGATAGACTAGAAATACTCATTTCAGCCACTTGAATATACAGTTGAGCCTTGAACAACACTGGTTAGAACTGTGTGCTTATATGTGGATTTTTTTTCAATAAATATGTAAAATACTGTAAATGTATTCTCTCTTCCTTATGATTTTCTTAATATTTTTTTCTCTAGCTTATTTTATTGAAAGAATACAAAATATACATTTATTGACTATGTTTCAGTAAGGGTTTTGTTTAGTAGACCATTAATAGTTACATTTTTAGGGAGTCAAAATTATATGAGGATTTTTTAGTACACAGTAAGGTTTGGGGAGTCAGCACCCCAACCCTCATGTTATTCAACAGCCAACTTTATTTGCTATTTTGTCATTTCAGTTAATGTTTTCTATTTAGTTTTGTTTCCAAACAGAATTTGATCTTATTTTGGGGGCCACAGCTGTGCGCATCAGCACCTGGCTCCTCCTCCATGGATGACACAGTCTCCCTTCCAGAATCCACGTGGAGCATAGAAGGAAGATGTGACCAGGTAACAATACAAACAGATACAATTACTTATAATTTTTAAGATCATGTTTTCCAAATATATTGCACACCTATTTTTAGTAGAACTATCCCACATGTCACAATAGAGATTGATGAGGGTGTGTGAAGGATAAAGAAATAAATAAGAGTCACCTTGAGATGGGGACAGGTGGTGTTAATTTAAAATATATACATAAGAAAAAAATTATCTTGGTCTGCGGTTTGGGGACAAAGTTGAAGGAGTAAACAGACACTGCAGGAAGCACATTTGTAAATAAACCCTGCAGAATCAGGGTAAAAAAACAAGCTTTCTGTCCTTTAGAACAACACTTTTATCCTAGCAGGTGGGAAGTAATCAAGGTTCCATGAAGTGTCCAATGTCTCCAACAGTGGTTTGACAACTCAGGTTCTTCTCCTTTGTCACCAGTTGCTGTTGCTTCAGTCGCTTAAATATAGTTCTGTCCAGATTTGGACTCCCTGCCCTCGTGACCTACACATTGATGCTCTGTTTCTCAGAGCATGGTGGCTCAATGTGAAGAAGTCATGTCACCACGCCTGCAAGCAACATTATGTTCTTATTTCACATAACACTGTATTTAAACATTACAATTTAATGGAACGGAGAGATTTGTAGTGAATCACCCCCCTCTTTAATAATACTAGCTTTTTGTATCTCAACTCCAGAGTTTTGATATTCCTGTATAAGTAACAGAAATTTGAAAATCATGAAACTCCTAGAAGAAAACATACAGAGTAAAATCTGTGACATTGGTCTTGGCGATGATTTTCAGATTTGACACCAAAAGCAGAGACAACAAAAGCAAAAATAAATACTAAGTGGGAGTACAGCAAATTGAAAAGCTGCACACCAAAATCATCAACAAAATGAAAAGGCAACCTATCAAATGGAAGAAAATATTTGCAAATCATGTATCTGATAAGAGGTTAATACCCAAAATATATTAATAAATCACACAACTCAATAGCAAAAACAATATAATAAAAAAATGGACTGAAGATATAAATAGAAATTTTTTCAAAGAAGATATCTAAATGACCAACAGGTATATGAAAAGGTTCTTAACAATATTAGTCATCTAGAAAATTCAAATCAAAACCATTGTGAGATCTAACCTCACACCTGTTAGAATTTTCATCAAAAGGACAAGAAATGACAAATGTTAATGAGGATGCAGAGAATGTAAATTGGTACAGCTACAATGGAAAACAGGATAGAGGTTCCTCAAAATATTAAAAATGCAACTACCATATAATTCAGCAATCCCACTCTGGATATATTTTCAAAGGAAATAAAAACACTATTACAAAGAGATAGCGGCCCTCCAATGTTCACTGCAGTATTATACTTGATGATAGTCAAGACACAGAAACACTTAAATGTCTATCAACAGATGAATGGATAAAGTTATATATGTGTGTGTGTGTATACACACATATATATGTGTGTGTGTATGCATATGTACACACACACATATACATATATAGTATATATAAATATTAATTAGCCATAAACAAAGGAAATCCTGTCATTTGCAACAACATGGATGGACTTGAGAGCATTATGAAAATTGAAATGTCAGACAGAGAAAGATTAATACTGTATGACCTCATATGTGGAATCTTAAAAAATAAAAAAAGACAAAACTAATTTCAGAGACATTGATAGATTATAGGTTGATGTTTCCAGAGGTGCTGTTTAGTGTATTTTAAAATTGCTAGAAGAGTAGATTCTAAAAGTTCTCAACACAAGAAAAAAAAAATTTTTAACTGAGGTGATGACTGTTAACCTAACTTATTGTGGTGATCATTTGAAATACACACATATACCAAATCATTATATTGTATTCCTTAACTAATGCAATGTAATATGTTCATTTTAGTTTAGCAAGAAAAGATTGCAAGCAGAGAAGTCACAAAGGCATAAACTTCCATTTTCCTTTCTTTCTATATTTTGTACAGTGTAAATTGCTTTAGTATAGAAATCACCCTTTGAGAATCTCTTCCTGATTTTCAGTAGCCCAGAGATGAAAAATACAGTCTCTTTCATCATAATGGCTCAGTTTGGTACCTGGCTTGTAGATGTTCAAGATCTTGGTCATTTCATTTAAACTCCACACACTTCAGTTTTCTTGTCTGGAAAAGGATAGTAATAATAAATGTCACATGGGTTTATTATGTATATTAAATGAGTTAATATGTGTTATGTGCTTGGTACAGTGCAGGGCAACTTAGTAGTAGATGTTGAGTATTATAAAAATTATATAATGTATTACTAATTAATGATGATTATTATTGTTATTTAACAATTAATATTATGTATAAATATATTATTAAATTGGTTTTGTTTAAAGCTTAGTGTCACTGCTAAATATGTAGCAGTCTGTGTTATTTCAGCTATCACAAAGCATGTATTTTACATTCTAAGAAAAACAAAAACAACAAAAAATAAGTAATTGCCAGACACAAGCCTAAAGATGCCAAACAGATTCACAGAGTCACATATTGCTATTATGATTCCCTATCATTTCTACTGTGTCTGTTAGTTTTTAAAAAATCTTGTCAATAGACTCATGTCATATCTGGCCCCAAGTTCCCCTGGTTCTTTAATCACTATGGTTTACAACAGGCACAGGCCTCTGAAATAGGGGAAATACTGGCTCTTTGCTTTATAAATCTAAAAATGTATTTTCCTGCTCCCAAATAGAGATGGGCCCGAGTACAGTAAATATAGCAGGAAAATCATGCACCATTGCAGAAATATGGGTAGGCTTCCCCAGGAAGGGAAGATGAGCTGTCTCTGACATACTGGGAGAGTAGAACATAGGTGGGAAGCACCCTAGAGTCATAGGCTCACAGCAGGACCTGTCATTGGGAAAGTAGGTCATAGTAGGAGCTAGAAAGTAAAGGGGATCTTACGCAGAATGAGGACTAGGCAAAATGATGATGTTATTAGACATTAGACTTTTCAGTTGAATGTATCGTGCAGTTGGGACAGGCTCTGAATGAAAAAAAGAGAGAAGCATTTATTTTACAGTTAAACTGGTTTTAAAATATGACTAAGTACTTGGATCTTGGCTTTAAATTTGGGGCACTTTGCCCTGTAGGTCCTCTGACTTGCTTCCAGAGTGCTCTGTTATGCCCCTAGGTGAGTGTGGAGATAATTTTCTGTATAACAGTTTTAATTGCACACCATTGATCATTCTGAGAAGATTCCTAACCAATGACTGATAATAAGTTTTGTTTCTATTTAAAGATGGTGGGAGTGATTACTGAATGTAATGATGGGACTTTCCATTGTCATCAAATGCTCTACTGATGCCAGATAGATTTTCCCTTCCTTATCTGGAAAAAAAAATGTCATGGGGTCTTATTCATGCCATCAATCAAGATTCTTTCTTTTCTTCATTATTCTGACTGCTGTAATGATGTATTCAAAAACCAAACTAATGTCTACAATGTCAGATCACAGCAGGCTTCATATTTTCCCATGGGTCACTGTAAGCTTCATTAAAAACACCTGTTACTCTCTATTGAAGAAATTCTTAAAATTTTTTTATGGGGGAGTTTTTGTTTTTATTGTTGTTGCTGCTTTTGTTGTTTGGAGAGGGGAAAATAGGAGTCAAAGGTCCAAGAAGGCTTTACCGAGTCTGTGGAGTAACAAGAGAGAGCTGACTATTGCATGCGTGCTCTTCCCATAACCTTCCCCATGTCATTCCCCATTCCAGACTTTCTACTCCTAAAGTGAGCTCTAGCACCATGACTTCATTCTGGTCTCTTTATACTTCATGTGAAAATATGAGGAGATGTATTAATTACTTTGCAAAAGATTTTGGCAAATTTACTTCATTTTTGAGAACAAGCCCTTCTAAATCCTAAAGCAGGTTTTCCTGTTTGTTGAGCTCAATCATGAGATTCCCCCACATCTTAGCCAATGTATAAAGTCTCCAAATTCTTATCCACCCTCTTGAATGGCATTGGGGGCCTATGCTTTCAAGAAGGACTGGAACATATTTAATGGTAGTTGATGAGTGCAGAGCTGGACTCATACAAGCAAACTGGATGAAGCCTAGCCTATCTCAGGCCTTTCTTTCAGAAAATGTTGTAGTCAGTGCCACTGAGTGAGTGTGATTTGTTTCCCTCACTACAAATGCTTACTTGGCATTTTCAGAACATTCTTGCTGCTGCTACTGTTGCTGCTGCTGAGTTTTCTAGTCTCAGGAGACACAGCAGTTTTCCTCTAAGTCTTGCTTTTCTGGTGCCAGGTGTGTTGAAGTCTTCAGTGAAATCTGGATTTGATAATGCCCATGGAGTCAGTAAGGGTAGAAGTCATAGTACAGTCAAACAAATCCCCACAGCAACCATCTTCTCATAACTAAGACAGGAGGACTACCATTGCACAGAAGATCACTAGAAGTCGCCACCATTTTTTGATTCAACAAACACTTATTGAGTATCTACTATAATTGAGGCAATGTCGGATATATAAATATGACCTAATATCTATTAAATGACTCCTGTGTGCCATATTTTACATACATTATTCCAACTAGTACTTGCAACAGCATTTTGAGCTTGGAAACATTATCCCCCTTTGACAAATGAAGAAAACTGGACTTCAAAGAACTTAAAGTAACTTATTCAAAATTTTCCAGTTGGTAAGTTGTAGAGGCAGAACTGTCTGACTCCATGATATAAAGTCATCTTACTGCAGTTGGAAATCATGACAATATGCAATAAGTGTAACAAGAAGAGAAGAATGAAAAATATCAGATTTTGAAGGAAATAAATAAGAACTTGATCTCACTAAAGGAATGAGCCCCTTCCTACCCACTGCTTGCCATAAAGTATAAACATCTTAGAAATATACTGAAATACAGTGTTGCATTTACTTAGCTTAAAATTTGGGGGATAAGATTGTTCATATTTCTATACATGGATACTGTCAGATACTGGTGTATCAGTTCTCAAACACCCTGCTCAGGAAACTAGCTGGGGCTTAGTGGATCCAGGCCAGTAAGAGCCCTCCTTACCCCCAGATGGTTTTCTGTTGTCAGTAACCAGTATTGTTTTCCACTTCTGAAAAACAGATATATACAAATCTGAAGAATAGATAATTATTTTCTACCCCAAACAGAGCAATTATTGGTAACTAGGTACTGACTATGTGTGTGGGGGGGAAAGCAACTATAAAATAAATCTATATGAAATCATTTTTCTACATTTGGTAGCAAATTTTAATTACCTTGCACCTTTTAGTACCTAGTTCTTATGTCTCAACTCAAAATAATATAATAATAAAAACTTTTTATAGTACATCACAGTACAATATAGTACATGTATTCTCCCACTTCCTCTGAGATAAGCATGAATTACGGTATTTCCCCCATATTAGAGATGAGAGAAATGGTTCAGAGAAAGTATATTTTCAGGGTTTGATAAAAGTACCATTCCAGGATAACAGAGTCAATGAATTCAAAGCTAGAATTACAACCCAGATCACCCAGCTGCAAGTTGCGTGCCATCTATACATGATGTGGTTTCACAGTGTGTGTGATATTGACTTTTTATGCTTCATCGTCGAAGGTAACAATCCAAGGAGAGGATTTTTCTGCCAACTTTTAGTGCCCTCATTAAAAGTCACATTAATGCACATATAGCTTATTTAATCCTTCAATGTGGACGCTTTACATTTCAAACAACTCTCTGTATTACTAAATTTCCAATACTATGAGTTCTGTTATTTTCTAATATCTGTTGTTCTAAATTTGTTATTTTCAGATTTTAAGTGTTTTCCTTCAGTCTATACTTGACAACCATACATAAGAAATGACACAAATGAATGAAAAAATTGGATTCACAACTAGTGGGTTATTATTTCAGCACTAACCTTAGAAAGCTGGTCCAAATAAATAAATAAATCACTTAGGCAAAGCTTAGTTTATTTGGCTAAGCTAAGACATAAATTAAGCAATAAGCTTTTCAAATATCTGAAATGGTAGCCCCACAGTTCCCAGGAAAAGCAAACAGGTATGTAAGTCCATGTACATGAATTTGCATGTGCAAATAAAGACAACTGGATACAGAAAATCTCATAGCTTTAAAGGCTTATGTGACCAGTTGTTAAATAAAGCTGTATTTATCTAAGATGTACAACATGATGATTTAATATGCATAGTGAGGCCCTGGCCAGGTAGCTCAATTGGTTAGAGCATCATCCCTGTATACTAAGGTTGTGGGTTCAATACTCCATTAGGGCACATGTAAAAATCAACCAATGAAATCATAAATAAGTAGAACAACAAATTGATTTCTCTCTCTCTTATTCTTCCTTTTTCTTTCCTCCCTCTTCAAATTCAACAAAAAAAAGTTGTTTTTAAAAATCTAATATACATAGTGAAATTTTTATTATAGTCAGGCTAATTAACAGAATTTTCTCACATAGTCAACATTTTTGTGTGTGATAAGAGTAGATCAAATCTACTCTGTTAACAAATTTCTAATTCTAATACAATAATATTAGCTATATTCAACATATGGTATCTCTAGACTTATTCATTGTTCTCTAGACTCAAATTAAATCTCTAGACTTATTCATTGTTCATAACTGCCACTATATACCTTTTGATAAATGGCAAGGACCACTTCTCATTTCCCCCAAATACCTGTCCCTGGTAACCACCATTCTACTCTCTGCCTAAAATTCCATGTATACTTATTTTGTTGAGAATTGTCATGAATGAATGTTGAACTATGTCAAATGCTCTTTCTGCATTTCTTGAGATAATTGTATTTTTTGTCTTTTATTTCATTATGACTCTTTTAAATTTTCTGTTTTTTAATTCATAACTCGGTACCACAAAATTACTGAACAGCATTTATGATTATTTTACAATAAAAATAATTGTGTAAATTTAATCCTGTTTAAAACATAGACTTTTTTCCATGTGAATACCTTTGTACTGTGAGCATGGAAATTTTATGGAGTTTCTCCCTGACCCCTACACTGCCATACTTTGAAAGAGCATTTATATTCTCAAGATATTGGGTATCTATATCTTTACTTCTTCTAATAATATGTATTGGATTTAGTATCATGTTAGCAGGCTTATCAATTAGAGATAGACTAGAGAGGCAATTAAAATGATGATGTTTATGCAAAGCTGCAGAAAAGAGTAAAAATTTAGGGGGAAATACACTCAAGGAAAAATGGCCATTTCAATTCCTCTTCCTTCAGCTACAAGATTCTGCAAGAAGCACTAGAACTCTGCTCGTGGTTATCTGATCCTGGACCTTAGCAGATTCCGAGAGGAGAAAGAAGCTTGGATAGGAATAACAAGATCTGTGAACACCACATTTAGCATTTTCTATTTGTCAGGGACTATGCAATCTCTTTACCTTTAAACAGCCTCTCCTGTAGCATATAACATAAAACTCAATTTATGAGGGCAGATCTGAAGTACAATGATATTCATGGAATTCCTGCTGAATGCAATTCATTAGTGCAGCCTACAAAAGTGACCTATGATGAGACATTTAGCACCTGGGAAATACAAATTACAATACAAATGTATCACACTGTTCAAACCCTTCCAACATTTGACAGCTTCTAATGATTAAAAACTGACATTTGGTCTAGAATCTGTGACTTGTCATTCTCCTTACCATTTTGTCATGGTAAAAAAAAAAAAATCAAATATCTAAAACTAAACCTATAAAAATAACTTACTTTTTCCATTAATTCATGGAAAAAAATTTTGATTTTGTTGTTATTTTAAGAAACTACCTAAATATAAATAATCAAAACACCCAGCATATTTGATGTAACTTGTTAACTTCTGCACCTCAGTTCACTTATCTGTAAAATGAGATTAACAATGTTGCACTATGCTTGTAGAGGATTATAAATTTAATAAGCCTTTCAAACCTCTGTTTTGTAATCTTTAGAAGAAAAGGCACCATGTAAATATAAAGTAATCTTCTCTTTGTGCCTCAGTATCTTAGCTAATATTAACTGTAGAAATATGTCGAATAACATAAAATAGATATTGGAATAAAACTTCACTTTGATTTTGTTGGTTTACCATTTATATTGGCGAACAAGGGTAAAATAAGCATGAAGGAGATATAGAAGGCAAACAGTCTGATTATATTGTGTCACCAAAATTCCAAGCTAGAGATAATATTTAATAATAACATAGCACCGTTCCTGGTTCCACCAACTTCCAAAATAAAAACCAACTCAGGATTGAGCATGCCAGCTGAAAATAAATAACTTTTAAAAAGTAGGCTTAAACCTACTTCTAATAATCTTAATGTAATCTTGATGATTGTCCAATAGCTTCAATCTATTTTGCTACTTAATACACATCATTAGCAAGAGTAAAAATGTCAAGAAATCCATATTGATACTGTTTCCATTTTTGTAAAATGGTCAAGTGGTTCTCATAAGGTTACTCTGTAACACCCGTGGTCATTACAGAGAGCCAGAAAGTTTCCATGACTGGTTCAAAACACTGAGCAGAACAGGAACCGTGTTCACATTTTGTGACTGCCTCGTTAATGCTCCATTTCTTGCACATTTATTTTGAACAAGCCTCAAGTTTCTTAGCTCAGGGATAAGTATCTGAGCTCTTACAAGTTGATCTGCAAAATCCAGTCTGAAGCTCATCCCAATATACAACAATAACCTAATCCTTTGTGTTGGTTCAGTGCTGTGCAATTTTAATGCTTTACAAACATTCTCTCATTTACTTCCTTCAGAGCAGGGAAGTATCTTCTTTATTTCTACTTTCCTTGTGCTGATGCAGTGGAGGGTATGTAGCAAACATTTAAAAAATAGCAATTATTATTATTTCATTAGAACCCTAATTCATTAATCTCATTATAAACCAGATTTTATCTTTTTTAAAATAACTGTTCAAGGGCATCTAATGCATTCATTCATTCATTCACTCATTCATTTATTTTTAGAGAAAGGAGAGGGGGAGAGAAGAGCAGAAAGCATCAACTCCTATATGTGCCATGACCAGGCAAACCAGGTTTATGCACCTCCACAAGTCAGGTCAGATTTTATGTTTGAATAACATCTTTTCTATCTAGGTTTTAGTCTATTTTTTCTTTTTTAGACTTTTTTTTCCTTCTATAGTTTATTCATGGCTCCTTAATTCTCTTAGCAGTTTCAAAAGTTGTTCCAACTCCTGCAGGTTTTTTCTTCACTAGGGATTTAGAAACCCAAGCAAGAATGTATAACCCCATGACTGCTTTTTGCAAACTCAGCAGAAACTTTAGGTCATATTTCCCTGTGCTTCTTCCAGATTGTGTGCTGAGCACCCAGGATGCTATGTTTTGGTTTCTACAGCCAGAAGAAAAAGAGTGATAGTGGTGATATTTACAAAGATGAGGGAGGGGTTTCCCAGTAGGATGTCTTCAGGAGTTTCCGGTTACATCAAGACATATTAGACCACCTAACCACTCCCTTCCTTCCATAGTTCCTTGTCGGAGAAGCCAGAGATCCTATCATTCCTACCGTGCATCAAGTCTTTAAGGTTCTTTTATGAATCCTTAACCCTCAGGTGCCCTTAATAATACTCTAAATGTCTTCTAGCTTAAAACCGTGCTTCTGAGTCTAAGGAAGGAATAGTAAGTAAAATGATTTTTAAAAAGTGCTTTTTACTGTCATCATAAAGAATTTATTAAAGATTGCTGTGTGAAACTGTGCTAAGAAGTATTTTGAGATTATATCAAAACCATATAAGGCCAACATGAACAAAGACCAGACTGTCCTCAGGAGTTCAAATCAATATAAGAGCATTGGGTGAACTGCCAGGATATATAGTTTAAAGCATAAGTAACAAATTCTCTAAGCCTGATTTTCTATCGGCCTATCTCCAGTGACTGAATTAATTTATAAATGGTAAAACTCACTCTTGCAAGACTTTTATACTTTCTCATCCACACATGTTTACACTGACAAAGAGAGAACTAGAAAGAGGCAAAATACAAAGAAGAAGGTAGAGAAATGTTATAGGTATATATGACCTCTCCGCAAGACAGTTTTTTAGCAATATATATCCTACTGTCTACCAAACATTTATTTCAGAAAATATCAATCTCTACCTTAAAGCTCCCATCCTGAAATAATGTCCCAAACATTATAACTACTATGTTTTGACCATTAAATAGGCCACTTCATGGTTTCCACAATAGCCCCCAAATGTACAATATTATAATGCTAACAATACTTGCAATGATGGGCAGATATTAGTCTAGTGCAGTGGTTCTTAACCTGGGTTCTATCTAACCCTAGGGGTTCGATGAGTCGGTCTCAGGGGTTTGGAGAAGCCTCTGCCGTGGAGGCCAGAATAAAGTAATACCGTAATTTGTTGTGAGTTCATGCACTTTGTTGGTTTTGTTCTTTGAGCAAGGTGATGTTCATGCACCACTCATTTTGTGCACCAGTAAAAAAACATATACCTATGTCTTGAATTTGGAAAAAAAATCCTATTTTATTTATCACTAAAGAAGGGTTCGGTGAACGTGCATATGAAATTGGTGGGTTTAGTACCTCAAAAAAGATTAAGAACCACTGGTCTAGTGTAATTACCAAGGACTTCAACCCTTAACTTGGTAATTTTATCATACTCAGCCGTTATTTGTTGCCCTCTGTGTTACAAATGACTCTACTCAGACACTGTCATCCTGTTTGGTTGTAATGCCTATAGAGTCAGAACAAACCAGCTTCATTCCTTCTTGGTGACTGTAAAGCCAGTAGCCAGGGTCAGGATCACAGCCGCCTGGCTCATGCAGGTTCACATTAGATTCAAACAGACAGTAATGAAACAATGGAGCCAAAAACTGGTGAGCCATCAGCTTTAATTCTAGCTTGCACCCGGCAGGTAAGTAAAAACACACACTGGGATCCAAAACCCACTCATTCAGTGCTCACAAAGCTACTTACTGACTTATCTGAGTTTCCTAGCATCAAAAGGTTTCTAGCTCACCAGACTTATACACCTGTTTCCCATCTCCTTCTCTCTACACAAACTCTGTACAAACTGGCTTCCTCCTCAGCATTCACCATCTTGGCTGTTTCTCCTGGCCTCCATGTGGCCTGACTCTGCTCTTTTCTCTATACCAATCCCAGGAACCAAAAGAGAGAGCAAGCTCCCGGTCTGCCCCATTTTATAGCATAGATTAGAAACCTTTAATCCAATCTACAAACAAGGAAGTCTCTGATACAAAGTCATCCACCTGAGGCATAATGGGAGGATTCTTCATGAGAGTGCACCACCCCACATCATCCAATCAGTTAAGGGTGTGGGGAAAAGCTTACTCTTAAAACTTGCGCATGGGCAGCGCCATCTTTAACAAAGTGAGCATAATATATTTTATCTGCCCAACAGTGACTAGCCTGGTTCAAGGGTCAGCACGTCCCCCAGGACATAAAGGGTCTCAGATCTGCTGAGAATGCAACAGCACATACTTTATAAGAGAAGCTGTAATTAGAGACTCAAATGGGAAGTTCATTTTCTCAGGAACAGGGGCATAGTGGGGGCACCCAAAGTTTTTTAAAGCAAGCCTATAACCCTTAAAGCTTTGCCCTTAAGAACAATTTGTCTTTTGACTTTTTTTTCCCTCAAAGGTGTTCTGGAAGACAGAACATGTGGGAGAATAATAAAACTGAGTCATATGGGAAGGCATGAAGAAGCCCCTACTAGAGGACTGGCATTTAGAGATAAATAGCCTGTGAGAAGGTTACTGTAATTGCATTTTCTTTTAACCCAACTGCGGAGTTCTTTTTCTTTATCAATGAAGTAGCAACATAAAATAAAATGCAACACAAAGGCTACAAAGGATTGTTTGGAAGAATAAATAGGACAGGAGACACTCTTTGTGCTGTTTTTTTCTATTGCAGATTAATAAAAGAGGCAATTATCTAATAAAAAATTTACTGTTAATTGCTACCAGTTAAGTACTACTACTGTTAGTATTATTAAATACTATTAGTACTGTAGAGATTTATTTCACCTTCCCCTGCTTGGAAATTTGACATCATTCCTGGCTTCTACCTCACCCACCCACCCCCCAATTATAACCCACTGGAAAGAGGAACACTACAAGAGCCATTTAATGTGTCAAACAGAGTGAAGGGAAGAAGTGCAGAAAGTGAGGCTTTTCTGAGGGAACAGAGGAAATAGTGCAGCATGATAATTACAGATTTATTTTTCTCCCTCCTTTTCTATATGGGTTTATTTTGCTTATATTTCTTTGTTTTGTTTTGTTTGCTTTATCTCATTTTATGGCCAAAGTGTTATTCCTAAAGGGTATGTTCTTTCAGTTTTATGGCTCTGACTAATGGAATTGTTCTAAATAACATTTTGATCTTGTAAGGTCACCCAGAGTGCTACACCTTTCCTTTAATGATTCAGGTCTGGACCAGGCATTTCCCAGAATTGAGATGGTAATGAAGTCATTAGTTTCTTCCTACTTGAAACCCTGGCTAGAAAGCAGAATTCTATGGGCAAAGTCTGAGTGGGCTTTTTTCATAAATCTCACACCCAGCTGAGCTGTAACACCTGTTACATTTTCCCAGGAGCTTGAGCCATAAGACCATTTCCAATCTATTTGCTCTTCTTCTTCCACAAGACACTGACAAAGGCAGGGGTCCCTGTTTTCTAAGGCCCTGCTAATTGAAAATCTCTGGCTGGTGCAAATGTGAACTCAAACCCACAAGAGTTCTAAATAAGGCCCCTATGATTATATCCTCCTCTTTTTAAAAATAGCCTTTATAATGCAGGTTTCATACAAGATAATTTGTTTGAGGGAAAAATAGTCATTGAACCTCTTGCCCCCAATAAACTTTACATTCCATGTGGTTAAAAAAAGAGAAAGAAAGAAGTAAAGAAAGAAAAGAGAGGGGGAAATAATAAAATCCAGAGATCAGCAAACCCCATAAGCCCTGTTTTTGTGAGAATTGGATGGTGGGGTAGAGTAGCATTAAAATGTATATGCTTTTGTTGTTTGTTTTTACAATCTATGTTAATTTTAAACATAAGAATTGAGAGCAAAGTTGAGTGGAATGACAGAGCAAATGTAAACTGATTACAATGGCAATGGCAAGTTTAAAGAGGAGGAAATGTTCCTGTAGGATCCTTGAAAGGAAGAAAGAAAACATGCATCTATAGAAAAGATGGGCATTTCTGGCCCTAATAACAGTCTGTGGGAAAAAACCCTGAAAAACAAGGACTGACTTAGGAGATGCAGCTATCAGCTCTCAAATGGCATTTGAAAGGAAAAAAAATATTAAAAATAAAGTTGACATAAGCATATTCAGTTATATTCCTGTAAGAGTCAGAACCTCGTAAGGACCATGGCTCTGAAGTCATACCGTAGCCAGTAGTTAGGCTGTTCCCTGTGGTCCCTCCTACAGCCCTATTCACCCAAACTCATTAAAGATACAAACCACCGTTATCTTCTGTATGGTATTTTGTGGTTTGTTGGTTTCAGGTTTTGTCGTTTTTTATTGTATGACTTAAGGTCATTGTCATTGTTTGAGTTAGGTACCTTTGCATAAAGACACATGCAGCCCCATGTTCATCGCAAGATTATTCACAGTGGCCAAGACATGGAAACAAAAGTCCTTCGATAGAGGACTGGATAAAGAAGATGTGGTACATATATACAATGGAATACTACTCAGCCATAAGAAATGATGACATAGGATCATTTACAACAACATGGATGGACCTTGATAACATTATACTGAGTGAAATAAGTAAATCAGAAAAAACTAAGAACTATATGATTCCATACATAGGTGGGACACAGAATTGAGACTCATGGACATAGATAAGAGTTCAGTGGTCACCAGGGGGAGGGAATTGTTAGCCATTTCCTTTTAGCTCCAGGCAGTCTTCACCTACTTACGTCAATCTACTTATACTATACATGAGGAGGGGGACAATCCACCTATATTTCACCAATTCTGACATAATTATAATAATTAGTAATTATATAATTCTGATATAATAAAATAATTAGTAATTTAATAATCAAATTGGATTACTGAACAAATCTATAATTGACCTTGATTTTCTGTTTTCCATTTAATTCTACTATAAAAACGTAGCCTAAGCTGCCAGAACTTCTATACTTGCCTTTATTCTACTTACCTGTTGGGGATAAATTGGTGAAAAACAATGCTCTACTGAATTCAGAAGAATTTTGAACATTACTATTTTTAAGAGTTTCAAAGACTTTCTTTAAAAAAAAATGCTTAGAGGAAAAAAAAACACTCTGTCACAATTCTATTCAAAAAATTTTATGTTACCGTTCATTGCACTTAAAATTAGTTATACTTCCATAAAGGGAAAGTCAAGCAATACAAAGTCTCTCAGTAGACTGAATCTAAATTTCTAGGGGGAAAAATATGATTATGGTGCTGGAATTGTTATTTGTTAAGAAAGACCAGCAGAGCTTACTCTGTTAAGAATAAAACACCTTTTCTCATTTCCAGAAGTCTGTGTTATTTCTAGGTTCTTCTATCATCCACCACTTTCGACTTCATGCTTGTCAAGGGAGTGATTTCTGACTAAACACTGATTGTTGCCAATCCTTACCCTTTCTCCTTCCTCCTTTATTTGGTTATTGATGTCCAAGAGCACTGGACTTTCCCACCATGATTCACCAATAGGTTCAGCTATCTAATGCAGTATTTTCTGTCAGATATTATTACTTGATTTTATACTTCAAATGTGTTAGTTATTAATATTAGTTTTTATAATCTTACGAAAAGCT